>CP098394.1:0-2587828 GCA_039634405.1 Penicillium herquei | reverse complement strand
ATTGAATCCAAGAAGAGCGCGAGTAAATCCCTGAGAGCCCTTTTCAACATCCACAGAGAAGGATCCTGAGTAGATCAGGGAGAAACCCCAAGCCTCACCAGATGCCTCAGTGGTAGAAGGGTTCACAAGAGACAAAAATGGGTTATGGAGATGTGACGAGTAACCCGTTGAGCTTCCAAAACTGAGTTGGGGAACTATCAGCTCACGAAATCTCACTGAATAAATAGAAAAATATTCTCATACCTCTGGCTTCCATATTCAACCTTTCTCCGCTCACGGTGGGCTTCTCTTGCCCAGTCGCCTCTGAGGCTGATCATATCCAAGTCCTCATAAGGAAAATCCACACTAAAACTGGCAAGAGACTCCACTGTGATATTTGCCTGGCCCTTGTTCGTTATGCTGGCACTGCGCGCAATCGCATCATATTTGGGGAAAATCGAGTATGACAAGTCAGCAGCGACATCACTATAATGGTCATATAGGTGAATGACAAGGGTAGTCACATCATCCTCATCCCCAAACGTTGATGGTAAGCCAGATAGCGCGGGCTTCCCACGCTTTACCTCATAAGACTGATACTGAAGATCGGATACGGTATATCCCTGAGTTTGGCGAATACGAATCGCTGGTGTACGGAAGTCCCCTCGGCCTTGATCCGGAAATTCTCTACGGACTCGACCTGGCCTTCCAACCCAGCCATTGACTGCACTTGATATTTCTGTGGGAATAGGACCAGTCACACTGCCACCGAAATGGTCAGAGAATAGATCTCCGGTGCTATTATCCACATGGAAGCGGTAGGAAACATTGTCGCCATTGAGTGCGAACGTGGTTCCATCTACCACAATTGCTGAAATAATATTGGAATTAGTTTGTAGAAAGAAAATGAAGTGTAACCGAACTGCTACTTACCATCAGTACCTGATGGCTGATCGGCCGTTGCCACAGGGCAGTAATACCCAAGCCAACAGACCACAGGAGCAACCAGTGTTACCCTGGTCACGAATTGAAACATATTAGCCCGTCGCGTTGTACCAGGGGTACCCAGATTATCCTCAAAGGAGGAGGAATCCCCTCGAGTGCTGGATAAGGCGTACCTTTATACGAGGAATGTGAAAAGTCGCGCCGATAAAGCTCCGTGAGATACGCCAATCATGACCCAATTTCAAGACTCTTTCCCCGCCATTTCGACCCCATGATGTAGTAGCTCCAGGGTCCTGCAGATTGCAGAGTGCAATTTGGCTGGCGGAGGAACTCCGGGGAGCTCTAAATGGAAAAGGCGCATCACTAGCGGCGACTTGGTGCGTATTATTGGATCGTGCACAGACATCTCCGCCCAGGGTCTCCATGCCAAGAGCTTGGAGGATAAGACTTTCGGGGTGGATGATCGTCATCAAGGTCGTAAATTTTGTGGATCGGAAGAGGAGTAAACTAAACCTTGGAATTGTGCAGTGAGCGGGGATTTGTTACCTCAATCAACTTCAACGAGGTAATAAATGGCAAAATGCCAAGTAGTAAGCCTTGAAGAATGGCCCAGCATGCCCCGCTGCGGAGTCTCCGGCGTTCCTTTTGCTTTTGCAACTTTCCGTGCCCCTTTAGGCCCTTGCTTGTTGCAGTCGAATCCACCAAGGGTATGTCGGTGAGATAGAACGTGCGATTCATAGCACCCTGATGGCTGTTTGGCTGATATATTGCGGGCGGAGATGGAAAATTAATGGTCCCGGTCACCATGAAGTTGTGGCCAGAATTAATACTGCCCAGGTTGTTCACCTCGAAGATACGAGTTAGATCAAAGTAAGAGCGACCAGCTGCTCACAAACCAATAATGATGTCATTTTAGTTGAAGAAATCTCAGGTATCTTGCTATAATTGCATGGAAGGTACTAGTAGCTCCAACTCCAGACGTACAACTCTAGAAGGTCATTGAGTCATGTCCCTCGTTGCTGTTCGCTTGTGCAATCTCCCCAACCAAGAGTTTGCTGTCCACCTGCGAATTCGCTTCCCAAATATAACGAAGATCACGACTGCCAAATTATTCGCGAGAAGAACACCTCCAAATATACCAGATATCACCACTGCATACCCCCGATCCAGAATCCAATCCAGCAGGTAAGACCCCATACCAAATGATATGGCTTGCTTACCAAGGTTCATAGCAATGAGCATCTCGGAGGTATTGGCGTAGTATGAATCGACCGCGTAAGCTAAGGTGAACGTAAAGTAAAAGTAGGAGCCGAACATGTTCATCGCAGCGCCAGCGAAATATCCTACCCAATGGAGATTGCGCTGAGCCGTAAATCCATATACGATCAATCCTGCGGGTGGGAGAAGCATTACTGGGAAGAGCACTGGGAGTCGCATTTCAGCTTCGCGGATGCCATTATTTCGCTTGGTTCGGTAAGCTGCAAGGCGATCGGAGCTAGAGGTGAATGGTAGAGCAAGAAGATAGCCGATGAATGATGCTATGGCGATTAGGCCTGAATTTGTCTGTTGTTGGTTAGTAGATTATTCTGTCTAATTGCAGTTAATTAGCAGGACAAGTTACCTCGCTCCAGTTGTATGGAGGTTCAACAATTTTTATCGGAAATGTATAGTTGAAAGCGAGGGCTCCAAGGCCGATGTAAAGACCTGGATAATAATTTTAGAATACATCCTCATGCCAGAGAAGCGACTACTTACCATAGCTTGCGATAACCCAGAAAACAGCCGGGACAAGGAAGTATGTGAATGAGCGTAGCATGGTCATCGTGAATTCAGCATCGTGATCAATAGCGCTCCATGGTTTGAGTGTGGAAAAATAGCTTTTCCGCATTGGAGTAGCGCTTGCTGAAGCATGGAAAGACAGTTGAGTGGAATCAAGCTTAACATCTTTATCCCCAATATTAAGTGAATCCGTTGAGGATAACTGTGGCGTTGACTGGGTCTCGCGGTGGTATGTGGATTCTTCAGTGAATAAAAACGCCAGCACAAGAAGAGTAGCCGCAAAAGCTGCTTCAACGTAGAAGAAGAGGCGCCAGGAATACCCGCCAGCCAGCATGTACCCTGCATAAAGTGGTCCTGTTGATCCGAGGCATAGGCATACTGGATTTGATTAGTTGTGACTTCGTCTTTGTGGGAAATCTGATAACGCACTAGTATAATAGCCAATCTTCTTCCCGCGCTCGTGAATGAAAAAGATATCGTTCACTAGCTGTACTGGAAGGCTTTCACATACACCACTAGGCCTGTCAGATAAGAGACTTCAATATCAGACGCTTTTTCTTGGAACCAACCTTCCGAGTCCCTGAAACACTCGAGCAACCATAAGACCGCTATAGCTTGTACATTGCGAGGCTCCGATCAACCCTACTAAGAACTGGAATAAATCAGCCATAATCCATTTTTGGCTGAGGTTTTATCTCACTGTGATCATTGACAGAAGTGTCACTGGTCGTCTTCCAATCTTGAGATACATCGGCACGAGAATAAGCGAACCTGTGTGTGATCAGAAACCACCCAATGATTCAAGAAACCAGGACATACCAAAACCAAATGCCAAGTTTGCATATGAAATCAGACCAGAGGCATCTGCAGATGATATACCAAACTCTTCACTAAAGATGGTGATGTAAACAGATGGGCCGGTCAATGCACTATTGCCCAAAAACGAGTACACGGCAACAATGATGAGGATCATGTTTTTCTTCCATATTGGCCACTAGAGTACTGTCAGCTAATGAGTCTTCGGTAATTTGTAGTGTTGAGGAGCATACCTGAAGTGGATCATTGGGGTCCTCTGCTGGGACAGGATACAGTGCCTGTCCATATGCGGTGTCATCGCCCTCGATAGCACTGAGATCAACAGTTCCCGGTATGTCTCCTTCGTGAGCATGGCTTTCATTCCACGCAAGGTTAGAAGGGGTGCATCTGTACGTTGATCGATTAAAGCAGGAATCGTTTACCTCTGTATCAGATATGGCCTTCCTTCTACCTCCATCTTGCTTTCATCCATCATGAATCGGCTACTGAGTCGGTCTTCTTCCAGAGTCGGGTAGGAAGGGGATGAAGTTCTGAATGGCGAGTTTACCCTTCCAGACCACGATCGACACAGCTGCCCGTGGACAATTCCTGTTTACTCAAGAGTAAAAGCGTAATTTCCCCGCATTCCTCCACATTTCATCAACTGTTTACCGAAGCCATGTGTATGTGCCGGCATGCAATATGGGGCAGCCCCACACTACCTGCTGCGAGAAAGACCATACGAGTATGAGAAATTTAGCACTCCATTAATGCAAACGTATTGATCCTTTTTTCGATGCCAGCAGCTTAATTTCAATGATTCTAGAATGATAAGATTGAAGGAAAAGATGACAACATGGATGTACAATGCAAGATCAATCGCAGTGGAAGTCTGACTGGGGGGATTTCAGATAAATCATATGACAAGAAGTCCGTAGATACAAAAAAACACGAATCGGTGTCTAGTCCGAGTCTGGTTCCTCCGAGTCACTAGGTATCATCGTCGGAGATGTAGTGTGCATCTTTGACAGTGAGCTGAGTAAACCTTTCGCTGATGGCACCCAGATCAAACTCATCAGAAGAGGACCGAGACTGTGATGAAAGTTGCGACCTGGACAATCCCACTTCTGAATGTCGACTTCTCCCTTTTGTCTTGAAGTCACCCAGCAACGATCTTTCCAATGGTTTCGTGTGGCCGATGTCTGATTTTCGTCGTGATTCTTTTGTATCTTGATAAATGAAATTCCCGGCGGGCGGTGGTAATTTCACCCCAGCTTTCAACTTACCTGTCTCATCGTATGGATCTGTGCGAGCAAATTTGACCCATTTGTTAAAGACCTCCATTAGCTCTCCTTCGTCGGCATTGACCCATTCTTTATGGCGTTTAGCACAATTGTGGCATTTATCCCTGAGTTTGCGACGTTCTCGGTCAAGTTCGATGAATATGACTTTTTCAATCAGCTGAAAGGACTTTATTTTTTCCGTTGCTCTGTATGAAATACTATTCCCATAGCATTTTTGATGGTCCTTCAGCCGTTGATCGGGGTAGTCGGTAATTCCCACTTTGAACATATTTTTTGCTGGAGGATAGGCGATCACATAGACCCATCCAGTTTTCTCCGCCAGGTTCTCCCCTGTGATGGGAGTCTTCGGGTTTTTCAGCCTGTTACGTTGTTTCAAGGCTATATCTTCATCCCCCTCTTGATCTTGTGGCGTTTTTTGACTGTATGGCTCAAAATCTACTATCGGCTTGGATAGCGGTGTCGATGGCAAAGATTTGGTCAATTCTGCACCAGCACGTTTTGGGGTCGTAGTCAAATTGTCTCTGTTGGGCGCACGAAGCCCCGAACCATCAGGCACTGAAGTGGGATTGTTGTTCAAGTTTGCAAGATACAGCTTCAGCAGCTCACGCAGTTGACACCTTTTTTTAAAGACAGAAAGCTCTTCCGACCACTGCTTTTTCAAGTTGGCCTGGTTGTCCTTCTCACGGTGACGACCCTTACATAGGAAATATTGCACCAATTCTTCAAGGATATGGTTGAAATCAATTCCCGCTCCTTTCGGACTGCACTCATTGTCCTCGCACAGGATGCCATACAGACCCTCCAAATAGATCTTCGCAATTTTGACGGTATCCTCGTGGGTGGGGTTTCCACAATGATTCTTTTGGGTCTGTGTGGCTTTCTTGTTCTTTATGAGATATGCACAGCCGACGACCGAGAGGACACTATCTCTTTCCTCGTACAACTGGGAAAGTTCCAAGAATTTGTTGGCTGTAACAGACACAGAAGCCGTCATGTTGTCGAAGAGAATGCTGGTGTCGAGGGGAGGATCTCCTTCAGAGTAGAGAATAGAGGGAATGAAAGTTGCAACTGAAAAAGTACCGGGGGAGGCGCATCTTCTTAAACCCCACTGGTATGGAGTGAGGCTTAGGGGGCTAGGTGTACGCGTTTCAAAACCTCCTATCCAGCCTCCTTAGTCTCTTCGTCTCAACTCATTAGACCCAACAAGGTCATTGTCGGAAGCCATTTTATGCATCTAGAGACAAGAAAATGATGCAGATCCCGGAACTTTTGGAAAGCTGACTATTTTTGGCACAGTTGACCGAACTCGATCTATTGGCCGATATTTGATATAGTCTCCTAATGGTGGAAATGACTGGTGCATCCAACTCGAGTTCCTGGTATGTGGGCCTTTGGAGGCTATGATAGCGAGCTGCATGCATTGGCGTGGCTTGTTGACAGGGATTATCAGCCGTGGCTTCGACCGGGCGTTTCACGCATCGAAGGGCTCAGATTACAGCCACACATCGATGAAACGAGAATCCCGATGTGTAAGTCAATATTCGAAAGGGCATGGTACACTGATATGCCTTCGCAGAAGGGGATAGTCCTGACTCCAGATGTGTTTTTGTTGCAGGTGGTATTATGGGCAGAAGCACCTGAAAAGTTCTGGGGTTCTGGGGGCCAAAAATAAGTCACACGGACTCACACGGATGTGTCGTACCCACCAGCCTCAGTCTGTTCGGCGATATCGGTGATTCCGACGCTAATGATGCTAGACCTAGTCGTTAGTGAGTTGAAGTGGACACAAGCCGCGGCATGAGTAGGGCGTAAGCAAGACAACCCCTCACGAGCGAGGGAGCTTGTAAAGGTTCCATGTAAGACTCCAAACGGGAAGAAAATGGAGTAGTTCATAAGTAATAATATGAGTTTCACCAATCAATTTAAATTCATTTAAATCAAAATCCATTATCAAGAGAATGAAAGAGGAGGTCATAGCTATGGCCACCTGGGTAAAGGTACAAATGTCGAACTGCATGGCAAGACCAACGACACTCACTTATCGAACTAAGTAAAGACGTCAGTAGCATAACGCTCCTTAGTCCGGATGCGATCAAAGAAAACGTCTGCCGCGGTGGCATCGTCAAGATCCGCACTAATCTCCAACTCTTCCCCAGTTTCCTTAGCCTGAGCGATTCTCTCAACGCGCCTCTGAAGGAAGATCTCCTTGCAGACATCCCTCACGGCACCTCCAACACCAGTACTTCCACAAACATAGATATTCGCACCACTCTCGAACAAGTCAATCAGCTCCCGGCTATCCTCGCGCATCAGATCTTGCACATGGTTACCCTTTTCCCCGTCGGAAGGACGGCTGTATGCCCAGCGAATATCGACAGCACCAATCTTCGCCCAATCGGCCAGTTCGGCGGCATGGATATCATCCAGTCCCTTCGTACGACATCCAGCATAGAGAATGGCTTTAGCAGGTTGTTCACTTTGGGGAATATCTTCAGCCGAAAGTGAACTTCGACGACCACGGATCTTCTCCGCGCGGTCCATGACGAAGCCACGGAATGGGGCAAGTCCACTACCAGCGCAAGCCATGATCATGGGTGTTTGGAGATCAGCCGGAGGCCTGAATCCCGTGTGCGATGGTCGAACGGAGATGTGAGCACGCTCTCCGATTTGAAGTTCGGAAAGGTAGTTAGATGCGACTCCCATGTATTGTTCTGTTTCGTCGGTTCCAGTTCCGGGGTTACCTGATAACGCGGGTGCGTTGAGAACCGAGAAGGTGATTGTGCACTCTGATGGATCGGATAAAGGCGAGGATGAGATAGAGTATTGTCGCACACGCATAGGCGGGAGCATGGCGAGGAAATCTCCGACGGACAAATGAATGCCTGGGTAGCGCATCAATAAGTCCAACGGGCTAACACGTTTGGACACAATCTCGGACGTGAATCGGCTTGGACTGGAAGCGATGTAGCGCAGTTCTGCTTGAGTCTCCTCGTCTTCAACGGCTGCATCTGCTAGGAGATTCAAGTCACGCTTTGATGCAGGCTGTGAAAGCTCGACATAGGTAGAGAGAAGCTCGAATGCGGAGATGGGTGTGTCAAGTGGAATGGAGGGCGGAGCTGTGCTCTTCGATGTCTTTTGAATCCGAAGTGTAGCGTCCCAAGGCAGGTCGAAGCGGCGAATAGCGCGACGCACAACTTGGTTTGGATTGATGGGAAGAACAGCAAGATAATCTCCACAATTATAAGACATGTCGGTTGGTAGCTTGAATTTGACCATTCTCTTGATCGGGACGCCGGGTTGCGTCAATAGGTGGTTCTCAACAACGAAGCCTTCTTCCAGTTGAAGACCCAGCGTTGAGGCACGACCTCCTGAGCTCACATCAACTTGAAGCGATGATCTGGAGATCTTGTCTTTCTTCTCGCCTCCGCCAAATTTGGCTGTGATTGCCGGCCAGAATGTCGCCTCGCCCCATGTATCGAAATCAGTAAACATGTCAGAGTGAGCCGCGTCAGCAAGGCCGATCTCGCAGAGCCTTGTTCCTCCATTTTGCTGAACAAGCTCGTTAACAGCCTTGGGTACTCGATGGAAAGTTGACGCCCAGTCATCTTCAATCAAAATTAGCAATGTTCAGACAGGCCCATAGACGATACTTACGATGACCGCAACCAAAGACGGCATAATTCACCCCCTCCAAGTCATTACCATTAAGCTCATTCAGCCACTCGAAGAAGTGAGCAGCGTTATCAGGTGGCTGCCCTTCATAAGAAGCTGTGATAAAGACCACAGGATCACTCTTGGGAATGTTCTGCAATGCAGAATCCAATGAGTCGGCCGATGCCGAGAACCCATAAGCAACCGCATCATCCGCCAATCTGCGCGCAAATGCCTCACAAGTACCAGTGTTACTTCCATAGAAGATGTGCATTGGCTTGAGTTTTCCCTCTGGCACAACTACCTTCTGCTTCCTCTCGCGATCACCCAGACCAGAATCCTTTGTTGCGCTCGGGGTACCACTCAATGACATACTCAGTGTGGTGGGATCAAGGCCATCGCGGAGAGATGCCTTCATGAAAAAGTCCTTCGGCTTGACAGTAAGTGTCTGTTTGATACGCAGATCATAGCTTGGGTTCGCCATCTGAAAATTGAAGTTCTGTAGCAGAATGGCTACCACCAGCTGAGCCTCTTGCCAAGCGAAAGGTCGTCCGATACAACCACGCATACCATTTCCAAATGGCTTCCATGCGTTCTTGGGGAGTTTCTCGAAATTCTCATCCAGCATGCGCTCTGGCTTGAACTCTTCGGCGTCGGGACCATATACCTTCGGGTCCAGATGCATCTTGCCAGCGAGGACTTGAATGGTTTCGTCCTCGTGTAGGACGTACTTCCCTCCTCCTAGAGTTACAGGACTCTCCTTGTTCTTGTCCGGGTGTGCGTGAATACCGAAGATAGGTGCGGTGGGCCGTAATCGTAGTGTCTCACGCATCACGGCATTGATGTAAGGAAGCTTGGCCATGTCGTCAACTGTGATCTTTCGCTTTCCGATCACCCGATCAACCTCCTCCTGGGCCTTCTTATACGCATGTGGTGTTTTCAGTAAATAGTAGAAAAGAAACGACAACATGCCAGACGTGGTTTCGTGACCTGTAACTCATTAGCCTCGTCTGACCAAACTAGCGTCTTTGTATCCCCAGAATACCTACCAGCAATCAAAAATGTAATCATATTATCAACAATCGAGTCATCGGTGAGGCCTCGCCCGGTTTGACTGTCGCGACCGAGAATCATCGCATTAAGAAGGTCCTTCTTGTCCTCCGGGTTATTCTTTCGAGCATCCACAAGCTCCTGTGCCAGATTCCTCAAATACTCGATATCCGCCCAGTATTTCGCATTCTCACTGGTCGGCAGGTTATTGAGAAGAGTAGGACGCTGTGCCCGGATCCCGGATCCAACGAGTAAACCAACCATGGCCTCAACAAACGGGTGCATTTCATCATGATAAAACGAGTTGAAGCGCGTTCCCATAGCACAAAGTGCGATCGTATCCAGGGTCAAGCGAGTGAAATCTTCTGTGACTGTAATCGAGGCATTCGGGCCCTGTCGTGCCCATTTCATAACCAGCTGGGTCGCAATATCGTACATCTCTAAACCCACGATCAGACATTATGATCCTCGAGTCCGCTTCTATTCCACTTACCATCAAACATTCCCCGAATAGCTAATGGTCCGAATGCAGGGACAAGCACGCGGTGTGCAACAGCCCAGTTTTCCTCTCCGGGCCAGTTAGCTGTGAAAAGGCCATCGTGCACTCCATTTCGGATCTCCTGCAATCCGCCCGCGACTTTCTTGGTGAATCGCTCTTCGTTGCAAACTTCGTCGACTAATTCGTGGGAACTGACCAACACGCGCGATTGGCCAAATGTGGTGAGTCGATAGATCGGGCCTATAACACCAATATTAGTACAACAGCCGAGTAATGTTAGTCGCATAACTGGTGTCTTTACCATAGTTATCAGCCATCAGATGTATACTATTCAACGGCACATCTGCTTCAATATCATAAATGTTGCCTAGAAAGGGAACCCCCTTGGGGCCCGGAATAGGCACTTCTTTCGTGCCAGTGGTCATATTGAAGAACCTCAACTCTTCAAGTAAACTGAGAGGATGAGAAATAAGAAGTAAGAAGTAGGTGGACAAGGTGCATACGAATTGTTTTATAGACTTCGCCCGCTTGAAGAATCCGGTTTCACATAGTGAAACCCGAAAGTCTGGCTGTGCCAATCGGCGCTCCGTGTCCGTGTTCTGCGGGGCCGTAGCTATGAAGCTATTGCATGACGAAATGCTTCAATGTTGGAGAAGAGAGCGTCTGACCGATTATGCACTAGAATCCTGTCAGCAATTTAACCTTAGAATATGATTCGTCCGCATAGTAGAACCAAGCTCAAGCTTTTACGACTTCGTGGCACGCCGTGCGCCTAAAACCTTGCAAAATCGAATCTTGAGAAATATCTCCATGTTCTACTTCTTTTTTTTCTCAGGAGAAGATACCTCGGTATTTTGGTGTTATCAGGCAATTTTGAATCCCAATTCTGCTTCATCTCCGATCGTTATGCCAAGGTGCCCCATAACTTCAACGTTGACGCGGACACGGACCAGCTAGATTATTCCATGTCCGTCGGAGTTCGAACACCAATCCCTGTCCCAACTCCACCAATATTTATCCGAGTCGTAGTGATTAGTGATATAACACGAGATGCACCTGGGCAGTGTACGGTGATTCGGATATCGCGGTATGCAAGTGAGATTATAGGGAGGGAAGGTGGCGGAGTATCTTTAGAGGCAACTCAGAAAGGATCATGCAAGGGAGACTGCGGATTAGCGGAGGCTTGCGTAAGTGGAAGAAGTAATCTGAAAAGGGCCAATGTCTTGGAAGGAATAAGAAATATGTACAGGTCATATGTGTATATGAACGAATGTTTTCCTAACGAAGGCCAACGCAGAGCAAGCCTATATAACGCCAGGATGGATAAATGAGAACAAGACGGATATCGACAAGAAAGTGAAGGAACAAAAGCCGGACACAAGGACCGAATGAAAAGGCTGATGCGAAAGGAAATAGTCGTTAAAGGGTCCCATGGCCACATCGGAGACCCCCGCAGAGCGTGCAGGACACAAGAGACTCGTCGGATAATCAAGTCATAGCGGTAAGATGGGGGAAGCGGTACCGCAGAGAGAAAGTAAACAGGTTCACAGAACCGTTTGAGACGATCGGAAGGAATCGATATAAAGAGGCCAGTTCGTTATAGGGTCGCGATTTCCATCTAGCTAACTTGTCGGTAGCCGCTGTTCCTCCACTCGCTCATTTTCCAGTCATTCTGGAAGTTCTCCGATTCGGCGAGTTGGTCGTTGTATTTGGTATCATCCAATGCATGTTCGAGACGGCCCTTGCTTCGCTGTCGGATACACCAGAAGGCGAATGCACCAATAACTGCGGCGCCCACAACACCAGCAGCGACGTAGATTCCGATATGGGCGCCCTCGCCGAGTTTAGCCCATTTCTCAGCAAGAGTCTCCGCGGGTTTCTTGTTCAATTCGGTCACAGTGGTAGAGTTACCGCTAAGAGACAGTCAGTTATGTATAAATGGATCACCAGTAAAAAAGAAATACTCACGAGATAACTTCAATGCTTTGCCAGTCACCAGATTCGTTTCCATACTTGTACTCCTTGCCGGTGTGGAAGTCATGGACGCGAATCTTCTGGACAACCATGGTGAAGGGGGCATCATCCCAGTCAACCAGACCTCCACCCCATTCAATCGTACCCGTCGACTCGCCCTCCTCACCCGACGGCCAGATACCAACCTCAACCTGACAGGGAGTCTGGGGGTAGTTCCGACCATAGACAGTCAAAGCCTCGGAGTAGTTGACAGTTCGAACCAAATTACCATCAACCCACCATTCCAGTCGGTCTTGATCCCAGTAGGTAGTGTAGTTATGGAACTCAGTATCGGCGTTCTCAACGTAGTAGTTTGCACCGCGATCGTATGTTGTAGTGTTTCCCTTTCCAAAGAAGTCGGTCTGTACTTCACTTGTGTTATATCCAACCCATTCCCAATCGATCTCATCCAGATCGTCGGATTCCAAAACGACACTACTGATGATACCAGCACCCTTAGCCATCTTAACCCATGATTCGACGACTCCGAAGAAGATATAAAAGTTCGATTTCAACAGAAGAGACGATCCGTTTGTCTTGAGGGTGAATTCGGCTCCTTCGTCCGTATAGTCGATGGATCCATCTGTCATGTCCCAGATAGTGGAGTCGAGCGTCTCGTTAAACCACCACAAGTGCTCCGTGCCCAGAGCAGAGTCGGCGGGACATGATGAGTTGGTGAGAGGATTACATTTTGTAGATGTCTGAGCGACAGCATGGCTAGCTAGAGCTGCCAGAGCTGCAATGCTAAAGAAGTTCCTCATGATGGGTGGAATTCCAATGTCGATGTTTCAAGTTCTCTCGGTGCTATGGAGAAATTGCACGGCGAAAAAAGCAGGTATAATGACAGGACACGAGATCAATCTCTCGCTATGGTTATGTACCGAAAAAAGAGTGGATGTGCTATCGAGCACTAAAAGAAATGACAGGAAGTGGAAGAAGTCCACGAGCAAACGATGAAGAAGAAAGAAGTCGAACGCATCGAAGAGAAATCGGGGGGAAACGCCACATTAGATGTGGATATTTGTGGTACAACGCTACATGCTAGTGTCTCTTAATGATTTTATTTTTATGAAATAAAAAAGCAAAATGGTTTTTTCTTTTTTTGTTTTTTCTTATTTTGTAATTTTTCGTGTGGCTACAGAAGTACGGAGTCATTTAGCGTAGAGTAAGGAGAAGCTGCACTGTTATACCCACCTAAACCCAACTAAGCAACTCTGTACCTGAATCTAACCCAAATTAACAGAATTCAAGCTTGTTTAGGGTGTGGAAACCCATCGATTGGAGTGTTTTTGTTAGCGATATTGGGCATCATTGGCTGATCATCTCTCTAATTTGACCGGGATCCACGGATACATACAGAATCAGGAGACACACGGTCCTTCTTTGAAGATTGGGACCAAATTAGACTTGAATTGACCTATAGCAGATTGGATGTGGTCCTTTGGAATTAATAGTCGTCTGGTGTACAGTATGTATCGTTTAATTCATCCAAGCCAGGCTGGTACTCCCAGTTCTACCTATGATGCTTCTCATCTCTCCAGGGCTATCATGATCGACATGCCAAGTCAGGGTCAAAGGAGTATTTTGTTTTGGTCTAGACTCAGAAAGGGACTGCCCTGGCATAAACTTTCAGCATGTCTAGTTTTTTGCTGCTTCTCGCAGTCACTCAGGGGATACAAAAACAGGTTTCGTGCATAATCTTCCTGACCACAGTTAGGCAAACGTCTTAAAATCTTTATCCGTTGCCCCTTTTATGTCCTATTTTGAGACACTTGAAAAACCTCATTTGTCTGATCCGAAGTCATCCGAGTGGAGTTTTGCGTCTATTCTCCACTCAATCAGACTGGTTCGTTTGGCAACAAGCTAACAAGCGAGTTGGAGACCCCCACTTTAATGGAGACACCAGAAAACGCCGTCATTCGTGTGATTCCGAGAAATGAGAAAAGGCGAAGCTTTGAGGCGTCGCGCCAGTCCGTGAGCAGTTGGTGTCATCGTTCGTGGGTAATCTGAAATGACTAGTGTTAATCCTTCAAATTTAGTCTAAGATTATTAACAGTTGAATCTGGAGTAGTTGACTCAACGATCGGGGTTGGATGGAATCATCTTTGTACCACCCATGTACATCATACATGATCCCCCCTAGTTAATATCAGGGGATAAGACAGCATCATGCTTCAAGTTGATGCGAGATAAATCCCAGCATTGGGCTTTGATCAATATGGAGCACTTGAGATCCTTGAACATGCGGAAATTTCGGACTTGGTCTATTAGCGGGGACAGGTCCATTAGTAGCAATCAAGCCCGAACTACTACAGGGAACTTGGAATGAGCAGATTTCAATGCTGATTTGGTCTGATCTTTATCAATGATCACTCAAGTCATTAAAATTCACAATTATATCAGTAAATCATATCTTGTATCTCATGTCATCATAACCCAGTACATCATGATGCATCAATGTTGGGCATCACCATCGCACTTTATAATCCTCCCTCGAAAGATGTAATCTCTCTTGCCCCGCTAGAAGGAAGAAAAAGAAACTAGAAAGCACTAGGACACCCCACTCTCTAGGCTCCCATTCATCTCAATTAACATACACCCTTGCAGGGCGTCGGACATCATCCCGATATCTCCGTGAACTGCGAGACCGAGGCTTCTCAACAACATCGATATACGATCCTGTGCTTCTCCTTCGATGGCCTCGAGACCGAGTAATGGGTGGTCGATATCCGACATCCGGCTCTCCACCAGTTAACGCCCCAGGCATTCGACAAAGGTGCCACATCCACATAAGAAGGAGGGTGCCGGCAATAGATCCAATCACAATACCTGCTATGGCACCACCGGAGAGTGTACTTGGACATCCATCTGGTGCACGAGGAGCGAGAATGGAATCGATTGGGGCCTTCAAATTAAAAACATTAGCTATGATTCATGTTGAATATGGGGTTGTTCTGAGATCTCGGATCTGCTCGGAATTTCCGATTCGCACCATGGGAATAAGATGCACTGACCATTTTGATTGATGCTTTTTAGTCTGGAATTGATATCCTTTTCAAAGGGATACGAAGGCTGGTGAAGTTTTATGATAGATAGGTCGTGGGCAATTTTTATTCTCTGTGACGGATTCCGAGTTTTACCACATAACCTGATGGATTGCGAGGAACATGCGACCGTGGCAAATGGGCAAAAATTCCATTCAAGTTGAATCTTCCAGTCAATAGACCTCGTCTTATACCTTCCCCTCATCGAGAATGCCCTTTTGTACTCGACCTTCTAATCCTTCTATCCCGCGCTGACGTCAAAGGAACGTCGACCTAGACATCTTGAAAGAGCAACGATCTACCTCGTTCAAGGATACAAACCTGGAACCCTGTTCAACAAATCAACTTTTTCTCAATTCATTGGCCATGAAGACAAAGAATTAAAACTCAATGACCAGAATGGCATGACTTTCGGCGCCGAATTGGCTTTGGGGGACCCTGCACAGCTGGTTTGCATACATACGGACCCGGGGATATGTACATCGATGTCACACAGCTGATGTGGGTTGTTTGCATAGAATGGGGCTAACTTGAAGTACTGAAAAGAATGTCTTGGATGAATCATCATTTGAGTCGGTCGCGTCTATTTCTGCATGTCTTGGAGATCACCAACCCCCGACAAACTAACCCAGCCAGCATTGTTTAACTTAATTCCACATGGCCAGGTGATGGAGGAACATCACCACTCTCCCATACTGTCGCGTTACTACCGAGCTCAAACTCAATAGTTCCACCATTTTTCATAATGTCGTCATGCTCAAACCAGTTCTTCGCCCATTGCTTACCGTTGATCTTCACGCTCTGCACATAATATCCATCATCCAGCCCAATAGCAGAAATCCGTAATGTCTTATTACCGTTGATGGTCATATTCAAGTCAGGGAACCACGGCGAAGAGATTAGGTAGACGGGCTGCGTAACAATGGGATAGATGCCTAACATCTGCCACAAAAGCCATGAATTCATGGCTCCAGCGTCGCTGTTCCCAGGGATACCGTAGTTGGCATCATGGAAACTAATATTGAATCTGTTCAGTGATGACTATGATGACAATTTAGTAGAGTGACTCACTATTGATTGGCAAGACTACGCGTCTGTGCGACACTCTTGTGCTGTTTGTTGATATAGTTGTACAAATATGGCGTGGCGAAGTCAGGCTCGTTTCTGGTTTCAAGTTTCGATTGGTTAATTGAGGATTTTCGAAATGAAGGCAATCAAAATACATACCCGATGTTCATCAGTGTGGTTATACCGGCTCCATTTGAGCCTAGGTTCTGAATAGCCATGTTTGGCTCAAACTAATAAGGGATAGTGATTAGTCTCCATGAATAGACGATAGAAGTGATTATCTTACCATCATATCGAGACGCGAGTCAAATGTGTCTGACCCTCCCATGAGCTTGATAAGTGTCTCAACATCATGCGGAATAACAAAAGAATATTCTGAGACATCATGTTAGCTTTCACCACCACTGCCGTTAGGTCATCGCATTAAACTCACCCCAGGGAACACCCTCGTAAGTGTATGAGCTCCACTCGCAGCCAAAGCAGATACGCGGATCATAATCAGTGTTGTTGAAAGACCCATCCGAAAGCTTCGGTGCCAGGAATCCAGTAAAGTTCAAGCTCTTCACACTTGGATCCCAGATATTCTGCCATCCAGCAGACCTATTGAGATATTTATCCACATCTCCAGGCTGCTCACCCTTAGCGACCTGGCTGACAGCAAAGTCATTGAGACTGTACTCGACAGTACGGGAAATACAGCGCGTATTATGGTCCTCTGAGACGTAGCCTAGCTCTTTCCAATCATCCAATGCACCACGGCCTTCCTTCGTGCTGGCTGTGTAGTCGGTATAATCGAATGTGTTGTAGGGAGTCACCTCGGCATTCTTGACCATGGCTGCGTATCCATCAGTCCAGTTGATAGCTCCCCGAAGTCCCTTCACGTATGCATCGGCTAGGACGTTGTCTGCATCGGAACCACCTTGGACGAGACCGTTCCAGTTTCCGGATCTTCCGTCTGGCATGTATCCTTGGTGTCTACAAAGAGACTGTTAGCTTAGATCCAAGATATGACAGGATTCTGGCACAACATGATATTACCTCCAGATATCGATGAGCGCTCGGATCATGGACTCGTAGTACTCAGGCTGGAAGATGTGATAGAAACTGACAGTGCAACGGAAGATATCCCCTGTATACTATCAGCGAAATTGGCTATGAGAAGATATTTGATTTTGATACTCACACATAGTATAGAAGTCATCCCAGAATGGCTCTCCAGAGTCCCACAAGGGGTTCTCACCAGATCGATCTGATGGCATCAAGTGGATGAAGTACAGAGAGCTATACAGTAATCTGATATTTGTGACATTTGCTGAATCGTCCAACGGAACCTGGATTTTATTGAACACGTCTTCATTCCACTCCTTGACTGCATCGGCCACAGTATCATTCAGTGACCATGAAGGGATCTCTTTTTCGACGTAGGAGCGAGCACGGTCGGTTGAAATGGATGAAATGCCAACACGAGAGATGACTTGTGAAGCAGAACCAGAGTCCCAGCTAAAGAGGGCACCAATTCTGTTAGTCATTGGTCCTGAGACCGCCTTGTTCGTTTTGTTTCCATGTGTAGGCTGGCTGATTCCGCCATTTGCCAGGTTTTGATATCGTGGAATGGGATCAGTATTGACGCCGCTGAATGTCTGGGCCTGATCTGGAGCTTCAGAGAACTCTCCGTAGAAATATACGGTAAATGGTGCACCTTTCATCATCAGTGTGTAGTCCTCTTAACAAATGAACTGAGGGATTACCATTATTCCAGCCACCCACATAAGTTCCATATCCAGTATACGACTTGCCGTCGTCTTCAATCTGGATCTCTCCACCAACATAGAACTGGCTTCCAGAGTCACCAGGTGATCCAGGGAGGTACTAACATTAACTGTTAGCAGGCCCTTCGATTTGATCAAATCAATATACTGAACACCTACATGAGACACGTCAACAAGAACATGCTTCTCCCCCTCCGGAAACGAATAATTCATGATACCAGCATGGCGCGACGCAGACAATTCAACCGTGATACCATTCTGCAGCTGAGTCTTATAGTATCCCACACTCGCCGTGTCATTCCCAACCTAATATCACAACTTCGCATTAGTCTCCCTCCAACACACCATTTGGACCGATCTTACTCTCGGCTGACTATATGTCTGATTGTCCAGAATATTAACCGGAGAATCAACCGAAGTCAGGGGCATCTGAGCGATCAACCCATATTTCGGTGCGCCACCAGTACCACTCTCATGCATCATGCTGATTCCGGTAACATTTCCGTCTGGCGTCCACCCGCCATTCAAAATCGCTGTAGTCCAATTGACAGCTGTTGAATCGATACCGACCTTCGCAACGCCAAATGGACGCGCCCCTCCAACGAAGATATCTCCTCCACCGTATCCCGTTCCATCTGGTCCCTCGGAACCAATGAATACATTCACATATTGAGATAGATCGACCTCGGCAGCGACGGTGCCAGTGAGAAGGACCAGTCCCAACGTGGGGAGTAGTCGCGAATTCCACAACATTTAATAAAGTTGGGGAAGATGACTGGGACCGATATTATGCTTGTCGTGTCTTTCAAGACCAAGCTGGAACAAGGAAGATCCTGCGCCTCCCTCATTCTTATACATTCCCCGGCGCACAATAACTCCGATCCTTACATGGATGGGTGTAACCTTCATTTGTGAATAGATCGCTGATCTCCCCATTGCAGAGTCGATCCCCTGTCAATTTTTGTCAATTGCTTCGCTTTACCCCGCATCCTGGTTCCATGCACGCGGCATATACAATGGACCAGAGGAGTCGGGAATCCGTGCTCCGTGGGGTTAGCAACGCCATGACATATTTGATCGGCAAGTTCACCGACTGCAATGTAACACCCGATGATACCTTGAAGGTCTTATACTGCTTTGGAGATCTAGACAAGCCGAAAAGTGGACCTGTGTGAAGCTTCCCCACACTGATCAATCGATGTTTCGGATTAGCCTAAACGCGCTATTGAGACATCGCAGTACTATGTTTGTGTGGACTACTAGTCATGCCAGCATATTCACATATATTCTTGAAAATCAATTCCAACTCTAACAATTGAGGTAGAAAAACAATATTCATTCAAAGATCCAAATACTCCAACCCATGATATCATCAGAAAGAACAAGCAACCTTCTCCAGCCACCTGCCTATCCCTGGATGCTGAGGAAACAATAAAAAAGAAAACATGCAATACTATCTTCTATTCATTATCGACCCTCGATGTAGTCTCTGTTCTCGATCGTGACACTCTTGGTCATATGGTTGACCTTGTAAACACCGACAAGTCGAGATGCAAGTTCGAACTGTAGACTGTGTTAGTGGAGGCACATATCAGGGGATTTCATTGGTAACGTACCATGTTATTTCTCAAGGAGATAACGATAAATTGGGCATTCTTCGTTCGCTCCTTGATATAAGAAGCAACAATAGAGACCTATAGGATCTAGTCAGCGCGTGGTTCAGCATGAGATAAGGGACAATACTCACATTTCGGAAATCCAAAGCAGCATCAATCTCGTCCATAACATAAAGCGGTGTAGGCTTGTAGTGATGTAAAGCGAATACAAGTGCCAAACTGGACAATGTCTTCTCACCACCGGACAAGTTACCGATGTTCTTCCAACTCTTCTTCGGCGGCATGACGGAGAAGAGGATACCCTCGGAGAAAGGATCCAAGGAGTCAACAAGCTCGAGTTCGGCATTTCCACCCATGGTGATCATCTGGTACATCTCCTTGAGACGGAGAGAGATAATACCAAAGCCTTCCATGAAGCCATTCAAACGAGCTGAACGGAGACCATCCAAACGAGCCTTGGCACTGTCACGGGTTGTAAGAGCAGTGTTCAAGTCTGCAGACCGAGATTCGTGCTCTGCAGACCGACGACGGTATTCTTCGATGACCGCAAGGTCGACAGATGCGTTCTGAACCTTCTCTTCCAGGGTCACAATGACTGCCTTTAGAGATTCCTTGTTCATCGCATCCAGCTCGTCCTTGGTGTACATCTGAAGCTCCGTAGACTCTTGCTCTTCACCCAAATCGCTAACATTTTGCAATGAAAGCTTGGAAAGCTTCTCTTCCCAGTACCTACTGCGCTTCTGGTTCTCAGCCAAAGCCTTCTGGTTCTCCTCCAGCTTATTCCGCATTTCAATTTCCGTGGCACGAGTTTCGTTGAGTTCAGCCACCTTCTCATCAAGCTCTGTTTTGACACCCGCGAGCTCCTCCTTCTTTGTTTCGAGAGCCTTTGTACAGACGTTAGCATCTGCATTGTATTCTGTCGTTAGATTGTTGGATCAACTTACCTCTTGAGCCTCGTCAGCCTTCTCTCTCCAGCTAGAAGCATCACTGGCCTGGTTCGCAATATCTTCCTCCAGCTTCTCCAAGTCCGCTGTGATTTGATTGATCTCCTTCTCGGACCCATCGCGAGCTTTAGTATGCTTGGTGATGAGTTTCTCATTCTTAGACTTTTGGACTTCAGCGTTGGAAATCTCATCTGACAGCAAGCTAATCTGCTCCTTGAGACCATCGACCTTGGCTCTTTGACCACGGAGACGGACACCACCAACCTCCATGATCTTGCTTTGCAAGCTCTGGATCTCTTCCTCAATGCCGCTCTTTTGGTTGTTGAGGTCCTCGATCTCTTCATTGATGGCTTCAATCTGTTCCTCGAGGGCAGCGGCCTGTGATTCATCGGATTTGGATGGCTTATGCTCCGCACTGATCTCCTTAACTCGTCTTTGAGCATCTGCGAGACTGCGCTTGGCACTATCGATCTCGATGATGATCTTTTGGATCTTAGTCTCAACACGTGGGATTTCCTCGGTTTTCTCGCGAATCTGAGATTCAACGTTCCCGCGTTTCTCTGAGAATGCTTGGAACTTGCGCTCCAACTCCTCAAGGTCTGACTCGAGACGGGCAACTTGTTCCTTTGTGGTGTCTGCGACCTGCTTTGAGGACATTCCACCGCGCGCAACACGAGTACCACCACCACTCATCGTTCCGGAAACGTCGATTAATTGACCATCCAAGGTCACCACGCGCCATCGGCGAGCGCCGTAGGCGATTCTGTTTGCCTGCTCAAGATCCTTGGCGACAAGAGTGTTTTGCATGACGCTGTAGAAGGCCGGTGCGAACTTTTCATCTTTAGGCTTGACGAGGTCAAATAGACGAGGAACGCTCTCGGGTGTGTAGATCGTGGACATGTCACGACGAGGAAGGCGATCCAAGAGAATGAAGTTGGCTCGACCAAGGTTGTTCTTACGCAGATAGTCAATACATTGCTGACCAACTTCCACAGTCTCAACCACCATGTTGTCCAGAGCTGGACAAGCGGTGGAGATTGCAACGTCGTACTTCTCATCAATGGTACCTAGGTTACCAAGGCGACCGTGAAATCCATCAATACGACCAGATTCCTTGAGTCGCATAAGTCCAGTCAAGACGCTACCACGATTCTGCGTGCTTGCAAGGCTACCTCGCGCTTCCTCTGCCTTTTGGCGGGCACTGGAGACGTGCGCACGAACTTCAGGTTCACGTGCAGTGTACTTCTTCAGGTCGTGGTTGAGCTTCTGGACTTCGGCTTCCAAGGTTTCTTTCTGGGCTTGTCGTTCCTCCAGATCAGCTTGCTTGCTCTCCAAAGTCTCCTCGATCGAAGCGATCTTGCCATGTGCCTCTTTAAGCAAGACGGCACCGGCATTGCTCCGTTCGCGCAGAATATCGAGTTCACTCTGAGCCACCGCAACAGCCGACTGTTTCTTGTTGATTTTCTCGTTCCAAGGCTCCAGGGACTTCTGTTTAGCTGCAATCTGATCCGAAAGACCCTGGGTCTTGCCTTTGAGACTCTCACGAATGGAGTTCAGCTCCTCTTCTTCCTCCTGCATCTCCTTTTCGAGGTCGGCAGTCTCGTTGGTTTTCTTCTCAATATCATCGGAAAATTTCTCAACCAAGCTCTGGCACTCTGAGGCGGCAAGTCGACTCGTTTGCATAGTCTTCTCCAGTTTCTTGTGCTTGCCGACCAAGAACTTCTTCTTCTCCTCGAACTTGACGGACTCCTTGTCGTACTTGGCCATTTCTTTAAGCAGATCCTGCACTTCCTTCTCCATTGATTCATACTCCCGTACACCTCGCTTGTAGACCTTTTCGAGCTCCTTGATGCCGGACTCATTTCCTTCATGCTTCTCAAGCTCCATGTTCAAGAGCTCCTGCATTTGAAGAATAGCTTCCTCCGTGACACGAACATTATCAGCACACTCATCAATGTAAATCTGATAGAGCGCAGACTGCTTCTGGGAAAGCTCGTTCTCGTCACGAAGGTATGCCAGGGCCTTGTTTTTCTTGTCTTCAAGCGCATTCTTCTCCTTCTCGACATGCTGGACACGGTTGTTCTTTTCAGAACAAACCTCGTTCAATCCCTCGAGCTCATTGGCTGCCTCGTCAATTGGAGTCTTATACTTCGATGTTCCGATGATATCTTCGAGATACTCGAGCAGACCTTCATCGTGATCGCCGGTAGCTTTCGCTTTCATCTGGGCAATCGACTCGACTTCACCCTGCAAGATCAGGAAACGCTTGTGGTCAAGATCAATGCCACGGTCACGAAGGAAAGTAGTCACAGCAGTGAAATTGGTCTCTTTCCTGTTCATGTAGTATTTGCTGGTGTTGTTCTTGAATGCTCGTCGGGAGATGATCAGTTGGGAATCTGGAATAACCTCGTGGCCGCCGCCGGGAAGGTCGAGGACTTGTTCGAAATAAACTTCTACTTCACAGAAGGGTAGGTTGGGATGTTGAGCGGAGTTGTGAATCAAGGCCGAGATTTTGCCCTGTCGCATCTTACTAGCACGGAAGCCAAACACAAATAGAAGGGAATCGATAACGTTGGACTTGCCGGATCCGTTTGGTCCGACCACAGATGAGAATGATGCATGGAACGGACCAACGACCTGCTTTCCTGCGTAACTCTTGAAGTTGTTGAGAATCAAGTTCTGGATGATCATTCGGGGCTTTGCTTCAGCGGGTTCCTCGAGGGCGGGGGCTGCCATGTTCCTCGATTTCATGACGATGTCCATGGGCTTTTCCAATACGGTCGAATTCGGGTTGATGTAGGATATCTGCGATTTCGGTTCCTCGGGTTGTTTCGACGGCGACTGGTTGACGGCTGATTCGGTGATATCGGAGAGGGGAGGTACACTTTCCCGGTGAGCCCGCGATTCAGGCTCTGGCGATGCGGACGGCTCTGGAGTGGGAAGTGAGCCCTTGGCCGGTTTAGGCGTAATTGAACCACCACTTTTGCGGGAATGTGCCATACTATGTCTTTTCAAAGCCGCTTGGCTAGAAGGGGATTGGGGATCTTCCATTTCCACCGCCTCAACACTCTTTCTCTTCAACGCTGCATTGTTAGAGGGAGAGTCGGGATCAGCCTCCACTGAGACCATGCTGGCTCCCTCATCGTTCTCGTCATTCTCGTCGGGCTCGTCGTTTTCGTCGTTTTCGTCCGTATCTGTAGCCTGTGATGCTTCTGATTCTTCTGCGATTGATGGTCGCGACCTGCGGGCCGGCCGCGCAGTGGAAGGTGTCGTTGGTTCAAGCTTCATATGACTGCGCGATACCCGTTTCGCCTTCTTGGGGACTGGGGTATAGTCCTCTTCTTCCTCAACGTCGTCATCATCCTCATGTGTTGAAGGTGTGGGTGTCACATTTCCAGGGTCCTCCGATTCCGAGGTCTCTTCGACAACATAACTCTTGCGCGGCGCAGAGCGTCGCGAGGATCGGCCTTTTGCGAGTGAAGCCATTATGAGCGGATATGTCGAAGCGCTTGCTTCATGGGCGCGAGGGGCGGGGGTAAAGATTTGATGATGAAAGACACACGCAGCAACTGCGGGAAACCTTAAGAAAGTGGGTTGTTTACGTCCGGCCCAAATAGGAATGGCGCGGATTTCTGCCACAACATTGGGGTGTTTGCACTGTTTGATTATACACAATTGTTACATCTAGTATGGACAATGATGAGGACTTTAGAGGTATAACATTGATTTTAAAATTTATTGTAGACTTTGCAACTGCTCGTCTGTATTCCTCCTGATCATTGATAATTTTATCTAAATTTGTCAGTTTAATGACTTCGGCTGCAGCATTATCAAAGTACATAATCAGAAGGGAAACCTTGCTTTCCGCCGGCTTCCAATGGTGGATGGACATGTAAGATAGCCAAGCTATACTAGCCAGAAATTCTGAGATCTACAGGCCTTGGATGGAAACCATCTTCCAAGGTTGTCAGATAGAGTAAACATTTAGATGTCAAGATGAGATGAATTCCAAGGTTGTGCTAGCTTGTGCTAGCGCTTGAGTTTGAGTGAGTGGTAAGCTCCAGGTCTCCGCAGAGGCGCATAGACTCCATCTCAGACCCTCACCGCCTTGATCATACTGTTCCATTACTCAATTACAATACATATATTACGTCGGCATCTTTCGTTGGTGCGGAGCTCTTTGATATCTCCTACATTTCTCAAAAAATATTGACAACATTCGCAGTCATGGCGCCATGGGAGGATTTTGGTCAAATCTTCAGCTTCAACAAGAAATACCATTATGACACCAAGCTCATCGAACAGATTAACTCTAACCGCCGCGCGTTAGAGAACCATCTCTTCGTCGACCGGCTGTTGGGTTTACTCGGCATCAAAGGAGGTTTGTACAGCTTGGGATCCAGTTCCTGTATTCGCAGCTAACCATCAATCTCTCCATAGTGACCAAGGTCTATCCCCCGAAGACCAATGCGGACCTCCGATCGCTGGTCGATCACATTGTCTCCTCCGAATTGGACATCCATCACAAACAAGCCTTGATTTACTACATTCTCAAAGACTGTCGCAGTGCGCCAGAGGCGGCAGCGCAGTTCGCGCGCTCCTGTCACTTGCCCGAGAAATACCGCTTGGTTATTGAAGGCCTCTGGAACATGGACCGTCTTGAATTCCGAGTATGTTCTGTAGTCTTTCACATGCACTACTCTGGCTAACGAAGATCTTGATAGCGCGCAATCGAATATCTTGCCGAACCCTCTCTTATCCCTACCTTCCCCGATGAAATCCTGTATGCTCTCACTCTTTCGCAACTTCCGAAGCATGACGACAGCCTAGCTATCGCCTATTATCTCACTGCCTCGCCGCCTTTGGCTACCGAGAAGATCCAACGAGCCTTCTTCGAGACGCTCTGTCGATCCAATGTCACCGAGGCATTCTACTTTTCAAGAAAATACGACGAATCTCAGCGCCAAAGCTACTTTTCTCAGCTGGTTGAGTTCATTCACAGAACTGCACCTGGCCAAACCCGCAGTAAGCGTGCGATGGAGTTGGTTGGGCTGCCGCTGGATGAGCACGAGGAGGAGTGGTTTGAGGATAATCTGCTCCGTGGCAGTTCCAGCACACTTCCAGGTGCCAAGGATACCCTCATGATGCGACGCCTGGCAACAGGCAAGGTGGATGGTCTTGGGCTGGAGTTGGAGGCACTTGGCGGCAAGAAGGTGGATGGACTCAACTGGGATGATCTACGGGAGAGCATGCGGAATACCCAGAATAGTGCTGCCCTCGCGGAATGATTTGTAACGATATTGAAGATTTAAGGATGGGTAAACAATCGGAGTTTCGGTTTTATTAAAACCTACGTACTGACCATTGAGATGGTGTCGAGGACATTCATGAGTGTATCTAGTACTGGCAAACATCAAACCTTGAATCATGATTCATGGCATTCAAATGCTTGTAGTAACTCGGACTGGGCCCATCATGCCCAGGTGGACCCGTGGACACTGTAGACAGACTTCAGGAAAGCCTTGGAGCTTAATGCCAGTGGCAGTCAAGGCCCCAGGTGCCCATACTAGTGGGTATATCAATCCCACCTGGGCATGAGTGAATAATAGACCTCCCGAGGTCACCTGGATGTTGTATGTAGGTCTGACATCTAAAGTTGTATGTGACTAGTACTATGTTCAAACTTGAAGAAACAACATATTAACATTTGAATGACATGCCACATGTGCAGTGTCACCGTCACGACTCATACACACAGCCTATATATAAAGCTCAAGTGCTAGTACTAGTATGTATGTACCTAGGTAGGCAGGTATAGCACCACATGCATGATGCCCCGTGGATGATATACTACTATTCATCTGATGTGTGGTCTACCCAAGTGCCTTTATCGATTATATATCGTACCGTGACTCGGACCCGAACGTGACTTGAAGTTTCAGATCATCCACAACAGGTTATTATGTATGAGACGATGCTTTGACCGATGGAGAGTGAAACATTTGAAGCCACGGAGTGTACTTTGAGGTTCAATTACACGACTTTTCCTACCTGGGCAGTTACTTCCAAGGTTGACTTCAAATGTTCCAAGTTGTTATACATCCAAGAGGCGATAAGCGATAAGCTTATCGATAAGGCTAGCGCAATCCGGGAAAAACAGCTTCAGCCGATGTTCTCATTAGACGCGTTGTATCCTCTTTCAACAGACTTTATTCTTTTCTATTATATCGAGATCATTCGCCGCTTTATATAAATTTCACTTGGAAATATCTCCAGCGCTGCTTGACGCCCTTCTATTGCCCGGTTAGGGCCTCGCTGTGAATTCATCTCAATCACCAGACTAGCGCCAATGCGGTCATAGCTTGACAATGGCCATCTGTAAATTCTTCCAGCAGGGTCGCTGCAGATATGGCGGTAAGTCTTTTATGGATTCAAAAGATAGAGTGAGCTTTGCTAAGACTGTCTAGATGCCTGTAAATTTGAACATCCTGGCCGTACGACAGGCTTATCAGGCAATCGATTTGGTGCCCTATCTGGGGGATTTGGAGGTGAGTAGTTTTGATCTGAGAGTTTGCTTTACTTCTAAGGTTGTGAATTCTCCTGGAAATAAACCGAACCATATCCTGGAACTGTCATTCACTCTCGTCCCATTCACTGTCGTCTCATCCCGGTGTCCTTACAACCTGTCTTCCCTTCCCCCCTCGCTCATCATCTGTGAACCCATTGACTTGTCTTCGTGATTACTTTTCCATCGATCCTCTGCAAAATTTGAATGTGTCTCTTTTGAATCATGGTCACTTTTTTGAAAGTTGTTTGGGCAGACTCGGCCAAAGAAACTAACAGTCTTCCCCCTCCAGGTCCAGATTCACAAAAGCAACAGTCCAACAAGTGAGTCCCAGTCTGGCATGCCAAAATCTTCAGCTCCTTGAAAACTAACTTTACGACAGCTACAATTTGAAACCCGAGGATATTAAGGTGGACCTCACTGCCGGACAAGGTCGTCCACAATGGGTATTCTCAGCGTACGCACCGCTGCGCGATCTTCCGCGACAGCTATTTGGTGGCCCTCAGCGAGAGCAAAGCATGGAAGAGATGCGCCTCCGTCACTACCAAGCTGTAGCTGCTGGTAATCCAAACCAGGCACTCCAAGAGGCCCAAGCGTTGTACGAAGAGTCTGTGAATCAAATGAATAACGCCCTTAATGATATCAATGGTGCTATCAAGTATATCACTGAGGGCGCCAATGAGCATCCAAACCGAATCGATATTACCGAGGGTAACACTGCTCCGGCTCAAAACCAAGCACCAGCAGCCGGCCAAAGTGCTTTCGGACAGCCTGCCTTTGGACAGCCATCTGCTCCAAACCAAGCCTCTAATCAATTTGGAGGTTCTTCCTCTGGCTGGGGACAGCCATCACAGCCTGTGCAGCCTGCCCAGCCCGCACAACCTGCATTTGGCGCTCCATCAGCATTCGGTCAGCCTGCCACCCTCGGACAAAGCTCTGCGTTTGGACAACCATCTACTCTCGGCCAAGGTTCCGCGTTTGGCCAGCCATCCTCCCTGGGGCAAGGCTCCGCGTTTGGACAACCCTCGAACGTGGGTGGCCAAGGAGCATTCGGAAAACCAGCCTTCGGTCAGTCAGCATTCGCCCAGGCCGCCAACAACCAGCCGGGCTTTGGACAACCAGCATTTGGCCAGCCCTCCGCACCAGCAGCACCTTTCGGTGCCGCCGCCACAGCTTCTCCCTTCGGCGCTGCTGCCAACCAACAAACCAACGCATCGCCATTCGGCCAAGTAGCAGCTCAGCAACCCGCTGCTTCTGGATTCGGCCAACCATCAGGATCCGGACCCTTCGGCCAACCATCTACAAACCCTTCACCATTTGGTCAACCCCAACAGGCTCAGCCCACTCCATTCGGGCAGCCATCTGCACCCGCAGCTACTAATGCCTTCGGGCAACCATCTGCACCCGCAGCTAATAACGCATTCGGGCAACCATCTGCACCAGCAGCCAGCAACCCATTCGGAGCGCCATCAAAACCAGCCGCACCTTTTGGTCAACCCGCTGCAGCACAGGGGGTACCAGTAACCTTTACTGATGTCGGCCCACCCGCATACCTGAAGAGTGACATACCCGGTGATTTGACACCTGTTCCAAGACTGCAGGGTGAAACCCGGCGTGATCCTACCACGAATCGCCTCACCATGTGGAAGGGTCAGCGTGTGGAGTATGTTAATGATCATCCATGTTACATACACCCCGAGGACAACCAGACTCCCGTTCGCATAAACTTCCCCGACGGACCCCCTGATCCTGGGACTTTCCGTCAGTCTCAAGGAGAGCCAGAGGACTACACACCCGAAATCGAGGAGATGTACAAGTACTTCCTGGCCAATGGCTGCTTCAAGGATGGTGTCATACCAAAGGTGCCACCGAAGAGAGAGTGGATCAGCTTTGATTTCTAAGACTATTCAGCGTGACTTGAATTTCTTCCAGAGGAATTGCATGGACTTGAAACGTGTTATGGCTTTCGATTCGATGTTTCTGATGTGTACGTTTAAACGAAGCAGCGTGATTTTGTTTGAGCTCTGCGAGCTAGTCAGTCAATAGGTGCATTCGGAGTTTGTGAGCAATTACTGAAAATGCCAGTGCTACGGCAATTCTACACTACGCCGTGTACCTAAAAATTACGGAAATGAAGTTTTTTTGTCAAGATGTTTCCATTTTTTTATATCAGGTGTAACGGGTATCCAACTATGAGTACCTTCTCAGGCTCACAGCGAACGACCAACTATCCCATATTTCCAATCCTCCATAGAAGGCTGTTTTCAACAAGTAGCCAGTCCAAAGACCCTCCCTGAACCATTGTTTATTCTACCGAAGGGTAGTGCATTTAAGCAGCAATGGTAACCTCAACCTCAACACCAGCCTCGATGTTGATGATGATCTGCTTGACGGTCTCGGTGGGGGCGAGCAGGCTGATTAAACGTTAGCCGAATATTCAACACAACATAGACATACAGCGCAATGCGCCACATGTCATGTACACAGGTACGGGGAAACTCACTCAATGAGACGCTTGTGGATGCGCATCTCGAACTTGTCCCAGGTCTTGGAACCCTCACCGTTGGGGGTCTTGCGGGTGGAGATCTGCAGAGTCTTGGTGGGAAGACGGACAGGGCCCTTGACCTGCAGGGACTTGGAGCGAGCACGGTCGATCAGCTCCTGGCAGACCTTCTCGAGGGAGGCAACCTTGCGGGAGGTGAGGGTGATACGGATCTTGTGGACCTTCTATAAGGGGCATTAGTAAATGTACAAAGGAATGACCGTCAAGTCCCAGGATGGGATTTGGTGTTTTGCGTCCTTTCACCCACGGCGCCATGCACAATGCGCATTGCGACGGCGGGGAGGAAGGTGGCTATCAATTGATAGTGCCATGCGATAGAGAATGAGATTGCACGTACAGGGCCCTCGCCGAACTCCTTCTCAGGCTTCTGGAAAGACATCTTGATTTTTTGTTTGGGTTGATGAAAGAGGCTAATTGCCAGTCAAGACCTGAACTTCGTTCGGTAAGGTGATGATGGCCGATGGAGATTGTGGGTGTGGAGCGACAAAAGTGAACTTTTTCGTGGGAAAAGTCTTGGCACGTTCGGTTATCCCCACGCTAGGCCGGATTGGGATATGTGCTGAGTCATCCATCAGAGTCGGGGACCAGATGCAGTTCAATCTACATTACTTGCAGTGAGGATCCCTGTTAGCTTGATTGTTTTTGCTGTTCTTTGTTTTCTCTTTTTATTTTCAGATTCTTGAGGAATATCTTCATTGCGATTTCACATTTCACTCGGCTGCATCTACAATGGCGGGATTTCCACCACTGGCCCCGGTACCTTCCCCCGCAGTCCGGAGGACTATCCCATCAGCTGATTGGGATGCCTGCTTGGATGCATGGATGATGTTACTAGGCATTCGGTTGAATGCCACAGATAAGAAGTTTGAAACTGCAGCTACAGAAGACCTCTCAGCTATCTCTTTCTTGGAATCTTTCTATCAACATGCCGCAGAGGGAGATCAAGGCTTACATCATGGCCCTAAAGCTCGACAGCTTCGCAAACTATGTTTTTTGACAGCACGACGATACATGCTCGTTGGTTCCAATCCATTAGTGGAGCTATTCAACTGGAGACTGCTTGGGAACATATGCTCTTGTTATCCGTCAAGCACAGCATTAAAGACGACATTATCAGAAATATGGGACATGCATCATGAAAAGATATCATCCAGCATAGAATCTGCCAAAACATCTATAATTAACCAATTGTCTTCGCCGATATCATCCAAGTCTGCTGGTGTCCTCTCAGATATTCGACGTCTGACGATCTTGGCCTCCGTCTTGCCACCTTGCGGCCATGTCTTAATGGCAGGCTCAGACTTTCTGGACACATTAGCAGAAGTTTACCTGTCACTCAAGACCCAGGATGAACTGCGCAAGATTATTGTCGCAAACCTCTACGTTGGTCTCATCTCATTGTTGAAGGAGCCTTCGACAAACCTATCATTGTTACTCGATCAGCTCTTCAGCCTCAAGGCCGCCGCTGGACTAGGCACATCCAACATGAAAAGCGAAGCAACAATACTTTCGGATCTCATTTGCAGCTCTGATATGCTGCAAAGACTAGAGAAATACCTCCAAATCCACCCTCAAAGACGCGGAGAAGACCTCTTGACCAGTCTCCGCGTTTATCAAATAGAATCAAAACATCTGCACCACCGCTACCAGAGGAGGAAGAAGATAGACAAAGGCAAAGCGCCGTCATCAGGTCTAGATATCCCACAAGAGCTTCACGCACACAAGATGTCTCTTGTCTCCCAAGTCCAAGACCTCTTCCCAGACCTCGGTTCCGCATTCGTCGTGCGACTACTAGATGTCTACAATGACAACCCAGAAACAGTAGTCGCTCATCTGTTAGACGACTCACTCCCCACCGAACTCCAACTCCTGGACCGTTCAGAGCAACTACCAGCCCAAGCAGAACCGCAACATGATCATCTCGCACCCATGGCCCACCCTTCACCACCTCTGGACCCCATCCCAGAACGCAAGAACATCTTCGACAAGGACATCGACATCGCCGAGCTCAGCCTCTCAGAAAACGCAAAAGGCAAACTACGCTTCGGTCGTGCAGACCCAGACCTTACAGCCGACGAAGTCCTCGCAGATCGCAGTCAACACGAAACCAACAAAGCCGCCATTCTATCTGCCTTGGCAACATTTGATTCAGATGACGACGAGCGCGATGATACGTACGACGCCGCAGATGTGGGTGGTACAATCGATGCCACAGACGCGGACGCAGATGCCGAATCCCAAAATAAGCGTGCACCTACAGGAGATAATCTCGATATGGTGCTCTTCCGCGCGTATAAGACTAACCCGGCAATCTTTGCTCGGGATGCTGTTACGCGTCGCTCGCAGCCTCGTGCGCAGCTTAAGCGGGAGACTGATATGATGGATGAGGCTATTGAGGGCTGGGCGGTTATGCTTACGAGGGATCCTAAGCGTCTTGCTCGACTCGAGGACCGACTTGCTGTTGATGCGGGTGGTACTGGTGGATCTGGATCTTTGAACCAGCCTTCATTGGCTCCCACTTCGTATAGGAAACCGAAAGCTGGAGACGATGATGATTCCGGGGATGAGGGCCAGTCTTCTGGTGGCTTTGGTGCTCGTGGAGGTCGTGGAAGAGGTAGAGGGGGACGGGGCCGTGGTGGACGAGGGCGTGGAGGTGGTCCAGCCCAGTCTGGGGATCAGGGACAACAGAGTAACCCGGCGGCCAATAGGAGGAAGGAGGAGAATAAGGCCAGCAGGGCTAATCATAATCGACGCCAGCAACGAGCTAAGAAGATCGCGCGAGGTGGTGGGCTGCCTGGTTGAATGTTGTTAGAGCTTGCATGATCCATCCTGGCGGGATGCATATTTCCAGCATCTTCCTCAACCAAAACCTTCGCAGAGAATTTTCATTGTTCATAGATTTACTCAGATTTATAAAAGGCATAAATGGGATTGTACATTTCATTCATTAATATAGAATCCACACCTGGTGGTTCTTGGGTAAAGAAGTAACACTATCTAATACCATCTCTTCCGTTTATTCAAAAGGCCTGCCTATGATCACATATGTAACTGAACAACTTGAAAAATCTAACGCTAATGATGATGCGCAAACACGCCCTCGGCAGCAATTGACTTGCGGCATTCTTCCATAAGGCGAAGTTGCTTGGCCACATCGCCTAGTCGACCGATGACCTCCTTGTTACCATCATAAAAGGTAAAGATGGCATATGGAATACCTGTCTCCTTACAGAATTCCAAAACGTACTGCTGAGCCTGTCGCAAATTGTGGCGAGGCATGCGAGGGTAAAGGTGGTGGATGGCCTGGAATTGCAGACCACCATGGAAGAAATCCAACCACGTAGGACAGTCAACATCCATTGTAGTTCGCAGCATCTTCTGAGGAAATGATTCATGGACACCCATGTCAGCCGTAGACATGGCGAAGTGAGACAAGGTGATCTGGACATGCAGCGGCGAAGGAATGACATGGGAGATCAACAAGAAAACGAGCCGGGTGTTCCAGTCAGGCAGTGTCTTATACAGGACAACATAGCCGTACCAGTACCAGAAGAAGATCTGGCCCGCATACTCCAACCAAACATGCCACCAGGCCATTCCTCTCTTCGGGGCTTGACCCTTCAGTAGATACTCCCAGCTCAACCGAGTAAGGTTGAAGCGAGCTAGTGCCATGATAGGGTAGTAGGAGTAGTTTTGGATCTTGAGCATAACCTTTGAAACAGCATCGAAGGTCATGTTGCGATTATAATAGGTACTATCCAGACTATCGAAGAAGCGGTGCGAGATGGCGAAGAAAGGCATGTGCTCGATGTCGGGGTCATGTTCAGGCTGATTGGTGACGATGTGATGCACGTTGTGGCTGCGTTTCCACCAACCCAGACTTAGTCCACCGATGAAGTCTGCAATGATGATTCCAATCACTGTATCCACATGGAAATTGTGTGTGATACCCATATGACCAGCATCATGGGCAGTAAAAACAAGCTGGTGCCATAAGCACCCAAGCCAAAAAGCAGACGTCGCCCACCAACCCAGACGGAGGAATACAAAGGCCAGGACCGCAAAGAGTGCGTACCGGCAGCTTTCAACCATGTAGGCGGAGTAGTTGCAATCGAACAGTCCTTCGGCCAGCATACGATCATTCAGCGCGCGGTATTTGGCTTTAATGCTCTCCTGATTTTCCTGGTCCAGCGACGGGTATTTTGCTGTATCGAAAGCAACCTCTTCTTTTGTTCGGGCATCGAGGAATGCTGGTCTGTGCTGCGATGCTTTCTCCGGTGTCGTGGAAGAGGCGGTATCGGGATTTGAGTACTTCCTTCGGCGGGTGGTTGATTTCGCGTCGACCGCATCAAAGATCGGCGATGGGGGCACAGATCCTTCTTGACTGGTATTATCCTGGCTCATCAAATCCTCCTCGCTTGAGCAAGCATCCTCCGTATAAAGACGAAACTTGCCGCCTTGAATTGGCGGGAGGAAGTTTGTCCAGACTCCTTCGATTCGTCCGATTTGGTACTTGGCCATAAGATCGCGGGCATATCTCGAGTGCAGACTAAGGCACAATTATAAATTAGCTAGGAGATTGAGGGGAAATGTAGTATGAAGCTAGAACATACGCATTGATCTCATCTGTGGCATCCCTGCCTACCATATGCTTGATCGGCTTGTCTCCAGCAGGGTGAAATGGGATAAAAGCATCCACCTTGAGAACGCGGTTCTCAAAGATAAAAACATGTTTCCCTTCTGCGATCAGTCCTTCAATATATCGGCGACTCAACAGAGTGTCTTTTCGGGCCGGTCGGGGGGTGGATTTCTCCATTGTGAGACGATGCGGTGAGGTGGAGGAAGGTCGAGAAGAGTTGATTCGAGGATCTCAGAAAAAGAGAGCAAATTTAGATCATTTTATGAGCCGTGGTCTTTTAACGAGCGCTTGATCCTCAAAATTAAGGAGACAGGAGATGAAGGATCCAGACCAGGCAGAAACCAGAAATGTGTATGAAGGAGGTGGATCAACAAGCGGGGAGAGATCGGCCGCGGTCTAACGGAGTACGCAACTTCCCGTGATTACACTTGACTTGCCTATCATAACTCAAGCATAGCTAACGTGCATACCGCTTCGACATATTTCTCGTGTCTGTTCAGGGTGAATCGTCTCTTATTGCTAAATACTTCAAGTATAATAGCAGCCAAGACAGATAGGCCTGGAACTACAGCAATATCGAGGACTTGAGCACTCGCATGATGGCTTCCCAGGTGAGTCCTTGTATGAACAGCCCCGAGGTTTCCACTTAATCTGACCAATCTAGGATTCTCTTCCTTCTCTAGTCCAGACATGGCTCCAGTGGGACCAGGTATGAGATCCTTGAGCGGGTTGTCTATGGCCTGATCGTTGTCTGATCCGTTCGGATATAGGATCCAACGACTCGAGCGGAAATACGGGGTCTGCAAGACGCTAATGCCGTCAAAGAGCTCGAACTATGTCTCAAGAAGCGTATGTCCAGTTGAAACCTTATATGCTTAGTGGCTGAAGGATTGACGATTCACTCCAGGCATCGAGTTTGGAACCGCGGGCTTACGCGGCCGAATGGCCGCAGGATTCTCTAACATGAATTGCTTGACCGTGATTCAGGCATCTCAGGGACTGGCTAAATACATCAAAACCACACGCCCAGAGGATGCTGCCAAGGGTGTGGTGATTGGCCATGATGCGCGTCATAACTCTCGTAGATTTGCGGAGCTTGCCGCCAATGCATTCATTGCACTGGATATCCCAGTTTACTTCTTTACAGAAACCTCACCCACGCCAATGGTTCCATTTGGAATCAACTACTTTAAAGCAACTGCTGGTGTTATGGTTACTGCAAGCCATGTATGTGAAGAAGAATTTGTTTCGAGGGTATGCAATGCTAACAAGTGAATTTGAAGAATCCACCGCAAGATAACGGTATGTAGCGCTTTTTCATCGTCAAATTCAATTTGCTAACTCGAAGTAGGATACAAAGTGTAAGTTTTTAATACACCAAGCTTTATCGTATGAGAGCATAGATGGTACTCATGTGCTGACTCCTTGGTTCAGCTATTCGAACAATGGAGCACAGATCAACAGACCGGAAGACGAAGGCATAGCACAATCAATCCGCGAAAACCTGGAGCCATGGCAAAATGCTTGGAAGGAATTACTACCGTGCGATATTTTGCATTCTGATGCCTATCAGACCCTCGTCGGTCCTTATGAGGCTCAAGTTCAAGAGTTTGCGGTTTGTTTCATTTCCCACTCCTAAAGGAAAACGACTGACTTGTCAAAAGAGGTCTACTGTGGCTGAGTGGAAGCCCTTCAGTCCATTCGTGTACACCCCTCTCCATGGCGTAGGAGGCCTAGTACTTCCGGAACTATGTAGTTCACTTGGAGTCGACAACTTCGTGTCTGTCCCTCTCCAAATAACACCGGACCCCGAATTTCCTACAGTCAAGTTTCCCAACCCCGAAGAGGCGGGTGCCCTCGATCTTGCCATGGAGACAGCAGATAAAGAGGGAAGAACATTGATTATTGCCAATGACCCAGATGCAGATCGATTCGCAGCAGCAGAGAAAGTCAAGTCAGTCTCCCCTGTAAGGCTGTTAAGACTCAAATTTACTAACGTGTATAGTGATGAATGGTTCCTTTTTACGGGAAATCATGTGGGCGTTTTACTGGCGTCTCATATGCTTGAGTCCTTAAAAGCCACAGATAACCTCTCCACAGCCACTTTTCTCACTACGGCTGTATCTAGCGGCATGCTTGAAAAGATGGCAGTATCCGAAGGTGCTCAGTTTCAAGAAACACTGACTGGCTTCAAATGGATGGGCAATGTAGCTCGAGATCTTGAGAAAACCGGCAAGCATGTCCCGTTTGCCTACGAAGAGGCGCTCGGCTACATGTTTTCTTCGGTATGCTACGATAAAGACGGAATTACTGCCGCAGCAGTCTTTTTAGCAGCATACGCGAAATGGAAATCCCAGGGCCTGACAGCTCACGCAAAGCTCCAACAACTTTTTGCCCAATATGGACACCATGAGACCTTGAACAATTACTTCCGGTCGCCCAACCCGGCTCTTACTCTGGAGCTCTTCCGCGGTATTCGCAGGGGACCTTTCCTCGCTAACATGGAGTTTGGATCATTCAAAATTCTCCGTTGGAGAGATATGACTGAAGGATACGACTCTGCAACACCTGACAATAAGCCCGATCTACCCGAAGACCCTAGCAGCCAGATGCTGACTCTTTGGTTGGAGGGAGGTGTGCGTTTCACCATCAGAGGATCGGGCACTGAGCCCAAGGTCAAATGTAGGTCTCACCAACCCTAACGCCTCCTCGCATTCTCCCCAATCGGGTCTTTGCACAGCTTTGTCAAGCCATTTCGAAACCGACTAACGTTTGCCCTCTAGTCTACATCGAAAGCTGTGGCGCCTCGCGTGAGGATGCTGTCAACGCTGTTTGTCAGGTCTTCAAGACTATTTTGCATAACTGGGTTCGGGTCTACACCCCTACCATGACTTACGACCGCAAGTTTCCAACATCGTCAGGCCATGTTCTTGAACTACAATAGGCATGAAAATTTGGTTAGAGAGACAAAAAAAATGAAGTGAATGAATGATATCTCATATTGATGGCAAGTCTCCCTGCATGTAAGAACAAGCAGCTAGCCTTGATATGAAAGCAGTAGTGACGCTGCAAGTCGAACAAAATGCCCGTTTAGTGTAACTTGAAGTGCAGGACCCCGTGCATTTCAAAACATCTCTCTTCCAAACACTTGAAAGTGGCATTATTCTTTGACTGTTCTAAAGTTTGAGCGAGTTTGGCTATTTTGAAATCAAACCACCTAGATATATGCGGTGTTACAGTGTGGTATGACTCCTACTTCGTTCTCAAGGTTGTTTGGAGCACTTCCAATTGAAATAAGAAGCCCTCCATCCCCGACGAATACTCACACAGCACCACCAGTGGATGGAGATCCGAAACATTGTCTCTCTTCCGAGTTCCAAGGTTCTAACTTCAAAGGGTCCTATATCCAAATCCCACCATTGTGAAAACACGAGACAATGACTCGTCCACCTTGCCCCCATCACAGCCCCCAAACGCCGGGCCCAGCTCATTTGCACCAGCTACCCAGGGGATACAGCTCAAGTCAGCACCACACATGCAGTCATGGAAAGAGAAGCGTCGCCAGTTCCAGCGATAACTCCCGTACACTTTGCGAAACTGAAGACCCTCGCCCTGCTGGAGGACCAACCGAGAAGCATCGAAACCCGCACAATGAAAACCCGAAATTGAAGCAATGTCATCCAGCTTATCGGGCACATATCCCCTCACATCATGCGCCGAGCATGCGCTCGTAAGATTTCAAAATCCGAAATCCCTAACCAGGTTTCACTATTGACATGGCTATAGGGGTAATGCCAGAGCTCGTGGCCCACCGCAAGAGCAGCGCTCTCCTCGCCACGAAGTCCAGAATCCGGTACATATGCCAAAGCCGAGCGATGCAAATCCTTGCCCCAGCAGAAGAGGACCACGAGAATGCATGAATCAAAGACATAATCCGAGTCACCGTCTTGAGGCTGGATCTTCCAGCACGGCCACACAGGCTACTGGTAGAGGGCGACAACAAGATGCTTCCGCTCGACATATGCATGGAGCGAACTTGAGAGAGCAACCCAGAAATCATGGTCATCGTACTCATCCTGTGCCTCAAGGACATATCCATCATCTCTCCAGGGAGCGAGATGGACCTGCACCAAGGCCTCACCATTTTCATGCTGCCACCTGTTCTCTCCATGGGAATCCACAATCCGAAGAAGAGACTCTTCATCGTCACGAAAGCATTCATGGAAACTCCCAACAGCAACCAAGATGGGTTTACGGACCACCTCTACCAGTTGTCATGATGGAACATCGAGCCTCTATGAAAGGAAGAAGAAGGGCACACTGATGATTGCGTAGGTGGAACCTTTGGGGCATTATTTATTCGCTATGTCTTTGGTCATGTTCTATTTTTCGCACATCCTGTTCTTTATGCTGCCTTCCTGTTATAGTGTATTTGAAAAAAAAAACCATAAGCATAGAAATTTGATTCCGTTGACCAGAACAAGCATGGATTGATCAATAGTACGCCGTGGTAAATAGGTCTGTTCACTTTCGGCGGCGTTGATACCTAGGCGTGGCCTAAGAGGTGGCCTTCATCGACTGTAAAGCTTCAAAATTTTGGTGAAGAGCTCTACAGGGTCACGTACTCGAAGGCCTATTAGCAAATACATCTCTGGCCCAGCACTCTGAGCGTATCAGGATCAGGATCACGTGCTGGTAGTGAGTTCGCTAAAGAAGCCTGATTGGGAATCGCGATTCTCTGATCCTGACGTTCTATTGGTCGATGCGAAGTAAGAGGTGGGAAGGAGCAAACATCCATTTACTATGGGGAAATGGCTGGGTCGTGGTTGCCCAAGATCAATCCCTCGCTTAGTCGTCCCTTCCCGATTAGGAAATGCGTGATCTTCGCTTAACAGGTTGTGATCTGGGGAAGGAGTGATCTGGGGAGTGGTCTTGGGCACCTGACCACAGGGTATAAATTAATGGGATACCTCCCTCTTTCCAACTTCTTCCTTCTTCCAACTCTCTGGCTCATACTTCTGTCTACTTCAACTGTCTACTTTCTACTTTCCACTTTCTACTTTGCACTTTATACTGTCCACACTTTGATGTTACATGCTTCAAGCCTCAACATGATGCCTGATCACCATCATGTTGCAAGTCTTGTTGCTCCATCTCTGTGTTCACCTTCTTCCTATGGCCCACCCTGACGCGTCCTCAGTCTGCTGTATCACGTCGCCTCGACACATGGCTGTCTTATTTATATGACATGTCTCTCTTCCACACACAAGTTCCTAGACCCTTCCAATCTATTTGTCCTTCATGTCAGTCATGACTAACACCTGCTTCAGGCTTCTACCTTGACACATCCATGTCAGCCTTGACCAACATTCACTTCAACTTCAGTCAACCTCAGGCTTCCACCTTGGTCCCCTCATGCCTTGACATCCTCGTCGGCCTTGACCATTAACATATCGTCAGTCTTCCACTTCGGTCTTCAGTCTTGGGTCTTCATGGTCCTTCTCATTGGCCTTGACACTTATGTCTGGTGTCACTTCAACCTTCTATATCGGCCTTGACCATGCTCATCCTTCACTTCAATTGTCTGTTGGCCTTGATCATCAACATCCAACTCAGTCTTCCACTCCTCCACTTAAGTCCTTGGTCTTCATCATTGGCCTTGACACTCTATGTCTGCTGCCGCTTCAACCTTCTATGTCAACACAACACACACACACACACACACACACACACACACACACACACACACACACACACCACACACACACACACACACACAACACAAGTCAACGCAACACAAGTCACACAAGTCACCAAACTTGCAACAACATCATGGTTCTGACAGCACTTCACGTCTGTCAAATATTTCTCCACATTGATTTGTGGACAGGTCAAGTCAGATCAGACATCCTTACCCAACCATCCAACTACACTCTACTAACATTCCTATAGACACTCCTACAATCAATTCTCTGACCTGCCACAACCTGCCACATCCGGCCTCGATACTACTTGACCAACATTCATCACTCTCTCTTATCTCTGTTTCTGTTTCTATTTAGCTAGTGACACGATCTGCATTGTCTCTTTCATTTTGCTCTTTTGCTCTTTTCGCTTTTCGCTTCTTGCTTTTCGCTTCTTGCTTTTTACTTTGCACGTCCAGGCTACGCCCCATACCCCATGGGAAGCTAGAGCATGCTCGCCGGGCGAAAATCAATACTACTACTACTGCTTTTTACTTTGGCTTCTTGGTTCTCATTTCACTCGTTTCATTTGCTTTTCAATTTGGCTTTCGCTTTTTTCTCTTTCATGTTTGAAGATGGTTTGGGGGTATCAGCATTTACGAGCATGTCATGGATGTTTTCTACACTTTGAGTTATGATTGTCTCTACACTCGGAGGCTTGAAAGTCTCTACACCTGGAGTCATGAATATCTCTACACCTGGAATCATTTATGAGCATGTCTCCAATGTTTTTCTCTTGGACTCATTCTTCTATGGAGTTGTTCCTGCAGATTGTGTCACCGCTTGGAAACCACAAAGGCAATTTGGTTGGGTCTTGCTCTGTTCTTTCTATCTTGCATCTTGTATCAATTTTTGATACCTTTTTTATAACATTCATCATGTTGACGTGAAGGACCCAGGCTAGTGCACTCCCACTCAAGCACATTGTGACTATCCCACCTCCATCCAACAGCCTCCTAAACCGACAACATACAACCAATCAGTCAAGTACACATCAAATGAAATGAACAGGCATTCCCTCCAACTACTCTTTCTACTTTAGAAAATCCTTAAGTAAGCTTGTAAGCAGATTAAGCATTGGGTTTCATAGACTTATACTTGTTCGAGTACCACTCCAATCTTGAAAGCCATAGTAGTGATTTCGAAGTGGTCATCCAAATGTTGACTGAGGATCCTCCACATCTGCAATGTTGGACCGCTATTAGTATGGACCTAAGTATTAATATAGAAGTTTACGAGGTGGCTTTGGCCCCTCCATTCACGTCGTTGCGGCGCAGTCTGGATTTATGCATGGCTTTTGAGCCAACGAATAATAATCATCTTCAGCCCCCCTCTCGAGTATTACTACAATCACTCCACGATGGTCACAGAGATGGTGTGTAGTCAAAAAATGGGGGCTGATACCAATTGATTGGCAACAACGATGCAGCCACAACAACACCCGTGCACTTGAAAAGGATACAAACACTGGAGGCTGCAGTAAGTATGAACTAGAAACATGGTTTTCGATGCCAAAGCACAACCCTCAGATGTGCAGGTGTGGTAACTGATGCATGTTATCTCTGCAGACAACCAATGAATCCGGGGTAGATTCAGCTGAGATCTCAATAGGGACTCGATAGCCGAGTAACGATACCATTTGACCCTCAAAGGATTCGGCGAACTGTTCGATCTGGTTCTAGTTCCCGGAGAATATCACCCACCTTGAGCCCGATTCAGTACTCTATTGGCTCTGGTTCTGCAGAAGAATCTGAACTTGAAGCATCGCCGTTGGCTCTCAGTCCTCCGAATATCAGAAAACAGAACTGGGAATCAGCACTAATGCGTGTCTCACTACGGGCCATAACCCAAAATAATCATCAGCCCTAGGGTGTCTCAGCCAACGATCGTGATCAAGATCTTCATAACCCCCAGACAGCCACCATGCGGTATTCTATCTTTAGCTCTTGACACCGTGCTCTTCCCTGATATCCCCTCCGATGGAAGAGGTTTCCTTGAACTCACATATAATCGCGCCTCCTACTAACGAGCATGAGCGAAGCCTTAACCAAAACAGAGCATGACCTGCCTCCCAACACTCCGATACAATGAAGACTCTCACCATAACACCCAGCCTCCTCTTTCTAACCCTCCTCACCCCCGTTCTCGCCGGCAGAGATCTCTTTGAGCACTGGTACCCAGAATACGGCTTCATATTCCAACGCCTAATCCACGAAAAATGCTCCTCGGAGTACGCCTGGTACAAAACCCAGCACGGAAACCACACATACATGCACGAGAAGACCCGCTACCTCGGCGCCGGGCCCTCCAAAACCGAAGAACTCGTCGTCCCCCTCGTAAACTGCCTCATGGAATCCTGTCCCGAATTCATGAAAAGCAACATGGCCAGCGCGAACGTCCTACTCGGTCTCGCACCCGTAATGCTCGCCGCACTGGGCTCAAACCTCGACGAGACATCCATCCTAACCGTAATCGGAAACCGACCGATCCTCGCACTCGCCCTCGCAGCCGGATCTACATCGGTAATCTCAATGAGACCCTTTGAGCACCGGGATCCGTTGGAGAGTCTGAAACCCGTTGAAGGGGCGATGGTACCTACGTTCTTCCCGTTTTATATTGAGGCGATGATCTCGGTTTTCGAACACGTTATGGTGTTTGCGGCTGTTGCTAATGTCGCTACGCTGGGGTATGCGCTGGGTCATGATACTATTATGGCGTTTGCGCCGGGGTATACGTACCTTATTTTGATTTGGGCGTTCTTTACGCCTATTGTGCATGTTATGGCGGCTCTAGCGTTACGGATTAGAGCGAGGCATGTGCGAGACGAGGGTCAGGGTGAGGGTGGTGATTCGTATACGTATATGGGATGGTTTAAGTGGATGTTGATTGGGTATTCTGAGAATTGTCTACCGAGAAGAGTGGTGCTGAAGAGGGATAATGCTTGGTCTTTATTGATGTCGTGGGGGTTGTCTCTATGTGCGACTTGTCATGTTATTCTAGGCACGCTGGCGTTTTCGAGTATGTTGTTTATTTCAGCGAGAGATGGTGTTGCTGTTCTTGGTCGATTTATGGCTTCGGTGGTTGTTTGTCGACTTATATTGTCGTATGAGTTGGCGAAGCTAAGGGTTTTGTATAACTCTGATAGGCGATCGCTTTCTGGGTTAAGTGGGACAGGGAGCTATCATTACCTTATGAGTTGGCCGCATATGCGTGGTAAATAGGAGTTACTACATGTTCTAGTTGGTCGACCACCTTTGAATTACAATACCTTCAAGTACAGACTGAACCAGGTCTAAAAGGAATTTCACCCCGCGGAATGCTCTTGTATGCTATTTGTATTGGTGGCAGCAATGGATGTACCAGCAAACTTGGAAGATAGCCATGCGGAATGACAAAATTTATCATACATCATGCATCGTTGAAGAAACCGCAAATACGTCATGAATCATATTGAAAAGAAAGCGCAGGAATCCTCAAAAGTCGCCTTAAGAGAAGAACTTCTGAGCAGCGGCCTTGTCCTTAGCCTCGCGGCTCTTAATCGCCTTGTTGACCTTGGTGATCTCGTTGGTGATAGCGACATCGCCGGGGGCGAGAGCAAGAGCGTCCTTGAGGTCCTTGAGAGCCTTATCCTCCTCGCGCTGACCAACGTAAGCAACCGCACGACGGTAGTGCACCTTAGCCAGGTCAGCATCCTTAGCCTTGGCAGCCTCGGCAACTCCCAGAGCATAGGTGGCCCACTTCTGGGCATCGCGGAAGTGTGCGATCTTGCCAGCGAGCAAGGAAGAGTTGGAGTGCAGAGTGAATCGCAGTGCCTTCATCTTCTCGCCCAGCTCCTTGTCATCCTCACCAGGGTCGGGGAACTCGTTCAGGTAGCGCAAACCCTTCTGGTACTTTTCAATACCCAGCGCAACCTCTCCGGACTTGAATGCAGCATTTCCGAATCCCTTCAGCTCAGTGGCAACCTTGAAAGCCTCAGGTGCGGTCAGATCATCACCCAGGTGATCCTCAGGGAAGTCCTCGTATGGGTCGCCGGTTGAGTCCTGGACGCGCTTGTTGGCGTTCTCGTATTCCTCGCCGTGGAATTCACCGCAGTCCGCCACAGTAACAGTAACCTCAGGCTTGTCGGAGTTGGTCTTCATGTTCTCGATCTTGCGAACAATGCTCTTGCCGTTGATCACCTCACCGAAAACAACGTGCTTTCCATCAAGGTGAGGGGTAGGGACTGTAGTGACGAAGAACTGACTGCCGTTGGTGCCGGGACCAGAGTTGGCCATGGAGAGGAGGAAGGGACGGTCATGCTTGAGATCGAAGTTCTCGTCGGGGAATTTCTCGCCGTAGATGGACTCGCCGCCGGTACCGTTGAATGCTGTGAAGTCACCACCCTGGATCATGAACTGCTTGATCACACGGTGGAAGATTGAGCCTGTCGCCTTAGTTAACAGGTTGCCGCTATGACAACTGCGGGGTTAAGAGGGGTAAAAGACATACCCTTGTAAGTCAATGGCTTGTTCTGTTGACCAATACCCTTCTCACCGGTGCAGAGAGCACGGAAGTTGTCTGCAGTCTTGGGAACAACTAGTGGTCGCCGCGTTAGTATATAGTGGGTGGCGCAAGGGATAATTCATGTCGTACCATCATTGAACTGTGCAAGGAGTTGAGTTAGTTACTGCAGGTATGCGCGCCTATGGCCAATCATAAAACTTACCAGTTCAAATGCAATGCGACCGGCCTTCTGGTCACCGATTTGAATGTCAAAAAAGACTCGTGAGCGTTCTGTCATCTGAGTGGTTAGCGCGTCCGTCAATCTCTTGCATTTCAGCGGGTAGATCGGGGAATGGACCCCGCATTGAAAGACGTACGGGAGTCAGCCATGATTGAAAGTTAGAGATGTCGCAAGTAAAGAAGAAAGAAGGTTGAAAGAAAAAAAAAAGTGGAGATGATGGAGTTTGGGAGAAGGGAAGATCGGAATTAAAGGTGGAGGAGGGAAGAGTGAGAGAGTGAGAAGAGAAGCTCTAATGGTGGGGAAAGATTTACTGCCGGTCTTCAGGAAGCTTCCATGCCGCAGAATCTATATTTGACGCCATTGAAAATGCTCGGGGGTATATCCCAGGTATCTATTATGTACATGACCATGATCCCATTATTTTCCTTCATTTCCTTTATTGCAGTAGTTCAGGAGGTATTTTGAATTCAAATGTCTGCTGAATTGGCCCATCGTGTTCTGTCCCAGTGGATTCAGACTTGGGATCCTTTGGCTCTTTGGGCTCTTTCTTTGGGAGATTGGTATTGATTTCAATAGTCACCTAGAAGACAAAAGAAACATGTTAGCTTGTGGTTCTGCAAGGACGCGAAAAGGGCTGAAAGCCAGGAAGGCATAATGTACCGCCGCGTCTTCACTGCGGTAGTCAACACCCACCGGCCCATCATTCTTCAATTCCACCTCCATCATTGCCTGGAAGACGCCATTTTTGACTCGGCCGGGAATGTAGGAGGAGCCCATTTTGTTATAGAAGTAGTCGTAGATTCGTCGAGCAGCCTCGGGCTTTGCTGCATCGTGGAAGTCGGGCTTGTTGCCCTTGTTCATCTTTCCATAGAGGGTGAATTGGGATACTAGGAGGTTATATTAGACTGGGTAATAAGAGCAGGGATGTAGATTGTACATACCACATAGAACCTCGCCTTCAATATCCTGGACATTCTTCTTCCACTGCTAAAGGTTAGCACAAAGTTACAACTTCGGATCTAGAAGTATGCTACCTGTGCTCCATTCTCATCGGGCCAGAACTTGGCTTTCAAGACTTTGTTCACCAGATTATCAGCTTCCTTCTCTGTATCTTCATGACCGATACCTGCAAACACAAGTAGGCCACGACCAATAGACGAGACCAGCTCCTCATCCACAGTCACGGAGGCTGATTTGACTCTTTGGATAACAACTAGGGGCGCAATCAGTACAGGCAGACACCAAGCAGCAATCAAGGGGAGTACCCACTCTTCATATTGGCGTATGAACAATAAAACTGAGGTGTGTTAGTAAATGAAACTAAAACAGGCACTCATGACATCTCATTCCGTCGCATGATCTCACCTTCCCTCTTTCCAAGTCACGTGTTCTAGTTCGCGAACGCGGCACTTCAACTCGCGCTCTCTTTCACAACAACAAAATAATCCTCTGACAATATCCTTCCACCGTGAGAAGGCTTGTATCCAGTGTACTCTCAGGTCATTTTGCTGTTCCCACTAGAATCACGTTGGTCATTTGCGGTCCTCGCCGTCATTTACCGCCTGCCTGAATAGGCAATCTTCGAAGCTCTGCGAGCGAAGCAAATGAATCCCCAAGTTCACTGCTCTCCGCTCTCTCCCTTGTTCTCATACTGAGGGAACTTCCCTAACAACATCCACGTCAACCTTCCTACCCATTGTGCAGTGTTGACCCTCTTGGTCAAGCCCACATCCCGCAACCCGCCCCCACCATATCGCTTGACCCGACGGTGGGAACACACTAGTCCACAAACTCCGGTGCACGATGGCATCCCGAAAGACACAGCAAGAGATCGAGAAGACCTTCAAGAAGGTCGCTGAAGGGATTCAAACGTTTGAAGGGATCTATGAGAAGATTCGCTCAGCGTCAAATCCCACTCAGCGGGATAAACTGGAGGAGAACCTAAAACGGGAAATCAAGAAGCTCCAAAGGTTCCGTGATCAGATCAAATCATGGGCTGCAGGCAATGAAGTCAAGGATAAAGCGCCGTTGCTTGAGCAGCGAAAAGCGATTGAAACGGTAGGTCATGATTGAACGATTGGAGATTGGCGATCCGTGCTTTGGCAAATGGGGATTTTCCCCGGAAAGATCAGGCGGCTAATGGACTCAACACAGTGCATGGAACAATTCAAGGCGGTCGAGAAGGAGATGAAAACAAAAGCATACTCCAAAGAAGGCTTATCAGCAGCGTCGCGACTAGATCCAAGAGAGAAGGAGAAGGTGGAGGCGTGTGACTTCCTGTCTGGTATGGTGGACGAGCTACAACAAAAGATCGAAGCTATGGAGGCGGAGGAGGAGACATTGCATGCGCAGATGAAGAAGGGGAAGAAGGATATGTCCAAGGCCAACCGAATGGCTGATATCTCGCGAGTATCAGAACGTCATAAGTGGCACGTGAACAAGCTTGAATTCCTCTTGCGCTCCTTACAGAATGGCAATCTAGAAGTCACTCAGGTGGTTGACCTTAAGGAGAGCATTAAGTACTACGTCGAGGAAGGAGGTAACGTTGATTATTCTGGAGAGGACGAGACACTCTACGACGATTTGAATATCGGCGATGATGTTGAGGCCCAATTTGGAATGCCTCCCGACAACGATCGAGTATCATCACAAGATGCCCAATCGGTTGCAGATGACGAGCCAGAGCCCAAGCCCAAGCCTCCCAAGGCAGCAGATCCTACGGCTCGACGACCGTCAACACAGATGAAGTCCCCGTTGCCAGTTCTCGCCACGCTCTCCTCTACGTCTGCTTCTGCTACCCCGGGCATGAAACCCGCCCCGCTCCCCACCCGTTTACCTGGAGAAACCCTCAAGTATGCCTCTGCTGCAGCTGCGGCCGCCGCGAGTGACAAGAGCGGAGTTGGCATTCTCCCCCTGCCCCCTCCACCAGGTGCCAGTCCGGCCTTTTCAGTTTCTCTCCCCGTCTCCAAGCCTGCTTCCATTGCTTCTCCCAGCGTCTCGTCGGTGCAGCCAGCTCACAAGGTGGCAGTCCCCGTGCCCGCAACCATTGCTTCACCCGAGCCTGTTAGTGCTGTGCGATCAAAGACTCCCCGTATTTCCGGAACATCATCACCAGCTGCTCCAGCTCCCGCTCCTGCGCCCACGGAATCAAAAGAGTCATTGACGAACGGCAAGAAGAGTCCAGAAGCTGAGGGTGAAGAATCAGTCTATCACCTGCCTCCCGATTTGCAAGACCTGGTCCAGTCCTTCGAGGTGACAAAACAGCGCGCATCCCTGAACCCCTCACCATCAGTTCAACGACTCCTGGCTCACTCTCTCACAACGTGTCCGGAAGCTGGAGATGCGGAAAAGCCTCGCCATTACCGGCCGCAGAATCCTTACAACACTTCTCTCCACTACCCACAAGAGCCTCTTTCCATCTTCGACGACCCGCGACTGTATGACACCGGCCGCATCGATACCGATACGCTTTTCTACCTCTTCTACTACCGCCAAGGATCCTATCAGCAATATTTGGCCGCCAAGGCTCTCAAGAATCAAAGTTGGCGTTTCCATAAGCAGTACCAAACATGGTTCCAACGTCATGAAGAGCCCAAGAACATTACCGAAGAGTTCGAGCAAGGGACGTATCGATTTTTCGACTATGAGAGCACATGGTAAGCTATCCCGCATATTTTTGGATTGAACTAAATACACTGTCCCATGATTCGATCATGTGCTAACAAAGTGCCCGACAGGATGAACCGGCGCAAGGCTGATTTCAAGTTTGTGTACAAATATCTGGAGGACGAGTTATAGCGTTTTCTCCTCCTTCTAACCTGAGGCTTAGCACCCTGGATCCACAGAAGCACCGCTCTGGGCCGCCTACGCTATGACCCGGATGATCTTGTACCTTTTTTTTATTTCTCCGCAAAAAAAGAAAAATCAGGAATAGATGTGTCATGGGTTTGGATGGGCCTCGGGGAGTTGTATTTTATGATTCGAGGGTGTTTTATGTTTTCGGGGGGTTTTTGTTGTGTTTTTTGGTTCATTTTTTCATGGTCTTTTCTTTTCATTTTTTACTATTGTTTTCCACAGGATGCCAGGACACGGCATCGGGCAATGAGTACAACGAATGGGTCTCAGGGACACGGGAGTTCTGTGCTATTTTGAGTTATCCCCGGCAGTTTGCGAATGAATCATCAGGATGTCCTGGGTTTATCACAAAGAACAAAGAACAGTATGCAAGTATACCACTAGCAAAAGTCTGGACTGGTCGAGTAACCCTGAAGAGTAAGATTTCCAGAACAAAGGGACTACGTGTTCAATGATCAGGTACCTACAGTAGTCGAGTCCAATACCAAGGTTCCTGAACCCAGGTACCTATGCATGACGAGCTGGGACGGGAGTCTGAGGCTGAATTAGCAAATCGACCAACCCGTCCCGCCTTATTGGGTAACCAGTACCTACTACCTAGGTAGAGGTATGTACTAGAAATGCAGTGTACAGCGCACTCCATACCATTCTAGTGCAGTCAGGACATTGCACGCCCGACATGCCGATATCCCGACATCGTATCTTCCAATAACCATCGAGGATATTCAAGATAACTTCGGTACACCTCGGGGAAAGATAGAACTAAAAGTCGCATTACATCACGGAGGTTTAGGAAGATGTCCCGTTGAGTGGGTCATTCTCTGGAAAGTCTCTCTCCACAGGTCGTTGACCAGTCAGAGAGGCTGTGAAGGGGAGTTGCCAAGTTGCCTCACCCTGTGTGCATATCAGCTTGGATCTTGGCACACGCTAAGACATTAACACGTTAGTCGATGCGGGATTTTTTTTTCTAGAAGGACGGGGATCAAAGAACAGGGGCTGTGTAGAGTTTGGATTTATTCATTTATTTAATTTTTATCTATTGACTACTGTATGTTCTATTTTCTGTTCTCTTTGTATTCAAGTTCTTAGTCGGATTCTGCTCCCCGGTACAAGGATAAGAATCTTATAGGGACTCGAGTGCTATTATTGGTATTAGTATCTCCATAGTAGATAGTAATTCTATTATTATTTCTATTCTATCATCTGTCGATCGCAACGGAGTACTTCTACTTCTGTACATCCCCAGATGCAAACAGTCCCTCTTGGCGATCATCCTGTTCCCTGATCTACGATCAGTGACTTCATCTTTCGGCACGCGGGAGCCGAGCGTAAATACTTCCCATGTTACTAGTAAATGCACTCCATATTGCAGAATAAATCAAATCATATTTATAATCATAATTATAATTCTAGGTTGTGTCTAGTTAATAAAATGCTGATGCCTCTGACTCAACAATAGTACAATGCAGTCATCTTCTCATAGCGCCACCAATCTCCTGAAACAGACAGAAAAACACGGCCAAACACGACCTGCAAGCACAAGAAAAATGGGGCCAAGCAGGATTGCACGCTAGAAGGCTGGATTTTGTTCCAGAAAACTGCACTAACGATGAAACTAGATAAGATCGGCTTCTCCTCCCACACAAGAGGCAAACAGTGGGATCGAGCGCATCATCGTCTGACCGCTGAATTACGATTGCTAGAGGGTACTTAGGGTACAAATGTATCGTACAACATTTTGAACTTGCCCATCCTTGCTCTAACTGGCTTATAACTGGCTTAACGGGGTGATAACTGGTATGGACTTTTGATTTTATTTTTTTAATTCATTTTTAATTGCATTTTTATTACATTTTTCTTTGTGTCCAGCCCCCCAATCACGACTATCATTACTCGGTCAATATGTCCACGTTCAGGCCTCGACGCTAGAACATGCATAGAACACGCTAAGAAGTGTCAGCACCATCCAAACTAATTCGAGATCCGCGTGGGTTTGCAGAAATTCCCGCATTAGATTCTCCCATGACGCTCTCTCTTAACTCTGCGGGGGCTGTGTATCCAACTGGACCAGTAGTGATGCGAGTTGCGAGGCTTGAAGCCATTCACAAAACTGCCTTGCCATGAAGTTCGTGTTTTTTTCTTTTCTTTTTTTTTTCTAGAAAAATTATACTTTTTTAATAACTCATTTTTTGGATTTAATTATTATTTTATAATTATTTTCAATGTGTTTTACGGAGTATTATGATGATGATTCCTAGCTTGCATCACTAGAAGGTTACCACATAACAGGGCATAAAAGAATCATCTTCCCCATGAATTATGGATTTCTTTTTTTCTTACTTTACTACTTTACTAGAACCTCGATCTTCAAGTTCTTTCATGCATTCCGCCCCCAAGTCCAACCAAGTCCATCCCCCCACAATTAACATTGGGGATCCCAGAGAAGGATTCGTACCGTCGTCTCACAATGGTAGGTCTTTTTACCCCCCTGCGTCTTCTTTTTTTTTTTATTTTATTTTCTTTAATTCGTTTAATCATTATTTTATTTTATTCTTTGGATTATTATTTTAGGCTAGACTTTTAGAATTCTGATCATCCTTTTATTTAGACTGCCATTCCACTTCAAATCCCTTCCAAATTCGCTACTCCAACTTCATCTTCGCCCGACATGCAATCCACTTTCCTTTATCGCGAACCATCCTACTCTAGCTCGTCCTATTCCTCTTCTCCAGGCGATATGGATTTCTTTTTCTACGCCCCAACCGTCTATGACAAGCTATACGATGTCGATCCCAGTTCATTCCCTTCTACCCCGGAATTCGCACCGGAATTTGTCTCAGAGCCAGGAAGCTATTCGTTTACCAGTGCGCCGACTACACAATATGTCTATCCTGGAACCTCGATGTATGAGACATCGGTGATGGCTACCGGGTTTCCCAGCCCCGCCGCTAGCAGTAGTGGGGGGAGTTCATACGGGAGCAGCTTCAATATGCCGGAGGAAGTACCAATGCCTAGCTATCCGATTATTGCAGGCGAGGAATCAGGACCTGAATCGCCGCCAGCGCCATCGAAGTGAGTTGCTATTATCCCAAGATATGGATTTGAAGTTGGAACTTCAACGACTGGACTCGAATGTATAGCTAACCAATTCCTAGACCCGCAAAGCCCTTCGCATGCGATAACTGCAACAAGTGCTTTACTCGTTTCGCCGACTTGAAGCGCCATCAATCCAGCGTGCATTTCCCTGTCTTCCGCAACTGTCCTGTCGATCACTGCTCTCGCAAAGGCAGCAACGGTTTCCCGCGCCAGGATCACCTGGTCGAGCACTTGCGTTCTTACCACCACCTTGATGTCCCTAAAAAGCGCGCCTTGAAACGCTCTGCCAAGGAAATGGCTTGAGTCAATGTTGTGCGACCTGCATCCTCGCTTGTTTCTCATATTCCCATGTTCCAATGTTCTCTCCCCATCCACATCCACATCCACACACATTACATGTTACCCGATTTACGATTCACGATAGCACTACCTTTTACCCCTGGTGTATTTTCTACTTTTCGCATGGATACTATTGACGGCGCGTCCGACGGTATTGCTTTTTCCTTATAGATAGTCTGGCTGGTTTTCATGTATAGAGATACGATTCTCCTTTTTCCCTGGTGTTTACTTGGCTTGATACAATAGACGAGACTGGGTTAGATGGAATTAGGAATACCAGTTTCCTACAATTGACGAAATGATCATTCTGATAATATTCAACCTGAACTTCACTCCATGAAAATTCTGATCCCTACTGATCTCCGTATTTTAACCTTTCTTTGAACATGGATGAAATCCTTGAAATCCCTCAGGGTCCAGATCCCCAACTGAACCTAATAATCTCAAAGACAATCAGGTAATTCCGTGTCACGAATTGGAACCTGACTTCACTCACACAAGACTGACTCGCACCCCCTGTACAACCCGCACTAACAGCAGACTACTGCACAAACCCATAAGCAGCACCGAGGAACTCCGGCGCACCTAGCAAACAAGGACAAATCATATCGAGGGGCTGTAATCTAGGATCCAGGATACTACCAATGCCCGCACCTGGCGACAGCTACCAATCAGTGCAGAAGCATAGGAAAAGCAAAAACAAAGCAAATGAAAAAAAAGAAAAGAATAGCGTTAGTAAAGCTAAACCAGGATCCTTCCGCATGGTTCTTCGGCCGGCCAGCCATTTAGGGATTAAGTGGTTCATTAGTTCAGGTACATTTCTTAGGATGATTTCACACAATAGGATGTGAGATCCCTGGTTTCTATGAATAGATCAGTTTATATTCTTTTTCTTTATTTCATATCGGTGCCACTGGTAACTTTTAACCGGAAGCAGAAATGAAAACTGGATCCCAGGACTTTGTACTTCCATTGAAAAGAACATCTCCCTTGTCCATATCCAGACTAGTCATCACGGCTATCGTTTCTGTCTAGGGATTAGTCGGAATCCTTCTGCGCTCGTGCAGACTGGTTCAGTGTTTACCGGAAGCGTCGATCGCATCTGATCCTCCAGAAGACTGGATCCACTCGAGCCACGAAGCAGTGGATTCATGCATTGAGGATTTTAGCATTCCATACTGACTTCTACTCGTTACGTACTCATGCATATGTATGAATGTACATTCTGTCTTCTATTGATTTTCTAGAAACAAATGCATGTATTCTGGAGTTATTATCCTGATTTACTCGTATCTCGTATTCATATCCTGTTTGTCATTTGGACCCCACAGCAAGCTTGACCAGATGACAACTGTAGAATCATAACGACTCGGGAGAGCAAGATGAAATACCTAACTAAATCTAGCAGTAGAGTAAAGAATAGATACGGAGAATTCCGTTTCAAGTTATTCAACTTACTATACCGAGCCAGCAGGATCTAGTGACAGTTCAGCGTTTGAAGCGCCGTATCGCGTTTAACTTGACGGCCCCAATCGCCACGCGATCAACATAACCCCTGTGGCAATCTTCAACTAGTCCAGTCGGTAAATATGAAGAATGCTATGTGGATGCACTCCGTAATGCCAATGCTGACAGGATCCCCGTTGCCGATTTAACGGCTCGTATAGGTCCAAAATAGAATTCGCGGTCTATCATTATTAGATACTCCGTACTCCGATGAGGCTGATAATTAGTTATTGACCTAGGAAATTAGGCGTAGAGGATGAATGTAAGAGTTATTCATAATTCCCAGAGGAACAAGTGGAGGTGTCCAAATAACCGCTCGAATATAAGCTTTGGTATTCAACATGGATGTTATTCAAATCCTTGCGTTGAGACATAGAAATTCAAATGATATCCAAGAAATGAAGCATCACTTCTTACTCCCCAGATCCTTAAAATCCGTAAAACAAATCCCCAACGCCTTCCCCACAGAATCAAACCCAACCCCCTCCTCTTTCAACCTAATCCGCTTCTCATCCCGAAAAGAACCCACCCCAATATCCTTCTTCACGAATCCCTCTCCCTTATATCCACCCAACGACCCATCCGCCGCAAGGACACGGTGACAAGGAACCTCAGGCGCGAAAGGATTCGTGCGCATCGCATTCCCGACTGCTCTCGCGCTGGACTTTAGGTACGTTGCCATGGCGGAGTATGTAGTCCAGCGACCGGGTGGTACGGAGAGGAGGACTCGGTAGACGCGACGGCGGAAGGGTGTTAGGGTTGGATGCAGGGAGATTCGGTGGAGGTATTTTTGTTGGAGTTGGGTGGTTGTGAGTTGTGATTTGGGGGATTTGGAGTTGGGCTTTGGGTTGGGGGAGTCTGGTTCTGATTTTGTGGGTGTGGGTGAGGGGGTTGATGTGGGTTCTTGGGTATCAGCGAGCATTTCATCTGCTTTTCGCTTGGATATCATTTTGGATAGCTGGGTGATGAGCTGCGATGACGTTCTCTGGGGTAGGTGGTGAGTCTCTTATCGGGATGGACGCGATAAGACGCGTTGACGCGACGAGGACTTACCAAGATGGAAAGTGAGGTTTTTGATAACCTAGAGTGGTATGAAGAGTCTTGTGAAGGGTAAGTTTTCTTGATTGAGAAATGTGCTTTTTATAAGAAGTGGAATAGTTTAAAGGGTTGAGTCAGAAGAATTCTAGATATTGGAGGGATACGTTGTTCTCGATATGACCAATCAGAGCCGCACTTGGAATTCCATGAATTATTAATATGGAATAGACACATCCATATAGAAAGATGTTGATGCTTTGGATTTCTCTATTCTCTATGGACTTTGATGGAGAATATTCATTATTCATAATGCAGATGTCGAGTCTCTATCTTTGAGATCTTCACACCTACGCCCGAGGTCCAAGTTCCAGAATGTATCATTACTACACCTGCATCGGCATGACCACTTGGATCATGCTGAGTCTACATGCTCCGCAATCGACACTTTGCCCGTCTCAGGATCCATCACGCTACCCTTCCGAGAAACAGCCTGCACCATGCCCGGATTCTCAGCTTTGAGACGAGCGAAAGTCTTCTCCGCATCCCAGGTCCACGGCGTCTTAGCCGCAAACAAGAGATCCATATCCTCCAGTGTTCGCTGGTTACTCTCAGGATACAAAGCCCAGACCATCGGGATGGTGATGACGTTGCTGGCAGCGAAGATATACAGTGTCTTTTCATCAATGGCATCGAACATGACAGGGCATAAAAGAGTCTAGTGAAATTGATAGTCAGTATCATTCTAGAACGAAAGATGAACCTTGGAAGGAATGTACTCACCAGCCAACCATTTCCAATACTCCATCCAACAACACCCCAGGCATTTCCACGCGCACGCACCGCCAGCGGGAAGATCTCAGCAGGGTATAACCAAGGTACGGTCAACCACGTCGCACCGAATGTCGAAGTGAAGATGAAAATCATCGAGGCAGCGGCTGCACCATATGAAGACGCGTGGGTAGTATCACCAGCTGCCTTGGCGTTGATAGCGAGACGAGAGAAACCACCTGCCAGAAACATTGCAATACCCTGGACTACTGAGCCCCAGTATAATGTCCATCGACGGCCAATGCGATCCAGAGTGAATACGCAGACTAGTGTGGCGAACTGTTTACCGTTAACTGACGATCAGTGGACTTGGATCAAGATACATACCATATAGAAGATATTATTCAAACCGCTAATCCACTGACTCTTCATCGAATCAAACCCTGCAATAGTGAAAATCGTCGGAGCGTAAACGGTCACACCTGCGATTCCAACCCACTCCTGCATAATCTGCAGCCATATGACAAGCTGCACGCGACGACCGATATGCAAATCTCCCGATTTGTACCCAGTAAGCATTGAAAGGTACGAGTTACCGTGAACAATGGTCTTTTCCATCTCGGCGATATTCTGGATATCGAGGAACTCCGCCTCTGCCCTGACCCTATCTTCTGGACTACTTCCACGCAGACGTTGCAAGATGTAGCGAGCTTCTTGCTCTCGACCGACCTTAACCAGCCAGCGAGGAGACTCGGGGAAGAACCAGACAGCGACAAACAAGATCACAAGGAAGATGATCTGGAAGCCGATGGGGAATCTCCAGCGGAATGGAGACTTTCCTCCATCGATGAAAGACAGGCCACTAAGACTTGTTAGCTATGCAAGTCACCTCAGCTTGAGGGCTGGAAACGTACAACTCCAGCCAATATGCTAACACAACACCGAAAATATTCAAGGTGAATTCAATGGCGATGAATTGACCTCGTGAGGTATGCTCCGCAGTCTCGGTTGCCCAAACGGGGACAATCGCATTCAAAATTCCAGTACCGATACCATTGACAAAACGAGCTTTCAGAATTAGTGTGCTGCATATCCCCCAAATTTGGCGGTCTCACTCACCACATATCATCCAGTCATGGTTCTGAGCTGAGCACTGCAGACTCGCACCCACGATAGCCCAGATTGTTCCAACAGCAATGGACTTGATTCGACCAATCCGATCACCCAACCAGCCACCAAAAAGAGCTCCGAAAAGACTTCCCAAGTAATACACGGCAACAATTCCGCCCTTGAGCAATGAATTCGTGGTAACGGTCGTTGTCTCACCATTCTCCGTTGTTGTGTATCCGAATTTCATGAGATTGATATAGTCATCTGCGTTATTCACACCGGACATCATTCCTTGATCATAACCAAAGAAAAGAATTGACAACGCCGCAATACAGTTGATCGCGATGAGAAGCCGACGCTTCTCTAGCTTGTGGACGATATTCCATGACGGAATATTGTCACACATTTTGAGTTGAAGGGTTAATGAGAGCGACGACAGCAATGGTAAGGAAGGCAATTATTCTGAAAAAAGAGACTAAGAGCACGGCCTATAGAACAGCGTCGACAAAAAGCCCGCAGTATGCTCAGACAGCGGGGTAAAGCAAACAAAATTCCGAGTCGCACGACATGTGCATGGCGGATCACACCCTTTTAAGCCTGAAGCCAAGCTTCATGACTCCTAATCCAGGCTGCATGTCGGCAAGGAAAGTTCCCCACGAGAACCAAGCGAGCTCATCCTATAAAAGCAAGGAGCGGCAATGTCCGATATGGTCATACTCCGGCGGGACAGTGAAGTAGGCAAGTCCTACCATGAGATACAGCGCTGCAATACTCCACAAACTGGAGAAAACCCGGGTCTAGGTGTGTGATTCGGTATGGGGAGAGGAAAACACCTAGTGGGGGGCCTTTTAGCCGGTTGGAACTCAAATCGGCAATCCGAGAGGAGAATGGACCGGAGCAGCCACAGGAATTTGACCTGCAAGTCCGAGTCTGAGTTCAATTTGGGGCCTGATACGACAGGGATGAATGCCACTGTCTCTGCCATGTTTCAAGCCTCAACGCCAACGGTATGTATGCAATCTCCTGGAGTGCTATGAGTATAGCCGGGATATTCATTGCAGTCGTCATGGATATCCTGCCATTAACCCACCAAGCCATAATAGGGATCATGGATGTCAATCGGCGGGACAAATGGATACATCGTGTAATCCGTGATGATCTGGTGCCGAAGAGCGAATCATTACCCGGCTTGGCATATCCCTTTTCACCCACAAAGCCGGAGATCGAGCGACCCCAGACCCCAGATGGAGACCTCCAGACTTGACTTTGCGAACTCGGCAAGCCGCAAACCGCCCCAGGTCAAGATTCAAGAGAGAGTGGAAAGTTCAGCCACATCTGGATTTAAGATTCCTGCAGAGTTAATGATAAAATTGAACCTGATGTTCCCAAACAAGTTTTGAAAGCTGGTTCCATTTTTGCAGATGTTTTCCGGTCTTCACAGCGAAAATCGGAGTTGATGCATGTAGATCGGAGTTGGGCCGAGATACAACCACCAGTTGACCACATAACAAAAGTCTTAATCGAGTATCTAGTAAACATGAATCTCAGTCAATCTATGATAGGATTGAGACTGCCAACCGCGAGTTGTCATTTATACACATTTGTTTGTTAAGAATACGGCAAATTATTAATCCTCGTTTGTAGTTTAGGCATGGTTTCTACTTTCTTCAACTGGTCGCCTATAACTTACCCATGGACATCTCTCCAAGGTTATCACCATCGCCATTTCATCACTCAACACCATTTGCATTTACCCCTTCCAACCTTGGAGCCTTGCAGCCAACATGGCCCTGTACAACAACTCTTCTTGGTTTCATCAAGGTCCCATGCGCCGGCTTACTGAGATAGGCTCGGTCATCCATCTTACTAAACCTCAAGTTTCGAGCTGGGTTGTTTGTGAATCTCTCAAAGAACATGTCTCTCAAGTGGCCGAAGATGAAGTCACCCCTGATAAGCCTTCGTTCGCTAGTCTAAAATTGCGCTGCACTAACATAGACAAAACTGTTGACGCCATGATGCGTATTTACCTTCAAATTCCATACGTGAACACTGAATTGGAACCCCCTACAACTCGAGCTTCCCAGGCCTCAACCTTCAAACCCAGGGAGCTAACCGCCTATCAAATGCTCTGTGATGACCCTGAAGTATCAGAATTCACACCAAATCTCCTAGCCTACAAAGAGACCACTCAGCCCGAAGATAATCAGCAAGTTATCCCCAGTGGATTTCTTATCTTCGTGGTCTGGGAACTCTTGCCAGGAATCCACCTGAAATATGCATCTATATTCTTTGCACTCACCAGATTGGAACGAGATGCGATTCGTGCAGCTTTTCGCAAGGCTTTATGGTATGATATCGGTTTGATTGACAAATTGTGCATTAATCAACATACTATTAGGGAAATTATTCGACTTTGTTCTTGCACTACGAATGCTGGCTTGAAGAATCTTCTATGGGATAAGGAAAATCAAAAGCTATTCTGGGTGGGATTTCGCGACGGGTTCGTGCCCAAACCTGCCATGCCCTTGACACTGAAATCGGATGAATTCTTGCTTGAAAAGTTTGAGCTGGTCCTAGTAATTGCTAGTCGGAGAGGCAAATGGGAGAGGCATTTATAAAAGTGGGAGTATTAATACTGCCTAGAAAAGCATGGTGATTCCCTTCCAAGTTTCTTCTCCTGATGAAACTCCATAGCACAGAATGACAGCTTTTCAATCATGCCCTTGGCAAATTCAAACTCTGCATATATTAAATCTTGATATCTGCTCAATAAGCCTTCATATGAGGGTCAATAAGCAAGCCACTGAGGACTCAGAATAGGATATTCATATTTGGCGCCCAGTCTATTTATTAGGTAAGGTATAGCTCCCTTCAAGCCGCAGAATCACTCTGGCTATCTTTGGTCGTATTTCGCCGTTTCAAGTTTGACAAGCTAAACATGTTCCAGAGAGATCTCCCAGTAAGTCGCTGACCAGAAGATGAAGGTTCTTCCCCATCACTTGTGACCGAATGCTTTCTGTAATCTGCACTGAAGGCTTGCATGAGCCAGGAAAAGCTCATTGGTAGATGGCGGACGTTCATTGAAGTTGGAGCTTTAATAGCCGACCACAGAATGAACACAGTAACTGACAGAGCGACGATTGCTGTGATCACCACTTCGAGAATAGCAGTTCGACCCGGAGCACCACTCATACTGAACAAGCTCACGGCGAGTCCCACAGGTAAGAAGAAGACCGTGGCATATGTAAAACGCGTAACATCTCGAGACTGACTGAGCGACTTTTCATTGTTGACCAAGGCAATGAGAAAGTCAATACGCGATAATAAGAGGTTGATCTCGCGATCGTGCTTTGCCAGCTCATTTTCGTGAGTTTGGATGATCTTTCGGTATTTCTGCTCGTCGCTACGAGTCCATCGCGGTCTTTCCCTCCCCTGCGAACTCTCCCGTCGTTTCCAATCTTCGATCAGATCCTTGATCCCCGTGATACTATCTTTCAAGATGCGAAGCACCTGAAATGTTTCATCAAGTAGTTCTTGCTTTTTGTCTTTAAAGCTGACGTTTGAGTACAGCTCCTCGCTCATATCAGATGAGCTTGACCGCGGATCTCGCTCGACCCTTTTGAGAATATCAATGGCGCTTCGGTGAATGTTCTCCAAGACCTTGTTGAATAGGATAAGCTCAAGCACCTTTCTTTGAGGAAAGTTTGGGTTGTTTTGACGCCAATCAGTCCGAAACAGATCACTTCTGACAGTCGACGTCTCGAGGACGTGACATGTCCAGTACCGGTCGCACCAGTCGCCCACCATCATGAAGCTAAAAACATCGTCCACAATGTAACACCCGTGTCCAAGTGTTTGACATAGCTTTGCAGCTAGCTGTCGGCTGCATCTCTGGTCTGCTGGGATATCTAAACCCCCAGCGGAGCGTTGCTCTTGGAGTTCTTTCCACTCATTTCCGTCTTTTTCAACTGCTCTAAAGAAGCGACAATGAAGCTCGGTTGTCCAGGTATTGAATCCTATCACGACATCATCATGGAAGAAGCTTGATTTTGTATTTCCATGTCTTTGCAAAAATGACGCCAGGTTTGATCGGTCGCACTCTGGAGTTGCAACATAGCATGCTATAGCCATACTCCATTTCGGGGACTTGACATTGATCAATCGCTTTTTGCTTTCATCGAGTCTCCTTTTGGCCAATAGGCGATCCTTGAAGTAAAGGGGATTGAGGCCGTATCTGGATGTTTTGACGACAGTGCACTTCTCCTGGGCCGTGAGCTTCTTCTTTCGGCTTTTGCGGATGTCGAGCATAATGGCGGAATGTCGCCCTTTCATCAATTCCATGTCATCCCAAACCATATCGTAATCAAGGTCAAGCCTATGCGATGCTGCTATTATGGTCCCCTTTATCACATTGGGTTCTTGTGGAGGAGCGAATCCCAGGAAATCCGGATCTTTGAAGAGCCACTCTTCGGCAACATCCACTATTTTGTTCAGATCAACGAATACTCCATACGGAATTTGTCTCTTGAGCGTCATTGGTGCAAATGCTGGCTTTGTGAAATTTCGACTCGAGTAGTTCTGCTCATTCTGGGATCTTGAGTCACGATGCGCGCTTGGCTCGGATGCTAACGGGTTTTCAGGTGTGAATGATTCATCTTCATCGGGATCAAGTTGTTGTATTTTCTTTGGACGTTGACACCGTAATAGAATATATGGAATTTCAAATCCCACATGGAAATAGAAGTCCCGGTCAATTTCGTCTTCAAAAAGCATCGCTTGCTTATCATCGTTGAGTTGACCGGGGAACAGGCCGTTCTCTGAGGATGAGGATAGCAAGAGCTTTCTTGCATGTTGTTCCATTCTGTCTGGTGAATAAATGCTCTCTAGCTGCCAATCTTCACGAGACATCAACAGAGCTAATCCGTATCGGAGAGGATTCTTCCAATAGGACTCTTCACTAAGACTGTCATCATGTTTCGTTTGAATGTTCATCAATTCTCTTAGCGGCTCATCGTGAGATTTGAAAAAGTCCCAACCCATTCCGTAACACAGCACTGTATCTCGTGAGTGTAGCAAGAATCGGGTCTCGCTTGCACTGCGAGTAACACTCAGCATGCGTTTGTTGAAAATGTCATTTTTTATTGTAAAGCGCTTTAAATTTTCCCTTCGCAAATCCTCTGAGTTGAAAAAAATGGTTGCCTCATCCTCATCCGCATGGCCTCTTAATCTCTCTGCTTTTAATGTGGAAATTCGATCCTTCAACTTGTAAAACTCCTGGCGCTCATCTGGATGAATGAAACCATTTGCGCTTTTGAAGCTCATTTCGTTCATGATATCTTCAATTCCCTTCAAAGCTTTCCAGATCCAAATATGATCTCCAAGGCGATATGAAGGTATATCCGAGCCCTCGACATGCTCCCAGGTGGGCGTTCGTATGTTTTTTGTGGCCTTGAGTCTTGAGAACCATCCCTTACAGAGTATTGCCAGCTTTGGATAAATGGATTCTTTACCTGCAAAGTCTTCGATGACTCGCAAGAACTCTGTCACCTTGATGATATGATAAGGCATGTTGGTGGGACAATTCTTTGGAACAGATGTCTCACTGTATGAGTCTATCATTTTGCCATTGATCCAGAGATTAGTGGAGCAGGCTGCATCAAGGTCAAGATTGAAGATCCAGTCAAGGTGCCCCTTGCAGGTCTCACGAATCCTTTTGCGTAGTCCATTCACGGTTTGATTCTCAAATAGCCAAGGACTTTTCTGGGAATCGGGGCGGTCAAGGCTCTTGTACATCTCTAGCATGAACATGAAAGCAAAGCTGATAATGTCAGACCTATTATATTCAAACAAACCCTCAGGCTTTTTCTTCGGGCTCGGATAACTTACTAGCTCCCTGATACGCTGACCCTGTGGTCTCCAAAATCGCCACAGGTCAGTGCGGTTGGAGTTGATGGACATGAATAGCCAGTCCCAGTTGTCTTCAAAGTCTCGGGGACTTTTGATGGACTTGAATAAAGAGGAATGCTGCAGACAGAAAGAATATGCTCAAGATTCCAATGACAATGCCAATTTACCTTGGCTTCTATGTCATCGCTAAATGGCCCAGCTTTGCTTTCCTGTCCAGACTGGAATGGGAAAGGTCGATTAGATAGAGACGAGGATTCCAGTAACTTCCAGGCCAGGTGAGATGGTGCCATCTGCAGCTTTAAAGTCAACGTGTATTCGACATGGGTTTGTTGTCCTTCAAACTTGTGCGCAAATGGTATAGACCACAAAGAGTCAACCGGCTCAGGGACTTCTTCAGCGCGTCTGGATTGGCGATTTTCAGGAAAATCCGGAATCATGTGAGGCTGCTCGTCTTTGAACAATTCTATCAGCACGCCAATCTGGCTTTTTTCTTCGTCGTTCCCCATAAGAAGTATGCGATGCTCATTTCCCGGGGTATTTGATTGGTACTCTTTTATCTTCTTGTTTTCCGAAGGCGAAATATAGTCCAAATCTTGCATAAACAATCTCAAGTTCAGATTCAAGTTGATTTCCTCTGGCCCGGATGCTCTATCGACACGCATCTGTTGTACAATAGCACCATCTTGACACCACAAACGCGTTGTGACTAGGAATCCTTCTTTTGTTCCATACCGAATCACTGGCCAGCGATTTTCGACGAATTTGACACTTGACTGCAGTGGATGTATTCCATCCCCCAGTCGTAGCCCAAATCCAGAGTCGATGTTCTCAGCATCTCTGAGAAACTGTGCTGATCGGTATGTAACAAACCATGCTTTCTCACCACTGTATTCAAGACAGACGATTTTCGATCGGAATGTATCGCACGGGGTACGATCATCCACGTTTGGATCGCTCGATTTCAAGTTCTTATATTCCAGATTCTGGACTGGGCAACAAATCCGCAACAAGGAGCCGTATGTACCGACACTCGCTGTCAGGCCGTGATCTCCAAACGAAACGTAAGGCGCAGGAGCAGATTCTGTCAATTTCCATTAGCCACTTCCTGTTGCAAGTTAATCAGTTGATAGTCTCACGCTTTGTCCAGATCTCATCCGGTGGTGTTATCGTAATCTCTGGGATCTCTGGGGGTTTTGGTCGCGAAGCAAAACTCATTTCGTCTGATCGGATCTCTCAAGCTGTGCACAGCCCGTGAGAGTCCTTGGTCGCAATACTCCAGGCAATGAAGTTCTGTGCAATGGAATATCTTTCAGGGGAACAGTGCCATTTAGCAGGAAGAAACTGCAATGGATCTCGAAGGGCTTGAGTCGGTCTCGTAATGCTTCACTCAATTTTATCCCATATTTTGCGGGCCGACGCGCTGCAGGTGGGGGTTTTGAATGTCAGGGTCCGTCCGCAGCTCAGCCTCGTATTCACGCGGCATCTCACGCGCCACTACATAGTTCGCTGCTAGTGGAGATTGAAAATACATTTCCCCACAATGTAGCCCATTTGGTGACGGATAAGATAAACATGGATCTTTAGAACATGAAGAGCTTAACGCAAACCCTAGAACGTCCTGGCACGTGAACGGCGTTACTAGTATTTTCCATGTCATTTCTTGATATTGATATCCCACTGATTTCTCTGAAAGTCTAGGATATAGGGGTTCAATCCTCAATTTCATCCTCTCGTTGAAACATAAGCTTTCCCGTATGGACTTTCGTCGGCAACGACAATGCTTCAAGGGAATTCAAAGCCAACTGAACTAACTCCAAATCTCCTCCTGGCATACCCATAAGCCCAGCAAGAACTGGTAATTTCTCTATTTTGCGACTGATCTTCGATAAATATGAGATTTCACCGACTAATTAAACCATGTTAAACACCCATCTTATTCATTTACGTGGACATGGATTGGGATCACTCACTTGGAACAGCTAGTTCAGGGGCTCCCACTGCAGGACTAAGCGTTATTGCGCGCAGACCAGTAGACGGTGAGTCCGGGATACCAGGGTATACATCACGATACTGAGGGCTCACCGCAGCAATGGGGAGAATGAATACCACGTTCTCATCTTCATTCGACATGTATTTCTCAAGGAACCAGGTGCGAAAAACTTCAAGTCTGCGCTGAGCTTCACCATGTTGCTTTTTGTTGACTCCACTCCCGATTTCCCTAGCTAGTGTTAGAAAATAAAACTGGTCTGGGTTGAATTATTCCATGATTACCAGACCCATTTGACAACTTCGGTGATGAATGGGGGCTTCCCATACTGTCGCGTGTAGGCTGATCTAAATTCATCGAAAGATTGGTACGCAGCATAATAGAAGCCATGGGTATTGATCTTACCAGGGTTTAGTTCAGACTCGGACCGTTGGAGGCTTTGTATTGAGATCACTCACATGGAAGAGGTATGTATCAAGAGCTTCGTTTGACTCTGGCGGCTTTACAGCCCAATCATCTGCTAGTGAGATATGCTCGAGTCTAGTACCTAATACCCTTGCTAGTTTATTGGCGAATTTATCCAATAATTCCCGCTGGCCAGAAGTAGGTACAGACCGAAAATCTCGAGGATATATGACTCTGAATCTCTTTTTGGGTAGGCTTTTTGTAGATTCAACGTTATTCCAAGCGCACAGCACTCGATGGAACAAGTTCAAATCACGGCCTAGAAAAGCGGGAGTGTCGAATGCAGGATACACCTCCTTGCTCCCTCGTGTGGAAAAAAGTCCAGAGCTTGGTCGCAGACCAAAGCATCCACTAAGAAGAGCCGGGATCCTTGCACTTCCAATCGCTAAGACAAAAGTCCCATGATTAGCAAATTTGCACGACATGCTATAAGAAGTCATAACTCACTATCAGTCACCAGCGCAAGATCCAACCATTCATATGAAGCGATAGCAGCCGCGCCACCGCTACTACTACCTCCTGGGATTTGATACCCATCAGCTCGTGGGTTAACAGGTGCTTGATAATCAACACTTTGCATAGGATGCTCTTGAAGTGCGAATGCACTCATCGCAAGCTTTCCAACCACCTCCGCGCCCAGGGATATCAAGTGGGTCACAGTATCTGCTGTTTGCTGACATGGGGGATATAGCTCATAGTACGGCAGACTCCCAAGTGAGGTTCGTAGACCTTTTAGGTCGAAAATGTCCTTCACGCCTATTCTGACCCCGGCTAGGGGTGCAGTTGATAGAGATGCGTGTATTTTTGAAGGGACCAAAATTCCCACTGAGCGGTATCTCTCACCAGCAAGACGAAGCTCGGGAAATTCCCTATATGTAGTTTGTCAGTGTTTTCTAAGACTGGCTGTCGCTTAGCCAAAAGTACTGACTTGTGATCATGAGAGGGCCAGACAGCTTGGACAAACCCATAATTGTTGTCACTGTACACCTTTCGTACATCGTACAATATTCCTTGGATGATACTGTACGGTCCAGGAGATAGCTCTTGAGGTAAATCTGTTTCCGATATGAAGCAAAACCATTCAATGCCCCATTTCTTTCTCACTGTCTGGATATCCAGGTCAAGTGTGACTTCTGATCTTGGTGCGCCTGTGAATATCACACCAGCAAGAAACTCTTCTCGAAATACATCGTCTTGGAGATATGTTGCTATGGCTTTCTGGAGAAAGAGAAGATCTACCCGGTCTCCTGGTTTCACTGCAAACAATGAGACTAAACTGTCTGTGATTCTGATCCCAGGTGACTATCTTCATTATTAGTTTCTGACAACCAGAGTTTATCAAATGATACAACTGCTTACAAGGTTGGTGGAGCGTTGGATATAGGTCTCTTTGCCGAGTTCGAGCGGAATATTTGGGGGCTGTCTCGAGTTGTGGGCTCTGAGGTCCTGATGGTCGACCTCTTTTGCGAGCCAGAACCCCCTTCGACCATAGGCATATCCAAGGATCAGAGCCAACGATACCAGAAAAAGCGAGATCATCATGATTCCGGGCAATTATTCTCAGAGATGGGGTTGGATCTTTGTTGGGAACTTGAAGTCCATGCTCTTTGCCGCCCAAGTCCAAGGCTGCCCAGCGGGAACATGGGTATAACGGGACGAACATATACGCCTCGTCACAACGGTGCCACTTGGAGCGTAGTTAAACTTATCACCTGGGGGTGCTGTATCTGTCCTCTTCACTTTGCTTAACTAGGGATCAAATCAATATGTAGTACGCATGGATAAATAGAAAAAAAAAATTAATAACACCAAAATCCAGATCTCGCCCTGTAGAATCGAACGGGCACTTATAAGTCAGAATTTGAATCTTGACGGTCGATATATTCGGTATCTTCATTATTTACAGGGGTTAATGAAGGCGCGCTACTATCTAGTTAAGACTCGGACTGTCTAGTGTGACATGCAGAAGCTGTTGGTTAGGATCAGAACCGCATGCCACAAGATTCAAATTCAGACGAAGAGCATCAAAAGCGAAACTTAAATTGAAGATGGCGAGAACGAGGTGAAGCTGGTAATGATGTTTATCATGATATGGAACAGATCTATAAGTGTATAGCATGGTTGGTTAACCAGTATTCTCATCGTTTTGGGACCCATGGTTCTTACAGTTGGAATAGGAAGAATCAAAACACCCATAAGAATACAATGAATCTCAATTGTGCAAATATTAGGATCTCTATTTTCTATCAGGCAGTCTCCGGAGGATGAAAATTAAGAGAAAAGAAAAGATTACGAGAAGCAGGGGGAATCCAGCACAAAAAAAAAAACACAGAAAAAAAAAAACAAAAAAAGGAAAGAAAAGACCCGATAGAGACACAATGGACACGGTTCTTCCACCGGAGATGCTGATGCTGATATGCTGATAATTATGATGATGGTGCTGTGCCTTCTCCCATGCTTCTCCAATACATTAAATGGTGGTCGCTTTTGATCTTCCCTGTGCATCACGCCAATTCCAACCCAGTGAGTTCATGAAACAGTTATACGCCTATCAACAAACATTCCAAAAAAGGAGAGGAAGAAAAACAAGAAAAAAGTAAAAAGAAAATCAGAACCAGGTATAGTCCAGGATTTTATTGAGTCTAGAAAAAGACCACGATGCTGGAAGGATCAAATAAAGGGAACGAGAGAAGAGACCAAGAGCGACAAATTAGTGCTTCTTGCCCTTTTCCTTCTTAGGAACTTCCCGAAGGATATCATCAAAGCTCATGTTCGGGTTAAACCGACTGATGGGACGAGCAGGGGGCTCGATAGGGGCGATGCCAGCTGGCAATGGCAGGGCCTCCAATCCAGGGTAGATGGAGTGGCGATGGGACTCGTTCCGCATACCCGCACCAGGAGATCGTTGACGAGGAATGGCAGGGGGCGGTGGGGTCAGACCACCATTGGGCATGTGAAGCATACCGGATTGCTGCTCAGAAGAGGACCCAGTAGAAGACTGCTGAGCAGGGTAAGGAGAAGAGATTGAGGACTCGTTCTCTTCCCATGTATCCTCACCCATAGGAGGCTCGATGAGGGCACCATCCTCAGCCCACTGCTCAGCCAGCTGCCAGCAGTGACTGCGGCGGTAGACACCCTCCACACCGTTAATAACCACATCAGAGGGAAGACTAACAACACCCGCGCCACCGGCAACACCAAACCAGCTGCGTGCAGTCTTGGTATCATGCTGGATCCAAGGAGCGCCACCACGAGGAGCAACACAGAGGAAGTACTCAACACCTTCAGTGAATCTAACATCAGGGACATCGACAACCAACATGGGCAGAGACTGAAGGACGGCGTAGAGGAAGATCCATTGACCGCAGCGCAGATCAGTGATGTCCTCAAGGGTCTTGCCAGCGGCACAACGGCGCTCGAATTGCATAAAGCTTTCAATAAATGTGGTGGGACGCATGCTTTCGCGAGTATAAGAGTCCATCAAAACGGCATTGATGTCGGCATTCTTCAACTTCTTGCTTCGCAATTTGCCCTCCTTCTTGGGTTCCAAGGGCTTGCGGTGGAGGACTTGCAACGAGGGCATCTGAGGAATATCGAAGGGAATCGGGGGCGTCACGGGAGGAGTACTACGGTCGTACTCGCTGAGCAATTGTCGGAGTGCACGAATTGTAACGTCCTTGATGTCTGTGGATGTGTTGTCGCCGCCCGAGCCAGATGCGTCGATCGTGCGGGTGGTAAGCGAAGTACGGTCGACCAGGAGATCGTAAAGGTCAGTGAAATCGTGGTAGAGATCCAGGAGAAGCTGACGGTTCAATCCGCTCTCTTCGAACTCGTTCTTCTTGGAGCGAGCCTTGGGTGGCCAGCTGCCGTATTTCTGTCGGTAGAACTGCAGAGTGAAGCGACGGAACTCAAGGAAGCTAGACTTCCAGTTCTTGAAGCGGAGCAACTTGCTTTCGACAGAGGTGGTCGAGTTGGCGATACCGGAGAAAACGGAGGGGAAATCGAAGTCCTCCAGCTTGGCGTACAAACCACGCAGACGAGTGTCCAGATCGATAAAGCCACGCTCAAGGCGCTTCTGGGTAATTGGGTGGATGAAAGTGAACTTCGGGCTTCGGAGTTGCTTGATCTCATCGAGCTTGCCGACACCGTGGACGAAACCTTCCAAGTAGAGGGGGAAGTAACGGAGACGCTCACCGAGCACGATAGCCTCAATGGTCTTCTCCCGACTCTTTCGGACGTCTCCCAGGCGTAACTCATCGCAGTAGTTGCTGAAGCTAGACGTGGCAGTTTCACCGAAGTTGGAGCCGTCCAAGTTGGTGAACTCAAATCGAGCAAGGAGGACTGCAACATCCATGAAAATGCTGAAGAGAGAGCCAGACTTCGGGCTTGCAATGAGGGACTGGCCCAGTAGGAAGGCGAAGAGGTTTCGGAAGAGGAGCAGAGTCTCAGTATCCTCCTGGCTCAGTCGACATTGCGGGTTCGACACGTCGCTGTTGAGAGGGATGGGCAGGTATAGATGCAGTTCCTGCACATCATCCGGGCTATCGTCAAATGCCATCCGTTGGCTGCCTGAGCTATCATTGTCATTGTCTGCTAACCGGTCCTGCGGGGTCAATGGCGGAGAGATCGGGTTGATAAGAGAGAGCGTGCGGGTAGGCTGCTCCAGGCCTGTTTTGGCATCGGTGCCGCGGGCGAGGTAAGTGAGAGAAGGAGATTCGGCAAAGATCGTAGAGTCGACCTTGAATGACGGTGAACGACCGGTGTTCTGAGGGAACAAGTAGACAAAGGTATCACCTTGCTCATTCCAGAGTTCAGGAACCTGCCAAATCAACCCAGTCAGCTATAATTCTTGGCCTTTTTGTAGTTTTCTTTGATTTCAGTTTCAGGTGTGTTCGCTCATCTTACCTGTTCTCCCCTTGCCAATGGACCCAGGTCGTATGGCACCTTCTGATCCAACCCCGCGATCCACGCACTCGGCATCGAAGGAGCCTGGGGCCGCTTATCTATCGAACCAGCTCGCGACCGAGCTCCCATTCCAGGCATCCAACTCCTACGTTTTGATGGCGTGCTCGGGCGAGAGTCTGGTGTGGCACCGGGAATAGCCAAGCCCACCGCACTGGCGGGTCGGCTCATTTCCCGACCCCTGCTCTGCGGGCGGCCGGTTGTGGGAGAGCTTGGTGCACTGCTGGCAAGATCCGAGTTCACAGCGAGCAACGAGGGTGGGGGAGGCAAGCTCTCCAAGTCGAAATCCAGGGGCGCATTGGGGATTGTTCGTGGCTCGGAAGAGAAAGCAGCATTGGGAGTCGAGACATGGCGAGTTGGCCGAGAGCTACTGCGTCGTCGGCGGTCATTTGAGCCATCTGATGGGTTGAAGCCTGGAGAACCTGGTGAACCAGCGGGGGTATCCTTATGGCTTCCCAGGGAGAAGAGAGACGAGATGCGCTTCGCCGATTTAACGGGAGCCGACAACATCGTTTCAGATGTTTGAAGATGGGGGTAAAGTTTAGGAGTATAGAAGAATCAAGTCGAAAATCACCAAGGCGCAGGGCAAAGAGAAAGAGTGTTAGGCCCTGCGACGCATGGAATGATGAGAGAGTTGGGAGGGGAAAACAGGGTTGAGTTCGGGGAATGGATCGGCAGGAGGGCAAGAATGGCAGGGAGAAACCCGTGGGACAACCTTGGAAGTCTCAGGGAATGAAGTCCTATCTACCGAGAAAAGATCGAAAAGGGGGAAAGAGAAATTTGAAGAAATAGAGAAAAATAAAATCGATGCACAAGATGATACCAGGTTTTATTTTTTTTAAGATATTTTTTTTTTCTTTTTTAGTAACATGAGGTTCTTTACGGAGCCTTACCCAAAACTCCATGGAATAATACAGAATACACATAAAAAAATACATATAAGAAAAACATGGAATAAAAAAGGTCAAGGCGCCAAAAACAGGTGTAAAAACAAGCCCAAAACAGGTGTAAAACAGTAAAAACGGAGCAGCTTCGATCCGGTTCCTTTGCCAATAATAGCTCGTTAGGTGCAGGATGGAGGTTCCTTGGGTACAGGTGGATCCTTACAATACAAAAGTCCGAGATGCATAAATAGATCAACTACGTGGAATATAATAGTAAAGAGAATACTTTTATTCTGTCAAGGCTGACTCTGATGTACATAAGGTTACTGAGTATTCAAGTACTCTTCTGCCTGCACAGGTGGACTGCAGTGTTCTATTCATAGCCATACATACAGCCACGAGTGCACTGGCAGCCAAGGTTAGCCAAGGTTGATTCGTATGGGCTGTACCGGTAGCGCCTAATTTATAGTGTGGATTAATCTGATTATTAGTTAAACCAATCTCATTTAGTGCCGGTTCGGAGTAAAGAAGTGGGTTTGGACTATTAGGAAGTAACAGATTTAGTATTCTAGTTACTTGTAACTATCTGGTGGATGCGATTATATAGATCACCTGCCGCCATGCACTATTAGCGACTCCGTACAACTAGTAATATTTCCATGCACGGATGATCTCCCATTCATAATTTCGCCTCACATAAAATTTACATCCAATTGGATATGATATATATCCCATGCCGCACTGATCCGAGGCTTACCCGGTTTTAGCCTGGGGGCTGCGCTAGTCATTCAAGACCCAGGAGCACTCTAAGCGTCACTGGTCCACCAAATCTCAGTCTGAGACATCAGACACATCATGACCATGATCGGGGAAGAAGCTTTTCCTAGAAGCTTGTAATGTCGGGCATCAATATCTGATCTATTTAAATCGATCATGATGTCAATTTTTAAAGAAAAAAAAAAATTAATTGCAGTGGTACTACCACATGTGCAAGTGCTCGTAGCTATATATACTAGCATCATGGTGGCAATTGACAAGTAGTACTCCAGATGTCACCTGCCAGTGGGCAGTCAGTAGTAGTATTTACAGGTGACTAGCGAAATACCCCTCCAAGTGCATAACTATAACTACCTACACGGTTAAGTGAAACATTTGAAGGGAAGGTTAGCTGGTATATGGATAGTATAGGCAACTGATAGTAGCCTAGGGGATAACCCAAGTAGTAAAAGAGGTCTATAGTACTACTGCCAGTTCAGATGAAAGCCTTCATTTCATATAGAAATATTCAACCCACTATGTCCATTACTTCGAACACGCAATATAACTATAATTAAAAATCATATACAAATATCATTGTCGCACTGTCCCTGGTGCCTGATTGTGTCCCTGTTTCCCCTCATACTTTCCGCACTCGCTTCCGCATCTTGCCCGATCTCGGATCCACCACATGCGATACGTGGTACTACCTCAGGTACCTTCCAATAATCCCATTGAGCTCCAAGCTACTTGTTGTCATCAATTCCTATACTCCGTATCCACATATTCCCTCCGAGATCATGGCTGCGCCTACCGACCCTATCGACCTCTTATGTGGTTGGCCGAACCCCGCGCTCCTCCCCGCTCCTGACCTCCTCCGCTCCGCCACAGATGTGCTGACCGTTCCTTCCATTGCCAACCCGGCCTTACTTTACGCCCCAGATGAAGGCTGGGAACCCTTACGAGCCAATATCGCCCAATGGCTAACCTCCTTCTACCAACCCTGCCACCCCATTTCGCCCCAACGAATCTGTATCTCCGGGGGCGCCAGTCAGAACCTCGCGTGCGTGTTGCAGGTCTTCACGGACCCGTTATATACGCGGAATGTCTGGATGGTCGATCCAACATACCACTTGTCAGGCCGCGTGATGGACGATTCCGGTTTCGCGGCTCGAGTGCGTGCCGTACCTGAAGATGACGAAGGGATTGATCTAGATTTCTTGGAGAGTGGGTTATGTGCTGCGGAGAGTGAGGCGTTGGCCGTGGGCAATACTGAACCGGTAATTGGGCCTCCCAGAAAACTGGGGTCAAACCTGGCATGCCATGCGCGGAATCTCAGCTGACTTAATGCCTCTCGCGAACTTAGAAAATTAAACCCCCTCGACCCTGGCGCAAGATCTACAAACATATTATCTATGCGGTCCCCACCTTTGCCAATCCTTCGGGCAAGGTTATGTCCCTGCGCCATCGAGAGAGACTGGTTCGGTTAGCTCGCAAGTACGATGCACTACTTGTTACAGACGATGTCTATGATCTTTTACAGTGGCCAGCTACCAAGGGCGATGAGAAGACCTCGATCGTCCATGCTCTGGTGCCCCGTTTGGTAGATGTGGATCGGTATCTGGATGGCGGCCCCATTGATGAATGGGGCCATACCTTAAGCAATGGCAGCTTTAGTAAATTAATCGGGCCGGGAACTCGCACTGGATGGGCGGAGGCATCTGAAAAGGTTGCCTATGGACTCTCCCAAGTGTATGTGTTTGTTACATTTCGCTGTATTACAACGTGGGTAAGCTGACGTGACAATAACAGAGGGTCGTCTCGGAGTGGTGGAGCACCTTCGCAACTCTGCGCAGCCATGATCTCGTCACTGATGCAGACTGACTGGCTGGAGTCTCACATTCGTCATACTCTCTGCACAGGGTACTCCGACCGTTACCATTTACTGGCGGACGCGATCAAAGAGCATCTAGTGCCCCTCGGCGTGACCCTGCCGGCCGCCTCAACGCCTGTGGCTGGCGGGTACTTCATCTGGATTACCCTGCCCGCTCCACTGGCCGCGGTAGACGTAGCGGAGCGGGCCCAAAAGGATGAGAACTTGCGCTTAGCGCCTGGCAATCTATTCCAGGTGGCGGAGGGTAATGTCCAGACCGGTGCTCGTTTCACTAACAATCTTCGCCTCTGTTTTGCGTGGGAAGAGCCGCGTCACCTGACAGAGGGAATACGTAGACTTGCGCGTGTTGTGGAGCGAATGGTTTCTGAGTCATTATGATCAACATGACTGCTACAGATTCCTATTCATAGCATTGAAAGACAGCTACAACTGAAGCGATGCACGGCAATTGGTGTTGGGGTGTCTCTGGTGGACGGTCCGTGCCGGGTCAAGGGACGCGTGGCCTTGGGGCAAACATATCCGCAGCTGGATATGCTGGTTGCCTAGTTAAAATGTACATTTTCAAGGACTGTATCCGAACTCATATGGACACTGTATCATGCGAGTTGTAGTGGGACAATGTGTGGGTTTGTGGAAATGTGCTGTCCATTCTGTATTGGGCAATTAAGACCGGTAAGTTACCACGTATTGAACTCCCTTGCAACAGATGATGAAGATAAAACGTGTCAAACTGCTTGATGTCCACACTATGGATCAGCCCGTTATGCAAGGTTTGCAGATGGCAGGTCAGAACAGGATGAAAATGGAAGAATGAAGTCGTAATCCTAGGTATTCTGCAGCTCAGATGCAGGGGAATACATATGGCAGGTATTCCGTAATTTGCAGTACCGCGAACACACTACCACATCGAGTCATCGCTTCAGGGGTAAAGCTTGGCCACCAAGCCACCAGCTCTAAAATCCTTCCATGGATTCTAGCCCTCTTAGATCAGTCCTCTAGTCCTTGTGTTTTGATCATGAAATTGGCTCCGTCATCAAGAATCTCCCATCGTCCCCGCGTCCAGGAATGTCCATCCATAACACCCGCACCCCTGACAACCACAACAACCTTGGAATCAGGACACGCGCTTTCTCGTGAACTCACTGATCGCTCTTCAGATACCAGCACAAGAGACCGTCGAGAAAGGTGTCTATCTCCTGCCGCGTAGAACATCCCGTCTTCCCCGTTCCCCATACAAATCGTGGCTCAGTTGAATATCACCACAAGGGGCGGCTCCACCACGGATGACCTCCCATACCAGGGAAAATAGGGACTCTCTTGTCCCACATAATGGCAGTTGTTGAAGGGAATAATAACCCCTGGAAAAAGGCTATCGTGGTCCATAATCCCTTCCATGCGACGGGAAAAATCCAAACATCCAGGAATGTACGAATCGGCATACCCTGTTTGGGATCGGAGCAGGGTATATTAGCAACGTAGAGTCCTGACTCAAATAATTTGGAAATCTTTTTGCCATTTTCTTCATTTTCCTCTGCAGTCAAAGGTTCAAATTCTGGCAATATTGAATATTGAATATTCTATAATCTCGAGGAATCTCGAGGACCAGTGAATACTGCATAGCGATTCCACTGCATTTTCGAGTCCGACAAATCACAACTCTATTCTCCAACCAAAGTACTTTGGACTCAACCTGCTACACCGAGCTCAGTGATTTGCTGCTCTAGCGTTTCAGTTCCTGATTATCACACGTTTCAAGGGTGCGCCAGGCCCTTGGTGGGGCTGTGTGATTGGTGGGTGTTGAACTACACAGCAGCGCCGGCGCGTGCGATAGGCGGAGAAGAGACTCAGGGCTGCAGGGACCATCTCATTAGGGTATGTTTGATGTCTTAAGTGGTTTTTTGATTTTTTATGGGAATTATCAGGGAGTGAAGGAGACTTACTTCTTGGAGTTAGGGATTTGTTCATTCACTCTCTTCTTTTGTCCCTTGTCCATTCTCCCCTTTGGAAGTATACAGCCTGGTGCTGCCTTCACATTCAATCGTTCTGTGAACAGTCCACTTTATACCTCTTTTCATTCTTTTCAATTCGACTTTCTTTTTCCAAGTTTCATACATCTTCAGTACTGGTTACTGAACAGTTTCATTTTTAGGGGTCCAACTCATCTGATCTCAAACATCCGCTGCCGGTACAGCGATTCAAGGACAAGATGGCCAAATTCCAATCCTCGATCATGTTATTCCTTGCCCATGTTATTTTGCTTCTGGCTCTGCCAACTGCCCTGGTCGGCGCTATCCCTGTGAGCTCGGCCTCCAATGGATTGGAAGTTTCGAAACGGGCTACATCCAGTTATTGGATGGCCAACATTAAGCGCCAGGGTGTCGCTCCTTTCAACAGCAATGCCGACTACCAGGTTTTCCGCAATGTTAAGGATTTCGGCGCTAAGGGTGAGTCAAACTATTTGATCAGGACTATGAATATAGGCTAATTGTAATACAGGTGATGGTTCTACCGATGATACTGCTGCCATCAACAAGGCTATCTCTTCTGGCGACCGATGCGGCAAGGGTTGCGACTCATCCACCACTACCCCCGCTATTGTCTACTTCCCACCGGGTACCTATGTGGTCTCGAAGCCCATCGTTCAGTACTACTACACCCAGATTGTTGGTGATGCCGTCAATCTCCCGGTTATCAAGGCTGCCGCCGCATTCACCGGTATGGCTGTGATTGATTCCGACCCATACGAGGATGATGGTTCCAACTGGTACACCAACCAGAACAACTTCTTCCGTGCCATTCGCAACTTGGTCATTGATTTGACTGCGATGCCTCAGAGTTCCGGTGCTGGTATTCATTGGCAAGTTGGTCAGGCTACCAGCTTGCAGAACATCCGGTTCGAGATGGTTAAGGGTGGTGGCACCGCGAACAAGCAAGAGGGTATCTTCATGGACAATGGCTCTGGTGGCTTCATGTCTGATTTGACCTTCAACGGTGGTAACTACGGAATGTTCCTGGGAAACCAGCAGTTCACCACTCGCAACCTGACCTTCAACGACTGTAACACTGCTATCTTCATGAACTGGAACTGGGCTTGGACCTTCAAGTCTGTCACCATCAACAACTGTGACGTCGGCTTGAACATGTCTACTTCACCTTCCAACCAGACCGTTGGCTCTGTTCTGATGCTCGACAGCACTCTCACCAACACCCCTACTGGTATTGTCACTGCGTGGACCAAGAAGAGCATCCCTGTTGGTGGTGGTACTCTGGTCTTGGAGAATGTGGACTTCTCTGGTTCTAAGGTTGCCGTCGCTGGTATTGATGGCAACACCATCCTTACTGGTGGATCCGTCGTTGAGAAGTTTGTTCAAGGAAACACCTACACTCCCTCTTCCAGCCTCAGCAAGCGTGCCGTCGAGGACGACGAGGAAGTTGTTACCATCATCGAGACTGTTATCAAGACCATCGAGGCTTGCCCTGCCACATATGGTTCTTCGGAGAGCACTCTTGCTGCCAACGTCGGCGAGACCAGCACTGACGCTACCCCTGCCTTCCCTACCGGTGCAGACACTGCCGATCGCTCGATCATTGCAGTCCCCACTTACTCTGTTCCAGAATTGGATAGCAGCTGGCTCTCCGAGATTCTGAGCGGCACTGGCACTTTCGATACTCCCGCTGCGAACTCTGAGCCCACTCCTACTGAGGAAGTTACCCATGTTCCCTCTGGTGCGACCGCTGGAGTTGAGTCTAACTCTATCCCTGCTGCTACTGCCGCTACCACTTCTGCCACTGAAGTCAAGGCTACACCCAAAGCATCCAGCTCCCACGCTGCTAACTCTGCATCTGCCTCCAGTGGCAGCACTGGTACATGTGGTGCCGACCAAGCCGTCGAGTCCGCTCGCACCCAGTCTACTATCAAGACCTCCAGCATGCCATCTGAGCTCCTGGTTGATGGAGCCGTCTTCGAAAAGTCCAAGCCTCTCTACGAGTCCTACCCTGCTTCTTCCTTTGTCAGCGTCAAGTCTGCTGGTGCCAAGGGTGATGGCAGCACTGATGACACTGCCATCATTCAGAAGGTTCTCGACAGCGCTACCACCGATCAGATCGTCTACTTCGATCACGGCGCTTACGTGATTACCGATACCATCAAGATCCCCAAGGACATCAAGATCACTGGTGAGATCTGGCCTATGATCATGGCACACGGTAGCAAGTTCGCCGATGAGAGCAACCCTATCCCTGCTCTCCAGGTCGGTGAGAAGGGGGAGTCCGGTTCTGTCGAGATGAGTGATCTTGTCATCATGACCAAGGGCTCCGCACCCGGTGCTATCCTCATGGAATGGAACGTCGCCGCCTCCTCTCAGGGTTCCGCCGGTATGTGGGATGTTCACTTCCGTATCGGTGGTGCTGCCGGCTCTGGTCTCCAGGGCAATGTTTGCCCCAAGACTCCCTCCGTCAAGACCACACCTAAGTCCGAGTGTATGGCCGCTTTCATGCTTCTTCACGTTACCGAGAAGGCTAGTGCCTACCTCGAGAACACCTGGATGTGGACTGCCGACCACGACCTCGACCTCGCCGCTCACGCCCAGATCAATGTGTACACTGGTCGTGGTATCCTCATCGAGTCCCAGGGCCCTGTTTGGTTGTGGGGTACTGCATCCGAGCACCACCAGTTGTACAACTACCAAGTCTCGAGTGCGCAGAACGTCTTTATGGGTCTTATTCAGACCGAGACACCCTACTACCAGTCCAACCCTACCGCTCTTACACCCTTCACTCCTCAACCAAAGAAGTGGAATGACCCTGACTTCTCAACTTGCACCACAGCCAAGTGTCGCAAGGCATGGGGTCTCCGTGTTCTCAACTCTTCCGATACCTTTATCTACGGCGCGGGTCTGTACAGCTTCTTCGAGAACTACGCACAGACCTGTCTCGATCCAGAGGATTGCCAGGAGAACATCGTTGAGGTTGACTGTTCTGATGTTCAAATCTACGGGTTGACCACCAAGGCTTCTGTGAACATGATCACTTCCACCGGTGGAGAGAGTCTGGTTCCCGAGTCTCCAAACCAGAGTGTGTACGGCTCGACTATTGCCTTCTTCGAGCAGACTTCCTAGACCTTGTCCAGTTAGACTTATGATTTGTCTTGCTATGCTCGGTACTATCTAGACTGAGTGGATTTACTGTTCTTCATGTTTCTTAATTATATCTTTTTCTTCTTTATCCTTGCATGTTCATGTTTCCAGTCTGTGTTTGCTTAGAAACACTAGACTTTATTTCTCTTCTTTATCTTAGATTCCCTGGATCTTCCCTCGATCCTTTCAGCAAAATGGAAGCATATGAATTCTCATTGAACGGTTTCAATTGTACTTCGTTATGTCGACACCGTTAATAGATACGTGGTCGAGCAATGATAAATACAATCACTCATCAACTCACTTTCATCCAATCACTTATTCATTTGTACACACGTAAATGCATTTGAATTATATTGTCTCAAGTACCATAACGCTATAAAAGCAAAAAATTAAAATCCTGCGGCCGTTCCCTAGCCAACAAAATCCAAGAAGTAACCCCCTCATCCTCCAAACCCCACCAAGTCTCCAAAAACGACAAAACCCTCGCCCGATCCAACGTGCGACTAAGTCTCATAACATCTCTAAACGAATTCTCCACAAATCTCTGCCCCCCTCTGTCTCCCCTCAACTCCGTCCCCGCAATAAAAAGCGGCCAAACCAGATCCTGCGCCCACATCCCATTCCTCGTTTCCGAAAGATGTCTCACATGATTCAAAATTTGATCTCTCGAATGGCCCACATCAATGACATCGTCGCGGAGTTGCGGGAATGCCTGTGCACTGTAGATTAGATCTGCGTGGTAGAACAACCAGATAACAGATTCGAAATCGATCCTATCGGTCTCAGTCCAGAAATTCACTTTCTGACTTAATCGGAAACTCTTAATCCGTGCTGATTCGATTTGCGAGTGGATTTCTTCGATTTGAGAGGATGGTGGTATCGTCCCTGCGAGACGGTGCGTACGTTCCAATTGAGTGATTTTGTGAATTATGCGAATGAAATCTGTAATCGCCGCATCCTCTGTACTCGTTGGTTCGGTGTTGATGTTATTGATGACGTTCATATCGTCCGCGGTAAGATGTGTCCAGACAGAAGTAGCGTAGAATTCTTGTAGAAGGAATTCATGAATGCGAATAAGTTGGTCATGGAGCGTTGAGGCTGTGGTGTTTGCGAGGATGAGTTCCCGAGCTGCGAGGAGATGGATCTTCCAACCTGCAGATTGCGCTTTCAGGAGTTCATTATTGCATAGGATTATCACTGATGCAAGTGTCATCGAAGCATCGGGACTGGAACTCGATGAAGCCGACGAAGTAAGTGCGCCGAGCTCTTTCGCAAGAAGCGCTAGTGCTTTATTCTGGTATGCATTTGAGATCTCCTGGAACTTAACGAACCAAGGATCGTGCGATGGGTACTGAGAAGCTAGATCATGAGCCGCAAGCGCAAGGACAGAGGAGAGAACCGTTTCGGAGTTCTCAGCTAGCGGCAGAATAATCTGTCTCCAGGGATTCTGGGGTCCATCAATCCAGGCTAATCTCTGCGCTACACGTTCCTTGAACCAGGCTAGTAGCCGAGAAGCGTGCGGAGACCGGGGACCCGATAAGCTTAGATCGATAAAGGGCGAACCGATTAGATATTCGGGAAAAGTAGGTTGAGTGCGTAGGAAGTCGATTCCAGCATTGATTTCAATGGAGGGACCATGAATCCCGAATGCACGAGTTGGAACCAGCGAGTTCGATACATTTCCCTCGTGCACTGGGATCGTTTGTCCCTGCAGTCTACCGCGACTTGCGACACCTTGGCCCCATTTCAGTTGGAGGCCGTAACCTGGACATTCGAGATGTCGCTTCGCACATTTTGCACAACCGGGTAAGCCGCGGTCACATTTGATGCGCCGCCTCTGGCAGGTTGGACAGTCTAGGATATTATATTAGCTTACGGTAGTGGGATGGAAAGGGTTAATATGGTACCTTTTGTGGGTGAAGGTTGCGTAGACCGCTCTGACATGTCCCCATCCAGATGTCCGACGTAGGTCAAAAGGACCCAGCCAGTATAAGACCGGGGTCTATTTGAATAGACGTCTAGTACTTTCTATTTGGAATATGGAATGATTTAGATATTTTTGCTTCTTCCGAAGTGGAGGATTGAAGGTTCAGTATGTTAGTCAGCGAGACTAGACTGCAATGGGGTTTGGTGTCGGCAAAAATGGACGATGATTGGGTGGATTCATGGACTCTTCTATCACTCTAGAGGTACTCATCATTTTCTTCACTTACTTATATGAGGTGAAGTGGTTTAAAGAGGTTGATACAAGTATGAATGAAAGGATTCGGTCAAGGTTATAGCCAACATGAATCAAGTCAGTGACCAAAAATCAACAATGTTATTGAGTCCCAGCTCTATAGAAAGATACAGCTAACATTCCACCAAGAAATAATTTAGTAGCTACATGAAGTCGGTCTTAACATCCGATTTACCGACAATCAGTTGTTAACAAGGTACTTGAACACACTCTCAATCCAGGTCAGCTTCTGCTCGGCACTGCCGTTGACAGGAATGGGAATCGAAGTAGCGACTCCGGTGGTACTGCCAGAGCCAGAGTCTGCGGATGGAGTCACTGAAGCACGGACTTTAGTGGCGAAGGTCGAAGTAGCAGCCAAAGCTGGAGTGGTATATTCGACGTCAGAGGTAGAAGTAGAAGTATAAGCGACAGCGGTAGTGCTCTCGGCAGGAGTAGATGTCACAGCCGGTGTGGTTTCAGCCGCCGGGGTCTCAGCAGGGACTGAGGATGAAGATGAAGAGCTGCTCTCAACAGCCACGCTGGAAGTAGAAACGCTAGAGGTGGTACTAGATGTCGAGGAAGACGAAGCTGTGGAGCCAGATCCAGACTCGTCGACGGTAAAGTCCACACAGGCTTCGTAGGTCTGGTCAATAGACGCAGCGTACCAGTACCACTGCAGCACACAATCTCCACCAGTGCTACACTTATCACTGAGGTCATCGGGGATAGTAACACTGAACTGAGTGTTGTTTGCTGCGACTCCAGTAGCTGTCGAAGCGTAGACAGACCATGAGATCAGCGGGTTACCGATGACAGTGTTGGTAGAGGTATCGACCACAGAGACATTGGCAACACCAGTATGCGGAGCCTGAATCGTAACCTCAAAGTCGACAACCTCGCCAGACTTGTACGAGTAGGTGACGTTGTTGTCTGCGTATTTGAAGCCCTTGCAGAGGAAAATGTCACACTTAGCGGCATCGTAGTCACTCTGGCCCTCTTCGGCTGTGAGTTCGTTCTGCACGTTGCCGTAGATATCGGCTGTCTCGGTGTCGTAGGCTTGTTGACCACAAACTGCTTCGAAGGCGGCACCGGGGTATCGGGGAGTTGGGCTAGTGACGAAGCCGTGACCGTGAACGGTGGAAACAAGGCTGGTGAGCGTAGCGACAGCAGCAGCGATTGAGGTAAACTGCTTCATTCTGGATGAATTTTTTTCACAGAAGATCTATTGGAAAGAATGGAAGTTGATCGGTAAACCGGTACCGGATCAAGATGGATAAAAAGAATGAGTTGAAACGAAAAGACTGCACGGTCACAGACCGGAGAAAAGAAGAGAATGAAGGGAAAAGACCGAGAAGATAGACCTTAGAATCAGATTAAACTGGTCCGTAGAGAATTGGGAGAATACTTATACTGCTAGCAAATCTGTCTGTATAATCCACACCAAACATCTCGACCCTGTCAGACCACAACCCTCAATCAACTACAAACAGGCTATGAAGGATCAAAATGAGATAGGTGATCAATCTAGTCGCATTAGACTGAAAAAACACCAACCAGAACCCTGTGATCCACCCTGAAACACTTGACCCTTCTTGATATAGTTCAGGGACCATCCCCCCACCGACGGCGCGAGGTGAGACCGGCGATATTACCGAAGTACTCAATTCCATTTAAGATATCTCGGGGCAATTGCCTACTTACATGCACCTGGTACCTGTCAATCCCATAAATTAAGCACTGTATTCACAACATGCATCTAGGGCTTGGCGAGGCTTGCTCCACGCGCCGGTCAAGTTTCAGGTTAAATGGCATCATGGCGTTCTGAAACAGGAAGAAAAACCGAGGGATTCTAATCCGATTGCTGGAATTAATCAGTTAAGATACTGATAAGGATGCAGGAATATCATATCCATAATGTTGTCATATTATTCAGGGTACTCTACGTGCAGATGTGATAAGGGTCAAGACCTCGGGACTCGGGCGCTTCCCCATTTTTAGATAGAATCTAGCCCTAGAGGGTTTACAGTGGCATATAACGGTGACCACTCGGCCAAAGCCAATTGCCACATGGATTTTAACCTAGCCTACAGCTGGTTGCTTCATTATCTGCTTCTCAATTCATTCAAATTCAGCCAACTAGACGCCCAGCTCAGTACAAATAAACGAATGCTTCAGGTATCGTATGGATAGAAGTGCAGCAAAGACTCGATAAAAAAGACCAGTTCAAAAATCAAATAACCATAAGTCACAACATAGCGCCCAGGGACGAGGGTATAAGTAACCAACCACGAAGCATTTCGCAGCTAGCAAAGCAACTCGCAAAAGATCTCAGCTTACGCATGCTCCGTGGATTGGAAATGCACTGTACGCCCACCCTGGGCGGAATGCTGCGCTGCACCCGAATCTTGCGTAGCAAAGTTATCAGCGAAGGGATTCTGCACCTCGAAATCAGCCGCATGGTACTCATATTGACCAAGTGGATCCTCTCTAACATTCGTAATACGCCCACCCGTCATAGCTGGGCCATCCACGTCAATCAAGGTCCCCGAGCGCGCACCAGACGCAACGACTTCACCAGCAGGCGATACGGGACCGCTACCATTCCCGGCGCTAGCCAATGGGCTTGGTGTACCCTTGGCTTGCCGGGCACGTAGCATGGCTCGCTGCTGCTGTGAAAGCGCGACGGAGATCTCATCGTTACATTCGATCAAAGTAAGGAGAGTCGCCTCGTCTGGTGCGGGGTTTGTAGAGTGGATATAAGATTGAATGAGTCGTGAAGATGTGCGGCAGCGATCGATGAATTCTTTAATAAGCTCGTTCTCTTCCATCTCTGTCACAGGCGTCGACTGCACGAACTGCTTAAGCAGGTTCGCGGAGTTTCTCGCCTCCTCCACACGCGCTGCTAGCTCCCCTGGGTCAGGCAGTGTTGACACCGGTGCCGGTGGTGCCTGAAAATAGCCGCTTGGATGGGGCGGCGGATGCGGCGCAGACTGGTTCATATGCATGGCCGCGGCTTGGGGGAATCGACTAGTCTATTAGAGAAAGGAAGGGACCCGTGGTGAGCATTCATGATCGGCTAGGCTGGTGGTGCAAACGTACTTACAAAGGACCGTTCGCCCTTAGATTTCTCCTTCGCCCACATCTGTAGAAGGGGCTGGAGGTCGATATCGTCGTGCTTGGTACCCTCGAGGGTGTTCAAGTACTGGCGCAAGTAGTGTTGGACGTGCCAGTCGCGACCATAACGCAGGAGATCTTTGATGACGGCGACGAACTTGGTGTCGATATTCCGAGTGAAGGTGTGACCAGGGTTGTCCACCAGGATGCGCATGACCATGATCGCATTGTACTGGGCATGATTCGAGGTGTTGCTTGGAGCGGAGAGGTATTTGCGAATACGGTAGGCAGCTTCCTTTGCGGCGGATGGGCTAGACTCGGCGATCTCGACAATGCGAGGGAGGTGGACGAATTCTTCTCCTTGCTAAATTGAGAGAAAAACGAGCGTTAGCTACCTGGAAATGCGATTGCGGGGGTTCAGAGGGGGCTCAATGTAGGGCGCATACAGCATTCTCTGGACCAGTGTGGGATTCACAGAAGGTTTTCTGATGAAGGCGCATCTAGTCAGCCAAAGATTTCTCGATCTCTCAGTTTGACTGAAGAAGCTATACCAATTCATGGAGCAGTGTGGCCTCTGGCGAGTCTTCAGCATGTTCGGGAGTCGTTTCCCTCGTTGCTGGAGCCGAGGTGGCGGGAGAGGAAGCTATAGCGGTCAGTAATTGCGGGGGAATAAAGAGGAAGGGGAAACAAACAGTCTCGCCGACTCAATTTCCCAAGAATGCGATTCATTGTGTGGTATGTGGTGATTCAAGTGAGTGAAGAAAGAAGCCGAGCAGAGTTCGGGGAACTGGGGGGCAGATGTAATTTAGGGTGATTTCGCGTAGGCGCAGGGTCCATGCCCGAGTCACACTTCCAAAGTTAGTACTAGGGTCCCAAGTATTCCCAGCACTTGAGGTTAATTATAAAATGTATAAGGATGAAAAGGAGTGAGGACTACGTATGTAATTCACATGTGGCAAAAAGATGATCAGAAGACTGTGGGCCTTCACGTCAATGTCCCACGTTTCTCCTCAAATTCGCTATTTCCGTCGATTTGAGGCTCTACTATAGTGCTAGAGGTCGCTTGTATATTTACCCGGTCGGCATAGAAGTATCTAAACTACTACTGTAGATATCTTCCACCTGGGTATTCCCACATGAGTAGATGTCCTTCTATGAAAGACTCAACTCCCTCACAGAAAATTGACACCCCTCTCACTTCATACCAAGTGATGATGCACGCATTGTGGCTGAGGCAACAAGATTATCACTCGCCAAGACTGCTCGGACACGCCTCCGGTAAAAGTGGCTGCGTATCCTTCGCTGGAACCACATTGCGTTCTGCAAGACAGCATCATCCTCAAGGCAGCAATAACTTGCACCACTCACTTCTTCTGCAAGGCCTTGGCCATTTCTCCAAGTGTAGCAAACCGCCAATCAAAAATAGGGGACTCGACTTGATTTCCCATTGTAGCACCGGCTCTCTCGATCCACACTGATCGGATCCCCGCTTGCCGCGCAGGCTGATGATCATGGAACTGGCTCTGGGCCGTCTGCAAGATCTGACTAGGTTCCACGCCAAAGTCTGAATGCACGGCTTTTTTCATGTATTCGAAGTTGCGTGTATCGGGCTTGTAGGAGCCTATATCCTGTGCCGTGATGATTAGGTCGAAGCGGAATCCCTGGAGACTTCCTGCGTTGGATCGAGCGAATGAGGCTCGATCGACATTGGAGAGTACCACTAACTTGTAGTGTTTTTGAAGCTCGCGGAGAGCATCTACAGTATCGGGGAATGCGGGCCAGGTGCCGACAGACTCGCCAAACTGAATACTTTCTTCATTGCTTGGGGTAGGGAGTCCGAGTCGCTGGGCTAGCACCGGGTGTACGGTAGTGAGGAGCTGAGAGTAGGGCATATCTGGGGTGAGACGCTGTTGTTCACTTTCCAGTTCGCCGTATACGGTCAGTAGATGCTGGCGTGTAAAGTGGGTTTGACTATGTTGGAGGATGGGTTGAAGTGCAGTCAGGATGCCATTCTCCCAGTCAATGAGAGTCCCGTAGACGTCGAAGCAGAGGAGACGGTAGTCAGATAGTTCAGACATGATGAGAAAATAGAAACTTCAAGGGGGTTGAAGATAGAAAGATTGAGCACTTCCAGGTCCACCTTGGAGGTGGGATGTGCAACTTGGATCAAACTTCAAGTTCAGGCCTACTGGAACCCCGCACGTCTCCCTTGCTCCCCTCACCTCAGACCAGTGCATACATATATACTACAGTAGATGCATGATGTACTGATTATGACCAGTTATATTGATAATAGTCTGCATCAAACTGTTACTATATTCCGAAAAAGAAAGACAAAACAAATTGGGGTACAAAAATGTTGCCAGTGCCAGCGGTTGTTGTTCAGGTTGAAAGTATGGCGTAGTATATAGTTTGCTCGTGGGTCATCGAACTTCAATGTTTGAAAGGAACCCGGGGCCTCTCTGCCTTTGAATGGTGACTTGACTCGAGTTGAAGCCAAGTATGATTGATACATTGATATTCAAGTTAGCATGCCAAGTCAATATTGCCAGTGGTGCCCAGCCCTGGAGGGGTTGACTTCCAAGGTTGTAAGATGTTCCATTTTGATATTGACTCGGACTCGGATTTACAACTTCAATGTTGAACTTCCAAGGTTGAAGGCACACGCGTGGATCTACTATAGCAAACTGCCAGTGCTAGCTAAGACAATCAATAGAACTTAAACCTATTAATAGTACCTCCAAGGACTCCAATCCAGGTTAATGTCGTTGCACTCGATGGTAGAACAAAAAGTGAACTTGAATGAGTCTACGTAGATCTAGAACCCATCTTGAAGTCATGTGAATCATAAAACATGGGATATTATTTCAGACAAGCCGTGCTCCCCATCTGCTATGAAGGAAGTACAAAGACCAAGGGAAATGGAACACAGAAGAGAAAACCACGTTGTATCATGATCGGATCGGGCAGTACAGAATCCTATGTCCATCGTCCGGAGCCGCGCTTGTTTAAACTTTTTATTTGGTTCTCCTCCGTGTTGGTACCATGACCTTATAAAAAAATCTTGTATGATCCGGTAATTCATTTCCGTTCCAACATACAGATGCGCAAGAACTCCGGCCAACCCGTTCACGGCAATCCTTTTTCATTCACCACCGTTCATCTCCTTCCCCTTCGACCCGCTTAGGCCTCAATGAGGGCCTGGCGGATCTGAGCACCACGCTGGCGGGAAGACAGGCGAACCTCGGTCTTCTTCTCGGCCTTCTTGACCTCCTCGTTAGCCTCAGTGAGGATCAGCTCAATGTGGCAGGGGTTGGTCATGTAAGGGTTGATCTAGAGATTTATTGTTAGCCCGGGGGTTCGAAATATTCGAGCCAGAGTTTCGTAGAATAAAAACATACACGACCGTGAGCACGGTAAGTGCGGCGGCGACCCTTGGGGGCCTGGTTGACCTGGATGCGCTGGACAACAAGGTTGCCAGTGTCGAGACCCTTGGTGTCGGCGTTGGCCTCAGCGTTCTTGAGGAGGTCGATCAGGAACTCGGCGGACTTGACGGGCCAGCGGGCCTTGGAGACACCGAACTGCTTGCCTGCAAACGAATGATTGTCAGTCGAATGATCGATAGCCATAAACCTCCCACACTGAATTTTGAAAATTTCGATTCCCAGAGCGACAACGGTATCCGCATTCCAACACCAAATAAACCCCCAAAATAACCCTGACATCGATCCAACAATGATTTGCGCCTTCACGTATTGTCGTAGTAGTATCGACTCTTTCCCATATCCCATTTGCTCCAGCATAATCCTCCTTGATACCGTTGCCACTCCGAAACCATCCAGCATGTAGAGTAGGAATTTTCTGATCGGAACTCACCCTGAGCGGTACGACCGGTGGAACCGGCGTAGCGGCGCATGGGGACAGCCATGGACTTCTTGGTGACGTTGTCGAGGTAGGTGAGAGCCTTCTGCAGCTTCATGCCGTTGATGGCCTGAGCGGTCTCACGGGTGTTCTTGAAGCTGACGCGGAGGTAAGAGCCCCGGGCGCGGGCGCTCTTCGCGTTTTCGATCTCCTGGGCGGCGTAACGGACCTGTGTAGCGTGGAAGAATAGTCGTCAGTAATCATGGTGGAAGGCCGGCTGAAGTTTTTTTTCTTCGTCTTGTCATTTCGAGATGCAACGGTATCCAAATGCATTTAATCATGTATGGAGGGTTGAATTGAACATGACTGAGTCTCTCGAAGGGCGATTTAACGAAATCGGGGGAAAGGTGTGTGCTGGACTCACCATCTTGAAGGAGTTGGCGAGGGGAAGTCGATGGTCCTCGGTGTCGGGATGATGTTGTCGCTTTTCGTCTACGACCGCTAACACTAGAACTCCTAGTTTGGTGCGGTTTTTTTCGCTCTTGGCGCGCGGGCCCTAAGCGAACCCTAACGCTAACCGTGTTGGGTATTAGATTATGTCAGCATGGCTTGCATGTGCTGAGTCAGCCAAACATGAAACTGACTACTCCATATTAGGCAATATTGATGCCTGAAAACCAGTCACCGTAGCAAACATCTATGTATCTACAGATTCTACACAAGGAAGGTTGTGTGTAGTCATCTAGTTCTAAGATGATTTTTACTTAACCAGATAACAGAAGTTTTTTGAATGAAAATGAATCATAAAATTATTCTATTCTAAAGCCTGTACTCTATCTTCTATTTCTTCTGCTCTGGAACTTGTGTAATCAATTCTCCCTTCTCCACTGCTAGCCGCAGGTTATCCAACACCAAGATCTCCATCTCCTTCTGAGTCTCATAGGTCGCTGTACCAATGTGGGGGAGCAGCATAACGCGGGGGTTGTTAACAAGACCTGGCTCAATTGCAGGCTCATTCTCATATACATCCAGACCGGCGGAGCGAACCTATTGCAGAAAACACCCGTCAGCTTGAGCAAGATCTAGTGGACTCTAAACTTAGCGCTTACCTTTCCAGACTCGATCGCCGCGACCAAGGCCTTCTCGTCGATCAGGGCCCCACGTGCGGTATTGACAATAACCACACCGTCCTTCATCTTACTAAACTCCTTCGCAGCGATGATATGTCTCGTCGAGGCATTCAATGCCAGGTTCAGACTGAGAACATCGGCATTGGCCAGAAGCTCATCGAATGAAACATATGTCGCGCCACCCTCTAGCTCTGCAGGAAGCTGGGATCGGTTGTGGTATTGAATCTTCATGCCAAAAGCCTTGGCTCGCGTCGCCATTTCCTAATTAATGTCAGTAAGATAGAAAGCTAAGGGCTGCCACTGGGATACTTACGCGACCAATTCCTCCCATTCCCAAAATTCCTAGTACTTTGCCCTGGGGGTCATTACCCAGAGTAGTCTGTCCTTGCCAGGTGCCTATACCGGAAAATTCCATAGTCAGACCATGTTTTTGCAACTTCATAGTTTACCATTGTAGATTATCCAAACTTACCGGCACGGAGAGCTGCTTGAGGCACATAGGCTTGACGCAGAGCACCAATCATCAGGAAAATACCCACGTCGGCAGTGGCATTGTTCACTGCGACAGGTGTGCTGGAGACTGAGATACCCTTCTGCGAGCAGGTTGCGACATCAAGATTGTCATAACCAGCACCATTGTGGCAGATGTACTTGACCGAAGGAGGAAGGACAGCGAGCAACTCGGCGTCGAAGTTACCGGTGTACTGACTTGGATTTTAGCTGAAAATCCCATTGCTGAAGTCGCAAGTTACGCACCTTGTTGGAAGTATTTGAGCGGTAGATTGCGACCACATCATCGTAGTGTCCGGCCTTGCAGTTCTTCAAGAACTCCTCGCGAGTTCCGGTAGGGAATTCCTAAGTCAAATCTATGAGCAAGCTATCTGGCAAAAGCGCTCGGCGCGTACTTACCTTGAGGTTCAGGATAGAGGAGAGACTCTCCCATTCCTTGCGCGCATGGGTAATGGCTCCAATGAGGAGAGCGGATTGAGAAGGCATTGTGAATGTATTCTGTTTGCGCCATGAGCTACATGCATGATGTTAATTGGGAAACAGGTCGCACTTACAGTCAATGGAGCTGAAGAGTTGTTAAGATTGAGTCTTGGGGAGTACAAGAGATACACAGCAGAGAGATGTCAATTGGATTAAGTGAGTCGGAGAAAGAAAAAAAGTAATCTAATGTCAATAGGCTATCGCGGGGTTCATTACCCCCCATGCGGTGGCGATCGCCGAGGAAGCTATGTTCCGTGATATCATGATACTATACTCCATCTCTATAATGATGATTCTTCAAGTTATAGATCTACTATTAATATGCAATCATCTCTCCGCCATTTAATACACATCTCTATACTATTATTCCCCTTTTCACAATGCATCTTTTCATCTTGACATTAATTACTTTCTAGATAGCGGAAAATCGCATAACCCCCACGTCCTCCCGGCTATTGAGCATTTCCCCTTTTGGATCAAACCCCGACCGGAGCAAATCCGTGCATCATCGGGCCAACCGCATCGTCATGTCTTCCCCCACTCTGTACTCGTGGGGGAGATGAGGGGGATAAGTTCCAGATGCCGTGAAAAGACCTCGTTCCCTTCATTTTTTGTTCTTTAATTAATTCTTAATTCTCTAACTCACGAGGTCCTCGTTGCATCACATCATGTCTGAATCATCTGCTACTGTCCTCGTCCTTCACGGTGCAAAGGATCTCCGAGTGGTAAGCTACATTCTATTCCCAACTACAATAGAAGAACCATAAACTAACAAAACTCTCTCTTCAGGAGAAGCGCACCGTCCCAGCTCCGGCAGCCGGTGAGGTTCAAGTGGCCGTCCAAGCCACTGGTCTCTGCGGCTCCGACCTACACTACTACTCCCACGGCCGCAATGGCGACTTCGTCGTGCGCGAGCCTATGTGTCTGGGCCACGAATCCGCCGGCACAGTAACAGCCATTGGTCCCAACGTTACAAGCCACAAAGTCGGCGATCGTGTTGCACTGGAAGTCGGACTTCCCTGCCGCAAGTGCTCCCTCTGCCAACAAGGCCGCTACAACATCTGTCCCTCAATGCAGTTCCGCAGCAGTGCCAAGGTCTTCCCCCATCTAGATGGCACGCTCATGGAGCGCACAAACCACCCAGCGGACATGTGTCACGCACTCCCATCAAACGTTACCGACGCAGGTGGTGCCCTCGTGGAACCCCTCGCCGTCTGTCTTCATGCCATCCGTCGTTCTCGTCCTCCTACACCCGAGCAGGTCGCCATTTCCCGCTCAACAGGCGAAGCCACCACTGCACTGGTCTTCGGCGCCGGCGCAATTGGTCTCCTACTCGCATCTGCGCTCGCCACAAACGAGAACTTCACTTCCATCGTTGTTGCTGATATTGATGCCTCCCGTCTTGAGATCGCCGCCTCCCTTGGTCTCGGCCTTAAGACTGCTCTTATTCCCCTTCGTGATCCCGCGAACCCAGCCCCGCCTAAGGATGCGCCCCACGCGGAGCAGACCGCCTGGGCTCTTGCCAATGCGCAGACTTTGGCTGCGAAGCTGACCGAGGCGGCGCGTTCAGATGATGGCCTGACAGTTCCGGGTTTCACTCGAGTGTATGATTGCACTGGTGTGCCCTCTTGTGTCCAGGCTGGAATCTATGCTTCCCAGGCTGGTGGTGTCCTTGTGCAAGTTGGTATGGGTAACCCCATCCAGACTCTCCCCGTTGGTGCGGCTGCACTGCGTGAGGTTGATGTTATCGGAACTTTCCGATATGATGGACATGCATACCCTGCTGCTATTGCTTTGCTGCAGAGTGGAAAGATGCAAACTACAGAGGACAAGGTTGTTACTCACCGGATCAAGCTTGAGGATGGTGAGCGGGCCTTTGCCTTGGCTGGTAAGGGCGTTGATGAGGCTGGACGGCCTGTTGTGAAGGTCATTATTGAGGGACCCAGTGAATCTGCTCGGGCCAGCTTGTAATTTCTTTAGGTGGATTTGATGAGATGATGATGTTGATGACTTGAAAATACCCGGAGAGAATAGATTATGGAAATGTGATGTTTCATAGGTAACAAATTGAAAAACATTTGAAAATTGCAGCTTAATTTTCCAAGTGCAGCGCGCTTCTTTTTATGTATTAGTATATTTTTTTATCTCAAGTATCTCATGAATCTCAAGTGCCGTATACGTAGATATTCCCGAGGTCTTCTCAAGTCAATGTTTATCAGTAGAGAGTATAGCCGCGGGCATGTAAAAACATCAGTTCTCAGCCCATACCCCAAGTCGGACTAATACTTCATGTCTAGATGCGACTAAAAGGCACAATACTTGTAGGACCAGCAGTTCAAATATTATAGTAAATTATTTTCTATACACCAAAACCGTCCAGCAGTTTGGATTGTTAATAGGTGAGTGAACTTGACACAGGTCTCATCCTTCTTCAAAGAAACTCTGTAGTAGCCTGAGCTTCTCTTCAGTCCTTGGAAGGCCGTGTATCTGCCAGAACAAGTCCGTCTTCTTGACATAATCAGTGTTCTCCAAGGGCAGATTCCAATCAGGTCTTTGTTGACCCGATATCTCAATATATGGCCGCATAGCCTCATCTAATATCCCCGCATCAGAAGCTCCTGCAAAATGAACAAGTAAGTCTCCAGGATGAATGACCATGAAATCAGGCAAAGCCTCGGTTTGTGGTAGCTCTCCATTCTCTGATCTCCTGTATGGGTTGAACCAACGCGCTGGGCAGTAGACAACAGATTGCGAGAAATACTCATTCTCATCTAAGACATTTTCGAGAGCAGATTGATCTCCGAACGGTAATCTTGTCTTTTTGTTCAAGCGAGGATATGCAAGCGCGCTATTGAGCAACTCGAATGACCATGGGTGTACACGGATAAAGAAGACCCCGTTGTTTATTCCGTTCTTGTCTCCGCTCACTAACATGTGGATGTGTGGGAAATTTGGGGGAGGAAGAAATACTTCCAATGGTAGGTTCAAATTCATCACGACTGTGTCGGCGTCGAACCAACTGGATTCATTAGGTTAGTTCCAAGAGGTGATATACAGAAGGAGGGGATCTCACAAAAGCCATTCTAGTCGTTCATCTTCTGGTTTCTCCAGCTCTCGAAGCATAGTTGAGATAAGAATGAGATATTTGTTCCACCTCCTATCGATAATAGGATTGCGCAAGATGTTCATTGTGTAATTATGGCGGCGATTATGCTCTTCGTGCGATAGCAATGCCTCATTATAGATAGCTCGGTCTCCATATATCATCGATACTTTGCCAACTCTTGGCCGTGTGTGCGCGACTGCTGAAGATTCGACATTTGGAATTGGCACAGGGTTTTCTTGCGATAATGGTTCTTCAAGTGGTTTTATGATAGCGGGAGGTAGAATCGTAGTATGTGGAGAAAGGCGCGAAATTTTTTGAGCTGAAAAACTTTAGCATTTGCTTGATATTGCTGAGAATGCCAAGACATACAGTCACTCGAAAAGAGGTTTAAAAGCATCAGCAAGCCCAATCCAGCCAGTGTCATGTACACACAGAGGCGCAGAAGCCCCTCGGGCTTCAGGTTATTTTGCCGCTGGCTATACGCATAGCTGGGCATTTTGAGAGACTGGCCTCTCCCAGCCCTGTAAGGCCTGTGTATATCTCAGGTGAGATACGAATTATTTTGTCAAAAACCGAAGATTGAAATCAAGAAGTCGAAAGTGAAAACACAGCTTTGTCATCGTGCCCAGCTTCAGTGGCCCCAGGGGGCCAGGGCTGGAAGTGGGCACTTGAGCTGGTAGTATCGAAGCTAGTTGTTGTTATGGAACCTTGAAGCCAATGGATACGCCTACGAAATTACATACGCGGCATTATAGACCTACTACAGGAGCCGAGGTTGGGGCGAAAGTTGAATTTTTCATCCTTCGCGCGGGTTCTCCACCAATTTAAAATGTTTATTAGAGCTAATATTATAACCTTGGAAGTATAGTTTAAATTCTCAGTATTCATTACTCCATATAACAATATGTCCACGGGTATGATATCAACAATTAGGGTTCGCTCAACATGTATGTGCGATATCGGGCTCGGAGACTGATCGTCGGCTACCCGCATATTTTTCCACAATACTACAGTACACGTGGACGTAGTAGGTTTCAGTATTCCGAAGCTCAATTTGGTTCGTCTTTACCTGGATGCGTTGCCCCTATTCGACAGCCCGTGCAGCGCTGACGCGGCTCTGTTACCATCCGTTCCCAATTCCACTTCCGCTATGACTCGGAATAGGTAAATTATACGAGTACCTAGCGAAGTATAACGCATTCGGATCATTGCTACCTTAGGTACCTTCAAGTTCAACATTGAATGTTGGGTGAGGTAAAAGATACAGTCCCCGGATAATTTGGAAATCGCCGGTAAAACAGGTTGGACAAAGTGAGGTTCAAATGTTTCCAAAGTCAGGGGGGTCTTGGCTTTTTTTGTATGTATTATTGCCAGGTTGCCAGGTTGCCAGCCCTGTGTATATTATTTGTACCTAAAATTGGATAAAAAATAATAACGGAAAAAGGAAACTCCGAGTCCCCTAATCACGTGTAACTTCCACTTTTCCTATTTGGGATTGTATATCAAGGTTGCTTCCTTATTGCTGTTGCAATGATTGGAAGTGCTTGGATTGAGATTGAAGAGATGTTGGGGAAACAAGTTATACAGACTAGAAAGCCCAATGGTAAAATTCAAGTTTGAAGTAAACATCGACAACTGGCCGAAAACGCCGTTCTCCAATGCATACATACATCCCTATTACCATTAAGTAAGAACCACATAGGGAGCATTTGAAGAGTTCTTGAGTGTTTTTCAAAAGAAAAAAAATTGTCTTCTTATGATTTCAATTTGCAAATCTGTGGTATCATCCATGCCTCATATTTAACATTTTATCCCTGTACAGAACTAGCGCCTTATTTCAGACCTCCAGCCAACAAGAGACTCTGGCCCGTCATATATCCAGTGGTGACGAGCATGGTGACAACATTTGCTGTCTCCTCGGGGGTACCCAGCCGACCTATTGGGATTCCCGCAGCTACCTCGGGGATCGCAGCAGCATTAGGAATCATTCCAGTCTCGCCAATCATAGCAGGGGCAACATCATTGACGCTGATGTTGTGTTCGGCGAGACGAGTAGCAAGGTTTTTCATCATTCCGGTAAGGCCACCCTTGGATGCAGCGTAGTCTGAAATGGCAAATTAGAATCGATCGTTCTTCAGACAGGGATCATCGTGATGGCTGTAGACACTTACGACATCCGTTGATTCCACCTCCGGAGGCGGCAATAGACGACATGAAAACAATGCGACCCCAGCGCTGATTCTTCATGTGCTCCACAACACCCTTTACAAGAATGAATGATGCCCGCAGATTGATGTTCAGTGTGTAATCGAACTCCTCCAGCGTGATATCCCACACATTCGGGAACCGCTTTCCATATCCCGCGTTCGAGATCAAGATATCAGGTCGCTGACCATGCTCCGCGTCAATTTGCTGGAACATTGCCTCAATCTGATCGGCACTTCCAACGTCGACTTGGTGAATCGAAATGCGCAGCTTGTTCTCGGCATATTTGGACTGGATATCTGCGACAATCTTATTCATCGCTTCTAAGTTGGTCGCATATGTAAGCGCAAGGTGAGCGCCCTTGGCCGCGAGTTGTTGTGCGCATGCTGCACCAATTCTAATTCGTAAAACCGACAGTCAGTCTCCGTCAATTATTTCTCGAACGTCGGATGAAGACTTACCCTCCTGATGCGCCAGTGATGAGGGCTAATCGGCCCCGGATTTCGTTAAGTGACGACGACATTCTGAATGTGAGATGAATGAGAAATTCTGCAGTGAGGAAATCGGGGATTGTCTTCTTGTTTTGTTGCTCAAGAATGATAATCCGGGGTAAAAGTATTCCGGCCTCGGTTACCCCTCGGTGGGATCGGCGGATTCTCCGAGAGGAGCTCCGCCCCACCTCATTTGCCGTATCTTGAGCGGCGTTTGACCCGCAAGATGAGAGAACCTAGAACAGAAGATTACTGCTCATATCGCCAAGCCAAGCGGATGATTGCCAGTTCTGTGATCGGTCTTGTCCGGACTGGTATGGGTCGGCTGGATTCTGGAAGGTCTCCAGGCCCAGTAAACCGCCGGATACGTCACCGGAAACATAGTCACCCACAGCCTCCAAATCTAACCAGGAGAAATCGTTGGCAGGGCTGAAATCCATGTAAGAGGGATCAGATACAGGGTTGCTTAATGGAGCTTGCATTGCGAAGTCTGCATTTTGTGTTTCAGTCGCAGCTGGTGCCATATTAGATGACTTGGATTTCCAGAGAAGTTCAAGGAGGCGAGCATAGCGTGATCCGATATCATCGGGGCCTGCACTTGCGTGTTTGAGGACTTCGGTGGTTCGAGCAACTAGACCCTGGACTTTGGCTTCTTCGGAAGGGACCATCATTCCAAATGAGCGGGCCTTGTAAAGGAACACTGCGGAGTAGATTCCATAGCTGGGGTTGGTTAGTCAGGTTGGAAAGAAGTGTGTCTGGGAAAATGACTTACAGATAGAAGCGAAGCGGCATAAAATGTAAATGCCTCTCGGGGTCTACCGAGTCAACCAAGATAGTCAGGTAAGCTTTCGCTGCGTCGACAGACTCGTAGATGAACCGAGAATCCTGCATTGACGCGACATTCTTGAATGTACTTCGCAGTTGATCTCGATGAGATGCGCCATCCACCTTGGGCTTAACTAGAGATTGGGAAATAGCAGCTTGAAATGCAAAGGCGGTTGTGTAAAGCCGGAGGTACTCGTATGATAGCTGCAACGTAGCTCGCATGGGAGCCGAACCTAGTAATGTATTAGAACGAATGCAAAGAAATGCATGATAAAACAACTTACAATCTAAGGGACCCCAGAGAGACTTCCATCTCAAGATGGCTAGACGAAAGTCATCGACATACTTGACATAGTCTCCCATCAGCATCATCTGGTTGCTTGTCCGCATTCCAGAATATAAAACTTCATGCACATTCCCGTACAGCTGTGTAAGATCTAGCATAGCCTGAAATATTTTTGAATAATCTTCATCGCCTGGGTTGACTGGCTGCAGCGATGGAAAATCCTGGCTGACAAGACCAGTCATGGGACCGGGGCCACGGGACCAGAATGCTCGTCCAATGCGCACGGATATCAGGCGATCGGAGACATAGCAGCTCGCCCATGCTAAGCGTCGTCGAGCTTCAGTATCCTGATCACCATATGGGTCGCCTCGGAATGATGTACGATCAAGTCCGATAAAGTAGCCCGAGCGGAGGGCTAAACCAACATGCATCCATGCAGCACGATCTTCCTCTCCACGGCCTACACGCTCAATGCGAGATCTGAGGCCATGAGGCTCCCATTCAGCAAGCAAAATAAGAGCCTCAATAGCATCCACGTCGCATTCAGCACCGGCCGAGATGGCAGCGATCAACTCAAGCATGTATTTGGAACAGCATTCATGGATCTCCGGCCGATCAAGTAAATCCTTTGATGCGATTGTGATAATAGCAGTAAGGAGATATCTCTCATTGGTCGCGAAATCATCTAGCGCAGAGCGCTCAAAGTATTTTCTAGGGACCAGCGGCAGATATGGGTGGAAATTTTCAGCATAGCGAGAAACCAGCTGCCACACAGTTGTCGGATCTAAAGCTCGCGACTGCACAAGCCGATACGCTCTGATACCTGTGCTTGGGGCATTAAACTCTGAAACGATGGCATTGCGCAAGCCGTTGTGCGCTGAGAAGCTACCGGACTCCGACCGAGCATGACCTCGCCTCTCCGTCGGCACAGCCGTACTTTCAGCGGCGATACCTGTGAGACATTGCCATGCGTCGGAAGGATTCCGCGGTACTGAGTCAATCGAGGCGTCTTCATCCTCTACAGCGATCGAGGAAACCGTTGCTTGTGGATTTGGCGGGAGAAAAACCACAGGCCCGGGATAGGACACCGAGGGGGCGCGACGAGCATCGGAGCCCGTAGGGCTGGCGGTTTCTTCTGAGTCTTTCCTTTGCGACTGATTGGTCGCGGGAGTAAAATTCTTGATTTTGTTCTTGCGGATTCGTCGTCCTCCGCGATTAGAGCCCCCGAGCACACATTCTCGATTTTCCCGAACACAGCGTTGACATGGCGGTTTCCCCGGATTCCCGTTGCTATCGCTGTTCAGGGCATCAGCGCACCAGCCCCAAAATTTGTGACAGGGTACCTGGAAAGATCGAATATAGTAAACTTACAGGTCACATCGCGATTTGCGCTGTCGGCAATGCAGACAAGCCCGGGAGACGCGCTTGCCAGTAGTGTCGGGCCGGCGCGGCTGGGAAGCGAGCTGCGACGGAGACTCCATGTCGATTCGGCCCAAAATTATGATTATCGCAAAGGAAAGAAGAGACAAAGGCCGACTTCGTCGAGACCCACAGAAAGAGCTGGAGCTCGGGGGCCATTACTCATCTCATTTCTCCGCGTGCCCAGATGGGATTTTGTGGGGAAATAACCTTGACTGGTTAGGAGGGGAATCACATTATGGTCCAAGGGTCTATACAGTCTAATTCATGACATTACTATACAGTAAATGAAGAAATAGGATATTCATTCTTCCGTTTTCTCGTATTTCAATCATTTAGATTTCTTTTTATTTAATTATTTCTTTTTGCCTGTACTGCATGATGCATGCCCAGGTGGTTATGCCTTTATCCCAATTTCAAGTCAATTGCCGACGGCTATTGAGTCGGGAACAGGACTTACTCCTTTCAGCCATCACCCCCGCGCGTGGGGAAATACTGGCCCTGCGTCATATGAATATTTGGTCCCGCGTGTTGCTCTTGAAGTTTTACTGAAGTTTTCTTTCTTGACTTATATTCAATCTTTCCTTGATCAATTACACATCACAGCACAAAATGGCAGCGACAGTGGGATCTCTTTTCTCCTTGAGTGGCAGAACTGCCCTTGTTACCGGTGGCACACGAGGCATTGGCCAGGCTATGGCTTTTGCTCTGGCCGAAGCGGGCGCCGACATTATTCTCGTTCAGGTATGTCTTCACCTTAGGTGATACGGGAGAATTGAAAGAGACATGCGCTGATAATTCGAGTAGCGAGATGAATCCAACACAGCTACCAAGGACGAGATTATCAACCGCCTTGGTCGCAAAGCCTATATCCACGTTGCTGAACTGTCAGACCGAAAGGCAGTTAAGGAAATTGTACCGGCAGTAGTGGCACAAGGACTCAAGCCTGACATTCTCTTGACCTGTGCGGGTATTCAGCGCAGACATCCTAGCCACCAGTTCCCCGACGAGGACTGGGATGAGGTGAGTAGTGCATGAAACACAGAAACCCCAGGACCTTATCAGTACATATACTGACATAGGAAAACTCGGTTAGGTGCTCGAGGTCAACCTTTCCTCCGTCTTTGTTCTCTGCCGTGAATTCGGCGCCTATCTGCTGTCTCGCGACGCATCCGAGTTCCCCTCCGGCCGCCGTGGCTCCATTATCAATGTCGCTTCCCTCCTGACCTTCCAGGGTGGTATCACCGTCCCCGCTTATGCAGCATCCAAGGGCGGTATTGGACAGCTCACCAAGGCCCTCTCTAACGAGTGGATCAGTCAGGGGATCAATGTCAACGCCATTGCCCCCGGATACATTGACACTGATATGAACGTGGCCCTGATTAATGACGCTAGCCGCAACGCCGGTATCATGGCTCGAATCCCCGCTGGTCGGTGGGGTAAGCCCGAAGATTTCAAGGGCGTGGTCGTCTTCCTGGCCAGCGCCGCCAGCAGCTATGTTTCAGGCGAAGTGATTACTGTGGACGGTGGCTGGATGGGGCGGTAAATATATGAAGCTATAGTTTGAGATACCTGGAAGAACCTGTCATTGCACTTCATTTGTATATAGAGAAATAAAAATGCATTTCAATATGAAACAATATGCCCCGTACTGTAGTGGACAGGGAGTGGTTGACAGGCGATTGTGGCCTGGAATAGCAGGCGCGAGTGACGGAGGGCTTGGCGTTCAAGGTTTCCAAGGTTGTCGTCCCATCCTCTTCACCTTGAATCACAATGACAACAACTTGAAAGAATGTGGTAGATCGAAGGAATCACCGGTTCCATTGATTCAGAATGATTAAGATCATACGATTTGATAGACTTTTCTGAATCAAACCACTGACTTGGCTCCAACAGTGTTGATTTTGACTGCATGGGTTTCTGCTTGAGACTTCTGAAACACTCAGTACAGCCACTGTTTGAACTTGTTCGCTAACTCCTGACCACGTTCTTAGCTTCACCGAGTTCCAAGATAACGCAATCCTTTTGTGTGGATAGACCGAAATGACAGGCCCCATCAAGTCCCTTTTACTGAGGTCTGCTGGTACCCTTCCCAGGGCGTTACGCCGGTCGGAGATCTGCAAGGGTCCTTGGGCCTCAAATTAGCCAGCAAATCAGAACACTGCCTTTGCGCTACTTGCATCTTGAAGAAACACTAGTCAACCCCTGGTCATCAGAGGAGCCACCCCGATAGGTCAGGAGGAGTTGGCAAGAGTATGGCCTCTGGTCCAAACAATAACGAGAACCGTGCATCCTCGGATGTGGCATGTCATCTATGATGCACCACTTGTTCTATTCTTTATAATAGCCCATTGTCCACCAGAAAGCTTGGTCCTGGATCTTCCTTAAATTTCTTTCCTATTTTCGTCACTTATTGCCGATCGGCTGGTTCCTGAATCGCGCATCTTCTCCGGGTCTATACATAACCCTTCCAACTTGAAGGTTTATTGCCGCTCTTTGTTAACCATAAAGGCCTCTGTTTCCATTATAAATTCTTCATTGATACTTTTATAACTGCTTTGTCTATCTTTACACCTCGGGGTTACCATTTTGGGCTAAAAAACGTGTTCACCTTTCCACCTGGTCACCTCCCTTGCTACATTCCTGAGCCCTGGACGATGCCTGTAAGACAATCAGTGGGCAACTGCAGATCTGTGCCCAGGTGATCTGTTGAATCTTGCTGGATTCCAGAGGCAATTGTTTAGCTGTCGTCATTGCTCATTTGCGCCGTCTTACCAGCCTTTGCATCTCATCTCATCTCAGCGTCATTCACTCAAGCCATGAGTCGAGATTAATATCGCCCCCTCTTACCGCATCTGGCCTGTCATTCACTATAGAAGGGCATTTTCATCATAAATCGCATTCTCATCGCTGGTCCTGTTCCTTTTCCTCTTTTTCCGCGCGCCCTCATCACGCTGCCCCAGTCTATCCATCGTCAACACCAGCATCGTCTACACGTTGATTTGATTCCAACCCCAAAAACGATTTGATACATACGATCCAGATCTGTGATCTAGAGTCTTTTATTTTCTCTGGCGCTTTTACAGTCAAACGTGCTTCGTCGACTCGAGGCATCTTCAACAACTCAATCCAACAGCCCTTCAGCGAGTCTGGGGCAATTCAATGGCTACATCTCCTCCACGCGTGGCGGCACGAAGTTACGGAGCCAACGTGACGTACATATATGAATATTCACGGGGACTCGGTGGTGTGGACGTGCCTCTTGATGTGCTTATCGCTCGGATAATCTACACGTCGCTCATTCTCCTTGCCTTGATCATTTTCTGCGGCCGGATCGCTCAAATAAGCCATGCGTACCTTCGTCAGCTCACATCTACCTCCTCTAATCGAAGGCAGCAGACATACTGGAGCCAGGAACAGTCAACATGGTGGCCTTGGTTAAAGAAGTACTTCCTGTATGCTCCACTAGGGAGAAAACGACACAACAGGGAGGTACAGCTATCATCTGCCATCGGCATGGGCACTCTACCATCCCGGTTTCAAACCATCCTGATCACTCTTTACCTCACTAGCCAAGTCGTATACTGTCTATTCCTGGATTATGGAATCAACGAGGGGCAGGCACTGGTAGCAGAGCTCCGTGGGCGTTCTGGGACTCTGGCAGTCTTTAATATGGTGCCACTCTTTCTTCTGGCAACTCGAAACAACCCTCTGATCTCCATACTCCATATCAGCTTCGACACTTACAATCTCCTCCATCGATGGCTCGGTCGCATTGTCGTCCTTGAAGCCATCACCCATACCGCAGCATGGGCCGTCAACGCCTGTGCCGAGCAAAACTTCACCGATATGCTCGGACGCCTAAGAGACACACCCTTCTTCACTTGGGGACTAGTGGGCACATGTTCCATGATTGCCCTCGCCCTCCACTCTCCATCCCCAATCCGACATGCCTTCTACGAGACATTCCTGCATCTGCATCAGCTTTTCGCACTGCTAGCATTCATCGGCGTATATCTTCATCTCAACCTAGACTCTCTTCCTCAAAAACCGTGGATTGATGCCGTCGCCGCGATTTGGATCCTCGAGCGCAGTACACGACTCCTCCGTCTTGCATACCTCAACATCTCCCCCAAACACGGCAGCACTCGAATGACAGTCGTGGCGCTTCCAGGAGAAGCATGCCGAGTGACCTTCCATCTCCCCAAGCGAGTCGACATCAAACCCGGCTGCCACGTCTTCGCCTACATCCCCTGTGTATCCTGGTGGATGTCACACCCATTTTCCATCGCCTGGGCCGAGCCCCGAGCCAACACAAATAACACACGATACCTCTACTCAAAGTCACCCCAAGATCCACCTCTCACACCTTCATCCCTCGAAAAACAAGGCTTCGACCTCTCGTTCCCCGATTCCTACCCCGATCAACGTCCCCAGCCAACAGAAGTCTCCCTCATAATCAGCGCCCAGCAAGGCATGACCCGCCGGTTATACAATCTCGCCCTCTCAAAACCAAACCGCACTCTACACTCCTCCGGCTTCATAGAAGGTCCATACGGCTCACACCCCTCCAATCCATCCAGCTACGGCACAACCGTGCTATTTTCCGCCGGCGCAGGAATAACACATCACCTGCTCTACACCCGTGATCTAGTCCTCCGTTCTGCCGCCGAGACAGCAGCGACCCGACGCGTATACCTTATCTGGTCCGTCCGATCCACCGATCATCTTTCATGGGTGAGCCAATGGATGGACCAGATCCTGAAATTACCGCTTCGTCGCGATATCCTCGTTATCAAGCTATTCGTCTCGAAACCCCGCCGTGCGGCTGATATCGTCTCTCCTTCAAAGACGGTACAGATGTTTTCTGGGAGATGCAAACCTGATGTGGTTCTTGATGAGATCTTACCGAATCGAGTCGGTGCGACGCTGGTATCGGTTTGTGGACCTGGGGCTTTCGCAGATGAGGTGCGCATGGCGGCTAGAGATAGGATTGGGAGGGGGGCCGTTGTTGACTTTGTTGAGGAGGCTTTTACGTGGTAGATCATACGTTATTCTTTCATTGAATCTTGGTCTTTGTTTAGATTTGTTTATATTTTTTTCATGAATGTATGCATGTGGGCTTAGGATTGGTATAGATTCAGAACTTGTAATTACCTAGATCCTCAGACAGTCTTCCAAGATTATTATATTAAGGACCTTACAACGTACCATATCAAGAGGCTCTTGATACTAGGGGAAAAAAAGAATGATGTGGCCAGGGATCGAACCCACGACTTTCCGAATTCGCGTTGTATGTACCAAGTGAGGCTTCAAAATAAAGACGCGATGCCAGCCTTAACTTTCAATAAATCATAACAAATCCAATAAAATAGATAAAAATAGAAATGTAGTATTAAAAAAAAGATCAGAATCCGCAGAAGCCTTTCACGTAGTCCGCTGCATGCTTTCTCACAGTGGTGTTCTCCTTAGGCAAGTCTCACGCTCGCTGACGCTACTGAACAACCCTCAGTTGATACAACTTTGGAGGTCCCAGCAAACTAGACTTATGGTATCATTGTGTCTGAGAATGTATATGAAACAGACACGATAACCCGCTGAGCTACTGGGATGCGGCTGGATACCAGGACTCCCAAATTGTCCTTCTTATGGCCACCTGGGCAAATAAACCAGCAATAACCAAGGGCTGGATTTATGGTCACAACAACACCAGTTGACTGCGCACATTAATTTCTAATTACTACCTACTCCACTCCCCATCTTCCTTTCTACTATATTTCTATTATCCCATAACCATCATACTATAATAAGGCCAATTTTATTAGTATGAATTCTTGGATATAATTTTCGAATTTATGAAGATGGTATGTATTTCATATTTATAGTCTAATCTAGACCTTTGTCTTCTAAACCAAAGACAACTTCATGCCACATGTGCAAGGTGAGTGGAAATAGGAATCTATGTATACAACAGAGTGGACATCTAATAGCAATCAACAAGTCCAAAATAACAAAGATATAAAAAATATTTGCAAAAAGAAAAGAAAAATAACAAGAGAGAAAATAACAAAGCTCAATCACTTAAGAAGAGCTCTTGTTACGGCTACCCTTAGGCACACGGGCAACCCAGTAGATAAACACAGCAGCAAAGATATTGAAGATGATGTAAATCCACATGAAACCGAAGTTGCGCCAGGCATCCGAGAAGTGAGAACTAACCTCAGCGAGGTAAGTATCAGTCTTATCGATGGTGCAGAAAGAGCAGTCGGTAGTAGCGTTGGGGTTTTGGAGGTATCCACCGTTAGCAACGATGTAGTTCTCCATGTACTGGTAGCAAGTCTGGCTAGAGGGAGGGTTAAGCGAGACATATTCAATGGATGAACAGTAAGCTTCTGTACCCGAGACACCAGTCGACAACATAGCGGAGACGAGGTACGTGAATGGAGAGACACGGTACATGAAGATCCAGAAACCAGGCATCTCGGAGGGAGTAGCGAGGACACCACAGAAAACCAGGCAGAGAGAGAAGAACAAGTTGGCAAGGTTACCACCTGTCTCGGCGAGCTCGATACCGGCGACGATCATGTGAGCGAAGGTCGAGGTGAAAAGGAGGAAAGACCAGATGAGAAGGAACATCAGAGCACCGCGCTCGTGGACGGCGTCGGTGGGCTCGGCGTTACGGTACAGACCGATGGGGTAGTACCAGCAGACGAAGATGAGGAAAGCGGCGAGAGTGTTCCAGGGGAGTTCGACGAGGATGTTGGATGCCATGAAGGCCTTCCAGGAGTAGGCCTTGGAAGGACGTTCGCGGACCTCGTACAGAGAGCGCTGGGTACAGAAGTGGGGCATGATTTGTTGGACCAAGTTACCGAAGATGGTCATAAGCATGAAAATACTGAACATCTGGTTTTGAAGACCCTGGAGAGTGTTCTCGGCCTGGAAGAAGGAGAAACCAATGTAGAGAGCAGTGAGGATGGAGAGAGCAGCCTTGGAGTAGATGTAAACCGGTGTGCGCCAGTATTGACTGAAAACACGAACGAGACACTCGTAGAGCTGGACGGAGAAGGGGGCGGCGAATTCATTGAAGCTAGTAGGGTCATTGCTGGATTCATCAACAGGCTTCTGAGAAAGTGTGTTCTTGAGCTCAGCAAGGTGGTTTTTCACACCCTGGCGTTCAGGAGACTCTCTCCAGACAGCAGGCCAATCGATATCAGAGTGAGATCCAGGAGCAGCACCAATAACCTCAAGCATCCATTCGGCAGGGTTGGCCTCAGCAGGGAGCGCGGGAGCACCATTTCTCTCGAAGTAGCTAGAAAGCGTGGAGGATTGTTCACCGATCTCACCAAAGTAGACGGTTCTACCACCGCGAGCAAGGAACAACAGACGGTCGAAACGCTGGAACAACATGGCAGAGGGCTGGTGGATGGTGCAGAGAATAGCCTGGCCGTGCTGAGTAAGAGTGTCGATGAGATCAAGAATAGACCAAGAGGTTTGAGAGTCCAGACCAGAGGTAGGTTCATCCAGGAAGAGAAGCAATTGAGGCTTAGCAGCAAGCTCGACACCGATGGTCAGACGCTTACGCTGTTCGACGTTCAGACCTTCACCGGGGACACCGACAATGGCATCAGCGTAGGCCTCCATACCAAGAAGCTTGATAACCTCCTCAACATAGTCCAACTTCTCCTGACGGGAAACATCGGCGGGTTGACGAAGGATAGCACTGAATCGAAGAGCCTCACGAACAGTAGTAGTGTACAGATGCAAGTCTTGCTGCTGGACGTAACCAGTCTTCCGCTGGAAAGACTGGTCACGCTGGCGACCGTCGACCAACATTTCACCGCTGACAACACCCATAGTGACACGAGTAGCAAGGACATCCAAAAGAGTAGTCTTACCAGCACCAGAGACACCCATCAAGGCAGTGCAGGTACCAGGCTTGACCCAACCGTCGACATGATCCAGAATGCGGCGCTCCTCACCCTTGATCTTGATATCATAACAAACATCCTGCCACTGGAAAATAGCAGTCTGGCGCTGGATACCGGCGCTAGCGCCCTCGGCGGCAGACTCGTTGGTCTTCTCAGCGGAACCAATAACCTCAGTGCTTTCCAGGTCACCGGACTCGTGCTTGGGAGCGTGGCCACGGCGGAAGAGCAAGACCTCACCCTTAGACTTGGACTCAGAAATGTACTCGGTGGCAGTCAGGTAGGTAGCACAGAAGAAAATCATGAAAGCGATCATGATACCCAGGTTGCGCCACTTGTGGCTGTCATAGTAGTTGAAGCTTTGGGCCAGGTAGTCGGTACCATAGACATAAGCAGATCCAGCCTGAGCACTAGTAGCACTGCAAACCTTGAAGGTATTGGGAAGAGAATCGTAACCATCACCGGAAGGAATCATGGAGCTTTCCTCGCACAGGAATGTACGACCGTGGAATTCATTGACCATTAAAGATTCGAATCCGTAGGCGATGGGGTCGAGGTAGTTCATCCAGCGAGACCAACCAAGCATGTCTTGGGTGGGAATTGTGAAACCAGTGTAGATGACCAGACCCAGAATCAGGATGGCGGCGGGTACAAGCGCCTGAGAAAGAGTGCGAGAGGAGGCAGCAATGGTTCGGAAAATCATGGACATAGTCATGGTTGTGACGAAAGAGAAGAGCAGGAAAACGAAGAAAGCGCTAGGAGTACGGCGGAGGTTCGTCATGAAGTAGAGGGTCACGTTGAAGGTTACGGCGTTGAGAAGCTTGTAGGGCATATCACAGAGCATGGAGGCGATAGCCTCGGCGAATGGATGGTACATTGCATAGCGAGCTTGTTTTTCAACAATAGGACGTTGCGCGTAGAGAGTCAAGATCTAGAACCGTTTGTTAGTTTCCCAAGTCTGATAATTAGAACCACATTTTATGCAACTTACTTCAAGAGCAGAGGAGAAAGCGTTAAGCAGGACAGCGAAGAAAAGAAGAGCACCTCGAGAATAGAAACTGGAGGTAACATCTTGCAAGTTGAAGAAGACGGAACCGATAATCAAAGCCATAATGAAGTTACCAATTAGTTGGGAGAGAGTCAAACTGGCGTCACCCTTAAGACGTTGGAAGCCACGAATCATGCAAAGGTTAACCTGCTGCATAACAGACATGGTGAAGGGAGATCCAGAACGCTGGTTCTTGTCCTGCATGGCCTTGCGACCATCGATGAACTTCTGCAGGGCCTCTCCACCAAGAGGGAAGCTCGAGTTGTATTCCTCGATCTCCTTGATCAATTCACGGTACTCCTTGCTGTTCTTCCATGCGGCGGCAAACTCGTCAGGGGTACGAGGAACCGCATTCTCGAAGCCAGGGCGCACGATACGCTCATTGGGGCTGGTAAGAGATGTCAAGAAATCAGCATCAGTCTGACGATCGGGGCATTCGTAACCCATGTTAACAAAGAATTGCTTGGCGTCACCGGTGCGACCGAAGTAGATCTGGCGACCCTCGTACAACACAGTAACCTTGTCGAAGACATCGTAGGCACTCTGGGAGGCCTGGTAAATGGCAACAGCACAGGTGGTGCCAGAGTACTTGGCCATCAGGTTCAAGGTCTTACAGAACTCAAGGGCGTTGGCACTGTCCAGACCACGGGTACTGTTATCCCAGCATTGCAGCGGGCTACCACACAAGGTGGCCTCGGCAATACTGACACGCTTGCGCTCACCACCAGAGACACCACGGACGAAATCGTTACCAACCCGGGTGTTGATAGTGTGCGAAAGACCCAGCATAGCCATGACAACGTCACGCATGTGCTCAGCATACTGATCACGGGAGACACCAGGCAGACGGTTACGAGGCGCACGAGCCAAAGCAGCGAATTTGAGGGTATCACCCACAGAGAGCTGGGGGAAGTGAACATCGGTTTCGGCAGTGTAGATGGCTTCACCACGGAACTGCTTCTTCATTTGCTTGTCTGAGACACCCTGGTAGTTCATCTCGGATGTCTTGTCCTTGTAGATACCGTTCATCTCTCCAGCCAAAGTCTTCAGGAAAGTAGAGCAACCACTACCAGGGCGACCCAGGACGACCAGCATTTCGCCACTCTTGACAAGACCGTCAAAGTCACGCAAAATCTGAATCTTCTGCTTACCAGTACCGGTAGCCATGCGGAACAAGGCACCAACCTGTAAGAGCGAGTTGAAGACATCCTTTTGGTAATCGGTAGGGCTACCAAAACCATGCACACTAAGGTTGCGGAATGATACACCTGCCTGGCGTGCCGGGTAACGTTCTGGGTCGCGAGAAGTGATGGCGAGCAAGTTCTTCATCCAATTGCGGGCTCTGAAGTTGGCGCTGGCGGGGTTGAGGGTGGAGTCCTCATCTGGAGTGTCAATGAAGGTGTTCTGGCCCTCGGTGACGGAGAAGCGAGTTGATTGGCGAGTCAATTTTTGGGCGAGGCGGGTCACTTCCTCCTCGATTTGTTCCTCATTGGCGATCTCGACCTTATCCTCCTCACCCATCATGGTCTCTTCGGTACTGACACTACCGGCAACCTCATGATGATGGATCTCGCGCGCGACTGAGACCGATTGCTCGGTCTGGGTTAAATTGGGGTTCAACGTCCCCAACAGCGACATGGTGGGCTATTCCTTGCGGCTGTATAAGAAAAGTATCGATTTTTGTTGGAATCGAAGCCCAATGATAGAAAAGAAATAAGGTTGTTAGGAAATCACCATCAATTGGCGAGGTGTCGAGTCGAGTAGTTGGATATTGTTGTATGCGGGGAGCCGAGTGATGCAGTTGATAATTAGGGTTGTGATTAAGGGGGGAGTGGATATTAGGGGGGAAATATAGATGATTAAAAAAAGGAAAAGAAAAAAGGGTCTAAGGGAAAGACACCCAGTTAAAGGATTATAAAGAAGATAAATAGGAAAGAAGGAGTAACCAGCTTTAAAAAAAAATAATCCATCTCGAAAATTCGAATTCGGGTTCGGGCGAAATTTAGACTGGATCTCCGATAACCAAACGGTAAGCGGTTCAAGGTGATTCCGGACGAGGCCCGAGTGTCAGATTTGATAGATTATTCTGGATTTCTGGATTTTGCTGGATCCGATGGAGCCCTGGAACGCATTGGCTGCCTAAAGGGATCCATTGGCGAAGTCTCTATTTGCATTGTATTCGGGCCCTAAACTCCTTTCAGATAATGCACATAAGCATGACTCGGATCCATTATGATTCATCTTATATCTTTATGAGTAATTATACATGCACCATCTGGGCATGGGATTTATACCCTGTATTTCTTTATATTAAGGTATATTAACTACGGAGATATGCATGAGATCCTAGATCGGTACAATTGTGTTACACTAATATAAAGTACGGTATAAAATTATGTCGTATAGAACAATCTTATCGAAACAAAGAATTCTCAGACTAAAAGTGGACCGGAGCCCCCTGTTTCCGACAAGTCTCCACGCGGAGAGTTCCCACCTGCCTCTCCGCCTCTCTCGGATGCACCTCGCCCGGCTTTCCGGTATGACTAAGCGCACCAGGTTCGTCCCGAGGTCCGCACGGACGAAATTACGCCGAGATATCATCTTGAATGTTTGGTATCTGAGAAGGATGTAAATGGAATCATCATGATGGAAGATTATGCAGATACGAGATGAGATGAGCCTTGATTTCAAGTTTAACATACTATCTGAATGTAATTCGAGTAGAACCGTGACATAGTACACACCATCTGGACATCGCCACTCTCATCCAGTTAGCTTATAGGCCTATTCCAAGACTAGACATTTGAATAATTGATACTATCGATCTTATAGAAAGTTCCAGACCTCAAAATCTTCCCAAATTTTGATTTATTATAGTTAGAGGATCAACATTGGCTCCATAAACCAGCTAGGCGCCACCCTATGTACGCGTTAATTTAGCTCAAAATATGGAGCATCACCCATGCTCCAACTTTGATCGCCACTATTCATTCGACTCCACTCAAGTGCGATGTCCAAGGTCTGGCCTACAAGAAATAATCCGGTAAGCTAACAGGATCATCACTGGCAGCCCTGCTCGGTCAATGTGGACACACATGCATGTGTGGACTGACTCCGAGTCAGGGTTCAACTTGGAGTTCGTTATGGAGGGCTTCGGGTACAATATATCATGGAGACTGAGGCAACATTTGAACTCGGGAATGGCGATTTCCACGTCACGATTATGACAGGAGCATCGGGACTATACCACTTGCACTCTAGTAATAACTGGAGTGCACACGTAATTCCAGCCAAGTTACTCCGCAAACATGCATCAATTCGGATCTATGTACACTCCCAGGTCCCGATGTCTGGAGACTGGTGGATCCCCACTTCCAAGGTTCCAAGGCTCTCATACTCAGCACTTGAGACATCTGCTGACATGTGGTCATGTCTCTTTGAGATCTATCATCCTGCAACTTGAATCTTGGAATCCCCTTGCGTAAAATCCAAATGCTGAGCTGAGCTGACGCGCCCGCTCAGCATTGAAAACATGTTCGCCTTGGCGACTCACTCGGATTTCAAAGTTTTCAAACATTTGAATGGGTGTGATGATTAGACCAAAACTTGAACTTGAACTGATCTAAACCTTGGGTCTTGAACATTGAAGTTAAATTTACTACTACCCAGTAATGTTATGACTGATGCACTTCGGCTTGACGTTGTACAAGTACTAGTAGTAGTAGTAGTAGTATCTCAGTTCAAGTCGGCCAAGACCGAGAGATATATAAATTCATAGCAACTTCAAATGTTGAAGTGAAGGGCTCTGACTCGGCGTCATCACGCTCAACTGCCCAGGTTGTGTTACTAGTTACTACAATGTTCATCTTGACTCATGATTTATCCAAGTCCAAGTTCAAGTTTGAGTCACAAGCAACCTCCCAAAAAAACAATGCACATCATGTACTTTCATCTTCGTTTTCCTCATCCTCATCAATCGGCTCCACCAACAAATTGCCTCCGCGTCCAATCTTATCACGGATCGTTCCGCCATCTTCCACCCCATACACCGCCCGAGGCATTGGTGAAACAAGTCGGAATCCATATTTATGTTCGAACCCTTCCGGCTCGGATACACCCGAGTCCCGCTCCGCTTGTAGTTCCTCGTAACATTCTACCACAGCATAGAGCTCTTCCAATTCAGCATCGGCTGCAAACCGACGCATGATCCGCTCTCCATTGGGGAGCCGCACACTGATCCGCACCGCATCCTTGACATCAGTGCCAGGTTCGGCGCTCAGTGACTGTACGCGCCACTTCTTCCACTGGGCAAGATCACGCTGTCGCTTCTCATGCGCAGCTTGGCGGTCTGCCGCCTCCTGCTCCTCGCGCTGCTGAGCAGCCTCCGCTTCGCGGCGTTGGCGCGCCCGCTCTCGATCAATAGCCAATGATCGCTCATAGGCAGAATCCTGTTGTTCACGTAGACTCCGAGATGCCTGCTGCTCAGCACGGCTAGCGCGAATTCGTTCCAACGGTTCTTGGTTCGAGGAAATAGCTTTGCGGAGGCGGTCCGTAAGTTCCGTCGGGGTCGTAGGGCCTGCAATGCGACCGACCACTGACATCGCTGTTGAAGACACATTGGGTGTGTGGACCATCACAGCCGCAAAGGGGAACTTGGTCACGCGGAGGGAGTTGGAAACTTGGTATGCCTCAGAGTCTTTGACATTTCCACCCCACACAAGTAGATTGTTCCGGGAGTCGTTGATGAACTCCACTACCTCCGGCGACAGTAGAGTATCGCGTACCCAGCTGTTTGTGTCATCGTGTTCAGGAGACAAGAGGACGACTACTAGGAACTTCAGATCGCGATGGGCTTTCTCCAATGCCATGTTGTACCCATTCTCCAGGAACGGGATGGGCTGTGATCCATGCTCCTCCTCGAACTCGCGGATGAATCGAGCGGCGGTGTCTTTTGGGCCGAGGGCACGACGGCCAGTGGTGTTTCGTCGTGTGCCCTGGAGGGCTGGGCTTGCGGTGGCATTGAACAGCCGAGGTAGGAAGGGAAAAAGGTTTCCGAAGAGACGGAAAGAGCTAAAAAGAAGTCGATAGACTAGATTAAATGGAGTGAATAATAAGGCAATGATGAATGGAGGTCGATAAACTGGTTGGTCATCTGATTGGGTATCGACTCTTGGAGCTGGATCGGCAGCACCACTCCGAGCCGTGAATGACAGTTGTTCTGTGAGGTCCTCGGTCATCAGGTTTCGGGTTTGCCGATTTGGTTGGGGAGTAGACTGTGGTAGGGCAGCGCGAGCTTCCTCGAGGGGATCTGGGCCCTCGCCATCGAAGAACTTGGCTATTGCGATCTATTGCGGGGGTGAGTATGTAGTTTTGATCGGCGCAGCTTGCGCACAAGTGGACAGTAACTAACCTGGACGTTCCATTGCGACCGACGTAATAACGGAATAGCATCTGTGACTTCTTGGCCCGTCACAGTTGTATATGTATCCAGAGCAGTTCTCTCGGCATCAGAGAGCTGGTCAAGATCAAAGTCCGGTGTGGACATGGTGGGTGATAGGTGGTAGGCGTGAGCACTGGAGCTGTTCTGGGCAAGATGACATGTAGATGGACGAATAGGGACACCGCCTGTCATACCGCCTTGGGTACAGGATGGTGAAGTTGGGAAACAGAGATGAATGACATTGTGATTATATTAACCTTGGAACTATTATGGAATTTTGGGATATTCTTTATACTGGGATTGTCCTTAGTATTTGTTAATAATTATATCAAGTACCTTTGTCTACATTCTTTCTTGGTCTTAATGAATGCCTCCAGTGGTATCTCTCTCGATTACATCATGTGAGATAAGATTAGTCCGCGCGTTCCTATCTAGAGTTTCATGGGGAAATGCACTACATATTCCAGTCTGTTATTATAATGATAAGACTACTGGGCATATATACCTTAAGTGCAACTGGCAGGGGATCCGGGTCTATACAAGGCGGTTCTATGTGGCAATACAAGTATGATATGCACTGCAGTTCTGTAGCTTCGGAGATAGCCCACAAACAAGACAACCCGGAATAAAGCCACTGGCAACTTGAAATAAGCTAATTTTTCCAGTCAAAAAGGTAGAAATAGTATACTCATAGCACATATCAAGACTTAAATGGCCGAATCCATTTCCATAGTTCATTCAACCTAGATATGGCTCAAATAGGTCAAGCACTTAGATGTAGATTCAATTCGATCGCGGGCCTGACCGCCTGGTCCGTGCACGCGCCCCCTTCGAGTTCATCTTCGCCCCGCGTCTCTTTGGATTGTATCAGCTCTGAATTCTGGTGGGAGGAGCCGCATTGGATCCAATATCCTTATCGGTGTGGTGCTCCTTATTGATGAATCGACTCCCTCACTCATTGTCCATTGCTTCATCGACCCATAACCGCCAGCTCTTGAGAATCCACTCTTGGGGACGCGCCGACTGCAATCTGCCAACTGCCGTAGGATAGTGTCACATCCCAAGGAATGTGGCTTCCTCTCGGTCAACTCAATCCTTTCGTCGCTTATCCCGTTTCAATGGAGATCTCACCACGCTGATTCGCCCTGTCTCGTCCCGTCGGTATCAGCCAGCCCATAATGGCCTCCTCCGGCAAGCCTGCTTTGGACGACTCTCGTCGCACTACAGGATCGCCAAAAATGAAGACCCGAGGTGAGTGTGTTGCAACTAGTTCGAGTCATGGACCTCGGTCGAGGGATATGAGGATGAAAATGCTGGGCCCGAAGGACAAGAGTCATGATTGGATAAGTATACTGATTGAAGACTGGCACACAGAGAACGCGAAAGATACGCTATGTCGCAATGTGACGATCTATGGTCGTTGTCGCTATGAAGACAAAGGTAAATCCACCTTGCATCGGAAAGCGGTATAGTAGAAATCGGATATTGATCAGTTTCCAGGCTGTGCTTTCAATCATGATCCGCAGAAAGTCAATGCAGCGCATCAGTCGGACAGGTAAATCCATCCTAAATTCTCAGGTTTCGATGCCCGATGATTAACGCGAGTGGTCTCAAAATCAGCAATAAGAAACGTTTCAACGTGGACTCACCGAGCTTCACCCCCTCCCTCTTGTCTGGCAACGGCACCTCCGCACCTAAGAAATCAACCATCTCCCCGAAAGCCGCCAGCGCAGCCCCATTCCAACCCCGAGTTGCCGCATCCCGTATGGCTTCTGACCCAGAACCATGGACGTCCCCGCTGACTGGAAAAGGCTCCAACACGAGTACACCGATGCGACAGGAAACAGGAACCCCGGACTGGACCGAGGTGCAGGAGTTTGTCCCTGCAGTTTATGACGGTCATGTGGTATGTTGCAGTAGCTCCTTCCCTGTTTGCACTTTGACGCGTTCCTTCTGTTTTCCCATTTCTTTCCCCCACATCATTTCCAAGATCCAGACCTCGACTATGTCCATCATCAGTCACGATGGTGTTAGGATCCCTGGGTTCTCACCAGAATCATTCCAGTAGAAGCTTAAATGCTTTATCCGACGACTGGGATCCTGTATCAGTCTCGGAATGGAATCGATACAAATACCGCAGCTCAAGTCTTGGCTTTTACCCCGCTGACACTTCCCACCAGGCATCTCTCCAGGGCAATGGAAATGGCGCTATTGCTGCGTCAGGTGCATATGACCCATTCGTAACCTCATCCACTCCTCTGTCCGGTACCACAGCTGTTGGACCTGTATCTGCAAATCCATATGCACATGATACTGCCGCCGCTCTCGGACAAGCTACTTTCTTTGGAAACCAAACCGGCTTCCAACAACCGGTATGTGGAATACTAATTTATGTTGCTCCCTATTGACTCTGTCCTAACCCCAATATCAGGTCCAATATCACCTCTACGCTCCTATCGGCCCTCACAATTCGAATACACTTGGATACCAACGCAACGTCCATGACCTTTTCCTCCCCAACGACTTCAGAGAAGAGCTGCAGAAGAAGGCAGCAGCTACTTTACAAACCTTGCCCAGTAGGTTTCGCCATACTAAAAACCAATACTCATGGGAACCGGTCCACTGACTTGGCTTATAGACACACAGCTTCCTGGCCAGGTTGATTACTTTCACTCCCTCGTACCCTTGGACTTGAGTCACCAGAAGAATGCAGCAACATTCGGCTACCCTAGCTGGGTGTACAAGGCGCAATCAAGCAAGGATGGGAATTTTTACGTCCTTCGTCGGCTGGAGGGTACGTGCATGACCTAAACGAATACGAAGAAAGACCTGCAAACTAACTAACTCGTAGGATTCCGCTTGACAAACGAGAAGGCTATTCGGTCTGTCCAGGCTTGGAAGCGTGTTTGCAGCGGTAGTGTGGTAACCGTCCATGATGCATTCACCAGCCGAAGCTTCCAAGACAGCTCGCTCATCTTTGTCACCGACTACCATCCCCTTTCCAAGACACTAGCCGAGCAACATCTGGGCTCTGGAAACCGCTTCCAGGGTCGTCACAATACGCCCATTGCCGAGCAGGTTCTCTGGGGCTATATGACCCAGATTGCCAATGCCTTGAAGGCGATCCATACCAATGGTCTGGCCGCGCGCGTCCTCGAACCCAGCAAAGTGCTTCTGACTGGCAAGAATCGGGTCCGCCTGAACTCATGCGCCATTCTCGACGTGGTCCAGTTTGACACCCAGAGGCCCATCGCGGATTTACAGCGTCAGGACCTTGTTAACTTCGGTCAATTGATCCTCACCCTTGGTGCAAACTCGCCCAACGTGATGCACCACCAAACAAAGGCTATGGACCACTTTTCCCGGGCCTATAGCCCGCAAATGAAGAACTCTGTCTTCTGGCTGTTGAGCGCACTGCAAAAGGACCAAGAGCGAAATATTGACACCTTCATCACCGGAATTTCCTCGCAGCTGATGTCGACTTTCGATTCCGCACTTCACCTTGATGACCAACTCACATCTGATCTTAGCCGCGAGCTTGAGAATGGTCGTTTAGTGCGTCTTATGACGAAGTTGAATTTCATCAACGAACGTCCAGAATACGAACATGATCGTCAATGGTCTGAGAACGGGGAGCGTTACTTCTTGAAGATTTTCCGAGACTATGTCTTCCACCAGGTTGATGCTCAAGGAGACCCAGTGGTTGACTTGGGTCATGTGCTCACTTGCCTGAATAAGCTTGATGCCGGCAGTGACGAGAAGGTCACCCTTGTGAGTCGGGATGAGCAAAGCTGCTTCATTGTCAGCTACAAGGAGGTGAAGAAAGCGCTTGAGTCTTCCTTCCAGGCATTGATGAAGCCAGCAAGAAGGCTCCATTAAGCTCCTCGAAGATCCAATTTTTTGTGCTACTCTATGTTTGCCAGATTCTTGGAGCGAATGATATGACCTGTGAACGACTTCCTCGCTGACATGTTTCCCAATCTTCTTTTGACATGCATTTCCCACCCTGAGCTATCCCTAGCCGGCTCCAGGCTGATCCTGCAGCCTCTCAGAGGCTTACCTCTCGTCTCGCTACCATTTTCTTTTACTCCACAATGCTTCATCGCACATCTCATGGGAAACATACACAGATAAAGAATGAAGAAATCCATTTCAAATTTTGCATTCTGGTAGATATAATCGACGTAGAAGAAAGTATGCGTAGGTGTGCTTAACAATGATCCTATAGCTCGACCCTAGGATTCCTCATCTTCCCACAGTTCCCCAATCCCTCCATTAGTATTCCCATCTGTTCTTCATGTGTAGTTTTGCCTTTTACCCCACTACCAACTGTTTTCGGTGGGATCAATATCCGATCCATCGCATGTATAACCCCATCACCAGCTAGTAAATCCACAACACGCGGCTCCCAGAACCCATTAACCCTCACCTCAGTATCCCATCCCTGTCGCATAATATCCATACTGACATCATGACTCTCAAGCAAGGTCGACGAATCCACATGGACAAGAGGATACCGACCCTTCCTCCCTTCAGGATGTCCTCGTCCAGGCTTTCGACCATGATGCCCACCACCTCTGGCGAAGTCCTCTGCCGTCTCTTTATACCCATAAATCGCATCAGAATAGATAGTACGATCCGGTACAATGTGATACTGAAGTAGAGCACGCAAACACTCTTCTCCCTGCGGCGAGAACAGGAACCCATTTATGCGCGGTCCCAGGGCCCGGAAGGCATCATTTGTTGGTGCAAAGGTTGTTCCACCGTGTCGACTTGTAGCGTCGAAATGGGGCTCCAAGTTTGATTTCGAGAGGGCGAGTGTAAATGTGCTAAAGTGCTCTGGAAGGAGTCTGAGGAGAGTACTTGTATTTGGAGGTGGAGTTAGTGGTATATCGATGTGGTGAATTATACCGTTTGATGCGATCTGATAATGTTAGTTCGAAGTTCATGTTGAGAGGACCTCTTGAATAGAGCAAAATCAATTGATTGATGTTGAATGGTAAATTGGGCATGCAATTCTTGAGTAGAAAGAAGAATATCACTTACAATATTCCCAGCAATGATCTCACTCGCTCCGTTTAACAAGACCGAATGCCGAATAGCATCAACTCGAAGCCGCTGCAGATGATCCCCATACCTATCCTTCTCCTTATCATCATCATCCTTTCTTTTCTTCTTCTTCTTTTTCTGCGCATCCAAACTTGAACCCTTCCCCTGGCCCAAAGTAGACACACTCAAAGTAGTAGCGAGCGTCTGATGTCTATAAGCATGCAGATCCTCCCAAGACGCTCTTCCAAGGATAACATGATACCGCAGGATATTCGAAATAGACGGTAAATCAAATTCACTCATTAGTCGATCCAAGGCTCGATTAGTTGGCGCGAAGAGTGTGTAACTTGCACTCGCATTGCTGAGCAACTTGACCAGTTCATCGTCGTTCCTGATCATCTCTGCCAAGCGTGCTGTTCTATGGCTTTGGCTGATCAGATCCCAGATCGTGCTGTTTCCAGGACACAGAGCTGGGTTGTCACATGGTCCATGGTGTGGGTATCCAGGACCTGGATGCGGTGGTCTATGACCAGGATGACCTGGAGGAGGTCGTGAACTCGGACCAGGATAAGAGTCTTCATCTTGTTCTGTGAACTCATCTTTGATGTACTCTTTATTGTTGAATACCTTCATACTCTTGCTAAGCCCTCCATCATATTGCAGTGGATTTGAAACTGGGTAAACTGAGCCTCGAATCGGCTCAACTTGAGATGCGAAAGTTCCCCATAGTGACTCAGTGTCAAGTTGAGCCTGATTTTCAGAATCGGGCTCATTGGCGAGTAGCTTTTCGTAAGACGATTTCTCTGTATCGGACGAGGTTTTCCAAAATGTACCGAGGACAGCCTCTTGGTCTGGAATCACGAGAGCGGAGCAGATCGAGGCCGCTATAGAAAGAAAGACAATCGACCTCATACTGGAAGTGTGGATTTTTTGAAAGCATTCAGAAATACTGGGACTGCCGCTCAGTCTGTTAATGAAGTGCTCAAGGTTGCACCAACTTCCGAGCAAGGAAGATGCGACGAATAGCTATATTCGGCACGTTCGGACGCATTGATGATGCGGTATGTTGGTCATTGTTGTACAAATGTCGTTTTTCAAATAGAAAAGGAAACAATCAAGGTCATTGCGTCCAGTGGTAGTGTTCTGAACAAGTTGTTCGGAAATTTTTGGAATTGAGGAGACACAGTCGGGTTGAGCGGCGAAGTTCCTTTCTCTTATAATAAATAATTCTAGTTATGGGATGACATCTAAATGCAGTGTATCATTAAATCATCTACGAGGTATCAGAAGCAAACGAATCTCACATATGCAAGTTCATCAAGTACGGATATCACATTTGTGCCTCTAGTTCCCATTTGTCCACAATTCATGTACATAATTCATCATTTAATCCAAATCCGGCACAGGGAGTCCGTTAATGATCTTGACCTTCCGGCCCAGCTTGTCAAGAGCAATCTTGGAGTTCTCCGAGCGCAATTCGAATGTCTCGGCGTCACTGACCAGAACAAAGTCGTAGGTGAGCAGGGCGTGACCCTCGGGCACGTTATATTTCTTCGCGATCTCAGGTCCAGCCTTGCCAATGTCGACGGTAAGGGAGTCCTTCACACCGAAGACGGCATCGGAGGTCTCGTATGGGTCACCGCGGAGGTAGAGAGCACTAGTAAAAATGTCAGAATAAGTACGACGAAGCTTAGGGAGAAAAAGGGACGCAATCGCAATAAACATACGTAACCAAGTGATCATAGCCAGGCTTCTGGAACATGAAATGCATATGCGAAGGGCGGTATGGGTGACGGTGCAACTTCTTCAACAAGCGTCCAACAGGTCCGTCATGGGGAATAGGGTATGGCACAGGTGTGATAGCCTTAAACCAGAAGATACCATCCTTATCGGAGCGCATGATGCAACGACCATCTGGACCCTCACGTCCTGCATATTGCACATCATAGTGGCCTGTAGAATCCGTCTCCCAGATATCAATCTTGACGTTATCGATTGGGTTTCCCTGCATATCCTTCAATGTACAAACAACCAGCAAGGGCTCTCCCTTGGGGTCATGAGACATAGAATCTCCAGCTGGCATCTCCTCCGCATCGTGGGTGTGGAAGGGACCGAGGACAGTTCCCTCGGTGGAACCGGCGGGCTTGGGGTGATCAATTGAGTCGACGAGAATGGAGAGACCGAGGACATCGGAAAGGAGGATGAATTCCTGGCGGACTTCTGTGCAGATCTGGCCAACCTCAGTCAAGAAGCGCAGACCGGTCATCCATTCCTCGCTGCTAAGACGGGTTTCGCGGGCGAAGTCGTGGAGGTGGGTGACTAGGCGTTCGAGAATGTATTTCATGCGCTGGTCTTCGCAGAGGGAGTTGATGGTGAGGACATTTTCGGTGATGTTGTCGACCGTCAGGTCTTTCATAGGAGGGATATTAACCTGGGAGGGATCCATTGTGAATAGTAGGTTTAGAATTGGGTTTAGAGAATAGAAGAATAAGTTGAATTGAGATAAAAGGAAATCCGGGGTGCGTTTATATCGTCATAAAGTCATTCCGGACCGGACTTACTCCCCCATCGGCAAATCCGGCGGGAATGTATAGTGGGGGTCTACTTTTTTTTCTGTATATGAATAATGGATCAGGTAATACTGAGTTTTGAATGCGCTGCACCATTTGGTTCGTTCATATTTTTTTTGCTTGCATCTGACTAGCTGTTGCGTTTCACCCCGCAGAGTCTGCCCCGCCCAGTCAACGCGGCGGAATTACTGTACTCCCGTCGGACTCGGCAATGGAGGAGCTATCTATGCCGATGCGAGTTCTTAAGATGACTTCTAGCTGCATACATGACTTGCATTAGTTCTAAATAACATATGAAATGGCATTGATCTATCTACGAGAAGGAGAACATTCCTGGAGCTATACAAATCTATGAGATCACAATGTGGATGAGAATATAGCCGGCTTCTCCACGTCAAGAGCGGAAATAACCTTGGGAGTTTGGGTCTTGGTCAGCATATCCTAAGCATCATAAAGTGGGGACTATATAGAGCACGGCTGATGTATATCCGGAGTTGGAGAGAGAGAAGAGAGGGACCTACTAGTACAGTACAATCCCTAATGTTAACCGAATAAGAACTGATCGACAAGGTTAATGTATATCCGCTCCGTGCGGGGAACCTGGGGTAGCACAGACATCATAGACCTACTACTAGTAGTAGACCCTAGAGTAACTAGATCAGGTATAACTGCAGGCATTGGGTACTCCGTAGTTCCGTCGGATTTATATGGCAAAGCAAGGTTTCAGACTAAAGGTGAGCATGAATCGGAAATAAGGACATTGGAAATCATTGATATCAACATGAAGTGCTGGAAGTTTGTGGACATCTGAAAGTGCAACATAAGCTTCAGGTATTCATTGGCAATACCCTACCAGCCCTACTGGAATGGAAGTTAAGTAATTCATCAAATCAATTTCAGACAATGTAGTAATACAGATACAACACTTGAATGCCTCCAGGACAATCAATAAAAACACATGTGCAGGTGGATATCAGTTACGCTCAATAAACCCCACCCAAATTCGCCCGCTAGCAGATCAAACAGTCAATGAATCAATGTACAGGTATTCTGGCATCAAGATGGAACAAGTCGTCGTTCACGGTCACGGTCACGGTCATGATCCCGCTCTCTCTCGCGATCAGCGTCTCGATCATGAGGCACATCTCCACGCTCTGGTCCCCGCTCGACACCTCGTTCTTTCTCCTGCACGGCAGCCGCAACCCGCTTATGATGATCCACCGTATCAAGGATAGCTTGCATTAACCGCTGATTAGCATCGGGGTCATCGTCCGTGTTTTGCGCAGGACCATGGTGCGACTGCGCACCCTCCGTCTCACTCACTGCTCTACGAGGCGAGTTATGCTGAGAAGGAAGGTTAACAGGAGCAGCAGACTTCGGAGTGATTTGTGGGGCACTGGGTGCAGATTCGCGACGAGTATGATGCGCATAGACAGGGTCGAAGGGTTCGTGTCGCTCTGCTGAGGTTCTAGCAGCCGGAGAGGTTCTTTGCTGGAAACTGGCTGGGTGTTCATTCTCGAGTCTCTCTCTGGTGTGCGATGAGCTTGAGGCCCAGACTGCGCGGAGCTCATCTTCTTTCACATCGCGCCAGGAACACTTAGCGTGTTTCTTGGTGCAGCCCATGCATGCAGTTAGATTCTTGACACAGTCCATGTGAAGTCGACGGCACCGATCGCAGGGTGGTACGACGCGCTCACCGCGCTGGAGCTCGTCCATGCGAGCGACCATTTCCAGTTTGAATGGGCCGCCGTCATCTTTTTCTTGGGTAGTGCTTTTCGGAGGTGGGAGGAGAGAAGAGGGGGTATTTGGTATGGCGACTGGTGTTGAGGCTGTATTGTAGGAACTGGTTGTGGGAGTGTATTCTGGTACCTCAAGGGGTTGAGGTCGAGGATGTGGTAGAGGAGGGTTAGTCGTAGTAACTGGAGTTGGATCCTCGTAGCCGCGTGCCTGGCGATCGGCTGTAGTAAAGAACTTCTTCATCAGCTCGGCGCGAGTAGTCGGCGAAGCGCCTTTGATAGACGTGCCATTTATGATTGTGATATTGTCGGTATTGGAGTGGGAGAATGCAAATTGGGGGTGGTCCTCGGCGACCTCGGTGTCAGGTCGCGCGGCGTTGGCTGCGTTGACCGCCACAAAACCACCGCCGCCGCCGAGAGGTGACGCTTGAGAGGAATGTCCATTGTGTGTAGGAACAGCCTGGCGACTAAGATCGCGCCAAGGTTCTCCAGTAGAGCGGGGTTTAAGAGTGGCATCGTTCTCTCGGCGGCTCACAATGGCAGTGCGGCGGTTCTTCAAACGGTAACTGAGCTGGCGGGCTCGCGCCGACACTAAACAAAGAGGATTTAGTATTCTATCACAGCAGCGTATTATAGTATGAACTGCCAAAGCTTACCTTGATCAGCCATCTGAATAATTTGCTGAAGGTTCTTCTCCAGTATCTCCAATGCGCCCAGTTCCTTCTCCTCATCTTCGCTGATCGGCTGCGGGGGAATCATCTTTTGAGGCATGCCCGACGCAATCAACACAAAGTCCTCCTCACTGATCTCCACGCGACACTGCTTTGTGTAGAATTGACAGACGCGCACTCCATTGCGAGACTTCTCTAGATTGAACTGCTCTGGCTTGTTCTTGGCGAACTCAACCACATCCAGCCAAGTCACCGTAGGTCCATCTTTACCATGCGACTTGAGCACCTGCGGGGGTCCATCGAATAGGCGCTCGAAGCGCTTGATCAGAATAGGCCCCAGAGGACATGCGCCCAGGTTCCCAGCAATACTCTCATGGCGGTGGAGGACTCCATCGTATTCGCCGATCAAGTGGATGATCGCAGGCATAGTATCATCGGCGGCGACCAGAGGGAGGTTATCAGGGTATTGGCGAGCGAGATAGTTGATTTGTAGATGATTGGAGTGCGTTTTGGGGACTTTCGACTGCGGCGGGTGGTCGCCTGTAGGCGACCGAGGCCGCTTGTTAGATGGCTCGGTCATCGCGTTGCGGGACTCCATTGTTGGAATTGCCCGACGGCACCAAGGATAGTTTATTTCCCGGTCTGAGACCCTGCAGGATCTCAGTATTGAACTGATGACCAAAGGTGACAGAAGAGATAGTGGTTGGGGAAGTGTAACGACGAGGAAGCGGGAAAAAGAAGAAAAAAGGCTTGAGAGGGACGAGGGATTTAGAACAGGGGCGGGTCAGGCTACCAGATTCAGTTCCGGCGGAGACAGGGCGGAGCGCAAGTACAAATGGAGCGGGTCTACGAAGTGTGTACAAGTGGTGTACAGACGAGGACCCATGGATTTACTTTCTAAGAGGCCCGTTAAGCATGTCTCACCACTATATATTACCACTAAAAACAAAGGAAGACCAATGAATAAGCCTGCCAATCACGGAGCGGTCGAGCTAGTCCAACCAGAGGCGGCGGAGTCCCGCCGGTGGTTTCCGCTGGAGGCATGGACAGTCCATGTTCGAGTCCCCGTGCACACTAGATTAGTTGTATACTAGAGGTAGACGGCCACCTCATCCTGGCCGAACACGATTTATTGCCGATCACTGCAAACAAGCCTTTTGCCGAAGAGTCCACTTGACTTAAAAAGAAGGGATAAACATGAAACTCGTCACAATCCCCATAGTTTTTGTATTATGGATGCCTAGATGATAATACACCTAAAATATCAGGCATGATTACCGGTTCCGCCCCCCTGGACATTCCCGGTGACGGTAATATTACCGTAACAGCGGGAAATCCATTGGGCGGGATGATAACAAGCAGCCCGATAACAGTGTTCATGTGGACTGGAGAGCTTTTATCGTGTCACAGCAGAACAGAACACAACACGCTAAAAATCCCTCATATCCAGAAGCTCCTTCCATCACCTATCTGAACCCCCATCATCTCGCCCCCCCTTACCCTGTACTCCCGGTCTTCCGCTCCTAACTGGGTTTAGCTGAATTTGAGGAATTTTTAATTTTTTCTTTTTTTTAAATACCCGTTTGACATCAATCCCGCTTAAACATGTCTGAACGTGGTTCATTCCGAGGTGGTCGCGGTGGTGGTCGTGGTGGCCGTCAGCCTCAACAGAAGAGTGGCGGTGGTGGCGGTGCGCAAGAGAAGCCCAAGAAGGAGAACATCCTGGATCTGAACAAGTATATGGACAAGGAAGTCCAGGTGAAGTTCAATGGCGGTCGTGAAGGTGGGTCCCCTTGTTTTATGCCGCATGACGATTCCATATAAAATCCAGATCTACATGCAGCTGCCTATGCTCTTGATGCTGACGACGCTTTTATTTAGTCACCGGAATTCTCAAGGGATACGATCAGTTGATGAACCTTGTCTTGGACGACGTCAAGGAGTCGATGCGGGGTAAGTCTCAGCTTTCCTTCAGATATCGACTCCAGCCTTGTACTAACCAACTTGATAGATGACGAGGGTAACCAGACAACCCGCCCATTGGGTCTGATCGTGGCCCGTGGTACACTGATCGTCCTCATCTCGCCCGCTGATGGCAGTGAGGAGATCCCTAACCCATTTGTGCAGCCCGAGGAGTAAGGGATCATTATCTCAATTAAGCAATGAATGCCGTCTGGTGGCAGTGGCCGCAATGAAGAAAGATGAATCTGGGCTCCTGAGCGGAGTGCGCGCTCATCGAGAGCTACGAAGGGAACGAATCCTCCATGAAAACTTTTCTTTTTCTTTTATCTGTTCACATGGAACGTAATGTATGATTAAGACCTCGCTCCATACATGATGCCAGGACTCCTTGGGAGATCCTAGGAAAGAAATGCAAGATGACTACAACATCGCCAATATCTCAAGTTCGATAGAAGAATAGACTAAAAAGAATGGATCATGGACGTGTAGAATACATTTCTTTGGTCGGATAAAACAAGTAAATTTTCATAGGTATCATAAGATTCTCTGTATAGTACGAGTCGTGCTCTATTCGTCTCTAGGTTCAGGAGACACCACATCTCCAAACTCTCCATCATCTTCATGAGCACCATCAACCTGGGCTACTGGTAGTGTAGCAGTACCTCCCTTCAGACGCCGAACACCTTCTGCATCCTCTACCCAAGGTCCAGACTTTTCCATGCTGTCATTGTATTCAACCCCGATGCGCAGGTTGAGACCAGCACTAAGAGCCCGTTCAATGCGAGACTCCCGGGTCTGGGAGACAAGTGTCCGGAATACATGCACTAGGAAACCGCCCAGGATATCGACACTCCAATCCTCGGGAACTAAATCCAAAACTTCACGCACATCAAACCACGCAGCAAAGCGGGCGAGAAGATCACTAGTCCTCTCGATACGGTCGGAAAGATCTTGGATCTGCAAAAATTCATCGAGGAGGTGACGGAAAAGCTCAGATTGCAAGTTGTGATCTGCAAGCTCCGGCTGTGTACTATTAGAAGCGGTCGAACTTCGCGGACCACCAAAAAGGCAGTACCGAATGGCGGAGTCGTAGTCGCCTAGACCGTGTGTGAGGAGACGCAGCGCGGCGCGGTGATGGCCTTGCAAACCGTCCAAGATAATGCTCTCCGAGACTAGATCGTCTTGGAAGGGCTCAATACGTGCCAGCACGTTGGGGATGGAGTAAGTGATGCCAGAGGGTAGAGGCGTGGAGGAGAATTGTGTGCCAGAGGTGCCGCTCAGCAGCTGCAGTAAGCGAAGTCGGGAATGCCACCACGGCTCATCTGGCGTGTTTTCAGTGATGAAGTTCAAATATGTCGGTTTTGGTGGAGCCAAAGCTCGATATGTGGAGTATGACTCTGAGAGCGAAGTCCGTGCCGCAGGTGAGGACTCGAGTACAGATATGACCTCATCCAAGTAGTATGAGATAAGATCATCGGCATATTGGGTGTACTATAGCTCTGTTAGTATTTTTATCCCACCAGAAGACGGGTTGGCATCATTCCACTCACGTTCTTAACAAAGACTAAATGCTCCAGATAGACTTGGACTGCATTAGGCGCGCGCTCCTTAAGCAAGATTACCACATCTGCGGGCTCGAGTCGCACGCGGCTAGAGTTGTCTGCGAATATCTGGACTCCCAGATTAGGGTTTCGTCCGGCAAGCCAGGAGCCATATTCTTCCACCAGCTGCACATTCTTGATATTAACCAGATACCTTCGCATCTGTACCTCAACCCCTGGCGCGGTGAGCTCTCCACCAGAATCAGGTTCTCCATCGACAATTCTTCGCCATGTCTGAAGAACATTACGAATCATCTTCTGACCTTGGTACAGGCGACTCAGAAGATAAAGTCGTTTATATTGTTCCAAAAGGGCCACGGCTCGATCGAAGTTCCCTTTCCAATGATCAACCAGCCGATGCAACTCAGCACGAGTTGGTGAGTCTGTTCGCTGCTCCTGGCTTAGATGAGCATCCTGTTCCAAGACCAAGTGGAGAAGAGCGGCATCGGTGCTATCCAGGACATATGTCTCATCCGTGATGCTGCCATAACCTCTCTTCTGTTGCCAAGAAAATAGGAATCGCTTAAGCATGTTCAAAACAGGGCCTTGAGTGGCAGCCGGCCTGGAAAGCTCATTGTTTATCTTCTCCACTTGCTTGATATACTTGTCTGTCATCGTTGCGAGGCCGGAATGAATCCATATGCCTTGAGGTCCTTTTAGAACCTCACATTGGAGAAGTGGGATAAAAAGGAGTGCTAAACGGGGATCTAGATTACCAGCCACTAGTGCTTGTTCGGTGTCCCTGATCACCGAGTTGCTTCGAAGGTCGGGGTGAATAGAGAGAAGATCACCGAATAATAAAAGGCTTGCCTTTTGCTTTAGATAGCCAAGTCCAATAAACTCAGACTCATTTTGAGGTTCAATCTCCTGGATCGCCGTTATCAACGTCATGACGGAATCTCTTTGCAGGTTAATGTGCCCACTGTCATTAGTGTGGAGGGCTTGCTGCAGTGAATCCTCAAGCTGAATGACCAATGGATTCTTTATTAAGCGCCATATCTGTGACCCTGACCAGAGTATCAGACTGCTTTGTAATTTTCCCAAGCCACTTGCAAATTTTGCTTCTTCGGCCGTTCGTTGCGCTTCTGCGTCTGATCCTTGCTCAGTTTTCTTGGAAGAAGCATTGGCTGTTAATTCCTGCGATTCGAACAATTCTTTCTCTTTCTGAAGATGCTCGATGGATGCCTCCGTTCGAGGGTCTGCACTTGGAGCACGTGGTGTGAGCAATGGGGTTTTGAGGGGAGTCATTCGTAAAAGTTTCCCGATATCCTCGAGGTTAATGTGACTGGGGCTGATAGTATGCCTCAAGCCAACTGGATTGGTCTTTTCTGATGAGGGCACATCTAGCCATCTCTTTTGGCGCTCGATCTCTGCTGGATCGTCGAGCCAGCGTTGGATTTCAAGTCGAGTTCTTCCCTCGCCTTCGTCAATTACAGCAAGCACAAACTCTTCCTTAGAATCGTTGTCTGGCTGGAGAGATTGGTCGTCTTCGCCAGCATCAATGACAACAGACTTTGGATACCGATGAAAGTTGATTGTGCCCCGCACAACTTCACCATCGAGATCTACAAACATGCCTACTCCGGGCTCTGTTTCTTCTGTTCCAGTTACAAGGAGAAATTCAGATGGTGTCGGAGACACCACATGAGGCTGTAACTGCTTTGAAGCTTGTTTCGGCGGCAGCGGTGGCAAAGGCTTTGCACTCTCAGAAAGCGCGGGCGAAGATGCGGATACTGGACTATCTCCAGCCTTCTTCTGAGAGGGTTCTTCTTCTCTTTCTTCCGAGCTCGATCGTCGGGGAGTCCCGGTCGCAGTGAAGGGATCTGGAGTTCCAGTTGGAGATGGTGCTTGGGGTTGTTGAGGCGTCTGTGCGTGCGGCTGAAGCATACCAACAAATGCATTTAGACTGCTACTTCTGCCGTGTCCATGTGAATCACTGGGAGGAGAGCTTGGGTAGGATGATGAGGGAGATCGCTTCAGGGGAGTTTGAGGGCCTGGGACAATATCCTCCACCTGTCCAGATTCGAAGACTTCATTTGAGGATGAGATGGGAAATAGAGGAATCTTTTGCTGGTGTTCAACCTCGAGTAACGAGTATGAATGCGAATCAGCGGCGCATGCAATCGTACCTCTACGAGCTGCGACGTGGCACCCGGGAAACCCGATCTTCTTTATGCGACGTGCCTCCTCCCCAATCTGCACCAGCATAATATTATTCTGTGCCGCAATCATGACCACCGGGTTTCCCTCGGAATCGGCGTTCCTATCCAGATCCACCCCACCGATCCATCGACAGTGGTTGACTTTGGTATTGCCAAATGCTGGACTTAGCTCCGGTAGCATATAGAATGTAACCGTGCCATTACACAACACACAGGCTTTGTTCACTGATGATAGTATGACAATTTGTTGAACGCCATATTGATCGCTGTTCAAGGGCGTAGCTTGGAATGGGATAGGCAGCCGCGATGCCAGTATAAACGTGGGCTCGTTTGAATCATCGTCGGAGGCAGGTGGAAGACAGACAAAATGTAGAATTTCTGCTGCAGAAGTTCCAATGTATAGGTTTTCATCTACCAGGTCCTTGTTAGCAGACAGCTCGCCTAAGCTTCCCTCATTGATAGCTTACCCCAGTATTCAACACAAGTGATGTAAACGTCGCGGTTGTCCTCGGTCTCCACCGGAACATTCTCAAAGAGAGATCTCAGGACATAGGGATTTGTACCAGGAGGACCAAGTCTGCGCCTCTTTCGAGGGCCAAACCCATCATCAGAAGCCATGATGGCTAGCTTGTTAGAACACTCTATCCCCGCGCAGCATTGAAGTTCAGCTGGAAGGCGGTCAGACTGGGGCCAATGCTAAGGTTCAGGGGCCTCCATACTAACTCAGGAACAAGAGCCTCGGGTGCCAGCGGGTATCAAGACAACCAAGCTGACAACACTTGAGATCAAAGATAAGACAAATAAAAATTCAATACAAAGAACAGGCAAAAACCTGTACTCTCTTGCAGCAATATTCATCTTATTAGATTGGATTGATACATCAAGGCGGAACAATATCGGCCCGTGCGCCGCGTGTCCTGTTGCAGCTCCGCGCGATTTCCCCGTTGTCTTCTGGCCGTTGTATGTCGGTGTGGGGTGAACAGTGATCACCCGTGTTGAACATTGGTCATGGACTCTTTCGCTATCACAGAGGGTCTTGCTGCCCAAGAACAACAAGATGCAGTGCCAGAAATCTCTGCTAAGTTGTCTGAGGAGACCAACAAGTTCCAGCGTGCTATTGCTGCTTGGCGTGGTAGGTGGCCTCATCATGCTGATATCAACAGCCCCCGTACACTACTAACTTAGCATAGGGATTGACCTTGCCAACACGATCGCCAAACTTGATACAACTGCCTCCGAGATCGTTGAACACCAGCGGGATTCCCTTGTCCAACGGAAAGATTTAGCGCAAAAGACCAAAGACTTTAAGAAGTTGGAGGACGAGGCTAAACTTACCGAGTATAAGGCGCTGTTAAAGGCATATCAATCCTTTATCGATGTTTTAACGAACCAGGGAAAGTCCTCTTCATCGTCATTCCTCCAATTGTACTCCTCGTTGTCCGAAGCTCCCGACCCCTACCCCCTCCTCGAAGCCTCTGTGGATTCCTTAGTACTTTCCGAAGAAACGGTTCCCAAACTTACATCCGAGAGAGATCAGTTGCAACAATCTGTTGATCGTCTTACTCGACAACAAGAGGAAACCGAGAAGCGCCTTCAAGAAGAACGAGCCGCACGGAAGAAGCTGGAAGATAATCAAGAGGCCCGAGCTAAGGAAATTGAGGCCTCCTGGGAGGCTGTATTGACGGAGAAGACAAACAACTGGACCGCGAAGGAGAAGAGCTTGGAAGAGAAGGTGGAGAATCAGGACCGCTTGATCAAGGAGCTCAAGGCAAGCTACGAGGTTTCCCAGCGCCTAGGCGAGGATGAGGACAATGATGGCGCCCGGAGTGGTGCGACTGCTGCGGAGCTGGAGCTTGTTTCTGCTGATCTGGAGAAGACCAGCTTGCGATTGGCAGACGTGGAAGCGAGAAACGAGCAACTACGACTAGAATTAGCCCAGGCTGTGTCTCACTCGCACGCCGATCAACCGGTATCTGTTGAGGATGACCCCGCATACCAGCGCTTGCAATCAGAGAACTCCTCTCTACTGCGCAAGCTGGATGCTGCACGCTTCGATAAAGACTCGACACGCCATACTTGGGAGGGCAAGCTCCACCTGGCTGAGCGAAATGCATCAAAGGCGTCAGCAGAAAGAGACGAGCTTCGTTCTCGCTTGGATAAATGTGCCGACTACGATGAAATTCGTCGCGAGCTGGAGATGATGAAATCCATTGAGCTGACGACCGGCGACGATGATGAAATGGACGACACTCCGGCTGAAAATGCAGTTAACACCAATGGCGACGCTACGAAGACAAATGGGAAGAACTCTCTAGAGCAACTTCTCCTAGCCCGGAATAAGAAATTAAATGATGAACTGGCTATGCTGCGGGTGTCTTCACGAGACATTCAAGGGCAACTTGAAGCTATGCGCAGCGAGCTTTCGACAACAAAGGAAGAACTTGAAAAATCTCGAGGTCTATCTAGTACGCTAGAAAATGATCTCCTTCGTGTTCAGCAGGAGGCTGCAAATGCATTCCCATCGTCGGCCATGTCTGTAGCGGGCACTTACTCGTCTCGATACCCACATTCAGCTCGTCGGGGTGCTGCATCCCCCACCTCATCGATCATTTCTGGGTTCGATCAAAGTGCATCTGCAAACACAATGGATGCTATTCGTGCAGGAGAAGCCGTGGGCGGTGGCTCTGGCCTTCTTCCTATGATCCAGGCCCAGCGGGATCGATTCAAGAAGAAGAACTCAGAGCTTGAAGAGGAACTGTCCAAGCTGTACGGCACTGTCAAAACACTGAGACAGGAAGTTGCTACACTGCAAAAGGATAACTTGAGTCTCTATGAGAAGACTCGATATGTTTCCACCTACAGCCGTGGCCAGGGTGCATCTACATCCGCTTCTTCATTTGCAAATGCGCCTAGCTCAACATCCGTATATGCATCCTCGGACTCACCGTCTGGGCTGTCTATGGATCGATACCAGTCCGCCTACGAGGCCCGGATATCGCCCTTTGCTGCTTTCCGAGGTCGTGAATCAGCCCGCGCATACAAGCGTATGAGCTTGCCCGAGCGGATAGTGTTCTCACTAACCCGTATCATCATGGCCAACAGAACTAGTCGAAACTTATTCGCTGGCTACTGTTTTGCTCTTCACATTCTACTCTTTGTTGTTCTCTACATGATGAGCACATTTGAGATGGAGAAACATAGTGCCATGAGTGCCGTCGGCAATGCTGCAGCTGCAGCTTATGCCAACAGTGGGTCTGGAAGTGGCATGGGCAGCGGCAGTGGAAATAGCCAGCTGCAAGCCGATGACTGGCAGCAAGAGGGCTTTAATCAAGCGATTTAAGCACTCTCAGTTCTCCAGTACATAGGCTTTAATGGCTTCGGACAAGTCTCAATCCAGGACAAATCCTTCAATGATTCACCAGCGTGGGCTCGGAGTTCTTTTTTCTCAATTTCATTTGTTTAATTCATGGAAATAATCCAATCACGGCGTCTCGGGAATGAGGACTGCTGGCAGTGATGAGTCCCGGCTGGGTATTTTTTTTGTCTATGATCCCAGTCAGCCAGTGTACAGTCAATCAAGCTTGAAGCTACCAATGACATTTCAAATCTAACAACTACGTATCAAAAGTTCTCTTTCACAAATTGCTATTTTAACGCACAGTGACTAGTCATTTTTGTCTGATGGGATGCAGAATTCAACTCAAGTCATTTCGCTATTCTTGGATTCACTATTCTTGGATCTCGCTTCATGTGCCATGCATTAAGTTTGATGGCTGGTACAAATGCTGTATCAACTCGGCAAACCCGGTCAACTTGGCGGATTTGCCCAGATGATCAGGGGAAAGAGGGGGTGGCAAGTCATATGGGACTCGACAAGACTTCCAAGGCCACAATATTGAAGCTCAATGCTATCGTCTATACTCCGCGCTCTTAATAATAAGCACTAGGGCTATCCCGACGGAGTAATATTCCCGGGTGCTCTAGTCAATGTGCAAATGTTGAGTATAATTTTAGCTTATACTTTGGAGCTATATTATCTTGACCCCTCTTTACCCTCGGTAGGAGATACAACGGCTTATGTACGGAGTACTCCACACCTTCATCGTTATACTTCGGTCATAGTATAGATCCATATATAGGCACCGGTCGGGTAAATCGCCCAGTTATGTCCCTATACATCGTGATATGTCCTCGTGTGGCTGCTTTAGTGAAGTGATTGAAAGTAAGATGGGATCCTTCACCCCACCAGGTGGGCCTTCTACGTCTCTTGCAACTTTGGGTAAACATTGAAGGTAGAATTGGAAAATGGCCGGCAGCCACACCGAGAAGCTCTCCCAGCCCCATCCAGCCTCCCCGCAGCATTTGAATGGTCATTCCAAGTCAGGCTACCGAGTGGCTGCCCGAGAAACAAGAAAAAATAAATAAAATGACAGTTATATTTGTAACAGCTGGCCCTGTAGATCTATCCAATGACCTATTGACAACGGGACTATGAATTAGCGGGGCGCTTCGCCGGTAGGGAATATCAGGGAGCTCCCTGACACCATACTAGTACCCTTGTTGCATATCTGCAGACTAACCGATATTAGCAGTCTTCATGTATATCTTCATCTGCCTATCACATTCGGAAGATTTCTAGCGGAGATTGTGTATGTGCTAGTATGCTAGAAATGTAGTTATTAATAGGAACCGGGGAATTTCTCTACCCTCGCTTCCATACCTTCCAAAGGGTCTGATCGCCGGGATCAAGGACCATTCCGTGCTCATTGACACAGAAAGTGTTTTGCTTAGCGCGATCCTCTCTTGATTTAGCCAAAGTTGTTTGTTCGATGTGACGAATGAGAGTGGTGAAGAGGCTGGACTGGTGGTCTTCGGCGCGTTGCCGAACCAATGATACATCCCCATTAACCACCCTCCCCTGTTAGTACATGCAGCGTGCATCGATCCTTTTTATTTTTGTAGACCGGGCTTATTGTTTCGAATTAGACAGTTGTTTCTATATTTGAGCTTCGCACTGAAAGAGAGATTACCGAGTTGCATCCAAGTTTGGATGAATTCATATCTATATGTACCCCATCCAGCCTTCTTTATTCTCACTTCCTCAACAAGAAATTCCTTTCCTTTAATTCCTCTTCTACAATTGCTTTACTCTCAGCCTGGTGCTGTCTGTATAGAACATTGAAAAATTATTTCCTAATATACGACCAAAACTCGACACATCCCCCACTTGTCTTTCTTATCAACAAGACAACCTGAACCATGTATATTCTACCTTGGTTACTTTGCTTGGTGGCTGTATCAACTGCTGCCCCAGCAACCTTCTACGATGATGCATACGACTATTCAGATAATCTCCTGGATTACTATGGCAAAGTCAGCAAAAAGATCAACAAATTGAGACATACATCCTCGCCCACCAAGGCATCCGACTCATGCGATAGATCCAAGATCTCTCTTCCGGCCTATGCATCCAGCCTTCCCAGCCCAACTGGTCTGACTGCTACTTATGTCGCTCTTGGACGTGGTACTCAGGTATGTAGCCTTGGACTCTACTTGAAAAATAATTTACTAATATTTTCCAGAACTATACTTGTGCCGATTCCACCGCAAGCTCTACTCCTGTTGCGATTGGCGCGGTCGCAAACCTCTACAATGCCACCTGCCTCGCTGCCAATGAGCCCGATCTGCTAGCAGATCTGCCCACTATCGCATACAAGATTGCTCTCCCAACAAACGAGTATGCGACTTTCCCACCCGCCAACCTCGAATTGATGGGCCACCACTTTTTCTACAACTCTACCACACCTGAGTTCAACCTTGATACCACCAAGGAAAAGCAGTACGGTATCGCAATGACCAACAAAGACGACTCAATTGATGCCCCCTCGGACGCTACCCAGGGCGAGTACGGCGCTGTTACTTGGCTCTACCTGGAAGCTGTAGCAGGAACTGTTGGCGACTATAAGGCTGTCTACCGAGTCGACACTGCTTCAGGCAATTGTCCAACTACCTGTAAAGGTATGCCATCTGCATTTGAAATCCAATATGCAGCTGTGTACTACTTCTACACCTAGTTAGGGTTTTTCTCTTTTGTCCGTTCTTTTCTCTCTCTTTGTATATAGCGAGGCATTCTGTTTTTGGGTGGATGCTTAATGACCTATTAGGCCAGTTTACATATTTTATCAATATGATACGAATTTTCTCAAATTTCCTCAAAACAGAAAGTAAATAAACTCAACTCAGTAGAGCTTTAGAAATGAAGATAAAATTTTGGCAGGTGATGTACAAGAGTGCTGGTGCGACATAGTTAGCAGTCGGTGTAGGCTGATTCTGCCCCTCTCATCTAATAATTTGGCGGTCAGAAAACCAGGAATACTCTCACGTGATCTCGCTATAGTAGATAGGTCATGTGACACGATCCACCGGATATCCGCGCTAGTCCCAAGACGGGCTAGCGCCGTTCTGATTTTCTGAAAGATCCAACGCAGCGCAAAAAAATCTCGACCGCATCAACGAGCAGCACCGGCTTTGATCCGCACTCTACAAAGCTTTCCCTGTCAATAATTGTTCAGCTGCCTGACTCAGTGGTTTCATCTACTGTGTCAATTTCTTGAATATCGAATCGACTCTCTCTCTTTGGGAGCCCTAATTCAACTTTTTCGGCTTGAGCACTCATTTAGCTCATCCCCAACCCTTCGACCTTTTCCCTCTCAATTCCAACAACACACATCAAATAAAAATGGGTTTCGGCGCTCCTCGTGGACGTGGTGGTTTCGGTGGTGACCGTGGCGGTCGTGGCGGTGGTCGCGGTGGTGGCCGTGGTGGCTTCGGTGACCGTGGTGGTCGCGGCGGTGGTCGAGGTTTGTGATCCAATTTTTGACCTTACAGGCAGGCTCCATGAAGAGTCTTCTACCGAACTACCTGGTGGAACGACCGAATGGCTCAACTGCCTGTTCCTTCTCCAATAACAACATTGCTGACTCAAATTAAAGGTGGTTTCGGTGGTCGTGGCGGTGGCCGTGGTGGCTTCGGTGACCGTGGTGGCCGTGGCGGTCGTGGTGCTCCCCGTGGTCGTGGTGGCCGTGGAGGTGGCCGTGGTGGTGCCGCCGGTGCTAAGGGCGGTGCTAAGGTCATCATTGTAAGTTTCTTAACCTTCTTCTGGTTCAATTGCTCGAGGAATTCAGCCGCTAATCAGCTTTTCTCCAATAGGAGCCCCACCGTCACGCCGGTGTCTTCGTTGCCCGTGGTGGTAAGGAGGATCTGCTTGTCACTAAGAACTTGACCCCCGGTGAGGCTGTCTACGGCGAGAAGCGTATCTCTGTCGAGGGCCCTACTGGCGAGGATGGTGCTGTCACCAAGGTCGAGTACCGTGTCTGGAACCCTTTCCGTTCCAAGTTGGCTGCCGGTATTCTGGGTGGTCTGGACAATGTCCACATCAAGCCCGGTGCTAAGGTTCTCTACATTGGTGGTGCTTCCGGTACCTCCGTCTCTCACGTCGCTGATATCGTCGGCCCTACTGGTAACGTCTACGCTGTCGAATTTTCTCACCGTTCTGGCCGTGACTTGATTGGCATGGCTACCCACCGCACCAATGTCATCCCCATCGTTGAGGATGCCCGTCACCCGCTAAGATACAGATTGCTCGTGCCCATGGTCGACGTCGTGTTCGCCGACGTTGCTCAGCCCGATGCTAGTACCCCTTTTTTACTCCCCTATGCTGTTGTGCCTATTACTGACTTTCTTTTAGCAAGCTCGTATCGTTGGACTCAACGCCCACATGTTCCTCAAGGACCAGGGTGGTGTTCTGATCTCCATCAAGGCTAGCTGTATCGACAGCACAGCTGCTGCTGATGTTGTTTTCGCCCGTGAGGTCCAGAAGATGCGTGAGGAGAAGATTAAGCCTAAGGAGCAGCTGACTCTGGAGCCTTTCGAGCGTGATCACTGTATCGTTGGTGGTATCTACTCTCGCTCTTCATAAGTGGTTTCCTAATCTTTTATCATGTCTTTTATTATTTTGTTCTATTTGGTTTTTCCCTCAGGCGTCTCGTGTCCGCGATGTATCCACTGTTCTTTTCACTTGTGCCTGGTTTTCTCTGTCCATGTACAATTGCTTGTGTCACAAAATTTAGGTCTCACTTTGGGAAAATGCACGCATTGAAATGAAGTACTTTGGTAATGGCCATAATTTCCTGCTATGTAGGAATTACGAGTTTCGACTATAGCAATAATAATAGCAGTACAACTTAGGGTTAAAGTATTGAACAAAGACTGAAAATATATTGGACAAGAAAGTGACCAGAAAGGGCATCGGAAAAAAGAATAGAAACGCTAACACAGATAGAACCAAGCTGTGGAAATAGAAAGCGGGTTAGGTCACTTAGGGCTGGAGGGCCGCAAGGCCTTTTTTATAACATTTCGATCCATGGAAACAACGAACCACTTGCGTGATCAAACATGCGGAAAAGGCAAGGCTTCGGCTGAAAAATACTACCCGGGACAATGTCAGCTTTTCGGCTGAAAAGACTCCTGCCCGTGTGATCAACGCAGGTGTGATGAAGGCCCTCCCCACGTCCGCGATGATGCCATGCTGCAGAGATGGAGTGCACGCTCTAATGGCATCCAATCTGACAATACACAGTTTGCCTTGCCGAAGTCAGTGGTATTGAGCTGTCCTAGCCAGCCCTATATGTGAGTGGACAACCTTTGTGGATTCTATTCAGGGGGTTCAGGAATCAGACCCTTAAACGGCCATCTGACCAACACCCTCTAGACACCATCTACACCAAGTTCAGAGCAACTCAGATGCTAGATGCATCTAAGCCACAACTTGAACTCTCATTTGCCCGACATCGTTCTCTAGACGCCTGCCTCTGTGTATAACAAACCCTCTGTAATCACCCGTTGGGTCTGCCCATGAATCTAGGGATCCTTGGTAACAAAATTGTAAGCCTGGCAGCAAAAGATGTAGCGAAAGGCCTTGGGTGCTGTCAGGACGAAGTTCGGTAGGGCTCTGGTTGGCTGGTCGGCGTGTCGATTGGTCTGTGACTGAGTTAGGGCTTTCTCAAGTTTTGGGTGTGGTGTGATTATGGGATGAAACTGGAAGGCTTCTCACGGCCGTACTGAAGAAGAAGAACTTGAAGGTTTTTGAGGACCTGCCCAAACCCTATACGTCTATCTTGGCCAAAATGCGATCGATGAGGGTTGTGTCGTGCCACTTTCTTTATGATATCAAAGAAGTTGATTCGGGGCGATGCGACTGTGTCGAGGGTTCGCAGAACCTGAAAATGTCATATCCTGCTGGAGTGTCCGCTATGCATCGAGCTCTGTGAAACTTTCTTCCAGAAAACTTGGTCTAACACTGACCTAAGGCGGTCGGATTATGAGGCTACTATGTCTCAAAGCGGTTCGCTATGTCGCTGTATTTATGATCAGAACAGGCCCCCTGGGTTAACTTTGACACTACACAGTTGCCAGAACTGGGATTTGACCTGAGGGGCAGGTTAGAAGAAGCTTTGTATAGTGGAGACTTTGACATGTGGTGTTAGTACTGAGACGCAACATATCCGCCTTCAAATCATGTATATAACGAAGCCCTAATCGAGGGAAAGTGGGAATAGCCAAGTAGGGTGGAGGAGAAGAGGAAAAGTGGTAACTTGAAGTGAGAGAGATAGTTGCAGAACACAGGCTCTGTGTTTTACATTCTTTTATTTTATTTTCTTTGTAGGACGGATGTTGGGTTCTATTTTCAAACTTTCCAAGGTTGTTTGGCGATCGCCACTTTCCTTTGTCATTTCGTATTCGACGGGCGTCCAGGATATTCTTGGTCCTCCTGTAAGAAGTGGAATACTCTAAAGACGATATGGCTGGAGGCTTTAAGTTTCTAAGTATTAAAGTACTTAGGTAAATGCTACGTAGACAAAGGAGGTAATGTATAGTATCGACACCTTAGTATAGTAACTCTGAGTCTCTTTCTTATTTACATCGTCTCTTACTCTCACTTCCTCTTACTTTCACTTCAGGTTGTCTCTTACTCTCACTTATCTCTTACTGTAACTTTTCTACTACTCTTACTTATCTCTTACTCTTATTTGTTCACACATTATGTTGCTCTCTATATCCCTTCACCTTCTCCTTATAACCCCTGGCTTTCTTATCATTTATATCTGAGTCACACACACTCTCACATCCATCAAAGCTGAGTCTAGCTTCACATTTTCTTGGTCGAGTGGACCAACCTGGTAAGAGTCAAGAGCCTCCCTCTCTCCATTCAAAATCATCTACAGAGTTATCGGCGCTTTCCTACTGCCCAACCCCTCAAGTAATAAGCGATCATTCTAATTTGAATTCTCTTATCTAGTTTTCCCAGATCCTTTTCATTTCCTTCTGGCTATCCTGGAGGTGAAAAGTCATATGTCCAGAAAGGTGATCTCGAGAGACATGTCGTTACTGTCCATCTTGGAAAGGCTTCCTATGCAAGTACTGCGAGGAACCTGGGTGCAAGGATTATTTTCCGACAGGGCACAAGGCCACGTAGCCCTCGAGCTCTCATTTCCACACGATTTGCCAAGTCAATACATGCTTGGTGCACACAGTCTTTCATTCATACCTACATCACCAAATGAAATCGCATCCAATATGTCTACCCTTCGTCGGTCTTTACGTATGTATACCCAACTCCGATTATATTTACTCACTTTCTTATTCATGTCTTTCTCCGAAACAGGGAACTTGAGAATACCCATTCGCGATAATTTGGTTGATTCCTACCTTACGATTTATCGTGACGGTTCAGAGGACCCATGCCTTGTGCATCTACAGGAAAGAAAGATGGTACGAGGGAGAACCCAGACGCAGTACAAGGCCCAGGTTGCCGCAGAGCAATGCAAAGAAGGGAAGAACCGACCTTTGAGGGTAGGTTACATTTATTTGCTCAAACAATGAGTGCGATCCAATGGAACTACTCGATTCCTTGTCATATTGTCATCCAGCCCCTCTTCCGATCCAGTCGTCTTGACTCGTTTCCTGGTCGTCTTGAGCTCGTTATTTTTGCCCACCATTTCCAACCCACGGCAGAGGAGGCAATGAAGCTAGCAATAGGTTCTCAACAAAACAGGGATGTTGATAGACTCAGATGATGGAGAGAATTGAGTTTTGACAGACAAATCAGTCAATGAGGAATTGACAGATGTACAAGAGACTGAGGAGTCAGCAGACCAGGAGATTGAGATTTTGACGAGCTCTTTCGAGAACCAGGAGAACCGAAAGAACCATGAGCTTCTAAGAAAAGGTACGACCTACAAGTTATTGACGTCTCACATCATTGCTAATAACTACGAATTAGTTCATCGGGCTCAAAATCCGAATTACCGAGAACTGAATCTCAAATGTCCCGGCTCCGGAGGAGGGATCGATCGTCGATCGATCGTCTCGTGTTAGGCACAGAGGTTTGCCCGAATAACACCACAATCTCGTCTGAAACAGGCCTTTTGGCGCTTGACCATGGACGAGCTCATCTGAGAATATGATGCGCACTCTATCAGGCCCGCAACCAATTCAACAATATGAACAAATTTTGCTCACCTATGACCGGCAAGCAGATCCTGGCCAAATAACATGCGAACATGGTTCCGAGCCCTTGTGGGAGGGTACCCGCTTCTGTAAGCATCACATGAAATTGTGGGCTCCAGAGAGTCCGATTCTCTTTGAAGCCTCAATGGAGAAGGTCAGAGACTTGCTCTTTAAGGCTGCATCAAAACAATGGAGTCCCATAGGAGGTCCCATGGCTAGCATCCTAGAGAGGGTGGAATTGGATGAGAACGCCAATTCGGACTTGCTCTTTGTTGACACTGAGTTTTTGCCCGGCCGTCATCGACTTTATCAACTCGCGATTTGTGACTCCAAAGAGGGCAAGAAGCTTAATTGCTTCCCAATCTACATTGAGGGCGTGGCTACACAGCGATTCTCACAACCGTCCTCCTCACTGGACTTCAAAGGATTTATACCTTACCGAGTTAAGAATTGGGAAAAAGACAATTACGGGACAAGGACAAGAACAAGGTTTTGCAATCGACGGAGGCTTTAACGCAAAGATGGTTACGGAAAAACTGGAGGAATTCGTGTCTGATAAAACAAGATTCATCGCCTGAGGATCATGGGCATTTGATGTCACTTACGTGAGAGAATGGTTGGAAGAAGAGAAGCTCAGCCACAACCTCCCAGCAGATGACAAGATTTGCCTGCTCTACCTTGAATTCAAAGCAACCATGAAGAAGCGGATTAGAGATAAACGCTTCAAAGGGCAGTCGTTCCCGCTGAGCTTGTCGTTCTTATTTTACCTGCTCTTCCAGGACCACGACCTTGTTGACCGGAACCATGACGCTCTGGCCGATGCCCGGCAAACAGCAATTTTGCACAGGCTCTTCTTGGACCTTTGCAAGCCCCCAGAGGAAAGAGTTCTTTTCAAAGGGACGTTGCCAATAATGTTACCAGGGATGCAACCGCCCATTACAATCGCCTTCGACGGAAAGCGAAGGAGGAGGAGGACACTTCAACTTGCAAGAAAAGAGCTCTGTTTGAGTGAATAGGCCTCACTTTCATACAGCTTACTGAGACCAAGCGGAAACGAGACCACGTCACTGGAAATGTTACTTTAGCCAACACCCACCTAGTCAAACGTCCAAGGCCCTCGAATTCAAGGATGAAGAGCTTATTAGTGTCTCAAAATCGACTTCTTTTGAGGGCAACAAGATTCCCAAGAACCGATGCAACACGTGCAGTCAAATATGCCAGTTACTAGTGAGGGACGAGGTTGAAGGTAGAAGCGCTTCTTTCATTATTAGGTCAGTTAACGAAAATGGAAGTGAAATTGAAGACTATTTGAAAAATTGAGCTCCATAAGTTGGCAAGATGTTGTATGTATCAATATCTATCTTTCCATGTTTATCCGATCTATAAATCCGTTTCCACTCACATCTCAAGTCTTTTCCGTGTCATCGGACTTCCCCCGCGTTCCGAGCAGCCAAGTTCGGCAGTCGGATTTCTCACCGAGTTGCAACATCTATACCATAGGTAGTGTTGAACAATATCTTTCTAAGCCTTTGAGATTCGGGAACCGAAGGGCATTGATATCGGAGTACTGATTCCGAGGTCGAGGTGCCCACTAGTTAGCTAGTTGTGTAGGTATTCTCGGACCTGATAATGCTTGTGTAGAATGACTTATTAGATAAACCTTGGAACTGAATAGGAAATCGAGTCAAATGCTAATGGTCTCTCCCCTGGATACTAAGGAATAGCCTCAAGCCAGGTACGAGGTATAGTAATTGAGAGGTTTAATCATTGGCTGAATTAAGAGATTGCCCTTCGAGCATGCGTGGGGGTGAGGGAGACTTCGCCGCAACCCCGCAGGATCTAACCTTGGAAGACGATGACTATATAAGGGCATCGGAACGTCCCCGTGTTGCACGATTCCAAAATTGAAATATCTCAATATATTACTGCATTAATTGCTTCTGTCTTCCTGTTTACTTCCTATCCATCACCGCAAACTTAATACCCAACCATTGCCTCACCTAATATGTCGATTCTCATCACTGGCGCAGGAGGCTATGTTGGCCAGGAATTGGCAGCAGGCCTTCTTGCTAAGACCCCAGCCTCTACGACGGTGACCATCACTGATGTCGTTCAGCCTGCCGTTCCAGCGGCAGCTAAGCAGCATGCCAGCCGGCTGACTTGTGTTCGTGCCGACTTGACCTCGCCGAAGGAGGTTGACGAATTGATCAGTTCTTCGCGTTCCTTCGAGACTGTATACTTGCTCCATGGAATCATGTCTAGCGGCGCAGAGGCAAATTTTGAGCTAGGAACTCGTGTCAACCTCGACTCTACACGCTACATCCTCGATCGACTACGGACTACCATGCCCGGGGTCAAGGTGGTCTTCACATCTTCACTCGCAGTCTACGGTCTCGCACCACCCGGGCTCCTCCCTGACGAGTTCAATTTCCCTCCTGTGCCTTCAACATCATACGGCTCACAAAAGCTCATCATCGAGACTTTGATCACGGATTACTCCCGACGTGGGTTCATAGACGGCCGGTCTGTGAGACTTCCAACTGTTACTGTCCGCGCAGGCGCACCAACCCAGGCTGCAAGCAGTTTTGCCAGCGATATCATCCGCGAACCGTTCCATGGCAAGAAAGCTATCCTGCCAGTGACGAGAGACGTTGAGATGTGGATCTGTTCGCCGCATACTATTATTAAGAACCTGATTCATGCACGCGATATCCCTGCCGAGCAATTTGGTACCTCACGATCAGTTAACCTTCCTGGACTGAAGGTCAGCGTGCAGCAAATGCTGGATGCTTTAGAGTCTGTTGGTGGTAAGGAGCGACTGGCATTGGTTGAGGAGAAGTTTGATGCTGCTGTCGACAAGATTGTGCAGACATGGACCCCAGAATTTTCTAATGAGAGAGCATTCAAGCTTGGATTCTCGCCGGATATTTCCATGGAGGAGAATGTGAAGCACTTTGCCAGTGCATTTGTATAATGTTGAATAATGACCCCCTTTAGGGAGGGTAGAGAACCAATGAATTGAGCCGTATTTGAGATGATGCGTGAAATCCGAGTAGAACCAAACTTTTTGGTCCAATAAATGCGATTGATATACCTATGAATTAGACCAATTGATTCAGAAATATCCTAGATACTCTAAAATGCAATTGATCAACCCCAATTGCATCTCTCATACAAGGACATGGAAGTAATCGGGACGAGAATGACGGTTTGGAAAAGCGGGTCATGTGATTGGCTGGCGCGCCGGGCGAACAATTTGACTTCCGAACTTCAACCTCAGGGCGACTCCAGCTCTTTTCTCCATCCCCCTTCCCCCCCTCCTACACACTCCATTTACCCACAATGGCTTCCCGGCGCCTAGCTTTCAACCTTAACCAGGCTCTGCGGACCAAGGCGGCCCTGAAGTCCATTCAGCCCGTCAAGCGAGGCTTTGCTTCTCCCGTTGCACTGCCTTCCACCACCCAGTCCACCACCCTCTCCAACGGCTTCACGGTATGCGCGGAAAACCAAATTAATATCTCCGCAGCTTTGCTAATGCCTCATAGATCGCCACTGAGCACTCCCCATGGGCGCAGACCTCCACCGTCGGTGTCTGGATCGATGCCGGTAGCCGATCAGAGACTGACAAGACCAACGGAACTGCTCACTTCCTTGAGCACCTTGCCTTCAAGGTTCGATTCAATTGCTCCCGACCACGATAAAACATATTCTGACATTATTTGCAGGGTACCAACAAGCGCTCCCAGCACCAATTGGAGCTCGAGATTGAGAACATGGGTGCTCACCTTAACGCTTACACCTCGGTACGACCGGAAAATCCATCGAATCCATCCATCGAATCATCAAACGCTAACTAGAGAAAAAAACAGCGCGAGAACACTGTCTACTACGCCAAGTCCTTCAACGCCGATGTCCCCAAGGCCGTCGACATCCTTTCCGATATCCTCCAGAACTCCAAGCTCGAAGCCGGTGCTATTGAGCGTGAGCGTGATGTGATTCTGCGCGAGCAGGAGGAGGTTGACAAGCAGCTCGAGGAGGTTGTTTTCGACCACCTGCACGCTACTGCCTACCAGGGCCAGCCCCTTGGCCGCACCATCCTCGGCCCCAAGGAGAACATCCAGACCATCTCCCGTGACAACCTGACCGACTACATTAAGACCAACTACACTGCTGACCGCATGGTCCTGGTTGGTGCTGGTGGTATCCCCCACGAGCAGCTTGTCCGCCTCGCCGAGGAGCACTTCGGCAGCCTCCCCAGCAAGGCCCCTACCTCCGCTGCTCAGGCCCTCACCGCTGAGATGAAGCGCACCCCCGAGTTCATTGGCTCTGAGGTTCGTCTCCGTGATGACACCATTCCTTCCGCCCACATTGCTCTCGCCGTTGAGGGTGTCAGCTGGAAGGATGACGACTACTTCACTGCTCTGGTCACCCAGGCCATCGTTGGTAACTGGGACCGTGCTATGGGCCAGTCTCCCTTCCTCGGCAGCAAGCTCAGCTCCCACGTCAGCAAGCACCAGCTCGCTAACAGCTTCATGAGCTTCTCCACCAGCTACAGCGACACTGGGTAAGTGACATCATTTTAATAGCTGGGTGATAACGACAAGAAAGCTAACTCGTTTGAAATAGTCTCTGGGGTATCTACCTGGTTTCCGAGAACCTGACCGCTCTCGATGACCTCATCCACTTCACTCTCCGCGAGTGGTCTCGTCTGTGCAACAGCGTTACCTCCGCTGAGGTTGAGCGTGCTAAGGCTCAGCTCAAGGCCTCCATCCTCCTCTCCCTGGATGGTACCACCGCTGTTGCCGAGGACATCGGTCGCCAGATCATCACCACTGGCCGCCGCCTCAGCCCCGAGGACGTTGAGCGTGCTGTGGGTGCTGTTACCGAGAAGGATGTCATGGACTTCGCTACCCGCAAGCTGTGGGACCAGGACCTTGCCATGTCTGCTGTCGGTAGCATTGAGGGTATCTTCGATTACCAGCGCATCCGTGCTGATATGTCTCGCAACCTTTCTTAAGTTGTTTTCCCGGTGCCTACAACTGCGAAAGAGAGACGGCCCTCCGACACTCTTCCCAGTGTGTTGGTTTGAATGTACTATCAATCATTGCCTTGGGTTGATTTTGGACCCTGATTTGTGTGTGAAATAGCAATTAATGGTTTGCCATAGTAGACTATACAGTCTGTCGCCGACGATGTGACAGGCGAAACTATCTCCTTTGTTTCTTTTGTTTTGAATCTGCGTCTCAATCAAAATTATCTCGTACATATATACTATCTAGACTTTTCTAGGCTTCTTAAACAGGCTCCGTATACGCGCCGGTCCGTAAACTTCAAGTTCATATGTAAACTTGAACTTCGGTTGAATCTACTACACAATTCATACGAAACCTTTCTCCTATAGCATCAATCATGATATCATGATTGAACTATTTTCAAGTTTACTGCTCTGGCATACTTTCAATGCTTCTGTTGGATTGATAGTCACCCTCCTGATACTTAGCTGGAGCTCAATGCGGCGGCGGCACGGATTATCTAATCTCGCGCATCATCTGGACCGCATTTTTTTTGAAAGTCAAGTTAGACTGCACCTCAGAAAATCTACAATCACAATGGGTAAACGAGGCGGTAAGAAGGTATATATGATAATATCCTTGCCTTCAATTATTCAATCCGACTAATACCTATTCTTGCTTCAGTTTGGCCGAGGTGGTCGAGGTGGCGGCGGTCGTGGCGGCGTCCGTCGCGACGACAGCTGGCAGCAGATTACCAGATCGAACGAGAAGTTCGAGACTTACTACAATTTGCCCGAATTCCTCCCGGAGGAGGAGAAGGAGGAGTTTTGGAATTATCTGAAGCGGGACCTCCCTAACAGCTTCCGTTTCACTGGCTCGCGTGGGTAAGTAGAACGCATCCCCGCCTCCAAGCCCTACTGTTGCTGCTATTACTTTCAAGAGTAATTTCTGATAATTTCCCTTCCAATTGTTAGCCACGCGCTCGCTGTTCAGAAGCGCCTCCGGGACTTTTACATTCCCGAGATCACCTCTATTAAATATGAGGGCGAATTCGTCGAGCCCCCTCGCCCAGTCGAATGGTACCCGGATCAGCTTGCTTGGTGGATGAGTACCCCCAAGCAGGTTATTCGCCGCTTCGGACCTTTCTCTTCTTTCCAGAAGTTCCTTGTCGCCGAGACCGAGGTCGGAAACATTAGTCGTCAGGAAGTCGTCAGCATGATTCCTCCCCTCCTCATGGATCTGCGTCCTGGTATGACATGTTTGGATATGTGCGCTGCCCCCGGTAGCAAGTCCTGCCAGTTGATGGAGATGATCCACGCTGGAGAGGAGGAGTCCGTTCTGGAGGTTGGCAAGCAGGTCAAGGATGGAACTGCCGCTCCTGAGCCTATCGGTCCCGAGGGATTGAATGATGATGGTCGTACCAGTGGTCTGTTGATTGCCAACGACAGTGACTACAAGCGTGCGCACATGCTTATCCACCAGATGAAGCGTCTCAGCTCGCCCAACCTGATTGTCACAAACCACGATGCTACTATGTACCCATCCATCAAGCTTCCTCCTCACCCCGCCGAGGATGGTAAGCCCCAGCGCGGCCGATACCTCAAGTTCGACCGTATTCTTGCCGATGTGCCTTGCTCCGGTGATGGTACTGCCCGAAAGAACTACAATGTCTGGAAGGATTGGAACCCCGCCAACGGCCTTGGACTGCACCCCACCCAGGTGCGCATCTTGGTTCGTGCCTTGCAGATGCTTAAGGTTGGCGGACGTGTTGTCTACTCTACCTGCAGTTTGAACCCCATTGAGAACGAGGCTGTCGTTGCTGCTGCCATTGAGCGCTGCGGTGGTGCTGCCAACGTCAAGATCATTGACTGCAGCAGCGAGCTTCCGGGCCTGAAGCGCAAGCCTGGTCTCAAGGACTGGAAGGTCATGGACCGTGAAGGCCGCATTTGGACCACCTGGAAGGAGATTGAGGAGCAGAGAGACTCAGAGGGCATTGAGGGTCTGGCTAGATTCTCCCCCAGCTTGTTCCCTCCCACTGGCGAGGCCGCTGATTTGCCCCTCGAGCGCTGCATGCGTGTCTACCCCCATCTCCAGGATACCGGTGGCTTCTTCATCACTGTCCTCGAGAAGGCAGCTGAGATTAAGGCCAAGCCTGAGGACCACACCAATGTCATCGCTAAGATGCCCAAGACACCTGTGGCTTCTCTCGTCACCGAGCTTGATTCCCGCAAGAATGGCGAGAGCGAGCCCTACCAGAAGCTGGACTCCCTCGATGGCGTTGCCCAGCTCGACCCTGAGACCCAGCAGGATCTCGCGAAGAACGAGTCTGTGGCTGAGGCAACCAACCAGCCTCCCTACTCTGTGACTCTTGATTCATCCGATGCCACCCTGAAGCGTGGTGCTGATGATGTCGAGGAGGTTCTTCCAGCCAAGAAGACTAAGCTTGATGACGGTACTGAGGTCATTGTTGGTGACCGCCCAGTTCACAAGCCCGGCCCAGTTCAGGCCGAGCAGTCCGGTGATAGCACTCCCGCCGCTGCACCTCTTTCAGACAAGCTTCTGAAGAAGAAGCAGCCCCAGGAGGATCCTTACAAGTACTTGGATCCCAACCACCCCGAGCTTGGACCAATCTACGACTTCTACCAGTTGTCCGAGCGATTCCCTCGCGATCGCTTCATGGTGCGCAACGCTGAGGCGAACCCCACAAGAACAGTTTACTACACCAGCGCTTTGGCCCGTGATATCCTCATCATGAACGAGGGCTCCGGTATCAAGTTCGTTCACTGTGGTGTGAAGATGTTCGTCAAGCAGGATGCTCAACGCGAGAACGTGTGCCGCTGGCGTATCCAGACCGATGGATTGAAGATCATTGAGCCTTGGTTGGGCCCCTCTCGATCCGTCTTCTTGACCAACAAGCAGACCCTTCGCAAGCTTCTCGTTGAGATGTTCCCTAAGCTCAATGACAACGGCTGGAAGAACCTGGGTGAAATCGGCGAGCAGGTTCGCGATATCCCCATGGGCTGCAGTATCCTCCACGTTGAGCCCACCGAAGATGAGAACGGTTTCACGTAAGTTTTATTCCATTTTTGTAGATGCAAAGACCAATCTCTAACCCTATTTTTACAGTGAGCGTATGGTTCTGCCTCTCTGGCGTTCTCTGTACTCTTTGAACCTCATGCTTCCCAAGGAGGAGCGCCGCGCCATGCTGCTGCGTCTTTACAATGATGATACCCCTCTCATCAACTCGACACAGAAGAACCAGAAGGCCGATGCTGCTAACCAATCTACTCCGGAGACCAGCGCTGTGGAGACCCCTGTTAATGCCGAGGACGAAGCCTTGAAGAGCGAGAACCTTCAGCTTGGCCAAGATGAGCAGGAGCATGTTGACAGCCGCGAGACCTACAACAAGGCCGATGGTGAGGAGGACCGCTTCAACACCACTGTTTAGATCTTGAGACACGCTTTGATTTTTCCAATTATTTTTAAAAGCCCTGAAAATATGGGGTTCATAGCCGTTTGCACAGACGGGCCTCTCTGAATGTACTAAAAAGCAATATGATGGCGTTTAACTCGTTCAATGCCCAGGTGAATTATTCAAGTTGATATCGATCTGATCTCTGACCCGCAGTCTGAGCCATTGAAGGAATACTCAACTTTGATCTAAGACAACTCAAATATCGAGAATACGAGAATCCTCAAAATTAGTCCCTGATTCCAGCCATCCTTTTATCCGAGGCCCAAGATCTGCATTATTTCGGAGAATCATCGGCAACGGTTAATTTCGTCTTGTTTTCATTTCCCCGCAGACGTGAGACTTGAAGGCTTACTGTTTAATTAAAAGTGGTGCAATGCTATGCTATGACCGTTTCTTGTTTCCTAACTCAATTAAGCACGGGGCCCGTCATGGATTTAATATAATGTAGTACATGTATGATGTATCTAATGCTGAAGGTCGGTATAGTCTGCACATGTGCTATGTAGATGCGTGATCTAGTCACGGGATACGGTGGTTTCCTCATGTACGAGTAATCAACACTTCATGCAAACTCCACGGGCGCAATATCCCAACGCTTTGAAGATACTGCAGATCAGCATCTGGTCTGCAAGGAACTCGATCCTCTACTCAACTTAAACCCCCATGGACTATGCGCGAAACGGAAAAATCGCGGTGGTGCAACCCCCGCAGCACAGACATGGAGCTGGGGGATCATCATTCCGATTACCTTGAACGTAACCCCTGCAACTCCACTTCTCTACTACGGTGCCTCTGACTATGCTTCAACCTGCATGCACGAGCGGAGTACCGGCAACAGGCGACTGGTCAACCCCCGCCCTACGCCCCTGTCGATGAGGAAAAATGACGAAAGAACGAGGAGCAAGGCAGTGAGGGGACTTGTGGAAAATGGCGTGCCGGGTCGGTATTCGATCCTCCGACTATTCATTCATCCGGGGTGATGCATGATTCGCTTGTCGATCGTGGGAGGTGCGAAAGTACGGAGTACTGCTTCCCAGATGTTTGGACCCTGGTCAATTCATATAAGAATGGGCGACGATCCCTTGCATGGATTCCCTGGAGTAAAAAAAGGAAAAGGGTCAGAAGAATAGTAGATTTTTTTTTCTACTAGACTCTTAGCTTCTTTCTTTCAAGCTTCTCAATCCACCTGATTGACGTCGGGTCGCGATGAAGCTCTTGTCTGTTTGTGCGGTGGCGGCCCTAGCAGCTCAGGCTGCTGGTGCTGCTATCAGTCATAAGCTCAATGGCATGACCATTAGAGAGCACCCGGACCCTGAAAAGCGGGCTCTACTACAGAAATATGTGAGTGACCTCATTGTTCTACGAGACTTATGCTCTTTCATCTTCAAGTTGTTGACATCAATTGCTAGGTCACTTGGGATGAGAAGTCGCTGTTCATCAATGGCGAGCGACTGATGATCTTCAGTGGAGAATTCCACCCCTTCCGGTAAGTGCCTTTTCTCAATTGAATATTTATATAGGTAATGAGAATTGTTCTGATGTAAGCTGGATATAGTCTGCCTGTCCCCACCCTATGGATTGATGTCTTCCAGAAGGTTAAGGCTCTCGGATTCAATTGCGTGTCATTTTACGTCGATTGGGCCGTTGTGGAGGGCAAGCCTGGTGAATATCGTGCTGATGGCATTTTCGACCTGGACAAGTTTTTTGATGCCGCCACCGAAGCCGGCATCTACTTGTTGGCTCGTCCCGGTCCCTACATCAACGCTGAAGCATCTGGTGGTGGTTTCCCAGGTTGGCTACAACGGGTTAATGGTACTCTGCGTACAACTGCTCCAGCATACCTGGAGGCAACCGACAAGTATGTTACAGGATCAACTCCTCCGTCATTTTACTAATTGGATACTAGTTATATGTCAAATGTTGCATCCACCATTGCCAAGGCCCAAATCACCAATGGTGGTCCCATCATTCTCTACCAACCCGAGAATGAGTATTCGGGAGCTTGCTGTTATGTTTCTGACTCGGACTTCCCCGATCCATATTACATGCAATATGTTGAAGACCAAGCTCGCAACGCTGGTGTCGTCATCCCATTGATGAACAACGACGCAGGAGCTGAGGGACACAATGCCCCAGGAACTGGAATAGGACAGGTCGATATCTACGGACACGATAGCTATCCTCTTGGCTTTGACTGTGCTAGCCCGTACACCTGGCCCAGTGGTGACCTGCCCACAACCTTTTACACTGAGCACATGGAGCAAAGCCCAACAACACCATACTCCCTCGTCGAGGTATGTCAAAACAGCGCGGATACAGGAAAGTCCAATTCTGACAAGTAATAGTTCCAAGGTGGATCTTTTGATCCCTGGGGAGGAAGTGGCTACTTCGCCTGTTCCGAGCTTCTGGACTATGAGTTTGAAAGGGTGTTTTACAAGAACAACTTCAGCTTCCGCGTTGCTTTCCTGAACCTTTACATGGTATGGTCTCTCCTTCCGGTGTGCTGAATATGAAGCTGATTAGTGTAGATATTCGGTGGTACTAACTGGGGTAACCTTGGTCACCCAGGTGGCTACACATCTTATGATTATGGATCTGCCATTACCGAGTCTCGCAACCTTACCCGTCAAAAGTACAGCGAGCTTAAGTTGATTGGAAACTTCCAAAAAGTGTCCCCGGCCTACCTATTGACGGAGCCTGGTACTCTGAGTACTTCGTCCTACTCGACGAACTCCGATATTGCTATTACTCCTCTCATTGGAAGCAATGGCTCTGATACTTCATTCTACGTTGTCCGACACAATGACTATTCTAGCCAAACCTCTGCCGATTATAAGCTCACGGTCAATTCCACTGCTGGTGACCTGACCATTCCTCAACTTAGTGGAAGCCTTACTCTTGGTGGCCGTGACTCAAAGATTCATGTCGTCGACTACGATGTGGCAGGTACCAACATCCTGTACTCCACTGGTGAAGTGTTCACCTGGAAGTCCACTTCCAGCGGCAAGTTCCTCGTTCTCTATGGCGATGTTGGTGAGCACCACGAATTTGCAGTTTCCGGTGCTTCCAGTGCCTCCGTGGTCGAGGGCTCATCATCTGGAATTACTTCCAAGAAGGTGGGCAAGGCGCTTGTTGTCGGCTGGGATGTTTCCGCCACTCGCCGCATTGTTGAGATCGGTGAACTGAAGGTTCTGCTTCTAGGTAAGCTAGTCCAGAGAGATAGAATTATTTTAATCATGATCACTGACCATACCTGCAGATCGCTACTCCGCTTACAACTACTGGACTCCAGAAGTTCCCACTTCAGGCAAGACTCCAGGATACAGCTCGCAGGCTACGACCAATTCCTCTATCATTGTCAATGCGGGTTATCTCGTACGAACTGCTTACCTGTCTGGTACTGGGCTTTACCTCACTGCCGATTTCAACCAAACCACTACTGTGGAGGTCTTCGGAGCTCCATCCAAAGCTAAGACCCTGTACATCAACGGGGACAAGACCGACGTCAAAGTCGACAAGAATGGTATCTGGTCAACAAGTGTTACCTATAAGAAGCCAGATGTCTCCATTCCTTCCCTGAAGAGCCTGACCTGGAAGTACATCGACACACTCCCTGAAATTCAGAACTCCTACGACGACTCCGCTTGGCCCAAGGCTGACCACACTTACACCAACAACAGCGTTAACCCGCTCAATACGCCTACCTCTCTGTACGGATCTGACTATGGTTTCAACACTGGTTACCTTCTTCTCCGCGGGCAGTTTGTTGCTACAGGAAAGGAGACATCATTCTTTGGGTACCTCCAAGGTGGTGAGGCATTCGGTGCCTCTATCTGGCTCAACGAGACCTACCTCGGTTCCTGGACTGGAGAGGGTTCCACAGAAGTTTACAATGTCACTTACTCGCTTCCAACCCTGACCTCCGGCAAGACCTACGTACTCACAGTTGTGGTTGACAACATGGGTCTGGACGAAGACTGGACTGTCGGCAGCGAATACATGAAGGACCCTCGTGGCATTATGGATTACACCCTATCGGGTCGCGAGGCCGATGCCATCACTTGGAAGTTGACCGGTAACCTGGGCGGCGAAGACTACCTCGATCTCGTCCGTGGTCCTCTGAATGAGGGTGGACTGTATGCTGAGCGCCAGGGCTACCACCAGCCCGACCCTCCAAGTAGTAGCTGGAAGACTAGCAGCCCGTACACTGGTCTTTCCAAGCCTGGTATTGGGTTCTACACCACCAGCTTTGATCTCAACTTGCCTGAGGGCTATGATATCCCGCTTTACATCAACTTTAAGAACTCAACCACCCTGACCAACTACCGAGTCCAGTTTTATGTCAATGGATACCAGTACGGTAAATACGTCAACAACATTGGTCCCCAGACAAGCTACCCTGTTCCTCAGGGTATCTTCAACTACCAGGGCACAAACTGGCTCGCTGTTTCCCTGTGGGCCCAGGATGCCGGTGGTGCTCAGCTGGATGGCCTTGAGCTTATCTACGAGCTTCCCGTTCTCACTGCCTTGACTGGTATTGAGTCTGTAGACCAGCCCAAGTGGACGAAGCGTGCTGGTGCTTACTGATTGGGATTGACAAGCGAAATGTGAATAGTTGATGAGGAAAAGGATATAGTAATGAGTGCAAATGCAAATATATTGATTTCCATAAATAGAGGTCTCTATGCTCAAATAACTTCAAATTAAAATTAAAGCGATGCACTTGAGGCAATCCGATTTCCCTCCTGATCAAACCGAATAGGACATCCACTAACCAGACTCTCCTGTAATGCCAATCCGATCTTCAATGAAGTCAACGCCGAGGTCAACTTTATAGGAAGCTCCTTATTATCCAGAATCGCAGCCGTAAACTCATTGACCTCGTTCACAAACGCCTGCTCATAACGGTCCATCCAGGTTGGTAAAATATCGTTCTGAACAGTATTCTTCGCAGTGACCTCAACCCTATTCTTCCGTGCCACAGCATTTATCGTGAGCTTCCCACCAGTACCAAAGATCTCCGTCATATTATCATAACCCTGGTTTCCAGTGCGAGAGTTATAGAAATGAGCGATCTTTCCACCCCAGAATTCCACCACTCCGACAGCATTGTCCGAGTCATGGAATTCTTCCATCTCATGATACCTTGCTATTACACCGGTAGCCCAGATCTTCTTAGGCTGGATATCTTCGCCCAAGAAGGATAACGCAAGGTCGATATCGTGGATCGTAGAATCAACGAATATCCCACCGCTTTGTCTAGCGTAGTTGATGAAGAATCCACTTTCATCGAATTCTTCAACGCCGTGAGAGCGGATGACAACTGGTTGTCCGATTTGACCCTCTTGAATCTTTAATCTGGCATCCTTGTAGCTATCGTCGAAGCGTCTTGTAAACCCGACCATCATCTTGGTCTCGGGAATGGACTGAGCCTTGCTTATTATGGCTTGGAGCTATCTCGTAATTAGCAAAGCATTTTATCTTTCTATTTGAAGATAGAAGACTCTACCTCATGGGTATCCAAAGTAATTGGTTTCTCGCATAGAACATGAATGCCCAGCTCAAGGGCCGAGAGACTCTGACTTGCATGCAATGCTGTTGACGAAGCGATGATGACTGCTTCCAGACCAGGAATTTTCACCATTTCCTCAAATGAGGAACAGATCTGTACCCCATGTTGAATCAAGTTCTGGTCTGCCCACTCGATATCAGCCTGGGCAGGGGAACATGCACATAATAGGGTTGCGCGGGGAGTAAGATGAAGAATGTTCAGAGCATGGCGTCGACCCATTCGACCAAGCCCAACAACACCGATTTGAAGTCTCTTTAGTCCAGTAGATGCCATTTTAGTTTGGAAAGGGATGTTAATTGAATTGACTCATTGAAAGGGCTTGAGATGATATTAATAGGTATCAATTTAGCGGAGAGAATTTCTTCATTTGTCCGATGCAGTATTGTAAGCCTAAATAAGGGTTAAAACGCCGAAAAGAACTCAATCTCATTGATTTTCTCTATAAATAAGGTGAATAGATGCTAATCTACTCCATACATAATTGTAGATGGAATCGCCGATATCTGGAGTATCTGGAGTATCTTTCCCCGCATTTACGGATTCTGATTTCCGTTCAGTGCAGATTATAGCACATAGCACATTGCACATTGCATTTAATTCACATTAGCGGACTGGATTTCCTGTTTAAACCTGTTTATAAACTGCTAGCTGACGTGTTGATCAGCTGTATCTTTTACTCGAATTTATAAACATCTCCTCCCTCACGGCCCCTCTGAATAGCTTCCAAGGTTCTCGTTACTACCCAAGGTCAACATGTCGAATGTACCAACTATCCGTTGGGGCATCCTAAGTATGAAAATACCAGCAAGAAAATGAAGCACATAAACTAACATTTCCTTAAAGCCACCGGCTTAATAGCCTCATGGTTCGTCTCAGACCTCATGATCGACCGACCCGACGCCAAAGTAAAGCACATCATCCAATGCATCGGCACATCAAGCCTGGAAAAAGGCCAGAAATTCGTGAAAGACTACTGCCCAAACGAGAATCCCCAGCTCTACGACTCCTACGAGAAAGTCTATAATGATCCCAACGTCGATATCGTGTACATCGGTACCCCACACGGCTACCACTACCGTGACTGCATGCAAGCAATAGCAGCTGGGAAAAACGTCCTATGCGAAAAAGCATTCACACTGAATGCCAAACAAGCACGAGAGATCTTCGCAGCTGCCAAGGAGAAGAATGTTTACATAGCCGAGGCGATGTGGCTTCGTCACCGACCTCTGTATCGCAAATTGCATGAATTGTTGCACCAGGATAAAGTCATCGGTGATATCACTCGTGTCTTTGCGGATTTCGCTTCGGAGATTGATATCCCGTCTTTACCTGTAACTTCTCGATACCGGGATCTGTCGCTTGGTGCGGGCTCATTGCTGGATCTTGGGATCTACTCTCTTACATGGCTTGCTGTTGCTCTTGAAGAGAAGGGATCGGCGAATACGGAGATGCCGAGTATCGTGGCTTCTCAGAGTCAGGAAGAGGGGATTGAGGTTGCTACCACTGCGGTTCTGCAGTATCCTGGTGGAGCTCAGGGTATTGCGACTAGCACTACCAAAGCAAAGGGCTCTCCTGGTAGAGTTTTTGTTGTTATTCATGGGACGAATGGTCATGTTGAGGTGTCAGGCGATGCGACATCTGTGCCCGAGTTCTTTACTGTGTGGGAGAAGCAAGAACGATATGGAGGGGCGTCAAAGGTGTTGTTTGAGAAGGAAGAATATGAGCATAGGGAATACAGATTCCCTGTGGTCGAACTGGGTTTTGTTTGGGAGGCTGATAATACTGCCTTGGATGTTCTGGCAGGGCGAAAGGAGAGCAGTATCATGCCGTGGGCTGCAACGGTGCATATGATGGAGATTATGGATGAGATTAGACGCCAAGGCGGAACAGTGTATCCAGGAGAGTAAGAAGATCTATACCGATAATAGATGAAATCAACTGGTGTATTCTCTGATGTTCATGTGCAACATTGTAAGAGTAAAGAGTAAGAGTAAAGCGGGTCAGAGAGATAAACAATTGGCCCCACACCGATCCCCAGCCACCTCATGAACATCGACCGTCGACATTTCCACTTTCTCCTTTCTTTTCTTCCATTCCGAATTGACAGCTGAATTCCTCTATTCAAGTCACTACTATTACAGAGCTTCTCATATCATACGGGGTTGCTCAGTCACCAATCCCAGCTGTGCAACACAACATCTCAGACTGTCTTATCAGATAATCTCAGCTACTCCACCCAACCACCCCGATCAGAGACTCGAACAGAAACAAAACACGAACCAAAAACAAGACAAAGAGACTCATAATCATGGACTCGATACCACTCGAGGACTCGGGTCTATCCCTCGAAGCCAAACTTGACACAACCTTCTCCCTAAACTCCAACCCAAACAATAACAACGACCTCTCATCACACCTCTCAAAACGATACACAACATTCTCCATCCCATCATCCTACGGGCGCATGCACTCTAGTCCCCCACCAGGGACAGTCGCAGGAATAGTAATCGGCAGTGTGGGCGGCGTCGTCCTAATCCTATACCTTACATTCCTAGCCCTAAACCCCGGCGGTCTAGCACGGGGTACTTCCTCCTCACTTGACGAAGAAGTGGTGGTAACGAGTCGACGGGCCGGATCACGACGCAGCAGAAGCAACAACACAATTGAGGTTGTGGAAGAGCGGGATCGACGATCGAGTTATCGGCGCAGACCTAGCCCACGCGATGATCACGATCATATCATTGTTGAGGAGTCGATGACGTCGGCGACCTCGGAGGGAAGGGATGTGATTGAGGTTGTTGAAGAGGAGTCTTCGATGGTGTCGTCTGTCTCTACTAGGCCGCCTCGAAGAGCGAGGAGTCATCGCTCAGGAGTGAGGACGGTTGATGCTCGTGATCCGTTGGATTATGGACATGATGAGAGTGATGTCAGTCGGTATTAGTTAACGTTTATGGGGATTCCAAAAGGATTGGATTTGCGATACCCTTTTTATCTTTATGTTTTTATCTATTCGAGCTCATATCTGTTTTGTCTCTGGTGGATTGAATGAGTTTATATGATTTATGCGATGCGCATGGAATTGATTTACAGCGTTGATGTATGTAATATGGGGCTAGACCTCTTTTCTACTCCACATGCCGGTTACTAGTTTCAAATTTTTGATATCCTACAAGAGATCCAATGTGCATCTGGTCTAGAACGAAGAGTGAATGAATTGTATAAGAACAGAGGTCGATAAACCACGACCCAACGTCGGGTGCTTTTGCGCCCAGGATAACAGATAAAACCAAGGATATGTGCGAGAGAAAACAATCAAAAGAAGGATTACAAAAGCAAAACCATGTTGACACCAAGCCGAGAGACAGATTTCAACCCCAGAAGAATCGTCTTCAACCAACGCCAGGAAAACCAAGACCAAGGAAATCGCAAAAGAAAAACGTAAAAACGAGAGACACGAACACTCAGACTGTATACGGAGTATCCATCCTCTCAATCATAAAACCAGACGGACCAATCGTCTTGTTCACAGCTCCAAGTCGAACTCGAGAGTCCGCGACCCGCAATGAATTTAGACGTATTAACCGCATCCGCATCCGGCGATCAATATCAACCACCCACTTAGAAGAGAATATCCAAGCAGCAACAGCAAGCCAACGCAGCCATTACACCCGCGCAAATACCGCCAGCTCCAGAGCCGCCGCGGCCTTGGTTACCGGCGTACCGATCGCCTCCACCATAGTAACCTTGCTGCTGAGGTGGGTAGCCCTGTTGAGGGGGATAGTACATCTGTTGCTGCTGGCCATAGTATCCTTGTTGCTGAGGAGGATAACCCTGCTGAGGGTAGCCTCCCTGGCCTCCCTGGTTGTAGTAATCACCGGATGCGCCCTGTGGTGGTGGGGAGTTGGGGTGGTTGTTATAGGCCGGCTGTGGGTAGGAGGGAGGAGGGCTTGTCTAATTCATAGACATGTTAGATCTATACATTATAGTTTGGAACTATATAAAGGTGGGGTTTGAATAGAGGGCCATTTCTCTCCGAATTTGCGGGTTACGTACGGGCTTGTTATAAGACATCTCGAAGACTTGAATGTGGAGCCGCTGTCAAAAGGATTCGGCCGATCTGCAGGTGCTGCAGGAGTGTTCGGGAGACGGGTGTGTATTGGATTGATATAGGAATCAACGTATAGAGGGTGACTAAGAGGGTGAAGGGAAAGAATACAAATATCCCCTCAAGATGGACGAAGAAAAAAAAACCTTGGCGGAAGCGCTGGGAAGGGGGGATTAAGTAGAAGAACGCGCGGATCGAGCAGTGAAAGTGGAGGATGTGGCGCAGTTCCGGGGATTGCGGCTGAGTCATCCACTACATTTGGAGTATGTAGAGTCCAGGTTCGGGCCGTGTTAGCGCCCTGATATCTAGTTAGGTAACAGGATTCTTTCACTTAAAAATAGTCTAGACTAATAATTGGTCTGTCATGGACCAGGATTTTATTATCAGAAGAAGAACACAGTGGAATAAGTGAGAAAGGAGATATCGATTCTGGCTTTTGAGGTAAACAGAACAGACGCTGTCCAATGTATAAACGCGAAAATTAAAATGCACATGGGTCAAAAAGTTATAGAGAGGAAAATGCTAGACACAATGCTAGACTGTGTGTATGCGACGGGTGAGGTGAGGGGGGAAATTATAACCAAAAATTTGTGGGAGAAATGATTTATGCTTGGTCCTCCAAAGAAGCCTTCTCCAGCTCCTCGGCGGCATCGGCAGCGGCATCCTGCTCCTGAGCCAGCTCAGCCTCAGCAGTAGGGGCACCATTGGCCTGAGCAGGCTTCTTGGCAGCATCGGTGCTACGGCCGTTGGTCTTCTCAACCTTAGCCTCTTCCTCCTCCAGGCGAGCGATCTCCTCCTGGGCCTTCTTGATGTTCTATATGACAAAAGAGGTTAGTAACTGATGAAAACGGGTGATATATGAGGGCAAAGATATATAAAAACTCACCTCCTCGGTCTTGCTGGCCTGAGTGCTCTTCCACTCAGTGATCTTAGCAGCCAGCTTCTCAACAACAGCGGGGACATCGGACTGGTTCATGGGAGGGTCGATCTTGATCTTGCCGAACTCCTCGATGATACCAACGTTCATGTTGAACTTGGTAGCCTCAGGAGCGGCAGCACCCTTCTTGCCCTTCTTGCCCTTCTTACCGGCAGAGCCGATGAAGTAGTCCTCCTCACGGTCCTCCTTGCGGACAACCTTGACACCCTTCAGGCCGGAGTCATCGACGGTACGGCCCACACCGGCACGGAAGCTGCTACCCTCATCCTTCTTCTCATCAAGACCAAGAGCCGCAAAGTCGTAAGCGGGGTCGAAGTGGCGAATGAGACCCTGAGCGGTGATGATCTCGTCGGTGTAGGCCAGACGAGAGGCCTCCTCGAGCTTCTTGTCAGCAACCTTCTTGCGCTTCTCACGCTCAAAGGCATCGCGCTCAGCCTTCTGGCGCTCACGGCGCTGGCGCCAGGCCTCATCCTCGTACTCCTTGTAGGCACGGCGAGCCTTGAAGTAGGTATCCTTGATCTCGCGGATAGCGGTGTACTTCTTCTGCTGGTCGTTGCGCAGCTTGGTGCGCTCGTCACGGAGAGCGTTCAGGTTCTTGTAGACGCTGTCCTGCTCGGCCTTGATGGCATCCAGCTCCTTCTGGATCTCGCCGTACTTCTCACCAAGAGCCTTGGCCTCGGGGTTGTCGAGGGTCTTCTTGAGCTCGGCAATCTGGGCCTTGAGCTCGTTGATACCCTTCTGGGCCTCATCCAGACCAGCAAAGCCCTTGCGCTGCTTGCGGAGCATAGAGATGTCAGACAGAGCCTTGCGCTCGTCAACCAATCGCAGAGTACCGGAGTCGACCTGCTTCTCGAGACGGGCGATCTCCCGGTCGATCTCCTCGACGTTCTTGAATGACATCTTTCCGCGCGAGTTGTTCTGCTCCGCAATGCGGGCCTTCAGGGTGGACTCCAGAGCATTGATCTTCTCCTGGACGCTGGTACGGGAGGACTTGAAGCCGGATTGCTTCTGGCGGATCGAGGACAGCTCGGCGCGGAGTTCTTGCTGCTTCTTAGCGACGGGGGAGTCCTGGTTGTTGGGCTTGGCGTTGTCCAACTTGGCCTTGATCTCGTTCTTTAGATGCGCATTAGTAATTGATCATGTTTTCCGCTATTTTCAAACAAAGAATATACAATGCATTGTCAAAGGGTTGGAACAAAATCAAGGCATAGGGTGACACGAGGACACCATGGCCTCGACGCCACAATCCCGCCGAACATTGCAATTGTGCGCATTTCACCGCAAAGTTCACTGAATGGAATAGAAAATATCAAAAGTATCATACCAGCTTCTCCTGGGCAGCAGTGTGCTCCTTCTCGGCCTGGGCCAAACTGGCCTTGTAGGCCTCCTCATCGGGCTTGGTGGGCTTAACCCGAGGCTCCGCAGCAGGGGCAGTGGTAGCCATTATTAAGGAATGGTCGAAGCAAAGGGAATGTAGAAGGGTGAATTGCTTCACTGGGAAGAAGGTACAAGTGAATGAAAGAATTCAGGGAGAAAAAAAAAGAAAAAAGGAAAATTCACGAAGTCCAAGAAGCCCACGAGGGGGAAAGGAGGCTAGTGAATAATTAAAACGGTTCGGTCAGTTTCTCCGCTTTGACTAAGTGAAGTTCGCCTGGCAGAAAGTTCCCGCCGATTTTTCTCTTATCTGGTACCGCGACCTCCTCCACCTCTAAGTCTCCTTTAGATCGGGTACAAGTCGCGCCTATTTGCTCTTGTCCTATTCTTCCTCTTCTACATCTCAATTCAATTCATCATGGATGGGGATCTGTCCCACCGTGGCGGCGGTGATGAGGCCGACAAGGAGATGACCCGACTTTGGCGCACCTGGAGAACTGTCTACGAGATGCTTGCGGACCGCGTGAGTTTTCCTCTTCCAAAGCTTTGAAGCTTACTGGGATCTTTTTGGATTAGCGGGGGATTCATGGCTGACCATAATTGCTTTGGGAATAGGGTTACGAGGTCTCCGACGAAGAGCTTCAAGTCTCGCTGAACGATTTCAGAAGCAGATATTCTGACCCTATGGGATACCCTGAGTATGCAACCCCCCAGACCAAGCTCGATGAATTCCTATGTGCATTGCTTTGAGGAATATGTATACTGGCTGGTCAAGAATGCAAAGAAGAAAGCACAAAAAAGCTAATGCGCTTTCCACTCTCAGCCGCGCGAAGATGAAGATCCAAGCCCGCCCCACTGAGGAAATGAAATTGAAATACACTGCCCTCCCCAGCAAATCCAACCCCAACCCCCAGCCCGACTGCGGTACCATCTACGTCGACTTCTGCCCCGATTCTACCGGCGTTGGAACCAAGCAGGTTCGCGCATTCAACCACATTGTCGACGAGAGCAACTTCCACACCGGTGTCTTCGTCACACAGACTCCTATCTCCCCCTCTGCTGTCCGTCTTCTGAGCGGTGTCCCCGGCCGTATCTGTGAACACTTCCAGGAGCAGGATCTGCTGGTTAATATTACCCGCCACGAGCTGGTGCCTAAGCACGTTCTGCTTAGCCCCGAGGAGAAGGCACGTCTGCTGGAGCGTTACCGATTGAAGGAGTCCCAATTGCCGCGCATGCAGGTTTCTGATCCCGTGGCTCGGTACCTGGGTCTGCGCCGAGGACAGGTTGTCAAGATTATTCGCAAGTCTGAGACTGCGGGTCGTTACGCTTCTTACCGATGGGTGCTGTAAAGGGACACGCGAAGCGTGACAAAAAAAAATTATTGGAGATGGGTTTTCGCGAGTGCTCCAGGTTCTTTCTTCGTGGTCAGCAAATGAAAGCGCCTCGATCATTTGATCTGATCGAGGGAACTTGGGGATCCACCACCCATGCGCATATGAGTCCCGACCTCTCAGACAAATGCATGATTCTTGTACCAACTGCCAAAAGAAATCAGCACCCACTTAGGGCAGTGGTTACAAATCCTGAGAGGCCAGCGAGAATCAGGCACGGAGTTTAGTTTGTTTATTTTTTGACTGCACCACACAAACGAACCTAAAAAGTTGTATTCTGGGCAGCATGGCGTACTGGCGAATTCTTTCTACGCGCGGAAGGAGGGTGAATCTGATACGTGAATTTTACATAGTAATGCTCTGCCATGTTTGCTGATCGAGCTAGATGAATACACTGAATGTCTATATGGAAATTTGTTCCTAGGACAATCTTTCTATAGCGCACATATAAAGATATTCAAGTTTAGACTCTTATTCTGAGGTAGAACAGCATTTGATTAAAATATTTTCTTATATACAATATGTGTTTGTTTTTCTCACATGCGTAGATGCCCAGTTCAAGTTACAATCAAATGCAAATGCCACACAACGCCCACGAATGCCTATCCGACCCTCGAGAGTCTGTGCAATATGTTCCCCAAAAACCTCAGATGCGAAGATTTACTCCTTTTTTGCGTCAGACTTGGCAGCCGCTGCAGCAGCCACAGCTTGTGACTTTCTATGCTTTTCCCGCTTCTCCTTGATATAGTTCCAGCTCTTGCCGATGCCTGCAGTCAAGGGTCCCTTGATAGTCTGAATAGTGCTAGGCCAGCGAATTGTCTTCATGATTGAGGTTGAGACTTCTTCCTGCAACTTCTCATCACCGGCAATACGACGTTCGAAAGGACCTCCCTGAGGACGACGAACGACATCTTGCTTGTCATTGCTCTCTTCCATCATCTTGTCAAACTCAACCCGAGGGATCGCATATCGACCCTGGTACTGGAAGTATAACTTCTCACGGAATGACTCTGGCAGACGTCGAACCATGTTTCCACGCTTAACGGGGTCCATATCCTGTGCCATGCCCAGAATAGCATCAGGGTCATCGATCCAATCAGCTTGACTGCAACGAGGATCCTGGAACATGACATTCGGCAAGTTGTTGATGAGCGGTGCGTACAAGCGGCGGAAGTGCGTCATCTGCCCGGAAACAATATTGCGCACCTTGCCAGGGTCCTCAGCTGGGAGAACCATACGCAAGTCACCCATGTAACTGATGCCGGCAATAGTGCTATAAAGCTCGAATTCACTGAACTTCTCTGGAAGAAGCAGTAGAGCCACACGCAATGCTGAGAGAAGGTTCATTTGATTTGCCAGTCGCACCTTGGGGTGATCGCGAAGAATCTTGACGGGCTTGTGCAAGCGACCTGCGAGATACAAGGTGTTCCACTGGGTCAGATCTTGGCATAGAGTGTCCAGGTTTACGACACCATATTTAATCAGTGTTCCGTTGACTGTGATATGAGTATTGAAATAAACACCGGCTCCAAAGCGGTCCTGAACTTGCGAAACAGCGTATGAACCGAGCGAGCCGAGGCCAGAGTAATGATCACGATGCTGAGTGAGGTTCAGGTCGTGCCAGTGCTGACTGTAGGAGACACCGAAAATGAAATCAATCATCTTTCCAGATCCCTGTTGCATGTTCTTGATGGCGGCCGGCGCTGAGGGGTGGGTTGGGGATGAGGAAGCTGCACTGCCATTCTGGGAAAACACGCCCGAGCCGTAGGCAAATGCATATCTGATAGGTGCTCGGAATTGCCACAGAATCTGTCGCAAAGCCTCCTTGAATTCCTGGTTGATGATCATGTGTTGATTGACTCCAAAGTCCTTGGATGGGAGCTCGGAGAAGTTCGAGATCTGCAAGTTAGGGTTTTGATCCCAATCCGCATCGGATAGCGAGGAGGAGGTTGATAATGAAGCTTTCGATGATGACAGTGAAGAGACATTGTATAAGAATGGGGATTTCGTAAGATTCGAGTTCGCCGATAGGAGTAAAGGAGAGTCTGAGGTCGACCGGGAATCAATTGCGAAATAACGAGTCGAAGCGGGCAATCTCGGAAGAGATGAGCAGCGAGTTTGAAGGCGCCAGAGAGTGTAAGGGCCGCCATTCCGAGAGGATAACATCTACATGGTGGATAAGGATCAGTATTATGGTCCAAGCTAGCATATTCTAGTGAGTTTAGGGTTGGGGCTCAAGCTCGGACATACTGTTGAGCGCATGATTGCGGATTCAAGGGAGATGAAGGAGCGGAGCACGCGGCTCAAAAGGGCAGATCAAGCTAAATCACAACCCCGGGTCATGGAGCGTAGTCGATGGAAGTCAATGGCAAGAGCAGAGGGAACAAAACACGTCCCACGCTGGTTTATCATCAAGTTCACCAAAAAGATTCCCGTTGGTCTGACGTCGGGGAAGATGACATAATAAGATCACGTGAATCCGCGTATCTGCATAACAACGCTATCAACGGCCGCCCGCAGGTGTAAACAGACCATATCAACACCGACAAACACGCCCTTCGCCCACTCGACAACCAGCGCCGATTTCCGATTTTCGACTTGATTTACGACCTGCGGATTGAGGACTCATTGTCCTCAACACTAAAATTGCACCATGGGATCCGAAATGGACACTTTCGCGGCCCGTTTAGCCAGCTTTGACGCCGTGCTCAAGCCTGACAAGCGGCGATCCTCCGGCGTTAAAGGTCCTCGATTCATCGGGTGGCCTCACTCAAACCCGTCGCCTGAAGAGGTAAATGATTTTGAAGAAACTTTTCTTTGATCGTGAAGTGATTGAGCTAACACCAATATTCTTTAGTTGGCACGCGCAGGATTCTTCTACAAACCTTACGAGAGTAACCCCGATAACACGACATGTTTCGAGTGTGGCCGAGCATTGGATGGATGGGAGGAGGATGACAACCCAATCACTGAGCATCTGAAGCACTCCCCTAATTGTGGATGGGCAATTACAATGGATGTTTACCAGAACAGCTCCAACCATGGCGCGATTGACGACCCGACCAGCGATCGCATTACACAAGCACGATTGGCTACATTTGGATCAGCGTGGCCTCACGACGGGAAGCGTGGTTGGGTTTGCCAATCTGAAAAAGTAAATCTCTCTTTGATCCCAGGCTTCGAATTTCAGCTCACAAATATTATAGATGGCCGAGGCCGGATGGTATTTTTGCCCCACGGAAGACAGTAATGATTTGGCCAGTTGTGCATACTGCAAACTCTCCTTGGATGGATGGGAACCCAAGGATGACCCATAGTGAGCCCTGCTCCTGCCTGGTACAGAAGATGATCGAGACTAATAGTTTCCTAGTGAGGAACATCACCGCCGCTCTCCAGGTTGTTCTTTCTTCATATATGGACAAGCTCCCGCAAAGAAAGGAAAGGGTGCGAAATCTAAGAAAACCCGCGTTTCAAAAGCATCATCACGTCTCTCCACCCAATCTGTCGACACGGTTGCCTCCGAAGCCCCAGGCATGGATATCGACGACTCAATGGATCAAAGCATAATATCACAAGCACCCGCGAAACAGAAGGCGACAAAGAAAACAGCGAAAGGCAAAGGAAAATCGACGAAGAACAAGAAAGAGAAGGATATCGTTGAGACAGAAAGCCATGTGGAGATGGACGACGAACCCGAGCAGCTTGAGCCTGAAGAGTCTGAATCCTCGAAACCAAAACGCCGAGGAAGAAAGAGAGCGAGCGAAGAGATCAGCAAATATGATTCTGAATCCGTTGCTGTTGACGAGCAGAAAGACTTATCTCCGGAGCCTCCTACCAAACGCCGCAACATGCGCGCGGGAAGCAATATTTCTCCAACCTACAATTACGAGTCCAATGATGATGATATGCCAGATGCAGCTCCTGTTGAAGAGGAACTACAGGAGGAGAAACCTAAAAGGGGTCGCAAGAAGAAGGGAACCTCCAAGAACAGAAAGGCTTCTGACGTTTCAGTGATGTCTAAGAGTGAATCTAAGGCGCCCGCTCCTCGTGACTCGGAAATAGATGCTGTGATCCATGCAGGCTTAGAAGAAGATGCACCTGAGGAGACTGTGCCTGAGCACACAGATGTACAAGAGCCAGAGGCAGAACCAGAGCCCGAGCCAGCTCCCCGTGCAAAGAAGAAGGCTGGTAGAAAACCAAAGTCTGCTTCCAAGCAAGAGCCCGAAAACACACCAGCAGATCGTGAGGAGCCTGTGGAGCAACCAGAGGTTAATCCTGAACACGAAGTCGAGACCACAGAAGTGGTGGAGGAAGCCATCGAAGAGCCAGGCCCGAGAACCAAAGCAGGCAAGGTGCCCAAGAAAAGAGGACCTAAGAAGGGCAGCAAGAGAGGTGAAAGCAAATCGAAGGACGCTGAACCTCGAGAATCCTCTGGTAGTAAAGCTGGCCTGGATGATGACGCTGCTGAAGAACAGCAGGAATCATTCTTGTCTGTGGAACCTGCCAACCAGGAGTCTATGGATCAGCCTGAACCGCAACCTGAGCCAGAGCTGGAACTGGAAACCCCAGAGAAGCCAGCCGTGAAGAAGTCCTCCAAGAGAGAAGAGAAGGCAAAGAAGACTAAGAAGTCGAAGAAGAAGGCGCCATCACCCACACCTGAACCGGAGGAAGAAGAGCCAGTTGAGGACGAGCCAATTGAGGACGCCGTGATAGAAGACCAGGTCGATCACCGACAGAACGAACCATTGTCGCCGTCTGTAGATGACGAAGGCTATGAGACTCCGGATGATGATTTGCCTGACCAAGTCGAGATGATTGAACCTTCTGGGTCTTCTCCAGAGGCGCAGAAGAAACAAAGAACACCCGTGCCTCCTAAAACGACTAAGCGATTCAGCGACATTCCCCACGAAGAACATCTCGCTGAGTCGATCACAAAGTCTCACAGCTCTCGTGGCAACAATTCGCAAAGGACATCTCAACAGTCAAATCGGCCTGTTTCACCACTTCCATCAACCCACCAGAGCACATCTTCCATGTCACCGCAGTCTTCTGATGCAGAGAACCGACCTCCCTCATCTCGACCACCGGCTGCCCGCCAAATTGTGCCTTCACAAGAGCTGCATGCTCGGACCCCCCTGGCGGCTGCCACCCCCTCACCCTCGAAGCGTGGCTTCAACGTTGGATTCGCGCCTTCGAGTCAACCTTGGACTCCGGTTGACGTCGATGAGGCCTTGTTCGGAGAAGCCAGTGACAAGGAGAACGCCGATATCGCTGGGCTTCTCAGTGGTGTCAAGCGCGGACTGACAAGTCCGGAGAAGAAGATGACTGTAGAGGAATGGATTATGTGGAATGCGAAGAATGGCGAGGAGCGATTGAAGCGTGAATGCGAACGGCTTGTGAGCCAGTTCGAGAAGGAGGGTGCCCGGGCCATGCAAAGGCTCGAGGCTATTGAATGCATTGATTAAACGACCTCGCATCAGCGGTGTTTATTTGGTTTCTAATCTTTTTTATGGGTCTTGGTTCGGCGTTTTGGAAGGATATGTCCATGTTCAATGTTACAGTATTGTCCTCATATTTTGCTTTCGGTATACCCAATACCAATACTGTTCACAACAAAGAACCCAAGTTGCTTTCTTTCACTTTTAGTATAATATGCCAGTGGTACCTAGTAGGTAACCAAGTAGCTGATCAAATGAGCGACTAGGTACAAGTCCTCGTAAAGACAACAAATTTGAGATAAGATAAAAACATGCCCTGAACGCCATGGGTATCATAAAGTAGGTCTGTATTTCATGCACTCTTTCCATCCAACTCAAGCAATGATTCCCAACCTGCCCTCCCAGCCATCATCTTCCTTCTTGACCCCATCGCCACCCTTGCGCCGCTTCTCAGCGCGCTTGCGTCTCTTCTCCTCCCGCTCCTTCGCATCGATTTCCTCCCGTTCACGAAGACGCTCTCCAAGATCGAGCTGCCAAGCCCTCCTCTCCTCTTCCTCTCTCACCCGCTTCCGATGAGCAAGCATTCTCAACCGCTCCCGCACCTCCTCCACAGAAGCCCGCATAACATCTCCACTCTGTCCTGTCGCAATCAAATGCTGCTTGCTGTTGTAGTGCTCCACAAGCTGGATATTATCCTTGAATGTCAAATCACAGTCTGAGCAGTAGAATCCCGCTCCTCTTCCGCGTTTTCCCAGTGCCGCTCCGGCGGGTACAATAGTTGTCTTGCCGACCATCGACGCCACGTCCAACCGTGAGGTACGCGCGGTGGTGGCTTCCAGAGAGCTGTAGTCTACCGGGGCATGGTATTTCTTTCCGAGGAGCTTTGCTTCGTATCGGGCTTTGCCTTCGGCTTTTCGTTTGGCTTCTTGGTCGGCGGCTTTTTTGGCATATTCTTCTTTGTCCCAGGTCTTGCGGAACTCGGTGTCCGAGGCGGGAGGACCGCCATAGGCGCCTTTTTGTTGAGACATTTTAGGTGGGTTTGTGAGGTTTGTGAGGATGTGATGTTAAGTAGAATCGAATGAGCTTGAACTTTGAAGCTTGGGAGGTTTGTGGAAGGCGGTGGGGGTATTCTGCCCATCCATGTGATGGATTAGGTAATCAAGGGTCTCTTGAGAACAATTTACATGGAGTCTATACAAACACTGCATAAGATATGTCCAAAAGTTGAGGTTTGGTCAAATAGGACTGTTGTTGGAAGAATGGATTCCATATATTGAGTCAAGCTCAGTGCATATGCAAAACTGGATCTTGACAACGCCATTTCTCCACATTGTGTCATGTCAGACTCAAGGCAACCCCAAAAATAGGCTAAGGCACCCGGAGTCTAGAAAACGAGGTGATCTCGTGTGGAGATACTCTGAATAGAAGCTAGCAAAAGTGGCTGAAACAATAGGCATCCGTATTGTGGAATCATATAATCCAGCATTTAAAATGTAAACCAGGCCCTCTTTAAGTTCTCCAACCCCGGCTCTCTTGCTTCTCACCTCACCTCCTATCCCCCGCAACCCACCATCACAGACAATGGAATCCTCAGTGCCTTCATCGACACAACCGCACTCATCAATATCAGCAATGAGGAGACGTCGTACCGTACTACTGGACCTTCCTTCAGAAATCCACTTCCAGATCTCATCGTATCTCCTATACCCTGATGCGCTAGCTCTGAAACACACTTGCCGCCATTTCTACAGTCTGGTGTATACGGGCGTACACCTCAAAGTTGACTGGCTCGTTCAACGATTCGAGCGCAAGCTTGAATGTCCCATGGAGAAATGCTCGTTTCGCACAGATGAAGTCTTCTGCAATAACCAGATTCGTCGCATTATGGAGCGTCGACGGTGGCATCTTGAGTGTCGACCTATTCCAGGTGGCTGCTGGATTATTGAGGGACAGAGTTGTAGTGCAGATTTGGTGCATACGTGGATGAAGAGACACCAGAAGTACTACAGGAACAAGTGGGTGGGGAACGCTATTCGGGAAGGTGAGAAAAGTGATCCATGTCGATGCTGTGTTTATGGTCTGTGGTATGATGCTTGACTGCTAACATTGGTTTCGGATATAGTTCTTGCTGTTACAGCGATTTCCCTCATGCTCAAATTGGTGTGGATACTTGTGAGCCGGTTAGTTTACCCAAGGTTGTCTCAGGAGCATCTAGAAGATGCTCAGGTGCTGACATGTGTATGCACTTATAGCATTTACAGTGGTGAGACGCAAGGACTCTTACCATCTTTGGCGTCGAGTATTGCAGATTATCTGAGGTCTAATTGAAATGTTATCGAATGTTTCAAGGTCCGATTATTATTCCGTTTGCAAGCAAGTCGCAGATCTACGGGCCTATGAGTATTGCACGAAGACAAAATGTTGAAGGATTGATTCTACAGACATTGATGCCTTATCATGATTTTCATCTAATAATAATATCTTTCTATACCGTTTTACCGTCTTGGTCTACATGATGTGGTAGATTTGATACTCCAATCTGGGGACCCGGATGTACGAGCTTCAAGCAAGCTCCCTTGGGACACACTACTACCCTTAACGTATGCCATTGGCCATCTAATAGCTCCACTAAGCTTGCTTAATTCGATTCAGCTCGATCTGAAGCTCCCTTACTCATAGATCGAGCCCTAATCCGGATTATCTTATCGCTGACGTCACAACGACGTGCCCATATACTTCCAAGATCGCAAACAGAACAAAATGATATAAAATGCAATAGAAATTCTCTTGCCAGTCATTGAGCTCTCAAATTCATCATATCTTGTTCAATATCACACAAATCAACTACAATCATGTCTACCGACCCATCTATCAACACCAGCACAGGTCAACATGCCGTGGACCCTTACAAGACCCAGAGCTTTGAAGATCCGCCTCTACCCCAGAAGATTGAGGATCTGGTCGACTTCATCTCAGAGGTCAAGTTTGGCATGTTAACGACTAAGCAGTCAGATGGTGAGCTCTTGACATCACGATGCATGGCTCTCGCCGCACAAGTAAGTCCAAAATATCAACTACACATAACAATTCGAATCACGTCTAATCGCACATTATTTGCAATAGCAAAATGGAGGCATCGACCTAATCTTCCATACAAACCTCTTCTCCGGCAAAACAATGGACCTTACCCTCCACCCCAAAGAAACCAACATGTCTTTCCTCGACCCTGTCAACGGAGCTTGGGCTTCTATCTCCGGCACAGCAAGTATCATTGCCGACCCAGCCACCGTCCAGAAATATTACTCGCCAACATTAAAGGCATGGATCGGAGACATGGGTGATGGAGTGCATGATGGAGGTCCTACTGATCCACGAATTGGCCTAATTAAGCTTGAAGCGAAGCTTGCAACACACGTTGTTGCTAGGAAGGGGATCCTTGGTAGAGCCGTTGAGACGGTTAAGGGAGCTGTACAGGGTAATGTGCCTGCTGTCAATTCTATTCGGGAGTTGAGTACGGAGGAGTTGGCTGAGTGTAAGTTTGAACTTGAATACCTTGGACTCGGGTCAATTTGAAGGTTGGAGGGCTAGTACTGATACTGCTTATAGGGCGCCAAACTCATCAGAAATGAGCTCAGTTTGGTATTCAATGGTTTACCTACTTGCATCATGAGATTTCTCATATTTTCTCAAGCCATTGAAATGAAATGATGTACTATTCAAGCTGTTGAGATAGTCACATGCAAGTTCTAATGTTAGTATTGATAACATGTTCAAATATCATGACATCGTCTTCATATCCGAGTGTAGAATCTCTACATTTGATATTTCAATATTGACGCATGATTGAATATTCCTGTCCACTGGTTATCTCGCTCCTATATCGGAAGTTCCCTGTGTCATGGCTTAGTATGTACACCATGCTACTAGTAGTAGACACTAATATTGAAACACCCAGTCGGTCTGTAGTTATAGTTAGACCAACTTGAACCCGTGACTTCAACCTTTTATAAGAACTTGAAGACCTACTAGCCCTTTACTGCACAGCATCGCATGACCATCCAGATGTTTGTTAAGAGATTAGGTCTTACCTATAATATCACCTTGATCCTGATCCTTGACACATCCATCACCTTACTGATACTATACCTTGCCACTATCCATATATCAACGCAACCCACATCCACTTATGGCTTACATCTTTATCAATATCTACGCAACGATACTGATCAGAGTTTGGGAAATCTTCGCACTCGAAAGTGAAATGAAATTGAAAGGCCACAAGAGCCCACGACGCAATGAAAAGCCGCCAGAAACTGAAGACTGGCTGGCTGGGTATCTTCGCAAACCCAGAAAACGCCAAAGCAAAAAGAAAGAAAGAAAAAAGAAAAAAGAAACCACAGAACCCCCCTGGCTTGCTAATTGAATTAGATCTGAAAGCAAAGTTAGTAAGTTATAACTGAAAAGTAGGGAATAATATGAGAGATACTAACCAAGCGCAGGGTGTTTCGAGCCGGCACTCGCCCGTTATGCAGCAGCATCGCCACTGCCTGCTGCGGGGTGGCCTGCAGCTTTCGGTATGCCTCCCGGATATGCCGGGGCTCGATAGGAGTTCTGCCCTCCTCCGGCGGGTCGAACAGACCGGTCTCACGCTTCCGCTTCTTCGCGGTCTCGCCAGAAGTATCCGCGCCACCACGATTCTTCTCGTGATCCTCGCGCTCCTTGACCTTGAGCGCCTCCTCTGTAAGAGTCTGGACAATCTCGAAGGTCAAGAAGCCGAGGATATCAACGATGTCATCGTTTGGCTTGGACTCCGTGACGATACCGAAGCCGGCCCACTCGCGAAACCGCTTGCTCTTCCGGTAGGTGAACGAGGCTTGGCGGCACTCGGACCAGAAAACGTACTCTTCCCGGGTCATATTCTTCGTGCGTTCGTCGGCGGCAGCGAGACGCTGGAGGGTTGCATAGTTCTGCTCCTCCTCCTCTTCGTCCTCTTCGTCGTCACGCTCCGGAATCTGCACGGAAAAGAAGCTGTGGACGTCCCATGCCAGTCCCACTTTGGCCCGCTTGTTCTTCGGCTTGTTGGCGACATCTTGGGGACCTGCGCCCATACCAGCGGCGTCGTCGGCACCAGCAAAATCAGCGGCATCCGCTCCACCCTTGTCGTCGGAATCCTTGACGTTCTTGCGAACATCTTTCCAAGATAAGAAAGTTCGAAGACGGGAAACCTTGGCCTTGTCGTGGCGGATCAAGAAAATGAGGTCATCGGTTGAGATGGAGCGTGATCCTCGGCGGGTTGCAAGCTGCGTGCTGCGGGTAAGCTGTCATAAAATTAGCTCGAATCCTTGACATGGAACTAAGGGCCAGACAAACAATTTCCAGGACTTGTTGGCGAGTGATGTCTTCGATCAGGGTGGTAGTGTCGATGGACGGCTCGGCCGTTTCTCCAGAGACAAACATCATCTGACGGATCATGTTAATAATCGACGCTTTAAGATCTTTGTCGGTCTTCAAAGGGTCTTCGGCGTCTTTCATGTCTTCCCCGGTCTCGCTAGCAAGGTCCATCAAGTATTCCAAGGTGCCTTGGTTGTTCGCGAATGGATCCATAGCTCCAGCAATGGATCTATCGTCACTGGAATGTTCAGCATCATCGGGGCTAGACGAGCCATCGGTGCTTGATCCATTCAGTGTGCTCGATTCACTGTGGTACGGTTCATCATCGTCTGGATTCTCATCGCCTGAGCCTTCATTGTCAGGGTCTTCGCTGGCGGAATGATCATCGTCGGAATCTTCATCCTCTCCATTCTCATCCACTGAATCCTCATCGTCCGAGTCTTCACTATCTGAGCTTTCACTGTCGGAATTCTCATCGTCGGAATCATGACCAGAGTCTCCATTACCCGAGCCTCCACTGCCTGAGCCTCCACTGCCTGAGCCTCCACTGCCTGAGCCTCCACTACCTGAGCCTCCATCGCCAGATCCTGAATCATCTACACCATTGGTAAGGTTGGTTTGAGAGCTCGAGGACTGGTTCCCGGGGCCAGGGGGACGATAGTTGGGATTGGGGAATCGAAGACGAAGACGGGGCGGGTGATTATTAGGGCCATTGCCCGAGACTTGGCGTGGTTGACATTCGGAGTTTGGGAGCCGAATGCGAGTGGAAGAAAGAAGATAAGCCTCCTGTGGGCTGCGCTGGTACTTGGGGTTGGGAATCCAAGTACGAATGGGAGAAGTGCTCTGACCATCGCACAAAATATCCAGCTGGGAATCCTTGCTGTGGACAGTTGCAAGAACAGGACGTGCTTCAGACACACAGCCTTGTCTGTTGACCAAAAGGGTAAGAGCACGAGGTAGGTGTCGGGGGTCGCTGCGAATGCCCTCACAGTCAGATTGACGGAACAGTGGAAGCATGGGCAAGTTGGAGCCAGCTTCGATGCTCTTGAGCTGGGACATTTCTTGGTCAGGAAGCTTCATTGCTTCCTTTACCGCGGGTCGAAAACGGTGGGCAGACATCACGAGAGCAGGTTGACCAGGAAATGGGTCAAGACGACTGGGTCGGAAGAAGTGTCGGAGGACAATATGAACCACCAATCGAATAGTATGCGAGAAAGGCTATTCGAAAGCAAAAACTGGCACAGGTTGAAGCAGGAAGGGTCAAGAAAGTTACGAGATATTTCTCGAAGGCGGAGGAAAAAAAGACGCGTTTTCGGTGCAGAGAAATATCAAGATCTTGCGGAATATCCCGAAGTAAACAGGCGCCAGTTAAGCCACAGCGATATTCGACCATCGATAGCCTCGTGATCGAGATGGACAAACAAACAGCGATAAGGGCTAGGGCACTATGGCCACGAGACCAGGTCAAACAAATGCTTCGCCGCCATGGGAAGGCTAGCAGTACGAGGAATATCCCGTCACTCATTCCGGCACGTGCTTCACTCCTATGCTTTTTCAGACAGATGTGCAGAAGGACATTATCGAGGCGGTGAAACGCTCATCTGTGAACGCAAACTTCACTCTATGAACACTAAGTTCACAGGCATAATTATTTCCCCATGCCCGAGAGGGCACAGATAGCATCTTTAATCAAGACAATGCATGCCAGGCGCAACAGTATAGGCACCAATTTCGAAGACATGAAAAAGACCGAAGACCCCAATAGTACCTGTAAAGGAAGTTAAATAGGATTGGCAATAACCTACCTGCTGAATCTCCTGCCGATACTTAGGCTGACGATCGGAGCTCATGATGGCGGCTCCCTGCAACAGCAGCAGTCACGACGAAAGCAGCAGTTCGTCCGATATCGAAATGGGCGCAAATCAACTTAAGCTGCTTGGAGGAGTGGACAAAGCAGTCGAGACGAATGTATTCGGAATAAAGGTGACACTATTCCCAGTTCCAATGATGAGACGAGAAGCTGGACTCGAAGGAGAGAGACCAGGAGAAAGGGAAGTTGGAACCTTGTATGGGGGCGGCGATAACGATAAGGCACGATAATCGGACATTCACTTCCGCCGCATGTCCGGGCGGTGAGCAAGTGTGGCCGATTCTGCCGCGGGGCAAATGAATTATTTTCGATCGAGGGGAAGTTTGACGTTCTTTACGACTCAATTGATCTTTTTACCACTGCTGAAACGATGTTGCATCTTGTTGGTCTTGGTCTCGCGGACGAGACGGATATTACCGTCCGTGGCTTGGAGATTGTCAAGCGCGCGGACCGGGTTTATCTTGAAGCATACACTGCTGTCTTGCTTGTGGACAAGGAGAAGCTTGTAAGTTGAATCTGTCATACTAGTTTTTGGGGATTTTTATATACTCCTTTATACTCCGCAGCTATGACACAATACCCAGGTGGAGTTTCATGGGCGTCTTCGGCGAACTCCGCTAATGATATATTTAGGAAGCTTTCTATGGCCGACCAGTTATCGAGGCAGACCGTGAGCTAGTTGAGACTGGCAGCGATGAGATCCTCGCCGGAGCAGACAAAGTCGACGTTGCCTTCCTAGTCGTCGGCGATCCATTTGGGTAGGTACACCTGGGCATCATCCAGAACTATTAGTTCCAGCTGCCATATGTACGTGCATATAACAACCAACTAACATTTAAACAGCGCAACAACACACACAGACCTAGTCCTCCGGGCCCGCGAACTCGGCATCCAAACCAATGTCGTGCCCAATGCCTCCATCATGTCCGGAATCGGCTGCACAGGTCTCCAACTGTACAACTTCGGCCAAACAGTCAGCATGGTATTCTTCCTGGACAACTGGCGCCCATCATCATTCTACGACCGTATTCGCGAGAACGTGCAAATCGGTCTACACACCCTCGTTCTCTTGGACATCAAGGTTAAGGAGCAATCCATTGAGAACATGGCGCGCGGCCGCCGGATCTTCGAGCCTCCTCGTTACATGACTGTTGCGCAGTGCGCACAGCAGATGTTGGAGGTTGAGGAGGATCGCAAGGAAGGCGTTTATTCACCTGATAGCTTGGCGATGGGTGCTGCGCGTGTTGGAGCACCGGATCAGAAGCTTGTTGTGGGTACTTTGACGGAATTGGCGGAGGTTGAGCTTGGTGCGCCGTTGCACAGTGTGGTTCTGCTTGGAAGGAGGACGCATGATTTGGAGAGAGATTACATTCGCCAGTTTGCGGTTAACGAGGAGACCTTTGATGCTAGTTATGCCAAGTACTACGGCAAGTCCTCATGATTGATATCGACATGTCCAATACTATTTTAGATGAATGAACGTTTCAAAGTTTCAAATTACAATGACTAGAGATTGAAGTGATACTAGGTTTGTTTAAAATGATTCAATGTTGGAAGGAAGTGAAGTTAAATGGTCTATTATTTTGAGGTATATAGCACAGGGAGGCGAGCGCCATTTCTCTGGTAACCAGAAAAACAACTCGGTCTCTATATTCTAACGACCACAGTTGCCATTTGATCCCTTTCGCGCTCGCTTCGAGGAAACTGGAGAAAGAGCTCGGCACACACGTATGAAACAAGAAAGCATGAACGCCACGGGGACATTAGAAGTGGAACATGCAGGCCGCAACGAGCTGAACAATGCAAATAAAGAAAAATGGTATCCAGACAAAACAAGAACAAATATGAAAATGCCTCGAGATCCACAAAAGATATCGGCTCGTTCATCTGGCCAGATAGGCGTAGATCATGGATGAACTGAGAAAGGCGATATTTGGGGAACAAAAAGCAAAAACCCACGACCATACCGACACCATTGACATGCAAAATGAAGTCTGAAGCAATGTACAGTTCAAACGGAGAGAATAAGGAAGAATCAACATATCACATCACTTAATGGTCAATAACCTCATCTTCCTCACCGGGAAGAAGGATCTCATGGCCAGAGCCTTCGTACACGAAGATGGCAGCAACGCAGCCAAATACGGAGACCAAGGCAATAAGCCACCAGGCGAAACCGACCATACCCATATCCAGACCAGAACCGTACCACGCACCAGAGAAGATAGGACCGATGGTTCGGAAGGCGGATGAAACAGACTGGCCGATACCGTGGATGGTTCCGAGAACGGATGGGTGAGGCGAGCAGTTGTTCAGGAGAATAATGGAGGTTGGAAGGGTGAAGGTTCGCGCGGTGACCTGGCAGAAAAGCACAACGATAATCCAGAACCAAACCCAAGGTCCGTTGGCTTGGCCGGGAGGAGGGATGGTGGATGGAGCCAAGGCGATATATGGCGCCAGCGCGTAGGCAAGCGGGAAAAGAGATAGGAAGTACTGGTAGCTCTTGGCTGTACCCAGACGACCGTTGATAGTGGGGTAGATGGTGAACTGAAGGAACATGCCAATAACTCCAAGAATGGCAGTGGCAAATCCAACACTCTGCGGCAGCATACCCAAGCCACCAGTAAACATAAAGGGCAGACTCTGAACAGGGCTGGAGGGGTCAGCGGGGTCGTAGCGAGGGGTGGACAGGAAAAGCAGCCAGAGGTTGTTGAAAGCACCCATCTGGAAGTCGAAGAAAGCCTGTGCTCCAAGAGTGCATAGGACGTTCTTGGTCCAAATGCGGCGGAAGGGCAGCGCACGCTTCGTGCGGACAGGCTTGGTAGCCTTCTCTTCCATTTCATAGCTTTCAGAGCGATCCATGGCACCGGCAAGGAGAGGGCCGCTCTCCTCGTAGTCGCGGAAAGGCAGTCTTGTGTACAGAGGAGAGGAAGATCCAACAACTCTCCTCACGCCACGAGCGAAAAACTTCATAGCATAAGAGCCCAAACCGGGCTTACCCTTGCAAGAAAGCAAAGTCTCCTCCAAACCATAGCCCACCAAACAGGCGCAGATGGACAGGAAAAAGAAGTTAGACAACATGGGCAGAGCGTATGGGTAGTGCTCCAACCACTTCACGCCATTCTCGCCTCCGAATGAAGAGTTAAGGCCAAACAAGCGGGGATAGCTCTTTACAGGATCGGCCATCATACCACCCATAACTAAACATGAATTAGTACATGCGCATTTCCAAGAAGATCCAATCTGCCGATGAAACCAGTATATCACTTACCAGGACCAAATAATGAGGCAATGTTAAATCCAATAGGAAGAATCAAGAAAGCTCGCGAATGATACTTCTTCTCCTTCACATTCTCCGCAATCATAGTTCGAATAATACCAACAGTACCGTTAATGGCACCGCCAAAGGAACGCCAGAACACGGCCTGCGCGAACGACGTAGAGAACGCAACACCCAGACAAGAGACGGCAGTTCCTACCAGTCCCACCAGCAAGACAAAACGACGACCACCCCACTCGGCATCCGCAACACGACCCCAAGGGATCGCCGTCGCAAACTGGGCGGCTGTGAAAGCACCCTGGAGGATACCAGCCTGGGTAGCAACATCGGAGTCGGAGAGGTTCTCATCAAAGGACTTAAGCTGATAGAACATGTAAGCTTGCAGGGAGGCGATCTGCAAGAAATCAAACACACGACAAAGACCCAGTAAAGCTAATTGGCCTTTGCGCGGTAGAGACATCCACGTCACAGCCGTAGGACGTGGAGGAGGCACTGCTGGCAGATCCGACTGCTGCAGAGCCTGGAGCTGGGCCTGGCTCTGCGAGCGGCTGCGAACATGGTTCTTTTGGCTATCCAAATCCATCGAGGTATTGCGGATCATGTCGGGGTCATCGGGACCGTAAGAATCTGGGGAGGGGGCTTCGTCAACGCTGGCGAGCGATATTTGGGACTCGCGACGACGTCGGGGAGGATGTGTTGAGTCGGATTGTTCTCCGTTGCCGTTTCCCTGGGTTATATGATGATAGCCACTCGACCATGAAGTCGTACGCGCGTGGCGGGCATTACTTGGTTTATGGCTCTGGGACCTGGGAGGCATGACCCAGGAATGTACTAGTATATGTAAGCACCGGGGCTAAGCTAGAGGAGACAATGCGGTCCGATGGAGAAAAACCGACGTCAGGTTGCGACGACCCCTTTCGTTTCGTGTAATTTTCGATTTTCTTGGGACTTGTATTAATTGGTCTTGAAGAGTGTAAGAAAAAAAAATTCAATGGAGAAATGGAGAGTTGAGTAAGAGAAAAGGAATAGATCGAATAAAAAAAAGATCGAGTTGATCTCTGTTTTTTCTTTCTTTATTTGGAGTGTTCGTATAAATGTAAATAGGGTTTTTGAATAATTAAAGGGGAGCAGAAAAGGAGAACTTGATCCATTGAAGCTGTTTGTCCCCATGGTCCACAGGGAAAAAAGGGTCATGACTTACGTACCCTTGATCTACATAGATTGACATATAGTATATGTATAAGACAGGGATAAACCACAATACATCTAGATCAATCGAAGGAGCTACTATACATCAATTGTTCTATCAACCATCTCATTCTCATTCTATCATGATTCTTTTCTCTGAATTCCTATGGAAATCCTAGGTATTACTCCATACACCCTGTATTGATACACGACGGGGCTTGCGACGACGCTCCACTTGTACTCCCGAGTTCCGGGTCCTTGACAGCCCGTGGTCTTGGCAGTGGACTTCAATACATGTACGAAATATACGCGTATGTACAGTAAATTACTACGTAATCATCTGCGTTGAGCGTCTACATCGATTTATCAGATATGAGACAAATCCCATAAATAGTTTCATATGAAAGTCCAGATCGATATCGTGATCCATTTATGATGAATATGGAATAAGAAATACAAATAAGCTCTGCCCAGACCTACACCTAGGTCATCTTACATTCAATGTTCCTCCACAGATCTCAATGATGGGCTTATCTTAACGAACCAAGGTAACATAGCCGACACTTAACCGTGGAACTTAACACAGCCATCTTCGTCAGCGGGGACTCGTAGTTCGTACTGTACTCATCCCACCGGTACAGTGATTTACTCCGTACCTCATGTACTCCATACCCTCAGCTTGAATCCGAAGGACAAGTGTTTACTTTGCACGCTTAACACGGCACTGATCGACGGACGATCGATTCCTCAGCTGCAACGGAGCGCCCGTGAAGGAGATAGAGAATAGCATTGCATGTTCATGTCCAAACTAAGTTAGAGATTCGTCGCATAACCCATCCACGTTTCAGGCTTGTCGCAGGGCTGGTGCCAAGTCTCTATTACCGAACGCGAGAGGTGTGAGAGATGTTTCGTAGTGCCAGTGATGTTGCAATGTGATATGTATCTGCCAGCGTATTAGAATTCTACAGGGTAAAAAACAAGGCTAAACGGCAAATTCTATGGATCCAGTTAAGCCGAGTAAATTGATTTCTATCAGATTAATGAATCTGTAATCGTACATCGTACCCGAGTATCAATCAGTTTAGTATTCAAGATGTACTTCGTACAAGATTCCATAGAGGGAATGGACTACCCGTTGCCCCTCTTTAATGGGTCAGGGACCGGACTATTTCCGTTTCCAGAAGACCGGATTACGAGTTCAATCCAATTTGGCCACTTGCCTGCACAATCTGAGCTCGTTTATGACCACTAGACAATTTGTGGATTCTGTTCATTTTGAGGGGTTAATACGCTAGAGACTTAGGGGCGAAAGGTGGAAGAATTCCGGAAGCGCTGTAGATAGATCCATATGACGGGGTGACGCGTATGTGTGGATACCCGTGCATTGCAACGGGCCCAAAGGAGAAAAATCTGGAGGCGAAAAAAAAGAAGGAAAAAAAGGAAGAAAAAAGCATTAAGTGCCGGCTGTCTCGGCCTTAAAATTAAATTACAAAAAGCTCGGGGATTGGAAATTGGGTATCTGTATTTCAGTATTCTTTACAGGAGATCTAAACCATTTTCCAAGTTGTAGCCATGTGGTATATACGTGTTGGTGATAGAAAGAGACATGGGAGGAAAAGAAACATGAGAGGAATTAGAAGAACAGGCCGACAATGCAATGCAAATGGAGTATAGAATGAAAAATGAAAAAGGGACTTTTACTCGGTTCGCTGTCTCCGATGTTGTGGACTGCGATCTGTAAGTGGGAAGTAATGCCCTTCATCTCCCCCAGTCCATCGCTTCAAATTCCACCAAGGGAGATCAGAAGATTGAATGGGAGCTTTACGCTCAGCCATACCGTTCAATGGCTCAGCTGATTCGTGATCATCCAACGGATCCAGCCGCTGGCGTCGCTGATAAGAGCGGTAGCCATAGTAAGCTCCGCCGAGAAGTGGTAATGATAGTATTATAATGCCACCCCAGAGATACAAAGCTGTGAAATCGATTAGTAAACTGGAATTGGATAAAAAGCATAGGTAAATGTAAACTCACGTTCAGAGGACCAGCTCTTGTTAGGGGTCGGGTTGGTCATTGTAGGATAGTCAGAGGGGAATGTCCAGATAGTTCCATCGTGAGCAGGGTCTACCCATGGCACGGTATTAACACCGGCAGGTGGGATAAACGGTTGAGGATGTTGTTCGCCAGGGAAGCCAAATCCGGGGGCATCAGAGCAAGTTTCATCTTGGCAGAATTCACGTAGCTCGGGCGAAGGCACGAATGTATACTTGATCTCGGACCGACCGAGCACAACACCATTGCGGTCAATGGCTTCGGCCCGAGTCCAAGCATAGAAGCTAGCGTTGGTATACTCAGTCTCAAAGCCGGTCTTCGCAGTCTCATCCAAGAGAGTCCACGGCCCTGTCATGTTGGCCGCACCGAAGAATCGCCATGTATTGACTCGTGTGGCACCGTTCCAACTCACGTACAAGGTCGTCGGCGAAAACGGATCCGCTGTACGAGAGTAGGCCCACATAGCAGGAGAATCGGTAGGATTACCTTCCCAATCGAATTTCATTGCGCGGTAGTTCATGACGGGACCCGCCGCAAACTCGGCCCAGAGAACGATGTTGCCCTCTTCGTCATGCTCCGAGACATAGCGGTTGTTACCCCATCCCATGAAAACGTTCTTGTTCGGCAAGCGCTGGAGATTACCCTGGCTGGAGCTAATCAAGTCGTGGATGTAAGGCTTGTAGTCGCGGATCTGGAGAGCGGTATTATCGACATGATCGATGAGAATGATCATACCAGCGGAATAGGCATGGGTACGATTAAATCCGTTATATCCATTGTTGTACAATGAGACAACGGAGTGTGTTCCATTCTCGAACAACCAGCGCGCATCATGCTGCTGGGAGAAGCTGAAGTTGATATTGCGGAAAGACGGGTTCGCACCGTGTAGTCGCCAGATAACAGATCCGTCCTTGCCAGAAATCTTATAAATCGCGCAAGTGTGACGAGACGAAACAAGGTAATCGCCATCCGCGTTCTTATCGATTGAGTTGATGTGGAAATAATCCCAAGGCTCGTGAACGTTCAGTCCGGTTCCGGAGGTATCGGTATGCGCGGGCCAGGTGTAGCTGTTAGAGGGGTCGACATGATCCAGAGACCGCCATTCAAATATCACTTTGCTCGTCGCAACGTCCACCTCTTGGAATACACTCTCCATCAGCCAACCGACTCCGGTCTTGATATTCCAGGGCGTCATGTCGAACTGGCGTTGTTGGTAAACGGTCATAAGGGCGGTTTTGCCATCGTTGATTGGCATGAATTCGTGCATATCACTGGATGCCATTCCGCCGCCGGGTTGGACGGATCGCACAATGCGGTATGTGTTGTCCATGATAATGCCATGTCCGCGGCAGTATCCCTTCTGTTGATTTCCTTGGAAGAAGCACAGGTGGTCTGCACCCTTATACTTGCATACATGGATTCCGTGGGCATTGCCCGGTCCAGATACACCCCAACCGCTCCATACTAGCTCCTGTTGTTCAAAACCGAGGTTTCCAGTCAGCGCGTTCCGGTTGAATGGATTCGCAATCGCGTTTGGGATGCGGGGATATCAATCATACTCCTTTGTTATCGAAGATGTAAGGGCCGGGGTTCTGAGCTTCATACGGGGTGAGAAAGATATAGCCAGGGCTCAGCTTCTCGGTATTAACATGTTGGATTTTGAAGATCGGAGGATAGATATCAGGTCGCTGTTAAATCGGGAGAGATGGGATGGTTAGAACAAGGGCTAAAATGGCGTGATTGGTATGCAGCGATTAACTTACCGACTTATAAAAAGCAACCGGATCCTCCGCGACTACGCCAAGGACATAAAGCAGAAGACCTAGTAGCAAGGCGAGGGAGGGAGAAGTCCTCCTTGAGGAAGAGATGGTGGCGACCATGGATCCTCCTTCACATCACTCCACGGTGAGCAGGAACCAGAATCAGACACCCAAACGAAAGGGATTAAAGTAAGGATAGGGAGAGAGTCGGGAGTTAGAAGTACAGATATGTAAGGAGAGATGAAGTCAAGAATTCATCGAAGAGAAAAGGTTACGAGGCCGGTCCACCAAACTGTCACCAGCGGAGTTGCAGTAAGTGGGGAGCGAAAAGGGTAGACGATTGGATGAACCGTGGCATAGTCTACGATAAAGCCGCGCGATAAGTTATCGCCCTATGAATAAGGAATTGCCAAGAGAGCCAAGTTCTGTAGCTTGAAGTTACCGGTTGGAGGCTTGATGATATATTGATGTTTAATTTTTATATTCAGTGGAACATTCGAACAACTATGAGTATGGATTACCTCGATAGAAGACCTTGAATTTGAAAAGTTATGATCATGAAGACTCTTCTTGTGTACGATCTCTCATCCCCTATTTGAAACTCTATAGTGTGACAATACCGTACTGGTAATTCAGTTCTGTCCCAGGCCACGTCATACAATTTTGAGTGCGGGATCATTTTTTGGAACTAAAATCCAGGTTTTCGTACTGCACTGGCGTATGCACCCTGAATCAATAATTACACTTCATCATCCACTGATCATCATTTCAACCTTGATATACGCCACACTTGAATCCACGTGTTCGTGGCTAGAATCAGAGGGTTCGAGGATTCGAATTCTGATTCTGATTCTGGTACCCCATACTCTGAAACCCGTGAACCTCATACTGGTATTGTAGGACCTAGTATAAACTTGAACGTTGTACGCGCGGACAAGGTCTAGATTGCATACGCAGGTGATGCAAGCCCCAAATCTATTCTAGCACGGCCCACTCAAGCCTCAGCTTACAAAAAGTGTTCCACCCTGCTTCATTAGGTCAATTAGTCTGTTTCCGGTTGAACCCCGTCTTCCATTGAAATAGATCTTCCACATATCAATGCAAACGGAACAGGGTCCAAGCACCCCGTTAGGGTAACATAGATCCAAATCCCAATAACCTTTGAATAAACCCGAACATGTTCGGAGTATTGACCCTTGGTCTCTTAACCCCAGGTGCCGTGGACCCCGCTTTGGTTTTCCAGAATAGCCTGAGAACACATGGTTTATCCGGGTCCCATAGTACCCGCGTACTAGTATATGGAGCACTCAGTACTAGCCCTAGAGGTGACGAGGAGAATACTATACTAGCAGGACAAAACCTATTGTACTCCGCACCATTAACTACTCAGAACAAATAGAACTAGCTTTAACTTCCACGTTGCCACAAAATATTAAAATATCAGGGACTAACACGATTACTCTATACCTCGGTATGCGCCGGGCTTCCTACGCAAGCTGAATGACGTTGCCCTCTCCGACGAATCACCTTCCACAATTAGAGCATAGGAGTACCTGCGTACGCCTTTAAGTCGCCGCCGGTACTTTTGCGTACATAAGCGCCGACTAGAAATAGGACCCTGGAAAAAGGGTCAACTGGTAGTTTCAATTTTATTAAATAAAATGAAGTGAAGAATCCTAAATTTAAAATTTAAAAAGGAAATGAGATGTACATAGACCCTGATCATCAAAAAGCAAAATTGCTGGGAATTTGAACTCACAAATGTTTCTGACTAAGGTCACGGGTCCCGCCAAGCCGCTAGTTGGCCAAGCAATCCACTCGGTGTTACGAGTACGAAGCACTTGAGGGTATTGAACCCCTTCAAAGAGGATCCAAGGGTCCCAGGAAAAAGGGACTCAGGGTCGTGGGGCTATTTAGAACTCATATTCGGAGACTGTACGGAGTAAATATGTGCCAATTGGGAGTTGGCTATATCAAGAGTCCCATGTTGTACAATAGCTAATTCACGATGGAGCCCGTGCAATGGAACGTGCTCACTGCATTTTAGTGTTATTGGGCGGAATAATTATCCCTTCAATGTTTTATATGAATAGGTGCACTACAAGTACAAGACACTCCGAATGGAGTACAGCCTTCAAATGTTGTGTAGCACTTCAAATGTAAGCCCAAATTTGAATACTCTCTACAGTGCATGAGACCTGCATCCCTTGCTTAAAACTGGAAGGATCGTTATGTAGTATGTAAAGGTTGTCATTTTTGTATTTCATTCCTCAGCCGAGGATTCTCCAATGTGCCTTGCTCTTCAAACCAATGCAAAAATAGTAAATCTTGTACCAGGAATGACCGAAGCCGGTTTCCAACCCAAATGAAAGATGACAGAAAATGTAAATAAAACCATATATGTACTGCAAGAATTACCAACGGGATGTAATTCCTTGCAACCGCGTCAGACAGTAAAGGGGAATATTATAGAAACCAATAAACAGATGATAGAATGTGACCAATCCAGGAAAAAATAAAGCAGACTGGACCACAGAAAAAAAAAATGTTACAACCCCATCAGTATGCGCCTGCACAAACTGGAGGGAGTAATTAAAAGAATGTCGCCCGATGTTGCCAGGGCTTTTTGAGTTCTTTTATGAGTGGAAAGTGATTTAGCGAACGAAGCGCTTCCAGGCCATGGTGGCAGCGAAACCAGTAGCCAGGAGGGTACCACCAACAGTGATAGCTTGCAGAGCAGCGTTCATCATCTGGTGGCGGTTACGGGTGCTGCAGCGCTTGTAGAAGTCGGCCATGTCGTTACCGCGGGGGAAAGCGGTGTCGGGAACCTCCTCCTCGAGGAACTCGCACAGAGGACCCCAACCGTCGTTGATGTTGTACTCCAGAAGGCGCTCGGGGGGAACCAAGCTGCGGACCTCGTCAACGTGGTCGTTGTAGACCTGCTTACCCTGACCAGGGAAGTCACCACGGAAGAAGGTCTCGAAGAACTTGTTAAGCATGGGGTAGTACATGCCGGCGGCCCAGCTGAAGTTGGAAACGAACTTGTGCTCGGGGTCACTGACACGCCAGAAGACGGTCTTCATAACGGACCTATTGAGGTATTAGCTGGTCTGTTTTTCTTGATTTTTTTCGATAGGGCAAACATACGCGTGCCATGGGTCAACATCACGGGTGGTCATAATGACCTTGGCGTTGGGGTAGGCCTCAATCAACTCCTTGGCGAAAGCACAGGCAGGCCAGTCGCAAACAGCCTGGCAGTCACCCAGAAGCTGATCCCATTCCTTACGGCCGAACTCGCCAATACCCTTGTACTTAGCGTTCAGGGCATCGTGCCACATAAGACAATCGGGTGGGTTCTCAACACTAGCACACATCATGTGGTAGCACTTTCCGTAGCCCAGACGCTCCAGAGCCTTGCGAAGAGCTAAGATGCAAAAAACATCAAGTCAGTTTATTGCAATTGGAGCAAAGCGACATCCCTCCATAGATATAAACTCACAGGCAGTACCAGTGCGGCCAACACCCAGAGCCAGCACCTTCATGGGCACAGTGCGGTGGCACTTGCGACGGTCAATGTTGGTGTCATCGGTGAAGATATCAGTCATGGGCTGAGGAGCCAGGTTGTCTGAAAGCATAAGAGACATGATGGGCGTATAGGTATATAAATTTGCAATGAACTATACAATCGCAACAACAAAAGCTCTTAAGAGAAGGAGAGAAGAGTAAAAGATATATAATGAAATGGAAAAAGGGGTGGGAGATGCAAGTGGATAAATAAACCAAAAGAAGGGACAGACAATCGAAAAGGTCTAGAAGGGGTAGAGTGAATGTGGTGCTAAGGAGAAAGGGACAAAGAAGAAAAGTGGAAAAAAAGGAATAAAATACGCTGATCCTCCAAGATCGATTAGAGCCGATAAGTTGCCAGAGTGGAACATCTGTCAAGAGGCGCATCACCAATCAGATCCAACGAACCATTCTTCCATAATTCCAAGGGCGATGGACCCCCGCGAGTGGCGACGTTTCCGCTCGCTCCCCTCGGCGTATAGCTTGTGGCTTTTGGTCTGTAATAGTCCCTGGCGCTGGACTCTAATTTTTCCGCTATTTATTTTTGGGCGCATATCTGAATCAATCCACGTACCCTGAAGACGTCGTCGTTTTTTTTTCAGGCCCCATGCATAAACTGTACGGAGTACTCCATACGGAATATTCTCTGGGTATGATCAACGGTAATGGAGGCGCAGAGGGACAAGACGTCACAGGCTGACGCAGGGATGTCAGGGATTGTCAGGGGGTGGAGTTTCTGTGTATGGTCATGACAGTGAAATCTTCGTACACGCCAGCGCCAAGCCTTCCACGTAAACTCGGTAGGGGAAAATTGTATTGCGCGGTGATCTCCCAGATAAATTGCAAGTAATTCCAGTTTTTTTTCTCTTTTGAAATTGGTATTTCCGGGTCTGAAGGAGATGATCCGTGCAGGAGAGAGTGGTGATTGGGTGGAAAGCGGGGAAAGGCACACGCGTCCACAGTGGGGAATGCGCCTCTGAAACGAAACCTGCGTGGTTTGAGAGAGTATTGTACAAATTAGTAGAAAAGGAAATAAAAAAAAAAGAAAATTGTAAAATGTAACAAGAATTATGGGTCGTATTGTGAAGTTTGGAATATATCACATTTCCAAAGATAAATTCCCTTTGACTTGAATTCAAGGTTGGTGGTTATCTGTAACCATCCATGGATGAAACTGCTCCTCCCGGTGTGTATGGAGTATTTCGTACCTCGTATACGAGTCTTCTGGAAGAAAATCAAATCTTCCTTGCCCGTGGAATCCCCTCAACCTTGAAAGTGGTACTCTGAACTTTCAAAGCCGATCCTCATTCATCTGGGTCCAGGGAGACATGTCGATTGGATCCGATATCCCGTTTCATAACAATAACCCAGTGGCGCTCCACTAGCTCCGCGAATTGATTGCAGTTGAGCTCCCGCTTGTTCATGGTCGAGACCAACGTTTTCCCACTCCGACGATGATCCAACTCAATAAACCCGAACGCTAGATGGAGTAACTGTTGATCACCATTTCCTTGGTCTCCTCCAACAGGGGTGTCAAGGTATCATGGTGAGAAGCGGGGCCTCATTACACTTGATTGTTTGGTGGAGGCTGTGTACGGGGAATTGACGGATAGTTGCACTTCGTCTGTCTGAGTATCCAATGAGTCGCCGTAGTGTCACATAACTGTAGGTCTCTTGCCGAGGATTGTTTGAGTGAACTGATCAAGACTCGTGTCCCTTGTTCGCACGGGCTAGGAGATCGTCCCGTCTCCTGGGTGTACCCGCTCAGTTCAGGGTCGTTGGCAATCAGTGGTGGATCAGCGATGTTGCGAGTTGAACTGAGTTGAGTTAAGCTGGGTTGTGTTTAGCTCTGTAAATCCCTGAAATGTTAGAGATCTGTCGTAGTGAATACCTGTTCAGTTAGCAAATGGCGGTGGAGTACTCGTTAGTTCATACGAGTACTCTCAGGCAAAGTGCTGTTCGTCTATATCAGGCAAATGACTGCCATCCCAAGTGTCATGGAGTCCCTCAGGTTCCCATCTCTCTGAACCCAAGATATAATCACAAGTTCAGTTGGAACAACTGAGAAGAAAACACCAGAGCAGAAAAAAGGGGCTAGTCAGGGTCCTAAAAGACATTCAGGGTCCTGCAGGGAGCACGGCTGATTATATGGTGAATGCCAAGACCTCGACATGATGTTCGCCATCGATGAGAACAATCACCTCACGCGGGGCCAAGTCGGGTTCCAGAACCGAACCATGAGGTTGAAATTGACATTTGCAACCCAATCTGAGCTTAAGGGGACCTTGCTCCAGTCATAGCATCTTTAATCCTCCGGTCCCCGCCTGGAATGTGTTGACGGCAATGATTTCGGCAGTTAGACCAGGCGCCTGCGTTCCTGTACAAAGCGCTGATGGGGTGCCTGATTCAGGGTCCTTCCAGGGTCCATTGACCAGCTCAGGAAGTGAATACGATATGCAGGTCTTGGCATAGCCTTGCAGATTGGTTATCGATTTCGACATCCGCCCTAAAGTGTTGGCATGGCTGGCGGAAATTAACATTTTCAATAGTCATGTCTCAGATGAGCTGACAGCACATGCCCATGTGTGTGATATCGATTACTCCGATTCCCAATCAAAAGAACGAATGATGATAACATTTGAATAAAAAGGAGTAAATTATTGATAGACTCCGCCTTGGAAATTCGGAACTCCCAAACTCCTTATCCCATAGTAAAAGATGTATACGCTGATGCTTTCCCATCCAAAGAATCAAGACCACCTGCTATTCACTGTCCAGACCGCAAATCGCCCTTCACTCCAGTTTATCCAGATGTTCTAATCGCGTGAGTACGACTTGTTTGCTGGTCTCTTCAATCTCGCCGGCGAGAAAGACCTCGTCAAGGATAGCGTAGACCTAAGTATACCTCTATCAGTATTCTGTCGTATATAATGTCGTCCTCCCAAACGTAACGTACCTTGTAGAAATTGAACACCAGGTCCAATTCACACACGTTGCCAAAGAACTGGTCTAGAACCTCGACAAAAAAGTGGATGGCTTCCAGGTACGCCAGTTCATTATCGTTGGCATCGACACAGACGCAGAAGAACAGACCCGCATATCGTCGGTAGACCACTTTGGTACTGCGCCGGAATTCCACAAAGTTTGATTGGTATTTCTGATCTCGAGGAGCGACGAGGCGATGGACCTGCGCGGAGGTCGGACGTTAGCTTATGATTCGAGCGCGGAACGATCGCAGTGCTTGAGTGGACAAACCTCGCCCTTGAGCTTCACTTTCTCTTCATCCTGATAAAGAATTAGCGTCTCCTTTGTTTCAAATGAAGGATCGCAGTACTTACACTGTATGGAGCGTACCATTTCGCCAGTCGTGTTTTGCCCCTATATCGTCTGTCAGATCTGGACCGGCGCACTCCTCTCCACGGACATACTCACTGGCGATTCTGTACGAGAATAAATGAAAGGACCATCTTGACTAGTAAATCACCTGGATAGCATTGAGTCTTGGTCGCGCGACTTCAAGAGGTTCTCCGCGGTCCCTGAAGCTCCCCTCGTTATACTGCCCGTCCTCACCGCCCTTTACTATCAAAGTGGATCATAGGTGGCCATTGAGAGAACCAGTTACAGTGTAGAGGAGCAAGGGATATATGTATTCAAGATTTTTCTTTGAAAAAAAAAAAGAGTCGGCTAAATTGAACAGAAATTTGCAGACAAGATCACTAGTCACATAGATCAAAGGCAAATATTTTCAACGATCAGAGACTATCAACAAGCATAAGGCATGGAACTCGTCAAAATCCAATCACAATTTCGCTCCAAGAGCACTTGAGGGTAAACTTGCACCTCAAGAGCTAAGAAACTAGCAAGAGGGTCATTAATTCATACGCAACATATTCAATCGCTCTAGGACTGGAGCGAAGAACATGTTGCAAAGGGATCCGGGAAGTTTCTAAGCTATGATGTGCTCATGCGATTCCAAAGTCGTGTCAATCGAGCCTATGCGGACCAGTTAGCATTCAGCATTCCACACCGTCTCCCCTTCCATGAACAGGAGGTGAGAGAATAAAATTCCAAAAACAAATATGCGACAGAACATACCGTATAGCTTTGCGGGGTACTCGGTTCAGTCATAGTCTCCGAATGCGCGACCGACTTCTCATCAGTGTAGCTCTCCTCATCATAATACTCCTTCTCACTATCATCATCTGACGGTGGATAATACCGTTCAGGGTCCCCATTGTAAACCATAAACCAGCCAATCTTCTCACCAGGAGCCAAGCGATTGCGCAATTCCTCCAGCGCCTCCGTCTGATCCTGTGATAAGCCCGAACCCTGTTCAACACAATCCTGAATATTTAATCCAGGATCTTCGGAAGATCCATCTTCGGGGATCGTCAAGACCCTAGAGGCCACATAGGCATATTCCTGACTGACGGTATTACTGGACTCATCGTACGGGTCATATTGCTCGATGAAGCGTAGATCAGGCAATCGCGACACCAGATCGGGTTGTGTTTTTTGGAAGGAGTCGTTGATTAACTCCGTCGTCAGTGGTTGTTGGATGTATTCCGCGGCGGCCTCTTCCAAGTTATGCAGCACGACGTATACCCGGATTCCTGTGAAACCTGCACGAGGCCACCGGAAACCGTGGACCATGTAAACGGGCATGGTGGGAATTTAAAGGTTGGATCGGAGGGATCAACGGCGATTGGGGGAGGAATAAATGGGGAGAAGGCGCCTAGAGAGGGTCGGATGTAGCTGAATAGTAGATTGCAAGAGGATCGGAGGGATGGTCAATTTTGGCATTTTAAGAGTGCGACATTGTCAGGGGGAGAAGAAAAAAGAAGAGAGAGAAGAATCTCGTGTTGGTATCCTGTGACTGTGATGCATCGAATCGAGATCGGATTTTAGACCTTAACCCGAGTAGGAATGGTTCCACCTTTTTAGTTCCAACGGCCCGCGCGACTACCGACATCTCGCATTTGACACTTGCCTTGCATTTCTCGATGAAAGGAATGCGATTTGGGATTATGCAAGTCACCCGGTGGGTCCTAATATTCTAATATCTCCATGGATAGTACCGAGATCCAGGTTATGTATGCATCTATATCCTCAAGATTGACCTTATCGTAACAACATTCTTCAAAAACAGAACTCCGTTTGTTATGCCTAGAAATACTCGGTTCTCTTCCAAACAATCTTGGGCAAGTTTCCCTAAAGTAGTGGAAATTGAAGAGTATGACAAGTTGTAAATCGGACTAGCTCAATACACAAGGTAGTACAAAACTTGAGGGAAATCCTGGACCCTGAAAATGCAAGGCTGAAAGAGTAAGTCGAGAAAAAGTAAACAAAAAAAATGCGAAAAAAAAAAAAAGAAAGTGATGAGCCACTCCAAGGGGATATGATCACCTCGATTGAGGCTCAAGGCTTTCTCTTTAGATCTGCAAACCGTCTAGTCAACTCGTCCAACTCGGGGATTCCATTATTGCTTTTTGCGGGAGCGGCGGATTCCTGTTTGGGAGGATTGATCCCCTTCTCCTCACCGGGCACTTTGACCCGGGGATGAGGATTGTCCGTTCTAGGAGCAGGCGGTGCTACACTGACTGGACTGCGGCCTGTAGCAAGACCCCGAGGAGGCGTGGCTTTGTTCAATTCGCTAGTCTCGGATGCCCGCCGTGCTTCAGTAAAGCTAGGCTCATCCCGTTGTTTACTCGGGGTCTGTGGAAGATCACCACTTTCATCTTGGTCATCGACAAACTCTGGTGGTGCATCGCCAAGCGCCTCCTGCACGGGCTCTTCCCTCACTCCCCATGCAACCCCGTATGCTTTCGCAATTTCTTGTAGGTAGCTCTCAACAAGCTCCTGTCCCGGTGGACGCACTCGCAATGCCCTGAGAAGCCGGTCGGGAACTTTGACTGATTCAATTTTGTTTTCTTGTGCCAGCGCCATGAACTCCTTGCCATATCGTTCTCCGAGCATAGTCCGAAGCATCGTCAATTCGCGCAGCTCATGAGGGAACCGATGCCAGGAGTAGAAGATAACAACAGCAGCTTCATCTAATGCAGTATCCATGTAGGCATTCTCTTCCTCCGACAGCACGGTATCTTCGATGCCGCCAGGTGCGATCGGGGCCTCCTTCTTTTGCGACCCTCCTAGCCAGGAGAATCCGAATCGGGATCCAGTGCTCTCTGCTTGTTTCGCTGCCGTAGCGCTCGCTCCTGCATTTGAAGCTTGTGTCTGTCGCTTGTGAAGTTCTTTGGCGCGCAACCTGGCGCGGGTACCCTTCTCTCCGAACGCGAGCTGGTCTAGCACATTGGCGCGCGCAAGTAATAACTCGCAGTACAATTCCACCATCTCCATGGCTTCCACTGCGATATCGGTCGCGATCACATTTTCGACACGGATGCGTGCGGAGGCATCGCGTCCTTCGCTAAGAAGTTGGGAGAGCTCGCGGCGTTGGACGACAGAGGAGGCGTTGTCCTTCTTCTGCAGGAGGCGGAGACGCGGGATGAGGAGGCGTAGTGTCGACACTAATCTTGTCTTTGGTTCCATATTAGCTTAGTGTACACAGCTTTCTTGTGAGCCTCGACTCGGGGCAGTTCGATTGCACTGCAAACGAACATGCAATCAGGAATGATAACAGTGCGGGGTAAGCTCCAGGCAGCAAGTCTGAGCAAGATGTGCCGGGAACTTGTGCATCTTTGAAGACTCAATGGGTGTGGCTATCTTAGCAACTCACAGTTTGTGCTGAAGGAGGCATGTTGGCGATGTCGAGGGGATGACTAGAGAAGGAATGTTGAGGCGGGGTGGACTTCAACTTGGGGGCATGAGGCGGCATCTCCACTTTTGGCTCCGCATCTACATAATGCATTGTAGGCACCCATGGAAGTGATCCTTAGTAAATATTGAGGTTTTTTATCCTTAATGTAGATCCAACTTGAAGATATATAACGCACAGGGGTGTCCTTTTATAATGTCACAGTGATGGTTGCAAGGTCAATGGGAACTTGAAGCCCTGCTACTACTAGTAAATCCCCACCCTATATATATCATCCAAACTGGAACTTGAATCAGATATAAACCACAGTGTGAACTTGATTTCACTCAAGTGCTATACTACTAGTATACAGCTTTAGTAAGTTCTATTTTCTATCTTCACTTCAACTTGTCCTTCATCTCCCCACGCTCCTTGACCATCTCTGCAATGTGAAGCCCAGTATCAGTGCCCAGATTACTGAACCCTTCGATTACACCCTGACGATCACCAGCTCCCATCTCTTGACTCATCTTAAACTTGCCCCCAATATCCTCAATAGAGATCTCGATGCCGACGATGTTCTTCTTCATGATTTCAATATAGCGTTCCGGGGCATCAGACACACTCCATGGTTCAGGATTACCATCTTGACCTGTATATCCCATAATAGAACTCTCACACTCTCCAGATAAATCTCGAAGCTGCTGAGACAGGAAGGTCGAGGTCTCTGGCTTCGAAGAGTCAAAGTAGATGGTAGCCTTGCCATACACCTGCACCGCAGCATAGTTCCAAGTCGGAACCACCTTTGCAGTTGCTGGTTTTGTTTCCGTATAGAACTTGGGAGTAACATAGTGATGATGAGGACCAGTGAAAAGCACCATCACATCCTGCTCCAATCGCTGAGTAGGAGAGTCTGAGTCGCTGATAGCCTGGATCATGGCTTTTGCTTGGGGATTTTGTCTGGCCATGTGTCCTCGAAGCCGAACTTTGACTGCCGCGTCGGGATCATCAGAAATATCCAGAACCCATGGGATATGGCTGGATTGAAGAAATGGGTATGCAGATGATGGGATGGCCGTCGTGAGGACTCCAAGTGGATTTGTTTGGATGAAATTGAGTAGAGATTTGATCGAAGACTCTGCGTGAACTGCGCGTAGATACATGATTGGAGTATAGTAGAAGGAGAAATGCTCTCGAGTTTGATTGCTTGAATCTTGTTCAGGTGGAAGAATCTCTAATATATGGCCGGGTGAATTCATATACTTCGAGTCCTTCGAGTCTGTGTCACGTGCCACGCTTGGTTGTTGCTGATAATTTACTATTGACTCGGGTCTCCTCGTAAATGGCGAAGTGCACCATTTAACCAACAACACACAACCAACATGGCCAAGTGGTAAGTTGTAACTGGCCTAATGGTACTGGCCTAATGGTTGACCCCGACACGCACGCAGTTTACCCCGTAAGTACTTTTCTTTATGACTAGCTTTATTGGCCACTCCCACCGGCATCTCTGAATTTTTGAGAACTGATTGGATCGTATTACCGGCTTAAATAAGCTCATGGTCTCTTTTCAAGTTGATATGTCAGAGATAGCAGAATTTCAGATCACATTTACACCAAGTGGCATATCAAACCTCGCTCCAATTGGTGCTGTATGCTACCAAATCCACTATTTGTGAGAAAAGTCTTTTCTTTCACGCCCTTAAGACAACAAGATTGGAAAAACTAAACCGAAGCAGGCATTTAAACGGAGTGGATCCTATATCGCCTTAGAGGTGGATCAATAATCAGTCTACATGATTGGTTTAACCACGTCCATCTCTTGACCGTTTTAGGAACTTGACGGGAGTGGGTCTGCAGATGGGTCAAGCATGAACCTGCTAACTATAAATGCAGATACGGATTGCTTCTGTCGAAAAGAAAAAATCAAGAGAATCCTTCAAGCTCAAGTGTTTTTCGCCGCTGCTCCAGTCAGTCCAGAATGTCCATTGAGAATAGCCACCAAGCGACTCAGGCACTTCACGCCGATGATCGCTTGAACCTGGTGACCGACGTTGCACCTCCACTCCACCTGTCAACCATTTTCCGATACCCGAGCGATCCCAACAAGTTGACCGTATCCGAAGATCCAGTTGTATGTCTATTCAATAAGTCAAGTTGTGAGCTATAGCTAACCGTGACACTTCCAGGCGGAATTCGACGGAACAAACTTCGTCTACTCTCGTGAATTTGCACCGAATCAGACTCGTTTCGAAGCTATCCTATCATCGCTTCTGAAGGGTCATGCAGTGTGCTACGCCACTGGTCTTGCCGCTCTACACGCCGCATTAACACTACTGAACCCTCGCCGGATCTCAGTAGGTGAGGGCTATCACGGTAGTCATGAAGTCATCGCAGTCGTTTCTCGACTCTCGGGACTTCAAAAGCTCAGTCTCGATTGTTCACCTGAGGATCTGAATGAAGGGGATGTAATTCTCCTCGAAACGCCCATCAATCCCTTGGGTACAGCTTTCAGCATCGAAGAATATGCCAAGAAGGCACACTCGCGAGGTGCATATTTAATCGTGGATAGTACATTCGCACCTCCCAGTCTACAAGATCCTTTCTTGTGGGGCGCGGATATTGTTATGCATTCAGGCTCCAAGTATTTTGGTGGTCACAGCGACCTTCTTTGTGGTGCCCTCGCGACGAAGCGTGCAGATTGGACAAAGCAACTTTTCGAAGACCGTCTAGCTCTGGGTAATGTCCTAGGAAACATGGAAAGCTGGCTCGGGGTGCGAAGTCTGAGAACTCTCGAGGTTCGTGTCCAACGCGCAAGTCAGAATTCGGCGAAATTGATTTCGTGGCTTCATGATGCTCTGTGTACCCCGTCACCAGCCCCGGGTTCCGAAGGAGCTGTTGTGCAGGCTGTGCTACAGAAGATTTACCATGCCAGTCTTCAGAATGAGCCATGGTTGAAGAAGCAAATGCCTAATGGCTTTGGACCGGTCTTCTCTATTTTTCTTCATCGAGAAGACCATGCGAAGCATCTGCCGAGTAAGCTGCTCTATTTCCAGCATGCGACCAGCCTTGGTGGTGTTGAGTCTTTGATTGAGTGGCGGGCATTGTCTGACCCTCGAGTGGACCGGAAGCTGTTGAGGATCAGTATTGGTTTAGAGAACTGGGAAGACTTGAAGAATGACCTGCTCCAGGCATTCCAATCTCTCATTCAAGTTTGAACATTATACAGAGCGAAAGTTTCAAAAATTAAAATGATATACTTGGAATGAATAATAATGTGGGTATAGAGCATGTTAAATCTCAAATCCAAAGCCAGTCCCGACCTACGTTACCAATATCAAAAATCCACCTTGTCTTGGGTTTGTTTGACGATTCGGAGTCCTTTTCTTGCCAGTGGTCCTGTAAGAACTGAGCTGCATTAACAGCATTTAAACAGTTCGTCAATTTCCAAAATCTTTCAAGACAACCGATGAGAAAATCTCGCTGCGCTTGCCATTTGCATTCCAGCCCAGCGACGAATACCGGCCATAGAATGCACTTGAATAAAGCCGGGTCATCCTTTAAAGAATCAATGAGGCCGAGCAACTCAGAGATCAGTTCGTCTTGCACACTCTCTTCCTCCATCAACGCATCAAGAATTCTCCTTCCATATAATAGTGTCCCAAGCTTATAGGACTGGGAAAGTATGCATAGATTGGAAATCTCCTGGACTGAAGAATTCCGAGAACGTTGCAGATTTGAGGCCCAGGCATAGCAATCAAAATTTTGCACAAACTCCATCAGAGATTCCGTCTCTCTTATATGTGAGGCATTTGCGGCTGAATCGAGTGGTGCAGAACTTGCGATGCTATCTCTTTGCATCGAAAGACATTGAATAGCTGTTAAAATGTACTCCGGGCACCCAAGGAACGACTTCTCAACTGTTTCCTGGCGTTGCAGTTCTTGCTGATCGAATGAGCTGAACTGTGATAGTAATTTTGGACGTAAGAAAGTTGCACCAAGAGTTTCAATTCTATCAATATCATTAGAAACTCTGAGTTATGAATTTGAAGATATGCCATGACTCACAAATGGATTTGATTCGTGATGAATCCCCGAATCTCTTGCACAGTCTCGCCGGGTCCATGATTGACACCAGCTTGAATTTCCGATTGAGGATATAGAGACGCAATCAATTTCTTCACACCTTCAAGGTGAAAGTTCCAACCATCTCCACCAGACTCTATTAGATCCAGGAATATCAGAAGGAAAATGCTGGCGACTGTCGTATCTTGATTGCGCAGTTGATCATGTTGCACAGAACGTGATAATGCCTCTATGGCTTGGTGTTTAAATGAGAGAGCATCCCGATTTGCATTGATTAGGCCGGGCTCTGTGGGTAGATTTGTATGGTGGAAAGATCTCCCTGTATTCACATGGTGCCGAGCAGCAAGTGCAAGGAGAGACTTCATAAGAACTGGGTCCTTCAGGCCTAAGGGAATGAGGCTTCTGAAGGGATTTCTGTCACTGTCATATACGATGAAAAGTTTGCATATGCGATCGTTATCTGAGAACGATGTTAAATTCCGGTGCTCTTAGCATTCAAAGGGCTAATGCTCACAATAATCGATATAATATCGGGATACTCTGTCCAAATTGCAGAAAGAGGGATCTTGCAGAAACCCTGATGGACAAGAAATGGAATTTACACGTAATTCTAGGACAAAGTCAACATATGAAAAGTGCCATGTGGGCGGCGAAGCTTCAGAACGTTCATGTGGTAAATAGTACATACCATTGAAATCTAGGTGCGAATTTAACTCGGTAACTGGCTTAGCCCGCGCCATGACAGATATCCTATTATCATTATTCTTATTCGAAGAGTCGGTATTATCTTGAAATGAGCGACCTTGCATCTTGCCACGAATAGCAACACCCTTGACCCATCGAAATGGCCTCTTGTCGAAGCACTCCAATCCGGCCTTCTCGCATTTCTTGCATGGTGTACCGGTCTGATCACATTGAATTCGCCGGTTGCGACATGTCCAGCATGGCTCGATATTTCGCTGATTCATTGCGAGTGCGGCAAGTGGTTCTTGTCCTATAAAGTTGATCTTGTGGTGTCATCCCGGGTGTTGATCATGTCAGCAAACTCTGATGCCAATCAGCATATCACATCGTTTGACTATGCATTTGGATGACTATGGGTTTTGTATAATGTGATTGGATGGTGGGTAAGGTTGATATTTTGATTGGCTTTTGAAGCTGCAAAGACCCATAAATCTGAATGATCCACTTTTATGACATTGACCAGTTGATGGCCAGTGGGAACGTTCAGGGAAGGAATTGTATTGTTCAAATTTGAGTTCATTTATTAATAATTTCAAAGACTCATAAGGTGTTCGTACAAATTGTTCACTGCTGCCATAGCGCTTGCGGTTTGTGCCTGACGCGTTGCAGCTCCGATATGAGGCGTGCTGACGACATTCAGATTCTCCCATAAAGGTCCATACTTCTCGAAACTTGGTGGCTCTTGCTCATGACAATCCAATCCAGCTCCCCAAAGATGACCTTCAGAGAGAGCCCTGGTCAAATCGGCTTCGTTGACAATCCCACCCCTTGCCGCGTTGATCAGGATTGCATTCTGTTTCATTGATCGAATCTCCTTGTAGGAAATCAAGTTACGAGTCTCATTTGTTAGAGGAACATGAACAGAAAGAATATCCGCATTCTTGATGACCTCCTGGACATCCTGAACTCTCTTATGGTCGAGATGTGGCCAAGCATTGTCCGGCATGAAGACATCATAAGCAATGATCTCGGCATCGAAAGCTCCACGGAATATCTCCGCAACTGTTCGCCCGATATTTCCCATGCCGATGATACCGAGAGTCTTCTTGTGAAGGGTAAGCCCGTTGCAAGTTTCCTTGGGAACTGGCTTGGTCATCTGACGAGTCGTGATGGATCGAATGTCTCGAGCAATTGTCATGGTAAGAGCAAGGACTAGCTCGGCGACATCTCGCGCATTTGCACCTGGTGTATTGCAGATCTTGATACCGCGCTTCGCACATGCATCTTGGTCAATCTTGTCAATGCCGACACCGTGCTTGCCGATAGCGATTAAGTTGGGACAGCTTGCAATGTCATCCGCGGTGAGGTATGACCCTCGAATTAACAGGGCCGAGGCGTTCTGGCGCCATTCAGAGAATTCATTATCTCCAGGTTGAATAATATTGAAGAGAGTTTTCGCGTGAGCAAGGGCCTCTTCGTTCCATGCATCAAGGATGTAGACAGTGGGCTTGGTCACAGAGTTGACGGTTGAGTGTGGCTCGTCCCCATTGTCAATAATACCTGGCGCCATGATAGAGAACAGATTCTAGCAATGTGTATTAGATTCGGATGATATGATCGAGTAAACATGTGCGTGTTGGCGTTGTGATATACTTCCGTCAAGCTGCAGAAGTGTTCTATACATCGGAACATCGCCGTCGGACCCTCTCCGTCGGTCGTCCGATCTATAAAGAAATGACCCACTTTTCGTGACTCGCATCACCAGGGACTCATCGCAAACGTTCGTCTATCAGGTCTCTAATGCCATCCGGAATGATCGCCGGGATCTCACGAATGATTGGATCGATTTTCGGATTGCCCGAGACAGCATCGGAGAGAGCCCAAAGCACTCGTCGGAAGACCCGTAGACCGACAAATCTTTCTCCAACTGCGGTCAACAAAGCTGTGCATTTATTTTGAGTGCCTAAATCTGCAAATAAATTTGGAGACTCTCCAGTGAGGCAAATAATAATACCTGCTGTGAATATGTCATATGCTTCGACAAATCCACCACGGAATTCACCACATTCGGAGCTTCGATACTCATCCTCAATGTACTCCGAACAGGTTGTGATAATGTCCTTTGTGATTGCTTGGGAGTCATGGATCATACTCGGCTCAATGTGAGTGGACCCGATCGACTTCAAAATCTCGACCATGGCTCTGCTTGATAGTTGCATAGAAAATTTTCCATTGAATTTCGAGTTCGAGGCTTGCAACTTGGTGCCTCGAAAGGAGTCGCGCCAGTAACATAGGTTGCTATAGTGAAACAGAGCACCATTTGTTGCCCAATCACGAAATGTTGACATGAGCCTAGCATGTGCTATAGACTTGCGTGCCACGATATTAATACTGGATGGACCATCCAGATATTCTTCAGGGCTCTGATTGTGGAAAGTATAAGTTTCTGATGGATATGGCTACGAGTCTGTGATTTCAGGAGAGACCACTTACTGGTACGGTGATCTCATCGTCCTCAATGTTAAACGGTCGGTCCATTATTGTGCTTATTGTTCTAGGTGGCGTTAGGAAGGGATTCATCAGTCAAAAGGTTCAAGTTTGAGGGCTTACCGGTCAATGTTGTAGAGACTCCAGAAGATATTACGTCGCATAAGGAGCGCATGAGAAGGTATAGTACCTAAAGAATCTGGGTCATTGTGAAATCTGAAGGCAATCGCCTTTTTCATTGCCAACCCAACGAGATGCCATGTTGACCCGCCCTGTGGACTTTGCATGGAGTAGAGAGCCAAAGACAACATGCAATTTAGAACTTCAATCCGATTGCCAGACTTCATAATTGTCGGGAGCAGCTTCGAAGCTTTTCGGTAGAGGGCACCAGAAAGCCCTTGAAGGGCCCCTGATTCCTGCGAGACCAAGACACCGGTGGCTACATAAATATAGACAACAAAAGCCCTTGCATCCGATATTGAGTGAGTGCCATCTGAAAAAGTAGCAGAGTTATTGAATATAGTATCAAAATCCGTCCGTATATCCTTCGAATCAATATGGAGGAATTGTGATCCTATCGTTTGAAGAAAGGTAATGAGGAAAGGTGCAGCTAAATCCCTGCCAATATCAACAGCCGAGTCACCCATTGAGGCAATCCTGAGCATATAAGGATCGACGCTGGACTGAGAAGGCGTTGCGCCAGATAGTGCCATTACAGCTCGAACCATGCGGCCCATTGTCAGTGCCTCTGAGAAATTACCCATTTCATCACGGGGCTCTGCCATCGCACTGTGTGACAAGAACCCAATCTCTCCCATTGCAGCTTGAACTGTATGCTCAGTGGATTCATGACCCGATAAGCCATGGCGTGATGAGGAGGTAGGAGTCCTAGGAGCCTGCAGCACTTCGGCTGTGAGATTCCTAGGCCGTACTGTTCGCCGTTGTTGAATTTGTTCTGCGAGTTCATCGCGTTTCCTCTTCAAGGTATTCACATAGCTAGACACCGTCAGACTGGTATTCTGTATGAACGCAAGCATGCTTAATATTCTCACCTGGGGATGGCAGCATGGGAGAGGCTACCTCCGCCACTGCTAATTGGCTCGATGGCAAATTTGCGGGGAATACACTCCGCATTTACTTGGACGCATGCTGTACATGCAGGGAGAGTCCTATCGCACTGGACCCGTAAGTTAACAATTGGCACATTGAACGGACGAGTATGCCGAACCTTTTGTTTTCGCTTCCAGCATCTCTCACATGCCTGACCACGTTGTTTCGACGAGGACTGAGAGCCTGGTGCAACTGGGCTACCCTCCACCATCTTGGTGTTGAATTGTTGCTGACGGGAAGTCGGAGTGTCTGCGGAGGATGTCCGGACGTTGGACCCTTGATGGGGTGACGTCGGCTTCTCTCCGCCTTTGAACAGAGCGCTTGGTCCTATTTAGCTTCAACACTCGAGGATCATTTTTACATACAAATGATACATCAACATATGTATACGAGCTTATCCAAATATTCACACTCCAATCATTTTTATCATGGAGCTCAATGTGGAGGGAATGTGGGACACCCATCTCCACTGTTTTGACCCAGCTCTCTACCCATTCAAACCCACACGCAGCTATACACCCGCTCCAGCCCCCATAGAGGCTTGGGTCGAGCAAAGCCGAGCATCTCGGTTAGTCCTAGTCCAAGCTTCTGTTGAAGATGGCCCAGCTGGATTGATAGGCCATCTCCGCCGCATTCGAACCGAATACCCCCACTTACTCGCCCGTGGTGTTATTTGCATGGATGAGAACTGGGACGCATTGACCATCGAAGATTTCCATATTTTACATGAACTGGGTGTCCGTTACTGTCGGATACACTATTTTCATGGCGGAACTAAAATAGATGCCGTCAGTTTGCAAGAACAGATTCGTCTCTTTGCCAGGTCATATCCATCCAAGCAACTCGGCTGGGGTCTTTCAGCCCAGCTTCCGCTAGCCTTTTGGTCTTCATTAAAAGACTTCATTATGTGTGACCCTGAAGTCTCCAGTCTTTCTATCATTGCAGATCATGTTGGCTGCGCAAGTCCTGCCGATGTTGGAGACTCCAGCCTTGATGACTTTGTCGATCTACTTCGCACCGGTAGATTGAATGTGAAAATATCTGCCCTATACCGCAGATCTGGAGAAGATGTTACTGAAATGAAACAAATCATCCAGAGATTTGCGGATAGAGCTCCATCTGCACTGATATGGGGCAGTGACTGGCCTCATGTGGATGCCTCTAGCCGAGGGTCATACGATCCAGAGGTACCCAAGTTGGCAGATCTCAACAAAGAGCTTTTGCTATTGAAGAGCTGGTTATCTGATGATCAATTTCGGAAAATGCTGGTCGACAACCCGGATCGTCTATTTGGAAATTGAATATGTACTATACCACATCCATTTTCAGTGCAAGAGTATGATTCCGTATCCAGACCCAATTAAGTAGAAAGCAAAAAGTTCCAAGACAAATACTCTCACCAAGAATTTAATATTATTCGAGTTTATTTTACTACGAGGTACATTCAGGTACCGGTTTTCAATGACTGCGCATTCAGATGTTCAATGTTAGCAGACAAATTCCAATGTTCAATCGCCACCAGCTGTCGGCATTTTTCCGATGAGCCTGGACTTCCCCAATCCTCATGGGGAAAAGTGGGGATTTCAGTCTGGGGAAAATCTCAATCTTCTCTAGTGTTGACAGCCCCTCCAAGGCTGGGCAGGACTCAATATGCTATAAATATTGGGTTCGTCTCGCCTGATGCCAGAGGCAGTTGCTTCTGCACATGTGGTATCCCCAAGCCGTCTAAGCCATTCGAAATGACCACTTGTACCTCTCCTTCAAAAGCCTCCTTGGATGGCATTGATGGCTCTGGAAAGGATCAAAAGGATTCATGGGTGGAAGATACCCATCCAACCGATTCATCCAATGCAGTCTCGATTTATCGCTCATATGATCCCGATTTCCGTGCGAAAACTGAACGAGAATTGAGGCACAAGATCGACACACGAATCCTCCCTCTCATTGTTCTGATTTATCTTTTCAATTATCTTGATCGAAACTCGATCACTCAGGCACGACTCTATGGACTTCAGGAAGATACAGGTCTTCAAGGGGCAGAATACCAAACTGCTATTTCGATCTTTTCAGCTGGGTATATCATCATGCAGCTACCCTCTACGGTCATGATGACCAAGTTCCGCCCATCTATTTACTTGGTAAGAGACCTCTTATGATTTGTTTGGTAGAGTTACTGACATTTTTTTCCAGCCGACGTGTATCGTTATGTGGGCGTTTGTGAGCGGATGTACTGCGGCGACGTTCAACACACCGGGCATTCTGATGGTTCGCTTCTTCCTTGGATTTGTGGAAGCACCATTATTCCCTGGTGCAGTCTACTACCTCAGCTCTTGGTATACCAAGCGGGAGATTGGTGTTAGGATGGCCTTGCTCATTTGTGGCATTCTACTGTCCAATGCTTTCGCCGGGCTGATTTCAGCTGGTATTTTATCAGGCATGGGCGGAGTTGCAGGTCTTGCAGCGTGGAAGTGGCTCTTTATTCTTGAAGGTCTTGCTACAATAGTGCTCGGCGTTGTTTCGTTCTTCATCCTTCCAGATTATCCTGGAACGACCAAGTGGCTCACCGATGCTGAGAAAATTGTGGCTCAAGCACGCCTTGCTGTTGATGCCGGCAATGACACCCTTCTTGATTCTGAGGAAGTGCCCCTAATGCGTGGTTTCATATGGGCTGTGAAAGATATCCGCACCTGGATTTTTGCCTGCATGCAAATGTCCACAACGGCATCTATTTCCTACTCTCACTTTTTCCCTTCGCTCATTAAGCAACTCGGATTTAAAAACAACACCACTGTCCTTCTACTTACGTCTCCGCCTTATTTTGTTGCATTCATCTGGGCGCTGTCATGGGCATGGTTCGCCGACCGGAAGCAAGTTCGCTCGATCCCTTCGGGGATCTCTCAGATCATCGCGATGGTTGGAACGGTATTGTTGATTGCTGTTACGGATCCGCTCTGGGCCCGCTATGCCTTCACAATTCTCGTTTGCTGCGGTACTTTTGGAGTGTACTCTGCCACATACGCCTGGTTATCCTCGACCTTGACGCAGCCACCCATCAAACGAGCCGTTGCGATCGGACTGGCAAATACATGTGCCAATTGTGCATCACTTTTTGCGAATTACTTTTGGCTGGACCAGTATGAGCCTGAATATCGAGAGTCATGGGGCTGCCTCTTGGCTTTCCAAGTCCTTGGAATGACTTGCATCTTGACTCTTCGGTATCTTCTTCAACGAACCAACCGGAGATTTGAGCGTCTGGCTGTTGAGATCGACTTGAATGATACTAATGCTATGCTGCACTTGAACGAAGATGAAAGAAATGCTGTACAGAATAACTTTAGGTATGTGATTTAGCGGATTGAGTTCACTTCAAATGTTGAGAACTTGAAGCAATGATAGGCGTATATCAATAGCACACTGGCATCAATACTATGTATATGCAAATTAATTTGAACTTTTCAAGTTTTAATACTACCTACCTAGGTACTTTGACTGCTCCGAGTCAGGCTATCATAGGCCATGATATTTGATGATCTGGATATGTACTACTAGCATAATTCCAAGGTTACTAGTCGAAGTCCATGATTAGTTAGTTCTAGATATTGAGATAAATGTTTGATCTAAAGTACACATGAATTCAAATGTTAATCTTACCTTTAGCAGTGACAATCGGTCGATGGTAGATCGTGCTCGTAGCCAACTGCCAGGAAGGAGTGGAAAAGCGGGGAGCCAGGAGGACCCTTCCCGCCACATCTGTTCCCCGGACATTCCCCGGCATCACATCCCCATCAAATTCTTTCTCCACGTCAGGGGTTACTAATGGAGAGTAACGAAGTCGATGGGAATACCTCCCAGCTCGTGGAAGATGGCATAAGCCAAATTCCTCGGTTACCAGCCTGTCGCTTTTGTCACACAAGAAAGACCAAGGTGCGTCGCTGCTGAAGTCATAGCTCCATCACCCGTGGACGGAGATATCCCGCTGACAGAGAATCTAGTGCGATAATCTGCGACCCAAGTGCAGCCTCTGTGTCAAGCACGGACAGGAATGCATGACGCTAGCTGTGGATGATAGTGACTCGGTCACTAGACAGTAAGCAGTCTAACCCCTACTAAGGAGCGGATTCGCTACAATGGCTAACAGTCATTCCCAGGTATATCGGAGAACTTGAACAAGAAGTCAAGTCCCTCGAGGAGGAACTTGCAGCATCCAGATCAAATGAATTGATTTCTCGGGAATCCTCAACACCTTTGGGACCTTCCCATCGCCAAGATCGCCGAGAGCATTCGCCAAATTTTGTTGAGGGTGGCGGAATAAGGTGAATAGACTCGAAAGACCCAGAGCTGTGCCTGGCTGACAATGAAGACAGTTTTATGAGACACCTATTTGCGGATTCAGAATGGCGTGAGCACGATCCGAGTCTACTCCAAAATCTCTCCAAGGGTACCGGGCCTGCCGAAGCCGGAGTTAAGCCAGCGCTACTCCCAACCACAGAGCGAGCGCAGACGATCTTTGACAAGTAGTATGTCGCCAAGGAACAACTGTTGGAACTTAAGTTCGAACAAAGGACACTAACTATGATATTTGCTAGTCTCAATGGATCTCATGTCCAAAATCCTTTCATGCTCCGACGCGAAGTACAGGGTACCTATGACAGAGTATTCGTGTCGGATCAACATGGAAGTTCTAACTCAAATACAAACCGAGATCTTTTCAGAACCTTCATGATCCTTGCCATAGGCTCAGTTCTCCCGTATCGCAACGGTGAATCTGAACATCACCCTTATGGCTACTACCTATCTGCTTTGAAGTACTTGGATGATGGCTTTCTGTCCGGGGGACTTGCCTCTATTCAGGACCTTCTACTGATAGGCCGGTTTGCAATATATCACCACGTTGGTATGATTCATCTCCTTCTCGGTGGCCATCGGACCCCTTTATCAACTGTCGAATTCATAATACTCACTTAGGAATCTTTTATAGGAACTTCAATATGGGAGGTCACTCGTCTTGGAATGCGAATGTGTATAGAACAAGGTCTTCACAAACCTACTCCCCAAAGTCGCAAAATAGGGCTATTGGAAGAGCAACTTCAACGACGAGTCTTCTGGGAATGCTATATGATCGATCGATATAGTTCAATCACATTAATACGCCCCTTTGCGATCCCAGAGAAATACATCCGAATTGGGTTCCCAGTGGATGCGAACGACGAGGAAATCGAAGCTGCAGAGGCCTCCGGTGCCTTTCCTGACTTGGACTCATTTGGCTCCGCATCTTCCCTGGCATCAACGACAATGAGAACAACTGAGATGTCTGTATTTTTCGCTTGTCTCAGATTGCGTCAAATTACCTCCCGAATTCATACTGAATTTGGTGGCAAAGCAGCTCGTCAAGGTGGGCAAAATGACACCACAGCGAGAGGCGTTATCTACACCAGTTTGGACAAATTACTAAAGGAGTTGCAGGATTGGCGATCATCCACGCCAGTTTTCCATAACCCGAGAAATCTCTATGAGATGCAAGATTGGTACGAGCTTCTTTACAGTAGGGAGCGTCTACTGCTGGTCAGAAAAACCATGGATATCGTGCCAAAGCAAGATAACATTCCCCCGAAAGAGCTCTTATCTCTGTGCATTGAATGTGCGACAGGAGCTATCACACTATTCTGTCAATTATTTGAGCAACAGAAAATTACCTTCACTCGAAGTTATTTCCAAATGCTGTTTGCTGCTGGTGTCTCTGTGATGTTTTGCTTGTCTGTGGTTAAGGATTTTGATCGAATGACCGTGCGACGCGGCACTGAAGCGGTGGTCAAGGGTGAGACCGCCTTGGAGCGTATGAGTGAGGAGCTTCCAGATGCAAAACGGTATGTTGCGGTTTATGAAGCGCTGCGTCGGTATGTTATACGAAAATACAGTCGCCAGCTTCAAGTTGACGCTTTGCCGAATACTCATCCTGCATCGGAGATGCCGACTGAAGTATCACCATCCAGAACGACAGCCCAAATTCATAACCCAAGAACATGCGACAGCCAATATGAAATTCGAAACCCTCTGGATCAATCTGCATTATCTAGAGGTGAAAGGTTAAACCCTAATTTTTATCCTCAATCGTCAGTACATGCACCATTCCATGAAGCGGAATTCACACCCGAGGAATTAACACCCGAGGGGATCCCGGGTCTACCAGGCGGAACTCACCTTTCGGAAAGCTCTCTACCATCTTGGGATATATTCGAAGATGATCTTTTATGGAATATGGAAGCTGGTCTAAATGAGTATGCATATGGTGATCCTCTACTGAGCTTGTATTTGGATGAATCGTTTGATTTTCAGAACATTGAAGGTTGATCAACTGAATATACACAAACTTAACTATGGAGACAATAATCAAACAAAGTTTTGAAATCTATACCTTCTGCTTTTGTACTCTCTCATTGATCTCATCATAATTGTGAACAATTTGCTTGAACGCCTTCTGCAAGATTGCTCCATCCTGCCCACTCAATGACCAAGTAGCACCCATCGAGAACCATCGCTCCAGCAAATCAAGACGTCCACCAATACCCCCAACCCCAATTGGCTTCCCATACTTCTTCCCCGCCTTGATAATCTTCGTGACAGCATTCAAGTACAAAGGATCATCATACTTGCCAGGGATACCAAGATCCGTGGTAAGGTCATTTGAGCCAATCAAAACCGCATCAACACCATCAATCGCAAAGATCTCCTCCGCCAACTCCACAGCACCAGGAGTCTCAATCATAGGAATAAGCATTGTCTGCGCGTTCAACGCTTCATTCTGCTTCAGCGTCGGGATATGCTGAAAGTTAAACGCAGGTTGATTATTCGTGCAACCACGAGCTCCGATCGGCGCATACTTCGCGTGGTGAACAATATCGCGAACTTCTTGAACGGATTCAATATGAGGAATCACAACGGCCGCAGCTCCAGCATCGAGGATGCGACTGATGTGCCAATGCGACTTGGAGGGAGACCGCACAACGGGTGAGATGCCCACGTAGTTGCATGCCAGAATGAGTTGGGAGACTTCGCGAAGGGTAAAGGCCGAGTGTTCCATGTCGATGAAGACTCCGTGGAAACCGGCCATTTTAGCCATCATGGCGACTTCGTTGCCTAAGGCGTACTTTATTGTCACGATTGGGGTGACTTGGCCGTTCAGAATGCGAGTCCGGAAGGGATTCGGAACGGTGAATTCTTGTTCGCCGATTGAACCCATCTTGAATAATTTGAATTGGATCAAGGAAAGAACTTTTAGCTCAGGGGTATGGATATATTGAGATGATCCGGTCTGTGAATGATTGCCTCCATATACCCCAACTCATGCCATTCTTATATGTTGATGTATGTCGATGGGTCTGACGGGAAATCTCCGAATGGGGAGGACAATGTCCGATCGGCTTATACTTGACACTCACCACCGATTCGATAGTCTGGCCGAGGTTAGCAAGAATGTGGCTTGTATTTCGGTCAAGAATTTTATCTGAGTGAGTGTGAACACCGACTTCAGAGCAGTGCTTTTTGTGGAGAGTTCGGAGGTCTCAAGTGTTCCCAGTGCGGATTCTGCCCCGGATTCACCCCGTGGGGTATTCCAACGTCGGGGAGCCCAGACTTCCCCAGAACTGGAGGAATCTATAATTTAAAGAAGTAGCAGCACTACTAATTTTATATTTGAAAAGTTTGAAGGAATATTCTCATCTACTTTCATCGTTTTATCGGGACAACTTTAGAAAATACTAGTGCAGTGGTCGATTTCATATATTCACCGTTTCCATTATACAACTTCCAAGGTTCTTGCAGAAGAAATGGCAGACGAAGCAATAAGCCAGTCAAAAGACATGCTTCATGCAAAACATGTTGAGTCGATTGCATATCCCGGATTCTCAGATGAAGAAGCTGCAGTTCTGCGTGCATTTGAAGGAACTAGAGGAAAGCAAGTGATCCGAAAGGTAAAATATCAGTCCTCTCCAATTTCAATCATTACTGACCATTTACATGTGCAAAGATTGATTTCCACCTCCTCCCGGTACTCGCATTCCTTTACCTATGCTCCCATGTCGACCGCAACAATTTGGGCAATGCGAAAATTGAGGGAATGAACAAAGACCTGGGGCTGGTAGGGAACCAGTACAATATTGCGAGTACTCTCTTCTTCGTACCTTACATCATATTCGGTATGTCCTCACTCAGCCTTGAATACTCTGATCCATTACTGATTCGCTAATCTCAATAGAGATTCCCTCCAACGTAATGCTGAAGAAAACGCGTCCCAGTCTTTGGCTATCGGCTCAGGTCGTAACCTGGGGAATCGTGATGACATGTATGGGCTCGGTCCAAGGCTTCGAAAGCCTCACAGCCTGTCGAGTCTTATTGGGAATTTGCGAGGTATCCTACTCTCTCCAAACTTCACTGATTAGCTTCGCTCACATCTTCCGTCTTAGGCTGGATTCTTTCCCGGTGCGGTCTATCTCGTTACCCAATGGTACCCTCCGAACATCATCCAACAGCGACTCGCGCTTCTATACACTGCTTCAGCGATTTCCGGGGCATTCAGTGGTCTGTTAGCCTATGCAATCTCGAATATGGGTGGTCTTCGCGGGATTGCGGGCTGGAGATGGATCTTCATTCTCGAAGGGATCGTGCCAACGCTCTTTGGGTTTCTTCTGCCATTCTTGCTACCTGACAGTCCTGAAAAAGTTGGTTGGCTCACGTCCGAGGAAAAGATCTTCCTCAACCTTCGATTCCGACAGACTGGCGATCGTTCAGTGGAAGGAGAGGGTGATAAATTCTCCTGGTCGTTGCTTCTTGGAACGATGCTGGACTGGAAGATCCTCCTTGCCGTCCTGATGGCCATGGTGAATGCGGCTCCCAATGCAGCATTCTCTTATACAATGCCGACAATCATCAACAAGATGGGGTTCGAGACGCAAAAGGCCCAGTTATTGACTATTCCACCTTACTTCTGTGGTGCAGTCTCCAGCTGGCTGAGTGGTCGTCTTGCTGATCGTTTCACGTGGCGTTTTCCGTTCATCGTTATGCCAATGGCTGTGATGCTCGTGTCGTTTGTGCTGCTTCTGGTGCTATCGAGTAACATTGATGCTTATAAAGGTGTCATGTACTTTGCGATTATCCTCGCCCAGATCGGTATATACCCTTTGCTGCCAGGTATCTCAGCATGGACGGGAAACAATCTTCCTCAATCTTGGAAAAGGTCGATCGGGATTGCGTGGCTATTAGCAGCTGGAAATACCGCGAGTAAGCTTGGAACGTCGCTATCTTCACAACACCAGATTCTGACATGCTTTAGGCTTCATCGGTACCAACGTATTCATTGAGAATCAAGCCCCTCGCTATGTGGTTGGATATGGTGTCTGTCTTGGGATTATCAGTCTGGGTATAGTTGCATGTTGTATTCTGGAGTTCTCATTGTGGCGGTTGAATCAGATCAAGAAGAGAATGACAGAGGACCAGGTGAGGGAAACGTACAGTGTGGTGCAGCTCGCAGCCATGGGAGAGAGGAGTCCTTCATATATGTACAAGCTGTAGTCATGGTGAATGGTCTACTAGTTACAAGCAAACTTGAAAGATATAGTGAGCTTGGAAGTTTGAGAGAGAGACAAGGTAGCAGTAGATGAGGACGCGTCCATTTATGGAGCTATGTACATCATGAAAAAGAATACAGGTCCACAACTTCTTCAGTTAAAGAGAATAACTCAGGCAACCAAGGCTGGAAAGGGGCGAGGGACGCGTTGTGTACAGGAAATTCTTGTGGTGTTACAGGCTTCAGAGTGCGAGCGGCTGGGAGAGGCATGATGTTTTGGGGTGTCAAGATGGCGTGGCCATGTAATGGGGTGAGAGTAGAGTCCACATAGAAGGCAGGGAAAGAGGCAAGGAAATTAAATAGGACCACAGGGCAGAGAAAACATAACAAGGGAAAACGCGAAAAAATAAAGAGGGGCAAAGGGGAGGGAGTCTCAAATAACAAGCAAGCTTGTACGAGACAGCCTGAGTGAGAGACTGAAGGGGATGGGAATGGGGGCATGTACAAGTGTAAACAGGTTCACCTGGCAAGGACCGTTGAAACTCAGTCGCATACGTTTGTATGTAATCGCATCATTGTATTCAAACGGCGCCTCACCTAACCAAATGAGCTGTCTTAGAGTACACGGTGGCATAAAAGAGACTCAGGGGTGGAATCCTCGGATCGTAGGCTTAACGTCAAACACTTACTGTGCTCCGTCTGCTCCTCCTTAGGTGAGAATCAAGAAATCATCCCAGGTAAATCCTCAGAGTCAGACAGGCCCCGGAAAGACGGAAGTACACATCCATTCCACTCCCTACTCAAACCCAGCTACATCCTCTATGAGATCTAAAGTTCCAGCCGCAGCCTAGTTTAGAACATCATAGACAACATAGTGAGAATAAGATCCTCGGGTTGAAACTTCAGTGCACCTGGAGGGGAAAAAAGAAAAGAAGAAGAGAGAGAGAAGGAAGAAGATTAAATACCCCAGAAGGCGGTGGGTGGTCACGCGTCTGTAGGCAAACAATCATTCACTGGTCGTTGCCTAATTAGGAAACCATCGCTTGTCACTTGTCACTTGACCCTACCTTCCTAATCTGGATCTGAATCAAACTTAGCAAACATGATATTTTCTGGCACATGACCTCTATCATTTCTAGCAGGAATACTATGTAGATATCCTAGAAAAATGCAAATGCATTAGGAGGACTTGCAACTGCCCCAGGTGCCTATTTCCATATCAGTCTCCCCTTTACAGCATCATAGAGAGTCATACTTACATTTATAGGAGAGCTCGTGAAAAAGAATGTGTATCTCTGGGCATTATCACAGGCTTTGCTTAACTTCTCTAAGTCGAACAACTCGCCAATTGGCATTCCCCAGCCAGCCAACAACCACTCATGCAGATGCCACTGGGTCTGTGTACAAGGCCACACCTCAAAAGAGCGCGTATCACCTGCAACAGCTGCGACCTTCCTTTTCCACAGAAATCTCAGCAATACATCTGATGGTTCAAGTCCGATATTCTTGGGCTTCTCCGTCTTATACAACTCGTGAAGCTGCATGCGCTTTTCCTCAGACATGTTCTCATATTGATTGATATATCCGAAACGGATGAGGAGTATATCCCCGGTGTGGATATCCTCTTGCTTGAGGCCCTGATATCTCAACACTTCCAGAAGCTCCCCGAATGGCACAGCATGGGGAGTAGTGACGTCGACAGAGCGGCCGTGTGCCTGGGACCATTTGTACCAATCTATCAAGATACCACGTCCGGCAATGCCCCTTTTTGCAATATCTACGAGGTTTTAGCGCCCATTCTGTATACTGAAAGGCGAGTCCGCCATTTTGATTCCACGAGACTTCTCATATCGAGTGACTTACGCTGGATACCGTTTGGAGTCGCCGATTCTGCAAATTGGTCTGCAGTTCGACCCATATAATAGAGCTTGACAGAGGTGAGTAGCTATATATGGAAATTTTATCTTCTTTCCGCATTTTCATGGACTTACTTCTTCCTTTTGATAGGCATAATGTCGAAACCCATCCCACTGCGAGCTACACTGAGAGTTGAACGACCACTTTGGATTCCAACGTAAGCGAATTTGCAACACAAGTCGAAAGAGAGGGACGATACCTCGTCATCGTGAGCGATCTTTTTAGGAGCTTTGTTGATCAATTTTAGCTCAAGGGTCTTACGCGTCAGGAGAGGGTATGAAGACGCAGTCAAACCCCAGCTAAATGCGACATTCCATCAATAAGCCCGTTTTATCCCGCATGTTACAAGACGACGTACTTTAAGCAAACCCGTTCCCCAGATTTGATCTGCTCGTTTGCCGTTTCTGCAACAATATCATCTGTGAGATGATTCAAAGTTCCAATTTGATCATCAGGACCCCAAAGACCCCAGGCGTTACCGTGTGGGCCATCCTTTTGCAATGGGAGGTCATCGAAAGCCGGATATTGCGAGTACTTTTGGTCCATGTTGAGTTATTGGATTAATTATTTGATCTATAGGGCTTACTACATGTGGTTTATAGGTAGGGCTGGGTTGTGGCTATTATGTCGGGGAAATTCCGATGGCGGACAGCATCCGAAGTCGAGTCCGAGTCCGAGTATCGCTCATTAATAGCAACTTTCAAGGCTTATTTGAAACTGGAACTCGGGAAAGATGAATGATAACTGATATTGATCAAATTACTCTACTAAAATTCTGGTAGGTGCTTCATTGGTTTGCCACCTCCGCGGTCACTCTATCTTCTGCAAACCTTGCCATGTCTTCCGCATACTCCCTGTCGCGCTCCTCCTTCCGACGTGCCAAATCGGCTTTCTTCTCCTCCATCGCTTGCTCCTTCAGTCTTCCACGCTCCTTGTCATCTATTCTCGCCTTTGCTTGGTCAATATCTTCTCCTTCACGAACCAACCATATTCCATAACGATCTTTCCATGCCTTCCCGTCATACAATAACTTCGTTACCATGAACTCCTTGAGTTGCCCCCAAAACGAAATTAGGGTATCACTCATGATATCTGCGGGTCCCAGGCGAAACCATGTCTCTTCGAATAGATTAGGATCTTCAAGAGCTCTGGGGTCATCTTTATGTAATCCACAGAATATCGCAAATTCAGGCCGGAGGCCCAACTGGATACCCTTCTCAATATACCCAACTGCAGTGATTTAATCAACAAGAGAATCCGCTTTCGGGTATTCAGAGAGGACTCACTATGGCTGTATTCGAACTCTTCATGGTCATCATGCATTCCTTGAATGAACAGCTTCAACATGCTATCAATCAAAGGGAATGTGATTTCATTGTAGCCACGTCCATAGACCTGATATTTCTCATCATATCCACATTTTGGTGCTTGATATTCCGGAAATAAATCCTTGAATTTCTGTTCGACCTCGATGATTTTCTGGTCCAATAGCCCCACCCACTTTAGACACTCGCGCGTATCTGCGGGGTCTGGTAGGATCATACCCGGTCGGTACTTGCATTCCGGCAAACCGTTGGAGATTTCGAGGGACCCAATGGATGGGTGTATCTCTCCTCGAGAGGTGCCAATTTTTACGAGTTCAGGAGTCCATTCGAACTTGATAGATGATGTGCCGGTGATCTTAGTGGCATCTTTCGGGTGATCCCCACTGACACTCATCGTATATGTAGTTGAACTGCCACCTAGTAGTCCTCTATGTACGTCGGCTAGCCTCAATATAGCTGGATAGGGAAGGGATTAAGTCAAAAAAAAAATTGATTAGCTAACTGGATGTCTGAAATGGCCCACTGGAGGACTCGAAATTTCAAATAGATGCCGTGGAGGAGGTCTATACACGTATGCACATGCGGCCAAGATCGGGTTAGTGTGCCACTCAGAAAAGGGGGTTTGCGAAGAGGGGCAGAGTCTTTGTTAGTCTCTCTCTGAGATTCGACACTCTGTTATTTTTTCTTGGGGGCCAGAATTTAGAGCTATAAATAAGTGGAGTGTCAGGATGTAGGCTAAATACAAACGACAGGCTGGAATTGGATGTTGATTGGTTGAACTTCAGAAATTAGACCCATTAGACAGATTTCAGTTCACGATTCTGATTGGTCTGGTCGGTTTATGACATCATAATCCGAGGACCAAGACAAGCTATACCGCTTTAGGACATCTAGATATCCACTGAACAGGTGAGATTCATGAACTACGACGTGCGATCCAAGGCTGTCAAGGTGGACTCGTAGGAATCTTTTGTATTTAAAGCTTCATGAATCTCCTGTCAATTCAATTTTCATTCAAACTCAATCTTCACATTCATCACACTCTTTCTATACACCACGGTCTTTTTACGGTCTTTCTCTCAAGTCTCAAGTGCTACTTCCACCATCGGAGCCACTCATAACAGTATGTGATACTCGATGAATTTCATTTTGATATTTTGACTAACATGGTATAACAGATCACTCTCTTCTACAAAACCTCAAATCTCTCTCTTATATTACAACGACACTCTCCTACAACACTACATCACAACCACTACACAACAACCCCTCTCAGCAACTATAATCCACACCAATTCACAATCACAACAATGGCTCCTATCTCTCTCACACAAGCCGGACACACAGTGTCAACTCTGGTGAAGCGAACCTCCGGATCCGACTACTCTCTTTACATCTTCGCTATCATCGCCGGCTCTGTCGCAATCAGCTTGATTGGATTCGGTCTATACACCATGTACCACGGCGTTGACAGCACCGGTCTCCGCGACATTCCCTACGAGCAAAGAAGATACATGCGTGAAGTTCGGGCACGAAACCTCAATGGCTTTGCTATCACTGCGAAGCGGCCAGACCTGATTATTCCCATTGAGGAATTGAGGGAATGAGTCAGTGAAACATACGATAACTGCATATATGGCGTTTGACATGGATATTTTGGGCATTTGGCGTTTATGGTTGAACTCTGTTGGGTTATGAGATATTTGGAAGCATGTCCATGTTAGATTTACTGTCGAGGAGCTGTACTAGTATATTCACAAGTTTCTTGTGGACATATCGAAGAAAATACTATATCAATGTTAAATTTAATCATCTAAAAGCTTTGAAACTAAAACTATGATAACATCATTTTACATAGTTCAAGTTGATGCAAGGTCCCATTTGGATCTCAAGTCACCCAGGCTGGGCATGCATTCCAAAATAAACACATTAAGAATAGTATATGAATTGAACCATTTTATGATACCAACAACTCAACTGAAAAATGTCACGACATAAACCAACCCCCAATGTAACCAAACAGGAAAAATATTCAAGAAGCATTGAAAAGAACATAAGTGCTGATGAGCAAAGGTATATGAATCGTAAAAAGCTGAAAATGTAACGTCGAAAGTCGTCAAGAGAGCGTCCAACGGACGAAGAAATAGTGTAATAGGGTATGTAGAAATGTAATGAGAAAAAAAAGGTGTAGAGAGAATCGAAGAAAGGTATGCATGCCTGCACTAGGGACATGAGATAAGATGAGTGGAGATCATCTGGCACTCTTGGTAAATGGATACCTGACTACTTGAGACAGGTTTAGAAGTGGATGGCCAGAGCGAAGACAGCGCCGAAGAGCATGCTGATCATGGAGATAGCAGCGCTAGAGGCACCGTTGGCTGTGGTAGAAGTCGAGGCGGGTGAGGCACTATCACTGCCACTGCCACTGCCACTGCCGGCGGTAGAACCAATCGATGAGATCTCGGCTGCACCAGTTGGCATAAACACCTGTGGACGGTATGTGTAGCTCGCGCCAGGGCTGGACATGGGGAGTCTGATGCTCGAGTAGCGGAAAGAGGTGGGGTTGGCGGTAAAGGTAGGGGCAGATGTATGAGTAGAGGTTGAGGAGGCCGAAGTAGTAGGAATAACGGTGGAAGTGCTAGAGGTGGTAGGTGTCTCAGTGGTGCTGGTAGTAGTGGGTGTCGGAGTAGGAGTGGAAGTCGAAGTGGAAGTAGAGGTTGAGGTTGAGGTACTGAGGATGGTGCTGCTGCTGCTGCTAGAAGCAGCGACGGTGCTGGTGGGAACGGAAACAGTCTCGCTAGAGCTAGAGTCGCTAGAGTCACTGCTATCCAACTCAAAGACAACGATGTTTGCCTTGGAGCCATTGGAAGCAGTTACAACACAGCCGGTGGCACCGCCAGCGCCAGTGAAAACATCAGGAGCACTCATCTCATTAACGCCCATGGTGGATGGGTCGATACGGCAAGGAAGACCTTCACAGTCGTCACCATCGCACTCAATCTCGATACCGAATTCGGGCTTGATATCGCGGAACGGGGTGGTGGGCTCCAGGTAGATAGGGTTCCAACCAATCTTGACATAGGTGTTGCCCTCGCCATCTGTGTTAGCACCGGCAGTGTAAGGAGACCAGTTTCCGACCGGGTTAGCATTGGTTCCCCAGATACATCCTTCCTCGACGCTGACACCAGGAGCATTGATATAGAACTGAGCAGCGGTAGCACACCAGTATGACATTCCAGGAACAGCAAGAGTAGCCAGCTCCTCGACCAGGGTTGGGATCAGCATAGCCTCATTTCCAGGCAGCACGGTCTGACAGAAAGAGACAGCCTGGCTGGCCTTGTTGACGGCGGAGACGAATCCGGTACCATCTTCACAGTAGGGTTTGCTAGGGAATGGCTTCTGAATATCGCCATTTTCGTCACAGTATAGACCGCCGTTCTAAAGATCGTCAGCTGTCAGGGAGGATTCTCCTTGCATGTGTCATTGCATCTTATTGCATATGACACATTCGCTAGTGCAAAACTTACCATGGACATAGGGTAGGTGTACGAAGTGGCTTCAGGGTCCCACTGCATCGAGACTTGACCAGGAGGGCAAGCATAGGGACAGTAGTTGCCAGGCTCACAGGGCTGGTTAGGGCTCATAGCCCATCCTGCATTCTGCTCATTGGGAGTGACAGCAATCAATCCAGCATCACTTGGGAACTGGCACTGTCCACTCTTCTTCTGGAGAATTGTACTCTCTGGAGCTGTGCGAAGTTCATGGTGGCCATGGGAGTGTCCATGGCGGGCGGCTTCCACGCTTGCAAAGAGAGCGACAAGTGCGACGGCACGGGCGGGAGAAATCTCGAACTTCATAGTGAATGTGGAAATTATAAAAGAGCGAATGAATAAGAAGTTAGATCAAACGAATGACTAGGGCAACGAAGGCCACCGTGGACAAGGATACAATGCTCGCAAAGTATGGTCGAAGGAGAAGAAAGTAAACGGGGGCAACCCGAGCAGAAAAGGAGAGCACACCACCCAATACTACCAGATTCAGGGTCCAAACAAGTCCACGGGGCCAAGACCCTGAACTTGCTGTAGATCGCAGCCCCAATAGACCAATTGGGTCCAAATACGGAGAATTGAGCCCCCTGATTCGAGATCAATAGTTCCAATTTACACTAATATTTTAGCGCTTTTTAGCGTCAGGGACAGAGCAAAACTAGACCAATCATATGTACAATTATGCGGGGACCCCGATGGTTCATGCTTGGCAAGTGGAGATTTGCACATGAAGAGAGCCTCGACCGGGCACAGAGAGGGCTATTTTAATAATATACGGAGTACGGAGATAATGGCTGAGAATGACAAGCTTTCGCTCAGGAGAAATATCGTTAACTGACATACATGATAGAACTAATGACGAAAAGAGGCCCATATTAGTACCCCATACCCCGACCCCTTTCGTCTATATTGCGAAGTGTTCTAGAAGATTTTGATACTGTCATGTTCACATTTTGTATCATTTTCTAGCATTGATCATCATAATCAAACACACCGGAGTTGTCCTTATCGATACAATCTAGACCTGCTGATCTTGTGGGCTGATCTTCAGTGCTCATATTCTCGGGAGTTAATTGGGGCCCCTTTTACCGTGTAGATCTCGCGGATGTCCACGGGTGAGAGAGAAAGAGAATTCTTCCAAGTTTCCATGGTAAGATTGCTGGGATTTTCAACATTTGAATGTACTATTCGAATCAATTACAGTAAATCGAACTTGAAATATGGTGGATATGTCAATAGCTCATAGTTGCTCGCTCCTCGCATTCTCTTTAAGGTGATAGACCGTTATCTTTAGGGCTATGTATGCACATGTGTCAGCAGCTTCAGATAAGCGGCCTCTATCTGTATCTCTCCAGGTGTCTCCTTGCGTCTACATAATCAATCTGTACAGAGTAGAAAGTTTGAGCCAAAAAAAAGCCGTTGCATGCCATATAATCTTTAGTGGGGAAGTTCTTTTGACTATCTGCAAGGGCATTGATTGTTTGCAGCATGGCGCTGCCAGGTGCACTGACCCAACCATACGGATTACGTATGCGGTGAGTGTTTGGATGGTAATCGACTAAGTAGTTATAAGATTTATCCATGGATTTGATTCTCAAGATATAGGCCAACGTTAGATATTCAGAACTCATTCACCAGGCTGAGCCTGCAGCGTGGTCCACCCATTGAAAGCCGCGGTATCATCCCCTTCCCTCCATCCCCATGCAATGCAATAATGCCTTGCCAGAAGCTGCCATTCTTCCATCTCATCCAGCATTTCCAGACGAGAAACTCGCTCTTTCTCTTCCTCATCTACCCAGCGATTCCAAATGAACTCGATATCAGCCACCGCTTGACCGCTAGTAAACCCTTGTCCGCGCAGTCGTTCGCGCTGCGCTTCCAAAGTAGCGTATTTATGTAGAGTCTGAAGTTGAATACCTCGCGTTGCGAGATTCGATACCATTGTACGGCCAAAGGCGTCGTTTGGTCGGATTGGTTCGTATAGCACTAACCCAAGCGGAGCGGTCTGAGGACCGAGTAGACGTTCAGTGAAGAATGAGACTACATCTGTCGCTTCGGTCGGCGATAAGTATATGAGACAGCATTCTGAGATCAGAAGCGTGGGTAGGGTGGTATCGACATGTGGAAGTAGCTCTGATGGAGAACTACTCGATGACAGGGAGCGTAGATCGAGGGGGTATAGATGGTAGGAGCTTGTATGGAGAGCATCGCCAGCTTCGGATACGATAACATCGTTACTCGAGGACTCGATACCTAATGCTTGTTGCAGAAGGGGTGTGGTTCGAATCGCCCGGATCTTTGCACTGGTGTTGACGGCGAAATCGAGTTCATGGTAGATGAGATTGGAAGGCTGGCGGGAAGTGAACAGGCGAAAGACACGGGTATCTGAGCCCGCACCCAGTGAAATAATTTGTTTCTTTTGTGCTGTTCCGCCAGGAGAAGGGAGGCCGAGAAAACGGTCGACGAGTTGATCGATAGCGGTGGTGCGCACGTACGTTCCTAGCAAAAAACCTGCTGTTAGCACCAAGCTCCGGCGCGAGGGTTTTTTGGGTTCAACACATACCTCGATTGATGATTGGTAGTCGCCTTGTGGCATTCTCAGGCGCCGTCAAGGCTTTCGCGAACGGGTCGCCCAGATAGCCCAGCTCGACGGCGCTGAGGCGGGAGACACTGGCGTCATTATCGGTACCCTGCACAACACGGTCCTTGGCGCTTGTGCGTGTACCATGACTATCGTCGACTCCGCGGAGGCCTCCACGGCCTCGACCACGTCCTCTGCGGAGTGTGTTTAAATTCGGAATATGCGGTGCGGCCATGAAGGGCGTACCGAGGACTCAGACGTGGAGGAAGCTCGTGAAGCTCGGACGCGGTGGGGTTCTCTTACCCCCACGTAAATAGTCCCGCTAGACTGCCCAGGTGGTGGAGATTAGCAACTATGCGACCTTGGAATGTCAAAAATTCCCAACATGCGTCCATATTCGAATATTTCTCTGATATTAACAGGACAGGTGAGATGAAAATACTCGTTGGGTGGTTTCCAAGGTTCCAGGATGTGGTTCATGCCAGATAATTCAGGCGTCAAAATCAGGTCTACGTGTAAACATCTTGGTTGAAATCTTGGAAAAAATAATATGTATGTATCAGATGAAAATCTCATGATCTGCCCGTTCAACGAAATAGCTAGCGTCAATTTAGCACGGGAAAGCTTGAAAAGTTGCATAACTTGACGAATGAACCCTCATCTGAAGCAAAATTCCCAATATCTAATGCGGCTTTTTTACACATATGTGCAGAATGTTACTAGTAGTCTTGAGTCGAAACTTTCAGCCATCTCAATGCCCAGTCAGAAGTATCCAAATCTTCGGATGGGGTGCCATCGGCATTCCGCTTGAATGCATAGTGCAGAATGGAAGCGATTTTAGCACCCTGCATCGCCATGGTACGAACCTCCTGCTGGCGTATAGGGTCAACTATCTGACATTGAGCCCAGAACTCAGCCCAAAAGGCATCAATAAGTCTTTCACGACATTCATATGTGTGCCATTCTTTGGTTCCCATATATCCAGTTGCTAAGATAAGAGTCTCTAGCTCCATGCCAAACGGGAGTACCTTGGCTAAGGACCAATCGACGAGACCTGTGATTTCAAAAGTCTTTTCATTAACGAGAATATTTGTCTGAGAAAGGTCATTGTGTGTCAGAACTTGGGGGTAGGTTTGCTGAAAGAGGACTGGGAGGCTGCGTTCAAGCTCGAAGATTGTTGCGTGCGGCAGTACAGACTCGAAATGGGCCGACTTGACTTTCATAAGTCGACGATGAATTTCCTCCTGGACGCCAATCTCCACTTGACAGTCAACTGGCTGAGGGCTTGACCAACATCGAGCAAAATATCTGGACAGGTGATCAATAAAACGCCATTTTGTTAATTAGTTAAATTCATAAATAAAAAATAAGCTACCTGGCCAGATCTTTGAAAAAGCACAGGTGTTTAGCCTCTTCTTCCGGTTTCATGTCAAGATTGGAGCCGAAAGCTTCTAGACAGGTGATGCCTGGCAGGTATGGCATTGTGTAGACCAAAAGAGATGGGTTGGAATTAGGCATTTCACCATGGAATGAGGCTTGTGGTACTAAGTCGCCGTGTATTGATTTCGCTAGTTGTGTTATGGCTGTATCCAGAGTGGATCCGACTTCTCGTAAAGATACGATGAGATCTCGCGTTTCGCTTGGGCAATCAGTGCAAAGAACGGTGTAGCTCAGCGAACCCGGAACACCCACGGCCTGAACCAAGCCACCAGAAATCTTGTGGGCGTATTCGTCACATTCTAGTTGTTTCGGAGATTGGCGGCTTTCGAAAAAACGGTCTATTTCTTCTTGCTTCCACGAAAGCTCTGTCATGGTCTCGGGAAATCCTTCAGGGGTCGTGGGTCACAAGGTTAAAGACGTCTTGCTGCGGACCAAAAGTGGAGAAGAGGCTGAAATCACGTGTTGTTGTTATCCACAGTAGACCCACATTCGTTCGACCAAGGGGGTCGAAATGGGAGTCTGGGATACTACAGATTACTAGATAGGCTCTTTTATTTCGGTAGTTTTTGTTAATTTACTTATTACCAGTAATTCAGTGCACTCATGTGCTGACTATATAGTATGTAACTTGACTTTTGATAGAGAACAGAAGACATTGTTTCTAGTATGCTTTTAAGGATATACAGCCGCATCTATTTATCCATTTTCCATGCTCAAACATACACAAAGTTGTTACGGCACAACGGACAGGTGCTCTGGTTACTGCTCTTGAACCATCGGAACAAGCAAACAGAGTGGAAGGTGTTCTTGCAAGTGGCACATCGCTTATTCGGCGTCTGCATGTCGGTCGAGATAACCGAGTAACAGATAGCACACTCACTCTGTCCCTTCAGAGCACCCTGCACGTTCCGTCGGAATGCCAATAAACCATCCACCAGGTTTCCATTGGCGAACATAATCACTCCTTGGATTGTGAGCAGCCAGCTCTTCCATTTCTTCTCGTCAACCAAGACACGACTGCGGCCGACCACGACGGCGGAGTGGAGAGGATATGCTGGGGGAAGGGAAATTGAAATTGAAACAGGCGGAGATTCTTCATCTACCGGGATGCTGGCAATGACCTCTGCGGTTCGCGGAGACATCTTCACAGATAGTGCTCGCTCTTCGTTGGGATCCTGTGTGGCAGCCCATTCAGTAACGCCTCGAATTGCGTCGTCGGCCACTAATGGTGAGATCTAATGATGAAATTAGTTATGTTTGCTTATCATAACGGAACATGTCGTCGAGGTTTCGCTTACGTATCTCTCTGTCCAAGTTTCCACTGGTCCCTTGATCCGTTTCTGTGTGTCAATCCACCAGTTCTTGGTCATATTCGCCAAGTGTCTCAAACAGAGGTAGTAAAGATGCACGAGGAGCCACTGTGTTTCCTTCTCGGCATTTTCCGAATTGTCAGGCTCAAATGACTGAATCTCAAGCTTGGATGCGTCAACAAGCTTGCCTTGTGACTTTTGAAGGAAGTTGAACATGAACTCAAGCAGCGGAATCAAGACATTGTTCTCCTTGATATTTGTCGCATAGTGCTCTTGTACCGGGATAGACTGATAAAGTTGTAAGTAAAATATCACCAAGTTTGAGGAGAGGGTACATACAGCGTTAGAAAAGTGGTCGAATACCACTTTCCAGCTAAGAAGATATGACCTCACACTGGTCCACATCTTGTCATCTCCAAACGACGTTGAAACCATGTTCATTGTCGGCGTCTCGAGTAAGAGAGAGATTAACTCGTCAGGCAGGCTAACTGATGTCTTTGATAGAGCAACATCGAATGATACCTGTTCTTGAGCTTGAGGGATGTAACGATGAAGAATTGTGTACGCTGTTCGTTGAACGGAGCGGCTGTGAGCAGTCAGAAGATGGAAGACTCCACTGACGTCGTCGATGTTGCCAATTGGGATAGTATTGATCAAACGGCATAAGAGCTCAACTGCGATGTCTCGAGGTTGATGGAATGTGGTCGAGGCATCTATTGAGTGTAAGTATATCGCGCTTCCAGAAACTCCAGCACTATAAGACTTACCGAATTTAGCAACAGTGGAGACCAGTTCATTAGAGAGGCGGGTCTTATGCTCCAGCCACACATCTTGAAGGTCATCATTGCTTTCGCCTTCTGCCAGCTTTTTCAAGCGAGCAAAAAGTCGGAAAGAGGACACAAGCACAGGAAGACCGTCTTCGCCACCTCTCACCTCGCGGAAAACAGAACTCAAAGTCTCAACAATGTCTTCCCAGTGTGAGCCATAGATTTCGGCGAGTCCAGGAAGAATGAACACTAGTGTTTGCAAGATCTCTGCTCTGAGTCCCAGAGAAGTCACATCTGACTGAAGGCAGTCGATGAGATTTTTGGTAAGGAAGACCAATCGTTGAGTAGGAATGGTCGAAACGACATCTTCTTCGCCTCCAAGTAAGATGTTCAGAAGCGCGAGCTTTTGAAGTCCTATTCTCGGTTAGTATCCAGAAAGTTCCAAACTAATTCTACCCCAAGACTCACCCTTTGAGGAAGGATCTTCGGCTTTGAGGCCCGTCGAATCGGCGACCAATTCGTTGCAGATTCGGGTTCCCACAGGATTGGCTAAAATGGAGCTACGCAGCACAGAAAACCATGCTGCTGAGCGTATTCCATTGGCACTCCGTGACTCCCTGCAAATCTTGGCAACATCTTCAGATGACTTTTGAGCTTCGAGTGAATCCGCAGATGTCATTAATTTAACAAAGGACTGTCCCACGCGATAGTCCACAGGAGACGTGCCATTGAGCTCTTCTAACTTCCTCTCCCAGAAAGACATGAGATAGGAACACAGAGTTACTTCAGGTGTAGATTTCAGCTGTGCATTCGTCGAGATCCAATTGCTGATTAATCTGCGTCCATCAAACACAAGCTCCATATACTCCTCTCGTTGATCTGCGAGCTCGAGGCCGGAGATTCCGTTGCAGTTCTCAATGCTCAGATCATCATCGATCAGTTGAATGACCAAAGGCAGGAAGTAAAGAACGATGTCAAGGTCGGTAGTTTTCAGCTTCGCCGCGATGTCAATTTTTGACAACGCTTTGATGGTAAAGGCTGCCAGGCGGAACGCAACAGTGCAGCGGTTAGAATCACGAGGAACATCGAGCCACAATGTCTTCAATGTCTCTGAAATTTCTCGTTCCGTCAGATTAACAATTCCCATGAGGGGACTTGTGATTGTTGTTGATGGTCTAGGTGGAAGTTGAAGGAAAGGGGCCATGGCTTTCTCCCAGACGTCGGAATCAGGCAAGATATCTTTGAGTGCATAATCTCCCTCTTCCTTGATGCCTTCGATCAAATCGTTCGTGATTGCAAGAAGAGCCTCGATACTAGTAGAAAAGATTAGAAGGAATAAAATTTAGAATCACAGTGTGACAGGATCACTCACGATAAAGATTCTTCTGTTGCGTTGCTGAGTTCATGACGCAAAATCTCAATCTTAGAGGCAGTGCTTGAATCACCAACAACTGTTTCCTTGAAGGACCTAATCAGAGACTCGGTCAAAGCAGCTATCTCTTCCGAGGGTGACTCAGTCAGGTAAAGGAGTTTTCCGGTCAACTTTGAGCCATTGGGTCCATTTTGGAAGTCCTTGATAGCAGAGGGAACGGTCTTCCCCAGATGAGATAGACCATGCAATACATCCAAAACATTGTCTTCCTGTGATAGAATGTCAACAATGGACAGGAATATCTTATCCATTAATTGGCCTCGAGAGGTTTGGTTTTGAAGGACAGATGCGATAATCTGCCAGTGAGAAGAGCTTCCTCTGCAAGCCTTATCTAAGGCACGCATCACGAGCGAAGTGAGCTTGGTTTGATCTCCTAGCTCATTGAAATCAAGGTTAGAGAGCAGAGTTTGTAGGATGTGCGCATTCGACTGCTCCGGCTCGAGATCCATGGCCCTTTCAACCACATTATCGAAACTAGAAGCAAATCCATCCCACTCCCGACATTCCATAACAATAGCAATGAGTCGGTCACCTGATGGTGAAAAGAGGAGCTCTGGTACATCATTCTGTACAAATTTGAGGAGATCTTGGGATCCCTTCGCAGCGGAAGGCATATTGCGGACACATTCCTCCACAACGCCAGCAGCTCCGTATGGCTTTCCATTGCGAGAACGGATCACTTCAAGACAGTTTTCAAGAAGGGATAAGTTTGATGTTTCAAAGATACTCTGAGCTTGAGATTCACTGTGTGCGTCTGTGACTCTTGAAAGAACTGCAGGCTCTAAACTGAGAAAACGCTGAGCCTCGGCACACACCGAGTCTTGGGAAGATCGAAAGTCTTTTGACTGTTCGGGTGATGAGAGCTTCACGGCTTCCAGCAAGTCGTTTGACAACTTTGTCCACAGCGGCTCAAGCTGATGGCTTTGTTCATGAGAAATGAGACTAAGGAGAAAATCGCTGCAAATCTCCTTCGCGGTTGGCGATGGAAGTGACCACTGGGCCATTTCGATATCAGGTCGCACATACTGTGCAACTAAGGGGGACATCCTTTTCTCGACAAATTCCGCTCTTTGATCTTGAGGCAGGAGAATTCCCAGCCACGCCGCAACGCGAATATAGGCCTTCCATCCAGTACTGAGATTCTGGCGTGGCTCCTCCCTTGAGTTGAGACCAGCTTGAAAAGCCTCCGTCAGGGCCGATGCGCTAGATAATTTGACTGTCTCATCAGTCGAGGTTTTGTCGGCTCCAGCGAGTACCTCTCGTGGAATTAAACGAAGCAGCTTGTCCAAGTTGGACCAGAAGTTGGCAAGACCTCCCTCTGATCCTTTCTGAATGTATTGGCGCAGTCTTTTGGACGCCGAAGTCTTTGAAGTATAGTCATCTGTCCACACCTGTGGTCTTGATGCAGTCAAAATGAGCAAGGACTCAGATAAATCAGAAGCAGAACCAAGCTGTGGAATTGAGAGTGCCTTTCCAATGATTGCCGAGCTAATCAATTTCCAGTCAATCCAAGCAGGCTCTCTTGAGACAGCTGATCGTAAAACGATGTAAACGGATCGTCGTACGAAGGGATCCTCGTGACTGCATAGAGCCCAAAGAGACTTGCTACCTAGCAAATTCTCAATTTCAGCTATATTGCGCTGAAGATCGTCATCTGGTGAGTTTCCTATCGTTTTCGAGGTCAGTTCTGCTTTGCTGTCAAAATGCATGAGATGGCAATACCTAGGATCCGGTTGAAAAGCATCAATGCAGCTCCGACGACACGCGCATATTTCGCTTCCGCATCATCCCGCTTGACAGTTCGCTCATCACTCAGGGTCAAGGGTGTCTGGTGAAGAAGAACATCGTCGATAAAGTCCAATGTAGAGCTCTGGTAGATCTTCCACACATTGCTTCTCTTCTCCTCTGTCGAGAATACAGTAGTAAATGATTCTAGGGCAGAGCGTTGGACTGGCCGGTCATTATCATAAATGCCTGCAAGCCATGCACCTATGACTCGAGAAAGATGAGGTAATATTCTCTTGCCCACTAACCCGGAGATTGAGCCTTGTAGACCATGAGCTAACTGTCTCACCCTCCTAGACAGATCAATTGAAGCTCTGGGGTAGATTTTAACCTTTGGATACAAATTAGTCGCACATCAGAAATACGAGTAACCAAGTATATACATACCCAGGCGTCCAAGAAGCCATCATCTAATGTTCCCTTCTTCTCTTGGACTGTGGAAATATGGTCCTTAAGCTCTTCAAGAGCTTTCGTTCGTGTAATTTCATCCTTTTTGAGCAAATTCTTGAATGCAATAACCAATCGTTGGTCGAAGATGCGCGAAAGATCCGGGGGTTCGGCAATGTATGTCAGTGAAGACGGTTCACGCCCATCACTTCCAAATGTACCTGAGAATCCTCCAAACGATCCAAAACCCCCAGCAGCAGCTCGACTGCTGGAAGCCTGTGACTTGAACTTTTTGCTCATGTGGGGTATGAGGTCAGCGGGAATAGTGGGGGAGAATGAGTTGGAGTGAATAGCTGGACCGGCACGACTCCGATGAGTGAATGTCAGGCTGGCCCAAGAAAAAGAATTTTTAACAAGAAGTTCCAGGTCCGCACAGTTTCTGAATCGCAATGGCGAGTTGCGAAGAAAAACAATTCACTTGAACTTGATAGTTTGATAAGCAAATTCACTGCGGACTCCCGATAGGGAAATCACGTGGTCTTGTGTCATTGAATGAGAATCCGAGCTGCGGACTTAAGCGCGTCTCTCTGCGGTTTCTTCTTAACTTCTTCCATTGGCTTTGCGCTTCGGGGGCATCAGTCACCATGAAGTTCTTTATTGAGTATGTTACAATATTCCATCATTATCCTGTCTGTTTCGTCTTTATTTACCTAACTGCTTCCTAAATAGTGATCTTCCGGTGCTGTTCCCGTACCCGCGCATCTACCCCGAGCAATATGCGTACATGTGCGATCTCAAAAAGACCCTCGATGCGGGTGGTCACTGTGTACTCGAAATGCCTTCGGGCACAGGAAAAACTGTTTCCCTGCTCTCTCTGATTATCGCCTACCAGCAACACTACCCAGAACATAGAAAGCTTATCTATTGTTCACGAACAATGTCCGAGATCGAAAAAGCTTTGCAAGAGCTGAAAGCTCTGATGCAATATCGGACACAAGAATTGGGCTTTGAGGAAGAATTTCGAGGCCTGGGCTTGACGAGTCGAAAGAATCTCTGCCTTCATCCGTCTGTGAAACGGGAGAAAAGTGGTAGTGTGGTGGATGCTAGATGCCGAAGCTTGACAGCTGGGTTTGTCAAAGAGAAGAAGGAGCGCGGCGAAGATGTCGATCTTTGCGTCTATCACGATGTATGTGCCGAACGATCAGTGTTTCCTACTGTTGTCTAACATATTTAGAACCTCGATCTTCTCGAACCGCATAATCTCATCCCGCCAGGCGTCTTCACTCTTGACGACCTCATGAAATACGGCGAAGAACATAAGCAATGTCCCTACTTTTCTGCTCGTCGCATGGTACGTTGAATCTGACAAAGAGTCCATGAAAACTACTCGCTCATGAACTAATGCGATGCATAATAGATGCCATGGTGCAACGTGATTATCTACTCCTACCATTACCTCCTCGATCCGAAAATTGCTGAAAGAGTGTCCCGAGAACTCTCCAAGGACTGCATTGTCGTATTTGACGAAGCCCACAACATCGATAACGTCTGTATTGAATCTCTCAGTATCGACATCAGCCAGGACTCGCTTCGGAAAGCCACCAGAGGCGCGAACAATCTCGAACGGAGGATCGAGGAGATGAAAAGCACAGATGCCCAGAAGCTTCAAAGCGAATATTCAAAACTAGTAGAAGGATTGCAGCAGGCAGAACAAGCTCGAGAGGAGGACCAGTTCATCTCAAATCCTGTGTTGCCTGATGACCTTCTGAAGGAGGCGGTTCCTGGAAACATTCGCCGCGCTGAGCATTTCGTATCTTTCCTCAAGAGATTTATTGAATATCTCAAGACTCGAATGAAGGTGACGCACACTATCTCGGAGACTCCGCCCTCCTTCCTAACCCACTTGAAAGATCTCACCTACATTGAGCGCAAGCCTCTGAGATTCTGTGCGGAGCGACTGACCTCTCTCGTACGAACGCTCGAGCTCATGAATATTGAGGATTACCAACCACTTCAAGAAGTGGCAACCTTCGCGACACTCGTTGCAACTTATGACAAGGGTTTTGTGTTGATTCTTGAGCCGTTCGAATCAGAAACAGCCACTGTGCCAAATCCGATCCTCCATTTTACTTGCCTGGATGCCGCTATTGCAATCAAGCCTGTATTTGACCGCTTCAGCTCTGTTGTCATCACTTCGGGAACCTTGTCCCCGCTGGAGATGTACCCGAAGATGCTGGGCTTTACTGCTGTCATGCAAGAATCATACAGCATGACACTAGCGCGTCGCTCGTTCTTGCCCATGGTTGTCACCCGAGGCTCCGATCAGGCCCAGGTCTCATCATCTTTCAGTATTCGCAATGACCCTGGTGTTGTGCGAAACTATGGATCGCTTCTCACCGAGTTCGCACGTATCACGCCCGATGGTATTGTGGTTTTCTTCCCTTCATACCTTTACATGGAGTCCATTATCAGTATGTGGCAAGGCATGGGTATTCTGGATCAAATCTGGAATTACAAGTTGATCATGGTTGAGACACCTGATGCGCAAGAATCCGCCCTTGCCCTGGAAAACTATCGAATTGCTTGCTGCAATGGCCGTGGTGCGATCCTCTTCTGTGTCGCTCGAGGAAAAGTTTCGGAAGGTATCGATTTTGATCACCATTATGGTCGAGCTGTGTTGTGTATCGGTGTGCCATTCCAATACACCGAGTCCCGTATTCTCAAGGCTCGCCTGGAGTTCCTGCGCGAAAACTACCGTATCCGAGAGAATGACTTCCTCTCATTCGATGCTATGCGGCATGCCGCCCAGTGTTTGGGACGTGTTTTGCGTGGTAAGGATGACTATGGAGTCATGGTGCTGGCAGATCGCCGGTTTGAACGGAAGCGCAATCAACTTCCCAAATGGATCAATCAAGCGATGCTGGACAGCGAGACCAATCTCAGTACAGATATGGCCGTTTCAAATGCGAAAAACTTCCTGCGCACTATGGCACAGCCTTTCAAGGCTCGTGATCAAGAAGGTATTTCTACCTGGAGCTTAGCTGATATCCAACATCACGAGGCCAAGCGCAAGGCTGCAGAGGGTATGGTGGAGCAGGATCTCACCAACGGTCATAAAATGGACGGTGTTGTGACAACCGTAGTCGAAGCTGAGGATGAGTTCGATGACGATATCGACGAAGAGCTCGCGATGCTCAATGCGCAGTGAGCTCTGGCCTTACATTTTTGGCGTTCCCCCTCTCATTTCTCTTTCTGAGAATTCAGGGCTTGGGGGAAAAGGGCAAACCTTTTTGAATACAGTCAAAGAGCTTGTTCGTCTCTTGGAGCCCGATGATCTCAGGCCAACCTTGACGACTGAAGACGTAAATACCAGTAGAGCTGGACCACACTTTCGAGGTACTTAATTGATGACGGCGTTCTTGGGTCCTAGGGCATAAAAACTACATAGCATGGATGGTGTTCTATTCGAAAAAATTTACGATTGATTCTAAGATATCTCCTTGACCCCCAAATTCATGCCCAAGTGGCTTTGAACCAAGCTTACTCTGCAGTGATATCTGCATGTCTAAAGACTAGTGACCATAGTCGGGCTATACTTAGTCCCTGCATTTCGCTACCCAATGAAGCTCCTTGATGACGATAAGACATGGCTGGATCTAGATGTGGTGGATCCATTACTGCTGAGTCAGATCGAAACACCTTCCCAATCGGGACAGGCCGCACTAAGCCAGATTCAGAGTCACATGCAGGGCCCAATCTATACATACTCAGCGTTGCCCTCTTTTCACTTGTGCCCCATCCCATCGAAATACTTACCCAAACCGATTCCCTACTTCTCTCATTTTGCTAAGGGTTGAACCTTTCCCGTCCCCTCATATCTGGACCAGGTGGTCGTAATAGTGGGACGACTCATCGGTGACTTCTTCTGGACAAGGTCGATTGACCTAAATTCAATCTATTTTTATCCTTTTCTATTTGCTTGAATGGTTTATCGAGGCAAGCCAAGTGGTGCTTGCGAGCGATGCCGGTCAAGACGATTGAAGGTAAGTTGGACCCACTCAGCACTCTATCCTGGGGAAGTGTGCAGCCTCAACCTAGAGAAGCAAAGGGCGGGGATTGACATAGCTCAATAGTGCGACCAAATCATACCGTCATGCTCTGCATGTCTCAGAGCCAAAGTGGACTGTCCTGGATATCGAAGCCGCCTTGATTTAAGCTTCCGGGACCAGAATGAAGAGGTAATCAGTCGGGTTCAACGGGCTGGAAGGAAGAAACGGCATGTGGTGATCACTCCTGCAGACACGGAAGAATCCTTCTCGTCTAGGGCTTTGAGTGTTTCTCCCAGTGTCCAGAATTTGAATTACCCGGCACAAGATCTAGCGAAAGGTTATTTCTTTTCTCATTATATTACCGGTGGCCTCGAAAAGGGGCATATGGCTTACCTCTTGCCTCTCATTACGGATCCTGCACATGTAGCGGTGAATTCCGCCCTGAATGCGGTCGGTTTGGCTGCTTTGTCTAATATCCGACTATCGCCTCAAATGATGTTGAAAGCCCGACATGAGTACACCAAGGCGTTATCGGAGACCAACAAGGCATTGGCTAACATCACGATGTCAAAGAGGGATGACACTCTAGCTGCAGTGGTCTTGCTAGGCATGTATGAGGTGGGTCTGATATGTAATTTTGAAAGCTTAACCGAGTGTTCTAACTAAAGAAAGGTTCTGACTTGTTCCGATGGCTCCTTCATTGACCGTTGGATGAAACATATGGAGGGTGCGACCAGGTTGATAGAATTCCGGGGCGTTGAGCAGTTGGCCCGCAAGGAAGGATTAGACTTATTTACCCAATTACGTGCACAAATTGTGAGTCTCTTCTCCTGGTGGGAAAAAAGCGAGCTATTTTAACCATTGATTGCAGCATATCGGCAAGATCTACCAAGAGAAATACAGTTCGCCACTTCTTTTCACCTTGTCTGAGAAAGCAATGGACTACCGAGACCCAAATGATCATATCATTGATGAACTGGGACTGGAAGTCGTCCGCTTGAGTAATTTCTGCGCTTCATTGAAGGACGGAACCATTACAGATCCTGGCGAGATTATCCGTGCTGCTTTGACCATCGATGCGAATCTCACATCCCTTTTTATTACGGTCCCCGCTTCTTGGAACTATAGAATAGTCAAGGTGCCGATCTTCAACGGAGAAGCCATTACGCGAGCTGTCTGGGGAGATAGTTACCACATTTACGAAAGTCTTGCAGCAAGCAGCATGTGGAATAACTACCGCTCCGCCCGAATTCTCGTCCACGAATTGATCATCGACACCGTGAAACGCCTTGATGCATCCACGACGGAAGAGACCGATCGTCGGCAACAGCGTGCCCTGGCGAGTCAAAGCCGACTTATTGCCCATCAATTGGTGGAAGATATATGTTCCACCGTACCCTTCAATCTTGGTGCAGGGTCAGAACTCAATGATGGCAGTGATATTGAGGCTTCCGCCCCATTTCAGGTCACGGCAGCAGGGGGTTTCAGTCTGATGTGGCCTTTATTGATTGCTGCTAACTCCGGACTTGCGTGTCAGGAGCTCCGCCAGTGGATTACCAACTGCTTGGATAAAATCGGCCATTCTATGGGCATCAATCAAGCCTTAGCTATGGCTCAAGTCTTGCGGCGAGGAATGCGCTCCCGATCATTATCAGACGATGACGTTACTAGTACACCCAATAGCAGTGACAGCTACAGTGGAGTTGTGGAGGATTAAATGCTTTACGATATCATGTTGGAATGACTTGAATGTTTATGTTGGAGGTTGGCGTAAAACTTTGATCAAATTGGTCATTTAGGAAGAAAAATGGAGGGAATTTTCAGATAAAACGTTCTATTTTCAAGTTAGTACTATTATTCTGACTGTCGCGCTGCTCTAAATTTTCGTTCCCTCATGATATTCAATATAACTTGAACCTTCGTAAATAGTAATTGATCACATTAATAATTTTAGTATCATCTCCAATATTAACAATCATACCTAGAAACACATGTGCAGCATAAACAAAACAAAAGAAAATAAGAACAGTAAAAGATCCCCATCGCCATCATAACGAAAGCCTTGTACTTATACCCTTCTATCTCGCATGCAAAAAAAAGTCCAAACTCCTAAAATTGCCTCTCAAACAGCTGCATCCCTCGGAATCAGTCATCAATTCGGCTCCTCATTCACGCTTCGCCACTATCTCCATAGCTGTACCACTACTTGGGATAATAGGCACTCCGAGCTCCAGCCTGAGCAAACGAAACATGCTGATCAGAGCGACCGTCTTCCAATGGATGAATCTCCGGTGCAACGATCCCACCCCCAACAGCCCGATCAATACTAGATTGAGGTGTGACCACACCCAAAATAGTATACATCAGAACAACCAGGAACTCCTCAATAGTGGCCATCGCCAGCTGAACGCTTGGGTCACCATCAATCAACGAAAACTTCGCATCGTGACCAAAGTCACTGATCAAGCTGTACAGCAAGCGAACTGCGATCAAGGGCAAGGCGAAGAAGACACAGATGTAAATGCGTTTTTGACTTGGCATCATCTCACGGAGATCACGAACTGTGATGACGAAAAGAAGGCAGGTAATGACATAAATCACGAGGAAAATGATGATTGCTGCTTCGGTTTCTTTCTTGCCTCCTGCATGGTCGGATACGTTCGATGAGGCTTGGTCGCTTCCGCCGCTTATCGCTAGGATCAAGGCGATTAATGCGGGAAGGTGAAGCAGTTGAACAATCTTACTGCGGCGGGATACAGCGGTTGCTCGTTTAGTAAAGATCGATACACTGAGATGGGCATGGTTAGGATTTGGTGTTCAAAAAGGACTCCAGATGTCGGAGATATGGGTAAGTTGGGTGTAATAATATGAGCACTTACATTTTACCGATAATACCAGGTAGGATACTCAGTCCGTCTACTATGATATTTGTTTTGGAGTTTGGATCCGATGGGACATGTCGAGTTGTTTCATCGAAGCTGTTAATGGTTCCAGAGGTTAGATATTGACCATGATTTGTCTTCAAGTTCAAGTGGCCATGGCCATTTGGGGGAATACTTACATTCTTTTCAGAAGTCCCAAGGTTGAAAGAAGTAGAGGAGAGAGACCAACACTCTGTAGAATGACTGCCCATTCTTTATCGTTTGCGTTGTCTGGATGGTTGGTGCTCAGGACTTCCATGATGGCACCAGCAATGCGGATTACACCAAAGATAGAAAGATAGATCCATCCCAGCTGCTTATGGAATCCATGGCGAAGAACGACGATAATTGTAAGCAGAGTGACAGGTATGTATATGACCAACTCTGCGATGGCAATGTGCTCTGCAGTAACAGCCATTGGTTATCCGTATAGGCGTTTAGGTACTGGAGAACCTGCAAAGGAATAGACAACTTGAAGATATGGAAATAATTGTGTAGTGAATAAGATCAAGTTATAATCGGGGCTGGTCTATATTTTATAATAATTTAGTAGCTGCTTAAGACTATGACTAAATTAAGTCAAATTTTAACATGATACATACTATACTCTCCATTCCTGAGTACTCCAGGGCTGCCTAGGTGGCTGTGTGGGAATCGAGCTATATTCCCGAACTAGTTTTGGAAAGGGAAATAACCCGTGGAGTATCTATGAAAGTCTAAAATTAAGAAATTTTCGCGAATTATTTTCAGGCAGGATTATGATAGTTTAGCCCTAAGGGTGTTGAGTGTTGGATGTCGTGGACCCTGCGGGAAGAGATAAGCTGTCCAGATTAGGAAAGGGTTTCGATGCATATACGATCGCCACAAAACCCTATGAACCGCCACAATGGAAAAGCTTAGGCCTTGCTTATTTTCGGACTTTCAAAATCTTATTTTTGAATCCTTTGTGCGGCTTCTCCGTTGGCGGCGTCTCGTACTGGATTCCTTCTATGGAATTCTTGCGTCGCAAACGATGATCTTCGATACTCGTCACAGTTGATGTCATGCCAGTGACCAACATTTGATGCTGATCCTCGCATTTGAATATTATTTAAGGGAAATAGAAGCCATGGGAAAAGAATATCAAGATCCAGCAATTTCAGCATTCTCCATCTTTGCAAATATCAATATTGCCGAAGTGACACAGATCAAGTTGGCACGAGATGGCCAGCTCTATTTCTTCGATCCTTCTCCTCTCTTTTAGTCTGGCTGCATCTGCTACTGCTGCTAGTTACGATTGCCGACCAGGTCAAAAGTGTTGGCCCTCATTTAGCCAATGGCAGCAACTGAACGCCAGTGTTGATGGCAACCTCCATGAAACCATCCCCATTGCTGCTTCTTGCTACAAAGACTCGGGATATTATGATCCACAGGCCTGCGAAGTCGTCGAGGATTACTATGGTGATAGTATCATTCGTGGCGAACATTTCGGGCAAACCTACTGGTTGAACTGGGAGACCTGTCAGACTTCTGGGTGTACGCTTCTGGAGTCTGATCCGACTCAGACTACGTATGCCAATTGCTCGATCGGCCGTTTGGCATCATACTATGTCGATGTTCGTGAATCATCGCATATTTCTTCTGCGCTCAAGTTTGCAACTGCACACAATATTCGCATCAGTGTGAAGAATACAGGCCATGACTTCTACGGAAGGTCCTCTGTACCGAATACCCTTGCTATCTGGACAAAGAACCTCGATAACCTCACATTTTACTCCAATTTCACAGCTCAAGATTGTCCTGCATCAAACAGTCAAAACATTGGAGAACTTGGCGCTGGAGTCGTTGCCCAAGATGCATACTACTTCTTCAGTAACCATAGCATGGATATCATGGGAGGGTATGAAGAGTCTGTAGGCCTTGCCGGCGGATTTGCTCAAGGTGGTGGCGTTGGATCTTTCACAACGACTTACGGTCTCATGGCTGACAACGCCGTGGAGTTTGAAGTTGTCACTGCCGACGGGGAGTTGCGCGTCATCAACCAGTGCAATGATCCTGAATTGTTCTGGGCTATGCGAGGTGGTGGAGGTGGTACCTATGCGATTCTTACAAAGTATCGTGTGCAGCTCTTTCCATCATTGCCCATCCACACATACACCTTCACTGCAAACTTCACGAATGCCGGACCCCATACCAACGCGACAGAGAATGTGGCCTTGCGTGAGATTCTCACGGAGCATGCTCAGAGACAGGTCGGCTGGTCTGCTCAACTGATCACAGGTCAGATCGAGTACTTTCCTGAGAAATTTGCAGTCAGCTTGGTACTAGTATACGGTGACAACGGATCAAAACTCAGAGCTGCCACTGCAGACTTTGACCGGTATTTGCGCAATCGCACAGATCTCTCTGTATCGGAGCATGGATATAACTCATACACCAACTATGCTCAATATTTGACAGTCACTTCCGCTGATGCCAAAATCACCGAGCCATCTGGAATATTTTCGCTTTTATCTTCGCGATTAATTCCCACCAAGGTATTCACTGATCCTAAAACTATCGATGAGCTAGTGGAAGGTGTCTTGCAGGGAATCGCAACAGCCAGAAGTCTTCTCGACCTCAGCGGTACCCAGATTGTCTCTGAGACTCCTCTTACCAATTCGAATGCCGACGAATCATCGGCTGTTAATCCAGCTTGGCGGGATGCACTATGGCATGTCATCCATGTTGGCGAATGGCTCGAGCCAATGGATGATAGCCTGTTGAAATCCACTGCTGAAGGGATTTTGCACACGGTGGACCCTTTGAAGGCACTGAGTCCTGGTGGTGGAGCCTATCTGAACGAAGCAAGTTACCTGGAGCCGGACTGGGAACAGACTTATTTTGGCTCTTTCTATGATCGGCTTTTGGAGGTGAAGAATCGATATGATCCCACTCACATATTTGATTGTTGGAAATGTGTCGGATGGAGGGGAGAGACTGAGTGAGTGTCTTCTTCGTGTTATTGCATCCTCGTGATGAAATTAGAAATATGCTAACTTGAACTTCTTAGTACATTTTACTCCTGTTACGCGTGAGTCCGACTGCAAACCTGGGGTTCCAGCTCCACCTTGCAACCATGAACGAGAGTGTCGGTGGTTTCCTGGCTGTATGGACTGAGTACAACTTGAACAACTGCTACTGGCATGTAGATGGCTTGTATTTGCTCGCAATTTTAAACATGTATAGAGATATTACATAGAAGAATGAAACCAAATCCTGGCGAAGAGGTTGAAAACTCTATTTAACTAAATAAAGATATGCTTATATGAACAGGGACAGGCACTTTTGTGTTTCCGCTGAACAGAACTCCAGATCATCGACACGTCAAGATGGCAAAAAATGGCAAACATAGCGGAAAATAAAACAAATAAAGAGACATGGAGGATACAAGATTTTGCGAGGAATATACACATACATAAATGAAAGTGAAAACACCAGAGCAATGATACTCCCAGTATTAAATCATCTATGCAACAGGGGCAAGGATGTCAAAGGCACCGGTTCCAACAGTACCAGAACGACCAACGACAATTCTGGCACTGGGACCCTTCAGGTTCTCAACATCTCTCTCCAGAACAGCCTCCTTGAGAGCACCGACTGTAGTCTCGAAAGACATACGAGCAAAGGCAGAGGTAGAATCCTTGACCAGGCCGTTACGGCTGAAGGCCTTGAATCCACCAGACTGAGTCATCACATCACCGATCAAGTTCAAGTGACGGTTGTCGACGGAGATACTGTGACCCTTGAAAACGGCGTCCATTTCACGAACGATGGTGGCACGGGCAGCCTCGACACCGTAGTAGTGGAGCATGTCGTGGATAGAGTTACAGTAGATGGAGTGAGGCTTGATGATATCCTGGTAGTCACGCATAGCGAGCAGGTTGACGCCATCGGTGAGAACGGTTGCAGGCTCGCCCTTGGAAGCATCGGCCTCGATGAAGACACAGTTGCCGAGGCTAGGAATGGACTGGATCACAGCGTGATTGGCGGCAGCCTCAACCAGTGGAAGGAGCAGAAGCTTGGGAGTCTCAATGTCGTACTGCAACTGAATAGAACATGATGTTCCCTTCTTGGGATCGAACTTGAACTTGGTGATTTCCTCGAACTTGCTCTTCACATCATCCTCACGGTTGTTGCTGTCCTCCTCCTCGTCTGAGTCATCTTCTGAGTCGTCGGCGTCGCGCATTTCGACGTCAGAGGTTGACTTGGATTTCTTGGCCTTGGGGTCCTCTTCCTCCTCATAATCCGACTGCTCATCCTGCCGCCTGATGATATCCTGCTCATCATCATCGGGTCCTTCATAAGAAACCTGGTTGTTGCGGTTCTGGTTTCCACGGGATCGCTTGGCGTCATCTTCATCATCCTCATTATCATCGTCAGCAGGTTCGTCTTCGTGGTCAGGACCACTGGGTCCTTCGTAAACTTTGCCAACAGAGACACCAATCTCAGGTGCAGCGGCAGATGCCTTAGTTCCGCTCTTATCCTCATTTCGCTTCTTGAGCTCGGCCTTTGTAAGCTTCGAGAGACGGGGGATGAACTTGTTCTGCAAAGCGTTCTGGACATCCTTAATCATGATAGCATACTCCTTGGTGTACTCCTCGGCGGGGAAGAAGCTGATATCGATGTCATAAATCTTCGCCCTGGCGTAGCCAACACCTGCGCCAATTCGCTCCTTGACTTGAACCTTATCCACGACCTCAGCAATGGTGAGCTTGCTAATAGCCTTGGCAAACTTCTCTCCATCCTCATTCGGAATTTCCTCATTCAGGAGGAGTGTCATAGTAGGTGTCATGATCGAAGCACTAGCAGTCATGACAATTTCACGAAGTCGGGGAATACCCAGTGTGACGTTCTTTGCGGAGTGACCAGCCAAATGGAAGGTGTTCAATGTCATCTGTGTGGAAGGCTCACCAACAGACTGACCAGCCATAATACCGACTGCCTCACCGGGGTCGATAACAGACTTCATGTACTTCATGTTCATGATAGCGTCAAATGTCTTCTTCGGGAACTTCTTCTTGAAGCCATCCACCACCTTCTGAACTCCCTCGAGGTCCTTCTTCTTATCCTTGAAAAGGTTGTCGGGGTTGTCATCGGTATACTGTAGATAGAAAAGTATTAGCAAATACTGTGGACTCGGACTGCAGAACTATATTAAAGAATTCCATACCTTCTTCAGCGCCTGGGCGAATGCCTCAGACGTACTGCCCAGGTTACCTCCAGGGTGATACTTGGACAGAACAGGATCCATAGCGTCAATCTTTCCGGTCTTGCGCACCTTCCTCATAGCATCCTTGTGCCAATTGGAGACCTCATCCTTGGCCAGAGAGTTGTAAGATGAAGATTGAACTTGTTCAAGAATAGACTCGTGGTTTTCAGCAAGGAATCCGAAATCGTTGAGGTGAACCTGCTTAGTGATGTCCAGACCATCCTCTCCATACAAGAACTGGACGATGGATCCATCTGACGCCTCACGAACAGACGAGTCGTACTCAGCTCTCAATCCTTCCATACCCTTAATCAAGCAACGCTGCAGATAACCAGATCGAGATGTCTTGACAGCGGTATCAATCAAACCCTCACGACCGGCCATGGCGTGGAAGTAGTACTCTTGAGGCTTGATACCAGTCAAGAAACGACCACAAACGTAACCACCAGCGATGGGGTGAGTTTCGAAGGCACGGAAAGATGGCAATGTTTTACCACTGATCATGACCGGTACACGACGACCCTCCAGAACTTGTTGTCCCAGGTTGCAGGAAATCAGGTTGGCGTTGACACCGGAACCCTTGGCACCAGAAATTGTCATAGACTGCATTTGGTTCCATGGGAAGGGCTTGGCAAGACCAGCGGGGAGACAGGCCTTGGTGATTTCAGAGGAAAGCTGAGCAGAGCGGGCGTTGGAAACACTATCAAGGCCACCTTGCTTTGCATCATCACGAAGGACATCTTCAAGTCGGCGATTCAACTCGTCGTCTTGGTCAGACAGAGAAGACTTCTCCAGTGTCACGTATTTCAAAGCAACCTCGCGACCCATTTGAGCCGCGGTGGCCAACTTCTCCTTACGCATGCGATCACCTTCCTTGGTCAATCGAAGATCATCAATACCGCAAGTGAACGCCCGCATGTTCAAGAATCGAGTGAGAAGGCGACCGAGAATACTCATCAGCTTTCCAGCAATGGTGTGGCCGTAAACCTCATGGATAGCATCAATCAGACCACCAGCGGTCGGACCAAGCTGCTTCTTATCGAGAATACCACACAAGAACTCTCCGTCTTTGAAGATGACATCACCCTCTTCGCTGCCCTCGCCCCAGCGGTTGGCAGGAGTAGATGACTTACTCTTCAGAGTAAGACCAGCGCGCTCTGGGGGCTGAATGTTCTTGAGGATCGTTGTGATAATCTGCTTTCCAGTCCATAGATACTTGGGCTTAACAAAGGCAGGTGCCACTAGTTGAATGCGATCGCTGACAATGTGTGAGTTTTCGGGTCGCAAGCAGTTGTAGAGAAGTTGGTGATAATCCTCCTCATCAAAGAAGCTATCACGGCAAGTGAACCATGTTCCCATGGAGATATGATCTTGAATCAGACCTCGAAGCGGTTTACCGGACGTAGCAACCAGATACTGGTGGTCAGCATCAGCAAGCATCCGAGCTTCGGCTTGAGCAAGCTCATTTTGGGGGAAGTGCATGTTCATCTCGTCACCATCGAAATCGGCGTTGTAAGTGTTACAGTTGGCGTAGTGCATGCGAATGGTTCGCTCATTAGGCAGCACACGAGCCTTGTGACCCATAATAGATGGCTTGTGAAGAGTAGGCTGACGGTTCATCAGGACATAGTCACCGGTGGTGAGGTGACGGTAGACCTTCTTGTTTTTCGATCCCTTCTGACGCCAGTTCGAGGGTGCCAGCAGTTGGTTTGCAAGAGCTGTACGTTCATCCAGACTCTTGAACTTGAGGTTGACAACCTGTCCATTCTCATTCTCAATCGCGGAAGCACCGGGATACTTGTCAGGGCCATTGATAACGGCCTCCTTCAACTCCCAGAAATTGTGCTGTGTCACGGGCTCGGGGAAGGTCAGCTTCCTGGCGAAGACAAGAGGCACACCGATTTCATTGGTCTCAAGGTTGGGATCGGGCGAAATAACACTACGGGCAGCAAAGTTGACACGCTTTCCCATCATGTTCTTTCGGAACAATCCTTCCTTCTTCTCAAGCAGCTGCTTGATACCGTTGGGCAATGACGCAATGGCTGATCCAGTGACAGAAGTTCGCTCTTTATCAATGAGTCCGTTGACATGGTCTTGGAGCACGACAATTGCCGAGAGTAGATCGCCATAGGTTCGTAGACGGATCACATTCCGCTGTTCCTCCGGGTTCTTGACCTCCTTGCTGATCTGAGTGATCTGGTCGCACTGCTTGAGGATAGCGTTGAAGGAAGTGTTCTGCTGCGCCTCCATGATCTCACCTGGGCCCTGTTGGGCAGCTGGTCGGTACTTGTTAGGAGGGATCATGAGGCTCCTGATGAAGAACATGTCAGCATTGACAACAACCTCTCCCTTGGGAACAGGTTGACCATTGTAGACGAGTTGCAAGACTTCGCCGTCCTTCGCGAAGAGCAGCTTCATGCAGCTGTAAACCTCGGAGGAGGTCATGAACTGCTGTGTATCCCCAGTTTGGGCTGTAACAGCAATACTACGACGGATTTCCTCTTCGGCCCCGTGTGCCTCTGCAACTTCGCTCCCGGCGCGCGTGCCATTGAGCTCGCCACTTGCCTTCTTTTCAGAATGAAGCAGAACCAGAGGATTGGGCGCTTGGAATCCGCCGTGTAACATGGCCAATTTAGACTTCTCGGGGAGGGGCTTCTTGAAAATCTTGTTGTAGCGATCTTTTCGGAATGCGGGAGAAATACTTGACCTCAATGTTAGCCGACAAGCAAAATAGAAAGCGAAGAATTATTGGTGACATACCCGCTACAGTTGGAGCACTTTCGGTAGCTGTTGATTTCCTTGAGGAAATTCTTTACCAGCTCTCGCCTCTGCTCTGCTGCAATTGGATTCTTGTGGCCAGCCATCAGACCATCCAGTCTTCCGTCCTTCTCGGCCTTTCGGATGGAGCGTTCAACGTATTCGGTACGCTTATCCATAATGCTTTCTTCATCTTCTTCCTCCTCAGAATCATCAGCATTACCCTTTCCACCCTTTGTTGGCGCTCCTTTAGGGGATCCCATTGAGTCAACGACAACAACTTCATCGACAAGTCCATACTGGAGAAGGCGCAGCTTGCAGATGTATAGGTTCACATGGGAACGAGACATTTGCAGGCGAAAGCAGTACACACATTGGGCCCGGAGAAGGCGATAGATGTGGTCAAAGAAGGTAACGTTGTAGAGGGGAACTGGGAGTTCAATGTGGCCGGCATGGCCGGTACAAGACCAAGAATTTTGACGACATGTAGTACAGCTAATCGAGGCGAATTTTTCCTCTTAGATTAGACTCGAGCCGATAATATTATAGGAATATCATGAGAGCACTTACATATGATCGCCCCATGCGCCCATTGCAGGGTCATAGAGACCACCAGGAACTGGGTTGTTAAAAGAATCCAAAGTTGGAGTATTGTGAATTCTTTTCACTGATAGCTTTTTGATTTCTTCATCGGAGTAGACGGTAAAGCCAACCCCGGCAATGCTCGAGGCAACTGGGCGCGAAAAGGTCGCCATTGTGTCCTGTAGCTCAGTGGAGCAACAGAAAACGCTGGCGCTGCGAAATCGTCTCGGAGGAGCAGTCTCCAAGTTGCTTCTACTGCGGAAGAGTTGAAACCTTCAAGCAACTTTTTTTTTCTGCCCGGCCCCACCGCCTACTCCCGCTTTGGGCAACAGCGACCATGGATCTCCGTACTTGCCTCGATTGATCTTAGCTTGGTGTTTTTTCTTCATTTTTTGTCCTTTGGCTCCTTTGTTCCGTCAACGTCTGCTAGTAAAGCTAAGCGGGATCTTTATCCTTGCAACTAGCCATGGCGGATACTTCGGGCAACGCGCTGAAGCGTCCTCACCCTGAGGGTGACGGCACCAACTCCCAGAAAAGAACCCGCTCAAACAATGGGTCTCCTGCTCCAGGCCAAGGCAGTGCCACTGCTGGCAAAGTCGATATTGAAAGGATGGTTGCTGAGGCTAGAGCGAAGGCTGAAGCTGTGCGCGCACGTCTACAAGCTGCGCGCGGCGGTGCGACACCTCCCGTTCCCCCGACAGAGTCGAGTCCGAGTCCTGCGCCACCAGCACCTAGCCCTGCGATGACTAGATTAGAGCAGATGAGGGCTAGAGTTGCAGCAGCTACAGCAAAGGCGAATGCCCCTCCCCAAAGATCCGAAGCCCCCGCGCCAGTCTACCAACAACCCCAATCCTTCGATGATGAGGGCCTTTCTAAGGCCCGTGGTGGTCTCGATGTCGGCCTTCACCCCGCCCTACTTTCTGATGCCGCGCCTGAATTTCGAGGAAGCAAGAGCCGTCAACAATCTAAGGGCGGTCGAATTCCTCGTGGCAAACAACTCGATCTATCTGGGCCATCTATTGAAGAAATCAAGAACAATCCCTACTTTGATCCTAGCCTTGACCCGAAGGCAACCGTCGCAAAGCCACGGCAGTCTCGACAACTCATTTTCAATGAAAAGGGCAAGTATGTGCAGCAGGCGGCTGCTCTGCGCCGACAAGCCCAATTGGAGGATATGAAGAGACGGATTGCAGAGCGAGCTCGTCAAGCAGGTATTGATGAAGATATGGAGGTGGAGAAATCATACCTCGTACCAGCTCCTCCGGCTGTAGAGTGGTGGGATGAAGGTTTGATTAATGGCAGTGATTACGCTGCCATTGATGATCCAGCAAATCTCAAAATCGACACTGCCGACAGTACGATCACCCACTATATCCAACACCCAATCCTCCTCGAACCTCCTCAAGAGAAGAATGTCCCCGCTCAGAAGCCAATGTACCTTACTCCAAAGGAACAAGCCAAGATTCGTCGACAGCGTCGCATGGCGGATCTGAAGGAACAACAAGCGAAAATCCGACTGGGTCTTGAGCCAGCTCCACCGCCTAAGGTCAAGAAATCCAATCTGATGCGAGTGTTGGGAGAGCAAGCAGTCAAGGATCCAACAGCTGTCGAAGCCCGCGTGAACAGAGAAATTGCAGACCGCAAGGAGAAGCATGAGATCATGAACCAGGAACGCAAGTTGACCCAAGATCAACGGCGTGAGAAGTTAGAATCTCAACAAGAAAAAGATGCTGCCCTTGGCATTCACATATCCGTTTACCGGATTGATAGTCTTGCAAGCGGAAGGAATCGCTTCAAGGTTAGCAAGAATGCAGAACAAAATAAGCTGACTGGAATTTGCGTCGTGCATCCGAGGTTGAACCTCGTCATTGTTGAAGGTGGAAAGCACTCTGTCAACGCATACCGCAAGCTGATGCTCAACCGTATTGATTGGACTGAGAATCCCGGCCCAACTACATCGGACCACAACCGTGAAAGTCAGCCACTGTGGTTGTCTACGGAGGATGATAAAGGTGAACCACGGGACTTCAGCCAGAACTCTTGCACCCTTCTCTGGGAGGGTCAAGCCAAGACCCGTGCATTCAAGCGATGGCTGGGTGCAAGAATCTGTGAGTCGGATAGCGCTGCTAAAGACGCTTTGACTCGTTCAAAGATGGAGAATTTCTGGGCATTGGCCAAGAGCCATAAACCTGCCGAATTTTGAAACGGCGATAGCTAAGGACAGGAGTCCTGTCCTCTTCTTTTCTTAATCATGTATGAATCATAAATCCTTATTTTACGAATGAATATGCCCTGGTGTACTCTCAAATATAGAGCTTTAATACATTCAAGTTCTATTCATCAATTCTTAAAAAAAAAAAAAAAGAGGAACCAACCTTTCTTCCTCAAATCCGAGTCCTACTCCCATTGCTTACAATCTCATCGCTCTACCCATATCATGTCCTACCTACCTTCGGTCTTCACTTATCCTCATTGTCGGGCTTGGTCCAAACTTTGTGTGTAGGGAAGACCAACTGCTATATAGTTGGATATAGCCAACTGGTTGCCCTAAGGAGAAGCTGTAGGTTGATTCCGCTCCTCTCTTCGAGGAATATCCCACGCGGAGAAGAACTTCGAAAACCACTGTAACCCACCTTGGCAAGTAGTAGAAGAGCTCTAAGGTCTAAGCTTGCTTTACACATCATGAGGCCATTATGTCTCCTCCGCAAGCAACTCGCCACCTTGACAAATACACGCTACTACATACGGGCCTCCAGGGGCAGATTCGTAATTATAAACTCCAGATGTCGGTCTTCAAATCATGTGTGTATGCAATTCATGTGTAATCTATACTTTACAGATCAAGCCATCAACACTGGGGAAATTCCCATGTCTTTCAATAAATCAATAACTTTTAAACCGAAATCCAGTATGACCACATTGACCCCGCTCCAGATGCAAAATGTTTCAATATCAAGATCATGTCACAATCATTCAAGGTGAACATGGGAAACAAAAGGTATTAAAAGCAAAACTAAGAAACTAAGAAGGGGGAGGTCCCTGGTTGCCATTGCTCAGGTTCCGCAAAAGATCCAACTGGGCTTTGACCTGCTCAAAGTTCATAGATGGGTTCGCCTGTTGTGCCTGTGTAGAAGGCTGTTGAGGTTGCTGGTATTGCTGAGGTTGTTGGGGCTGTTGGTATTGTTGAGGCTGTTGGTAATGTTGTTGTTGCTGCTGTTGCTGCTGCAAAGCGGCCAAGAACAAAGGGTTGATGTGTGCCCCCTGTGGAATGGTTTGGAATGGATTTTGCTGAGGAAAGCCAGGCTGGAAAGGGAACTGGAAAGGGAATGGTGATGGAACTGCGCCTTGGGGAGCTTGTCCCGGTTGCTGTGGCGCATACTGCTGGGCATACTGTGGGAAACCAGTGAAAGGCTGGGGCATGCCAAAAGCGGCCTGCTGTTGGGGATAAGCCGGCTGGCCGTAAGGAGCTTGCTGAGCTTGGGGAGGCGGGGCTGGCTGCCCATATGAAGAACCGCTAGGCTGTTGATGCTGAGATCGACGGTCTTGGTCTCTTTCACCATGGCCGCCTCGTCCACCACCACCTCTTCCACGGCCACCGCGGCCACGGTCAGTGCCTCGGCCACGGCCTCTGCCTCCACGGAAGCTAGGTCCTCGCTCTCCACCCTCGATGGGTGCTTCGCGAGAGCCCATGATCTCGTGGAGATTCTTTGGACGAGCAAGTGGTGTGTAGCCCTCCTCGCCTCCTTCCTCATCGTAGTTGAGTTCGGTTTGGCTCAGCTTTGAAGGTCCTGGGGGTCCCTTCTTTTTACCACCGTCCTTGCCTTCCTTCCTCTCTTGTCTCTTCTGCTTCAGCTTTCGGCGATAGTCAGCCTCAGCTTCATCATCAGAGAACTCAATTTCATCCTCCGCAACCTCCTCGTCGTGGAAGTTCGATGCATCACTACCCTTCATACCCTTGAGTGGCTGGGTAAAGACAAAGGTAGAGTGAGATTCAACATAGTATATCGGCATGTCTTTAACCACGCCTCTCTCCTGTACTTCCTCCGCGCTTGGATACATAACAGTATACAGCGGGTGCTCAACTCGGCCAAGGGTTTCAGAAACGACACCTAGAACTCTGCGGTCCTCTGAACAGAGCAAGGAGCCTGATTCAAGGACTTGGTATTCACCAGATGTGTTTGCCTCGACAAGGACAGCACTGTCAATGGCTGCTTGGACTTTGCCGAGGTAGACGATCTTCATCTCGGGGGTAATGGTGACTTCGGGAATGGGCAAAACTTCATCCGCGACCTCGTTGGTCGAACGAATATAACTGCCAGATTTACCCTTATCGCCCTCATCATCAGAGCCACCTTCAGCGAGCATAAGTATCCGGGCTTGTTCTTCGGGGCTAAGAATTGGGTAATCCTCGTCGTCGCTGTCATCGGAGTCGGAGTCGCTCGAGCTGTCGGAAGATGATACGTATGGGTCAGAGTCGACTTCCCATTCAGGGTGCTCCTCTTCCTCCTCTTCCCCTTCTGCTTGTTGTGTTTGTTCTTGTGTAGATTCGGCGGGAATTTCTGTGCTGCTGGGCTCGGCTTTCAGGTCGACTTCCATCACATCACCGTTCGCCTCAGCCACTGGCTCAGTCTGAGCAGGAGTAGCGTTGACTTCGGCTTGATTCAAGTTATCTCCTGTCTCCTCCTGTTCGACTGGTGCCGGGGCGATGGGTTGCGCCGGTTGCTCCTCGGTCTGGCTGCTGGGTGCATTGACAAAGCCCAACCCAGGGATCATAGGCATCGTAGACGCAGAAACTGGTGCCTCTGATGCAGGCGCGCTAGTCTCCTGAGTCGCGTCGGTCACTGGGGTTCCAGCATTCAAGGGAGTGTTGTAGAAATCACTACCATCGTCCGGAGTGTTTGCGATAGGCGGCGTATCGATCATGCAGGTTCGTTTCGAAGGAGGGCCGTCACTGACACCCGCAGACTCGACGGGGACAGTGTTTTGATCGCTCATAATGACGCAGATAAGAAAGCAAAAAAAAACTTTGGCTTAAAAATGCGTTGCGACTGAAGGAACTTTCTTCTCAAAAAAAAAGTTGCGGGAACTTTTTTTGCGGATCTGCGTCAGTTGCCGTCGCGGCCACCGGACAAGCTCCGCCTTATCGTTTATCTTAGCGCCGAAGATTGGCGTATTCAACACATCTGCAACATCCCAGCGCAAAGATGGCCGGGGTAAAGAGCTCCAGTTCTGGAGATTCTCATACTCCAGGAACTAAAAAACGGTATGGGCCTGAGTCTCACTGAGATGGATGCTTGATAGTAGTAGCTAATAATCCCAATTCTAGCCCTCCTCCATCTCCGTTCTACCTCCCACTAAATATTACACTCTACGTATGCCTCCTTGCCAATGGCCTCGCAGCATTCGTGGCCCCAATCCAAGACTGCGATGAGATTTTCAACTTTTGGGAGCCTGCCCATTATCTCCAACATGGATACGGACTTCAAACATGGGAGTATTCACCTGTCTACTCCATCCGAAGCTGGCTTTACGTGTCTCTCCATGCCTTTGTTGGAAAGCTAGGCTCGTTATTTGTGCACTCTAAGACCTCCGAATTCTATGTGATCCGAGTGTTCCTGGCCATGTTCTGCGCCGCATGCCAGACTCGACTTTACTCCTCTATCTGCCGATCTCTGAATCCCCGCATTGGTCTCTTGTTCCTTATGGTGGTTATCTTCAGCCCTGGCATGTTTCATGCCTCGACTGCTTTCCTACCGTCCACTTTCACCATGTACACTTCCATGCTTGGCCTGGCTGCCTTCTTGGACTTGAAGGGTGGACCAAAAATCGCTCAGGGTATCATGTGGTTTTCTCTTGGTGCGATTGTTGGCTGGCCATTCGCGGGGGCTCTGATCGTGCCTCTTCTGGCCTCGGAGGGCATTATTTCGATTCTCTCTGGCTCTATCGGCTCCCTTCTCTTCGCTGTTATTGACGGCGCTATGAGATGTATTGCGATTGCAGCTCTTGAGGTTGCTGTAGACTATGCCTTTTTCCGCAAGCTGGTCCTTGTTCCCTGGAATATTGTAGCATACAATATCTTCGGTGGCCAAGGCAAGGGACCTGAAATTTTTGGCGTCGAGCCTTGGACTTTCTACATCAGAAACTTGCTGCTCAACTTCAATGTTTGGTTTGTCCTGGCTATGCTAGCAGCTCCTCTTTTAGTCCTGCAGGTCATTTTCAGTTCTCAGCCGAATGCTGTCCAGAAATTCATGCGCTCGATTACGCTGACTGCCCCATTCTATATGTGGTTTGCGATCTTCACAATTCAACCGCACAAGGAGGAGCGATTCATGTACCCCGCATACCCATTCCTTGCCCTGAACGCCGCTCTCTCATTCCATCTGGTTCTTACCTATCTTGGATCTAGCAATCCAAAGGAATTAATGGGCCGTGTTCCCACAAAGCTCAAGCTTATCGCCGCTTCGTCTGTGGTCCTTTTGGCTCTCAATGCCGGCATGCTGCGCATTCTAGGAATGGTGACCGCATACAATGCTCCTTTGAAGGTTTTTGAGCCCTTGCAGCAGGTGGATGTTGCTCTGACTGGAAACTCGGTCTGTATCGGTAAAGAATGGTATCGATTCCCTTCATCATACTTCCTGCCACAAGATATGCGCGCCAAGTTCATTCGCAGCGAGTTCCGCGGCTTGTTACCGGGCGAGTTCCCGGAGTCTTCGAATCCTCTCGGTCGCTTAGAGGGTGCCTCGAACATCCCATCCGGTATGAACGATCTCAATTTGGAAGATCCTAGCAAATACGTAAGTGTAAAGACCCACGACTTCCAGTGTACTTTGCTAACCCGAGTTTTTAGACTGATATTTCCGAATGCTCTTTCTTGGTCGACTCCTATTTCCCAGGACGCGAGGAAACCGAGCTCGAACCTCACTATATCCTGCAGGACACTCAGTGGGAGACCCTTTCATGTGCCAGTTTCCTAGACTCAGCTCAGACGGGACTTCTAGGACGGTTGATCTGGGTGCCAGACTTGCCATTTATTCCTGATCAATTCCAGCGCAAGTGGGGCCAATACTGCCTTCTACAACGCAAGGCTGAGTCTGACATTGTATAAGTCCCTTATTTTATTTGTTTACTTGTGCAAATGTTCAAAGCATTCTTGTATCTTTATGGTTTACGTGTAAATATTCTCCCTTTTCTAGAGGATGACTCTCCTCAATCCATCAAGTCTTCCATCAAAATCACCACCATTGAGGCGATTCATGGAGATTCTTGTTCATTTGAACCTTGGGATGTTGATAATCCGGGGTAAAACCTTATTCGACGACTCACTTTACCTAATTGGGAAATGAAATCCCTCTATGAGTTCACACAGTACTTCCCATGTCAATGATAAGCAGCCCCTCACAGCTGATAACCCATCTGACTGGCTGATTCTTGATTTTCCCAGGCGATAAGCCTTGCTCCATGCAAACTCGGATCCATCGGCCTTAAACAGATGGATGTGACATGTGTTCCTTTCCCCTCTTTCCAGCAACATCAAGATAAGGAAGTACCTCGCATCGCCTTAACCAGAATGGCGAATGGCGCGAGAAAAGCATCATTATCACTGATGTAGCTCTACATAGCAAGTAATTGCTACCATGGATTAGCTTTCTCTTTCCATTTTAGTATTCAGATCTTGCTGCTTTTTGTTCATGAGAAGAACTGAGCACGTATGCTGTCTGGTCCACATCCGGGTGATCGGCCCGATAATGGATCCTGAATAAAATGCAGCGCCTAGTCTATACAGTCATGATGCCAAAGCTTATTTACATAGACATCTGGACATTACTGCCTGGTGTAAAGAAGCATTACCCGTATACTCGATGGATTTAGGATTCATGCGCTTCACGCTTCAAGATATTCTACTATCCATATATGCAGGTGACACAATTAGCCCTGGCACGGGCAAGAAGTAATTCTCAGAGTAGTATCTTGAAAGCTGATATAGCAGGAACCGTCTCTCGATAAATCATATGTTGTTTCATCCAGCAATCCTGAGGGATCAATAACTAACGGTCCATCTGGAGCTCCACTAGCGAAATCAGACTCCACCCTTTCAATTGTGTATTGAAATTTCTTTGTCGTCGATGCGGAATCTGAGACTCTTTCCACGTCCAAATGAAGTTCAAGCGAACCTGAGACAAAGATCGGTATGCTTCTTCTAGTACTCCCAAACGATATCGTCTTTCCTAGAGCAAGGTCACAGACGGTGTCCAAAGACTCTGTTGATGCTTTTGATGTCGTTGCTCCATTCATAATCAGCGCTTCTGTCACTTTGGTATCTATTGGACTTGTTGAAATTGTCTCTAGATGCGACGTACTGCTTCGATCCAATGTGTTCTCTAATCCCGATTTGCTTGACGGATTGAGTACACTCGCTGGTTGTAGTGCGCTTGCTGACCGTGACATACTTTCTGTTGCAGTCAAAATTGACAGAGGAAGAAGAAGCGTGCTTTCAAGAGGTGGGGGATGAAAGTAAGCACGAGTGTCCACCACTCTCGCAGCAATTGTTTTTCGGGCTCGCTCCACGAGAACTTGGTTGAATCTCGTCTGTAGATCTTTGAACTGCCAGAGTGCTGGAAGTCTCCATCCAGCATATAATCTTCCATGAGTCCGCGATGTATGCATTCTTCCATGCATCTTAATGAAAGCCTTGCAAAGAAAACAGGCATCCTTGCTGGAAGCGATTACTCGAGGGAATAATTTCGGAGTTGATTTGAGCTCACAATACGCAATCAGTTGAATCTCAGAATGAATTTTTGATTCCTTGAGAATCTTTCGCGTCCGTTTCGGAAAACACTGTGAAAGGACTTCACCTTTGGCCAATTTCATAGATTTCGAGATCTCGGAGCATCCATAACGACGCCCATTGATTATGCCTAAGAGCGATGCAGCATCCTGAATGTTTGGCACATATTCAGACCGATCAGGTCGAGCAAAAGCTTCCGGAGGGAGCTCTGCGAGATGGACCTGCATGTTTCGAACAAGTGGGAAGTTCTTCGCGAGGCGATAGAGAACTCTCGCGTTCCTGTAATATCTGCTCAATTTGCTGATCGTATTGAATAGACTGGTAGCAACACCTGAGTCTTGGAAAAGGCCAAACTTGCCAGTCGGTATGAGTTTGAGGAGTTTCTCTAAGTTCTCCACTTTGTTCAGTCGCCAAATTCCTGCCAGGAACTCATTCAAGCTATTTGTAACTTGATATTTAGACCATTTTGTGAGCAACTGCATCACATTCTTCAAATTCGATAAAGTTTGTGCTGATGTCTCAATCAGATTGGCATTTTGTAGCTCCTCATGCTTGATACTTTTAATGCCTTTTTGGGCATTCGCAAATTTTTCTTTGAGGTTGGTTAACCCTTGAGCCTTTTTGCGTTTGTTGGGGACTAAGCGTAGACGACCCAGTATTCGGGCAGAACACATCTCAATAATTGAATTGCGAAGCTTCGCTTCGACATCTCGAGATGTCTCTCTATTTTCTGGGTCATATCGTATGTTAGCTCACTCAATCAAAGCTTGAGAAAAAGGACATACAACCATAATCTGCACTGTGGAGTATTTCGAAAATCTCCTCGAATCCCTTTTTCACTTTTCCAAGAATGTCGTCACCATCTTTCGGCCTTCTTTTATTGACTGCGATGATTACTTTCAGGGAGCTGCCACTTGAATCTTGCTCAACACAGACTGCGGGGATGTATTCAGAGCCATCGATGGTCTTGGAAAGGAATGAGAGGGTCTCTACCAAGTCACGTTCTGTGGAGAAAGGCAATATATGGTGCGAGTCAGCTGGAATATAACCACTCGCACGCTTTTGCCTTGGGCTCTTCGGGTTTTCATGTAGGAGGAGATTCAGGGCAATGAATTCGGCACAAATTATCTCGGGACTCCGGGGCTTCGGAGTCATATTGGAGGATTAAAAAGGGGGGCGTATGGCGATGAACGAGTCAAATCTGGTCAAACTTGTATGAAACAATCATAATCCTTTCTGTCATTATGGTAGTCTCAGGCTGGAGGGAAGATTTTGAAGAATGAACGGATGCGCTGGAAACAAACATCTGACGTACAGAAATGGTGGCTCGTTATAGGCAACTCATAATTAACGGATATCGGAGCCAGTAGATATGACAGGTCATATAAGCAAGTACCCTGGTTAGGAGGGTGAGGATCCGATTTTATTGGTCTCTGACCCCTGTCCGTCCAAATTACCGGGGACCTGGAGTGGCTGCAGTTTGTTTTTGGTGTATGACGTGGCACGAGTAGACTACGGGATTCTGGATTTGACCAGAGGTCGATATTGCAATAACCTGTTATTACCCGCTCGCCAATTATTTACTAGAATTTACAAATAATAATTCCAAGGTTATTATACAGACAAGGTCGGCATATTCAAAATTCCGGGAAGCTTAATTCTGTGCCGGATCGGCCCGCACTCTAGTATCTATCATGGGGACTTGACACTGAAATTATTCTTAAGCCTCAACAATAATGATAAAACATCCTCTTGAGTATTTGAAAGAACTTTGCCGGTATTATGTGGAAGAAGATGTCATAATGGTGGTCAAATTATTACTAACCGCCGATCTTGAGATCCACAGAATGGTCATTTTGAGCCTCACGAGACAGTCGTCGTGATAAAGATGGATTCAGTACTGTATTCTCCCACGTGCTATTGATATGTTTAGATGGCTGATCCTACCATTTCATTGGCTCGCTTATCCTAGTCGAGTGATCTTCGGTTAATCCACGTTGGTCTCCACTGATTCTGGAGCCCCAGATTGTGGGGAGGTAACTAGATATCGCGTGGCAGCCATGTTTATATGGAGAACTATGCACATGTACTTCCGTTGTGATTCCAAGCCTCTTATTGGTTGATCCAGCTGCGCGAGTGATTTGAGTGGGTGATTTGAGCGTGCCTTCCTATCTTGGAAGCCCTCACAACAGGGTATAAATTCCCATCTTTTTTCTTACTCCAGAACTTCTTCCTCTTTTCTTCCCCAAGCTTGTCTCTACATTCTTTCCTCTTAGTAGCACTACTCTTGATGGTGCTGCTGACTTTACATCCTCTGAGACTACCTTGTCTCCATTCCTCTTTTGTTGACATGTTGACATGACCTTGTTGGCGTTTTGTCCACGCGTCTTTCCATCATGACTTGTTTACACGACATGACCTTTTGATGTCTTATCAACGCGTCCTTCCATCATGATTTGTTGACATAAACTTGTTGACGCGTCCTTCAAGTATCAATCTATCTATCATATATCACAACATTGACCCATCATACATGACCTTCAATCAATCCACCATGACCTTCGTTCATTTATCAACATGAATTTATCAATTCAGTCTTATCTGTTATCAAATATCTTTTGATGGTCAACGTCTTCTTTTCAGCTTGAGATGTCTTTACATCCAAACAATCTTCCACAAATCAACACCTTGGTCTGGTTTGATGAATCTCTCGGTCTGGTCTGATAAATCCCTCGGTCTAATGGGTCTTTGTCTCTCCTCCTGTGGGCTTTGGTGCGCAGGTAATTTGCTCACGCCCTCATCGATATTACTAACTAACCTTCCATGCAGCCACTTCTTAAGGCTCTACCTGCCCCCCTTCCCTCCGACGCCCTCCCCCCTTCGATTCGACATGCAGGTGGTGGCACAATCTGCAGGGACGACGACACACAGGGGAGAAGAAGCTCCAAGTGTATAAACCAATATACGACATGCAGGGGGTGGCACAATCTGCAGGGCATACAACGCACAGCGGGGAGGAAGCTCCGAGTGCAATCTCAAAACAACCAAAGAAATATCCATGGGTGAACAAGGACATTCGAGTCTCTTCAAATTTGAAATTTCATTACTCTCTTGTGGTTTCTACTATCTACCACTTGACCTCTTCATTTTCCTACTATCAGTCCACACGTCCACACCCTTGACAGTTCAATCCTGTCATATACTCACTCTATCACATGTTGATACTGAGCTCAATCCATCATTCCTTCTCAAATATACTTTGTCTCTTATATTATTCTATTCTACTAAATTGTAACAATAACCCTTGCAATAGCAACTAGATGTTAGAGATCTACATATCACTGTAAACAAGTTGTGGGTCTTTTTAGAGTAGGCTGGGTGCTTATTATATGGGGTCGAATGCAGCCAGACTGGGATATACGCAGGGGACACTCCACCTCAGTTATCGTTAAAGCGGCACCAGTTGGCCCCGCCCACATAGACCTACTTTATCTGATGACCTTATGATTTTCAGTTATTCTCTTGTCGCTTATAGGATGCACTATGCATCTCTTACGCTTTATTATTCTCGGGGTATATTAGCATGAATAAATCCACAACCATCTAGATCATTGACTTCTATACATTCCCATCCATACATTTCATCAGCATGGCGATAACGACAGACTCCCTACGAGGGAGCTTTACTCCAAGCAAGGATCTGATAGGTGCTTTCCTAGCTTTGAACATTTGTGCATATATCATCACTCTTGTGGTCCGAAAATGGAATGCCTCGAATAAAGCACCGAGACCTTCTACTCCAGACCTGGAGAAACCTACATCAAGACCAGGTGCCAGAGAAAAGGTTGTCAGGACGCCTGGAGGTAAGTCGCATCCTTCGACAATTATATGGCGCATCAGCGATTTGAACTTCATAACTAATCTTTAATGCATCAGAATGGACTCCGTCTGATTTCAAGAGACCAACTGCTGCCCCAACCCCTAACTGGGATGTTCACACTTCGAAGCCTATTCCCTACCGACCATTTCGATATGGCCCGTAAGTGTATACATATTTTAATGAAGAGTTCTTCTGTGTCTGACATTCATATTCAGTAATTATTTTGTAACAATGGGCCTTCGGAGCATGAAATGGGATGAATGGATTGGTATGATCTCGCCTGCAAATGCATGGAAATGTAATGATAAACCCCAGCTAACGTCTTTTCTGATAAAGAGCTCGACAACCACTATCTCAAGTATCACGCCGACAAAGCCAAGCGCATCGAAGAACGCGGCGAGAAGTGCTACGGAACAGCACCCGAAGCCATGGATGCGGCGATAGAACTACTAGAAGAACTGTAAGTACAACAAATCAACCAGAATCCTTCAAGCAACAATACTAACTCTTTCAAAGCTGCAACTACCTACCCGAGCGATATCCCAACATGTTTCAGAAAACGCCAACAGGAATAACCAACACGGTAACGCACGAAACCTTCAACATAACTCAACGCCCACTTCCAGAAGACCCAATGGCAACAGCCGCAAGACTAGTGCAAGATGACCTCGCCATAATGATCGAGAGACCCGACGGAGAATACTACCTCCTAGCAGGAGCGATCCTCCTCGCAGGATTCTGGCGACTAAGCGATAAATTCGGGATGTCATTAGAAGACATCCACACATCCGGTGACGTGCCTCAATTCCGAGAGAAGTTACAGCGCGGAATGACAAATTTCTTCCGTCGTCTTCGACCTGAAGAACCTGTTCTTCGCAATAACTACTTTATCCAGGTGGATGACCAGCTGGCTTGGTCACCTAGTATTGGATCTGAGGACTCGGAAGAGGTATCTTGGAATACGGCGGAGAAGAACCGAGCGATTGAGCACCATTTCTTTCGATCTGAGAGACAGTCTCTGAGAAGATTACCACGATCTGGTGGGGTGGTCTTTACCATTCGTACGTATTTTGAGCCTATTACGGAGATTGTTAAGGAGCCGTATGTCCCCGGGCGGCTGGCGTCTGCTGTTCGAAGTTGGGGAGATGATGTTTCGAGGTATAAGGGGAAGGAGAAGTATGAGGAGGTTTTGTTGGAATATTTGGATACGATGCATGCGGAACAGGTTGCTGGTGGGTTGGATGTTGGGAAGGAGGATGAGGTGCGGAGTTATCCATTGTGAGACTGGTTTTATTCGTTTAACAGGTATAAATATCATGATTAAATCAAGCTCATGTGCTGAGTAGAGATGAAAGTTCTGGTTCAAGAGTTTAATTGAGTAGTTTTGTGAATCTACTTATCCAATATCGTACATCTATGATAGAGCCTCAAGTCGCAGAGACACTGGTGCTTCGCCTCTGATTACGTCTCGCAAGAGCCCATTCATGTTCTTGGCGCCATGTACATTCATCTCGAAATTCGCAGATCCGGCATTTCCAAGCTTCTGCGATGCCCACTCCGTTAGGGTCGCGCTGGCCGCGCCACCACTCCATTTGTTCATCAATATATGAGTTCATGTTATTAGGATCGAATAGGAAGGATCGGCTTCCCAATAGTCGTGACTCGAGATTATCTGTGGGGGCTGACGATAGGAACCGTGCTGTGAGCACTGGTGAGAGTAAAGTAGGGTACTCCTGTAGCAGCTCGGGTTGGGTATGATGTGGAATAGACGGTGCGATGGAGCTTGTTTCTGGGATGTTTGGCATAAAGGTGTATCGGAGTTGCTCTTTCATGTAGCTCCATAACTTGGATAGGTTTCCGTGAGTTAACAAGATACTTGTTGAGTCTTGACTTGCTCGTGGTGGACTGGATGAGCCAGAGCCAGAACCCTGCGAAATCCTCCGTACATCCTCTGGTGTAGGCGGATTATCGATATCAAATTCCTGGGAGGAAAGGGCATCGAAGAATTCATCGTTCAGGCCTCCAACTTCCATGATGAAGGCATCTGTGAATGGCTTCTGAGGGTCAAGCAAATACCTCTCTGCGAGTAGATCGATTGTCACATCATCACTCGTCAAAAGGCGGCTGAGCATATGGTAATAAAGCTGCAGCTGGAGAGAAGTGGGCCGAAAGGATGTGCTCTTCACAGTTGGAATAGAACGACTACCTCTTGTTTTGACATCTGTCATGTATATGCGTGGGAGGTCATACGCAGCTGGTGGAAATTCCTGGGTAGAAGGTGCAGGATCTACTGCTCCACCCAAATTCATAGAATCAGTCTGTCCTAGATCCGAGAGCCTTCGGCCACCCTGGGAGGAGGATAATAAGAAATCTGAAAGCGACATCTGGTACTCCGGTAGAGCAGCCCTCGATGCCGCTGCGTCTTCGTAGAATTTCGCAGCCGTAGACTCAAGCTCTGAATCTGGACATTCATAAGAAAGCTGATCAATGACTCCATTGACCAACTCCCCATCAATAAGTCCCCAAACCTCAAGTTCGCGCGTGATTCCATATTGACGCAACATTCGCAGTCCCTGGATAACATTCCATATCCGCAGAGCCCATGCATCCTCCTTGGTGGTGATCTCCACAGGAACAGTAGTGTATATCTGATCCTCGAGGCTCTTATGCACGACGCTTCCCGTCTTCATAGCAGCCGTCCTCCGTTTCCTCCCATGTTTGGTCAAGGTATACCAGTATTGTAGCTCGCACCAAGCAGGTGAAATCAGATCCGTAACAGAGAAAGCTTTATTAGGTGGTCTTCGGAATCGCTCAATAGGGGACCGAGGATCCAATGTCGGCAGTAATTGCTCCTGCTGTATCCATTCTTGTTCACGCGCAGCGACGCGTTCTCGCTCTCGTTGCCGACCTTCTGTTGAACTAGGGTCTTCCACTAAACGCTTCGGATATCAATACGTCAGCCAAATTCGAAATCCAAATGTATCGCAATTTGCGAGTTCAGCGTGTCTTGAGATCTCCTTCACATACCAGACGCAATGGCACTGTTGTTTGCGGCCTGACTTGCTCCCCCCGCCAATCCAGTGCGCGCAGATGGGACTTCCCCCCATGTCTGACGAGTGTGTTGCTTCCACGGTGAAAGAGGCTTTTCCCGACCCAGCACCTTAGGCAACCTGGCAGCTGGCGGCTCAATACCATCTTCGATATCCGGAACAGTAGCCGGGGAATATGCAGGCTGCAAGGATCTGGTAAGCGCAGTGTGGGCCGCTGTCGTCTGGGTTGAATTATTCGCGGTCGCAAAGAAAGGGGTTGCTCGAGGCGTGGAGGAACTCGTTGGGGTGGCGGACTCGGCGGGCGCGTGCTCCGCGGCCACTTGTGCTTGGGTAAGTAACTGGTTAATCAGCTCTTCCTCATCGACGGTGAAGTCGGATCCGTAGTCGCTGCTATCGGGGTCATTATGGTGGGACATTTGTGGAGGGCAGGAAATGCCTGCGACAATCAAGGAGGCTCATGGCCTGCGGGGGTTGAAGATGCGGAGTGCGTCATTGCGCGTGAGATTGAGATATCCATGGCTGTTGTTTTGGGAATGCGGTACCGATAATTGGACGCGCTTTATCCACTATATTCCGAAGTATTCATTGCAATAGTAATACTAATTCGATTATTAAAGTCACATTCAGATGGGAGAAACAAAATGAAAATCTAGTCTATTGGTAAATATGGTCTAATCTTGGTATCTGTAAATACAACGCTCCGAGAGAAAGACATGGTAAAGCCCCAAACGCCAATATGTTGGGACATCAAATATGTACAGCCAAAGCCAACAAGGCTATATTTTTATGCAGTTCCAGCTGCAGGGAGCAGGTTCCCAGAAATCGCGTGCGAGGCAGCGGATTCAAGCTTAGCCTCAGCCTCTCGAACTTCACGAGCGGCCTTCTGGTTCAACCAACTCAAGTATGTCTGCCAGCAAACAGCAATTCCGCCAGAGAAGACATTGCGGAACTCTGGTGGCACGTACATGAAGCTGAATGCGGTGACGGCAGGCCAGAGCTTCACACTGTTGGTGATACTGACGGGGAGTGCCTTCTTCAAGCGCTCAAAGGTTTCTTCGAAACTAGCACCCGCAAGCAGGGAATGCATGCTGAAGAAATAGGTATTAAAGACTGGGGTGAAACACATCTGTTGGACCACAACCTTGGTCAAGATGGAGAGAAACTTCGAGGAGTAGTTGAAGTTATTATGGAGGAACATGAACCTGTGAGTCATAATTAGTATCCTTCATGCTGAAATCAAGGCATAGAATATTGCTATACTCACCATTTATATGACGGAATACTAGAGATTGCTCCAATCATCAAGTGTCGCACCGTTCTCCATGGATTATAACTGCTTCCAAAGGCCGGCTTTTCATCCTCCTTCTTCAGCTCTGCTGAGGCCGCCTTATTCTGACCAGCCTTAGGCGCTTGATCCTCGGAAGGGAACAATAGTTGCGCGCCCAAGTCACCAAACAGATAAATGATGATCGAACTCCAAATCTGAGTCTTGTATGGACTCTCACTCTGTACACGAGCATACCATCTTCCAAATGTACCCAAAGGGCTCGCCTTTACAATTTCGCGAAACGCACGAGACCGGCTCACCACCGCCGTAGTATTCGGTGTAGACGCAGCGCCCGCGGCAGTAGCACTGGCATTCGGTTGAGCGATATGGTGACCCTCCTTCGGCGTCTCGGACTTAGGGGCTTGGGAGTTGTATCGTCGAGGTTGTCGTACTCGGCGCAGAGGCGATCGAACTCCGAAGGTAAATGACTGAGGACGGGATCGGGTCGCAAACGCCGACACCTGGGTTGTGAGCCCCTTCTGTAATAAGCTCATATCCGACGCTTAATTCAAGCACATCGACTTCGTATCTCTGGTGCAATGGAGGAAAGACAAAGATCGATGCGAAATAATCCAACCTATCGGGGCGGAGGTCCGATTGTGGCGATAAGGGCGAAATACAAAGGAGCGATAACCGGAGGTCTTGGCCGGGCGATTCAAGGCTAGAAGGGTATATGGAAAGGAGAAGAAACGACAGAAAGAGAAAAACAACTCTTTTCTTCGCAAGACGGAAGAACGGCGGGAAAAAACTAATCTATAGGATAATGTAGTCACGATTAAAAATCAAAGCGCACGCAATAGCAGAAACTCGGCACTCGGCTGCCGACCGACGACTCCCGATTAACTCCGATCCATATACTTCAAAGGAACCGAGATCTTAATCTGATATAGATCTACATTAAAGTTGGGAGTGTTTGGAAAAAATACATTATATTCAGCCATATCTAATAGAAACGCCGCTTCTTTTTCTAAAAAAAAAATTGCGTAAATGCATAAACTCATCCTGTCCAAGGGTAAGGGTATAGACCATAAGCGCACAGAAATCAACTCTGTACGATGCAACAACAACGATCATTGTATGTATGTGGGGACATCCACACAGTCAATAGAAACTAGGATTATAGGGCACGGGCATCGGTAGGTGGTGCCACGAGCGTGAGAGGCCCAAGTGTAAGGTATGTGTTGAGGGGGTTAATTAGGCCTTGAAGGAGTCCTTAGTGTTGACGCGATCCATATCAAATGGATTGCCTTCGTAGGTGGGAACCCGGCTTAATGAGGAAGCTGTGGAGTGGGCACGGCTGCGGCTGCGCTGCACAGCAGCTTCTTCCACGTCGGAGTCGCTAGAGAGAGGTTCAATGGGCGCCGGGGCCTCGGTGCGATCGAACTTGACTTCGGCTTCTTCGGCGGGGATGGCCTTGGCCTGCTCCTGAATCTTGCGCATGAAAGCGTCGGACTGAGCGGCGAACTTGCACCGCGTGCGAATCGCAGCTCCATACTTGTAGAACAAGAAGGGGAAAGGCAGACAAGCGAGAGCCAAGAATGCGGGGATGCAAGAGGCCCAGTGGATACCCAAGTTGTCATACATGTAGGTAGTGAACAGAGGGAATGCGGCACCGAAGCAAGAACGCAGAACGGAGTTGGCAGCCAAGACGGAGGCTGCGAAGATGGTGTATGCATCAATGAGATAGTTCATGATACCGAGGAACACAAGAACCATTCCAAAGCCAAAGGGCACACCGGCTGCAATACTGGCCATCCAGTGGATTGAAGGATAGTTGGTCCAGGCGAACCAAAATAAGCCAACAGGAATCGTGACGGAAGCAATCATAGTAGGAGGGAGACGAGCCTCAGGGGGAGCAAAGCCCTCGTGTCGTTCCTGGGTTTTAATGTACCGCTTATTATCCCAAAGACTGTAGCCAATGGCGCCAATCATACCAACCATAATACCCAAGAAGGCTAATCCACTCACACCCTGGTTCCAGCCACGGTCCTCCTCGTACACAATAGGGAATGCCGCAAACATCATGTACAGTGTACCGTACACAATAGCCATATAGAGTGATAACAAGAAGACAATAGGCTCGCGGAAGAGGAGAATCCAGGGGCGGGACAAAGCGACCTTGAATGCCTCGGTGAAAGTGACCTTACCCTGATCAATCTCAATCTTGCTGCGGTAGACCTTACCCGAAAGCTTCGAGAGCTTTTCGGCACGGCGTCGAAGAAGGACAGGCGCATATGTCTCAGGCATAAGTAGAGATCCCACGATCCAGACAACGCCAGAGAAAGCAGCCAAAAAGCCCATGACCCATCTCCAGCCAGCATTCATTCCCAAGAAACCACCAATGATAGGTCCAAGGACTGGACCGAGGAAAGGTGCGGAGGCGAAGAGACTCATTGCAGAACCTCGCTGCTTTGCGGGAAACATATCGGCGATGACACCACCAGCGTTGGTGAGTGGGGAGGATCCAAAAGAGCCAGCGAAGAATCGAAGGATAATAAGCGACCAACTGTTCTGCGCACATGCTGTTCCGATGTTAAAAGCGGTAAGAGCAGCGTAGGTGATGATATAGAGGATCTGGCGGCCAAAAAGTTCAGACATAGGAGCCCAGAGCAATGGTCCAATAGCGAAACCCAAGACGAAAAGCGAAACACCGAGTGTGGCAACTATGAATACAGGTTAGCAACCTTTTGGGGGTTATATACCATGCAAAGTACAACTTACGTTCATCTCCAATATGGAATTGCTCCTCGATTTGCTGGACACCTCCAGTGTATGCAGATGAGACCAATGATACAGCCAGGGTCGCAATTGAGACGATCATAGTATAACCCCATTTGGTCCAATCACTGAAAAGCATGGGATTACGAGGATCGTTCTCAATCCATGTCACCACATATGGATCCTCCTCTGTTCCAGATCCAACATAGGGATAGTCGATGATTTCCTGGGTGACGACACCTTGGTCGCAGATCAATCGCCAGTATGGGATCTTGGTTCGAGTCGCAGGTTCAAATGTCTCGGGTGATTGGCCCCTTTCAGGGCTCTTTTCGTCTGACATTGTTGACGAGATTATGATCTCGTATAGGTCGAGAAATGTAAACAATCGAATGTGGGGAGCTTAAAGAAAAAGCTAGAATTATATGTGCAAGCTCGACTCGGAGCCGAGGTGTTCTTCTTGCCTATTATGGCGTGGTTGCGGGGGCAGAAGCAATGAGGGCCCCAGTAATTATGTCGGTATCAGCACAGTTAGATAAAATTAGGTATGTGACCACGACAATTAGGATCAGAATTAAGATCACAAAAATGGAAATTGAACAAAGGGACCCTCAATTCAGGGCAAGGACCACTATTTAATCAAGCCAGGTGGAAGTACGTAACTCCATTTTCGTGGCGTCCTCATTTTTAATTTTTAATTTTTTTTTTTTCTTGCTCATCCAAGGCTGGGCTCCGGAGATATGCCGCTCTATGCCCAGGTGGACTTAATGTTGGGTTGTGCATAACTTAAGCGCCCGTAGGATGGTGTGAGGAAAGGAGCTCTGGGCCATTCACAGTGGACAATGATGAAAGAATCCATGGCTAAAGTTTGTTGAATCCACCTTCGACTTATGCATCCTGAGTCATTCAAGGTTCGCTTGTATAGATTTGACCCTGAATTCTAGTCAGTTGTGCTATCAATCTCCCACAGATGCACTTCCCATGAAAAAAAATATTTAATGATTCCTAATATTCCTCTGTTTCTGACTATAATTAATAATATTCTCCAAGTAATATACCCCTTTTCATCTCCTCTCTGAATAAAGTGTATGAAAACGGACATGTCACGTGGTCTCTTATGCACACGTTGTTTGTGCGCCGGGGCTTACGGGAACTCGGCACCACCGTCAGCACTTGAGTGGTCAGCTCGCAATGTGAGACATCAATTTGAGTCTTGGCATCTTCGAGAACCTCCATAGTGTAAACCTTGAGCATCTATAACTTGATTAGATGATATACGATTATCCGCCTTTCAACTTTTTCATGCCTGGTTGATCTTCACTGAAACGAGGCCCCGGTTCAAGGCCCCAACCATTCCTGCCCGATGAAATTACGGGACATACTGAGAGGCTTCGGGTTTCGGAGATTGAGATTCAAGATTAATGCCCCTAGTGCAAGGGCCACACCCGATATGGCAGTTGCCCTGCATCAAGTACATCAAGTGGGCGGTGTTGGGTCAACCCCGCCCCGACCTTCTGAGCTTTTCCACCGCGGGGTTAATCTTAACTACGAATTTCCAAGATTATTGTGCTTACAAAGCTCATGTTCGCCCACCTCCTGAGCACGTCAATATTAATTTATCCATCTTATGAACACTATTCTCTACATAACATTTCCAGGTTAATATGCACGTCAGCGGGTTGATTACGAATCATGCATGGACTTCAAGGTTGCTGCCTTGCAAGATTGGATTCCGTCTCCGACAGGGCGTGTTTAAATCCTTCGAGCTTCGGCCATTGGAACTAGTAACAGTTGAAGCATAAGGCTGCTCAGGTGAGCAAGTTCGGAAAATTATGGCATCCTTGTAAGCCATGGGTGTATAGAATATTATTTTATCTGAAAAAATCAATTTCAGTTTCAATGTTCAAGTTGCCAGCCCTGGAGTCGGTGTGTATTGAGCTGCACGATATCGGATGGATAGACCTCGTCAGGATATATACAAGTGCTACATACATATATTGGTCCCAATTTTATGCATCAGTCTTTGAACTGGTAATTTCCTGGTGGAATCATTGCCTCAAATTAGCCTGATGCACGAGGAACAATGACTCATTATGCAGGCCATTATGCAGGCATTCATCAAAATTAGTACTCATTCAATAACCAGATCAGGATCAACGTTCATTGTCTTCAGGATGGACCCATGCATTGATGAGATGAATTGGTGGCCTCAGGCCAACAATGCCCAGAAATAGGGCATTGCGGTCAACTGGCAAGTGTATATTTAACCTCCAGGGCTCTTTCAACTTTGGAACTCATGGATCCATTGGAGGAAAGATGTACTGACCGAAAATATTTCTTTACGTATGGGTGAAATTAGAACTTCTGGCGTTTCAAATGTCAAATTAAGCCTCGGAAGTTCAAAAATATCGCGAAAGACACGCAACTAATGCTCTTTGTAAGTCTATACTCGACCAACAACGACAATGGAGATTGCAAAGAAGAGATGTATTCATAGAATAGTACAAAGATGTGAATACATAGTGGGTATTCCAATGTTCTATAAAAAATAAAGCTTCAATCAAGCCCTGGGGTCCGAGATATCACGAACTGGTATAAAATGAAGGTCATCCACCGCCAGTGCTATCTATCAACTCAGCAACTTGAACCCATCAACATCTTTCAGATCTCCAGCCCTCTTCACTTCGATTAAATTACAACTTCACAGCTCCATTCCACTCAGGTGCAACATCAAACCCTATGTACAAAATGATTGGAGAACGTCGTCTTAGCCTCGAGCTTCTGGATGGTCCTAGTCCGCTTAACGTCCACCCTAAGGAATTTATCCCTCCCCATGACGAGGAGGCGCCACAGTACCTGTTTCCTCCTACTCGTATAAATCCTCATTTAGGGGACCCACGTAGAGGACACCGCTTGGTCCATCGAGACGATGATAAATGTATGCTCATCTACACGGACGGCGTATCTCTAGATGACGAGGCGGAGCCACTGGCCGGCTGTAGCTTTATCTTCAAGGACAATGCGCAAACCGCACAGAATCTTGGGGAGCACCGTGGCGCTGATACTAATTATAGGAACTATTGCTGCTTCTCCCTAGAGAAGGAGGGGCCTACAGGGGAATTGCATACTCGAGACGCTGATCGTGCTAAGCTGCGTGCTATAATTGGGGCCCTCCAATTTCGAGTCTGGTCTGCAGAGGGATTCAAGAAGGTTGTTATCGCCACGGATTCTGCTTACCTTGTCGAGTGTGTTACAACCCGTGTACATGCATGGGCACAAGAGAATTGGTTCACAAGTCGAGGGGAAATGGTTAAGGACTATGATCTCTGGATGCTCTTAATTGAGGGCTTAGAAAATGCGCTTCATCCAGATGCAGATGAGGAGAAGCTAGAGGTCGAGTTTTGGCATATTCCAGCTGTGTGGAATAGAGAGGCATGGAGCCTTGCTAAATTCGCTGCTGAGGAGAATGAAGTTCAGACCGTGTTTACCCCAATTATTGGGCTCAACGTCTAAACTACAAGCACAGTATCTTACCTCTGGCATGGGATCTCCCATCTATCGTTAGATTTCCTTTTGTTTTTGAGATTTTGACCATTAGACCTGTGTTGAATTGAATATTATCGTCTTTACCACAATCTCTGAGCGTAGTCTTAAACCAAAATTAGTAGAATAAGTGAATCCATACCGCCTACAGAGCGTTTTATCTACTTGTAGTAAGAATACGATCAGAATTTATTTTTTATCTAAGTTGAAAGTGAGGCAAGTCGATGGTCTCCCCCAAAAATATCCTTCGAGCCTTCCAAAATCATCCAACCCGTCAGCTTTCCGTTGTTTGCTATGACAGATCACTTTGAAACAAGACAGCTTTCCAAGGTTAATGTACTCTAGATTGTCAGTCTCACTTCCTGAATACCGTTGCACTTTTTCATTTTCTCTTTTTCACATCACCTTCAAACCCTCATTCTTCCACACGATGTCTCGCCGTGAAAATAGCCCCGTTGAGTTACCGATGCAAGGATTCGTTACCTTCTACGACACCACCGTCGATTCTGACTTCATAGAATTGACGAACGGAATGAGAATTGGCACAGGACGCCTCATTCCTAAGAAGTTCGTTCCTCCGGATGACGAGACCACCCCACAACATCTCTTCCCAGCTGGCACTAGCTACCGTGCCAGACCCCCGGTAGAGCGTTTCATTCACCGACTAACCCCAAGCATCTTCCTCGTTTACACAGATGGCTCGTGCCTGGGTAACGGTAGCAGGAACCCAAAGGCTGGCTGCGGCATTGTCTTCAAGCCAGCTGAAGATTCAAAAGGCAATAAAGTTCAGAATTACTTCCGATTCCCCCTTGAGAACAAAGGACCTCAAAACGACGAGTGTCCTCAAACCAGCAACCGTGCTGAACTACGAGCTGTCATTGCAGCCTGCCAATTCCGAGCTTGGTCCGGGGAAGGATTCGCAACCATGGTCATTGCAACAGATTCCGAGTATGTCGTTGAGGGTATTACAACATGGATAAATGGATGGATTCGCCGAGGCTGGCAAACGTCAAAGGGACAGTTGGTTAAGAATCGGGATCTCTGGGAGTGTCTACTTGGAGAGATCGAGATGGCAGCTGAGGAAGGATTGGATGTCCAATTTTGGCGTATTCCTCGTGAGTGGAATACAGAGGCGGATCATCACGCAACACTCGCTGCTGCTGAAATGGGGAGAGCCAATAACTTTACAAAGTGCTGTGGTATGCTTGTCTGAGGCTTGAGCTGCCTCTGTTCAAGGACCACCCATCCACCATTTTATTAGTTGACCCATTTGAATAACTCTGGAGCTAGGGTCCAGGCGGAATATCATCACGTTTTACTATCTGACTTGACCCTATTCTATATGAATTTCCTAGAAAAGATATACATAGTTCACAGACTCTACTCCATGCTTCAAACATGGAATATCTCCACAAAGAGACACTAGAATAGAACAAAGCTGCGGGAATAGACCATGGCTAGTGCTTAAGTGAAACATCAGCAATTACGCGTCCCCCATGAATCCAGAGACCACATACAGGTTAGACACATGGACTCGAAGTTGTCCACATACATACTCGGTCATACGACTAGATGTCTGCCTTGCTGCCTTGATCTTAAGGATTGATGAAGTATGCACAAAGCGCCATGCCCCACTTAGAACTGGGTCCTTGTTTAACAATATCAAAATGAAATATCATGATCTTAAATGTAAATCAGATGAAAATTGGATAATATTGGTATCAGAGAAATCCTTGAGATGTTTTAAACTCATATATCCCATTTTTAATGAATTTCTAATTTGTTGGCGTCTAAAATCAAGAATCGAAATTTGGATCATGATATACCTCCGGTATCCACATCTGACTCAATAAAGAAAGTCATGGTCAGTGCGCTTCCATGATCAGCTGCCAGTTTTCAGAAGCAGAATAGTGAGTGTAGCCATCTGGGCAGTCTGTAGTCTGATTCAGTTATATCCTGCTCATAGTAAATCTAGACTTTGCTTGATCTAACACAGTGTGCTTTTGTGTGCATATCCTGCTCAGATCTTCACTCAGGTACCGTTGCCATGCATAGAGGTGCATTCCGCTGCCGGTCGCATAGCAGCAAGCCCAGGGGCATAATCTAAATCTTGTTGAAACAAAGAGAGCATTTTGCAATGTCCGTGGATTTGAAACAGAGTCAAACATGGTTCCAAGTAATCGTGAGGAATCAAACAAAGGATTGATTAAGTACACTTTGCAGTGGCGATACCAGCCAACAAAGACCAAGACATGGTCACAGACCAAGTCGACGCGACCGAACCCAGTGTGCAGGTGGGGCACGACGCGTCCAAGTCAAAACAACTTGGAGTGATGGAATATTCGGGCAGACTTTTTCTTAGAAATGTTACTGGCTACGATAGAAACTTGTGGAAAGAGGTTGAATCATAGAAGATCGCATTTCAGCGTCTATGTCATGAGAAGGCACTTAAGGCACCGTGGTAAGGAATAAATCCTGTAATGTACAGGCCCATGTACTACCCACCCAGGTAGGGGCATCATAGTAGCATGGTTGTATCACGCGAAATAGTAAAACGCAAATTCAGAAAACCCGGTTCCGAAACCCATTGATATTCGAAAGCAAAACCCATCATTGTGTCGCCGATCATAAAAAGAAAAAAAAAACAGAACCCCTTATCGCCTTCCCAGAAGTGTCAACAAGAAAAAGGCAGCATATTAGGCCATTTAAGAGCGCTCGCCACGGAGACGGCGGGCCAGCTGGATGTCCTTGGACTGGATGGTGACACGCTTGGCGTGGATGGCGCACAAGTTGGTGTCCTCAAACAGAGAGACGAGGTAGGCCTCAACGGACTCCTGAAGAGCACCGATGGCAGAGGACTGGAAGCGGAGGTCGGACTTGAAGTCCTGGGCGATCTCACGGACCAGACGCTGGAAGGGGAGCTTGCGGATCAGAAGCTCAGTGGACTTCTGGTAGCGACGGATCTCACGCAGAGCGACGGTACCTATGAGGCTTATTAGTAAAGATGCATTTGAGAATAGATCGTATGATGATTCAGGATGAACATACCAGGCTTGTAACGGTGGGGCTTCTTGACACCGCCGGTGGAGGGGGCGGCCTTGCGAGCGGCCTTGGAGGCGAGCTGCTTACGGGGAGCCTTGCCACCAGTGGACTTACCTGTAAGAGAAGTGAGGTTAGCCAAATGTTGTTTTTGTAAGGAACGCGTCCACGCGTCGATGTTTTCAACCCGAATAAGTAAGGCGTGACACCAAAGTGGGGGCGCACTCCAGACTCATCGCAGGTGAAGCGACAGTGACAGCGAGGGTAATTATCATAAAGGGGAAGACATACGGGCAGTCTGCTTGGTACGAGCCATTTTTCCGAACTTGGGTTGATGGAAAATGTGGAGTTGTTGATAAAAAACCAAAAGTGGTTGATGAAGTTGGTTGTCGGTGGAGGATGGAGAAGAGAAGTGAGAAGTGGGTGGGGGAAAGGTATTTGTAGCAAGAGGGGGAAAGGGAGTGATCTGGGTGATGGGAAAGTGGACCAATCAGAAGGCGGGAACCAGATCAACCAAAGGGGAGATACCCAAGTTTGATGGAATTTCCAAGTTTGTTACGTTTGATCTACGTTAGATCAAGGCCTTAGGCATAGAATGTTCTTACATAGTGGAATTGATCCAATCATAGACCCACTTTTCTCCTATAAGCGAGACTGTTCTCTCTCGGCCAATCAGCGTTGAGGATCACGAGACCCGAATACTTGCTCCTCCATTCTCTTTGATCCCGGCCACCCAAAATACCAATATGATGATCAACTCATGGGAGAGCATTCCTGACCCAACCTGGATACCATTGGCATTTTTTTCAAGTTCTGATCTACATGTTTCGTGGTGTACTGATCAAAAGATCAAGATCAAGCATCGGCATCCCATACAGTCTTCGGTTGAGAGGGGCCCGGTAGATCACGCCTGCCGGATCGGATCCTCCACTCTCATTGGTTGATCCTCCCACTAGCGCGTGATTCCCAACTCCCCGCGTCTTCAGCTCTTTCTGATACAAATATCCCCTGCCCCAATCCTCTTCTTCCGCTTTCTCCCCTTCAACAACTCTCGACAACTACAACCAGTCTCCACTACTTCTCTTTTTCAAAACACAAAACCCCTTTTTTAATACTTCATACAACATGTCTGGCCGTAAGTATTATCCACTTGTCTATCTTGACAACATCTTTATCACAAAGACGCGTCTTTCTAACGCGTTCAACAGGTGGAAAGGGTGGCAAGGGTCTCGGCAAGGGTGGTGCCAAGCGTCACCGCAAGATTTTGCGTGACAACATCCAGGGTATCACTAAGCCCGCTATCCGCCGTCTCGCTCGTCGTGGTGGTGTCAAGCGTATCTCCGCTATGATCTACGAGGAGACCCGTGGTGTCCTCAAGACCTTCCTCGAGGGTGTCATCCGTGATGCCGTCACCTACACTGAGCACGCCAAGCGCAAGACTGTCACTTCTCTTGACGTTGTCTACGCTCTCAAGCGCCAGGGCCGTAAGTTTTTCACGCGTCTCTTGTATCCACAACGCGTCGCTAACCATTTTCTTCTTCCAGGCACCCTGTACGGTTTCGGTGGTTAAGCTTGTCATGTCTTTTCTCTTTTCCGGGTTGTTACAATCGGTATGATGGGACGTTGGGGTGTTCTCTGATTTTTACTATCGTCATGGGTCTCTGGGTTTGAATTTTTCTTTACAACGATTACCACTTTTCGCGTCCACTATGGGTCTGCTAGTGTTCGCTTCTGAGCTTTCCTGTATCATAGCGGCCTCATCATATGGCTGGCACCACATAAGTGGTGGGATCAACTTATTCTAATGAAGTGATCCGATACGAATACAATTAACTTGAAACTCAATACTCTCTTCCAAGGTTCCATAATGCCTCTTCTCGTAGCCATGATTCTATTCGCGGACAAGTACATGTATTGTCTTGCTATTACCTCCTGATTACGACACGGAAGTCTCGCGTTGTTTTCATGCACGTCTATAGTGGGGCCATTTCGCGTCTTCCGTACAGTATCCGGCGGTGGTTCTATGTATCGATACGTTGGGTACAACTTGAAGCCTTCCAAGTAAAGCTTCAGCCCTACACTCTTAACCTCGATCTTTCTTTCATTTGTAATGCATTATAGACCGTCTCTTTTCGTACTACAGTATATATGTAGAATTCTTTTAAACAATTGAACTCCAGATGGATTGGATCAACTCGACTCGGTCATTACGTATATTACAGATGGTTCTCTGCAAGTCCATGCTAGCACGCAGCCTCATCATGTTTAGTAGTAATTCCATGATTTTTCCATTGCAATTCCATTTTTTGTTCATTGAAGAGGTTTTTATGTGGATTTAGAACCTGGATTGAAATTTCCAAGCTCACACTATTGGGATTCATCATTAAATCAGATGTTGAAGTTGGAATGATGTTTAAAAGATGTTAGCATATGGGTTGTTCATGATATATGTAGAGGTATATACCTCCACCTTTCCTGCCATATTGACACTTGAAAACCAACTTCATCAAAATTGGGCCAATTACAATGAAAATGACATCAAAATGTGTGGAATACAGCTCTCATTCCTATTTCACTAATTTTGAGCCACCAAATTTCATATTGTGATCGTATAGAGTGAAAATAGTACTGCTGAATAGATGGGCTTAGGTCATGAGAAAGGTGGGTCATAGTGCACTCCTGCGGGATTATTGTTGACATGTTGCCGGTTGGCCGAGTGGCCACGGTACAGCCCGTAGAACTCGTAGGTTCGAAGCTCCGCCTGAGCGGTAGTAAACTTTTTTTTTCCACGCCTTATTTTCCAAGATACTAGTTTAATTTCTAATTTTCTTTTACTATCCCACCTTCTCACCTCCTCGTATAATCATCATCCATTCGAACCCAAACATTCGAGATGCTACTGTATTTATTCCTTGATAAGCCGATTTACTGAAAATCAGTGCCAGCTGCATGATGGCCGTGCCGACCGCTACGTAGACCGTTCAAGCGACGCGTCCAACGCGTCCGCTACCTTTAATGATCCACCTTCTCGCGACAGCTGGAATTTGAAATAATATTACAGTAGCCAAGTGAAGAATTAAAGGTCTTCAGGAGTATACGGAATGTTGTTGTGTTTATTACATCCATTCGGAAAACAAAGACAGCCGACACCCGTCACTATAATTCATCGCCACGCCCAATATCTCGAAGTGCCTTTTCAATAGCTGCCTGGGCGATTCGTCTCAGTTCCACACCGAAATCCTCAGCAAAGTCAATATTCGTAGAGTTGTTACGTTCGATTGACCGCTCATGCACCTCTTTGAGTAGCTTCGGAGTCGCGCAGATCAGGCGCAGGTCTTGTATGTTATCAGGGTCCAGAGGTTTGGTCAAGATATTGCAGAAGAGGATCACGATAGCGTGGATCACGTAGGAAAGTGAGAATCTGGGATATAATTAGTTGAATGAAAAAGGGGTTTTGTATCGGTGGGAGTTCTTACAGAAGATTGTGAGAATCCAATTCCATCTGGAAGTCCAGAAACTTGTGTAGTAAAGACCTGCTCGCAGCCACGGAGATGGCGAGACTAGAGTACATGCCCCGGGTATCTTGATTTTCAACCCAGTCAGAACACCGACTACTGGCCTGATGAATCATGACCATACAGTGATGGTACTGCAACTGGAAGACAGTGTGTCGCATGTCAATACTCTCTGGCGCTTGGTTCTTTGGTAGCATGGATGGCCGCAAGTATGACGGAATAGATTCACTCCATTCATGAACCTCATGGTCCAAGTCTCGAATACTCTTCAGTAAACTAGCACTGGATTGGCGTAGAGAGCTTGGTGAATATAGTTCTTGATAGATCCGTCCGTGAAGGATGGAGAGTCTAATAGCAGTATGGAAAAAGGAACCAGGGCAAGGATTACCGGACCACTGCAGTCCATCTATCGTGCTCGATGGGTTTGTAGGTAGGACGACGTCGCAGTTTGAATCCGGAAGCATAGGCGGTAGCCCTGTACCGAGTGTAAGCGCTTTGTCGCATAGGTATGTGACCCAGAATAAGTTCCTCAGGTGACACTGAGATCGAGTCGGCTTATCGGTCAACAGAGTAGGATCAATATGCGCCTTTAAACGATAGACAAATCTCGTGGCACAGGCCAGTAGATTGTATATTATGAGAAGATCGCCGGAAATAGCTTGAGAACAGATGCCCTAAGGATTCTAATTAGCGCTGCACACAAAGCAGACAGACTCAGATAATTGAGAGACCCACAAGTATAACCAGCGTTTGAAGTCCCTCCACGTTAACAACCTTGTTCAGAGTTGGTGCCAGTAGACGATATGACTCCCGAGTATATTGCTCCTCGAGAATCTGCGCTGGCCCCTTAGTTTTGCGAATCATTGTGGAAACCATTGCTGAAAATGCAAAAACACTTGCTCTGGCGCGTATTATTTCCGGCGATGTCAAGGAGGTTTCACTCTGGTAGGCTGTCTTAATAGTGTCCTCAAACAGAGAATAATCAATGACAGGGAAGAACAGAGAGAAATCGGATTTGAGATATATGGAAATATCCTCTCGCAGTGAATTGACACTCGGCAGACGGAGAGGGGTAGATGAGGTTGCATAGGCGTCCATATTAATTTCAACGACCGGGGATTTCCAAAAAGAGTCATCGGGAGCAGGTCGATATTGCAGAGTAAGGTCTTCACCAGAGCATGCTTTAATCCAGCGCCGACCACTCTCAGAGAAGAAAGGAAGTCCATTAAATGCATGGATATTCCCCAGGCTCTCACCCGCAAATTTCAGGACACTCCCAAGAGTGGGTTCTTGATCCGACGCTATCAATATTTGGTCAAACCGAGACCGACATAGCTAGATTAAAAGAGCGAATCTGACAACGAACCTTGGGCAATTGATCCAGAAAGTGGCGGCACTCCAGGAGAGGGACTAACACTGTGTGAGATTGGTGGTCTGATGAACAAAATCAACCTCTGAAACCAGTAATTCTGGCGATAATCTCATACTTACGGTGAAACAAAATGTATTTTTGTTTCCTCCGCCTGACGGGAAAAAGTACATTGTAAATTGTGATGGAAGCACCAATTACACTTTGGTTTTTCCAAGTCACATTTTATCTGGGTCCTAGAGTCAGCAATGCGAAGTGGAAGAGCAGGCGTTGGGCATCAACCTTTCTTCGACGGCATGCATCACAGGATCGACCGATCCGACGGCGCCGTTTGATCGGATTATCGCTGTGAGCATGGTTAGTGGCCATTGTAGGCGCCTTGATTGGAGATGTAGGTTGGAATAAGGAGGGGCGCTAAAACTCGGAATACCTCGGAAAACCCGCTAACCTGACTTGGTGGAGTCATAGAGACCAGGGTTCAACCTCGACACTAATTAATTTTGTTGGCCATTTAAATTAATAAAAACATGAAAATTGATTAGGATCTTGCAAGTTATTCAAATATATCAGCCTTGTAGATAACCGAGTCTCGATTCTGTGATGTCTCTCTTGTGGGATGTACCTTTGATCTATGACCAGCTGGTTTAGTATGGAATTTGATGCAAAGGCTGCTTCTTCGCAGGATCAAGAGAATTCTGATATTCTCATTGGTTGATTCAAATCACCATTGTTGATCTTGCAGTCTCTTCTCCAGGGTATTTATACTCTAGATTTCACTCACTTTCAACATTTTCCTTCTTCCAACTTTCTCTTCCTCTCCAACAAGACTTTTTATCTCCAGACCAGACTTCACGCTTTTGTTGATGAAATCAGAATGTCCATCAACGCGTCTCATTATCATTAAACGGTCGTGTCATCAACACCTCTCTGCTCCATCGACTCGTTCACATAGTTGTTATTCATTTTCTCTGTTGACATGACCGTGTCCTGACACGCTCTCCATCGTGACCTTGTTGACATCAGTTGATTAACACATATTTCTACCACAAACTTCTTGACGTGATCCTCCACAATAAATTTGGGTTGAAATTCACCTTGTTGACGCGTCCCCTGTCCATACATCCTTCTATCAATCAACATTTGACAGGAAGTCTATACTACACCAGCATGACCATTGACACGTTTATTTATCAAGCCAACACAATATTCTACAATAGAATATTCTGTCAACAACGCGTTGTCTCAAACTTCTCTGGCCAATTCATCAACATATGTTCCACATGTTTACACATTTGATAAATCTCTTCTCTCACTGTCACTTGGTCTGATGTGTCATATTATATCTGGGCTTTGGTGGACAAGTGAGTCAATCATATCTTTTATGAAACTCAAACTCGCTAACTTCAACCTACAAAACAGCTTTATCTCTCCACACTCCACCTGCTCATGATGAACCCCTCCCTCCCCCCCTCCGACGCCCTCCCCCTCCGATTTCGACAATGCAGGTGGTGGCACAATCTGCAGGGACGACGCCGCACAGGGGAGAAGAAGCTCCAAGTGCATAAACCGAATCTACCACATGCAGGGGGTGGCACAATCTGCAGGGTCCACAGCGCACAGCGGGGAGGAAGCTCCGAGCGCATAGGGTCTTTAATTTGAAGCCCTACATCTTTCTACACATCCTTCTTTACGGATTTCTACTTTTTACCATTTGCCAATACACTTTGTTGTTCGGATCCAATGGATGCATGTCTAATCATCAAGGTCCAAGGCCTGGCTATCATCCATAGCTGTCACAGCCCTTTCATATCCACTCTCTATCCCAGACATCTCTTACTGTCATCCTCGTCCTCCATCCTTCATCTCAAACTGCATACCTTCTATTTGCTGAGACTTGAAATCAAAGTGTTGACACCCTTCTAAACTCTACCTTACCATACGGTGCTCAAATATGAACATACATTCCCCTAACTCTTCTCTGTTTTCTCGTCCATTGTAAATTGAACCAATGTGTGATACCTATGGTACTATCGTTATTGATTGTACTTTTCACCACGTAACTCATCGTTGAATGCCCATGAAAAGCTAATACGAATAGCGGTGTACATGACAGCTGAGGCGACTTCGGCCCGTCACACAGTGGATACTCTCTGTGCCACTCTCACCACACTTTAATCTTTAGATTCTTATCTTGATAAACGCCACACCTAATACAAGTGGACGTATTATCTACAAAACCTTGGAGGACATGGATGTTTCTTACAGCTCGTTTTTACATTTCATCAATGTAAGCATTTAAATTTCCCATTTTACAAATTTTTTATCAGCATGTGAAAAGTGATCAATCCATGAACCTGTATACTTAGCAATACTCGCAGTACAAACCCGATAGATCTCCGCGGTCACATAGAGGAAATCCCCGACAGGTCTACCATGCAAACGATAGACCAAATTAAGTGGAGAGACGGGTACGAATGTCACCGCAATACTTGACGACTGTGTCTCAGATCCAAAGGATCGAAGTGGATTCGTTGGATACTATAGCGCCACCACAAGCGAACAGAGCAATCCATCCTATCAGAGATTAGAGATCGTCGTATTCAATCAAGTACATGCGACTCCACGGGCTTGATTGGATTAAACTGCTTCAATTTCAGCTGGAGTGTGTTTATTTCAACCCTGGAATTTTCTGGACGCGCAATCCGGTTTGTTTGCAATGAGTCAAGGATAGGTTGTTCTAGACTATCGCTAATGGAAGAACCCCCGAGGATCTGAGTCAAGTGACAAGGCTTTTCCTGTTTTGTTAGTCTCCTTGTCAATCGGGATTTGATAGTTCATTCTAATGGGTTTAGTCTAGTGTATTTACGAAATGTCAGGTGGTCTAGGCTCTGTCGAGTTATCGAAGTTTATAGTGTACGGCGTATGTAACCGCACGAAGTATTCGTATCCCTTGCATGTGGTAGCAAACGTGGTTTATGTAGAACAATGTTCCAGAAGCCTCCTGAAACCCCTATCAAGATTAAAATTCCCAATAAAAAAATTTCAATTTATTTTAGGAATACAAGGGATAGTGTATTCCATTCCTCGTATGAAGTCTCGAAGTATAGCGACATCGGAACAACTCGGGAAACTGCAGAATCTGTGCAACAGCTGCAACAGCCATAGAAAAGACACCAAATGTGAAAACAGACTAGAGGCTGACACTACCTAGTCTACGGTAGACCAGCCTCCAAAAAAGGATTGGTAACCCAAGCCCAAAAAGTGTCATCAAAATGCAACCATGAAAATTTTTTCATTGTAAGTAAATGCGCTGTCCAACGGAGAATCCCGGTGCCGAGATGCCGGAGTCCACTAGAAGGATTTCCAAGCTTCCAGAAGGCCTTAGCGGCCCCGAGAATTCTTCTTTTCCCTGCGTTCGAGTCAATACACAATACCATTAGCGCTATACCACGGCGTACCCGCACATACCAGCGCTGTGGCTGTGCCAAGTGTGACTCAAGTAGCCAATCATTCACATTGAAAATTTTTTCCTGCATTAGCCTGGTTGCTATTTTGCGCTGCACAATGGCTGTCAAAATCTTGCAGGGCTGGACACTCGGTCTCCCGGTCTGCCGTACTCCGGATTAGAGTGCTGACACTAATGCCCTGATCTTTTTTGTTCGGCATAAGATCCCGATGGAAAATTTTTCTGCAGGGGTCTATGCGTATCCTGACTACACGAGCTGATGGTGCCCCAGTTCAGGATATCGTGTATGTCAATACTGAGTGTACGGTATACGTGGTGCCTTGCGTATTTACTTTAGAGGCTCCAGAGGCTTCGTACATTGGGCTTCGCATTCGTATTTCCAAATAGAATTTTTTTTTACTCATTATATTTTCAGCTCCTATTTTTTAATTCGTTTGTCATCAATGTTCTAAATTGTATACTGGGTTCTACCGTACAGTAGTCCAGTTTGGCATATCTAAGATAGAATTGGCGACGGCTACAGTGGGCGCAGTGGGCCGGTAGTCGAGATCTCGCCACTTTCCCCAGACAAGGGCCACGTTTTTTGTCTCGGGCTTTCTGTCTCGGATCCAAGAATAACAGCATCTCGGCCGCGACATCAACAAACGCCAAGACTTCGCGAGCGTAGTCATGATCGCTATATCGGAAATTCTGGGCTAGACTGTTCGGTTCACGCGGCACCCCGGACCCGTAAGGGCTCGGCGCCCGGGTCAGCACTAAACCACTAACGCCGACCGAGATTTTTTCATTCTTTCTGCATGTATTGGTCTCGTGGCATTCTTCAGCTTTTCAGAGTAATGGGCCCACGTTAGGCACCGGGACTAAGGCCTAGTTGCATGGTGCATGACAGAAAGAAGAAAAAAAAAATTTCGGGACTACGCTATTTCCGCGGCCCTGAGTCACGCGAGGGTTCGGCTAGTGTCTAGTTTCGCGCCTAAGGCCCTACGAGAGATATCTCCGGTACACTCGGGCCTCTCCCCAGTCGGAGTTCGCTCATCCGATCTGATATGCAGATTCAGCTGGCCGATGATAGCCTCGTACTACATGCCAGATTCTTCTAGTCGAAAATTTAGAGTGGATTTGTTATCCACGCGGGGATTCGGGAGTTAGCCGGAGACAGGGATTAGAGAAAGAATTCCCCCGGTGGTTTGATCGAGCCAATGGAATCCTAGTCACCCGATCGTTCGGTTGAAATTCTTTATTCTGTGACTGTGACTCGATCTACTCCGTACTTTGTTTCTAGTCTTTGGTGGTGTGATTTTATGACTCGATTTTTTTTTGATTATCAATGATGACTCTTAACTTGGGCATTGTTTCGGGCCATGTGACCTTCCAACCCTGGTTCCCTTTGTAACCGAGACGATAGTCTCAGATTTACTACTGAGTATTGTTTTTATCGAGTTCGTTTGACCGAGCCGCGTCTAGATTTGATATCTACTAGAATTATGGGGTCAGCTGACCCTAAACACCAGCTGACACCGTACCTCGCACCATGAGCCCAAGTTGGGGGTCTCTACCTATTCAGGAAACGGAATGAAACAACCCCCAGAGTAGGTGGAGATTGCTTTGACAGAAACCATCTTGGACCCTTCGTAAATCAAAAATCTTTTTTTCAATCGACCTTCCTAGAAAGGTCTAGCAATCTTTCATAATCTTCATCTTGCACCAGCAGCTGGCACTTGCGATGTGTTGTTCTACCCCAGAGAATGCAGGGGTCCCACGTTGTGGCGCAGCACAGGTGGCTTGAACTGACTGGACCTCGGCAGTTCCGGATTTACGGAGTACTGGACCCGTTTTCTCTCGACTCCGTTCGCACTAAGAAGTACACCTGGGCAGGTCACGCGGAAAGTTCCCCCCAAACCCCGATCCAAAACAAGGTGTGGCTCAGCCCTGTCGGAATCCACGTCCTAAAAATGGACCCCCGATCTTCGAGATTGGCTCGGGTATGCACGATTTGAACCATTTTCTAAGCGAATCGTACTGAATGCTCGGGATTTTTAGCTTAATTCCTCTAGGTTTACTCTTTTTGTCTCGTCCGATATGACTCTTTTCGGGGGAACCGGGTGGACGCAGGCAGAACCTTTCGAACTCGGGGTGATGAATCGTGTATTCCCGTATGATTATGAATAAGATTTGTAATTTGTAATGTATTGATTTTTATTTTTATTTTTTTTATTCTTTCTATTGTACATATTTCTTTTTATTGATTTGAATCTATTTGTTGCGTGAGTGGAGTGGTGGCTGTCTCCGCAAAAGCCACCCATGATAGACAAGAGGTATCAATGCTCTGTACCCAGATATTCGGGAAAAAAATGAAGAATAAAAATATCTATCATAGTAGAGCCTAAACGGGCAAGGGGATGAAAAAAAGGTTCTGAAAAAAGAGGAAAAAAAGGACAAACCGCCCCGAATGGTGTAGAGCAGAAATGTCCAAAAGACTGAAAGCACAGACAATCTCCGGTCGATCAGTGGGACTAAGAGCGACCCGGTGGGACAAAATCATAAAATAATAAAAATAATAATCAAATAAATCAAATAATAATAAAATCCTAAAAAAAATGGAATCTAAAAAAAAAAAAATAAAAAATAAAAAACGAAAAATGACCATTGAAAGAGCCCTGGAGAGAAAAGTGGTATTATACGGGTAAAAATAGGTAACACCGATATGATAAATAACGGCTATGACTCAAAGCAGAGATATCTCATGTCGATCCTATTGTTACAATACGGAAATATTTCGGCCTTGGCCGATGGGCTAACGTCTCAAGACTCCACCAAAGCATTTGTCGACCTAAGTGGCCCCTACGAGAGAGGAAACGTCATGGGTATAAGTGGAATCTATTTCACCTTTCTTAAGCCCAATCTTTTCCTCCCCCAGTCATCACCTTCTTTTTCCCATTACTCATAACCCATAATATTGATACTTATCTCTTTATCATCATCCAAAAGGTACTTTGTGTCATCTCCAATCTCTATCGAGTCATCCTACAGAACCACTAATCCCCCATACTTCCGTTCCAGACTTCACCTCATTAAGGTTCACCCGTACCATTTATCATATCGATCACGAGCCACCTCGACGTTTCCAGACTCTTCTCATTATTTTCACCCAAACTACTGCGCCTCGTTTATCGATTCCCAAGGATCTCTCGGACCTGCAGCCGGCGGAATTCCACAGTATAAAGAGCTCGCCATCCCCGGTGGCGAACACCCTCATTCTCCACTCCTGACGTCCTATACGTGATAACATAATGTTTATGTATCCACGTAAGGGTCTCATCACCGATCCGTACCACCAAGAAGACATCATCATACAAGACGATCAGTTCCCACCTGAGTTCGCCGAGAACTCCCAGCAGTACCAGCAGTCGTATCTGCAACCGCCTTTCCAATACAAACCTAACCAGTTCGCCTCTCCGCCATCTTCCGCTCCATCTTCACCCACCTTTTCCTCGCCAACTTTCTCCATTCCCTACCCCCCTCAGGCGGTCGACAGCCAGTCTCTCGGGGCTCCTTCGATGACCCCGGTCTCTTCCTATAATCCGTCTTTGGACGCACAGCAAAGTTCCGCCTCGCCTTCCTCACAACATCAATATCTCTCGCAATATCCGCAATACTACACCCCCATGTTAGCTCAACAGCCTATTGTTCCCGGCAACCAAGCTTGGGATAGTAACTTGCAGCTGTTGAGCCCGGCTCGTCTCCCATTTACTCACAAGGCCTCGCCAAGCTCAGTCTCGTCACGATCTGCTCCATCCGCTGCTCAGCAACATCGCCGATCGGACAGCTCTTCCAAGCCGCTGCCCACCCCGGTGCAGACACCGCTCCAGAACACTTTCCTCGCGCCCGCATTCCAAAACTACGATCCTTTAATCAATGACGGTAGCAGTGTTGAGGCGGAGTCAGCGATGAGAAGGGCGATTTTGGATCAACAGACAAAGCAACATCCTTCGCCTCCCCAGCAGCAGCAGCAACAGGAGTACTCGCATTCTCTGGCACCCTCAGTTTCCACACTGAGCCATAACTCGCCCGTGACCCCGCAGACTAGCCTGGACGAGCTCGAGGACGCATCCAAGTCGATGTCCAATGGTGAGACCCGATTTCCTGATTTTGACCAGTGGATGGACCAATACTTACGTGGCGACGCCTTCTCAGAATACAACGGCAACACTGGCATGCCCATTGGGATCCCCAAGCTTGATCGCACTATTTCGGATATTTACCAGGACGAGCTGTACAACCCAGCTATTATGGCTGCTCCTCAGATGTCGAAGCCAATGGGTCAGAACATGATGACTTCGCGCAATGTCATTGCCGACCGACTGCAGGCTGCTAACCAGGGCCACATGTCCGCCCGGTCTCAGTCCCCAGTGGCTGGAATGAAGCGTGAACGATCGCCCTTCCGCCAGAACTCTCCATTCGCTGGTGCTATGAGTGCTTCAGCTCTACAGTCGCAGATGGCTACAAGCGTTCCTATGGCTCAGCACGGAATGAATCTGTCCTCTTCGGGAAACACCACTGATTTGAAGACTATGTCGCCTAAGGACGCGGTTTTGGATTTCAATGAGGGTGAGGACGCCGCAATGGCTCCTCTGTTCCCTCCTCAGCAGGCCGACTTCAACCTTGGAGATGCTCTTGGACTGCGTCGCGAGACCTCTAGCTCGCTCCAACCCTCCACTCTGGCTACTATGGATGCTTTCCCTGCACAGTATGCGCCCGTCCAGCAGACTCCGTTCTCTTTCAGCCACCAGCCGCAGCCGAACTACTTGCAGCAGCCGAAGATCCTGAACGGGCTTACCCATGTGGACTCCAGCAGCGACCTGTCTGCCGATATGACCCCTCAAGCTCAAGTCAAGTCCATTGGCGGCAATGGCATCAGTCGACCCAGCAACACTTCCTCGGATGCGGGTACCTACACCTGTACATACCATGGCTGTACGCTCCGATTTGAGACCCCTGCTAAGCTACAACGCCATAAGCGTGAGGCGCATCGGCAGACATCTCCTGGCGGACACCTGATTACTCGGGACACTACTCTACGAAACTCTCAGGCTGGCCCCCACAAGTGCGAGCGCATCAACCCATCTACTGGCAAACCTTGCAACTCTGTTTTCTCTCGACCTTACGACCTGACTCGCCATGAAGATACCATTCACAATGCCCGCAAGCAAAAAGTGCGGTGTCACTTGTGTACCGAAGAAAAGACCTTCAGCCGCAACGATGCTCTCACTCGACACATGCGAGTGGTGCACCCTGAAGTTGATTGGCCAGGCAAGCAGCGTCGTCGGGGAAGAGACTGAACTATCCGCAGGGGATAGATCATCATCATGACGAACAAAATACCGAAATTCCATTTGAGTTTTTCTTTTGGTGTCGAACTTCAGACCAATAGACGCAATGACGTCACACCCATCCCGATCCATCGATGCGACCCACATTGGGTTCCAGATCGTCGGTGCCTACTTCCGTTTCGGGACTATGGACTGCCGATGATTGTGGCCTTGTGGCCTTATAACCCCGGCCACTGACGTCATACTCCAATCTGTCCTCCACTGCTTCGGCTGACGTCGACCATACGTCGACGATCACAGAAACCACACCAGATGACGCACCCCACCCTTTTGTCACTGCTGTGGATGGCCTCATCGTATCCCCCCCTGCCTCGCCTGACGTGTGCGGGTATCTTGGCACATCTGATCCATGTTCGCAACATTCTCGAGAAAAGAAAATAATGCATGTATCTTGTGTGTATGAGCCTGTTTTGTGTGTTATCTTCGCTTGCAGCTCTTTCATGTCTGTTACGAACTTCATATATGGTTATGTATTATTATTATCATTCCTCTTGTTTTTTTTATGATCTCACGCGATGATGGCTTGCATGCAATTTTGCAATTTTGTTTTTTATCCATTTCTGCATTGGCTGGTGCTTCTGAATTTTTATCGAAAAAGGCGGTGTTGTATATTGACCATTTTATTGCTGCGTATACAGTCTCTGGATTTTGTGATTTTGTACCATACCGAAAATATGGCCAAAAATTGTACATTATGGGAAAACAACAAGGATTGTATAGCTAGTGACATAGATTATGAAACATTTGAATATTTTCAACATCATCTTCAATTCTTTTCCAGCATATCTGTAGTCAGTCCTGTCTCCTGAGGTCCCTTCTTATTCCCTGCCATTCCTGCACAGTGATGTTGACCCTTGTAGATACCGAGTATAATGGTACCACTTAACTAGCGAGACTTTCACACCCTGGTAGCTTTTACATCTTGCCCACACCGGGGAGTCAGTCATCATGCATCTAATGATCACAAAAAAGTATCTTTTCTCGGAGGAGACGGAGTACATGGCGTACATGGCTTGCTTTAAATTCCAAAAGAACCCACCGAAAGCCCCACCTCCAATTGATTCCATCCACAAAAACCCAACTGAAACATCCCAGTCGGCAGCTGCACGGATCACCACTCAACAGTAGCCGCCCGCGGCTTGGAGCTTGCGGAACCGTACAGCACCAAATAAGCCTTATATCCAATCATACTTGCTGATCCTGGAAGCAGCTAATGGAGCTAGCTGGACTAATTTGATGTCCAATTGACCTAACTGGTCCCGTTAGCAGGGTAAGCTTCCCGCGTTCCATAAATCAGTTTTTACTAATTCTATACTAATCCTTTTTTCGGATGCTGTGGATGTGAAGAATTGGCCCCCGCGATACCGCAATCCCTCCCTAATTTGTACTTCCGCTGCGTGATGCCCACACTAGCTCTGTTTTTTTTTTCTCCCCCTCTTTACACCTTTTACACAATGTTTATCCTTCAATGTTTGTTTATTTTGCTCCTTAGCCCCCATATCGCTTCTTCCTTCAATCGCTCTTAAATAAACCAATATAAGCACGTATCTCGTACAAAGCTCGGAGCCGAAGCATATTTTGGCCCCCAAGAAAAGAATTCCCGAAGGATACTCTATTGGGAAATTTTATAAGAAGCTTCAATGAATGGCTACTAGAATTGGAAAGAGACTAGTTTCTCGACCCTTAATAGCTCTTGTTTTATGTACCTACATTTGTACTTTATCTGTTTTCTACACATGATTTTGAATCTGGCCCCAATAACCCCCATATGCACTGGTATTTACAGATCTGAACATTGACATGAGCTATATTGGTCTGATAACCCTGATATTGATATCCACACTAGGAATTCGTCTCGTTTTCGTTCCACAGTATTTTCTAAAACAACCTTGAAACATTTGGTTATACCGTTACTGGCCCCAATTACCTTGGATTTCTTATACCTTATCGATCCACGAGCATGATGCAAAGTAAGACGGGAGTGAGAAATCAGAACATTAAACCGACTAATCCAAAACATCAATTTCCAAACAAACCCAAAAGAACAAGTTTCATCTATTCTGGTGCCTATCAGTAAGGAAGGTCTCCAACAAGCCCAATACTGATTAATTGGATATACAAATCCTAAAATCCTATGATTGGACAAACGCAAACCCCAATTGAATTTCCACCATGTCCGTGCGAAAGCTCTCCAACAATCTACATAAACTGATAGGCACAGAGAACCAAATTATAGCAACATGTAACACGTACACGTAGAAAGTGGAGTTCACTCACATGAAAGTGGAGAGCAGATTGACCCAAAAGATATGAAGCGAGCGATCATTAATTCCCATTTTATGTACCCCCTCATCCAGGGCTCCCGCTCAAGCAATCATAACATTTGAATGGCCGGAGAAAGGGATTGGGTTTCCAGTGTCAGCTCCCCATGCGGGCGGAGAACGCCATGGGTTCCACATGTGGAGTAAGTGGCTTATAGATAGACGGTTTATCACTACTTTGTTGGGAGATGTAGATGAAGGAGCTTCGTCCTTATGTATGGAGTATGTACTCCGTATAGGGAAATGGAAATGAAAATACAGTGGAGTTGGGACCCACACGAGCACCGCGTAATCTGTAAGGGTTATCGATAACGGATAACTCGATGGGGTCTGGTATTTTGTATGGAAATACAGTGAAGTCACCGTGGACGGGTATTTCGGTATTTCCGTATGTGGCTGTGCGGGATTAGTCAGCTGCGTTTTCGGTGTCCACGGGTCACTTTTGTATATACGCTAAACTGGTTTCGGATGGGGAGATCGACGTGGTGGGTTGCTTGATCTGAATGGTGTTATGGTGTTATTACAATGTGGCTGCAGGGTGGCTGCAGTGGCTTTTTTGTCTCATGGTGTGGTGCCCGGCTGCTTAGGTGGTGATCGGTGGTGTGGATGGTGGTGTTATGAGTCACTATTTTTAGATGCCCAAGTGGATTTGGGCGTGGTATCAGATCATGTTTTACTCTTCCAAGGTTGTATAATAGATGCCTAATCGAGTCGAGAATGCTTATTTTGTCATTTGTCAATCTTCACGGAATACTACATATTAAGTGGTGGCTATGCTGGAATGATCTACAACTATGGGAACTATATTCCAACTGTCACCCTGAGACTCGACCATTAGTGTGGTAGTTTCATTGGTGGGTTGACGACGTTGAGAGGCTTGATGTGGATAACTTGACGTTGTCTCAGATACAAAAACGTTGATCGGGGCTCTAACAACGTGGAGATCTTCAAGACACGTTGCATAAGAGGTGGTGGCTATGTGAGACAATGTCATGCATCGGGTATACCACGTAATTTGAGGCATAATTCGAGTTTTTCATTGTGTGATCGTTACATTGGAGATGTCCATGCATAACGAAGCTGACTGATATTCAAGATGATCTCGGATGTATGCGACGAAAGAAGAAATGGGTTAACGTAGCAATGATAGTCGACTAGTGGTAAGATTTTAGACCATAAGTGGAAACAAGTCAGCCCGATTTGAAGATCCTACCACGTTTCAGCCCTCGACAGCTTGTTTGCACACGTGTCTATTTGGTCCGACTAATTATCGTTTCAGGATCAGTCTGCACGCCATGATAAGAGCCGCAATTTGATCGGTAATGATGCGATTCTTGTCCGAAAAGGTCTTTGGAGAGAATGCACATGTGAGTAGAGTCAACTGGTGATATTAACCCAGAGACCACATTTACATGCTCATGTTATCCTACTTGGAAGAGCTCAATAATCAGCTAGTTTCTAGTTGCATCATCAAACGGCTAGGACCTCAAATACAGATTCTTCCTATGTACTTTACTAAAATAGTGAATATTGCAACAGACATGACACATATAATAACCGAAGATCTGATTTGATATTATGTAGCTTTAGAGCGTGACATGGCCAGTTGAACAAAAATGTGTTAAGAGAGTTTCATTTACCTAGGCTGTAGGATGAACGAGAAGCTTGGGAAAGGCCTCCGATATAGACACAATCTAAACGCTTCCCACCGTGAAAAGGGTCACCAAGACAATAATGAAGCTATACGGGAGTAGACGGACATTCAGCGAGATGGCAGATGCCGAAGCTGCACATATGAGGTCAAGTTGCTGGCTCTGGAGCTGGAACTCGCGTGATTGCACATGTGGGCTCCCAACAACGTCAACCATATCAGACAGAAGCCCTTCGAAGTTCTATTTAGAACCTCTGATTAGGAAGCCGGGTCTATAACCAGAAGGTCGCACTCACACAAGGGATCTATTGCCGCTGCTGCTAACCTCCAGGCTGAAGCCACGGTTGACAATCTTTTGATTTCTTTCCAGAATGGACTCTTTCAAATCGACAGGATATTCAGTTGCCCTGTACGGTTGAAGTCAGCGTAAGTGTGGTTACCGCGATGCATCAATGGCTGAAAATGATTGTGAGTCGTTCATTGCATGCGAAATAGATCAGTTCTAATTTAGGTATCAAATCCAAATAGATAAATGCAGATGTACATCCATGTACCTCGTGTATCGTACTTATGTCTCCCAACCTTCTACTAGTATGACCCATGTCCGCCGTCCAAGACCATCGTCATTGTACCCGCGGTCGAATAGTCAAACTTTCATGTAAACCGCCATTCGCCCTCATCGATATCCCTTGTCGCAGGACACTCTTCAAATCTTCACTGCCAACCATCTCCACATACTCCGCCGCACTGCCCCAAGCCCCTCTGGCCTCAGGGTCAGCTCCTTGCTCCAGTAACCATTTCACTCGCTCCACAGCACCAGCCATGACAGCGTACATGATCGGGTGATGCACCACAACTCGTGACTGGCCCATCTGATTCACATCTGCACCCCGCTCCACCAGCAACGCCATAACAGGGATCCGACTCGTATCGAACTCTCTACTAACCACACTGCGTGGCATGATCCCGGGCGAACAGGCCCCTGCCGCGAAATGAAGTGGCGTACCATAATGAATCGATGCTCCTGCATCGAGTAGTAGGCGCACCGCTTCCACAGAACCCCGCGCCGCAGCTGCCTCCAGGGCAGCACATGATTGCGGGTTCGGCTGAGCGGCTACATCGGTGCTGTCATGCCGTGCGCCAAGATTGGGGTTCGCACCGTGGGCAAGGAACCAGCAGAGAACAGGCAGATTGGTCACCACTTTGGGTAACAGGACAGCGCCATAGTCGCCGGGAACATTCGGGCCCCACCCCGATTGCGCCAGGAGCTCGAAAAGTGGGATTTGGGTATTTGGTGGTGCGGAGAGAATATGTACAGGTGTGTTTGGGGTCACTGGAGCACCGCTTGAAAGGAGATAGCGGGCTACGTCGACATTTCCAGTCTCGAGAGCAAGGATCAGACCATGGTGGAGAAAAGGAGCCGACTGCGGTTGTGATGAGATCACGGCGTGTACCGTGTGCAGGTTTCCTTCTCGACAGGCTGCTTCATAAGAGGCGAAGTGTGTGATTTGTTCATTGTGTGAGTTATTGTGTTCCATAGATGAGACCCCTGCTGGGGGTGGGAAAGTGGGCGCTATAAAAGACAATCGGTTGTTCACATGGCCCATGCCAAGTTCTCGTTCTTGTGCCGCTCGCCGGCTATCTTGCGGCACTATCATCCCCACTTCAGCAAATTCCATGGAGGGGAAATATGTATATAATCTGCTTTTCTCTTTTCTTATTGTTGATTCCTGGTCGATGTCCAGGTGATACTAAGAGTTATCGGACAAGAGGAGTTTGAAACGGCGACAAAATGGAAGGAGCCTCATGCCTTTTAAGGATTAGTCCATGGGCCGGGAGGTGCTGAGTCATCATGAGACTGGTCTGAAAAGTGACATGTTCATTGTGTGGCTGCATATTAGGAGAATATCTGTGCAGAAAAAATGTGATCGAGTGGTTTGGTTCAACTTAATCTGATAGATCATGTTTGTGACAACCTATTTTGAAGGGTTCGTATGCATCCTCATGCATACTTAATAGATCCATGGATCCTTCGTAGATAAACCCCGTTTACTACGCCCCACCACCAACCTATCATGATCATATCCAAGGAAGTATTGTGGAACTGAAAGTCAACTTAAAAAGTGATACTTCTATTTTCAAGAGTTGCTGAGATCTGTGCTGATTGTGGTCAATTCTGCCCATGATATTCCATGCCTTGACTCGGCTTTTTAAGACACTGGGGGAAAAAGAAAAAAATAAATAAAAATCAAGGAAAAAAAAAAAAAAAAAACCCCTCTCCAAAAAAAAAGAAAGACTGTGCATATTAATATTAAAACATCCGCTTTGACTTTGACAGGCGAGCCTGCTCGCGTGAGGGATCATAATCATCAGTCGATTCCACCGTAGTCTCGATCTCCGTCTGTGTGAAGATCTTTCCATCCGGAATGATAATCCGTTCCTCGCTCGAGTTATCTCGATCCACAGCACCAATCTGAGTACCCATAGCGATGTCTTCCCCATTCACAGTAACGCTGTTAGGATCGGTCACTCTGGTGAACCCAGATCCGTATTTCCGAGGATCGACGTTGCCCGACCACGGACCGTATTTGCGTCCACTGCTGTACTCGCCGATGAAGCGGGGGAGGAATCGAGAGGCAATGGCTTTGAAGGAAGGAATGGAGGCCGTGAGGATTCCGATGTTGGTTTCAATGACGGACCAGTACATGGCTCCGCTGATGGCGTAGGTGTAGTCTGCGGAAGTGAGCATGGCGGGGATGTAGGAGATTCGAATAATGGAAGAGACGCAAGTACTAGAGACACAGAGAAGTTAGGAGCTGAGCAAATGCTGCGGAATAGAATGAGTAAGATAGACTAACAAGAGACCCAGGCAGAGAATGACACCGAGGATGATCTTTTGCTTCTGAGGCATCTGAAGTTTGAGAACGACTTGGATTGGAAGTGTATAGGTCAGGAGATCCGTGAAAATGTTGAGAGCAGCGTTGCAGAGATAGAAAATATTGATGTTCACGCATTTTCCATCCCCTGTGCCTGTCCAGGCTTTGCTAACAGGGGTGCATTGGAATGCAGCGACGAGTACGAAGGAACCAGCCTGGCAAATGATGACGGCAATCATGATATAGGCCATTCGGGTGAGGTAGCGGTCTCCAAGTCGAGTATAGAACCATAAGACCGAAGTCTTGACGAATCCGAGACACGCCAGATAGAACATCGAACTCAACCAGACAGCCTGACATAGTTAGATATAAGTTCTGCCAGAACGGGAAAGATTGACTCACAAAAGAGTAATCGACGAGCTTGCTCTTATCGGTATAATTATAATGTTGTCCAAGTCCATTATTGACAGCTATAGTGCGTTAGAATGATATTATTCAGATAAGCAAGTTGGTCACTTACCAGCAATAGTTGCTCCGACGAATGCCCATGCTAGAAGCTGTTTGATTCATCTGGTAAGTTCATGATCGTAGATTGTGAGTGTACTTGGGTATCTCCTTACACATGCTCCTATAATGAGATCTTAAGATCAATGTCAGTCGATTTTCTTTTCAAAAGAGGAGATATTGAGGATTACTCACAATCATCGAGTCCCATCTTACGCAGAACGTAAATTCGCGCGAAGAGTCTCAGAACGAGGACAACAAATGTCAAGGCCGCAAAAGCAATGCCAATGGCCACAACTGTAGGGCCTTGAGAGCCATGGTTTCCTGCCATGGTGAATTAAATGAATGAATGTGCCAGGGAGCCAAGAAAAACAGTTAAGAGTCCAGTTTCGGAGTTGGTAGATGCATCGATTTGCAGCAAGCAGGCGAAGAGTTTCACCAGGACAGTCAGGGGATGATACAAGAAGACATAAATGAAACTGGACTCAGACCAAGTGATTCTCTACTCCATGAGCCACTCCACTTATCGAGGACTATTCGCAAATGCACGTCCCTTAAGCTTTCCACCTTAAAAGTTGAACACACATAGCACACCCCAAAACAAGCAGGCAATCTCGCAAGCGCATCTTTCTTGTACATTCTAGACCAGCCACGTCCCAAATAGCCTCCTGGAGAAGAAAAGGAGAGAGGTGATTGGCATTAGCTTACCAAAATAAGAGCAGAACCAAACATTGATCCTGCCACAGCCTGTCGATCATGTACTAATGCTCGTCTCCAACTCCGTATGTGCTCCATCCAGAGTACTTCTGACATCGGGCTATTTAGGTCACTGGGACCCATTAAACACCTCAAGATCATGATTCTCATTCGTCAGTCAGACGCGTAGGAAGCGGCCGTCACCCGTCAGCCCCGTGCCGAGTGCCCTAGAAACCTCGTGAGCTCCACTTTATCGACTCAAGGCCCAACCATATTTTCGTCGACGACAGGGATGATTGACTGCAAGGTTTTTTTAGCATGGAGGGAGAAGTCAATGAAGTGGACCAGTTTTGCAGGGATGCTCAACGTCTCGTATTTCCTTGCTAATATAGTGTTAGTGGGAACACTCAATTTCCCCCTAAACCTTTGGTGAAGCCACGAACCGAAGGAACAATTGAATTGCAAACCGACTACATAACCATTTCCCTATTCTCTCTGGGAACGATGAATCTGATCGTTTGAGATAATTCCCGATCTCATCGATATAATCTCACCTGAATCATGATCTAGAGGATCAAGGCGTAAGGCGCCCGGACGTGGACCCCGGCACTCGGGTATATCTTCCTAATGGGACAACTCCGGCCAACATTTCTGAACTACCTACTCATCCGACTGTTAGTTACTTTTAGTAACTCCTGAGTAAGGAAGCATCCATGGGTTCATTCTCAACTAACGGAACTTTGATTATTTGTCGGATTTTACGCCAGCGCCACGCGGCACTAGCTGCAAGTGACAGCACGTCTTCCAGAGTTTAATGATTTCTCTCGCAACTCTCTCGGCACTGACTGGCCAGAAAAGTGGTCTCTAGACTTTCTCCTGTGTTTCTTGTTTTCTTGTTGAAAACTTAAACAGGGATTGCGCGTGACAGGATGAATGGGATTGTCATGTTTCGGATGGTCATTCTGGCCTCTAGGGAGAAAAGACAATGGACTCCACCAGACCCACTTTTGAAGCCATCGTCAGAAGCTACCATGACTCGATCTGCAGGAGTTGCCTCCCCGAGCCGTCTCAAAAAAAAGGCCAGAGGGAAAAATGACAAGTGGGTCATGAGTGTCTCCAATTGCTGTTACTCAACCGCATCTTAAGCGAGATTGGCTGGACACGGCATTTCCGACTCTAGGACCCTAAAATGATTCCTCGGCTTAATTATGACAGCTCAGAAACATCTGTTAGACATGATGAAACAGATGTACATAGCACACGTATCACTGTGAAACCTGCACGACATGTCGAATCTATCATCCCGTTCTTGACTTCTTGTATGGAGTCCTCCGCACGGGGTGAGATCTCTTCCCGTTGATGCGATGCCCCATCGATCGAAACCCTCCAGCCCGCTCTCATGATGGTTCTCAAGAGGTCCCGGAATTCCAACTCCGCTTGCTGTGTAAATCTATTCCCATTCTGGGGGCATTTGAGCACGGATTTCCGGGCTATCGATCACCGTTGGAGATCTACACCCATAATTTTCCGAGGCAAATCCTCATTTTCTCTTTTATTTTATTTATAATGGTCAAAAGCGGAGAATGCTTTCAAGGTTATCAAATATCATCTATTATTATGACCAGGGTTCAACAATAGTACGGTACGAATGTTCAAGTTGCAGGCGCATATGCAACTAGCGAGGAACTCCGCTATCAAGCGTTCCCTGAACGTTGGCCTAGCAGGGGTATCACAATAGTGTTGTGGAGATGATCCTTCGGTTCTACACACCTCGGCCCGACTTCAAATTCTTCATTTGATGTACTTTGTGATCCCTACTAACTCCTAGTACGAGTTCGATAAATGGCTTTTCCACTATGTGCTCTTAAGGGGCGCCACATCGGCAGAAGGATGAACTATAAGATCCCATCTATTTAAACGCAAATTAAGTTATACGAGCACACACACGCTCGTGGAGGCTTTGATTTAACAAGTTACATGCAATTGAATCGTTTACAGAGCTCTTGAGTTGGACAATCCACTGTCATTTACGGAGTAATGGAACCTAGGAGGTCTCGAGTGGAACTATCCACAACCAAGTGGTCCAAGTCCCACTTGAGCCCTTGACCTCCCCGGCATTTTACGACGCTCAGCTGTCGTGTGTTGTGCGGTTGTTCGCTTGTGGCAAATGGACCTTCACTCGGACCCATATTAATGTCAGTGTCGATCTTTTGTCGCAATTGCTAACGGCTTTCCTGCCCCTTTGATGATTTGATATCCCGTGTTTCTCCATGGCTCTCCCACAAATGATGATCTTTTCCTATTTTTGGAAAGTCCCAAGCAAATTTCTTTCGTTTGTCTATTTGCTTTCTTGTCTAGACCTACTGCAATAAATATAGGACTTAAGCAAATTTGTTCTTATATGTGGCTGACGGGAGCCGCAGATCATATAACCGGAATGCGTGAGAACCTGGAGTAATGCATGAACCGGTAACTCGTAGAAAGACAATAGAGCAATAGCATGAATGAAATTAGCGGTCTGCCCAGGCTTGCTGATCTCTTAGAGCCTTGGGATTAGACCCAGTAAAGTCCAAACTAGGCTAAACTAGACTCATTGCGTCGTGGACATGTCGGCGGATTCCGCTAGCCAATGGCTTTGGTTCTCTTACTATGCAAAAGCTCAAGCTAGAGGGATGACTCTGCTTTGCGGCTATTTTTGAGCTTCTGCTCTCTGCATGATAACTCTTTCAACCCAGATGCTGGCATTTGATTTCTGAAGCAGCACCATGGGTCTCGCGGAGAATGTGTTGTCACTGTTGACAGTGACTAACATCATTCTTTCTCTTTTAGTCTACATTATCTACAAGATTGTTGATCAAATTGTTTATTATCGCTTTTTCCACCCTCTTGCTGCTTTCCCAGGTCCCTTTTGGGCGTCTGTCACTCGTCTTTGGATCACTTCACAGAACTTGAAGGAGACTGAGTACTTGACATGTCATGAACTTTCTAAGAAATATGGTAAGTGTAGAAGCATCGAACCATAAAATAAACAGAATTGTTAACATCGTCTCATCTCCCAGGACCCGTTGTTCGTATTACCCCCACTTTGCTGCTGGTCAGCGACCACTCCAAGCTCCCAGAGGTCTACCACCGCAATGCCGACAAAACGGGCCATTATATCACGGGAAGCTTTGGTGAGACAGAGAGTCTGTTTAATATGAGATCCCACAAGACTCATGCTGTCTTCAGAAAGCATGTTGCGGGGCCTGTAAGTGTTGATACGAGAGCCAAAAAGTATATCACAAATATAGACGCCAGTGGGTCTAACAATGGACACAGTATAGCTTCACGAATATCAAGAAAATGGAACCATTGATTGATGCTCGTATTGCGGAGTGGAGTACAAAGCTTGATGAATCATTCGTAAAGTCCGGCAAAGCATTCGACTTCTCCTGGTGGGCAGTGTAAGTTTATATCCACTTTGACCTGTGAATAATATCAAATTCAGGAGTCAAAACTGACAAAGCTCGACTCAGGTATATGGCCTATGACATAATCAGTGAAATTGGTTTTGGTGCTCCATTTGGCTTCATCGAAAAGGGGGAAGACATCGGTGGTCTAATCCAAGGCTTCCATGACGGTCTCCCAGCCTTCGGTCTCCTTGCCCGCCTGCACCCCTTCACATCATGGATAAAGACTACCTTCATGAAGAAGTACCTTGTCGCAAAGCCAGAAGATGACTCAGGTATCGGTGTTCTCATGCGTTTCCGTGACCGTCTTATCAACGAGCGGATCCAAGATATCAAGTCTGAGAAGAAGATTGAACGTGTCGATCTTCTCCAGATGCTTCTGGAAGCTCGCACAGATGAAGGTAAACCCCTAGACCTGGAGTATATCCGCGCAGAAGTCCTCCTCGTTCTCCTCGCCGGAGCAGACACAACTGGCACGGCCTTCCAAGCGATGATCCAATTCCTATTAGAGAACCCCAAGGCCTATGAACGCATGATGGAAGAAATTGACGAAGCTAGCCGTAAGGGTCTGATTTCCGAGATGCCGCAATATGATGAGGTTCTTGAACATTTACCCTTTTATGTCGGCTGTGTCAAGGAGACGATGCGTCTTTGCCCATCTGCGCCGAATATCTTCCCTCGATATGTCCCCGAGCCGGGTCTCGAGCTCTATGGGAAATTTGCGCCCGCTGGTACGGAGATCACTTGCAACCCTTACCTTGTGCATCGGGATCCGACGCTGTATGGTGATGATGCGGAATTGTTTCGTCCGGAGCGGTGGTTGGATGTTGAGAGGGCGAAGCTTTATAATAAGTATAATATGGCTTTTGGATATGGGTCTCGTGTTTGTCTGGGCAGGGATATTGCGATGATGGAGCTTTTCAAGGGTCCTTTGCAGGTGAGATTGATTGATTCGGATTTATGGACGAATCGCTGGCTAACTGAATGCTTTAGTTCTTCCGTTCATATAAGCTGGGGTCTGTGAAGGATAAGCCAGAGGCCAAATTTGTGGTCAAGGGTGGTGTTGGGTACTGGAGGGATCTGTGGTTGACGATCTCGAAGCGGCAATAAGAGGCATAGCGACCCAGAATTTCCAGTTGCACACTTCATTCATAGTCAGAGTGCTTCAAGTTTGATATGGGTGGTTTCTCATCGTCATGTTTGGATGAACTGTCTCTTATACAGCTTCTTTTCTCTCTACTTTCTTGGGAGTAAGATGTATCAATATAGAGAAACTTTTGTCATGAGCAAGAAATCAATTCATAGGAATGCGTAAAAATGAACACGCGCTAGATATTTTATGTGTAGATATCTACAGCTGCTATCTTGATGCCTGAAGAATCCAAGTGGTAATCTAAAGCTTCAGCAGACGCAGCAGGAAAGTCGCGTTTTGGACTTCCTGCTCTTCCTGCGAGATAAGACCTGCTTCATCGGCGGCGGGAACCTGGCCATCAACCAGCGCAACCTCATCAAGGGGACGACGCAGGACCTTCTCAATAGCCTGGGTCTGGGACTTGAAGGCTTCGCTGATGCCAATGTTCTCGGGGTCGGAAAGCACAGTGTACTCCATCTTCACGTCATCAGTGGCAACCAAGCCTGCGGCCTTGCGCAGCTTCTGGACACGGTTGATGATCTCACGGCCAAGACCCTGCTGAGCCAGCTCGGGGTAAATGTTTGCATCGAGGATAGTGATAACCTCCGCGTCAGCGTTGGGCTCCATACCAGATGAGCTGGCATCCTCCTTGATGCCTCGCTTGACGACAAGGTCACCCTCAACCAGCTCAATGCCATCGACCAGGATCTTCTTGTCCGCAACGTACTTCTTGACGTCCTCGCTGGAGAGAGATGGCAGGGCCTTCTTGACCTTCTGCACGTCCTTCTTGAGCTTCTTACCCAGGGTGGGCCAGTCGGCGTTGACACTGTATTGGATGTTGTACTTCTCCTCATCAGATGTGAGAACGAGCTCAACAACATTCAGTTCCTCCAGAATGTAGCTCTCGAGAGACCTAACATCATCCAGGTACTGCTGGTCTTGGTGGACAACCACGAAGGACTGCAGTGGGGTCTTGAGACCAATGGATCGGCGCTCACGGCTGATACGGCCGGAATCAATAACCTTCTGCATGCGCGCGACTCGGCGCTCCACAACCTCGTCAAACAACTCCTGACGCACTTCAGGAAAGGGAAGGAAGTGAACACTGCGGCTGTCTTCAGCACGGAGGGGCTCGGGAATGTGAGGAAGCAGGCGCTGGTAAATGTTGTCGGCAAGGAAAGGAGTGAAGGGGGCAAGGCCTCGAACGAGAGTGTAAAGAACCTCGAAGAGTGTGTTCAGGGCATGCAAAGTGTCATCGACACCATTCTCACCCTTAAGACGCTTGCGGTTGAAGCGAATGTACCAGTTGGTGGTGTTTTCAATCAACTCCAACAGACGGGGCACAACAGTGTACAGACGGTAGCTAGCCATTTCCTGGTTAACGAACTTGAGCAGACTCTGGCAACTGGCCAAGATCCAACGGTCCATAACGTTAGTGTTAGTGGCCTCTGCCTTAGGATCGAAGACAAAGTCAACGTCCGAGGCCTTCTTGAGAAGAGTGACCTGGCCCTCGAAGAACTTGTAACTGTTCCACAGAGGAAGGAGGACCTTGCTAATAACCTCCTTGACACCGGCCTCCTTGAAACGGAGGGGCTCAGCGCGAACGACGGGGGAGTTAATGAGGTACAGACGGAGAGCATCTGAACCGTAACGATCCATGATCAAAGTAGGGTCTGGGTAGTTTTGAAGACGCTTGCTCATCTTCTTGCCAGAGTCACTCAGCACAATACCGTTGACAACAACATTCTGCAAGATAAAATTAGTAAAATCTCAAACATGAGGGACAAATCATCGAACCTTGAATGGAATGTGTCCATAGAGATGGGTTGAAAGGACACAGAGAGTGTAGAACCCTTTGAAATCGTTAGTACCGTGAGAAGAGAAATTAACCAGAGTAGATATACTCACAGCCACGAGTTTGGTCAAGACCCTCAGCAATGAAGTCAGCGGGGAAGTTCTGCTCAAACTCTTCCTTCTTCTCGAAAGGATAATGTTGAGAAGCATAGGGCATGGCGCCAGACTCGAACCTGGTGACTAGTTTTAGCATACTCAAGAAACCAGTTATTTGTTCAGATGAAGCTTAAACTCACCAACAATCGAAAACTTCCTCAACACGACGCAGGACACCCTTGCCCTTCTTGCTAGGAATGGTAATGTGATCAACCTTGTCACGGTGGATATCATGGATTTCACCCTCGTAGCCGCTAAGCTCCTTGAGTTCTTGTGCGCTTCCTACGGCAACAATCTCCTGGTAATCCTCGCTGACCCACAAGGGAAGAGGGGTACCCCAGAAACGGTTACGAGAAATGTTCCAGTCACGGGCGTTGGCAATCCAGCTGGCGAAACGCTTGGACTTGACGAAGTCAGGAGTCCAGTGAGACTTCTCAATGCTGTCAAGCATGGTCGGAATAATGGGAGTGACCTTCACGAACCAAGCGGGCACAGCGCGGTAGATCAGGGGGGTATCACTCCTGTTCATCATTAATATATAATTTGACAATGTTAGGTAGGAAATGTAGCAAAACTCACCTCCAGCAGAAGGGGTATGAGTGGGTAATCTGGCTGTCAACGAGAAGACGCCCAGTGCCCTTCAGGTGTTTAATGATGGCCTTATCAGCCTCCTTGACATGCTGACCAGCGAAGTCGGTAACTTCTTCAGTGAAGCGACCGTTCGGGTCGACGGGGTTGGGAGGGTAGCGGGTCTCGTTGATCACACCGTGGTCAACCGCAACCTTGTAATCGTCCTCACCGAAAGCAGGAGCCTGGTGGACAATACCAACACCAGCATCGGAGGTGACGTATTCGTCGTTCAGAACACGGAAACCGTGGTCCTTGAACTCGTCATAGTAGTAAGGGAACAGAGGCTCATACTTCCATCCCAGCATATCAGATCCCTTCAATCGAGAAACAATCTTGAACTTGGCCTTCTTTGGATCCTTGTAGATGGTTCGAAGCAAGGACTCCAAGAGGATGTAGTGCTTCTTGGTGGCTTCATCCCAAATCTTAATGTACTCGAAGTTGGGGTGAGCACAGAGACCGGTGTGGGATGGAAGAGTCCACGGGGTAGTGGTCCATGCCAGCAGGCAGGTCTCCGGATCATCGAGGAGTGGGAAAGTCACGACAACCGCGGGATCCTGAACATCCTTGTAGTTCTGTTGAGCTTCGAAGTTGCTGAGAGGAGTGTTGAGGGCTGTCGAGTACGGCATCACTCGGTGGCCTCGGTATACAAGTCCCTTGTCATAGAGCTCCTTGAAAACCCACCAGATAGACTCCATGAAAGAGGGGTCCATAGTCTACTTCCAGCAAAGGCATTAGCAAGGCCCGTGGTTATTGACCTGTAGATATAGTTCCTGGAGCCGGCATACCTTGTAGTCATTGTCGAAGTCAATCCAACGACCAAGTCGTTCAATGGTCTGGCGCCATTCCGAAGAGAATCGCATGACAATAGCCCTGCACTCCTCGTTGTACTTCTCAATACCGAATTTCTCAACGGCCTGCAGACCAGACATGCCAAGCTTTTTGTCGATTTCGTATTCGATGGGCAGACCGTGGCAATCCCGTGGGGATGTTAGCAAGGGAACCTATATAAACCGGAAGATCAAATACACACCCTATATGGCTAGTCAGAAACGAAACCCAGACAACAAGTAATTAAGCAACGCAACACATCATACGTACCATCCGAATCTCCGCTCGACATAGTAACCCTTCATAGACCAGTATCGGGGAATGATATCCTTGATGGTGGATGCCAAGAGATGGCCATAATGGGGAAGACCTGATTTCGTTTAGGATAAATGAGATATACTCAGAATATAGCGGCCGTACCTGTTGCGAATCTACCAATACTAGTTAGCTTAATAGTTCATTCAGCACGGAACAAGGAAGTGCGTACGGAGGTCCATCGTAGAACGTGAATGGTTTCCGACCACGGGACAGTTCAACCTGGCGGTTAAAGGCATCAATCTCTCTCCACCGCTTGAGGACGGCCTCCTCTTCGGCAGGAAAATCCATAGACATGGTGCTGGTGAATTGGTGATTTCCAACAAAGAACGAGGGACACAGGAGGGGCAGATAAAAAAGATGAGTCACCCCACTATGGGATTCTGCCGTGGTAGCATCTCACCGCTTTTATATCAATGCCATATCGGACTCAGGATGAATCATAATGAATTATTATACTGATTGGTCTGAATAGACAAGGATGAGATGCATGAGTGAGAATTTATGACTCAAAGTGTAATTACTGGAATTTTGGGCGTTGGAAAAGGTCATGGATGTTCGATTGATACTAGGTAGATTTGGGCTACAAGTACGATATGAAGCAGCGCCGAGTCAGGTTCAAGTTATACAACCTTAGAACTGCAGGTGACCAAAATGCGTCAGATTCAAACGTTGAGATTTGCAGTAGTATGTACAATGCGAGGCTGTTCAAGTCTACTCTACTCCTCGTCCGCATCTTCATCAGCATCTTCATCGTCATCTTCATCCTCCGAGACTTCCTGGCCCAGATCCTTGAGACGTTGCTGAAATAAAAAGTTAGTAATAGTTTCAGCGGAATATATAGCGAAGAAATTAGCATACCTTGTCCTCGTTTCTCTTGGCTTCCAGATCACCAAAGACAATCAATAGATCGTCTAATTCTGACTGAGTGGCTTGCCGAGCCTCTTCCTTCTCTTGAACTTCGGAATTGGCCTTTTCAAACTGGGCTTGCGCCTGCTTAAGTGCCTCTTTGGCGCGTTGTGCTTGAGACTCAGCTTCCTTGGCTTGACGCTCAGCCTCAGCAGCGCGTGCTTCCAATGCAGAGATTTGCGATGCAACACTTTCACTGGTGGTCTCAGCATCCTTCGCGGCCTTTGCTTTGGCTTCATCAAGGTCTGAGCGAAGACTCTCGATCGTCTTCTTGAGCTCAGCAGCCTCGCCATTCTGTTGTCCTTGAGCAGTCGTCAGGCTCGACTCCAAAGTTCCAATCTGCTCCTTAAGCTCTGCAACCTCGGTCTCTTGTTGACTTTTGGTCGACGCAAGGACAGATTCCACACTCTGTATTTTATTTTGCAGGTCCTGAACCTTATCCGAATGAGCATCATTTGCTTTCTTGATGTCCGACTCCAATCCTTGAATAGTTTTCTGCAACGCCGCAGTCTCTTCAACATGGGCTTTGTTAGAGTTGCCGGCGGTCGACTTCAACTCCTCAATCGTTTTGTTGAGACCGGAAACCTCTTCAGTGTGACTGTCCTTGATTTGAGCAATAGTAGACTCTAGCGTGCGAACTTGCTTTTGTAGGTGAGATATTTCGCCAGCGTGGCCTTCCTTAGACTGATCAATGGAAGTATTGAGATCTTGAATAGTCTTCTTCAAGCTATTAATCTCACCAGCATGATGGTCTCGAGTTTTGGTCAGCTCAGATTCCAACCCGCGAATAGTCTTCTGGAACCCAGCAGTCTCATGCTCATGGTGCTCGCGCAGTTTCGTGCTCTTTCTTTCATATTCAGCCGAGGCCTGCTTCAACTGATTGTCAATTGCACGAAGCTGCTCTCCATGCTGTTTGAGCAGCTCGTTCTTTGACTGTACATGCTGCGCTTCGAGCTTTGCCAAATCCTGATCGCGCCCGTACTGAAGTTGCTGCTGAGTTTGCTGGGCCTTTGAAAGCTCCCAGGAGCTTGATTCCTTCGTCTTTCGATGATCTGACAATTCTTGATCGAGTTTTCGCTGAATGTCGACAAGGTCTGTTTCGAGCTTCTGAATGGATTGACTTCGATCTTCAAGTTCAGCCCGTAAAGAGTCTACCAATTCTCGTGAGACACCCTTTTCAACACCGTTTGCAACGATCGAAACCTCAAAGCCCGGTTCACGGTCAATAGATCGAATCAGCCGACTAAAGTTGTCCTTGAGGAATTCAATAAACGACTGATCGAAAAAGACTTCGGGGAGGCCACCCTCGAGTTGCCCGGCCGCTGTTTGAGGGAGAACCTCAAAGTCACGAACCAATGGGCATTCTCTCAGCTTCGTGATCTTATCGATGTACTGTTCTCTTCCAAGTTGCTCCTCGAGCAACTTGTGAAGGGTGACTCGAGGGATGGGTGAGTCCTTAGTAGAAAACTCATAGATGATTCCCAAAAGTGCTGTACAAAGACCAGGAATCAACTTGCTAGGTACCCTCTGGTGCTTGATCTCCTGTAGCAGTGTTTGGATGCTACTACCTTCTCCAAGTAGATCATTGACCACATCGGGGTCTTCGTAGAGCCAGCCACATAGCAGCATTAAATAGCCGACTGTGATTCTTTCGTCGTCTCCACGTTGAAGTCCAGTGATTAAGTTCGCAACCACAGACTGTACACTTGTGACAACCTCTTCACCACTTTCGGCATCGCCCTCGGTAACGCCCATTACAGTAGCCTTGGCTTCGTGGTCATCAAGAATGAGGTGAAACATCAAGACACAGGCCATCCATACTTGATAGGGATCGGCGTTCCCTCGGGAATCAGGTGGCGTAAGCAACACAGACAGAATATTAGGAATGCGATCTTGACCACTAGTATGCCCTTCGATAGCGCGTCGTAGTACGTGCATCCGAATACCAGAATGGTGAGCGAAGAATGCTTTCATACACTCACAGGCTGCAAGTCGAGCATCTAACATATTGTTAGGCGATGGTTCAAGACTCAACTTCAGGAAAGCTTCGATAACATTGATTCGCTCTGGTTCTGTACTACCGTTGGTAGCCACATTGTCAGGTGAATGTGAGCCCCACGAAACTTCAATATCTCCGAAGCGTTCTTGAAGTGGTGAGTTGCCACGTATGAGATCTGCACATGTCGCCAAAGCTTTTGCTGTGACATTGACACTGAATCTCTGTCCGAAGGCTATGCTGAGTACCTGCTCGGTGACACCGTGTTGCCAAAATGCAGTCTGGTTGCTGGGAGTCCCTTTGCCACCACGAATCAAGAAGAGTTGAATGATGGCCAGAAGACCCCACACATTTTTGTCGCGTTGCACCAAGCCCCACTGTGAGGGGGGCTCATCGCCCTCCACGTCTTGTTGGCACTCAGCGAGAAGTCTTGTTACCTTCTGCACGCAGCCAGTTTCCCGAAAGTATGACTGGTTTGATATGTTATACCTCAGGAGGTGGGCGAGTAAAGACAGACAGTCTTCTACTACTTCGGTGCCATGGGTTAAGAAGCCTTCGGATTCTATCAGGGAGAACAAGATCTCAAATGCATTCTCAAATGCAACAAGCTTCTGTAGTTCTTCCGAAGATGGGGTCAGGACAATGAGCAGTAGTAGAGCCTCTAGAATATTGAAAGATTTGTTAGTTTGAATTCTTAGTCTAATTAAATTCATCAGAGCTAATCACATACCATTGCGGACCGGCTCTCTCGAATCCGTCAGCACATTCACGAGCCGAGAAATACCTAAAGGTGCCGTGAAAATACATTCTTGTGTTCTTTCTGGTCTTGCAGCGGAGATGTGGGACATCAACTGGAGGGAGTAAAGACGGGAATAGAAATCTCGGGTTTCGAGGAGGTCTAAGAGTATGGTAATGTTGTCTTGTCGCTGGTGCATTGTTAGCTCTATCGCCCTCCACTTTTCAAGATCAAGGTAGAGTACCTGGGTAAATTCATCTGCGAGCCAGAGGGCAATTTCATCTGATGCTTCAGGCTGGAGAAACAGTCAGCATATCCGTATTTATATCCACATGGTTCACCACAATGACCGACACTATTCTCATCTGGGGTAAACAGCATCAATAGGGTCTCTAGGACCACCTTCAAGGTGTCGACATCCTCGCTGTCATTGCGCAGGCTGCTAATAAGGGACCGTAAGCCCCCCGAAGCAACAGATGCTGGATAGAGCTTTGCAAAGCTTCGTAGGCCTTGGATTGCGGCCCGTCGATCTTCTAGTAAAGTGGCACTTTGCAGTCGATTGCTTAGAACGTCGATTGTATCCGTTGCCGTTTGTTTGGCCGGAGCTTGCGATTCAAGGATTCGAAACATCGCACTGGGATTTCAATATCATGGTCACCGCCGGCCGAGGGCGCAGGAATTGGCAGGCATTGAAGGTCTCTAAGGTCAACAAACGGGGATCGGGGGGCTTGGGCAATGCCGATTGCAGTAAAGCTGGCCTTCCCTGACCGCCTTGGATTGAAGCCCTCACCGCTTTCTATATTGAGAAGCTTTGTACCTGTGAATTTCAGGCGCCTGTGAGAAATAAGCAAGCAAATGAAGATCAATCTTTTGTAAACAACCCAATACCTACTTGTGAATTTATTCTCAACTTTCTCCTTTCTATCCCATACAAAAATCCCTATTCCGCGAACTCTAGAAGTCTCGAAGGCTCGTTTTGCAGAACCCGGGGCTCATTCTGCATGACTAAGGCTCGCGCCGGAAATAACCTCGCCGCAGAGACTTTCGATTCCTTTCAACACCAAACTGCGCCGCGAAATTTGACGTGGTTGTATCTATTTGACTCTTGTCTGAATCCAGTGTTCCAGGCGACAGTGACTCGGCACTCTAATCTTGAGATTTTACAAACACCGGGTACTCGGGAGCTATCAGCTTTACCGGGAAGTCGCATTTGAGCGCCGCAACGGACCGATAAGACCAACGAAGCTCAATCTGCTGTCGCATCGCCACTATGGGTGTTCCAGCGCTCTTTCGATGGCTTTCCACCAAATACCCGAAGATCATCTCTCAGGTGATTGAGGAGTTGCCCCAAGAAGTCGACGGCGAAGAAATCCCCGTTGACACAACACGCCCAAATCCCAATGGAGAAGAGATGGATAACCTGTACTTGGATATGAACGGTATTGTTCATCCGTGTACTCACCCTGAAGGGCGACCTCCACCAGCCAATGAGCAGGAGATGATGCTTGAGATCTTCAAGTACACCGACCGGGTTGTCAATATGGTTCGCCCAAGGAAACTGCTCATGATTGCTATTGGTATGTGATTCACCCTCTACTGATGAGTTGCGCAACTTGTATAACTAACATGGCATTTCGCTGTAAACAGATGGTGTTGCGCCCAGAGCAAAGATGAACCAGCAGCGATCCCGTCGATTCCGATCCGCCCAAGAAGCTAGGGAAAACGACGAGAAGAAGGAAGAGCTCCAGAAGCTCCTGGCACGCCAACGTGCAGAGAGGGGCGAGGATGCTGTCATGCAAGAGCAGGTTGTCCACAAGACTTGGGATAGCAACGTCATCACCCCCGGAACTCCATTCATGGATATCCTGGCTGCTTCTTTGCGTTACTGGATTGCTTACAAGCTCAACACTGATCCTGCTTGGGAAAAGGTGAGATTAGTTCACCCATTAATCCGAAAACCAACCTGCGCTAACTTGAAATAGCTTAAAATCATTATTTCCGACGCGACAGTTCCCGGAGAAGGTGAGCACAAAATCATGGAATTCGTGCGATCACAAAGAGCGTCGCCAGAGCACGACCCCAATACACGCCATGTCATCTATGGTCTTGTAAGTCCTTGACAATATATCATCTTGAACAATCAGTCGAATAATACTAACAAGGAACATTTTAGGATGCCGATCTGATCATGCTGGGACTTGCGACCCATGAACCTCATTTCCGAGTCCTGCGTGAAGATGTATTCTTCCAGGAATCTAAGCCTCGTACCTGCAGATTGTGTGGGCAGGTTGGCCATAAGGCCGAGGAATGTACTGGCAAAGCGAAGGAAAAGAGTGGCGAGTTTGACGAGAAGCAGAACGCGGTTGCGCTCAAGCCATTCATCTGGCTTCATGTTTCTGTTTTGAGAGAGTATTTGGCTGCGGAATTGCATGTTCCTCAGCAGCCATTTCCCTTTGATCTCGAGCGAGCTCTAGATGATTGGGTTTTCATGTGTTTCTTCGTTGGAAACGATTTCTTGCCTCATCTTCCTGCCTTGGATGTTCGTGAGAACGGTATCGATACCCTTATCGCCATCTGGCGTGACAGTCTCCCGGCCATGGGAGGTTATTTGACTCAAGATGGTCAGGTCAACTTTGCCAGAGCTCAAATGATTCTCCAAGGTGTCGCCAAACAAGAGGACGCCATTTTCCGCCGCAGAAGACAGGTCGATGAAAGAAAGGCTGCTAACCAGAAGAGACGCGAGGAGCAAGAGAAGGCTCGGAATGACCATGCCAGCAAGCGACGACGAAGCTCACCATCCTATGAGAGACAACCTCACAACCGATCACAAGGTGGCGATAATGCCCCACCTGCTGGATTGGAGCTCATCACTCCAGGCCGTGGCCACTTGACCAAAGAGACTAGGGACTTGACCCACAGCATGGTCGTAAACAGAGGTGCGGTGTACCGCGCCAACATGGAGAATAAAAGTGCTGCTGCTATCCTCAAGAGCAAGCTCATGAGAGGTGGTGCCCCGGCTGAACCTACTACCGAAAGTGAATCGGCCACCGGAGAAGAAGACACACCAAATGAAGTTCCTGAACAAACTTCACCTTCAGTTCTCGGAAAGAGAAAGGCGGATGAGGAAGACTCGGAGAAGCAGGAAGACGATTCAGGTACTCCAGGCAGAGATTCACCGCCTCCCCCTGCCCCCAAACCCAAGGAGAACGATGAACCTCAGGATACTGTTCGACTTTGGGAACCTGGCTACGCCGATAGATACTACGAGCAGAAGTTTGGTGTTGATCCCGAGGATCATGAGTTCCGTCACAAGGTCGCCCGCGCCTACGCGGAAGGTCTTGCTTGGGTGCTGCTCTACTATTTCCAGGGCTGTCCTTCGTGGACTTGGTACTATCCTTACCACTACGCTCCATTCGCCGCAGACTTTGTGGATATCGGTGATATTTTACTGGAATTTAGCAAGGGCCAGCCATTCAAACCTTTCGAGCAGCTGATGGGAGTCTTGCCGGCAGCGTCTAACCACGCTTTACCAGAGGTGTTCCATGACCTTATGAGCAACCCCGAGAGTGAAATCATCGATTTCTATCCCGAAGACTTCCCTGTGGATCTCAATGGCAAGAAGTTTGCTTGGCAAGGCGTAGTTTTGCTTCCATTCATTGATGAGAAGCGTCTATTGACTGCAATGGAGAAGAAATATCCTCTCTTGACCGATGAAGAGCGGACTCGTAATACCCATGGCAACGAAGTACTGCTACTCTCTGATCAACACCAACTCTATCAAGATCTTGTTGGAAACTTCTACTCCAAGAAGCCTGGTCCTCCCCAGCATACGCTAAACATGCGTCTAAGTGATGGCCTAGCCGGCATAGTTGAACGCAGCGAAACATACATCCCACATGGATCTCTAGTCTCCAACTTGGAGGACTATGGTATGCCAGGTCTAGATGATGACCGCACCCTCACGTGAGTTGACTTCAGCCTCCAATCCTTCCGAGGATCTAATTTTTATACAATACTAATCATCTTGCTAGTGTCAACTACACGATTCCGAAATCCGCTCACCACCATAAGTCCATGCTGCTCCGTGGGGTCCAGTTCGCAACCCCAATGCTGAACGCGGCAGACATTCGCGCTACTAAGGGACGCGCTCAACATTCAGGTCGTTCATACGGAGGCGCTCCATTCAGTAATGGACGTGGACGAGGTGGCCATATGGATTACAACCAAGGTCGTCCCAATCCCTTTGCGGCGCATCTTGACCCTCGTTTCATGAACGTTCCCCAAGGTGGACCACCAGCAGGACCCCCCGGCGGCATGCCCATGATGCCTCCTGGGTGGGTACCTCCTCAGCAAGGTGCGGGTGACTACTCACGAGGTCCACCACCACCCCCGCGAGGCTACCATCAGCTTCCTCCCCGAGACTATCAGGGTGGACACAGCTATGGCTCCCAAGACAATCGAGGTGGCCGAGGTGGTTACCGTGGAGGCCGACACCGCGGCAACAAACAAGGAGGCAACCGGGGAGGCAGAGGTGGAGGTGGCTATGGACAATACTGATCTATGTCCACATTTCTTCTAATATCTAAGACTTTATGAGCATTATCTCACGGCCTTGATCAGAGGTTGTTTGTGATAGCAATGGCGTTTTGGATGGAATTTGACAAGAAAAAAGAAAAACAATGTACAACTAAAAAAATGTACTAGTAAATTGCAATCCCAATAAGTTGGATTTTTATTCTTCCCTTTCCATTAGTCCGACTAATTTCACCATTCCCGAGGTCATATTTAGAAGGATGCTGAACTCGGTACTTTTTACGGGGGCTTTGCCTTATCAGTATTAGATCCCCTAGTAATCGCGGGGGTTGGCGGGTATTATGTATCATGCAATCAACAAGGTACTGATCTTAGGGCTTTCACTGTTCTCTGGTTTCCGAAGTCGGACTCGAAGGACCATGATAAAATCTATACCATGAGACACATACAATAGCTTCAACTTTTCACGCAAGGGGACTACAATTCTACATCCATACTATTTGTTTACTATTTTTATCTTTCCAAGTCAAGAATTGATCTGTCACATACCATGAATCACCGTGGAGTAAATAGTCGCAACGCTAGTGGCCCGTAGCACTGACTCACAAAGGCGGTGAGGCTAAACTGCCCGCGAAATCGGAGGGGAAAGAATTGAGTCAACTTGACAGTCGTTGTTTCTACATATAATTCCCAATTGCATTCCTTGGGGTGATTTGTTGACGCTGGGTGTAGCAGTCCAGGTAAGCCATTCCATATCAATCTTTCGAGCAGAGGCGTCCAATTTTGTATCCCCAGATTTGTGCGCACCTTGCATCGTTAGCTCCGTCGGTGGGGGAAATCCCGCCAATTCAGTCACCGAAAAGAGGGTTATACTAAAAGAATTGCAGAATGAATTGAGCCCGAATTGCTTCCCCAAGAAAATATCACTACTACGCTGCCCCCGCATCATGACTGAGCCCACCAAGATCAGCATCTTGGGCCAGGAGAGCATTGTTGCTGATTTTGGTCTGTGGCGCAACTATGTCGCAGCAGACCTGGTCAGTGGCTTGCCCTCCACCACCTACGTCCTCATTACCGATACCAATCTCGGTTCCATCTATACCCCCAGTTTTCAAAAAGCCTTTGAGGCCGCTGCCTCCTCAGTTTCCCCCGCTCCTCGCCTCTTGGTCTACAATGCCGCCCCTGGAGAGAGCTCAAAATCCCGACAGACAAAGGCAGACATTGAAGATTGGATGCTAAGCCAGAGCCCACCATGTGGCCGGGATACTGTTGTCATCGCATTGGGTGGCGGCGTGATTGGTGACCTGACCGGATTTGTTGCGTCAACTTACATGCGCGGTGTTCGCTATGTGCAAGTCCCCACTACATTGCTTGCGATGGTGGACTCCTCAATTGGAGGCAAGACTGCGATTGATACACCCCTCGGAAAGAACCTCATTGGTGCCATCTGGCAGCCATCAAGAATCTACATTGATCTCGAATTCTTGGAGACCCTTCCTACGCGAGAGTTCATCAACGGTATGGCCGAGGTGATTAAGACCGCTGCTATCTCAAGTGAAGAGGAGTTCACCGCTCTGGAGGATAATGCGGATGTTATCCTCAACGCTGTCCGTAGCGAGGTCAAGCCTGGCCAGGGCCGTTTCGATGGCATTCGCGATATTCTGAAGGCGAGAATTCTTGCCTCAGCTCGCCACAAGGCCTATGTTGTATCTGCAGATGAGCGTGAGGGTGGCCTCCGCAATCTGCTCAACTGGGGTCACTCTATTGGTCATGCAATTGAGGCTATCCTGACTCCCCAGATTCTCCACGGAGAATGTGTTGCCATTGGTATGGTCAAGGAGGCTGAGTTGGCCCGTCACCTGGGAGTTTTGAAGGGTGTTGCAGTTGCTCGTATTGTTAAGTGTATCTCCGCTTACGGCCTGCCTACTTCAATGAAGGACTCTCGCGTGCGCAAGTTGACAGCTGATAAGCACTGTTCTGTCGATCAGCTGCTCTTCAACATGGCTCTCGACAAGAAGAACGATGGCCCCAAGAAGAAGGTTGTCCTCCTCTCCGCAATTGGACGCACACACGAGCCCAAGGCTAGTGTTGTATCAAACCAAGACATTGGCGTTGTCCTGGCCCCCAGTGTGGAAGTTCACCCTGGCGTACCAAAGACTCTCAATGTCACCTGCACACCCCCGGGATCTAAGTCTATCTCTAACCGAGCCCTTGTACTTGCTGCCCTTGGTTCAGGAACCTGCCGTGTCAAGAACCTCCTGCACTCCGATGACACTGAAGTCATGTTAAATGCCCTTGAGCGCTTGGGTGCCGCGACCTTTTCTTGGGAGGAAGAGGGTGAGGTGCTTGTTGTGAATGGAAAGGGTGGCAACATTGTTGCTAGTCCGACACCTCTGTACCTGGGCAACGCTGGAACTGCTTCTCGATTCTTGACTACCGTGGCTACTCTTGCCACGCCGAGCAGTGTGGATTCCAGTGTCCTCACTGGTAACAACAGAATGAAGCAGCGACCCATTGGCGATCTGGTCGATGCATTGACCGTCAATGGTGCCGGTGTTGAGTACATGGAACGCAAGGGTAGTCTGCCTCTGAAGATCGCCGCTTCTGGTGGTTTTGCCGGAGGTAAGATTAACTTGGCCGCCAAGGTGTCCTCTCAGTACGTTTCCTCCCTCCTCATGTGTGCTCCTTACGCGAAGGAGCCAGTTACCCTCAAGCTGGTCGGAGGCAAGCCAATTTCTCAGCCTTACATTGATATGACCACTGCCATGATGAGATCTTTCGGCATTGATGTCAAGAAGTCCACCACTGAGGAGCATACTTACCACATTCCTCAGGGTCACTATGTGAACCCTGCCGAGTACGTTGTTGAGAGCGATGCCAGCTCCGCCACTTACCCTCTCGCAATTGCTGCCATCACAGGCACCAAGTGCACTGTGCCTAACATTGGTTCCAAGTCGCTGCAGGGTGATGCTCGCTTTGCTGTTGACGTTCTGAAGCCCATGGGTTGCGTGGTCGAGCAAACTGATACCTCGACTACTGTTACTGGCCCCAGCACTGGTACCCTCCGCCCCCTGAAGAACGTCGACATGGAACCCATGACCGATGCTTTCCTTACTGCTTCTGTTCTCGCGGCCGTCGCTCAGGGTGATGGCTCAAACCACACAACTCGCATCTATGGAATTGCCAACCAGCGTGTCAAGGAGTGCAACCGTATCAAGGCTATGAAGGATGAGTTGGCTAAATTCGGTGTCGTTTGCCGGGAGCATGATGATGGTCTTGAAATTGACGGCATTGATCGTTCCACTCTTCGTCTACCGGCAGGTGGTGTCTACTGTTACGATGACCATCGTGTCGCTTTCAGTTTCAGTGTTCTATCACTTGTTACCCCTCGCCCCACTCTGATTCTGGAGAAGGAGTGTGTCGGAAAGACATGGCCTGCTTGGTGGGATGCGTTGAAGGGCATTTGGAACGTTAAGATCGAAGGAAAGGAACTGACTGAGGAAGAATTGGCTACAACCACACAGGAAGAAAAGGCCAGCGCTTCTATTTTCATCATCGGCATGCGTGGCGCTGGAAAGACCACCACCGGCAGCTGGGTTGCGAAGAGTCTGGACCGTCCCTTCATTGATCTGGATACCGAGCTTGAAAACACAGTGGGTATGTCGATTCCGGATATGATTAAGGAGCGTGGATGGCAGGGCTTCCGCGATGAAGAACTTGCTGTGCTCAAGCGTTGCATGACTGATCGACCAAACGGCTATGTCTTTGCTTGTGGTGGTGGTGTCGTTGAGATGCCCGAAGCTCGCAAGCTCCTGACCGAATGGCATCAAAGCAAGGGTAACGTTCTTCTTGTGATGCGCGATATTAACCTGGTCATGGACTTCCTGAACATTGATAAGACTCGACCAGCCTATGTTGAGGACATGATGGGCGTGTGGCTGCGTCGCAAGCCTTGGTTCCAGCAATGCAGCAACATCCAGTACTACAGCCAACACTCAAACCAGACCGAACTTGCCCTGGCATCTGAAGACTTCAACCGTTTCATGAAGGTGGTCACAGGTCAAACGGATAACCTCGAGCTCATCCAAAAGAAGCCACACAGTTTCTTCGTTTCTCTGACCTTGCCCGACCTTCAAGAGTGCAGCGAAATCTTGACTGAAGTTTCCATTGGATCGGATGCAGTAGAGCTGCGTGTTGATCTGCTCAAGGATCCCAAGTCGGACAACGAGATTCCTTCAGTCGATTTTGTCAATGAGCAAATGTCTTACCTCCGCAAGCGTGTTTCCCTGCCTCTTATCTTCACTATCCGTACTAAGAGCCAAGGTGGTCGCTTCCCCGATGATGCTCATGAGGCCGCAATGCAGTTGTACCGCTTGGCATTCCGCTCTGGCGCTGAATTTGTGGATCTTGAGATTGCCTTCCCCGATGAGATGCTTCGGGCCGTCACCGAGATGAAGGGTCACTCCAAGATCATTGCGTCGCATCACGACCCGTTAGGAAAGCTGTCATGGGCCAACATGTCATGGATTCCCTCCTACAACAAGGCTCTGGAGTTCGGTGATATCATCAAGCTTGTTGGTGTTGCTAACAATCTCGATGACAACAATGCTCTGCGCAAGTTCAAGAACTGGGCAGCTCAAGCGCACAGCATCCCCTTGATCGCTATCAACATGGGTGACAACGGTCAGCTTAGCCGAATTCTGAATGGCTTCATGACCCCAGTGTCTCATCCTAGCCTGCCCTTCAAGGCAGCGCCCGGTCAACTGTCTGCAACTGAGATCCGCAGGGGTCTATCGCTGATGGGTGAAATCAAAACCAAGAAGTTTGCCATTTTCGGTTCCCCTGTTTCCCAATCACGGTCGCCTCCTCTTCACAACACCCTCTTTGCCGAGATGGGCCTTCCCCATGAGTACAGCCGTCTCGAGACCACCAATGTCGAGGATGTCAAGGACTTCATTCACGCCCCCGAATTCGGTGGTGCCTCTGTAACAATTCCCCTCAAGCTCGACATCATGCCGCTGCTCAATGAAGTGGCTCAGGAGGCCGAGATCATCGGTGCAGTTAACACTGTCGTTCCCGTTGACAACGCTGACGGATCGCGGAAGCTTGTCGGTTACAATACTGATTGGCAAGGGATGATCCAGTCTCTGCGCAATGAGGGCTTCTACGGTGCTGTAGGCGAGGAGAGTGCTGTGGTTGTTGGTGGTGGTGGCACTGCCCGTGCTGCTATCTTTGCCCTCCACAACATGGGATTCTCCCCAATCTATGTTGTTGGACGGTCCGCTGGTAAGCTTGAGGGTATGGTTTCTACTTTCCCGACAAGCTACAACATCCGCGTTGTGGACGACTTCACTCAGCTGGACAGCATTCCTCGCATCGCTGTTGGCACTATCCCCGCTGATCGTCCCATCGACCCTACCATGCGTGAGACCCTGTGCAAGATGTTCGAGAAGGCCCAGGAGATCGATGGAAAGCTCATTGGCAAGTCCGTTGATGAGCAGTCTCCCCGAGTTCTGCTCGAGATGGCCTACAAGCCTTCTGTCACTGCACTGATGCAACTGGCTTCCGATGCTGGTTGGAAGACCATCCCTGGATTGGAGGTTCTTGTTGGCCAAGGTATTCACCAGGTATGTACCCACCCACTATGACTTTCTCGATTTACTCAACTTAAATACTAATGGTTTCGGCAGTTCACCAAGTGGACCGGTATCACACCCTTGTACCACGTTGCTAGAGTAAGTTCCCACGTTCAATATATCCTTAATCCTGCCGGTGACTAATTTATATTTTCAGGATGCGGTTATGGGCACCAAGTCAGTATAATTGGGTTCCAAACATAAGCCTTCTTCTTTCAAATTCCCAATTTCAGCGCTGTTCTTTAACATGTCCACAAAAAGCAAATCAAGAGATCGGTATTCTCGGCTTTTTTTTATGATTTTATTACTTCATTCTGGATCCAAATGTTATTACATATCAAGTTTTCCAATTCAGTTTCTTCAGCTTCAATGTACATGAATCTTGATGCACATGGGTATAATGTTTACGCCGCGACCAGTATGACATGAGTCACGGCGGTCCTGATTCCTGCCCAGGTGCTGTCTTGTTTTACTACTACCTAGTAGACTTGGGGCCACTGATCCACCGTGACCGTAGTAGTTCAAGTTGTTGATAACACCTCAGCAGAGTAAGTTCCCACTTCAATATAACCTTGGTGCAGCCTTGGTTACTTCCAAGGTTGAATAACTAGTACCAGTATGTACTATTAGTAGTGCTAGTAATGATTGATGCTCTGACCATGCGCATCGAGACCTTGAACTACTAAACGTGAATCAGTCGCGGCGATCTCAGACCCGGATATATTCCAAGATTGATCTCAAACTTGACGTTCTCAAATATCGGGTCAAATTCATATTAAGCTTGCTAGTGATAATGCGATTTTTGCTATGTCCCAAAACTCCGTGAAGCAGATTTAAATATACAAACAGCCTTAACGGATCATGATTCCTGTTCAACCCTTTCTGGAAGCAGCCTGTAGACTTATTAGCGGGGGTCACTTTAATCAAGCCAAGGGACTTTCATACAAGGAAGCAATCTTTTAATCTCATAAATTCCTTGGCACACATGTCCTTGTGAACGGAATTGTAGTCCGAAACCACACATTTGCCATATGCCGCAGCCTGATGACCAAATTAGCTTAGTAGCTCATATGATTTCTGAAAGTTAGCAAAACATACCTCTACAGAGCACTGGGCTGTTGCCTTAGCAAATTTCTCAACTGGCCGAGTCTTTGTGGGCATTTTGATAGAATTGGGATGAACTGGAAATAGGATGAATTGTCTGATTTGAAGCTCCAAAAGACAAGGAGAGTAAAGAAGTGGAAGGTTGGAATTAGATCATTATTGCGGCCTGAGGCACCAAGAACTTACATCAGCATACCTCCACGTGACTGTGGAGCATGTTTCTATCGCGACCACCAAAACAACTCGAGTTGCGGCCCATGGCCTTATTCTGAGCCCTATTTTTCTGGTCTGATATTTTCTTCTAGCTTTCTGTGTAACTGAGCGCAGACTGGTATCTGCGCCTGTATTTTCACTCCGGGTCAACCCCGCTTTCGCGATGATTTATTTGGTCCGTCGGCTCTATGACCCAGATGCGACAAGCGCGCCATAGGTCGCGAATTTTCGATGCCTCCGATATCCTCTCAGCAGCGCGCTGTCACCGACGAGAACTCGTCTCTCACCGATGATGGTAGGGAACACTATCTCCTACAGCTTTTGTGATCATTAACCTGACATGCACGTGAAACCCTAGATGTCGGATTCCTTTACCAAGTTGTCACTCGCGCTGAAGACAAACCCGAGGTCGAACGGCTACCATTCCGAGCGCTTTTTGCAGCATACGATGAAGTTATTGGCGAACATGGAGTTGATGCCGATCCAGGCCATGCGTGCCTACGGTTCTTGTTCAAAATGGGGGGTAAAGATGTGGAGGGGCTGAGCTTGTTTGACAAGTTCGAGAATGCGCTTCAGCATGTGGGAATTGTAATTGACTTTGGCGGCGAAGAAGGCTCGACTGGAATCAATGATACAAGGGCAAATGACTCGTATACGGTCGATGGTACCCACGGCCAGACGCACGATCATGATCAACACCACTCCATGCCTAATGGAACCCCAATAACTCCACGGAGACGAGCGTCATTTAATACCACGGTTGATATTGGCGATGATGGAACTCAAAGGAGTGCTATTGAACGGCCGAGCTCTCGTTCATCAATGTCACGATTACAAACTGGGAAGCCTGACTTTTTGGAACCAAAATTCTCCCCAAAACCCAATCCAGCGCACAACCAGTCACTTAAATCGCCAGACCGCACTCAATTGATTGCTCAATTCTTGGATGTTGGTCGACGCCTGATGAGTAGATTCGACGATGCTGAGAGAAAAGGCCTGGAGAAAGCAGTTGCGCCATTGACTAATGGCGTATTAGCAAGGGCTGCCGTTGACCGGGACCGTTCCCAAAGAATGGTGTCCTCTTCAAAATCTCGGCGCACAGCTTCCGTGACCTCTTCTGGTAGCTTCGAGTCTCAGGAATCGCGATCCAGTGTGTCGCAGGCCCTAGAACAAGACTCGTTTGAGAAGGAAGAGCCACCACCTGAACTCCTTTACCGTCCTCAACTATCAGACTTGCTCCGGGATGCCTCTACATTCAATATGTATCGACAACGGGCAATGTGCCGTAAGATATTGACACAATGGTTGAAACGTGCATTTCAGACACGACATACTCGCCAAGCGAGAGAAACAATTGCTGTCAATCGTGATAGAACGACTTTGCTTCGACAGGCATTCGAGCCATGGAAAGCAGTCATTCAACAAAAACGTCACGTGGCAAGGACAGATCGTTTTTTCAAGCACCTTGATGAACGTGCTAATCGCGCCCGGGACTTGTATCTTATGACAAAAGCCTTCACTCACTGGGCCCAGCTTACCTCGGAGGAGGTTGCTCGGACATCTGCAGCCCGGAAGCATGTCCTGGGTGTAAAGTACTTCAACGCTTGGCGAGAGATCACCGCTGTCAATGAACTTAAAGCCCAGCGGTTTGCTCTGCAAAGGCCCTTCAATAAGTGGCGCAAGAAAATTTTAGATCTCAAGCAAGCAGAAGCCCAAGCGGTGACAATTCACAAAAGAAGTCTCCAGCATGCGTCATATTGGCAATGGTTCTGGGGCTTTTGTGAGCGACGTGCGCCCGAGTGGTATGACTATCGTCTTAAGAGACGCTCACTTCTATGTTGGTTGCAAAACTTTCGGACCAATCGAGAACGTGAGCATGAAATAGCAGTGCATAATAGGCGGTCAACTTTGGCGTCTGTTGTCCAAGTATGGTCTCAAAAGGTCCAATCCATTGGGGCCGCACAAAATTTGGCTGAAGATACCCGTTGCTACTTGGTTTTGAGAGAAACATTTGATGAATGGAAAGTTCAATCTCGGTTGGCCCCAGCCGCTTCTCGGGTCACCGAAATGGTGAATACCAGAGTTCTTCGAAACGCACTTTCGAAATGGGTTTCGAAGGCTCGCATGTTTAATCAAGCGCAAGAGGAGGATCGACTCAGAGTACAGCGCAATGCGTGGACTTCTTGGAATGATACGCTCCGATGCTTGGCCCTTCAAGCACGAATCGATGAACGGCTCAAGATGGAGGTCATGTATAAGTGGATTCTCATGGAAAGATTCCAGCTCATGCGTCGGATACATGAGCAAAGAATCAAGCGCGAGGTGTTTACTCGATTCGTTACGAACACCCGTGATACTTATACTCGCTTACTCTTCAATGCGGAGGTGCATGATGAGCACCGAGATGAAGACTTGGCACGCGCCAAATTAGCTCTCTGGCGTGATCGACTTCACCTCCAACGGGAGAGAGAGTATACAGCCTTTGAGTTCTATGCACCTCGACTAGCACAAGAGTCTCTCATGGCTTGGAGAGCAAAGCATGAAAAGAATCAGAAAATGGAAGGCTGGGCCAAAGATGCACATTTCTACTTTTTAATGAAACGTTCTTTGAAAAACTGGCGTCAAGCAACATTGGACTCAGCCAAGCAACGACGTAAAGATGCTTATGCTAAGGTGCGCCGAAAAATCAAGATGAACTTGGCTTCTAGAGCACTCACTGCTTGGAGATCTAAAACCAGTGACATCATGGATATGGAGCAACAAGCAAGCACACTCGACCGTGCTAGGGTACTTGATGATGCCTTCGATTGCTTTTCTCGCTGGAATGCACAAGCACTTAAACGAGTCCAAAATTACCAAGATGCTGATTATCATTATCTACACCGAGCTGCATACGCTCAACTGATCCAAATGTCAGAGATTTTTGTCATTCGTCGTGAGATGGAAGACGACGCTGATCACTTCCATCGCAACCATGTTCTTCGTCAGGCAGGAGCAGCAATGCGTAAGCTCAGCCTTCGCGTTTTCCAGATGAGAAACACAGTTGAAACATCTGAGGCAATGCGCGACAGAACCTTACGAAAACACGCAAGGAATCTATTCCGTCTTTGGTTGGACAATGCTCGACTTAAGATCGAAGCTCGAGATTCAGCTGGACCTACCCTGACGCCTGGACGTGGACGTTTCTCAACCATCCCTGACGTGGATGGCCCTGTATCTTTGTTCGATCCATGGTATCGCAACCCCGTCGAAACCCCCTTCAAACTTGCCGACATTACGAGAACTTCGCAGGAGCCGGTCTCCGCGTCCCCACTAGCCACACCGAACTACATGACCTCCCCATCTAAACGAGCTGCCCGAGCACGAGCCTTGGCACAAATGTCCACAACACCTGCTACTCCCTTACACACACCCTTTGCCAGCCGACTGCTTCGTGCTGAAGCATCGACTGGCCAATCAGCTTCTTCTCGACGGTCTCGTACTGGCCGAGGCAACTCTATCGCAACAAGCGTTCGATTTGTAGATGATGACCTCCCAGAGTCCCCTACTGATGGTCGAAAATCTGCAAATCGACGATCATGATTATTTCCTCCCGTATATGACTCGACTCGTCTCTTTCCTTCATTCAATCGACTTTTTAATTGACTTGGCCCTACGGGCTTCTGTACATGTGACAACCATACTTTCTACCCTGTATCTTGCGATGGGTGTTTTGTTTTGTTTCAGCATGCATATCAATCGGCGCAGCATATAAGGGGTTGGTGGATATCTGGCTTGAGCTTTGGAGCATACAGCAATGTATTTCAGACTACAATGAAAATGAATGTAACGAACAACATCTGGATTCTTGACCTAAATCTAACGACTTGGACTTCTCTATATACACATGTGCAATATTATGAAAATTTGAAGAGATCAATATCAAATTGAACTTCAAGTTGCAGCGATAAGGATAAATGTGCACTGGCAGGAGATGAAGTAAAGACAAAAGAACTGTGCTAAATTCAAACCACCCCCTATATAGTCGTGAAGGTCGTAAAGATCATGATATCATGATGTTCAAACTGACAATCATCCCAGAAACACGTGAACTTTCAAGCTGGGGTAGAATGATAATCATATCTGTACCAGTGCCATTCGAAGCATGGAATCGACTTGACTTGGAACCTTCACGTTGCAATAACCATAGAGCAGACATCCGGAGATCAACCTGAGCTCCATCTCTTATTGATGAGCCAGAAGTTTCTCCAAATATGCCACGAAGAACCCAGCATTCATGCTTCCACCAACAAAAACAAAGCCCAGCTTGAACCACTTAGCACAACTAGCGGGCACATTCAGGTCGACGGTGTAAATCATCACAGCCAGCGAGACAGCACTTCCTCCACACCCAACCAAGAAGTATCCAGTTGTCATATTGGTCCAAATTCCAGCCAACACAAGCAGAACCACCTGCAAGATAGCAAGAACAGTGCAAAGCTGCTTGGTGCTATTCTGGAATCGAACAGCCATGGACTTAACTCCAGCCTTGATATCATCCTGAAGATCCTGATGGGCATAGATGGTATCGTAAATCATAGTCCAGAAAATCTCAGCAACACATAAAGCGATTGTAGCCTTAGCAGTGTCGGGATTGCTCCAGAGAGACTCAAGCACACCAAATGAGTATGCAGAAACGATGATAGCAAGAGCCAAAGGCACACCCAGGATAGCTTGTGGGTAATGAGTGAAACGCTTGCAGAAGGGGTAGAGAACGTATAAGGCACCCATAGCGATAGCGTACAGATCACATTGACGAGGAAGATAGCTGAACAGCCAAACTAAAGCGGCAGTCTGCGCCAGCATGAAAATGTGGCCCTGGGTTGTGGAGACGGCTCCTCTAGCAATGGGTCGATTGCGACAACGGTCGACCTTTCGGTCATATTCTTGATCAATATTGTCGTTCCAGGTACAGGCTGCGCCGCGAATGAGGAGATTGGCAACAAAGAAAAAGATACATCGCTGTAGTAGCTGTAATGGGCTCACGGCTGATGGCTCGGCAATGCTTGCAGCGTAGACGAGGCCCAGAACAGCGGGCATGTAGAAGCCGATGAAGCCGGCTGGTCGGTCAAGTCGCATTAATTGCATGTATGGAATCACGCTGAATGGCTCCCGTGCATTTTCAGGCATGGCCTGAGCTTTGCCATTGTTCATGGGTGCTTCCTCCCCATTCTGATCATTGATACTGCCGTATGGAGTCGTCATTGTGTCTTGGGATGAATTGATTCAAACTTCAATATTTTCAAGATAATTTGCTATTCGCCTGGCTATGAAGAGAAAAGAACTTGTAAGAAATGAATATCACCGGAACGAAGAGGATGCATTCCAATTTAATCTCTAGCTCTGCTCGCTTATGACTTGACCTTTTTAGATTTTCTTCTACATGAGTCTCCAATTGTTCGTTTAGTGTCCAAGCCATAAAATAGGGCCAAAACTATCGGAAGCCATCCACTGAACGAGTTAAGCGCTCTTCCAAGACGTCATGGTGAATCTTCTCGTATCGACCGATATAACAGGGACCAATCGGTTTATGGGATGAAACCATGATTCAGCTTCTAACTTGAACGGAAGTTGTACTCCGTGCTCCGTGCTCCACCTATATGCCGGCAGCATTATGCCGATAGTGTTATGCAAATATGCTCAGGCTGTTATGCGGTCAAGATAATCTATAGAATCCCTGTTTGGTAGTTTGGCAGTACTGAAGTAGGACCCGAAGGATTACTACTTCCCCATATGATGATGTGTCATTTTTTAGTGCATGAGTGGCTTGATGGGGCTAAACTAAGATTGTTAGCGGTCATTTATTTACTCTTTAGGTCAAAGTCCTTAGACTCAAGACTTAGTTCAACACCAAGGCCTCACGCTTCGTATTAGTGCTATGTGGGGGCTTACTGTGCTGGCCCTAGAGCTTCCAAGGAATTTGCCGACTAGTAATTCCTTGAAGAAAATCTTCTTTAATGAATTGCCGGTTTTGAGTATGTTGCTAACCCAAAAAGAGTGTACAAGTGCGATCCTGAGACTCACATGGTTACTATCTGAATCAGCCCCATTTGGTACAAAAGCGGTTTTTTGAAGTAGTAGTAAATCGCTCTTACAAAATAGAAATTAGTTACGTGGAAATTATCTAGAGCCCTGGAGGGAGTTTAATCTAAAGTTTTGAAGGATCTAGAGCTGAATAATTGAAATTCAACGGTAGAAATTGACACTATTATTCGTAGCCTATCCATATTGCACAGAGATATCGACCTAAGCAGGAACAGCCTCAATAATGCTGTCCTTCAGACTAGAAGTATAAGTGGTGATACTGTTGATCTTTAGGCCAGCACTCTCCAACAGCTTATACCACTGATCCTGCGTACGCTCACGGGCTGCCAAAGTGGTCATCATGAGAACATCCAACTGTGCCGCTTGCCAGTGAACCCCGACGTTAGGCAGAACCATATCATCAATCAGAATAACAGAGTCCTCCGCCAGGGCATCAATTGTGTTCTTGAGAATGGCTCGGGACTTGTCATCAGGCCAATCGTGGAAGATGTTTCGCAGGTAGTAAAACTTGGCACCTAAGATAAGCAAATATCAGTACTCCATTTAATCTTGGCAAGGATAGTGGACATTTTGGGAGTTTAGAGGGATTAAACACATACCTTGGATAACTTGAGGCTGGAAGAAGTCTTGCTCAATGGTCTCCACCTTCGGGTGCTTCAGAGCATGCTGGAGAGTGGGTGCCAAATCTTGGACAATGACGCGTCCCTCAAGATCAGGGTATTTCTCCCTGAAAGCAATGGCCTGATGGCCGAAACCACCACCAACGTCAACAAAAAGTGCCCGCTCTGGGCTTAATCCAGTGGCCTTCTCATGGATTGGGTATGCGTCCAAGAAGGTGGGCATTCCAGCGCGGTTCACAGTGAGATACTCCTGGAAAAAGCCCATTTTATCTGGTTGAGTCTGGAGCCAGAAGAAGGCGGGCTGGTCGGTGTTGAACGCCTTCTGAAGGGCAGTATTGGCGCTGTTCTCGGGGTCGGCGTAGTTGGTCTCCTTCAAGAATTCGGGTAGGTTCTGGATCGCGGGGCCCATGGTATCGAAGCTATATTAGCATCGACTGATTAGCACTTGCTTGTTTATATTGATCAATATAGATAGAGGGACCCACTAGTGACAGACAGCTGCCTGGAATCCAGACACGGCAAATGTCTGTGTGATATTAGTGTGAGTGAAGGCATCCTGTTCTGTCTCTTTGATAGCTCCAAATGAAGCCAGATAGCGGAGAATGCGGCCTAGTTGATGTTTAGCCAAGCTCTATCTTTCAACGTAGGAGGGGCTCTCGGAATACCTAGAAAGACTGGGTCTGCGCTTGTCTTCTCGCTAAGCTCAGCGACTGTCAGAGGCTTTTCGCTCTCTGCCAGGTAGTTAAAGAGCTTTAGGTTAACTCCGACACGCAGGGCAGCCAGCTGCAGATTCTGTATGAGAGTTGAACAATTAGTATTATCAACTTGGAATTTGCGCATCAACTTCAGCTTACATAGAAGGTAAAACGCTGAATGGTATCATCGGGGGTCTCGATTGAGTTTCTCAGCGACTGCAAGGTATCAAGAATAGACTTGCGGACCTTCTCGTCGCCATTCTTGGCCAGAGAGCGAACTTGTTCCACGAGGGCTTCCATGTTGACCAAGAGGAAGAATTGGAGTATGGTAAAAGAAAAGAGACTGAACAGAAACTTAGAAATGCGAATTCTTTTTCAGCCCTGCTGTGGACTGGGGATTTATACACTGACACCCCTGTCAGGGCGAGAATCATAACATGAGGGGTAATGTACCATAGAATAACTAGCATACATTTATGGATGAACAAAACATCATCCTATGATAGAGAGGTATTTCACAATTGTTCTTTAATGATACCTAATAGTAACACCGCTTACGCATAGCCCGTTTCGACCATTCGAGGCCAAAGACGCTAGAGCCGCGATGGGATTAGACCCTGCAGATGCAGGCATAATCGTACCCAATCATTACTACATGGTAAATATGTTCTACACTAAACTATATCACCTCATCCCACTTGACTGGATCTGGAAATGAGGCGTTTATCCCGTTATTGCTCTCTTTGGGGGTCACTTCAAGGTTCGTCTTACTGCAATACTCCCAGTACGAGCGAATCCCGATGTCCTTCATGACCTCACTGCTTGGTGGGGGCCGGAAAGAAATACGCAAGACAAATGCGAAATAGACTTTCTTTTCGAAATAGTTCATGGCATATCAGACAATTAATTTTGGCCCCCGGAGTGGCCACGCGTGGATGGGAGATGTTCATATATGGACGGCACTGCATACTAGTTCGCAGGGGTTCTTGTGTCTCCAACCACCCCCGCTTAATCACATTATATTGTGTTTGTTTCTTTGTTTCTTGAGTTTGATATTATATCCACTGGATTGGATTTTCTTTGTTTGAGACAAAATGACAGGCTCGGCGGTTCCCGATCGAGGCCCAGCGATCATTGCCCTTTTCTGGGTTGAAAGTGCCATTGCAATTCTCGTGGTTGCATTGCGATTCTATGGCCGTACATTGTCTTCTAAGCTGGGCAAAGATGACTGGACAATGCTATTCACAGTGGTAAGAGCCCCTCGAATGGATTTCTTGGCTTGATATCAGACAAAATCAATAACCATGTGAATCTAGGTTCTCTTTGTTATATTAAGCGGCTTTACTACATATATGGCGAAACAAGGTGGATTCCGCCATCTTGCTGATTTGAGCACCCATGAAAAGATCACTGCTGTCAAGTGGAACTGGATCACTCAAGAATGGGGGATTTCCGGCCTCGTGGCTGGCAAAGTATCAGTTGCTTTGCAGCTTTTGAGAATCATCGGACCAAATAACAAAAATACTCGATGGGCTCTATACGCTCTCATGACTTCATTGATTGCCTTTAGTCTGGTGGATTGTATCATTACCTTTGCTCAATGTGATCCACCAAGAGCTCTTTGGGATAGCGTTCCCAACGCCAAATGCTGGAATAGCTCAGTGCAAGCCGACTATGCTTTGTTTGTTGGAGGTATGTTTCCAAGATTTCTTTCCCAATCTACACTGTCGTATACTTGAATTTAACACCATCCTCTTCGATCCAGCGTGGAATGTCCTGGCCGATTTCACCCTCGCCTTGCTCCCAGTCGGCATTGTCATCAAGACAAGCCTTAGCCTGAAGAAACGACTAGCAACAATTGCTCTCTTAGGCTTGGGTATTGTGTAAGTAATAACATGTTATCTTTAAAGATCTACTTGGCTGATTTTGTGCCCAGTGCTGGATCATTTGGCATTGTCAAAGTTACCCTCCTGTCTACATTGACTGCACGCTCCGATCTGACCTGTAAGTGACCTCTATTGTCCCATATGAAGTTCCATACTGACTATAGAATCCAGGGGAAACATATCCTCTCTACATCTGGACCAGTCTTGAGTTTTGGATGATTATCATTTGTGGTTCAATCCCACCTATCCGACCCCTAATTACTCGGATGTTTGGTTCTGGTAATCAAAGCTCTTCCACTGGCTACTACGACTTCTCTTCCAGTAGCAAACGATCCAACCCCCTCGGCAAAATGGGGGCCAGCCAGGGATCCCAGATTCCTGATGGCTTTTCACGCATGTCCCACTCGGAAGAATACCCTGATCAAGAACTCGGGCAACTTGACAAGTACAAGACAAATGGGGATAGTCAGGTTACGCGTATGCCTAATGCTGTTGTTGCCGATGGGAGAATATAGCCTGTATTACCCAGATTAAATGCTACCATAGAGAAACGAATTTAATTGTATATTTATTCCAAATTTTACCCCCATAAGACATGCTAACTGAATACGTCCGGGTGCCGAGTTGTGGATCTTGTTCTAAAATAGCCACCATACCATTTGAATTAATCTGCACTGATTCTCTTAATATAATAACGTTATTAAACATGCTTCCAAGGTTCGTAACCCCAGTACTTCTGCCAGTGGGGCATGTGCAGTGCTTAATTATCCCCGCCCACTTGACTCCAGATGTCGTATTGTCGGGTTCACATGGGCATGGGGTCATGGGCCTGGGCCGAACCGTGCCCCCACATGTTGAATCCACAATACGGTATTATTTTACTCATAGTGTCGCTGTTTTATTATTAAGATCCATGTAAGCATTATCATATCGAACAGGATGACCATGCAGACAATCCTTTGAGCCAAATTATACTAGCCCTACGGGGTATGTAGTACGCAGTAAGCACTTGAGTTTGGCGCCATCCCAGAATACGCTCTTGACGATTAGCAGAATTCAGAAAATAACAAGTACACATGTATTAACCTTGGAAGAAAAGCCACTCAGTCTACTCTTTGGGGGCCAAAATTAACTTGGCTACAGAAGATTTGGCATGAAAGTAAACATTATCCAGATTTGGAGAAAAAACCTCAATTACTAGCTACGGGAAAGAAATCCAGCCACGAAGTATAATAACGTGTTTATTCTACTGCAGCATATTGGATACAAAGAAAAAGACTTTCAACCCCCAAAATCTTAATTACAGAATATTTACGTATCTTTGTTAAACCCCAGAGTCGATCTCATCGACATAGTCGTTTCCACTCCATACAGACCAGTCACGACAGGTCTGAGCCATGCTAGCAGGGATGTCAAGATCCTTAATCTTGTCCGGTCGTTCCTGTAAGGAGAAAAAAAGGGTCAGAACTAGTGTCATGCGGAATCTGCACGTTTCATTCGTGGGATTCTCTCCTATCCCTGCTGGATTTGGGGGCGTGCATGGGGTAAAAGGGGCTCCACTTACGATAACATTTAGTACCAATCCCGCGCTAACGTGGTATGACATGTGGCAATGCAAAGGCCACACGCCCGGATTGTCCGCTCGCCATTCCAGAACAATGTATGAGGGCTCATCAGTTGAACCAGGCTGCAAAATCTGTGTGTCCCGGCGTTGGGGGTTAGAAGGATTCGTCACGGTGCCGTCCCAAGTTCCACGCCCGTCAGCCAAAACCCAAAAATTGTGTCCGTGAAGATGCATGGGATGCTGCATCGCATATACATTATTAATAATGAATCGAATGGATGTACTTGATCCAAAGTTGTAGAGGTTGAGGTCGGGGTTATCGATCGAGAAATTACCGTTGCGGCCGAGCAGAAGCACGGGGGCATTGTAATTCGAGCGGAATGTGGAGTTATTCACGAAGAAGAGATAGTGTCCTGTAGCATTCACGCCAAGGTCAATTTCCACGGTCTGGGTCGTCGCAACTGTACTAGGTGGCTTTTGGGAATAGTATGGAACAGTTGTGTTTAGCGGGTCATTCCGACAATTGTTGCTCTCCCAGGTGGCAGTGGAGGTGGAGCTTGGCCAGGCACTGGTGTCAGCATCTTCGTAGTATATTGCTGCTTTAACAGTCTCGTACGTGGCAGTAGCATTGAGACAGTCCATGTCAATCGACGAGCGCATCCAGTACGAGCTCTTGGCACTGCCGGTGGCTTTGACTAACACGTCAGTGCGCTGACCGACCCCAAGAGTTATGACATCCGTGGTGTAAGGCTCGAGTGGGACGAAGTCATTGGCAATGACGGTCATCTCATGGCCATCAATGCTGAACTTTTGGTTTGCATTGGAGCCAACGTTCATCAACCGGAGACGATGAGTCTTCCCAGAAGTGAAGTTGAACTGAGAAAGGCCAGCGCCAGATCCACAGTCGGTTGTGTCGCAGTTGTTTGCACCATGTCCATTGATGAGATTGTTGTCAACATTGGGAAATGTTGGAGGAATAGAGAGGATCATCTCCAGAATCTCATAGTATGACTGGTGGCCATAATCCGAGAGCATCACAGGACCAACATCAAGATCGTAGGAAGCGCCAGACTGAACCGGGCCATAGATTACCATGGGTCCATAGGCACCATCAGTGTACTGAGCGCTGTAGTGAGAGTGATACCAGCTAGTACCATACTGATCGGCCTTGAATTCATATGTGAACGTACCCCCGGGAATAATGGGGCATTGAGTAATACCAGGAACTCCATCTTCCCAAGGTATTCCCTCTTGACGCAATCCATGCCAGTGGAGAGTCAGACCTTCTTCCTCGGTTAAGATCTGATTGTTCACTGTCACCGAGATCATGTCACCCCAGTTGGCCTCAATCATGGGGCCAGGAAATTGGCCATTAATCAGAATTGCGCTCTTGTTATAACCATCTGGCGCATTATAGGCTCGGGAGATAGTGAAATTATAGTGTCGAGTCACACCAGTGTCGGGAGCGTCTCCTGCAGGAGAAACACCAGACCATGGTGCCTTCTTAGAGCCAGACTATAATAACCAATCAGTGTATTAGCATTGGGATGGACTTATATTTCCTTAGTACTGCCATTGGGTCAATTCATACCTTGCATTTTATCCACGAAGGAAGGGGATCAGTGGGGAGGTTCCCATAAGGATACAGTGAAGCTTCTAAGCAGAACCATGTATTAGCCAAAGCGATGAATACTGCCGGATTTTGATATTCCAGCAAACGATCCATAGGTGTGAAATTACCACTTGTGGTTGACTTCGATAAGGCAACAGTTCCCACAGCAAGCCAAAAGAGTGAATAGAGCTTCATCATGGCTTCAATCCCAAAAATTATGAAGCTGAAAGACTCGACGCCACCAGAATATCTGACAAAATCTCACAATTCAGTCTTAAATCCGCTGTACAGAGTATATGAGGGGCCAATATAACTATTTATAAATTTGAGTTCTATTTGGTACTTAAATTCAAAGCTATTCAGGAACACATTCATAAGTCGGGGCTGATGATTTCTCCGAGCCTTACTAGTGCTCCGAGTCTCTTGCGATGGAAGGATCATGACTAGGATGCATACGCGGAGTCCGCACATGTGCATGCGTAGCCCAGATTAAATTGAGACCTTGAGTGCCATTACCAGCCTTCAATATTAGCTGCCAGTGACCCACATATCATGCGTTCATGCTACTCAACACCTGCACATGTGCGAAATCAAATTCCCTGGTGAGCCGCCCCATGCCCTTGGGGGTTAAGGCCACCATGGCCAAGTGCCTGGGTGGCTGAACACTCGAAGTTCAAAATGACATGGTCTAATACGAGAAACGGCCCCGGAAAGAAGAGTGCCCAGGTGCGAATGCCCGATTTGTGGCCAATAGATCATCCTTGCACACCTCATGCTAGAATTCCAGCTGGGTTTGACGAACATAAGGGAATTGCAGTGATTCCACGACCATTCGAATTGAAATACACCTATTCTTAGACACAAAGCCAACCTTGAAATTGAAATACTAGTAGTATTAATAGTACCCACGCGATAACCTTGCCATGTGGAGGACATGAACCAGTTGAATGAACATCCCGGAAATAATTCAATGTTCGGAAACTGTATAAGATCATCTCATCGTCTGTATCCTCATGAACCTAATTTCTCTTCCAATATGACGTCGAATTTTCCAGATGTCCCTGAGTGGATACGAGTCCGAGTTGCGACATGTCATTCTCGGTGCTAGTCAGGTCAGAGTTTATACCTCAATCGAACAGGATGTAACGCTGGAAAATAATCCCACTATACTATCTTCATCGGGAGGACAAATAATGTGGATATCGTACCATCAGGCTAATTAGCCCTCAATAAGCAGTAAAGTTGAAGAAAATAAGAGAAAACAAGAAATTTAGAGCGACACGTAGTCGTGAAGTTGTGGCGCTTGACTACTCATCACAAAAGATCCACAATTTTTAATTCCCGATGAAGGATTCAAACTTGACACTTTCTAAGGGTCTAGTTTAGTCTAGTGTAAGGGTTTAGCCTAGTTTGTGCTCTGCATAATACATGTAATTTATTAATATTTATTATTTTTTCTTATGGGGGATTACTTTGAGCCTCTGTCTAAAGGAGACAAATGAATAAATAAAATAAGGTCTGCATAGCCCCGGGGGCCGTACATTCTTGAAGGGTTAGATCAGATGAAATGCGATTGGATGATCTTAGGCTACTACTAATACACGTCATGTGTGTTGGCCCAGGCATTGTTTAGGGTTCATTGTGGTTTGGGGGCCAATATGATATGTTGCTCGAAGCGACATGCCTGAATTCAAATCAAACGCTGAATTGATTTTACCAGACGAAGCCAAAGTAGCCTCACGCGCTAGATATGCGTCTAGGAATTACTGCCGCAAGTAGAATAATCTCCGAAGTAGTCGTTCTCAACTTCAACTTCAAGTTGGCCCTAAGTTCAACCTTCACAAATGTTCATAATGAACGTACAATAGTTGCATGGATACTATGTAGTAGTATTTAGGAACGAGATATATGAAAATATCTCCTCTAACTTTATCAACTCGTATCAAGAATAGAACTGCAAGGTGCAGGATGATCATGCACCTATCAGGATCATTACGCTATCAAATCACTTAAGTTAAAATTTCAAGTCAAATTCAAATCATTCAAAAGTTATCATATTGATTTCTACTAGGCGTAATAGTCCTGAAAAATCTCCACATCTGAGTTATACTACTCTTGCTCGGTTTTATGGGACCAATATAAGAGATATGGATATGCGTGTGCATGTTCTCAGTGCTAGTAGTAGCATTGCAGATCATACGACCTAAAGCCTGTGGATTACGAGTAGTGGGAAACAAACTCCAGGGCTCCTAGTAATAGCATTCACATTAAATTCTTTTGAAAACACAGAACTCGTAGGTACTACTAGTACTACTGCCAATACTAGTAATTACTAGAGGTGCCCAGGTGGCGAGTCCAGCTTCGGTTGACACAGCCCTATGGCTCAAGTGCTGACTAGAAAAGCCCGTATATCATTAGCATACTCTTTGTCAAGATGAATTAGGAAGTTCAGAAAAAAGTTACTAGTACCTTAAAGGAAAAAAAAGAAGAGATCACAAGCCCGCAAATCCTTCCTTCCCAAGAGTCTATCCTGATACCTTGACGTCAGAGCGATAAAAATGACCATTTACAAGATTAAACCTTCAAAACGGCCCGAAGATTCTTCATGATTGATTATGAGGCTTTTCTTGAACCATGAAACCGGGACCATCTATAACCAACGCTTTTCATCAAGAAAGCTAGTATCAAGCCACAGCATACATAGTAATACACATGACTCGAGAGTTATGCATGCACATGTGAGATAATGATACTGCTAGATACGCTCGAGCAAGTTGACTTTCATGAATCATACGAGCGTGCATACTCTAAGTTCAAGGGTCTATTCCAAGATTTCTATTTATATTCAAGAGAGCAATCCATACATACTGTTATACTATCCATGTTCACATAGAATCGTGACTTCGGATCACATCTAGATACTACATACAACTTGAAGTTCATTTTCAACAATGCCTTCGTTCAAGTTACTTGAAGCCGCGAGCAATGAACTTGACACCATTCAGTCAGTGTTGATCATTGGCGCAGGGTTGACCGGGCTGACTGCCGCCATCCGGCTACGACAGGCCAATTTCAAGGTCACAATATTGGAGAGATCTCCTGCTATGCAAGACGTAAGGACATGCCTGGACCATTTTTCCCAGAATCAGAGTGCTGATGAGATAAAAAGATTGGTGCTGGTATTCAGATTCCTCCTAACTGCTCTCGAGTACTCGAGGGATTGGGCGTGTTGCAGAAGATCGAGAATGAAGCCATAGCACCACGAAACCTGATTATTCGATCTCAAAAGGGAGACCAGCTCCACAACCAAATTATCAACTCGGATGACGATCATGGATCCGCCTATCCTCATCTCGTTATCCATCGAGCAGATTTCATCCGCGTCTTGTACGAAGAAGCACTGGAATTGGGCGCGCACATCCAGTTAGATGCTCGCGTGGACTATGTCGACTTCGAAGCAGGATCTGTAAAGTTACTTACAGGGGCAACTTTCACGGCAGATATCATTCTTGGTGCGGACGGCGAGCATTCAATATGCCGAAAACTGCTCCAGGGTCCAAAGAATACCTCCCAGTCCAGTGGAAATCTGGTTTATCGAGTTATGGTGCCTGCTTCTGTCGTTGCTTCAGATCCTGACCTCCACTGTCTCATCAACCCAGGTGGTATTCAGGCCTGGTATGGACCAGGATCCCACTTGATCTGTTACCAGTTGGATCGAGACGATAGCTTCAACGTCGTTCTCACCCTGCCTGCTCCCACTGGAGCCCCTACAATCGGCCCACAGCCAGCGGATATCAACGTCTTGCGAGAATATTTTCACGACTGGGACCCCCGGTTACAAAAACTACTTGAACTCACTGATCAGACTCAATGTTGGACCTTGCACGAGCACAATTTGAGTGACAAATGGGTACATCCAAGTGGAAGGTTTATTCTCTTAGGTGATGCGGCACATCCTATCCTTCCATACATGTGAGATTACCTCCACTTTCTCATTTTTTTGACGATCCCCACTGATCTCTCTGATATGCGTGCTAACCCCAAATCAATATATAGGGCCCAAGGAGCAGCAATAGCGATGGAATCGGCCGTTATACTCGCAGAGCTCATTGCACGTCATCCCTATGCCATAGAGCTACCCAGACTTCTACAAGTCTTCACCATGTCCCGCATGGTGCGAGTCTCCTGTATTAAAGAGTGGAGCAAAATGATGGAGAATGCATTCGAGGTCCCAGAAAAGACCAGCCCGGCTTCTGACAACTTGGATCAGCATGATTTGAAACCCTCAGATGGGTTCCCATACCCACTTGCAGACTCAAACATCCAGAGTCTGATATGGGGTTTCGATTCCTTTGGCGAAGCGGATTTTATCTGGCGTGGATATGAAGGACTTGAAGACAAAGAAAGAATGTTGAGGCTACTCATGTAATAGAGAGATCGTCCTGTTGAGGGAGAAGCCGGGCACTTCATGTTGATTTTTTTATTTGGGTTCCTAGACATTATCATAATGCACTTCAAGTTCAAGTTCACGTTCAAGTTCGCCTATTGTCAGTGGATACTAGTACTAGCACATGGCATTTGAATTGACAACGTTTCAGCTGTAGCCATGAAGCCGGCTGCAACCAAGCTGCATATATAACCAACTGCGACACCAAAAATTTGAATGATGTGTATCACTTAGCACTTTTTCCCGCTATATATTTTATCAACATATGAAGGCAAAGAGTACGGACAGAATGCATAGATCATGAATCATGATAATGCAGATGTCTTTGCTGTGATGATGTCTGTGCTTTTGGCCAAATCGGGTTAGTGCCAAGAAGCACAAGGGTATGAAGGCGGTAAGTATAGCGGTGAGGCTTGAGCCACACTAACAGACCAGAATCAGCGCATGTGGCAGATGATCTCGTCGTCGTCAGGCGATTATTCTGCCTGACAAAAGTTACCCAATCAGGGGGACTCATCGTCCTACCGTACATGCATCATCCAGCAACTGGCATTGACATGTTCTCCCGCCCTTAATATCTTCAAATCTCTTGCCTCTCACGAGTTCTGCCATCCAGGTTGGCAATGGTTTAACGTGGTCTGAAGCGCAAAAAGTGGCCACCTTTCGATTGACCCGCCTCCATGAGAGCGGTCCTGCCGGGGAGACCCCCAGCGAAGCTCCAGTCGTTCAGCACTGCGCTGTGGGATGGACTTCGTGTGATTGTAGGTCATGACAAATCGCATCATATTTCAACCTGGTCTATGCTATAAAGGCTTGCGCTAATATTAGTATCTGTGTGTTCACTATAGGCGTACATATCCGGTCATGCACTGGTTATCCTCGGCGGCCCGCAAACCCCCCTCCAAACGATCTACGTCGATGATACCGATAAACTCGAAGCAGTAGCCTTCGACGAAGCGTCAGGCAAAATTGCTGTTTGTGGTGGCGCGGATGTGTTCATTTACCAGCCGTGGGGTATTAAGGGCGAGACACCCAAGGTGCGCATACCGGAGCTCAATGTTCTCTCATGAGCTTGTCGCGCAGCTATGGGAACATATTGACTGACATCTTGGTGTATTTATAGTGGTCTCTTGCCCATACTTTCCACGCACACGATGACGACGAGCCGATTCATACTTTATCCTGGGGCTCCTCAAATGAGCTGCTCTTAGGAAATTCCCGCCTTTCTCTCTGGGTTTTAGATGACCTGCCACGCTTAGTATGGCAGCGAAAGCTTGGAACGCCGGTCAAATTTGCGCAGTTCTCTCCCGATGCGGCACTCGTGGTGACAGTAGGACGATATGATCGCTTGGCGAAGATATGGAGAAGATTGGCATTTGGAGCAGATGAAGTGCGGTTCGAGGTCTCATATCTTCCTCATCCGCATGTAGTCACTGGGATACATTGGCGGCTTCCATATCATCGAGAGCAGTCCGCCGACAACGTCCTCTACACCCTATGTGCCGACAATAAGATTCGCGTATGGGCTGTGACAGACCACCATGCTCTTACGGCGTTGCAATTTTGGGCGGAGATTGACATGGAAGCATCTGTACAACCGCGAGATGCGTCGGACAAGATTCAGGGACCCCAGAGACGATATGGCTTCATTTTGGACAGCCGAGATTTTTGTGTTGCGACAGAGCGCGCCGTCGAACGAAATTCAGGAAACAAAGACAATCACGCATTGGAGCATCTTATTGAAGTTGCGAACAAGAGTCCGGAGATTTGCTTGGTAACTGATGGCCAAGGTCACATATCCGCATGGGCGCTGGAGGACATCGGCTCGAAGGCTAAAACACATTTGAGCGTGTTCAATGTTTTGCATGTGGAAGGCCTTGACTTCGGATTCCTGTCGAACCTGGGAATCCAAGAAGATTACGCACAAATTCATGCGTTTCAAAGTAACACCTCCGAAGACAAGCTCAGTATTATTGTCCATCACTTCGATGGCCGAATTGAGTGGTATGACTCGCGAGTGGATGTCTTGTTCGATCCGGCTTATCGGAAGAATCGCATCGTGCCTAGAGCATCGTGGTCTGGGCATACTGCTCCCGTGAAGAAGATCGTCCGAAACGCCACTGGTGACACTCTGATTTCAAGAACCGACGAGGACAAGGCTATGATTTGGAAGCAAAAGACTCGTGAAACGGGGTCAACATTGGTCCACAAGAGCGTGTTGCTATCCGATGAACATATTCACCGAACTTGCATGATTGAGAATAGCGATTTTCTCGTCAATCTCCATCACAATGGAATTTCTCTTTACGACTTCAGCTCCTACCACGCGAAGAAGTTGGCGCATTTGCCGTTCACTTTACCAAGCAAGCCACTGTGTGTACTCCCGCTTCCAACGCCCGATGGCAGCCCAGGGCTAGCCTATGTGGCGACAATTGGTGCCGATATGCATGGAATAGCCTGGGAACTCAAATGGGACCCGCAACAAGAAAGGATTGGCACCCAGCAAAAGCAGGAAAGCTGCGAGCTAAGAAAATTCTGCACATTTGACATGGGGCTGCAAGAGGATCTGGCTTACATTCTGCCTGTTGATCCGGCAGGACCCAAAGCTAAGACCTCAGGATCATTTGATGCGTTTGCTCCTGATATTGCCCTCTCCTACACTCATAGTGGTATTTTGCGTACCTGGACAGCTAAAGTTGATTCTCAAAACTCCAAAGTTGAGTGGTTGCTCAAGTCGACGGTTGACACTGGCATTGAGAATCCATCGCTGGCTAGTGGAAGTACTATTCGTAAGGCCGCGCTTGTGGATAAGGATCGGACTCACTTGACGATCTGGGACACCAACAATGCTCAGTTGGAATTCGAGGAGCACTTTCCTCAGCATGATATTATCAGAGATCTCGATTGGACCTCCACTCCAGACATGCAGTCTATACTAGCTGTGGGCTTCCCACACAAGGTTATTCTGCTTTCTCAATTGCGTTATGATTACCTGGACTCTCAACCTTCATGGACACAGATTAGGGAAATATGGATACGAGATCTCACACCCCACCCAATTGGTGACTCGTGCTGGCTCACGTACGGTCATCTGGTCATTGGTGCAGGCAACCAGCTCTTCATATACGACAAAGATATCGATGCAGCAGATCCTCTTGTTTCCGGTCTGCGAATCCCTTCTCGTGGCCAATCGACTATCGATCTCTTCGACCTTGTCAGTCGGTTGAATGGACCATTGCCTGTCTTCCACCCACAGTTTCTAGCGCAGTGCATTCTGGCTGGCAAGTCGGCATTAGTTCATTCGATTCTGATGAACCTTCACAGAAAACTGAAGTTCTACACGGAAGGTGATGATCTGGACGGGTTCTTGGATATGCCAACAGAGAGCTTCTACGAAGAACAAGAGGTATGTTGTGTAGTTCTAAATATGGCATTGTTCGAAAGCTAATAACTTACAGGCATCACAAAAGGCGGCATCTAAAGAAATGCGCTCCTCATTTGTTGAAGCTTCTAGCGAAGACGAAGAATCCTCAGTTGTCGATGAAACCATCTCTGCAATTCTAAACGAGAACTTAGCACGTATCGCATTGCCCCAACTTTCCAGCCACGAACAATTCCGACTCGTGGATACTATCGAATGTGTTGCAACTGTAGAAAAACACCGGCGGTCTATGGATGATAATGCAGCTCGGTATCTTCTCTTCTTCCGCCAACACATGCTGCGAAAAAGTCAAGGCGTGGCGAACAAAGACCGCGTTTCTTGGAGAGAAATTGTCTGGGCCTTTCACAGCGGCAGCCAGGACATTCTGACAGACCTGGTATCTCGCCAGTTCAGTGGTAAATTAACATGGAAGGCGGCTAGAGAGAGCGGGTTGTTCATGTGGTTATCGGATTTGACATCTTTGGTACGTTTATTCGTTCTGGGACGATGTTAGACCCCAACTAACTTCATACTAGAAAGCACAACTGGAATCCGTTGCTCGAAATGAGTATACGAAGACGGAGGAAAAGAACCCCATTGACTGCACTCTGTACTATCTTGCTCTGGGAAAGAAGAATATTCTTCAAGGTCTTTGGCGAATTGCCCATTGGCATCGTGAGCAAGGGCCCACCCAACGTTTACTCGCGAATGACTTCAAAGAGGCCCGATGGAAGACATCCGCGCTGAAGAATGCCTATGCCCTCCTCGGGAAACGACGATTTGGTGAGTCTCAAAAACAATTCCTTCAAAGAAGTTATCTAATTTCAACTAGAATACGCCGCTTCCTTTTTCCTTCTGGCGGATCATCTTCGTGATGCTGCCAACGTCATCGCAAACCAGATGGGTGATATTCAGCTTGCAATTACCATTATCCGAGTCTATGAGGGAGACAATGGCCCGGTTCTTAAAGAAATGCTCGAGGAAAAGGTTCTCCCAGACGCTGCCTCTGAAGGCAACCGATGGCAAGCCTCCTGGGCTTTCTGGATGCTCGGACGGCGAGACATGGCCGTGCGAGCTCTAATCGTAAGTGAACCCCTTCCATCCCTTCACAGAATTACTCTAATCATATACAGTCACCAATCGAGACCCTCCTATTACCTACCCCGACCTCGCCTGGAAGCCCAGGCCGTGTTACACTCCAGTCCAAATCCTACCTTTCGAACGATCCCGCCCTAGTGGTCCTCTACCATCAGCTCCGCGAAAAAACGCTACAGACACTCAAAGGTGCTTCTCAAGTGCGGCCAGTTGAAGAATGGGAATTCGTTCTACGAAATGCCAGACTATATGATCGTATGGGCTGCGATCTTCTTGCCCTTGATTTAGTACGCCACTGGGAGTTCCTTGGTAGCCCACCAACTTCGAATACACTACAAAACCAGCCCACACTTGAACTACATGAGAATGGCATCGACTACCGAAAGCTGCTCCGCCGGCGAAGCAGTCTTGTTGTCGCTGATCTACCAGTCCGACCACTTGTCTCTTCCTTGTCGCCTGACACAAAGAAGGATGAGGTTGATGGCTTGGGTGAAAAGAAGGACCAGCAGCCCCAGAAGCCGAAGCCACCTCCTACGATGTTCCATGAACCAGATGCTAATTCATTGTTGGATAGCTTTGGTTTCTAGATTTTAGCGAGCATCTTTCTGGACTATGTACTTTTGATATCCTTCCTCATTTTTCTCCTTTCTGTATGCATTTATCGAGCGCAAATGTCATTAAATGCCATTTTTATTTATTCAGCACCTCATTCCTAGCCTTTGATCCTTTTATCATGACATCCGACTTGAAATCTCTCACCATAATGTGAAGCCAAACTCAACCTTACTATTTGGCCCAAGCCGGGGTTTATTTAGCACGAGACACTTACCATTCTTACACAAGATTACGGTACTAGTGGACGCGGTGAGAGGCTCATGCATATATTCCATTGTATTTTTTTTGCTTACTATTGACAAACTCTTTCTCATGATCCAGCGTATAAAACAAGGAGCTGTAAGTCGCTTCAAATATCAAAACTTGAAACAGGATCCCTAGATATACAGACGGGCAGGTCGGTTGCGAAGAACAGACAACTTGCGCCTCGACATAACCGTGTGGTTACCATGTGCAGTACCATTCTGAGCAAGAGTTGCGTTCAAAGAACGAGTGGAGTTGTGCTTCCCAGAAACCAAGTTGATTCCCTTATGCTTCTTATTCAAAGCTTCCATAATGCGATGCACGATAGCATCGCTCTCAGCATGGCCCGCGTTATCAACACGACCCTCCTGCAGGGGCTCTCTCTCAGAACTCTCAGTCTGCGCAAGATGCCAAGAATTGGCATTCGATCCAGGAGTCTGCACATCAGCCGCCTGTTGGACAGTCGCAGTCTGATCAATGCGTGGTGTATCCTTCTGCTGATCTTCCAGAGACTCTGTCTCCTCAGTCGGGATACCCTCACAGACAAGTTTCACCCAGACATCGCTATACGCAGCGAAGTTACGCTCATGACACGAGCTCACTTCCACGCCATTATGCAGTTCGTTATTGATGAGTGGGTCTTCGATGCATTCTGGCACTTCGTGGACAGTGATGTTGCAGTTTGGAGCGTTCTCGGGTGGGAAGGGGTGGCCCTTTTCTTGGGAAAGGATCTCAGCGTCGACAGAGAGAGCGCTGACGAGGTTGTGTTCGTAGGATGGAACACCGATTTGAATGCACTGGCCAGCAGTGATATCTTTTGATGGGGCGGTTTCTTCGTAGTTTTCGTAGGTTGTTAGATCGGCGAATGGCTCGCCAGGACAGGATGGGTAGAAATGTGTCCAGACGCGGGCTGTGATTGTGGCGTGGATTGGCGTGGACAGGAGAAATAGAGTGCTTAGTGTGGAATGCATGATTGCCAAGATTTTATATCAGAATCTGGAGAGGAGAGGAGTATATCACTTGAGTGATTGAGGTACTGAGGTACTGAGGTACTGAGGCTTGATGATTGATGCTATTTTCCTGCTGGTCGAAGGCACTTCTTAAATACGCACTGATTCATTCCTCTACGTGGGAATTACGGTCTTTGGGAGGCGGGGAATTGGTTGGAATGGCACTGATATTAAGCTGAAACGCGATGAACTTGACCCTTCATGGCTTTACGCCGTATGAATGAATTTCTGCGTCATACTTGGTGGCGGGGGAGGGTCAATGGTTTACATGGGCACCAGTTAAAGAGTCGATCGAGCATTCCAGTCCCTTTGTGGATAATAAGATGTCGATCTAGGCCAGAGTGAATCACGCTGATTGCTGGATACAGCATTCCAAAGTCGTTCATACATTCCAGAATATGGCGGGGCGCGTCACTGAATGGTTTGGGGTGGATGGGACGTATCTCATAAGATCTTCATGCGTATTAACCTCGAGATCTAAGCATTGGACATAATTTGTATGGTACTTACTAGCAATGTCAATCTTCAAGTTTGGATGAATCTGGAGTAATTAGCAATATCATTACCACTTATATGCCACAAACTTTGCCATTTGGCTCAACATAGGATTACTACTTCTTGCGTTAAAATTGAGAGCAATAGTATACATCAGTCATGAGCAAATGTGAGCTGAGATTGAAAGATAGGAATAAGAGAACATAAATCAAGAGTCAAGGCAGAATAAAGCGTGAGAAGTAGGTGTCTCAGCCCATTCTCGACAGTAATTACACTTCCTCTCTGCGTGCTCATGGTATTTTGTGCACCAAAAGCAAGGCCTTTCATTGTACGAACAGAGTGAGCAGTTGACTGTATCACTGAACCTTTCATGGTTCTCAAAAACGAATGAAGCCTCGAATCCCCACCAACTCAGAGCATCATTGAACCTGCCAATAGCTGGAAATGCTTTTCGATAGTTTTTATATGTCGTACACTCCTCTTCAGGAAAACAAGAACGAGGGGCAACCCGTTTATCCAACCTTTCAAACCCCTCTGTCATGTAGGTCGACCAGATGTGAGAGTTCCAGATAGGATAGAGAGGGTATATAGTCTTGCCGTGTTCATCCAACTCAAGCCTGAGTTTACTAGTAACTGCATTTGCATTAAGAAAGGCATGCGAGCATACCAAGGTATGGTGCCGTCGACGCGCTTTGTCCAGGCCCGGATCTTGTTTCAGAACAACTTCATGATCAGACTCTAAGTCAGTCAGAAATTGTTTTTCGTAATCAGATTCGCATTCCTGGTTTAAATCACTTTGGTCTTTGAACCAATGCTTGAATCTTTCGAGCCTAAGTTGATCAGCAGTCCATCCGTAGTTGTTGTCAAGTTCTTTGTCGAGTATATGCCGAGTCTTAAGAAGCCAGCCCCTGATAGACATGGATGCTGAAGCCGTGACAATATCTGATGTGTTTGTCGTATTGTGATAGAACAATTTCTCAAGTATCGATGGTGACTTCTCATTTGATTGGGCGCTTAAGACATTCTCAAGCCGCGGTGGTAGCACATACTCCCAATCTGGCAATATGGAGAAGGGGAGGATAGCAATATCATGGTCAGCGATGACTTGGTGAGAGTCTTCGTAGTTAGGATGATAGTACACAGGATCCCTTCGCCAGGACTGACTGGGTCTATCTCTCTTGACCCATTCTTCCACCAGTTCAACTCGTACATGCAACATGCAGGTATGCGACCATTCCTTCAGAATATCCAACAAATCGGTGACCTTCGTCCAACAACTGATGGCACGACCCGGGTGTTCTGAATGAGAATAACATAGCGGAGGGATCTCGATGTGAACTTTCTTGTTGGGACCCTGGTGTCGAGTAAAAGCGTGAAGATATTGTTGTAGCGCAGCCTTGTCTTTCAAGGTCTTTTCGTTCAGTATCTGTAGGTGATCAAAGGGGATTTTCACGGCCATGTATCCAAAATGATGGTTGCTTTTCAAAATGACAATCGGTATACGGTTATGATAGAACTGATACGATATTTCACCATAAAGAAAAGAGTTGCAACAGAGAATCGCGAGGACATTCTTGGATGATTCGAGGAGGCCTCCGAGTCTGTGGTCTTTGACCTCAAGCAGGACAAAGTCCCAAATGATAAGTCTGAGTTCGACAGGGAGTTTTGCGAAATATCCGAGCGCATTGAGATACGCTTCTTCATCCATGATTGCGTAGAGATTAGAGCTCATGGCATCAAATGTGTCCGAAAAAGGATCATGAAGATGGTTTCGGATTTAAGAGATGTGAATTGCCGACTGCAATGAAATCTGTAATGCTTTGATCATGGAAAACTAGAGATTCTATGGATTTTAGATGGAGAACCATGGGATGAATAAAGCAAGTGGGTGTACTATACCGAGATGTTCATGGCCGAGGCTGGTTATGGTATAGTGACAAGTCTATCCAGGGCCGCACCCAATACAGCCCGAGAGACAACCTTAGAGCCAAAATTACCAGTAGAAAGGATGATATTAGGTTTGATTCAACTCGGACCTATTTTAGAACTCGGTGGGTACTAGTAATAACTTGGAGGCTTCGAGTACTGCACGGCACAAGGCACATTGGAGAGAAAAAAAAATCGATTCCAAAATAATCTACACGTGAAGAAAATGGCTTGAAATTTCACATAATGTAGGTCTAGCTGACTTTTGATTGTCAAAGCATATCGCAAAGCAGCTTATTTCCTCTTCTTATCCTCGTTCTCGATGATCGGCTGATATTTTAGAATAGATTCACCCGTCTCGTATCCATTGATCGTGTTGGATCGTCGACCTCGGCCCTTCTTGATAGTCTGAATCTTGCGATCAACTTCCTCCAAGTCTCCCTCTGAGTTCACAGTGCTCAACGGCTTCATGCGAGGTGCAGAGACAGGCGCATCGGATCTACTCCGACTGCTTTCACGACTCTCGGGTTCACTGGGTGGCATACTCTTCAGGCGAGACTGATAAGCATCTTGGGTGTATGAATCAGATGGGATTTCAGCATCAATATCGGGCATGATACCGAATCCGAGATCGTTGATCGTTTGAGTGACTCGTTCGGAAAGTGCTTCACGGTGAGCACGGAGATCGACCAAAGAGGAAGATGATAGGGGGTTGAGTGCCACCAGAAGGGGCGGGAGAGATTTGATAATGTCCATGCCGACCTCACCGTAACGCAGAGCTGCATAACTGACGAATACCATGAAAGCGTAGAAGCTCATGGCAAACACCCACAAGGAAACAAAATTGGGGACATAGGTGTTTGCAGCCATCCACCAGGGAACGGAATATGTATAGTAACCGCCCTGTCTGTTGTATCGAAGCCAAGCAGTCACTAGAATGGTGTAGTAGGCGTACAGCGTCGGTGCAAGTCCCATAGCAACCAGGATCTTCCATGTGCTCACGACATCGTGTCCTTGGAGTTTAACAACCGAAGCCGCAAGTGCACGTCTTCTTTTCTTTTCGGAGATCACTTTGGTCGTGACGAAAACAGGCCAGAAAAGGAGTGTTCCGGGTAGTGTTCCAACACTGAGTACAAGAAGCTTGCAAAGACGATAAAACAAGGTGATGATTATGAGCCACCAAGGCTTCTCCTCGATATTTCCCCACTCCACCTGGTGATCCTTGATTCCCAATGACTCAAGACGCGTGTTGTATTCAGTCACAGCCTTTTGAAGAGCTTGAATCCGGGGATCATCTCGATGCCGAGTGTAACCCTTCAGCAACCGACGATTGAACTCGATGACCAGAGGAAGAGGGATCTTCTTGCTGATGGGATTGTACAATTTGCGAGTAGACTGAACCAAAATCAGAGTCTCATGATCAGGACTAATCTGAGTGACTGACTCAAGGCCCTCGTAGATAGTTTCAAGAAGTGAGCCCACGGCATTGCGTTTGCTAGTACCACCAGCCTTGAAAGCCTCAACCTGGTCAGGATGGACATGGATCGGTCGTCCAAATTCAATCACACCGCGTGATCGGAATTTGTGTGCATGGAAATAATTCATGCCACACGGAACAATCGACAATCCACAGTTAGGATCCTGCGCCAAAGCGCCCAGAGACATCAACGCTGCACCGGCTTTCAGTGGCAACAGGTTAGAACGATCATGGCTACCTCCTTCGGGGAAGATTCCAATACAGCCCCCATTCGAGAGTTCTTCGTAAACAGCAGCAAACATCCGGCTCTGGTCAACATGAGGCGCAACCTTGAAAGTTGCACCTTTGCGACCGGCATCATCAGACAAGGGGGCGGCAAATGCCTTCTTCAGTCTGAGGGAAGTAGGACTGATAATCTCTTCAATTGAAGTAGTCTGCGGTCCATCGGGGCCTTTCACCGTGAGTGAACCACCGACCACATATTCAGATTGCGTGAAATCAGTATCGATTCCATTAATCAGAGTTGGATCACCCTCTGGGTCAGGCAAATACAGTCTACCTTTCCCAGGCTTGGTCAAGTCCATAGACCGAACAACTGGCAAAGCGCCCATACATGACGCGAGAGTTCCAATGTAAGGCTCATTCATAGACTTTTGAGCAATGAGGAAAGAGACGCGTCGCTTCGCCTGCGACTTGAGCAGATGCATCAAAATCGCCGAGTCCACGAACTGGTTAGCATGAGGGGCGGCGACAATCAGCACCGGACCTCTTTCGGGGATTCTCCATGCGCCTCGAGGGTAGATCTCGCGAAAGAACAGGTCTAATGCACAGGTGAACAGCCATAAGACCAGATCATATAACCACGGGATCATCCGGCGGGAGGTGTCTGATCGGCCCACCATGATCGGCGCGTGGATGGGGCTTCACGACAAAATAGATAGATCGGACGCACTCCGATAATTAATCAGGCAAGGTGTAACGGTCATGCAGTGTTTGGTGGAGCTGAAAGCGTTGAAATGCAGGAGAAAAAAAAAGAGGCTAAAAGCGGGCCTAAGAAAAGGTGAGGGGCGGGAAGTTTATGATGTGGCACGATTAGACGCGTTACGACTACGAAGTACTTCGGTTCTTATTTTTGTTATTTTTTCATTGACACCAAGGATTTCGTGTCTTTTCCTGGTTTATTTTCTGGATTAAAATTGCCGTACATGATAATAATCAACACATGAGAAGGATCAATGTCTTCATAGTCTCAGGGGATCTCATAAGGGGCTCCGGTGGTGATTTAAGCACCGGGGAAACCACCACACTCAAGTCGGACAGAGACGAATCCAGCATCCAGGAAATCAGGGAGACATTGGCCCTGAGTAACAGGGCCTTCGCCGAGTGGGAGGAAGTAGTCTGGTGTTCCAGAACAGTCGTCGTTGTTCCAGACGGTGACACCAGAGCAGAACAGGGCATCCTTGGTGTCAAGAATGGCCTTGAAGGCATAATTGTCGATGCTCCAGTCACGGTTCACGGTGGTCTTGTCGCAAGTCACGGGGGTTGCGGTGATGGAAGCCTTGAACTTGGGCTCACCGAGAGCTGGAGCACCCACGTCGCAGGTCTCCCAGGATTGGAACTCAACGCTGGCAATAGGCATACCGGCCTGGGCGGCGATAGGACCCAGGGCGAGCATGGCCGCGGAGGCGAGGAACTAGACCATTTGATTAACATCAACTGGTACTGCATTAATAGAATGTCTTTCCTTACTGTAGTGAAGTGCATCTTGGGAGTTGGGTACTTGGCTGCGAACGTGGTCGTTGTCGGAAGGCCGGGGTTGTCGATTGTCGTGTAGTCGAAATCAAAGCTCCCGATGGCGATAGCGGCTCAAAGCATTTAAGTAGGACTCTCCTCGCAGGAGTATGGCACGCGAAACGCAGTCGATCAAAGTAAACATTGCTCTAATCCAGTCATAGCACAACATGGGACTGGTCGGAATGTAGGAGCATTGGAGCGCTGATCATCATCGCAACACTACTCAGACGAGAAGTCTGTTCGCACTTCAAGAGGGCGGAATGCGACGATCTGTTGAAGACCAAGAGAAACTTAGTAGGCAAACCCTGCTGATCATTTTCAAGAATGAGCCGAGAGTTGGTAAAAGTTGAAGGGATCAGGGACAGGGACACATCCTTGAAAGGGCAAGGTTGTACCTGGCATATTCTGCAACGCTTCACATCCCTTACTAGAAATGATCCGACTTGAAAAAGCCGTGGTCCTTTTGATGTTTAAAACGATCGACGAGTAAAGTGAAATAACATTGAAGAGTCAAGTGTTGGGATTTTCAAGTTCTAGTATCAATCTGGGTACGATACACCAGTTGACTACCTTCTACTAGTAGGCACATGACCACTTTGAAAAAAAAAAGATATAGATCTCATCGTCCAACTTGAAATAAGCTTGTGAGACGTATAATTCAATTTGGAAGGGAATCAGGGTAATCACAGTCTAGTACCTGAGACAAAAGTACAATTTTCAACATAAAGTTCCTGCTCTTAAACAGTCCCCGAGTCGCTGTGCAATCTCAAATGTTCTCAAATGTCATACATCATGATGGATATCGTCATCTTCACGCTTAAAACATATGCATCTCGCGACCAGCGTGGAACATAGCAGGAAGCAGCTTTCGGTTGTGATCAAGATCTCTCACAGGGGTTCGGAGTGGCACAGGCACGCGCTTCAGTGCACCCTTTTCGATGCGTCCTTCCAGATGATCAGCCCAGAGCTGAGCTCCCAGTCCACCAATGCCCAATCCAGTCATCTTTCCCAGATTAACCACCTTATCCAATGAAACATTTTGTACAATCTCCCATGCTGTCTCCAGATCACCTTGGATGCCCTCCTTGCCTTGTCCCTGGGAAGGATTCTCCACCTTTTGCAGCTGATCCAGCTGTCCACCGGCAGCTTGCCACATCTTTTGTCGGTTGAGATACATATCCAGAGTATCGCAAGTCCGTGCCTTCTTCTCCATGGTAAATTGGTGCCAGTATTCAGTCAGACCTTGCTCAGGAGCAGCATCCTCGAAGCTGAAGGCATCTGTGGAGATACGACGGCCATAGAAGTCATTTCCGGCGCCCAGCTCCAAAAGACAGAGGAACCAGTTCGCATTAGGGACACCTGAGAATCTGGCGAGAACCCATTCTCCAGCAATCCCTTCCAGGGTTTGCTTCTGCACAAATGAGATCATTCGGGCAAGCTTGGCTTGCTCCGGTGTCTTCTTCAAATTGATTTGGTCGAAGAATCCCTCATTCTTCTTCTTTTCGTCGCCTGTTTCGTTCTCCTTCTTCTTCTCTTCTGGAGTCGCAGGATCTTCAGGCTCGAGATAGGTCTTGATAACCTCAGCTAGATCGAGCTGTTGGGCCAGGACATCTCGCTCACAAGAGAAAGCAACAAGAGTCATAGAGAGACCGGTACTGATGGTACACCAGCCATCAATCATCTGTCCACGGACTGCCGTTCGGACCCGAGAGCGCAGAACCTCAGGCTCAACCATTGTGACAATAATTCGCTGAATGTCGAAGATACCCCGAATACCACCACTGCTCACCACGATAGGGTTGGGGCAAACCATTCTCTTCTCCTCTTGCTCCTCCAAGCTCTGAGTCACAATCTCAGCATCGGCAGTCTCAGGCTTGATATCCAGCGACAATTCTTTAGCATCACTGAGTTGAGAAGTAGCCTTATCACTGAGAACATCAATGACGTGCTGAATAGCATTGTTCAGATGCTCATATTGATCGACAGGGGGAGCTGAAACCGGCTCTGGCACGGAAGGTGTGACGGGTGTGACAGGCTCGCTGGGCTGTTCTTTCTCAACTGCCTTTGCGCCCTTCTTCCATCCAAAGGACATCTTGGGAACTTCAAACTTGGGAGTCTCGAACTTGGTTGCCATGACAGACTTGGAAAATGAGTCCATTCGATCAAGACCGCTTCCAAGTCTTCCGGCTAGGGAATTGTCCTGGACGACGGGGTCTTCTTCCTTAGGTGTGAAGTCTCTGAGCTCTGAGACAATAGCCTTCAACTCACCAATGTGAGCCTCCAGCTTATCAAAGCTGACCGACTTGACTTTGGTAGCAAGAAGACTCAGCTGAACGAATACAGAACATTGTTCTGGTAGCTTCTTGGTGAGAGCCAACATCTCAGCCAACAGCATGTTTACATTGCTAGCCGTTTTACTTTGACGCACTCGCTGAGCCCGGAACAAGTCAAGGATTCTCTTGCTGGTCTGTGCCTGTGACATGATCTTTGGATTGTTGATAGGATCAACGAACGCATCAATGTTGGAGGGGTATAGTGATCGTCCATGCAGGGGGCTGCCACGGTGCTTTCCAGTCCAGTTGAAGACTGAAACATCATTGTAGGCAATAACCACTTCGTCCAGGAGACGTGAAAGGGCCTTGGGAAGTCCCTCAGCAGGGAAGGCTGGGAATCGCACACCCAGAATACCCATCAGGGAGTAAGCCTGGTCTGTGGGAACGGTAGTCACACGTTGAGATGCTGTGATGAGAGAGGTACTAGCAGAGGAATCCAGAAGGCCATCTCCAACAATCCAATTCTTCATGTTCTCAACCTTGCTGAAACGTGCAATGGTCTTTCGATCCTCAAGGATGGTACTGTCTGTGAGACCTACCAGGCTGCCCAAGAGATGATTGAAAACAGCGATCTTGTCGATAAGATGACCCTCTTTCTCTCTGAGCTTGGTCAGGCTGGATACATCAGAAACACTTCCTTTTGAAATCAGGTCTTCTAAAACAGCAGGCAGTTGTCCAGAGGCCGCAAGCACAGCTTTACCAATTTGGGCTTCAGCAGTCTTCTCTTTCAGACCTCTCGGTACCGCGAATCCCAATATTTGAAGCAACACGGCGAGCTCATGTTCTGGGGTCATTCCCTCCTTCAGATAGGTAGGAGAAAGCAGCTCTTTGAGTGTATCCAAGATCTCGGGGCTTGTTGTCTTGAATTTTTCAACAAATGGGTGTCGCAAATAACGCTGGATAAAGGGCCGCAGGAAGTACAGAGGACCAATAACCTCAATGGGTCTGACCAGGTTCTGCCAATGAGAGTTCACATAGTAGGTCACCTTGCTCAGAACCAACTCTTGCAATGTCCATCCACGAGTGGCCCATTCAACTTGATTCTTTGTCTTCTCCTCTTCATTGGCTCCGTCGGCGCCAATCTGGTCAAATTCGACCATGTTGAGAGGAACGGGAACGTGGGAAGAATCCTTCCAATACTTCCATTCCTCAATCCACGATGACTCCGACCGTGGTGTATCAACATGCACTAAACAGAGATCTGCGTTGGTGTACCAGTCTCCCATCAATGCCAGAGACTCAGTCAACTCATAGCTGTCAGCCTTGTTGATACAGCAGGTATCAAGCCAGACGTAGCGTTTTCCACCCTTGGGAAAGTGAGCGTCAAAAAGCTTCTTGGACTGAGCGATAGACTCAAGGATCTTTCGAGAGGACCGGATTCTTTGCAATGCGACCAAAAGCGCTTCAATTCCGTAGCACAGCTCGCGATTGTGATCGAAGAACTTGATTGTAGCATCGGCCTCTGCTCTGGTCACAGAAGCTTTTTGGAATCGTGTCTCTGCATTCTTGCGTCGCTCTGCTGCTTCTGTCTCTAGTTTCAAGATTGCTGAGTCCACTTCTTCCATCTCTGGGTTCTTCTGGGATGCCTCAGATTCGGGCGAAGATGAATTTTCAGCCGTGAGGGTGTTGATGGTTTCCCATAATGAGCGATAATATTTGGCTTCTCGCGTTGCACTTGAAAGTCCGGAGGATGCATCGTGAAGAGCTTTCTGTGAGCTGCCCAGTCCGTACTCGGCACCGTTGGAGTCGATATACCATTCAAGCAGAGTTTTTATGTCTTCGGGTTTCTGCCCATCGGCCCTTGGGCGAACAGTCTGGAGCGCAGACTCGATTTTTGCCTCCAGCTCCGCGATATCGGACTTGCATTTGCTGACAACGTTGCTCACATCGCTTGAAGGGAGACTTGAGTCATCATGCATGGAGTTATCCTTGGGCTCAAATGTTTTGGCCTCCCCAAAGTAACCATACGTGATTTCAGAGCCTTTCCAGCTATGTGACACAATACAGTACTGATCTTGCAAGCCAAGACTATATGTAGGAACCATGTTCATCGTGTCAACATCAATCATGCGGAAGGGCATCTTGACATCGTCGTCGGCCTTAGCCAGCCAGTCGTCTGGCACATCACCATCATCGTGAGATGTGATATCCTCATCATCCACAAATTTTGGCTTAATACTTGGAGTGAGGAAGTGGTTTAGAATACGTCGGAGCTTGTGTTTCTGGTCCGAATTAAAGGCAACATCCTTGAATCGAGTGGTGCGATCGGTGACGAAGCTGGCGATGTCGAACGCCTCTTTGAGTGCTGAATTGGAAATGAGAGAGTCCGACAAGGCTGACTTGATGGTACCCAGTGAATTCATTTTCGCTTCAGAAATGCACAGGTACAACGGACTCAGACTTGAAAATGTGGAGGTGGAAGGGAATTGTGATTTCGATTATGTGCCGCTTGCCTCTGAGCATGAACTATATACAGCCGAGCCGGTCCAGCCGATCAAGCACCAAGGTCGCACCCGTGGACTGGAATATAGCAAAACATGCTCGAATCGCCTAAGAGGGCTTCATATCCGCAGCTGAACTCTCGGTGCAGGTAGAGCCTATCATCTTGCAGCTTCTAATCCACCCATGCCACCCATGAGGGGTTGGGTGGGAGAATCCACTGGAGCACAGACACAGATACAGACACGTCAGCATACAAGGGCTGATGAACGCTCCATCTCAGACCCACAAAGATGCAAAGTTACTATCTGGGACATGCAGGATACATAGATCCACTCTATCCCGAGTGGCTACCAGTCTCGGTGGCTTTTTGGTCAAATTATTGAACAATTCTCAACTTGAACATAATTACATATTACATCCCATAGGAAACTCGAATCACTCTACAAGACACTCAGATTTCAATTCATTATGGCGTCCTACCACCGAGTGCTGGAAACCTTTGGAAGATCCGTTAATGACATTACTTTGGAATGTGACTGGTGCGCTCTCGTCTATACCCTCAGAACTATCAATTAGGACAGCTGCGGAGATCAAAAGCTGACATCCCATACTAGTGACATTCACCCATGGGAACTCGCGATCAATGATGAGCAATGGGCTGGTAAAATCCGTTTGATCGGGTTTGTGGATGTGTTCTTCCTCATCTCCTACTCCGCAAATGCTCGTTTCGAACATGGAATTATCGTCTATAGTCAGCTTTCCCGTGGAAATATCGGCGTGACATAGTGCTAATAATCATACAGAGGATAAACTAGCTCTGGAAGAGTTGACAGGTATCAAGTCAAAACACGCATCCGAGTCAACGGAGGAGGAGCACCCTGAGCCCGAAGAAAGTGGGTATCCCAATTTTGAATGATGCGATCGAAGTCTTCGCTAACAAAAAATTAGATCTCACAGACCTTGATAACGCCGAGGACCCCAATGCACCAAAGAAATCAGAAGAGAACGCTAAAACAAAGCCAGCCGACGCACCGGCCGAATCCAACAAGGGGGCTGGTGATCAGAAAGATGAGGAGATTACTTCGCCTGAGTTCAAAAAGACAAGCACCCTTTCGATAAAGAGCTTAGGCCACCCTATTGGACTCCGCGCCTCGTATCCCAAGTCATGGATCCGCCCATACAAGGTGGAGATCACCAAGCCTGCAAGTTGGGCATTGAGCAGTGAGTACCACCACCCCTGCACGACTTGCTTCACACGAGGACAAATGCAACAAAGAAAAAGAAAAAAAAAAAAAAAGCTAACCGAAGACATCAAAGAGCGCATCATGCGGGGGCTGAAACCACATAGTACTTATGATCTGATGAGCGATGTGATTCGCTGCGGCATCATCACCCAGGGACAACTAGCGGGTCACATCATGGGAGTTCTTCTCGCTGGATCCCGTCTCGACGACACAACGAAGAAATACCTTGATGGATTGACGTCAGGAAGTGATGCTGGACGACAGGCGCTATCGAATGAGAAGATCTAGTGGAAAGAGACCGAGCAGCTGGGAGTTTCTGTGGAGCACGGAGTCTCCGTATGTACGCACATTTAGCAGAACATTGGAATAAGATCGTCGCGACAAGCCTTTGGACACATGCACTCCACCATAGACATAAATCAGGTCAGACGCGTTTTCGCGGTGGAGTCAGAAGAGGGGAGACTATGTATATCTGTCAAGCTCAATCTCGAGATGATCGACAAACTCGAGATCCATGGATGGGGGAGATCCAGTGGAGAATATGCACAGTGAACTGGTCACTTCCCATCTGCAATTTCTTTCTTTTCTGTCACTTGAGACAACCAATAGATTGGGCTAAACGTCGCCAATTCTTGCTGCAATAGTGGATCTTTGGTGGGCTAGACTGCATCAGCTAGCCGTTAGTTGCAAATGGGAGGTTGAAGTGGCTGGCTGACGGCTCATCGGTGGATCCCCCATTCTGCATCTCCGCTTCTCTACTCAGTTCTCGTCACAAACCCCAGTCCAAGCTGAATTATTTGATTTGCGTGAGGAAGGTCCCATTTTTTGTGGATATTGAACTTGCGAAAATTCTGATAATGATTATTCAGGTGGATAATACCAGGAAGTTTATGCCTGAAGACTCGACTACTATGGGGTACATATCGCTACAAACGGAGAAACCCGTACAGAGGAGAGGTGCTCTCTGCAGGCGCATGCAGACATCCCGTTTCTGATACAGAGCTGATGTGCTTGGACCTTGGTGGTTCATCTAATTCAGCTGAACCCAAGCGAACTACTCGTGCGTCATTTCAGCGATAGGCGTCTCCGTAATGTCTCCTTAGCACGAAGTATACTCCGTATACACATCGTCGATCCCTGAAAGAACGACGCATCAAGCTTAGTCGGACAAATATTCGCATGCAGAGTCCCGTCAAGTTATCCACAACAGCCAATCGTTGGTTGACATCTCCGGAGACAATCCCTTGGCTGCTGCAGGTCGCTAGTTGCCTTTGTTTTGGTCATTTGGGTCAAGTGCCCCCCATAGTGATGTGGATGTGGGCCTCCATACGGAGTACATTATGCACATTTGCATTTGTCCGTGGCTGACCCATGCTCTTCGGCGATAGCGATTTTCTTTTCCCCCTGTCGTTGCAGATTTCTTTTCTCTCCTAAGCCTCGACCTCTGCTTTCCTCCAGAGAAATCGGAAAGGGACTATACAATACAGAGCAAGAGAAAGATGGTCTGGTTTCCACTCAAAGTCGATGATGCGGAGGTCACTTGGAGCTTCGACATCGTCGGTTTACTGGCGGTTGTCGGAGGATCCGCGATCGAGAAGCATGCACAAGCTATCACCGCATCACCATTTGGCAGCTTCCCACGTCTTCTGCCTGCCCCCGAGACAATGTTAGACACCGATCGTCCACCTCGACTACCCGCCGTTAAGGACGTGACCGTCGTCGGCGTACACTCCGGAAATCAATTCAACGAGCTCAATTTCTTCGCCGACGTGATCCACGACGTGAACGGCCTCGTTCCCTACCAATTCCAATCATATCACATCACACACCAAAAGAAGGACCCCGAGAAGAACGGCACACCCGCCGACAAAGCCAACATCCCCCTACACACATTCTGCCCATTGAACGTAGTTACCTTCGCCTCGATCCTCATGACTATCGCTTTATTCGTCTGGGCCGGAGTGGAGCACGACGCCGTTGGTCTCCTCGGTCTGGGCACCATGTCGCTATCCACCAGTTTCGCGTGTATGTCTGCCCAATGGCGACCCAAACTTTCCGTGCGAAATGTCAAGGGCGATGTACCACCCGGCGACGTCGTGATCCGCACACGATCCGGAGCATTCATTGCTGTGAAGTGCGAAGAGGAGATTGCGCGCGAGCTTTACGCTGGTACTGAAGTCTGTGACTATGTCTTCCGTGGACGATTTCACCAATCTCTTCTTGGAGCTAGTACTGTTCTTCTCATGGCTGCTATTATATTCTTCAGTAATTCCTCATGGAAGATTCAGATTGCTGTTGGTCTTGGGTATATTATTCTGAACCTTGCCTACTGGGCTATGGCTCTCTTGACTGAGCCCAAGCAGACCTGGAATATGGAGGCAAGATACAATGTGGAGCTTCTTGAAGACCGTGTCTGTGCGAACTTTACTCAGGTTTTGTGGGATTCTATTCGCACGACGGGGAAGATTGGGTGGGTTAAGAAGACTCATGCGGCCCCTGCGACGAAGAACTGGGATGGGTGGTTGCAAGAGGCGAAGGAGAATTGTAATAACCCAGATTGGAAGTCTGAGGAGGCGCGTGATCGGTGGATGAAGGTGAGATTTGATACTGATGCTCCGAAGGCCGAGGTTGAGTGATGCGTCGGCAGCGCAGGTGGAATCATGACTTGGAAAGATATGGACTGGAAAAAGATGAATCTTAATGATATAATTTAATGTTGGCTATACCTATAAGGACTAGATATTTTCAAGTTCTGATTAATTCAAAGTGACTTCTTATTACAGTTATCCTCTTCCTTGCATATATGTAGTACAAGACGCTCAAAGTACCATGCGCAAATGTTACTCGTACTAGTAACGACTAACATCAATTGATCAATTCCAGATGTCTGTTGATGTGGATCTCTAGTAGTAATTCGGTGGTAGCTGAAGACTTCACTTCATTCAAATTACAGACAAGTTGAGAGAAACATGACACTTGAATTCCTAACTACATATCCGAAGCCACAAAAAGAGAAGAGCGCTATTTGCAAGAGAATTGGGGGAATAGAAAAGAAAGGTATGTCATCAAACCCGACTCTGTCCTCCTTGCCATAACGTGAGTGAGAGAATCGGGGGACAGGAAAAAGAGAATAGAAACGAAAGAAATAGTGGAAGAGACAAATAATGCAGACAAGGTATATGAGAACAAGAAAGAAAGGAGACTTGGATTATTCCGCATCTAGGAAGAAACGTATTTCCCGCCAATCAACTTACGATGGGTTGGTACTTCCTGCCAGTTCATTGGGATAGGGGATGGTGCTCCCTGTGGAGAGCCTGCATCGGCGAACGGGTCAATCTCCGACTGAGAAGACCCTGGCACAGCGCGACTGATACCCAATCGAGAGCTAGCATCGGTGGTATGGAGCTCGAACTTCGCCTCGACATTGCCCTTGCGAGGTCCAGTCGTAGATGTGGTGAAACGAACAAGGAATTTTCCGTCCTCACCGGCTCCAGGGGCTTTGATTTCCAGTTCTGGAATCCGCCAGAGAACAGTAGAATTCTTACGACGGAAGGTAGCTCCAGTGTTGGGATACATAACAGCACTGGCGGCATGAGCGACGCTCTCACGTGGCTGCTTGGTAGTCTCATCTTCATTCGCAATGTCCAGGCCGACAGTCAATACCAGGTTCTTCAGGGTAATGGGACCGGTTGATTGTGAGACAAAGGCTGGGTTAATGGAGTAGTAGACGATAGCACTAGCTTGAGATTCCTGTAGGTTCCAGACAGGCTTAAATATAACCGGGCAGTAAGTGGACGAGTTGCTAGGATCAAGATGAACTTGGTACTTGAAGGCAACTGTTGGCATCGGCCGAGAAATACTGCCAAGCTGGATGTCGTATTCACCCCGCTTCTCTTCCGCTGGTCCAGTAGGCACTTCATGAACAAAGTGAGGGTTGGCAGCAACCTTCTCTAGTACCGGGAAGTTCTCAAGACGGATACGGGCCGAGTCTGCCGCAGAGCCAGGAGCCACGTTGTGAGCTAGGGCGAGCTCTCCCATAACGGAGGACGTGGTCACGGCGCCCTCGGAGAACCAGGCATTGACAGTTTCAATAATCGACGCATTCAATCCTGGCTCGTACAGCTCGGGGTGGATGCTTGCGCCTACTCCGTGCGCAGTATGCCCTGACCGCACCGAGGTTGTGTCTGACATAGCATGGTCATCTGTTGCGGTGCTTAAAGAGGGAGTGTGTCTGATCGGAGAAGATGGTGAATATGGGTCAGGCGATTTTTGTGTAGGGGCCAAATCCGGGCTTGGGTTGGCAACAAAGACGGTGTTCCGAACATCACGACGACCACGAATAGTACCTGCATTCCGTCGAAGTCCAGAGTGCTGGGCACGCAGTCGGAGGGTGTTTGCCATATCATCCATAGCCTGTCTGGCCTGGCTTTCATCTTCAAAGATTGGTTGGTCACGGATGGTCAGATTCATTCCGGATTCGTCCAAGCCCGCTGCCTCTCGCTGGGCACGCGTAACGTCGTCTACTGTTGACGGACGCTCTGTGAATCCTTCTGAATCAACATGAGTTTGGTGAGTCCCATTGCTGACAATTCCAGCTTGGGCGAATTGCGCAGTACCATTAGTAGGAGCAGATTCTGGATAGGTAGAAGGGGCCGCGGTTATCGTCTCTGATGTGTTGTGGTCTTGTGAAATGCTGGGGTTTCGCGCAGACTCCTCTGTAAAAGAGGTGCCGGGTCGATCTGCTGTAGAAGGAGGAGATTCTGGGATTTGCATCTCCCTAGCAGAATCGCTTCTCTTGAACGGTCCAAATGGGCTGCGTTTTTTGTCTGCCTTCTTGTCAAAACCTCCGGAGGGCCCCGCAGCCATACTCTTTCGCCGACCCATGACGGTTCCAAGTCGCCTTAAGCCTCCCAATGGAGTGTGGCGTGGCTGTGGTTCTGGTGCTATAAAATGTTAAACAAGGCGAAGAATTGGCAGTTTTGTGATTCAGAACTCACCAGGTGCTACTGGAGTGGGTGCTTGTCTGTCCGACCTCTCAGAGAATTGACTAGCTGCATCATCTTGAGCGCGTGGAGTTGGAGGAAGGGGCGCAGAAGTTAGGATTTCAGCCGAGGGCGGTGGTACAGGGGAGCTTTCCACTTGTGATGGCTGTCTTCGTGGTGTGGCAGGCAGGGGCGGGTTGCGGCTGCCCTTCATTTTCGCTGCAAAGGTTTGTATTTCATCTGCCGTCTCCACATTAAGAAGAACATTCAAGCAGCTCTCGGCGGCTTGTCTGCCCCGTTCAACCTGATCTACTTCATGGGTCTCCAGCTGTGTAAGAATGTCTCGGAGATGATTCAGACGGCCTTCATCCACTGCCTGCAGCTGCTCGAATACATAAGGCGCACGCGAATCCCATTGCTGACTGACTTCTTCTGCGGCAGTGACTGCAGTCGCCAGCTGTTTAGGGTTCTTGGTACTCTTCTTCTTGGCCTTTTCAACCTTATCCTGTGCATTCTCAATGTTTTTCGCCAATGCTGCAAGATTGCTCTGGACGCCAGGCATGGACTGCATATCACGGTTCTTGGTACTGTATTCTCTAAGGGCGCGTTCGACATCCTCCTCAATTTTGGTCGCAAGGGTCTCGTGTGATACAGCTAACGCCTCTGTCGCGCTGACAATGCGCTGCCAAGGAATCTGAAAGATACTAACATATAGGTTAGAGGAATTCACTAGCGCTATCGCATGGGTGTATTTCTTCAATTGCAAAATCGTTGACTTACCCCAGTGCGGCCCCATTGTCAAGAACGGGGCGATTTGCCAGCTTTCGCAAGCCTTGAGCATATGCTTCTTCCACGCGACGGCGTTCCTGGTAGTCTGAGGTCAGCATTGGTGTCACCCCGCAAAGTAAAGAATGTGCCCCAAGGAATTTGCCGAGTAGCCGGGCGCTGGTCTTCGTACCTGAAGAAAGTCCGCGATATCCGTGTGAATCTTGTTGATCACTCGAATACGTTCATTTAAGACATTTGTAGCTTGGGTGGGGTGTAAAGTAGCCTAAATAGATGTGAGATTGCCTCCCAAACAGGTAATTGGAGAGTTTGCCAGGAGATCCAGAGCGAAGATCCAAAGCTTGGGGGGTCAATCTTACCAGCAGCGCTGGGTATTCCTGCCGGGATAGCTCCATGATTTCGAGGTCAAGGGTGAGTACAGCGCATTCAGCGCATAATCAGAATAGATAAAAAGCACCAACAGGACTCGTTAGATGGAAGAGTTTGAAATTGAATGCCAATGAATGCGGGACAGTGATTGAACGGGGAGTGGCATTCGATCGCCGAGGACGGCTATGGGGAAAGGGAACTGTGGAATGACGATGGGGGCCCGGGTCGGGGTGGAAGGCGGTGTGGCGCTATGGCCCATTGCAGAGCCGCGTGGATATTACAAGATAGACAGGCACAATGGTGTATATTTGCAGGAAATAACAGACAAGGGGGCTTTTGGATGGGTATTTACTAGACCCAATTACTTTTCTTCCTCTTTAATGAGTCCAATTTGAAGCTATTCACGTTCAATGTTGGAAATGGCAGAACGGAGTATACTTGACCCGCTTAATGCCTCAGGCTAAAAACGGGGGCTATCCGTCGATCTATTGCTTTTCTAGACTGAACAAGGCACAAGATCAGTGAAACTGGATTCCCTTACTTCTGATGACACTCCATATGGTTTGGAGTATTGAGGCTATTGATTGTTAATTTCCTAGGGGATCAATAGTGCATATAGACTGCATATAAAATGCACAAATTGAATTCATTTCAATCACCAATTTCACCACCAATCAGAGTCTCTTCTCACATGTGGGAATTGCCCGTTTTCTCCGCTCATCGGATCACATGACATCATTGTCAGTGGCTTTATTGTTGGTTCCACACTGTCTCCAAAGCTTTGTCTACAGCAATGGAGTGGCATCAGGACTTGGGCTTCACAGACCGATTAAGAGCCATTCAATCTCTGTCAGCAAAAATTATCTTTTCTTCTCAAATCAATTCATTTTGCTGATTTGTAACTCAGTACCACTGCCTATCAGCAAGCATCCTCCACAGCTGCTTTTGCCGAGGCCCAAGCTCAGGCCAGACAGTATGAAAATGAAGCTTATGATCAAGCTACCTCAAAGGTCCATTTCTTGGCATTCTCATATGACTTCTCATAATTTAAATATTGGTCAACTGACGGTTAGTTTAGGAAGAATACGATCGCAAATGTCAGGAGGGAATCGATGCAGCAGAGACTAGAGCCACAACAACTCATAGCTCAAGCTCCAACCAAGATGTCGTCCTAGACTCCCAGTTGGAGAATCAGTCATCTGCTGAATTATCAACTGGCGAGAAATTTGGTCATTACACAGCTTGCTTTCACCATTTTGATGGTCTGCACTCCCACATCTACAGAGCTAATGCAGAGGACGGATCGGTGCGAGCAATCAAGATAACCGTCCCTCATTTGATGGAAGCACCCCACGATGCTCATCGGGAAATTCGACTGCTTCATGAAGCATCTCATCCAAATGTTGTTAGTCTGATAGAGACATTCAAACTGGATGAAGGGCGACTAGTACTCGTTTTTCCATTTTTGCGGTTCGATTTTGAAAAGCTTCTTCGGCGGGACATGGTCACTGCCAGCCAGGGACGTTCTATATTGAAAGACATGTTCTCTGCCCTGGCTTATATACATAAAATTGGAATCATCCATCGAGATATCAAGCCCTCCAATATTCTCATGGACTCCCCTGATGGTCCAGCATACTTGGCTGATTTTGGGATCTCGTGGAAGGAGGGCGATCCCGGGTGCGAGCGTTCAAATGAGAAAATCACCGATGTGGGCACGACTTGCTACCGCGCACCAGAGATCTTATTTGGATATCGGGGATACGACACAACGTTAGATCTCTGGGCAGCAGGATGCGTGGTCGCGGAAGCCACCGTCGTCGGGCATCGGTCTCTGTTTGATTCCGGGCCTCTGGGTAGTGATCTCTCGCTGATCCACTCCATCTTCCAGAGGCTGGGCACTCCAGATGAAAATAGCTGGCCGGCAAGTACCACATTTCCGCATTCCTCATCCTCATCCTGCTTTCTCACGTGGCAGATTCCAAGTATCTAACTAACCGAGATTCAGGGTATCCATGTGCTGCCCGATTGGGGCAAAGTAGAATTCCACCCCTTCTCAGCACAGCCCTGGGATGATATCTTGCCCGGTGCATCATCCAAAGGTCGAGACCTAGTCCGCCAGATGGTATGCTACGAGAGTAGTCAGCGACTCTCTGCTGAAGCGGTAAGTAACTACGAAATTGAAACTCGGGTTCTAACGGTCGCTAATTTCCTCAGGCCCTCCAACACCCGTACTTCTCCACACCTTAATCTCGATATGCCGAGAACGCCACAGGAATGCCTAGCAATTTCAGCCACATCAACTTGACAGCGATTTTTTACATCATAATTTCCCCTTGGAAGCATGCCGAGTATCACCTCTGGCAAGTATGCTTTACTGAGATCCCGATCCCGCTAGCATCTGAAATACCAATCTCAATAAAAATAGTACAGAGCATAATGAGTTGCATCCCTTGGTAGCCCTGTGCCTCGATGCACACCGTACTGCACAAACACGAGCCTCGAACCACTCGGTGCCGATCTGGGGCCATACGATGCACGTTTGACTTTTTTCCCCTTGACTTAATTTTAATTGATTGTGCCTTTCCCTTGTCCGAGTAATAACCGGGAGAACCGGAAATTGCAGTGAAAGCCACTGATCAATGAGAAGTAAAGGGCGGGCCGCGGGTGAAACAGCCACCAACACGGATGGTGTCCGTGCCCCCGCGTTGGAAGGGTTCTTTGGGCTTAGCGAATGCCCTGATCCCGCTTGGGGGCGGAAGATAATGTTGATCCTGATCATTCAATTTTTGTATGGGTGAATTGTGGGAGAAGATATATCCTGTTTTGAGAGTGAATTATTTGTTTTCAGTAAAATAAGATCAAATTGATCTAATCTGTTCATGTGCAGTTTGATGCAGTTTGATGCAAAGGGAGAGGATCAGATTGCAGATGGAGGTGGTTTCCATGGTTAATGCAATTACACACCCAATACCAGGTACCGTATTGGGTCCTCCAATTAAATGTATCCAATTCACTGATCATCTGCCTATTTGGGTTGGTCTGTGTCACATTACAATACCAATACGTGATCAGGGTCCACGGGTCCAATCGGTCTGTTGTTTTCTACTAAACTTTCCCTTCACTCGTGCTCATCTCCTGGGGTAATACATCGCTGGTCGCTGATTTCAGGCTTTTCTCTCTTTTACACACTCTCTCAATCGCGACCTGGACGTCGCTGTCTCTCTTTTATTTTTGTTTAGACTTGTATCGAGCAGAGCTTGATCATACAGTCGTCCATTCTTTCAAATCTCACACCACATTCCGCATAACACGCTTGTGCACTGACTAACCGGACGCCATTCTCGGTGGTGTTCAAATCGCGTTGGAATTTCAAAAGCCCTGTGGAGCTAGCGATCTTGTCAAATAGCTTTTTCTTCCCTGCCGACGAGCTTGCTTTGTTCTAACCATCTGTCCTCGAGTCAAGAACATTGCGGTCACGATGGTACACGGCCATACGCACACCCATGACCGCCCTCTGGAGGCTCGTGACCTAGAGGAGCGGGGTCATGATAACAACAATAAGGATGACAGCAATGTTGTGGTTGTCTATACCACCCTCGATGCGACTTTCACCGGTGATGTTGCTGGTTATTCCACTGAAGATGCCGACACTACGACTAAGAAGAGTGACAATACTGCTGTGGGTGTTGGGCCAGCTGTTGCTGCTACAAAGACAACAGACAAAGAGACGAAGACCACGGAGGAGGCAAAGAAGACAACAACTACCGAGGCCAAAGAAACGACCAAGGACGACACGACGACATCCAAAGAATCTGAAACGCAGACCACTGAAGATAAGAAGACAACTACGGAGACTGAGAAGGCGATAACCACTGCGGAGACTTCTAAGACTAAGCAGCAGGACGCCATCACGACTGCTACTCAGGATGCACAGACGGGTGCGACTCGATCCACATTTGTGACCTCGGCAACTCAGACCTCGACTGGGTCGAGTCAGGTTTCAGGTGGTGTTGGTTTGAGTGCAACAGAAACTGCATCACTTACAGATTCAGCTGCATCAACGTCAAATACATCTACGACTTCCTCCCAGTCTGTTGGCATGTCTTCTGGGGCCAAAGCAGGTGTTGCTATTGGTGTCATCCTGGGCGTGGGCGTAATTGCAGCTCTGATATTCTTCTTCATTCGAAAGAAGAGACGCAATGACAGAGATGAGCCGGTCATGACAGAGAAACTTTTTACTGCTCAGGACCTTCCACCTCCCCCACCAATGAAAGGAATGATTCCCTCTAGGGCTTCGACTCCTCCGCAGCTCAAGGTTCGCCCGGTCACTCAATTTGCACCCGATCTAAGCGACAGCGCTTCGTTCAACTCTGCTGCAGCAGGTGGTGTAGCGATGGGATCGGCCGCAATCGCCACACGTAATCTTACTGATATCCCACCTCCTACGCCTCCCAAGACCGCGGACAGTTCTTCGAATCCATTCACAGACCCGGTTAATCCCTTCAACACTAGCAACGCACCCATCACCGCTCAATATCTGACTTCTGCATCTCCCCCTGGGTCTTCGGCATCCAATGCAGCGCCTGTTGAAGGTGCTGCGCTTGGAGCTCTTGGAATTGTCGGCGCCGCCGCGGTAGTATCGCACGAAGCTGATAAAGAGACTTCTCATGAGCTCGAACCTTCTCACCAGCCTGAAGCAATGGAATCCGATGTTCGCCCGCCTAACTCGCCAAGTCCCGTTAGCATTGACGGTGAATCTGTCGCATCGGCTGCTATTGGCCCTGGCAGTATTGCAGGAGGTGTCGCTCCGGCCCCAGCCAATGTACATCGCGTGCAAATGGATTTCAACCCGTCAATGGAAGATGAGCTTGAGCTTCGAGCTGGCACCCTAGTCCGCATGCTTCATGAATACGACGATGGATGGGTAAGTCCTTGTCATTAATCTTGGGTTTAAATAGTACTAATCATTTTCCAGGCTCTCTGCATCCGCCTTGATCGCTCCCAGCAAGGAGTCGCTCCTAGATCCTGTCTCTCTGCTCGTCCTGTGAAGCCTCGTCCTCGACCTCCAGCTGGTGGACCTCCCGGACCTGGTCCGCATGGCCGCCCTATGATGGGTCCAGGTCCAAATGGTCGGTCCATGTCCCCAGCAGGTCGTGGCCCACCATCTGGTCGATTCTATCCAGGAGATCCACGTCCCAGATCACCCATCGGCCCTGGCCCTGGGTACGGTGGTCCACCCCCTCCACGTGCCTACCCCGGCCGTTCGATGTCTGCTAGCCAATTCCCTGGCCAGTTCCCCATCCCTCGCTCTATGAGTCCCGGGCCGAGATCGATGTCGCCGGGCCCAGGAATGCGACCTGGACCTGGACCCCGATCAATGTCTCCAGGCCCTGGACCATACCCTATGCCGGGTCCTCGATCAATGTCCCCTGGTCCAGGTCCCTATCCCATGCCTGCTCCTCGATCGATGAGTCCTGGTCCATATGGAGGAATGCAACGACCTGCAATGCCTGTCAATCAGCGTCAACGTAGCAACAGTGCTGGCAACATGTCTCCACCATACATTCCCGGCGTTGCTCCTCCTCGGTCGAGTCCGCTAGCTGCAGCAGAGGCACCTATCCCGGCTCCGATGGGAGATCTTCCTGCTCTTCCTAGTTCCATACCGAACTCCCCATCTGGATCTCAGATTAGCAGGAAGCCTGTTGCATTCTAATCACCACTTCTGATGACCGATATACCCCCATTTTCCTTAATCAAGTTCTTTTTCTTCTTTGTTGATTCAATGAATCTACCATGTCTTCAGTGTCCCGCTGGACGGATGAGCCCACCTTGTATGACTCAATCTCTACGTCCTGATGAACCTGTTTTATTTTTTTCTTTCTCATTTCTTTACCCTGTTTACCATTTTCGCATATCTCACGCTCCCTCGACATTTTGTTATTGATGTTTTGAATGGACATCCTTGAGTGTCGAGATTTACTCAGTCCAGAGGTGACGCTTGCGTTTACAGCTTACTTTTCTTCTTTACCTGCTCAATTATTCCTAGTTTAGATTTTTCTTTTCCTTTTTGAGGACAGTTGGCGATACTGAGCGTGAATGAATCAGAATACCCAGAAACATGTACCATAGTGATCGAATTTCCGGGATACTATCGCATCCATGTAGTGTTTATTCAGTTCCCATTCCTTTTTTTTTTCTTGGAGTTTTTGAAATGAACGCGAATAGATTAGAGCTCTTTAGTTAGAACCCTTTAATGCAATTTAAGAAATGCATTTGCACTGTTCCCCATTTCCAAAGTGAAGACTCTGAGTTCCCCAATCGTACATCTTGAGCGTCGCGTCAATGGAAAGAACCGAGAGATCTATCCGATGATTCAAGAGGACTTTGACCATCCCCAATCTTCAAGAACACCTGGATTCCTTATTCCTTGAATCCCTCGATAAAGATATCAGCTTTGTTCTGAAGCTCGCTTTCCATTGAGAAAAAGTCGCTGCCATTGATCTTGCGTGAGGGTGGGCATAGCCATCGCAACGCCAAAAACTGCTTCTCGTCTATCTTCGACGCGGATTCGATTGCTGTTAGATCATTGATCTGTTGATTCAACATTTTGTTGGAATCTCATGGCTTGTCAAGAACCTTTAGCAATCTAGATAACTTATCAGTATTCTTGTAGTAGCCCAGGTAAAGGTAAACCTACATTGTGATAGTTCAGCCATTGAAGAAAGCAAACAAGATCGATCACTTCACTTTGGCCATCTTTCACTATCAACTTACTATAGACGATACTTGGATCAACCAGAGTGATAGGGCAAGTAAAGTACCCTTGGGTAATCAGTGGTTGGTTTTTAACTTGCCGAAGTTTTAGACCTGCGTACTGGTACCTATTACTTGCCTCCGGGGCTAATTAAAGCGATACATCCACATGTGCATGGATAGTTTCGATCAAATTTCTAATTATTTCCACATGAGATGAAAACCAAACATGCATTTGGTGGACAGGTAGTCCACCATTCTATCATCTACAGATGAGGCACTTTTGCACTCGCAAGTAGAAGGTTCACGATACTCATGATACCTTCACCAAGAATAAGACCAGAGGCCAAAACAACAATCGTGGAAGAGGCAGCATCTGCCTTTTCAGCTGCCTGTGCCGTAGAAACAGGTCCCTCAGCTCTAGCAGCGGAGTCCGCCGAGCCTGGCTCAGCAGATCTGTCATGGTGATGAGATTGAGGGGACGAGGCGTGACGGCGAGACCACCACCAAGCAATGATTCCACCAATGGCTCTCGCAAGCGTGAAAGAAGGAACATTGAAAATACCAACAGCAACGGCAATTCCACCAGGAATCCAGTCTCTCCACACGGGAGGCTTGCCGTCACGCGCAAAAGCAGGAGACAGAGCGGCAATGCGCAGGGCTGTAAGTCCCATCCAGATCAAACCTGCAATCAGTGATGCCTGCCATGCCATATCTGGTAGTCCCTGGCCAGTGACTAGACGGGCAGTAAAGATCCAAACATACGCGGTTGGAGTCTGGAACATTTCACCTGGGATCTCATATACATTGACGTACATCTTGTACACAGCTGTTGAGAGGACGGCACCGACAACACTACCGATCATTTGGCCGTAGAATTGGGCCTTAGGGCTAGCGCCGAGGAGGTGTCCTGTCTTCAGGTCCTGCATCATATCACCGGCTTGGAGGGCGCCGGATTCTGAGACTGCACCTGCCAATAAGTTTGTGACAAGTGCGGTCCGGCGAGAGAAGTGGGATGCGGGTGTTGCAAGTGAGAATAGAAGTTGTGTGAGTTTGCTGATTCCAGATACTGGATTTAGATCTGTTTCACCAAGAGCTCTGACGCCCATTATAGAAAGCAGCACGGCGAGAAGTGTGGCTAGACTGGATAGCCATGGGGACATGATATCACCGAAAGCGAAGTGCATGCAGACAACGTTCAAGATCAGTGTTAGGGGAAGTAATATGATTACTGTGCGGGTTGAGATGAGCTGGGATGGTGGCGCATCCTCGTCTTCCTCCATATTTGTGATAGCTGGGGTAGATTGATCATGGATTCCATCATCGTTTAATCCAGCTGGATTTAGGGCAGAGTAATTAACGTAGGAATGATCCTGTGATTGGGAAGATTGGAGGTGTAATCCAATCCATCTACCCAGCCGTGTAGAGCGGAACCGGGCTAGCCACCTGGGACTATTGTTAACCAAGGGCTTTAAAACGAGCCAGCCGAGGCTGACCAGGGAGTCTGCAAGCATAATTGCCAGTGAGATCCAAACGATCCAGGCTTTGCTTCCATCTTCCCAGCTATCAACAGTCCCCGGGGCCCAACCGCGAGCTTTGGCAAGAGGTGAAAGTACACCCCACCCAAGCACTGCACCAAACAGCATATGCATACATGTTGATGGACCCATAATAATTCCTTGTCCAATGTATGCAGGAGACGGGTTTAGAGTCCAGAGCCAGTCACGAGCGAGATCCACACCAAATAATGGGATATCGTGAATCAATGGAACAAAATACGAAAACACGGTCTATGTATGTCAGCTGGAATTCGGGATGAAAAGTATAGAGCGAGAAGCGAGGAGGTCCAGATATCTGGTTGATGAATATGGGCCGATTGGGTTAATCTTACATAAAGGCCGGAGCCCGCAAAGGCACCGATCAGCAATCGCATCTTCGATCGCCAATCTTTCTGGTCTGTTGCTTGGTCCTCAGCCTCGCCATCTTTCAGAAGCAAGCCACTCGTCTCCTCTGAGGGAGGCTGAGATGTTCCTGTCTCTTGATTGAGCTCGACTGAGTGATGCTGAGGTTCCACAGGGACCTTCTCATCCTTTCCAGCTCCGTGAAGAACCCGGAGCATCAATGCAGAGGCGGTACCACTGGGGAATTTCAATTTTTCACGCACAATCACCTCCTTTCGCAGAGGAACTGCAAATACAACACCGAACAAGCAGACTCCCAGACTCCAGATCACCAATTTCCAAAATCCAAGCTGGAGGGGCCCGCCCTCGCCTTCGCCTCCATCACCCGCTGGTCCATCTTCACCATCCTTGAGCAGAAACTCCAAGGCTGGGATGACACCAACAAATCCACACCCAAGTGGCATAGTTCCCACAGCCCCGGCGACAGTCTGGATCAAGACATTCTCAATCGGCGTAAACGGGAACGAGAGCTGTTTCGACAGCACCTTGAAGACCGAGAAGCCGATCAAGGCAGAAGGCATTGCCATAGTACTGATCCATCCCGTCTGGAGACCGAAGTAGGTGTTGGAGAAGGTTATCAAGGCACCGATGATAAGACCGACGATGAGCGAGCGGGGCGTGAAGCTCTGTGCAGAGGTGGTTTGCGTTCGTGGAGTCGAAGTGGCATCCGGGTGCAGATTGGGAGAGGATGACTCCTCTATCCTCCCCCTTGATGACTCGGAGGCATCGCCTGCCATGCTGAGGGTCTGATAATTCATCGGCCCAGCAGATTCATGGAGGAGAAGCTGCGATTCTGAGATGAGTCCGGGGATTGATAAGCAATGAGATGATTAATGCTGATAAGGTCACCTGACGTCACCTTACCATTTTGGGTAAGTGGCTCATCTTCGCTGTCACCTTCTCTTTACATTCTCTTTCGCATTCTCTGTGGATCCAACTGCAATTGACTAATCGGACAGCTCTAATCCCAATATTACCAAATGAACCAGTTCCTAAAATACTTTTGTCAAGACCAATCCTTGCCTGCCCCACTGCCAGCAGAAGATTAGTCGCCGATATGAATCGGGGTCTAAACCCAAACGGGACACACATACAATGGCCAAGCAAGTTCAAGGCATGGATGACCCTTCAAAAGGGACAGGCAAAATCGTATAAATAAGAAGAGAAATTCTCATTTCATGGTTGAAGAATCCATTTTATTGATATTTTCCTCGTGATTTTCGTTAAATCACCATCTCTTGGTCAATCCAACGCAGCATGGCCACAACTACAGAGGCCAAGTCCCGGAAACGGGCTCAAAAAGGACAGGAAGCGATTATTCCCAAGAGTTCTCCTGAAGTCAAGCGAAATGACTTTTCTTTGGAGCATATCACTGGCGGTTGGCAGCCAGGCATGGATCCCAAGGTCGATGATTCAGGTCACTTCGAATTTGGCGGTTCAATCGGTTGTTTAGGCTTGATGATCGGCTTTCCCTTATTGATGTACTACATGTGGATTGGTGCTACGTACTATGACGGCAAGTTTCCTTTGCCCGAGAAGGATCAATCCTATCTTGATTTCGGGAAGCATTTGTGCCATCTAATCTACACTGGTGCATTCCCCCACGTCCGTGCCTGGCGTATCTATTGGACATACTTCATATTTGAGGCTGCCTGCTACGTTCTTATGCCTGGATTTACCTGCTATGGAAAGCCTCTTGCTCATTTGGGTGGTCAACAGCTCAAGTATCATTGTTCTGCCTATACCAGCTTTTACTTGACTATTGTGGTCATGGCCTTTCTGCATGGGACTGGACTGTTTCCCATCTACACTTTCTTGGATGAATTTGGACCTTTGATGTCTGTTGCTATCCTTTCTGGCTATCTCAACAGCTTGATCACCTATATTCAAGCCTTTGTTCGAGGTACCCAACATCGCATCACCGGCTACCCCATTTATGATTTCTTCATGGGTGCTGAGCTGAATCCCCGCCTGTTTGGAATCCTGGACTTCAAGATGTTTTATGAAGTTCGGATTCCCTGGTTTATTCTCTTCGGTCTCAGTTGTGCGGCAGCCACTCGCCAGTACGAAAGATATGGCTATGTCTCTGGTGAAGTTTTGTTCTTGGTGATGGCTCACTATACTTACGCCAACGCCTGTTCCAAGGCAGAGCATCTTATTACCACCACATGGGACATGTATCAAGAAAAGCTTGGATTTATGTTAACATTCTGGAATATGGCCGGTGTACCCATGTCCTACTGTCACTGCACACTGTACCTGGCAAATCACGACCCATCCACATATGCATGGAGTCGGCCTGCATTGGCAGCATTCTTCATCTCCTACCTATTTGTGTACTGGGTTTGGGATACAGCCAATGGCCAGAAGAACTCCTTCCGCATGATGGAACGTGGAACCTGGGTGAAGCGAAACACCTTCCCACAACTCCCCTGGCAAGAAGTCCATAATCCGAAGACCATTGTGTCTGAGAATGGAGATACCATTCTTGCCGATGGATGGTATGGACTGGCTCGCAAGGTTCACTACAGTTGCGACATGTTCTTCGCTATCTCATGGGGTCTCATCACTGGGTTTGAAAGTCCGTTTCCATGGTTCTACCCCGTTTTCTTCTCGATCATGATCGCGCATCGCGCTATGCGGGATATCAATAAATGCAGACACAAGTATGGAGCTTCGTGGACAGCATACGAGAAACAAGTTCCGTATCTTTTTATCCCAGTAAGTTATTTCTGCTTACCCAATTTTGAATTCTTGCTAATGGATTTCTTATAGTATGTTATTTAATTTCCAGGTTTCAGGACAACAGATCCCGTACCGGAGTGTATTGATATGCGGTGATGGTTTTGTCATAATGGGGGCATGAAATCATAGTGTACATTAATTTTGATATTCAACGAGTATCTATAAATCTCATTCAGACGAATCAACTCGAAAATCCTTCGATATTTGAATCCCGCCTGGAGGCGCCACATTGGAGGTCAACTCAATATCTGATCTTCCATCCATACCGTCATCGCTCCATCTGGTCTGGCTGATTTGAACATTATTTTTCATCTTTTGAGAAGTGATCTCACTTGTATTGGAACCCTGGTCCATCCGAGTGATAGCATAATTTTTCTTCGCACCGCTGAACTCATATGATTGACCATGACTGTCTGTCCTGCGATGTGAAGACCCAATCCAACTTCCCGGAAGTATTGAAGAGAAAATCCTGCGAAGAAGGGGGAGATTTCCCGCGACAATAGCGAGTTGCTCCTCAACAATACTCCACATAAGCGGTAAAGGAAGGGTATAGGTGACATCGTTGAAGTTGATGCGCAAAAGGCTGACCACTCGAACCATGCTGACAGCGCTGACACTATTTGATCTCTGTGTTAGTGACTCACAAATTCCATCCATGCACAACATCATCCTTCACTTACAAGAGTCCCAGAGAGAAAGCAAGAACCAATCCCACTTTCCGCCCAATTGGCAACTGGAGCTTTATGATGTATGGAATTGGAAGAGACATGACCATAAAATCCGTGACCATATTCAACACACCAGCCACGACGAAGGCTGCATTTCGGTTTCCGCATCCACCTCCTGGTATTGTAGGGTCCCAGTTATATCGAATGGGGTGACAGAGCAGAAAAGACTCGAGAACTATACTGAGAGCCCAAGCCCACACAATTGCGCCGGTCGTGTAAATCGCAAGTCGCATACTCTTCTTCGTGCCGAATAGTTTATAGTAAAGGATCATCATGGACGTTTTGACAAGGGCGAGACCCACTCCGTACAGGGCTTGACAGACGATAATCATCTAATGAAGACATTGTCAGCTTACAACATTCCGAGTCGGATTCAACCTTGGGGTAGATGATCTGCATACCTTCAATACAAATTCAATATCCACCCATGCGACCGGATCCAGCGCATGTAATCCCACGCCTCCTTTGGTAACAGCTGTCGATCATTAGCCATGCACTTTCTTGCGCCAGGTATAAGCCATACTCATAATCACGACTATCGTCGATACGACCACCATACACTGTCTGGATTAGCAATGAAACATGAAACAGGTGATACCTGAACTCACTGTCGCAAGTACCATCAAATAATCATCCAACCCCAGCCCAACCTTCCTCATCCTCCGTGATATCACCCGTAAAACGGTAGAGAGAATCGCAATCCATCCAAAGACCAGGATAACAATCACTATATCCCTCCCCTCCTTGGACTGAAGTCCATAGCTCCCCATCGTGACGTTTCTGTGATTCCAGGGACTGGTGGCGTTGACTTATGACAGTTCCATACTTCGTTGAAAGTACAACCTTGAAAGAGGAGACAATAACGGTTCCCTTCTAGAATAACACATCCAGCGGCTATCTCGGGGTTAATCGCGAGTTCATCCTTAATCATCATTGTGCTCAGACCTTGATCCTTCGACTCCACAGCGGGCTCATCGCGGATCGACCATGCCAATAGTAGTTAAGTTGTGCGGCGCTACGATAATACTAATCAGAACGAAGGATTTAGTCTTGTTGCACTATACCATTGTTGTCTCTCCTGCGTCAGCACTAGAAATCTCTGACACGTAGTGCTTTCCCCATGTGTTAAAGGATCTATCCTGGTTTCATTGCAATCTGGGAATTATGAACGTTAGTGCAGGACTATGTCGTTTCAGGTGCTTATTTGCCGGTTGTGAGTATTAATTATCGGGACAATTGCTGGATCGAGTTGGTACTTTGTTCCCGGTGTGATAGAGATCGTGGAGTGGCGATTCTGAGTTTCTTGTCACATTGATAGACATTGACCTATCCCTGTTCGCTTTGAGGGAAGCATCTGCCAGTACTATTAGCAACGCATGATCAGTCTCCCCCTAGCTAGTGTCAGGCTTAATTAAGGAGACTTTTCATCCTCAATTTGAGGAATACAGCCTTGTTCCTGATAGCACTCGAACTCTATAACCTACGCAATTGGCCCACCCGGTCCACCACTATAATGTTAGCGTCTACGGAGCAAATGGATGCCGTTCATGTCTCCGTACGGGGTACGGAACACTCCGTAGCCGGGTCTTTAATCTCATGATATGAGGGGCATAGCCTCCTTAGAAAAGCCCAGGGGCACCGGCACTCCAGTCTCCACACCACTTGAATCCTTCAACTTTTAGATTTCATCCCTGTCTGAGATCAAACAATGGCATCATTCAATACCGAGTCCGTCGATGGACTTGAGAATGCCGCATTCGACTTTATCGTAGTCGGCGGTGGAACCGCTGGCTTGGTGGTGGCCAGTCGAATCAGCGAAGATCCCAACCTGAGCGTTATCGTCCTTGAAGCAGGTACAAATCGGCTCGGAGATCCTCGATTGACAGTTCCAGGGTTGGGTGTGGCCACATTTGAAGACCCGGATTTCGATTGGAACTTTCGATCAACCGCTCAGGTACGAGTCCATGACTGGGATCCAAATCAATTGGATGTTGTGTTGACTTTGATGTACTAGGAACAACTTAACGGTCGCATCATTTTAGCTAATAAAGGCCGTACACTTGGTGGCTCCTCTGCTATCAACCTTGGAATGGTTGTGTACCCATCTCGGACTGGATTGAATGCATGGGAAGCATTGGGAAACCCCGGTTGGGGCTGGGATGGCTTAGCACCGTATATCCGCAAGTCTCAGACTGCGACTGCACCCTCAGATGACAATCGGGAGTTCTTCAAGGGTATGAAGTTCGAACAGCAGGATCATGGTAGCAGTGGACCTGTTCATGTATCTTTTGGTGATCAGTATATGCCATACCACCAGGCATGGATGCAGACGTTTGAGGGATTGGGATATCCGCAGATTGAAGATCCTGTGAATGGTGCTGGTCTGGGCCCTTTTGTCACACCCGGTGCTATTGATCCTGCAACTCATACAAGGAGCCATTCGGCGGCTGCATACCTGGGAGCAGACGTGCAGACTCGACCCAATCTTCGCGTTGTGACTGGTGCATTGGTGCAAAATATCACTTTGGAAAAGCAAGGCGAGGGAGTCATTGCTACAGGTGTCAAGTTTCAGAAGGGCTCAGAGACATACAGCATTCAGGCTAAGAAAGAAGTCATTCTTGCAGCGGGAGCAACGCAGACTCCTCAGATCCTGGAACTTTCAGGTATTGGAGATAAGAAGATCCTGCAATCCCAAGGAATCGAAACCATTATCGACAATCCCAGCGTCGGAGAGAACCTGCAAGACCACGGAATCGTATCCCTCTCATACGAAGTCGCAGATGGACTTCCATCCGGCGATATGGCCAAAGATCCGAACATTGCAGCCGCAGCGATGGCTGCCTATCAGAAAGACGGTTCAGGACCACTAGGCATGGCACCATTTGTTTCTGCATTCATGCCATGCTTGGATGTCGCCGAGGAAGAGCATGCCAAGATGCTCGATGGATTAAAGACCTCAATCGAGAGTCCTGAAACACCTCTTGCACACAAGAAACAGTTCGAAGCCTTGCAGACTGTTCTGAAGGATTCATCCGAGCCCACAGCGCAGTACATTCTTGCTCCTTTCCAGTTACCTGCGATTGAAGGCGATAACCCGAAACGTCTTTTCGGTATGCCTTACCCGGGACTCTTCATCAGTCTTGTTTCTCTGCTCAGTTACCCACTGTCTCGTGGATCCGTTCATATCGGCTCCGCTGATCCAAGCGCTGCTCCGATTATTGATCATGGGATTTTACGCCATCCACTTGATTTGGAAATGCATGCTCGTCACAATATCTGGCTGGATAAGCTGGTTGAGGCCGAGCCATTAGCTTCGCTTCTGAAGAAGGGAGGTCAGAGATTACATACTCCGGAGCCTGTGGATACACTGGATAAGTCCAAGGAGCTATGTAAACAGTTGATTCTGTCAATGTATCATGTTAGTGGAACTTGTGCCATGATGCCCCAGGAAGATGGTGGAGTTGTCGACGCTCGACTGAAGGTTTATGGCACTTCGAATATCCGGGTTGTGGATGCGAGTGTTTTCCCCTTGGAACCAAGAGGAAATATCCAGGCGACTGTATTTGCAGTTGCTGAGAAAGCGGCAGATATTATCAAAGAGGATGTGAAATGAGTCAAACAACCTTCCAAGGTTGAAAATTGTACCTATGATTTATCATCTCCATAGATTTGAAAACCACTTGATACTAATCTCGATCTAATGAATGACAACCTAGTATAGGAAAATACATGTACACCGATTTTATACTCTAAAGATCTTGCAACAGGAATATTTGACTGTACATCAGCACATCTTATTTTCCATTCTCCAGGACTGTATCAAATCTCATAATCACCAAAGGAAGCAAAAACTCCCAGGGTCCCCATACACGTATCAACAAATGGGAAAGAGAACAGGCGCTCTTATCCCTCGAGAAACGCAACGCAACAGCTGTAACTGTTTATCTTTTTTCTTGAATGACACCAATAGCACTCTGGATTGGGGGTTCAAAAGCCCATGTAATGAAAAGAAAGGAAAAGGAAGAAAAGCAGAGTATCAGGACTCAACGCTGAACTCCGAGATCCGACGCCACAAATGAAAGTTACCCAGTAATAGAAAGAATCCAGATATTTCACGCCAAAAAACCTAGGTCCGAACTGGACCTGAAAAGACATACGTAGACCTCGTAATTGCAAGTAGGGAAACTGAACGAATTCATGATCTCAATCTCGATCGATCTTGCACTTCACCAAGGCAAATCAACGTTTCTTTGACCGGTTAAATAGGGGAGCAAGAGCGAAGGGTCAAGAATCAGAATCGCAGGCAGAAGAGAGTAGACAAGAGCATCTTATACTCATCACAAACTCAACTGGTCGATACTCCCAACTCTTCCTCCGCCACCTAATCTCCCACCTCCTGTCGTAACCATCCCTAATCTATAAAACCTCTCTTCGCCCGCTGGTGTCCGTCCTCCAATATACCATTTCTCCGGACCTAGCGCATCCCGGAATCCACCCGAACCACTGGAACTATCACTTCCACGTCGACGGCGATCTGGGCCTCCATTTATGGGGATTGGAGTTGAGGATGCGGGCGTAGGGGGTGAAGATGGTTCTGATGAGTGGTGATAATGATGGGTATGACGATGCTGGGAAGAAGTAGATGTAGAAGCGGGGTTTCCATTTCCATTCGCAGCCGCAGCCGCATTCGCATTTGAAGATGTAGACTGCTGAGTTGTCTGCTGAGACTGAGATGACGAGGCTGCTGGACCCGAGCCGGAGCCAGCGGCTTTCGAAGCGAGGGCGCGGGCACTCTGTGAGATCGAGGAAGGAGATATCGAAGATGTAGATGACTGTTGAGTTGGTTTAAAGGTAGACTGGGCTCGGAAAGCAGCCAGGAAGTTAGAAAGGAAGGGTCGGTTGGTAGACATGGCGGCTCTGCGGTGTGGGCTTTTGCGCTGGGCGCTGGGGGATGAAGATGGATTGTGTTTCCCCGGGATCACAGATTCAAGTAGCAAGTGGAATAACCTGGAGAAAGTGGGAAGTGGGTTTGGCCAAGGTTATCGGAAGCGGAGCATATGAAGGGTCTGGCGGGGGGTTCAGAGATCCCGAATCCAACTTCTCCCGAGTGCTGGTGACGATCCAATCAAATGTGGGGGATTATGGACATGACGTCGCGCAGGAAGATTCCGGAGGCTAAAAATAATTTGACGTTGATGGGAATAGAGGGGAAGATGTTTTAAGAGAGAGGGGATAAAGGGAGATCTTGCTTTATATGAGTCTGTCAAAGTCCAAGTTTTGCAAGTTGTTACAGTATGAAGTATGCTGGAGTACATAGTAGTTGATACACAGTCCAGCCCCTACTAGTAGTACCTATACTATAAGATCGTCCCGGATCATCGGCTTACATACTACAGACCATGTGCATGAAGTGGACCATAATGAATCATCGGGTCTATTTCTAGATGCTTTTCCAGTAGAACAGATTCCCTCCTTAAAAATGATAGGAAAACAAAACACAACACCTTAAGTCACACCAAAAAAAGAAAAGAAACCCGAGCAGATATGTCCGTGCCGTGCTGACTCTACTTACAAGAACGAGACCATGCAGATGCATCGGGGGATAAAAAACGAACGAGCAACCAAGAGAAGAGAATCAGAGAAAAAGAGCAGAAGAGAAATAATCGACCTGCAATTCGACACGAGCCTTCCCATAAAGCTTTTTTCTCTGTCGAATCATTCACGCAAAAGAACACATGCCCATGTCTATAGTTGTGGACGCCGAACGAAACCACCCATACCATCTGCCGCCCAAAGGGCATAATAAAAACAACCAGACTCGCAATCAACCACCGTAAGTTGTACTCGCCGTAGAGAGAAGAATGCGGTCCCACACCGGATGGGATCTGAGACGGGAAAATAAAGCCATCAAGGACGCAGAATACACAAATCGAGGCAATAGAAAGGAAAGAATAAAATCAACCAGGACTGGACGCCATAATTCACAGAAAAACAACCACTGCGAGGTCGAGTGCAATCGGGTGGACCGAAAGGGCAACGGTATCGCAGTAAAAGGTATATAAGAATACCTCCCAAAAAAGAAAACATGACATTTTTGGCAGAAGAAAAAAAGCAAGAACCCAAAAGGGAGAGTAAGAGAAGGAAGTAAGCCATATCTGGAGCTGCCTCGAACATTATCAAAGAAATCAAGACTGCAAACGAACACAAATCGCATCCATCGTATGCGGGGAAATCGATCTTAGGAGTCCTCACGATGGTCAGAATAGGCTATCATCCTCTTCTTAGTTTGTCTCTCCCTCAATATGGAATCTTGTTGGACTCTTTTTCAACTGAAACTGTCGCGCCGCATCGATCCCACCGAGCTGTTTACTGTCGTGCAGGCTGAACGGTACCTATAAAGAAGAGAAGAAAAAAATGGCCGTTAGAACGATTCTCCTGCGCGAGCTTCCAAACGAATACTCGATTAAAGAAAAAATTTTATGAAGACTCACCATCACCGCTCAGAGTAGTCGAAGCCAGGTATAATCCGTTCATACCGCTTTCGGGGCCGCCCGCGGTCGTAGCGGGGTAGAACTTGCGCTCGGCGTCGACGGGGGCGTGGATCGGCTCCTGGCCGGCGGCCATGGAGTGAGGGAAAACCGGGTTCATGTAACCTTCGGAAGGATTGTGCTGAAACATCGAAGTCCAGTCAACACCCGGCTGATTCGAATGGGGGCCGGACATAACCGGATGTTTGTGGTCAGGAGTGACCAGGGGCTTTACCTGTTCAAGAGGACGATCAACACTCAGTTGCTGGCCATGGGCTTCAGGGCCAGACTGCATGAGGTACGGATTCGGCTTGGGCGCCATCCAGGAGGCTCGCGCGGATGCCTGATCGGCATACGCGTTGTCACTGGGTCCACGGCTCATGCCGGTGGCCGGTGACATACTGAACCCCAGATGCTGCTGATCTTGGTATCCGGGACGGCCAACGGCCATTCCGTTTCCATTCACATGCCCATCGCTGAATTGCGCACCCATGACACCATTGGCAGATGGGACGGGATTACTAACTTCATCCAAAGGCTTAACTGGGTTCGCCGCAGCGGCGGCGGCCGCTGCCTGTTGCGACCGTTTCAAATGGGCCTGGGGGTGCGACAAGTGGGTCGCGCCCGTTGGGTTACCACGACGAATTGAGCACTTCTGGAAGTGACGCTTCAAGATATCACTGCGAGAGAAGGTATCCTTGCAAAGAACACACATGTATGGGCGGTCACCGGTGTCTATAAAATTTCCCAAAAAAGACGCGTCATTAGTTTCATAATTCAGTAGAGAGGGGTGATAAACAGAGGGGGGAAAAAGTAAATAATCCGTTTACAGCCCCAAAATAGCATATCGCCATGGGCAATCAGAATTCAAAAACTCACGTCTCAGGAGATGGCGCTTAAGGTGCTTGGCGTGAAGGTAGGTCTTGTTACAGTGCGGGCAAGGGAATTTGCCATCGGCGTCCTTGGCAGGAATGGTGGTGCTCTTCGCGGCGCCATTGACACCGTTGGTGACCGGAGTCGCGCGGCCCGGAACACTCGGCAGAATACCACGGCGGCCCTGAGAGCCCACGACCTGCGTCCGTGGCGGTTCCTTGGCTCCGTAAGGTGAGCCGTTCGCGCCATTCACGTCGGGACCCATAGCCCAAGACTTGCCATCGGAGTAGCTGAAGGCTCCCGAGGGGAGACCATTGAAGTCGCGACGGTCACGCGGGGGAGCGGGAGCAATGGGCTGAGGGTAGCTCTGCGCGGATGACGCGGGAGGCAACACGCTTGGGGGCGGGGGGTAAGACTGGTGGCCCTGTGAGTGGTTAGGATGCGACAAAAATGACGGTGGCTGACTACCGACAGTCGTGTGCGGCATGATTGGGGCAGTTGATCCCCCATACACGTCGTGAGTAGACGCGGGATACCGCGAAAGGTCTGGCCGGTATGGCTGAGCCATGTAGGGATGATGCGGCGCGGGAGACTGAGAATGATGGGGCTGCAGCGGGGGCAGAGTGTGCGGCTGAGACACAGGGTACTGCGGCTGCATCGAGTATTGAGGCATAGGCATACTCGAGATAGGAGTGGAGGACAGCGGCGTGGAACCCTGAGGCAGGGTAGTGGAGGGAGGCCGCGAAGGGTGCGATCGGGGATCCATCTTGATTTTCTTTTTTTTTGGAGGGATTCGACGGAGTTGAAGGGGAAGAACAATGAGAAAGCGCGTGTCTGAGGAGGGAATGAAAGGTCGGGATAATCGAGCACAATCAAACAATCATCGAAAACCTATCCGCAACTCTCTATCTCTTTTTTTTTGCAAATTTTCACGTCCTTCTCGGGGGGTGATCACAGGAGGATTTTTGAAGCTCCTTGTTTTCAGCAAATTTTCCGGAGGCGGAAAGGTGGCCAGGTCACGAGGAAGATCAATTGATGAGATATTCTTGACTCCACCACGAAGGTCAGTTTATCAGCAACCAGGAGGAGAGAGGAAAGGAAGAGGCTTTGAGGAAGATTTCCCCACGGTCACCCACCGAAGAAAGTCGTGTGGGAACTTTTTGGGTGTATCCGCACGTTGTCAGCGTCGATGGGTTCTCTGTATCCACCAGGGAAGCGGGCGTGCAAGTGGGTCTCTAACTCGCAGCACAACAACTAGTTCAGATCTGCTTCGCGTCACGGAATGCTAATGAGATCTTTTTCCCCCGGAATGAAGAATCAATTTGATACTTAATGGTTGGAAGGCGAAATCAGAGCTCACTCGAGTTTTTTTTTCAAAAAGAAAAATTGTGAAGAGGAAAAAGAGGAAGGGAAATGGGGGGCGGGCAAAAGTTACCAGATGGTTACTAAACCAAACTAAATGTGTTGCAAAAGGGAAAAATCTCGTAATCAAAAAAAAGAAGAAAAAAAAAAAAAGAATACAGTAATATTACAATACGGTATAAATTACTGGAAATACCCAAAAACGCAGAAAATCCGGAAAAATGGATTGAACCATTGATGAGCCCAAATATTAGAAAAAAAAAGTCAAAGGAATATGCTATGATGCTTGATGCCCAAATGGTGATAAAGGTGAAATAGACCAGCATATTCATAAGAATCATAACAAAAAATGAAAAATTATTATATTATAAAAATTATATAATTAAAAAAAATACAGTTGGTATTGACTCAGACATACCGAGAATCCTGGTTCCCCGATGACGATGGGCGCGGCCGTCTTCCGAAGACAGGAATGACCGTGAGCGCAAGCGGAGTACGTGGACAGATCCGTCTATAAGAATATGCGAGATCAATCGGAATCTATGTACCTGGTCCGTATTCCGTAGTATTAGGGATAATCAGGATAACTATCGCATAAAATAAAATATTCAGAAAATAAAAATAAAACATTGACATACCAAATCTCTGTGATGACTATAACCTTCCAAGGTTGGAATATTCATGCCCCGATTACGGCCTCATGTATACCACCTAGGCACACGGGGCCGAGTACCAAGTACAGCTTCCCGGTGATATAATGATTGGGTGAGAGCAATTGAAGAAATCACATCGCTGCCTAGGCGAAACAATTAAAATAGTAAGCAACAATTGAGATAATTATTCATAATAATCAATCGGTTACTAACAAGCTGAATTTATAATGGAAATATCGTGATCTATACGAGTACATGTAGAAGACTCCGAGTCCCGAGGTTACCTCAAGTGCTAGGTACACATCTAGGTATTATGTATGGACATCATATGTAATAACCTTGGAATCTTGTAGAGTAGTAATTTGATAGTACCCATATAACAAAGTACTCACCTGCGGCACTATGGAGCACTCTCCAGATGTCATCTTGGAACCACCTAAACTCTACTCCATCCTCCAGTGGTTCCAATCCCAGTCCCATTGGAGAGGGGTTTCGACGGGAGAGCTGGAGTCACTGGAGTACCTGGAAACACTGGGGTCGCTGGAGACTGGGGACTGGAGACCTCCGTTCTGACATCCTGACCCTGGCTCCGCAGTGGCTTGACACGCCCCGCAGGTAAACAGATCACACATCTCATGCAGGGAGATGCAATGCCATTGCACACTTTGCCTCTCTGCTCAATCAGAGCTACGAAAATGCGGGCCTCCAAGCTCCCAAGCTGATCGCTCCAACCACACGCTAGTCACTCGGAACAAGTGCGCGAACCGAACGGTCGAGGTCCCTCGCACTGATCCCTCAACGGGTTGGCCGCACGTCATCCTGTCCCGACGCGAGAGCTTTTAAGCACTACAACGTGTGAGCCTTGAATCCTCCAGGGAAGAAAAGCAACGAGATATTCCTAGATATTACCTTACCCGTGCAGCCTAATCCAATAATGGTCTCTTACCCCCATGCAGACCTGCAGTGTTTTTTTTTTCTTGGTGCATGCAGACGGAACTTCTCCCTATGAGAGATCCAAGCCCCGATTATTATTCTTCTCGTACCGAAGATGATGGCTCATGTTTTTATTTTCTCCTAATAATATGCATATTATAGGATATTGAATCACATGAGACTCGAAGTCAAGTTTGGGATCTCTAGATGCTCAAGGTTGGTTTGTTTTGTAACATACACATGCACAGGGCTACATACTTTAGTGGATGCGCCGTAGCCGCCTTCTGTACTGCGTGTGCCGGAGCCGGATGGCTGTTCCCCATCGACGCTACTGTATCTCTACCTAACTGGTACTTCAATTTGGTACTTTGTTACTTGAGAGTCATTTGGGTTTTATTTTCCGGCATCGTCATCAAACATTGAAACTTCAAATTCAAACATATGGTCCGCAATAGTGCGCGGATTAAAGTATAAAACAGAAAAAAGGGGGACACCACAATCAAAATTACTCTGGGATTTGTACCCCTGGTTACGAGGAATGAAATTATAATATAAAAATAAATTCCATAAAAAAAAAATCTGCATCCAACCCGCTTATTGGACCGCGTGTCTAATTCCGTATGTGAGTTCTCCGTCTTCGCTGTTCGATCTCGACCATTACCTAAGGTAATATCCAGGGGTTACTACAGTAAACACCAGGTTGTCTCATTCTTAGTACCAGCATGACCCCTGGATGCAACAAAATTGATTTGATATGCTCACTTAAACAATTAAAAAAATAAAATTATGTTCTCAAGTAAAGAACCTAATAAGCGAAACTGATATTGCTCAGGTCTACAGGGTGGCCCCTCTATTCTCCACCAACAGAAATTCGTAAGAGCTTCTCCCGCTTCGATTGTGGACCTGCAAAAGGCTTCGACCAGGGTTCTGCAGAAATAATCAATGATCGGATCTGACCATACCTCGTGACCTTCTGAAACTATCAGATCCTGAGCGGAGTCGACCGTGATCCGTGCGAACTGAGAAATAATTCGCAGGTCCTTTTGTCACTTCTTGGTATTGGTGACTTGTTACCAAGCTACGACCAAAAAGGCAGGCCAGATAGAAGAAATGAGCAAGAAAGTGACTAGTGAGACAGCCTCTCGCTTAACCTTCTAATTTTAATTTTCGGTATGTTAGTTTTTTGCGCCTTCGGATGGTGGTTTCCGGGATAAACATTTTGGACTAAGGTAATGTGGCGTGTACTATGATCGCGGTGTGTTCAGACTGATTCAACCCCTAAAGTGAAAAGTCGCTATTACGTGAAAGGGGAGTAAAATAGGGAATAGATCCCTAAAAAAAAAAATCATGTGGTTTTATTACGGCAAAATATTCAAGTGACTAGTCATAGTATGTACTAGTTCTCCGTACTCCGGAGGCAGAGTGGACATCCGAAAAATCATCCCGGATCAATCATAGGTTAAAATGAGTTCTGTATCAGGTGGACTCCCCCCATCGGCAGCATAGCCGGGAGTTGGCGAGCTCCACACCCAGGGGCTCCCGAGACGGTTCGGTCCACGAGAATTTGCTCTACAGGCGTTAGTGATACCTTAGTTAGGTAAAAACAAAAAAAGGGTGAGAGAAAGAAAAGGACTAGCGGGATTCCACTTCAAAACTACGGTGAGACGGTTTTCCGGATCCTCTTTATTCCATGGGAAAGGGATTTACCTTTAGCTATACCGTATACACATGTATCCTCCGTATGGATACTCTGTAGCTCTGCAGAACTCCGCCCTTGAATCCAACACTAACGTAGCGCAGAGATCCCAAATCCACTTGAGGATCGGCATGGACGGAGTACCTTTCTTTTGGTCTTTTGGGGGTTGGTTTCATCCTCGGAGTCTTCTGGTGGTTCCCCCCTTTTCCCCTTTACTGGTTTATATCCTGTATATTCTACGGAATAAAAGCTTAGTCTGTTGGGACCCGCGGCAATCTTGGTCCCCATATGCCGACCCCCTTTGCTTTTTTGTCTTCGGGATCCCCGCCAGTAGGGCTACCTTCCGACATTGAGGTCATACATTGACTACTCCGTAGAGGCCCATAAGGATGACAGAATAGCGCGCGCCGGTTCTACGATCATGTAGATCCCCGCTTTCTGTCTCCGCTTATATCTCGGCCGAACTGGTAGGACCTCACGAGGGCAGACAGTACAGCGTGCAAAACCAATGCAAAGAGTCGGGAGTCTACGGTAGAACATTATACCCTAGTAACAAGTGAACGGAGCAATTCCGCTTTCTAAGACCATATAGTGAAGCGAACATTGAACTTGAATGGTCAGATCCAGTGGTATGGTCAGATCGGTATATAGATATACCAGGTACACATCCGACCTGCCCAACCCGTAGTAACTCATCCGAACTGGGAGCCTTATCCCGGCAGAGGCCGGAAAGCAAACCTGAAGCCAAGTCCGGATCGCCGAGTTTCAGGATCCTCTACAGCCAATCATATAGTCACACGGCCCCCAGCGGACGAGAGGATTGTGGGCGCCACCCACCTCATAGGTTAATAGGCTCATTAGGTGTTGGGGGGATTTTTTTGCTTCAAAGGTCCTTGGATGCATCCCGCTAAAAGTTGGGGTCGAAACGCGCACATCACTCCCTTGGAGTATCTGGGCATATCACATGCATTCCCTATAATACACTTACACAGCCTCGAATCTACATGTACTATGTGAGGACTACTAATTCAAGCATCGGAATAGTCCGAATCTTCAACCGGAATAATGTATTATCCATGTGCTTGAGAGGTGGATCGGTGACATCGAGCATCGGGGGGTTAGGGATGCCCGCGGAGGTTCACAATTATTAGCCGCTGTACGGAGTACCGTGGACTTGGAATTCCCATAAAGGTAAAAGAAAATTACAGTAGAAAATAATGAAAATTATGATGAAAAATCAAATTTTCAATTGGGGAGAGAAATAGTATAATTTCCAGTATTCAATGATACGAGAATATAATGTATGTGTATGGGAATTTCTTTGCCCCTGCCACTTGGCCACGTCATGTGGTTATTCAATAATCTTCCATGGAACCAATATTGAAAAGAGACTCATAATGAGGACGTGAAGTTCAAAGAAAGGGTTCGAATTGCATATGATTGATGGTACCAGGTTTATACTTAGAGGCAAAACGATACATCAAAAGTCGGAGCCGTGGATTGTATTCAGCAGATTTACTGTTTGCAGTTCCAAGGTTATGCGTAATTGGAATGCAAGGCGCCAAGAAGAGAAGGAGATAGAAAAAAAAAAACCAATACCAAAAAATAAGAAAAAAATAAAATAAAAAAAAAAACCTGAAATCTGAATCCAAATCTAAATCATAAATGTCCATGGCTGCCTGAGTTATGCATGCCGACTACGGCGATATCTTGTCTTTCATGATTGGGCATTCGGAAGCCCAAGATGCAGCCTCTCTCCCATTTAGTGTGCACTCCGTCAGTATTTTGTTGAGAAGTGGCGGGAAGAGTAAAAAAAAAAGCCCGAAAGAATTGAAGAACGGTAAAATGGTAATCCGTTACAACTGCAATACACGATATTCTCCCCGACCACGATGAACCATACAATATAATTTCCAAAATGTCCTCAGATGACGCTCTATGGAAACATTGGAAAATACTCTCGTTTGACCCCAGTACAGCTCGCTTACCGCGATAATTGACCCCTCTCTGTAATGAAATTAATGAAAATCGGCAAATGGGTCCTCCCGATTCAGGAACAGTCGCCAAAGATCCACCAGCAAGGAACTGTGGCGAAGGTGGTTCCAGGAACCGCATACATCATCCCTCGGCAAGATACGCCAGTCGCAGAACCCCCCTGACAGTGTCGATCGGGTACGGCACAGCATTAGCCGTGTTGCAGACAAAGGAGGTGTAATAATTTAGGGAGAAAAAAAAAAAGGTTGACCGAGAGCGAATTGGATTCCTAAATTACCTAAATTAGGAAGGCTGTAGAATATGAAACCAGAGATTCATAAAAAATCTGTTTTACCAAGAATCCTCCTAGACAGGTAATTTCTCACCGGTTGTCCTATTTTCCAGTTCGTATTCATGCCAGCGCTTACGTGCGAAGAAAAAGAAAAAAAAATTACGGAAGTTATGGAGATACATAAAAATAACATCGTGAGTATTATTCTGACATAATTTACCTAAGTAGACACTATCAAGTTCAATAGTACAAAGTATCATGATGCTCGGATGACTACTATGACATCCAGAATGGAACTATTTTCAATGATACACACCGTATTTCGGTTTTCCCTCACATTACACATTTAAACATTCTACCTATAGTGCGAGATTAATTAAGACCAAAAGCGTTATTGGAGATAGAGTTCGCCATCTGAAGTCGAAACCAAAAATGTGGATCCGCAGAATTGCGTACCTCGTGTCAGGGGGGGAAAAGAAAGAAAGAGGGGGATGTGGATGCCCCCCATCTGGAGTCAGTTTAAGCATATCTGTGTGTCCATCGACTTATTTCTCCGTTGCATCCATGTCCAGTGCCCACCGCACAGCTGGTGGGGACCTGTCCAGGGGGCCGGTGGATCTATTCGCAGGATTCTCCCCGGGGATCCCAGCGTTCAAGATAACTGTGTACAGGGTACTTGGAGGGGTTGAAAGAGCTGGTCTTCGGCTTTGTCTTTTTTGTGAGACACGTGGCGGTTTTCACTTGACTATCTGTCGTGGCTGGCTCTGATGTGTCCTAAGCTTCTTGATTGGCTTTTCAAATCTCGCGACTAACGATATATGATCCGCCTCGTTGGGTGAGCTATGGTACCCAATACTTGAAAACTCTCGAGGGTGATCGCCCACTTTTTAGCACTTGCATTGAGTGGGCTTGGGCATGGGTACCTATTGTTTGTTTTTTTAATCAGTGTGGGGATTTTAGTATTTTGGGGGTGTGTGCACCGTATACATACAAGCCTGAGACTGCATACTGTACCTAGTGGTAGTAGACATGGCACTTGAGTAGGATGCCGGATCCGCTTAGTCTGTATCACGGTGCATACATGTCATGATGTGCCTGAGCATTTGGTTCAAACGTAAATCAGAATAAGATTTGAATACATCGAACCTACATACACCTGCGCTAGCGTCAATGGTTAACTTAATTGATCGCAACAAGGAATGCTAGTTTTATCATGTACATAGCAGTCCAAGGATCCAGAATTTGGTGTATGAATGCCCTGCTGAGGTCTAGTATGAATCATAAGACTGACTACGATAAAACAAGATTAGAAAGATCCTGTCTCAGTACGCTGTATGCCTTGATTTGGACATGACGCTTTAGGGGATGTTCACTGTTTCCTTTTTGGGACTAGTGGGGTGACAGTGAGATTCTCAAACGTGTGAAACCATCCTACTTCAAATGTTGAATCTCACAGTCATTCTCACTTAAGTAAAGAATACGAAATCTAAAAACCTATGTCCATATATCTCACTTTCGGCGTTACGTACTAGTAGTCTGACATAAGAGCATCAGACATGGTGGTAGCCCGAGGTACACTGGCCAGTACCACGACAACTTTTGACCCCAAGCCCCCTTCTAATTCTTGAAAGGCAACCCAGCACACTGTCTCACAGCTCCATAGATCCCAGTAATATCACCCCGAGCACCCATCTCAGCCTTAACATCAGCCAAATAAGCATCCGCAGACTGCACACCACGCATAGTAGCCCCAACACTGGCCGCCATATCCATCGCATGGCGCGCATCCTTTCTCACAAGATCAACCGCAAAAAGCGGCTCAGCACGCTCATGGTAATCACCACTGCGCATACGTCCCGCATAAGCAACATAAGCACCAGGGAAGACCGCCTCGATGAACTGCTGCAGCGCTTCAGTACCTAGTCCTGATTTCTCTGCGACAACCATCCCCTCCGCAATCGTCTGCACCATATTCAACACAAAGGTATTTCCCAGGACCTTGAGCTGAGAGGCCTTGCAAGCTTCCTTGTCGCGGAACTCGATGTTGGCTTTTGATATCACGCCTGTTGTGTAGGGCTTCACGCGGTCGATGGATGAGCTGGGACCTGCTAGGACGCAGATTACTTGACCTGCTTCTGCCATGGCAGGAGCGCCGAAGACGGGACTGGCGACGAATGAGGCACCATGAGCTGAGAGAGTGGTTGCGATTTCGGTTGTGGTGTTTGGGTGTACGGTTGAGCAGTCAACGAAGAGCTTATCCTTGGCGTTTGGGAGGGATGCAATGATGGTTTCGCGGAGGGCTTGGTCGTCACTTAGGCAGGTGAAGATAATATCTGAGCCGGTTATGGCATCATCTAAGTTGCTAGTGACTTTGATGTTGGGGTTTGCTGAGGCGAAGACCTCTGCGCGTGAGGTTGTGCGGTTGAAGACTGTCAATGGGGTGTCGAGGGGACCCTTTGCAGCCAGATTCTTGGCCATGCCCTGATTTAGTCTGTTAATTTCTGGATTCTAGTTGATATTGGATGGAATGGTATCTCACCCGGCCCATGTTGCCGAGGCCAATCCAGGAAATTCGAGGAGCCATTTTTCGAAGTAAAGATATATAACCTGAGACTCGGGTCGATGACTAGTAGTTGAGAACTTGAATCGATGAGATGATGTTACAAAATCCAGCGGTAACTGAGCCCAATTTATATTCATCCAAGATGAGATAAATGCACTGCGATCTTCTTTTCTGCTGATTAATTCTAATTGAGTAGAATATTTCAAAGCGAAGCTCCATCTGTATACAAGCCGAAAACGGTTTAGACTCCGCAGTGGCGGAGGGTGGAACATGAGCGGAATCCCTAAGGATTGTCTTTTTCACCCTCATTTATGAGAAGATTGGTCATCTTGAGTATTTTGAAAGAAGAAAATTCTGAATCAGGAGAGTGGATTGGCATTAGAAACTTGAAGTTCTGCATCGAATGAATTGATGAATTAAAGAATAGGAGCCTCGAGTGTATGGTTCGCATCGGAGTCCCGCTATATCATATAAAGAATTGAATTAAATGTAAATACACCATAAAACTTCGGAAACTCCAGCCGGAATAAAGAAAGGGAAGCCTAAAGATACTTCACGCTACTTCGGAAGAGTATCATCAGACTTATCTGACCCCTTCGTTGCCTCCACTTCCTGGGTAGGGGTAGGATCCACACCCTCATTGATTTCAGGCTCATCATGGACATGGTGAATCGCATGTTCCACATTAACCTTAGGGCCAGTGAACCAATTGTGGGCATCAACAAACCACCAGATCAGAACGGCAAGCATCGGTCCACCATACACAAGACAAGTCCAGTTCATCAGATCCGGGGTAAGGTCTTTCTTTGTGACGCTGGGCAAGCACAAAATAGGTACCATGAGAGCAACAAAAACGACACCCATACCACCGATAAAAGGCCCATAGCGACCGAGGTTCCAGGGTCCCTTTCGGAAACGGTTCCCGACAAAGAAGACACGAATGAAGATAGGGATAATGAAGGCAACGAACTGTGCAATAGCACCGATAGAGAACAAAGCACCGATGGCGGTGGTTCCAGCCAAAACCAATAGGCACATTAAGATTCCGAGGACGGAATTGAGAACCACAGCGTTGACGGGTGTCTGTGTGTATGAGTTGACTTGCTTCCAGTACTTCGAGAATGGGAAACAATCATCACGAGCATAGGCATATGTCACACGGGAAGCAGCAACCATACAACCCTGACCCATGGAAAATCCACAGATGATAGTCAGACCCAGAATACCGAGCGCAGCCTTCTGAGGCAGAACTTGTAGCAGGTACGATGCCCACGGCTGACCGAGTTCAGAATCGATAACGGCTTCGATATCGGTCACAGTGTAAGCAACTACTAGTTGCAGGAACCAGCCCATCACACCACCCACGCCGGAAGTCATGACAATAGCGCGTGGAGAGGCGACATTGGCATTGGAGCATTCCTCGCTCAGATGGAAGGGCGAGTCATAACCTGACATGGTCCAAATCACAGCAACAAAGGTCATAAGCACAGCGACACCATCGGGGAAATCTGTTTGGTTTGTGATGTGGCTCCAGACCTCGTGAGATGAGGCAAACTTCGGGCTGTTCTTCGAGGCTGCTGGAATGACGATGAGAGTTACGACAAGGGCGAGGACATTGAATGTTGATCCCCAGGAGTTGAACTGGGCGACTCGCTTGGTGGGGAGACTGCTAATAACGGTATGGATGATCATGATCAAAACGGTGAGGAGGTAAATCTGCCAGTTTTGTGGGACATAGCTAGGATTAGTTATTGACCCAGCGGCTAGAATCATTGCGGCCAGCGCATAGTCGACTGAGGGGGCTGCGGTGATTTGACCGATCCAGTTTGACCATCCTGTAAGCCAAGCAGCAAAAGGGCCCCAACCAGGAGGCGCAAGAACGGCAGCAGCGTAATAGAGTCCACCACTGTATAGAATATATCAGTTAATCTCACATATCTTCCATGATTCAGATATCATCATTAGCAAAGCGGAAGTTGACATACCTGGTGGGCATAGCCGAGCACAGCTCGGCCATTGACATAGCAATACACTGAATGAAGACCATGGCAATGAGCCAGCCCCAGACCATACCTGCTGTACCTGCATATCCCAGACCTATTCCAGCGCGAACCCTATGTTAGCTTGTGTGGAGAATCGAAGTGAGACTCTTTCAGAAACATACCATAATACATTGTACTCGCAAAGGAGGGAAGCAATCCCAGGACAGCGAAACTGACACAGAAGGTTGTCCATAGAGAGAATTCACGCTTGAACTCTTGCTTATAACCCAGGGCCATAATCACCCGCTCATCAGCGTCCAGCTCATGGTCTGCATATGGCACGTCGCCATCCGCAAGCACGGAGGTAACCTGGGCATGCTGAAAATCATTATACGCGGAGGGTCTTCTATGTGAGCCCGAGCCCAAGGATTTAGATTCCATTCTCAGGGCTGTTTCCTCCTCTGCCAGTGCTGGTGGAGGTATTGATAAGGGAAGGAGAGGAGAATGTATATGAAGATTCGATTATGAAAGTGTAGTAACAACCAAGTAATGAGTTATATCGAGTGCACATGTGCAGATACTAGTATCGGAGTATCCGACATGCCCACGGGGCTCTGGCTTTATTTAAATGAAGTGTAGGTTTCACAAGCTCGCGTCTAGGGACATCTATGTGGTTATCTATGACGGCGATATAGTTGGCTTATCCCCGCGCTAGGATTATCATGACAGCAACAAGATAACTTTGTGTCAAGGAACCAACCACGCTCCTCGAAACTGATCTAGTGGGACCATAGAAATCAATCGGAAGCTTTTATGGAATGAGGGGTGGGACAAAACAGGGGCAAAAACGGGATGGATCGAGCGGCAAGAAGACCGCATGGGCGTTTCTCCACATACTATCTGATAACGAGTACTAAAGTATCACATAATGCAATGCAGTCAAATGAGCTAATTGAGTGATAGACCAATCTCCACAAAGCCGCATCCTTTATGGCGTGAAGACTACGGAATCCTTTGGTTTGGGATGCATGGACTTCTCCGCACCATGGACCTTGTGATTCGTGGTCCACGAACTCAAACGTCTTGCTATTCGATCAAACGATGAGATCCGTGCTACCCCGGTTAGCTTGGCAGGAAAGCTCCCTAAACTCATCAGGGAAACTTCAGGCGTCGAGAGGAGAATTTCTTATCAGGCGAAGCAGAGCACCTGTGCAGGGGCCAGAGATAAGCCTGATGGCGTTGGGCTGCCCATATATCCTTATCTACGTCACAGCATGGACCTTCCTGGATAGGAGAAGCGTCTTTTGATAATACTTGAATGTGCTATCACTGGACAGATACTATTCTGAGCTCAGATGAAACTGAAGCTTTTATATACTTCGTGCTCGTATAGGCACTGGACACTACTATGGACCCAAGTTGTACTATATCCGACTCCCGACTCGGGGCTCAGGACTCGGACTTACTCGAATAACCGAGTACGCACTAGCATGAAAAACAACATTAAAAGAAGATAAAACCATAAATTTGGTTTGAAACGGTTGCCTCTATGTGCTATTCAAAACATAAAAGACTTCATCGGTATTCTACACGTCCTCCCATCGCCAATATTGTGATCAACACACGCTCCAGGTTTTTATAATCCCCAACAAGATAATTTAGAAGGGCTGTCACAGGAGTTAGTATTTATTCAGAGCGAAATATCTCAAGATGAAAGAACTTACGTTGTCCTCGGGGGCAACGGTGCGGTCGTAGTAGGTGTCCAGGTAAGGGAACTGCTGGAGGATGTCACGGCGGACACGGGGAACCTCGCCGAGCATGAACAGAGCGGCGGTACCGGCGAAGACACCGAAGGAGCCGGCAAGAGTACCACTGAAGTGAACAGTCAGTAAAAATCTCGAGTTATGGTGATGAACACCGAAAAGGGTTGGGTAAGCTTACGCCTTGACAGCGCTGCCCAGATCGAAGCCAGCAACACGGCGGGGGAAGGCGATCCTGCGAGCATAAGATTAGTTGCTTAGTCCAGTCCATTGTTATAAATATGTCGACTATAAATGGTCATCTCCCGAGATGGTGAGGGTTTGTACCGGCCGCACCGGCCGCAGCAGCGATCAAGCCATAATTGAGCCACACTTGATAGATAAGGTCATGACAAAGATATGATCCAATCATAACCAAATCAAAGCACAATTGCCCATCTAATCCACTGGCAATCCGGCCTTGTACACCGTCCATCTCGGGAGTTTGACATTTCAATGTCGAAGAAGTCGGGTTCGGTTCGGGGAGGTCTCACTTGGGGGCAAAGGCAGAGCTGGTGGCCTGGGCCGCAGCGCGGCGGAGAGTAGGGGTGAAAACCTGTAAAATTAAAGAAGCATCATTAGCAATCTGTTGGTGGTCGTCGTACGTTCCGCGCCTATCCCGAGGTCATATCCAATGACGCGATGTGTCCAACTTGACCCCGTATCGAGGGAAGTCAATGAAGACCTCGAATGGATCTAGGGAACCGAATGAAGAAAAAGTCTCCATAACCTCAATAACGTACCATTGTGTCAGCGAGGGCAAGTCGTGGGAATTGCTAGAGGGACAAGGAGCTGGCGCTTTAATGTTCGAGGTCGACGAAAACCGGGAGTGCCCGAATGACCAATCAGAAGCCGAGTTTGTCCCCTTCACGTGAGCAACACCCAATTGTCCAATCAGAGGCCATATAATTGATTCAAATACTCATTCTGGACTATAACGATCCAGTCTATAGTACTCCACATAGTCTATAAGTAATCTACTAATAACAGGATGATCAGGATTGTGGAAATGTGTTCTGAATTCTTTATGAGAAAGTAAACAATAAAAGAAATAGACGTATGTGCTTCAACACCCCCAGGTTCGGACATGCAAAGACCAAAAGGAAACTGCGCATAATGAAAACAGCCTGGAAATCAATCAAATACAATTGAAAAGGAAAGAAAAAATTATAAGAATCCGTGCAGCCAAACACCTGAACTGTACATGCTCTCATTAGTCGACTTTTCCTGTCGAGCCTCCATTCAAGAATCCCTCCTTGCCATCCAGGTGGAAAAAGCCACCACTACCGTTAGAATTACCAAGAATACCGCCACGGCTGAGACCGGCACGGCGAAGCAAGCGGCCACGGCCGAAAATAGTGGCCACAGCAACAGCCAGGCCAAGAAGAATGAAGAAGAGGATGGGGTGACTGCCAAGGAAGGAGCGGGTGTAAAAGAAGAAGGTCTCCAAGGTGCCAATGGTAGACTTGGGGGACAGCTTGGAAGGTGAGGAAATGACCAGAGGGATTGTTTCCAAGATTGAGGTACGCGAAGCCATAATGGGAGCTCCACTAGAAGCAGTATCCCAGTAGCGACGGTTCTGGAAGAAAAGTTAGTATCAAGAGCCAACGAGTACAGAGCAGGAGTGTCCAAAGTAACTTACATCTTCATCATTGATGATCACACGATCACCATTCTCGACGTCAATACCGTAAGTGGTGCGCAACCAGCGCTCCCAGAAGTCACCATCGATCCATGCAAAGTGGACGGGCTTCTTGTCATCTTCACGGATGGTGACGCGCATGTTCTTAGCAGCTCGTAGAGCGCGCTGGTCATTTCGGTCATCAGCTTCCTCGATACGCAATTGCTTGGCATCGCGGAGCTCAGACCGTTCCAACCGGAACAGTTGAATCTGCTTGTCCATCCACTCAGAGGCGGCTTCCTTCAACTCACGTCGGGACTGCTTGAAATCGTCGGAACGGCGACGGCTGAGAATTCCAAGAACAACGTATTTGCCATCCATAATCTCTCGGGCATTTGAAGCTGTGAGTTCTGGAACAATTGGTAGCCACACGGTCTGCATCCAAGATAGAACTTGACGGAAATCTCTCATGTCCTTGGGGGCAAGCACATTGTAGTAGTTGGGACGTCCATCACGGACAACGAGGAGACGGGGCCAAGTCGAAATCTTGAAGCGCTCTGCCAAAGCAGCGCTGTTGGTCTTGACGATCCGGGCATGACCCACAAGGCTGAGGGTGAGACGATCCATGGCCGCAAAGTCCTCTGAGGTGGTTGCGTGATCGTAGAAGTACAAGAACAAGACCTCCTCAGTCTCCTCCAGCTCCTTGAAAGTAGCAGCATCCACATCCTCAATTTCCGAGTAAGGGCCAATAGCCTTGTTAGTGAACGAGAGCAGATCACCCAGGCCACGCAGACCGGTATACTCCACTCTCTGGCCACCTCGGAAGAAGTAAATAGTGGGGAAGGCATTCACTCGCGCATCCGCGCAAAGGCGGGTCTCAACGTCGCAGTTAACTTCGCCAACATTCAGAACGTCTTTCATCTCTTTGGCCATCTCCTTCCAGTTAGGGGCCATAGCCTGACAGTGAGGGCACCAAGGAGCGTAAAACTTGATGAACCAGGAGTCCTGAGTGGTAGTCACAAGCTTCTGGAAACTCTCCGCAGTCAGAGGAACTGAAATTCCTTGTGGGTTGGGAGGTGCGCTCTTGGGCTTCTCTTTTGTGACGGTGATAGTGCTCGACTTGGTATCAACAGAAGAACCAGAGTCCTTCTGGGATGCCAGCTCGTTTGGCTCTTCAACCTTTACAACAGGAGCAGGGGCCTTGTCATTATCGTACACGGAGTCCGGTTCAGCAGAGAAATCCACAGTAGTGGCGCCAACCTCGGGCAGTTTGATGCCCTGCGGAGGGCGGGATCCAGGGATGAGAGTCTCGAGTTTTTCCTCAATGAGCTTACTCAGATCGTCAATCTTCTTTGCGCCAACATGGGTAGTCTTCTGAGCACCATTTTCGTAGAATGCAAAAGTCGGGTAAGCGGTGATACCGAGTTTCTCGCAGAGATCTCCGTGGGCCAAACAGTTCATAGAAGCGAAGTGGAAGTTGTAGTATGATGTGAACGAGTTGGCGGATTTTGGATCAGGGGTTTTGCCGGATGTTGGCGCAATGGGATTTGAGGTCTAAAGTGATATATTAGCATGAGAAGCCGAATTTGTAAAAGTAAAGGGGACTCGATCACTCACATAATAGTATTCATAGGTGGTTTGGTAGTAGGGCGCAGCCTTCCTACAATGGGCACAAGATGGAGAGTAGTGTTTCACCAACCTACAAAATACAGTCAGAACCAAAATGATGTCCCTCCTCTCACGCTAGTAGGTAACGGAATATAAAGAGTACGAACCATGTGCCTTCTTTAGTTGCCTCCTCGAAATTCTCCGGAGTCAGCTGAAACAGCGGAGGCACATCCAACCCATTGAACACCGAGGGCTCTTCAGGGTCGAGGCCCTTGCTTGATCTCTTCTGTAATCGATTGACAGCGACCGATTCAACATCTGAAGGTGCAGACAGTGTCGGAACCGCCAATAGAGACATGAGGGACCATCCTAGCCAGGAAGCCCTCATTTTTGCGGAGATTGAGGATTTGACCTCAAAGAGCGGGTTGAAAAGAGAGTATGGAGTAGATCGTCGAGGCTAGTTGAGACTATTAAAACGAAGGACGGCCGTCGAAGGGTGCAATTACGGAAATATCACAGGTGGCACATCGGACAGCGGAGGGGGCGAAAAGTAGCGCAGGACGGGCGCGGAATATCGAAAAAGCGTGAAAGTAGCAGGGATGGTTCACCAAGCCCTGAGCGGTAGAAAGAACACAATCAGACAACACACCAAAGGGCCGGCTTGAGGCGCGCGTGGGAAGATAACAAGAGTTAACAAAAAGGTGGCTTGCCCCTGCTTCTCACGGTAACAGAGGAACTTAAGTTAATCCGGGCCCCGACCGTCGAACTTGCTCCCTGACCAATTGGGCTCTCCGCAATCAGCAAACCTCCCCCAATTCAATATCTCAACCCACCATAATGAGGTCTACACTTCGATTGTTGGCCAATGTCAAGCCCCGGTACCTGGAGCCTTTTGCTCCTACCGGATTGACTGGTCTTAACACCCACCCGAGTCCCCGCCCGACTTTGATCTTCCTTTACACCAACACCCTGCAAAAGCTGCAGTCCTTCCCCGAATCATCCGCCTACCGCAAGTCCGTCGAGGCATTGACCCGCCACCGTCTCCAGATTGTTGAGTCACAAAAGCCCCCCGGTTTCGATGCGTGGTTGGAGCGCGTGAAGAAGACCGTGGGCGCCGAGCCCGAACGATTCGCTCAGCTTCAGCTTAAGAACGGCGCATTCGCCTACGCCGCTTCGCAGGAGCGGGACTTCACCGATAACGCCCGCGGCGAGGAGTGGGATGGCGAGACTCTGTCTGCTACCACTGAGGGTCCTACCCGTACCGCGGAAGAGGAAGCCGAGTGGGCTAAGATTATTGAGGAGGGTAGCGAGTCAGCCGACAACGAGTCTGACTTCCACGAGGTGGCCATGAAATGGGAGAATGAGCCCGCCCTGGAGGCTTCTCAGTATGCTACTTATAGTGGAACTACTGGTATACCGGATCAGAGACTAATTCTTGTCACAGGGTTGCCGAGATTGAGCAGCAGATTGGTGCAGGCCTGATCGAAGAGATCATTCAGGTCGCAGAGGCCGAGTCTAAGCTGGTTGATGAGCTTCACAAGGCGCAAGTGTGAGTTTAATCCAAGTTTTTAGTGTTCTGGCTCAAGTTTCTAACTGCTTATAGGTGGGAGGAGCTGGAAGAGAAGCCCGCTCCTGGTCAGTGGACCTACTTCGAGCGCGGCAATTAAGTGATCGCGGAAAAAGGCTCTAATTATAGGCCATTTCTGTAACTATTAGAGGAGTGGATGTTCGAATAAATTCCCTTGTTTTACTTTCCAATCTTCAGTATTTTTAACTTCAAGCTTTGGCGAATGAATGACTTTTATACTCACTACACATACATATTGATACGTCTTGATCCCAGTGTATCATCCTGCCAAGATGACATATTAGGTACTACTGGCAATCCAGTTGATATCATAAAATGCTGTACAATAGGGACTTGGACTTGAACTTCAAGCTCTTGCTAGTGACAGTTGTAGCTTGGTTCCCCTCATACTATGGGGTGCTATATACCCACTATCAGTAGTAGCATTCATATATTTGAAGGAAGTACTATCCACATGTGCATTTTCAGGATACTCTGATGCTACATATGTGACCTACATAGATACATTAAGGCAAACAGTCAATTCATCTGAATCCACCACTTGTCAATCTTTATCTGCACAACTCTCATCAACCATACTGTGTACTTCACGTGTACGTGGGTCAGATCTCGAATCAGGTGGAAGGCGGTGAGCGCGGGAATCCCTTGTGGACACATACATTGTCCCTGAACGCCATCAAGCTCACTTTCCAGCCTGGAAAAGCTCGATATTCCTCTCAAACGATCTCCTACGGATACAGAGCTTCATCTGTATCTAAACTATCGGGCTCCCTGAGCGGCTCGCGGATCTTTCCTCGTTCGTGTACGCCAGACCGTCGCATCACACAAACACTCCGTGCATCCCCCACACAACATGCGGCTCGACATCAAGGTACGCAGATTGATTCAATGCTAGGGAACTTGCCTTAGACGGCATGATAAATACAACTTGGAGGAATGGGTATCTTCGGAATTGGTAGATTGCTGACGAGAATGGTACAATACAGAGGCAGCTCTTTGCCCGCTCGGAGCGGGTGAAGGGTATTGATTTCCACCCCACAGAGCCATGGGTAAGTCTAATTGATGATCCTTGAGGTGCTCTTATACTGACAGTGCAATAGATTTTGACTACATTGTACAGTGGTATGTTTGAGGGAGGCGGTTTCGCAAGCTATACCTCCTGTATGCTAACACTTCGCCATAATAGGTCACGTTTACATCTGGTCATACGAGACACAGGTATGCTCCGAAACCGTCAATTATGCCTTCAATAAACTAACAAGCTCGTCCTAGTCTATCATTAAAACATTTGAGCTCACAGATGTCCCCGTTCGCGCTGGTCGATTCGTTGCGCGCAAGAACTGGATTGTTTGTGGATCGGACGACTTCCAGCTTCGTGTGTACAACTACAACACCTCCGAAAAGATTACCTCCTTCGAAGCCCACCCGGACTATATCCGATCGATTGTTGTTCACCCAACCCTCCCCTACATTCTCACCGCCAGTGATGACATGACGATTAAGCTGTGGGACTGGGAGAAGGGTTGGAAGTGTGTTCAGGTCTTCGAGGGCCACAGCCATTACGTGATGGGAATGTCTATTAATCCCAAGGATACGAATACATTCGCTTCGGCCTGTTTGGATAGGACCGTTAAGATCTGGAACCTCGGCTCCCCTCACGCCAACTCGACCCTCGAGGCCCACGAAACCAAGGGTGTCAACCACGTCGACTACTACCCCGGCGCCGACAAGCCCTACATTTTGACTACCAGCGATGACAAGACCATTAAGATCTGGGACTACACCACCAAGGCCCTTGTTGCTACACTGGAGGGCCATACCAGCAACGTCTCTTTCGCATGCTACCACCCCGAATTGCCTGTGATCATTTCAGGTTCCGAAGATGGAACAATTAAAATCTGGCACGCCAACACCTACCGCTTGGAACAGTCACTTAGCTACGGCTTAGAGCGAGCATGGTGTGTTGCTTACCAGAGGGGTCAGCAGGGAGTCGCAATGGGTTTCGATGATGGTGCGGTTGTTGTAAAGATGGGTCGTGAAGAGCCTGCTGTGTCAATGGATGCATCTGGAAAGCTCATTTGGGCGAGGAACAGCGAGGTTGTGTCAGCTGTCATCAAGGGCGGCGATGAGACACTGAAGGATGGCGAACCCCTTGTGCTGCCAACAAAGGATTTGGGAACATGCGAGGTTTACCCTCAAACTCTGACCCACTCTCCTAATGGACGATTTGTTTCCATTTGCGGTGATGGCGAATATATTATCTACACATCACTGGCGTTCCGCAACCGATCTTTCGGTCAGGCCTTGGACTTCGCTTGGGGCTCTAAAGACAACAGCAATGACTACGCTATCCGAGAATCAGCAACTAGCGTCAAAATCTTCAAGAATTTCAAGGAGCAAACTGGCGGTTTAGATGTTGGCTTCCAAGCAGAGGGCTTGAGCAGCGGCTGCCTTCTTGGTGTTAAGGGCCAGGGTGGAATCGGTCTGTTTGATTGGGAGTCTGGTAGCTTGGTTCGAAGAATTGAAGTTGACCCCAAGGAGGTATGTTCTCAACCAAATAATTACTTCAAAGGTGTGGTATACTAATTGTGAATTGCAGGTCTACTGGTCCGAATCTGGCGAGCTCGTTGCACTAGCATGCGAGGACGCTTTCTACGTCTTGCGATACTCCAAGGAGGCATTCATTGAAGGTGTCAACAACGGCGAAGCTGATGAAGATGGTGTCGAGGCAGCTATTGAACTGGTTGCTTCTATTAATGAAACCGTCGTTAGCGCTACCTGGGTTGGAGACATTTTCAACTACGTTAACTCCGCAAACCGCTTGAACTACTTGGTTGGTGACCAGACTTACACAATCTCCCACTTCGACCAGCCATCATACATCCTAGGATACCTGCCCCGAGATGGCAGAATCTACTTGATCGACAAGTCCCTTACCGTTACTTCCTTCGGACTCTCCCTCAGCATGGTCAGCTACCAAACCGTCGTATTGCGAGGTGATATGGAAGCGGCCGCCGAACTGCTTCAAGAGGTCCCTCAAGACCAGATGAACAAGGTCGCTCGCTTCCTCGAGGGTCAAGGATACAAAGACCTTGCACTGGAAGTCGCTACGGATCCAGAGCACCGTTTCGACCTGGCTCTGTCACTGAACGATCTTGAGACTGCTCTCCAGATTGTCCGTGATGACGCTAACGTTGAGAACACACACAAATACAAGAGCTTAGGAGATGCTGCGCTAGCTGGCTGGAACCTTGCTCTTGCTGCAGAGTGTTACACATCTGCTAAGGATGTGGGCTCCCTTCTTCTTCTGCACACTGCCAGCAACAACCGCGAGGGTCTTCGCTCCTTGGTTACTCAAGCTTCGGAGGCTGGTCTTCACAACGTTGCTTTCTCTACCCTCTGGTCTCTCGGTGACGTCGATGGCTGTATCGATCTCCTAATCCAAACAAACCGAATCGCCGAGGCTGTGCTTTTGGCTCAAACATACAAGCCCAGCCGCGCCCCTGCTCTCGTTGTTAAGTGGAAGGAGTCTCTTGAGACCTCGGGCAAGACTAAGGTTGCTCGTCTGATTGGTGTTCCTCCCGGAGCTCCTGATGTCATTTCAACTGATGATGACTTGTTCCCCGAGTGGGATGAATACATCCGCCTTGAGAAGGAAGGTGGCGTTCCCGAGCCCCCATCATCTGAGTCTCTGATTGATATCAATGCGGATGATGACCAGGAGCCAGAGAGCGCTGCCAATGGTGAGCCCGAGGCCGAAGCCGAAGCTGAGGTCGAGGATGAACCTGAGGAAGAGGCTGAGGCAGAGGATGATGAGGAGTAAAAAGATCAACTCGGTTGTATTCGTACGTTCTCGGGCGAAGTGTTGATAGAAGACCATTTTATTCTTTCCGATTGATGCGAGCGGCGTCTTAACGTGTTTCTAACTTTTATTTTATTATTCAAATGTTTGATTTTCTTCTCTCCATTTTCTATTTTCTTGTTTAATTGCCTCACATTTACCTAGTCTCCACCCTGGTACTATGCCTGATATCGAATAGACAATGATAACGTTTGAAGTCTGACTTACAACTTCAAGTTGATATGATATATACTGTATACTACTAGGTAGCACTAAAATTTCTAGGTAGAAGAAATTGCCAGTGCCTTTGAAAACCAGATGAGATTTGGATATTCCAGATGTCAAGTTCCGAGTCACGATCAATGGTAGTACTAATACCGTCACTAGTAAGATTACTATCATGATGCCATCACCCTTACCAGCTGGCATTGACTACATGATAAACTACTAGTATTCAGGCTACATGTAATTTGGAAGCCACCTGGGCATACTACTAGAAACTTGACTCAAAGAAAATGTTGGCATTGTCAATTGTAAAATGTCAAGAGTACAGGGAAAGGCATTCTTATACCCAAACACACATAAGACAAGGACAAGACACGACAGGTAAGGACCGCTTGAGAATGTCGAACGAAAAAACAAGGGTGGAAGGAACCTGCCTAAAAACGATTTCGATGACGCTGAGATGGAATCACCAGGAGACAAACATGATCAAAGCGCTCAATGGGGAAGAGAGTGGTTGGATGAGAGGAGGAATGATATAAGAGGATGGGGAAAGGAAACAAAAGTCTCGAAAACTGAAACAGGCTCCGAGACTCGGATGCCACGGACTCCTTGGATGGAAAGAAACAAAAGACAAGGCAGAAAAAAAGAGGAGATGAATGATCAAGATTGGTGATATGTGGGTGAAGACAAAAACACAGTACAAAGGAGAATCGTGTCTATGTGGCCCTTCTTGCACATCGATTGTGCTCGATCTAGTCGACGGGACAAGCAGCTTGTGGCAATTCCTGGTTTAAAATAGAATTGGTTTGCTCATTGATTCTTGATTTACTCGGGAATGCTGGCAAATGATGGGTCTTTCACACTGCCACCGGCGTCGCCAAGACCAGCCACGGGACGGTTATAAGACCATCCTACAAACTGTTCCTGGACAGTCGATGAGAGGGCGGGACCATCGACATATGAGTCTTGAGGCTTCTCAGATGTGAATTCATCGTCAAAGTTGTGCGTATCACGAGCATCCGACTTGATTGAAAAAGTTAGTATATATTGAATTTTGAGATTGGGAAGAAGAGTTGACATACCACATTAGGACGGAAGCTGGGCTCGTACTTCCGCTGGAGAAGCTTGCGCCAATCAATGTTGGCAAAGAAGTGGTGAGACTTGATCTCTGCAGCACCATTGGCACCCAGACGGCGCTGGGGATCGCGGTCCAGCAGTCGTGTAAGGAGATCCCGAGCAGCTGGTGGTACAATGTCACTGCTGGGGAAGGTCAGGGGTTCCTGTAGAATCTTGCGGTACATCTCATTGACGTTCTCATCATAGAAAGGTGGCAATCCTGTCAGCATCTCATAGAGCAAGACACCAAGAGTCCACCAATCGACAGTCTTGGTGTAACCGTTACCAAGCAGGAGTTCAGGAGCAAGGTATTCGGGAGTTCCACAGAAAGCTAGAGTGCCTGAGTTAGAAACTGGAAAATAATGATTGAGGTAAAGTGGTATAAATGCTTACTGTTGGTTCGATCCTCGTCCTTCATATCCAACTTGCACAAGCCGAAATCACACAGAGCGATGTGGCCAGTGTAGTCAAGCAGAATGTTCTCAGGCTTCAAGTCACGGTAAATGACCTTGAAACCATGGAGACATTCAAGGGCACACAGCAGTTCAGCGGTGTAGAAGCGAGCGCGGTTGATATCGAATCGCTGTTCCCTTTGCAGATGATGGAACAACTCTCCACCGTTGACAAATGCCAGCACGAAGTACAACTTTTCTGGTGATTGGAACGAGAATTTCAGAGGAACGATGAAAGGATTGTTGATCTGCGCCAGGACGGAGCGCTCTGCGAGGGTGTGCGTGACTTCAGATCGGGAGATAATGTGTGCCTTGCGAATGGTCTTCAGGGCGTAGATTCGGCCGGTATCTTTCTTCCTGTTCCACGTCAAAATGATCAGCCAGTCGTCCAACGGTAGAATATAATATTAAAAAAGGGATGGGATCTTACATGACCTGCATGACTTTGCCGAAACTTCCCTTACCAACAACCTTCAACAAATCGAAATCCTCCATTTTCAGACTGCGCTGACGGTTCTCAACGAACGACACGCCAATCTTGATGGAACCGCTTCCAAATTGGAGATCAAGCCACTCAGCACCCAGCTGACCCTGGGTGCGCTCCTGCTCAGCATGGGCGGCAGCGGCTTTCTGGTTATCCTTCTTGCTCAACTTAGGGTCTTCCACGTAGGGCTGCACGGCCTCCTCGAAGCGGGGTTGGACCTTCACGGCTCCCAGGAAGATATCCTCACTTCGACCGACACCGGCGCGGGCTGCAGGGTTACGCAGGTACAGCTGGACATTCAGCTCGGTCTTTCTGGAGACATCGAACTTGAACGCTGTGTTATCACCTGCCCACAGGGGGCTCTCAGGTGTACCGGATACGGCGTCGACAAAGACCTGGTTCTTTTCGAAATCGAGCAACGCATATGGGAGGTACTTAGTGGAGTAACGGCCGTGGATGGTCGGTGCGGCATTGATACCCCCACTGGTGGACTGTGGGCGGGCTGAGTTCACATAGGAGCCACCTTGGCCATGAGAGGAATGCGAAGAAGAGGAAGTGCTGGGACGCAATGATGAAGCGGCGTAGGAGTTGTTTTGGAAATGCGAGTTAAAGATCTGCTGAAATTGTGGGGAGAGAGCGAGTCCCTGTCCCTCGTGAAGAGTGACAATGAGAATACCGGGGTTGACCGGGGCCACGGGAGGCGACACAAGAGACTCTGACGCAACTACAAAATTGCGAGAAAAGCACGAAGATTAGCCTGAAGTTCCCGCAAGCAAAATAATTCACAAAACCTCCATGCTTTCCATCTTACCAATGCCATTTGTCGAGGGGGTCTGAGGAACACTCGGGGCCTGGGCAGCCACTGGGGTCTCATCACCACCGCCATTTGAGTCGCCCTTAATCGTAGAAGTAGAGGCAGAACGACCGAAGCTCGTTAACGGAGCCAGGTGCGTCTCCTTCAGTTCTGGTAGTGTAGAAATTGGTTAGCGTCATGGTTCGGCCCCTGAAGTCCTCAATGTTTCACAGTCATCCGCCCAAGGAGGGGTTGACCGATTGAATTTTGAGGGGAACAAAGCAAATGGGGAGGGAGACCAACTAAACATACTTTTGGTGAGCTTCCAGGACATGATGGGCGGTCTTGTGAGGTTATGATTCTTGTATCAGTTGACTGTAACAAGATCGAAGACCAAGACCGCGGTTGTTGTAGACTGGGCCACCAAACAAGTCAACATCTGAAAGTTCCCTTTTTGAAACCACACCAACGGGACAGGATCAGCACAGATGATCCTACCTGTCTCTTTTCTCTCACTCCGTCGAAATTTCCGTGAAATGTGTCGTTTTCTTCTGCTTTCCCTCCTTTTGAAATATTGTTGGTAAGGGAAAGAGTGCAGTGATGTACAAACAGAGTATGGTGAGAAGGAAGATGTCCAGGGGAGAGAAGAGGGGGGGGAAAGTGGCGTATGGGGAATACGAAGATTCCCCTCGGGGCTGACTGAAACGGGGCTCTTAAGTATGGAGATGGGGCCAATAGGGCTGTAATTTTAGACGTAATCCTGTAATATCATAGTAATGGTAAAGTTACCAGCCACATGACCGGGACCACGACTGCGCCACACAGTCAATGGAGACTCCAAAGAGCATTCCACTCTTGATGGACCTCAATTACGGGAACTTGGACGGATCGTTATTTTATACCAATTTTTCTGATTTTTCTACAATTTTTCTATATTTTTTCCTTATCGAATTTCTATCTTGGGAGACTTGTTGCCTTTGGACGAATAGTATCTCCCCGATCAGATCATCGCGCGGAGATCTTACCCCAGCTATCACACCTCATCACCTCCTTCCTTCCCACCCCAGATCTTATCTCCTTCCATAATTGCCCTCTCAGGTTTCTGGAGGGCGACTTTGGAATTTCGCAACGGCTTCGGATTCAGTGGAGGATGAAAGGACCCAAGGATCGATGGGTGTAATACGCAAGAAGACCGCCTCGCGCGGCACCGAGGCTGGCACTAAGTTCCACTGTGACGTGTGCTCTGTTGATGTGACTTCAACTGTGAGTGACTCTGGTTATTCTCCTTTTTTTGCTTTCGAAATATACGGGGAGCTGTTGTTCGTTGAACTCAAATACTAATGGGTTATTAGGTTCGAATCTCCTGCGCCCACCCTAGCTGCCATGAATACGACCTCTGCGTCCCCTGCTTTGCCGCAGGGGAGAAATCAAAGAACCACGACCCATCATCCCATCCATTTCAAGTCATCGAACAAAACTCCGTTCCTATCTTCCAGGGAGAATGGGGAGCTGATGAAGAGCTGCTCTTGCTCGAGGGCGCCGAGATCTACGGGCTGGGCTCCTGGGCCGATATCGCCGACCATATTGGTGGCTATCGCAGCAAGGATGAGGTTCGCGACCACTACATTGATACCTACATAAATAGCTCAAATTTCCCCCTCCCCGACCGTGCCGACCCCGACGATCACAGTCTCCAACAAGCCATTCCCAAAGATGAATTCCAGTCCCGTAAGAAACGGCGCATCGAAGAACGCAAGGAAGCGGCAAAGGCTGCGCCGCCTACAACACCAAAGCAAAAGCCAACCGCCAGTGTGCCGGCTTGTCACGAAGTGCAGGGTTATATGCCTGGTCGATTGGAGTTTGAAACGGAGTTCCTCAACGATGCGGAGGAGGCAGTTCAGCATATGGCGTTTGAGCCCGGTGCGGGTATTGGCGCCAATGGAGAGGTTGACGCCGAAACTGAGCTGAAGATGACGGTCGTTGATATTTACAATTCGCGACTCACGGCGCGCACAGAGCGTAAGAAGGTGCTCTTTGAGCATAACCTCCTGGAATACCGGAAGAACACCGCATTAGAGAAGAAGCGCTCGAAGGAAGAGCGGGATCTACTCAACAAAGCGAAGCCTCTAGCTCGAATGATGAACCAGAAGGACTTCGAGGAACTCAACAAAGGACTCGAGTATGAACATAACCTGCGGCTAGCAATTGGGCAGCTCCAGGAGTGGCGGCAGATGGGCATCGGAGACCTGAAGACAGGCGAAAAGTACGAGCAGGATAAGCAGCAACGCGCTCAGCGACTACTGCCTCAGGGCTCTTTCGATCGCTTTGCTAGTGCTCGCCCGAAGCAAAACCAGATCTCGGAGACGCCATCTGCGGCCCTTCAGCTCATAACACCCGAACTTCCACTCCGTCTTCAAACTGCTGCAAACCCACACAAGCAGCCAGAATCTGACAATGCGCCCATGAATGACTTTGATCGTCTCTTCGCCATCAATGGCGATGCCGCACCACCAACCCCCGCGAAGACGAAATACATTATACAGCCATTGAGTGGAGTTTCACCCTGGAAGCTAGATAGCGAAGGGGCAGCAGATCTCCATCTTCTCACATCGGAAGAAACTGAAATCTGTAACGTGCTGCGCCTGATGCCAAAGCCATACTTGGTCATCAAAGAGACTCTATTGAAGGAGGCCATGAAGCAAGGTGGTAATCTGAAAAAGAAGGATGCCCGGACGATCTGCAAGGTATGCTCTATTCACCAGTCACAAATTCAGCATTTCCCTGTACTAATACATTTACATCTAGATCGAGGGCACCAAAACCAGCCGAATCTACGATTTCATGGTGCACAGCGGATGGATCAACAAGAGCTAGCTTTGATTCTTTAGAAGCTGTGGAAGTTTCTCTTTTTTTCGATATCCACATCTATCTGTGATATCTCTAGCGTTTTTGTTTCAGGCGTTCTTATGAAAGAGTGGATTTGGAATGTGGATATATCAGGCACTGGATGGTAATGATACTCCAATATTATGACCTTAACTGGAGTTCAAGTTAAATTTGTAAATTCTATCACCTTATAAAAGGACTGTCCAATGCGACCGGTTATGAATATCCATGGATTAGTCTTGATGATATGGAATTGACTGAATTCATGGATCACTGTGGGTATAGATACCCGGCTCTCCACATCGGCCCTCGGCATCTCCATCTTCTCCGCACTGAACCCCCAACTTCATTGACCTACTTCAAGGTGTTGACATCCTGTACAATTCGCAATTGAATCAGATTTGAAAAACTTCCTACCCAATAAAAAGTCATTGAAGTCCTATAAAATCTCGAGAATCTCCTCTGAATCATTCAAAATGTCGAATTTCACTACCCCACCTCCAACCCCAGAACATGCACTCCTCTCCTTCCCAGCACCATACGTCCTTTTGGTAACCCTCAACCGACCACGCGGGTTAAATTGCATCAACTCACAAGGACATGTTGATTTGCATGAGGTATGGGAATGGATGGACGAGGAGCCAAGTGTGAGAGTGGGCATTATCACAGGGACAGGAAGGGCTTTTTGCGCAGGAGCCGATTTAAAAGGTACCATTTACCGGATGAACATGATACTACATTCAATCCCTCCAACATGCACCTACCTTCAGCCTGTAGCACAAGAATTGGTTGCTTTACCTTGATCCTTGAACTCCATCCAACTACAACCCCCATATCCCTCCCATATTCAAACAGACCAATTTACCTAACCTACGAACCAAAACTAACATAACCCAGAATGGAACAACCGCACCACTAAAAACAAGCCTACCTCAATGCCAACAAGCGGATTCGGCGGTCTGGCCCGCCGAAAAGGCAAGAAACCCGTAATAGCAGCCGTGAACGGACTCTGCTTCGGCGGCGGCAGCGAAATGATCATCAACAGCGACCTGGTGATCGCATCATCACGCGCCGTATTCGGGCTGCCAGAGGTGAAGCGTGGAGTCGTTGCGCAAGCCGGAGCATTGCCACGACTTGTTCGGACAGTTGGTAAACAGCGCGCGATGGAGATGGCGCTTACGGGACGGAATATCTCACCCGAGGAGGCGGAGAGGTGGGGACTTGTTAATGAGGTTATGGATGTGAAGGAATTGAGTGAGGAGGAGGGGAATAAGGTGGTTGTTTCGAGGGCGGTTGTTGTTGCGGGGTTGATTGCGGGGAATAGTCCTGATGCGGTGCTGGTTACTAGGGAAGGAATTAAGTTGGGCTGGGAAGGGATTGGGGCGGATGAGGCGACGGGGATGTTGAGTGAGACTTGGATGAAGAGATTGAATGAGGGTGAGAATATTAAGGAGGGGTTGAAGGCTTTTGTGGAGAAGAGGGCGCCTGTTTGGAAGGATAGTAAGTTGTGAGTATGCCCATGTGGTATTGTCAATGGCAGTCATCAATTGCTAGTGATCCTTCCAAGGTTAGAGAACCCAATTCAAGTTCAGATGAAATTCCGACCTCGGGGGTGTTCCGAGGCTATATTAATTGAGAGTCAATTGATGTAGATCTATGCCAGGTGTACATGCATGCGTGGTCATGAATCTGTATGTAGTTCGTGGCACATGGGCGTGTTCCATCCCGGCTGAGGCATATTCGTAGCAATGCCAATGGTGGAATGGATTCCAAGGTTCATTAAGGCGACCATCACTCTCAACCCGAATAAATTCATTCCAATTTCAAATGTTACATCCAAATTATGAACGGCACGGAGTACAGAGACCCGTATGGACTCGGAGACCAGAAGTATTCCCATGTGCATCCATGCAAAGGACCGGAGAATAGCGGGAGTATCTCAAGATCATCACATTGCAGCAAGGTGACGAGGCATGCATAATTCATACTTTCTGAACTCTACAGTTGACATGATAAAGCCTGAGGAGTTGTGTTTATCCGGTGGACCGGTGTTCTTCTATAGGTGGATTCAAAGGTGGAACCCTGGGTACCTGAAGTCACTTTTAGGCTACGAATTGCGTATTGATTGCATCAAGGCTAGTCGGGTTTCGAACAGGGCCGAGTTATCTTGATCATGCCCAAGTGGCTGCATGGTGGCTGCTACAGATCGTGGGGAAGAATCAAAACCAAGGCGCACAGAACGCCGCTGACTTAATTGAACGACCATGTACAAGGAACGTGAATTTTTTTTATAAAATATTTGTTTCCATTTCAAAATTTAAGGCTCAATTGTGCCTTGCGAGTCATAGTTATAGAATCATAAGTCATACCAGAATAAAACAAAAAGTAACCAAAGAGCTAGCTCGCCGACACGCCGTATGCCTATGCCCAGGCTCCATGCTTAGCAAGAATCAATCAAAAGAAATCCCATCAAATACGGGGTTGTCCAACCTCCCTGTAGAGGATTCATTAGTATGGAACGCCAAGTTTACAGGAAAAAATAGTCCACGACTTACTTCGACTCGGACTGTACCAGGTAAACCACGTCCGCTACAGATTGGAACATAGGGTGCGAGCGTTCCAAACCAGTGAGTTTGACAGTGGCATCACCGGGCGAGTTTTCCTTGAGAACCTTGGCTAGTTCCACACTCTCTTCGTCACCCTCGACGTTCTGGAATCGAAGGGCCATCTCGACGGAACCCAGAAGAGCCTGGTAACGAGCATGGCGCTCAGCCAGCTGAGCAGCAGGGCCAATGAATCGCTCCTTGCGACCCAACTTGCGCATCGGGGCCCGACCAACACGCTCAACACTGTCTTCCAGGTATGGGTTCGAGATACGGCTGATGATGGTCTCAACGTACTTCTGCTGTTCGCTAGCAGAGATCTCATGCTTGTCGACGATCAGCGAAGCAGTCTCGTTCAAAACATCGCGCACCACAGCCTTGATTTGCGGGTCACGCATGGCCTCCGCGATGGTAGCCTTGCCGGCTTCTCTGCCATAGTAAGCAGCAGTAGCGTGGCTGGTGTTGACGGTGAATAGCTTGCGCTCGATGTAGGGCTCGAGGTTGTCGACCCAGTGGATGGCGGGAATATCGGGGTGTCCAACCTCGCCGAATGGGGTCTTCTCAACGACCCATTCGTAGAACTTCTCGATACGGACATTCAATCCGCTGCCTTCTGGTTGCGCGGGAACGATGCGGTCAATAGCCGAGTTGGCGAACTGGGCACGTTCGCCGAGGGAATCCAGTCGGGCCGATTCAGTATGATCCTTGATGTAGCCGTGCAGAGTATCGGTACCACCAATCATGTTTTCACAGGCAATGACAGCCAGGGGCTTAGGAGTGGAGCGGATGTTGATCCCCTTGGCGATTACGGGGGCGATAAATTTGAGGACATTGGGGCCAACGGCACAGGTGACAATGTCAGCGGTAGAGATTTCTTGAACAACGTCTTCTTCATGGGTCTTGGAGTTGATGGCACGGTAATCGGTGATGGTCTTGGTGTTTTCACCTTCCTCGCTCACTTCGGTGACTTGGTAGGATTTGGTGGATTGTAAGGCAGAGATGATGTTGTCCATCACATCAATGAACACAACTTCATAGCCAGCAGTGTGCAAAAATTCCGCCACAAAGCCACGGCCGATGTTGCCGCCGCCAAAATGGATAGCCTTCTTACCCATGATTGGAGGAAAGAAAATTAATGAAAAGAATTAAAGAAGTAAGACTTGATGTGAAGGGTAAGGTGGGTGGCTGATATGCAGGGGAAGGATTGGGGGAGGAGGAGTATTTATAGAGAAGAGAAAGAGATTGAGGGGTTTTTGTTACTGTTTATGGTTTTGAATGTCAATGTATTTATTTGGGGAAAGAACCACCTTCTCAAAGTAGCAATTACCCAATTTCTCACTTTTCCCATCGTGGTTGCCGGTTTGGTGCCAAAGTGGATGACTTCATCGATGATATGGGGGCTGCGCACGGAACTTGTGTCCGCCTTGTTTCATTATGATTCTATACTAGAATATTCTAGAGACTACTACTACTCTCTACTTGACCAGTCTTGAAGTATTCAGTTATTTCCTTTATTCAATATCTGACATGATTTTACAGTGTAACTGAAACCCTTAGTACAACCTGAAGTCCTGAGCCCAAGACCCATAACTAAAGCCTGCATTACGTCGGGACCTAATCGTGTCCACTTTAACCCTTTTTGGCCCGTAAAGAATCCCCCCTGCGACTAGACTCTACTATCATTTGTTCATTCTGCTCTAAATCCCCTATCAATACACCGGCCGACGAGTAGAGAACGGACATAAACAGATTCCCCGGGTTTCCCCGTCTACAATGAGCACTTTGAGGACCCTCAAATCCCGCAACTTGCGATTCCTCCATACAACTGCCTCCCCTTTCGTCATGTACATTCTCCGCATGCCCGAACGTTTCCCCGGCCTCATGAACCATTGGCTGAACGTGGCTTAGCCCAGGTTACCCAACCTATGACCCCCCAGACTATACTAAGCCATCCCGGAGTACTGTGGTCCTACGAGGCTTTGCGGCGATGACTAGGTGGCATTCGCAAGGACATCGCATCTGATACGCGATAGTCGCACTGCATCTATACACTTGATCGACCCTTTCAAATGTTGTCTTTGCGCATTCTCCACTTTATCACGGTAACTAAGATCATGAGTAACGCTCCCGTGATAGGTCATCCTTGACCATCAGACCCAGTTTTTTTCTACTTAGTCGCAGATGAAGTACTTCGATCAGCCAGGGGAGGATTTCAAGGATACTATACAATCCTCTCACATCATCGGTCATCTATGCGGGTCTCATGTTTCTTTGAAGCGGGGGGACATCACCCAATCCTTGGCCTAATTGATCCTGATGCCGTGGAAGGTTCCCGAATGGCTTCATCTATTGGTTAACGAAGTTAGCGCCGGATTTCATTATGGGTCAATACTCCGGTGAAATGGAAGTCGCCGGGCATCAAGATTAAATCCAACGAATTTGGGGGGTAGTATACTAAAAAAGACTTGATCCTAGTAGACTCCTGTCATTTCCGTCACTCTCCCGCTTTGATGGTTCATATCTGATTGGTTTGAAGTGGTTTCATTTCATGTGGCATTTATCATATACTCCTCAAAAATATTCAAAACAATAAACAAATAAAAAAAAAAGAAACCCAAAATAAACAAAATATCCCACCTGTCTTATTCTACATTGCACGAGTTTCCCCGAACTGTGCATCACGGATCCTAATGCGCTCAAGCACTTGCCGACAGTTCTCGTCTTGACCCCCGCTATTTCAACTTCTCTACCATTCATGAACTCGCCCACTCACACCAAAGTCTCAATTAACCCTCTTCCTCGTCTTTCGAGTCCACGATAGGCTCTTCCACTGGCGCCCGAACAAAGACATTAATGAAACTCGCGATACTCCCCGCCAGAAGTAATCCAGCCGCAGCCCAAGTCATACCGAGGAACTTGTCGCCGTATCTAGCCGAAACGTTCGATCCGTCCCCGTGGGCATTAATCAAAGCCACGAATTCAAAGGCGACAACCGTGGCAATAATAGACGCTATGCTCATACTCAACGAGCCCAACTAAAGCCACAATTAGCGAGGTCACTTTTTTTTTTCTTCTCGTTTTTGGGCTCTGCCACAACGCAAGGTCTAATGCGCGCAGAGGTGCGAGCACCAAGTAAGGATCAGGAGATGTGGCTTACCACTAGGAACCCAAACTCAAATAGTCCCTGCTGGACCCTAGGCGCGATAAAGGATGACACCCGGGTTAGCAGTACGGCTCCGATGGCACTCACACCGATACAATATAGTACCGCCATTGACTGGGTGGTCAGTCGGAAAGCATGAAAATCATCGCTGATCACTCGTGGCCATTCTAACGTCGGGCCATGTGTGATACCATCGGTCCAGGCCTCGGTAGGATCAAAGGAGAAGAGGATCTGGCGGTCCGAACACTGAGTTACGTTGCGTGTGCCGCCCGGGGTACCTGGTTCAACTGTTCCCAATGTCCCTTGGCAATATGACATGACGTGGATGGAATAGAAGGTATAGGTGTCTGAGGTCGAATCGCCTTCTGGGGTGTATAGCTGTGACGCAGGTGGAGAAATTAGCCTTTGGAACTGTATGGTTGCTTTTTCTCTTGGTAGATCCGGGGAGAATAGTGAGGCGTACTGTCAGGAGGTCTGCATTATCAAGTAGGTTTCGTTGAGTCCCTGCGAATAGACATAATAGCGTAAGGATGAACGCTATGAACCCTGCTATTATGGGGAAGAGACCCTTGAAATCTGGTCGGGCCATTTCTGATGCAGGTGTCAGCAGTGCGGGGGCAGAGCCTCATCGTCATTTTGTCACTCACTTGAATATACTAGTGACGCTGAAATAATATGCAGGTAGAGAAAAAACCGAACTCTAGTCTGGGAAGAAAGATTAAGATCAGTATTGCGAATTAGATAGAAGCATAATGAAATATAATGACACTCACAGATCTGATAGTACCTTGTAATCCGTGATGCACTCAACCTGTCCGACTCGGTAACAACCACAAATCTACGATTCAGGCGTCCCTTCCATCCTTATATCTCAGCATCGACGCGATCGGTGGAGCTGGGATCGTGAATGCGCGCCATCATTCTCTGTGTGGGCTAACAAGCAGGAGGAAGCGAGGACAGGAGCGATCCCGCATATCGAGTGGCTGTCATCACGGGGATAATCCGCCGAAGCATGTCTCCCGCGATGGGAATGATCGTGAAGGACATTGAAGATCATTGATCGGTATTGTGGGTCTTGGTGGATCGTGTTTGGTTGGGTCGGAAGGGATGATGGAGAGCTTAGCTGTTTGGAATGTTGCCCGCCACTGGGGATCTTGCACACCACCGCCTCGATACGTGCGCCTATGGAATGTCAATGTCATTGACCAAGAAAAAAAAATACAGGAGACCGTGATTCTAAGAGGCAGGGTTAGTAAAGTATGAAGTAATATGTGGACGCCATATGGAAATGCTCTGCTCCTAGTGTAAGTGCGGTTGCTCTCGATCCTGGTGTGAGTCCATGTGATTTGTTACTCCAGGTCCACATACCAGAGATCATCGATCCATGGACGGCTAAGTGCAGCTGCCGATATTCAACAGTATCATGTTGGTCCACTTGAATCGCCCCCTTGAAGGTACCTAGATCGTGAAGTGTAGGGTGGTCTTGGTGATGCGTAAGAGGATCTCCGGGATTCAGATATCGTGTCATTATCTGCCTGAAGGATAGGTAGAGATCGCAGTAGAACTGAATTACGAACAAGACTAGTTTGAATTTTGAATTGGAAGTATTGGGGGTGCAAAGGGTTTGAATTGATGTATCTGAGGACCCAAAGAAGACAGGGGATCGTAAGATCTAAAAGCTCAGAGAAGATATACCCGGCAGCTAACAGGAAACAAAAATGGTCAAGCGTAGAGAAGAAGCTGATGCACACCCCAGTCCACCGACAAATCTCGAAGCTGCGAAGGAAGTGAATCTCATCATGGAAGCAGAACCCCGCCGCATAATAAAAGTAACCAGTCGTCATCACAGACAGGGAAGTGAGGAATTTTAACCATATCTTCAGAGCCATGTAAAGGCGAAGTGCAAACCCCAACGCTAAGCAGGACCCGTCAACGCGAACACCTACCACCGGCGAACCGGCGGGTGAGCACTCATGGGAACATCGGAGCGTGGGTGGGAACAACACGTTCATGGATGCCTGATGGGCCGCAGAGCCTTAATAAGCAGGACCCGTCAACGCGAACACCTACCACCGGCGAACCGGCGGGTGAACACTCATGGGAACATCGGATTAAGGAATACAGGCAACGCTCAGTATAACTGTGATGGGACGGAGTCAAATTCATCATGCGGTTTTGGGTCCTTGCATCACACAAGGGAACATCCAGCAACCCGACCAGCTTCTCAGTGGGTGTCTTCGGAAAAATCAGACTATCTAAGTGATCACCTCTGTCGGCCTTGGTGTAGAAGTCTGAAAGATTGATCGAGCCGGACAGGAGGAGGATGGTTGGGGAAAAGGAGGGGCCGGCAGGGGCGGCATCAATATAATGGTGATTGAGGTTGTGGCTTGTTGATGAGGTTTGTAAATGATTCGAGGAGGATTGAAGATTGGAGTTTGCACCTTTCCGTTGGACCTAAGGTCTTGAGAAGACCAAAACATGTCTCCTCTTAGCAAGGGTGTTGCTAGTGGCACCGTGGGAAGACTCCGTAGAGTCATAAAAGTACAATTCCCAGGATCAGACCATGGGCACGGAGAACTCACCCAGAGGGCTCATGTTGTGAGGCTGTTGCTGTGGAGTGGATTGGTCTTGTTGTGCAGTAGATTGGTAGCGGGACCTAAGGTCTTGAGAAGACCGAGGGTGTCTCCTCTTAGCAAGCGTTGCTAGTGGCACCGTGGGCGGGACTCCGTAGAGTCATAAAAGTACAAATCCCAGGATGAGACCTTGGGCACGGAGAACTCACCTGAAAGATTGGAAGATGATGGTTGAGAGGTCTCAAGCCAAGGCAACAGCTGGGAGTGTGGAACCTAAATGGTCTTGAGAAGACCGCATCTCCTCTTAGCAAGGTGTTGCTAGTGGCACCGTAGACACGCTCTGTAGAGCGGCTCCGTAGAGCAAAGAAAGTACAAAAAGCCCGGGAGAAGACCATGGGCACGGAGAACTCACGTGGATGGATGATATCTTGACAGCTGCAAGTGTCCGCATCGAGGTCGGAATTTTGAATGGAACCTAAGGTCTTCTTGAGAAGACCGAACGCATCTCCTCTTAGCAAGGGTGTTGCTAGTGGCACCGTGAAAAAGCTCCGTAGAGCGGCTCCGTAGAGCAGTAAAAATACAGAAGAGCCCAGGACGAGACCATGGGCACGGAGAACTCACCTGGAAGATTGAGCTTGCGCTACCATTGTGGAGTTGACTGGAACACGGAAAGCATAGAAAGCCGGTCAACACTGTGAAGTTGTTCCAAGAGAAGGTTGTTCAGGCCGGCAAAGCCCAGAGACATGCGCGCGTAGAAGATGTTAGGCAAGGCAACAGCCTAACTTGAAGGCAGCAAGGGGACCAGGACCAGTAAAGTGAATGTGGTCATAGCAACAGACAGAGCAGCATCAGAGGCAAGATTTGTCTGAGGAGAAGGTGAAGACATCTGTGATGCTGTCAGTGAACCAAACCAGGACAGTAGTAGGTTCAGTCAGCAGAGTCAAGTCACGTCAACAGGATGTTATCAAGGTGATGATGAGTAGAGACCGTTGTGTAAGGTCCTTTTTCTAGAGGCATGGTCAGTGAGGGGTCAAGAGAGGAACCCAGGATAAGGGACAAGGTAGTAGTGACTTAATGAGTGTCAACAGAGCCATGTCATAACAGCAAAGTGAGGTCGCGTCAAGGTTAAGGTGGGGTCATGTAAACAAGTGATGCAAGGCCATGGTGGGAGGATGGAGAAGATAAACAAGTCAAGCAGCTTGATGAAAGTGGTTGGGGGAAGAAGGAAAGAAGTTGGAAAGAGGGAGAGATCCCATAAATTTATACCCTGGGAGAAGGCAGCAAGATCACTCCTTCCAAAACGGGGAAAGTAGGCGAAAAAGGGGAAAGTGAGAGATCGATCTCGCTAAATGAAGACGACCGCAGCCAAATCCGTATAGTGAAGGATGTTTGCTCATTTCTACATCTCTCACTTGGAATCGACCAACCAGAAGCCAGGATCACAGAATCGCGTTTCCCAATGAGGCTCCCTAAGCGAAATCACCACGACATCGGATCAGGCATCTTAGAGTCCTGTATCATATCTGAGCCATGCTACTGGTCATCTACTCCCTGATATGTGTCTTGCTCCTTGAAGCTGTGATTTCCACCCATACAAATCCCAGTATACCGAAACACCTACGAGAGGACTTCGATACCTTGCAAAAATACACGCAAGTTCATATTTCGCCGTGTTGACTGCCATATGAATAGCCCTATATTTTCCTCAATATTGCTGATCCAACATTGGAAGTACTATATGAGCAGCTGGGCGCTATTTCCCCCAAAATGGTTCATTAATGCGGCCAAATTATTTATGCCCAAAGCTGATGCTAAAAAGGATTCTATAAACCTGGGCAGCAGGTCAAGTTCGGCCTTATAGAAGAAACCAGCAACCTTGGAAGACCAAGAAACGTTTCTGGCTATAGTGGATGTATATATCTTGTTCATGACTCTAAATTACAGTCACGGTCTTGCTTCCGAGTCAAATTGAAGTTCAACTTCAATACTGCGCCTTTCGAATCTCGGCTCAATGGCTAACCTATCATTGCGTTTCGGCATTGAAATTGTCAAACTAGCAGTACATTAGGATTCCATTTAAATGGAAGACTGGAATCCGGTAATATTCAAATTATTTTGCCGGTTCAATATACTTTAAGGCTGATTTTAAGATATAGTTTCCACATACTATTCCAATTTGGCTCATACTCCCTACTCCAGTCCCTTTCACAGCCTCTTGATCGACCCCCACCATTCCAAATGACAAAACACGAAAGAAAAGTTGAAGTGGAAGACCGACGGCCCCAATTTCATCTCTCTTATCAACAAGGCTCTCCTGATCACAGTCGGTCTTTCGGTGCTGGTTAAGTCCATCTTGCTCTTAAGTCCGCCTATCCCCGGGATAAATATTCGAACGAATCCACAGGTCGACGTAATGTCGATATATATCAACAATATAAATATGCATGTTTGACACCTGTTATTTAATTTCAACTTGTTAACAGACCCAACTTCAAAGCATTCGATCTCAATCAAAACCTCTGAGCAGACACCCCCAAAGCAAGTCTGCAATCTTCAAGATCCAACATGGCACGCCCAGTCCACCTCCCCAACCTCACCACCAGAGAGGCCATCCAAGATGCCGTCTACCGTTGCATAATTGGCTTCGACCGCCATGACCATGAGATGTTCGAATCCTCCATGACAGGCGAGGACGCCGTTTTCGAACTTAAGATTGGCACCGGCGAGCCGCAAATCACCACTGGCGTTACCGCTATGAAAGAAGGCGTCTTAAAAGCTGTCGGTCCCCTGGATACCCTACACATTACCAGCAATTTCCGTATCAACTACACAGAAGGCGCAAACACTGCTTCTCTGACGGCATATGCACAGGCACAGCATTGTCCGCCTGGACGGGGTGCTGAGCCAGACGGTCCGAAGTTCATGTCCGGAGGAGAGTATCGAGTTGACCTAGTCAAGGATGAGAGTGATGGGCTATGGAAGGCGTCGAGATTTGTTGTGGATATCGTTTGGGTACAGGGTGATTATTCCGTGATGCAGTCTGCGCACTCCGAGTAAAGAGGGTAGATACCCACGTGGTAGAGATGGATAAATATATTGAATCTATATTCAGAGTCTTTTACTAGGTTTAAGTTCAAATTGCAATCCTCGCTAGACTCCAGATGTCTGAGAAAGGTACGCCGGGCAAACATTGACACTATCTTAGCACACCTGCATCTATGTATGAAACATTTGAATGGCATGAGATCACCTGGGCATTCGGACTCAGATGAGCCGTGGAGAGATAAACTTGGACTGATGTTCCTCAGAAGAATTGGTGGTCAACTGGCGTGTCTCTTCGCAAGCCCTTCAGACATAGGCACGGGTCGGCAACTTGAACTTGAATGATGCCCCCACTGGCACATGTGCAGTTTCAAGTTCAAGTTGTTCGGGTGCAGACTCGGAATTTCAAGTTGTGCTTCCCGGTTCAAGATCAACATTCGATCTTTAAATGTTCGTTCAAATCTACTCACTTCAAATCATGACCTCCGAGTCCGTAGTCCGGCTAATGGTTACTCGAAAATACCCAGATGTTTCACGGGCCATAAGGTAGCCGCCACCAGAAATTCTGAATATACATGATATCCATTTATCGCACTAGTATGTACTAGTATAACCTTCAATTTGGTTGAACTTGAAGATGCATGTGGTGTGGCTTGGCTGGCTTGGCATTATCTGAGCCCTAATAGCATTCCATATTGTAGGCGAGGAAGATGGATACCAATATGATAATGGCATGCACCTCAATATGATGTGAGCAGCCGGGCCGAATGTAACCTTCCACTGGCAGATGTCGTGTGCTTAATACCACATGCAGTAAGAATCTAGATTCTAGGTGTAAATTTTCTAAATGTAGCATGACACCCAAGTAGCCCATCTTGCTAAGGGTGGAGATCATCTGTCATGTAGTTTAAGCACACTCAGTTGATTTCAAACAACGCCCGGAGCGCCTCATCCAACCCGTCTAGACATTTTAATACTAAAATAAATGTTGGAATCAGGGAACACGAAAGACGGCCATTTTCGTGACCCTCGTCCAGACCGGAGCGCTTCTTTTGTCGGATGCCATCGTTGCGGATCCTGTGCCCCGCTGAGGAAATATTGAATGGATACCTTACCTACCTCTAATGGGGAGTTGGTTATGTACAAGATGGAACATGTTACGTACAATAATGTGTCAAGATGGGGTGGGAATATTTCATCCAAGCGCCATGTGGCAGATAAAGCTATTCCGTATTGAGAAGGAAGCTCATCGCCTTGGCCCTTGGGTCCTTGGCTCAAGACCAGGAATAGCTTGGGGCGCTTTCCCCAGTCTGGAAACATTCTAGAAGGTGGCTGGGCTTCTGCAAGAGTCGGTACATGTCGGCATTCGGCTCAGCTATCTTGATATCTGCGCCCCGTAAGAAAAGTCACTGTCATCCCTATTGGCTGCTGTCCTGGAGCTAGTCTTTGATTTCCGATAATAATCTAACTCCGGTACACCCGAGTCTCGGCAGTCCCTTGCGGTTCCTGGAAAGAAGCTTTGATAGACGGAATACCCGCGTCATATTTAAGATCCTGAAGGTGACCCCGACCGGGCGCAACACGGAGACTAGATGATCAGTTCTTAAGTTTTGATGTGCAATGATGTTTTGCCCGAGAAAAGCAAAGAGAGATAGAAAAAAAGCAAGAAATGGCAGAAAAAGAAATTGAGTGCGAAGTAGCCTTGCCACGGTAGAAGAGACGGGTACATACTCCGCACACAGGTATGCATAGCTCCTGCAGCCGATATGAAAGTGAGTACATAAGCGGAAAAGATCAAGCGCGCACTCGTCAGCAGAGATAATATTCAGTCCCGCAATGATGGACAATCAACGGGTCAGTGGGGCTATAGGTCCAAGTTGTCTTTGAGCGATGTACTTCCTATGCCGATCCGGATGACATGAATATCAGGTTATGAGGGGAAGATACGGGGTGGGTTCCGTATCCGAGTCCGTATTGTTTTGTGCACAGCATATGTATCGGAATCTGTCCTAGCATACCAAGACTGACCAAGAAAGCCCCAAGAGCGCCCAAGAGAATCCAAGATAATCCAGGTCCGGTTCTTCCAGCTTGAAGCGGGGAGCATCCGGCCACCCAAGGGCGCTAAGGGGAGCATGTGCGCTCACCCGGGCATTTAACTGGTTGATGGGGCAGCATCTCCCCAGATGCTAGCGTGGAAGTTAAAACGCGGCAACGTCAGATCCTTTCGAGGGTCCTGCACTCCGTACTGTGGACTGTTGCGAAGCCCTACAGTAGCTCAATAAGATATGATGCAAGATCTGACACTAGTCACAAATCAGGCAATTCGGCACGTGTGCACACGTTTGTGTGCACGTGTGGGAAAATTCGGTTGCGTTCCTGGAATTTGGCCTGGTTGGAACCATTGGAATGTACCCGGGAGGCGAGAGAAGGGTGTTCTTGACTCGGGAGATATCCTTTTATCTCACCATCCTGCATTGTTTCCCTGTAAAATCAGAAGCATTATGCTGATCAACTTGATCCTGGTTGAAGGCCGTTTCAACCCCTCACGCGACCACCTGTCGGTCTGGGCGTTAGTGTGGGATTGAATTGGAGCAGTGGTGGACTCCGCAGATCTAGTGTTCCTATTCTCGTAGGCGGTGTATGCAAGAGTTGCAGATGTGGACGGGATTCTGCCCCCACGTGCCACAATCATTGGCTGGCGGGGAATCAGTCGAGTCCCAGTGACCCCACTAGTCTGCATTCGTCGAATTCGTGCGAACCACAAATTTCCTAAAATTTTAAGAATTTTTCCCTTATTTCCATTATTTCCATATTTTTTGATAATTTCGATATTTTTTCGTCTTAGGACTGAATCCCGAGACGCGTTGTTGGATGTGGAATTTTGTGGAGCTTGCCACACTTGAATCATTGTAGTCTAGTACCTAATGCCTAGTAATTGCCCAGAAAATGGTCCAGCACGAACTTGGCTGGGTCTTTCTCTTCCGTATCTCCCGTTCTTTCCTAAAAAATTCCTTATAAGACCTGGCAATCCGGATTAGGAACTTCACCCTAACCTTTTCTTCCCTCCTACTACCTCCCCCTCCTACCTTCCTCTCCTCCTCGACGTGGGCTACTCTTGGGTCGTTCTGGTTCAAATAGACTCGCCATCCTCGCTTGAAATTGTCCCGTCAAGCTCGGCAGTCACTTCGCCATGGCTGATTTCGGACTACGGGCCCCCCATGGCCCTGATATGACAGGCACACATAACCCATTGGAGGATATGCACGCTCACGAGAGGGGTGCTTTCGACGAGCTTATTCGACCGGACGACAGCTATACCAAGGATGGAACATACTGGGCGGATTTGCCATTAGGGCAAAAGGTCAAATTCGTGAGCTCCTACGATGCTGCCGAGGCCAAACGCGAACTCGGTACCATCTGGGGAATGGTGAAAGAGGACCCTCTTTCGCCTATCTCATATTACTTTCGAAACATGGTTCTACCCGGTGCCGGTCTCGGGTTGGAAGGTTATGTGCTCTTCTCAATTGGCAACATCAAGCCTTTGTTCCAAAAAACTTGGCCTGAGTGCTGGGACACTGCTACAACGTGTAACCAGCAGTGGATCAATGCTGTGGATTACTTGGAAATTATTGGAATTATCTTTGGACAAATTTTGGTTGGAATCATTGGTGATTGGTATGTCTCAGAAAAAGCAGAGGAAAAAAAAGCACTGGGGCAAGAAACCCCGGAGAGAGAAGATAACTAACGCGGAAATATAGGCTCGGTCGTCGCTGGGGTTTGATTCAAGATGCTACTATCATGTTGATTGGATTATTGATGCTCACAGCCGCATGGGGCGTGACCATGAATGGCTGGATTATTTGTTATGCGTGGTCGCTGTTCTTCTACAGTGTCGGTGTTGGTAAGTTGACCATCCGCCCTCAGGAAAACGGCTAGAATTCTAATCATCGATATAGGTGGTGAATACCCTATGACTGCGACAAGTGGAATGGAAAACGCTGTGGGCTCAGGAAAGATCTCGACCAAGGAGGATCGTCTGCACCGTGGTCGTAAAGTGACCAGTGCCTTCTTGATGCAGGGCTGGGGTCAACTTTTCAACCAGCTACTGCTGATCATTTGTCTCCTCATTTTCCACCACGGCAGCGGCAACCCCCCTTACTCCGAAGTGGCAACACAATGGACCTACCGAATCTCCTTCGCCATTCCTGCGGTGGGAACACTCTGGCTGGTATACTTCCGTGCTTACCACATGAAGGCGGCTAGCAAGCAGTTAACCGCAGCCAAGAAGAAGGCGTCCGTCACTGGTTACGATGTTGACTCGTTGGCTCTCACATTCAAATACTTTGGTCCCCGGTTGATTGCCACGGCTGGTGGCTGGTTCTGCAACGACATGTTCTTCTATGGCAACAAGCTTTTCCAGAGTGAATTTATCTCTGTGATTAGTCCATCCAGTAACTCCGTTATGCCGACCTGGTTGTGGAGTTTAGTCAACATCGGAGTATCCCTCGTTGGTTACTACTTTGCTTCCTTCTTTATCGACAACAAGCTTTACGGTCGCAAGAAGATGCAAATCTTGGGTTTCATCATGTGTTTCGTTCTGTACGCAATTCCCGGTTTCAAGTACGCTTACTATACCGATTCGAAACACATCAAAGCTTTCCAGGCGATGTACTTCCTTGGCTCGTTCTTCAACCAATTTGGCCCGAACTCTGTGACTTTCCTTGTTGCTGCTGAGGTGTACCCTACTCCTATTCGTGCCACTGCTCACGGCTTGTCTGCCGCAGCCGGTAAATCCGGTGCCCTTTTGGCAGCTGTTCTTTACAACTACATCTCCAACCAGACTAAATTCCTGGTCCTTCCTTGGTTTGGTCTGGCGGGTGCCATTGTTACTTTCTTCTTCCTACCCGACACAACCGGACTGGATCTCAAGGAGCAAGAGCGTCGCTGGCAGTACATCCGACGGGGTGAAGAGAAAGAATATCACGGCCCTGCAGTCCACCCCAAGCACCTGTCATTGTACGAGCGCTTGGTCCTGCACCTTGATCGCAACTATGATGCCGAGATGGACTACCAACACAAAGTTGAGGAGTACCGTGTCGAGTGGGAGTCTGCTATGGCCGCAAAGTTCGCTGAGAAAGACCAAGGCGAGGAAAGCTTTGAGGACACTGACGACTCCCTGCTGGAGGGTCACGTCCACACCTACTTCCACCGCACCAGCCCCATGTTCAAGGGCATGAGCCCCTTGGAGAAGCCTGGATCTTCTATGAAGAAGGAGAAGGATGAGTTCAAGCTTCCCCCTGCGGCTGAGGTTGATGAGGATGTCTATGTCAATGCTGAGCGACATGACAACCCTGCAAATGTTCGTGTAGCTTCTTCTGAGGAACAAACATTATCAGATGCCAACGGGGACGCATATACCAGTGCGCAGCACACATTTACCAGTGAGCAAGTTCAGCAACACACATTTTCGAGCGAGCAACGCACATTCTCGAGCGAGTCACATACATTCTCATCGAGTGAGAAACACTCATAGGGTGGTCAACTAGAGACCTTCCTAGTACATATTATGTTTTGTTTTTGGCATTGTTTTTGGTTTTTGTCTTTTCATGGGGTTTTTTTGGAAAAAGTTTCCTTCTCTCTTTCTGGGCTGTTTATATTGGATCAAGCGCATTAGACCGCTTGCATTGGACATTGCATGACTTCAAGTTGCATTGACATGGCGCCTGTTTATAATTAGATGTTGATACCTCACACACCCTGCTCCTTTTCCAGGGCTACAAATGATCATGGATTCTATCGATTAGAATTCGGTTTCTATTGAACTTATACGAGCATGACTCGGCGCATTACTTCTCATTAAAATCAGTAACATTCAAAAATTGCATGTGAATACACACATCTTGAAAATTTGACGTCAGAACTATTTTTCTTCTTCCCCTGGTTCTCCTTTCTGGTCAGGTGGCTTCACGTCAGGGTCAACTGGTCAACTGCCCGCTCCAGGGCTCTCTTATTGCTTACATAATCAGTCTCTTTTTACAGCACCCCACCTGAAGTATCTACTTGCACATCACAAAAGAAATATCACATTCGAATAAGGCGGCCTGGAAGAAGCCGAGAAACAAGCCCCATGAATCTCTTCGCATTTGGATCCAACGGATCAGGACAGTTGGGACTTGGCCACGAAGAAGACGTATCCACACCACAACCATGTCTCTTCACGCAGCAATATACAGACCCAGTAGAGTCTGAAAACCAATCAATGCACAAGATCGTTCAGATAGTCGCAGGCGGAAATCATACCCTGCTATTAACAGAACAAGGCCATGTTTACGCCTCGGGATGCAATACAGATTGGCGCTGCGGTCCGGATCCAAATACCCTGGACTCTTTTATCGAAGATCCGCCGCAACATGGCGGAGAGAATCTTTTACGCTTTAGGAGAGTCATTCTCACAGATCGTATGACTGGATTCAGGATAGACACATTCAAACATGTCTCTTCCACGTGGGAGGGATCTATCCTTGTTGCGAATGCAGTTGTCAATGCCGGAGACGAGAAGCCCATTTATCAAGATAAGGTCTTCGTTCTTGGATCATCGCCAAAAGGGGAGCTGGGTCTGGGAGTTGATGCTGGTACTACAATGATCATCCCCGGGACATGCATACCCAATTTTCCACCTACAGGAACCCAGATCACAGCGCTGGCGAGCAGTATGGGACACACTGTTACTGTTCTTTCAAATGGAGAAGTTTATGGTTGGGGCGGGGCGCGGAAAGGGCAGCTCGGCGATGAATTGAAGGGAGAGAAAATTGTCTGGACACCCAAACGCATCACTGGGATTCCATTTCCCACAACGGGAGCTGTATGCGGACGAGAATTTACTGTTCTACTTGGAAAGAAGACAGAAATGGAGTTCACGGTGCTCGGGGATAGAGCAAATAGATGGGGTATATTGGATGTGGTGAATTCGGAGGGACTACGGACACGGATACGAGAACGGAAGACGGACGGAGCTAAGACTGAAGGCGAAGAAGGTACACGCGAGCAAATACTGGGAAAAGCTAGTGTGGATTCTTCCTCGGCGGGTAAGTGGAGATTGGGGCAGATTGGGGCTAGTTGGCATGGAATATATGCTCATGTTAATCTTGGCGAGGCTTCACCCGATGCTCACGCTGGCTCTATGGAGAAATCCGACACCATGCTTATTGCATGGGGCCGGAACGATCGTGGCCAGCTTCCTCCGCCTGATCTGCCTGCTTTGGATGAGCTTGCTGTTGGTAGCGAGCATGTCCTTGCCCTTCTGCGTGATGGGTCCGTGGCCACCTTTGGGTGGGGCGAGCATGGGAATTGTGGGCCAGAAACGGATCCTCACGGCAATGTGGCCGGGTTATTCAAGTCGGTTCCTCTAGCCGATGTACTAGCTGATCGGAAGAGGGTGGTTGGTGTTGGGGCTGGATGTGCGACGAGTTGGCTGATTGTGGATTGAGCTCATGTCTTAACCCCATACTCCGTCGGAAGAGAAACAATGAGAACATGCGTCCGATGAGTTGGTCACCCGGCAATATCTTTAGTCGAACAGACCCAGTCCACGGACCTATGAGGTGTTAGATCTATTGCCAATATGAGAGGATAAGGTGGAGAAAATACCTGTGACATGCGCTGTGTCGGTGGGATCCCCATGCCGTCTTGAGCTGTCGGATCTTGTGATGTCCGAGAATTTGAGAAACCTGGCTCTGCGTCACGCAGTGTTCCTTCGAACGTGTCCTGGATATAATTAGCAACCTTGGAATACACTTGGTCTCGGAAGATCGTAACATACCTGACCGCCTGTTGCATCCCACCCAAGAATATCCTGTGGCTCCTCCTCTTCGTTCACCTCATCCCACTGTCTGTCGTCATCCTGAGGCACGAAAAGACTATCGAAGTCCATCGAGGCCGATGCTGATGTCAGATTTGAAGTGTTCTCCGAAGTTGGTCGCTGGGATAGATGTTCCTGCGTTGAAGTTCCATTCAGCGGCCGGATAGATCTGTTCCGTGACAGAGGAGGTGGCATCTGTGAATTGGGTGTTGGACGCAAAGAATCGGTTCTGCTAAATGAGATCGGGGCAGGCGTGGCTGCGGGAGCAGGTGTTTGCCGTGAGAGCTGAGGAAGTGAACCCCGTGTCGAAGCAGGTACATCTTGGCCGTCTGATTCACCACGAGTCATGATCGTAAACTCGGCATTGATTCCCTCAAATCCATATGCTAGTTGGAGTGGTTTACAAGGTCGAGTGTATCGCGCCGTGACCGTGGCACTACTCGTCTCAGCGTGAGCAACCACTGCCTTGAAGTCTTTAAGGTTCATGGCGATATGCATGTTATCCTCGACGAGAAATTCTTCAAAATCCCTTTTGTCGGTTGCGACTGAAGTATGCACTGGGAATTTTAGAATCTCTGTAAAAAAAATCATTAGACAAGTACCGACAACGCAGAATGTATCATCAACATACCCTTTCCGTCCATGACCTTGGTAGTAAAACTAGTGAAAATAGCTCTTTCACCATCAGAACAAATATCCAGCTGCTCTGCTGATGGGCTGAAGTGTTCCATAATTTGCTTCAAGAACCTTGGATCCGCGATCCACTGATTACTCGTATTTCGCCGATCAAACACCGCATGTTGAATCGCAGCGGGCTCATAAGTGAGTTTGTATGATTTGATCACGTCAAGTCCACAAATCATCTTGACAGTCAGCCGGCACTCAGTTTGCCCGGGCTCTTCGTGCAGTTCCATTTCACAGCGTTCTACTGCTGTGTCTTTGTTGCGATCGACCCTCCCACGGAAGACAGAAAGCAAGGCCTGGGAAGAGCATCATTAATTTCAAACATCACATCTATCTCTCACACTTGGACAGCTTGATCCCAACCTTAAGTAATATCTGACAGTAAAACCGATCGCTACCCTGACTTTGGAATGAGGTCCGATTACTTCGATTAATGCTGAACTCATACGACTCAAAGAATGCATCTTTTTCGCACACGAAAGAAGCGAATGCTGTCTTGGTAGAGTTAAGTGCACTGAGCCGGAGCTGGAATTTTGAAATTTGCGTTAGCCTTGTACCTGACAGCCGTATAGATGCCAAGCTGATCTCACTAAGTCATTTTCGGCCTCGATGGCGACGGTGTCACTAAACTTCGCGAGGCATATCAGTGCATCATGAAGCCGCACTAGAGCTGGTGGGGCCAGTGACAACTTGAGGCTCGTCATTTTCAGGCTCGAACTGTTATCTGCGATGTATTTGCCATTGAAGGTGGGTCTTGAGAATAGGGAATGGGGAATTGTCGAGATTCGCGTCTCGCGCGCCGTGTATTACATAAGCCATACTATGTTTGAAGTGGAAGTGTATGAAGCACATCTGGGCCATAAATAGTGTAATGCTGTATATTTTATCATTTTAGATGATATCTAAAATTGAGTAGAGTTTTCGCATTTGGATAAATCAATTTAATTCACTCAGTATACACACACAAATTCAAACAGGATAAGCCAAAAGACAAACTATATGAAAGGAAAGAAATTCACTCGCAAGAAAATGGAACGATAGGAACTTGAACTCGGGATGAATGGCCGGGGTCACTTAGAGATACCAAGATCTATAGGAAACCAGTAGGCAAATCACTTCCCATCGTAGATCATATGCTCAGGCATATCAAAATCGCCCATCCAACGGTCAGCCTCCTCCACCTGATCCTCAAGGATATGACGGGCCGTGACTGCAAAACGCAGTCCTCCTTCAGGCTCGACACAGTGCTAAAATGGTCAGAAAAAAGTCACAAGAGGGGCAGAAAGCTAAGGAGATGTAGCTTATACGAGAAATCATTGACATACCTCATAATACTTCTGTAGATTTGCCCCGTTCATAACAAGCATATGGCCGTGATGAAGTTCTATCTTCATAAGAGGCGGTGCAGTATTCCTTTTAGTGAGCTTGATAATTTTCTTTTGCTCTTCAAAGTATTGTCTCGCAGTGAGCTCGCCCGCCTCATGTCGATCTTTCAGTTCTTTCCGAGCTTCATAATCGCGACATCCTACAAGTACGGGATCATCTTTGAGGGGTTCGTTATTACTTCTCACACCCTCGAAGTAAGACTTCTTCATGCGGACAAACATGGCGGCTCTTGCGCCCAAAGAAAGTGTAACAATAGTCGGACCTAATGTCTTCTCTCCATCATCATGATACTAAAAACATAGTTAGCGTTGAAAACAATGTTGTCGCGGATTTGATGCGAACTAACCCCGATATCCATGCCATTTGCGAAACCAAGAATAAGCACCTCATTTGGTTTCTTGTACTCGAAATTCGAGTCGTGGGCCACTTTCTGAGTAGCCCATAGTAAGCGAGCATAGGCACGATGCATATCTGGGTGAGTCTCCTTGAGAGGCTGTGTAAGTGTTGGAACGACAAACTTGTATGGCATTCCCTGACGGTTCATTAGTGAAGAGAATCTCGATAGGATATTCGGTTTTTTTCACTCACAATATTCCGGAGGAAATGTCCGGTGGCAGTTCCAGTAACTAGGAAGAAAAAGCCAGTCGATTAGTCTCATAGTCCTTTTGTGAAAAAGAGCCAAAAGTCAGACCGTGTCACTCACCAAATGCAGTTCCAAGACGATGTCGTCGAAGACCAAGGTCGTTAGTTTGAAAGCTTTTGAAGAGATAGTCAGGTCCAAAATCTCTCGCATTCATTTCAGAGTTCGATGCCAGATGTGTGATTGTTCCCACATCACCGATTTTATACTGGATTCTGCGATAAGGACTCGCGGAAGTCACATCAAGCTCAACTTTGACTAAACTTGAGACTTCAACCCTAGGAGATTCATAAAAGGAATCGATATCATTGGGGGGAGGAGAAAGGACCCAGTTGATTGGTACTGCTCGAGGATTGAGCATGAGTTTCCAGGGGCATTCTTCCTTGGGTTCCTGGTTTGGACCATCAGAGGCCTCGGGCTCAGGTGCGCATTTCCAGCCGAGAAAATGCATACGAGGTACACAGTTTCCGCATAGTGGACATGTTATGCCCGTATTGGCCATGGTTCCAACTCTGTACTCATCCTGGTTCTCATCAGTTATCACTGGAGGCTTTGTAACCAATGTATAATTGAGCCTGCCCAAGTATTTTTCCACATTCCATTCGAATCGATAGGAGATGAATGTAGGATGATACGAGAGATCCTGCATGTGGGGTGCGGTATCAACTCCATCAATCTTCCAGAACTTTGTGCATTTGTGGTTCAGGCACATCCAACCATCTTCATAGATGCGATAGTGCTCCGAATGACATGTAGAGCATTCGCGACATTCCGGTCGCGTCTCAAAGTCTCGGTCGGTAGGTGGGGGAGGAGAGCCTTTTACAGCCCACCAGCTCTTCTTCTTGAGATCAATCTTCTGGAGACGAACTAACATTCCGACATGTTTACCCATTTGCCCGTACCAGATATCAGTGACAAGAAAGAAATCCATGACATTGAATCGGTGCGGCATCTTGGTCTTGGTAGCTGTGAATCTATCGCCTATGAGCCGTATCAGTCAATAACTCTTAGATTAAAATATCTTGATTGATTCGATCTCGAGGTCGGGAATTGGCATACCCATAATAATACCAATAGGTTGACCTAGCTCTACAGACTTGAGCATGTCTTTTGCAGTGATCAAGTCATCGAATGTTTGGTCTTTGTATAGCTTCAGTTCGCCCGAATCACCATCTGCCGAGTAAGCTCCTCCCCTAACCCGAAATTTCAATTAGCAACTTATCGAGCCAGAGTAGAAGTGATAGAAGTAATTTTGGAATCTACCTACATTCGTGTAATGATGATTTCTTCGTCCACATAGGCCCGCATAGCACCAGTGGGGCCATCTAGTAGAATTCCATAACATCCTCGATCAACCGTCGCTTGTGTGCCTGCCCAATGAGCCTTGAACCATACAAGTGCCGCACAAAGGTCAGGACGGAGCTGCTCAAGGAGGAGACTATGTTAGTCTGTGATTCTGAAGACTCGAATATTCGAGTCTAGGTCACGGTCGTATGTCACTTGCCTCAGCCCACGCAGGCGGTCTCCCATCACATTCTGGTAAATGGCTGAGATCTAAAATAGCATTTCAAATTAGACATGTATTCATTTTAAACTTTTGTACTTGAAGAAATGAGGTATCTACCTGGTCCTCTTGGCTTGGCCTGACTTTGTCTCGGCTTTTGAGGGCCACTAGGTTTCTTCCTCACCCCTGACGCTCTCTTCCTCTTATTGCTTGGTGGTTGATCAGAACTCATTTTTGTATAGAGGAGATGAGTTCAAATGGTTTGAGGTAAGGACAAATGACTTGGGATGAAACAAAATTTAACATAGAAATGGCTTCGTATTATGTGGAAAGAAAGCAATCAGTCATAAAAGGCGCAAGTCAACAACAAAGCCGGGACTCGAAGGCCTCCAGAATGAAATAATTCCTTGATCTTCCAGAGCATTCTGAAAGAGAGAAAGAACGAGGTCAAGGTCAGGCTTGTCAAAGGAAGTTTATCAAGTATTCATTCAACAGATATCAGCTTCGTAGAACATATTTCTTTTTCTCTTTATCGCAACCTTGGAACGGGGCGTCGGACATTCATGAAAGCGTTGTGAGATCCACTGAGGACCTGGTCAGCGAATTATCATCATCCAAAAACGCCATATCTCTGCTCAAAGACTTGTGAGCTAGGATCAAATGAGTAAAAAAAGAATTCGAAACTTTTGGATTTGAGAGTGCTTTGGTTTTCTCAACTGATTGGTTGCAAGAGGTGAGTCAGGTCGAGCATAACTATAATGCGGTTCTACTGAAAAAAAAAGAAAAAAAAACTATGGTGTGAGGAGTCATGACTTGAGACCAAATAGACGCAAGGATATCTGTAAATTTGATAAACATAAGACTATATAGTAGCATTTCAGAACTCGGACCAATTCATCAGCAATTAGATAGCTCAGTGGCCGTTCTATGGGCTTTCGTCGCTCTCAACTTTCTCACCCGCTTCATGGACGCTCACACGGCGAATAGCTTCCTCCAAATACTCCGGCTTAAGCTGACCATGCTTGTCGTAGTGATAAGGCTCCTTAATGGAGATGGTCACAGCATTAAAAACGTTGGTAGATTTCTTGAAGATGGCGTCCATCTCTTCGAGTGAGCGATATCGTGTTTCTGGGAAGAAAAAGTAGACAACAGGGAAGATAAAGGCGTTTCTGCTATAATTAGCTTGAGTATCCCTTGTATTCTGCCCCATGGAACCGAGGGACAAAGGAAAGTTGAAGACTCGAACTTACATAACTGCAAAAATGATGTAGGTCTTATATCCGATACTGTTGAATGACACTGGAGTGATCATGACGACCATGAAATTGAAGATCCAGTTGGCACTATTCAGGTGTTAGTTAGATCGTACGGTCATATAATTTCGACCATTTCGTACCTTGTGGATAGCGCATTGGTAGGGGCCCGAATCCGAAGGGGCACAATTTCTGCTGGGTACAACCATGTCATTCCAAGCCAACCAATGGCAAAGAAAGTGTTGAATACGAAAAGGAAGACGGCTTGTCCGATACCAGCTTGGCTATCATTGAGATGAGTCAAGCGATAATTGGTACCCGCCAAGACGGCCATCGAAATTGACATTCCAGCAGCCTGTTTGAGAAACGCTGTTAGTCGACAAGATCTGCAAAGCACGAGATTATGCACTGTTAACCTACCCCAAAAAGCATGAGTGGGCGACGTCCAACTTTCTCGATGATGAAAATTGGAATAAATGCGGCCATCAAATATTCTGTACCGTTGCATGCAGCTAGCAACTTGGGGGTATTTCCCTTTCCGAGGCCAATCTCCTTATAAAGTGAAGGTGCCTGGGGATTTCTATTAGCAGAGGCCATGAGAAGTGGTAGTATGAGAGGGAAGTGATTATCTCACATAATAAGTAATCAGATTGATTCCAGAAATCTGCTGGAACATCTGATTGATGTAAGCAAGAGCAACTCGGTGAAACTCTCGGTATTCGCTCATTTTGAAAAGACTTCTATATGAGCCCTTGTTCATTTCCTTGACTGTTTCCTTAATATGTAGGAGTTCGTTTTGGATATAGGGGTCATCTTTCGGTTTCTCGTTGAGGCACTCAAGGATGTCCAGTGCTTCATCGTCTCGGCCTTGCATCACAAGCCATCGGGGAGACTCGGGTAAGTTGAGAATGGAGGTGAAAATAATCATGGCAAAGATGATCTGGAAGGCGAGTGGAAATCTCCAGGCTACCTCAGACTCTCCGATAAACGCCATTCCTGATTCATGATCATTAACAAGTTGACTTCATTGAATTGCGAAAATATCTGCTCACCATAGTTGATCCAATAGCTCAGGGTAATTCCAGCTGTGATCAGCATACCCTCAATCATGACCATCTTTCCGCGATCATGGGCCTTTGCTGATTCTGACTGCCATGTAGGTACTGTACTTGTGTTCATACCATTTCCAATTCCGGTCACAATGCGACCCACAATGAAGTGTGGTAGGTGGTACGCGGTACATTGCAGTAGTGCTCCTGTGGCCATAATACAGCAGCCGCAGAAAATAGTGCGTCGTCGACCAAGGGGATTTCCAATGAATATCGTCAATATAGCTCCACAGAAACAACCCAAGTTATACGAGGCGACAGAGATTCCTTGATTCAGACTGCGTTGCGATTTGATAGACGGGGAATTCGCGATGAGTGGATCATCTGGATTGATTTCTGGGAAGTACTTGATAAAGGACGGTAGGTCGAGGAGACCACCTGTTACGCCTTGATCATATCCAAATAGTCTGAAGCATTTATTAGCCGATCAATATGATCTCAAAGAATATGGTGTTTCATTCATGAAGCGGCACTATCCGTACAGGAAATCAAGACTCCCAAGAGAGCTGATAGCAAGGTTGAGAGCCCTGCCTCTCCAACCAAAATACTTTGGAAATCCAAACATGGTAGTCAAACGCCACGTATAGATTCGAAAGCCACTGGCGAAAGTCAATTAGTACATCAAGACTCAGGGAAAAAGAAAGCCGACCATACTCAGGCTATATATAGCACCCATTTCATTACAATCTCCCCCGGCTCGACAAATGCGGCATTCCGGGGTAACTGGATTTACCCCAGCATTGGGGGAATGGCCAAGACCTGAAGCCAGCCATCGATTGCTCGTGCGCAGCGGGAATGGGAGTTCCGTGGGGTTAGAATCTGGGGCGGGCACCTCATCCATGGATGAGAACAGTTTTCTGAGTGGCTCAAGGGTCCACTTTTGCGCCTTTCCCATTGATAACAACGCCTCTGCCGTCCAAGAAAGACCTTCTTGGCAGGTGAATCAAATGGCCCCCGTCATCCGTATAGCTTCGCTTGGCGGCGTGGCATAACTTGGCGGCTCACTCCGAAGGGAACGTGCAAGAGTCATGGAATAGACGGAGTTTCAACATACTATCCAATTAATCTCCATGATTCCGGCCTGGTCCGAACAATTTACCAACCACCTGGAGGCAATTTATCTGGGGCCTTACCTCGTATTTTACTACTCTTTCTACGTCATAAGCGTGATCCGTCACGTTCAGAGATTATAACAACCTTGGACACAACTTCTGGGCGCCCAGCGAGCCAAGAAGCACTCGGCGAATTATTCATAGGCAGAAATACTACTCGAGATTGTTTATGACGAAAGAGGACTTCTTAATGGTTCCCGTGTTTCTTTTATCATGCTCAGGCTGCTTTTGATTTCTTGCATTAAGTGCGAGATATGCCTCATTTGCATGGAAGAGTGCAGTACGTGTCGAGCTCCATATGAGCTTGTCACGGTTTTGAGCAGTCTTAGCCCTGTGTCTGGAATATCAAAAGGTACTACTGTGCATGTGGGCGCATCGTCCCGAGGTTCCTAATAGATAGACATCAATCGTTTCTATCTCTATATGTCATATGAGCCTCACTATTGCTTGGAGGGGACGGCACATGGATGATAACTAATATTACCACCGTCTTCATCTCCACTACTCAGCCCGCGACCAAGTAGCACTTGAGAATTGTCCGAAGGCTCACTCTGTCGTCATATTCTCCTCAAGAGCGCCAATTTCTATGAGTTCCTGTCTAAGGTGCATAGGAATCTAAAGCTTGGACCCTTTCAAGTTTGGCGGAACAGTATCATGAGCTCCGGATGTAATAGCGGCTTGAACATGGCGCCGATCATAGCCCTCCTTGTATATGCGCATACTCTTAGAGAGATGATCTACAAAGAACATTTGAAAGTCATTGGAAGCTTCAAGTTGTTTCATTTCGTGGATTATGTCGAATGATCTCCAAGGTGGATATGCAAGAATAAAACAAATTAAGCCACATACAATTTGGGTGCAGCAGACTCAGGCTCCTCTGAAGGTAGCCTAAAGATCACCTTCAATGACTTCCACCAAACACGAACAACATAAAGACACAGCGTACTAAACGAAATCCATGCAAGGACAACGAAAACCACCATGATCCAGGGTGAAATCCACCCAAAGACCTCGACGGGGTCAAATCCCATCCAATCCTTGAACTTATCCACCTGTTCCAGAGTCCTTTCTAGGTCAACGTCCATTTCAGCCAGTTTTTCTGGGCCAAGGTTCGCCATTTCATCGCCGTAGATATGGAATGCATAGATAGCACCGCTCAGGAAGGTCAGCCAACCCATGAGGATCAATTTCAATATCACTTGGTATGTCCAGGCACAAGCGAAGAAGAATAACACCAGCGCATCGCGGCGTGATTGGCGGTGGTGCGCGCAGCTTAAGCGGGATACCAAGGACCCACTCCAGGTGTGCTTCCGGACCGTCACAATGAAGCGACAAACCAGCCAAGTCAGGAGACTGGTGGATATCCAGAGGTCGAGAAATTCCCATTTGTCTGCATCCATCATGATAAAATCGGCTTGCACAGAGCCCAGAGCGCCGGCTATCCAGAGGCTGAACATTCCGATTGTGAGGGCCTTGTGGGCCCGGATGACCAGGGTGGTCAATGTGGGCGACATTGCGATAACTCCAGAAGCTGCAGGTTCAAATGTTCGGAGAAAGTGAGAGATGGAGGCTGAATTTAAGATATTTTAAGGAGGAAGTTCGATACTGTTGAAACGTGACTCTTCATCTTTTTTTTTTTCCAACATTTGGCCCAGTTAATATCGCCCCTCCACCTTGAGGCTTAGTTTGCCCGGCGAGTGGACAAGTTTCTTTTAGCCTCATTTTACCATTGCTGCCTGGATGGTAGCTTGCAAGCCTCGCGCTAGTGGTTAGTCTACCGTTGATTTTAGCGATACCGTTGGAAGCGATTGGGCGAAAAGCCTGCAAATTCTAGTGGAAGATCATTCGATGTTTCTCCCAGAGCTTTTCGGTCACGCAGATCCAGTTCAAACTCATCACTCGTGCGAATATTTCCATACGCAAGAAGTGATTAAAACCTTCCAAGATTGGGCGTCACGAACGCGTCTTGACGAGTCGGGATCTCGCGGCCTTTCAAGGGGTGATTAGTCAGTGTCATATGTTTCGAGGTCTGCCCCACCGCTAGGGCGCAGGCTACTGTACTGGCACCACATCTGCAGTTAGCCTAACCAACGGCCCCCTGGCAAGCCCCATTTGAACACACTCTGGTGAACTACATTCACAAATCCCCTACTCTCCTGAACTAATTTACAGTACCTTCTATCATTAATATTTCGGGACTTGAGAGCAAAATTTGGCCTTAGAAGTGACATAGAAAGAAATTTGATTCCAAGTTGAACACCACATGATTCTCAGTCAGAGTTCAATATGTAATAGCGAAATTGATCTAGCGGTTAGTCGTCTACACCTAGGACCTAGAACCATAGATACTGGTAAGAACCTTGGAAGTTGCCAGTGCAGCCCTGGAGGTCACGGTGGCTGTGACACTGGACATGGATGATATCTGCTACTACATAGTAGCACTTCAAGTTGCACGTAGGTATATGTTAATCTGAGTCAAATAGAGAGATGTACTACTAGTAGTGTGTGAAATTAATTGCATTAAGCGTTCAAACTTGAAGCGAGTAGTATCGCATGTGCGAACTGAGCAGCGGACCTTATTATGAAGGTATTGTGCACTTACGTACAAAGAGGACTGATCGATATCCACCGGCAACTTCATACTCAGCAACTCAGTGTTCAGTTGCTCAAGTACAGTACCTTATAAGAGATTACAAAGTAGAATTTCTACTGCGGAAGTGCCACTCCAACAAGAATTGGCACTTAGCCATGTTCAAATGTCGTTATTTTGCTGTAAAGTTGAATCATCTGCGGGGGTTCTCGTACTCCGCACCTATCTACAGTGGTGCGGGGAACACTTCTCAAGTACATTTCACTCATCTCCTTGTCTTCAAAACTAAAGCTGTGACAGTACTCGTGCACTTGGAAGCCTCAAAACACCAACATGTCTGACAACACGCCACCGATTCCCATCCTCGATCACATCGTCGTTCTCGTATCTCACAAAACTCTCCTCGGGATCGCCGAACATATCGAGGGCCAGTTCATCTTAGCCCCAGGTGGAGATCATGCCGATGGACTCACCACCAACCGATTGATTCTCCTTCCAGACGGAGTTTATTTCGAATTGATTGCCTTCTTTGACAATATCGACCCCGAAAGACGCCGTCAGCATCGCTGGGGAAATGAGGCGGAGGGGACCATAATCGACTGGGCTTTCACGTTGCCTTCAGAAAGTGACTTCAAACTTATTCAAAAGCAAATCGGAGACGCAGATACGGACTTCTTTTATACGGATCCCATCCCCGGCGGTCGCACAAAACCAGATGGCACTGTTCTGAAATGGGCAGTCTGCACTTCGAAAGATGCCCAAGGTGGTGCGATCGCACCAGGATTTCTACCGTTCTGGTGTCTTGACAGAACACCTCGCGCAAACCGTGTGCCTTATGAAGTAGAGTCACATCTGACTCGACACCCCAATGGTGTTCAGGGTGTCTTATCCGTCTCGGTGCAGATTCCTGCTAGTGACACTTCAAGCTTCAAGGGGGCGTATAATGGGATATTCGGTGGCCATTGGCAATATCAGGTTCCATCTGGCTTTAAATCTAGCCAGCATAGTGTTTCTCTGACTGGGGGTGACCGGTCGGTTCATCTGGTTTTGCATGGACCAAGACCTGGAAAAGTGGAACTACTACCAGGTCTTCTGCTTCATATTGAGTCAGCATAATCTTATTTGAAACCTAGACAAAGAAGAGTCTCACATTATACTGCCTCTTCTGTTTCCTGAAATCAGTTCCAAGTTTGATCAATAAAAAAGGTTGATTCCAAGGTTAAGTTTCTAACTAATCTCGGCTTTGAACTCAAGTCCGAGTCTCTAATCAGCGCTCGGCCTTGATTTGAACCCCGAGGGGTGGTGATGACATAATGATTTCAATAAGCTCGGGGTTCGAGTTAAATCTACATTATTCATGATGAACTGAATTTTAAATATTCTAAATTATTCATTCGTCTGTCCGGGTGGTGAAACGCCACCAGAAAGCTCATCCAAGGTACTATATAGTCGCGAGGTGCCGCCTACCTCTAGCACTAGACCTGGAACTTGACTCCGAGTCCTTTGTTACAACTTCAACTTGAACAATTCTCATCTCCAACCCAATCGTGAAAATGCCAGCTATTCTAATTACTGGCGCGACCGGAATTCAAGGCAGTTCAATTATCAGAAACCTTGTCGCCAAAAAGTCCCCATTGGAGATCCTTGCTGTCACACGCAATGCCGGCTCTTCATCGGCCCAAAAGCTGAAGGAATTATCATCCAACATCAAACTAGTTGAGGGGAACTTGGATGACCCTGCAGCTATTTTCCAAAATGCACGCGAGGTGACAAAGTCCGCCATTTGGGGAGTCTACAGTGTTCAGGTAAGCGTTCCCTGTTTGCCGATTTTATCGAAGACTTGATGCTCACACAGATACAAAGGTTGCAATCGGTAACAGCTCATCGGAGGAGAAGCAAGGAAAGGCTCTTATTGATGAGTCATTGAAGCAAAATGTTCAATACTTCGTGTACAGCTCTGTTGATCGAGGTGGTGATGCATCCTACGACACTCCTACCAATATCCCGCACTTCATAAATAAGTACAACATCGAACATCACCTTGTTGAAAAGAGCAAGAATACGGATATGAAGTGGTTCATTCTCCGCCCCTCGGCCTTTTACGACAACCTTGCTCCCGGATTCTTTGGAAAGGTCTTTGCGACCAGTTTCAAGATGGCACTTAAGGGCAAGCCCTTGCAGATGATAGGGGCTGAGGATATCGGATTCTTTGGAGCCGAAGCCTTCATGCACCCAGAACAGTACCAGAATGATGGTCTGTCTCTTGCTGGGGATGAATTGACATACGATCAGTTTGCGCAAATCTTCGAACAAAAGACGGGCCAACCGATTCCTTTGACATACCGGATTCTCTGCTCTGTCTTCATGGCATCAATGAAAGACATGGGCTATATGTTCAAGTGGTTTCATGACAGTGGCTATAAAGCAAACATTCCTGAGCTGAAGAAAATCAACCCAGACCTGAAAGACTTTGGGACATGGCTTGAACGGGACAGTGCATTTGCGAAGCATTGAGACAGCATCGATGATTTTTGTGCAAACATTGAATTAATGTTGTATATCTTATATTTCGCGACTAATTTCTGGTTATTAATTCAAAATAAATAGTCTGAATAAACAATAAGTGCAATACAACTCAGTCCTAAGCGGCGTCACACTCAAGTGCTCACTCCAGGTGGATAACAACGGGGAATATTTTGTTAAGATAGAAACGAAAAAAGACTCTCAAAAATTAATGTATTGATGGTTGATGAGACGAGAGCAAATTCAGACCTCGGAATCTTGAAAAATTCGCACCTTTTCTAGCCGATAACTTGAATCAATTGATACTATATCAATGCATAAAATAAACCTTGTACATACTACTATCAACGGCAGCGTGGCATCGAATACTAAAAAACTTCAAATCGTTGATACCCAGAGAAAAAGCTTGGGATAGAATACTATAGATTCAAAATTTGAGATTAATAAATTAATCATCTGGCTCCATAAAATGAGACCCAATATTCGTTTTTCGGCGTATATTCAATCCACTCGGTCCGCTGTGGCGATAGTTTACTGCTCGGCCTCGACCTCAAGTCCGACACATGACAAAGATGGAGATAGCCACTCGGCATCGCAACCGTGAAGCAGCGAGCTGATAAATTGCCCAATTGAAACAAGATTGGCTTTCACTTAAAGTCGTCGGATTTCCATTCCCAAATGAATTTTTCTTTTGGTAATCATATCAAAATTTGAATACTATCTATCACCATGGCGAATACTATCACAAGAAGAGTAGCCATCATTGGGGTATGAGATTCATACACACTGCTGTCAATTCAAGCTCTTCACCGTTGCTAATGTTTGCACATCTATAGGCTACCGGTACTCTCGGGTCTCAGATTTCTAGTGCCTTGAATGCCGCTGGCCATGAGGTGACTGCTGTCCAGCGGAAGGACTCAAGCAAGCCTACGCCCGAGGGGCTCAAGAGTGTCAAGGTAGATTATGCAAACAAGGAGGAGCTGGTATCGATATTCAAAGGACAAGATGTTGTCATTAGGTACTTGAACTCCGCGACCTTATGTTTATGTTTCAAAATGATCTAACTCGTGCTTAGCGCCGTTCCCTTCCCGGTCCTTGACACTGAGAAGATCATCATTGATGCCTGCATTGCTGCATCTGTGAAGCGCTTCATTCCATCCGAGTTTACAACTATGGTGGAGTCGCCGTTGGCCATCAATCTCCCTGTGGCTAAAGACAAGGTTCTGATTCGCCAGTACCTTACCTCTGTCATGACTGGCACCAATGGTCCCACTACATGGACCTCAGTCAACAACGGCGCCTTCTTTGACATGACTCTTCCGTACGGCGTTCTGGGGCCCAACATCATGGCAAAGAAAGCTGTCTTCCACAACGGCGGTGATAATAAGATTGCGGTCTCACTCCTGTCTGATATCGGCGCCGCGATCGTTAAGCTTCTGGGGACTGATAGCATGTTCAATTCCGCTGCCAATCAGCCTGTCTATATTTGCTCCGCTGCCATTACCGAACGGCGCCTGACCGAACTGGTTTCCGAGATCACTGGCATCGATTTTGGTACTCCGGAGCAAGTTTCGGTCGATGAACTGATCAAAGAGTCAGATGAGCGCCTGAAGCAAGGTGATAAGTCTGCTATCATCAACTACTACTTCCAAATGATGTATGGTGAGGGATACAAGGGAGGAGACTTCATGGACTTCAACTGGAACGCACGGTTGGGTCTCAGGATTATGTCCGAGCAGGAGCTGAAGAGCACAATTCAGGAGATATTGGGAAATTCAGTTTGATAACTTATATGCAATAGCGTAGATTCATCACTGTTGCTAGATACTGATCTTCCAAATATTTTTGCTCAATCATCAAAATCACTTCCGGTATAGTTCAAAATTGTAAGATTGTCAAATTAGTAGTTCAAATTTATCCCTTCAACATTTGAATCTTCTGGTGAACAAGATATCAATAACCTTGGAGGCTCGTAGGTTGTAATAAATTCAAAAGGGTCCAGCTCACCGCTTCGGCTGATCATCCGGAATATTGTTATTCCGTCCCCTACATTCGGGATAGCGCATGGGATTGTTCAATAGCATCGCACACTTTCTAGACTAGCCTTGGAAAGCAGACTATCCAGGTGGACACGTCTCCACCTGAGCAATTCCATGTGCTTACAAACCGTCTTTCAATTGACCCGCCCAAGATCTACCGGATTAGACAATGGCCTCGTGTGAAACATGAACATATACTCCTTGGACCCCAGCATACAATCTCCGAGAGGCATGTATGTGGTTTGGTTATGACGACCTCGGAATTGGCTCCTCATTGACATACATGACTGCAGGCTGAAGATCAGTGCATCTATCCAATCTCAATTCTATTGGCGAGAGAGGATGTCGCGAAGCTGCCTGCGCTGCCACGAGCGGAAAGTTCGCTGCGACCGAGAACACCCCTGCGGTCGGTGCATTCAAGCCAACGTGGAGTGCTTGTTCCCGGAGAACAAACGGGCTCCACGTAAGCTGAATAGACCTCCAGTTGCGACAATCTTGAGTCAACTTAGACACTTGGAACAAGAAGTCAAGAGATTGCAAGCCTCGTCTGATGCCAATGACAATGCATCGACTGCCCACACGCGGCTCTATCATGGGGAAGCCCAACACGCTCAAGCCTTGACTAGTGATCCTGTCATTAGAGACCAAGGAGATCCCCATGTTCAATCACGCAACGGTGTCTCTCACCCCACGATCAGCACGCTCGAAGTGGCCGATAAACAATCATCAAACAATCTTTCAGGCAACAACTCATCTCATCAAGTCGTTGATGGTCAATTCTCTTCGCGCTCAATAGGGATTCTGGGGCTGCCGTCGTGGCCAAGACCTGAGCCGACCGATGATTTTCCCCTTGAGCCGCTACAGATCGAAGCACTGTGGGCCATCTTCAAGAAGAATGTAGCGCCCATGATGGCAATTTTGCACAAGCGTTCAATCGAGGCCATGGTCCACGAGATGTGCACACAAACCGTATCAAGTCTAAGCTCCGCATCGAAACCCCTGATTTTAGCCATCTCTTTTTCAGCTGTGGTCAGTGCAACGCAGGAGCAATGTTTGTCAATCTTCAACCAGGATCGCGAGTTGTGCATTTCCAGAACTCGTCTTGCAGTGGAACAGATCCTGGCAGGAGCGAACCTAATAAATTCCAAGGACATTGAGGTTCTGCAGGCTGCAGTCATTTTTCTTCTGTGTCTACGCTGGATTGACTCCAGGCTAGCATGGGCAGAAACAGCCATCGTAATACGTGTTGCGCAAGGACAAGGCATTCATCGTGATGGCCAAGCTCCGGGGCTAACCCCGTTCAATATCGAAATGCGGCGCCGACTGTGGTGGCATATCTGCATCCTCGATATGCTCTGCTCCGAAGATCAAGGGACTGACACTCAAATCAGACCAGAGATGTTTGATACCAAGATTCCATCAAACATTGATATTGATGACCTGGAACCAGACATGACCATGCTGCCACACCCTCGACCAGGGTTTAGTGATATCACGCCATGCATCATTCAGTGCGAGATGATGATAAACCTGTATTGGGCAGGAGTCAATTTAACCCTTGAGACTACTCAATCTCCCGTCCCTGAGCAAGAAAGACTCTTGAGTTCTCTAGCCACTCGCATTGAGGAAAAATATCTGCAGGAATTTGATTTGAACGTCCCGATACAATGGTTGACGGCCGTCATTGCTCGTCTTTCCCTGTCCAAAGCGCGAGTTGTCAGTCTTCTTAATAATCCGAAGACAGACAAAGTCCCTGTGGGTACCAATGACGAGCTCTTCCATATGGCTGTCGAAATTGTCAAATTCGCCAACCTGATACAGAAGAACGAGGCCACAGCACAGTGGGCATGGCTTTGTAAAACCTACAAGCAGCGACATGCCGTGGCGTTTATTCTTTCTGAGCTATGTGTCCGTCCCATTTCACCAGAAACGAATCAGGCATGGGATGTCGCTACGGATATGTACAACCAGTGGCAACAAGATGGTTTTGCCAATTGTGATAAAACCAAGACCGAACTCTCGCCTTTGATGGAGCGTGCCACCCTATCGAGAAAAAGAAAGCTGGATCCTCTGAGAACCCCGAGTGACATGCCCACTTCGTTACCTATCCCGCATTCTATTCTCCGTGAAAGGCCTTCGGCTCCAGTACCTGCCGCTGACCCCAATATTGAGAATTCCCCTACCGGTTTCTCAATAGGCCTAGATTATCCTTTGGATGGACTATCGGACTTTCCTTTCTCAGTAATGGATTGGCTATCAGGGCCTCTTTAGGGATGTCCCTGCAAGACATGGTGACTCTTTGACTGGGTTCAGCGATTTGGGCCTTGTGAATCTCGGACCTCACAGCATCCTCCTCATGCCCTTTGGCAGGACAACAAGAAACCCTTGCTAGTTAAAAATTTCTAGAGCTTGAGCCCTCAAGGTTGAATAACACATGAAGCAAACAAAGCAGGCCAGGAGGAGGAAGCTGCAGACTCCGAGGTTCACGGACCAAATCGATGGTCAGTCCCTTTATCTTCAAAGGGCGACAGCAGTGACTTCTATATTGCGGACGACTGTGTACTGACTCCATTACATATATTAGTATTTGTAAGACGACTCGGAGACGAGAGAAGCCTGTAGAGCTTGAATCAGTTCTATGCGTCCAATGTTTCCGCCCATACCACCACGTGATGTTGCTGAGCCCTGGACTCGCGCAGAGGTCCTTCAGCTTGAAGTTCCGAGTTGATCATGAAAACTTGCTGACTCTGGCACCCTATCTGCTACTGTGTACAATGATCAACAGACTTCTGGTATCCCCCCTTTTTTACAACTTTTTCAAAGAATTGAAGGGTCATGATTCCAATGATTTGCTTTCTTTAGACACAAAGCAGTTACTGTGACTTGATCTCGGGACCCTCAAAGAGAACTTCGGAGGATTCACACCAATAACAATTCTACCATAAGCAAGTTCATACACAGTTCGTGTGTGCATGCATGTTATAAACGTTGATCTACCAGCTGTGTTTCACTTGCGTTAGCCCAAATCATCAATCTGTTCCCTCGGGGCTACCCATTGAGCAAGTGCTGCTTTTTTAGATCATACCATCGTATTCACGCCCAGATTGTCCATGTTCAAGTTACTGTGTACTCGTCATGGATACCAATATCTACATGTCTTTCCCACCATTTAATTAAAAAGTGACATCAATCTTCTCCCCAAGACGTAATCCTAAAACGACTCTCTGTCACAATGTACTAGTAGATTTCAATTTTGTATCCACCCTATAGACTCCTAGTCTTTTGTTGCCGTGGTGCTTGAATTTCAAGTTAGTATCACATACATGTTGTATTAAGTCCAAGTTTCTGCACACAACTCTAAAGGCAGCACTTTTTTCCTACCAGTGCATATACATATCAAGCGCGTGCTTTGATTCATATCCACAGGAGATATAGTAATCAGATATTTTCAAATGTGAGCAGAACTTTTGTATGTCTTCATGTGTGTGCGCGGCTTTCAGGGTGGATGTAGATGCAGCTCAGTACCATCTTGCAGCCGAAAGAGATTTGAGAATAATTTTCAAACCGACCGTATAAGAATCTAAAATTCTAGACTCCGAGATAGGTATTTAGAAGAATTCTGTGGACTGGTGGGTACTTCACCTTGTCTTCGTTCTACATCAGTGTAGGCAAACGATCAACTTCACACAACTCACCGGCGCAAGCTATACTTCACACTTGACCTCGGAGGGGCTTCAAGTCTGAATCCCTCTTCAGTGTCACTATTTTTGTCGTGACTCGTTCATTCCCTTCATCTCCCTTCAAATTCCGTGTTTATTCCTCTTTTCTGTTCCCACCAAGCCCATTTTGCAAGCCCAATCGCAGCTACAAGCTTCACGTGTGTATGACACGTTTATCTTGCATCCAAAAGGTCATTCTTCTTTTAAACCCCCATTCTTTTGCGTGTCAATCGTGAGTGAGTACCTTTGCCGGGTGAAAACTGACAGTCATACACTTTTAGAGTCTCAAAAGCTAACGGACATCGAGCCTCTCAGTTGAAGTTGCGTTTCACTCTGGATCAACGTCTTCCTTGACTTCAATCGCCTTGAATCGGCTTCAGCTACACGCCTCATGTCTTCCTCGGAGATCTGAGGCCAGCTGATACCTAAGAGATAAACATTGTGGGTACTTCTTTCCATAACCAATGATGATACTTTGATTTTCTTAAGGCCTGCTGGCCTTGTGAAGACAACACATATCTGAGCGAGGAGTGGCACCCACTTAGTTGAGACTTTTGTCAAGGCTAACCCCACTCATCTTCTGATAGTAATCGGTATTCATGATCCTTCCTTGACCCAAAAGCCCCGAATGAATCGTTGCAGAGAAGCACGAAGATTGGCTACCAAGCGAGTTGAGACTATTGTCGAGACTGTCCCCATTCATCTTCTAACTGTCCTCGGTATTCAAGATCGCCCCCGGATAACCAAGCCCTGGACTGGTCTGTGCAGAAGAACAGCGCGAAGGAACAGCACATCATGAATGACAGGTGGGTTTCCTCTCTAATGACCAATGATGAAAAGCCTATCTCTCTGAGTCTGAACAACTTGCGGAAGACAACAATCTGAGCGAAGGCTGGAACCCACCCAGTTGAGACCTTTTGTCAAGGCTAACTCCACTCATCGTCTGGTAGTCATCGGTTTTCAGGATTGTTCCTTAACAGCTAAAGTTAAGTGCGCCCCACAACATCACCAATGATATGGGGTTTCCTTTCCACATGATGATCACAAAGATGTACAAAGGGCTCCTTAAGCTCAACGGCCGATGGGAGAAAAAAATAAATCTGAGCAAGGATTGGAACCTACTTCAAATGTTGGTTGAGAGTTTCGTCCGAGTCAAGGCTAACCCAATTCATCTTGTAGCATCTGGGTCATCGGAATTCATGATCTTTGTCCGATAATCAAGTCCTCAATGGACCTTTGCGAAGGAGCAGCGCATTGCCGATGATAGGTGGGTTTCCTTTCCAATCGATGATAAGTGTCAGGGTCTTCTGAAGCTCAAAAGCTTGCTGAAGAAAAAACCCATAATCTGAGCGAGGATTGGCTATCCACTTAGTTGAGACTGTGTCAAGGCTAACCCCATCTATTTTCTGGTAGTTATCGGCGTTCATAACCGTTCTGACAACGGAATCCTCAACGGACTTTCGCGAAAGAGCAGCACATTGCCAATGATATGTGGGTTTCCTTTCCAATACATGATGAGGAATTGTAGCGACTCCGAGTCTTTCCCGGACCAATGAGGAGAAAACATAGCTCTGAGCAAGGATTGGATGCCCATTTAGTTGAGACTCTTGTCGAGGCTAACCCCATTTATCTTCTGGCAGCAATCGGCATTTGGGATTGTTCCCGGACAACCAAGCCTTAAATGGGCCTTTCAGAGAGGCAGAAGATCGTCAATGATAGGTGGGTTTCCTTTTCCAGTGACAAATGATGAAAGCTGTGTACATCTGAAGCTCAAGGGCCTCTTGAAAATACCAATATCTGAACATGGATTGGATTCCCACTTAGTCGACACTTTGTTAAGGCTAACCCCAGCTTTCCTATCGCAGTTATTAGTATTCATGACATGGCAACGGAGCATGGACCTTTGCGGGCAACATCAAACCGCCAGTGGAAAATTGGCATTTTTCCAGCACTATGATGAGAATTTTGCCTACTCTGCATCTCTCCCGGACCAACGAGGTAGAAAACTTTAGCTTTGAGCAAGGATTGGATGACCACTTGGTTGAGACTTTTCCCGAGGCTAACTTTCTTCTTCGCTGTGCAGGTATCTCCTTTACCCTGCGTATATATTGGTTCCACAGTTCCCATGCAAAGCTGGCCTTTCTCGGTGACCCTAGCGAATAATGACAACTCTTTGAACGATACGGTGTGGACGTCTCATCTTCTCGATTTGAGCGATGTTAGCCCAAGGTCTTCGATTATTGAAACATGTGGTTTGGGTGACATAAAAAGTTTGTTGAGTCAATAATGTTGAGCCTGAGATATATGGCGCAACATGTGAGGTCGAATTTGGGTCTGTCATGTATGATTGGCAGTTCTATAGTTCCCAAGAATTGAAGAGCTGCCAGAACCTCTAAAACGGCAAAAAGGCAACATCCATTCAAACATTGCAAACATCCAGAGTTCCAGCCCTGGAGTTTGGGGATGCTTACTCATGAATGCACGTGACCCCGGCTCTACATACATCCGATGACATCACCTTGAAATCCATTACACAACTCCAGGGCTTGAGCCAACAGGTGAATCACTTCAATGATGCTGTGAATCCAGAAATTTCAATATGAGCTCAGAATGCATGGTTTGCTTTTGATTCAGGATTCTGGCTGAAGTTACACATGCAGCTTCTGTAAAGGAGCACTCTGCAATAGTACTTGGCTTCCAAGCACTTGAGGTCATCAATTCAACATAACAGGGGAAAGCAACGAGACTTGGTGACGAATATGAAGTTGATCTTGTAGATCTTTACGTATGATTCTTCTAGCCTGATCTAGAGAATTATATGGCTTCATTTCCATAGGGCTGAGTATTTGTTTGGGGCAAAAAAAGAAAATGGTGGCGGTGGATGACGTTACCTATGATCATGTCAGCCCTTGTTCCCTGATACTATCTATGTTTGTTCAGGGATCTTGTCTCCACCAAGCAGCACATTGAAACTCAACCAAATCGAGCATTGGTATTAACTTGATCTTGATGGTGTTTGTGTTTGTGGGGCACGTCATCTACTCCAGGCCTTTGTCTCTCTAACTTTGTGCAATGGCGTCACAGTACCTAGAAATCTAGTATATAGTTCGCTCAATATCCAGACCAAAAATGATTCAATATTCATCCCATCAATTGACATCACTAGTAGCTTCAAGCTCATTATTATCAAATCCACTTCAATCCCAATTCAACAACTACTTGTTTAAATATCCTCTTTTAACCAACTCCCATCATGTCAGGCATCATTCACAAAGTCAAGGACACCATTGCCCAACACAAGGAGCAGAAGGCAGAGGAAAAGGCAGAGAAGACTGCTGAGCAACACCATGGAGCCACTGGTAACACCTATGACTCTCCAGAGTCCTCCAACTATGGCCCTCACGGCAGCAACGTTGCCAACCAAGCCGATCCCCGTATTGATAGCGACCGGTCTAACTTGACTGGTTCAACCGATAACTATGGTCCTCATGATAGCAACATTGCAAACAAGGCCGATCCTCGTGTTGACAGTGATCTTGACTCTCATGCTATGCGAAACACCACCAATGTTGCTCCAACTGCCACTGGTGGTGTCGGATCCACCTATGATTCTGCCAGATCATCCAACTATGGTCCTCACGACAGCAACATGGCAAACAAGGCCGATCCTCGCGTTGACAGCGATCTTGACTCTCAGGGAATGCGCCATACTTCCAACGTTAACCCAGCTGCCACTGGTGGTGTCGGATCCACCTATGATTCCGCCAGATCATCCAACTATGGTCCCCACGATAGCAACATGGCAAACAAGGCCGATCCTCGTGTTGATAGCGATCTTGATTCTCACGGCATGCGCAACACTTCTTCCGGTCATGGCGCTGAATATGCTGCTGCCGGTGCCGGTGTTGGCGCTGGTGCTGGATACGTCGCCTCCCACCACCACCACCCATCTACTCACACTCCTTCCACCGGTCCCGCAACCTCTACCGCTGGTCCCCACGATAGCAACCTAGAGAACAGAATGGACCCTCGTGTCGACAGTGACTCCCCCAACGACCGTTACTCTTCTTCTACCGGCCCCGCATCGTCGACTGCTGGACCCCACAAGAGCAACATTGCCAACGAAGCCGATCCTCGCGTCGATAGCGACCGCAGCAAGGCAACCTTCAGTGGCAACTCTCAGTTTGATAAGGATGTTCACAAGGGAAGTCTCGGTGCCGGTGGTATGCTGCCCATTTCTGGTAACAAGGCCCCGACTACGACCCAATCCTTTGAAAAGTCGCAGAATGAGAATGTTGGAGGCAGAGCCGCTGCTGGTAGTAGCTACAGCTCTCAGCACGCCCCTCAGCACACTGTTGGTCCCCATGACAGTGATGTTGCCAACAAGCTTGACCCCCGTGTGGACTCCGACCTTGACGGATCCAAGACCATTGGCTCCCAGCGCTACTAAGAATCACGATGTTTACGATAGCTATGTTCGTTATGCTTAATACATGATAAGCTCTTTGTTCATTTCTAGCATCTTGTTTAAATAAGAATTTGTTCAATACATGCATTCTTTATTATTTATTCCAATGTTCCAACGTCGAGGTTCAATTAAGCGTAGTATAGACCAACTTGAATCGATCCTGGCTACTAGTAATAGCACTTGAGTCTCACAGATATGCTCCATCATCATAATACATGAGATAGTAGAGCCTGTATCCCGGATATAGATGATGACATGAACAATCTCATGATTTATGTTGGAATAGAACCCTCATTTACTTCAATGTTCTGTCAATAAATCCCAGGTGTCATGAAAGTGCGAACGCCAACTGATGCAGGGCAAATAGCCCAATTTGGGACCCTGCGAGGGACTTCGCTATTTGTACAGGCCCAAAATCCGGCCATCGCCCTTCCAGGTTGGACAAGTGTTCAAAAGTTATGGAGACGCATGATGTCACTCGCCCACTAGATGTTGTGAATGGAGACTCAAGGTCCTGATTCAAAGTCTGACGGTTGCAATATAAGGTGACACTGCATGTAAATTTCGAGGCTGCATAAAGCCTGTAAACCTCCAGGGCCCAACCTTGGAAGTGCTGAGGACCCTGATGCTCTGATTTGAGCTTTAACTCTTAGTAAATATAGTGCCTGTGGGTATATTGAATATGAGTAGTCAACCTATTGCTCCAAGGCCTCCAGGGCTTCCACATCATTCTCACTACGCTGAAAGAAAACGACACGTAACAAGAGCATGTGAAAAATGCCGGACGACCCGGAACCGAGTGAGACTTTCTTTTCTCTACACTGCCCCTGAGATAGATCCTGGATACCCAGCCAACTGACAATGAAACTACTGGCAGTGCGATGGGCAGAGGCCCTGCGGAAAGTGCCGAGAGCTCCAAGTCGAGTGCCAGTATTTAGGAAGCGACAATCGAAGGAAAGCAGACCAAAATGCAAGGATCAAAGCTCTTGAGCAGAGAAATAGATACCTTGAAGGACTTGTCGAGCAATTAAGTGCAAGCAACGGCAGAGTCACCGAAAGTGACTCATCGCAAGGGGCCTCATCTTCCACCTTGGACCACAGCCGTGGCTCCATATTTCAAGTTCCACAATACAACACTAGCAACTTGAATCCAGATGACATGCTTAATATATGCTATACTGGCACAGCAGCATACCCAAGCCTACTCACTTCCCAGGCCTCACTTGAGGCTTACCAGACAGCTACGGTCCACGGTCTTCCTGACGAGCAAATTGCTCACTATGCCGTGGATGGCTTCTTTCGATGTGCAGCCACTCTGTTCTTCATCAAAACTCATGCTGAAGCACTTGAGCTGCTTTATCGAGTCTATCATGATGAAAGCATATCGATTGGAGATATGAGTGAGTTGTGTGCTCTTGCTGCGATTGGGAGTCACTATGATGCAGATAGAGTCCCCCAAGAAGCCCGAGCTGTATTTTTCTATCGCTCTTCTGTTGTTTTGAATGGTATCATTCCACTGGAGTCAGTACAAGGTGTGCGAGTCTTCATTTGTCTTTGCATGAACTGTATCATGGATAAGAGTACGACAGCGAGGACACTCATCGGTGAATATTCTCCTACTTCCTGCTGAGAGTTTCTGTTCAAATCTAACAAATCCTAGTATCCGCTCTGAATCTTGCCAGAAGTCAAGTCATAAGAGATTTGAGGGAGGAAACTGGAGAAAGAGGCGCTCAGAGTCAGCATCGCAAACTTCTCAGAACACTGATTTTCCTAGAAGGGTAAGTTGACACTCAGCATTCTGACCATATTTTGAAGGAATCCCAGAATCTAATGTTTCAAAGATGGGTCACATATTCTCTTGGATATCAATCCAGTCTAGTACAGAATGAGATAAGTTTGGCAAGTCAACTGTTCAGTCCTGCCTTTCACCTTGATGAAAGCGCTAACAAAACTCATTCGAAGATACAAAATATTGAAGCTGATATGTCCGATGAACACGGCGCATCCTTCACTGTTACTAATAAAATTCAATCTCAGATGGCCAAAATGATCGTCATGGCAGTGGACGAGTACAAGAAGATCACGCACATAATGTTAGGATCCGATCTGTGGACCGACATCAACAGGGGCTCTGAGAATCTCAACATATGGTATAACGAGCTTCCACCGAATTTACATTTATCTAATCTTGGGGAAGCAGAAAATTCTCTTAGTCCTCAGCAAGTGACTGCGATTTATCTTATGCATACCCTTTTCATCGACACACAGCTTTTGCTATACTTTCGCTTCATCGACTCTTATCTTCGGACTGACACAAGTCAAGATGCCTCGACCATAGATCCGAGTCGTATCATTTACCAGATGCCGGAGTCGATATTCTCGACCTATACCTCATTCTCAATCCAGCTTGCGCGAATAATTTGTCTTCTATACGATCAAGAGAATATCTTTGCCCGTTGCTGGATAGTTATGTGAGCGTACCGGCTTTTTTGATAGATTTTACCTTGACTAATGGGGATTCATTTAGCCATGCAACTTTTGACGCAGTGAGTATGATGCTACTCAGCGTGTGTCAATCACATTTCACTAGATGGGAAAGCGACATCCCTCAAATCATGAGCCTTCTTGATTCTTGTCTTCAAGTGCTACGATTTTGCTCCAGAAGCGATTTCGTCGCTGGTCGGTTTCTGGATCTACTTACACCACTTTTCATCGATCTGCGATCTCTTCAAAACTACGAGGGTATCCAGAGATCCAACAGAATGCTGATAGGATATTTGATGAATTCGGAACAGATCGAGCACCCTGCAGTTAGACATATTCTATGTCGTTTATTGGAACTGATGTCTATTGAGCGGCGGAAGATATGGGTTTGATTTGCACAGCCATTGATCGATACTGCCAGTGATTCATGGCAAAGATCATTTGTTTGATTCAGATCAAATCAAATAGTTACAGGATTCTTCTTGTGAGCAGATCGTTGTTTATAACTTGAATGATCCACGGCCTTAGCTGCCCCGATGGCGTAAAGATCAACAGTGGACCATTTAACAGGCCACGGAGACTTTCATAGCCGTGCGTCCGAGGGATCAGCAAAATAGTATGCATCACTAGCATACATTGAGAGGAAAGCTGCTGCCTAGCCTTCACCCCTTAACGAACTAGAGTCAATGTGGATCTCAGCCCTGTCGTAGGGCTGAAGACAGCGACAATTAACCGGTTCCTTTGGTCTCCGCTATTCTGCTCAGGGACCCATTCACTGATGGGTTATTGTGCATTTCTGGGATGTATTAGCCTATCGGACCTTGTGGATTTCGAAAAGAACAATCGCAATCAAAGTTAATTCCCTTTTTCCAGGTTCCTCTAGACTGGACAGGTTTTTAAAGAAAGTAGACCGAGAGCCCGAAGTTGACAGCATTTACCGATTGGCGAAGGATTCAAATGTTTCCAATATCTTCAATTTTTACCCCATTCTCTCCCTCCTAGATTAAAGTGGTTGACTGTGAGTTGTATTTCCTATCGTCTTGATTTCCCTTTTTTTTCTCTTTTTTTTTATTTTATTCATCCTGTCCCAAGGTACTCGCACTGGCCCACCTTATCTCCACAATAAACCCAAGACCCGTGGAAATAGAACGCGTAGGAGATGCAAAGAAGTACTACAACCTGGTGTTCAATCTCAATTCACTGTAAAACACTATCATTCTGACTTTCATGTGACCAGGATGATATCACAGGCATCAGAGAGTGATCTCCTTTTAATCCCTCTCTGTGTCCTTCTTACCTTCATAATCGTGAGCTTCTATGCAGAGAAAATTTCAAAGATGTCTCGCCCCTTGATGAGGAACTTCATTCCTCAAGAATTCACACTAAAGTTATTATTCGGAGCCCTTTGCTTCGGATTAGCAGGAGCAGCAAGAGGTAAGTATCAACTAAGGCTGACGGCTGTGAATTCTCAGTAATACTTACTCTTAAAAAGGTCTGGACGAGGGACTTATTGCAAGCACTGTGTCAGAGGATTCTTTCATTCGACAGTTCCATCTAGATGCTGCTGGTCTGAGCGCTACTGAAAAGGCGAACCGTCTATCTAATGTGACGTCTATGGTTCATATGGGGAGTCTTCCAGGCGCAATCCTCGGTTTCCTTCTATGTGAATGGATTGGAATCCTTTGGACAATGAGAGAACTATGCGTCCTTTGGATAGTCGGTCTGATTGTTTTCTTGACATCTCATAATCTTGCTGATGTTTATGTCGGTCGATTCTTTATGGGAATGGGTATTGGACAAGCAGGGGTCATCGCACCTGTTTACTTGGCAGAGATATCACCACCAAGAATTCGCGGTATGATGGTATGTATGTATGGAATGTCTGAATATCTCGGGATTTTCATTGGGGTAAGTTCAAGTTGATCTAAATTTGTTTCTCGTGATACGAAGATGTCTTTCTAACACTGGATTAGTATTTTGCCATCTGGGGCGCATCTCTCCATATCTCAAATTCCAGCTCGAGTCAATGGATTGTGCCACAAACCGTTCAAGCCATGTGGGCGGTCCTCTTGTTCATTCTGTCACTGTTTTGTGAGGAAAGTCCTCGGTTCCTTTGCAAAAAGGGCTCCCGTGAGAAGGCCTCTGAGGTCTTTGCAAGGCTATGGGGCCTGCATCCCATGGATCCAGCTATCCAGACCGAGATGCGAAACATAGGAAAGCAACTGCAGGAAGAAGAAGAGACTACGGGCTGGTACCTGATCGCATCTCTTAAAGAACTCTTCACTCAGAAGGCCAATCTGCGTCGAATTATCTTCATCTTTTGCTTACAACTGTTGAGTCAATGGTCCGGACCGAACTCAGTAACAAGTATGTTTTTTCTCTTTCACAGATGAGTCCTTGCTAACAAAATCTAGCATATGCCCCGGAGCTATTCGGTCTTTTCGGTATCAGTGGACAAGACGAAAAACTCTTCGCCACAGCGATATTTGGACTGGTCAAACTAATATCTGCTTTGATATGCGCAGTATTGCTCATCGACAGACTGGGTAGAAAGAAAACCCTCTTCATAGGGATCACCCTGCAAATTGTGTCACTCTTCTACGACTCTATCTTTTTAACAATTTACTCCAGCATGTCAACCTCAAGTAAACACACAAGTTCGACAATCCATGCAGCAGTTGGATCAATTGTTTTCATGTATTTCATTGGGGTTGGCTGGGCAATGGGATGGAACTCCATCCAATATCTCGTCACGGCAGAGACCTTTCCTCTACGTGTCCGTCTTTGCGGTGCAAGTTTGGCTACTTGCATTCATTTTGGGAATCGGATTGGTACATCCAAGGTAGGTTCCTGAGTATTTCTGCCCAATTATTATCTGCATATACTGACCACTAACTATAATACGTCCAGGCTACTCCATATTTGCTGCTTAGCTCTGGGTTAACACCAGCCGGAACCTTCTGGTTTTTCACTGGAGTCTCCATACTAGGCCTCATTTTTGCCATTTTCTTCCTTCCAGAGACATCAGGAAAGGGGCTCGAGGAAACAAATCAGCTATATGCCGGATTACCTGCCTCGCAGTCTATGAGTAGCGCTGCCGGCGCTTCTACCAGTACCGACGCATCTCTTCCCCTCGACTGGGATAATACAGGTAGAGCTACCCTCCGTCAGGAATCAAATTCTTTGCGTCCTTCATATTTTGATACATCAGAACTCGGCTAATTGATCTTTCTCTAATATTAGTGCACCGAAACACAATGGCAATGGCCGATCCTTAGTAGAGCAAAAAAGAGCCATTCAAGATGTTGGGACTCGAGTCTCCTACTACTTTTATCAATGAATTATGAGCATTCTTGGTATTCTTTCAAGTGATAATCATTTCATATGCGTCGTAAATTATGTCCATTCTAGTATGGATGTTGTGAAGAAATTATGTTACAAAGCTGACATGGACTTTTGACTCGCAGCCACAGGGCTTAGAATCCACTCTTAAAAGTGTACAAAAGAGAGGCGCTTATCCTGCTGCAGGTCTGGTATCAGCGAGTTGTGTAGCCTCGCCATCGTCCGACACAGCCTGAGCTCCAGTATTACCCTCCGTTCCCCAATTTTGGTTACGTGGTTGGGGAGGAATAGGCTGCGGGAATTGTAATTCCATTGCTTGTCTCCTTTGACGTCGCCCAGTTCGCATGACCTGCAAAAAGTTGATACCCACTTGGCCAAGAAATATTGCCAGAAACGCGCCAATAACAAGCGTTCGTGGGATGTATGTAGCAGGCGAATCATCCGTGTTAGTTTGCTGTTGCTCGTCTCCATCATTCAGTTGTCGCATAGCACTCGGGAATGGTGAGCCACCAATCGATATTGAAATTGAAAAAGAGAAAGGTGTGAACGACGTGAGCACATTCGGCGTTAGAGAAGAGACAATCGTCGAGAGGGGATTTAGGGTCAGTGGGATGAGGCAAAGGACGAGGAGAGGGGCGGCTAGTCACAAGACAGCATTGACGGACGAGCGAGAGGACCTGCGGGAAGATCAAGAGGTGAGAAAGTTGAATGGTATTTCGAATATTTTGAGTACATACCAGTCTCGAGCTTCTAGCTCTTTTGTCCATCGTGCGCAAATCTTTAAGCGTTCTCGGACGCTCCTTGCGGACAAAATGGGGTATTTTTCTTCCTCGGCTATGGGTAGGATACTGGCAAACCACCAGGGAAATCGAGCTGCATCTATGGGCACAGGCCCATAAGCCAACATAACGCGTGGATGAAGCCACGGTGCGCCCGACTGGCGCTGTTTGCGAATAAACTCTCGAGTCAGGAGCATCAGATCTTGGGTAGACATCGAGTCCAACGGGGGTTCAACGATCTCATCCTCTGGCAAAGCATATGGATTTTCATGTGTTGAAGTCTCCATTGCCTCCAGTCTCTCTTCCTCTGCAAGCGAAATATCATCCACGCGCTCCGTCCTGGCAATGTGATATCCATCCAGCATACCTGCTTCGAGCACTTTGAATCGCGATACACCTGTCGCAATGACAAGACTGCGTCCATCTGGAAGCAGCTCGTAGCGCTCAACCATTAACAATGTACCAAACTGCATGAATGGCGCACTGCCTATTTCATCGCCTTGTGGCCGACCACGGCGATTATACATGACCATTCCAAACTTCCCATCCCCGCTTTCGACCACTCGTCGAATCATCAGCCTATATCGAGGCTCAAAAATATGTAAAAACGTAGGCATGGTTGGGAATGATAATGTGCAGACAAAAAGGGGTAGCCTCCTCTCGTGGTCCATGCCTAATTCATCTTGCGCAAGTGCCTCTCGTCGGGCAATGACTTGGTCGGCAAAGAATTGATCAATAATTTTCGAGAGTACCCAATTTGTTGGCTCTGATTGAATAGAAGTAGGCATGCCTATTTTGCGACGGCATATCGGACATAAATCTGAGTGGTCCACCACTCGGGCAATACATGATCGGCAAAAGGTATGACCGCAAGGCAGGGTCATAGGGTCCAGTATAAGAGAATAGCACACCTGACAGTCTACTTCTGCTCGGAGTCTATCTCTCAACTTTTGGAATCGGATGCGATCATCTTGTGACAGAGCCTGGGGCGTTTCCGCGGCTTCATCTGATGTACTACCACTTGGTTCTTCGTAGTAGACATCTGTAGCATCACAGGGAAAGCGACCCTCAAGAGCAAATTGATAGATGCCATTTAGCCATCCTCGGTGACCAATTTGGAGACTCTGTAGTTTTGAGACCGGGGTGGCTGCAGGTCTCCAGCGAACAACTCGCTCATCTTCATGGCGTGGGTCCGGGTTGTCAGTATCCGATAGCACCCGCATGAATTCCTCATGAAAAAGCCCGGCAACAAAGCAAAGGACGATATCAGTGCCGCAGTCGACAACACAATGTTCGCCAACGCATCCTCGTTTTCCTTCCCAGTAACACGTAAAACCCTCGTGTCTGCCGGGCGCAACGGGGTACGTAATGCCAGTTCGCGGTCTAGCTTGTGGCAAACATTCCCGACAAACAGTATTACCGCATGGTAATCGACAGGGGTTGCGCAAAGGTTTTGAGCAGTGCTGGCACTGAATCAAGCGCACAATCATATGAGGGGCAATTTCTACCTCTGGAGGACTATGCTCTTCTGAACTAGATATGTCTGAGCTCTCCACGGTCGGGGCCGAGTCATCGGCTGAATCCGGGCGCTGCGGTGGCGATACAGCTGCAGGGTCCATAACTTCTGATCTTCATGAAAGACTCAGTGAAGTGAATTAAAAGGGAGTTTTCAAGTAGATATTGAAGGAAAGAAACCATGGAAAGTAACGGGGGGAAGCTCCACGTTAATGTAGAACGGAGAATGGAGATCGGCAAAGCGGGTCAACTTTAGATAATCGTCAACTGCTTACGGAGTACGAGATGCAGTCCACATGTGTATACGCAGTACGCAGTATCCTGGGAGGCAACCGTATCTCGTACTACTAGTAGTGGATTGTATGGCAAATTTTCACATTCCCCACAATCGGATGGAAGAAAACACTTTCAGTTACTCAAAGCAAGTTGATATTCGTGTCTCATTCGTACGCAAACCGCCACACCAAAATACAAATGCAGGACAAACCAAGATCGCGACCTTCAATGTCTCTACCGGGTCCGGTATTTATAGATTTGTCGATAAATCATTGCAGAGAAGACACCATGCCGCCTGGTAAAGACCCAAAGACTAAAGAGAAAGCGCCAACACCGCAGGGGGATCAACCGTAAAAAACAACAGGTTTATTTGAACATCGTAGACACTAGACGGACGAATCCGAATCAGATTCTGAATCTTCTTCGAGAACGATGCGCCTCATAACACTCTTATCAAAAAGATCCAGGGCAAACCGTCGCGCTGGTAAGCGGAAGTGGTGACTCTCGAGAATGCAGAGGGTCTTTCGGAAAAGGTGGACCTGGTGAAATCGTTCAGGTTGCTTGGATTTCAAGCTAAAATCATTCAAAGTTAGTACCTAACTTGGGGCCTAGAGGAGAAAAGGGGGGAAAGAGATGAAGCTTACTTGTGTAGGTCCGTTGCGGATCGTTTGGATAGAACAGTGTTTCCCATGTCGACGATGTGCTTCAGAATTTTCTGATTCGTAGGATCGGGATCAGTTGTGGCCTCCTTGAGCGCGTCTTGTGGCGTCCGCTTTGATTTTTCGTTGTAGCCAGGGAAAGAGATCTAAACTCGTTAGCCATGCTACATATCAATAAAAGGTACGGCACACATACCAAAAACAACTTCCGGAAATCAGTCGGCAAACAAAAGCCTAAGGAGTCACCTTCTTGGTCGATAGCCGAGTCCCATCCGAGTTCGCGAAGAACCTTGAGTCCATGACGACTACGAGATATTAACCCGAGAACAAAGAAAGCAGTTCCTCGCATGGTCAACACGCCAGCACTCTCCGCAATCACGACAATGCGTTGCACAATTTCCGTATCGAGGAAAAGTGCACCAAGCTCCATTGATCCGACATTGCCCACGGCCCAAAGACATCCTTTGACTTTGAGAAGCGCTTCGTGCTCTTCCTCATCCAAGCGGAAGTCACGGATTGTCCAAGCAAATTCATTAAAATGCCCAGATTGCTCGAGCAACTTACACCCCTCAGCAGTGCGAGCAAGCTCGCGGTAGAAATGAGGCGGAACTACTCCGATGTCCTGCATGTCAACCAAGTCTTCTGGCGCAAAGCTATTCCGTCGCGGTTGATCAACATAAGCTCGGGAGAGAGCTGCTTCCACGAGGCCTACGTAAGAATCGTTTCGGCCAAGGAACCAGTCATCCATCTCTTGTGTGATGTAGTCCAGGCCATCAAGATAATGATAGCCAACCGACGTAGACAAGAATCGCAAGAGGAGTGGCGCACCAATTTCGCCCAGATGGTCAAGTGAAGGGCGACATTTGACCACGAATTCAAGATAGTCACGTTGGTTGCACGCCTCTTCGAGGATCTTCACGGCAACCTGGCAAACAGTGACATCGGGATCGTAGAGCTGAGTTACCAGAAGTTTCACTACCCACTCCGCATTTGCGATGGCAACGTGTGAGGATATCACAGCATCTCCAACGGCATATTTTCGAAGCAGTTTGGTTGCAAAGATACGGATCTCCTTGGAGCCAATTGTGAGGGCTTTTGAAAGCATAACTCGAAGATGGCTTTCTCGGCTATAATCCATATTACCCAAAAGGGTTTGAATGAGGTCATTCCGATCTTGTAATTCAATGATGTGATAGAACATGTTGAGCATGTGCCATCGTTCCATCATGAGAAGTCCGTTTGCGTCAGCACTCAATGTGCCCAGCATTGCGAAATATCCACCACTCATGGTATTAACCATTTGTTCTCGCGAGAACAATGGAGATGCAGATGTGAGTCCACTCATACGATCCAGCTGGGCCAGGCACTCCGCAACTTGTCGCAGGAACTTATTTTCCGCAAGATACTTGGTGCCCTCTGGAGTCTGAACGAGAGTCCGCATAAGAGCACAGCCAGTTCGTACATAGCGTTGATTTGGCTTTGTGTTCGCAATCATTGAGTAGCGGTATTTAAAGGGTCGGTAGAATCCGATCAAGCGTTTCATGAACTTTGAGCCCTTGATAGCCTCATCCATTCGCTTGGGATTCGTGAGCGGGCCTTCAACGAGACGGTGGATGAGATCCCATTTCCACTTGATGAAATTGACAGTATTCAAGACATGTGTCTCCAAAATTGCATTGCGAAACTGCGTTTCATCCATGGAGGGGCTCAGCTTATCTTTGCTTTGCTCGCCTGGAAGGAGAGAAGCGGCTGATATGTCAGTATCAACATTGTAACGGCCTACGCCATTGGGAACAGCTACAGAGCGTGCCAATGTGCGGTTGATGCTCTCAATCTGGAAAATAGTTGAAGTCGAAACATCGTGATTCTCTGTCTCGAATTTGACTGCAGCTGGGAGCAAATGTGGTAGTACTTGCAACTTTGCACTAACAGTTGCTGGCAGTGAGTGATGTGCCAACTTCAAGACCTCTGTCAAAAGCAGGGTAGCTTTGCGTCTGAGAGACAAGTCTTCTTCGTCTTCGATGAGATCCGAAAGAGCCTACATACCAATTAGCTCAACATGCTTGTGCCATATCTAGAAATAACACATACCTTTGGTAAGCCTGCAGCGATCAAAGCCGCCAGGATAAGAGTAGAGAAGTGGGCAGTCAGATCAAACTTAGTTGAGGCACTATCTGTAAAGCCGCGTGGATACTTATTATCGGTTTCAGATCTCAGATTTGAGACACGACCGTAAGTCGTCAGCCTCCTGCCCGCCAGGAAAGAGGATGACCAAGATGGTGGCTTGATTCGCAATGCATCAAACAGCAGTTCCATAATGAGATCTCGGGCTTGAGCATCGGGGTATTGGAGTGATTCTAGCAATGAACGCAGAGGCTTTGCCCCATGTCTTGCAAGGATCACCAATCCAGGCCAGGTCTTCAGCATGGCAGAGATGGCCCGGGCGGCGGACTTTAAGCGTCCACTGCGCAAGGAGTCTGCTAATGAGTCGGTAAAAGGTGTAAGCACAGCCTCTAGTTCGCAACCTTGTAGGTACTTTCGGCTGTGCGGGGTATCAAGGACATGCAAAAAACTTGAGATCAAACTCTCTGAAGCGCCAAATGTGCCTTCCGACAAGGCATCATGCAAAGCAGAAAAGCCCCCGGCGGAGGCAACAAGTTCTGGATCTTTGACTAAGATCTCCGCCAAAGTCATAATGGAAATACTCCGCAGGCGATCTTCATGGTGCTCTGCGACGGCAACGATAGTTCTGACAATGGCACGAGAAATCTCCTTAACTCCGTCTTTGACGTCGAGGAAAGCCCGCACAAACTTCAGTGCCTGTTCCCTTTCAATGCTTGCTTTGGTCTCTTTCACAAGTGACAATATCACAAGTTCGTCTGTGTGTAGCGCTCGAATAGTCTGGAGAGATTTTCGATCTGCAATGGCGTAACGAGTCAACCGATAACCGGCAGCCACTACTTCTTTGCTATCGCTAAGAAGCATAACTTGCACACGAAGCCCAAATACGGACCACGCAAGATCATACTTCAAGGTTGGGTATCGTTTGAATAGCTCGACGAGACTGTTCGCGTGCTCGACATAGAAGTCAGGCGACATTCCCTCAACCTCGAGCTCTTGAAGGGCTTCTGTGAGTACATATGTTGGCGACTCCATGTCACCCTCTCCTTCCTCATTTTCATCCATAGGTCCGGTGTTAATGTTGTTCCGCGTTGGTGAGCGCATAGGGCTTCCTCGGAATAGACTGGAAAGCCGACTGCGCGGAGGGGTAGAGGACGGCGCCTGCGCACGTAGAAGCTCCTCTTCCAACTCATTCTGCAGCTCTGCTAGTTTCCGATTCGATGAGCTCAATTCCGATTCCACTCTAAGGCGCTGCTCCTTGGTCTGCTTAGGGGGTTTTGCGTATAGCGCCTCTAGCATGTTCTCGGTTCCAGTCTTGATCTTTATCTCCTTTGCGATCTTATCCCTTATGACAGCCTGGCGCTCCTCGGTCGTAGGAAAATCTTCTTCGCCGATCGATCGACTCGCTCTTCTTGTATAGGTGCCATCGGGTCGAGGTGTAACGCTGCGAGAATGCATGCTCTTGAGCTCCGCGCTGAAGCTACCTGGGCCCCCAAAGGATGGGGCCAGCGATGCTCCGCGGGGAGCTGTAGACATACTACCCCCAGAGCCTGAGCGCCCGTTGCGTACCGATCGGGAAGCTCCATCGGCGAAGCTTCCATCCACTGAGGTACCATCTTGACTGAAGGAGGAGCGTCCATCACCCAAGACGCGGTGCTGGGTTGACGCTGAGAATGCTGAAGTATGTCCGGAAGCCATGAAGCTCCATCTAGCCACCGGGGCAATTTATCACCTGTGACAAATATCCTGAGTATCGAGAGGCTGCATTGAGGGTCGAGGATAGAGAGGTCGATGGCGGCGCAAGGGTTCGGGCTATACGGGGAAACGTAGGCAGTGTAAGGGAGGGGAAAGATCTCCGCACAGGTAGAGTCACGGGTGGTAGTCGTGGTGGTCACAGAGCACCCACATCTGCCATGACCATAAAACCGTTAAAGTCAAGAAATAAGAAGGTCACGTCTGGAATAGACGATCACCACCCAGATAGTCGATTTGTCCCACTCCGATCGGTTCAGCCTGGTCCACGAAAACATATGGATGACTAAGGCGCCACTCTAGCCCTGGGCTTGCACTCCGTAGTATAAAGCAGTAAAATACTACTAATTAGATCAAGATGAGTGAACAATTCCTTTTAAGTAGCAAGGTGAGTGGTCTATTATGAAATTATTAGAGGAATATTACTAGATGTGCTCCGTATATTGAACTTGAGTATCGAAGTCCGACCCGATATACTACTTAACCTATGTGACTCTATAGTGCTAAGCCTTCTGCAGGCAGTATAGACTCTGGACTAGAATGCTCGAGACTACTATATATTAGGACTTCAGGAATTAATGGCCACAATATGATGCACATGTGGTATTCCTGGCATAAAGATCTCAAAACTTCCAAGGTTCAATCATCAATTATTCAATTTTGAGGTTAAGATGCTATTTAGTGAAAGATGATCCAAGTTCACCAGGTTGAAGCACAACGTTCGTCTATGAACTTCACCCTGGTAGTCTTGAATCTGATAGTTGCAATACAGCACGAAATGAAATAGGTAAATCTGTGAAGATTTAGTTCATCTTGGTCTAGTTAAGTACATGCATCAATTAACGTAACATAAAACCTCCGCTTCGGACTCAGAGTTAAGCTTCCATATTGTACAGATGCTCACTGCCACATATCTCATTCAATTTCAATTTCAAGTTATCTTGCAGCCTGGAAAAAAAATTAAGGCTGGTTTGTGGTCTTTTCCAGGATTGTCTTCATCATCTCGTTTCCAAGCGTAGCTGCCTCTGGGAAACGAGGAGCAAAGTACTGGGCAATGCGCTCAAAGCGGTCGCGGTAAGATTCGAAGTCTCCAAATGAGACACAGTCAGACCATGCCTAGAAAACAATTGATCCTGGTTAGTGATATTTGAGGCTTGGGTCGATGTCACTTGTTGAGTGCTTACCCGTGCAGCAAATGTGAACTCCAGATCATCCGATCGGAAACTATTGTCATCAATAGCTGTGTCCAGTGCTTCCTCAAGAAGCTCAGGATTGCGGAATAAGTATTCGGTCACACCGAGCCAGAGGCGGAAAAGCTGCAAGATCATTAGAGTCCTGATTTCGAAGACCATTTTCAATTTGCTTGTCACATACCGGAGTGGAACAGATCATATGATCATAAGGAACAATGCCAAGTTTCGACCAGCAGTCCACAATGGCCAGTAGACTGAGATGACTGTTTGGAGGCGACATCTCACGAGAGCGGTTGGATAAGGAGAATCGATCCAGCACTTCATCTCTTAACAGAAGATCTTGGGCTTCTGTACCCTCTTTGAACACGGATGCACCAGCAGCCTTCACTCGAGCCTTGAGCTCTTCCCGATGGCCTCCGATCATCAATTTGTACAGATCCGTCACGGACTCGGCGTACTGTCGAATCTGCTGTTTGGCAGCTGGGTTGAGAATGGCGAGACCAGCGTAGACGTGCCATTTGTTCGAGTAGATGCGCAAAGTAATATTGATCTTCACGTTCTCGATACCACCAACCCAGCGCGACATCTCCCAAGGGAATTGTTGATTGGCATGCCATGCGGTACCCATGCTCAAAAAGGCGGCGTGCGTCACAGCCTGCGTATCAGCAGTGATTCGATCATGCATCTCGCCGGTGAGATAGACATGTTTGGATCCGAACGAGGAGAGGATTGAATCGACGAATTGAACAGCTTCATCGGAGGCACGATGTTGGATAATGACCTAGTTCATCATGCATGTCAATGGTGGCTTGGTCTGGAAGGAAATAAGGATGGGGCTAAACCCCTACCAGAGGTTGTCCTTTTGGATTGACTTTGGGGCCATGCAGCGAGTGGCACGATACAATCTCTACATCCTTCGGCAGGTGTTTTTCGAATGCAGCAAGCTCGGGGGCCTTGCATGAGGTCTGACCACCGACAACGGCACCAACCTTGGTAGCTTTTATTCGACAGGTCAGAATTATACTGGTTCATTGCGCTAGCGCATGCATGGGTCAAATGGGTCCGGAACATACATGGCCCATACTGTGCCACGACTCGGTCGATCACACCGGCCTCTACACTGTAAAGAATGAAATCGCTAATTCTGGAAACCAGATGGCCATTCGGAAAGATGGTGACACCTTGCTAAATACGATGAGCGTCCGAGCGGGATGATCCCAGCGGGAGACGTACTTTAGAGGCAAACTCTTGTTGTAAGGATTCATAATTTTCAGGTCTATCACAGGCGTTTATCCTTGAGAAGTAAAATAAAATATGTTAGTATATAATGAACCACCATCGTTAATTCATGAGAAAGGTCATCGACGAATATTAAAAAAAAAAGAACCTATCGTAATTCACTTGTTAGCGTATGCTTTCTCAAGAAGACGTCAAAAGCGAAATGATAGAGAGATTCGAAGAAGTTGCAAGAACTTCAATCAGACAAGAAAAATTTAGGTAGCGAGATATTTACATCATTGACAGCCCAGGATTGCACCACCGCCAGAATGGTTAGGTAGCACAACCACTTGACCATACTCGAGCCAAATGCACTCAAGTCATCATTCGAAGGGGAAAGGGTGTAAAAGAGGGAGGGGGAGTAGACGCTTACCTTCTCAAGAAAAACATGGCGTAGGTCGCTAAATCCAAAGCTGGTAATTACCTCCATCCTGCATCGCTGAGCTTATGGGCATACATCTTGCCCATATCGCCCATTCCGATAATGCCGATTGAGGCATCTTCTTTGGTGCGTCCCATATTGGTAATGAGTCACGCCAGCTGACTCGGCTTAATGCGCCTTCTCTGCAGCTATTCCTCCGGTCGTGAAGTGTCAGCTCTGTCCAATTGTATCTTCGTAGTCCAAGACCCTGGTCGTTCACAGGATCAATAGAGCTTTGAAAGATCAATGGCAGTGTAAGGAGATGCAAGTAGATTCCGCTGAAGAAAAAAATTAAATAGGCGAGAGGAGCTAAGGTCTCACCGCCTTGCGGGCCGACTGTCGTGCCGGCAATCTATTAGTCATCGGCTCGCTTATCCACTCCAGCCAGATGAGCCAATCAGCGTTAACTTGAAGCCGAGGGCACACATCCACTTTCTTTTTTGTCGATTTCTTCATCTTCTTCTTTCTGTATTCCATCCACGCCAACTCCATCCAACAACAGTCGCAATGGCCCCCCAAAAGAAGGCTCCCGCCGCCAAGGAGAACGTCTCCCTCGGCCCCCTCGCCGGTGATGGTGAGTTGCACTAAAAATTCGAAAATTTGAAGATATGACCAATATTCTGACAATCGCATCCAGGCAAGCTCGTTTTCGGTGTTGCCCGCATCTTCGCCTCCTTCAACGACACCTTCGTTCACGTCACTGATCTCTCGTACGTTCCCATTGCTCAATCACTCCGAAACCTCCGTTGTCCATCGATCTTCAAATTCGTGGAACGATGCACGGCTGGAAATCCCACGGACTGCGCAAATCAAAGATCCAAAAACTAACCTATATTCTTCTTTCCTACAGTGGCCGTGAAACCATCACCCGTGTTACCGGTGGTATGAAGGTCAAGGCTGACCGTGACGAGTCCTCCCCCTACGCTGCCATGTTGGCCGCTCAGGACGTCGCTGCCCGCTGCAAGGAGCTCGGCATCAACGCCCTGCACATCAAGATCCGTGCCACTGGTGGTAACGGCACCAAGACCCCCGGTCCCGGTGCTCAGTCCGCTCTCCGTGCTCTTGCCCGTGCTGGTATGCGCATTGGTCGCATTGAGGACGTCACCCCCACTCCTTCCGACTCTACTCGTCGCAAGGGTGGTCGCCGTGGTCGCCGTCTGTAGACGTGTGCGGGTATTGTCTCATCTATCCGATTGCGACTTGCTTCGCTGCTGGATTGGGGGCTGCCTGCGGGGTCTACCTGCACTTGTGGATGGAATAAACGCGAAGAACGGCCCTCATTGCCTGGTCTTCAATTATTTTCATACCCTGAAAAGTTTATGCTCAGATTTAGTTGTTAGATTGGGGAGTCTTCGGGCTACTGAATTGATTCATTAATTCTGAGTAATTATTATCCAGTTTCAAGTCTGTAGTATAAACATATCATATGTATATCTGTAGTCTACTATTAGTTCTCCCAGTCTTCGCCGACAAAGAATATAACTCGAACATGTGCGCAGTGCGGGGAGCTTATCGTGCTGCTGATAAAAGAAAAAATGCGAAGAGCTAGACAATCCCACTTCATATACAAAACTTGAAACTTACCAACCTCGATCAATTCCTCCAAAGCCCTTCGCTTTGCGCAATATTATTATCAGACCAAAATATAATGTCTTATTGAACTCAATTCCCGCTCACAGAACAAGCGCTATCATCCCCGCTTAACCGCCGCGCGCTTCTCTCCAACACCAAATCGCATACTCCTCTTTCCCTCCTTGCACCCCGAACGTATTCTGAGATTCATACCTAATCACCTCTTAAACCCCTCGCAATAACTCAAAATACCCCGCGGTCAACATGTCGGCCTCAATGCAACCTTCACCTACGATCCTCCTCCCTCAACTTCCTCCAAAGACACTAGTTGGGATCGATCTAATAACCTTCACCTCAACGGCAAATTTCCACGGTATCAGAGACCTTCCGAACGGTTGGCACTTTCTCTACACAGGAACTACGGAGAGTCTCTCACTTCGTTCCGGAGCTTGGTTCTACGTCGGCGACATCGCAGGTGCTCAACACGGATACAAAGAGTTAGCACTCGTACCACAAAAGCAGAAAACCAGTACAAAGTCCGGACCAGAGATCTTTGTTTGGAAATGGAACACAGACACCGAGTCTCTCGCTTCATTACGAAGTGACAATGATTCAGACACCCAAGAAGCCATGCGCTACAAGGCCAATCTCGGCGCGATCTGGCAAAGTGGAGGATTATTTCAGTTTCGAAGCCGTGTTCCCAAATCAAACACGACAGATACAGCTCAGAGCGAAGTGACACAGATTGATGACGATGACGAAACCGAAACAAGCGGACGTGCGGACTGGCGACGTCTGACTGATTGCATAACGCCCAATGTCTTAACGCGCATTATTGGCCCTCCGAATATCGATGTTGATGCTCGTTCGCGATGGATGGTTACCTCGGCTAGCACGGCTGGTTGTGATGCGGATAATATTCCTGGACTTGATCCGCAAAGAGTACATGAAGACGGTGTTCCCAGAACGACTGGCGAACAGGAACGAGATCTCTGGTTCCTTCCTATTGATTTGAAACACACTTGGCCAGATGGTGCTATTGGACGTGAAAGGACAGAAGCTGCTCAGGATAGATCTTGGGCATTGGGTAATCTTATCCACCGGTTATCCCGATCTGTGCATCCTGTTACAGGCGAGCCTGCGTTCGATGAGGAACAGGCTGAGAAGGATTTCCTTGGGGAGGTGCAATTCACCTTCCTGATGGTGCTGACCATGATGAATTACTCGTGTTTGCAGCAATGGAAGCGCATGCTTGAGCTCGTTTTAACCTCTCGTTCCGCTATTGTGGATAGAGAACCGTTCATGGCTGAATTCCTGGCTCTTTTACTACGACAACTTCAACGGTGCGATGATGTTGAGGGCGGGCTCTTTGAAATGGATGGAGATGACGGTGGTGCATTCCTCCGTGACCTGCTCAAGAAGTTTCGGCGCATCGTTTACCAGGTTGTTGAAAATGATTCCACATCTAGAGTTAAGGATGAGTTGACAATGTTGGAAAAATGGCTTAAAGAGGAATATGATTGGGAGTTGACGCATGAGGTCTTCGTCAAGCGTGGTATGGTTCGTCTTGAGGACGGTGAAGAGGTCGAGCTCGACATGGAGGATAACGACGAAGACGAGGAGACTGGAGAGTATGCACCGATGGTTGTTGATTCTGAGGAGACCATGCTTTGAAACATAGTGGTGCATCTAGACCTAATCTAATGAAGCTCATGAATCTACGTCAAGTGTTTAATCGTACCAAATTCTGATAGTATCCAATGTGGACGTCAAAGGATTTCTTTTTAATAACAGTAAATCCGCAATTTTATAGTAATCTCATGTCATGATTCATCTCTAACATTAGATCTCGAAAATCCGAAAGCACTATGTACATGATCCAAAGATCATCAAACGCAATAACTGTAGGTACGGACCAATGCTTATGTCCGCCATAGAATTCCAATCTCTATCAAGGGCTTTTAATGGATCTCAGTAAACCTTCTAGTTCTCCTCGCCCTCAATGACATAGCCCCACTCGTGCTCTTCCTTGCCAAACATGATGTGCGCGAGCCAGGACTTAATAAGAGCAGTGTAGCCCGCAGGCTCGCCATTGGGACCCAGTGTGCTAATATCAGTATCGACGTTGCGAATCATAGCAACAGGGGTAATGAAGTACTATTTCATCGTCAGCTTCAGTGTCTCGGGATGAGGAAAAAAGGATAAAACTCACAGCAGTGCCAGAAACAAAAGACTCCACAATGCGACCTTCCTGCGCAGCCTTCTCGATCTCCGCAATAGTCAAAGTGCGCTCCACAACCTTAAGCGGCTCCAGCGCTCCAACACTCTGAGTAGAGAGTCTCTCAGAGACCAATTCAAGCACACTGCGACGAGTAACACCAGGCAAGATAAGCTGATTCCCCAAGGGGGCGGTAACAAGCTCCAACTTGCCACTGGCATCCCGCCAGATAATAAAGAAGTTACTAGCGCCAGCCTCTGTCACCTGACGATCCTCGCCGAATAGCCAAAGAATCTGATCGAAGCCCATAGCCTTGGCCTGTCCGTGTGCTTGCAGGGAGGGTCCGTAATTCGCGCCCAGCTTCGCGTATCCGAAGCCACCGGGCCAAGCACGGATAGTATCCGGGGTGGAGGCGTAGAGTCTCAAGCCCTTGCTCGAGATGTCGGGCCAGGGCACAGCAATAACGAAGAGGAGGGCTTCCTTAGGAACCTGGACGCCGAGGTGTGGGCCGTTTCCGATCATAGTAGGACGGATGTAGAGGAATGTGCCTGGGTTGGGTAGCCAGCCTGGAAAGATGATATATTAGTACTGTATTTTCAATGGAGATTTAGTCTTTTTGTATAGTAGTTGGATTGGAACATACGAGGACCGTCAATCTGCATCAACTTAGCAACGAGCTTCTTCAACTGATCGAACTTGAAACCAGGAAGCGAAGAGCGCTGAGCACTATTGCTCAGACGCTCACCGTTGCAGTCTGGACGGAATAGACGCAGCTTGCCATCATAACCACGGTACACCTTCATTCCCTCGAAACATTCAGTAGCGTAGTGCAGGCATGATGCTGTAGGTGGGATGCTGAGATTCTGGTACGGCTTCACTTCGGGTGTCTCCCAGCCATTGGTATCGGTCCATCGCACAGTGACCATGTGGTCAGTGCAGTGGGAGTGGCTCAATTCCTCTGGAGAGCCGGGAAGAGGTACATCACGCAGAGTGGTAGATCGGGTGACCTTGAAATTCGAGGCATCGAGCTCGGCCAGGTGTTGAGAGATGGAACCCATGATGATATTGGAGACTTGAAGTCAAAACGAGGTATGTCAATGAGTATTTATGTTAGATGGTGAGATGTTCAAATGTGGGATGAGTCAATGAGACTAATGCAGGAAGATTTTCAATGTGCACAAGTCCAAAGGAGTATTCATTTTATAGACGAAACAGGAATGACTCAGGCTCTTATACCGCGGTTTGCCCCGGACTTTGGTTATCAGCCCCCGAACCAACAAATTTTTTTTCAAGCGGCAAAAGGAATGTGGATTTTTGCCATCAGTACCAGATAAAATAAGGGAGTCAACTCAATTGAGCCAATTTAAGCTTAGTGCATATGATTTATCCAATATTCATGTCCTATTGAAGACTGTTGTGCGACAATCATGTAAATTGAGTAGATAGTCCACGCCCTTTCAATGACAGACGCTGCGACGCAATCAGATCTCCCTTATCAAGGAGGCCCACTTCACTATATGGAAATGCCGAGAATAACCGTTAAGTTAAACAACGGCAAATGGAATTTACGCCGTAAAATCAGCTTGAAAGAACATTCCATGTCACTGAATTGATCCAGATGATCAGATTGGGAAGTCTATTCGACTATTTAGGAGTCAATTGACAAGGATTGAAGTACTAAAATGTCAAATCATGTCATGCGTTCACGGAGTTAAAGAACCTAAAGCGATCAAACTCGGCATGTGGCACAGACTCCGAGTCTGCAGCAACTTTATTAGCGATCCATGTCCAATGGAATGAAGAATGTATCCGGGATGATACTAGTAGCACTAGTATTCCAGGGTTGTTCGGTCCATGACTCAAATAGGAGATGTTGTACTACATGTCAGTTACAAGAAGATAGGTTGTTGAAAATTATTTTTCATTGTTAGTACATCCTCATAATGTTGAATTGGTGAGGTGCAACAGTGTGTGCTCATTCAGAGCAGAAAAAGAATAATAATACAAAACAAGAAAGTAAAAGTTAGATGATTAGATGATCATCACAAATGAGACGGACCATGTCTATCTCCATCCACCCGAAGACAACAAACGAAGACAGATAAGACTGAAACCCTAGAACAAGAAACTCCAAACCAACTCTCATCCACAACTAGTTACCAGTCAACCGAAAACTTCACTAGCCATCGGGCAGGCCAGCAGCTCACTGCAAGAACTTGAACTCTCGCTTCGCGGCTGGAGAGTAAAGGGGGACGACATCTCCTGAAGCAAGTTGAATCATCGGATTCTTCGTGTTGATGGGCGCCCACAGTTCACTGCCCACCACCCACAAAGCGAAGTCAGTACCGAATTGAGGCTGAGAGTCAAGGAACTCCTGGGTGACCTGCTTGAAAAGTGTGTGGGCTCGCGAGTGCTCGAACACAATGTTTCCCACAAGGTAAGGTTTGAGATGGGTGTAGTCCGCATCATTGGACCAGATCTCCGAGATGAGAAGCTCGAGTTTCCATTGTTCATCAATAATCCGCAACGCGACCTTGAATTTGGTAAGTGCCTGCTCCTGGAGTTCTTCGATCTGGAAAAAACCAGCGTCGCGGAACATTCTGGCGTGGAAGTAACTGGGAGGGCAGTTGGTGGTTGACGGCCACTTGGGGTCTGCAGTATCGGTGACGGCGGGTGCAGCAGGAGAGGGTTCGGTAACAGAGGGCTCAGTAACAGAGGATTCAGCAACGGAGGGCTCGGTAACAGATGATCCAGCAGACGATCCAGCAACATCACTCGGGTCATTGGTTTTATCGGCGCCTGTGATTTCAGAAATCGAGACTCTCAGACGCTTACGGGGTGGCTGCTTAGGGGATGCGTGTGCCGACAGATCCTTGCTTCTGTTCTTTCGCTTGCCAAAGCCACAGACGCTGGGGGAGGTGCTGTCAACAGGAGTGCAGACGTCCAAAGCCACATCATCGATGGTGTATTCCTTCTTGTACAGAAACTCAAGAACTCTCTGGAAGATAAGAGGATCCATGTCCTGCAGCCGGATTACTCCCGAAGAATCCTACATGGAACACTCTGTTAAAGGTCTGATGGATCATGCTTCATACTCAAGACGTACCTGGAAGCCACTCTCGCAAGCGTTCTTGAACCACTTCGAGTTGGTGCAAACAACGATCCTATGGGCAGGGAAGGTCCTGTCTCCACAGATAATCTTCATGTCACTGTACTCCTCGCGCAGGAAGAAACTTGGAAAGTCAGTATATGGGAAATCGGGGCCTGAAACACGTTGAGGGAGCCTTACTCGCCAAAAGTCTTGAATTCATCAAATGGGAGTGATCTCCATCTTTTTGTAAGGGCCTCCGCAACGGTAACATTCTTTCTCGGAGTTGATTCGGCCATTTTGATAAATTGACACGTTGGTACAGAGTTTGGTGAATCGAGGGTGGGTGGTAAACGAAAGGGTGGGTGGTAAACGAAAAGTAAACGAAAGGTGTGGTGGAGGGAGATGGTTCTCAGAGAAGACTCCCAGAGAATCATTCGTCAGCGCCGAGAACTGCCCCAAGTTCAAGTTTGAGAATGGGATTATACCAAGGTCAATATCATCTCGGGCGCTTTCAAGTTATTCAATACACAGGATCTAGTCGTAGTGCCATCATTGGCTTTCTCCAACTCTCGGCTCTCGGCCAATCTACTAATAAGTACCATAGGTATGATGACTGAATACTGTCAGAATTTATTCTATCAATAGTTTTTGAATTGTTGGGTTCAGCAAATACTAGTACGTTATCATGATGTTCGCGGCCTAGCTGCGGTATTCTAAGGACTCAGATATGACCATGAACCTTGGAGCTTGGGGCGGATATCTACTACTGAGATACAATCGTAGCCTGGTTGTAATCCAAAGCTAATACATACTAGCACCTGATGCATATTCAAATCCAGAGCTACGGTGGTGATTCATATACGTTGATATGCATGTGGTGAATCTTGTGGCTCTTTCCAACACTAAGGGCTTCGAGTGCTCACGTGCCCAGTATACGTATAGCTTAATGAAGTCCACGGCTTGCATTGCACCTCCAGATTATGAATCAATTTGTAAGATTCTTCCCAAGGTTCACACTAAACTATTTTCAGTAAAATTAATGCACATATGAGTCCATACACAGTCTTAAATTCCAAAGATTTTGATACATGTAAAGGGCATCTATGAACATTGAATACAGGATGAAGTTGAAAGCATAAGCTGACAACTGGCACAATGATCAAACGCCAGCTGCCAGTGGTACACAAGTTGCACATGTGCATTTAAGTGTTCTCAAGTGTTTGAGCTCACAAATATGCACAAACATTTGAAACGCTTTACGAATCAAACATCCTGTACATGTACTCACACAGGCATTGCAACTTGAAAGAAGCGGTGTATTGCAAAGCTGATTCATGGATATAGCCATCCCGACCTATAGTAAATAGATCCTAGACTACACTAACCTTGATTCTAGGCATTCGTCTCGTACTTCTGATGCCCCAAAGTTTGGGATTTATTCCCTCTTAAAACAGATAGCTTCCTTAAACGTGGTACTTATTATATACTAGTAAAATAATGGAGTTATGCCAAAGATTATACTAGTATTATGATGTATGAGCTTAGGGGATATGCTTTTAGTTTTGAATATAAGGAACTCAGGGTAATTAACAGTGACGTGATCAACTGCCCGATATTAAAATTGAACATTTGAACCGGGTATCTCGGAGGGGCAAAGCACATGGCGCCCGTGGGCATATGCTAGTTCAGATTCTAAGGTTACAGCCGTAGAGATAAAAATAGTATGAGGCAGCTGCTAGGCATCCAGTCTGAAATATAGGTGTAGGCAAACCAATCCCGAGGTTTTGGAATCAAACGAAATAAAGAAAAGAAAAAAGCAACATTGGAGCGTGCACAAAGTCCTCTCAATTTACATGTACACATTAAAAATAAAAATAAAGACCGAGTAATCCGATCATAGTAGGATCGATGCCCAGCCTGAGGTGCATGTGGACTCCGAGGAAACATTTTGAATGTGAGGCAGTTGAAAGTACAACTCCCGGGGATACCCTAGCCGTAAAACTTGCAAGCCATGTCAGACTAGCCCACGCTGGGCGTGTCAAATGAATCCTATTCCACCAACCAAAAGCATCAGCCACAACCGCCAAATCTACACTAATGCAACGGAAAAGAAGACCCAAATCCGGGATCACGCCAAAAAAGCAGGGGTTCAGATTAGCGAGATCAACAAAGGATTTGGGGGACAAAATAGATTAAAAAAAAGAAAATAATACAAAGACCGTGACCGGAAAGAATTTAGTAATTCCAAGGCGGGGTAAACCGCTGATAAGGCTCGGATGAGATCCGGTCTACCAATACTATAGGTACTAGTAGTAGTGTAGTGGGCAAAACGGGCACAGGTGCAGGCATTATTCTTGTAAACCTCGCACTGACCATCCTAAAACTAACAGACTAATATAGTAGTCATGTCAAACATACATATGGAGAGTCCCGAGGGGATGGATCCGATGGATACGATAATCCACGATCATGGGTGTCTGGCGTGATATACAAGCTTGGTCCTGAAATGAAATAATGCACATGTCATGACTCGCAATCACACTGCTACTAGTAGTGAGACCCAATATTTTGTGATTTGGATTTATTATCCCATATCCACCAATAGGTTCATTTGCTGTGCTTTGATCTTTGGCGATAACAGCACTCGAGGTAGAGACTAGAATAAAGCTGGAAATAAAAAAACAGCTGAATACAATGTGAACAATTTTGAGGATATCTGGACGACACGATTGAAAAAAAAATAAAAATAAAATAAACCCCACTTAAAATAATAATAATAATGGTCATAATCATAACGGCCCCCAAGTAACCACCGATCGGCACTTAAAATGGGGGCATTCAAATGTTTTGTCAATGTCAAGGGCCATACGGAGTATTGGGTCCTACATACTCCGTTTGTATATTGACAAAGGTACCTATGGTGGGGATGACGATCCTACTGCCGGTACTCTGTACGCTGGTATTAGTGATCCCAAATTTATCCAATAGGAATCATATTGAGTGCCTCCGGCTGATTTCTCCTGTCCATTCAAGAGCATTCCTGAGTGCGAAGTATACATGGGCATATCAACATTCAATGTTAGAATGATAAATATAATATTCTTAACGCAGTGAACATTGTCCTAGTAAAAGTTAGGAGCCCGCATATGGTCGTATGCATATTACAATCTGCGAGGTAACTTTTAGTGGAGAAATTGAAGCAAGAGGGGGCTAGAGATCCCGAAAGGACTTTTGTCTAGAAATTGAGATTTTCGCAAAATTCCAATATTCAAACCTTTGTTAGAAGAGCCATCGCGATCATGGCTATGGAGTTCTTGAATTCGGACGTAATTGCTCTGTCTAGACTTCTGGATCATCGTGATGTTATGTCTCCACTCCACGGCCCATCTCCTATGGGGAAGGAGTTATAGGGGAAGAGTATAGACCTCGGGAGACACATTTGCAGGTGCACGTAAGTGCGAGTAGGCCGGAGCTCAGCTCATCGCTCAGACTTCAAATGTTCAGTATGAGGAATGCCAGTGGGAGAAAACAAGCTTGAAACCTTGTGATCCACTGGTAATTCGGACTTATCCGTAAATATAAGCGCTCAAGTGCTTCTTTCATATACCAATCGGCTAATTTCCAACTTGAAGTCCACGAATCCCTCCAGGTACTAGTAATTTGTATCAATGTACCCGTGGACTCCGTATATACATACAAACATTTGAACTAGTATGCCCAAGTGGATATGTACGAAGCACTAGTCAACTGGTAGAACCCTGGAATAGTCATATGTTTGAACGCACGTGCGTGGTCGAGCCAACTGGCCCTAGGTATTCTTACAACTTGAAGATACTCCACTAGTAGTAGGGCCTGCATAACATTCAATGAATATCTCAAGTGCTGCATACCGTGACCTTGAGATAGAAACAGAACAAATATAGGAGGTAACTTGAAATCAATCAATTCAACCAAAACTGAGAAACAGTAAAAAAAATTATATAAGAACTTGAAATTAAAAACGAAAAAGTAAAAGGAGGGGAAACTTCAATGTTGAAAATAATGATTAAAAAAAAAAGCAAATAAAACCCTGAAAGTGAACATTGAATTAAATTGAAAATAAAGTGAATGTGCACATGGCGTAAATGACTGGATTAAGATCCTTGCATCTTTCGTGGATGGTTTTTATGATGGTTTCTAGACTCAATAGAAAGAGATTGCTGCTCGTGGCTCTGTACTGCTTCTAGTACACGAGTATCGGTTTTCAACGCGCGGCAGGTAAAAAGTTCCTGATACATAGCGCAAACCAAGGATCCACACTCGCATTTTCCAAGTTGAGGTGGATATTGCCTAGTCTGAATATGGAAAGAGCCGGTACTCATGGGCATGTAAAACCAATATGTATCCACAATATCGGGTGACATGCCAGTCTGCCAGTAGTAACTCCGAGTAGGAAAAGGATTCCCTGTCTATCCCGTGAGTTTGGAGCCGCGACTCAGCCCTGGGGATTATGAATGTGACATCAAAGGAACATTTGAACCTTCAAAATTTTGAAACCTTGGAATCAATCATCAAATTCCATCGGTTACATGGAAGATATGTCCACTTAATCACCACGGTAATGCTTCTACATAGTATCCGATTGGTCGGGTACTAACCGGCCAATCAATAGCACCGGAAGAGTTGAAATGGCATCTTGACTAGGGCGGCTGGATCTGAAAACTTAATTAGAAATCCGGATACCAAATAATATCGAAATATATACCAATGTATATATCGAGGCATCGAAGAACTTGAACAAAGAGAAACTTTGAATATAGAAACTTTGAACATTCAAATGTTTGAATATGGAGGAAATGGGGAACCAAACTTACTAGAAGATTGGAACCCCCCGGGAACCAAGATAAAGTCATCCGCGGAGTTTCTCCAGACAACCAACTTAGAAATGATCTCAAACCTTGGAATAATCTGATGATCTTCATTGAAACCGCCACCAAACCAGCCGCTTGATGCAAGACATAAAGCAGGGGCAGGCCCCAGAAATGAAGTACGGTCGCATGTCGTTGATACCGGCTGTATCACCCGTGACTTGCTCCTGGAGAGTGTGAACATTCTTGACATCATTACAGAGAAACATCCACCATACTTCCGTTCCAATCGTATCATCCACAGTGTAGCTGAAAGATTAGCTGGACTGTGACATGATAGGGTAGAAATGATTGGACTTCTTCAAAGCTGCATTGGCATGAACTTCAGATGGCGTGGCGACGAAGTCAAGGAGAGAGATAGATCCTGAGAGCCTCGCTTATGCAGTCCTCGCTTATGTAGTTACACGCAAGATCGTTCAGATTCTCCGAGTTGGTACCCAAGTAGTCATTGTACACACACGGAGAATCCTCTATCCTCCACAACCGGTTTCTCAATGCCTCAAAGGGTGTTCAGGATGCATTCCCCACTGATTGGAACCGGTTTAGGATATCATAGAAAATTGAACCCGTTCGCCATTGGTCGAACATTGAATGGAAATCTCTGGCTAGGATCTGCGGATGCGGATTTCTTTCACGTCTCTCGTGGCAATCGCAAATCGGAAGGAAAAGCCGGGGTCAATCTTGCAATACTGAGTCTCCAGGCAGTCTCCAGGCCTTTGTCAATTCCCCAATTTTTTTTTTGATGTCATCGTAATAAACGTGCTGAGCCCTTGTTTTAAGACGGTAATATAGTTCCCACTTGGGGAATACCCGTCACGCTAGAGCGCATCGGCTTCAATGTTCCCTGCAAATCTCCCGTTGAACTGCTCGTCCGGATGGGAGACCTTACCACCCCTGGCATTTGTCGTATGTGAGTGACTAGCGGCACAAAAGATCCCCAGGCTGCTGGATCTACGCCATCTCCAATCACCATTCCCCGTTCGATATTGGGCCACTGATCCACCAGACCACACACACCGGGCTGTAACACAGCCGCCGACCCTGGTGTGTTTGTGTTTGCGTGGAAGAAGTCCCCCCGCCTCTCGCCAGGACTCGTCCGTTTTTTCCCTTCTTGTCGCCTGCAGGTGTCATGATTCATCCAATAAATACGATTGCGCCCTCCCCCTCCCTTCGTTTTGGAAGCCATAACAGGGGAAACCGACTACAACGCCCACACCCTCGGCTCGTGCCTTGAACACCACCACGATATCGATGAATTCGTCGGTACTTTGGCCCAATCTTGTATGCGCCTAATAACAAGTGGCGGTATAATTCCGACTGAGGTCTGATTTATAAGGATGCCCCATTAATGACTGGGAGACGTGGCCGGCTAACCCTTTGTCCATAGATAACAATCGAATGGCGATCGACCCGCACTCAGCTCGTCCACAACAGATTTTAGAATATCAATCATACGCTCAATAGATTGATTGTACGGAAAATGAGCCATCACGACGCGTCAAAGTCATTTCCTGCCCTGGCACCAGGTCCGCCTCGCAATTTCACACCCCAGGCACAAATAGCCGTTAGTAAGGCAAAAAAGAATTCAACAGCTTGTTTGGCATGCAAAGCAGCCAAGAGGAAGGTTGGTCCCTCAATTATCGAAGCATTCTGGGGTGGGGCTGAGTCACAGAGGCTAACGAGTGTTGCATCTTTTTTGGTATAGTGTTCTGGGCCTCCTAATCCTTGTAAAGCCTGTATCAGCGCCGGTGCCGAAAACGAGTGTCATTTCGACCCAAGCCGAGATCTGAGACGCAAAGTTGCCGTGAAGCGGACTATCAAGGAGTTGACAGATTACAAAGATCTGTTTGATTCATTGCTGTCGGCCATACGTACAGCAGATTCGGACAAATTAGAAAAAATTGTGAGGCTTGTCAAGGATAATGGATCTCTCCATGATATCGCTTGTGTCGTGGGGAGTCCTGTCACTCGATTCACGGACTCCAAAGTTCTGTCAGCCACAAGCCTGTCCATAACCGAAGACGTAGATGGCAGTTTGGATGCCCGACTCATGGAACAGGAGGAAGCTAGAAATAGGAGACCGTCAGACCTTGAGTCGGCTTCTAGTATGTCAGAGCAAGACAAGCCAAAGGCTTCCCCGCAATCTGCATTTGATCCATACGCACGAGTCAGCCTGGAAAGTCTCTGCGATGTGCCGCTATTCAACGTACCGGCTAAACCCTGGACGGAAATCACGATCGATAATGACCTTGTCTCGCATCTCGTCTCACTTTATTTCACATGGGATCACCCATGCGCCCAGTTCCTTGATCAACGGATATTTCTCGAGCATATGAGGCGAGGATTGCCAGACTCTGAGTTTTGCTCACCAATACTGGTCAATGCTATTTTGGCTGTAGCATGTGTACGACTATCTTTCTTTTCCCTCCCTTCGTTTCCACATACCCCGTGAACCTGGCCTTGTTGTTTCTGACACTGAGAAAACAGGCGTACTCGGATCGTCCAGATGTGCTGTCGGACTCGGAGAACCCCTTCTCGCGCGGTCAAAACTTTCTTGCGGAGACAGAAAGGTTGTTACGTGCCGAAGAAGGAGCCCCACGTCTAACAACTGTTCAAGCTCTTCTTTTGATGTGTTGCATGTATGTGATTCACCACAGAATTTGAGATGCTTGCTTTGAATCGTGAATGCTGAAATTTTTCCCCCACAGACTCATTTGCCAAGGCAAAGGAAACATGAGCTGGCTGATGCTGGGGCAGGCGATCCATATGGGAAAAGATTTGGGACTATTTAGGCATCATAGGAATCGGAATGCCAAATATAACGGGAAAAGATTGTCACGGGAAATGGAAAGGGTCCGTACAATCACTGCATGGGCAATATTCAGTTTGGATATGTAAGTGATGATGTTCAAGTGTGGGAATAGAACAACACTAATCCAACCCAAGACAAATCTCGACGAAGCTCCAGAAGGATCCCAGCATGGTGCAGCCATTATCCAACGGTGACCTGGAGGCCGATAATGACTTTGACTGGAGTCCATATCCGCGATCGAATAAATCGAGCTATCCCACCAACCCAGCGCGCCTTCCTCTGATACGGACCGGTCTCACGAAGTTGACGGAGATCAGCATTCGTATCCATGAACTGTTTGACGACGAGAACCTCCGCGAAGATTTCCGCTCTCTATTGGATAAAGCCGAGGTTCCGTACACTGATCTAGAGGAATGGCTAGCAAGCTGGCCCGATGCATCACAGATTGGACAACAGTCGACTCCACAAGTCATAGTACTCCGGTAAGTGAGATTATCCTGGGGTCTTCTGTTGTAGACAATCCTTCGAAGGCGTTTCCCGTACTGACATCACACCCAGAATCCACTGCCTTCACGCAGTCATGAGTCTCCTCGAGGGGTTGATCGAACGCGATGGTCATGGGAACATGACTTTGCAATTGCGGCAAAACTGGCGGAAATATGCTGTGGAAATCACGCAATGTCTTCGTTTTTACCGTGTTTCGTATGGACTTCGGCAAATCCCTAGCCAGCTAGTCGGTGTTGTGCAATCAGCTCTCCACGCTCTTGTCTATCAGTTGGAAGAAACCGAGGAGGCCAAATATGCTTTTATCGAACTGGCTCATATCGGGTTTGGCCTAAGCCAACGGTTCAAGTCCATCGCAGACTCCATCAACACAATTCTCTCACTCTCCCAGCGCGGAACAGCGACGCTTCCCCTTGATGCCATCGCGATTCTCGATGGTACTGAACTCCGAGGACATCAGGAAGCGAGATGGTAAGCCGCGAAGCTTACCAGCAGATCGTCTTGGTTGTATCGGTACGGTTGTGAGGGCGATCGGAAGGGAACGGGGTGAGAGGGGGGCTAAGAGACAGGGCGAGGAGCATATTGAAGTATGCAAACAAAGCGGAGGCGAAGAAAAAAAAAAAGTGGTTTTTCAGAATCGAAGAGAGGAGAAACACTAATGTCTAAAGCCTGTATCCCGGCTGATAAGAGGGCCTATTAGTTGATGGTCCAATGACTTTGGAGACCCTCGATGAAGATTTGGTCCTGGCCTAAGGGACTCAGGGTAAAAAGGGTTTCAAATCCCTACCTTCTCCTCATGGTGTATAAAGGGTATATCGTACCCCCATGGCATCATCTGTTCAACCAGAGAAAAAGTTTTCGAGGAAAGCAAACAACTTGACGAGATGAAGTTGTGGTGACACCCTTCGTTCCTTCCTCCTCGGAAATGGGTGGGGAGACTGGGTCAAGTTGGATGGATTCTTAGGGCCTCACACGTCCGGAATACATTTCCGGGACTAGAAACCCCCATGGAATGGGAACACAAGTCCAATTTCACCCTAACACCAATCTCAATTTGGGCTAGCAGGAATCAACGTGATGGGTGCATTTACTCCATGAAACCCTGCTATCTTGGGGTCTTTTGTCTCTCAGCACCTCGGGACCCTTTATATCCCTCTCCGGGATGAAGTAAAGGATATTTCATTCTACTATGTCAATACCGCGACAGTCAATTCTGAACTCCCGTCTAGTACTTTGACCTTCTTGCTTTTTCAATTTATATGCCATTCATCGCATTATCTCTACGCGTCGATACGTGTTTTTGTTCTTATATTGCTTAAGCTAAACGCCATTGGGAAGTTGTTTAATGATTATAGTCAAATTCAAAGTTAAAGCTGAACCCATTGAGACTATTAATGCCCTTCAGACCCAGACGATCCATTGGAAATAAGTTGAAGACATCATATGTGTGAGGTCTGTATATCATACCTGTTTAGTAGTCGTCGTACATTGGAATTCGAAGAGCGTGGTAGTAGGTAGTCATAGGTGGCGAATCTCTACTAGTAGAAGGACTCACGTCCATGGGTATTGGTGTGTTATTTCAACCTTGGGAAGTTGTAAACCAATAGGATCCCGGTGGCGGGCAATACATGAGCTGCATGTCAGAGCTACACTTTCGCCACTAATACTTAGTCCTATCATAGTCTTCGAATAGTTCATTGGTCTATATATGATCTTTTTTCTAGTGACTGTAGGTAGCCTGAGTTGAATGAGATCCCATTTTGAGCCAATCAACACTATTTTAATAGTGTAACAAACACAACAAGCCCGTAGTCAACTGGCTGATTATACTGTATACATAGTCACCCTGAAAGCCTTTGAAGGTAGACCTTAGTACCTGGACATAGAACTCCTACCTTCAAGTTCTAGTCCAATAACACATATATTTAAAAAAACCAGTTAAAAACACCAGTACTCCAGGACTACTATCGTCAAAACATAGTGTAGACCTAGAGTCTCCAGAGTGCATAAAGCATAAATCTTAGTCAGCATGGCGTTTTATGCGCAGATAAGATAAGCACAAACAGCGAAGCGAAAACCCTCAAAATTCAACTTCGGGTGGTAAATCCCACAGGCCGACGACGTGCAACCCCCACACCCATCTCTTGCCTCCGCTCCTTGCCGTCATTTCGGCATCTTGAATCAGAGAATTTCTTTCTTTGGTTCTTTTTCACCTCGCACCCCCTCCGTTCCTCCTACGACCCTCCCACAATGTCCTACGACGACCGCGCCAATGCGCGCCCCAACCTGAACGATGAGTCCGATGTTGAGGAGGAGGCTCTGGTCAACGACTACCGTGAGCAGGTCAACTACGATGATAGCATGAGCGAGCTGGACCGCACAACTTCGCTCGGTGGTTCCCAAGCCCAGGACTTGCAGGCACAGCTCGCCGCTGCTGCTACCCCGCTGGAATACCAGGCCACCCTGGAGACCAAGTTCGCCAGTTACGACAACTACTGCAGTCTCTTCCACTACATCCTCAACTCTGAAGGCCCCGTCGATCTGGAAGTCCCCTCGGTAGGTCATTGATGCGATCTTCACCACCCCAATGAGAAACAAAGAAAATGAACATATGAGACGGAATTATATTGTGGAGCACGAATGGGAATAACAAGCTAACCAATTGTTTCTCTTTCTTTTCTAATGATTAGTACTACTGGGCCTGGGATGTTATTGACGAGTTCATCTACCAATTCGAGTCGTTCTGCCGCTACCGTAACCGCGTCGCTCGCACCGGATCCAACGAGGAGGAGGCTCAGCTTCTCCGCGAGAACCCCAACACATGGGGCTGCTACTCTGTGCTGAACGTCCTCTACTCCCTCATTCAGCGTTCCCAGATTAACGAGCAGCTGGCCGCCATCAAGCGTGGTGAGGATCCCGCTGCCGTCGCCGGCGAGTACGGCTCCCGCCCTCTCTACAAGATGCTGGGCTACTTCTCCATCATCGGTCTGCTGCGTGTGCACTGTCTGCTCGGTGACTTCAGCCTGGCCCTGAAGACCCTCGATGACATCGAGCTGAACAAGAAGGCCATGTTCGCCCGTGTTATGGCCGCCCACTTCACCACATACTACTATGTCGGTTTCTCCTACATGATGATGCGCCGCTACGCCGACGCCATCCGCATGTTCAGCCACATCCTGGTCTACGTTTCCCGTACCAAGAACTTCCAGAAGGGTGGCAACAACTACGATGCCATCGCCAAGAAGAACGACCAGATGTACGCCCTGATCGCCATCTGCGTCGCCCTCCACCCCACCCGTCTGGATGACACCATCCACACCGCCGTCCGTGAGAAGTACGGTGAGCAATTCCACCGCATGCAGCGTGGCGGCCCTGAGGCTCTGCCCGTCTTCGAGGAGCTCTTCCGCTCCGCCTGCCCCAAGTTCATCAGCCCCACTCCTCCTGACTTCGACAACCCTGCCTACAACGTCGACCCTGTCGACCACCACACCGCCATCTTCATGGATGAGGTTAAGAACACCCTGTTCAACCCCACTATTCGCTCTTACCTGAAGCTGTACACCACCATGGATCTGAAGAAGCTCGCTGGCTTCCTCGAGGTCCAGCCTGAGCAGCTTCGCTCCTGGTTGCTCGTTAACAAGCAGCGCAGCCGCCAGATCCGCTGGGTCGAGGGTGGTCTGCTTGAGGGTGACTCTGTCATCGCCAACGAGCTCGACTACGCTCTTGAGGATGACCTCATCCACGTCAGCGAGACCAAGGCTGGTCGCCGCCTCGTGGACTGGTACCTGCGCAACCTTGCTCGCGTCTACTAAGCGCGCACATGGACATGAATATACACATCCTCTTTAGTCCGGTGTGTACATTTGTTGGTGTCCTGTGAGGTTGGAGAAAAAAAAAGTGAAGAATGGACTTCTTACATTGCAAGAAAGAACGGACATGACTCGAGATGATTTTTTTCTTTCATATTATTATCCCGCCCCCCTTGTTTTCCTCATTTTTCATATTGTCCTCATTGCCCTGGTTGCTATATGCCTTTTTTTACAATTTTTTTTATTATTTCATATTTCCGGTGATCTGTTTTTATGTTTGGTTCCTGATGCAAGAAATCCGTGTGGATTCAAAAAACCAGGGATTCCACGATGGTTCAGGAGGGCGTACGATTTCATATTTGCCCCGGTCTGCTGTTCTGCTTCTTTCTCCATGGAGTAACTAACTTCATAAGGAGAGTGTATGAGAGTTGAGGTAGAAAAAAAAATAAGACTTGATGAAATGCATAGACCAATTATTATTTCTATGACCTACCAACCATAAGAGAATGAGATAGATACCAGTATACCAGAGACATATAATTGAGACAAAAGAGAAGAATCCAAAAGGAGAAGAGGGTATCAATGCTATTTGATCTTCCATACTATTCGTACACAGGGAAAAGAGGAACCTATTCAAGTAAAATCCAAAGATGATATTGCTTCAATGCAATTAAAGGTTCACGTCAAAGCTTGTGCCACAGCCGCAGTTGCTCGTAGCACGGGGGTTGTCCACAATCTTGAACTGGCTTCCAATCAACTCGGTGGTGTAATCGACGGTGCTACCAGACAACAACTCCAGTGAGGGTTCATCCATGACAACCATAGCTTGTCCGGCAGAGTCAAGCGCTGCATCCACTGCTTCGCCCTCGAAGATGGTGTCTTCTTCCGCGTCAATCTTGGAAACCGATTCGAGAGAGATCGTGTACTGGAAACCATGGCAGCCACCGCTGGTAACCATGATTCGGAGATGGTGGTAAGGGTTCTCTTCCTTTGTGGCAGAAGGAGAAGATGTTGGGTCGGTAATTTCACGCAAACGCTGCAGACTGTTAGATCGATCCCAAAAAATGAAGCAGACAAGAGCAAAGCAACGAATCATTTGAAGCGATCAAAAAAAGCACAAAAAGAAGAGGACATACAACAGTCAGGATTCGCATGTGGTCACCCACCATACTACTAACTGACCGGCGTGTGGCTTAAGTACGGCTGAGCGGACGGGAAGCCCTGTTCTCCACACCCTGTGGTCGTATGTGCTTGGATTAAGCTTGAACTAGCTTAAGCCGGTCCCCGGACTTCCCCTCTTCCATTGCACAACAAGACAACAGCTTCACAATGATGCAAAAGGAAAGCAGCGCAAAAGAAATTGTGAACCTACCTTCACAGCTTGATCGGAGATCTTCACCATGAGTACTTCTCCATTGTCTCCGGTTCGCGGGTTTTGTAGGACCTTGGTGGCTGGACGAATAGCGGATGATGAGAAAGATGCAACAGATGAACGCAGGTGTGATCGAAGGAAAGTGGATGTGGGCGCAGAAGACTTGAACGATGGTGCGGAGGTAACGGGTGTTTTCCGGTGATGAGCGACTTCGCCGACGGAGAATGCAGAGAGCCGTGCGGTCGGCTGAGAGGAGAGGAGCCGGCAAGGCTGCTGGGACACCTTGCAGACAGGGGATGAAGCTCGAAGCGCTCGATACATATTGAAATATCGGGGTTGCGCTCCTTTAGAAACTTGTTGGAAGGAGGAAGGTTGTTTTCAGATTCGATCGCATTGTTCATCTACAGATATCAGTTAGGCAGATCGGCAGTGGCGTGATTGGTCAGCCTGGCATGAAGGCGGTGGCAGAATCGGCAGTATCGGCGAAAATCGCGGGGATGTTGAGAACTACATTTCTTCTATAGATGCGATCGGTGTCTTTTATGGATTACAGGCAAGTCTTTTTGCAGTGCTAATTGATAAAGAAATATCATATTCCAGACTGATAGCCCTTTCATTTTGAGACAAAAAAAGCTTGATTTATATCAAAAGAATCACATATCTCCTTCATGTTCATGCATCAGTATTGAACAATTCACACATGATGAATTGCAGATTGATCAAGAATATCCCAATTTTCGAGTAAACTTGCAGCTCACGCGAGCCTTATGCACATTACAGTCAGAAGCAAATTGCTTGCGGAATAGTTACTGTAAAGGCAATGATACCCGCCGTAAGCTTCGCCTGAATAGCTGGATGTGGCAAAGAAGCCGCTACTCCGCCTAAAAGGGTACTCGATTCGAGGGTTGTGGGGTGCACTCCCCGCAAAGTTCCCCTCCATCTGTTCATTGTTTCTTAAATCCACTTCTCCTGGCTCTAATCTTGTAAGCATCTTGAATCTGTTGGTTTTTGATTGTTGCTGAACTGGAACATAAAGCCATATATCGATTTTCAGCCTTGCAAACTATCGGCACCGGTTATAGTTTTACAACAACCCGCTTTGGACATCATCTATTATACATCTCATACTTCTCTCAAAATGGGAAGCGCTTCTACTCAATCATGGCTGGATGCTCTCTCCACGCAGCGTGAGTATCCCTTCATAGTCCGACCGGTGGTGATGTCATTGCTAATTGCCCAGGTGAAATGCAGTCAATGTGGACCTCGACTACATGGACCCAGCTTTCACACTGAGTCTTCTTCCCGTCATTCCAAATGATATGACCAGCAACCAATTCATCGTTCATGAGCGGATGTGTCATCCTGATAATGAAAAACTTCTGAAGGATGTTGCCAAAGAGTACAAAGACGCTGGCTGGCTGGCAATTTACACCCGAATGGTAGGTTTATTCAAATATGCTTTTCATATATGAGTTGACATATCGATCTTGGGAAACTATCTAATGCTTTTGCTTAGGCTGTCTTGATGTGCAAGGCCAATATCGACAATATCAAAGGCCGAGTTCTCCTTCAGACTCTGCCATCGTATGCGTACAACACCGAGAAAACAGTGGAACATGCTCGGGCATATGCACGCGAATTCGAAAGTGTTGGTATTTCGAAGGACCGCTTTTGCATCAAGATCCCTGCCACTGGTCCGGCGTTGAGCGCATGCCCGATTTTACTTCAGGAAGGAATCCGCACACTCGGCACTGCAGTCTTCAGCGTCCACCAAGCAATCGCAGCAAGCCAAGCTGGTTGCTTATACATTAGCCCTTACTACAATGGTAAGTCTTTTTTCGAACTCGTTGAACGCCAGTTTGGATATCAAGCTGACAATAAAACTCAAATAGACATTGCAACCCATCTGGATCTCACACTGTGGCCGAAATCTGCCGATCCTGCGCGCTTGCATCCGTTCTCATCTCGATTTATCCAGATAGTTGAGATTTACAAGCAGATGTACAAGGATACGGGCAAAGAGCAGCCTTTCATCAAGCACGCTGGGTATGTACACCAGTACTCATGTGCCACTACGTTGTAACTAACCATCCCATTAGCTTTTTATCCGCAGAAGAAGCCATGGCAGCTGGTGAGATTGGCTGTCACTCAGCAACAATCCCCCACCAAGTATTGTTGGATCTGTCTCAGCGCCCATATGATAGCTCGCAACAGCCTGGACAAGGTCTCCCCAAGCCACCTCATCCTTACAAGGATGCAGCTCTCACACCCTCACGTCTTCAAGAGATTTCCAAGATTGATCCGCTCACACCTGGTTGGGATGGAGTGTTGGCAGCTACTGATGTGGATTACCTGGAGAACAACGGAGCCAAGCTGGATGTTGCGAACGAGAACGATCCTGAAACTAAGAAGCGACTTTCTGAGGCTCTTGAGGCTTTTATGGGAGCTGAGAAGAGAAGCCAGACTAAAGTCGAGGAAGTGATGAACAATCTCTAGATCTTTGTGTCTCGGTTAGTTGGGCAAGAATCCGGAGACACTTATAGCTTAACTCTACCACGTCACCACACACAGGAAGCTGGAATAAATCCTTCGATAGAAATAGAAGAGCAAGAACAAAATTTATACTCAAGTGCTGGTATTCATACAAGTCTATATCTGTCACGGAAACAACATTGGCCCTCAGAAAATACTCTCGGGGAGTCACGCAAAACAGATGTCACGCCATGATTCGGTTGAAGGTATCTTGAGTGTGTTGCCAGACAATTTCGGGAAATCCCTTTTCTTGGAGCTCTGCTATGAGCGCTTGGTTGGTCGCATCCTTTCCATTGTGATTGAGAATATAGGCACCTTTGCCAGAATTCTTGGGGGTAAAGTTGGGGGAAGTCGATAGCCAGGTATGCCACTCGCCACTCTCCTCTGCTGAAATAGAGATTGGTTTCATCAAAAATCCAATCACTGTACCCATGACAGATCCAATGCTGTTCTTCATGAGAGACGTGGCCACAATACCTGGGAAGACATGGAGGAAGCTGATCATTGGATACTGTGCTGCGAGTTTTTCAAAAACGAGGGAGGTCATCGATGCTGGGTAGCCAGTGCTAGCAGAAAGAGAGAACTTCTTGTTCAGGTCTAAGTTTTCCTCTTCAATCATGATTTCTTTACCACCAGCCAAGACGCTAATCACGCGGGAACTTTTCGAGGCTTGCAGGGCAGGTAAGAGGTTGACAATGAACCTAATACGAGAATAGTATCGCAGCATATGGTTGACATCGATTCCAGCATCGGTCTCTGTGCTCATATAGATTTTTTAGAACGCATTTTATGGGTAATTGATCTGCTAGAAATAAGTTTGCTCACCCTTTTTGCTAAATGCAACAGCTCCAGCAGAAAGAAACAAGAGATCCAACTCCGCAATTCGACTTTTCAGCTCATTGCAAGCCTCATCGACGAGGCGAAGATTGGAAATATCTACGGATTTGAAGCTGTAAGAACCGCTTGGATTGGCAATTTTCAGAGCTTCAATGACTTGAGCGCCGGCGACTTGACTGCGCCCGATAATGTGAATGACTGGCTTGTCAACCGCGCTGGCCAATTTGATGGCTGTTTGTTTTCCGATGCCGCTGGTACCTCCAACAAAGAGAGCCACCATTCCTGACTTCGCGGACTTTAAACCTGCATTCCATTCCCGTACCTGGGTCAGAGTCTGAGCCATTGTGAAACTCTCGATGGTGCTTCCTTACTCAGGCGCTGTGGATGACTTGGGAAGAGAATCACGGTGTAGTTTGGCAGGGCTAAGCAGATCTTTTGTATCTTGGAACGAAGGATTTAAACCGACAAGAGTGCGGGTTTTAGCGTAAACCCGCATCTTATTCCCATTATTGGCGAGATGGCGAGGCCATGAGGGCTGGTTGAAGCTCAAGTATATACTAGCGTGCGGAATTCCGCATGGATCCACCCTGTCGTGAACCCCACTGGGTCGAGATTTGGGCCAATCGTAACCTTGGAATGCTGGATCAATCGGCTTGTGGCACCGATGCGCTATGGACTTCTCAGTGTGGTATGTAAAAAGGACAGAATAGTCACTCCATGCAAACAATAATATAGCTTCGAGTGGGAGAGCGAGGTGCAAGCTGCATGTGCAGTATCATAGTATCTCAAGGGGGTGTTCTAATGTAAGTTGGTGTACATCCATCACGGTTCAACGTTGACTTGTAGAGTGATCCAAGAGCGGGAAGTGATGGCAGAATATATAATCAGCGCGGGGTCTGAATCAAGCTGGTTGATGGCTTGCTGCATACTATTTCTCTTAGCCAAGCATTTCTCATTTTGAAAACAACCTTGGAAGGGAGTTGACTGACTGAAAAGCGGCAAAACTGAGAAACGATCATCTCGCCAATTCCAAGATGGGTTCGCGGCAACATCTTCGTGAGATGAAATCAGGACCCCCACTTCCATACCAGGATGATATTCGAGCCTACACAAAGGAATATGCTGCGGCTCTTGACGAGAAAGATCCACTCCGTCACTTTCGGGACGAGTTTATCATTCCCTCCAAGAAAGATCTCAAACGGACCACGCTAGCAGCTGATGCCAGTGCAGGTAAGCACCACGCGAATTAATTACCTATCACCGATTTGAGACAGCCATTGATTTATGATATAGAAAGTGATGAAGCCTCAGATGATAGATGTATCTACTTTTGTGGCAACTCCCTCGGCGTGCAGCCTCGTAGCACACGCAGATACATTGAACAGTACTTGCGAACATGGGCAACAAAGGGTGTGATGGGTCATTTTGTGCCACATGAAGATCAGCTACTTCCTCCTTTCGTTGATGTTGATACTGCGGGGTCAAAGTCGATGGCTCCTATTGTGGGCGCACTGCAGACTGAAGTTGCAGTCATGGGTACATTGACCGCCAATCTTCATTTCCTCATGTCGAGCTTCTACCGTCCTACCCAGGAAAAGTACAAAATTATCCTGGAAGGCAAGGCTTTCCCCAGTGACCATGTACGTTGCGTCATAACCGCATTTGCTTGAAGATCAATCTAATACGGACTACAGTATGCAGTCGAATCTCAAATTCAGCACCACAACCTCGATCCAAAGGATGCAATGGTCTTGATTGAACCAGAGAACCTGGATTACCCTATCTTGACTACTGAGCAGATCCTGAAGGTGATTGATGATAATGCCTCCACTACAGCTCTGGTGTTGCTTTCTGCAATCCAATTCTACACCGGTCAATATTTCGATATCGAGCGTATCACCGCTCATGCCCACTCAAAGGGCATTCTTATTGGCTGGGACTGTGCGCATGCTGCTGGAAACGTAGATCTGCGTCTGCATGACTGGAACGTTGATTTTGCAGCATGGTGCACTTATAAATACATCAACAGTGGACCAGGCGGAATGGCGGCACTGTTTGTCCACGAGCGGCATGGCAATGTGGATGAAAAACAGACCGGCGACGATGTATCATTTCGACCCCGTTTATCTGGCTGGTGGGGACATGATAGTAAGACCCGCTTCAAGATGGAAAACAGTACGTGATTTCTCGAAATTTGTCGCCAAGAGAAAAAGCAAACATGCAGAGATATGCTGACTAGTTGCCAAATGCAGAATTCATGCCCCAACCCGGTGCAGCGGGATTCCAACTTTCCAATCCTTCGGTGCTTGACATCAACGCCGTCATTTCTTCTCTCGAGATCTTCAACCGAGCGAGTATGAAGGAGATTCGACAAAAATCTTTGAACATTACTGGCTACCTTGAGCATCTGCTACTGAATTACCCCCTAGATTGCCCTCCTGACGACAAGCCCTTTACTCTCATCACTCCCTCCAACCCGGCAGAAAGAGGTGCCCAGCTGAGTTTGCGGCTCCAACCCGGATTGCTTGACCATGTGCTCCATCATTTAGAAGAAAATGGGGTTGTCATCGATGAACGGAAACCTGATGTGGTTCGAGTAGCACCTGCACCATTGTATAACACCTGTGTGGAAGTCTGGGAATTTTGTCAAATTTTCTTGGAGGCCTGTCGAGAAGCTGTTAAAGCTCGTCAATGAGCATTCCTTGACATGTACTGCATACTTGTATTGAATAATCAAACATTTAAAAGCTATCAATGACGTGACTTGTTACACATCCATGGATAAGGAAGGAAAGGCTTCATCAGATCACTTTTCGAAAATCCTTTTCACGATGCACCTTGAAGTCATCATGATAGTGAATTTGTTCTTCTTATAGTCATATCATGATATGAAGTACATGTACTGCGTAGTGAAGACCCAGAGATGATTGATAAGACCCGCTTTGTAGAACATGCTCGGCTACTCGGCACACGTACCGGCGCCACTTGCCTACGCGATTGGAAGAAATTTCATTGTAATTTAAGATCCTGCATTCCACACTATACTTTGGGTAATCACTAGTAGATGCAGAGAACAGGTATCATGTTGCACACCCTGTGATTCGCTCTGCCGATCTCGGGGTCTGGAATCTTTTCTTTCCTTTAAAACCCACCTGAGTATCTATACCCGTCAACCGTGGACTAGATATCAATGGAAAAAACAACAGACCCTCCTGATTTAGAGAACCCCAAAGCTCAGGGTACGGGAAACCGCCCTACAGAGGTTGGCGATGTTGAATATTCGGTTTTCACACGCCGCCAGAAGCGATTTATCGTGTTTATGGCATCATGGGCGGGGTTCTTCTCCCCGGTCTCCTCCCAGATCTACTTCCCAGCCCTGAATACGCTAGCTCAAGATCTTCATGTTTCGAATTCATTGATTAATCTGACACTCACGAGTTATATGGTTCGTTATCCTCCCAAATCAAAAACAAAACTAAATCAACATTCAAGAGACTCATACCTCTTGAATCATCCTCTCGGTGACTTGACTGACTCGCCGAACCGTGCAGATTTTCCAAGGCTTATCGCCGATGTTCATCGGAGACTTCGCCGATAAAGCTGGCAGACGACCAGCATACTTGATATGCTTCATGCTTTATAACGCCGCCAATATTGGACTTGCGCTGCAGAATAACTATGCTGCGCTGTTCGTTCTCCGATGTCTGCAGAGTGCAGGAAGTAGCACTACCATCGCTCTATCCTCTGGGGTGGTCTCCGATGTCGCTACGGCGTCTGAGAGAGGCTCTTATATGGGATTTGTCACAGCAGGCTCTCTTTTAGGGCCTTCCATTGGTCCTGTAATCGGAGGTCTGCTAGCTCAGTATCTCGGATGGAGGGCGATTTTCTGGTTTCTGTTGATCTTCTCCGGATCTTTTCTCATTCCATTCATCATATTCTTCCCTGAAACGGCCCGTGGGATTGTCGGAAATGGATCTATACCGGCCCAGAAATGGAATATGTCTCTGCTGAATTACCTCCAATCTCGCAAGGCTCGAGAGGAAGGCGTCGTCCCACCAGAGAGGCTAGAAAAGCGAAAACTTGGGTTTCCAAACCCTTACAAGACTCTCGCCATCGTTTTCCAGAAGGATACCAGCATTATTCTGCTGTGTAATGCGATCCTTTTCGCCGGGTTTTATGATCTTAGTGCGACAATCCCTTCGATCTACAAAGACCTATATGGGCTAGATGATCTCCAAATCGGCCTATGTTACATTCCATTCGGTCTTGGGTCTAGCCTTGCTTCTCTCTTGAATGGCAAATTCCTCGACTTCAACTATCGACGACTGGCAAAGCGACACGATTTCCCGTTGGTAAACAACCGCTTCGTTGACCTGCGCAACTTTCCTATTGAGAAAGCTCGCCTCGAGATTGCGTTTCCGTTGCTGACGATGGCAAGTCTATGCATTATAGCTTATGGGTGGTGCTTGGACTATGGGGTTCATCTGGCTGCACCAACCACGATTCTGTTCTTCACAGGACTGACGCTAACGGGATCATTCAATACCGTCAGCACGATTCTAGTTGATTTATATCCTACCCAGGCTGCCAAGGCTACAGCAGCGAATAACTTCGCTCGGTGTTTACTTGGAGCCGGTGCTACGGCTGTTATTGATCTGATGCTCTCGGCCATGGGTCGTGGCTGGTGTTTCACGTTCATTGCATTCGTGATGTTGTGTACATCCCCTTTGCTTTGGATTGTGATTACTTATGGTCCCCAGTGGCGCGAAGAGCGTCGATTGAAGGAAGAGGCTCGGAAGCTCAGTACCGTGACCGCATCAAGCAACGAGGTGTCACGAGAGAATGGAAGTGTCAAGGTTGGGTGAGTCTTGCATGCTACAAAGAAGTTTGCTATGTTTACGAAATTACGATCAATCGGTTGAAAATATTGCATCAAGCCATGTCTATACTCTTTTCGGATTCAAATATATCATATACATACTATCAAAGATTTGCAATTATATCAAACTTCTGCTAATGCGGATTTGCGGTATATTGTATTATCGGCCCAAAGCTCTCCGTACAAGCTGACCTTATCACCTAAAGGCAAAGTAAGCTCGCTCCAAGGGCTGTCGTTCCGACTCCCATGCCAGCCAATCTGATCTCGTTGTCCTAGAAGAGAGTTAGTGCTTTGTATCAACGTAATCCCTTCACAGCGATTTGGAACGTACGGCAAGAGACCCATAGCATTGACTTTCCAAATTCCCAGAGCTAGTAGTCCCAGCTGTACAAGCACATAGACGGCCTTCACACCCATCAAGCGTCCACGGGTCGAGGGGGTCTCGAATTTCGCAAACACGGCGTTGGTACCGATCAAACCCTGAATGGGACCCTTGAACAACATAAAGACCATCATAATACTGAAAATTTGAAGACTGTTGCCGGACATATACATCATGATTGCATTCATCGGGATCTGCTTGGAGGGCGCGATGGCAATCTCCCACGCCTTCTTGAGCTTCAAGGTGTCGGTATCTTCGGGCTTCTTTTCGATCGGTTGTTTCTGCTGCTGCTTCTGCTGTTGATGTGTCAGAACCTTCCTTAGGTAGATTTCAATAATCGAGGTGTATCCACGTTGGCGATCTTACCTGTTTACCTCCCCGGCTGGAGAAGCCTGGTGGATCCGGAATACTGGCAGCGGCCTTGGTGGGACGTGGCATAGGGGAGTTCAGTGCAACAACCCATTGTGGCGGAGGGGGAGGAGGAAGAGGCGACGACATCTTGTTAATGTGATGAGGTTGTAGCCCTGAAGATGGTGGTGGTGGAAGGTCAAAAAGATGAGGTGGGAAATGGGGCGTGCACCTTCCCTCCGCAGCTTCTCTCCCACTCCGCCTTGGACTCTCCTTTCTCTCCTGAACTCATCACCTTTCCTTCATTCCACGCAATTCTCCAATCTCCGTTCGATTTGGACTATTGAACTCGGTCATGCCAAATCAATGATTTCCATCACTTATTAACCCAATTCTGTTGTGGTGTAGTGACAAAAGTCCCAATTTCGCGCCCTTTTCTCGAACGCTTACCCTCGACGCTATACACCTTCGTCCCTATTCCGGCCAGAACCGTCACAACTCGTTGAAATACAAATATATTTCTTACACTCCTACTACGCTCCAGACCTTTTGATCTATCTCTCAAATCTTATTTCGACTATCGACGATCGCTAAATCAATTGTCGCATGTGATTGATTGCACGGCCGCTAGAATTCAAGCCACTGATACGAAGGAACCGCCCGTTAAGGCACTACTGCGATTCGCCCAGCAACCATGAGTTCCGGGGGAGATGCGAAGCTCTTCGCTAGGGTACGTGCCGTGTCTGATCGTCTGATTTCCAACCCAAAAGTCCGAAAGTGACTTGCTCCCCCTCTTCCCCGCACACTAGGATGGTCCCTTGCGCTTTTAATGCGATGACCTTTCGCGGGCTTCGCAGCGCTATATAGCCTCCTGTCACCTATTTCCTTGTCATGTTCATACCCCCACATCCCACCAGCTCCATGTTTATCGGATTTGCCCCATATGCTCCTAACTATGGCTCACATTTTCGGCGTACTGCACAGGGCAAGGTTGCCGAGTTGCGAACTGAGCTGCAAAGCGGCGGCAAGAAAGACAAGAACTACTCGGCCAAAAAGATCGCCTTGAAGAAGATCGTTGCGAATATGACTATGAGCAATAATGATATGGTTGCGCTGTTTCCCGATGTCATCGAGTGCATGAACCTGCCGAGTTTGGAGATTAAGAAGATGTACGTTGCACTCTATGCGCGAATATTACAAGGCCATCAGCACCCGACGAAAGAAGCCATCGCTAATATGCAAACAGGTGCTTCTTGTTCTTGGTGAACTACTCCAGAATGAAGCCAGAGGTCGCCTTGAAGGCACTACCTACTCTAGTCGAGGTATGACCTCTACCTTTGGATCATAACTGAATCTCTAGGAAAGTCGCTGACAGTACCGCCAGGATATGGGAGACAATAACCCTCTAGTCCGAGCGCTTGCCCTACGAACTATCTCATACGTCCATGTGCGCGAATTCGTCGAAGCAACGTTCCAACCCCTCAAGCGCCTCATGCAGGACAATGATCCTTACGTCCGCAAAACAGCCGCCTTTTGCGTCGCGAAACTATACGAGCACGATAAGAAAACGGTGGAAAATTCCGATTTGATTGATCGCTTGAATCGAATGCTTAAAGATGAGAACCCGACGGTCGTCTCCAGCGTGCTGGCTTCGTTGGTGGATATCTGGGGTCGAAGTGAATCGATCTCTTTGACCATCGACTATACCAGTGCTTCTAAGCTGGTCTCGATTTTACCGGACTGCTCTGAGTACGACTGCCCCGCCTCTGAAATCCCAAACCAAGCTTGCTGACAATGTGTATAGATGGGGTCAAACCTACATTCTCGAAGCCCTGATGTCTTATGTTCCCCAAGACACTGCTGAAGCACTTCTGCTGGCAGAGCGAATAACCCCACGGCTATCTCATTCAAATTCTGCAGTCGTTCTCACTTCATGCCGTGTAATCCTCTACTTAATGAACTACATCTCCGACGAAAAGCACATCACCTCCCTGAGCAAGAAAATGTCACCGCCTCTTGTCACTCTCCTCGCCAAACCCCCAGAGATCCAGTACCTCGCTTTGCGAAATGCCATCCTCATCCTCCAAAAGAGACCAGAAGTTCTACGAAATGACATCCGGGTATTCTTTTGCAATTATAACGACCCCATCTACGTCAAGGTGACAAAGCTGGAGTTGATGTTCATGCTGACCACCAAAGATAATATCTCGGTGGTCCTAGCAGAGCTCCGAGAGTCAGTCCTCCTTCCCGACTTCAATCTTCCACTTCCTTTTGCTGACAATACTCTAGATATGCCACTGAAATCGATGTCCATTTTGTGCGCAAGGCAGTCCGTGCCATTGGAAAGCTTGCAATCAAGATCGAGTCAGCCGCGCGACAATGTATCGATACATTGTTAGAGCTGGTTGATGCAAAGATTCCCTACATTGTCCAGGAGGCCACAGTTGTGATTCGCAACATTTTCCGCAAATACCCTAACCAATACGAGAGCATCATCAGCCACGTGATACGCAACATTGACGACTTGGACGAGCCCGAGGCAAAGGCAGCCATTATCTGGATCATCGGTCAATACGCAGACCGAATTGACAATTCTGATGGTCTTCTACAAGATTACTTGGCTACCTTCCACGACGAGACGATCGAAGTACAGCTAGCGCTGCTCACAGCCACCGTCAAGCTCTTCATTCAACGACCGACCAAGGGCCAGCAGCTAGTGCCCCAGGTCTTGAAGTGGTGCACAGAGGAAACAGACGATCCTGATCTTCGAGACCGTGGCTACATGTACTGGCGTCTTCTTTCAACAGACCCCGCAACCGCAAAGCAAGTCGTCATGGGCCAGAAGCCACCTATCACAGCCGAAAGCGAGAAACTCGACCCTCGCACTCTGGAGGAACTTTGTTTGAACGTTGGTACTCTCGCCACCGTTTACCTAAAGCCCATTCACCAGGTGTTCCGCGCTGCGCGACCTCGTCGTTTACAACCCAGCCCGGCTCTCCAAAGACCCCGCATCGAGGATGGCACCGCTGGCATGCTTGACTACAACCCTCCCACAGCCAACGTCGCTCCAGCATCAACTAGTAATAGTGGTCTTGCCACAATCACTACAACGGGCAACCCCATCAGCCCTATCAATGCTCCTCCCCCTCCTAGGTTCCCTGTTGGTGCCGATCCTACTGCTGGCACGGGTACAAGCCCTGGTTCTGCTGCTATCAACGCGGCAGATTCCTATTTCAATGGCATTGGATCGCAGCAAATGGCCCAAATGAACCTAGGCGGTCGTGATGATGGTGATATTAGTGGCGGTGGTGCCCAAAATCAATATGTTGTGACGCAAAACTCGCAGCAGGTCTACCAGGGCCAACTAGCTGGTGGAGCAGCTACGGGTGAGTTGTTGCTACTCTAATCCCTCTCTCGTGAAAGGGGTCTGAGAGTACGTGGGCTGTAATTGTAGATAGAAAATGTTGCGTCCCATTGATCATACGAGTTGACATAGCATAGGGAATGGTTCATCATCTTTAATTTTTTTTATTCTTCATGTTTATTGTTTTCAACAGTCTACCGGCACTTTTGAGCATCTTTCATATTTGTTTCTACGGTTCTACTTTGAATAATGCTGTTCCAAAGTTCAAATATCAATACCAACTGGTGGTCTTTTCAAATTGGATATCGTCGCTAAGAAGCTGAGTGGATTGAATACACAGATAAAAGCCCTGGTCATAAAGGGCAATTTAAAATACACAGTAAAAAGGAGAACTTGATGCTCCATACGACATAAAAGACCCTTACTCGTCTTCCATCTTGGACAAACCACCACGACTCCGACGAATACGTTCGTCGAGGCTATCCTCTTGCACACGCTTGTGAACTTGAGACATGAACGCACCGCGGTCGGATCGGAGTCGGTCATCAGCTTCCTTCTCCGCTGCTTCCTTTTCACTGATATCTTCAATGCGCTGACGTCTCTCGGACTCCAGTTCAGTTGCGTTGGATTGCATTTCCGCTAGTTTGCGTGCTCGCTCCTCCTCTAATGCCTTAGGGTCAGGTCTGGGCTGTGCTGGGCGAGGTGCCCGTCCAGAGTCGCGCCGGTTCTGATTATTGTTGTAATCGCGTCGAGGATAGTCCCGGCAGTTGTCTTGATCATGGACACGAGCACTTCGATCCTGGTTATTGCGTGGAGAAGGACTGCGTCGACGAGGAGACGAGCGGCGAGGGGATCGAGTACGCTCATTATCATTATCACGGTTACGCTCACGCTCACGCTCGCGATCATGCTCTTGGTCTCGTTTGCTGTCTCGGTCTTGCTGGTCGTGACGGGTAGACTTTGAATTACTTCTCTCGCGGTCGTCGCGGTAATCGTGGTACCGTTCCCGGTCGCGGTCATCACGGCGGTCTCGATCATCCCCACGACGGCGCTCATGGTCACGGTCTCTGTCACTGCGATGTCTGCGCGAAGATCTCTCGCCATCTGCAGGAGATCGGGATCGGCGCCGGTGCGATGAGCGATGACTTCTCTCCCGATCTCCCTCATCACTGTAGCGTCTTCTCTTCGAGTCATGGTCGCGATCGCGATGTCTGCGTTCGCGGTCACGATCACGATCCCGGTCTCCATCCCGCTTGCTCCCTCTCCTCTCCTCTCTTTCCTTCTTCTTAATAGCCTCCTTCAACGCAGCCTCCTGCGCAGCTTGTTCCCGCTTCCGAATTTCCAGTAATGGGTCAGCCATAACCTTCGACATGGTATCCCTCCCCGATCCAATAGAAGGACCCTGCGCCGCAGCCTGCGCAGCATTAGCACCGACTAAATCCGCACCCTTTTCCAGCTTCGCGGTCTCGGGATCTTTCTTTAGTAGGATGCCGTCGATTCGTCGTTTGCCGAGCAAGTATCCTTCCATCTCTTCGGAGTAGTGTCCCGTCGCGCTAGAAGGGGCTTGGTACATCCAGTCGACGCGGTTGTGTTGCTTTGGTTTGCCGGAGGCTTCTTGTAGACGCTGGAGTTCTTGGATTTGACGCTCTTCTTCACGTTCGCGGCGGAGTTGATCGACCTTTTTGCGCTCTTCCAGGGCTTTCTTCTCCTCTTGCCAGACGCGCTCCTGGTTGCGCATCAGGGAGGGGTGCCATGACCTATTGGATGGGTTAGTGAGGTTTCTTCTTGCTTGGAGCTGGGGATGATTTTGGGTGTTTGAAATTATCTGGCAGCATCGTAATGGGGTTAACTCACTTCTTCAGGTTCAGATCACCACCCATCTTGACGACTGTGTAAGGTAGAAAGCTCGGGGTGGGGAGAAAGTGAGAGGTTGGAGGTTGAATTGGAGACTCGATATGGAAGGTACGCTTGGCAGAAGGTATCTCTCATGTGATTGGTGCCTTGATGCCTTAATCACTTCACACCTTAATTTCTAGGCTCAATATTGAACTACTGTACACAGAATCTGGTACTTTATATTGGTAGAATCAAATGAATACATTGCAAATAGGTACAGGTAATGTAAAATAAAGGGGGAGGTCATAATAGAGGAGAAACTCATCATGCAGCATCTGCGAGGATGGCGACGAAAGAAAAAAGAGGGTGCACGCTCGCTCAATTCTCCAAAGAACAAAAGAGCAACCATCCTGCATCTTCCTCATTAACATATGAGCAGGATGGCCATAAGGGGGGAAGCAGTTGACAGAGAAAGAAAAAATGGGGGAAACGATAGAACACAATATGAAGATAAAAAAGTGACAAGAATCACTCATACACAAGTCCACCTCCAAGGTTAATACCGGCAATTACAGGCATGCCAGTGCATACTGCGACCTCATAGACTTATTTGGTACTTTCCCAGCCGACCCAGCTGCGTGGCATCACTCGCCAGACCTTGCACTCGCCACTGCGCATGTCGTTCAGCTTGAAGCTCTCCATCTTGACCTTCTTGCTCTCACGACCCTGCTCCCAGGCGCGAATCTTCTTCTTGGTACCATCCCAATCCACAACAACACCAACGTGGTCAGGCTTGCCCACCTCAGAACTGTACTTCTGGTGCATAGTGCCACGGTGACCTTGGAATCGAGCGTTGCGGAAGCTCACAATGTCACCCGCGCGAATCTCGTCATTCTGGGTCACCGAGGCATTGGCTAGGTTAGAGTAAACCAAAGCACCGTATGCTCGATTACCCACAGGGAGCAATGCATCGTTTAGAGGGTTCAGTAGGTGCTGGACAAGAGCCAAAGGAGTTCCATCGCCAACAGTGGAGTTTTGGAAGGAGGTCACTGATTCCGCAATTCGAGTGCCGATCTGATTATGAGCCTGTTCCAATTGATCCTGGCGAGGCTGCAGTGGAGGAGGCTCATGGCGCTGTTCCAAGGAGGCATCCGCAGGGTTCCTGGCATCGAACTGGACTGCTATAACGGTTTGAGAGTAATCGATGAATAAAATATAGATATCCTTGGATATGGTAGTCTTCCCACCTCGCTTGCTGGATGAAGATTCCTCAACTTCGAAAAGAATATCTTTGCGGCCTTGAAGAGATGGAGGCAAGGTATTGGGTTGAGTCCACCAAAGAGTGTGCTCGGCGAAATCCACATCAATTGCAATGTATCCTTGGTCGATCGAAGGCCGAGAGACATCCATGGATCGGCGAATATTAGCAGGGCCTCTCGACATGTCCATAGATTGACGTCCACTGCGTGCTGCAGAAGGGGATGGCATAGGCGGAGCCTGGCTTTGAGGCAGTGGCGCCACCAGAGATGGGCGCTTCTCATGCTTTGGTACAGGGGGTGCCTCATTCAATGGACTTTGAACAGGAGACTCATCGTACAAATCATCATAGCTCTCAGTGGCCGGCTGCGGGGGGAGCGGAGGAGGTGCTTCAGGTCGCCCACTGGGAGGAGCCGGAGGGGTAGGCATACCATGACGGGGATCAGCATAGTTAAATGGGTCATACTCTTCGGCATATTCATCAGTCGAAGGCCCTCTGCCTGGAGGTGGTGGAGGGGGACCTCGAGGTGTATCGATAGAGGCACGAGCATTACGAGGAGGTTGGCTTGGGGGTAGTGGCGGGGCTCCTCTGGGAGCAGCAGTAGGAGGAAGAGGCGGAGGAGGGCGCGATTCAAGAGGACTGCGAGGGGATTGTAGAGAATAATCATCGGCTAATGTGCCTTCATCAAAGCTCGAATCACGTTCGTGTGATCTCAGAGCATCCTTGTGCTTAACACCGGACGCAATGTCAGTGTCATAATCACCATCGTACTCAGTGACCTCTCCTTCAACATCCTCACCAGCTTGACGAGGAGCAGCAATAGCACTGCTACGGCTATCAGCAGTGGAACGTCGACGTGGCTGGTTTGGAGGAGGTGGTGGAGGGGCACGGCTCTGCGCTGGTGGCATGGGTGGATTCGTTGGGACTGGGGGCGGTGCACGACTGGCTCTCTTTTCAGCAGTCGATGTAGGAGGCAAGGGAGGTGGTGTATCATAAGTTGATGAACGGCGAGAATCCAGGTAATCGGGGATTGCAGGAGCCGACACCTCTCGAGGGGATCCCAAAGATAAATTCTGTGCATGAACGGATAATTCATCATCGGATTCATTGCCCTCCTCAATACCAGATGGCCTAGGCGGAGGAGGAGCAGGACGACCTGACCATACACTGTTAGTTTGATTCCCTTCAAATAATGATATTCTGTCGGTTGAACTTACCACCAGGGACTGGAGGAGGAGAACCCATTTGCTCTGTGGGCACGGGAGGAGGCACAGGTCGAGATTCTAGAGGGGAGGATGGAGCCGCTCGTTCTGTGCAGTGTAAGTACTCGAAACGCATCGCGTTGATAGCGGATGTATGGGGGATCAATATCTTACCACGAGTGGAAGGAACAGGAGGACGGTCGAATGATGAACGTGGGGGAGCAGCCTGAGTAACAACCTCTTCAACATCCGGCACCTCTTCTGGACCATGTTGTTCAGTAACAGCAGGCGCAACAGGCTCCTCTTCTTCCTTTTCAACATCAACCGGGGGAGCCGGCTTGCTGCTCACATTCATGCCAGGAAGGGGAATCATTTGAACCGGGGCCGCATTGCTTGGGCTTATCGGATCAGCTTCAGCAAGCTTCTTCTCGGACTCGCCAGGAGTCTTGGGTTTGCGTGCAGGTCCACCCATGCCGGGCAAACCACCAGGAGGACCGAAAAGTCCCATCATACCCATGCCACCACTCATTTTTGCCATTCTTTCGCGAAGTTCCATTCTGCGCCTGGTTTCGGGATCCATTTCTTCTTCCTCTTCTGCCTCCGCCTCTTCTTCAGCTTCCTCTGGCTCGTCCTGCTGTTCAACAGTACGGGCTGGAGGAGGTGGTGCGTGACGTGGACGCTCCTCCTCATCATCTTTGCTCGCAGACGTTTCTCCAGCGTCCTCAGAGTCGGCGGCTGCGGAGTAGTCTGCGTCGTTTGATTCACTGGCGATCTCTTCTTGCGGGGAGAACGGAGGAGGTTGGGTAGGAGGAGCTCTGGCTCTCAATGTATCAACACTGGCATCCCTGGCAACAGTGGGCGCATCGATGGGAGATGCCTCTTGCTCCTCTTCCTGTTCATCATCAGCCGGGATGGGCTCTACAGGTTGCTCAACGGGTTTCTTTGGAGGCTTGGGCTTCTCCTTCTTCTGAGCAGCCTCAGCATGGCGCTGGGCTTGTTCTAGTTGTTGCTTTTGAAGAAGAGCAATGCGATCCTTGAGGCTCGTGGGCTTGGGCTGATCCTCAGCATCTTCTCCAGACTCCTGAACTGGGGCCGGAGGCGGCGGCCGACTCTCCGAAACAGGTGGTTCACGAGCAAGCTGTTCCTTAACCTCCGGGTCTTCCTCTCGCTTGTAAATCTTGGCTGCGGGCTGACTTGGAGGAGCCACGTAGAAGTCTTTGCTTGGAGGTGGAGCGACGAACTGCTTCTTGACAAAGGAAGACGGATGGTGACCACCAGGCTTAATAGGGGCGAGCGGTGCAGCGGCGGATTTGTTAAAAGCAGCAATGCGATCCTTAAACGAGTTCCCTGAGGGCTTCTCTGCCACCGCCGGGGGTGGAGGCTTTGAAGCTGCCTTGGCTGGAGGCGGGGCTGGTGCAGCCACCGGCACAGCAGCGGGGGCGGGAGCAGGAGCAGGAACAGGAGCAGGAGGAGAGGGCTGGAACTCAGCAACACGCGGGCTTGATGGTAAGACTGGAGATTGAGGCGCGGGAGGTTGCTGGGGAGCTGGTTCTGGCTCTTCCTCCTCCTCCTCCTCTTCAACCTGTGCGGGAACCTCCGGTTCTGGCTGAATTGGGGTCTCCGTCACAGCTGGGGTTGGTTCCACAGGTGTAGGCTCCGGTTCCTTCCTCTGTCTAACAGGCCGTGTCGGTCGGGGAGGCGCCGGCGGCTCATATTTCTCAACGAAGTTCTTGGGGAAGATGCCCTCTTGTTTAGCCCCCGAGCCGTCCGTGTACTCGCCGTAGTACCACTCCGCATCCTCCTCGGCGGTGACGGTTACGATTTGACCGATTGGGAAGCTGAGATCGTCATCGTGGCCCGAACTGTACTCGAAGACCGCTCGAACGGTGAAAGGTGGGGTGGACATCTGGCAAGTTCGACCACGTTTGGGGAAGAGGTCTAAGAGAGGACACTAAACAACAAGTGTGTAACGACAACCGGGGAAGAACTGTACAGAACCGAGCACCAGCTCTGGTACGTTCAGCATGCAGCTCGTTTGAAATGTTTGATAGACTGATTGTTTTCGGAAAGGGGATTTCGCCTAAAGACTAGTCAGCGTGGGATGGGACTTAACTGGTGCCTAGGAGTAGGAGATGAGGAGGGGCCGTTGGTGGAGAAGGGTAGACCTTGGGAGGAAACGAACCAACGGAGATCCAAGGGAATCGATCACCCTCAATAGCTCAAGAGGATTGATCGATACACAAGGATGTGTTAAAAGACAGACCGATTCAATGTTCGGATGGGTAGAGGGGGGTGGAAAGGAAGGTGTGAGGTGTGGTCGTCACTTGGCGGGATGAGGAACATAGGCTCCACTGACGATCAGCGGCTAACAAGAGAAACCTGGGCTGAACTGGAGTCTTAGTTGCTTTTTATATGAATATATTAGGTGGGATGAGAATTCTACTGTTTTAGGAGAATTTTAGGAAATTTTCCAAGCCAAATTAATTTATAATCTCTTAGCGTCAGGGGTGGTTTATAGCTTTGTCCGCAATAAGGTCCACGAGTACGGAGTTATGACGATGCAGCTTCCCGGATTCTGGGCAGGAAAACGACTTAATTTTAGATTTATATGTGGACAATGTTGGAATATATGAGACTATGATTATATTTATATATTTTTTTATATACAATATTATAATAAATGACAGCTCATCTCTTATATACCCAATACACCCCGCTTCAGCCCAAGCTGCTCTCTTATTGCATTAAAATCCTGGGGTTTGATTGGCGTGGGTGATTCTTTGGGACCAAAACCCGCAAAACCAAACTTCAATATACTTGACCTTGACCATACTCCTTTCTTCTACCTCACTCTCTGGTGGCGAACAATCCCTGAACGATAACAAAGAAAAAAAAAAGGACGAACTTGAAATACATACTGGTCAAGAGACTACTCTATCCACAATGCCACCATCAGACTCATCCAAGTCCGTCCTCAAAACTTCTCTCCCTTCTGCATACGCCGCGGTCAACGCCGAACAACCACATGGATACGATTCATTGCCCAGCAAACAAGAGCAGGATAAATACCTATCACACCGACCGGGCGCGAATGCCCAACACTTGGGAATCGCTCTACAACATGCCCACCAAATCCAAGCCCAGAAGGTCGCCGAAGAGATGATCCTAGACCGTACCGTCGAACTTATCTCTATCCCCACTTCAACCTCAGCAGACCCTGCCGCACCCTCTACAGAAGATGCACGAACTTTCAAGTCTGCGCTTTTTGTCTTCCGACCGACCGATTACGATAATCTTATTACCGAACGAAACTACGAAGATCTCTGTGGTTATGGACTCTGTCCACGCGAAAATCGCAAAGCGTCGAAAAACGCCAAGGGCCAGACTTTTCATTTCAAATACGGTGCGAAAGGGAGTGGACCGGGCGGTCGAGGACGCAGCGTGGATATAGTGTCGCGAGAGAAATTAGAGAAATGGTGCTCGGATGAGTGTGCAGAGCGGGCACTTTTTATTCGGGTACAACTGGCAGAGGCACCGATCTGGGAGAGACGGGCTGATGATATGCGCGCCAACAATATCGAATTGCTGGAGGAGGCAAGAGCTAAACGCCAGAAGCAAAAACAGAAACAAAAGCAGTCACAGGCTGCAGATTCGTCGGCTGCAAGTGTGACTGACGGTATGAGCAACTTGAATATTCAAGAGGATCGTTCTGAGGAGCTAGCGATCGAGCGAGGAGATACAGCGCCTACTCTTCGTAATGGACGTATAGAAGTCCAGATCAAAGAGAAGGAGAATGCTGGTTCCTCTGCCAGCGCGCCTCAGTGGAAACCAGAGGATGCTACTGGAGGTTCCATTGAAGGATATGTTCCGCAAGAACGGAGAGATCAGCCAACCGTCCAGCTGGACGAGAAGGATTTGCTTGATCAAATTTGAAGATGGCATAGGCCATGGCATCAGTGGGCGTTCTATATGTTTGTCGGTTTTACTGATTATACCCTAGAGGCATCAGAAATAGCGTACGCGGGTTCAATGAAATACAAATCTACGATATGACCATATGCTTCGATCTCGGCCTGCACAATAACCAGTATGAAATGGCCATAGTGGGGCGTAACATCGAGAACAGGTCTGGGCCTGTCTCCAGAATCAGAGATCCAAGGACCCCTACGTAGTTCAACCTGGGGATAAAGATCCACACAGGGACTAGAACACGTGGAACAAATATTGGCAATCAAGCGTCATCCCTATCTGGGGAATCGGCGACACCTTTGTCATAGGGAATCATTTTTTTCATTCCTCATCCATAGATAGCCTCCATTCTCAAGCTAAAACCATGATAGCCGGGGAATCAGCGCCAGCCAGAACAAGTATCGGGAAACGCCAAGGGTGTCGACCGAAGACAAGCACTTTTGGATATTATCGAGGGTGCTAAATTTAGCGGGGACCGAAGCGGCGGGGGCGCTCAGCAACCTGCTGCTGGGAGACGGTGACAAGGTTGACCTTGAGGTTGTCGAACTGTGGTGAAAGATCATGTTAGACTCGCGAAATTTCTTTCAAATCGAAAAGTAGATGCAACTTACGCCCAGGTTCTTGAGCAGGTCCTTGGTGTCGGCATCAACATCGAGCTGGCCGGACTCGGTCTGGGAGACATCCAGAGCAGAGACCTCAGGGACGTACTGGTCCTTGCGCTCACGCTCCTCCTCCTGAAGCTTGAAGGAGATACCGCGGACGGGACCACGCTGGATACGCTTCATCAGGTGAGTGGTGTAACCGGCGATCTTGTTGCGCAGACGCTTGGAGGCAATGATGGCACTATTTTCGAAATCATTAGTTCACTGGCTTGTCGGATTTTGGTGTCTTGGGCGAAAACGAACATCTCATCGCAAATGCGCTTGTTGGTCTCGAAGTCCAGGGTGAGCTTGGGGTAGTAACGCTCAATGATGACCTTGGCGGACCGCTTAACGGTCTTAGTACGGACGCGACCCATTTTGGCGGATAATTGTTGGCTGGAAGGATGTTCGAACGAGGGAACTGAAGTCTCACCAGTTTTGGATAAGGTCGGCGGTTTGCTCTCGCTTAGTCTTGTGTGGATCCATGCCCTAGAGCAGCCCTAGATCACGTGCTGATAGACAGACAAGATTCCTGTCTGACCGCCCGGACCCATGGACGGCAGATTGTGTATTATGTAATTAATTGACGCCCTCTTTTCAAGGTGTCAATATATCCCGTTGGGGTTTCAACAGGGAAAGTGGACCGAAGCAGCAATTGAGAGAGTTACGAACATGTGAACTCGTATTAAGTCACAGACTACATATGTTTTATCACAGAGTATCCGATATGAACTAAGAAAAAAAAATAAGATTGATGCATCGAGTTTATATCACATGTTCAAAGAAGATAATGAAAGCAGTACTTTACACAAGCACCAAATCTAATCGTACAAATCGCTGAAACTATTTCCGCTCATACTCCTCCAAATCCCTGTCTAACCATTGGATGTCTAGTTTCCAAGGTTCTTTACAAGGTTGCGGGCAACCTCATCAGTGCTCTGCTGCTGCTGCGAACGACCGGCCCGGCCGTTAGGTGAGAAACGTGCCATGTTGAGCTCTCGGTCCAATCGCGGAACGACAAAAGCGTCGCGACGAGCAGCCTCACTGATGCTGAACACGTTTGACTTCTGGTAATCTTCGATACCGTAAGGTGCCTTCGCGGAGGCGGTGGCACGGTAGGATGCAATACCGATTCTGCCCTCTGAGTCGACAGAGGCACGGATGGGGGTGACCCAGTACTTACCACCTCCAGGAATTGTAGCATCGAAGAAGGTCAATCCGGCAGGTGGTCCCTGGCTGAAGCTCATAGCATTGAGGTCCTCGACGGCAATACCAGCGATACCAGCAATGGCCTTGGAAGTGCGGCCCTTGAAACGACCCTTGGGTCGCAGGATACGTGTCTGCACCGGGCGCTGGTAGGCCTGGGGGCCATATTCTGGGTGGTTGTATGTCAAAGCATGGGTTCGTGTGTATGAGAGACCAGCGGATGGGTGTGTCTTGGGGGGACCAGTCACAGCATATTCGGGAGAAGACAACTTGGTGCCGGGGGACTGGTAGTATGGGTTGCCGATACGCTCACTTGGCACTGCAGGAGATGAAGGCAGATCCAGAAGATCGAAAATGGCCGGTCCCAGGGCGAAGGGGTCCTGACGAAGGGACTTGATGTATACTTGGAACTCTTCATCGGTGACCTTGACGGGCTGCAGATTCTCCAAGTCCTCCCCGTTATCCTGAGCTTGTTTGCGGGCCTCCGCAAAGCGCTTGGCCTCGAACCGCTCACGCAATTTTTGCAGCAATTCAGGCTTCTGTGTACGCACTGATTTCAGGTAATGATCAAACTCCGCTTGACTCATTCCGGACAACCAAGGGCCGGAATGTCGGTATTGTTTGGAGCCGGGCTCTCCGAGGGTCTTGCTGGTTTCTGTGTTGTCGACATGGGTCTCAAAAGGACTTTGGTGGCGAGGAATAACGTTGCTCGAGTAGTTGAATTTGGCGGGAAGAGACATGGGCAAGTTCAAGTCTTGAAACTTCTCCAAGGTCATGGTGTGGTCCGCGGCGGACTCGAAATCGGTGACATGTTCATAAGTATCCAGCGATTGAATTCGGACAACGGGTCTGGATGACTTTTCGGAGGTCGATTTAGCCGGGAGAGGACGTTTGAGACCCCAATCGCCTCGTGCGAGGGCCTTTGGCGGCGTAACGATGGAGGCTCGAATGGGATGAGGGAGTGTTGCTGTTGGCGACTCAAAAACAGGTCTCGATGACGGCGGGTCCTGTGGCGGCTGCAGAGCTTGAGGAAGAGCAAATAAACGGGACTTCCGGAGAAGATTTGCCGTTGGCGAAATCCTGGCAGTCGCCATCTTGACTCAATGCCACGGGGTAATGGAGCTGAACTGACGCCGGGAACCGCGCAAAGAAAAGTTGACCGAAGCACACGGGCCAATAAGTACGGAGAGCTATACCCGCCAAAAGCGCAACTTTCCATCTGCCATCTATATCCGACATCCACCATCCACTTACAAGTTACAACAATCTACACCAATTGAATATATATCATATCATGCTATGGATTTCACGTGAACGATGTCATCTATTCTTGCCAAGATTTCTATATATGTACTGTGGTAAAAAATCCAAGCCACCATGTTTTAAACTGACTAAGCACCGACCTCCAGCATAGACTCGACCGTGCTGGAGACGGTTTCCTTCAAAGCCCTATACTTTAAGCCCAGGATCTCTCGGGATCTGCTATTGTCGATTTCATAAATGTCACTTGGGAAATCATCCGGTACTTCTGTGGAAGGAAGCTTCGATTCCAGCTGAGGATGTGTCTCCCGAATCGCATCAGCAACTTGCTTGTTAGAATAGTAACCAGCAACGACAAAGAATCTCTTGCCACCTGCCTCAGCTACCTCGATAGCCCTGACATGTGCTAGGGCAACGTCGCGGACATCAACCCAGATGAAAACTCCCGTTGGGCTGAGTCCATCCTTAAATTTACCCTGGATCATGTCACGGACTCGTTGATTGGATGTATTGATGGCATCCAAGGAATTCAGGTAATGGACGATTGGACCAAGAACCAGAGGCGGGCAGATGGTAGAAATATCAAAGTTAGGCTTCTCTTTCTCGACAAAGTCCCATGCAGCCTTCTCGGCAAAGGTCTGAAAGAGAATAGCGGTTAGCTAAGGTGACTCGGTTTTTGGGATGCATGGTCTCTTACCTTGCTGCCTCTGTAGACCTTTGCATGGTCCTGAGCTTCTTCCCAGGTGATTGGGTTCCAATTCTGCTCGCTGTAGAGCTTGGGATGCTTGTCATCGTTCAAGATGGCTGCAAAAGATGACGTGATAACCACCCGCTTCACAGTAGGAGCATATGCTTTGATGGATTTCAGAATACCTGTGGTTCCCTTAATCGCAGGATCCAAGAAGTCCTTAACGGGATCATTGATGGTATAGTGGAATGGCGATGCTGTATGAAGGACATAGTCAAATGGCGGTGTGGACTTGACGGCCTATATCAAGTTCAAAGGAAATCAGCATTAAAACAGCAATGCTTGAGCATTCAAGGGCTCAATTACCTCGTCGAATGCTCCATCCTGAGCAACGTCTTTGACTATAACATACGACAGCTTTTCCTTAGGAATGTCGGGGTGGGCGTCAATGATGCGTTTGCCCTTTTCCTCGGATCTAACCGTCACCACAGTCTCGAAACTTATCAAGTCAATGATGTTAGCAAATAAGAACCATCAAGCGAGGCCTTTGATTCATACCCATGTTGCAAAAGAACGTCCACGATGTGAGCAGCGATGAAGCCGCTACCGCCTGCCCGATAAGCCAAATGTTAGGTCCATCCAACTTGGAGCATGCCGCGAAATGAAGAAGTATAGGATGTTTCATACCAGTGAGAAGGACTTTAACCATTGTGACAATTGATTAGCAGGAACCTTGGAAAGTCTATGTTAATCAGTTAAATCAGTCTTCTGATCAGAATCATGGAGGCCATGGGCGTCACGCTTCTTTTTATGGTCCTCCATGCCCCTCTATCGTCATCAATCCCCACTCATGCCCATGAAACGATCATTTTCGGCGCAGTCGATTACCAATAATGTCAACCGGAATCTCTGAACATAAAATTACCATGCATAAAGGCTGCATAAATCCGATTAATTCCGCTCATGCCGTTCAAATCTTAATTGAAGTGTGATTTATTTTCAAACCTGTCAGCGTAAACTCCGATATTTAGGAGTTAAGACCATCATAGTTCATCCTCTACCTAGGTCTAGGTACTAGTAATATTTTGTAATTGGTCCAATCATAAATTGTCCTGTCTAGTCATCTGCCAGGTGCCGAATCTCTTACTGCATGGATCTATTATTCAGCACTGTGCATATCATAGTATGTATCATGATGTGATCTAGACTCAGGCTGCTCTTGATAGTAACTTCATTGTAGTGGTATTCGCTGTCTATTCAAATGCTGGTAAGCCTGACCTACATGAGAATTAAGACTCGGATATAAGAAAATGTGCAACTTTTCCATGCCTCCACTGTGATAATGAACCCCACCTTGAGCTTGTGGACTATTGATTCTTTCCAATATTAATTTGTGCTAGAATTGAACTCGTGACATCCTTTAAATTTTATACGCATAAATATTACCATCAAATTGAAATACTTCCACCACTCTGTGACGGTTCAAATGCTCTTCAAATGTTTTAGATCTCAGCCGTTCAAATGTTCAAGTTGTTATTGGATCTCAAGATGACCATGTCCGGTTACTAGTTATGCAAAGATATCATATCATCATATCTTACTCGACTGCCCAGGTGATCAATCGATGATTGCTTGCTGGAATTTGAGCACTACTCCTTGGCAGATAATCTGAGTCATCATCATTTCAAATACTTAACATTGGAAGCTTGTCTCGAAGCTTGATAAATACTACTTCTTTTTTCGACCTCGGGAGTCTACTGTAAGAATTGAAAGGCAGCTACTCAACCCCACATTGATACATCACATTGAAGTCCACTACTATGCCACTCACGTGCATTGAGAAATGTACTTCGTTTGTGCCAGTGTCACTGAGAAGTCGACCGATGTCTAGATCTCTTAGTTTAGCCAGACCTAGGAAGCCGTGGCCGACAAATAGTTAAAAATATAAAGATGCGTGGAAATAACGCTAGAGTATATTATAGGCTTTTTCTGACTGATACCAATTTCCCACCTATTCAATTGTTATTTGTGAGTTCTCATATCATTTACTAGGTAGATGATGAAGCAGGTTGGTCAAGTGTTACCTTTACCGGGCGCAGGGTGAAAGGACGTCAGGTGGATGGTAACCCGAGGTGGCCCGTGCGCGGGACATCGACCTGAGCCTCACACTTCCAAGGCTTCCTCCCTCATCACTAATGTGTCTGCGCCTCTGCTTTTCCCTTTAGGTTGGCTTCCAATGTCCACCTTGGGGTGCAGCTCGCAAATATGGCGCAACCAGGCCCTATGACCGATGTGACCCAGAGGCTCTTTGTGGATTTGAAATCGAAGAATGAGGAGACCCGGGGTCGAGCTGCCTATGAGCTCTACGATAATGTTCTATCCGTGTCACGAGGTATGACCTTCTCCCAAAATATTCAAGGCTTTTAAGCCGTCTGACATCTATGGACTCTCAACAGACTGGCCGTCCGAAAAGTTCGTGGAATTCTACAATGCCGTCAGCCAGCGGATTGCCCAGCTAGTGGTAACGGGAAGCGACGCACATGAGAGAATCGGAGGACTCCTCGCCCTTGACCGTCTAATCGATTTCGACGGCGTCGACTCTGCCCAAAAGACGACACGTTTCGCTAGCTACCTTCGCAGCGCCCTTCGAAGTAATGATAACGTGGTATTGGTGTATGCAGCCCGATCGCTGGGCCGACTGGCTAAGCCGGGCGGAGCATTGACTGCAGAGCTGGTGGAGAGTGAGATCCAGTCTGCGCTAGAATGGCTCCAATCAGAGCGCCAGGAAAGTCGACGATTTGCTGCAGTACTTGTGATCCGAGAGCTAGCCAAAGGCTCACCGACCCTCCTATACGGCTTTGTGCCCCAGATATTCGAGCTGGTCTGGGTTGCGCTTCGTGACATGAAAGTGCTTATTCGAGAGACTGCAGCTGAGGCAGTAGGAGAGTGCCTTGAAATCATTGTGGCCCGAGATGCACAAGTCCGCCAATCTTGGTTTGCCCGTATCTACGAAGAGGCTTTGCTGGGGTTGAAATCTCATAACGTGGACTGGATTCATGGATCTCTGTTGATTCTGAAAGAATTGATTCTGAAAGGTACCATGTTCATGCATGACCACTTCAGGAACACCTGTGAGATTGTGCTTCGCCTCAAGGACCATCGCGACACCAAAATCCGCACCCAAGTAGTCCTTACTATTCCTATCCTTGCATCATACGCCCCAACCGATTTTATCGAGATCTACTTGCACCGCTTCATGATCTATCTTCAAGCACAGTTGAAGAGAGACAAGGAGCGAAATTCTGCATTCATTGCTATTGGAAAGATTGCCAATGCAGTGGGACCGGCAATTGCTCAATATCTAGACGGCATTATCATCTACATTCGGGAAGGACTTGCAATGAAGGCAAGAAGTCGCGCAAATGTTAACGAGGCTCCAATGTTTGAATGTATCAGCATGCTTTCTTTGGCTGTTGGACAGGCCCTCAGTAAATACATGGAAGCTTTGTTGGATCCGATATTTGCCTGCGGTCTGAGCAAATCATTAACCCAGGCTCTTGTTGACATGGCCCATTACATCCCGCCCATCAAACCCACCATTCAAGAGAAACTTCTTGACATGCTCAGCATCATTCTCTGCGGTACACCCTTCAGGCCACTGGGCTGCCCCGAGAACCGTCTTCCCCCAATGCCATCATTTGCCAAAGATTTCGCGCCACATGATGTTCATCCCGATGCAGAGATTGCCCTGGCGCTTCACACTCTTGGAAGTTTCGATTTCTCCGGGCACATATTAAATGAGTTTGTTCGAGATGTGGCCATAAACTATGTGGAGAATGATAACCCAGAGATCCGAAAAGCATCAGCCCTCACCTGTTGCCAACTTTTTGTCCATGATCCGATCATCAACCAGACAAGTGGTCATTCGATTCAAGTGGTCAGTGAAGTCATTGACAAGCTGTTGACAGTTGGAATTGGCGATGCGGATCCAGAGATCCGACGTACAGTTTTATGGTCATTGGACGCAAAATTCGATCGACACTTGGCACGACCGGAGAACATTCGATGCTTGTTCCTTGCTGTCAACGACGAGGTTTTCGAGGTCAAAGAAGCGGCTATCTGTATAATCGGGCGTCTTTCAAGCGTGAACCCGGCCTATGTTTTCCCACCTCTGCGAAAGCTATTGGTCAACCTCCTGACCGGATTGGGTTTCGCAAGTACAGCTCGTCAAAAGGAAGAGACCGCTCAGCTTATCAGTCTATTCGTTTCGAATGCGACCAAACTGATTAGGTCTTACGTCGATCCTATGGTGACTGCCTTGTTGCCCAAAGCAACGGATGGCAATCCTGGTGTCGCTGCTGTCACATTAAAGGCTGTAGGCGAGCTCGCAGATGTTGGTGGAAGTGAGATGAGACGTTATCTCCCGCAGATCATGCCTATCATCTTAGATTCTCTCCAAGATCTGTCCTCGCATACCAAGAGAGAAGCTGCCCTGCGAACTCTGGCACAATTGGCCAGTAATTCGGGTTATGTGATTGAGCCATATCTCGAGTACCCGCACCTCCTCGATGTGCTGATCAACATCACCAAGACTGAGCAAACTGGTTCTCTCAGAAAGGAGACCATCAAGCTCATCGGTGTTCTCGGTGCATTGGATCCCTACAAGTATCAACAGATAAGCGACGTGGAACCGGATGTCCACCACATCAACGAGATTCAAAATGTTTCGGACGTCGCACTGATCATGCAGGGGTTGACTCCATCAAATGAGGAGTACTACCCGACTGTAGTCATCCACACTCTGTTGCAAAATATCTTGAGGGAAAACTCATTGGTCCAGTATCACTCTGCTGTGATTGACGCGATCGTCACTATCTTCAAAACCTTGGGCTTGAAGTGTGTGCCATTCCTTGGGCAGATCATCCCCGGCTTCATTTCGGTTATTCGAAGCTCCCCTGCCAGTCGTCTCGAGTCGTATTTCAACCAGATGGCTATTCTGGTGAACATCGTTAGGCAGCACATTCGAGCATATTTGCCCGAAATTATTGAGGTGATCCGTGAATTCTGGGATGCTTCATACCAAGTCCAGGGCACGATTTTGTCTCTGATCGAAGCTATTGCCAGATCACTGGAGGGAGAATTCCGGAAGTACTTGGCTGGCCTTGTACCATTGATGTTGGATACTCTTGAGAAGGATACTACGCCTCGTCGTCAGCCATCGGAGAAAATATTGCATGCTTTCTTGATATTCGGCTCCAGTGGAGAGGAATACATGCATCTCATTATTCCTTCCATTGTCCGTCTCTTCGACGGCTCGCAGCACCCCCAGAGTATTCGAAAGTCTGCCATTGATAGCTTGACCAAGCTTTCCAGACAAGTCAACGTCTCCGACTTTGCATCACTCATGGTTCACTCTCTATCTCGAGTTGTGGCCGGCAACGATCGTATTCTGCGTCAAGCTGCAATGGATTGTATCTGTGCTCTTATCTTCCAGCTTGGACAAGATTTCACACATTACATTCACTTGCTGAACAAGGTCCTCAAGCAGCAGCAAATCAGCCATGTCAACTATCAAATTTTGGTGACAAAGCTCCAAAAAGGAGACCCACTGCCCCAGGACCTTAACCCCGAGGAAAACTATGCATTCCCTGTTGACGACGCCAATTTTGCGGAAATTGGCCAGAAGAAAATGGTCGTGAACCAGCAACATCTCAAGAATGCATGGGACGCTTCTCAAAAGTCTACTCGTGAAGATTGGCAGGAGTGGATTCGCAGATTCAGTGTCGAGCTTCTAAAGGAATCACCGTCTCCTGCGTTAAGAGCTTGTGCCAGTTTAGCGGGAATCTATCAACCACTAGCCCGAGATCTCTTCAACGCAGCCTTTGTGTCTTGCTGGACTGAGCTATATGACCAATATCAAGAGGAATTGGTTCGTTCCATCGAGAAGGCGCTCACATCACCGAACATTTCCCCAGAAATTTTGCAGATTCTACTGAATCTTGCCGAGTTCATGGAACACGATGATAAGGCCCTTCCGATCGATATTCGAACTCTTGGCAAATATGCAGCCAAATGTCATGCATTTGCAAAGGCTCTGCATTACAAAGAACTCGAATTCGAGCAAGACCAAAACTCGGGTGCCGTCGAGGCTCTCATCACCATCAATAATCAACTTCAGCAATCCGATGCTGCTATTGGTATCCTGCGCAAGGCCCAAGCGTACCGTGATGTGGAGTTGAAGGAAACTTGGTTTGAAAAGCTTCAACGATGGGACGAGGCTCTTGCTGCCTACAAGAGACGTGAAAAGACAGATCCTGATTCTTTTGGTATCACTGTTGGCAAAATGCGTTGTCTCCATGCCCTGGGTGAGTGGAAGGTTCTTTCAGACCTTGCCCAGGAGAAATGGAACCAAGCTTCATTAGAACACCGCAGAGCCATTGCTCCTCTTGCTGCAGCTGCCGCATGGGGTCGCCGCCAGTGGGAGTTAATGGACTCGTACCTCGGCGTCATGAAGGAGCAGTCTCCTGATCGCTCATTCTTCGGTGCTATTCTCGCCATTCACCGTAATCAGTTTGAAGAAGCCAACATGTATATTGAGAAGGCACGCAACGGGCTGGATACCGAGCTTTCGGCTCTTCTCGGAGAGTCTTATAACCGAGCCTACAATGTTGTCGTCCGCGTGCAGATGCTTGCTGAACTTGAGGAGATCATCAAGTACAAACAAAATGTTGGTGACCCTGAGAAACAGGAGGCCATGCGCCAGACATGGAATCAGCGACTACTTGGTTGCCAGCAAAATGTGGAGGTGTGGCAGCGAATGCTCAAGGTCCGCGCGCTCGTTACATCGCCTCGCGAAAATCTTGAAATGTCCATCAAATTTGCCAATCTTTGTCGTAAATCGAACCGCATGGGACTTGCCGAGCGATCACTCGCTGACCTAGAAACTGTCATCACTGATGCTTCTGGAACGCGCACAATTGCACCTCCCGAGGTCACTTACGCTCGACTGAAATTCAGTTGGGCCAACGGGCACCAACAAGAATCCTTGGAGATGCTCAAGGAATTCACCTCTGGATTGAGTGATGACCTGTCCAAGTACACCACCATGATGTCTCATCAAGAGCACCACGGCATTAACGGTGTCAATGGTATCATGGATCCGAACCACCCTGATGCAGCCAGCCTACGTGACCGAATTGGGGATGTTGCGAAATTCCGAAAACTTCTATCCAAGAGTTATCTCAGACAGGGCGAATGGCAAACTGCTCTTCAGAAGGGTGATTGGAGACCAGAGTATGTCCGCGAAGTTCTTGTGGCATACTCAGCTGCCACTCAGTACAACCGTGATTCATACAAGGCTTGGCATGCCTGGGCCCTCGCCAACTTCGAGGTGGTCACAGCGATTGCTAACCAAGCTAACCGAGACGGCAAACCATCACCGGTTCCAGCTCATATTGTCACGGAGCATGTCATCCCTGCTATCCGCGGTTTCTTGCGATCTATTGCATTGTCGTCTTCATCCTCCCTGCAAGATACCCTAAGATTGCTTACTCTGTGGTTTGCTCATGGTGGTGACCATGAAGTCAGCACCGTTGTCACCGAAGGATTTACTACTGTCAATATCGATACTTGGCTTTCTGTGACACCGCAACTCATTGCCCGCATTAATCAACCCAACATCAGGGTTCGAGGCTCTGTTCACAGATTGCTTGCTGAGGTTGGCAAGACACATCCTCAAGCACTTGTTTATCCCTTGACCGTGGCAATGAAGTCGAACGTAGCTCGACGATCACAGTCTGCCAGCAGCATCATGGAAAGCATGCGACAACACAGTGCCAAGCTGGTGGAGCAGGCTGATCTTGTCAGTCACGAACTGATCCGAGTGGCTGTTCTATGGCACGAGCTTTGGCACGAAGCTCTTGAGGAAGCTTCCCGTCTCTACTTCGGTGATCACAATGTTGAGGGCATGTTTGCAACCCTCGCGCCCCTTCACGATATGCTGGATAAGGGCGCAGAAACTCTCCGCGAGGTTTCTTTCGCTCAAGCCTTTGGACGTGATCTAGCTGAGGCCAAGCATTACTGTGCGCTTTACCGCCAGACCGATGAGATTGGAGATCTGAATCAAGCATGGGACCTCTACTACACTGTTTTCCGCAAGATCACTAGGCAACTACCCCAACTGTCCATTCTGGATCTCAAATATGTGTCCCCTCGTCTCAAGGACTGCCATGATCTGGACCTGGCCGTGCCGGGAACATACCAGAGTGGCCGTCCGATTATTCGCATCATCAGCTTCGATCCAATTCTCCATGTCCTTCAGACAAAGAAGAGACCCCGACGGATGACACTCAAGGGCAGTACTGGCCATTCCTACATGTACGCTCTCAAGGGTCATGAAGATATTCGTCAGGACGAGCGAGTGATGCAACTCTTCGGACTTTGCAATACACTTCTTGACAACGACAGTGAGAGCTTCAAGCGTCATCTTTCTGTTCAGCGCTTCCCTGCCATTCCGCTGTCACAAAGCTCCGGTCTGTTGGGTTGGGTTTGCAACAGTGACACATTACACGCACTCATCAAGGAGTACCGTGAAAGCCGTCGCATCTTGCTTAACATCGAACACCGAATCATGCTTCAGATGGCACCTGACTATGACAGTCTCGCTCTCATGCAAAAGGTCGAAGTCTTCGGGTATGCCATGGACAATACCACCGGAAAAGATCTCTACAGGGTCCTGTGGCTCAAGAGTAAAAGCTCAGAAGCCTGGCTTGAACGACGTACCAACTACACCAGGTCTCTTGGTGTCATGTCGATGGTCGGCTACATTCTTGGTCTTGGTGACCGACATCCTTCGAACTTGCTGCTGGATCGTGTCACTGGCCGGGTGGTTCACATCGATTTTGGTGATTGTTTCGAGGTCGCCATGCACCGTGAAAAGTACCCTGAAAGGGTTCCATTCCGACTTACTCGCATGTTGACGTTTGCTATGGAAGTAAGCAACATCGAAGGAAGCTACCGTATCACTTGCGAGGCTGTTATGCGTGTTCTGCGAGAGAACAAGGACTCCTTGATGGCAGTTCTTGAAGCTGTAAGTAATTTCCTTTTTTCAATTGCCTTGGTTTACGCTTCTTTTCATATGACCATGCAAGATACTAACATCTCTTCTCAGTTCATTCACGATCCACTGATCAATTGGCGTCTCGGAACCCAAGAATCCCCCGACCGTTCATCAATTACTGCTGAACGTCGCCAGTCGCTCATCGAAGGCATCAACTTCTCTGATGGTGTGCAGCCAAGTAACTTCTCTCGTCACCGCCGACCCTCGATTCTCGAAGGCGGCATTCTTGATAGTCAGGAGGGCGTTCCTGCAGAGGCTCGGGAGGCTCAAAATGCCCGTGCCGTGCAAGTTCTGGCCCGAGTGAGAGAGAAGCTGACTGGACGCGACTTCAAGCATTACGAGGAGCTCAACATCAGCGACCAGGTTGACAAGCTTCTTGCCCAAGCCACCAACGTGGAGAACATCTGTCAGCACTGGATTGGATGGTGTAGCTTCTGGTGAGCTAGTTGAGCTGCCATTCTGCTTTCGAAGTCCAATGTGCCTGTGATGCGATATGATTCAACTTACATCTCCTTCTTACGCTTTTTGTTTTATTCTGTCATGTTTGTATTTACATTTGCCTCTCCGGCCCCTTTTATTTTGTTTCCATACTCTTTTTGCCTTACCTCTCGTTCAATGTTTCTGCGGGTCGTCTATTGTTGAATCTCACGTGAGAGTCCATAATGTCCTCTGGACTCGTTGCGTTTGTTCTAGTTTCTTTTAAATGTTGCTTGCAATGATTGCAATAAACTATCAAGATATCCACTTTATTGAAATTGTTCTTCTGGAGGTTCTTAGTACTCAATAATTTTGAAACTCGATTCCAAATTCTGCCAACTGATATCTACTCAAGTACTCATAGAGCCCCTACTACATGTAGCAACATTGAACATTGAACTTGGATAGCGACTTTCAGTGCCACACCTGCAAATTGTATTAATGATTTTCTACTACTATTAGTGGATAGATGCTGAAATGAAGAAAGCTTGTATGTACAAAAAGAAGACTATAAATTGAATAAATACATGTGCCCGTAAAGGGTGGAAGTTTTTGAGCATTTCAAGTTGGATGCCCAGGGGGTCTATACTATCATGCCCCATGCCTCTCCTCCACTGTGATAGTCTCATGAACATTGACCCTATAAGGAAAGCGAGTTCCATGGCTCTGCGGGTCCAAAGGTTCCTCGCTGCTATTTGAGTGAGAAGAGCGTGGGCCTTCAGGCGATGAAACGCTCGTCACCATGGTGTTGTTTTCTTTGATATCTGGGCGCCAGAACTTGGGGTCATTACTTGAACGCTTCATGTCATCAAGCCTCACACTATCCGAGCTAGGGAGAGGATATTTCGGGGTGTTGCTCTTTAGGTAAGGCTTGCTTGGACCGTAACGGCTGCCATCGAGGAACCAGCGGAAGAGAGGACGAAGGGTGATAAGGCTGCCAGCGACGATTCCTAGTCCTGTTTCGATGATAGTCCAAATGGCGATTTGGTAAGTTGAATCTATGACATGGAAGATTAGCGTTGTGCGAACACCAGACGTATTGCGATCACATACAAAGGAATTCAGTATCCCTATAATGCTCAAGGAATGGCATTCGAATGACCACAGCGACACTGGCACTAGTAGTTGTTAGTATTGTCTTGCTTCTTGCAATCGTGTCAGTTCAGTTCACATACACTGCACCTAAGCTCAAAATCCCACTAACAGCCATCTTGGTCCGAGAATTCATTTGTAAATTCCGGACCAAGAACATTGGAAATGCACCCAGAGAAAAGTCAACCACGATTGTAAAGGCACTATACACGTAGGCGATATCCAACAAAATATCAACGGATGTGCAGTGTCCCTTGGAAGTGGGATCTGCTTGTGTCCAGAAATAGGAAACAGGGTCACAGTCGAATGTCAAGACGAAGAAAAATAGGAGTCCGATGACAATGGTGAGTCCAATCAAGAAGTATAGGAATTTTCTTTGCCATGGCTTCACTGCTAGACGGAGCAGTGCAAGGGCAATAGAGATCTTAGCAGCCGCCGAGGCCCAGATATAAATGAACTGACTTAACCACCACCACTATCAGGATATTAGCATTGCCGACGATCAGATTCCCTTCTCAGTGAGTGTATGAGATGATTTACCAGAAGTGCTTTTTCAAGCTGCTTGAAATCCACTCCGAAATCCTCTAGTTTATGCCCAACACCAGCTTTCGCACCGCAAATACTACAGACACAAAGCCCGATGAAAAGCACCTATTCAGAAAGACTCTAGTTAGCATATTGAAATTCAAGTTTATAATCCGCAACTTGAGGGTGGATCCGTACTAATGCGCCAACCATCACCGAATCATCCCATCCAAAGGATCGAACGATGTACAATCGAACAAAACATCTCAAGGCGACCGCAATTATAGCAAGACCCATCATAATACTTTCTATCGTCAACATTGCCAGGCTGTGCCCGACAAGTTTCAGATGTGCACCCGTCGAAGTCATTATGTCAGTTTGTCGTCGTCCTCAGGCTATTATCGTCAGGACGTGAAGCAGAATGTCAGTCGGGTGCCATTTAGGTTGAGTGCCGAAACATTTCAAAGAATCAAATCGATCGAGACTCGGTGGATCTGGGGTTATAAATGAATTTGTTGGATTAGGAGAAAAGTCCAAGAGAAAAAAAAAAATAATAAAAAAAAAAAATCATTTTCGCCTCTCAACGCCTGGCAGTCGGGACTCCATGTCTTCTCCACTCCGGCGATCAGACCTTCAGACATTCGCGTCAACTCCGTTCAATGAGTCTGAATGCAGAACAGTCCCCTTTATAGAGTTTAATTAGCCGCTGTACCGAATCTCCAAGTGGAGAATTCACAGCCCTGAAGTCCTTGCCACGATCTACAAGATATTCGTAAATTTAGACATGGCTAATGAAGCGGGGACATCTGGACAATAGTTGGGATCAATGCCTCTAGTGGGTGAAACCACTATAATCCCTTAGTTAAACTAGCATGCGGGGAAGGCCTTTCTTAGTTTCAAGTCAAAGTTCGAGGCATTTACATCTATATGTAAGAATTAGAATGAGTATACAGAGGACATGCCAGTATATGAAGATGAGAATATTCAGAGGTAGGTAAAATATGGGACATGACGAGCAGGGAATATTCAAGGCTGAGCAATTTGAATTCTTCAGCACATGTGGATCTAAGTCATTCACAAAATTATGGCATAAACAAGCCCCTGGATGAAAGAGGACCTCGTCTAATTAGCAGGGGACGCTAGACAGCACCAATGTACGCCACTGCTGCATAGTACCAAACTGTATGAGACTCCACATCTGCCGAGGGGCGTTTACCCTAATAGTCAACATTGAAAATACTCAGCCTATAAGGCACATCGAGATTCAAGCTTATAATCCTAGATGCAGGCTGTTTTCTCCGCCTTAAATAGTACATGTGCATATCTACCAGCACTTGACTACTATATTGGATGATTTGACATAACCCTATCTGCCTTGATCCCACTATTCTATTCTTTTGGCTTGCGGCTATTGGATTTGAAAACTTGGTAACCAGGGATCCTCCTCCGATTAGCGTTTTTTGTCACTTGCTTGGGCCTTCTGCAGAAAGCTCAAATCCCATCGGCATCGGCATTCAGGACTCCATTGAGAAACCACGCTCACCGAGGGGTCCAAGCACAATTCCCCAACTGTGGAGAAATCAAGCTGCTAAAATTCCCGAGGAACCATCTAGATCTCGTGTATGAGCCGAGGATCCACTGCTGTCCCGTTTCCTGTCAGTGTTGATAAACCTTTATCCAGTACCACGGATACTTGAAGAAATAGTCCTTAGAAAGATATTGGTAAGATAATTTTAAAAAAGCCAGTTCTTAACCTCCTATGACAATTGAGAAGTGATGGGCGTGGACAGGGGAAATGTGTGCAAAAAACGGATTTGAAACTGTCAATGTGGGCCTGTCACGCAGATGCGGGATACAAACGGAGTACGTGGACATGAAACGAGCATCTGGGCAACAACAACGAATCATATCAGGATATCTGGACATGGAATTCAATAGACCCAGGATCAGCAAGGAGTGACAAGATACAGAAATTCACAGAAATGCATGAAGTCCAAGGAAGATGGAAAAGGATTGATGGTGACTCTTGACAGGAAATCGGATGAGCGTCCAAATCAGATCAACATGTAACAACCTCCAAAGTTCGACAGCAGAGTTTCAACAGTATCCCCTTCTATTAAGCTCCGTTGTTTCAGAGGCGGCAGGACAATGTGAAAAGTAAGCTTGGAGGGTCCAAGGGTCTAAGGGTCCAACTTGAACTTGAAGAGTGTTGAATTGTGCCTATGCAGCGATTGACACATATATTGGTATGGATGGTGGATACATATGGTTTTTATGTATTCCAAAAAACATATGCGACTATCTACATTGATCGGACAGGGGAAAAGACCGTAATAGAAGCAACATTTGAATCTCCCGAGGTCGTGGGCATCCAGATGTCGTGTGATGTTTTCTCTGAAATCGACACTACCGCGTCTATCGGATTTACTGATCTTCCGATGCGCTTAGCTTTTGATTAGTCATCGCTCACCGGACCTCGACACCTGGACACCTAGGCACCAATCGCCTGAGATCAGACTGTATACTGGATCTGAGCGCCCTCATTAAAGTGGTACCATCTTCAAGTTGAATGAATGACATCCTCTTGTCAGAATACAGCCCTGAGTTCAAAATGTTTAGTCTGATGGCCCCTTAATTACCACTATCCAAAAATAAACAGTAGATTATTCACTTACATCACTGGGACCCAGTAAGCTGGAAGGATTTGGCCCCCATTCTAGGATAAAATATTCATCGATCTATATTTTACTCTGACTTCAAATAAAAGCTGGACTCCAATCTTTCAAGAAGATCAATTCAAGAGATGAATAGTCTACAGTAATGACCACACTACTTAGTATACCCAGTACCTGATTCTCCCTCTGTAGATGCCGAGGTTCGGGCCGTACTAAGCTTATCTTCTTTGGACCCCATCCTCTCACGACCCCAACTCCTTGGACCCCAACCTTGGAATTTCTTTTAAATACTTTGCGATGGACTGAACTTGGGAACTGGACCCAGCTTTCATCATGTCTGTTCCAAGTGCTCCAGAGGCTTCGGCGCCCGCTTCTGGGGGTGCCCCGGGCATCAACCCCGCTGTTCGCAACGCTGTTCGTCTGTGTCTCAGCGCGAAAGAATATCGAGCTCTCTATTACATCGCGGGCAAACGTGCACCAGCGTTGCAGAGCAAACTCTCTTCAGCTCTGTGCGATGATTCGGCCACTTCTTCAAGGAGTCGTCATAACCTGGGCGCGCTCCGCGCGTCCATGCGTGTATTCGTTGGCACAGGTCTCGCGTTGAAGCTCTTCGAATTGGTCATGAGCCGTGTCAAGGGCGAAGCAGCAAAGTAAGACAACTCCAGGACTTCTAAAGCATCCATGAAGTCAATGGGATCACTATAGATTCATAACTGACATTACAACTTCTAGGACGAAAACTCGCACTCCTCTGCTCCGTTCTCCCAACTTTCGTCTTTCCTTCTCCCTCTCGCTCCTCCTCCTCCTCCATCGTCTCATATATCGCTTCCTTGCCAGATTACGATCAAATCTCCGTAGCGATGATGCTCAGCCCTTCCGCGAGCGAAACCCGCATATTTCGCGTGCGTTGACGTCGCGATATGCGCCCGCCGTCGGTGCCAGTTTGGCTGGTTTCGCGCTCGGCGGCTGTCCACAAGACCAGCTACGTCTGACGGCTGCTATTTGGACATCGACCAAATCCCTTGAATACCTTTACGATGCCCTTGATATTAATGGGCTGTTGGGCAAATGCCCATGGTGGTTCGGCAGCTGGCTGCTGATGCCAGTCTCGTGTGCACAGCTCTTCCATGCCTTTGTGTTTGATCGCGAGACTACTCCTAAGGTTCGTTATGGGACTCGATTTTTCTCCTCTATCAAATGGCCTACTAATTATTTGTAGTGGTTTGAGTTCGTCGTTCGCCGATTGTCTATGGGATACATCCAGGACCGCCCGGCATCGCTCTCTGCTGATGTCGCCTGGCCAGAGAAGGAACAGATTGTGGACTCCCTCTCATCCATTGCGGACCTACGCTGGCCGTAAGTGTACAATATCTGGCTCCAAGCCGGCATATACAAGCTTTGTATTTTTTACTAATAATACCTCCCAGGTCGTTCGTTTCTCCTATTCTCCACCCCAATGATCCCAACACCCTGCCAGCAGCGGTCAAGGCCATCTCCCCGATTACTGGACCTGCGCATCCCTCAATCGCCAATCTCGCCTGCGCATTACTACACCCCAGTCTGCCTGGATGCAGTACCGCATTCTTGCATCAAATTTTACTTTCGGTGCCCCGTGTTGCTCGTTTCATTGGCGGTGTTGTTTTAGTTTACGGTCTTATTGGCTTTAAGCGCATCCGCGCACAGCCTTTGGCTGCTATCAGTGGCATGTCAAAGAAGATCCTGGTGATGACGACCATTCTCTCCACCAGTCTTGCCTCGCTCTGGGGTAGTGTCTGTTTGCTCAACAACAGACTGCCAGGGTCAACCCTCCCCACCAAGCGCTTCTTCCTTAGTGGTGCTATGGGATCCCTGCCATTCCTGCTCCTGAGTAGCAACCGAGGACTTTTCACATACTTCTTCCGTGCCGCTATGGACTCGGCCTGGAAGACTGGTTTTAAGCGCAAGCTTTGGAAGGGAACACGCCGCTACGAGCTGACCGTTCTTGTGATGTCATGGGCTCTTATGGGCTCAATCCTTGACAGTACCCCTGACGCTGTCCAAGGTGGCGGTGTGCGTAAGGCGTTGAGCTGGTTGCGCGGTGACGGATTTGCCGATCCCGTTGAGGTTGAGAAGCGAAAGGCCCAGCGGGCATCTAAGAAGGTTGAATAATGGATTGAACATGTCCCATCTAATTTTTTATGTTATTAATTCTTTTTCATTTGTCTCATATCAGTTTCGGTCCCTGTTGAACTTGAACTGTGGGGAAAAGGAACTCACTTTCCGACCCCACGAATTCCCAATTCCGGGGTTTGGAGTCTCCACTCAATACTCGGATTTTAGACTCCGCATTCTCCGTACAAATTCCAGCTCCTTTCTTTGATATTTGCTCCTCCATTGCATTGTTTTTGTCTCTTCAGTATATACACCATGTCTGTTCAAAGATTAAAAATTGGCTGTGCCGGCCTGGGTCGTATGGGCAAGCGCCATGCCCTTAACTTCCTGCAGCGAACTCCCCGAGCTGAACTAGTTGCCGCCAGCACCCCCGACCCTGTCGAGCTCGAATGGGGCAAGGAGCACCTTGAACCATACGGTGTTCGTCTATACCAGAACTACGATGACATGCTTAAGCATGAGGGCTTAGAAGCGGTTGTGGTTGCATCTGCAACAGCTGTGCACGCCGAACAAGCTATCAAGGCCATCAATGCCAACAAGCATGTGCTTTGCGAGAAGCCATTGTCAACCAGTGTGGAAGTAGTAAGTTGATATCTACCTAAACTCATTGCAAAGCTCCAAGTCCCTCTTGAATCCTCCAGATAACGAGTATCCCTTGTTTGCCTATTATATACTAACTCCAATCCCCTATCCTCCAGTCCCAATCCGTCGTCGACGCCGCCAACACAAAGCCAAAACTCAAAGTCATGTGTGGCTTCTCTCGTCGCTTCGATACCTCCTACCGAGACGCCTTCAACAAAATGCAAACTGGAGCCATTGGCGCCCCCTCCGTCCTGCGCAGCCAAACCTGCGACAAGCTCGATCCCAGCGGATTCTTCGTGGCCTACGCCGAATTCTCCGGCGGAATCTTCGTGGACTGTTCCATCCACGACATCGACCTCACACTCTGGTTCTTCGGCGCAAACAGCAAAGTGAAATCCGTGTCCGCCGTCGGAATCACAGCCGTTGAACCCGATCTCCGCAAACATAATGACCGCGATAACGCAGTTGGGCTTGTTGAGTTCCACGATGGAAAGATTGCGTATTTCTATGCTTCTCGCATGATGGCTGCGGGACAGGAAGATACAACTGAGATTATTGGTACGAAGGGTAAATTGGCGGTTAATACTCAGCCGCAGATGAACCTTGTGCATTTGTCTGATGACACCGGTGTTCGTCGAGAGATCCCGCAGACTTACTGGGATCGTTTTGAGTATGCGTTTGTTACTGAGGCGAATGAGTTTACTGCCGCAGTCCTGGATAATAAGGCTTTGCCTTTGGATTTGACGTCTGCGGTACAGGCTGTCAGGATTGGGGCTGCGTTGCAGGAGGCTATGGTTTCGGGACAGAAGATCTTCTTTGATGAGAGTGGGAACCGGGTTGAGGGAGCGAAGTTATAAATTATGTCGGATAGACTCGTTCGAGTACATACATTCATTAGAGGGTCATAGACTCCAGGTTATTATATTGCAACTGAGACAGTGCCAGTGCTTCAGAAAGAGTCCAAGTTTGAATTGCCTAGTTAAATAACCAATACTAATCATGTGCTGATGATTCTCTCAATTTCTAGATATCCTTCAACGGACACATTCGGAGAAGAAGATCCAACAAATGGAGTAATCAGACTCGGAAGAGTGTGGCAACTTCTAGGGCCTGATCTCCGAGTATGATGATTCTTAGAGTGAAGTAGATTCACGATCGTACATAATACGGTGCGTTCTCCCGAGTTCGCTTTTTTGGCCTGTCAGTGAGTACCGTGCAAATTGAGAGTAGCCCATCATGTATACGAACATTGAAATGTCACTATAGGTATTGTCGGTTCATATCTTGCTGCCAGTGAGAGAAATTTGACAAGACTCGGGGATAAAAGCACTCAAGTGCTTGAGGAAAACATTTATGAAGTCAACTTTGGAAACAGGTGACTTCGAAGGTTCTAAGGTTGAAATTAGTGGTACTAGGATTGTGAGATTATTGATCGAAATATCCAGCAAAAGCTGGAAATGATAATTCATTCATATCATATATGTCTTTATATAGCAACGCTTCATCGTGATAAAGGAAAAAATGGGAATCTTATAAGAACATTGAAGGGATGAGACAGAAAGAAAAGACAAAGTCTATGTATAAGAAGCATGTCCCCAAATTTACCACCGGATAACCTTGGTGGGGAAGTACTCATTGATGAGCTCCATGTAGTAAGGCTTCAATTCCTCTGCGCTGGGGATGCCGTCGCTCTTGCTGTACAGGTCGTACGGATTGAAAGCCTTGACAGCGCGCAGCATCTCCTTGTCATGCTCATCCATGAGCTCATGGTAAGCACCAGCATTGTGCCAGGGGTAGAAAGAGTGGTATCGGATCATGGCAAGGGCCTCATCGGGAAGAGTAGACTGCTCCTTGGCGATGTGGTAAAGGTACTCATCGTGACCCCAGGAAAGCATAACTTTGTCAAGACCGCAGCCGGGGCTGTAGATACCAAACTTGGAGTCGTAGATAGGGTGACCGAAGTCCTCGTTGTCCTTGAAAGAGTCACGACCATAGATAATTCGCTCATCGAAGGCACATCCAACAGGGAAGGTATCGCCGACAACATCCCACTGGCCCTGGGCATTGTAGAAGAACAGCAGCTTGCCCAAGTCGTGGATCAGACCAGTTAGTTGCATCCAGCGGGGCTTGCCGTCACGGCGGATAGCCTCAGCAGACTGGAGCAAGTGCTCAATTTGAGAGAGACTGGTGTCGGGGTCAGACTCGTCAATCAGAGTGTTCAGCTTCTCCATCGCCTCCCAGATGGTCATCTCGGCGCGGGTCTGGGTGTGGAACTCGTGGCGCGCCTTGAGGTTGTAGGCAACTGTTTGCTTGGTGTGTTGTTCCTTGTAGAAGTTCTTGACTCGGTCGCAGGCGTCCTCGTACTGGCGGAAACCAGACTTGTCCTTCTCCTTGTCGAACTCAGACTCCTCGTATAGTCCCTTCTCTTGCAAGGCCTCCTTCTCCTTCTTCATGTTGGCCTTGAGGACGTTGACCTCATCGATGGCATCGGAAAGTTCCTCAAGAGCCTGGCCATCCCGGGTCTTGTTGACGGTGGGAGGTGGGCTGCTCTCAATAGCGACTGGTGCCATTTTGTATGTGTGTTTGGAAGTTGAGAAATGGACTGAAGAACTTTTTGGTATGTGGGAAAGACTTCAAATTGCAAGGTGCTCAATATATAACCTTGTGATGATCTCACAGGTGAGAAATTCAAGTCTTGTTATTCGTGAATGATAGAGTAATAATTGATCAACACCAGAATTCCCAGGTCGTCAGATCCATATATAGAGTAACCATCGCCACGGCTACCCAGATAGCAGATCGCATCTAGATTTCCGATGGTGAGCCCACAAGCCCGGAGAAGATTTCTCTTCCCAGTTAGGCTTCTCCATGATTTGCAGCCATGTCTTGTTTGAGTAGGCCTCGTGGAGCATGGATCACGGATTCTGGAATCCGTGCCGAAAAGCCCTACAACCAAGGGCGATGGAGCCCCACAGTAGGTGAACGCGGGGGCGAATCACGATACGTGTAAATCAGCGTCATGGAGAAACTGATGTCAGCAGGAACCAAAATTGAAGAAGCTTAGGATTCTGGTTTCCGTGCCTTGCTCGATCGGTCCATTTAGGTAATTGGCGCCGCGTCATTCCAATGAAGAATGCAAGAGAATGCTGTATACCATCACGTGTAACCCTCGTGACCTCCAGGCACTTAAAGTGGGTTTATTGTTTTCTTTCAGGCAAAAATGGGAATCGCGTGTGACTTTAACCGGGAAAAGAATGTCATCGAATCTGAAGGACTATGATTGATGGGAAAATAGAGGGGGAAATCGGCTATGAAGAAAACAAGTTGGTGGGGTTAATGAGTCCCCCGCGTACCCCCGCGTGGGGGGAAAAAGTGTCGCGTTCTCGGTTTATCTTTATAACGAGCCATTATCGCTTTGTATTTCTCTTGTTCTTTTTGTTTTTCTTTCTTTTCAACTCCTCAATCGATAATATACATACTATAATCACAATGGCTGCTGCTGATATCCGCATTAAGCTCAACACCGGCGCTGAGATCCCGGCATTGGGTCTGGGAACATGGAAGGCCGCTCCCGGAGAAGTTGCCAACGCGGTTAGCCACGCTATTAAGGTGGGCTACCGTCACATTGATGCTGCTCTCTGCTACGGAAATGAGAACGAGGTTGGTCAGGGTATCAAGGAGGCCATCGATGCCGGTATTGTTAAGCGCGAGGATCTGTTCGTGACCACCAAGCTGTGGTGTACCTACCACTCTAAGGTCGAGGAGGGCATCAACCAGAGTCTGAAGAACCTTGGTTTGGAATATGTGGATCTCTACTTGGTTCACTGGCCCTTGGCTATGAACCCCAACGGTATGTTTCCTCTGCTAGCATGGGTAAAAGATTGAAAAGCAATCAACTAACACATAAACAGGCACTGACCCTATCTTCCCCAAGTTGCCAGATGGCTCTCGGGATATCGATCACAGCCACTCTCACGTTACCACTTGGAAGAGCATGGAGAAGCTTATTGGCACCGGAAAGACCCGCGCCATCGGTGTTTCCAACTACAGTGTTGAGTACCTTGAGAAGCTTCTGGCCGAGGCTGAGATCACTCCTGCCGTCAACCAAATTGAGAACCACCCATCTTTGCCCCAGCAGGAGATCGTCGACTTCTGCAACCAGAAGGGTATTCACATTACCGCTTACAGCCCTCTGGGCAGCACCGGTAGCCCATTGTTCAGTGCAGAGCCCATTGTGGCCGTTGCAGAGAAGCGCGGAGTGACTCCTGCCTCCGTTCTGCTGAGCTGGCACGGTAAGTCCAACAAAATTATCAATTCATGTCTATGGTTGTTCTAATATCTTTTTTTTCCCCTCTAGTGGCCCGTGGTTCCTCCGTTCTCGCCAAGTCCGTTACTCCTGCCCGTATCGAGGCCAACCGCAAGGATCTGATCAAGCTGGATGCTGAGGATGTCGCTACTATCAAGAAGTACTCCGACTCTTTGGCTGCCACCAACTCTTTCCAGCGATATGTTTTCCCTGCCTTTGGCGTGACCTTTGGCTTCCCGGATAAGCAGTAAATAGTTCTCGGAGGATTGTATAGACATGATTGATGATACCTTGCACATATGGATGGGCTCTAAAGATACGAAAATCTAATAGATTCTATTTTATTTATTCATGAAATTCTTCATATATTCTTACTATTTGTTGCACACTCAGCTCTTTTCCCAAAGGCTCAATGCTGTATGAAGACCCTCGGTAATTACATGTACCGGGAGCGCAGCCGTCAACTGGTCATCCTGCTTCTTGGACTCCATCATATCACGACCTCGGGAAGTTCCAGATGTCATTTTCAAATTCCTCGCCCTCGAGCTCGATACTTTAAATTCACCATATGCAACAGTCGGATCACTCGTTTGCAATTGATTAGTCATGATGGTAAAACATAGGCTTACCTGATGCACATGATTTGGATCTTGCTAACTGTGCACCTGTCAATATCCATCTCCTCATCCATCTCCATCAACAGAAATTACAGGAACGACATCCTACCTACTATTGATTTCGATGACCTATCTTTCTCTTACTGTTCAACAGTACTCGTGGCAATACTCCTCACAGTTCACCAGCTGGACCCTTCCAAGTATACACTCATCCGCCAGCCACATCTCGATCGAAACAAATACCTGCTTGTCAAATAATTGGAAATAATATTACGATTCCCTCTCAAGGGTTTCAATATCATAAGTCGCTCCGACTTCCGCTGTCAGATCTGGAAAGCAGAGGTATCAGTAGTATGTGATTTGTTTTCTTTTGCCTATACCTGGCATCATTACTGGGCCGACTCGGTTTAAGCAGTATATACAAGGGATTTTCGCGATTGTGCACCTGCTAGTATCTAACACATCAGTTACAGTTCAAATTTAGATCTCGCTAAAAAAGAAAAAATAGAAAACAATTTCATTCGGTGTTGGGTATCAAAAATATCAAAAATCAAAAACTGGTATCAGGATAGCAAGTGTTGAATCTGATGCTATCAAGATGTGGAAACTGGAAACGACGAAAATCGCTTTTGGATTTGGAAATCGGGTTTAGGGCCAGGAGTCTGATGTGGGTATCATGAAAAGATGTTGGAATGAGAATTAAGAGGCATATCAGACTCTGTGGAACCCCTTGAAAGCAGCAAATGCAGTTGTTGCTTGAGATCTCGGGCATGTTGAAATGATCAGAGATGTTGAATGGAGATTCCAAAGATTCGAGAATATGGAAAGAGATTTTGAATTTTGGAACTCGGTTGAGTATGGTTCTGGAGCGACGTCGCCGTCCACGACTTTGGTGGTATCGCGATTCACGTCATTGGGTTGGATTGGGTGTTGGTATCAGACTCAGCGACCATTCTTTATTTAAGACCAGGTGATGCTCTTTCGTGACCTCTGACTCAAGCCATTGGGATGGGAAATCAATTGGCAAGGTAAAAGGAGTTCAAAGAGGGAGTTCAGAATGTTGTGAGGTCGAGCAGTGTTTTTTTCGTGGTCACGGCATCAAGATCATGAGGGTCGAAGAGGGAGATTTTCATATCAAGCTGGAAAGCACTTCCCTGGACATCGGACTCAGCCATTCAGTTAGCGGTGGCACGGTCATCAGTGGATATGGTGTTCAGCAGGGAGATTCGGTATTGAACTCAGTTGGCATTCTTGGTTGCGGCAGCCATCACTGAGGGTATTGTGCGGGACTTGGCGGCTTTTTTATCACCGGCCGGGTCCTTAGCAACGGGCGTACGGCATCTTTGGCCTCGGTATTTGACAGTAATTTGACATCGGAAGCCTTCCATGGGCGTACCACACCTTTTACCCACGTTTAGGACAGCGGGTATACCTCCTCGATGCTGAGAAGGGACAGTGGCCAGGAAGCCCGGCGCATGCGAGAGTAAGGCTCGGGGATTAGCGGAGATGAAGAAAAGACCACGTCTTCAGATGGCGGGTCAGAAGGGACTTCGGCGTCACCGCTGAGTTGGGGGCATAACTCTTGGGGTGGAGCTGGCAAAGCAGGCTGAGGCTCGGGTTCAGGATCAGGCTCGGCAGGGGCGGTCACGGCTTGCTCTTGCTCTTCCTGGAGCCTCCGGTTAAGCTTTCTCTTGTTCTTGTTGGTCTTCTTTCTTTTCGAGGTCTTGGTGGTATCACCGGCAGTGGCTGGAGCAGTGGTGGCTCGAGTAGTGTTGACTCGGGAAGTGCTGGCTCGGCGATATCGGCGATGGGTAGTTCGAGCAGTGGTAGCTTCCGCAGTGGTAGCTTCCGCAATGATAGCGCCATCAGTGGTAACCTCAGCAGTGTTGACCTCAGAAGGAGTGACTTGAGCAGTGGTAGCTTCAGCAATGGTGGCTTCAGCAGTGGTGGTTTCAGCAGTGGTGGCTTCAGCAGTGGTGGCTTCAGCAGTGGTGGCTTCAGCAGTGGTGATCTCGGCAGCAGTGACTTGAGAAGTGGTGGCTTCAGCAGTGGTGGCTTCAGCAGTGGTGATCTCGGCAGCAGTGACTTGAGAAGTGGTGGCTTCAGCAATGGTAGCTTCAGCAGTGGTGATCTCGGCAGCAGTGCTTCTAGCAAGTCCAGGGAAAGTGAGCGAAGATACATAGTGCTGTGATGATAGCCACGGATTTTGACTACCCGGGTACTGCAAGACCATCAAATCCTGCTTTCGTCGGCGCGAGCTGGTGATACAGTATTCGGCATAGTGAGCGCAGCAGCACCAGCGTGGAGTCTTTCGGCACTCAGGACACCAACACAGCTGGGTGCCTCTGTGTTGCTGACAGTCGGGCAAGAAGTGACATGGAGAATCGTTGTTGGTACGGGTCAAGGCAGAGATCTCAGTTGCCTCAAGTTGACCATTGCGACGTTGCCAGAAAAGCTGGGTACGACTGTGGAAATGCATATTCCACCAAGGGTTCCATAACTCTTGCTCGTCGGTATCTTCGGAGGGAGTTGGTGACTGGCGTCCGGCTGCTTGTGCTGTCGTCAACGCTGTCTGGAACGAGGGTTCGGGAGTTGGTGACTGGCGTCCGGCTGCTTGTGCTGTCGTCAACGCTGTCTGGAACGAGGGGTGACCGGCCTCGTTAGGGCCTGCACTGTTGGCAGGGATGATGGGAGAGCCTACCGATGGCTCGACTTGGTTCGCGTCCTCGAGGTGCAGGGGTGCAGCAGACCACTCATGCTCAGCGGTCTGAGTGGCCACGTCCATGGTGGTGGGCGTCTCGGAAAGCGCGGCCTCCAAAATCGAGGGCGGCAGGGAGGTTGTTTGAGAGGACTGCTTCTTTCCCTTGGATTTCTTTCCCTTCTTCTTCTTCTTGCTCTTACTACCCGGTCCTGGGAGAGTAGCAATTGGTCGAATAGGCGCCATGTCTTCGGCTTCCTCTGGGATAGGAGAGAGCGATCTCTGCTGCTTAGAGGCAGTTTGTTGTCCAGTGTTCTGTGGGGAGGAAGTGACTAGAGGCAATGGTGGGGAATCCGTTGGCGTCAAAACAACATCGGCTTCTGGCGAGGGAGAGGACTGAGGTAACGCGCTTCCGGTCTGGTCTGGTGGGCTTGAACTGAGTTCATCCTCGGGCTCTCTTGGCGCTAAAATGACCACAACAGCAGAAGAAGACGGGACATCGGGGGGCGGAGGAGGAGGCGGAGACTGAGCCCGTGGAGGTGAGCCGGAGGGGGAAGAAGGAACAGAAGATGAAGCCTGGAGTGAGTGAAAGAGTGCCAGAGTGGCAATCGCTCTCGCTCTCACCCGAGCTTTACTCTCCTTGTACAACTCCTTCGCAAGGTGAAGGAGGCGCTTCTTCTTGGTGGCCTCGGCTTTGGCCTCGGGGCTCTGGTCATCAGCGCCCTCCAATTCGCCCACCCTTCCCTCTAACCGCTCAATGACGGTCAGGAGGAGTCCCATCGACTCTGCGTATGGGGTGAGCATTTCATTGCCGATAGACACGGCAGACGACAGATCCATCTCCAGCTTCATCAAAGTGAAGTCTGTGGCCCATGTTAGTAAGTTTCGCAATTCGCAATGATATACATTCAGAAACGTACTGAGTACATCTTCATCCCACTCCTGGGGATGCTCCGAGCTTGGGACGCCATGTCCCCAGTAACGCTTCATCGCCGCGAAGACTTTCTCGTGGCCAGGTGCCAGGTCTCCCTCAGAGTAAAACTCCTCAGATTGACCAGGCACAGTGACGCCCCACTGATCACGCAGGTGAGGCGGCAGTGAGGCCATCCAGTCAGCAGGCTTCACCAAGGTTTGAGGGTCGATACGCTTATCCTCAGGACCCTCCAAGGCCATAACAGATAGAACTGCCATCCTGAAGAATAGCAGCTCGATATCTAGGCCTCGGGTGGGTTAGGATAAGTCAATGATGAGTGCGTCGGGATACGAGGTTGATGGTCGTGTCCAGGTGAGAAGGTTTTTGTGGGGGGGTGGAGAGTCGTGCGAGGAAGAGAGTTTGCGTGGAGCGAAAAAAGTATTTATAGGTGGGGGTGGGGTGACTTTTTAGTGTGCCTGATTTGACCAATCAGAGAGCAGTATTATTTCCCCAGGCATCGACCCACGCACATTCACTTCGGCACACACCGCTGCCTAAATTCCACGCGACTCAGTACCATCTTCATTGCCACGCGATCCTGCCAGACCTTCACAAATAAAAGTCTTTATTCAAGCGCTAGATGTTTTCTTATTCACAATTGAGCACTGCTAACTAACATAATAATTGACTTATTTTATTATTAGCCATTCCCATGATACTCAATTTCCTGGGATTAGTATACTGTCCGTTGTTTATCTTCTTCTTATATAGTTCGGAATCAGGGCAAAATGGTCCACGTGACTACCAGTGTTAACTTTTGAAGCAATCCACACATCCAAGTGCAGTAACAGTCTCATCAATAGGAGTGCCAAGTTGAATATTAGATAAAAAATTCTACAGCATTACAAGTACGTCCACAAATAAATAAAACTTCAAATTGCCAAAATTGGAAATTTGTTCATTGAACTAACAAATAGTACACCTGGTTACACCTTGGCGCTGAATATTTATGACAGAACAAAGAGAAAAAAAGAAAAGCCAGTAGATGGTAAAGTAGACAAGATGTTGAAGATAGACGCTCAGAAATGCACCAGGTGGTATATGGTCATGAATAGTCAGAAGTCAAAAGGAAAAGAGACCGGAAAGAGGTGGTCGAGAAAGTGAACGTGAACAGGGCCCGATATATGCTGTGCAACCAAAACAAAGGGATTGAAAAAAAAGGAAAGATAATGAGAACAAAGAATGGAGGGTTTTATTAGAACATGCCCCCGTCGACCGGGATTGCCGGTGGTGGGTATTGTGGGATTGCGGGAGCAGGACTGGGCATTGCCTCCTGTCCTTCAATAGTGTTCTTGCGCAGACGGCTGCGGGATCGAGGGTGCTTCTCATCATCAGGGAACACGCTGTGCTCATCTGAGATGCTTGGAGCAGGAGATGAAACTCGGGATTCGGGCTTGAAAGCAGACAGAATAGTCTGTGTACCACGACGACGACGAGGGTTCATAGGAGGCAATGGAGGAGCAGCACCAGCACCTGGGAGGCCAACAGTGGGAACATTTGAAGTACAAGACACCAAGGTGGGCTCGGAGATGAGCTTCTTGTTCACTGGGCGCTTCTGCAGCATGTTGTGGCCCGGAGCACGTTGGGGCAGTGCTTGAGAGCCAGACACAGGGGCAGGGTTATTGGTCGAGGATGATTGGTCCGGGGCAATCTCGTTCAAAGGGGGTGTGGCATTTGCAGAGTAGGCGGGTGTAGCAGGAGACGGGCGTGGCGTAGCACCGATCATCGAAACTGGGTTAGGCGCCGGGCTAAATTGGAAAGGTCGTTCGTAGTGGAAACTGGGGGTTCCAGATCTGCTAGCGCTTCGGTATCTTCCCGAGGCAGCTGAAGTCGAACGGTCGTATGGGAAAGAATCAATGCCGTCCATGGATGGCCGAGCGGAGCTTGGAATGGAGCCAGGAACAGGAGGCTCGAAGTTGTCGGGGATAACAAAATTCTCATGGGCAATGACGGCTCCTTCCTCTACAGTTTCGAGGTCGTCGCGTTCACGGTAGCGAGTGCGACTCTTAGATCGACCGGAAGCGTCAGAGCTGGAGCGATCTCGAGGTGCACGGAAGCCGGGCTGCGGAGACGTGGCTCGGCTCCGGCTTGACTCTCGTGATGCGCTTCGACTGAGGGTCGGCATACGGGATCGGAAGGAGCGCTCAGTGGGGATTTGGGGAACGCTGGAGTTGGAGTGTCGGCTGAACAGAGACGGTCGGTCCTCGCGCGCCGAGTCATCAGGAATGAGAGACGGTGTGGAAGCACTATTGAACCCATACATGTCGTTCTTCGGGGTGCTTTGCTTGCCGGTCATGTGTTTCAGAAGGGAGAAAGCATTACCAGGCTTGACATGAGGATCGAGATTTTGCAGACTAGGTGTCGGGCTGCTGCAGCGGCTCTCGCTCTCTGCAACACTTCGAAGCTTCTCCTGGATTTTTCGGCGGCGTTCAGCAATCTCCATCGCGAACTCTTCTTGTTCCTTCTGGGTTTCGGTGCTGCCGTCGCGTCGGTGGTGGTGATAAGTCAACTCCCGTTGCCAAGATGGCCCCGCGTCGGATGAATCTTCACTACCACGGCTGGTAGTCTCCCCCGCGGAGTGGCGGGATGAATTTCGGTTGCTAGAGGTCTCCGCCTCGATTGACTCCACAATGCTATTCACGCGGAGGCGTTCTTCCAGCACAGGACTAGGCTGGACCTCAACAACAGATACTTCTGGTTCGAGCTTCTTAGGTTCAATCACAGCCACGGGTAATGTGGGCGAAGGAGGAGAGAAGGCAGTGGACCGCTCGCTGACAGAACGCAGATGAGACCGAATGCCATCAAGAGCGATCCCAGGGACTTGGATGGTAGGGGAATCAGGTCTTTCTGGCATCATGCAATTGGCAGTTTCGGAATTTGAGGGGATCTCTTCCGGAATCACATCTTCTTCGATTGGCTTGAGATCACCAAGATCCGAATATCTAACCTCAGGCAAGGTCTCGAGCTGATCCCCAGTAGGGGTAGACGGTTTGGACGCAATGCTAGAGCGATGAAGAGACTGGCCCTGGTCTGTGGTCATGGATGCCATGGAAGAAATTTCGTAGGAACGGCGATCCTCTCCTTCATCACCAGAATCGCTGTTTGTAGACGGGGCATAGTAACCCCTCACGCCAGGAACACGAGGAGATACCTCTACGCTGGATGCTCGAGAATAATCGACTCCATGGTTGGCATCGCTGCTGTAATGCGATGAGGCTGACTCGGCTCTGGATCGGTAGCTGGATTTAGAGAGACCACGTGGACGAGTGGGCTGGTCGTGCGACATTACACGACGTGGAGAAGACGGCCGGAGAGGGGGTGGGGTATCCCGTCCCTGGTGCAACTGCAACTGACGACGAACGAACTGTTGTTCATCAAAGCCTGTAGCGGGTCTGTTGAAAAGACCCATAGCGGTGGCTTTTCCATGGTCTTCTGGGTTGAGTGCTGCAGCCAGCAATGATGAATGACCATCATCATTCTCACTAGCCGGAGGACTCAAAGGAGGTGCGCTAAACGCAGCAGCCGTTGGAGAAAGACGGTCTCTGGGAGCGGTGTCTATGGGAGGCAATTGCTTCGGTGAAGTAGCAGATGCTGGTGGGCTGGCAGGTCGAGAACCCTCCGGCTCGACGATAGAAAGCTTCTGCAGTCGATCTCGAAGGTTGGTCGCACTCCGGGAGTAGCTCCGATTCAAAAGATCGGGGGTTCCAGAACGATGACGACTTAAGCTCTCTAATCGATTCAGGGTTGAATTTTGGTGGTTTTGCACGTTCTGCGTCAAACCTTGGCCATATAGACGTCGAGATCGAACCGAGCCAGGCCGACCACTCGACATAGTAGACAGGGTAGAGAATGGACGACCCTCGACAGGAGAGTCCAGGACGGAGAGCGTATTCGAGGGCTGTGGCTGTGGCTGAGATACACTGAACTGGAACTCGTCGATAGAAGTTGCTGCGGTCGAGGAGCGAGCATTGGAGGCATGCTCGGATGACGTCGATGAAAAGGTACCGCGATTTGCGGAAATAGAAGGCGCATCTTCCGAGTCAGGAGTCGCGATCTCGTGGCCTACGTCCTCGGCCCGTTCTTGTCTCTCCTGGTGTCTCATACGTTGAAAAGCCGACATATTCAGGTCGTGGTCATAAACTACTCTGCCCATTCCTCGTGGAGTCTCAGTAGCGGGTGAGGATGCTCCTGGAGAGCGGGCAGGGATGCGATACACCTTTTGCCGGCCACCAAACAAATTGTTTCCTTCAGCTCGACGAGCTCGACTCATAATGCTCCCATGTGATCGGTCATCATCGGTCCCATATCCTCCATCACCACCAGAAGCATACGAGTCGGTACGGCCCAAGGCGAGGGAAGGTCGGCTGCCATCATTGGATGAAACTTCGTCGATATCTGCTAGCATTGCTGGGCTGTGTCCAAAAAGATTCAATCGGGATGCTCGCTTCGGAAATAGTACACTATCGTCACTGGCCTTGCCAATCTTTGAGTCGGGATCATCTTGTTCTCTCAGCATACTAAATCGAGCTGACAATTTCGGCATCAGCAAACTAGTGCGGAAATCATCCGAGGGAGGAAGCACATCGGCGAGATCGAGTATTTTTTGTTCTTCCACGGCATCTTTCTTTTTTGACAGCTTCAAACTGAAGGGGGAAGTGGATGGGCCATTTTCCAACTCGTCCAACGTCTCCTTGTTCTCCTTGACCTTCTTATTTTTGCGGAATCGGTTCATCATCGGGATCTAGGGACCGAAATCTGTATATAGGGGTGGAAAAGAACGGCTATAGTTCCCTCGATAGGGTCTCGTGGAGAGGGTAACGATAGTGACTAGCGACTTATTCAAACAGTACCAGTTAGACTCTAGAATTGAAGGGGTTTCTTTGTCGTTTCCCTCTTCCAAATACTCACTAGGTCTTGTTTATAAATAGTATGAAAAGAGCGGCATGACCGTCAGGTACCCGGTCAAGTTGGTTTGAGGGGAAAGTATGGAGTAAAGAGCTGTATGGAGTAGACTCCTGAGAGAGGGGGGATGCGCGCGTAAAGAATAATCCAATAAACCCCCGCGGTTGAATTGTTCGCGTTGCGTGGACCGATTTGCAAGATGGTGCAGGGGGTTCGAGCACCAATCAAGTGCACTGAAGGCGAAGTTGAAGGCGAATTGGTCTGATTGATCACACAGTCAAGGGAATGGACGGGAAGTCGAATCGATAGGGGAGATCGGGAGCTGCAGGTAAATCGTGGCTGGAAAGGATTGAAAAGCCAAAGATTGGAATTGAACGAGCGTCGAGGGTGGGAAAAGGGAATGAAAAAAAGAATGAAAAAGCGAAAAATATGACAGGACCTCTTTGAAGAATGCAATTGGAGGTCGAGAATGGGAGGGAAAAGTGTAGTGTAGGAAGTACCCGATTAGATGACGGGTATCGTATGGTAATCTTAAATTGGTGTATGACACTAGAAAATTCAATTGAAAAAAAAAAAATAAAATGGGATCTGGATCCGGATCGTCATGTCCACTTGTTCGATCTAGATTATTGTTATGATGTGCACTTGAAAAAATAATTATGATGACATTGGAAGGGTTGGAAAATATTTGATGTTTTTTTATGTTAAGTGTTTGTTTATTTACTCCTCAGCTATGAGATCAAATCATGGAGGTTCCCCGTAAAGTGCATCCATGGATGGACATGGATGGACCATTTGGGAGTTGTAATCGGGTAACATTAATTTATCTTTTTATTACGAGCCACAATGCCCAAGGTGGACATGGGTTATAATTCTATGGAGTCTAAGTGGATCTTTACAATGTACAATTAGGGTCAGATCATAGGACCTCTGGGACCACTGATAGCACTAATAGTCTGGTCCCTTGCAGCTTTCATTACCCAGGTACTGTAATCAAATAACCAAATTACCTGGTATTTTTCCTCGTGCAGCGGCATGTGGAACCTGGGGCTGAGCGCCACTGCCAGTATCCCAGTCGCCTTCAATTATCTGAATGTTTGATCTCATAATTAAGGATGATGAGGTCCATTCCGAGCTTGGACCGAGCATATTGGGTTTTTCTTTATTAACACGAGTGACGAGTAGGATCTCTGCGTATGGTACTCCGTACAGATGAATTTTCTACATCGTCCATTATTATCCTATATAGCAACGAACACCCACGGGAACCTTGGAAATGATAAAAAGAAAGATTACAGGTATTACCACTAGCATCAAGTTCTCATAACATTAAAAGAAGAATGAAGAAATGAAGCCCACCGGCACTAGTCTTACCGAAGCTCTGGAACACGGGAACCTTTCCACTGCCAATTCTCCATTTGGATATAGGAGACAATCGCAAATTCGACTTCGGTACAATCGGTGGAGACTAAATGTCCGGTAGCGTACCTCAAAGGGGGCATTCTACTCCGAACATTTGATTTTTATAGATCTGAAGTGCCGCATCATGATGTACATGCTACACAGATTACTCCGTGTGTACTGGCATCGGCTGTTGGCTGTTACCCTTTTGCCTCAAAAAAAGGTCTCCCCTTGCATAGCGGCAAACATGAACAATGCAATTAATCTCGGCCATTCGTATGTCATATTGCCCATAAACTGGAATATCCAGCTCCAGCCACGCCCTGCAGGCCTGGTCATGGGTAAAATTAGCCAATCTTGCAGCTATTTCTCCGATGGTGCAGCACCTCCTGCGTCGTGCAGCATACACATTTGATATCTCAGCGCGTATCTACTCCGTACCTCATACCGAGTCATGCTATTATTTGCATATTGTGCCACCGAAGCAGATATCTCCCCTTTCCAGATTCAAAGGACTCCGAACGGGGTCGATGATCGCATATCGCATATTTTATTGTTCTCATTTACCGATAGTGGAGTGTTCCCACCATCAAATGGGCTCCGATGAACTCATCGTATATCATCCACTCTGCATCAGGATAATTGCTTGTTTGGAAAAATTTCAGAGCTCTTTTCCGAGGCGCGCGGGCCAGTGTTGCATCATCGATGGACGATGAACAATCCTGATTCCGGATCACTTCCCAGCCCTGGTGGACCTATGAGATCATGAGCACAGGCCAGGGTAGAGATGCTCGTTAAGCAGAGACAAGCCATCCGAACGAGACCGGTAGCCAAGACCAAAACAAGCAAACTTCGTCTAGCGCGTTTCTAGGCCGCGGGTTATAGGGGCATCAGGATTGACAGCCGTTGTAGGACCCAGTCGCCTAGCTGGGCAAGCTTCGCCCAACTCGATTCTGGCCCACGCCGCGGAGAACTTTCTCCTCTCGTACCTGTGGGCCGAAGAGGGGGGGGAAATCTAATTTTTTTCTCATCAGCCCTGGAGATTCATAATAATGTAAGTCAGGGCAAGAGGTGGAGATTCAGAGAAACTCGCTTCGGTAATTTGTTTTTCTTAGTGCGTGGTTGTTTAGATCCACACCTGGGCACCTACTGTGGGAACTTTTCCCCCTCTTTGAGAATCGACGGTTTTTTGGCTACTTCGTATAGTTCCACGCACTTTCCCCCTCAATGCCAAGATGTGATAGTACTGGCACCCTAATAACTGACCTTCAGTTCCCCGGTGTAGCGCATTGGTTGACCAGATGATGGATGCCCCTGACTAGTCCCCATCAGGACTCAGTAATTTTGATGTCGCTTGCAGCACGATTCATTTGCATCTCATCCAGTGGAATTTGTAATATCATAGGTCAAGGATTCAGGTCTATCGATTATATCAAATCATTCTCTGCAATGATTTGAAACAAAACAAAAACCTTGAAGAGAACAACAAGGACACATACAATCCTGTCGAAAGTACTTTGGTACTTTGTGCCTGGTACCGGTGGAGCAGCCGGTATTGGCTCCACCGGTAATCCGTATCACAGAATCAGAACCTCCGTACTCGCTCCGTCTCGTGGAGAATGGTCGAGGCTCTCTCAAATTAATTTCCGTCTTTTGGATCTATCAATCTCTCCGGCCTTTGCTGACCATACCATATGTGCATTGAATGGGAAAAAAAGAGACCTATAAACTCGGGCATGGAACTATTTAGTCGAATGCAATTTTGTTCCTTCGAGTTTAAATAGATCATTGCCAGCCTCGAATCCTGCAGTGACTGCATTGATCGACTCTGTACGGGAGCCAACGCGTGCCTTCGGGGGATCGATCGGTTCATAAGTTCCGGGTCTGGACCAGATCCAGCGATTTTGTGTTCCTGCGGGAGGAACTGAACAAAGAGGAGCATCTGAGGAAGGTTTGCTGATTCAAGTTAGATGAAGGTGAGCGTTGGGGTCGGGAAATTGATCCCTTGGTGGGCCACCAATCCCAACTTGATGGCTCCGCATTGTGGAAAGACTTGTAATTGCATGCCCCGCGGCGCCGTTGTTTCAGCACTCGATCGGTTCTGTTTTTTTTCTCACTGGGCTGACCCTATGGTGGGTGGTAATCCCAGCTAAGGCGTGTTCCCATTGATTATTGGGGGATTTTTGGAGCGAGACACTCTAGTAACCAATGGGTGTTGGACCTTGAAGCCATTAGTATTTAATCCATCCATGGATGGATCTATGCAACGTGTACAATCATGATGGACAGTTGTTTGCTGTATGGCCCCGTTCAAATGTTGTATGATACATAATCACTTTGAAGTCAAGTTCTCAACGGTCGCCAGGTGGGGCTGGGACCGACCGTGAATCCAGATGCCTACCGCCAGCATAGATTGCTTCCTCAGTTTAAGTGCCGGGCATTGTACTATGTAGTACTTTTGCCCAAATTCTAGAGCCCGGTGGGTGTCTTCGTTAGTAGACGACTCGGAGATAAACAGTTCAGATGATGACCTGGGTGCGTATGGATTAGATGGTATCCAGAGATTAGCCCCGATCAATTGCCAGTGCCCCCTAGCAGATACTAGCAGTGGTCTAATACTAGATACCAGGTACTACTAGTACGTATTCCGTACAACTAGTAGTAGTATTCGCTTCAAAAGGTAAGGTTAGTGTGCACTGGCAGTTCAAACTTGAATGTTAGTTCAAGTTCAAAGTTTGGATGAATGGATATATATCCATCCAGAGTACCACTGGCAGTACACGTCAAAACTTGAACACAAACCTTGGAATTTGATCCTTCGAAATTTCCAGATTAAAAGTCAAAATTTTCACTTCTATATTTTCCAAACAAAATCCGCAACTTTGATTCCATGGTGGTCATGAATTTGCCGAATATCGTGGAAGATTTAACATCGAGTTGAACTACCTATTCCACAGTAACCTGATTGGTCTAAGAACATTGAATCAACAGCATCAGTTGACCAGTTGACCTTTTCACCGCCCTTTACTGCCATTCAAAGTTTGTTCACATGTTTGTTTATGCTGCAAACTACTCAAACACCACTGGTCTATTATTCGGATTCATCCCGGACTCGCACAGGAGGTCTCAAGTTGAAAGACATCTGGATTTTCTCAATTCAAAAAGGTCAATAAATTATGTCCCTGTGGAAATGCTTCATCGGTTCTGATTTTCATACTTTAATTTGAAAATTATCACCTTGCATTCCAACTAAGGCTGGGATTGAAAGTTTGAGGGCGTTATGACACCGAATCCCAAATGCTGCAGTGTCTTCCCATTATTCTATTATGCCTGGACATATCTCATTCCGAGTCCAATATAGGTACGCGCGCCCAGCCCTGGCGATCATGTTGCGAGAATTTCCATGCTATACTTCATATCAAGCTTTCGGCCCGATGCGATATCGTTTACACATTAAATTATCATTGTGTGCCTTAACGAACAAGACTTAATGGCAGCACCACACCGCATCTGCAGACATTGAACTATGAAGTACTTTATCACAAAGCTGATAAAGCAACCTAATATCTACGGATATGAAATTAACTCGAAGATGCCCAGGTGTGCTTTATGTTGATTAAGAGAAACTAAGCATTGCCCCACACGGCAAGGCCATCCCCGACGGTCCTGCAAAGCTCTAGATCGAACCCCCTATCCATGATTATACTCGGCCAGACTTTGGCTAGTCTGTTGATGAAACTGCCCATCCCAATTGACTTATGAAATTTGCCGAATTTCTCCCGAAATTCAAGCACATGGGCGGGAGAGACTCTGGGATCTTCCCTACTTTGACCGTAGCGCGGTCGGCACCCCCTGCAGATCAGCCTCTATAGTGCTACATGGTGGAGCAAACAGCTATTTGAGGATGTGATAAACAGTGCGGGCATACTGTCACAGCTTCACTTAGATTATCCGACAAACCGGATCCTGCCAGATATGGATATTGAATGTCTCGGTTGAGCGGAAGAAGTCATTCTAAGGTTCTGTCGGCGTTTCAAAGTGAGAGGCTGATATTGAGGTCCTTATATACCTACTGGAATATGCCCCAAATACCGATCGCTTTTTTCTCAAACACATTCATTCTCTTTCTTATTCCTTGATATCAATTGAGCTGGTCTCATTTCACATTCCTTTTTCTATTTCTTTAAGTCGATCAGACAATCTATACAAAATGCGGGCCTCTCTTATGTCCATGCTAGCCATGGGGACCGCCGTAGCACTCGGCGCACCCGCTCCTTCTCGAGTGTCGCAGATGATCAAAAAATCAACCGTCTGTACATTCAACTCAGCTGCCAGTGCCAGCGCCAGCAAGTCAGCCTGTACCACAATCGTGCTGGACAACATTGAAGTACCTGCTGGTGAGACCTTGGACCTGACCGATCTCAAGTCCGGTACAAAGGTATGAAAAAACTCATGTAGCCAGCCAGGATCCGGGACACCGTACTAAATTTCATTCATCCTTTAGGTCATTTTCAATGGCGAGACCACCTTCGGATACGAGGAATGGGATGGACCCATGATCGAGATTTCCGGCTCCAACATCGCCGTTTCTGGAACCTCAAACCATACCATCAATGGTGGCGGAGAGCGTTGGTGGGATGGCGAAGGCACCAATGGCGGTAAAACCAAGCCCAAGTTCTTCTATGCCCATAGCTTGGACGACTCGACAATCACCGGTCTGAACATCAAGAACACGCCGGTCCAGGCATTCAGTGTTGAGTCCGATAATCTGATTCTCAGCAGTATCACTATCGATGATTCTGATGGTGATGCTAACGGTGGTCACAACACTGATGGATTCGACGTGGGCGAGAGCACTGGCGTGACTATCAGTAACGCCGTTGTCATGAACCAGGATGACTGCCTAGCTGTCAATTCTGGAACTGTGAGTACTAGAACAGTATGTTAAAGATATAGACGGATCCAATTGACTAACACGGCTCTAGAACATCGTTTTCACTGGTGGTACTTGCTCCGGTGGCCATGGTCTGTCTATCGGCTCCGTTGGTGGACGCTCCGACAACACTGTGAAGAACGTGACCATTACCAACTCTGTTGTGAAGGACTCGGAGAACGGTATCCGTATCAAGACAAACTCTGGAACCACCGGCTCTGTCTCTGGAGTCACATTCTCAAACATTCAGATTTCAGGAATCACCGACTACGGCATTGTGTTCGAGCAGGACTACGAGAACGGCGATCCTACTGGTACCCCTACTGATGGTGTTCCTATCACCGACCTCACCGTGGAGAGTGTGACTGGAACTGTCGAGAGCGATGCGACCGATATCTACATTCTGTGTGCTTCGGGTGCCTGCTCGGACTGGACCTGGTCTGATGTTAGTGTCACTGGTGGATCAACCAGTGATGAGTGCGAGAATGTGCCATCTGGTGCGTCTTGCTAAATCCATGTATAGTATCATCGAGATATCGATTCAATACTATCGACTGGTTACTCCGATTCCTTGGTTGAGTGATTGCTCCGATGCCGGTTACTCCAATCAGGTTTTCTGTACTTGACCGGGTTCATAGGGATCTTTCTTTCAATGTTTGAGGAACACTTGATTTTGTAGCTTTCTCTCTCTACAGGAAAAACCAAATAGTAATAAATTGATACTTCAATGATCTTGGAAGTGAATTATATTGGTGTTCAATATAAGTTGGTAGGAGCTCCATGGCTGAGGAGTCAACTGGAGAACGGAAGGATCTCAAGTAGACGAGGGTCATAAAGTCCCGAGGTCACATTTCCTTGAATAATGTCAAAAATCCAATTTCTAATTCTTGAATGAAGGTTTTCTCCCTAATTAAATCCTCTGATCTTCAAGACCCGCAGTACCTGAATTTCGATGACAAATGCAATCTGATGTTGCTCAGCTGTGTTTTTCAATAACGTCATAGCTGAACAGCTGCAGCTCCCCGCAGTCCCTCACAAGGTACAACCTGGACAGCACTTGGGTATAACATCAATCTCCAAGTCTCCTCCTGAAGTGACAATAACATTGAAATCTTCATTTATCACCATGCAAGTTCTTCTCCTCGGCGGCCACGGCAAGGTGGCCCTGTACATGACCCCACTTCTTCTGAACCGCGCCTGGAGCGTTACTAGCGTTGTGCGCAACCCAGACCACGAAAGCGAGATCCTAGCGCTCGGCAAGGGTCGCAAGGGCAAGCTTAATGTTTTGATTTCGAGTCTCGAAGATGTGAAAAGCGCTGCCGATGCCCGAAAGATCATCGACACAGTAACTCCGGACTATGTAGTCTGGTCGGCTGGTACGTTGCACCCCACTTTTCAGAGCACAACATACCCATGGGTTTTATCTTGAGTAAATTAATGAGCCAGAGAACTCGAAATCCTATACATACCAACTTTCTTAACATTGGGCCTGGCATAGTATCATATAACTAATATGAAAATTCTACAGGAGCCGGCGGAAAAGGTGGTCCAGCTAGCACAATCGCCATCGACCAAGAAGCCGCCAAACACTTCATGACAGCTTCATTCGCCGCACCCAGTGTTTCAAAGTTCCTCATGGTATCCTGGATTGGAAGCCGTCGTAACCAGCCCAGCTGGATGCCCGATGACGCCTGGGCAGGTATTATGGTTGGCAAGACCGAGAAATTGCCCACATACGCTGCGGCGAAGCTCGAGGCCGATGAGTACATGACTGCGTTGGCAGCTAAGCGCAAGCAGGATCCTGCGTTTGCGTCGCATCCCTTCCAGGCGATTAATCTTCGACCTGGTATTCTGACTGATGAGCCTGCTACTCGGAAGGTGGAGTTGGGTATCACGGCTAAGGGAAGAGGAAGCGTTACGCGGGAGGATGTCGCGATTGTTGCGGATCAGTTGCTTGCAAGAGCCGATACGGATGGATGGTTTGATCTTGTCAATGGGGATCTGCCAGTCGAGGAGGCTGTTGAGAAGCTTGTGACTGAGAAGATTGATGCACTCAATGAGGAGGATGTGGATGCGATGGTTAAGCGGTTCTTCCCTTAGATGCACATGTGTATGTGCATAAGGGTGATATGTAACTTACCAGTCTCTTCAAACAGAGCAAGAGGCTCTGGATTTAAGAAATAGGAATACTTTCGGGATCATATAAATGCGGCCCAAGGAGGCCTGAGTGTTTCCCGTGAAAGCAGCGTAGAAACCACTCGAGGCAGAAGACTTTTATCTTCAAATTGACTTGTGACATCCTACTTTTCCGAGTGCCTAAGTAAATTATTTTTCCTCGTAGTATTCCATTTCACTTGAAATGAAAATATTCTTCATGTACTTTGGAGTCCAGACGCTCCCTAGATCAATTGATTAAACTCTAAAGTTCACTCGATGGGCCCATAACGCCGGAGATAATAGGGCCAATCTACAGAGGCCTGTAACGGCCATGTGGCCAAAACCCCTACATATAGGCAAAAGGTTCAGAGACAAAACTCTTATACCATCAATACTACTATGTATAGTTATAGGTATTCTCAAGTGCTGTCTAGGTGTATTATAGTATCTATATCTTAAGTGCTCCATAGTACCTCAAGTGCTCCCACCAGCATAGAACTTGATTGATTTCTTCCAAGGTTCACTTATCTCTTACTTATCTCTTACTTATCTCTCACTGATCTCTTACTTATCTCTCACTTTAACTATAAATATCTCTTACTTTAATCCTACTTATTTTTTTTTTTTAAATATTTTGATTATTATAATAAAGTAGCAGACAGTGAGTTGGTCAAAATTCATGATGGGAAAATAAGTTTTGGCCGCGTAGCCGTTATAGGCCCCTGTAGGCCAATCTAATAGATGACGGTGGCTAACATTGATACTAGAATGGGAACTCTACGGAAGGTGTCATAGCTTACTATGAAGGAACCAGTGATTTTACTTCTGTATTCTTGCCAGTGGTTATTATTTCAAAAATCTCAGGCCAACTTGAAATAGGACTTACCACTCTTCCTTTGATTGACTGTATAGATGAGAGTGAACTTGAAGTCACAATGCAGGATATGAGTAAATGAATAAATGAATAAATGAATAAAGTCTCATCATCCCTATGGTGAAGTGCTAATTAGGTAGTCTCCCAAGGCCAGCTTTAGTAATTGGAGTATCAGCTGACTTCAACATTGGGACGAAATAGGAAGGCACGTAGGTTAGCAAGTGTAGAGTACCCAGCTTCAATAGGTCTATTAGTCGAAATATTTCTCTTGATCCAACTTAGTTCTCTTTTTTCCCCCTGGCTGCCCCTTTTCTTCCCCCCGGCTTCCCCAATCTTTCTCCTCAAGGGCTTCCAGCAATTGTCTCCCGTTTCTGAAAAACTCTTTTTTTCAATCTGGAAACCACGGGGATTTGGATCCAAGGAGGACGATGAGCCTTACATAAATCTCAAGATTCTTGAAGGTTACAAAGAAAAATCGCATCCTGGAGTCTGGCACACAGCAAGGTTTAAGGTCTGACCCTTAACATCCGAGCCGAATGTCTCCAGGGCTCTATAGGCATACTAGCCCAATCTTTGGTGTCTTCTTACCATCATGACTAAGAAGCGTGTATGTGTATAATAAATCTTTATTTTTTTTCTCTTTTTTTTTATTTTGTGATCTTGACTCTGTTTCCTGTGGTTTTGATTTTCAATAATGAGGCTTTTATTCCTCTTTTTGTGATCTTGACTCTGTTTCTTGTGGGTTTTTTTTTGATTCTAACTAACTTTGTCTATTAGCGTTGTGCCATCTGTGGACGTTGGAGTCATACAGAGATCAATTGTGATCAGCTGCGTGCTGAATCTGCCTTTGCCGCCAACCAATTCGCTTATTGGAGTGCGGTGGGTTTCTCCTATCCTATTTTTTCTTTGGCTTATGATTTTTGAATCTAATTTCTTCTACAGAGACGCAATGCCAACGCCAATGAACGGCGAGCAGGGAATCAGGCTCCCTCAAACCGCCCGCGACACCAGGAGCCGCAACGAAACCCCAGGCCTCACCAACCTGGTGGTAATCCTCGTCAAGATCAACCTCATCGTCGGGGTGGTGCCCCTCAAGACCGTCGTCAAGGAAATACTCGAGGACGGCACCACGCATCTCGATCCCGGTCTCCTGCCCGCAGTATCCAGCGTCGTAATGAGCGGCAACGATCCCCGCAGGGGGGAAATCGACAGCGGAACATACGCCGAGGAAACGAGGACCGCCTCCCACCAGTCCCCAATCAAACCCCTCGCCTCACAGGTGACGATGAAGCTGATCGCCAAACATTCATGGCCCACCGGGAGGTGCCCCTGAAGACCGTCATCAAGGAAACACTCGAGGACGGCATTATGAATCTCGATCTCGGTCTCCCATCCGTGATATCCAGCATCGCCATAAGCGAGAACGATCCCAAGAACAGGATGCTCAAGAGGAGCGGAAGACACCACAGGGAGGCGAAGACCGCATGCTACCAGACCCTAAGCGAGCCCCTTGTCTCACAGGGGATGATGAAGTTGATTACGAAGCATTCATGGCCTTCCGGGAGGCACAAGCACAGAAAGCTTGGGAACAGCACCTGGCACAAAAGGTGCCGCTTCCAAACAACAAGAAAGACGATGATATTGATATGGCGGACAATGAGGATTCCCAAACTGGGGGGGAAGAAGTAACTGTTAGAGTCTTCTTTGTAATATTATTAATCTTTATAATTAATTTTAATTAAAATTATTATTACATTACAATTACATTCAAATCCAAGTCTTAAGTACTATTGTCTAAAAGAACTTGAGCTTTATAGGAAATCAAATCTAATATTACTATATCTTGCTTCCCAGTCTCTTCCAACCCTTTTCCCAGTCTCTTCCAACCCTTCTCCCAGCCTCTTCCAACTATTCTTCTATCCTTCTTCTATCCTTCTTCTATTTTTTCTATTCTCAATCTTTAATTTGCTCTTAATTATCTTTTTTACCTTAAGTATAATTTTTTAGTTTTTATAGATTTTTTAATATTTTTTATTCAATGAGATTTTTTTTGTGAGAAAGCTAGAACTTTTTGTGACTCTTAAATTTTAGATCCTGTGGGTTTATTGTTTATAAAATAAAAAATTTTGCTTAAAGTTCTTTTTGTATAAAACTTTTTATCCTATATCTTTTATTAATCTGAGTTTTTCTTAAAGTCTTCATTTCTTAGGGCTTGATTTTCTTTAAGTTCCTGAGTCTAATGATTTTTGTATCTAGGATTTTTTCTATGTATGTCGATTTTGGCTATTATATGTTTAAGTTCCAAGGTTGGGGAGATTTTCCCCTAGCTTTCTCCTTGTACCTAGGTGTCTTAAAAATAGGGGGTAACTGAGTATCTGTATTTTTAGGTGAGTAATGAATAGCTGATGATATTTAAGATTCCTTATATCAGATCAGCTAGCTGATTCATCCTAGCTCTATTATCCAGTCTTTATAGTCACGTAAGTAACATAATATTTCATTTTTTGTCTTTAAGCCTAACCCAAACTTCGGGATTAAAAAAGACTTAGTTTTTATTATTTGATCTATATCGGTTAAGGTTAATTCCCACCGATTTCCCACTAGATATAAAATCTAATGGGGAAGTATGTCCCTGACTTCACTGGAGGTCTGGGAATTTTGAACCTTGAATAGTATGGTATCTAGAGAACTATGTGGCAGGTCTGGTAGTTTTTAAGATGTCCCTAATATAATGTAAGCATGATCTGGGAATAAAATGGATGTTGAAACTTGGAATATTAGTTAGATAGTAGTGTTGAATTTTAATTCATCCGAGCGCTGTGGTATATTTTCTAGAGTATGTTGAGATGTTAAGTAAATCTTCAAAAAATCTTGAAAATATTTTCAAACAAGTAGTATGATACACTCCGTTTTTCCTGTGTGAAGTGGAATAACAGATTCACGGTACGGGATAGGCTATGGCTCTAGGGCTCCGATCGACGGAATCTCTTGAGTTCCTCTTAAGACTTGATTGTGAGATAGGAGCAGCCCTGTCTGATTGAATTCTTGCTTGCCGGTTCTTCTACTCACTCTATTAGTTATTTCCACATATTTACGATACTACCTACCATGTGGGGGAACCCTGAGTTTTGAATATGTCTGTAAAATAGTATGTAGCCTGTGTTGAGGTGTGGCATATTTTCTTTCGGGCCAAACCTACCTACTGGTTACTGCATATTGATCGTGAAGTCAACCATGGTCATCGAACTACATCGGTGAAACTCAACCGATATGAAGATACAAAGAAAATATGTAGCTCCAGCACGACTAATCCTGCAACTAATCCTCTTTAAGTTAGTTATCCGTTGTGGCTTTCTGACTTACCTTTGGCTGGATATCCTGGGGCGAGAATAGCGATCTCGCTCATTCAGCTTCTTGGCCGAAGGGCCGAACAGCCGAAAAAACGTTCGATGCATCTGATCCCCCTCGACTTTGTACTACAAATATTAGGGATAAAACAATGAATTCAAGATAGAAATTAGAAATCATATGGGTCTAGATCTTTATGTCTTAGAAATCTATTTATTCATTTTTGATTACGCAGGGTTTATAGAGACTCGGAGTCGTTCTCATTTCTATATAAAAGGTTATTCAGTGGCCCTCATTTTTATCTCAATTGATCTTCAACTTGAAGAATTCACTTCGAGTTTTAGTAGTTCGTTTCAATTTGAAGCGCGAACGAATTCTATTCAAGCAAATGGAGGTTTCTCCCAAGCTAGGTGCCAATGGCGACCCGGAGAAGACCCTTGGGGCACCCACAGGCGATGCTGTCTATCCCTCCTCATCTAGTCAGGGCAATGAGCCCGAGAGCCAGGCTCAGGAGAACAAGACAGCAACGAAAAGCCCGATGTCTGGCTGGCGTGTGAGTTCATCTTGATCATAATAGTCTAATTACACTCTTACTGAGACTCAATTCTAGCGGATTGTCATAGCCATCGCGATCAATACCGGAAGTTTCCTTTATGGACTGGACAATACCATCGTCGCCGATATCCAGGGTGCTGTCGTCGAGAGGTTCGATGCGATCGAGCAGCTCAGTTGGCTGGGCAGTGGTTTCCCCCTTGGGTCTATCGCCCTGCTGTTGTCTATGTATGTCTCTCGATAAACAACAAAACAACCTGGAGCCGGTTCAGCTAACAAGGATCACCGTCATATAGTGGAAAGGCTTATGGATTGTGGGACATTAAATGGCTTTGGGTGTCAAGCATCGTTGTCTTCCAGGTCGGCAGCGCCATCTGTGGAGCTGCTCCAAATATGAATGCCCTCATCATCGGTCGTGTGATTGCTGGAGCTGGCGGTGCTGGAATGTATCTAGGGTGAGTTCATAATTGCCCCAAATACAACAGGATGTGAAAGAAGACTAACAGTTGAGAAGTGGACTTAATCTTACCGCGGTACTCACGACACTCGAAGAAAGGCCAATCTATATGGCGATTAATGGAATGGTTTGGGGCGTGGGTGAGTATCACCAGTATCCAACGCACACATGTGCAAGAGATGATACTAATGAGCTTCTTAGGAACTATCCTTGGCCCTGTCATTGGTGGTGCATTTGTTCAAAGCTCTGCTACCTGGCGCTGGGTATGATCCCCAAATTCAAAAAGTTAGATACGGTTCCTAACATGAATCATACTTAGGCATTCTACCTCAACCTCGTCATCGGTGCTGTCTTTGCTCCCGTTTACCTCTTCATCGTCCCTGGTGTCCAGCCGGATCCGTCTCGAACATATACCCAGAAACTGGCTGCCATGGATTGGCTAGGGACACTACTCTTCGCAGCCATCTATGTGACATGGATCATGGCGCTCACCTTTGGAGGTGTCTCCTGGGCCTGGAGTGACGGACGAACCATTGCATGCTTTGTCGTCTGTGGAGTAACGCTCCTTATCTTCTGCGTGACACAGCGTTTCTCTACTCTTACTAGTAAAGAAATGCGCATTTTCCCCGTGGAGCTGCTGAAGAACCGCACCACAGTCCTCCTGCACATCCTGACTGCGTCCTGTGGAGCCGCCATGTTTGTCCCTCTTTACTACATTCCCATCTTCTTCCAATTCAGAGGCGACGATGCAATCCAGTCAGCCGTTCGACTCCTACCATTTGTCTTCCTTCTCGTCTTCTTCATGCTCCTCAACGGCGCACTGATGCCAAAACTCGGGTACTACATGCCCTGGTACTTGTTCAGCGGAGTCACCATCCTCATTGGTGGAGCCCTAATGTCGACTGTGAAATTGACAACCTCAACATCTGCGATTTACGGATACAGTGTTCTGATCGCGGTCGGAGCCGGAGCGACCTCGCAAGCTGGATACTCGATTGCCCCAGCGAAAGTCGAGGGCCGTCTTATTGCACACGCAATCGCCTTCATTAATATCGCTCAGATTGGCGCTATTGTGATTGCCCTGACTATTTCCGGCACCCTTTTCCAGAACCTTACCTATAATCGATTGGTCGGACCATTAGGTGCCGCTGGGTATGGGCCTGAGGATATTCACGAGACGCTTTCTGGATCGATCAGTACTGTCTACAATAACCTGTCCGATGAGCTGCAGAGTGTGGTGAATCATGCAATTGTTCATTCTATTGGTGACTTGTACTATTTGGTTGTGGCCGCTGGAGCGGTCATGATCGTCGCCTCTGCTTTCTTGAAGCGCGAAAAGATCCACATGACTCTGGAAGCTGGCGGTTAAGTTATTTACTGAGTCACTATAGAACTGGGAGGAGTCACTCTTTAATGAGACGATGGGGAAGTTTGGGGAAGATTGTATATGATGCCCGTTGTGATCAGTTGCGAATGTATATTACAAGCCTGAGATTAAATAGTACATACCTCTCCACAGCTGAGTAGCTTAGATGCATGAAGCACCTGAGGGTTGATGAGAGCGTAGGGAAATTTCAAAGACTGAATCTCTGCTCTTTACATAAAACTCATACTGCTACCGAACCACCTAACAACTAATACATTATAACAGGCTCTTCGGCTCATTAGGGAGCAGGCAATATGAGGTGCAAAACACGTCTTTAGGATCGTAAATCTTCTTGAGAGCGGTTAGGCGAGGCATATTGCTGCCAAAAATCTGTTCTGCAGGTAGTAAAAGACCTGGCAATTTTGCGCATCAGAAAACCTGTCACCCAACAACATTCTAGGAAGAAACTTACCGTCGTAGTTGGAGTATACTCTAACTGCATCCAGGTCAACATCGGAGCCCTCATACTTCGTACGCTCCAGCTCAACGTCGAACTTTGCTGCAGTCTTGGAAACCCACTGTCGCGCAAGAGCATCATGCTCCGGAACGCTCCACTGAGCCACGACAAAGCAGACCTGATGAAGCTGACGACCAGCGAACGCTATCGAGTTAACAGGAACCGAACCCATCTTCTCTTTATGGGTCATTTCCAACATGACCATACTAGGTGCAGCATCCGGTGAGATATGCGAGCGCAGCTCCGCCAAGTCCTCCCCCAAAGACTTGATGAAGTCCGCCCGCAGTGGCGTGGCAAAGGCAGCTCCATGGTATTGCCGGCGAATACCCCAGGGAACCTTTGGTGTCATAATACCGTTAGCCTCAACATATGGTCTTTCTTTGGTGGTGTTGGCCACATGCTCCAGAGCGAGCAATGGCGCAAAGAGAGATTCGGCACCCTCCTTTCCGCCAGGGTAGAACAGCGTGACGGTCAACATGTTTACTGGTGGACCGGCCATAGCAACATTCATAGCTGCCTTTGCGGTGTTCCGCTCTGGGAAGCCATTCACAAAGTCCATCACGGCCGGCAACGCGTCAAGCTTCATGATCAACTGGCCAGCCCAGATCGGGTGTGCTAGCTCATATGCCTGGTAAGTGAACTCAACCGCCACGCCAAAGCACTGGCCCGCGCCTCGCACAGCCCAGAATAGATCTGGGTTTTCGGTTTTGGATGCCGTGACGATGCGCCCATCTGCAAGGACAACCTTTACAGAGAGCAGATTGTCTACGACGAGACCGTATTTCCCAGAAAGCCATCCCATTCCGCCGCCTAGTGTCAGGCCGCCGATGCCCGTGTTGCCCACGCGACCACCAACGGTAGCTAGACCATGCTGGCCTAACGCGGTATCAATATCTTCCCACCGGCATCCTCCTCCCGCAGTGATGGTCTTGTTCTCAACATCAACTGAGGTTTTGTTCATGGCTGTTAAGTCGATCAAGAGGCCTGATGTTGAGGCAGACCCGTTTGTGCCGTGTCCACCACCGATTACTGCCACTTCTAGTCCGATGGCCTGGGCAAAGAGAACACCGGTGGAAATATCCTTCGCATTCTCAGCCTTGAGTACAATTGCCTTTAGGCTACTATATCAGCGCTCCTTTCTCTATATGCGAGCTCATGTGACAAAGACTTACCGCTTGCTTCTCTGTGTTAGGAGCCCATCGGTGTGTGGAGCGGTTGTATTCTTCTGTTTTAGGCAGGAGAACACTTGAGTCCTTGACAGCGGCTTGAAGTGCAGATGCCAATGTACTGAAGTTGGTGGTGTCACCCATCGTCAATGAAATAATTCTGGTCTATCGAGGTATGTGTAGAGAAATGTACATCTAATAGGTTCAATAATGTTCATTTCTAGCTTATAATTGCAAGAGCACTATTTATTTCTCATTGCAAGAGTAGTCTTTGTGCGGAGAAAGGGCGAAAGCGACCGAATAGAGCTTGAAGCTGCAAAATTGGCGTGGTAGGCTTTTCCTTTCCTTTGCAACTATGGTATACTCGAGCTCCAATCGGTCATCGACCTCGGCCACCTTTTTCGATCACCGAAGTGATATTGGGAGCTTTAACCTTGAGCTTCCCATGAATACTGTGATGTTGATACTTGCGCATCGGACTGCATCCTGTCAACTGTGAAACACGTTGGAAGTGGGTCAGCACTGTATTGATTTTTCTCTTTTTGTTGACAAGGACGGAACCTTGGAATGATTTCCAAGGCTACTGAGACAAAGATAGGCATCTGGATATGTCCCAAGATAGCCCAAAGACTTTGGAGGCCGAAACAGGCATGATTAGGCGTTCCAATCTTTTATTATCTTCGTACTCCTCTGCGTGGAAGGCCTAATATCTGAGGGAGTGTTGGATATGGGAGTGGAATGATCGTTTTTCGACAGATCGGTCACCGAAAACGATCTATAATTATGATCTTGATCGGCTATCGAGCCTCCATGGTCGGTGCATGGCCTTGATTTCGAACCTATACAAATAAAAATAGGATTCAGAAACATTGAAGCTCTCTGCAAATCCACAGATCTCCCTCTTTCTCTCTCCACTGGCAGCCACAACTCTCTAGCCATCACAATGGGTTCTACCATCACTGAAGTATCATTCTCCGGTATGTCCAAACTATCTGTTGGGCATGGAAAAGACAAGAAGCACCAAACTGACTCCAGCCATAGATTACCTCGCATGTAGCGAGCTTACCTTTGAATGGGCAGACAGCTACGATACCAAAAACTGGAATCGCCTAGCAAATATCCTAGCACCAACAGTCAAGGTAAAAATGTCTCATTTTTGCTGCATGTGATGAAAATCCCGGAAAGGTGCTGACGGGCCGAAAGATCCACTATGCATCCGTGAATGATTTCAAGGACGACCAGTTACCAGCGGCGGATTTTGTGAAAATGGTGTCGGCGCCAGAGTTCCTCGGGGACCCGTTGATCCATACCCAGCACTTGATGGGGGCGGCTAAGTATCGGCAAATCACACCAGACCTCATTGAGGGTTATCACCAGATCCGTGCGGCCCACCAGCGATACACTGGGCCCGGACTCGAGGAGATCGAGGCCAAAGGCCATGGTCATGCAGTCATCACGCTGACTTATAAGAAGGTCGATGGTGAGTGGAAGTGGGGAGGGATTACGACTGATATCCGATGGAATGAGTATGAGTTTGAGAAGATTTTCAAGTTTAAGTAAACAGTGATCGGGATTTTCATAACCCGGACTCCGAGTACTTCCAAGATTGACACCTTGCTAGAGCAGAATTATTCTTTAAACGTTGATTTCTAATTGTATTTGCTATTATCCTTTTCTAAGTGTTGAGAAATAAATCCCCTACCATTAATTTGATTATTTATTTGTTTAAATTCAATTTTAGTATTAAAAGTTAAGCAATGCCTCGCATATCCAGATGTCCGTGTGATGTATTTTTTTCGTATTATTTGTATAAAATACCTCCCTTGGCGCCCGGGCGGCTCCCCGGGCGGGCTCCAGGGCTGTACCTGAGCATATTTGGCCCCCAACAAGTATTTTTCCCAGGTATTGGCATATACGCCATGCAACCACCAGAACTTCCCACGTTGGAAGTATCACGCTCTCATCACACCATTTTGGGCCACCAGAATCATGCGCATTGCTTTATTGTATCCTCCGGAAGTTTGTTGGTACTAGTAGACGTCATGCAATGGAGTAGGAATACCGGTTACTCATTACTCCGCCAGTCCCAGGGCCTCCGAGTCTGGAAGATCTCATTGGATCTATACAATTTGAACGTGATGAACATTTGAAGGCAGCATCCACGTGCACTCCGGGTCTGTAAGAGCCCAGATTCTGTCAAATGCCAAGTGCACGGCCCAGAGCCGGATGCTCTAAATTCAGTGCATTAGAACATTTGAATACTTCGCCTGAGTAGTAGCCCTGGAGCTAAGCGGCCCTGATTTGGAGAAATTGTGACTGAATGTTTAGTAAACTAGATTTTTTTTTAAACCGGCAGTGATCGGTGCTAAAGTGCCTTTGTTAGCGCTAGTCATTGTTATTCTGTACGCTTAAGATCGGGTTGGTCCTCGGGCCGTTTGTGGATATAGGGCAAAGGCCGCATAGGCCGCATAGCCCCCGGGGCCAAGGCCTCCCGTCACGGTGGGTCCTTCCAAGGTTCCAACTTAGTGACTCTGATTATATTCGCGCCTCTTGATCCATCACAACTCGAAGACGTCCTAACACTGCATAAAAATGGGCCTAGCTTTGTGAATCAGTGTGTGACAGGCGATTCTGTGAATCACAGTGTGATAACCAATAATATTTCAAGAGGTGCTCTTAGGCGAACCATATACCATGTTGATTGGATTCCACGCGTACAAAGCTGGAGATAGTGTCAACCACTCGGGATGACAGCTTTCAATTTCCGAGTCATTCCCACTGGCACAAGCTATCAAGTTGGAAGGAAGAAGGCGCCATGGGGGCCAGAGGAGGCAAAGGCGGTTGGACCTACTATGGATGGCTGATGGAGGAGACGATGGGGATGGGGGTGGATTATATAAGGAAGAGTGAGTGAGATGAGACCAGCTGAACAGCATTGTTGTTCATCAAATTCAACCTTGTCTTGAAAAAGCATCAACTCCACATTAAATCCCACAGCCTCGTTTCCATCCATCGGGAGTCCACAATGGCCTCTGCATCTCGACAGCGCAAGCCCCGAGCCTCTTGTGACTCCTGCAATGAAGCAAGAGTACGCTGCTCTCAGACACACCCAACATGCGAGCGCTGTACAAAGAACAAAATAAACTGCGTATATGGCATTTCTCAACGGGCGGGCAGAAACCGTGCATCGACCTATACCCGAGCTACAGACGGCCAAACCGCACTTGCAGGGGGACATCATCGACCATCAATTAGTGACCCCGTTTTGTTGCTCCAAAATACCACACAAGCACAGATGCCTGATGGGTTCCCAAGCTCCATATCTCTACTCGACGAGATAGCTATGGGCCTCCAACCCCACGAGTTCTCGAACTCTAATCATTTCTCAGAAATGTTTACCGAAATGCTTACCGACTCGTGTCCTTTATCAAGTACTTGGAGTACAGGCGACATTGGCTCCACTTTCGGCCTTCACAATTGTGTGGCAGATACAACAACTTGCACCTGTGTTTGCAGCATCTTCTCTTTCTTTTGCACACACCCCATACTTACAGAACCCAACCCTGCCCCCATCGATGTATGTCTGGAGCAGGGACGAGAATCAATCAATCTCTGCGAGCGTGTGCTAAGCTGTATTGGCCTTTCTCAACACCATTACAGCACTCTGGTCACTGTCGCTCTATTTATTGACCGAGTCGTTGCTATCTACGGTAGAGCACAGAAGAATTATCATGAAACGCTCTTTATGATATCATACCATACCGAGACTCCTACCAGGAGCTCAAGCTCTCTTGCACTTGCAAATAGTATGTCGACAGCGCATACGAATATCCCCAGAGATGACATCTTTGCTCATCTCGACGGATCGGCCCGCCAGTCCGCGTATATTGGGGAATACCAACTAGACAAAGACGATTATGTGAAATTGACCTTTGAAATCGTGTTCGGTCATCTTGCCAGGGTTGGGAAGCTGTTACAGATATTTAAAAACGGCACATCGAGGGGTCATCACTTGGTATCAACCACCACAGGAGAGATTCCACTTGCTCCACCGACATCTGCTCATGAGTTAGAGCAAGATCATCAAGCACTCGTCTGTGAAAAACTAGCAGAATTGATTGAATATCAATTGAATACCACACGTAGTGGATGGGAGTCAACTTGCAAAGAATGGGAATTCTACCAGATGAGTGGTAGATAGACTTTATTTTCTTGACATGTAAATAGTTCACTACCTAATAAATAAGCGGCGTTTTCCCTGTCATTATTCGAGAGATTAAGACGGTGATCTTAACGCCTTCAGTACAGAGTCCAGGCTCTTCTTTTTAAATCACAAAAACAGTAACATTTAATTCTGAAATAATATTGTTCAAGTTTGTATCAAGTTCTTGACTAGAATTAATCTACTTCTCAAGTGCTCGAAGAAGGGGAAAGCAAGACAGAAAAAGAGAAATTGAAGCCCAAAATTCGAACGCTTATCGACCGGCTCCTCCAGAAATAGTAACTGTTTGGCCTGTAATATATGAGTTAGCCATCATCATAGTGCTAGTAAGCTCACAACTTTCAATCGAACTCACCATTGATCCATCCACCATCATCAGAGGAAAGAAAGGCCACCACCTTAGCAACATCCGTTGGCAAACCAAATCTGCCCAGAGGACACATCTTACCCAGCGCCTCCTTTGCCTCCGCATATGGCGTAGACTCATTCGCACCAGGAACATACCGCCAGGCATTATCAACCGCCATATCAGAATCAATACCACCAGGCGCAATTGCATTCACACGAACACGCTTCGGGGCGAAGTCACTGGGGAGCGATCGCACAAATGCCTCAATGGAAGCCTTACTAGCGGAGTAAAGCGCATGGTCCGCCAACCCACGCAGATTAGCCGCGATAGAGGACATCAGAACAATACTTCCACCAGGGGAGATGTACTGATATGCCTGCTGTGCAACGAAAAACTGGCCACGGGTGTTGATGTTGAACACTTGGTCAAACTGCTCTGGGGTTGTCTTCTCAATTGTCTCAAAATGCTCAACACCGGAGTTAGAGATAACAATGTCAATCTTGCCGAATTCCGCGTGAGCCTCACGGAAGAGCTTCTGGATCGAGTCGTATGAGGAGACGTCAGCCCGGATGGCCACGGATTTGCGGCCCAACTGCTTGATTGCCTTGACTACTTCTTGGGCCTTAGCTTCATTGGAAAAGTAGTTGATGATGATATCAGCACCGCGGATGGCAAGGCCAAGAGCAATCTCACGGCCAATGCCGCGAGATGAGCCAGTCACCAGGGCGACTTTGCCCTCAAGGGTAAGAGCTGTGGGTGCGAAGATGGAGCCCATCTTTGATGATAAAGCTGGATGCCTTGGATGATTTGTTTGCTTGTTCTTTCGGATTCCGGAATGTCAGTGATAGGCCTTGCAGAGATAATAAAATATTGACTTCACTTGGAGTAAGCCATGCCTTTTGTGCTTGGGCTAGGCCTTATATGAACCACTCAAACCTGAGCGATAGCACTAGTACCCACTCTTTCGCAAAATTAAACGTTCGGTGATCGACATCAGGCGCTCATCGAACGTTCGAAGCCACGTTTCTTAGCTCCAAATGATAAGGCGTTCGATCACCGAATCCTTCGAAATTCAAATGTCATTTTCCGTTCGTGCGTTTAGGCGCACGTTCAGGCCTACCATATATGCAGTGTAACAACGTTATTTTACTAAGAAGTAAGATGGATCTAGGCAGATTAGATCCATGATTAAAAATGAAGTCAAGAGGTAGTTTAGTATATTAGTATTGTATGATTTATCGTGAGAGAGATCCTCTACACTGGCTTCAAAATACTCAAGACTCGATACTATAGAAAGCTTGGAGCTTCGGACTCAAAATCTTCCGGCCAAGATGTCGATTTCTAATATATTCCTCTTTGATAATAAGGCAGACGAGCGATTAATAGTCCTAAGAAGGCTGGTTCATCACCATGATAGCCCTCTCTTGGACGATTTCATGCGCCAGTCTGCTTTCTTATTAAGGGAAGAAGTTTCTCGACAGCCTCAACACATCCGAGTTCAGATTCCACAGTTTGCTGATATCGTGGAGCTTATTGAACGATCTCATGATCAGAGTATTCCTCTTCTTGAGTATGCACTTCTGTGCATATATCAAATTGGAAGTCTTATGTAAGTATAAGGAGTGAAAAATACTGAATGAAGTACACGGAGCTAACTTCACCCACTCTGATCTACCAGCTATTCCAAAGACATCTTATTGATATCGTCAAATTCAAAAGCTACTCAGGTCGTAGGTTTTGAGGCTGGCCTTCTCGCTGCAACAGCTCTAGCCGTGTCTTCCGATGTCACAGAACTCTCGAAAATCGGACCGTTTGTGGTTGTTCTGGCTCTAAGACTCGGAATTCACATTTCGCGCATTGCAGAGCTTCAGAATTTAAGGAACAATGACGACTCAACTAGCGGCTATGGCTTGATGACACTTGAGGGGGCTCTAGAAGCCGAGGTAGAAGCCGTTCTCACACAGAATGATTTCCAACAGGTACAATTCAACGTTCATAATTGAAAACAAGTCCGGATTAATGCTAACGATTAATTTTTCTTTGTCTAGTTAACGCCCAGTTCTCGTCCCTACGTTAAAGAATCATACAGCGACTCCATCGTGGTTACAGGACCATTCGGGGGTTTGTTGGAGCTGGCTAAGCGTCCTGCCTTGGAGCACCATGTGAGACTTATCACACCTACCGCAGGATGCCTAAGTGCTCCCCATCTTTACAACATGGAAGACATGGAGGAGATCTTTCGTGGCTGGTGTGGTGAGAGAACTTTCAGAGACACGCATCAGCAAATGTCCTTTCTGAGTCCGCATGGAATAACAACATCGAGCAAAAATGGCTACGAGTTGCTTTTGGAGCAGCTACGAGACGTTCTTGAAAGTAAAGTTGTCTTTCAAACTCTTCGCGACACAATCTCGAGCGTTGATTGTGTTGATGGATCGGACCGGAGGCTTTTCGCATTCGGATACAAACCTGCGCTTCGTGAGTTACTCACAACTCTTGAAATACAAGACTTCAGTGATATACTTCCAAAGCCGGAGGCAACCGAGACAAAGAAGTCCGGAAGAAGCAACAAAATTGCAATCGTCGGCTATTCTGGACGATTCCCTGGAGCAGAGGACGCGGAGCTTCTGTGGGAATTGCTCAGAGATGGCCGTGATGTCCACCGCGAGGTACCGAAAGAGCGGTTTGACATCGACACTCACTACGATGCATCTGCAAAGAGGAAGAACACAACCCAGACAAGATTCGGTGGGTTTGTTGAGAACCCAGGGCTGTTCGATCCTCGCTTTTTCAATGTTTCTCCTAGAGAGGCATTCCAGATGGACCCTGTACAGAGGCTCGCGTTGATCACCGCTTACGAGGCTCTTGAGATGTCTGGGTGCGTCGCAGGTCGAACGCCATCAACGCAGAGAAACAGAATCGGAACCTTCTATGGTCAGGCTGGCGACGACTGGAGAGAAGTGAATTCGGGTCAAGACGTGGACACTTACTTTATCCCCGGTGGCATCCGTGCTTTTACCCCTGGCCGCATCAACTACCACTTCAAGTTTTCCGGACCTAGCTACAGCGTGGATACAGCATGTAGCTCAAGTCTTGCGGCAATTCAACTTGCGTGCACATCGCTTGCCAAAGGAGAGTGCGACACTGCTATCACTGGTGGCGTGAATATCCTGACCAATCCTGATATTTTTGCCGGACTTAGCCGTGGCTACTTTCTGTCTCAGACTGGACAATGTAAGACATTTGACAACGAGGCAGATGGTTATTGTCGTGCCGACGGAGTCTCGAGCATCATCCTGAAGCGATTGGAGGACGCTGAGGCTGACAACGATAACATCCTCGCCGTTATTTTGGGCTCGAAGACAAATCATTCCGCCGAGGCAGCCTCAATCACAAGACCCCACCATGGCGCTCAAGCATTTCTCTGTCGCAGTATCATGGAAGAAGCTGGGGTCAACCCGCACAAGGTCGAGTATGTTGAGATGCATGGAACTGGGACGCAAGCCGGCGACTACAACGAGATGCTCTCTGTCAGTGAGGTCTTTGCGTCAGAACTCACGGAAACGCGCTTCTCTCCACTGCACGTTGGAGCCATCAAAGCAAATATTGGTCATGGAGAAGCTGCCTCTGGTGTCATGTCTTTGATCAAGGTTCTGAAGATGCTGGAGCACAATGCAATCCCCCCGAATGTCGGCATCAAAAGTGGCATCATCAATGAGAAATTCCCCAAGAATCTCACAGAGAGAAACCTCCATATTCCCATGGAGTTGACTCGCTGGTCTCCTCATGCGGATCACTCACCTCGTCTGGTATTCTTGAATAACTTTTCTGCTGCGGGTGGCAATACGGTACATCCCCCATCCTCCTTTTACAACACATCTTTGATGCTAACTAAAAGTCACTTCCTAGGCAATGCTGATTGAAGAAGGCCCATTCAAGATGTCTTCAGCCACAAGCGATCCTAGATCCCGTCTGGTGGTCTCTGTTTCAGCACGATCATTGAGCTCACTGAAGAATAACATTCGAAATCTTGCGGCCTATTTGGCCAGCAACCCTTCAACATCTCTAGCAGATCTGTCATACACGACTATGGCCCGTCGGATAATGTACAACTATCGATTTGCCTGCGCAGCCACAGACATAGAAGCAGTCCAGAAAGCGCTAGCGGCTGCATCCGAGCAGGACCACCGTCCCATCCAGCCTCAGAAATTGGCCTTCGTATTTACAGGCCAGGGCGCTGTATACTGTTCTCTTGCACGAGCCTTGTTTGAAACTTCGTCCCAGTTCCGCTCTATCATCATGATCTGCGAGAAGCTAGCCAAGACACAGGGCTTCCCCTCATTCGTGCCTGTGATTGACGGCTCAATTTCCGACATTGCCACAGTGCAACCTCTTGTCGTACATCTTGCTACAGCATGTGTGCAGATAGCTCTAGTTGATCTCTGGGCTTCATGGGGAATCAAGCCATCTGTAGTGGTTGGTCACAGTATCGGCGAATACGCTGCCCTATATGCTGCAGGTGTTCTCTCGGCGAGTGAAGTAATCCACCTGGTCGGAAGTCGAGCAGAGCTTATGGAGAAGCTTTGCTTGACAGGAAGCCATGGAATGCTAGTCGCCAAGAGTTCCCGATCGCAACTGGCTCAGTTCATCACTGGCAGTGATCTTGATATCACTTGCGAGAACAGCCCGGAAGAAATCGTCGTCGGTGGACCGCAAAAATCTATTGATGACCTCGCAGAGAAATTGTCGACATGCGGAATCCAGAACAAGAAGCTCGCAGTTGCATATGCATTCCACTCCTCCCAAATGGATCCAATTCTGCGCGATTTCGAGTTTGTGGTCAACTCCGTTAAACTGTCCCCACCGAAGATTCCGATCATTTCCTCTCTTCTGGGCCGAGTATTGGAGCCGGCGAGTGGTGAACTCAACCATCAATATTTTGCACGTCATACTAGGGAAGCGGTTCTTTTCTCTGCTGCAGTCACGGATGCGAGAGAGAAAAGTATCATTGATGATGAGACCATTTGGATAGAGGTTGGCAGCCACCCAATTTGCAATGGGATGCTTAAATCCATTCTGGGCTCAGAGACAGTTGGTCTTGCCTCCTTGCGTAGATCTGAAGACCCATGGACTACGCTCTCATCAAGTCTTGCAACTCTCTACAACCGCGGGTTCTCGATCAACTGGAGCGAGTACCACCGTGATTTCGAGCAGACGCACGGGCTTCTCACTCTTCCTTCCTATGCCTTTGATCTCAAAAAGTGAGTGTCTAGCCTTTTCTGGGTTTTCTGCATTGTTACTAATAAGCACTTAATTTTTTGTAGCTACTGGACTCAGTACCAGAACGACTGGTGTCTCTCCAAGGGAGAACCTGTAGTATCTGCAATCGACAAAGAAGGCCTGCCTCCGGCTCCTGCAGTGAAACGAGAACTTTCTCTTACTGTTCAGGAGATATTGGAGGAGAAGATCGAAGACGGCATGATAACCTTCCTGGCGCAGTCGGATGTCTCTCACCCCAAGCTGAGAGCTCTTATTTTCGGCCACCTTGTCAATGGAGCAGGACTATGCCCTTCTGTAGGTTCCCTTTTCCCTTTCTTTTCATGTCATCAATTCAAAAGTGGTCTAATGGTTCTAACACTTCCAGACTGTGTATGCAGAAATGGCTTTAACGATCGGGGACTACCTGTACAAGAAGAGGTTTGATGGAATCGCCCCGACCGGAATGAACGTTTGCTCCATGGAAGTTGGAAAGCCATTGGTTCTTAGTCCAGACAAGAGCAAGGCACAACTTGTCAGGATTGCAGCTACCTTCAGCGAAGGCTCCGTCAGCTACCGATTTTTCGGCGTCGATGAGACCGGCAAGACAACTGTCGAGTATGCGGTGTGCCAGGTCAAATACGGTGATCAACAGAAGTGGCTTCGAAAGTGGAACAAGCATTCTTATATGGTCCAAGAGCAGATCAAGAAGCTTGAGTCCGCAGTTGGGAATGCAAACACCCACCGAGTCGGCCGAGGAATGGCCTACAAGCTATTTTCGGCGTTGGTTGAATACGACGAGACCTTCCGTGGCATGGATGAAGTTGTGCTTGACGCAACCGCATTTGAAGCGACTGCAAAGGTGAACTTCAAAACGGGCGAGAGAGATCCGGATTATTACATGAATCCTCGGTGGATGGACAACTTGTGCCATATCTCTGGGTTCATTGTCAATGCAAGCGAAGCAACTAAATCTGATGAGCAAGTTTACATCTCTCACGGCTGGGAGTCGTTCCGTCTCGGCACCACGATCTCTCATGATAAGACCTATCGATGCTATGCCCGAATGGCGCTTTCGGAAAATAGTGCTGTGAGACAGGGTGATGTCTATTTCCTTGATGGGGATACAGTTGTTGGCGTGGCTGGTGGTGTTAAGTTCCAGTGTGTGCCACGCAGGCTTCTCAATCACCTGCTACCTCCAGTGGGTAAGGCCTCAAAAGCAACAGCTCCGCCTACAACGGCTAAGAGCACTCTACCTTCTGTGAAGCCTCCTTCCCAGCCAGCAGCGCCCGTTCCAGTATCTCGGGCCCAGGTGAAGCCAGTCACAAACGCTGTGACTCAGGAAAAGCCTGCGAGTGCGAGAGTTCTCGATATTGTGCTCAATGAATGCAGCATCGAGCTAGAGGAGCTAGAAGATAGCTCTGCGTTTGAAAACCTTGGACTAGACTCATTGCTCTCACTCTCAATTCTCGCAAGGCTTAGAGAGGACATTGGTCTTGACCTTCCGTCTTCCTTCTTCATTGACAATCCAACATTTGGTCACTTGAAGAGATTCCTGGCTCTCTCATACGCTGAAGATCAGGCTTCGACGATTCAATTAGATTCTGGGTACAATAGTAGCCCATCTGGCACAGCTTCGCCTTCTCAAGAATCCTCTTCCAGCTATGACAGCGCGATAACCATCCCAAGGGATGAGAGTCTCTATGCCACCATCAGATCCCTCATTTCCGAGGAGTTGGGTGTGGATCAGGAGGAAATCGCTGACAATTCGGATCTTGCTAGCATGGGAATGGACTCATTAATGTCCTTATCGGTGACTGCGGGTATCAGGGAACAAACAGGGCTCTACGTTCCGGACGACATCCTGATTCAATGCACAACTGTCTCCCAACTCGAAGAAGCGCTTAGTCTCGCTCAGCCTCCCAAGGCTACTAAAAACCAAGTCACGAAGCCTCCTGTTTCAAAGCCAGCACCTGTGAGCCTCGCTCCAAAGACCAATCCAAAGGCGCTATCTTTCCTTATTCAAGGCAATCCCCGAGCCGCCCGCGAGACGGTTTTCTTCTTTCCTGACGGATCTGGCTCGGCCACCTCTTACGCACCTATTCCAGCCATCGGTGAGGATGTCTGCGTTTACGCGCTGAATTGTCCCTTCATGAAGATCCCAGAGGAGTTTCACTGTGGAATTGACGGGGTAGCGACAATCTATATCGACGAAATGAAGCGTCGGCAGCCAAAGGGTCCGTACAACATCGGCGGCTGGTCCGCTGGCGGAGTGATGGCTTACGAAGCCGCCCTCCAGCTCCAGTCAAAGGGGGATACCGTCTCCAGGCTCATATTAATTGATGCACCTTGTCCGGTGAAGCTCGAACCTGTGCCGTCTAAGCTTTTCCGTTTCTTTGATTCCATGGGCGTACTTGGTGACCGAAGCAACAGACAATCACCACCCTATCTCATCCCTCACTTCGAGGCCATGATCCGGAATCTTGATACATACATCGCGCGCCCTTTCCCACGTGGGGCTGGACCAAAGGTCCTTGCAATTTGGGCTCGTGAGGGTGTATGCAAAGACGCCAATAGTCCACGACCAACGCGAGAGCCCAGTGATCCCAAGGTCATGGACTGGCTGTTGGATAATCGTACTGATTTTGGGCCAAATGGCTGGGACCAGCTAATAGCCAAAGAGAATTTTACATGTGTTTCTATGGAAGGGAACCATTTTTCCATGATTGTGAACCCATTGGTAAGTGGTCTGCTCTTATCCTTATCTCCTTATTCTCAACTGACAACTTTGCAGGTGAAGGAACTGGGAGGACTCATTCGAGATAATTTTTAGAATAGTGGATTGAATATGTTTAGATGAGGGATTTATGTTTAGATGAGGGATTTTAGACTGTGCGCCATATAGATTGTCAGCTTTGTGATATTTTGTGATAGTTTGCGATATTTTGTGACTTTCTTTGTTTGGCGTAAAATGGATGCACTTGAGACCCAATGTTTGCCCCGGATGCCCACACCAGCCACGCCACATGTGCAGGGGTATGAAGTTCACTTTGCCTTTTCAAGTCTAGCCTTCTCAATAGATTCATTTAGCACTTGAGGTATCACATTAGGCGCCAACCTTGGAATAAATGATTTGAACTCCTGGTTTTCTCTCTGTGCTCCTTTCACCTACCAGTTGCTACCATACTCTTCTATCTTCCTGCATTTCCCCATATCAAATACTCAGAGGCACTTAAGGGTTTGAGCACCTTCGGTGGACAATAACTATGGATCAGCTACCAGTGGAAATCAATTATCTCATTGCCAAACAGGTGCGTCTCCCTATTTGATCGAGTAATCTTACAGCTCTAACATTTGAATTGAATACACAGGTAGACGAATTCGAGAACAGGTCTAAGAAGACCCTTCAAGCTCTATCACTAGTGAATTCGCACTGGAATCGAATCAGTGCACCTCTTTTGTACGAAAATCTCGTTGTTCGCTTGAGAGAAGGAATCGGAGCCATCGAGACATGCGAGTGGCTTGCTGTTCAATATGCCCAAAATGTTCTTAAGCACGTTAAACGACTGAGCATTGTGGCAGAAACACGTGTTCGGCCTACTTCGGAGCCTAACGACGAACGTCGTGCCAGACGTTATAGATATGTTTGTCAATTATTCAAATGCCTTCCTCCGAGTCGTGATCACGGAGAAGCCTTAGGGGATAGGTTCATCCCACCTGTTGGTGACTACGGATTCTTCGGCGGAGATTGGACTCCCATTCTCAATATGATCCGACAAATGCCTGATTTGCGCAATGTCAATCTTTTTGTTCAAAAAGGCGGACCGGTCGAGCTCTGTGAAGCTCTTTCGCAATATCATCCCACCTGTCAAGTTTCCATCTTCACTACTTGGCCCTTGAATGGTGAATTCAACCCACTCTCGCATATTCAGCAGGCCTGGCTCAGCTCGCCGATGCTATATGCTGTGCATGTTACCTGTTTTCAACGCCGGACCGGTTTCATTGAGCCTCCCGATAGGGTTCTACAGAGCATTCTACTACTTGCGCCTCATCTCAAGGAGATTGCACTATGTATTTCGAACTACAATCCAAGGAATCCTCCATTTGAAGCTCATGCTTTACGCTTTAATGAGCGAGTCGAGGTGATTGGAACCATCAGTGAACAGCCTCTTGCCAAGCTTAAAACACTATCATGGCCTCTTAATACCGACATGACAGTGGACCAGCTCCAAAAATGGCAGAAGATCACCGATTTTACTCTCCTAGAATCATGGACAGTCGGCCGAGTTGAAAATTCGGCGCTTTTTCAGACAATTACGGATACTCAACCTTTTCAACGTCTGACAAGGCTCACACTTGCGTTTTGTTCACACCTTGAAAACCATGCAGACTCAATATTCTGGGAGGCCGCACATTCAATGTTCCAATCTTTGCCCTCCTTAACGTACATTGAGCTCTCCGGCCAGTTTCCATTGAATTTCTTAGTCAGATCGGTTCTTCCTCGTCATGGATCGACTTTGCTTGAGCTCAGACTATATGAAACTAGTTCTCAGCCGACCCGGGATGTCACCGAACCCATGAGGTTTTCAGCAAAACGTCAAGTTGGACCCACATTCTCGGCCCATGATATTCTGCAGCTAGCAGGCCAGTCTTCAAATCTGCAGAGGCTTTGTATATGCGTACAACGAGATTGGCGCCACGATACCGATCTGTGGACTGCTCTAGGCCAATTTCCCCGACTAGAGGAACTTCATCTGCTGCTGAACATTTTCCCTGAAATGGATGCTGACAAGATGCCGATCCCGCTGCGTGAATTGTCGGATTTTGAAAAGAGCCCAGTAACGTTGGGTCCAACCGAATTTGATGCTGGATGCCTTAGATGGTTTTTGGAGGATTATAAGATCAATCGCGCGATTGGTGAGGATCTAGTGAAGGGAATCTTCACGCATATCCACGCATGTCAGCATGAAAAAAGCCTGGTGAAGTTGGTTATTCACCCTAAAATTCTTCAATCACCCAGGCTCTTCCTTACTCAGTCAGGAATGCTGCCTGGATTGTTGAGTGATTTCTTCAAAGACCAACCGGTGTTTAACTGGAAGGTTGAACGAGGCTTTATGTCTGTGCTGCATGTGGAATCCGAAATGCTTCCATCCCACATGTAGCTCATTCCTAAGGATCCGATCCCAGATAACAGGATCGGATATCAAGAGTTCGATGTGGATATGTGCAACGATGTTGGAATGTCGGGGATGATTGGTTGATACACTAACTCCGCAGCCTTGTTCTCCAGTGGAGACAAGGCTGCCAAGGAGGGATATTGTGATAATCACCAAGTTTACTTAATCTAGTATGGCTAGCAGTTCAAATGTTATCTTTTGCCCAAACCCATGCTACTTGACCATAAAACTTCCTCCCCTTGTGCTCACTATGACTGTCCCTTCCGATACCACTTACCTGGTGAAGCGTGATCTATTCGAAGCCGTTAGGTATTGAGACCTCTAGTTTCATCACCAAAGCCAAGATATGCTGATCATTGCCCCTTCCACGTACAATTAGACTCGGGTCACAGCATCTATTATGGCGACTTCACACAAAGTATCTTCTTAACCCTGTTATCCCTATTCAAGATGGCATGGCCATAGTCGATATCGGTGCAGGCACTGGGTAACGAATCATTCAACCTCAATTAGCCATATCTCAACGCTTACTTTAATACGTATCATGGTCTATGCAGAATCTGGGCTACTGAAGTAGCACTCCATCTTCCCCCATCAGCACGAGTCACGGCGTTCGATGTTGCCGACACTCACTTCCCCGCGCAGGAATATTGGCCACCGAATGTCACATTTGACCTGTTCAACATCTTCCAAGATATTCCGTCGTCTCTGATCGGTCAATTCGACGTGGTTCATATTCGCCTGTGGGCGTTTATCATTCGTGATAATGACCCAAGCCTACTGATCCAGAATGCTGCCAAAATGCTCAGTAAGTCCGCCACGCGATGGATATACGACAACCATTGGAATCATGCTGATTGATCTTCAATCTTATAGAGCCCGGTGGTTACCTCCAATGGGAAGACGCTCGAATGTTGAATCGCGTAGTCAGAGGCAATGCCGCCACCGAAGTTTCGCACATGCTGAGTTGCCTGACCAGCGCCACAAGGATTGATTTCCGGTAAGTGGCATATCAATATGATGTTCCAACATTTGAAGACATACTGATTTCCCGAAAATAAGTTCAGCTGGCTTGAAGAGCTTGATCAAAGCGTCAAGCGCGCGGAACCCAATCTAGAAGTAGTTGAATGTCAGCAGAAGCCGTGGTCGGCTGAACTAGTGCCACTTTGTTTCCAGACGTGGATTTCGTCGTTCGAGAATAACGCTGCACTTTTTGATCAGATGAAACAGGCTGTGTCTTCCGTGCCCAGCTCGAAGGAATGGCTGGATGCACTTGAAAGGCTGCAGAAATACAAAAGCGGACAGCTTCACTGGCAACCAGTTACGCTGTTGGCTAGAAAGAGTGGCTGACGCTATCCAGAATTCAAATGTCCGTGAGCAGGTGGAACCTTTAAATCAAAATAGGTATAGCGTGTCCAAATTTGGAAGGAGGGAGTTTTTCACGTGATCTCATTTACGCGCCAATTGGCTCCACTTTGGGAGTAACGAGTCACGTGGAATTTTGAAATCGCAAGTTTATCCGGTGATTCGGAACTGCCCAATTGGGTATAGTGTCTTCTTATACTCTCGCCGCTTTAACACCATTGGCCGGGATGCCAGAAATATATATCTTGACTCGAATAGCTACCAGTACCACACAGTACTAGTAGTCCACGTTCAACATCATCCATGGATTATTTAGGACTCGGACTTGGACCTCGGGATCTCGGGAACTTCAAGATTCAATAATGCTCTAATTGTAAATTGCTCAATTCTACATATACGCCCCAATCTTTCTTTAAAAATTTCAAAGTGAATTGAATTACAGCTTGGCCCTGGGTCCCTTCAACTCATCCTTGAACTTCAGCTTTAGCAGGCGACGAAGGATCTTACCACTGGGGTTCTTGGGGATTTCATCCACAAATCGCACGCCTCCACGCAGACGTTTGTGATGAGCGACCTTGCCATCCAACCACTGGATAATCTTGGCGGCCTCATCCTTCTCGCTAGCGCCAGAAGATTTGCTCTTCGCACTGCGAACAACACAAGCCATCGGAACCTCTGACCCATGAGCCTCACTTTCGATACCGATCACGGCCACATCATCAATAGCATCGTTATCGACTAGTAGGCCTTCCAACTCCGCAGGAGGTACCTGGAAGCCCTTATACTTGATGAGTTCCTTCACACGATCCGTAATGAAGAAGTTACCCTTGACATCCTGGTACCCCACGTCTCCGGTTCGGAACCAGCCATCATCAGAGAGACACTCTTTGGTAGCAGCTGGGTTCTGGTGGTAACCCAAGAATACATTGGGACCCCGGACATAAAGCTCGCCAACCTCTCCAGCGGCAACTTCCTTCGACTCCGAGCCATCTTCAGGCATGGTCATATACTTTGCCTCCATGTTCGGCATCATGCGACCAACGGATCCAATGTGTTCACGCCAGTCCTCCCATCGCTGGGAGTGAGTGGTAGGACTGGTTTCACTGAGACCATAACCTTGCTTGATGCCCACCTTGATGCGGGAATATACACTCTCAACCAGTTCCTGAGTGAGTGGCGCTGCGCCAGAGTTCATCATGCGCAAACTCGACAGATCATACTTGTCGATCGCAGGGTGCTTTCCCAATAGTAGTACAACTGGAGGTACAATATAACTGAATGTGACGCGGTACTCTTGAACATGCGCGCACCACTTCTCAATATCGAACTTCGACATAACAATCAGGTGATAACCTTTATACAAAGCTTGAGTAATGAGACATGTCAATCCTAAGGAGAATAGTTAGTTAGTTACTCATATTCCAAGCGCCCAAAGAAAGAAATTCAATCTCACCATAGATGTGATAAAATGGTAAAAATGCCAAAATCCGATCTCCCTTTCCGTCAGGACCCCCATTCCACATCAGGTTCCCTCCTTCACCCATAGCCTGCTGCAGCACATTGGCAACAATATTCCGATGCGAGAGCATGACACCCTTAGGCACACCGGTAGTTCCAGAAGAGTAAACCAAAAACGCCAAGTCCGAATCCGGTTTAACCTTCTGTTGACGATACCGGGTTGCCCGAGAGATATTCAATACGGAAGTGAAATGCTTGAACCGGGCCTGCGGATCGCGCTGGTCGCCCACCAGAATGATATGGTCATCACGAATACCAGCTTTCTTGGCGGCTTCCTTAGCGACAGAAAGAACCGAAGGCTGGGTTGTAAGAAGCTTTGCTCCGGAGTTCTTCAGCTGGAAGGCAAGTTCGTCTGCAGTGTAGGCCGGATTCGCGGGGGAGATAATACCGCCGGCCCACAGTGTTCCCCACATCAGCACTGGCGTGTCGATAGTGTTAGGGGTAAAGAGGGCGAGCACATCGCCCTTTTTCCAGTCATAGGTGGCCTTGAGACCCTTGCCGAATTCCAGCGAGGCATCTTTCAGGGTCTTGTAGGTATAATGGCGCTTGGTCTCGGCGTCTTGGTAAAGGACTAGTGGCAACGCGAGAAATGAGCCAAAATGATTCCCGCAGGAATGTGAAATGTGACAGTAATTGTGACTTACTCTTATCGTCTGGGAATGGCCTGTCCTTCCGTTCGAACAGGAACGTCCAGAGGTCGACATTGGGGATGTCGATTAGCGGATAATTGGAGGCAACCGGCATATTGCGGGGAAGAAAAGCCAAGCGTCGATCCGGGGTAGAGATGTCAGTGTACTGTGCGACTATGTACTAGTACTGCAGGAGTCGGAGGGCCCGATATATATAAGTACAAATGTGCAAAGAGGAATTTTGGAGATATGTAAGAAGGTTGAGGAGTCAAGGTCGCTTTTCAATCCGCCTTTCTCGGTACTGGGGGGAAGCGGGTTGCCTCGGTCTGGTTATCTATACCCGAAATGGCCTCCACTTGGGACTAATAGTACCGGGGTAAACTGAGGGGTCTGTGGGCGATTATGAGCTGAACTGAATATTTTTAGGTCAGCAGGGATTAAAAAGGGTCCTAGAAGGCTGACTGCTCATATTACTATTCATCATGAGAAAATAAACGACTGATAAGACTTGTAGAGGGCGAATCTCTAAGTTTGCTCGGCGCTATCCGGCGTTTTTCTGATATATTGAGAGGAAGCTTTAATTATTGTCGATCAATCTCACTTCTCCAGTCCTGGAGGTCAGATGGTAAGCAAGGGCCACTCGTTCAAAGTTCGAGTCCCGAGTGCAAAAAGTGGAAATCCTATCTCTTTTAAGGCAGCTTGCAGGGATGATTGCATATGTGCACTCGTCTATAGTATTACATCAGAATCAAAGATATCAGGTCCATTCAGATGGTGCTCAGGTGTACACATGGAATCAAACTCGAGTGTTTTGATGCTGGCTATGGGATGTACTACAGTTGATCTTCTACGTCGTTGCAGGAATGAAAGTTATCATATCATGAATTTCATACCCTCTCCAGCAACATTAAATGTAACTAGAACCAAGGTATTCTTTTGCTTCGCCAAATTGACGGAAGCCGGAAGAGAGGCCAGAATCCTCAAAATTTTTATGCCGACAAGATCTTAAATTTAGCTGGAAACAGCTGACCCGGACTGGAAATACAAGCTGAATAAAGGAACCCAGTTGAGGGTGCTGGTTTCCATTTTTCGTTTCCCAGCACCTTCTCCACCACACGCCACTCCAAGGGGAATCGTTCGAAATCGTTTACTTCAGGGGAATGAAACGGGAAGAGTGGGTGGCACCGATACCGGGACGACCGTGCTTGACGGGCTTGCTGTTGGATTGTTAGAAGATGTATCAAGACATATCGACCGAAGTAAGAAAAAGACGTACTAAGAGATAGAGAACTCAGCCAGGTAGTGGCCAACCATCTCAGGCTTGATCTCAACCTGGTTGAACTCCTTTCCGGAGTAGATACCGATGACGGAACCGATCATCTCGGGGACAACGATCATGTCACGGAGGTGGGTCTTGACGAGGTCGGGCTTCTCGTTGGGCTTGGCCTCCTGCTTAGCCTTGCGGAGCTTCTTGATCAGACCCATGGGCTTGCGCTTAAGACCGCGGTTGAAGCGACGGCGAGCACGGGCGTGGACAACATCGCGGAGCTGCTCGGAGGACAGGTCCAGGAGCCTAAAAATTTGTTGTTAGATTGCGGGTCTTCGAAATTTTCATTGGTAGACAATTTGTGTTTGCTCGCGACATGAAGTCTGAGAACAAGGTTCAAAGAAAGAGCCGGTATGATCGTTCATAATATCCATGCTCCTTTTATATGATACACAAGTTCGAGATGCACGTTGCGAGTGGGGGTGGCGGGTGGTTGAAGTTGGAGGGTGAACGTACTGGTCGAGGTCAATACCGCGGTAAGAGAACTTGCGGAACTGTCTTCTCTTCTTGATCTCTGTTGTGCGAAATCGTGTCAGCGGCCTGGGCACTCGGTCGTGGTGTATAATATCGTCTTTTCCCCCTTCGTTCCATGCGATGTCGAAATTTCCTTCCCACGAGTTTTTCGATATGAAATATTTGTCGTTCCTCCACTCAGTTCCAACAGATTCGTTCCATCACTCGACGATATTCGGAAATAGACAGGGGAAAGGGTTGACTCAAAACGTACCGGCAGCCTCCTCGGCGTTCTAATTGAAGAGTTAGTAAAGATCATTCTGAGGCGGAAGACGTATGTGATAACATGGGGACTCACGTATTCGATGTCAGCCATTTTAGCGGTTGTTTCCTTGGAGGTCGCTTTCCGAACGGGATCTCGAAAAGCGAAGGAAGATAGGTTGTCGGGATTGTCGTGTCGCTAGAGCGATCTCGCCTGTACACTGAAACTGGTGAGGTGGGCAGGGACTCGCCTAAGCGACGGGTAGGTTAAGCCCTAACAGACTAGTCCAGATTGGGTAATATACATTACGGCTGTAAATGACGTGTCAGAAAAATACCATCACTTGATATATACATTCTGTTTGCCGCAAATCAGCACCAAGAATGTTGTACCTCCTGCATGCAAGTTGTCGTATTTTAGTTACACAATCATGATGGGTCCATTTCTGCATGGATGCGGGAAATGGGGTCGATACATCTTGATATAAAGTTGTTGATCTTTAAGATTACGCATTTCACATTGATTAAATGTATATACGTAGTAAATTGACTCAAATCTGGTGAAAGACTCGCAATTTGGAAGATGGGCATTCAGGTTGTATACCATAACTGCGCATCTAAACATTTGACACGCGTAGTGCATGGTAGCCTACAAACTACAAAATAGAACAGTAGTGGAGGATAGATATTCTGTATTGGCTAGCATAAGCTCTTTCGAGCTTACATATGAAAAATTCGTAACTGCGTCAAAACAGCTTGAACCATGCACACTTGAGATACCAGTTGCCGAAATTCCTTCCCGAACTGACTAGACCATCCAGATGTCTGTTCCTCCAAGCCGTTACTTTTGAGGTCGTGAAGGGGAGTGCATTTAGTCGAAGAGACCGAATCCCATGTCGTCGTCAGACTCCTCCTTCTCCTCCTCCTTGGCGGCCTCGGGGGCGGCCTCAGCGGCGGCACCACCAGCAGCGGGGGCAGCGGCAGCGGCACCAGCACCACCGGAGGGAACGGAAGCCAGCTTGGCGGAACCCTCAGTGATCAGCTGTAGTTGGAAAGTTAGTCGACTGTTCCGTTCGGTTGTGTATTCAAATTTTTCCGAGTTCACTCACCTCCTGGAGGCTCTTGCCCTGGAGCTCAGCAATGAGCTTGTCGAGGCGCTCAGAGTCAGCATCGATACCGACGGAGGAGAGGACCTCCTTGACGTCGGAAGCGGAAGGAGACTCGTTGCCACCGAGGGCGACGAGCAGGTAAGCGGCGAGGTACTTCATTTTGGTACTGTGTGCGAATTCAAGGTCAGCGGATTTGGTCGCGAATATGCGAAATTTGTAGGAAGAACGACTGGTGATCGTAGAACAACGGTGGGAGAGATGCGAGGAGTGACTGACGTTTCTTTGAAGAACAGGAGAAACAATCGATTTAACCGCGAGTTTGGGCGGAGACTGCAACGTCGAGTTCGGGTTGGAGATGGTTAAGAATTCTGATCCAAATTCGTGGGAAAAAGTGCGTTGCGGCTCCGTGTGGCGGTGCTACCGCCCGGCAGAAAACCAACTAAGCGAGTGTGGCGCAAACAAAAGCACGTGATCTAAACGTCGCCGACAGTGAATGTTGGGCGTGGCTTCTTTCCCCCGCTCATTCACTGAGATCGTCATTGTCTATTTAAAGCCGTCAAGAATCTCTACGAGCGGCTTTGACTCTTCTCCCACCCTTGACTGCTCCTGCGTTTCCAAACCTCGTTTTTTTAGTCGTTTAGTGGCGCGCATCTTCGGCTTCTCCGAGCGGAGATCCATTTCTATGGTCTCGCGTTCGGAGTCATGAAGCTTTCTACTTCGTCATACTGATTGATCATTGTCGAAGCACTGGCTTTTCCACTTTCTCCTACCTACACATACACGATCACATAATTTCGACTTGTTATTGTTTTGAGGTTGCCAAGATGAGTGTATGTCTATACTTTTCTTTGTTCTCTCGAGGTCTATCTACTGACAGTCTGCATAGTTCCTCGACTCCGTTCTGTCTTCGTTGCAGACCGGCAAGGCCACCCCACTCCCTATTTCGCAGCCTCCTGCCGCTCCTGCTATCTCTGCTACCAACCGTGATGGACGCCAGCCTGCCATGAATGCAAATACCAATGGAGGAATCAAGCGCAAGGCCGAAGACCAGCTGACTGGCCCTACTCGCCCTGCAGGCCCAGGATCTGCTAAGTCGCCTGCTTCTCGACCTGTGGCTACCGCCGCTCCTGTAAAGACCGCAAGCAAGCCGGTTTCTTCTATGAACAAAGTTGCATCCAAGCCTACCTCAAAGCTCGGCACAGCTGGCACCACCGTAGCTAAGAAACTTGCACCCAACAAGCCTGCCCCAACCAAGGCTGCTACAACTGCGGCTCCAACGGCTCCTGCCAAAGCACCACCCAAGGGTTCATACGCCGACCTCATGGCACAGGCTAAGGCTATGCAGGACAAAGCTCCAAAGGTCGGCATGCTCCAACACCACCAGACCGAACCGAAGGCCCGAAACAGTCACCGCGAGTTCAAGCAGCGCCTCAAGGACGCTAAGAAGCTCGGTCGTGCTGAGGCTCGTAACAAGAAGCTTACGCCGGATCCACCAGCTCGTGAGCGACGCCGTAAGCGCACGCCCGAGTTCCCCTCACGCAAGTCATCCCCCGAGAGCATTTCTTACAAAGGCACCGCCAAGCCAACTCAGACTCCCGAGCCACCAGTCTACCGTGGAACTGCAGGCCTACCAGCAAAGACTGGCGGTAACGACCGTCGTCAGCATGGGAAGCACCGCAAGAACGAGTATCTCGGTACTGACGAGGAGGATGAAGGCGATGACTACGGCTATGACGATGGCTTTTACTCCGATGTCTCGTCAGATATGGAGGCTGGCTTTAACGATGTTGAGGAAGAAGACCGCTTTGCCTTGAAGAATGCTCGCAAGGAGGATGAAGAAGAGCTGCGCCAGGAGATGGCTGCCAAGAAGGAGAAGATGGAGCGCCAGCAGCGACTGGCTGCTCTTGCTTCGCGCAAGCGCTAAGCTCGATATCGTTTCTACTGATTTCTACACTCTTCCACCGTTTGATCTGTGGTCGATCAATTCTTTACTACTTTTCTTTTGTCTGGGACGGGTTTTCTGCGGAGCATTCTGAGCGTTTCGAGGTGTTCATACTAGATGGTGAACTTTTTCAGTATTCTGAACACAATCCATAGCGGGCGTCCTAGCAATACCAATCTGATTTTCACATTTCGCTCTATTTAATTCGATATGGTGTTGCCTTCGTAGATTTAGAGAGAACATTGGTCTCTTGAGCCCTTGACAGTATGCACTGCTCATGAATAACAATGAGAGCGCTGGGCGACTCTGCTCTTCAAGTTTGTGTTTCATTCACACTGGACCTATACACTTCTTCTTCTATCCGTAGGGGTGTTCACCTGGGCTGCCAAAACATCAACGCCTCGAGTACCTGATTGACATGCATTCTCATATTCTGCCTCCTCAGCCATCAACTCTAACATGGCACGATCTCCCTCTTCGATGAGGTTATAGTCGGCTCCACAGAGCAAAAGCAGTCCAGCCACCTCGCTGAGCATCCGTTGCTTCATTGTAAGACCGGGATCCCCGTGCTGATTTTTAAGATTCTCTCTGCGGAATTGACCAATTGCCACTGCTAGGGGAGTGTTCCCCATGTTATCCATGGCATTGATATCTGCCCCATTTTCAATGAGAATTTTGGTTGTAGAATACCGGCCTTCACGTGCAGCATGAAAAAGAGGAGTAGAGAGAGATTTGTCTCGACTTTCGAGGTCAGCACGTCGAGTGATGAGCAGTTGAACGATCTCATCGTGACCTTTCTCGACGGCTAGAACCAACGCAGTCTTGCCATCCCAATCTTTATGCTCAATATCCGTCCCTGCTGTAAGCAAAAGCCCCACGATGGCTCTTGGAGGCTCTGTGTTCTTTCCGCCTGAGGAACTGCATGCGACAAGAAGAGCAGTTCGGTGTCGATGATCCTCCACTTCTGTGTCAGTGCCATGCTCTAAGAGAGCTACAGCCATCTCATAGTAGGGCGATTGCTCCTCTGATAAAACTGCCTGTGGATGAGCACAGTAGAATAATGCGTTTCTTCCATCCGAATCCACAATGTTGACATCAGCTCCAGCCTTGAGTAAAGCACGCAATGCACGAGGACACAGTCCCCGCACCGCATGTATCAATGGCGTGTTTCCCGAGATATCTCGATGATTCAACTCTGCCCCGTAACTCAAAATGAATTCAATGACCTCCTCATTATCCGTTGAAACAGCATGGAACAAAAGAGTCCAGCCACTAGTGTCTTGCTTTTCAAGGTCTGCGCCCCTATCAAGAAACACTTTGATAGTTCGGATATTTGCTCCTTGCCAGTTCTGCAAAGAAACAACTAAAGGTGTATACCCAAAGGTCAAGTCCTCAGCCTGCATATCCGCACCACAGTCGAGGAGATATTCAACTACCTCTGTGCCCAATGGTGATCTAGCTGCAGCTGCAAGAGGCGTGATACCCAAATCATCCGGCACTTCTAGATCCGCTCCATACTCAACGAGAACCTTGACCGTTTCGGTATGTCCATTTTGCGCAGCCAAGAATAATGCAGTTCTGCCGCTATATTCTTTCAAATCCATTGAGACTCCGCTGCTGGCTCTACTCTCTCTCCTATTTGGAGTTTTCCCAATTGAGTCTAAGAGAGTCTTTGCTAAAATATGCAATCCAAAGCCGGAGAGAATCATCAAAGGCGTGCGGCTCCCCCAGTAGGAGAACCCATCGGGTCCAAGCAATGGTCTCAAACCAGAGATCCAAGCCTCAAAACCTGTCGATCGCAAATCACAGAGGGAAAAGACAAGGCTCGTCAATTCTGAGTCGCACCTATGTTGAGCTTCACGAAGATGGGCATGCCAGCATGTTGCAGCATACCAAAGAAGCTCGTGCGTGTTCATAAACTCATTCAATTCGAGATCAGTTTTGCGCCTCGTCCCCTCAAATTCCGCGAAGGAGAGATACACAACGCATATCTCAGCCATGACAAGGTGGCCTTCCACCGGATCCAATGAGTGTTTCCATGAGTCGAGTTTTGGGGTCTTCTCGCTGAGCAGAAATTCTTTGGCTGTCTGATGAATCAAGTAAATATGGTCATCAACAATATTGATAAAAAGGCCACAGAGGTTCCGGGCCACAGTTGCAAATGTGGATTCCTTCTCCATATCGAGATCATCGTAAGAGCGGCTGCTGCGCTCAATAGCCAGAGCTATGCGCATCTCTCTCAAGGTCATCGGACTTGTCGCAGAGACAATGATTAGAAGCAGCTTTCGGGTTCTTTCAGTGTCGGTACTTTTATTCAAGATTGCGTTGTATGTATCTTCCAACGAATCAGGAATCAAGCCCGTAATCTGACGAATTGTTTTCGCTTTGAGAGAAAGCTCGTCTTGAATGAACTCAAATATCAGTTTGAGCCACAGGTACGTCCTATGCGGAATACTAAGAAGTTGTTCCAACAGCAGTTCCTCTTCCTTCTGGCTTAATTCAATCATTCTGCCAATCTCAGGCACCTGTCTTTGGATGACAAGATCAATCTCATCACTGATCGCATCGGACTCTTTCTCGCCCTCGAGACGGGTCATGTTAGAAGATTGGATCATTGTACGGAAAGAACGCTCGATATCAAAATATGGCCTGCTTGTCACGAGAAACTTGAGCTTTCCATCTCGAAGTTGATTCGTGCTTTGATTTTCAAAGAGATGAGACAGGCTACTGAGTAATTGTCGTCGACTGGTCTTCTCACATTCATCCAAGGCATCGATGATATGAATGACTTCATTCGCTTTTGGGTCCAGCGAGGCTTGGATAAGAATATCCCATAACTTGGACGTGATTCCAGACAATTTCTTTCCCTCCTTGGAGAAGTCAGGCAATGCATGTTTAATGAGCCAAGGCTTTTGTCCAAACAACTGATGCAACAAAGCACAAAGAGCCGAAGTCAAGGTCTTCTGCACATCATTGTCATCCTTGAAGAAGAAATAACAAGTCGTTCGAGAATCAGTCGACTTTAGCTCGTTCTCAATCAAGGACTTTGCCAGCACGGATTTTCCACACCCGGGATCTGCAGATACCCAGAGCAAACCGTTTTGCTTGGTGTTGTCCTTCCAGTCTAGAAAGTCTTGGTGCTGGAGGAACCATTCGCAAGTGTTCGGTACTCTTGCTGGATTTCGATCTTTGAACATTGCATAATCTGTTGTTCGAAGAAGTTCCAAAACCTGGCGCTCAGTATCACTGTGACGAAACTCTTCCGCTTGCTTCTTGATGTCTTTTGTCTCGGCCAAAATCTCTTCTTGCATCTTATCCCAACGACTCAGATCCCTGAGAAGATCTTCAACACGATGATTCTGAGCTTCTATTGTTGACTCCAATGAATGAAATCTGCTTCGCTGGTCTTTCGTGTCGAGGAGATGCATGACCTTCTCACAGTCCGTCTCTGCGATCCTGGTTTTATCAAGAATGCTCTTCCATTTATCGGCTGTGACTATGCTTCTAGCAATCTGCAGGGCGGTGTTTCGATTAAACTGGCATGCTGCACGTGCTTCATACTCCAGAACGTGTCGGTATAGGTTCACAATCGACTTTTCCAGTGATTGACTGGTAGGTCCTTGCTGATCTTTCAAGTACAGTCTCTCAACTTCCGTAAAGCGCCTCACGAGCTCCGAAATGGTTTTCAGTCCAGCCAGTGCATCATCTCGCTGAGTCGTGTCATTCACTAAGAGCTAAAACGGTATCAGATGTGGGTTTCTTCTCCAGGTATCACAAATAGTAAGACCTACCTGGAGAACCGTACAGATGCCAGCCCATGGAAGCCCAGCATGGATAGGATCAATACTGGCAGCTGAGGATATAAAGTCCTTGGCGACCATAATTATCTTCACAATTTGGTCAACCTTCTCTCGGACTTCAATATCTGCCTTTCCAATGCTGAGTCGCCATTTCCGATCGTTCATTTGTGCGATTTTCTTGTCGACCAGTGCGACCATTCTCTGCTGGCGGTCCTGTGTACTCGCATTTACATTGGCGCTATTGGAGTCATCTTCTGAGGTGACGACATGCTCAAAAGAAGCGACTAGATCAGGCTCATCCTTGCGAAGTTCCTCATACGCTTGCTCCCAGAGTGATTCATCTGCGATATAGTAAGCATCTGAGTAGCCCACAAGTGAAGTGGCAGATAGAGACATACCTGTTTGCCCATTCTTCTCTACGGGCTTATCCTGACCCAGATTCTTATTCTCTGTGCAGTTTTCAGGGTTGGTGGAAGAGGGTGCTGATTGGTGATACCCCGCTCCAGCCACATTATCAGTAGATGTGTGAGCAGGTGTCTCCGTATGTTGTTTTTCAACCGGGCTGTTGATTTTTGTCTTATTCTTCCGCCAGAAACGAACCGGCATTTCTGAAGGTCGATATCTGAATTTTATACGAACTGCGTGTTTGGAGGCGGGATTCGACTGTCGTTTCTCTTGTGAGTCCTTACGGGTTCACCCCAATGCTGACAGGCGCTAAGGCTCATCAGCACAAGCCACATTTCCCTTATGGGAAGCACATGAGCATCCATGAACATTTGAATGAAATCCTGGAAGCCCAGTTCCTTGCTCTACCCTAATCTCATACTAGTGCTTGGTTTTGTATGAAATAAGGAGCCTTTTACTTTGTAGGTTTCTCTGTTTTCCTGGTCGTTGTTGTTCCGAGTCTCCATTCATTCAGACCTGATGGATTGAAGTTATATTGAATCTCCAATCTGTGGAAATTGGACTGTAAATATTTCAAAAGGCACCTAAGCCCGAGCCCTGCATATTCCATGATTCACCTTCCCACGTTGGTAACAAATTATCCAAATCAATCCACTGCTCAATCGAATACGCCATCTGGAACATATCTTGCATCGGCATCATGAGAGAGCTATCGAGCTCAGAGGACCCGCCCATGAGATTATCAAGCCATTCAGTACCAGCTGTCGGCTTAATCATTCCCTCGGTAGGCATTTCTTGCCCGGTCCCAGCTCCCTGTAATGTAGGGTGTATGTCTGGGTGATACTGTTGCAGGAAGCTGATCTTGGGACCAAGGTTTCGTAAAATTGTTGCTGCACTGTTGGCGACGGCGAACTTTTCCCCGAATATTTCGCAAACGACGATGGACAGTTCAATCGTTTGAATCGCTTTAGGAGCCAATGCTCCGCGGGGATAAGCCAGGACGAAGCCGACAATAGTCATGGATGCATTCCACTGCCATTGAAAAGCCTCGTGCCACCCATTGAGAATGGTTGTTGAGGATAGAGTTTGATGAATGATGTTTATGAGTGCCATAGCATGAAGGGCGCATTTAGTGGCCATGTTCTCAGTTGTATTTAAGGTAGGTCCGGGGGTGAAGGATATAAAAGGTCGGTGGATATTGATCGATAGGTTGTGGTATATCAATTCCAAGACAAGACGCTGGCGCTGGAGCCAGATCGGTGAAAATGGCTCAATATTTAGTTTGTTTCCATCTGTGGAGAAGGGGGTACCGTTCTCCTTTCGATCTGTCTTGAGTGCATTGGGTACTTCGTCTACCCACTGATCCAGGCTTCCTGAGTGGGCCTGTACAAACTCGGCGTGTGATTCCAACAACTGGGGGTGATCCCAAATAACCTGTCCTTGAGTCAAATTGAGATCCCTGTCGTAGAACTTCTCGTGTATCTCCCGCGCAAGGATGAAAAGTTTCGAGCTATAGAGATGAAAGCTGAGCCATGTTTTCCTATCGCCCAAATGAGCTAAATGGGATCCAGAATCTTTGGCAGCCTCTGGTTGATCATCGGGAAGCTCAGGCTCGGTGGTAGAACGAGAAAGAAGAAAGGGACGGCCGAGTTTCATTCCAACCTTCGCATCAAGCTCATAAAGAGCCCACCATAAGCGCTTCCTTAACTCGCGTTCTGGTGCTGGTAATGTAGGTGAAGGAGCGACATGAAGACCAATTGCATAAGCTGCTCTCGCAGCAAGAGCACCCATGGTAGCTGACATGTTCTGAAATGAGCCGTTGCACAGGTATATACAGCACAGCATGAGAGCCTGTATAGTCGATATGGTAGGGCTTTCGAGCTGGTACATGACTATCTGTTGACAACGCCGGAAGTACCAGCGACCAGCGACACTAGGATCCCCGTCAATTATGGATTTTTGTTGCTGGTGATCCAGCTGAGAAACACCATATTGCATGCAAATGGCGACCATGATATCCACAAGCGCACATGGTTTCCTCTTACTCTCTGATGCTGCCCAAAGTGACTGATAATGAGCCATGAATTCCGCTTCATTCACGATGGGGAATAGGCATGTATGGTAGGACTTCCAGAATAAATCCAGAAAGTATTCTTCTTGTGTTGAACTGAGAAATTCCCCTGCTGTGAAAGGGTCTTCTGCGGAAAGGGCCGCTTGTTGAGCCGAGTTCTCTTCCTGGTTCCCATCCATTGTACCGTTCAATAATGTACTCGCAGTGCCATGGAGGACCATTTGGTTTGACATCTGGGTCTGTTGGAGAATTGCACCCAGGTAGTTATTCATGCGCCCGATGAAATAAAATAATGACGAGGCCCCATACCAGGAAGAGTTTGGGGAACGAGCAGTACCGATCTGGATTCCCTCCCAGGGTGACCCTTGATCGGAATATCCTGTCTTTTGTGAAATGATCATCTCTGGCGATGAATGAGTCGTCCGGCTAGATGACCATTCTAAGCCCGGTACAGAAGTTTGACCAGGCGAATCGGTTGTTCGCATTGGGTTGGTCACTGAGTTCCCTGGGTACTGTGATTTGTACCAGAGCAGCTCATCTTCAACACTTTTAATGTGGCTTTTCAATCTTTCCACCTCTCTATGACCGTATCATTAGATGGGGAGCCTATCGAGATCACAGTAGCATTCCGTACCTCATTGCTTCGGTTAATGATCTGGATTCAGTTGGTCCATTTTGGCCCGTTTGTACGCAAGGTTCGTCTCTTCGGCGACACGCTTTACATGGGCGTTCATTATCGCACTTGGCTCTCCTTGCTCGGCATCCATCACAAGCGCGTCCGACCTGCCTTCTCAAGGGTTTCACGATGCCTGCATCTGCGACGGTTGACCTTGTATTCGTCGTATGATCATGCATATCTGTGCATTTATCCTGACTCGAGGAACTGGCGCCAGTTCATGAGAATGAAGGGTGGTGTGGGATGGATTTGTCAGATTCCGCAACTCAAATCTTACCGCGGTAGAAATCACCAATCCCGCCCGTTGACCGCGATGAGCCTTATCATGTCCCACATTGGTCAATTTGCAAGGTAAAACTGATCTGGGAAAATCTATATTGTACCAGATTGGTCAAGTTATTATTTACTTCCAATTCTATAAGTGCTAGTTATACATCACTATGAGCTATTGAAAAGGGGTACGCTCTAGGCAGTCAACTGGTAAACGAAGGTAGAACTATACTCTTGCTTCTAGGATTCTCTCATAGCGTCAGGAGTATCCCCTTGCCTCTTCCAATTCCCCTTTTGAAATGCCGGCAAATCCCAGAGTCGCTTGAATAATGCGATGATGTGGGGTAGCCCATCCAGATTGGTTTCATAAGCAAGTGCCATCTCCATCGCTGGTGCAAAACACACGTCCGCCATAGTAACGGTGTCCCCGACTGAGTATTCCCCTCCATATTTGACGAGCAGTTTCTCATACGCCGTCAGACCCGCGAGAAAAACGTCCCTTACAAAATTGAACTGGTCCTGAACCTCGCCTCGAATAGCACGGACTCGTTTGGCGATCCGCCCGTTGGTAATGGGTTGGATATCATTGGTGATCACATTCACCATCTCGCGGACTCAAGCACGCTGCACAAGATCACCACTTGGAGGTAGTAGTGGTGTCAGAGTGGGGAGGCTTTCTTCTAGAAACTCCAAAATGGCAATCGATTGTGTGATAACAGTCTCATTCCCATCAGAATCCTTAATAACCAGGACTGGCACGGATTTGCTTGGATTCAGGGCCTGGAATTCAAGGCTTTCGTGTTCAGCTTTGCCGAGATCAATAAAGGTATGCTCAACGGGAATACCCTTCAGATGCATAGCAATGACAACACGATTTGTGCATGTTGAGCGAAAATAGGAGTAAAGATGATAGGTTTGTTTATTTTCGGTTGCCATCTTGAGAATAAATAGGTTTGGATGAAATTGAAGCACTTCCAAGGTTGAGTGTTGTATGTATGATGGTTGATGTAGAAGAGGTATAGTAGCACCTATACACCCGTGGACATGTGTACTATATTATAGAATTGTTGAATCTTTTAACCTGCTGGTAGTCCAATAAGGCCAATATTTGAAACAAATGGAATCCGTCGGTACTCCGATGGGGCTATTGGAAATAAAGACACGGGATTGATTGCTATGCATCTGAAGGAGCACTTGAGGAGCATTACGCATTCCTTAATCTCTCATGCTATCTCGGCACCATGCCCACGGGTGTTCTTGCATAGCATCCTGACTCATGCAAGCCTCCAGAGCTTGTCCTTAACCAGTCTAGCCTTAAGATTGTATACGTCATCCTCCACCTGGGTACGGAGGCCTGTAACGGCCATGCGGCCAAAACCCCTACATATACTAGGCAAAAGGTTCCGAGACAAAACTCTTATACCATCAATACTAGGTATATACCTATAGTTATATTCAAGTGCTCCCACCGGCATAGAACTTGATTGATGTCTTCAAATCACTTATCTCTCACTGATCTCTTACTCATCTCTTACTCATCTCTCACTTTGAGTATAAATATCTCTCACTTTGACTTTAGATAAGACCTCTTACTTTAATCCTACTTATTTGTTTAATACTTTGATTATTATAATAAAGTAGCAAACAGTGAGTTGGTCAAAATTCATGATGGAAAAATGAGTTTTGGCTGTGTGGCTGTTATAGGCCCCTGTAACCTAGGCAGTTTATAAGGTAGAGCTTGATTGTGATCAGCTACGTGCTGAGTCTGCATTTGCTGCTATCCAATTTGCTCAGTGGGGTGTGGTAGGTTTCTCCTATCCTGTTTCTTCTTTGGCTTATGATTTTTGAATCTAATTTCTTCAAGTTCTACAGAGACGCAATGCCGACGCCAATGAGCGACGAGCTGGGAATCAGGCTCCCACAAACCCCCCGCGACACCAAGAACCGCGACAAACCCCCAGGCCTCACCAACCTGGTGGTAATCCTCACTATAATCAACCTCATTATGGGGGTGGTGCCCCTCAAGACCGTCGTCAAGGAAATGCTCGAGGACGGCACCATGCATCTCGATCCCGGTCTCCTGCCCGTGATATCCAGCGTCGGAATGAGCGGGAACGATCCCAAGACCAGGTTGATCAAGAGGAGCGGAGGTCACGCCGAGGAAGCGAAGACCGCCTCCCACCAGACCCCAATCCAACCCCTCGCCTCACAGGTGACGATGAAGCTGATCGCCAAAGATTCATGGCCCACCGGGAGGCCGAGGCCATCCGAGCATGGGAGCAGCGTCTAGCTCAGAATGTGCCTCTCCCAGACAACGACAGTGATAGTGATGCTGATATGGAGAGCAATGGGGATGAGAGTGATTGAGATGAGACTGATGAGGATGAGACTGATAGGGATGAGAGCAATGGGGATTCCCAAACTACGGGGAAGAAGTAGATGTTAGAGTCTTCTTTGTAATATTATTAATTTCTCTATATCATAAAGCCCAAACTATCATTTTCTTATTTCTAGGAGCCTGTCTTACTAACGCTTATAGTGGCAGAAGCTTAAGGGTCCCTTCCAAGGTTACTACCACAAGTCAAAAAAAGACTAGGGTAAACAGAATCAATCTTAGAAATGGTATCTATTTATCATTTTGGGGTGCCCGAATAACATTACTCATAGGGGTAGATAGTAGAAATCTCAGTCAAAAAAAAGTAAACAACCTGGTGGTTATTGCGCGTTAATATTGCTTGTCCAAGGATATAGGGGACAATTTGGGAGTCCCAGTATCCCACCGCATCCCAGTAGCTCAGCGGGTTATCGTGTCTGTTTCATATACATTCTCAGATACAATGATACCATAAGACTAGATTGCTGGGACCTCCAAAGTTGTATCAACTGAGGGTTGTTCAGTAGCGTCAGCGAGCGTGAGACTTGCCTAAGGAGAACACCACTGTGAGAAAGCATGCAGCGGACTACGTGAAAGGCTTCTGCGGATTTTTTTATTTTTTGATCTTTCTTTTGATACTATATTTATAATTTTATCTATTTTATTGGATTTGTTATGATTTATTGAAAGTTGATGCTGGCATCGCGTCTTTGTTTTGAAGCCTCACTTGGTACATACAAAGCGAAATTGGAAAGTTGTGGGTTCGATCCCTGCCCACATCGTTTCTTTTTTTCTTCCAAGGTTTTTCCTAGCACCAAGAGCCTCTTGATCCTTCAAACGTTTCTAATACCATTAACTTGAATATAATAAAGTTCTATACCTGTATACTACCTCTGCCTACATAGGAGAGATCCAGTTGTTACTATATGATGAAGGCTTAAGAGTTAAAGAAAAATCAAGGTCAATCAGTTTCTTACTCTTTATACTTGAACTTAAACTTGAAGAAATAGAGGCATCTTTCTTATATAACTCCGATTTGAATTGTTGGTCTTCTAAACGTAAATAAAAAGCCATAACAGAAGTCTATCAACATATAGTATGAACAACCTCAGGCTTGAATACATGATAACTTGAAGTCTATAAAGATCCCAGTGCCCTGCTCTCCTCTTCAGTCATCGGATGCACAGTTTGTGGGTATTTGTCCAAGAATTCCTGACTGAATGGGTAGTCATTGTACCCCACCCACTCCTTGCGACAGTAGAAGGTTGACCTGTTGTATGGTGCCAAGGGGATGCCATTCTGGACCTTGAAAACCAAGTCGGGGTTAGAGATGAAATGGCGACCGAAAGCGACCATAACGTCCCACTGCTTATATCTCTCCTCGACTGCCCAAGCCGCAGAATCTGGTCGGTAACCACCTGCCACGATAACAGGCGACAAGTTGTCCCATGCCTCGAGAATGAAATCCAGAGTCTTTCCCTCGTGGATCTGCTTCTGGTCCCAGATCAAGGTACCGGGATCACCAGTAGCCTCGACGAGAGAGAGATAAGCAAATTGCACGTTCATCTTCTTCAATTCAGAGATAAGATACGTGTAAAGCTCCACATAATCGGACTTTTCAGAGCCCTGGAATCCAGCATAAGGAGAAAAGCGAATAGCCACCTTTTCAGCGCCAATAGCTTCAACCACAGCCTTGACTACTTCAAGCGTAAGACGAGAGCGATTCTCAATGGATCCACCCCATTTATCGGTACGCTGATTGACACTGGCAGTCAGGAACTGATCAAGAAGATAGCCATGGGCCGAGTGGATTTCCACACCATGCGCCCCAGCTAAAACAGCCCGCTTCGCAGTCTCGGCAAAATCTTGAATCGTCTGGAGGATCTCGGCCTCGGTCATTTCTCGGGGTACATTTTCAGATCCCTTCATTGGCACAGCACTGCTGGATCTATAAGGGAAACCTCGTGTAGCCAGGACATCGGGGTTGGAGGCTCGACCCATAGCCCAAATTTGCTGGAAGAAGATTGACTTGTTCGCGTGAACTGCGGAGATAATTTTGCGCCATCCTTCAACTTGCTCCTCACTGACCAGACCGGGGTTGTTCGCGTGGCCTTCTTCGCCGTGTGAAATTGAGGTGGCTTCGGAGATTACGAGCGTTCCGGGTGTGGAGGCGCGGTCGGCATAGTACTTCTCCATCAATGGGAGCGGAGCATGATTGTCATCATTGCGCAGGCGGGTTAAGGGTGCAAAGACAACGCGGTGGGGAAGAGTGGAATGGCCGACTTTCAGTGGTTTGAAAAGTCGGGATTCTGAGGGGGTGTATTCTGCAATTGAACCCATGATGGCTGTAGTTTGACTTGGGTGATTCAAGTGTGTTCAACTTGAAGTTTTGAATGTAGTACGTAGTATACCACTAGTCGTAGTAGATAGTATATATTTCGTGTTCAGGTTGGTCTTGGTAGCAGACAGTGGGGTTATGGGCTTGGAATCTTTAGAACTTCATGGGCGTAAGAAGATCTATTTGTATTAGCATCAAGTGGGTCGATTTCTGCTTCATAGTGTCAATTTTCACATCATTGGTGACAAATCCACATTTGGATTTGTTTATGATCAAAAGAATCAGTCCATTGTACTCCCGGAGTTTCGGAGTCGCGTTCTTCAATAGAGATAACCTCGGAACATGGTTGGTTGAGGGGCAGGTATAGACCCCACAGCTCCGCAACTCCGCCCTCATACTGTACGGACTCGCGGAGTCAGGGAATCGAGGAGTGGAGGAGCGCTGATCCAGGGTCCTTATCTCCGTATGCAGAATGGACGGAGTCTAGGTGCTGACATCTTGAACTCAGTGCTCCTGAATATGATCAATCTACGATCTTCTTCTCCAGAACTCCGTATGCAGTCAGCCGGAGCAGGGTCCGGATCCGAATAATGCCAGGTGCAGATACGAGGTTATTTTATCTCAACTGGTATGGCGGGGGTGAATATAAAAGGCCGTGATGCCTCTGATCAAACAAACATCCAGAACAAGAACAGAACATCCAAAGATCCTACGAATCCCCTCCGAGTCTTCAATCTCAAAGTTATCAACACACCAATATCTTAAACAAAATGCCTGCCCGTCGAGCTCTCATCTCCATCACTTCGGCCAGTGCCGCCCTCTTCAATGGAAAGGAAACCACCGGTCTTTTCATCAGTGAAGCCCTCCACCCCTACAAGGTCCTCGTAGCCGCCGGCTTCGAAGTAGACCTCGCCTCCGAGACAGGCAGTTACACACCCGACTGGCTCTCCCAGCAGCCCGACTTCCTGAACGGCGAGGATCTGGAGATCTGGAATGATACAAACAGCGACTTCCGTCAGAAACTCGACAACATGGTCAAGGCTGCTGACCTGGATGCCTCGGAATATGGCCTGTTCTATGCCTCCGCTGGCCACGCCGCACTGATCGATTACCCTACTGCTAGCGCGTTGCAGCATATCGCCGAGCAAGTCTGGGCGAATGGCGGAGTCGTGGCTTCTGTTTGTCATGGTCCTGCTATCTTTGCCAATATCAAAGACCTTACTACAGGTGAACCGATTATCAAGGGGCGCAAGCTTACTGGGTTTACTACCGAGGCGGAGAATACAATGGATATTATGGGTGAATTGAGAGCTCTGAATACTGAGATGGTGGAGGAGCTTTCTCAGCGGTTGGGTGCGACGTGTAAGTGGCCCATTGATTTTCCTTCCTAAGAATTAGAACTGACAGTGGATATAGATGAACGCTCAGCTGGTATCTGGGATGACTTTCACGTTGTTGATGGTCGATTGGTTACTGGTCAAAACCCTGCTAGCGCTACTTCTACTGCTGTCGCCGCTGTTGAAGTATTCGAGACTCTTTAGCTCCGTCTACAGAAGTTCAATAGTGATACTCAACTAGGCAGAGACATTAATTAATGATTTTGATTTTAATTACTGTTTATGTAATAACCCAAGCTATAACCTTGGAAACTTGGAAGTACCGAACGGACATGAGCCGCAATAACACACTTCACATATTGGTCTGTAATAGGTAATGATATTCGAACATGCGACTTGGAACTTGAATATCTGCCCGTTAATCCCCACAGCGCGTGTACCTGACCATCAAATTCCAGATGGCCCCAGACGGAACTCGGAATCCTTTGCACCCTCCAGAGCTCGTTTATGTTAGCTCCATTGGGTATTGCCGACTCGGAGGACTCCCGTATAGACATGAACACTCCACACGTCTAAGCACTAGGTTAGTGCTGAGGAACTATCCAGTAGCTGCACATGTGCTCCTTGGAATGTTCTATGACTCGTACGATCCAAATTGCCCAATATAACAAGCTTTTGATCCCGTGGGCCCTTTGTCGACGTTCAGCCCTGGAGATCCGCTTGAGCTGCGCACGTGGGATGAAGTGAACGTCTAGAAGAACTTGAAGTAACATCAATCCACGCTAAATAGGGCAAATGCGAATTGTCCGATTGGTTCTCTTGACTAAACCACTCGGGGCCCGGCTTTAATGTGCCGAATTGGCGAGTATTTCTTAGCCTTTTTAGCGTAATATGTGGTGGCTTGGGGATAATTTGGTGGGATGGAGATACTTCCCGGATGTGAACGGGCGGCCTACTCCGATCGAAAGTCAAAAAACAAAAAAAGCAAGAGAGATTCCATGCAAGCGAAACAAGGGAGAAGGGGAACGGGTTACGCCTTGCAATGTATACATTGAGCCAGAAGTGGGTTGTTAGCCGGAGCATCTGGACGCTTAACCATACATAAGCCTCCGCCCAACTCCACAATGACCAGCCACCCGCCAATTGAAGTGGAATTATTTCTAACCCCCACCTCAACTGCCCTTTAGCGTGAGACAAGTTAAAAACGTGCCGTGAATCTGATGTTTTGATTCGTTGATACTATCTGTATCTCCCCTGCGCGTGGGAAATGCATCTCCACGGTCGCATCTGATGCCCATGTGCCTGCGCTAGGTACCTCCGAAGTCCGCTACGCACGCGAGATGTTATAAAAGGAACCGATTGCCAGCTGAATTTTTTTTTTCTGTTACTGTGAGCCGCTTCCTTCTCTCTAATTGACCTTGATTCTCGCTTTTAGAGCTCTCTTGAAAAGGTTCCGCGCAATGGCTGCAGTGACTGCTATTCTTGCCTTGGCCGGCATGGCCGCTGGTGCTACCATCACCACCACTGAGCCTGCTTTGGCTGTCATTAAGGCTGCTCAGGCGACCACTGTCCCTGAGACTTGGTCTACCAACGTCACTGGTAAGGCTTTCGACCGTTTCTACCAGATCTGGTTGGAGAACGTTGTAAGTATTTGCTTTCCTAGTACAGGTCGTTGTGCTCAAATAGCTTACCAATTACGAATAGGACTATGTCAATGCTGCCAATGACACCAACCAGCAGTGGTTGGCCAGCAAGGGTATTACCTTGACCAACTACTACGGAACTGGTCACCCTTCGCAGCCCAACTACGTTGCTTCCGCTAGTGGTGACAACTACGGAATGGACAATGGTAAATTGGCATCTCTGTCTGATCCGAATTCCCGGAGCTCGAAGCTAATATGAATTATTCTAGACAACTTCCACGATATTCCTTCCAACGTCTCTACCCTTGCCGATCTGCTGAACACCAAGGGTATCTCCTGGGGAGAGTACCAGCAGCACATGCCCTTCCCCGGTTACCAGGGATACAACTACTCCAACCAGGTCACCTATGCTAATGACTACATGCGCAAGCACAACCCATTGGTTTCCTTCGATTCCATCTCCAGCAACGATACTGCTCTGCGCTTGATTAAGAACTTCACTTCTTTCTACGATGATCTCGACAACGAGGTCCTCCCCCAGTGGGCCTTTATCACTCCTAGTAAGTTTCTTGGTTTACACCAATTGAAAGAAAAGAGACGAAATACTAACTCCAAATTACAGACATGACCAACGACGCCCATGACACCAACATCACCTACGGTTCTGAGTGGCTCCGTAGCTTTGTTGAGCCTTTGATGAACAACACCTACTTCTGGGACAACACTCTGCTTCTGTTGACCTTCGATGAGACCGAGACCTACAACGTCCCCGAGTCCGAGGTTTACGCTGACCGTAACCGCGTCTTCAGCATCCTGCTTGGTGGTGCCGTTCCCGACGACCTCGTTGGTACCAAGGACGAGACCGTCTACACCCACTACTCCACCATTGCCACTATCTCCGCTAACTGGGAGCTCCCCTCCCTGGGTCGCTGGGACTGTGGTGCCAACATCATCGAGTTCGTCGCCGACAAGGTTGGCTACACCAACTGGGACGTTGACAACTACAACCTTTACATCAACGAGTCTCTGCCCGGTCCTCTCTCCGAGTCTGACTACTCCGTCTACCGTGCTAGCTGGCCCATTCCCGCTACCAACGAGACCTGCTCCGCCGGTTACGGTATCCTGCAGGCTGTCAAGGATACCTACAGCGGTATGACCCCCACCTACAACTACACCGCTCCCTTCCCCTACGATGCTGGTTACGCCTTGGACGTTGGTGTCTCTTACTCCCGTAACGGTACCACCTACGTCTCCGGTATCAACGGCACTGGTATCGCTGTCTACGATACCTCCAACGGTACTGCCTCCACCACCTCTTCCTCTGCTGCCTCTTCTTCTGCCGCTGCTACCTCTGGCGCTGGTATCAACATGCCCGCTATTGGCTCCGTCGCTGCTGTTATGGCTGCCCTCGTTAGCTTCCTGTAAGCTTCGAGTTATGAATAGTTGCGCTCATCCAATATGGATTTAGTGCTTGCTCTATGATTTTTGTATTTATTTAATTATGCTGTCTCACGATACGTGATATGTGATACTGGATGTCAGATACTGAGAACTTGAATGAGATAATGCGTTCACGGTGGACATGAGTGTGAATCGTACTAGTAACTTTCGAAATGTAAAATGATCAAAAAGTTCACTGCAAGCTATAGTAAATACGAGGACCTTGGAAGATACTGGCATGCGAAGAGAAGCTTCCAAGGGTTCAAGGGCTAACCTGAAAAGCATGTTGACTGGAGACCATTTGATTGGTGGTGGCATGAGAGACATCACTGAACTGCCATCTGATACAGTAGAGTTCTCAAAAAGACCGTCGGTACAAATTCTCGATAAAAAGATTCCAAGGCTGGGACTTGAAACCAGCACATGTGTAGACCATGCTGAACACGTTCATAAAACAAAATTACCAACTGGGCAGTGCTGTGGAAGAACCGTCGCCATCCCAATGACTCCACTTGCGATATATGAAATTGAATAAACAGAGTCACGGATATGAGGGGAGTTATTCCGAATCAAAGAGAAATTCTTGGATTCTTCTCAGACCTTGGAGATCACCGTCAGCAGTATTTGCGGATTCCTTATCCACCCAGCCCTTGGTGTAGCCTCCACCAAAATCAATAAGATACGCATCATAATGCGCATCTATTAGAATTTTATCAGGCTTAGCATCTCCCCAAACAGCACCACAAGCATGGAGCCCCTCTATAGACCGCGTAATCTGGGACAGCCATTTCTGTCTCATCGAGCTATATTGAGGGTCTTTTCCCATGCAAAGCAAAGTTCTGTTGTTGGACTCGGTGTATGAAAGAAGAAGGCCAACAATACGACCCGAAGAAGGGATATGAACGATTCCAAGTAGCGTAGATGTGTAGATGGGCTCTGGAGATGAGACTGACTCTATTTTTGCATATGCTTTGAGCTCTCTGAATGTGCTGTTCACATCCCCAGCGCCCACTGATTTGAAGAAAGCAACTTGTTTCCCTTGGATGTATACCTTCCTGGGAACCGCTGGCAAGGAGTCGCTTTCATCTGATATTGAGATTTCGATTTCATCAGGGCGATAAGTGGGAAATGCAGAATAATCCACATGCTCAGATTCTGGTAGGAGAGCACCAATGAATCGCTTGACTCCAGTGTTATCTAGAAAGATAGGCACCAACTTTTTCTGATCAGCGTGAAGGGAGTAATGGAGAACCTCTGGAAATAGACAATCGTGGAGAGTGTATTTCTGATGTAGATCCAAAGGCGGAATCTCTCGAAAAATTGGAAGAAAACATTCCAGTGCCCACTCAGCTAATTCTTCAAGAGGATCCTCAAATTCCTCGTCCGGCCCAGGCAGATAATCGGGCTCTAGATGCTCAAGATGTCGGAGGTAATCTGCCAGCAGTGTCGGTGACTTCTCAAAGTTGGAGTCTTTCAATTCGATTTGGAAATGTTTGTTCGATACAAAGACGTTGAGTTCTGAGCCATTGTCATGTATACTGGACCGAAATGGTCCTAATGTGTAGCGAGGTGTTTTCATGGTTGACAAACAACTCGTAAGGTGTGCTGATATGATTGAAATTAAGACAGGAACCTTGGAAGGTGGAAGACTAGTGGAAGAAAGCGGTCTAGGTCTACATAATCATCTTCCAGGACATCAGAAGAGCTTTCGCGGTGATGACATGAATAAAAAGTTTCAATTATTACCAGCATGAGAATAAATGGCTTTTCCTATGCTAGTTCCTTGCTCCTTGCCTTTAACTCCTTGAACGATCTTCTCCACTGAACCCATCGCCGTAAAAATCATCTACCAGTTCCACTGAATGCAGCTTGGTACGCATAAAAAGATTCAATAAACCTCAAGAAAAAAAGAGAAAACAACATTGAAAAAAGTAAATCAAGCCATCATATCATCATCCGCAATAACCCAGACAAGACGTGCGCCATTGGCGGACAGTTGCCAGACCTGTGGAACATAATTAGTATATAGATGATAAAATAGATTGCGAGAGAGAAATAACTTACGTTCGCCTCCACATACTCTTGCAGAGCAGTGGTGAGTTGATCATCGGTAAAGCCCTTGGCAAGCACACGCTCACGGATACGTCGAATGCTTATGGCATTGTCCTCATCATCATCAATAACAGCAGCACCACTCTCCCACATGCTACGGATAAGAGTGTAGATCTTGCTGGTAGGGGTGTGATCGGCTCCAGATTCACCGTCATTGTAGAGAGAAGCCTTGCTAACCTCGATGAGACGCAGGGCCTCGTCGACGTCCTCGCGGACAACCTCCTCGCTGAATCGGAGACGGGCCAGCGCCTGCGAAAGACGGACAATACCCAGAAGAGTACGAGGGGTGACGTGCGAGAATTGCTGGCGACGGGCCTCGTCCTTCTTCTGTCGCTTACGCATAGACACGTAGGCACCGACCATGTAGTCGGAGACATTGGAAGGAACAATAGGGCGGTAGCTGCGTGCCTTGGCAATGTACTGACGAACCTCGTGAGGAGTGAACATGACACCTGCATCCTCGGTTTCGGGGTGCTTGTTGTGCATGTGGACGTAGGTTACGTGAGAAGCCAGTTCCTCGTCAGTATCGCGGGATGGGGTATCCAAGAGCAGGAACATAACATCGAAACGAGAGAGAAGAGCAGCGGGAAGGTTGATGTTCTCAACGGGGGAGATACGAGGGTTGTATCGTCCGTAGAGAGGGTTAGCAGCAGCCAAGATGGAAGTACGGGCGTTCAAGGTGGTGGTAATGCCAGCCTTGGAAATAGAGATAGTCTGTTGTTCCATAACTTCGTGAATGGCAGTGCGGTCGGAATCCTCCATCTTATCGAACTCATCAATACAGCAGATACCGTTGTCGGCAAGAACCAGAGCACCTCCCTCCAGCATCATCTCATCGGTAACTGGGTCTCGCATGACCGCAGCGGTAAGACCGACACCACTGCTACCACGACCAGTAGTGTACACACCACGAGGGGCAACCTTAGTAATGTATCGAAGCAATTGAGATTTAGCAACACCAGGGTCACCCATCAAGCAAATGTTGATATCACCACGAATGTGCATACCGTCACCCATCTCCTTGGTGACACCACCAATCAGAAGAAGGAGCAGAGCCTTCTTAACATCAAGGTGACCGTAAATCTCAGGAGCAATGGATCGAGAAAGGTACTCGTACATGTTACCCGAGTTCTGGTACTGCTCAATTTTGCGCAGAGTGCGGGCATCCATACCCATGTCCTGGTAGGACTTCTTGTGCTGGGTGATGTGCTGTGCCTCAAGGTAGGTATCGGTCAACAGACCAGCGCGGATGGCACGGAAACCAGTGTAGGGGGTAGGAAGGAAGATACCGGCAATATCAACGACATCACCGGGGTTCAGAGAACGGGTCAGGGCTCCGTGGCAGTGGACGGTCAAGGTTCTGGGGATGTGACCAACAGGAACCTGATCGGCCATTTCTTGGATCTTGACCTCCTGGAATGGAACGAACTTGGATGCACGGGTGGAGAGGAACAGCTGACCCTTGGAGTTGTTCTTCTTGCAGTCCTCTGACAGACACTCGGAAAGAGGAAGGAACTGCTTAGTGGTGATGGGCTGGAAAACTTCACATCCGCATCGGTCGCAAGTGTAGGCATTGATCTGGACGGCTGGCTTGACATCGGAGACACGGGTTGTGATACCACGCACAGTGATCAAGCTACCCAGGTGCTCACCACGAACATTTCGAACGGCAAGCGCCTTTCCACCGCGGTCGCTGCTGGATCCGGAGGGAGTGATTGGCTTGAAGTTGAGGGTGTATCGACGGGTCAGCTCCGGGGGGAACATGCTAGCGGTAGCAGCGGCGTCCATATCAGCCTCTGCGGCCATTTCCATCGTTTCGTTGCGCTTGTCACGCTGGGACATGATCACATCCAGCACATCATCCTTGAATCTGTAAGATATTAGCGATTGGGTCAATTTATCATCGCAGTTGGAATTGGGATCCAATTGACATACGTGACATCCTTGGTCTCCTTGGGCATAATCGCATCCACCGCTTGCGAGAAAACATCGATATAGCGCTTGGTGTTTTTCTGAATGGACTCGACCAGCTTCATGTTTTGCTGCTCTTCAGGCAGAGCTCTCTCGAACTATCATGGCGCATTTATTAGATTCGGTTGTCCAGAGAGGTGGGTTGAAAAAAATGCGACCTAGAAAAACTCACAATCTCAACATCATCCAGCTCAATCAAGATGTGTGCGACATCTCGATTGGCGATATCCTGCAAAATTTGCATGTACTTGAGCTTGGGCTCCCGACGCCTCCTTGCTCCTCGAGTTGTAGCGCCCTCATCTTCCACATCATCCATGAAATCGTACTCATCGCTGGTGCGGTGACCGTCAATGTTCAGGTCCTCGAGAGCCTCGGTCGCAGCAGCCTCGGAGGTCGACTGGAGAGTCTTGAAATGCTTCAAAAAATCCTTGAAAGCATCCAACTGGGCGGCGTAATCCACCGGCGCATGATATTGAAGTAAAGCCATGCCGAAGGGGGTGAGGGATGCAGGCTCAAGTTAGTGAAGAGAACGCAAAAGTGGTGGGGAGCTGGTTTGCGGCGAAAATGGATCTCCAGCCCCTAGACACGCGAAACACGTAAAACGCGTACATTTGCACTAACGCGCCAAGAAATACCGGAGTCTGCGATGCTGATTGGTGGGAAGGGCCCCACTCTGGTAATTGACCAGTTGCTGTCGTTGACTGAGCTGATTTGGTATGTTCAGGTCCCCTTATAGCCTTATCCATGGCTGCTCAGGTCACAGGAATTGTGCTCGCCCCTTCCCAGGTTGATTCCTTATATCGCCGCCTTACTAACTAGGCACAAATCCTGAACCCCACTCAACTAACAAGGATGTCAAGCCTTGTTCGAATCCTGGCCCCATTTGGCCCCAACTGACCTCGGAGTTCTGGGCCCCGTACGTAATTACTAACGTGGTGTTGGGCAAAGGAACTTGCTTTGACATGTACTGGCTCTCCTAACCACAATGCCTGACGGGCCGGGCAGGCTGGTTAGACGAGGCACTGCCAGATCGCGATCTGGCTGCATCACTTGCAAGTAAGTGCCACACTTATCTCCTATCTTTTGCAACGACTTCCCACTAAACAGGAGACAGGATTCGACATGTTAAGTGTGGCGAGGAAAAACCAAACTGTTTAAAATGTGTCTCCTCAGGACGAAAATGCGATGGCTACAGTACAGAAACCCAAATGCAGCATCGAGCTAGACTCGACCAGGCCTATCGTCGACCGACTATGTCCTTCAGTGCAGATCACACACTAGTTATGACCCCGGGTAGCAAGCAAGAGCGCCAATACCTTAACACGTTTTATGCGCAGGGTGCCGGGTGCGTGGGCGGACTGGTTTCCTCCGATCTATGGAACACTCTTATCCCGCAACTCATCCATCAACAGCCCATGATTCGACATGCGGTGGCAGCTGTAAGCGCAGCTTGTCTAGAGCAATTCTGTCCCATCGGATCGTCCGTTTCCCAGAACAGCGTCATTGCACTTCGGCAATATAACAAAGCCATTAAGGAGTTTGTGGATTTTGCGTCCAAGGCTCGGAGTCAAGAATTCGAACAGCTGCTTGTTGGGTGCATTCTGTTTATATGTTTAGAGATGGTGAGAGGGAATCGAGATCAGGCACTCAGTCACCTAGATGGTGCACTACAACTCATTCAAAAATACCAAGCGAGGACAGGCGATCGCGCCTTGGATAGCCCCGTTTTCCAATTCCTCTGTCGTCTGAATAATCAACAACCGTACCTTGGTCGAGCAATCGTGCCCTTTGAATCCGAGGCCGACTTTAAAGAAATGGACAAGAAACCCATGCATTTTGAAGATATCGAGCAGGCTCGAGCTACAATCGCAACCATGCAGCGGCGTACTATAATGTTCAGTGAATCGATGTCTCTAAACGATACTGGGGAGCTAGCAACAGCGGAAATGCAGCAAGAATACAATGCTATCCTGCGGATGTCACCAGCCTGGGACGCAGCCTTCCAGAAATTCATAGTGGAGTCCGCTAAAAAGGCCAAGCCACTTGATCCTCGCGCAATCTTATCCCTGGAAATCATGCATCATACAGTCACGGTGTATGCAAAGACCTGTATATCTCACATTGAATCGGACTACGATGCCCACGTGTCTCATTGGGAAGCGATCATACATGCAGCAGAACAGATCTTACTTCTTAGCGTGGACCCACAGAACACCGCCTCGCCGCTTTCAAAACTCTTCTCCATAGAGGCTGAAATCACGCCCATGCTCTCCTTCACAGCTGCTAAATGTCGTGATCCGTTGCTTAGACGTAGAGCTGTCTCCGTCTTAGCGTGCCATCCTAAACGAGAGGGGTTTTGGAATACGAGGGTCGCTCATACCCTTGTGGAAAGGGTCATTGAATTTGAGGAGGCGCCTCTTACTGCTCTACCTATTGAGCAAAGGATTCCGCTGGAAAATCAGCGCTTATGTCTCGCGTATGCAACTGCTACTCAGAGTGTGTATCAGAACCCTGTTCCAGTGTTTATGATGTGGAAGCCAGATGGTCCGGAAAACGCAGTAAAGACCTGGTGGGAGTATTTGCACTGGCAATAGAATTATACGCGAGTGCTCTCATAGACTACTTATAACTGGCTACTTGAATATATTCGTAATAATTGTCATGCATTCATTTATTCGTAAGCTTTCACTATGCAGTCTCAAAATACGGAGGTGGAGCGTCTGGAGGACTTTGTGGGGATTGCTCCCCATTCAAAGGTCGCGGACGTGGAAGTGAAAGGGGGAGAGGTAGCGGGAAGTTGAATCTCTCTGGCGGAGGAAATGGTGTATACCGTCGGGGCGTAGCAGGTAGCTCAACTGGATCGCGATCTGCGCGTAGCTCAGCAACAGGTGTAGCTGGTCTCTGGTGATGTTGGACCTGCCAGTGCCTTGTTTCTTCGAGGGATGGTAGCTCAACCGGCACTTGCTCAAGCTGAATAACAGTCGATTCTCGTATTTCTTGACGGATATGCACAGGGGAGGGTAGTTCCGTAGGGAGGTGCTCGAGGTGCCGAAACTCGGCCATGGAGAGGTCGCGACCGAGATGACGTTTGAGAAGTTCGTGGAGGATGAATCGCTCAGAAGCGTTTCCTTGTGCTTCTACGAAAGAGATTCGAGGATTGACCTCACTCATCCTTTGTAGTCGGTTTGCATGGCGATGGTGATTGAGACTTCCTTCAATGCCGATCAAAAATATCGTGACATATGCCCAAGAGAGGCTCAAGAGCTCAAGCTCAAATTCATCCATATCACTAGCTTCGCCATCAAGTATCACCAGTACCCTAAGGTTGGGAGTATCCACACCTGGCTGCCACCCATAAACGGGGTGATATTGTGATGAGTTGAAGTGTTTTTGGAAATGCAGCTGCTTAATTTTGTTCCATCCTGTCATGATCCGTGTTCGTCCTCCAAATTTGACATTATTCCAGATTTCATTGATGTTCTGCTGATCAACGAGTCCCATATCATTTGCTTGACTCGAGAATGTGACAAGAGGGTATCCGTGGAAGTGATTATCGTAGCTCTCCATTGACTTCATGAAGCGATTTATTATCGCCTTTGCAAGTTCTATACGACAAGAAATAATTGTTAGCACTTATTGAAATAAAGTTGAATTTTAATATTCGGTTTTACCTTTGTTTTTTGGCTGACTTGTCTTGACAAAGCCAGTAATGAGATACTTGTTATAGTTGGGTCGTGCAGGGCTGAAGTCCATGGAGCCGGAGACATCCAGAAGAATCATAGTCTCATCAGTTGGGGACATAGGAGTGCTCCATGATCTGAAAACGCTCCTAACTTGTTTTGAGTAGCCTTGGGATGTAAGGTGAACATGACAGGTATCGTCGGGGTAATGATATACGGGGGGTATCTCCACCGCGGAACTCATGCGAGTGCGAGCCATATCTAGGGCCGAGACGATATCAGGCTTGAGGACAACGCCACCTCCATCTCGGTTGCTGAGGACCCAATAAAGTCGTTCCTCGGCGGTATTTTCAAATGCCCTCCATGCAGGGGTGATGCCCCGCCAACCAACAGCAGAATCGATTGAGAACCTCAAGGGTGTTGAGGCTTGAGTATCCGCATTCCAAGCAAGAGGAATAGGCTCGAAGAATCCAGCTCTTAACAGGTGGAGGTATTGACAAGGGCTCTTTGCGCGAAGCTCTTGCACCTTTGATGCGATCCCGAGGGCCTGCTGGTACATGGCCACAATTTGTCTGTCGTGGTCATTCTGCCATCGACCTTCTTCCTCTTTAAGAATGTCTTCGCGAAGCTTGAATCCCACGGAGAATTTCTTTTTTATCTTCTCTGCTGTCCTTTCATCTGATGTCCTGACTGAAAGTACCTTTTTGAAGCTTGCTCGTCTTGACGATTTTTCCGGATGATCAGCACTGTCCGGGGTTTTGGAGGGTGCATTTTTCGTTATCCAAGATTCTAACTGCTCCAGATCCCAAATGCTAAATGACGGTTCCTGGGCTTGGATTGCTATCTTGGCTTTTGCATCGAGGCTTTCGTTGAGTGCTATGGTCTGATTAAGAAAGTCAAGGTGGTTTTGAGGGTCCGGTTTTGAGCTCCCCGATAAAGATACCCCGGAGAATCCGTAAGGTGAGCCAATCTCTAACGTATATGGGTTGTTGTTAAAGAGACGTAGGTGAGTGCAGTCATGATATGGCTTCTCTCCTGGATATAGCACTGATTTTGACCATGCTTCTTGGACTTCCAGGCGATCGACTTTTCGCTTCCAATATTTATGCACGGCGCATTCGCATAGATTGGTAGTCTCGTGCTCGGGTTCAATTTCGGGATTCCAGATTTGACATGACAGCTGTACGCTGTGAAGCATATTTTGCATATCCTGCTCATCCTTGACCCTGAGATTTGCAGCCTCAATCACGGCGTTGGTATGGTCTCGGCGAGATCCATGATCACTTATTGATGGGGTAGCCGGGTTCGGTTTTGTATGTGTTGCACTCGCTACTGATGTACGAGTACTCGGTGGACTTAGTGGCCATTGGCCTGATGGATGGGGTAGATGCGCTGAGCCGGATGGATAGGAAGGAGGAGAAGCGGGTGGTGTTACTGTAGTGGGAATATGATTGAAGCTAGCGGAATTGACTGAACTTCGGACGGAAGAGGGTGGGCGATGGTTTTGATATCTATCCATAACGGAATAAAAGTGCGGAACCACTTTTGACACTATTGTTTCCCGCTCTTCGATCTGGTCAGTGCACATGTGGGCTGAGGATCCATATTTTGGCAAGATTCACATTTGACAATTACTTGGAGAATTATCAAGGTGGATTGGATGTTCGGAGCTGCTGCACCTACAATATAGGCCAAAAGTCCCGGTACCTCGGCCCCGAGGTTCCTGAAGTCCGAGATAGTGTTAAGAGCGCTGAGGTAGACAAATAGCTAGATTTTCTTGTGAGGCGTAGAGGTCATAGAATTCGTGGGAAAGGGATAGGAGTGTGAAGATGTGCCCAGGTGCGCAATTTCCAGGTTGGAAGGATTATAAGTTCCAAGGTTCAAGCTGACGGTTTGGAATTCAAGTTCCCCTCTCCCCCCTGCATAATGACATGTTGCTTTGACACACTTGAACACGGAGTAATTAATCTATACTAATTATATCACGAGCACGTGGGCCGTGTCCTGGCGATGAGTGGGTCTTTTCCATCAAGTGGAGCAGATGGCTGGTGATTGCGGCTCAGCGTTTCTGGGCAGTTTACGCGAGTCTTCGTGACTCGGAGTTAATGCGTGTCATGAGACACGGATTATATTAGAGCCGCCTGAATATACATCATTCCAACATATGGAGGTTATAGATATATGACTCAAGTGCAAATGTGGCTGTATAGGCACATTTGTGAGATTCTATAAATACCAAGAGTTATCTCGGCTAGTGAACACCTGGGGATGATATACATGTAGTATTCACCTGGGCACTGTGACTGACTACTAGGCATCTAAGATACTTACAAAGGTTGACCTGTGGTATATGCACCGGTGTGCATACTTTAAGTAACCGAGCCTGGATGTTTCACCCCTAGTCCGACTAGCAGACCTCGGGAGCATTCAAACATTGAATGTTAAGATAAAAGAAAACAACGAAAAGACTCGGACAATGGACATATGGTTATCGTATGTACAACTCTTGAGGTCGTCTTCAAGTTGGATTATGTAGTCATAGACAACCTGCAACTTCCACCTGGGCAATTTTGGAAGGTTAAACCCGACTTCTAAGGTTAAAAATCCCTCAATTATGTAAGTCCATGTAAACTTCCAAGGTTCCAAGGTTAGAACAAGCGACAATATTTTTAAATAATTCCCAAGGTTGTATTCTACTCGCAGAAAATACCTAGTAAACATTAAAATGAGTATGTACTAACGTAAAGCACATGAGATCAAATCACTCTTGTGTACAACAATGGCCATTGTAGCTAACCTTGGAAAGGTCCTCCGTACAACCGTGCGCATGCGGAACATGGATGTGCTCGGTGTGTTAGTACTACTCCTAGTCTGCTACATCATTCTGCACAAGAAAAGAGTGCATCTTCAAGTTCCAAAGCTAAGCAAAATATTTACATACTATTCAATGTTCGAATATTTGAACTTGAATTTGTATTTCCATCCAAAATCTTTCGGGACTCAGATTCGGTCCCACATGGACTGCACCGGGCCGGACCGCATAGCTAAATGAGGGATTCCGAGTTTTCTCATCTTAAGATGGATAAATATAACGACACCATGATTTGCAGGATTTATGATTGATCATTTCAATTCTACAGCACTATCATGTAGTATATGAACAGCCTGAGACCCAATGTGAGACGCATCTCTTTAATCTACACCGGGCAATTCTACATAGCAACTCAAATTATTGAAGGTAGAGAGGGGGCTAGTTGAATGATTCATGATTTCATCACCCTGTAGGTGTTTCACATTAAAATTCCAAGCGTCCAGATGTCATTTTTATCTTCAGGGAAATGTACCTATTGACGATCCTTTCTTCAACGGCAATAGCTGGAAAGTATGTGTGGAAGTAGAGTCACATTTGAATGTTCAGACCTTCCAGATGGCCGTGATCGTAAAGATTAGAGCTGTCGAGCCCATCACAGCTTGGGTATTAACCAATGATCCATCTCGATGAGACAAAATGACCTGGAACAAGGAGGGTACAGAAGTACCTCTTTATGCAAAGATGGATTGAACCCCGCTCAAGGATGACAACGGACCTATTGGACAAAATCCTCCTCGTCATTGAGTCCACTTTTTATCTGCTGTGTTACCTACAAGGATAATAATTTTACAGCCAGTTATGGTCTACGATAATGAGCAATCGCTGAAGGAGGATATTAAAACAGACATCATGATGGCACCTGCGTGTGCACCCCTCTTTCTAGAAAGCTTTTCAACCTTGATTCCTATGACCATTGACGACTTTTTTTAACAATATTGCTTCTATCTCATTAACCCTATAGAAACCACTATGTCTCTTCTTTTGGGTGTTAGCTTCATTATAATCCCCGTGCTGGTCTATTTTATCGCTACCATTCACAGCCGTGAAAAGCGGAGTTTGCCACTACCACCGGGTCCTCGAGGTCTACCTATTATCGGTAACTTGCTGGATCTTCCTCGTCAAAATGAAAAAGAATGGGAGTGCTATGACAAGCACAAAAAGCTATATGGTTCGAAAATTGTCTCTCAAAACGGATTGGTGACTCAGACCTTCAAATGTTGACACTTCTTGACCCAGGCCCTATCAGTTACATGAATGTCTTAGGACGGAAGCTGGTCGTCCTCAGCGATCCCGACCTTGCTTTGAAGCTTCTAGAAAAACGATCGGGTAAATACTGGTCGCGCCCACAATCTAATTTTGCCGATATGTAAGACGGGTTCTTGAAGAAACAGCCCAACTATTCACATTCAAATGGGAGGTGACTGACCTCTTCAGGTCGGGTTGGAGTCAAATCCTCGGAGGACTCACCGTGCCGGAAGATATTCGATTAACTCGAAAGTTTCTCCATCAAGAGATTGGTACCAAAGCATCTCTTTCATCTTTCGACGATATCCAAAGATCGGAAGTTAGTCGTTTGTTGTTAAGACTACTGAAAGAACCAAACGAACTCGATGGGATTATAAGGAAGTAAGTATACCAATTATCAAGATAACGATTTTGAGAGCAATGCAGTTTAACATCAGTCAGAGAGGCCGGGGCGATCACCTTAAAAATCGCATATGGCTATAACATTGAACCTCACAGTCGTGATCCCTTGGTGGATCTCGCCGAAACTGCAATAAATGAATTCTCGCTCGCACTCGTCCCAACTTCATGGATAGTCGACTTTGTGCCATTTTGTAAGCAAACTTTCAAGGAACACGGGTCCAGCCTAGATGGTTAACTCATGGGATCAGTGAAATATTTGCCGGTCTGGTTCCCTGGTGCAGGTTTTATCAAAACCGCTCAGCAATTCAAGGCCAACTCAACTGCCTTCACTGATATTCCATACAATTATGTCAAGCAGCAAATGAAAGCAGACTCGTTCATACCATCTTTCATGTCTAATTGTCTACAGCGCAATCCTGTGGCATCTGGATCCAAAGAAGAAACTCTTCTTAAATGGGCAGCAGCCGATTTATATGCCGGTGGGTCAGACACGGTGAGAGAAAAGTACAGCCCTCTCAATATACTGCTTTTACTAAGATAATACCAGACTGTCTCTTCCATGTCCAGTTTCTTCCTAGCTATAGCTCTTTTCCCAGAAGCCCAACGCAAAGCCCAGGAAGAAATCGACTCTGTGATCGGAAGCCATCGACTCCCTCAAGCCCATGATCGGGACTCCCTGCCCTATATAAATGCATTGGTTAAAGAAGTCCTGCGGTGGCACCCGGTGTTGCCTGTGAATATTGCGCATATGACAGTCCAGGATGATGAGTGCGAGGGCTACTTTATCCCCAAAGGAGCGTTCGTTTTTGCCAATATATGGTATGCACCTTAAATATTGAGAAGTTCGTGGGTACGGATGGATGAATGCTAACCCAGTACAGGACATTCACTCACGATCCAGATGTCTATGATGAGCCCATGGCTTTTAATCCGGATCGTTTCCTGGAGTCTTCAGATGGGCGTAAACCAGCCCCCGATCCCCATCGCTACGTATTCGGATTTGGGCGCCGAGCATGTCCTGGCCGGGCCCTGGCTGATGGGAACATATTTCTTTCCGTGGCCCAAATTCTAGCTGTGTATAACATCTCGAAGCCCATAGTGGACGGGAAGGTTCAGGATATTCAACCGAACTTCACAACAGGAGGAGTCATCAGCCACCCCACCCCATACAAAGTATCTGTCAAACCAAGGAGCCAGAAGCACCAAGAGCTCGTTGAATCTCTGGAGGAATTGTATCCTTGGGAGAAAAGTGATGCGGCACTTCTACCCAGTATGTAGGAGACCGATTTCAAGGATGGAGAGCATATGAGACAGCAAGGATAAATTGGAAGCTAAAGCCTTTTTATCAGCTTGAATTCATGCATTAATGTAAGAGTTAGCTTAATATAGAGTGTTAATGTCAGGGGTTAAACCTCAAGCTATTGGTATCCCAACTGCGTGTGGTGCCTAACTTCCAAGGCCGCAATCAATCAGCCGAGGTTCACAGCGGACCGATTCCCGGGCGGTGACCCAGCAGTCAAGAGACCGGGGAAGCCCCCGTTCCCCACCTCTTTCCTATGAACACCAACATGGCACCCAAGAAGCCGTCCACGACGGCGGAAGTCGCTCTTATTCCTTTGAAGAACTGCCTTGTCAATCTCCCGCCGTCGCTGGTTTCCTTGCTGGTCAATGCGGATACGGTATGTCGAGAAACAAGTCGAAGATTCACTTTCCCGGCTAACTCATGTGATTGTAGACTGCACAGAATGTCATAATCGAATTGCAATACAAGTCTCCGACCGGAAAGGCGAATGGAGCTCCACCAGAGCGATCATGTTTCTTGGGATGGACGGGCATGCCGAGCAAGCGAAGGCTTGCGCCGGTAGTAAGCCGCGACGGTATCGGCGCCGAGTACTCTAGAGAACAAGAGATCGCAACCGTGGAGCTGGACACCACATTTGGAAGACTTCTAGGCCTTACAGAGGGGCAGAAGGTTTGCACTCTTCATGTTGTACTTTTGGTCGTGTGTTAACTCGGTGCAGGTCGGACTACTCGTACATCTCGATCCACCCGTCGCGCATACGATCAATATCGAGCCATTGACTCCAGAGGACTGGGAGAGTAAGTTTCCCGAATCATCACATAACAATTGCACGATGCTAATCATATGTCGATGAATAGTTATCGAACTCCATGCCACATTTTTGGAACTCAATCTCTTATCACAGATCCGAGCCCTTCCCAATCCCTCCTATGCTACCGCGCAATCGGAACATATGCATCCGCTTGCACTCCACCTCTCCCCCACATCTACTGCGAACATCGTCGTTACCTCCCTCACTCCCACCCCATCCACAAATTCTCCCTTTGCAAAGATTGCGCCCGATGCGGAGGTCATTGTCGCGCCGAAAGTCCGATCGAAGCCCGGTAAACAATCTCGTGCCGACAGTCGGAGTAATGCTGGGAGCAGTAGAAAGAGCACTGGTGGTCGGAGTGCTTCAAGTACGGTTCGCCAGAAGCATAGCCGCTCCGACTCTAGCAGCCGAGGCGCTCTGTATCTTCGCGGTGTGGATCGCGGGGCCGCAGATGACTTGTTCGAGGCTGAAATAGACGAGGACGAGAACGATGGGCTTCGCATTTGGGTGGATCCAGAAGTGTTGGCATCACAAGAACTGCGGGGCGCGAACTGGGCATGTGTCTCAATTGTACAGCCTTCAGGCCTTAAGCCCCCAGTAGATCCCCAGCAGCAATTGGCCCAACAGGAACAGAAGTCTCAAGAGGCTGGTTCTCCTACTACTAAGTTGGTAGCTAAATTGCTTCCCTGGGAAGATGCGCCGGATAGTCGACACGCCGCGATGTCCACTTTACTTTGCACCGCCCTTGGTTCAGAGAATATGGTGGGAGGAATCGTGCGCGTGGAAGCTGCTCCGCCGCAGTTGCATCGCTCAGCGGTCAAGACGCTTAAGGTGTACCCGTTTATCGCGGATGCTTCCAAAAAGAAAGACGGGCTGAAGTTCGGATCTGATACTGCTGCCTCTCGAGATGCTTTGGTTGAGCGTCTGAAGGTCATTTATGGCAGTACTGGGTCCGACATCGGTTTGTTTTCTGGTCCATTGACTGATGGCATGATTCTACCTAAGGTTGAAAACCATCCTGCAGTCTCTTCGTTTGATGGTGCTATCTTACGTTTTGATCCTCCTCTGAAGGGAGGGGCTGACGAGACCAAGACCATGTTTGGATGGCTTCTGGGTTCTGAAGCTATTCTCAACGTCGATGTTCAGGCTGAAATCCCCAAGCCATCTGACGCAGGGTCATCTGCTTTACCTACGGATGATCCTCTTCCAGATACTGTCCCTCACCTTGTCGGGATTGACAAGTTGATCTCCCAGTCTTTGACAAACTTGACAAAATCCTCGTCTATTTTATTGACTGGAGGCCTTGGCTCTGGAAAGACGGCACTTGCACAACTTCTGGCTCATCGACTCCGTAAAGATCATCTTTTCAACGTCAAGTACTTCTCTTGCCGCAAGTTGGTGACCGATGAGACTCGTATTTCAAACATAAAAGAGGTTTTAAACCGCCTTTTTATGTCTGCTTCTTGGTGTGCTCGTCTTGGCGGGCAATCAGTTGTGGTCCTTGATGATCTTGACAAGCTTTGTCCCATGGAGACTGAGCTGCAAGTCGGTGGAGACAACGGTCGCAGTCGCCAGAATAGTGAGGTCATTTGCTCTATGGTTCGAGAATACTGTTCTATGAATTCATCAGTGGTACTGTTGGCTACGGCACAGGCTAAGGAATCCCTCAATAATGTTATTATTGGTGGTCACGTTGTGAGAGAGATCATCAACGTGAGAGCTCCTGATAAGGAAGGCCGTCGCAAGGTGCTGGAGACACTCACTAGCCAAGACAAGCCGAATCAGGCTTTGAATGGTCATCAACGCACAACAAGTACTTCCACCCAAGACACTCAAGACTCATGGCTCGATCCTTCAAATCCTGGCAGTCGGCCCAGTTCTTCAGGTGGTGATGGCTTCGTCTTAAGCCGAGATCTAGATTTCCTTGAGCTTGCTGGAAAGACCGACGGGTATATGCCGGGCGATCTTGTCCTATTAGTTGCTCGAGCTCGCAACGAGGCACTCATCCGTTCTGTCCAAGAGCTGTCTGCTGAGTCCAAGATGATTACTCTGGGGTTTGATGACTTTGAGAGTGCCTTGAAGGGATTCACACCCGCTTCCCTCCGTAATGTGACCCTCACTTCATCTACGACGACTTTCTCAGCAATCGGTGGTCTTTTCGAGACTCGTCAAATGCTGCTGGAGACCCTACAATACCCCACTAAATATGCACCCATTTTCGCCCAGTGTCCACTACGACTACGATCTGGTCTCCTACTGTATGGATTCCCAGGTTGTGGTAAAACAATGCTGGCTAGCGCAGTGGCAGGTGAATGCGGCTTGAACTTTATCAGTGTCAAGGGTCCCGAGATTCTGAACAAATACATCGGTGCCAGTGAGAAGAGTGTTCGCGATTTGTTCGAACGAGCTCAAGCAGCCCGTCCATGCGTGTTGTTCTTCGACGAATTTGACAGTATCGCCCCCAAGCGTGGTCATGATTCCACCGGTGTCACCGATCGTGTTGTCAACCAGCTTCTTACACAGATGGACGGAGCGGAGGGTCTCTCTGGAGTCTACGTTCTCGCTGCGACATCTCGCCCTGATCTGATTGACCCGGCTCTTCTTCGCCCTGGACGTCTAGACAAGTCTTTGCTCTGCGATATGCCATCACATGCAGACCGCATTGACATCATTCGAGCAGTCAGCTCAAAATTGAAGATGAACGATGAGGTTGCTTCTCGGTTGGATGAAATCGCCGGCGAGACGGAAGGATTCTCCGGTGCTGACATCCAAGCAGTGGTGTATAATGCTCATTTGGAGGCAGTGCATGATGCACTTGGTGACCGCACCACCGAAGCGACCAAGCCCAATGCCAAGACAGGCGCCACCAAACCGTCATCTTCGAACACATCCAGCAGATCCTTCATCCAATTTCTCTATTCTTCCTCCGAGGAGGCGTCCGGAAAGGTCACGATGCCCCCTCCAGCCATGGTTGCAGCCAAACTGGATGCAATCAAAAACTCCCGTCGCCGCCAACGCCAACTTGAGAATGGCGGCGCCGCCTCTGGGACTTCTTCTGTTTCAGCTCCTGCAACTAATGGAGCCGACGGGTCTGCCGATGAGCTCCGTGACGAAATTATTGTCCGGTGGGAACACATCGAGCGATCGCTCAAGAGCACCCGCCCCTCGCTTAGCCCTGCAGAACGCCGTCGCTTCCAGGGAATTTATCGAGAGTTTGTGGTTGGACGAAACGGGGAAATGCCCAATGGTGAAGCAGGAAATGAAATTGGAGGTCGCACAAGCTTGATGTGATCGGCCTTTGAGTTCAAATTTTGGTCTAGCCTTGTATCTGCGGGTAGATTGTGATGGATCGGTAGTGGAGACGAGGTCCGAGTCTCTGTATATTTGTAAATATTATCATTTTGCATTGTTCTTGTGATTATTTACTTTGTTTTTGTTGTAGCTACACATTTATTCCATTCAAGTTGCATTTGGATGGGCATTCAAGTTATTATTGATTCTACTCCTCCTACTCAAGTGCTGCCAGTGGTACTAGTATAACCTCGGTCCATATCTACTATGCAGTAGTGTTCCTGTTCCTGTTCCTGCTTTCAGCTACTAGTAAAATGAGGCGTTAATGAACCTTGGAATCCACGTGTGATTATTCACGGAATTGATTATAACCCCACTGCCCCTTGATGATAAATCGCTAACAGGGGGCGGTCTGACAGCACTTGAGCATAAGTACTACTAAGTACTAGCACTAGTACCCTCATGGACACCCAGATGTCTGGATTGATTACTCTCACACATATTTGCATGCATCCAGATAGTGGCGTAAATTACTAGGATTGAATGGCCGGCTTAACAGGGTCCTGCAAACTGATCTTGGATTTAATATCCAGTCGGGAAAACTTCCCTTATAACGCTGTTGCTATAATATCAAAATGGATTATAACCAGGATCAAGGTACCACCTTATATGCACTAATAGATGAATAAGCGGATAGTCAGGATTTGTAAAGGAATGCATGTATTTGGTCAATATCAACTTCATAGTTTTGAGGCATTGATCTTGGCGTGCATATTATGTAGTATGCAATGCCGCATACTCCCGGGGCTAGAATGGAATATCACGGCCCAACTGACACACTGGCATGAACTTGAACTTTGGGGAAAGTAAATTTGGTGAGAAGTTTAATGGCGTACTCCGTATTCCTCATCATGATCTATAGATGTCGCTTAGCAGTGATCTCGATTCCAAGGCTTATTCAAATCATCTACTTCGTATAGAGCCCACCAAGGTGCTCCTAATGTGTATTAGTTTCCGCATATCCCGCTGTAATATGGATTCAATTGCATCAGTCACCGTCGATGGATACTACTATAGTATTTCTGACCGATTTCATCTTATTTCCTCTCGCTTGACAATTGTAGTCCTTTGATTTCGTCTATTCGTTTCATGACAATTTCACCAATCAAACGATAGATAATACAAACCGGGTGAGGGGATTCATAAGAGAGGACCGAAGGATTGAAGGATCAACATTCGAACCTACAAACTGGAACTCGGAACATAGAATTCGAAATCTAATCTCAAGACTCCACTGATTAAATGAAACGAAGCCTCTTGGCACTGCCTTGTCGCCAACTCACTAACACCTTTCACGGCGGACAAGCCCGGAAACGTCCGAGCCGTGATTTTCTGATTGTAGAAATGATATGTGATGCTAAGCAATATCAAGCATACTTATCTGTGGCTTGAACTCAAATGGAAACTTACCAGAAATAAAAATAATAAGACGAACCTCTTATTGGACCCCGCAGTTATGATCTCATTTTACATGGGTTATTCAACCGTTAGGGCATGAGTTGTCCCCTAAGAATAACCTCAACCTAATATTATAACACAAATTTCTGCTGCCTGAACCCTGCGCCACGATGGCGTATGTAATCTCGAGAGGGGTCCCTTTGTTGAAAAATAAAAATAAAAATAAAACAAAAAAGGGAGATAGACTGCTCTACTAGGTGCAGATCAAAAGTACCATGTCCAAGACCCCTCGCGGTGTCGGACGGACCTCCGACTAGAGTGTTGTTAAGACCCACTAAGACCTCTACACTTCCAAGGTTTGTGGAGATGCCAAGGGCCGCACTGCTTATTGTATCCCTAGTGAGATGTTAGGAGATCAGACTTCGCTTAGAGCATTTACATTGTGATTTTCATACAATTCATATGCCAAGATACTATGTTCCAGGGTTAAGATGTGGTTGATATTGGGCGACAACGTGTACTATACTATGCAGTCATAGTGCATAAGAGTACTAACAGGGACTCGGAGGTCCAAGTTGAAGGATCTTTTAATAGAGGGCTATGCAGTAGTCCTACTACTAGTACTACTGTAAGCTTGATCCTGGCTAGTCTAATACTAATGGATCATGGTCATTGGTTCATTGGTGCATCTAGACTACTGTAAATGTAGGAACCTTGGAAGTGTGAAAAGTACCTAATCCAGATACACAATCTTAGATTATCTATTCCAACAAATAATCCAATATAACTATTTCCATGTTGATCATTGTATGATGTTTGGTTTCCAGACCCCCTGTATGTACTATCTCCGAGGTTCATAGGGTCTTTGTTTTTTCCATAGATTTATCTAGAACTTGAGATAAAACAAGAAATAATCTGATTGCGACAACATTATCATAAATGGACACCCTGGGCAATGATCAGCCACGCTAACAGACTGCATTGAACCCTTATTGGACCTTGCCACTATTCCTCAAACTGGGTCTAACCGTCTTCCTCCATTCTTCCCGCATATGGTGTTAGTGGGGCCCTTACACCAGTTATCACATCATTTCTCTTCTTCTCGAAGGCAGCGACAATTACTATTTTCAAGAATCCCCACGTTCCATTTGGCTATCTAACTATCCAATCGCAGTTTACATCCTTCATGATGACCGCTGTTTTCCTGCCCATTGAGGCTTGGTTGTCCGCACTGCCGACGGGCTTTCGCGTCGTCCCGAAGTTGCAGATCCCAATCTAGTTTTTTTTAAAATTATTATGATTATTTCTCCGGGCTCCACGGTCAGTCTGGGCATGCAGAACACTATCCACGACAAAGTGACCGACGGTCTCCAGGTGGAGAGGGCCAAGACTGACTAGTACTCGACATTCTTCACCAGGAACGGGGGACATACATATAGCCGTCAATCCTCCCCCATCTTTGGATAGAATCAGTCAAGATCGTCTCTTCTTCTCATTCTTCTTTTCTTCTTTCTTCTTCTCCATATTCTTGGCTGTCAGTTGATCTGACTTTCGAGCTATGCGATTCTCCGCTGCCGTTGCCGTTGCGGCCCTTGCTGCCGGCTCTGCTGCTGCTGCCACCCCTGGCTGCCCTTATGCTAAGCGTGCTGCTGAGGCCAATGCTGCTCCAGCATGCCCTTATGCCAAGCGTGCCGCTGAAGCTGCTGCATCAAACGCACAGCCCGTCTCTCGCCGTGCAGCGATTGAGGGTAAAAAGGGTATCTTCTATAGTAAGTTGATATACATGACTCTTTACCATAGTCCGGGGGCTTGTATGCTGATACCAATAACTAGTGAACCGTATTGGACCGTCTGGCTCACAGCTGTGGATTTCCAATGCTGATGGTACCAACCAGACCAAGCTGCTGAGCGGTCAGACCAATGCTTTTGACTACCACCCTACTTGGTCACAAGATGGCGAGTGGATTGTCTTCACTGGCGAGCGTCGTGCACCTGGACAGTCTGATCTTTACCGTGTTCGCCCTGATGGTACAGGATTGGAAACTCTTGCCGATACTGACTCTGTTGAGGACGTTGGCGCGTTGTCCCCCGATGGCAAGTCAGTTGTCTATATGTCCACTTACGGTAACTATACCGCCAACATCTGGATCAAGAACCTGGACACAGGTATTGCTCGTAACTTGACCGACACTGCTTCTACACGCAGCAGCGACATCTGGCCTGCTGGTCACTTCCGCCCTTCGTGGTCCCCTAGCGGAGAGTGGATTGCTTTCAGCTCTGACCGTAACACTGACTGGACTGGTCACTCTGATGGTACTGGCTGGGAGCACACCCAGACCCTGGGTATCTATGTCGTTCGCCCAGATGGCACTGGCTTCCGCCAGGTGGTTTTCGAAGACGGTTACGCCCTAGGAACCCCGCAGTGGTCCGGTGATGGAAAGCGTATCATCTACAACAACATCACTCGCGAGAACACCTACTATGCTCACGGTGTCTCTGAGGAGCAGGAGGTTATTGAGTCTCAGATCTACAGTGTCGACTTTGCCACCGGCAAGAACATTGTTGCCCACACCTCCGGCGCCTACCCTAAATTCGGTCAGCACTACATGGGCAACTCGAGCAACATCGGCTACTTCATCAAGGCTGGTGATCTCGAGGGTGTTCACTACACTAAGACCGACTCTACCCACAAGGCTTTCAACTTGACCAACCTCCGTGACCCCTCATGGTCCCCTGATGGATCTAAGATCGTCTACGCCATTCCCAACTGGACCCAGCAGGCCGCTGAACTCGAGCTATGGAGCTTCGACGATGACTGGGAGTACCGTTACATGGATGTTTTCCCCATGCACAACGAGGTAGTTAACCGTATCGCTACCACTCAGAAGGTTCTCGGTGGTGCCAACGGCTCCATGGTCTCATCTGACCCACTATACAACGACGTCGTCGTGGCGCTGAACTCCTACTCCATCTACTCGATCAGCAACACCACTGAAGTCATCTTGCTAGAGGAAGGCGAGTCTGGTGCCTTCCAGCCTACTTGGAATCCCGATGGTACCGAGATGATCGTTGGCTTCGGTGGTTGGTTCACTGACCGTACCACCGTTCCTGCTGCTATCTACCGCGCCACTGCTAACGGTAGCACTTTCACCAACCTGACTGAAGTCGCTGACAACAAGAACACCGGTTTCCCCTCCTGGTCCCCTGATGGAACCGCCTACGTCTACCGTGGCTGGAGTATGGACACCGGTGCTCCATTGGGTCTTCACATCCACAACTTTACTACTGGCGAGACCACCAGTCTCACTGATGGTTGGGATAACACCCCTGGCTGGTCCCCAGATGGTGAGCGCATTGTCTTCACCCGTAACAACAACTACACCCAGTCCTACGGTTCTCGTTGGTACGATGACCGCTTCGACATCTACACCATCCGTCCCGATGGCTCAGAACTTACCCGTGTCACTGACAGTCTGGCCAACGATGCTCAGTAAGTCATTCTGTCCTATATAAAGAAAGAAGTAAATACTAACTGTCTCTAGCGCTGTTTGGTCCAAGGATGGCCGTATCATGTGGAGCACTGGTATGTACGGCTTCAAGGATGAGTCTTCTCTCTTCGACAACACCTTCCAGCCTTACGGTCAGATCATGATCATGAACTACGACGGTACCAACAAGACTCTTCTCACTGATACCATCTGGGAGGACTCTATGCCTCTGTACATTCTTAACGAGTGGCTCGAGTAAATGCCCGTGGCATATTCAAATGCTTGAGCTCTAAGGTTTTTCTTCTGCGATCCGCAGTTACATGTAAATAGATTGACTTTTCTTCTTCCATGTCAATGTTTTCAAATGTTGTTAAGAAATTCTTCCTCGACGAAATGAATTTTCATGACTTATCCATTTCCTTCATCTGATCTACACATTTTATAGTATCCTAGACACTTCAGTAACCAGCCAGATTCCAATATCATTCCGATACTAGATAAAATACAAATTGATCTCAATCAACTTAATTAGGAAGAGGTTCACTCTCCTTCTCCAACGCCGCATCAACAAGTCTCTCCAAATTAGCCCAAGCCCCACCTAACAGAGCCTTCGCCTGAGAATTCGATCCCAAATCAATACCCTGCGCCCTGAACTCATCATTCACCTGCTTGAAATTGGCTCCAACCAGCGTGCGAAACGAAGGGACAGTACAACTCTCCATCTGCCGACTCGTCAAATCCGCCAACACATACCAAAGGATGAAATGGAAATTCAGCTGGAAATCTTCCAATCGCACCGGATCATCCGGCTTTGTCTCGAAACTCTGCGAAAGATAGATCGCTAGTTTTGCGAGGATCCATGCATGGAGATGTCGGATGGGGTGTGCAGGACTGTAGAGGAGTGGGTCAACGCGTAGATACCGGATCGCAGCGTGGATGAAAGCTGCGCTGAAACTGTTTGTTGAGAGGTACGAGAGGATAATTTGGTCTCGTAGTTGTGGGTATGGTTGTCGGGATAGAGACCAGGTGGCTGAAGAAGCGAGGAGGGAGAGACCCTTTCTTAGGGATTTGATAGACTTTGATGGATCTGCCTCTGAGTCTGAGGCGGCGTGTAGAAGTTCCAAGGCATCGCGCTCTGCTGTTTCGACGATTGCGGTGGGGTTGTCATCTGTGTTTGGGGATGTGGATAGGGATTCGTTTTGGGATTCGTTGAGATTGGGGTTTGGTCCTTTGCTGCATTTGGGACAATCGCAGGTGAAATAGTAGCGCTCGGAAAGCTCGCTGCGGCGGACTTGGAGTGGGGTTGTGGTGTCGATGTAGGAGATGAAGATTTGTTCGTGCTTTTTGATTGGCTTGATTGCTTTGATGAAGAGTTCTTCGCCGTCGAAACCGACTGTCGCGTTGTAGTCGCAACTGTGGTTGATTAAGGCGGCGTAGGGGTGGAGATATAGACCGATGCGGTCATAAAGGGCTGTTGTGAGGTTGAAGGAGTTGAGATCCAACTGATTGATATGATTAGTATGGGTTTCATTTCATTGGGGTATATTCTACTAGTATGAGAACTCGTAGTGGCATCCAGATGCCAGTGGATATGGGTATATTGACTTACCCTCGCGGCATATGCGCAAATACCTTCCTCGGTCATATCAGTCTCAGAATAGCCTTTAACAGCTTTAGCCGTGAGAGAGACACGATCCATTTGGGTTTGGTTTTGCTGAATCTCGGTGATATGTGTTTCAAGATTGGAGAATACGCCAAGCTCCTGGGGAGTGTATTTTCCTTTGCCAGTTCTCAGAACCATACGCAGAATGGCCCGAGCATTGTTAGGCAGGATTTGAGGCTTAAGCTTTTGGAAGATTTTACATTCCATAGAATGAGCAAACTTCCAATCTTTAGCTTGGCATGTCTAATAAAATGGTCAGAAAGTGTATAGAAGAGGAGAGAAAATTGGACGCTTTGGAAGTATGATATAGAGGGGGAATGAGGCGATGAAGAAAACATCAAGATGGATGTATAGAGCTCTCCGAACAGGGAATACTCGGGCGATCCCGTCATAACAGCGTGACTATACTAAAGTAAATAAACTCACCCGATCACAGTATTTCACAACCCGACATCCAGTACAGGCCTTCAGATCAGAATTACCTGCCATCTGTCGCTTTCCAAAGCATCCGGAGCAAGTATCCTCCAGCCGCGCGGAATCCAGAATCGCAACGAACGGCGTTTTAGCATGCACAACATCTTCGCCGACTTTGATATCTTCGGTCGCGAACAGTCCATTACCCATGCCATTGGGCGCAGGGCCAGGTACTGTTCTGGTAGAGACTGATGGGAGCGGTTCTTGAGGAGCCATCTTGAAAATTTTCAAATGTTGATGGTGAATCAATGCTTTGATACTTTGCGCGATGATGCCAGATGCCCGCGGGCGGCCGTGTTGGCATGCTGAGTCAGCGGTCTCGCTTCAGGCCTGAAGGTGAACAACCGTCGACATCCACCTCGATATTGGTCAAGATCAGATACTGGACTAAAAGGAACATTTCGAATTATTACATATTATATGCACTAGTATTAACGCATAGATACCTAGGTGTCTAGTTAATCAATGTGGATTGCTTTTAGGAACTACCAACTTGAAAGATGAAACATCTTACTACAAAGGACTAGAATAAACTTGAAGAACTTGAACTAAGTTGAAGTGGAGATTGGCGAATATACAAAAAAAAGTGATATCGAATATGAAATATAAAGAAAAATAAAATTCTTTTGTCGCTGAAACACAATAACCGAAGTGCAGACGAAAAGAAACCCAGAATCAAATCACATCAAGTCGCAAAGACCCAATTCATCTGGTACAGAAAAAACCGAACCCATCAGAGTTGGATCAGCACAACTCTGTGCCCCACCTTGTTTCGCCAGGGGAAGTTAGACCCCAAATACATGATCAGACCAGAAGTGTAGTATAAAGGAAATGCAAGCCATCTATCAGTAATACACTCTTCCTTCCCGCCTACATCACGCGAACGGATGTGGTATCAAGGGGGTTGGGAGGAGGCTTTTTTTTGGTGGCTTTATAGTGCGATGTGTCATGATTTACAGGAGCTTGCCACCGACGAAGTCGGACCAGCTGCGAACCTCGGAGGGAATACCCTCGACACGGGGCATCTTCTCGTTCATGCACTGAGCGAAAAGCTGGGCAGTCTGTAATTTAAGCGGTTAGCATAAAGTGATCTATTTGAGAGAGGAATGAAGGGTACATACCTTGGGCTCCATGAACAGAGGAACGCTGAAGTCGACGGCGTTACGACGCATAACGTAGTCCTCATCCAGCTGGGTCTTTGCACGGGTCTTAGCCAGGTTGAAGACACCACGGATGTCGTACTTCTGGAAGACATCACGCAGAGCACGCTTGTCGGTCTTGGGGAACTCAATGACCTGCACGGAGACGTTGTCCTTGCATGTAGACTCAAGGTGAGCCTTGACCTCCTCGTTGGCAGCGTAGAACTTGTAGCCGATAGGGCTCAAGTAGTCAACGATGGTGGACAGGTAAGGCTGAGTGACATCACCACCGAGCAGGATACCCTCACCAGCCTCGGGCATGCGGAAGTTCATGGTGGACTGGAGAGAAGCCCAGTAGGCCTCAACAAGATCCTTACCGAAGCAAGCAATCTCACCAGTGGAGGACATCTCGACACCCAGGAAGGGGTCGGCACCAGCCAGACGGGTCCAAGAGAACTGAGGAACCTTGGTGGCGAGGTAGTCACGCTTCTCCTTCATGAGGTCAACGGGCTCGGGGACGTCACGGCCAACAAGAGCCTTGGTGGCAACGTCAATGAAGTTGGTACCCAGAACCTTGCTGACGAAGGGGAAGGAACGAGAGGCACGCAGGTTGCACTCGATGACCTTCAGCTGGGACTCAGCACCCTCAACATCGGCCTTGATGATCTGCATGTTGAAGGGACCGGTGATGTTCCAGGCCTTGGCGACCTTCTCAGCGATCTCCTTAACACGAGCCATGATGGTCTCATCCAGGTTGGCAGGGGGCAGAACCAGAGTAGCGTCACCAGAGTGAACACCAGCGGGCTCAACGTGCTCACTGACGGCGTGGAGGAGCAGCTTACCGTTGGAGGCAACGGCGTCAACGTCAATCTCCTCAGCACCCTCGATGAACTTGGTGATAACAACAGGGTGGTCGGGGGAGACAGCGCTAGCGTTAAGCAGCTTCTCCTTGAGCTCATCGACGCTGTAGATGACGTTCATGGCAGCACCAGACAGAACGTAACTGGGGCGAACCAAGACAGGGTAGCCAACGGACTCAGCGAAGCGCTCAGCCTCGGCAACGGAGGTCAGCTCCTTCCAGGCGGGCTGATCAACACCGATGCTGTCAAGGATCTGGGAGAACTTGTGACGGTCCTCAGCCTTGTCAATGTCCTGGGGGTTGGTACCGAGAATGTGGGCACCACCAGTCTCCTGAAGACGGAGAGCAATGTTCTGAGGAAGCTGACCACCGACAGAGACAACAACACCGCTAGCGGCCTCGAGCTCGTAGATATCCATGACACGCTCGTAGCTGAGCTCTTCGAAGTACAGCTTGTCAGCAGTATCGAAGTCAGTGGAGTAGGTCTCGGGGTTGTAGTTGATCATAACGGTCTTCTTGCCCATGTTGCGGAGGGAGAGAGTAGCGTTGACAGCACACCAGTCGAATTCGACGGAGCTACCAATACGGTAAACACCGCTACCCAGGATGATAGTGCCGTGGTCATCGAAGGTGACATCGTGAGAGGTGGCGTTGTAGGTAGTGTACAGGTAGTTGGTATCGGCAGGGAATTCGGCAGCCAGGGTGTCGATCTTCTTAACCCAAGGGGTAATACCGAAAGACTTACGGCGGGCACGAACCTCATCCTCAGTGGAACCAACCAGGAGGGAGATCTGCTTGTCAGAGAAGCCGAGCTTCTTGGCCTTCATCATAATCTCCTGCTTGACGCCGAAGAGGCTGCCAATCTCCTTGAGCTCGTTGTTGCAGTCAACAATGTTCTGGATCTTGTACAGGAACCACTTGTCGATCTTAGACAGCTCATGGACCTTGTCCACAGAGTAACCCTCGTGGAGCATGGCCTGGCCGACAGCCAACCAACGGCGGTCAGTGGGGTTGGTGAGAACATCGTCGAGGTTCTCGAAGTGGTCACCCTGGAGACCAAGGTACTTGGGGTCAACCTGGCGAATGGCCTTCTGCAGGGACTCCTCGAAGGTACGGCCGATAGCCATGACCTCACCGACAGACTTCATGGCGGAACCAATGTCACGGTTGACGTGCTGGAACTTGCTCAAGTCCCAACGAGGGATCTTGGTGACAATGTAATCCAGACTGGGTTCGAAGTTAGCAGTGGTGGTCTTGGTCACAGCGTTAGGAAGCTCGGGCAGGGTGTGGCCGAGACCGATCTTAGCGGCAGTGTAGGCAAGAGGGTAACCAGTAGCCTTGGAAGCCAGAGCAGAGGAACGGGACAGACGAGCGTTAACCTCAATGACACGGTAGTCGAGTCCATCGGGCTGCAGAGCGTACTGGACGTTGCACTCTCCGACGACACCCAAGTGACGAACAATCTTGATGGCAGCGGTACGGAGCATGTGGTACTCCTCGTCGGACAGAGTCTGACTAGGGGCAACAACGATACTGTCACCGGTGTGGACACCGAGAGGGTCGAAGTTCTCCATGTTGCAAACAGTGATACAGTTGTTGGCAGCGTCACGAACAACCTCGTATTCGACCTCCTTCCAGCCCTTCAGGGACTTCTCAACCAGAATCTGGGGAGCCAGAGACAGGGAGCGAGAAGACAGATCACGGAGCTCATCCTCGTTGGCAGCGAAGCCGGAACCCAGACCACCAAGAGCGTAGGCGGAACGAACGATAATGGGGTAGCCGACGGTCTCGGCGGCCTTGAGGGCATCGTCGACAGTGTTGACGGCAATGGACTCAGCGATGGGGATGTTGATCTCGTTCAGAGCCTGAGCGAACAGGTCACGATCTTCACTGGTCTCCAGGGTCTTGATGCTAGTTCCGAGGACCTTGACACCGTAACGCTCAAAGATACCCATGCGGTTCATCTGGACACCCAGGTTGAGACCGGTCTGACCACCGAAGGTAAGCAGGATACCGTCGGGGCGCTCGCGCTCAATAACGTGAGTAACATATTCGGGGGTAACAGGAAGGTAGTAGACCTCATCAGCAAGCTTGTGGTCGGTCTGGATAGTCGCAATGTTGGGGTTGATCAGGACGGACTGGACACCAGCCTCCTTAAGGGCCTTCAGAGCCTGGGAACCTAATTAACGTAAAAGATAGATGTCAGTAGTCTGAATGACTCTGTTAAACATATCAAAAAAGTGCTTGCGGAGATGACCAGGTCCAATGCGAATTCTCCGCGGAGAGGCAGGGGCTTTGAAAAGGGCAAGCTATCGTGTGCCTGCGCTTTTCATGCCATTTGCCCTCAAGGGATAGGAAACTACAATTGGACCATCATGCTCTACAATAGAAGGATCAATCCTTCACACGTACCGGAGTAATCGAACTCTCCAGCCTGACCAATGCTGAGACCACCACTACCAATGACCAGCACCTTCTTGACATCAACGAGGTTGCTGCCGGGCTTGACAACACCGCTGGCCAGGTAAGACTCAGCGGAGGGAGTCTTCTGGGCCTCAGCCAGACGAGAGAGCGAGCTGGAGAAAGAGCGCAGCTGCTGGGAACGAGCCGGGGAAGGGAGCTTCTGCAGGCGCAGAGCGGAGGCCGTTGATCGGACAGAGGACTGAGAGGAGAAAGCTCGAAGAGAGAGAGCCGGGCGAGTCTCAGCGAGACATCGCTGGCGCAGCAGATTAGCTGCTTGCCCACAACGAGCTGCAAGAACCATCGTGCCGCAAGTTCCAATTAAGAACTAGAAAGGTCCAATGGCCCGAAGGTGTAGTTGTAGAAGATGAGTCGACGGGGAGGTCTTTTTTTTCCCCCACCGGGCTCGCTAATTGGTTCGTTGGCTTCACCGTATCAGGGTCCACTTTTTTTTTTCTTTCGTGACTTTTGTATAGTGAAAGATTGATTAGAGAGGAGAAAAGAGAGAATTAGAGAAAGAGAAGAAGAAGAGAAAGATCAATTGGGTTATTTTGATTTTCTATCTTTTTTTAACTATTTTTTTCGCTATCTTTTTGGTCCTAAGTATGAGTCAATCGTTGAACTCGGTGGATGATTTAAGGAGTGGAGACCCCAGAAAATCATTTATACAGCGGCCTCAATACTTTGAATGGAATAGATTGAGTTAAAATAAATTAATCAAGGACCCTCAAGCCTCAAGATCTCAATATATCATCTCGAATCCAGTATCTTAACCGAGAAAAATTTTTAAACTCAGTGTTGGCACAATAGCACGAATGAAAAGTGTGAGACGCCGATGCCGGAACTAGGGGAACGCACACAAAGCGCTATCTGTCTCTTATCCGCGGGGATCTGCACTAAAGAGGCTGGAAGGGACATTGCACTTACGAGAAAATTTTATGGATGCGTCATGGCCAATTCGCTAGTCCCAGACACCAGAGTTGAAACTAGAACAAAATTGAGTAGACCGGGCCGGTCCAAGACCTTATATGTACTGGCACTGGCATCTGTATGTACCTGGTAGTAGCACGGACATATAAACGCGGCTCTTAATCATTATTACGAGAATACATGTACTTCAATATGAACCTCGATGTATGCATGGCTAGGTCATATGCATCACCCAACGGAGTGATCGTCCGGGGGCATCATATACATACTGGCGTGATGCTGTGTATAATAAAGTTGAATTCTCCAAGACGCTATGCAAAATGATCCACGGAGAAAAATTAGTCACTGCAGAAACTCAATGGCCACAATTCAGCCTATACTCATTCTATTCCGATACGCCCGTGCAATCCCGACCAAGGACCCTTCGGTCGTTTCTCCAACCGGGACCCACTGTGGTTGCCGACCCCTCGCACGGTGCGAGCTTCGGAGGCCCAGATATCTGACGTAGTTTGGGTGGGCTCCGCTTCGTGCAAAACAGTCTCCAAATCTTGGTTCAAGGTACCATACACATCTTCCAGGACCTTTCGTGCATCTTGAGTGACTTCAGTGCCCAGTACCACCTTTTCTTGTACATACTCTCGCTCATTTGTGGCCGCAGCTTCTGAGGCAAATGCCCATGCCTCTGCCAGACTCACCAGTTCGTCAGATTGGTCCTCATCCGGCGACTGAGATGTATTTCGGGAGTTGAGGGCGGCAACAGCATGCTTGAAGCGAGGTTGGCGAGCAAGAAGAGGATACTCAGGGAGTAGGTGGCTTTCATCACGCAGGCGGTGTAGCGCGCGGAGTGTTGTAGACTTCTCCTTCGCCAAAAGTGCGGCGAGGTACGATTTGTGAAGAGCCAGCGACTTTTGGTTCTTGGAAAGGGGAACGAGAGTTTCGCTTGCATAAGATAGAACGTCCATGGGGATGGGTGCTGGGATTTGCTCAGTGAGGATCTCGGCTTTGTACGTAGCACGAGGTGCAGGTTTTGCAGCCACGGTGACTGGTTGGCAAGCCCTGGAAGCAGCGTCAAGAAGTTCTCGTCGCGCTTGTAGATACGCTCCATACTGCTCTTTTATCTGAGCTCTCTGCTCCTCTAGAAGACGTTGTGATTCTTCTATTTCCTCAGGTGGTAGCTCCTGCACTAGGCTCTCATCTGGGTCTCCTTCACTGACAAGTCGTTCTTCAACCCATTGTACAAGCTCGTCGCGGATATGCTGCAATGCCTGTGCCTTGACTGCAGGTGAAACATTTTCCGGGCAGTTCTCTCTAGAGTCATGCCGGGCTTTGACTTTCTCTAATAATCGTTTCTCCTGATCCAATTGTGTTCGTGCGCGCAATACGGCTCTTTCGAGCTTATGAACCAGTCCCTCTAAATCCGTATCAGATCCATTCCGACGGGTTGCACCTGTATCTAGCTCTTCAGGTAACGCAAGTTGGTGATCAGGGTTCTCGTGACCCAAATCCCTTGTTGTGGCCTCCTTCGCTCTAAATTCCTCGAGGTAGTGCTGGAAGACTTGGAGTTTTGAATGCCGACGTCGATCCCGCAAGAGCGAAAGATAATCTCGCAGGTCCGCGCCGGGTTCCTGCGGATCGGCAGGGTCAGCAGGGCTTGTGCGAGCTGTCCTCTGACTTCTCAATGACGCCACATCATCTGACAAGGCACGAAGTTCTTTCCGAGCGTTCACATTTGCTTGTAATGCTTTCAAATAATCTTTTCGCAGCGCGGGGAGGTCGCTAGGGATACGCTTGACGTCGAGGACATTGTCGGCGGACGCACAAAGATTGAGGTGGGAGGCCCGGGAGGCATCATCGTCAAGGACAATTTGAGATCGCAGGTATAGTGTTAAAGCCTGGCGGATGCGGAGAGCCTCTTGTCGACTCTTGACGTAAGGAGTGAGCGGTTTCACGAAGGATGGAATGTGGGTAGGGAGTTCTTTCGACTCGTAGGGCTCGAAGGGTTGGGTCATTGTGTCATTGGCAGGGGGCAGGACCTTCCCCCGGCACTAATCGTCTTCAAATATCCGCTCAATTAATGGGGATATGTTTCATCTAGTCCCAGCATTCTTGAATGGTTTCCCCGGTTTGTTTTGGAGTGATTACATAAGCCTGTAGATCTGGAGTTTATTTCCAAGGTTGGATGTTTGTTTTGTTTGCCTTGTTTGTTTGTCTGTTTGCTCTGTTGGCCTGGTTTCCAAGGTTCTCATCGCCCTGGTGATCTATATCCAAAGTGATATCCTATTTATCATTTTTATATCCAGTGAGAAGGCCAATATTATGCAGATTTACCACATTTATGTTGATATAGATGTGTCACCATTAGGTAAAAATGGAGGTGAGACATCTCATACCTCAGTAGTAGGAGGCCTGAGCACCCAGATACAATCAAAATGTTCGTCATGGAAGAAGATCCATATATTAATGATGAGATATTCGTCCCTCCATGTTTCTTTTTACTATGCCGATCGGGTGATCAGGGGTTATCTTATTCAGGAATGCTCCAAGTATTTGAATTGAAGAGAGATGATCCTCAATATTCATGCAATCCTCATGGTGATATATCTGTACAGCGAAGTGCTAGTACCCTGGTACTCAGGACAAGGTACCTCCATGTACTCCATGTACGGTGTATCTACGTGTCTAGTTGCCTTATGTACTTAACCACTTGGATCTATCACTTGGGCAAGTACAATGGGAAATCAGGTACTAGTTTTAATAAAACACAAACGTAGGCCAATCAAATGTCTTAATTCCTCTAGTCGGAAGCTGTTATCTGTTCTATCTTGCAGAGCCCTTTCCTGCATTTGTCGAATGAGCTCATCTGCATCCATACCTCGCAGCCCCTCTCCGGGAATGTCTTGCGGCATTCCGATCAAGGGGCAGTGTTTTGCCTTCCACGACATCGCTGCCCGACACTGAAACAACCTTTATAGATCCTCCCGCAGGTCCCCCTTTGCCAGTCAGGTCAGGTAAACTCATACCTTCTGCTGGTCCAGAGGACTCGGAGCTGGATTCCCGTTTGAGTATCTCACCATGGCTTCCGATCTTGCTCGTTCGACTCAGCGGCCCAGAGCTGCTACCACTACTCTTCCCACCATGGTTCCCTCTTCACCTACCACTCAACAATCGCTACGAGGTCCCAGTTCGATGTATGGAGGAAGTCCACCTTTGGGGTCCGGTGAGCATGATGTCACTAGTGCAGCTCAAGGTAAGCACAACCTCCATTCCAGATGACATACTATATCCCAAACAAGATATAAAAAAAATATGAAATAAAGATAAACTGGATTGAAAATTAACATGATCAATCTATAGCCCCTCTGCGACATCCCAAGCCTTTGACCCCATCGGATTTACATTTGGTGTTGGAGAAGGAGCAGGAAGCTATGGTGAGCTCCAAAAAACGACGCCCATACTATATAAGAAACGCCGCTAATAATAACCAGGTCAATCGATTGACCAGAGAGCTTTCTCTTCTTCGTCAGCAAACTGCATCAGTATCATCGACTGCATCCTCTACCTCCACTCTGAATGACGTCTCCGATGGAATTCATGGCTCTCCGTCTCTCAGCTCCACCCACTCCCACTCCCACTCGTCCCGACGACAGCGTTCTTCGTCTAGTTTGAGCTCTCATACCCCATCTGTTCAAGGCGCTCAAGGTATCAATGGTATCGCACCCTCACGAACAGCGGATAATCCTCGCAGTGTGAGAAGCCGTGAACCATCTCTCACTCACCGTCGCCCATCGATCGGAACTCTGAACTCATACACTCAGCACCCTCATCCAGACCATATTGCCAATTACGGAAACAGTCCATCCATTTACCCTCATCGAACCTCAGTGTCTCAGACCCACCTGGGTCTATCCAGTAGTTCTTTGGCGAGGTATGAGGAGGCTGCAATGCATAAACAGGAGTTGGAAACTGCGCGGCGGGAGAATGAGCATCTACGACGACGAGTGCGAGAGCTGGAACAGATCTTGAAGAAGCAGAAGGAGGATCCCCTTGATTTGTGATTTGTTATTTCTGCCCTACGCAGCCCAATCCCTCTTTTCTTTCTAGTCTTCTTTACTCTCCTTCATTTTGATCTTTTTTTTTCATTCTCTGCCAGGTGCAGTCTTACCAATGGGTTCACTTTCACTTTTATTTTTTCATTTCTTCCGGCGTTGTTTGCAGGCAGACAATTTTACATCTAGGGGACAAATTGAATCAGCGTTGATGCTCATTCAACCATAACCTCGTCTTACGTGACACCTCTGAAGCCCTTGTATTTCAAGACAAAGGACCCTATTCAAATATTTCCTTCCAATTCCTTCCACTTCAAAGAACTTTCTAGCTGGCTGATATTTAGTAGAAGGTTGTTCTTTGAACGGAGATATCCGATGCTTTCGAGTCATGAATCTTAGGTACTATGATAGGACTGGTCGGTAAACATTCCAAATCAACCCCCCAACCGAGTTGCAAAAATAGTGTGATTCCCAGATTTCCAAGTTTTCGATCAAATTAGGCGATTCTGTGGCTTGCTCAGTACCTGAAGGCGTTCGCCAGTCTTCTCCACCTGTTACCCAACTTAGTTTGGTGGCTCGGGAGAAATCACCCTACGGCTCTCAAGGTGACCAGTGGCGATCAATAGCGTGCCGATTCATACAAAGAACACCGTACATCCAATAAACAAGATTGTGCTCGGCACCTGTGCACAAATGTAAAAACAACTTGGAGGTCGATGCTTAATCTCCGCCACTAAGTGATTTGGGCTGTGGCTCGGCTATCGACTATGTATATCAAACATGGAAAACATAAGACAATGTCTTTCCCCTGATATAGGAGGCTATGTGAGAAATTCAGCCATTGGAATTCTGATTGCACACAATGAGGATCACTCCTTTTCTCTTCGCTGCCTGCGTGCAGTCCGTATGGGCCATCGAGAACGTACGCGACTCTGTCACTACCGAGACTATTACAGCGACCTCGTTTGATATTGTCACCGCTACATTGACCAGTGCAATTACCATCACCACAACCAGTGCTTCATGCACAGCTGCTACAATCACGCCTAGTGGATCAGGAGCGTGTTCAGGGACGTCAGTATGGTACGACGGAACAGACTACTGGAGCGCTCAATGCTCCGATTACTCCCTTAAGGGTGGAGTAACTTTCCAAGTTGTCCAGAACACTCCCTTTGCCAGCTGTGCATCCCGCTGCAGTCTGACAGCCGAATGTGTGGGTGCTAATATACACGTTTCTGGGTCGATTACCACCTGCTACTTGTTGGCAGGAATGGTGACCCCAACAACTGCGGCCGCGAGTTATCTGGCCATCGATCGCCTTACTACTGATCCATGCAATGTTGTCTTGACTGAGACATCAACGGTGACATATATGGAGACCACAACCAATGCTGTTACATATACTGCTACAGAGACGGAGACGGAAACATTCTCTGCGAGTCTGACGCCTTCGACTTCACCATCTTCGAGTACTCCTGTAGCCTCAAGTACACCTGTGGCCTCCAGTTCACCGGTAGCTTCTGGTGTCCATGCTTCATCTAGCTCTTCTGTGGCATCAAGCAGCTCTGTGGTCGCATCAAGCAGTCCATTGGTATCAACCACTCCTATCGCATCCAGCTCATCAGCATCTTTGAAGCCCTTATCATCATTCGTTTCAAGCTCCAAGGCCTTACCAGCAGTTTCCTCATCAGCCTCCATCGAATCTTCGACTATTGGGGCTCCCAGCTTTCACTCCACTCCTTCTGTGTCGAGCTCCAGATCTCTTCCAACTCAATCGTTTTCCAGGCGCCCCCTAACATCAAAGAGCTACTCTTCCTCTGCACTATCACCAACTCAGATCACTCCCGGCATCACATCCTCTCCTTCATCCTCTCTCGAATTGACAACATCCACCATCCTAAGCACGTCAACTTTGACGAGTCTGGTGTGTCCTCCACATCTCAAAACATGTCCATCTAGTCTTCGGACAGAGTCTACAACCACAGCCACTGTTGTTATCGGCACGACAGTTTTCCCAGTTCGTCCAACTGGTTCCGAACTAAGAACTACTGAGACATTCTATACAACCGAAACTACCACTGTTCTTCGGTGCCCCAAGACTGAAGTTGACTGTCCGTTAACCGATCGCGTTCCACACACAACTACCCGGACCATCGCCACAGGAACTGCGGTTTACCCTCTGACGACGTCGACTGAATACTCAACAACAACTTATAGCATCACTGCCTGTCCACCTTGGGCTAAGAAGTGTTCTGCATCGGAGAAAACCACTCGTCTCACTACAGAGACCATCCCTGTTCGCACAACTATTTTTCCAGTCCGTCCAACCGGCCCAGATTCAGTCACCACCGCAACCTTCTATAAGACCGAAACCACCACTATTTTCCGCTGCCCTAAGACAGTCGACAACTGTCCATTGACTGATAAAGTCCTCCATACAATTACCCGCACTATTTCTACAAGCACTGCTGTTTATCCGTTGACAACGTCAACTGTGTATTCGACAACGACTTACAGCACTGCCGGCTGCCCACCTTGGATTGAGGATTGTTCTGCATCTGAGAGAACTACCCGGGTAACCACTGAGACTATCCCTATTCAAACGACAGTCTACCCGATCATTCCAGTCACAGATGTTATCACGGTGACGGTGACAGAAACAGTCGCTCCTGTCCTCTCCACGGTCTATATCACCTCACTGTCTACAGTACTGGCCTGTCCAGCAGCTTCGAGCTAGTCTATTCTTTTTTTATTTTCAAAATAATTCTTGTACTATAATTTAATACCCCTGTGAACTATGTGGTGTGGCTAGTTTCTCCATTTCCAGTTGAGCGCCTCAATACGACGTTCTGTAAGGCCCTCCTTAATTCAATAAAATTTCCCAATATTTGAAAGCACATAATTATTATTGTAGTACAGATATAGACAGGATGAATAATGGTGTGACAGGTTGACTTCCAAGGTTCCAGAGTTTTACATCCTTGGTTTGCAAGAACCTCCCATGTCATGACCTCTCAACTCTCATCTCTCACCTTTACATCTCCTAGCTTTCATCTTGCCCCCGCTCTCATAAATCACATTAATCTTCGCCATTTCTCTCAAATTCGATTATCCCAACCCTCATATTACAAAATCTGACCACCATCATGCCGAAGGAAGAAGCGGAAATCACGTCGGCGGTAGAGTTCCTCATTAAAACAGGAAACGTCATCAAAACCATCGAAACCAATCTGGAGAAAAATCGGCTGGACAGAAAATTGATCAGGCAACTTTTGAACGAATACTCATCCCTGGCGGAATCAGATGGGAGACTGATGAACGCCGCAAGACAAGAACCCGAGTGTGCGAATCGCGGACTGTTCTTAGCTTATACCCATATTGAACTCATAACATGGTTGGGAAATGTCAACTTCACTATTCCCTCCTCGTCTATCAAATGGTATAGCTTGCGACAATTCTCATCAAAATATCGACTACCGTCTTTCTGGAACTCCACAATGTCCTCCGATCTACAAGGGCAACTGGATCATATCAAGAAAACAGCTGCCTTGGTATACGCCGATCTTCAAGCTCATAATGTAAGTGAAGCAGGATACTGTATTATGAGAAAAGGCTAAACATAATTTTAATACAGATTTCAATTCCGTCAACTGCAATTAAGTATCCCAATGTTCCAGTCGGTGATCCAGTTTCTCCGCCTGTTGAAGGTACATGATATCAGTTCCCTCTTGGTGAAATTAAAGCTAATCAAGTATATCACAGCCTATGAGCAGCTTCTACATCGAGGGACTATCGCCCTGCAGGTGTTAGAGGGCGGTCCAGCCGCTTAGTCGGAGCGTGATTTTCTATCAGTTCCACCATATGCCCAACTTAATTCGCCATTTTCATTCGATCGAACCGTCAATGACCTGTCTTCCACCCTAACAGGCACATCTCCGTTACAGTATCAGAATGTCTGATATTTTTCACGAATCTTAACGACCATGTCTGAATTTCAAATCGTTATTCTTTGAATACTTTGGTGGTGCTGGACGGTGGTTGGATGCTCACCCTCCTAAGATATGAGTGGAAACTTTGAAGGTGGCACCTTCTGGAGTCCAACTCCGTCATTTTGAGCGTTCATTTCACAGTATTTATGAGAACCTACCTGGATATGTAATTTACTCCATGTTTGTCTACGAAGTAATACGACTGCACATTTGCAATTCGAACGTTCCTTGCCCAGGTGGAATTACTACTAGTATACACATGGACAAGAAACTACCTCGATTGTACAGCCACATACACACTAAATATAGCTTTATTAAGCTTTTTTAGTGTCATTCTAGCAGAGAAATGAATTGCCAATATGATATCAGCTTCCAACATGTGAAGTGTCCCACATGTGCTTCTAGGTTAATCTATGTGAGGCGGTGCAGCCCCGCTCTACGTCACCTGTGGCGCAGCCCTATAAATACTTGGCCTCACCATCTTCTCCTTCTTTACTCCTGATAATCTTGCAAATAATTCCTTCTGCAAATCTTCTTTCAAAATGTCTGGCTCTACTGTTCACGTTTCGGGTATTGCACCCTCCACCTCTGAGAAGGACGTTCGCGACTTCTTCAGCTTCTGGTAAGGATAGCCCAGACCCTGTTTCATGCATGAAAACACGAAAGAAATGTGGAATCAATGCAGCAAGGGATACACCTAAACTAACTATATTTCTATAGTGGCAAGATCACCTCTCTGTCTATCACCCCTACTAGTGCTGAGGCCGACGCTCCCAAGTCTGCTAGTGTCACTTTCGAGAAGGAGGCGTAAGTTAGCTACCCCGCACTACGCGTCCCTCAGCCCACGACAGAACGCCCAATGTCACAACATACATATTGTCTTTTTTTAGAAGAGAGAAATACTAACATGACCATGCAGTGCCGCCAAGACTGCCCTCCTCCTCGACCAAACCCAATTGGGTTCCTCATCCGTCCACGTTGAGGCCGCCTCCAACATCGACGAACTCGCCGGCGCCCAAGCCATCGCTGCCAGCGAGCACGAGTCCGAGCACGAGATCGCCCAGGAGGACAAGCCCCGCTCTCGCATTTTCGCTGAGTACCTCGCCCACGGCTACGCCCTGAGCGACAACGCCATCCAGCAGGCCATCGCTCTGGACCAGAAGCACGGTTTCTCCACCAAGTTCACCTCTGCTCTGTCCAACTTCGACAAGAAGTACAATGCTACTGAGCGCGCTAAGGGCTTCGACGAGAGCTACCAGATCTCCAACAAGGCTCTCTCTGGCTTCTCCTCCCTGCACTCTTACTTCGAGAAGGCCCTCGAGCACCCCCAGGGTCGCAAGCTCCGCGATTTCTACGTCCAGACTGATAAGCAGGTGCGCGATATTCACAACGAGGCTCGTCGTCTGGCGGACTTGAAGCAGTCTCGTCCTGCTGAGGGTGAGACTGCTGCTCCTGCTGCCGCTGCCGCTCCCGCCCCTGTCCCCACTGAGGCTGCTCCTGCTGCTGTTCCTGCTGCTGAGGCTGCCCCTGCCACTGAGCCTAAGGCTTAAGTGTCTGGCTTAAAGTCAAGATAGATACCGGAGCTTGCGCTGGCGTGCCCTTTCTCTCCGGATCTATGATTTGATGTCTCGCATTATGCACTTTCTATTTCTGAGACGAGCTTACGATTGCGATATGATTTTGACTCGGTAGCAACTTGTTTCCCTGATAATTTATTGCAATGAGCGAATGGACATACGAATTGTTCCTTTTTCACCTTTTAATCCTTAAGTAAATTGGTACGGATATGATGATTCAGTAGATAAATCTGATGGTCAATTTCGATATACTGAGTAATTTAAATATGACATTTTCAGTGTTCAACCTGATAGATCATTCTCTTGAATGTTCCAATCTGTCATGGTACTTTCATATGTAGATCATGCCCGGGATCCCTTCGCAAACTTCGCCGCCTCAATCTTCTCCAGTGGGTGCTCGGGGTTACTGGTCAGAATTTCGGACTTGGTTCGTTCCGACTCTTTCTTTGAGAAATCAGGTGCTGGACGTGAACTTGACGATGATCCGATCTTCCCAGTTCCTGGGGTGTCTCGTTGCTGGATGCCCGATAGACGCTCCTCGGGGGGTGATTGGCGACCTGACTTCTGGGCGGACATATTGGTTTCAAGTTTGGGGGAATTCAAGATCAGACTTTTGCTAGTCAGTTGGAAAATTGTTTCAAGGTGGAAGGAGTACATCCGCAGTTCCTAAATGAAAATACTTACATTTGATGTTTGGATGCTGTCTGGAGTGTAGATCCCGAAGTTGAAGATAGTTGACAACCTTGATACCTGGGATAGTGGGTAGGTAAAGGTCAGTTTGATTGTAGATTGAAGTATTGACTGCTTTGCAATAATGTTAAATAGTTGTTCTGGCTACAATTGACATGACATCTTAAACCGGGTAGATTGCGCGGTTCATCATGATGACGTTAAATGACCTGCACGAGTGGTTGGCTAGCACAACATCGGATACAGGTCTCAAAACGGTAGATCCATGAAGAGCCTTTGTCTGGTCGAACCATCTTCAAGTTTCTATAATTCTATAAACCCATTTGTACAAAGCTGCCATGGGTCGAGTGACATCACAATCCGTATAGCATGAAAATCGATCACGTGTATTCTGATGCTTGGAGGTTAAGACCATTTGACCCTCATTCCAAGGGTTACTCAGACAAAATGAATATAGAAAGTAATGCTCTCATTGGAAGATTCTACGCTACCAAAAATAAAATATCATGCACTGAATATTTGTAATGGCTGATGTACCACCTATACCATGAGGCGAATCTTCGGGGAATCTGTGCAATGAAGCGGATTAGAAAGGGAATGGGGAAGTCGGGACTTTTTTGAAGTACATCAGTGTGGGCATGAAAAAAAGGACAGGAAAAATGGGAAATTGGTTGTCAAGGAACAGAGATAACACGGAAAACAGATATAGACGAGGGGAAATGGGCATGATCTAGAAATAATGGGAGGAAAGACATGAAAAGGGGCATATGTCTCGTGAACAAGGTATCATGGGATAGTCCCACTGGACGCCTAGTTATGGAAATAAAAGCACCTAAATCCAAGTTAATGGATTTGTGGATGCTTCAAATCATGGCTGGTCTATTGGTTGCCGTTGGACTGCATGCCCGCTGCAGCAGCGGCTTCCGCATTCTGCTGGGCGAGAAGAGCCTTCTGGTCGGCCTCGTGGAAGACACCCTGGAGAACATTCTGCTCATCGGCACTAAGAACCTTGGTCAAGCTCTCGTACAGCTGAGGCTGCTCGGATTGAAGGCCTAGAAAGATGTTAGTGAATGTGTAATCTGGAGAGATACTGGGGATTGACTTACTCAGGAAGACATGCTTGAACATGCCGTACGGCTCGACCTTGTCCAAGGGTGTCTCAAGGAGACTCTCCTCATCAAGTTCATCATCATCGTCATCAGCGAAAGAGCCGAACTTCTGGGCCTCTTGGTTGAGGAACTCGAGGTAGGCAGCACTCTCATCGGCAACATCGTCGTCAAGGGCACCTTCAGCCTCATCCTCGTTCCACTCAACCTCACCATCCCAGTCATTCTCCTCGTCATCATCATCGTAATCGTCATCAAGGGTAAAGTCAGACTCCTTGGTGGCTTCCTCACGCACTGTAAGATATCAGTTAGAATATTATTCAATGAGGGGGTAAAGCGATACGGTAGACCGTATACATACGTTTAAGCGCAGCAGGCAGGGTCTGGAAGAGTCTTGTCACACCCTGCAACAATCTCGGCCAACCCTGCTGAACACTGACTGGAACATCACCCGCCTTCATAGTGAGGAGCGAGCTGATGGCAGCAATAGACAGCTTCTTATCGTGGACACGACGGAAGTTGTCGATGTTAGAGAACCAAGTGCTGAAGAACTTGTTAGTCCAGCCCTTGGCCTCGAGAACCTGAAGACTCAGGACGGGGTTATAGTAGATGGCGTTGATGACCATCTCCATCAGGTGGATGCGGTAAGACTTGGTGCGAGCCTCGCCAGCATCAATAACAACCATGGCCAACTCAATGAACAATGGAATGTATTGGTCGATGTGACCGCGGAGGTTAAGCATGAGGGTCTCGGCAAGCTTGCAACCACAAATGCGGTCAACACCGCCAACCTTCTCGTCACGGAAGATATCCTCAACCATGCCGACAACGGCGCCAAGGTAGGCAGGGTTCTGAACCAGCATATCAGAGCCGTAGGCGACATAGTTGTCAAGAGCAGGAAGCATGTCCTCAAGGTACAGCTCAGCACCGGCCTTGAAGGTCTTGTGGATCAGCTCAAAGGCTTGCCACATGGTGGGTGAGATGTTCTTGGAGGCGAAAGTACAGCTGTCAATGATCTCAAAGACTTCGTTGTACAGATCGTAAAGCTTGTTCTCCAGGGTAATGCTGATAACGGGCATCAGGACGGTTTCCAAGTGCAAGAGAACATCTGGGGTGCTCTCCAGAGTAAGAATCAGAGTGCCAATAGTCTGCAGAACACCCAATGCAGTGATACTCTTGTCATCCAGGAAGTCGCCATATCCATCATCATCACCACCCTTAGCAGCATTGCGCTCCAGGAGCTCTCCAACAATACGCATGTAGGTATCACGGAGCTGCTCACTCAGGGCAACAGCGAAAGGAGTAAGCTCTGCGGAGAATACCTCAACGAAGTCCTCCATGACGTTAGCCAAGGCATCAACATCGACCTCGTTAGCCAGCTTGAGAAGCTGCTGCATGATCTGAGGAATGTTTTGCTGCATCGAGGTGCGAATGATGTCGTGACGGATCAAAGGCTGAAGAGCGAGGGCGGCCTCAACTCGGACAGGCAACTCAGAGTCGGTCATGGACTCCAGAATGTTGCGGTAGATAACCATAAGGTTGTTAGGGTCCTTGAAATCAAGCTGCTCGAACTTCTCCAAGGTATCGCAAGCACGCGCACGCAGGAAACCGTGGGGGCTGCGGAACTCGGGGAAAACGTGACGAACGAAGAAGTACTCGACCTGGTCGGCAATTGGGCTCTTCTTGCCCAGAATGACAGAGGCAAGAGATCCAATCATGCGAAGAGCACCCTCCTTCTCGCGGGGCTGCTTCTGGTCTTCAGGAGCGGACTCGTACTTGCTGACGACACTGTTAACAAAGGTCAGAATAGAGAAGGTTTGCTTCTTGCGGTTCTTGGTGAGGGAAACCAGGAAGTTGGTAGCGGCGACATCGGGAGCCGAAACCTCCTCGTAGAAGTTCAACTTGCGGTGCAAGTACTCTGATGGGTCATCCTCGAACAGCTCAATATCCTCGTCGGTCTGGCACAGGATGGGGAAGACGAAGTGGGCGATCAGGTTCTCCATGTGCGGCTTGAGGTGGTCCCACATAGCCTTAGGCTTGACACACTCCTCCATGAAAACCAAGGTGTAAGAAATCGCGGAGTTGCTGAGCCATTGAGACTTGGAGACCCACTTCTCGATCTCCTGCAGATATCCCTTGAGAATTTCGGGGGCAAAGGTGCTGATGAAGGTTTTGGCGTAGGGGGTGTAGTCGGGAGTAGAGGGCTTCGACATGGTGGTAGGGTTACCGTAACTAAATAAGGACAAAAAATTAGAAATCGAAATAACCTTGTCAGTCGGATATATCATACCGGACGAAGAGACGGTTCAAGTTGGCATATGACCACTTCTTGCACTTCCACCAGTGGTTCATCTCCCGCTCCTCCTTCAACTCGCTCATAGAGTTAGCAGGGGGTGTCTTGGAAATGATTCTGAGGAACAAGGTGCACCAGTCCACAGTAGCCTGGTGGGTCTGTAGGGAAGGAGAGAGTTCGAACTATAAGAATTGTCTGTCAGTATTTCTGTTTTCCTCCCAAAAAGTCTCATCGACGAATGCGATCCACCCACGTAAATGGCGTGCTTGTAAGCCTTCACGATAATTCGAAGCATCTCCGCCGCCTCCAAGCTCTCCTCATCGACCAACTTCTGACCGATACTCAGCAGCTGCGGGAAAGAGTGTTCCACGATCTTATCGAACTCCTCTCGCTTCTCCCCAGCCTTAAATCGGTACACCCGGCAAATGGCGAGCAAACATTGCAGACCAGCGTAGACGGTGTTCGCATCGTTGGTTCCAAGCAACTGAAGGGTGAGGTCCAAAAATCCGGGCCACTGTTCGGGGAAGTCGTTCTGCAGAATCTTCTGGAGGAGAGGAACCAGCTGGGCGCGGACATTGGGCGGAGTGGAGGCCAAGGCAGGGATCAGTCTCTCACGGAAACTGGGCTTCTCGGCTTCAGGGATCGAGGGCCGCTGGGGGTTTTCTTCGATAGGAGCCCATCCTCGGCTGATACGGTTCTTCAAGTAGACACCGGCTAGGAAGCGGGGTTAGCGATGATGTTGTGATATGTCGACCACCGATACGAGTCGTTGCTGTCGTTCATAACCACGAGTGATGGGACATAAGACACACCGGAAAGCTGAACGGCATTGTTCTGTTCTCCTTGCAAGATATCCAATAGCGCATTGATAAAACCGGGCTGAGTCTCGGCCTAGAAAAATAGAGGGGGTAAAACGGTCCCCCCACGAGGTCAGTCTCGAATATTGAACCCCACCATCCAGGGCTTATAACGTACATATTTGAGGTCCAACTCCGCCTGTTGGCGATTGCTCGCATTCGAGTCTAAAGTAGACTGGATGCGGTCTCGAAGGGCCGTGACATCCATCTTTCAAACCACCCCAGCGCCAAAGAAAAAAAAAAAAAAAAAAAAAAAAAAAGCTCAAAGAAAACTCCAAGCAAGGAACTCCGTAGGAGGGAGGATAGGAAAGCGGAGAGTGGGTAATAAGGGACAAAATATCCAGAACAAGTCCCAGAAACCAAAAGTGAATCCAAAGAACCCAAAAAGATCCAAGGAATTCAAGGGGAAGAGAAGAAGGAGGAAGATAATTGTTTCTTGGGATTTTCTCGGGCGGTCGCCCCGCAGCTAATCAGCGCACAACCATTTCTGCGAACTCCACCTTTTCGGCCATACTAATTATACTAGACTTCTATATAGATTATACACAGTATAGATTCAGTTTCTTCTATTATTTCTATTAGAATGACAGGTTAAGATTAATTTATCTTTACGTAGTGACTACATTCACCAAGTCTCAGATTAATCCTTACTGGTTTCATGCCTGATTCGACATATTCGCGTATCGTATTGGGGGTCATCGATGCATTATGTCATTCCTCACTATGTATTTTTTTTTCTTTTTGAAGTTTTCTTTTCTCACTTGTAGCTACTAGATTCGCAGTAAATGGTGGACTGCAAATGACACAGACCAAATGATCTCTAGAGCTCTCAGTCGATGACACACCCCCTTCAAGGCCGCTCACATGTAGAGTGAGGCGGCAAAAATCACATCCCGCTTGATCATTTCTTGGGCTCGTTCCATCTTGATGTGCAGAGCTGGATCTCCAATCAGCTTGGCTGCACTCTTGACTTCACGGCAAGTCTCATCAAGACGAGAGATGCAACGGACAAGGCTACCTTCCATCACATCGGTCAGATCGGCAATCCGGCTAAATGGCATGCCCTTGGCCCATTCGTAAACCACTTCGGTAAGAGCAAATCGGATCGGGTTGGAAAAGTCGACATGCTCGTCAGATTTCTGAGCGACCCCATGCAAGGCCTGGCATCTATTGACCCGCTCGCCGATTTGGAGGATCGCTTTCCGGCCCTCCTCAAGGCGGGGCGTAAGACTAGGCACTGAGTCGGTCCGATCCTCAAACACAAAGCAAGATAGCAGTGCGACTATCTCTTCGGGCTCATAATCCGCAAAGACGTTCTCCAGGATCAGCTCAGTCAAGATCAACTCATCCGCTGAATTGACTTCACAGGCCACCTTTCCTTTCAACATTACACGGGCCTCGTCGTCGATGAAATCAAGCGCCTGCAGAACTCGGATGCGCTGTTCATAGTCTGGAAGCAATTTGAGGCTTTGATCAGACATCTGTTCGTTCAGATCCTTGATCAGCGCTTTGAGTTTCCATTCTTCACCTGCCAGTTGGAACTGTGTAGAAAGCGCAAAAGCACGATATTAGCAATGGTCAGCCGTATTCCAGGGATACACTTTCAACGTACATGTTTCGCAAAGTCGGGGCACGAAGGACTCAAGCAATCTTTGATGATATCCACCTGAGCCTGTCGATGATCCAGAATTTCCTGCGTTTTAAAGTCGTTTACCCGATCCCAGTTGTCCTCATCCCAGACCTTGCTATCCCATGATTTGGTGTATTTCAACAGTTCGTTATTAGCGAATCTCGTTGCCACTATTAAGATCCATTGTAAGTATTTCGACGCCGTGCATTTCTCAAAAAAATATATTTTAAATTCGACATACCGTTCTTGGCACTCAAATGCGACATTGATTCTGTAAACTTGACAAATGTATGTGTGATACATTCGAGATCGTCCAGCAGAACCTTGACCATCTTGAGTTCCATTGATTCAACGGTCGATGGGAGAGGCTGGAAATATGGCCGGAAAATGGGTAGGTATGGCATTTGATCGCCAATCTGCTGCGTGTTGCCGATGGTACCAATTTCAAAGACATCAAGCGCGGTAAGTTTGACTGTCTCTTTAGGGTTATCTGCATTGGGGATTTCAATTGTAACGGGGCCTTCTTTCACCAAAACACCAGCAGTGCGCAATCCATTCTAATCAGAGTTAGTGCACAGCCTGGAAGAGGGAATAAAGATCAATTGTTCGACCCTACCTTCTTGTAAATGATCAATTTCTTGAGGCCGAATAGCTTTTTGCCATTAGGTGTCGCCAGAAATTCCTGCCACAACATTTTGGTCCACTTTTCCCACTCAGCTGAAGCTTCATAGCACGTTGTTACGTCCACATCACAGATTGCACAGGGTTCTCGGATGAGGCTCTTCAAACTAGCCTCAGAAGCCACGATGCTTTTCTCATGATCTGGCCGTAGAGCCATAGTGGCATTTTCACCAAAGCTTCGCTTGATCATTTCTTCGACCTTGAGAGCTTCCACACGAAGAAGGTTCAAAATCATGTTGTATGTTAGACGGAACTTTGATTCGAGGCGCGTTGGAACACCCAGCATGATAGTTTTCAGGGCCCCAGCGTCGTATGCTCCAGCGGGGCCAGTAGCCAAAGTGATCACGGTTCCCTTGTCATCGAGACCACGGCGTCCTGCGCGTCCTGCCATTTGAGTATACTCACCTGGATACAGGTCACGCCTTTTCGGTCCGCCGTCACTCTTGCGTAGACTGTCAAATACAACCGTTCGAGTGGGTAAGTTGAGACCCATCGCAAAAGTTTCAGTAGCGAAGAGAATTTTGATCAGTCCCTCGGCAAACAAAATTTCAACGACTTCTTTCATGATTGGCAAAAGACCGCTATGATGCACAGCAATACCTCTGCGCACTTGCTCTCGAAGCCGGTTGATTTGGGGAAGTGATCGATCCACAGGGTTGAGTCGATCGAGGGATCTCTCAAAAATCATATGAGTATGGCTCTTTTGTTTGGCAGTGGTGTAGTCTTGGTTGCTCAGAGATTCTGCACTTGTTTCACATCGTACCTTTGAGAAGACGAAACAAACTGCCGGGAGGAGGTCATTTGCACGAAGGTGTCCAAGTAGGTGAACCCAGATGTTCTGATCTTGAGCAGCGCTCGGACGCCCACCGGTACCACCACCGCGGCCGACATTTCCCTGGCCACGTCCCCGTCCATGATGTTGATCTCGGCCTCCACGCTGACCATTGCCGTTCTGACCTGCACGTTGACCATTGCCGGTTTGACCTGCACGCGGTCCATTGCCGGTTTGACCTTCGCGCCTTCCTTCTCCTTGCTGCCCTCTGCGCTGTGGATTGCCTTGTTGCCCTCCTCCCTGGCCACTTCGGCCACCTCCAGTCTGGCCTTCCTGTCTGCGGAATTTATGCTTGTTTCCGGACACGATATCGTTGGCTGCCTTAAACCCACTTTCAAGGAATCTCTTGTTCCTGTCAATAATCAGGTGTTTTTCCTTGCCCGTCCATAGGTAGTGCTCCAAAGGAACAGGCCGCTTAGGTGTTGAAATCACGTAAATGTTCTTCTTCTTTATGCTACCGACCCATGATGAAAATTCCATGGTGTTAGGTATGGTCGCAGACAGAAGGATCATCGTAATTGTATCTGGAAGCATGATAATAACCTCTTCCCAGACCACACCTCTCTCTGGGTTATTGATGTAATGTACTTCATCGAAGATGACATACTCAACATCACGAATCAGATCGGCACCCTTGTAAAGCATACTTCGTAAAATCTCGGTTGTCATGATTAGGCAGTTCGCCTCCTGGTTGATCTGAACATCACCCGTCAGGATACCCACATCATGAATATTCGGGTCATTTTTGAAGTCGCGATATTTCTGGTTACTGAGTGCTTTGATAGGGGATGTGTAAATGGCTTTGGTCATGTGTTTCTGGGCCAGGGCGATGGCATATTCAGCCACAACTGTCTTTCCAGCTGACGTGTGAGCACCAACGAAGACTGAGTCTCCGTTTTCCAGATGGTAAATAGCTTGCTTCTGGAATGTATCCGGCTCGAAATTCCATGTTCTAGCCATAGACGGGACGAGGTCGTAAAAGTTATCCATCGGCTTGTTCACATCCACCATATGCGCCCACTTTTTCTTGTCTGCCTTAGGAAGCTGTGCCCATGGACCGTGCGGGTCAAGCGAAGGGTATTCGACAGGTAGAAGCGCATCGATCTCTTCTTGGTCATCACTGACCAAGGACTCGTCCGCGTCAGTTTTAGCACCCGTGGCGACTTCGTCCGACTGAGCAGGCTGCTCGTCATCTTCGGCTTTGTCGCTTTCCTGCTCGAGCATCTCCTGAACTCGAGCCTCTTCGTCCGACTTGGTCTTCTTCTGGTCGAAATTCATTCCACGGGCAAATCCAGGAGGCGTTGTCAAAAGTCCACCAGCAGATCCAAACTCGATGATTCGGTCCAAGCCAGTTTTTTTCTTAGAGGGTCGAGGTTGTCCTGCCCAGTCGGGGCCGAGCTCCTTCTCTGCGATTGCTTCAACTTGATCTACACCACCCGGCGCGAAAGGCACTGAGCCAGTTCCTCCTCGAACGAAATCCGCGCGCGACGCGACCTGGCGTCGCATCGAGGTAGAGTTCTTAGCATGGGCGCGTTCGGCGGTGATTGTGACATCTTTGTAGTCGGTAACTCTGCCCTCAAGGCCTTCTCGGATGAATCGGGTTTCGGAACGTGATTGGGTTTGGTCGAGCTGGAAGAGTTGAGACGGATCCTCAGCGACGCTCTTGACGCTCCATCGCCTAAGTAGAAAGTGTGTTAGTTGTGTGGACAAATTTTGCAGGGATCAAATCTCACGTCTGAAGCTTATTGAGCCATTTTGGACTGAAGGTAGTTGGCGGAGTCAGGAATTCAGACTCCAGGTTTTGTAAAGCATCTTCTTTAGACGGAATGATTTCACGAGACTTGTGTTCATGAGAGCCGCTTTCTTCTTCGGCGAGCTTAGCCTCAAAAGCTGCAGGGTCTAACGCCTGGGCTCTGAGGTTTAGCTCTTCGAATGCTGCAGCTAAAGAATCATCCATTGGGGGTTTTTGGATGCGATTTTGGTGAGGTGTGATGGGTGGGGGAGGTGGAAGGAGGAAGGTAAGGCGACGCACAGATAAAGTAGTTCCACGCGTTGGTCTCATCTGCCCAATGTTGTGATTTCCTTTTTAGGTTTAGCCCCTCCCCACAAATCGCTGCCTAGCTAGTACTCTTGCATCTATCATAATGTTTTGAATTATGCTCTGGAAAGAGCTCTGGTATACCAGATATAGTCAGTCCGTTAAAATAAATAATTATAGCTTCCAGTGTTCTCGCTGTTCTCTAAAATGTGCTACAAACAACAGTCTGAAAGGTGCAGGTAGGAGAGTTGGGCAGTGTATATGGATGCGTGGGAATACGTGATAGAGTCGTCGCTCTAATAATGCTATACACGCACCCCACTTTCAAGTTCCAGGATTGTTCTATATTTGTGTAGTAATGTGCAAGCATACTCCTCGAATAAAATAGTCTTGAATAACTGTACAAAGCTGAACAATCTCATCATTCACCACATTGGGGTTCAGCATCAATTCGTGATATTTTGTGAAAAGTACTAGAATTTGTATGGAGTGAGTCCAACACCGAGCTTCAGGCGGTCACAGTGTTTTCTGGCAGTATATCGCATTGACGTCGTGTAGGCGGTGATCACCCCCAAGGTGAAGAAGTAGTAATTCATTAAATGTTTGACCTTTTGATGCTACAACCTAAGTACAAGTGCATAGATAGGTACCCATGATTTTACATATTTAGTGCGATTCACAAGAAGTCTGGCTCAGGTAACCTGGTATTAATATCATGACACTATGTAACATTTAAAACATAACACATAGGAAAATTCAAAAATATACCGAGAACTAAAAAAATGTTGTCAAAGATGTACATTAAAAATATCATTTGCATTGGAACTTTTGTACCAGGACCAGCCATCAAAAGGACTGTGCAAAGACATGTGATAGAATGGCTAAAGGAACATACCCCCGAGCGCCAGAAGAAAATGCAACAGATCAATAAACGCCGGGTCCAGAAGTCAAGATATCACAAGGTAAAAGAGAGACCTTAATAGCATGGAGGCATAGAAAAAGGCAACTGGTCCAGGTTATCTGCTCAAGTGAGAGAGGGTTTTCCTTAGAGTTAGTTTTGCCTCGACATGATCGAGGATTCAACGGTATGAGAATGCTGGGAATGTTCGTCGGTCATGAATATTCAGTTGGAATTCAAAAATTCCCTCCACTGTGGCAATGTACCTGTTCACTGTGGTCAGTCACAACATATATATATATTAATAAGAAGAAAAGGGCAGATAAGACGTACAGGGTTCTTCCATCAGCGCCCCAACCCAATCCGGCTGTGGCGTCTGCCTCATCGGCACCAGAGCCATGAATCAAGCTCCGATCAGGAAGATCGTTGATAATGTTTCGGATCCACCGAGGGGAATGGGCCTGTTCAAATCCAAGAAGTTGTTGGCGATGACGCTGTTCCCTTTCATGAGAGGAGCGGTTATGTACCTCACTTGGTATCTGACGATGGCGTCGCATACGCTCGACCGCCAGGTTAGCTCTGAGTTCATGGGTAGAGAGACGAGATGTATCGTATCTCCTTTCTGCTGCGGTCTGCGGTCGTTCAGTCCGCCGGGGTGTTGAGCTCGATCGTTGAGAACGAATTCTGGCCAGGGCTTCCGAGCGGGTGCCGAGGTCAAGCATTGAAGAGGGCCCTACTGCTTCCGGTGGTCTAGGACCTGACCCATCCTCATGGCTGATAAGATCTGGATCAGCACCCCGGGGGATAGCATCCGTTGGGGTGGACTGGAACTCGGACGGTGGTGACACTGTCCAGCTTACAGAGACCATTGGCTGCCGATCATGACTAGGGTTTCCAGCTTCCAAAGATCTATTTCCTTGAGAAAGGACCACTGAACTTTGACGCCTGGCATGATAGGACCGTTCCAAGGTACCTGTACCTGACCTAGTGGTGTGACTCAAACGCGGAGGCGGGGGTGGTGGGGGCGGGACGAATAATTCATCATCATCTTCTTGCGCGATGTCAGAAGAGTCAAATGAATGCGGGGGTGGAGTAGGACGGGAGTTTCGAGTGGTCCCATCTGTGGAACCATGATGTCGCGTGCGAGCCGCAGGAAGAGGGGGATGCAGAGCTGCCCTGACAGGCCGCTCAGTTAGACCTTCTTCCAAATTTGAAGTCCAACGCGCTGTGTTGAGAAATTCCATAATCAACCTCTCTCGTTCAGTGAGATCCTGGATTAAATTTTCTCGTAGCGAAGAACGTTCAGCTTCTCCAAGGCCACGGCCATTGGGAGAGTCGTCACCACGGATTCTTAAGCGTGGAACTGGCGGGGGTAGGATTGGATCATCATCTTCCATTGGCTGTCCGTCCGATTCATCATCTATGGATTCAAGGAGAGCTTCTTGTAGAGCCGGATCATCAAGCTCTAATCGGAGTATTTGTCTCCGCATGAACCCCTGCCGAACGTCCGCAATCCCGGCTCGACCGTGGCCCTCGAGCCATACTAGCAAATCCCATGGTTCTGGCGAGAAGGTCATACAGCGCACTGTGCCACCTTCATTGCAAGGCCTAGATCCGAAGAATTGATAAAGCACTGGATCTTCGTCACAATCTGTGCCCCCAGCTGTCTTGCGGATGACTTCGACATCCAGGACTGTGATGACGCCAGATTGGGAACCAATGGCGCAAAGATGACTCGATGGTGAAAAGGCAACGGTAAAGCAGCATGCATCATCGGCACGGGCTCCGATACTTATTTCAATGCATTGAAGCATTTCCCACTCCCATCCCGCAAGTTTGCCACCTCCCTCGATAGATATGGGGGATCTCCAGTCGCGCAGAATCCGATAGAAGTAGACTTTGTTCTCGTCTCCTACTGCAGAGAGAATCGTTTGGTCGGGTGAGATAGTCGCATAGTTCATGCATGTTGTATGTTGGAAGATTTTGAGAACTTTGGATCGAGTTAAGGAGTAAACTGTAACAGTTCGGTCATTGTTACTGTTTAATATGCGGTTAGTATATATCTACTAAAACGTATAGCTCCATCCGGGAATATATACCTTAAGATCATCACATCTTCATGGGAGGTGTTCTGGCCATTGTTTGGAAATCTGTGAATTGTCACAGAGTTCACAATAGTACCTCCAAACTTATGTATGATAAGTTCAGGTAATGATTGCCTTCCGGGACGACGTGCCGAGGCAGTATCACTGCTGGAAGTTTCCGGGGAAGGCAATCTCGACGGCGGTTCGAGGTCGAGTGGGAGTGCACTGTCGACATCCGCGGGGCGGAGTGGAGATGCCTCGTCATGAACCTGCAGGCCTCTCTCATCGATCCTGATGTAAGCGCATTCACCGTTGTCCGGCCCACCCACTGCGATCCACCCGTAGCCAGCCGCCAAGCATCGCGGTTCGAAGGGAATGACAGCTATGCTCTCTCGTTTTTGTGCGGCGATATGAATCGCATAGACGATACGATCGACGACAACATAGATACGGTCCGGATCGGCGGTGCTGATGTAGTGGCGAAGCTGTGGGTGGCTACTTGAAAGTTAGATCGATAAACTCCGAGATCGGGGGTTGTCAGGTATGTGGGGAGTGGAGAGAAAGAGAGACAACATACAAGTTGGGGATCCTTAAAGGAAAGAAACGACGCTTATTGGGAAGGATGAGAGACTCGGTCGGGCGATGTCTAAGATCGATAGGTAAGTGAAGGCCCAAATGAAACGGGGGAACAGAGAGAAGAGAGAGGGGAAACACGGGGACTCACAAGAGCGAGTCCGAGGTCATGATGAGCAGCTATGCCCGCGGCGACATTGTCCGATAAGAAAAGGGCAAATACTGAGAGCACCACTCAGACCCGATCGAGCTTTAGGGAACACACGAGTGAAGCTGAACTTGAAGTACCCAACCCCAAAGTCGCATGCACCTCTTGCAAACTGATGACGTAAGACTTGGGTGGAGCTGAAGGCCGAAATGGCGAATGCGGTTCCAATTAAACAGAGTGTAAGAAGGGCGCCGGTTGCGATAGGGAAAAGTGGAAGAAGAAAAAAAAGAACTATTGAAAGTACAGGTCAAATTCTATCCATGAACTGTGATGTGTACTGCGGAGGTAGTTGCGTCTGATTAGAAATTGATCTCACGGTACAGAGTACTATTCAGAGAGAAAAAGAAAAAGAAAAATTGAGCACCATTATCTGAGCTCTATGACAGCTTAGTTTTGCTAATTTGACTTTACATCTCAAGCCTCATAGGGTCTACCCTAATTTACTCCAGATTACTCCAGTCGGAGTGATTCTATGCCGTCATGATCATTATCTTGACCATCGTCGGTTTCCTAATGGAGGATTAAGGGTCACACGACACTCTCTAGCTGGACTCTAACCCCAGAGACAAGGAAGGCAACACAGAGATATCAAAATCAGCTGGGGATACGAGAAGTGGAGCATTGAATACATATTCTAAGAGAGAACTATCAAATTCTAATACTTTGAGACTTCCAAGGTTACAAGTATGTAGTGTTGGCAATTCCAGTTGGCCATAGTTAATTCTAGTACTCTGTGGTATAATATATAGGGGCCCGGGGAAAAATTATGCGCAGTGCATACTACAGGCAACCTCGGGAGTTAAGGTCCATATAACATTGCATCTAATCTACTATCTACATACTAATCCTGGACTATCTGAAATAAATCCCGTTAATTAATTCCACAAGGTCCACCAATACTAGATCAATTGGAAGTTGCTCGAATCCCCTGGTCAACTCTATACCAACGTCGAACTGCGATCATCGGCATAACCCGGGCGGTGAGCTCGGCCTTCCGGCAATGTCCCGTGATTCCATAAGCTTCCAAACTGTGCAAAAACCTTTCTCTCTTCTTCTCCTTCCTTTCCTTCATCTCTATCTCCAACTCCTCCCCTTTTTCATACCTTCATCACTCTGCGGCTGAGTCGTATTGGGTGATTTCTTTTTTCTCTTTATTGTATTACTTAATTTAACTCACAATGATTTCTTCTCGCATTTCTCGCGCGGTACGTTCGGCCTCCTTGTTTTCTCGCAATTGAGAAAAACTTGTCACGCGTCGCGAACAACACTAATTAAACATCTATAGCTCCCGCGCACTGCTTTTGCTCGCGTTCCTTCCTCCAGAGTCCCCGGCGCTGCTTTCCGCCGATGGAACTCTACTGAGGGTGGTGAGGAGAAGGTTAAGGGCCAGGTCATCGGTATTGATCTTGGTAAGTTCTCAATTCAATCCATTTCATCATGTCAACCAACATGATTCTAACATAATTGATGATAGGTACCACCAACTCCGCTGTTGCCGTCATGGAGGGCAAGACCCCTAAGATTATTGAGAACGCCGAGGGTGAGTAAAAATTTTTACACCTCAGAATTCGTTTTGGCAGCTCCCGGGAAACCTGGTCTTGGCAGTACTACGAATTGCAGGAATCAACCCGGAAGCAAAACAAAGGAAAATCTTGTCTAACAAATCAATTTAATAGGTGCCCGTACTACCCCATCAGTCGTTGGTTTCGCCCAGGATGGCGAGCGTCTCGTCGGTGTTGCCGCTAAGCGTCAGGCCGTCGTCAACCCCGAGAACACTCTCTTCGCTACCAAGCGTCTTATTGGTCGCAAGTTCACCGATATTGAGGTTCAGCGTGATATTAAGGAGGTTCCCTACAAGATTGTCCAGCACACCAACGGCGACGCCTGGGTTGAGGCCCGTGGCGAGAAGTACTCTCCTTCCCAGATTGGTGGTTTCGTCCTCAACAAGATGAAGGACACCGCTGAGGCCTACCTCGGCAAGCCCGTTAAGAACGCCGTCGTTACTGTTCCCGCTTACTTCAACGACTCCCAGCGTCAGGCCACCAAGAACGCTGGTCAGATCGCCGGTCTTAACGTTCTCCGTGTTGTCAACGAGCCTACTGCTGCTGCCCTTGCTTACGGTCTTGAGAAGGAGGCTGACCGCACCGTCGCTGTCTACGATCTGGGTGGTGGTACTTTCGATATCTCCATTCTGGAGATCCAGAACGGTGTCTTCGAGGTCAAGTCTACCAACGGTGACACTCACCTTGGTGGTGAGGACTTCGATATCCACCTTGTCCGCAACATCATTGAGAACTTCAAGAAGGAGAGCGGCACTGACCTGAGCGGCGACCGCATGGCTGTCCAGCGTGTCCGTGAGGCCGCCGAGAAGGCCAAGATTGAGCTGTCCTCTTCCCTCCAGACTGAGATCTCCCTGCCCTTCATCAGCGCCGGTCCCGCCGGTGCTCTGCACATCAACCAGAAGATGACCCGTGCCCAGCTCGAGGCCCTGGTTGGTCCCCTCATCAACCGCACTGTTGACCCCGTCAAGAAGGCCCTGAAGGATGCCGGTCTCCAGTCCAGCGAGATCCAGGATGTCATCCTTGTTGGTGGTATGACCCGTATGCCCAAGGTCACCGAGTCCGTCAAGTCCATGTTCGGCCGTGAGCCCTCCAAGGCTGTCAACCCCGATGAGGCTGTTGCCATTGGTGCCGCTGTTCAGGGTGCTGTTCTGTCCGGTGAGGTCACTGATGTCCTCCTGCTCGATGTTACTCCTCTGTCCCTCGGTATCGAGACCCTCGGCGGTGTCTTCACCCGTCTGATCAACCGTAACACCACCATCCCCACCAAGAAGTCCCAGACCTTCTCCACCGCTGCTGACATGCAGACCGCTGTCGAGATCAAGGTCTTCCAGGGTGAGCGTGAGCTGGTTAAGGACAACAAGATGCTTGGTAACTTCCAGCTTGTTGGCATTCCTCCTGCCCACCGTGGTGTCCCCCAGATCGAGGTCACCTTCGACATTGACGCTGACTCCATCGTCCACGTCCACGCCAAGGACAAGTCCACCAACAAGGACCAGTCTATCACCATCGCCTCCGGCTCTGGTCTCTCTGACTCTGAGATCCAGTCCATGGTTGAGGATGCTGAGAAGTACGGTGAGCAGGACAAGGAGCGCAAGGCTGCCATTGAGGCCGCTAACCGCGCCGACTCCGTCCTGAACGACACTGAGAAGGCCCTGAAGGACTTCGAGGACCGCCTTGACAAGACCGAGGCCGAGACCATCAAGGAGAAGATTGCTACTCTCCGTGAGTTCGTTGTCAAGAACCAGTCTGGTGAGGGTACCGCCACCGCCGAGGAGCTCAAGGAGAAGACCGACGAGCTCCAGACTGCTTCCCTGACCCTGTTCGACAAGATGCACAAGGCCAACAACGAGCAGCAGCAGCAGCAGCAGGGTGAGCAGCAGGGCGAGAACAAGCAGTAAATGCACTGTTAACTCTCAGTCCCCTTACGCTCTCCAACCTCGGGTTACTTGATTTGTGACCCCTGTATTTTTTCTCCTATTTCCTTCTATTTCTTTGTGTTAGAGACTCCCTGATCTGTTATTCCCTTTTTATTCCCTTTTCATTTGGCGGGCATCTTCTACTCGCATGAACTGTACACATACTTCTCAAGGCTTTTTTATCCCCCTTCTTGTTCCCTGGTGTATCGGTGTTTGCTTTAACCTTGTATGATCTATCTCCTTATCTTTTTTACCCAAGTAACTCTGTGGAAGGCACGGTGCCTATCAGAGTATGCCGGGATTGTCTACCATTGTATTTTAATGACATTACGGCAAAAAGGGGGAAGCCATCAAAAAGGACTCAGGCTTTGGCTTCTGGGTGCATGTGACAATAGAAATCGGACCATTCTCCGCTCGTCTTTTTCAATTATTCCTTCATTCTATCTTAAATATTCTATCTTAAGCTCCAAGGGTTGGAACGTTGTAAAACCGTTTATTGCGTAACCGGGGGGTTTTGCAACGGGAGCACGATTTGGATTGCTCTGTGGTTCTGAGAACGCCACGATAGTCAGACCCCAAACCCACGTCTTGACGACAAATAAGAATCCAGCGCGGCTGTATGTCTTCTCATCCGAATGCAAGCCTTCCTCTAGTGTGCTACATCACCGTGCTCACACCCCAAACATCAAAAGTACATACTTTTCCCATTCTCACCGAAGCGTGCTTGTCAAACCTGAAAAAATGATAGGTCGGAAAACCTCCCTGTCATCGCGAGGTCTAATCTTGGACAGAAACATTGAATGTATCTGAATTCATTAGCTCGAAACCCCGTTCTAATTACATTCTGACCAATCCCAGTGAATCTAAGCAAGCAAACCTAGTGATCCCCCCCCCAAAATCAAGCACAAAAATAAATCTAGAATAAATTAAATTTAGATTAAAAACATGAATCATTTCTCTGATGTCTGATATGACCTTTGGAATAAGAGGAAACATCCTGGAAAGCTAGTCTACAATCTAGATGGACCAATCGCCTCTAAAACCTCGATTCCTTGCATGAAACGGCTGCAGCCAGGCGTCAGAGCTCTGGTTTCCCCTTTCCCTGCCAAGTGATACCATACTAGTAAGAGATAATCCAGAACGGAGTGGATATGAGCAATAGATTCTTACTGGATCGTGACTAGTTCTCGGTCGAGAACGGGGCGATGTGATGCGATGGAACGGCGCCTATCATTTGTTTGTGGACGATTTCATGGAGAGACATTATCAAACGGTGCTATAAGCGACTAGGTAGTATGCTCCGAGGTACAGTTCAGATGTAGTGACAAGGTCAAGTTCTAGAGCTCGGTCTATTTTAATAAATCTGTATATCACAATCACATATAATTAAAAAAATCTATTTTTTTGTCTTATTTGTTCCAATGTTAACATTGATTAGACTTTCCTGGGGATTGACTTGTTTTTTCTCTCCATGTACGTTTTCCTTCTCTTGCATTCATTCTTAACTATAAACAGGGATAGGACACGAGCCATGCAGACATACTTTCTTGCTGGACCAATCTGCACTAAGAGCGTCGGTGACAGGACCTAAACAGCGGTGCAGCCTTCCCTGCAGCGATGCGGTGGGCAAATGATCGTTGTACACACCAGTTGGGCTATCAAGTGGGGCTTTGGCAATGATGATGTTTGTTCATTACGAGGCCTGAGATCCTGGAAGGGGGCCCTATACTCCCAATAGATTTTTTCTGTCTCTCGGACTTCAGAATATGATGGTTTTTTGTGGGGGGTTCCATATTCCAGGACATTCGTGTTCCGTAATGGCCCATAATTTCCAGTGTGGGAACTGCCCCTTTTCTACCCCTAGAGAACATGGAGTAGAGTCAAGCTATAGGATGGGTATTTGGACTTAAGTGCTTAGTCTATCCTATGAAGTACACTTAATTGAATCCTCAAATCATCCATCTGGGATTTTTCTAACCACATAACTTTACGATCATTCGTAGATCATTTGTCTTGTGAGACCATCAGCCTTAGCGCGCCCCTAGTGCTGTGTGTATGATTATTTCCCATGTCCCCACTCTGCGATTCCCACTTTTTGCTTTTTTTTTTTTGCCTGTAAATTTAAGTCCAGTCAATGGTTCCTCAGTTTCAAGTCCTATTTAATGAGGGATGGATAATTAAGGGGTTAAGTGCTACCTACATATCATATACTGGAGTACTCCAGTACTCGATTGAAGTGTACTCCGTTGAAGTTGACGGATGAGTACGGAGTACCTAACAGCCAATTTCCCGTCAAATGCCCAGGTGGATTTCTAGATTTTCCAGATTTCCAGATTTCAGATGACATCGTCATTGCTATTCGTCTATGTCATTTACGGAGTACAAATTGGATTATGCCCTTACCGCCATGAAGAGTCCCACCCCCTTTATTAGTCTTAGTCTGTAATGGAGGTGAATTATGGGATCACAACACTCCAGGACCCATTCAATTCAATAGATTGATGCCACAGACAATAATAATCTAACTTGGAAGTGTAATGCAGAACCAGTTGAACATGAAGCATCCAATTATGAAGGATAAGAGTCGTACATATGCACATAACCGTGTAACCCCACTGAAGGTGAATTCAGGTTCAGGTTCAATGTGAGGTCAACATTACCTTGGAGATCAAGTTTACTTGATCATGATGATTCATGCCTAGATCACTCCAGACGTTCAAGTTGGGTGCATACCACACAGACCTTCAGTACCCGAGATCTGAATCAATAGTCCTCCCAAGAAGTCAGAAGGACCAAACACTGTTCCAGCAGCTTCGACGTGGTCCCATGGAACCGCTCCAGGGTCAAGTTTCCCCTGTGTTACATAATGGGATTTACTGGTGTTTTTGGTGGTTTTTGTGGTTTTTTTTGTAGGTAATTTCTGATTCTGTCAAAAAGGGTAGATCGTCGATGGGTCATTGGTTCCGGAAAGATTTGTACTTCTAGCTAGTGCCCAGGTGGGAACTTGAAATTACAATCGAATCTCCGGAGCCGCCTTTCTTCTTCTTAATGAAGTTTGATGAAAACTGTGATAGATCAACGGAGGCGTTTTTATCCGGACGTATTCCGTTTCAACCTTTCTTTTTCTCCAATGAGAAGATGAAGGAATTTGTTGAGTATAGTTTATTTTTATTTTCATTTTTTTGTTATTATTTATTATTTTCCAATTTGGGTGACTATTTCAGGTTCTGTGCATACTGGAGTATGAGATAATTAGCTCTAAATCTTGGAATCTGCCAGTGCTGGACCTTGGTTAGGGTGCTTCAATCAGGTCAAATCAGGTACATTGTCCTACTGTACCCAGGTACATGCTCCCGAGGTGATGTACTCCGTAATGGAGCACACAGATTTGAAGGCTTGCTGTGGTGGGTATTGGTGGGTAAGATGAGGGTCAACTGACTTTTCGTGTTTTTTTTTTGTCACTTTTTATTTTGTCATTATAATCAGAATTATTATTATTATTATTAATTTTTGTGATCTCCAGAGAAATGAAGCAGTAAAAATAGGAATTTACCCAATTAATTGTGTGTGATTTAATTACACTAGCGCCGAGCCAATCCATGGATGTCACTTGGTACCGCCAAACTGGTTTTGCTTCACTTTCAACCTAGGTATAATGATATTATACTAGTAGGATACTGATATTGACTAGAATATGAGATACTACTGTAGAGACTACATCTCCTTACTTGTTGAATGATTTTGTTGATTTTTATTTTATTTTCTATGTGATATTTTTATTTTTTTTTTCTTATAACGGGGGTGCAGCCCAAGGGTCACGCTAGTGGATATTGTCATGTCTTATTTGGTCTTTTTTAGGGGAATTTTCTTTTTTATAATTTTTTTTTTTTACATTTGGCATTTTTCAATTTGAGTATTTAAGAAATTTTGAGTATTTTGAGTATTTTGTATTCTCCATCCGGGTTATTGGATTCTCTTCTATTATTATAATTGGTAGAAGTGGATTGTCAATCCTTCCTTAACTGTCGACCCATAGATCGGAGGAACTGCACTATTTTTCCTCGATTCCCTTTTTCTTCCCTATCATCTACCCTTGGGAGTCATCATCTTTTCCCCTGGTTGAATCCAGTTAATAATTAATAGACCATCGGGGAGGAGAAAAAAAAAAGGAAACATTCACGGTACCTAAGAACTGGAGAAGGGAAAAAAAAAGAAGAAATTATCCATAAGGCGTGAACGTTCTCGAATCAACTTACTCAGACTGCTCAACTTGCAGTCATGACGGCTGCACCACCGGTGCCGCACGCTGTGCCCGAGGGAATGAATGGGGGACCAGGACATATACCTAGTGGTCTGCCTCGGTATCATCCTATCGCCATGAACCCAAACCCACCTCATCCAGCAATGCCACCACCAGATCAAATGGCTCAAAGTCATCACTACCGCCACTATGCACCGCCGCTTTTGCATGATCCGCATGCTGGCCCCCCACCAGTACCGCCAACCCCGAGCCCAACCAACTTGGAACAGATTGAACAGCGGTTAAGGCAATTGGAACACGAGGAAATGAACCGGATGGCAGCTCGAACCCATTTACTGGCAGTTCGGAAACGGGAAGATGAAGAGTTTCGACGAATGACGGAGAGTGCAGAGGCAGAAGAAGAGGTATGGCTTTTCATCCCAAGGTTCAGGCGTACATATGAGCTATTCTACGCTTCATATGGGCCATAGCCACAAATGACGATGATATACTAACATTTGAGGAACAGGACCTTCGAAGACAGCGCAAGCGGATCAAGAGGGAGTCGATGGGCCTGGGACCTAATTCAGCTGGTGACTCGCCGCCATTAAGGCCTACACCACCTCGGCGGTTGTCTGAGACCAGTGCAGCTACCACTCTTGCTTTTTTCAAGCAGCAGAGTCCTCCAGAGCCTCGTCAAGCTCCGCTGCCTCCTGTATCTCAACCCCAACAAGCACCTCCCATGCCCCCTCCTGCTCACCTCCATCATCAACCTCACGCACACCCGTCCCAACAATCCCACCAATCTCATCAACCACACCCATCTCACCAGCCTCACCCACCGCATCATCCTCCTTCACAAGCTCAGCAACACCAAATGGTCGCTCATGAATCTATGAACGGTCCTGGATCTATCCGCCGCAAGCAAAAATACACCATTAAGAACGTCGAAGCCTGGGGCGAGCGTCACGGCCGCCCTGCAGCCCACGACCCATCAGGCCGAGCTCTATGGAAGCGGCCCTCAGACGGCAGCCTGGTTTATCTGACCTGCCCAATTCAAGGCTGCGGCAAATCAGACTTCGTCACGCTGCACGGCTTCATGTGCCATCTGACTAAGAAACACAAAGACCGGACATTAGGCAGCCAATCTCGGGCTCTCGAACTATGTGGCCTTGTATACGACCCCAACGCGCCTCTGCCCCCAGTCTCAGCCTCACACCGAGGCTCAGCCGAGAGTGCATCCGCGATGGATCACGATGGGGAACCAGGCGATGAGCTGGACTCGGACTCTGAGTTGGATGGAGAGGACTCGCCTGACTCGTACCGCGTTAAGACTGAAATGTCCGATCACCCTCTCTCAGAGCACCACGATACCCCGGGCCCACATGATTTGTCGCCCGTGCCCAAACCAGTTCTTCCTCATGGCTTATCAACGAAACAATCTATCTCGTCAATCATTGACCGTACTCCGGAGCCGGAATCAAGGGAAGCTCTTGCTTCTTTACCGCCGTCTGAATCTCTTTCTCAGGGCCCAACTCCTATTCCCGAGCAAACGATTCCGGTGAAGCGGAAATTCGAGTACTCGCCTGAAAAGGAGAACACAGAACCGAAAGAGAGATCCAGATCTGGGACTGAGTAGATTCTGTGATTGACGGGATTTATTCACGTTTTTCTTTTCTTGTCTTTTCTTATCTTAATCACCATATTGGATGCCATCATCATCTATGCATATCTAGCTTGGTCTAGTATGAAAATCATAGCACTTGCATTATTCTCATCAAGCACATGTTTCAAGTTTATTATTTTCTACTTTTCATTCATGTCATTCCTTTGTTTTCTCTGGATACCCTTTTTTTGGATCTGGGTGGCTTGTTGCTTGTTATTTTTGTTATGCTGCCACGTTACCGCACCTTGTTAGATTGGCGGATCCTTGTCTATAATTTGCATTTGCATATTGAGCATACTGTTAATGAGAAATGTCTGGATCTATGATCTAGACTTTAATGCTAAACATTCAAGTTTGAAGTGGATGATTGTCCTGTAGATGTACTTAAGCCCATCATACCATGAGAATCATTAGAGCCGTTGACTATGACCTGCTCATATCGATTGGTTTCTTTACTACTATGTACCTAGTGATAGCGGCCATATGTAACCAGACTTTGATACGAAGCCAAGCAAAGTACTAGTAGTGTCCGCACTTCAAGTTTGTACATTCTTGCAAGTCTATGCAGCGTCTATCAATGTATTTACAACACCAAATCTGAGTATAAACAGCCTTGCCAACAACTCGCAGTCAAGCCCACACATGTGCAGCTGCAATCACTTCTCTCTGACCAAAAGTAAGTGCACCAAGTATCCAGTTCCACCCTTCAACCCATCCTCAAGCACCTCATCACTAATCCTCCAAACCCGAAACTCCCTCAAAGTCTCCCTCAACCAAGACTCAAAAACCTCCGGTGATCGCTGCTGCTGCGCAACAATGCAAACCGTCGGCTTGAGGCCCTGGCCCTCTGTCTCTCCACTGTCCGTATAAGCCGGTCGTAACCGACAAATCTCCGCACAAGTCGAGACAAGAGGCGTGATGAGCGCATCATTATAGATACAATCGCACGAAAGCAGAAGATCAAAGCCCTTATCCTCATCATCAGAGGAGCCCTGAATACATTGTTTCAGTAAAGCCGGCTGATCAAGTTCCCAGTCCAGAGTCGTGAAGGTGATATTTGAGTTTGAGGTTAAGTTTGATACTGCAGATGCAGACGCAGATGCACCTTTCGTAGACCCTTGCTTTTTACTCTTATTCTTAGTGCCACTGCTAGTTTTTGATTTTCCTTTGGATTTGGAGCTGACGTTGGCGTTCTCGTCGAGGTTTGTGCGGAAGTATCGACGGACGTATTCTTGGTCCGTGGCGATGTAGTGCTGGATGGAGGGGGAAAGTGTTAAGGGGATTAGAGCTGAAATGCCGCATCCTAGTTCTGTGACTATGGAGTCTTGCGTGAGGAATGAGGTTGTCCAGAGTGGGTTTTTGGGATTTGAGATCCATTCTGCGAAGAGGGGTGTGATTTTCCACAGGACTGGAGGGAATGTGTTAGTATTAGGAGCTGAAGGCGATGATAATTAGGATGAACGAATAGTTGGTGAAGAAGTGTAGTATAGAGATATCAAGACAGCGATATGAAGGTATACCCGCACCAGTAGTACGCAGCTATGGCACGATACCGATATCATCGGACTAGGCGCGGACTAGGCACGAGTACCCCGTGTACTTCGGATCTCGGATTTAAAGAAATCAGATGATCCCGATGTCCCGTAAGATCAAGTGAGTCCAGACCCGAGCGGAGCCTCGGCTGAGTAGGTGTTCATGGGTCCCTGAAGCAGACAAACTGCGGGGTGCTGCTGTTGAAGTCCGTGCATGGGCGGGAATGGAGGGATTGCAGATCAGGAAGTATAACGAGGAACCAACCTCGGGAGTATGAAAATAGAGACATGACAGATAAAGATAAAAGCAAAGGAAAAGGAAAATCGGAAATGGCTGTGCCCCTCACTTACCGGCTCCAGTAGTCCCCCCAGCACGAGATGAGGAGAGTAAAGTTGGGGATTGGTGGATAGTGTATTCATTGTCTCGAATTGATACATCCACTGTGGCTGCACGAGAATCGATGAACCCCAGATTCCCGGTGGGGATGTCCTGAGTGAAAAGGAGAAAGGATTCTACCTCGTGTTCGGCAGTAAGTATGGACTCGTATTCCAAGGTCAATATTGGGGAAATGCTCGTACCCTCTTCAGCATCGGTGACTTCTTCACCTATTTTGAGGAGATCGGTTATTGAGGGAGACATGATTAATGCTTAGTATGTTCAGAGTGAGAAGCGATGAATTGATGTTGATATTGAAGATCACGTGGATCGTGGCCAGATCTCTTTACACTAACAGCCCCATAATGTCCTCCTCTCAATCCGAGTACCCGATGCCCTCTACTCCATATTCTCTAAAATCTGACCTCTGATCCATGGATACATTCTAGGAACCTAAATCCTGAATACGATCTCTCGCCACTGTTGGGCCCAACAGGTGAGGAAAAGAGTAAAAGATCTACCGCGGATAAAGACTCGACATAACGCCTGTGCACCCACCAAGCCACAATCCACTATTCCACCTTGCAGCTTGCCGCAATATTCCGAATTAAAATTGCCCAGGTGCACTCATATAGGAGAAAGGTACCAGCTTCAAGTCACGAATACGTATAGAATGGATTCTTCTTTCCTTCTGACGACATAGCATTAGAGCGAGGACCCTAGAATCCTCCGTGGAATCCTTCTGACCCATAGTAATCTGCAAGGCTATGATGCCCCGGATGCTTCAAGTGCGTCATTGGAGTTATGGAGTACAATTGAATTGTATCTTCCAAGATTGTGTGTTCTAGGAGTGAAAAAAAAACTGTTTTCTGGGATAACTGTAGATTGAAATCTCGTAATATATGTTATCTCTTCCAATAATATGATCATAAATATTTTATACCAATTATCCATACATACTCGGCCTTAATCAGGTACCGAGCTCCACGGCGAAAGCTTTGCCCGTCCGAGCTTCCCTTGTTTTGCCCCGTCCGCCTTCAAACCCCCCCGGAATTACGCTAACGTCACTTCCTAGTGGCCTTTTCGTTTTTTCTCTCACTTTCCTATCACCCCTTTTTCATTCCATAACCACCCATCATGTCCAAACACGACATGCACCTCCAGCCGCGCATGTCCAAGAAGGGCCCCTTCTCGGTTGAGGCGCCCGGCTACGAACCCGTCGAGGGCGAGACTATTCCTCGCCGACACCCAGCTGCCAAGAATGGTCTCATCCTGCGCCCCTCAGAGGATGTCGGAACCACCTACGAAAACTTCCGTCGCTCCGCTCGTGTATTCGGAAATGCGAAGGCTGTCGGTACTCGCAAGCTGATTAAGACCCATGTCGAGAACAAGAAGATTAAGAAGATGGTGGATGGTGTGGAGCAGGAGGTCGACAAGCAGTGGACTTACTTCGAGCTGAGCGGATACACCTACAAGACCTTCCTCGAGTACGAGCAGCTCTGTCTGCAGCTTGGCGCGGGTCTGCGCAAGCTCGGCCTCGAAAAGGACAGCCGAGTTCACTTGTACGGTGCGACAAGTGCCCACTGGCTTGCCATGTCACACGGTGCTGCATCTCAATCAGTGACCATTGTCACCGCCTACGATACTCTGGGTGAGGAGGGTCTCAAGCACTCCCTGAAGCAAACCGAGAGTGAAGCTATCTTCCTGGACCCCGGCCTGATCAAGTCGCTCCTCCACGTTCTGGGAGACATCCCTTCGATCAAGCACATTATCTACAACACCGATACCGAAGTGAAGCAGGATGATCTAGACAAGCTTAAGGCTGACTACAGCCACATCTCCATACAGAGCATTGAGGAGCTGCGCAAGTCCGGCGAGGAGAACCCCGTCGACCCCGTGCCGCCTAAGCCTGAGGACCTTTGCTGCATTATGTACACTTCTGGTTCCACCGGTCCCCCCAAGGGTGTCCCCCTGACCCACGCCAACGTTATTGCTGCCACTGCCGGTATTAACGAGATCGTCGGTCCCTGCATCAGTCCTAAGGACTCCCTGCTTACATACCTGCCCCAGGCTCACATCCTGGAGTTCATGTTTGAGAACCTCTGCTTGTTCTGGGGTGGTACTATGGGATACGGCAACCCTCGAACTCTCTCCGATACCTCCGTGCGCAACTGCAAGGGTGATATTCGCGAATTCAAGCCTACCATCCTGGTCGGTGTTCCGGCCGTGTGGGAGACCGTGAAGAAGGGTGTCATGAACAACCTGAACAAGATGAGCTTCATCGTCAAGGGCCTGTTCTGGGGTGGAATGGCTACCAAGAACTTCCTTCTGAACAACGGCATTCCAGGCGCAAGCTTGGGTGTCGGCGTTCTTGACGCTGTTGTCTTCAAGAAGCTCAAGGATGCCACTGGTGGTCGTCTCCGCATTATGATGAACGGTGGTGGTCCCATCTCTAAGGACACTCAGAAGTTCTTGTCTATGGCTATTGCGCCCATGATCAGTGGTTACGGTTTGACCGAGACCTCCGCCATGGGTGCTCTGAACGACCCATTGGCCTGGAACCCCGACGCCCTGGGTGATATTCCTGCGTCCGTTGAGATCAAGCTCGTCGACTTCCCCGATGCCGGATACTTCACCAAGAACAACCCTCCTCAAGGAGAGATTTTCATCCGCGGTGGCAGTGTGACAACTGGTTACTATGATAACGAAGAGGAGACTAAGGCCTCATTGACCGAGGACGGCTGGTTCATGACCGGTGATATTGGCGAGTTTGACTCCCACGGCCACTTGAACATTATCGACCGTAAGAAGAACTTGGTCAAGACCCAAAACGGCGAGTACATTGCTCTGGAGAAGCTGGAGTCTGTCTACCGCTCTTGCTCTGTTGTTGGCAACATTTGCGTTTACGCTGCCCAGGACCAGGACAAGCCCATTGCTATCATTGTTCCTGTGGAGGCTGCGTTGAAGAAGCTTGCCAGCGAAAATGGTGTCAAGGGTGACAACTTGGAGACTCTTGTGCATGATGAGAAGGTTCAGCGCCTTGTTCTGCAGCAGCTGCAAAGCTCTGGTCGTGGCGGTGGTTTGAAGGGCATTGAGATTGTCAGCGGAGTTGTTCTGTCTGATGAGGAGTGGACTCCCCAGAACGTAAGTAATCTGATGAACTTACTCTATGATGCGAGAAATAATAACGGTGTATGTTTAGGGCTACATGACTGCTGCTCAGAAGTTGCAGCGCAGGAAGATTGTCGACAAGTACAAGGCCCAGATTGACAAGGCCTACGGCAAGAAATAGATTCCTCCCAAAAGTGATGAGCCGCCTGTCTGAAATCTGCTCAAGATTCTTATGCCATTTGTTTCTTTTCTTTTCTTTTCTTTCTTAACTGTTACCCTCTTGCGCGTTGATTTATGCCATTTGCGACAAGCCTTGTTAATACTATGTGTTCCCTCGCCACGATGTAGACGAGCTAGGTGATGAATTCAGATAATAAACTGTATTAGTCGCTGCATAGTCTATTGTAATTTCATACTCTTATTTCGGTTCGAGTTCCTTAATCCTGAGCTTCATCTAGATGGAGCTCTTTATAGTAGATAGTAGCTGAAGTAACTTGAAGTTCCAGTACAAAGTACACTGTCAAAACTACCAACACATAAAGTCCCACTTAGACCCACGATACTTCAGCCACAGTTACATCCGCAGCAGCAGGAACACCAGATCAACCTCGCTGTGTGGTACAGGTAACCTGCCAGGAACCTCCAGGAACAAGAGATACAGGGCCTCAGGTGTCGATCCCAATACGGTTAGATCGGCATCACCAGGGAAGCCACGTGATATCCCCGGAGCTCCAACCGGCACTTTAGCTTCATTTCTACGTTACAACTAGTGAATAAACACGGAATTCCCATTCAATTCCCCTGAATACCCTCGAAATGTCTCTGTGGAGGTATGAATTCGATCGACTACCCATAATTCAGGTGTATACGCGAAGAGCTAACACATCTCCTCCAATAGCACCTACCGCGGCCTTACCCCGAAAACCCGAGCCCTCTTTGGCGTTGGTGTCATGGCCTGGGCTACCATCGGCCTATGGACATCACCGCAGGTTGAAGACGCACTCGGAATGCACGCTACAAAGGAAGAGCAGGAGGCACTGGACCGTAAGCTTGCAGTGCGGATATCGCGAGTCGGAGCCGATGAGAAGGATGAAACGAAATGAAAGAATTGAATCGAATCGCCACATTTCGGACCCGAGCAGCATACCCGTGCGTTAATGGATGGAATACCTTAGACTTCTTCTAAGCCTGCATGTCCAACCCGGAATTCGAGCTGGTTTGAAAACAAAACATCCGTGCCAGAGGTCAAGGCACTGTGGTTTTCGGAGAGATTGAATCTATGGTCCCAGTCTCTCTACCACTGGAAGTTCATAATGGAGTCGATGGTGTGTGATCTATCCTCGTGATATCTGATCCCCGGTTCAATATGCATATCCATCTGCTTGACACCCACAAGACCGAACAAGCACATCGCCAGCTCACTACTGCATGCGCTCAGACTTCCAAGTGACGCTTGTCGCGACCAATACCAATACCCATAATCAATCCTATATCCATGACCATGTTAATTCCTGTTTGCATGAAGTCCGTGCTAGCGCATGACCTTAACCCTGAAACGGATATGCAGCTACGGTATCTGATCCCCTAATCATTCAATCGCGGTCTCCCCTAGCCTCGTTCAATTCCTAGGGAAAAGAGCGAGAAGGATGAATTCCAAATGCTACGCTGTTACCAGTTGAGAAAATTATTTCTTGGCGAGCCTCGCAGGCGGTGCTTTTAGTCCAGATCGCGATTCCTGCTAGTCGAAGCCGTGAGAAGCCAATGACGGCGCATTTTATTCTCCGGGCTTGATGGGGTCGGAATTGAGATGCGGTTGCGAGCCGCAGATTTGTTGGGTCTTAAGGCGAATTAAATCGTATCAGCTCATGCTGATGCTGATGCATGGGAGATCGATTGATTGGATTAAGAGCGTATGCAATTGCCCTGCAACTTGGTTTACGTCTTGTCTTGGTCGGTGTTTGACTATTGCATATGGGGGTCATAGCAATGGAAAGTTCGGCGCCCCCTGTCTTTCCGTTTTTGTTTGTCTCAGTAGTTGGGTTTTTTTCTTGGACTGGATCATCTTTTGGCGAATGCTATACCAATCTACTCTTATCTTCCACATACTCGTGTGCATCTACGCGTAATGCTAATTCCTCTGACTTTTCGATTCTACTGTTTACCTTCCATCCCGACACTACGTCCAAACTCCAATCCAACTCCCCGAAAGTATTCCTCACGTGCTATCCAAGGGTCTAACCCTGCCTTCTCGTGTCGATAACTTGCCACACCATAACCCAAACCTAGGGAGCTTAGTACCACAGGACCCGGAAGCCGTTGACGTGGAACATCGGAGAAATTCACCATCCCCGCTGGATGGTGGATGACCTGGCTAGCACTGCGTTGGGGATAGGGCCCCTGAAGGGTCAGGATTGATGTACTGGATGGATATTGAGGCTGTATATGTGCTCACGGGCTGCTTAAATGGGTGATCATTGTGATTGCACCTGCGATGTTATCGATTAGGGCTGTGTGGATGATATACTCGGACCCTTTGAGTCCAGCATTGACTCGGAAAAAGTATGAACTCGTGATGTTTTGAGGTATTACAAGGTTGATTTCATACGAGTAGCCTGAAGGCAGTCCTTCTATGAAATGATATTATCAATCTCGAAAGACGGAGGGAATTCGTCAAGCTACAGCCTCATTGGATTCAAATTCACGAGAACTTGATTCTATGATATTTGATACCACCCTGATCTCTTTATCGATCAATGCCTCTAGTTTGAACATTTGAAGATTCCAATCTACAGAGAGTGCTGGCACTGGCACTGGCACTGATGACGCTATCAGAGGTTACGCACAGGATGTTTCCGTAGCACCGACAACCCAGGGTCCAAGTGTGTCTTAAACAACGTACTATGCATATGCCTGTTGAACTAGGATTAATAGTTAGATTCCCGATCACGACATTGTCAACATTTGAAAGAAATAATCATCCCAATTCCAGCTCATATGAAAAACCCTAAGAACTCGTAACTCAATTCCTCTGATAGCTCGTATATCCCAGATAAGAACACAAATACAAATACGAGGATGAGCAGATTATTAATTATATCATATTCAAAATACAAATCCCGTTCGTTACTCTGATTTGATCGGATCTTTAGGCGCCTTGACCTGTTGTGGAACCTACTCCAATGAAGAACCCCTCTACAATCCACCACTGATACTTGCAGAGCTGAGTGGACTCTTCAGATTAGGCATCCATATGATTCCAGATTTAATGGATTAAGGACCTCTGATGCCATTATGCACATGAGACCGTGCTCCTCTCGGCCGGCAACTCTTGTACAACGCACGTGCGTTAGGGCAGCAACAAGGCTGAATTTTGGGATCAGGTGATTCGTATTCGAATGATCGATGATGATGTTTTAGATTCAAGTTCTTGGGTGTTTGATCGCCACTTGGGGGTGTGAAGAAGAAAGTCTACTTTCAAGTTAATCGTATTCAAGTGTTCTTCCCCGGAAGTATAGGATGAAAGTACGAACTATACTCGTGATTATCAGATGATATGTACTCATGTACCTGTACTATTGCCACTATTTACCTTATTTAGCATGGAAAACTATAATTTGATCATTAGTAATATTGACATTGCCGACATAACCTAATTTAACTGTATACAACTGGAATAGAACGTACCTCCACCTAATCAGTCTTCCAAGGTTGAGGTCCTCACTAACTTCTCACAGGGCTAGGATCCTTGTCAATAACAGGTCACCTACACATCGAATCCACCAACGAGAAGGAGCCAGATTATGGTGGTAAGCACCGGAAGTTGCCGAGCCGCAGGAAACCAGAATCACGAGAGAGGGAGGCTAGTCGACTTCTGGTTATAGGTGGGATACAATACACCTATGCCATTTTCTCTACACTGTACTGCCCAGGTGAAATAGACGAGCGATGACTCAGACATCCAAGATCCTTGAAATATCACCTAGTCTCACTTATCACCAGTTGACAAGAATGAACTAGCCCCCAGATCTATCTGCTCAATCAACATGATGACAAAAATGGTCTCCCCACCTATAAGATGGATTATCGCCACTGACGCCCGGGCCCAGCCCTGCATGTATTCGTAATAACCGTAACTGGGCTGAGCTGAGACGCAATAAATCACCTGCGCAAGCACTGTCGATCATATGGCGATCGGGTGAGATCGACAAGGGTTGATTCAGTACCTGGAGTATGTGTGTCATGGCACCAAAAGTCCAATCCAATAGAATCGAGCATAAAGATTCAAAGTATAGGATTTAGCCTTTTCGCCTCGTTGAAGAAATTCAAGTTCACATTCCATACATGTGTCAACCTTCGCTTTCGCTTTAGGTACAATAATGTCATAATGTCAATTACACGTGCTATTCCTAATACCAGTACATTACTGTCTTCATTTAACCCTTGCCTGGAATTACTTCATACACATAAGCAAAGGCATCGTCTTGCTTGGGAGGCCATGAATCCAGATGCATGATTGGTTCTTTCATTGCCCCATTGTGCATCTTGCCTTGTTACCGACCAATCTCGTTTGAAGAGAATTAAGGCCTGCAGGAAAAAGAAACGAGAAAAAGTATCTAGAGTACGAAGTCCAGAAACAGGATATGAAAGAAGCAACTCACCGAAACCGCCACCAGATTAATCGCCCCTGTAACCCCAATCCTTCAATTCCAAGTTCTAATGTCCGCTGACCACAGGGGGCCTAGTATGCATATCAGTCCTCAACTGGACAGTATTAGAAATAGAATCACAAGCTAGAAGAAAGAGGAAAGTGATGAATAATCCATATTGAAGGCAACCCATTTACTTCTCAGGCAGACAGGGACATAAACCAATCAGAAAAAACAAGTACCTAATTGAGCATTTGAACGTAAAGTGGAGAAGATTCAAAGTTCAACGCCGTACTTTCTTATTACATGGAGCCACTTTTCTATTTCTGCTCCTGCGACCTTCCATTCAAACTGGGCCTAACTAATCCCTGTACAAAGCCTGCAATATCCTAGTCAGTGGTGAACTGGACCAAGACCGCAGCAAATAACGGTTCCTGACGGACTAGGCGAATCGGGGAATTGCGGCGACGTTATGGGAGTGCGCAGGCAAACATAGAATTAAGGATTGCAAGTTCTCCAGGGCTATGCCAAAGTTAGATACTAGTAGATGTGGAGGCAACTATGATGCTATTAGAATATGACGGTGAGTAATTATAGGAACAGGTATGCATATCTGATAGTATCAGATGAAATTCATGACAAGAAATAAATAAATATGAGAAGAGTAAAAAAGTCAAGCTTGATAGAGCATATACTCATAGCTTGATACTTGAAACCGGTGGCTCAAGAAAGAAGTAAGAAGAAACCGAATCTCATAACGTCAAGTTCATTATAAAATAATAATAATTCAAAAGAAGAAATTGAAAAAAGGGCCGTAAATCGTCTCCGCCGTTCTGCACTGCTCCGTAAACCCCTTTCCCAGTACTGCGGTAATGAAATTGCTCATAGCATAAAACAAGTCATTTGAAAAAAGAAATAAGAAAATAAGAATCAAGTGGAAAAACACAAGCTTAGAATGATGGAAGATAGAGGAAAAAAGAAATAATAATTCTGAAACTCAATACCTAAGTGCATAGGCTATGCGAGTTCTGAATCGGGTCGTAACGGCCATAGGTCGAGTAAACCGGATCGTAACCACCAGTACTGTGACGATGATGACTAGAAACACCGGTGAAAGGATCTTGATAAGGATCACTTTTGAGTGTATCCATAGGATCCATAGTCCCCTCATTCATCATGTAATGATCAAAGCCCGATGACGATGAAGACGAGACAAGAGGACTATCACTTAGAGGTGAGTGCTCAGCTGTCTGCATCTGGCGATAATCCGTTCTGCCGTACGGAAGCGCCCCTCGGTGAGTCGAGTCGTACATCAGGAGGTGTGAACGTGCAGACTGACCCATTGCGTGAGGGAGGCCGCCACCATTTCCATCCCCACTACTTCCATCCGGTCCCATGCTCGCCGTACTGTCACGTCGTCCGTCCTTGTAATGTCCAGGCGAACGGCCTCGTACAACCATTCGGTCGGAGTGACGGCGCGCAATCAAAACGGGCTCGGACTCTCCTGTCACGGGATCAGAGACCTCTGCATGCAGCTCCACCACTAGATTGTAATATTGCTGCTGGGCGCGCCGCTTGCCGTTATTGGCGGTCGCTTTTTGGAATTGGATGCGCTCGAACATGTGTGAGGTGGGTGGTGCGCAGGGTTGGGGTGCGCCGGAGAATGAGGCGTTGTAGTCTAGTGACTGCGAATTAAGTGGGAAGCTGGAGTGCGTGCCGTTTCCTGTTGAGCTGGCGGCGAGAGATGGTGGTGGGGATGGGTTTAGAGGTACGGGACCTGGTTTTCGCTCGGATTGCTTGTCGCGTTTGGGTGTGTGTTGAACAAGTTCGCGGGTCTCGGTATATGACTCGTTCACAATTGCGGAAATAGACATTTGGAATCCTCGGATAGGTGCTAGATTTCCGTTCTCCTGTCGGACGTAAAGAGGCACAGATGCGGGCCATGGAGAAAGGCTGAAACTGCAGGTAACGGCGAAATAGTTACGACGATAGCAGGTCCATTTGCCGTCGGATGCGAAAAAGCCACGGCCAATCTTGGCCTGAATCTCGGGATTGACTCTTGTCTGGCTGCCTCCATAGTCTGCCACGATCGACTCGAGGATATTGGTATCGTTGAAAGGTGGGGCTTCAACTTGTGTTGGGGATCGTTGTGAAGATTCCACCATTGGCTGCTGGAATATGGTCTGTGATCGATCCAAGACCCCATCCAGGGCTCGAGGTGTGCCGGAGTACTGATGAGACCGAGAAACGTCATTAACGCCTGCAAGTGGCAGGCCCATTCCTCTGTGCAAAGCATAAGAGGATGAATAGGCATTATTTCGTCCCATCAGGGCCGAGATGGAGCTAACTCCATGGGATGGTGTTTGAATAGTGGTTGACATGCCGGCTGGAGGTTGACTGAATTGTCAACAAAAAAACATAGATTAGTTCCCTTGTCCTCTATAATATTTCAGAGACATATAAAACTCACAGAGGAATGCCACGTCGAAACTCGTTCATACGATCAAAAGGATGTTGTTGCTGAGACAAGTAGGGGAAGATAGGACCAGAGGTTGGAGAGAAAGAGTCTGTTAAATACCAGGATGGATCAGCACGAGGGCTAACATCCAAGTTGCCACTCAAAGAAGAAGCCATACCGGAGCCAGAATCTGTAGGTGTCATAGCAAGAGCAGAAGAGCCGGAGTAGCTAGATAAATGCTCTTTAGTACGTCACATCACGGATTCATTTGCCAAGGGTAAACTGAAACATCATAGGATCATAAGAAGATGGGAATCCGAGCGCAACAGCACGTCCATGATGCAAAGGGAAGCAAATAAGAAACCCAAAACTCGGGACAAAAAAAATAATAAAAAATAAAAACAATTAAAAAAAGTCAAGTCCAGGGTAGGGGGATCATGTCAATGGCAAAAAAGCCAAAGTCTCTCCCAAAAAAGAACAGACAAGTCAAGATAAAAGATGAAAAAAGTATCGGAATAAACGCATGCACGCAGCGGATCGGTATGGAAGGTACCGAACCAGGCTGGACTAAAGTGCAAGCTGCCCGGACCCGGAGGAAGCGCAGTAATAACAAGGGGTCGAGTGGCCGAGTGGAGAGAAAACAGTCGGGATTGAAAGAATTCAAAAAAAAGGAAGAAAAAAGAAGAAACTTACTGTAAGTCCTGCATCGCAGGCTGCTGTGCGTGGTACCGCACGCCGTTGGTGACAGGCATAGAGGCGAGCCCTCCGACTCGCTCGTCTTCGTCGGTAGGAAACCCTGTCACATGGGAGCTGATATAGTCACCTTCCGTAGTGACCGGGCAGTCCATGGAAAAAGATTCAGGTAGCAAAGCTGGGGGGTTTTTAGTTGAATTCCAATGATACATGCCGAAGTCCTTGACCACTTTCCCCCCAACCCTATCAGTGGCGAGAACATGACCAGGAGATCAAAGTAACCGGATAATTTGAGAGGATACTTACAAGGGTTCATTTTCAACAAGAGAATGGTACCTCAAAGACCCTGATGAATGGTATGAATGGTTGATCTAGGTAACACCAGAAAGATACTCGCGATGTGTGGCGAGGAAATGTCTAGAGTCAAGCAGCTCCATTAGTGACCAGGACCAGGATTAGGATCAGCTCTTGGCTTTTTCCTCACAAGAATGAGTGTCCCCTCTAGAGAGCTTTTTTGACTTTCGAGGATCCTCCCGGTTGATATAGGAAAAAGGATGTATGAGTGTGTATGAAGGGAAGAGTGGGAGTATGATTCACAAGTCACAATCCGGAGAGTATAAAGACGGTAGAGGAACTTGCAAGAATCGCAACAGATATCACAGCAACATAAAGGTGGAAGAGAAAAATGTATGATCTTTTAGTCTGTGAAGAGTGTAAGGGAAAGTTGGACTCAGATGGGAATTAAATAGAAGATCAGATCAAGAAAGGACAGGATAGAAGGGTAGAAGGAGAGTAGAAGTAGACAATAAAATGTCCAAGCATCGAGGTTAACGGAATTTACTCGGCCCAAGCGGATGCGTCACCGGTTTATAGGCATGAACTTCCTGATTTGGGATGCGAGAAAACCCTCACTCATGGTCATGGGCACTGATTTCCGAAATGAAACAATCGAATCAACTGAGATCCAAGTGAATAGATCATGAAGATCCAAGCAGAACCAGGGATATTTGCAAGTCTCCGGGGAAAAGGAGCTCAAAAAAAGAAAGAAAATAATAAAAAAGAAATAACAAATACAAATGATACACTTCATCTCATCGAAAATGAAATAATGACATCGTAGGAAGTGAATAATAAAAATAATAAAATAAAACCAAACCAGACTGAATCTAGAAAAGGAAAAGAAAACTTACTCATGTAATCTGGTGTGACTTGCGTCCACTCCTGGCCTGAGCACCTGGTGGAATGTACTGAATGTACTGTAAATAGAGAGAAAGTCACCCCTCCAAATGTACCTAAGTACAGGGTCAAATGTGGGATATATCTGTCTTTTTGGTCTTTTGTCTTCTTCAAGGTTATTTTCTTATTTTCTTTTTTTTTTGACTCCAAGTTTCAAGTGAAGAACCTGGTAATAAAAAAAAAGCAGTGATCAATGCACGAGCAAGAGCCTCTCGTGCACGTCCTAAGCGATCAGAATAATTTCTTTTTCAAAAGGTTGGAAGAGATGGGGGAAGAAAAGAAGTGAAGATCTTAAGATCTGAGGTGCGCATGCAATTGATATTTGTCTGCGAGATGATGCTTGATAGTCGATGATCCTGATCCTGCTTTAGATACGGGGCACAATACCCTCATAGCCTCAGGCCATCCGAGGATCATTCTCGCCACGAGTTGGGAATCTGCAAATTCTGGGCCTGCCAGGGACAAGAGAATACGTTGTATTCGGCGAAGGGAATATGGGTGGCAGCAGTCATTTTGCATAGGGGTCCAACCATAATTAGGGACTGGGGGACTAGGATTGCCGTATTTTCCTTTTGGAATAATAATCAAAAAATGAAATAATAATAAATAAATCCATTTCTGTATAATTCTGAATATTATTATTATTTTCTTTTTTATATTATTTCTTTTGTAATCCTGGTCCTGGTCTGATGGAGCGCGCCAAAATGGTGGGGGGTAGGGCGCGCGAGTCTCCATAAGGAAGAAACTGTAGCATCGATTCATTGGTCCGAGCTTCCAGACAGTTTGATTGTTCAAGGAGCATGGCATTGGTTGGATTCTCCATGTTACGTGCCCTGGGAAGACCCGAAAGCCTGAAATCCATAGTGGATAAGGCCAGATACGGCCCCCATGAAAGGTGTTAGGTGCACTGACAGGATGTATTTTCCATTACAGAGAGTCAGATGTCCCAGCGCGAACACCCGAGAAGACGGGTTGCTGCAGGAAATACCAAATAAGATGAAACTAGGCAGGATAGAGGTCATGATCAACCCCCCAGGATACCCGTGCAGAGTCTCTTTCCCTCCTTCCCAGTCGCATGACAGTTATGTATCAGACTTTGAAGATCTGCAGGCCAATCGACCCAAGAACGAAAAACAATTCGTCCGTGTAAATAAACCCTAGTATCTGTGTGGTTCCTTGGAAATTAACCCAGCTTACTGGGAAAAAAAGACTTGAGCAAAAAAAGACACCTGTCGGAGTGGTCCCAGTAGTCCCAATTGTCCCAGTTGAATTATTATTTTTTTTTTTGAATTTTGAATTTTGTAATTTTTTGACACCCTTCCTCTTTCACTCGCCCAAGTCCTCTGGGTATCTTGCATGACAAAAATATGGACGATCAGGCGATCGGCAATTTTCATTCAGCCAGCTGCAGTGTGCATGTTGGCAGTGCTCTCACCGACAGACTGGGAGGAAAGGGATTAAGGCAGCACTGACGACGATAGTTTCCTCCGGGCCAATTGACTCCTCCACCTTCGGGGAGAAGAGCTAAGGACCGGGCGCTCCAGACTATGACCGATGTAATTGATTGTACGGAGGATGCCCCAACTCGACACACTAGGACCCACCGAGCATACCTAAAACAGCTGCAGCGGGAAGGGTGATGGTGTGCGGTCCGTACCCGGCAGCTTTTTCCAGAATGGAGCTTCATGAGGGACCCACTGGGCCTGTGCAAATAGGAATTGGTCCCAGATCAGTCGAGACCAAGGAAGAATTGGAGGGGGGAGCCAAAGAGAAAAATGATAATCTTAATAAATGAAGGAACAAAGAAAAAAGAAATAAAGAGGGAAATTAAAAACCAATCTCCCCAAAAAGCGAGGATGAGCATGAAAAAAAGTACCCCTCCTAGCCAAATTTGGTGGCTCTGCTGGAAGGTGGAGTTGACTAGTATCATAGATCCAAGATCCTGGTCTTTCACGAGTGGACCTTCTAGCCTAATTGCGTAGAAGATACCACATTAGCGGCTTGGAGATCGTCCATCCTGCAGGAGGCTAGTTGGTCCAGATGGCAAAAGCACAGAGCCCTGCTAAAGCACCCGAGAAGAACTGATTGGTGGATCGGAAGTTCGATCGATGTACTTCCGTCCTTGGGACCAGTCACTGAGTTCTGGGGTTGGAAAAGGAAAAGGAATGGGATATGTTGTGCAGGAGCTTGCCCCCCTTTGCCCCCAACCGACCAGTTAGACCAGTTAGACTAGCTCGACTAGAGACAAGTTACCTAACTCGGCACCGAGTTGCAGGGATGTGAACCATTTTGGGAACTTCATCACTGAGGTGATTAAGTGATGAAGTGATGAGAAAGTTTGATGACGAAGTCCCGCGCTTCAGGCCCATGCGCCAAAAAGAAAAAAAGTCAGATGTTTAATGTCGAAGATCATCGTGCAAGGTTCCTTGTATGGAGCAGAGAGAGGGAAAAGATAGTTCTCGTCGGGAGAAGTAGGCACGTGTACTTAAGGCGGTCAGGAAACACCCGTAAACAGCGAGGTTAATGCATATGAGTAAGATGAGTATACAGTGTGTATTCCAGTTAAAGAGATCTTTGGCTTCTACTTACTCGTATTCATCTGGAATTTGAATTTATTGTTTCATGTTCTTCCCATCATGTAGGTATCATCACTAGTATGACTCGGATTTACGTACGCAATCAAAGAGGGGGAGTTTACGAATACTACATAGTATCTCAAATAGTGGATTCATGTACAAGGGATATAGCTCGAAGATAGTCACAGTCCACATAATCCACATAACTCCGTGTGGAATGCGAGTGTGCATGAAATTAAAAACATTGGAACCTTCATCGGATCTACTGCATAAGGAGGGGAACTAATATGAGTAGATTGACATTACTCAACCAGTCATGTTATTTATTTCTTTGCTTTTTATCTGATCCTTTTTGTTTTCTAATCAATGTTGACTTGAATTTCATCTTATATCCAATACACCATCTAGATCGCTGGATAGTACCCGCACCCGAGCTCCACTAGCCCGTAATCTGTTTCCCGAACTCCACCATTTTACGATCTATCACTTTTTCCCATCCCGATGCAGAACCTATTATCTCATTATGCCATCTGACAAGAGAACGAGGATTGAATAATTGTCCGATCTCATCATGTGGAAAGTCACGGACCTCTTGCAAATTTCCTCACGCTATAAACCTTACCCCGTTCCCTAGTTCCTCTCTGCAGGTACCTGGTTGTCTGTCTAAACTATAAAATTTCTTTTTTTGTACAATTTTTTACCCCGAGATACTAATAACACTAATAATACCCGGATTTGACTTTCCTCCTAATTGACTAGGCTTGACTAGGCTTTCTCTGTGCATGAACTCATCAAATCCATGGATCGGCCCCGTAAATCCCCCGATGTACCGAGAAGAGATGAGGCAACAGTGAGGCTTAAGGGTCATTGCGTATGCTACTAAGACATATCCGTTCAGTTCGGGATTTGATCCCATCGACCTGTGTTGAGAGGTCATCTTCATCATAGCAGATTAGTTTGGAATCGTCAGGGCTTCGCAAGGGCACGTGCCACCGGATCTAGTGGATGTTGATCTTGGCAGAGACGACGATCAGAGAATCATCCGAGTCTGAAAGGTGAAATTGTCATCTTGACGCCTTGATTCGATGCAAGCAAAAGAAAATGAAAAATTCCATGCTTAGATGTATCCTTTGTACGACTGTAGCTGTCTTTACTCACGCAAAAGATGGCCCGTGGTCAGTTCCGCGTTAATCCTTAGGCCACCCGGCCGAATGTTCGACAGGGAAGAGAAACTCCAGGCTACGAGCTTGACAGCAACAGAGACAAGGAAGAGCAAATGCTTTCCTTCACCGGGAAGTCGGAGCTGCGCCACTGACTCAAGGCTGTCAATTTCAATTTCAATTCTTTATTCTTTTTCAGAAAAAAAGAATAAACTTGACCCTTTCAAGCCGATCACCCCCATTGGCTTACAAAGAAGCTTCAGTTGGAAACGCTCATTACTGGCCGACGATATTCTAGACTTGAAGTTTTCACCCTCCTTGTTTCATCATCCTAGCCAAAATATGCCCGTTGCTCTAGGATCATTTGAACCCAGTGGATCCAATGACTCTTGCCCTGTCAGCAGAACTTGAATATACCCTAGTCGGGTGTCAGCATCGCCCCGAAAAGAAAGATAAAGAAAAGAAAAAAAGACTAAATTACATACATTCACAGACAAAAAAAGGACCTAAAAAATCTCCCGATCATCAAATTGCGTCTCGGGACAAGGAAGCCGTTGGACCCCACGGCCGAACCCGGTTGAAAAAGCGTGGGCGTTGACTTTTTTGTCCCCATCCGGGATCCACGGCTACGCCAACCACAACACAATAAAGTTTGAGACAAAGACGATGTCACTCGACGGGGAGTAATCCCCACAGCCGCGATGAAGGCTCGCAAGCTGATTTGTGACCTCCGAACCTGCAAGTCAACGGAGGTGCCGAGAACTAGACCACAGTTTCCCTGGTTCAATTCATTTGGATCTACTATGCCTGTTGGTGGCTTGCGGAACTATACAACGGTTTTTCCGGGGGCATCATATGGGATCCATTTACTCCCCTGCTAGGTCTTTCGGTCAATGGATCCAAAACTTAGATTGTTCAGACTCCGACGCGTCTTCCCTTCTCCGCATCTGGATTCCATGGATACAAGGTTCTGTGTATCACGTTTAGCAAACATTCGAGGGTTACTTGGGGCAACATTCGACCTTACTGTCGGTAGCCCACTCCTGAGACGTTACCTAGTGGGGTCCAGGTATCTGTTTAGCAACCCCCTGTTCTTTATGCCGATTGCCTAAGGAATTGGTAGGGGTCATCAGGGATTAATGGAGCTCCCATTGGTTCCATTCTCCGTTCTGGCGTTCTGTTGTCCTGTCATCCAAAACTTTGATCAACCTGGGATCTCGAGCGGGTACTAGTAATGCTGATCCTACCAGAATCATGAACATCCTAGTTACAGCCTCGGGCTCTGCATCAAAGACGTTCTCTGCAGATATCCCGCAAAGCTGCCCGGAAAAACAAAGACAAAGGAGGAACCGATGGAAAGTTTGCTTAATCTCCCGAACAGGGATTAGAATCTAGAACGAATACTACTATGAAAGTACTGCTAAAGTACCAGTTCAAAGACTTCAAGTTGTCAAGCGGACCCGATAACTCGAAAGTTTCTCTCGTCTAAAAGCAGACTGACAACATAACTGACGCAAAGTTGACAATCAAACTCATGACCAAACACACATCATCACCATATTGATATTCCTGCTTTGAAGCAATGACCATCCGCCTCAGCCATCGCCAGCCATCCCGGGCAAAGGCAACAACCAACCCGAAGACGAGACATCGTCACACGGACAGAAAAGCCAAGAAAACAAAAACCTGCTCACCGGCACGCGGCCGAAAGACAGAGTAAGTATCCCATGAAGAGATACCCTTCTAGTCAACGGGCTTTTCGCCTCCCGTCTCACGATCACGGCCGAGTCATATCAACATGGATCGGCGGCAAATGTCATATCGGAACATCACGAACGCCTTTCACATGTATACCAAGACTGTGATACCATGTCGGATCCGCATTGGTGGGGAAGAACAGAGCTTCAGATTCTGGTGGCCTAGTGATGAGCAGAAGCTACAAGGAAGAGAAATCGGGGATAGACGCGAAAGCGGCCTGAGTATGAAAGTTAACTTTGCGCCTTTTTTTATTATTACCCTTTCTTTTCCTCCCCCTGTCCCGGGCCTAGATACATGTATCTATTGTCAGGGGCTAAAAGAGGCTGGATAATAGGTCCCAACAAGCTTACCCTGGTATCAAGTAAGCTTTTCTTTCTTTTATTCTTTTGATTATGAATGGTTTTAATGGCCCCATCCAAGTCTCTTTCCTAAAGAGATCACCGATGCGACGTGATGCAACCCAATTTGCGTGCGGGAAATTAGGACGGACGGTTTCTGTGTCTCTAACGACATGAGGACAAGATGGTATCTTGGTCTATGCTTCGCAGAGATCTAGATCTGTGCTGTTGCAATTGAGTGCAGGATCTGTGATCCGAGTGCAGATTGTGTCGGACATGCATTTCGGGGCGCAACCTTCTATCTGGACATTCGGGAGACCGTTTCTCTCCCCGTTTAGACGCTGGAATTAAACGTACTGCTGTTCCAGGTTCCTTTCGGGGTTTGGGTTTGAGTTTGATGAAAAATGGGGCTGCTAAGCCCATCTGACGCTCGAACGACAGGGATCGAGGTTTATTCCTTGTCAATTGAGCTTTTTTTTTCGCCCTTGGGTTTCTTTCTTCTTTGTTAATTTTGGAACTTTGAAGGTAATCGAATGGTGTACCTCTATCATCCTGGCTAGTTGACAGGACCCCTGAAGGAGCTTGGGTATTCATGCTGATACTTCAAGCCCCCTAACTTTACTGTGAGCACATTAGGGCACACGATCATACTTGTTTGAGCAAATGAGCCAGGAATATGGTGCGGGCTGATCTATGTGGCGTCTGGAGATGGTCTTGAATGACCGGTGAAAATGGGAAGTTGACAAGGAGAGACTCAAAGTGCAATTAGCTAACCTTGGAACAGCTAAAACAGACCCAACTCAAATTACTACTGAGCTATAGACTCGTGGTACATGGACTCCAGGAAGAAAGATCAGGTCAACACATAACAGATCATGAAAATTCTCTAAACCATTGCTTTTGTATCGACTGACGAATGCAAGTTAAATGACATGGTGGGTGTCTTTTCGAAAATCATCATTATCAATCATACAGTACAAGGGAGAAGAGCTTCAGCCAAGAATGAGGCCCGCCTGAAAGCAAGAAAAAAAAAGGGAACCAAGAAATGTCGTAACAGAAAAGCCAGAACCGATTTTAAGTAGAGCGCTTGGCGAACTCGACGCGAAGAATAAGATGGCGGTAACCGACTAGAGAGAAGAAAAGAGTTAGTATGCAAGTATATTAAAAATGGGAGATTCGCAGCATTTTTAGTGCAAATGGGTGTATGAAACGTACAGCCGTCCAGTTTCGCGCAAGCGTTCGCAGCGTCGCCCCGATCCGCGTAGCTGATGAAAGCAAAGCCCTTGGCCCGCTGGGTTTCTCTGTCCCGGGCAAGGAAAACTCTGGTGACACGACCGAAGCGCTCGAACAGATCCCGCAACTCTTGTTCCTCTGCCAATTCGCTGACCTGTTCGTCGAGAAAAAAAATCGTCAGTATGAGGATAGAAAAAAAAAGCGCGAATAGAGGAATCCCTGAGAACCCAGAAAATCGCATAAGATAGAATAGAACATACGTTTGTAACACGCAGAGTCGCAAGATCGTCCTTCTCGAAGCGACCACCCATCTTCTCTCCACCAGCAGCACCACCCTTCCGCAGGTGAGGTGGCACATAGCTGGAAGAGCCCGCACCAAGACCACCAGCCTTGTCCTCGTCCATCTCGGCACCAGCACCGCTGGTAGACTCCTCGACAGGGGCCATGGTGTCCTTGAACGGACAGCGAGCTGTGAAGTGCTCTCCGGAACAGATACGACACTTGACCTTCTTGTCCTTGAGCTGATCCTTCACACTGCCCTTCTCTCCCTCCTTCTCCGCCTCCTTAGCCTGAACCTTCCAGTTGGTGCTGGGACGGAAAACGATGTTCTCGCCGACGGAGGTAGTATCGAAAGAAGGACCGGCAGGGTTGCCCTTCTCGAGGCCGAACTTGGCCCAAGAGCGGCGCTCGGCGACCTGGGGGTTGACATGTTCGCGGACAACGGTGGTCTTGATACGGCGGGTAACCTTCACTTTCTTGTTCTCGTCGTTGAAGCGGTAAGAGATCACGGTCTTGGTGCCATCTTTGTTGGTGATCACTTGTTGCGCGGGGAGCGCGGAGGGGTCATCAAATTCCTCGTCGTCGGCCCAGTCGGCGTTGCTGTTTAATTTTGGAGACATGGTTAGAAAATGCGAGTGACAGTTAACTCCGGAGTTCATTACTTACTTCCCGAGTCGAGACATGTTGTGTGGTTGTGATGTTTTGCGGCGAGAGCTGATTTTCTAGGATTTCTTTCACAGGCGAGTCCGTTGTGGATTTCATTATTCGCGGTGATTTTCTAGTGGCGCAGCGGGTGTGGCTGGTGGGGTCACGTGAGTCATACCCGTCAACTGGGTGAACCCGCCCTGGAGTATAAAACCTCATCTAAATGTTTGATCACAGTTATAACTACAACTCCACCTGCAATTTATTTTATTTCCCCTATTTTGCGGTAATAGAAATGGGTTCCCTTTAATTCACTTCGACATTAGTTCTAGACCCTTCTTTTCATTCAAAAATGACAAACTTAGACTACGTAAGTCACCTCGCTGCCCTAGCCATACACAAATCAGGAACCATTGCGTGATGCATCAGACATCCCTCGTCTAAATCATGTCCGCAGGCCCAAGCAACTTCCAACTTGAAAGGAATGAATTATTAGATTGCATTATGTACAAAGACTATTATCAATACCGATTGTTCTCTCGCATATGTAGTGGGAGGCCTAAAACGCCATCTCAATACCCCTTCAAAGCATCTTCGGTCCATTCCCACAATTTCTTTGCATGAACACCCTTAGAATCCTTTGCACATCTCATTAACCCAGAGTCTCCAAGCTTACCAACAGGGTTATAGAAACCCCCATTCTTAAGCTCTTCTTTAGGTCTCGTAGCCGCCCAAAGCTGATTCTGAACACCCTTCTCTGGTCGTACCATAAACCACCAGAAACACGTGTACAGCATGACCTTGTCTTTGAAAGGCATATAATCAAATAAACTTGTAGTGACAATTCCCGGATAAATGGAAACACATGTTAAATGCGGATACCGTTTCGCCAATTCACGCGCATATAGTAAATTGGCTAGCTTGGTTTGTCCATATCGTTGCCAAGGTCCAAAAATTGGGAAACTCAGGCCACTGCGAAGACGATCGAATTGGATTCCACCAAGTGGATGCATTTGCCAGGCTAACGATGAAAGTATCACGATTCGGCCGTTTTTGCCCTCGCTTGCGGTCTTTTCGAGGAGCGGGAGGAGTTTCCGGATTAGAAGGGCGTGGCCGAGGTGATTAGTTGCAAATTGGATTTCGTACCCCTCTTTTGAGGTTTCTGGAGGTCTGTTCATTATTCCTGCATTGCAGATGAGGGTGTCTAGACGTGGTGGTGGCGTTTGTGCAAGGAAGAGCTCTGCTGCTTTTTGCACGGCGGGTAGCGAGGATAGATCACATTCTACGAATGTGACTTTGGTTGATTGGTTGGACTTTTTGATTTCTGCTATCACTTTCTCTGCATTCTTGGTGTTGCGGCCACTGATGTAGATGTGTTCTGGGTTGTGTTTTGATAGTTCGAGAGCGGTGCCTGCACCTAGACCACCGGTCCCTAATGATTTGATTAATGAATGGTCGGGAAATTGATGTGGAGAACATATTTACCTCCCGTGATGAATATGGACTGGCCCGAAAGATCGGGAATATCCTTGCTCGGATTGAACTTGACAGGCATGGCTGTATGTAGTATACTCGACTTGGGATTTGATCTCAGTAGCTCCGACTCAGTCCCCACATGGGCAGATATATAGAAAGCGGAGGTTCCGTGTTAGGTTGTACTGCCGTCCTGCCTGAAAATAAGTGCTCTTTATAGCAATCAAACAAGTGGAGGTAAAATAGATATTCCACCATGTCCGGCCTGATCGGCATGGCGTTAGACCGCCAGCCGTGTACGCCTGGAGCTAGTGTGGGGGGATCCCGACAAGTCCTCCCGATCCAATCGGCCTTGTAGTCCAGCGATCAAGGGAAAAAAGCAAATATAATATGACAAGGATTGGTTTCGATTGTTTTAACTCCGATATGCACAGTGTGATGGTATTTGTCAATGGCATGCTTTCCCGTACTTCCGTAGACGCACATAGTTGTAAGGTAACGGAGCCAGGAAGCCAGCACCTATAGAAAGTACCGCAGCAAGCCAGAATTTCGGGTCGTCGAAAGCCACAAGACCTCCGGTGAGGTGATAGTCGACTGCATTTTCTGCAATCTCCATCGCGACCATAGAGACCATACTCATGCCCATCGCGGTACGTGTAGCCATAGTCCATGATAGCTGGTCAGCGCCACGTTTCAGCAGGATTGTTTCGAGAATGATAGAAGTCGTAATGCCAGAGGCCACTGAAACATTATTAGTGGAACTCAAATAAGCGGGTTGTGATAGGAAACTAACTTGAAGCAAGCATGATACTGTTCATCCCTAGTTCAGGGTAAAGGGACTGTAGGGTCCACATTGCTGAGAAATCCCCAACTGTGCAGCCAACTAGACAGCGCAGAGTGTTGATTCGCGCTCTTTTCCATGTCGAGGAACACGTCCAAAAGGGGAGACGGAATATCGAGGTAGATGTTACTGGTGACTTTTGGGGCGTTTGGTCTGTGCTTGACGGGGATTTGTTACAAGCCCGGACAGGGGGAATGTTGGAAAATAAGCATCTTTGGGCTGGAGACCAATAGGAGATCCCACTAGCAATAGGCCGATGTGGTAATGTTCGCTGTATGGAAAACATGATTAAGTGTGACAGATAGTCCAACTTGTTGCGTGCGGCGTGCCCTTATATGGGATCCGCATAGAAAACGCGAAAATGGCGCATCGCGATCTTGGCGCGAAGTTCACTGGCAGATTAAAATTTCCACAGTGGGTGGAATCATTGATTGTTAGTTGTGTAAGATTAAGGAAATGAGGAGCAATTTCAAATTTAACATGTCAGATTTTATTGGGAATACTAATAACTATAATGCATATATATGCACACTAAATACTACTAAGATATCCAATACCATACTCAATCCATCCACCATCCACCAACCTATTATACACAGACCAAACAGATACTCCTAACGAATATCGTCGTCTATTTTCCGAAGTAACGGAGCTCAAGAGGGCGCAGAGCGCAGTACATGGTGAAAGAGAAAGCAAAGCCCAGCTCGAAACCAACATCACCACCGTAGGGGAGAGCACCGGCGTGGCGGGCAATGGGTCCGACCCACCAGGTCTGACTCATACCAGTAATCATACCAGCAATACCGAAGCAGAAAGCAATAGTCGCGGCAATACCGTAAGGAAGCTTGTCGGGTTTGTCGTACAGCTCTGGGCGGTATCCACTGAAACCGCGCTTGAAGACAAAGTGGTCCGCAACAGCAATACCGGTGTAGATGGCGAGCCAGTACGCGATGAAGTTCATGAAGTTTTCCAGAACAGTCTCGAAGTGAGAGTAACCGGGGATAGCGATCGCGAGGGAGACGCAAGAAGCAAGGAAGGTCCAGATGAAACGGGGAACACGCTGGGTGTAGCGACTCAGGACCTGCAGAGTCAGGGAGACGGAGTAGATGTTGGGGCAGTTGTTGGCAATAATGGAGAGAGCAAGGATGACAAGACAGAACTTGCCGAAGCCACCCAAGGGCTCGAGGACAGCACCGATCAGACCACCGTTACCGGAGGTGTTGTAACCGTCCATGTACTTGTTGTTACCGCCATTGGCCTCAGTAGCGGTCATAACAGCAATACCAAGGAATTCGGTGAAGAGCAAAGGAATGATCAGACCAAGCCAGGTAGAGGCGAAAACCTTGCGACGGCTGCGGTCCGAAGGCTGGTAGACAGTGTAGTCGGCAGCGTAGCTGGTCCAGCCGGTGGCGAAACCATAGATGGTGGAACCGAAGGACAGACAATCACCCAGCTCGGAGGTACCAACATCCATGGGAAGGTTGATGAAGGCACCGGAGTGGGCGAATGTACCAAGCACAATGAAGAACACAATGCAGGTAGGGATCCAGCTCCAGTACTCGTAGATGTGAACCACCTTGTAACCGGCGAAGGTAATAAAGAGGGTGCAGAAGGTAACGATGAGGATACCAGCGTAACCAGGAACGTCAGTGTTGACGGCGTTCAGCATCTGGGCACCGACAATTGCGTTGGCTGCGGACCAACCAACACAAGCAATGACGTTGAGGATGGCGACTATAAAATGATTCGTGTCAGCGCACTGATATCACCCATATGGCACTCAAGTGACGACTTACCGAATTTCACGGGCCACCATCCAAACCAGAAACGGGACAGAACCATCTGGCGCAAGCCGAAAGCCGGTCCAAAGCAGGAGAAGAAGCAAACGGACAGGACACCGAGCAGGTTGAAGAAGAGACACACGAGGATCGCATCCACGAAACCCATGTAGAAGGTCGACTTGGCGAGGACACCAATGGCGAAGGAACTAACGACCATGTTGGCCGCAAACCACTAGGTTTGGTCAGTGGGAAAGCCCGTGGGCTCATTGCGCAAGAATGGTACACACCATGCTACCAATGTTCAGGTAGGAAGTATCCGTCCGCTCATTCTCAGGAACTCGCTCCACACCACGCTGTTCCACATTGAACTTTCCAGCAATGCGCTGGAGCTTCGCATAAAGCGAGTCACCATACTCAAAGCTCTCGCCTGGTACAGCTCCATCACTGACGTTGTCCCGCACTTCGTCGTACTGGTTGTGGTAGCTCTCGTTGCTGTTGCTTGCGTAAGCACTGTCGACTTGGGGCGCCTTTTCGACATCAGGCTCCCCACGGGATCCGAAACCGAACTTGGAGGGCATGGTTGGAGGTGTTTTTTGGGGGGTTGGTTATCGAGGTTTTGGAGTGATACAAAGACCGTCGAAGATTTTTTTTTTGAAAAAGGTATAAAACCCTTTTAGATAAGAAAAAGAATCCTAGAGCTCTACAGGCTCAGACTCAATTGTCAAGAGATAAAAGGGGCGTGAGAACCGGACCAAATCCACATCGTTCTTCTTTTCTCTCTTTTTTTTTCTTGTCAAAAATCGCGGCGAAGAGCTTTCTTTAATATAGTCGCTAAGTCGCCAAAATTTTACCCGGTGCGCGTCGCCCCACATGTGCAGCACAGTGGCGAGGGAAAAGATAGGCTCTGACAGATTCTGTGATTTGTCGCGTGGGCCTCCACCAGAAAATTTCCAGAAGGAATCAAATGACAAGCCATACTAAGTTCTCGAGCCCCTCTTCGACCCCCATATCACCAATCATGAGAATATGCGTGGGTCCTAGCTTATCAGTATCCCGAGGTTTCATTTCTCGCTTCGATCGGTACCATTCGGGGATTGGTGAGTTTCCCGTTGATAAGCCGGAATGAGCTGATACGCTCTATCTCATGAACTATCCCCCCTGAATCATCGTGAGATGACAATGGCTAATTGATGTTATTCAGGATTTGTTTAATCTGAGACCAAGCTTTCTTGAGATTCTTACACGGGGGACGCCGAAATGCGTTTGATCTTCAAGTTTGGTATCCAAGTTCCCATGCATAACGTTGCAGTATGTGCGGGGGAGATCCCTTCAGATTGGGTGCACGAGCCTGCACATATGTGGCAAAGACACACCACAATTGCTTGATATTGTCCCCGGATATCAATATTCCTCTTTGGGATATTGCATAGAATCACTGGAACCTACCCATCATGATCCGGAGCTATTCCCTATATTGACCGGACGACATATGGAATCCGGGACGGAGCAGGCCAAAGGGGGCTGGACCCCCTTTGGCAGACCAACTATGACATGCATAATCTAAGGAGTAGTCAGATAGCAAGTCTTGGGGGATTCGGAGGAGTATTTAGATCTTGTCCGCAAAATCCACCCTCTTCTCCAGGTATCTCTCCAGATATCTAAGATAGCGGAGATCCCCGTTGGCCATTAGGGCGATCGCATCCCCGGATCTGATACCGGCGATCGGATGCTGTAAGGCACTCATTACACACAATCCTAATTGCTCGTAGACGATTGGCTCTAAGTATCTGTAACATGATGTCTTTGGTGCCAGGATCTACGCCCTGCCGAGTCGGTAGCCCGTCGATTCATCCCAATCCCGCCGCTCGGCTTGCATAATTGCTTCTTTCTCATGCGTCCAAACGCATACCCCCTGCATTCCTGCTGAACCGGTCTTCCCGAGTCTTTGGTGCCTACACAGTACTACATTAAGAACTTCGGAGTCCCCCGATGCATGTCTACTACATTGAAGAAACTTGAATATGGATCTCGGACCTGTTCGGCCCACGGCGGTAAATGCGCCCGAGCGCGATGTCAAACTCTGCCAGCACTTCCAAGGTTAGAGATATCGGGGATTGGAGGAAATTGGAAGGACGTCTGTGATCGAATGCTCGCATCTCTGCTATGTTGAGCTTCTACAATATGCGGTTGCCCATCGGAAATAAGTTATATTCGTCGTCACGACTCACACATGAATAATAACAACCTCATCAATGGAAAGTCAAAGCTGAAACAACCATTGATCTCGAGAAGTACAATCCAAATATCAATCTGCCTGCCCGATGCCATCAGAACTCACAGCGACGGCCCGGTTTTCTTTTATCAGTGCGAGCAGTCAATATCGAACACTCATACCATCAGCTGACAAGATTCTATTAAGACGAAGTTCGTTAGAAACCAAATTTGCATGCTACAATACTATCGATTACTTACACTGCACCTGCTCCAACCAAAACAACTTCCGTTCAGTTTCGATATAACTATCCGATTCCCTGAGGGAAAGACCCCCAGTCTCCGAGCGAACAAGGACCTTAGAGCTCGACTGCTCAATAAAGCCATAAACAGGACGTGTTGTCTGAGGTACCCGACCCTCCCGGAAAATCTGGCCTTCCTTTCTAGGTTGACAGATTCTTCCAGAGGTTCCACAATTGATATAGTCGCCGGTTTCTTTGTTCTGGATCGTCACGAGGCCCTCGCCGGCAGAAGCAATGTTCCACACCTGGCTTGACTGGTGGTTTTCTTCCTGAAAGAAAAGGATGGGACCGCTGACATCTAGATACTCAGTTGGTCCTGATGTCTCGACTTGTCGGATGTTGAAGGTACCCAGTGGGATTTGGGAATAGACTTGTCCGTAAAGAGCGAACATTGCGCCGATGGAGAGGGACATGTGCATGTTGAGGATTTGGACCTTCGAGTCGTGAGTCGATGAAAGACTTGAAACTTTGTTCCTGGATTTTTTTATTGGAAGGAAGCTTGGGAGTTCAAGGTTGACTCAGAACTTGAAGTTGACAATGTGCTGCCAGCGTCTCAGAATGTGGGCGAGTGAGTGAGAATTTATATCATTCTTTCAATTCAATATTACTAATAAGATCAAACTATTGCAGATACCTAATCATGCTTCGGTGATCTATACATACAGACCTTGCAAGAAGTGACTTGAATTTATACTTTCAAAGGCAAGGGGGTAGAACTTGAAGCTATACTATTTGAGTGTACCTCTGGAATCAATAGAGCTATGCAGAAGACCGTGACCTTGCTCCACTGACACATGAGGGCTTTTGTGCTACTACGCAAACTTGAAGGAAATCCTCTAGTCCCATTCCACTTCCAAGGTTATCGATATGTATGAACGATCTTCCTAGTAGTGCAGGAAGGCCGTACACCGTGACTCTGACATGCATCCTGAAAATATGTTCAACCCGCATCTCATGCCAAGCCCTGGACTCGAAGTGGCTATTGATAGCCTCGCTGTTTTGTATTCTGCTCTCAAGCGCCAATCCTCAAGGAGATGTTCATACTTTATAAGATATTAAAGTATTTGACAGATAGCTATTTGAAAGGTATATAATGAACTACAAAACGATAATGCGAGCGAATTCTGCATGCCAGACACTGTATATCACAATTTTGATCCGCTTGCCCACCGGCAATACCACATGTGCACCAACCTCCCCCGGGGCCGAGGTCATGTGCGGTGACCCTAGGTGTCTGATCCATCAGAGCAGCCAGTCAATATCGCACACTCACATCACCGCTAACATCAATTCTATGAAGAAGAGCCTTGTTAGAAAAAACCCACAACCTCCAATGAGATCAATCACTTACATTAAGGCAGCGTCAATGTGAAAACGAACAGTTCAGGTTCACTGTCACTAACAAGGGCAAGAGACCCTTCCTCTGTCCGAGCAAGAGCCTTAGAGCCTGACTGCTCACTAAAGATATAGGTATCGGAATTAGATCTTCGGCTCTCCCGGAAAACCTGGGCTTCATCTTTAAGTTCACAGGTGTCGTCCCCAGGAGTTCTTTCGCAATTGATATAGTTTTCGGTTTCCGCGTTCTGGATCGTCACGAGGCCTTCCCCGGCAGAAGCGAAGTTCCAGACCTGGCTTTGCTCATGAGATCTGTCCTCAAATACAGGAAGAAAGTCATTGACGTCTAGATATAGAGTGTGCCCTGGGCTCTCGACTTGTCCGATGTTGTAGTACCCCGATGCCTTTTGAGAATAGGCTTGTCCGTAGAGGGCGAAAATCGCACTGATAGAGAGGGATAAGTGCATATTGAGGATTTGGACCTTGGGAGTCGATGAGAGACTTAAAAGTTTGGGAGTCCTAAGGTTGACCCAGAGCTTTAAGTTGATAGTGTTCTGCCAATGTCTTAGAACCTTGGAATCATGTGGGTGAGTGAGTGAGAATTTATATTCTTTGAGTCACTAAGAAGATCATACTAGTATACCTCCAGGGCTGGGCAGATGATTATGTTCAGGTGATCTACATATACTACTAGTACAATTCAACTTAGACTTTTAAAGGTAAGGGGATAGGTCCTACTAGGTAGTAGTAGAAGCTGCAGCCTGAGTCCGGGTGTAACTTCAATTTTTGGAATCAATAGAGCTATGCACCTGCATGTGGGTAGAACCTTAGAAGAAGACCTCCCCTAGCAGGGCTATTACATGTGTGCTACTACATATGGTCCCATGTATGGAAAGAAAATCCCCAGTTTATACTAGTCCTATTGCACTTATCAATAGTATGAATGATCTCCAGGGCTTCATAGTGCAGGAAGGCTGTACACTATGACATTCAGCCTGGGAATATAGTCAGCCCGCTTCTCATGCTAAGTGGCTGTAGCGTTTTTTAATTCTACTTTTAAGCGAAAATCTTCAAAATGATACTCGTGCTTTATCCAGATGTCGCACAGAAATTATGGTGTTTGACAGGCGTATAATTTACTAGAAAACTATAGTACTTATAGTGGTTGGTCAAATTCTGCATGCTAGATACCATACATCTGATCCGAATCATATGCTGATTTGTTTGTTCAATACCACCAGATCTCTCAAGGTGATATGAGGTGACAACTTAATTCCCCGAGTGCCTGATTAATCAGAGCACGCAGTCCACGGGTGCTCATATCACCAGCTGACATCAATTCTATTAAGAAGAACATTTGAACTCCATTAGAAATGAAACATGCAAGCTCCAATGGTATCGATCACTTACACTACTACTACCTAAAAGGAGCACTTGAGTACTCTTGCAACCAGAAAAGCGACTGGTCAGGGTGAATAACCTTGGGGTCTTGGAGGAGAAGAAGGCCATCCGGTCTGTAACTAAGAACCATGGAGCTCGACGGTTCAGTGAAGGAGAAAATAGGATTATCTTGAGATTTCGGATCCTTCCTGAAACTCTGAGCTTCCTGGTGAAGTTGACAGATGCCCACAACCTCTAAGCATTTGAGAAAATCGCCGGATTGTTCGTTCTGGATCCTCACCAGGCCACCTCCGACAGAAGAAATATTCCAGACTTGGCTGAGCAGTCCATTCCTGTCCCGAAACATAATCAACGAATCTAAGGCTTCCAGATAAAGAGTTGGTTCTGATTCCTCGACTTCTCGGATGCTGTAGGTTCCAACTGCGGTTTGGGAATAGACTTGTCCGCAAAGGGAGAGCACTGTACAGATAGAGAGGGAGAAGTGCATATTGTGGACGTGGACCTCGGGAGTCGATAAAAGACTTGAAAATCTTTTCACTGAATTTGTTTTATTGGAAGGAAGTTTGGGAGTCTAAGGTTGACTCGGAGCTTCAAGTTGATAGTGTGCTGCATTGTCTCAGAATGTGGGTGGGTGAGTGAGAATTTATAGGTATTTTTGAAGTTACTAATAAGATCATACTAATGCGGAGGATCATACTCAAGTGACATACACATGCACAGTGACTCAGGTGCTTCAACTTAGACTTTCAAAGGTAAGGGGATAGAAGCTGCAGTGCACCTTTGGAATCAATAGAGCTATGCACCTGGGCAGAGGATCTCCACTAGCAGGGCTGTTGTGCTACTACAGAAAGGAAAACCTCTACAGTGTCTAGCATGCATAATATGGTCGATTTACTTGGCATTCTAGCTGGCTATAGCCTAGCTGTTTTTGCTTTTATTTTTAAGCGAAAATCCTCGATCAAGATGATACTTAAGTGCTCGTGCTTTATCTAGATGCCGCACAGAAATTATGGTATTTGACAGGGTATAATTTACTACAAAACAATAGTACTTATAGGTAGTGGTCGATCAAACTCTGCATGCCAGATACCGGACATCTGAATCATGATGTTGATTTCTTTACCCAATACCACCACATATCTCAAGGTGATATTGACAAGCTGATTGCCCCGAGTGTCTGATTAATGAGAGCACGCAGTACTCATATCACCAGCTGACATCAACTCTATCAAAAGGAACCTCGTTAGAAAACGAATATAGACGCTCCAATGGTATCGATCACTTACACTCCACCTTCGTCAACCATAATTGCGCCAGGAAAGGGTCCCGGTCCTCAATTCCATCTTCCCGATAGGTATAAAGAACCCCATCCTGCGAGTGAATAAGAACCTCGGAGCTTGACTGGGTATAAAAGCTATAAATGTTCCCACCACCCCCATCTTTGTTCTCCGCCCGGAAAACCTGACCCTTCTCCTGAAGTTCGCAGATGTGAGCAGTTGTTTCACACTGGATGTATTTCTCGGTTTCCGTGTTCTGGATCGTCACGAGGCCTTCCCCGGCAGAAGCAAACTTCCAGACTTCGCTTGGCTGGTTGGTTTCTTCTTGAAGTCTAGGACTCGAGTCTTTGATCCCTAGATACAGAGTTGGTCCCTTGTTATCCTCAATTTGTTGGATTTTGTAGTTCCCCAATACGTCTTGGGAATAGACTTGTGCGCAAATGGCAAGCACTGCGCCGATAGAGAGGGAGAAGTGCATATCGAGGATTCGATGGAAGAATTCAATGACTGGACTAAAGTGCTGGGATTCGTGGGATTGGAAGGAAATTCAGGACTTGGAGTTGGGTTGAGAATATGATTAGAACGTGAGCGAGGGAGCGAGGATTTATATTCTTGCCAAGATCACCCAGATGTTGCTAGTACTAGCCCTGGGCATACTACTAGTATTGACATCGATCAATGCATGTGTGGTTCACCAAGTAGATACTAACACCCCGGAGCTGATAAGTTATGCAGGGGATCTCCAGGACTGTCGTGTAACTACAGAGTATAACTCCTCGAGTCCCATTGGTCTCATCAATTTTAAATGATCGTCATGGCGCGGGGAGGCTGCAAGGGCCTCAATAGTCTGCACGTTTGTACAACGTGATGATCAGTAGCTCAAGCACGAGCTGATAGTTTGCTGTCAGGTGCGCGAATCAAAGTTTCTTTTACATGATAAATTGATTTTCTACCTATTCTCCACAAGCTACCGGGAGTGGACGGAGAAAATCGAATGAGTAAAGAAACTTGAAGATGCCTAGATTAATGCTGGAGGTATTAATCCCTTTCATTCGAATGTCTAGAAGACAGATAGAATGAGAATGAGACGAAGTCAGTCAAATTCCACTGAGTCTAGTAATTATTATTCTAAGCCAAATAAAAACATGAATAAGAACGCATCATCCAGATCGGGATAGACCGCCTTTTCCCGATTCAAGATGAGATCTCGGATCCATGCAGATTCCGAAACCCAGAAAAGTAGGAAATTGAGATATCTCAAAATCAGGCATAGTTCAATCATTGTATAGGGATGTCTACAGCATCAATGCCATAACCAAGCCAAGAATAACAGACACGATGTCGACTCTCAGAGAAAACGATCCTCCTGTGTAGACAGCCGTCACAGCGCTGCTAGATTTGCTGGCAGATCCAGATCCAGTGCCTGATCCAGCGCTGGTGCCTGTGCTGACCGGAGAACCGGACTGGAGCTTTGTGAAGCTTGAAGTCTGGCCAGAGGCAGGAGTACCCACCACCTCGACGCCAGGGGAAACATTGCTAAGAGCGGCGGTCCTCGAGACGGCAACACCGACTGGGAGGGTAACTGTCTTCACATATGTTGTCGGGACACCCGCAGGACCAGCTCTTGTCAAGGTATACACCTGCACTGTCGAAAGCGAGTCTGACTCTGGAGAGCTGCCAGTTCCAGGGACGACTGAAGTTTGAGCAGCCGAAACGCCGGTCTCAGTGGCAGTTACAGGACAGATAGTGGTGTATGCCTCAACAACTTCAGTAGTCACGTATGTTGTCTTTTCGGAGGCTGGGCAGTCCGTTACTGAGGCCGGACAAGCAGTCACAGTGTGGATCTGAGTGGTGAAAACAGTTGAGGTTGTCATCTCCTGAGAGGATGCTTCGGTTGGAGTAGGCAATGCAGAAACCGTCATACTAGCACTGGCACCGGTCTCAGTAGCGGTCACAGGACAGATGGTGGTGTAGGCCTCCACAGTTTCTGTGGTCACGTATGTTGTCTTTTCAGAGGCTGGGCAGTCGGTCACCGATGCTGGACAAGCAGTCACGGTGTGAACTTGGGTAGTGAAAACAGTTGAGGTTGTCATCTCCTGAGAGGACACTTCGATGGTCGGAATAGTCAATATAGAAATGGTTGTAGGAGCACTAGCTCCGGTCTCCGTGGCTGTCACCGGGCAGATGGTGATTCCCAGAGTAATCGTCTCGGTCGTCACAAAGGTCGAACGCTCGCGGGCTGGGCAGTTGGTTACGGAGGCTGCACAGGCGGTTATCGTGTGCACTTCGGTTGTAATAATAGTAGATGTTGTGAACTGTTCTGCGGTGGTAGGTAGTCCAGACTGAGAGGAAGTACTGATCGTTGTTGGCTGCAGTGCTGGTACGGACGCAATGGCAGAAGTGTGCTCGGTTGATGGCGACGTAGACATTGTGACTGGCAAAGACGAGGAGCTGGAGGTACCCAAGGCTGAGCCTGAGGGAGTGGCTGATGAAGCCCGAAGTGGAGTGCTACTCGCCAGATGAGACGCAATGGCTGAAGATGATCTGGTGCGAGTATGTCTGATGACTGGTGAAGAAGTAGCAGGCTTGGATGGGAGTGGAGTCGCAGTCGATGCAACAGCAGAAGAGGCCGGCGAGATAACGACAGAAGATGAGGCTACTCTTACCACTGACGATGATACAGCAGAAGAGGTCACTGGCGTGCTTAGAGACACGACCACCGATGACGGGCTTGGGGTCGATGATGGAGTAGGGGTCGGAGTCGGAGTCGAGCTCAGCGTTGTGGTGGTGCATACTTCTTCCGGGCCCGTAAAGGTAATATCATACAGGTTGACCTCGGAATCATCTGAGAAAGCGCCAGATGTGCAGCTTATCATGATTTCAAGGTCGCCGCTGTCGTCAGTGGAGCTATATGTGCCGGTGAATTGCGTCCAGGCAGAGCTGCTCGAGGTCAGGGTCTGCGATCCCAGACTAATAACGTCAAAGGAAACATAGGCAGTGCACGATCCAGTTCCGATGGGGAGAAGCTGCCACCACATGCTGAAGGAGTATGTAACACCGTTACTAAGACCTGTCACCTCTTGCGAGACGATCACGCTTGATAGGTGATCACCGTTGAGAGCGAGCACATTGCAAGTACCGCCAGATGGGCAGCTACTCGAATCATAGACATCGTACGAACTCCCATACGTGCCATACTCCACTGTCCATCCGGTGGCAGCGTCATCGAAGGTCGGGTTTTCCAGGTACTGAGTGCTCACATCCTGGCAGGTCACCGTCGTGGTAGCAGTTGATACCAGAGCCTGAACGGCCAAGAGAACGAGTGTGTTTATTTTCATAGTATAGAGAATGACAATAGTTGGCAATAAGGAGTAAAATGAGTGACTAGTTTGAGGAATTCAAGTAGAAGAGAAGTACTCAGGAGCTGAAATAAGACAAATTTTCAATCGTCGCTACGAATTGCCATGGGATCATTACATCGGCAAATCTAACGACAATAATAGTGGCGCTTAGTAGCAGTGGAGTTATTGTTAAGGGTTCATCCGAATAGTTGAGAAGTACTTGACCTTTCTGATATTTTCAATGCCATTATTTTTATTTCTAAAAGATCAAAAGAGAAAATAGAAAAACAGTTGACTATTTTTTTTTATATTTCAATATGGCTAGGACTAAGGTAGTATGTTCGCCCTGGATGAGATTTGTTGGCGCCATCCGCCTGGGCAGCCTTGGAACTTGAAGTCCCGCTTACTGTGGATCACGAAGCTTTGATAGTGTGAGCCACTTCCAAGGTACACTGACACCACAAAGAAGATAAATATCGGGAATGCCGACATGCGATGAAGGGCAGCCTCCTTGAGTTTAGAGCAGATTTTAATGTGATTCTTATATTTATTTAATAATTTTTAAATTCCCTCTGTGAATGTAACTTCAAGTTTGGAAAAGTGTTAAATCTAAGCAGCTTCAAGTTGGGAGTTGGATATAAAAGTCGCAGAGAACTGGTGGTGTTATACCTCCCAGGGCTATTGGTATTGTTGTGGTTATGGGGGACAATTTAGGAGTCCTGGTATCCCACCGCATCCCAGTAGCTCAGCGGGTTATCGTGTCTGTTTCATATACATTCTCAGATACAATGATACCATAAGTCTAGTTTGCTGGGACCTCCCAAGTTGTATCAACTAAGGGTTGTTCAGTAGCATCAGCGAGCGTGAGACTTGCCTAAGGAGAACACCACTGTGAGAAAGCATGCAGCGGACTATGTGAAAGGCTTCTGCGGATTTTTTTATTTTTTGATCTTTCTTTTGATACTATTCTTATGATTTTATCTATTTTATTGGATTTGTTATAATTATTTGAAAGTTGATGCTGGCATCGTCGTCTTCCATTGAAGCCTCACTTGGTACATACAACGCGAAATCGGAAAGTCGTGGGTTCGATCCCGGGCCACATCGTTTTCTTTTTATTTTTCTTTCTGCTAAAATTAATATTGGAATTCCATTCCTTGGACTTATCAGAAAGATCATTATTCCTAGCTTCTAATACCCCTTCTTTATGATCTGTTACCAAGATCCTCCAGACATAATACACCCCACACCAGGGAGATTAGGCTTACAGCCACCTCCAAGGGCTTTTCTATATGGCCCTACATGCTATACTAGGATAGACTAAAATCATTATTCCATTCACCAGCATTTATTTCGATTTGCATAGTATTATGGACCATGGCTATATCGATTTCCAGATAAAATGACATGCTACTCTGAGTCAAAGAAAGAGGATAAAATGATCTAATTCGAGCGGTCCTATATTTCCGTAACAATTTTGATAATTGTTATAGGAGAGCGACTTTTGAGCTACAAAAACTCATAGATAATGGCTTCTCCCATCTTCCAGCGGATAATTTCTAATGGTTTTTGCAGTCGCTTTCGGGTCTCGGGGCCCTCGGGGTTGTGGTTCGGTAGTTGACGATCACCTATGATGAGCCCATCCCACATCCTTTCCCACTGGCACTCTTAGTTAGTCCGATCCACAGTTGGATACATACCATCTATGTAGGGACTCGGATCCATTAGTTTCCGATGTCGATGTGACCTCAATGTCCACTGTTGGCACACCGCAACACGTACTAATATGTACAACTTGGACTAACGCAGCAGGACTCCATGTACACTCCATAGTTCACCCACTTGCTGGAAAATACAGTGGGGCTGAAAATCGTGGAATTCTCCACCAGGTACGCGGCATATCCCCATATCGAGGTGCGTATAATATTCTCATTGGTTAATAGATCTGCAGAGTACTCTAGGACTACATAGACCCTTCCCAAGAAGCAGTGCTCACCAATTAGGGAGCCGTGGAGGCATTATGACAATGAAGATCTTCCATCTTTTGGGTATCCATCCGCACTTGAGACATTAATTCAGCTCGATGGTGGCGTCAGGGCGAGCTGATCCCTCGGTTACAATTGTTTCTTTGCGCTCTGTTCTCCTACCCCTCTTCCTCGAGTGCTAGTTTATTCCATATCAAAATCCCACTGGCACGATTGAACCATCAACGATTCATCTTCTATCTTATAAACCTACTCAATTGAAGAATTTCCTTCAATTCTGGTATGTCCAACCCCTCTCATTTAACCCAGACAAAAGAAAACCATTCGTTTATTCTGACTAGGCTCTGCACAACAAAGTCCAAAATGCCAAAGTACGTCTTGACTGGAGTAGGTGGAAGCATCGGTGGCACAGCTGCATCCTACGCATTGGAAATTGCTCCACCAGATAGTACTTTCGTCTTCACAACTTCCGACCCCAGCAAAATCCCAACCGAGAAGCTGGAAGCATGGAAGGCCAAAGGAGCAACAGTATTGGCAGCGAGCTACGATGACCCAGGTAGCCTTGAGCGTGTATTCGCCGGCGCCGAAGCCGTGAATCTAATCTCAACATGGGCATTCGGTCATCGATGCGAGCAAGCTCAGAATGTTATCAATGCTGCCAAGTCTTGCGGGGTACGACGGATCTGCTATACTTCTTTCGTCGGGGCCGATGATCCTGCCCCGATGGATGAGATGCCCTTCCTCCCTCGGGACCACAAGAGAACAGAGGCTTTGATTCGGGCTTCCGGCCTCGAGTACAATATCCAGCGTGATTATTTGTACATTGACAATATTCCCAACTTTTTCGCGCCCTCTTGGAAGTTTTGTGGAGACCGGTGGCTTTTCAACTCCCATGGTGTTGCTGGGGCGTATGTTTCTCGTGAGGACTGTGGAAGAGTGCATGCTGCGCTGTTGCTTGGTAAGGGAGAGCCTAATACCGTGTATGATGTGACGGGTCCTGAAGCTGTGACGGATGAGCAAGTTTTTCAGTGGATCTGTAGCAACCTAGGAGTCGAGGGTCAGTTTGTGGATATGCCTGATGCGGAGTTGAGGGAGTACTGGATTCAGCAAGGAATTCCGACTAGCGTTTTTGAGCCATCGCAGATTCCTATGAAGCTGTGTGTTGATGATCTTCTGTGTTGTGGTGAGATGCTTGCGCGTGGATATATGGCAAAGACGAGCAACAGCGTTGAGCTCCTTACTGGACGCAAGCCAGTCCCGTTCCAGGAAGCTTTGTTGAAGCTTCAACCTGTCTTTGCTTGAAGATAGCGTGTATTTAAAGATGGAAAATGACGGGAGGCGATTCATCAGCTTGAAAGGGTGATGGATCTTCTGGAATGTTGTACTGCCAAATTTGTTGGATTTCTTCCCCTTGAATCTAGTTATAAATAAGAAAAAGATGAAAACATGAATGAAAAACAAAAACAAAATGATAAATAAAATATGGCAGCTGATCATAAGACAAGGTAAGTAAAATCTTTATCAACAATATTAATGAAAGTCCACAATAAGTATTAAGGAGAGTCCGAGCGTATATAATGCGTTAAATCGTTCCAAACTTCAGTCTTTATGCATGAGTACCGTAATCACCGTGAATTCTTGAATTCCTCCTCTTCAAATAGTCGTAAATTAAGCCCAGCAGTAGCCAGAGACCTGGGTCTGGGGAGGACCAACATCAACAGTGCTGGGACCGGCAACAGTGGTGACAGAGTTGTCAACACCGCCGAAGGTGCAAGTAACACCGCTGGCGTCAACCTCAATGTGGGAGATGCTCAGAGCGTTGCCTGTAGAAATTAGTATTTGATCATGAATGATTTTTGATCGAAGGACTTACTGATAGAGACGACCTGGCTGTCGGTAGGGAAGTACTGAACGAACTCGGCATCAGCAGCACCAATGAAGGTAACCTTGACATCAGAGCTGCGACGGCGCTGAGCAGGGAGCTTGTGGCAGGTTCCAGAGACCTGAGTCTGGGGAGGGCCGACATCAACATATTCAGCGCCATCAACGGTAGTGGAGCTGCCATCAACACCGGTGAAAGTGCACTCAACATCGCTGCTGCTGGAAGAGATGTGGGAGATGCTCAGGACATTGGCTGACAATATTAGTCTTAGATCGTGTCATATCTTATGAGATGGGCGTGGATAGCTTACAGATAGAAGTAGGAGTGCCATCAGTGGGGAAGCTCTGGGAGAACTCAGCATCGGCGGCACCAATGAAAGTAATCCAAGCATCGGCACCACGACGAGTCTTGGCGTACACCTTGTAGCAGGTTCCAGAGACTTGAGTCTGGGGAGGGCCGACATCAACTTCCTCAGCACCAGCAACGGTAGTGGAGCTACCGTCAATACCAGTAAAGGTGCACTCGTAGCCATTAGCGCTGGAGGAGATGTGAGAAATGCTCAGGACGTTGGCTAAAATTGTTAGTCTTAGGTCATATCAATCATTATGGGGCCAAAGGTCACACACAGATGGTAGTTGGGGTGCCGTCAAGCGGGAAGCTCTGCGAGAACTGAGCATCGGCAGCACCGATGAAAGTAATCCAGGCATCCTCGCTACCGCGGCGTTGAGTAGTGTATACATTCCAGCAGGATCCAGACACCTGGGTCTGGGGAGGGCCAACATCAACATATTCGACGCCATCCACGGTGGTAGAGCTGCTGTCGACACCAGTGAATGTGCACTCAACACCGTCAGTGCTGGAGGAGATGTGGGAGATGCTCAGAACGTTGCCTAAGAAGGTTAGAATGGAAAGTCCTTCTCCACATGTGTAAACTGAGTGGGGTCAGCATTGGACTTACTGATAGAGGTAGCAGTGCCGTCTGTGGGGAAGCTCTGGGTGAACTGAGCACCAGCTGCGCCGATGAAGGTGATCTCAACATCGTTGGAGCGCTTGACAGGGGCTGCGCTCGCAAGAGCGAGAACAGTGGAAAGAGAGAGGATCTCTGAGAACTTCATTTTGTAGAAATTATAAGGTATTATAAAGATAGCTCAATGCAGTCAAGATTGGAATAGTAGTCAATGTTGTAGTTGTTTGTGTGATTGAATGAGATCTTTGCTGGAAATCAGAGACTCTTATATAGGTCGAACTTCCATACTTCCGAGGGCCTTAAAAGACAATATGGGATAAGAATAGTGATCCCGGACTTGGATGAGGAGTATGCATATGCAATCATGCAAATACATACGACTGGTGACGTGAATACATTGCGAGTCTTGAGACAATATCAGCATGTTCAGCCTATCGCAATCGACCAAAACGATGATCCACGCGGCTGAGTCCTTCGTATAACCTGCATAGCATAGGTTTGAATAATGGCCTCAAGGTTCCCGCAGGGCTGTCCATAGAACCCAAGGTACTAAATTTAGTCCAAAGACGAACTATACAGTCACGAGATGGTCAGTGACCCACGGGTCCGGTTGGCGGTGCATGTCGGATTTCCCCACAATTTTGTTGTCTCCAGCCCCACGGTCAACTCTTGACCTATGGATGAACTTCTCAGGCGGCCAGGATCAAGTTTTCTAGCCGCATGGGGGCTAATCGATCAGTATGTCTCAGTGGATTCGTTTACTCGGCAAGGCTCGGCAGATTAGGCCTGTTGCGCCATGACATCTCGATACTATGCTTATTCTCCACAAGCGGAAAATAGTTAAAAGGTGCCAAGGTAGGGCCAACTTCAGGAGTGCCGGGGCATCCGGGCGTAAGAGAGATGCGCTATATTGGTAAACAGGACATATACGATGGTACTGCTGACCACATGTGTTGCCTTGGGAATTCACGGTTGGCTGTTGAACAGGGCATGGTGACCATCTTCCACGCTACTCCACATAGTCTGCAATGGTCTGATGCGAGATGACGCGCTTCCTCGCAGTCTTCGTATCTTCTCAAAAGAAAATCCACCCCACTGAGGGGTTTCTAGTGCATTTGGAACCTGGTATTCTGCAAGTGTTGCGTATAGTTCGATGTAGCCTGAGGTAGCCTGCTTCCGGAGAAAGACACAAATGGTGGCCGCATTTACCAAGAGCTCTTTGGGGGCCACCCCGCTCAATTCGTCTATGGTGGCAACTGCCTGCTCGTCGGGCATGGGGTGACCTTGATAAATTATGGCGACTTCGAAGCGACTGTGCTGATTTCGATCATCTAGGAAAGTGTTGGTGGCACAAATCTGAGACTGGTCGTGGATTCATCCGCACTGATCCGTTTAGTAAGGACGCTTAGCGAGGTATGAACATCTACACCTAATAATCTACACCTATAATAGATACGCACTATTGACTTTGCTACCTATGGTATGCATTTTAGGAAATTTATACTTTCCATAATTTCTTTTTCTATACTATATCGGACTGGGGTCCACCCAGGTGCCTGCATATTCGAATGTTAGAGGTGCATCAACCTGTACGGTAATTCAGATTAAATAAAATGGCCGTACCTATAAGGGAGAGCAAATAAGTACAGGGATTATTATCATGTACATGGTGTTATTAGTAAAAGGTGACTTGAGTGCATAGTTCTGTAACAATCTCTTCAAGAAATTACGTAGTAGTTTGTAGTAGTATCTCAAGCCACCAATTTCTTGATTGATTTCAAAAGTGCGCTATGGTTATATAAGAGGGAATATTGCAAAAAAATCATTATTTACAGCTTGGCAACCATCTGGTTACCCTTCTTCAGTAAGGCAGCAGCATCAGTGACAAGCTCATCCACGATAGCCTTGGCAGACTTCTTCTCGTTGACGACGGCAGAGACCTTGCCCATTAGGAAGGGACGGGCGTTGTCGAGGGTGTCATCGTCAACATCATCGGGAAGGTTCTCGAAGTCGTGCTCGACCGGAATGATACCCTTGGCAGTAAGCTGCTTGATCTCATCGGCCCGGTTCTCTTCCCAGTTGAGAATGTACGGGTTCTTGCGGACACGAAGGGGGCGGCCCTAATTTACGTGTTAGTATACTGATTGGCTTGAGAATGAAAATGGTAATACGAACAGTGAAGATGATTGTACGGATGTTGTCCTCGAAACCAGCGGTACGGACGGCCTCTTGGTGGGCCTTAGGAGCGCCGGCCTCATCGGAAAGGATGAAACGGGTACCAATCCAGACGGCCGAAGCGCCGAGCATCAGAGCAGCAGCAACAGAGTTACCGTTGAACAGACCACCAGCAGCGATGACCTGCACGTCCTGGCCGGTCAAAGGGCTCTTCTTGCCCTTAACCAGCTGGGCAACAGTAGGGATAAGGACAGTTGTAGGAACATCACCGGTGTGACCGCCACCCTCACCACCCTGGGCGCAGATAATATCAATACCGACATCCAGAGCCTTAGCGACGTGCTTGGGGTGACCGATCATATTCATGCAGACGATACCAGCTCCATGGAGCTTGTCGACAACGGCCTTGGGGGGAACACCGACGGCGGAGACGAAGAGGGTCGCCTTTTCTTGGATGATGATATCCACGAGCTCGTTAAGCTTTCCCTTGGTGTAATCGTAGCTGGATGACATGATCTATTAGCCGCTTGCTTTGTTTGACTGTGTGCGTCGCACGTCACGCTTACTTTGTTTTACGGGCACTACCACCAACTTGAGGAAGAAGCAGATCAACGCCAAAAGGAGCGTTCTTATCATTCAAGTATCCCTTAAGCTCGGCGATTTGCTCACGCAGCATATCGGGGGTGTAACCAACACCACCGATGACACCCAGACCACCAGCGTTGGTCACGGCAGCTGCCAGCTTGGGACCGGCAGCCACGTTCATACCAGCCAGCAGAACTGGGTGGTTGATCTTTAGCAGATCAGTGATTGGGGTACGGATTATCTCTGTACCAGGCACATGTCAGTCCACGGGTCACAAGTCGGGGGCGGTATGAGGTCATAGCAGCATCGAGGATAAATAACAGGACAGCAACGACTCGGACCAAAGTAGGAAACAAAATAAACAAAACTGATACATACGAGGAGAAGCCATTTTGTGAAGTATGGATATGAGTGAAGAAAAGAAAAGAATGAAAGTCTGGGGAAAGTGGAGCTATTAAAGAGAATCAACCGAGGCGCATTCTCAAGTTCTCGAGTGGAAACATGTTACACGACCCCGGGAGCCTCGGTCCATTTGATTTGTATTAGGTGCACCTAGGCATTAGGGGCGGGGAAGACTTATGTCAGCCCTGTACACACACAAGGTTGGGTTAGTTCCACTCCCCACTAAATAGAGAGCTCTGATTGGGTCGACTTGACATGAATCACCTGGTACCACGTGACGATTCGGCAAAATTTTATATGTAATGTATCTCAGATTGAGACCGCCTACTACATTAGACTATATAGCCTGTGACCAAATTAACACCTCATATCCAAGGCACCAACTCGGCCTATCTCGCGATTCTCACCTGACCAATGGTCTATTGATCTGATTTATCACACGCTACAAAACATTCCGCATCCCTGCAATATTTCTGTGGTCCCAATTCACCGCAATAATGAGCTTACAAGCTCACCGGAATCGAGTCCTCTGGGCCAGGGGTCTTCATGGCATCTCCAATTCAGGAGCATCACGATCACCTCGGTTCCCGTTATTACCGAGAGCCCCGAATGCGACGCGACAAGGCGATCGTTCTATGCACGGATGCCGGACAAGAAGGTAACCCTGAGCTCCCGATTATCTCATCATTGCCAAGAATTGAGAGATCTAATAGATGCATCTAGTGTTGGTTATACTGCAAGCTCAAGTAGGTTCAATTTGCTGAATTGCCTCTTCCGGCCTTATCGTTTATCGTGACCAAAAGAAAAAAAAATGCGGGACGTCATGAATGTTTTTTTTTCTGCCGACTTACTTTCCTACACTACCCAATTTGCAACCAGGAACTAAGAAATTTTAGGGTATTTCTCTATGGCCAACTCGGGGACAGTGCCCTCGTGCATTGACAATGTCCCCTCAAGGCGCTTTGGGGCATTGTCGTACTTGAAATCATATGCGAGGCGATTTTCGGGCCAGTCGCCACTTCTAAGCTCCAACACCGACCCCACATTCGATAATTCAAAGATGCATCGAGCTTTCATTGCACTAGGTAGCAATGTAGGGGATCGGGTTGAAATGATTGAAAAAGCTTGTCTTGAATTGGACCAAGCCAATATTAAAGTGAAAAGGACCAGTTCGCTATTTGAGACGACACCGATGTATGTCCTTGATCAGGACACATTCATTAATGGAGTCTGCGAGGTAATCATTAATATAATATCTCCTCTGATTCAATGCTCTGTCAGAAACTAATTAATACTCAAAGGTTGAAACGAGCCTCTCTCCAATAGAGCTTTTGGACAAGCTCCAATCTATTGAGATCGAGCTGGGACGAAAGAAGTTGATTGACAAAGGCCCACGGTCGATTGACTTGGATATTCTCTTATACGACCAAGAAATATTTTCTCATGAACGTCTTAATATCCCACACAATTTGATGCTGGAGCGAGATTTTGTCCTGCGACCTCTTTGCCAGTACGTTGGCGACTTCGCCACCACTTGAATCCAATTCACTAATACTATCTAGATTGATACCCCATGAACAACCACCCAAGGCTGGCAAAAACACAAACACATATAGAGATTACTTAAAAGCTCTTCCACCCCCAGAGCCAACTCCATACTCAACAACGCCAATCTCTCCCCACTTTCCATCTATCCACGCCACAGATCCCAAACGCACAACACATGTCATGGCAATCCTCAACCTAACACCGGACTCTTTCTCAGATGGTGGTACTCACTCCTCGACTGATTTCACTCAACTCACCGAAACAGTCCGCTCCTTCATTGCTCAAGGTGCAACAATCATTGACATTGGTGGCGAAAGTACTCGCCCAGGCTCAACCCCAGTGGGCGCAGAGGAGGAGATCGCCCGTGTCGTTCCTGCAATCGAACATATTCGTCAAAACATACCCGAAGCCTCAAACATCGCTATCAGTATTGACACCTATCGCGCTGTCGTGGCTGAAGCAGCATGCAACGCCGGCGCCGATATTATCAATGACATTTCCGCCGGTCTCATGGATCCAGAAATGCTGCCCACCGCAGCACGTCTTGAGAAATCTATTATTCTCATGCACATGCGAGGCACACCGCAGACAATGACCGAACTTACCGATTACCCTACCGGCGTTATCCCTGAGGTAAGTGCTGAGCTGCGCGAGCGTGTGGCGGCTGCTGAGAATGCGGGTATTCGCCGCTGGCGTATCATTCTCGACCCTGGTCTCGGATTCGCAAAGAATCAACCGCATGATCTCGAGATCCTGCGGGATTTGGAAGCGCTGCGCAATGCGGAGGGTCTGGAGTGCCTGCCGTGGCTGATGGGACCTAGTCGGAAGCGATTCGTTGGTAGTATCACCGGTGTCAAGACGCCCAAGGAGCGTGTCTGGGGTACTGCCGCTACTGTTTCCGCGAGTGTCTCTGGTGGAGCAGATATTGTGCGAGTACATGACGTGAAGGAAATGTCGCACGTTACTAAGGTTGCCGATGCCATTTATCGTGTATAGTGGCGAGCCTGTGAATGACATGCATGTGGTCATGGACATATTGATTGGAGCGGTTTTGGCTTTTTTTTCAACATTTTACGAGATATCCTGGGAGCGGTTCTTCATTCATCATGGAGTTGAAATACATATTTGGATGGTGCTGTATGTATGTCTTGATCAACATAGACAATTTGAAATTGGGGGTTTAATTCAGGAAATATGATCTGATTTGATTTACGACCGATTTATGTAATGCGTTTGCGCGCAAATTCATATGATCATGTAGATCACGTATATGGGGGCCTATAACAGCCACGCGGCCAAAACTCATTTTTCCAGAAGGAATTTTTACCAAGTCACTGTCTGCTGCTTTATTATAATAATATAAAACATTTAACAATAAGTAGTAGGGTGTAAGAGTTTTTTCTCTGAACCTTTTGCCTATATGGATGTATGTAGAGCTTTTGGCCTCATGGCCGTTACAGGCCTCCGTATCACGTACTGGATGGTATTTACTATAAAACTCAACCTGCATTCCGCACTTCAATGTTGGTTCAAATGGATCATGATGTTCATTCTTGGTCTAGATTTCAGATTTCCGATGATATATCGCCAATTCCTCAAGTAAATCCATGTCAAAATCTTTTGTTAGGTGTGAGTTGACTTCTGAGCGAGAAAAAACGTTCCTCCAGACCAGCCATAGGCCCGATTAAGTCGACGACCAAAGCGACGAGCAACCCGAAACGCCAACTTTCCTTGGGGATGTGGCTCATGAAAATGTATGTCCCTTTCAATTCCAGGCTTAGTTGGCTCGAATTGCCACGCAGACCCGTACAGCTTGGTGGCTCCGAAGCCAACCGATTTCATCGCATGTAGAAAGTCAGTCCATCGGATTTCACCGGGTGTCGAAGTGGTAGATGGATTGAAGAACATGGTTCTGAAGACTTTCAAGGAACGAGCATCAACGGCAAAGGTGGGTTGGGGATCGGCAAGTTTGGGCTGCTCTAACGCTTCAAGTTTCGCGACAGGTGCAGAATTTTGTTGTTTCTTTCCGCGGGTTTTGACCTTCTTCTTGACCTGCGCAACGTCGGCTTTCTTTGTTGGAATATCGAAATATAACTGCGAGAATGGCTTGTATAAAGAATGAGGATCTAAATCGTTTTGTTTGCTTATGGGTTTGACTGATAACGGCTTTTCGGTCTCAGTCCATTCTGGAGTGCGCTGTAAATTACGGGGCTGAGAGAGGAGAGCATGGATAGTCGCACCACTCAGGTTCCCGGCCTTGGTCATCAAGATTCGATCAATGGCTACCCAGAATGCGTCAAGGTTGTCTTCAGCGTTGCGCAAAGCCTCGACATTTTCCCTAGTACGACGTTTCTCAATGGGGTAATCGAATTTGCCCCTGGAAGGTTCACCAAGACCTACAGCTGCATCGACACCAGGCATGCTGCCGAAAAGCACATCAACTATCCTATTCCGCGATGCAGCCCACTTCAGAAAGTCCGCTTTGAGACCATCCAATTGCTCCCAGTGTGTCAATACTAGGGCACGATCCCATGGTTGATAATGGTCCAACTGATTGTAACACTGCAGGAGAATAGATAAGTCCTCGATTATCCTGCTGGTAAGAGGTGATAATAGTTCACGTGCCTGTCTCTCCGATTGGATCAGACGCTCCAGTTCGTCCATAACCAGAGGTAGAAGTTGGAGAAAAAAACCTTGACCCTGATCCCACAGGATGCTCAATAGATATAGTAGCTCACTTTCAACCTTGGTCTTTTTCAAGCCAAACCGATTGACCTTTGCCACAATTTTCATTCTCCTTGGAATAGGATTCAATAGTGGCTCTCGAGCGAAGAACCTTCGCAGGGGCGGGGAGGTCTTGGCTACCATATTGAGCATGTCAAATGAGCTAAGGATTACTTATTGGAGGTAGAACCTGAATCGGACCAACGCGTCTGAATACTCTTTCGGTAGGTCTTTGGAAGGACAGATATCGGACACATACTTGACCTGTAGTGATGCCAAGTTTTCTGCCTGTAGACTGAGTTCCGAGAAACATTCCAACGTGTAATATGCCTCACAGATAAAAGTGCGGATCACACAAGACCAGAGTGTCCGTGCACCACCGGGACTGGCTAAAGGGTGTTCGTTGCCGTTCAAGTCTTTCAAAAATTCCGGGCGGTGGTCCTTTGCCTCGAGAAGCACCGTGGAGAAGTAATCAGGATCCTCTCTCAATGCCCAGATGTGATCTTCAGCAGCGGAGGCTCTTGCGGAAAGAAGCGATTTGAGACTTGGAAGATCAAGCTCGACTGGGAGACGATATGGCGCTTCGGCGGCCATGATACCAAGGGACTTAAAGCCCCTTGTTTCACTTCCTGATTTCAGTTGTGGTTCGGGCAAAATGGGGAACTGATCACTCGTTACTTCTGACTCTGGAATATCCTGGAGCAGCTGCTGACAGCATTGAACAAGCCCTATCAATAGTCGCTCCTGTGCCTCCAATATCAAAAGACCTTCCCCAGGATTGAACTGCATTTGCGTCCATGACCAATCGATAGACTCTGGGTGCTCTTCCCAAGCCACGAGTCTACCATAAGCACGGCTATTCTCCGCAATGCCGTTCAGAATCATGGCATGCCCGCCAAGGATAATAGGCACCAGGGCCTTGGTGAGCATTCCAAAAAGCATGGTTCTCTCATCAGCCGCGGCAAAATGCGAAGGAGGATGGCGGCCCCGGGCGTTGAGCAACAGAGGCAGCGCCCTAGTGGTAAGAAGATCCTCTTGGTTGATGTAGGGCCACATAAAACAGTCTCGATATTTGGTACCTCTATCGCGCACAAAATCCGCCTTCCTCTGGAAGGCATCAAAGTCGGGACGATGGGTCAATGGCATGTTTGGCCACGCGCTGAGTAGGACTTTCAGTCTCTGTGCTCGAGTCTTTTTATCCCAGCGCTTTCGAACTGTATCCTCGTGACGAATCAACATCGCGTGCAAAGCCTCGTAATTCACGAATATTTTGTCTGCTCTGGATGAGGCCTCTTGTCGAACTTGGTTCAAAAGTTCCATATCATATATGGGTACCCCACTACCAATACCTGCCTTTAGAGCCTTGTAATGGGATTCCGTGCTATCGTGAAGGAATTTAATGGCGGCCTGAGTGTTGGCATCATGCAGGTCGCCATCACGATCCAGCTCAGACCTCCATGCGTGAAATTGGGTATTCGGTCTGAGGCTCATGGCTATTCAGGTCAGCTATCGGATCCACATGTGTAGCTGTCAATAAAGATAAATTTGAGATGTATGGACATGTCTCCATCGGGAAAGAAAGGATAGCTTACTAGAGAGACCCCGAAACAGCGTTCCGTTTGAAGAGTATACCGTCCGAGAGGGGCGTGGGAAAATTGGCGAAGGTGAGAGAAGGAGAAAGGAAGAAAGTGGGAAGGCAGCCGTGATATGTCAATGGCAGACGATTTCTAGCCTCACTTTATCCAGTCGATTTATGCAGGGAGGCTTAACTTCATCTACTATGTATCAGACTCGGAGCCCTGGAGCTTTAAGGACAACGCTAAACTTGAATCCACCCCCTTATAGTTATAAGTACATATACGGGTCCCCACCCCAGTACCTACCCCTACACTTATGCTCCTAGATAATAGCCTTGGAAAGTCTGTTATATTTACAGCAATGTACATTGTGTAGGTATACGGGCGGCTTATTGATTACTACTACCCACGTTCCTCAATACGTGCAAGGAAGGTGTATAGATTAACCCCAATCAAGTCAAGGGTGTCTAAATAACATGGCTCTTGATTGCATTATTTTAGGAAAATGGGGCTATGCCCAGCAGTTATGCATAGAGCTTAATGCATGCGTCAGCCCGCAGGCGTCCATGTAAGCCTGCGTCCAAAGTCCCTCTCTCCCTTCTGCAAAATTTCAGAATAGCTTGGCACCTGAAAATAAGTGGCTAGGCTAGATGACTAAAGAATACGGACTTGAGACAACTTGAATCCATAATGGAGCTGGCTGAGCAGGAGACGCGACATGCCAGTGAGGTACCTACCTCCTCCCTTCGGTGTGTTGATGATCGGCGCTTGAACCGCTTCTACCCCACAAGACTTGATTTCGGCTGGCTAACGGAAGACAAGCAGACTAGGCTCGAGAAATCGACAAATCCTTCTCAAAGCGGACGAATTCGCGACCAAGTATCAGCTGGACGATATCCGGGACCAGATTCGTATTGGCGCCTTGATAATTGAGAATGTAAGACTGCCTTTATCTTCCTTTGTGACATTGCTCGTTGCAATACTTATTGCGTCTGATTTGACTCATAACTGAGCGGGTTCTTTTGAAGTTGGAGGAGTTGTTCGTGTAGGAGTGGATTTTCTTTTTCTTATGCGTACCTAGGCTCTACTGGGATTCATATTTGGAGATGACGGCGTCACGTATGAGTGAGATTATTGTATTCTTACAGAAGCTCCTAGAGGAGAGACTTCAAGTGGCCCGTGTGAGTGACTTACATATCAGGACTCAGGAGTTGTCTCCACACCTTCTGTAGATCCCACAGGTCTCGCTCAACTGTAGAGGTGGAGATCATTGAGCATCAACTAGTTCATCTGGCTTCTTCTTACGCACTAAACGAATTCTATCTTTCCCACGGTCATCTCCTTTAAGCCCAGTCTGGAAAACGACTTTGCCCTCGCGGATACGCTTGGCATGGGCAAACAGCTCTTCTTGGAAGTCTTCAGTGATCCATCGCATGATAATAATGTAGTCTGGGTCATTCTAGGAGATATTAGTACAAATACCGGAATAATGGAAGCGAAAAAAACACTTACCTCATCCCACTTCCAAGGAAGGTTGTATGCTACCAAAGTTGCAGGGAGTAAGTGCTTGCGATGGACCTATTAGACCAGTCAATATCGTGAATCGAATGAAACATTAGTAGGTACTTGACATACCTTGATCCAGGTATTCTTGGTATCCAAACCCTCCTCTTTATTCTTCCCTTTGTCATCCTCATTTGCTTTCTTTCCTTCGTCAGACCTCTTCTTGTTCAGGATCCCCTCGATCTCCTCCTCATCGAATCCCAGTTCGTCTCGGAGTCTAGCTCGGAATTCCAGGTCTTTTTCACTGTTAGAAGCTCTTCGAGCCTCTTCGAGCCTCAATTTCTCAGCTGCCTCAGCAGCTGCCACATTTTTGAGAAGAATCTCTTCCTGCCGCTTTTCCAATTTATCAAGTCTCTTCCTGATCTTCTCCCTTTCTTCTCTCGCCGCCTTTAGATTGATCTCTGGACCAATTTCCTGGTCAGAATCACTGCTTAGCTCATCTTCTTTTGGCGTGGTTTCCTCTTCCTCCTCGAGCTCCCTTAGTCGCCGTCCGCTTGGTTTACTGCCTTCCGCCGCGGGCTGCTTCAAATCTCTAGTAATATTTTGCTGTACACGCTTGGCACGCTCCCAGGTCTCATCAGCAGCTTTTCCGTACTCTTTCTTCGCTTCAGGAGTCAATTCTTTCTCTGGTGCTGTTTTGAACTTGTCAAGATTTCTTTCCAGCTCCGTTAACAGCCGTCCCATATCCTGTTCCTGATTTTCAATAACCGTAGTCTGATCCATGCCATCAGGACCAATAGACCACATCTGGTCAGGGGGTGGATTCCGAGAAAGATCAGACTCGTTCGCATTTGCAGAGATAGAGCGGGATTGCGGTCGGTGATCTGTACTTGTATAAGGGGCGGGCGAGCCAAGTAAATCCCCAATTTCATCGTCTGAGTTCTCGGCCTGTATTTGGTCGTTGAAACCATTGTCAGGTCTCCGACTAACCGCAGATCGCTCGTGGGGAAAATCTGCAGTATTCGATATTTTGGGTGTGTAATCGGACTCAGGGTGGTGATCGTCTTCTGTGAAGTATTCAAAGGAATCCTCTGGGGAGAGTTCCGCGGTCGTACGAGCAGATGTATCCTCAGCAGTGATTGCCGGGACTTTTGCGACTCTAGCCTGTTCAGCCTCAGGGACAATTTTCGCTTCTGATTCTAAGTTCTCAATAATTTCCCGATAACGGGCGGATTTTGACTCCATGTAAAACGGTGTTGCTCCGACTCCTGTCGGGGATGGGTGATCTTTTCTGTTATTCCATGGCTCATCGGACGGGGTGTCATCGATATGAAAGGACTTAGAGGGCACCTCGGCGCCATCCGTCATATCAAGATTTTCTGTAGGATGCTCTTCTAGATACCCGTCGAGAGGTTGCTCACTGGCATTTTCATTGGTACTGTCACCTTCCTCCTCTTCATCTGGACCTTCATTTTCATCCTCATCTGAGTTTGTCCGCGGTAACAGAAAGAGCGCAAGCTCTTCTAGGTGCTGACCCACATGCTTCTGAAAGTTGGATATCGGAAGAGAATTTCTTCTGCAGATGGAGCAGTCATAGCTATGATTTTGAGCTGCTGAAGTCACATGTGCTTGCTTAATGTGATGATGCCATTGTCGACGGCTCTCATAGAGCTTATTAGGTGTCGGACATTCAGGGAAGATACAGACGTATGGCATGAGATCGCGGAAAATGTGCCGCGCCCATGACTTTTTCTCTTTAGCAGTGATAATGTAGAAGCAGTAGGGACACTCAAACGGTCCATTCTCTGCCCCTTTTGGACGAGGTGGTATTTTTGGTGCATCCGAACCAGTACCCTCAAGGAGGGTGCCTCCATATGAGGTTTCAGATACGCCAGCCTCGGAGATCAAGTCGCTGGTTTGGGACGGAATCTCTTTGAATATATCGGTAACTACTGTTTCTGATAGCACTGTTGACTTGTCATCACCTTCAGGGTCAATTCCCTTGCTTAGCTTCTCATGATGCCGCTCTCTGTATTTGAGCACGGCCCGTTGTCGCGCCATTGCAGAGCTGATGCGATCAATGGCCAATGGGTCCGCGTTTGGATATTTTTCAGCTGTATGACTTCTGGCCCAAAACCGGAATGGTTCAGAGTCTGCCTTCTCTGTGCCAATTAAGCGATCATGCTGGGATGGTTTACGGATGAGCATGGACATTTGGTAGAGTTGCCCTATTGTGTCAACAAGTCCTTCATGAATCTCCTGTATCTCCGTCGAGAGCTCACTCTCTGAGGCGTTGTCAATGTATTCAGAGTCATGATTTTGGGATTCTTCATCGTTCTGCTCCTGAAGTACATCCTCTAGATCAGTAAGTAGCTCTTGTACCTGACCCAGGAGCACCACTATCTGACTTCTGATATGGGAGGCATCCCTAAGACGATAGTCAAGTGAGGATTGGCGAGTTTGATGGGCACCAATATTTGCCGCCCACACACGAAGTCGACCCAGCTCATCCCTCCAATCTTGCAGAGGAACCTCGGTGCAATCTATGATCGATTCCGATTTGATCAACGAGTTGAACTGGGCGAAACAACTCTGCACCAGTTCCGATATTGATGCCATATCGTGTATTTTCTCGATGCGACAGCACTGCCAGAATCTTCTGAGGGTATGCAGACTTATTTTCAAGGTGAGTTCCTCAGGTTAGCCTATTTTGATTGACGCGGCTGTTGGTGCGGGGCAAAGTAAGCGCGGGGCTGAAAAACACAGAGTCAGCTGAAACCCCCGCCTCGTCCTTCTGACACATCTTGGATCGAGAATGAGCAGCAGTCATGGTAACCGGTATTGAAGCGGCTGGTCTTGCTCTCGCAATTCTGCCCATGTTTGTGAACCAAATCGATGCCTACGCTCGTGGTATAGAGAAGATCAAGGGTCTGAGGCGGTACCGACGGGAGTTTAAAGGGTATTCGGTTGGTCTGAGGTCACAATATGCGATCCTCTTGAACACATTGACGCAAGCTCTGGAAGGCGTGGTTTATGACGAAGATCAAATTTCCGAGCTGATACGCGACACGAAGGGAGATGGATGGAGGGATCCGGAGCTAGAACGACGACTCCGCTTGAAGCTGAACCGAGACTACGATGTATATTTTGAAAATGTTAGCGAGCTTTCTGAGCGACTGGAGCGCTTATCACAAAAACTGGACATTGGATTAAATGATATGAAGGTCAGTTTATGTTCATTTCTAGATATATCGTCTCTCATGCTGTGGGCTAAGGCTTATACGGATTTCTCTGTCATAACAGTCCCCCGTTACCGAAGCATGGAATATTTGGAAACTTCGGAAGATCCTTGATCGAGCCGTCTATGAAGACTTACTCGCAAAAATCACTGAAATCAATACAGTTTTGAAAACTCTCATCGATCAGTCTGAACTTCGAGAGGATAATAAGAAGAAACGGCAGACTTGGAACTACCTTCTAAAGCGCTACCAGAAGGCCCGCAAACATGCACAAGGACTTTTCAAAGCAATCACTGGCGGTAACTATTGGCACTGCTCGTGCAAAGACCAGCATTGTGTCCATCTCCAGCTGCAAACAAACCCTCTGGAGAGCGCCGATGAGTACTCCGACCGATCCGTCGACACCCAGTCACAGTTCAGAATGATTTTTTCCAATTCCAACCAGACAAACCAAGCTTGTCTTTGGGCTTGGACAGAGGTTGAGTTTGAACCTTGGCATGTTGAAGAAATTGTCAAAGTTGCCAATTTGTCTCTGCATGAAGATACTACGGCATTCAAACACGAGAAGCGCAGAGTTCAATTCGACATACCATCGGCGCGAGAAACACAATTATTTAAACCGTCTAAAGAAGCACCACCAATACTCGACTTTTGTACATCGCTTTGTGTTTTCAGCCCCAACGAAACACGACCGGGGCGGGAATGTATAGGATCAATATCGAACGGGCTGGACGCCTCTGTCAAATACACCATGCGTGCCGTGAAGACCCTATCAACCCCTATTCCACAAAGATCTCTTCGCGAGGTGCTGTCTCATATCAGTCGACAGGATCGTTTACATATTGCCACTGGTCTAGCATGCGGTGTTATCCAGTTCCATGACAATTGGCTGAAAGCATGGTGGGATAGTTCAGATGTCTACTTAGCTGCTGCTGGTGACGGGAGACAGGTTTTATTGGACAACATGTACCTCTCCTGGTCCTTTTCCAGCTCTGACACAAACTCAATAACAGGACCAAATAACGGTCTTCGCCACTCTTATTACGGGAATAATCGTCTATTACCACTGGGGCTTGCACTGGTGGAGCTGTCTACTGGGAAGTCTATACACAAGTTGATAGATCCAGGCGATGAGAATGGGGATATACCCGTCACTAAGCTCGAAACTGCATCAAGACTGGTCGAAATGGTATATAAGGAGAGTGGGACGAATTATGCGGATGCCGTTAATAGCTGCTTGTCCTGGTCTACGTTATGTCTTGAGAAGCGTTTTGAGGAGCGTGTTTTTGAGACAATTGTTTCGCCATTATTGAGAGATCTGGTCAATTTCTAACCAACAAGATAAATTTACTATTTCGACTATTCATCTCCTCGTGGTCAAAATATTGACATGGTCCGGACTCCGGAGTATCTTCGGGAAGAATGCACATGTGAATTGATAGATTGATGACCGTGTGGCCTGGGCGATCATAGTACTAGCAGGGAGAAGCAATAACTCCGTCATTTGCTAGAGGCTGAGGCGTCCAAACTGGCCTAAGCCCCTGTGCCCACGCGCGGATCCCGAAGGGTGGGGCTTCCTCAATGGAATGGGTAATGGAATGGGTGTGGAGCTCCACTAGATTCGGCTAAATAGAATTGCGGTCTTCGGCGAAAAAAAAAAAAGAAACACGGGTTATCCAGGAGTGGCCATCCATGAATATGAATGCCAGTGGATTGAAAACGCGATTCAACTTAAAGATACCGTGACATAATTCAACACCCACTACTACTGATTATCGTGGATTTCATCTTATTAGCACTGGCAGTGCCTATAAACTTATGATCCCTTATACTTGCATGAACTTTGCTTATCTTATGGATCTTCTTGCATATGGGACTTCTCTTAAGGACTTTTGACAGCACACTAAAGAGCCGTTGTTGAGTCTATGTCATGCCCAAGAACTACACATGTGGAGTTTTAAAATGACGGTTCCCTTACGACGCGTGGATTCTTCATGTACCCACTGCCGATAAAGCATGCGTTTGATCTGTTGTATGACCCACTTTTGAAAAGTTTCTTCGGCGAGTTATCGAGTTCACATTCCGTAGAATTTCCCCGAGGTTGAATGATTTGCATGGGATAAGGAAACGACAGACATAGTTAAGCTACTAGACCGAAATTGACAGCACCAATAAATGGACAAGAATCAGCACATGAGGAATAAGCGAAGTGAGAAAAACGATACTACCTCATGGAGTCCGATTAGACTATTTCCGAGAAACCTTATTTAGGAAATAGCCGAAAGTCACGGTAAAATCATATTCCGTTTTGGCATCGAGAAGTTGGAGAACCCCCCCGGGATCACTTCCAATCCGGGAACTGGTTTCATCATTTTCCTAATTTTAATATCCCAGATGCCTAATTGGGTTCCAGCATGACGCGGCTTGTTAGTACCCTTGGACCCAGAGGACCCTGTTTGTTTCCAAGGTTTGACGATCATGTGGATTATGCTATATTCCTATAATTGAACAGAAAAATAAAGAAATAGGGGGAAATGGAACTAATGAAAGATGAGGATATGTGGATTCCAAAAAAGAGGTAGAACCAGTGAAAAGAAGTATAAGCAGTGTTCTAGATGCAAAGAACAGATCAATTCCAAGGTTTTCATCTTGCCCTACGTACAGTACTCGCCCCTACAATCCACTTAAAACCGGTTATCTTCAATTCGGCTCCATTAAAGAAGGTGCATGATGAGCGCCGTTCCCGCTCTTGCGTTCTCCACTTTTCTTCTACTTCAAACGACCGATCTAAGCTCCTGATCATTATCTTCAGGGCCGCGCCACGGGCGTCGTGCTAAGAGTCGTCGTAACACTCGATGAACAACACAATTAATTTGGAGCATCAGAAGATCGACACGCGTGTACAGTTCTCGTGTGTATAAATTCATCGAGGTCCGCAGATCAAAATGGATTTCAAGCAAGCTTCATTCTGTCTTTCTTTGCAGCATTTGATTAACACACTCTTTCTTTCTTCTTTTCCTGATTGTTTTCAATACTCGAGATGCGTACCTCTTTGGCCGTCGCTCTGGCCACCAGCGCTGGCGCTGCAGTTGTCAGCGCGAAATCTCTTGACGATGTCTGTACCTTGGCCAATGTCAAGGCTGCCCTGCCTTCCAATGGCACTCTTCTCGGTATCAATGTGATCCCCTCTGCGACTACCGTAAATGCAGTTTCCAGCGACTCGAGCACTTACTGCAACGTGACTGTCGCCTACACTCACCCTGGAAAGGATGACACTGTCACCATTGAATACGCTTTCCCCGCGCCATCTGCCTACAAGAACCGCTTCTATGTTGCTGGTGGATTCGGCTACTCTCTCTCTACCTCATCCACTGGTGGAATCTCCTACGGTGCTGTTGGAGGTGCCACCTCTGCAGGCTACGGAGCCCTGGACGGTGTGACTGTCGATGAGGTTTTCCTCGCCGGCAACGGATCTATTGATTGGGATCCGATCTACATGTTCGCCTACCAGGCACTGGGTGAAATGACTGTTCTCGGAAAGAACATCACTCCAGGATTCTACGGATCTGACGACAAGATCTACACATACTACGAAGGTTGCTCTGACGGTGGTCGCCAGGGTATGAGTCAAATTCAGCGCTGGGGTAAGGAGTACGATGGTGTCATTACTGGTGCCCCAGCTTTCCGTTACGGCCAGCAGCAGGTTAACCACCTTTTCTCTGCTGAGGTCGAGCAGGAGCTTGACTACTACCCTCCTCCCTGCGAGCTTGAGAAGATCGTCAACGCCACTATCGCTGCCTGTGACCCTCTCGATGGCCGTACTGATGGAGTTATTTCTCGCTCTGATCTCTGTGAGCTCAACTTCAACTTGACCTCTACTATTGGACTGCCCTACTATTGCGCTGCTGAGACTAGCACCTCGCTTGGATTCAACTTTGGCAAGCGTTCTCTTGGCAAGCGCGATGATGGCTCTAGCACTACCTACCAGCCTGCCCAGAATGGTACTGTCTCTGCTAAGGGTGTTGCTGTTGCTCAGGCTATTATCGATGGTCTTCACAACTCTAAGGGTGAGCGAGCCTACCTGTCTTACCAGATCGGTGCCTCTTACACCGATGCCGAGACTGAGTACAACAACGACACCAAGCAGTGGGAGATGGATATCCCTTCTACTGGCGGAGAGTTTGTTGCAAAGTTCATTGAATTGAACGCAGATGCTGATAACCTTGACACCCTTGACGGCGTGACTTACGATACCCTGATCAACTGGATGAACCAGGCTATGGTCCGCTACATGGATACTCTCCAAACCACCATCCCTGATCTTACCGATTTCCAGTCTCACGGTGGAAAGCTCCTGCACTACCACGGTGAATCCGACCCTAGTGTTCCTACTTCCTCATCCATTCACTACTGGCAGTCCGTCCGCGGTATTATGTACCCAGAGCTGACCAGCAAGGAGAGCCTCACCAAGCTCCGTGACTGGTACCAGCTTTACCTTGTCCCCGGTGCTGCCCACTGTGCCACCAACTCCCTCCAGCCCGGTCCCTACCCTGAGGACAACATGGAGACTATGATTAACTGGGTCGAGTACGGCATTACCCCCACCCGCTTGAATGCCACTGTCACTGCTGGCGAGTATGAGGGTGAGGTCCAGCGTCTTTGCCAGTGGCCCAGCCGTCCCATGTGGCACAACAACGCCACTTTTGACTGTGTCTTTGACAAGGCTTCCTACGACACTTGGACCTATGAGTTCCCCGCTTTCAAGGTCCCTGTCTACTAAGCCAGATCGGTCTAGTGGTTTTTTTGGAGAGTTTGGATATAGCATCAAGGAGAGACTGTCTCAACTTGGTGAGGTTTTTCGATATTCGAGAGAATTTGATCATTGATTCTTTCTTCTGGCCATGTTCAAGTTTGCTCCGTCCATTCATTCATTCATATATTGTATGTAATACTTGACTCTTTTCGGATGTTAATATTGAACCATCAACATGAATAAATCTTTTTTATATTCATGTCGGGCAAAAATATTGATTCCATAGAAATATGCAGCTTATTCATCCTAAAATTCATTTGATAGCACTTAAATACAGTACATGCGACAACAATGAATGTGGGGATAGCACGGCTTCCGTTCTTAAGCTGTTGATGGGCTCTTCAAGTTGAGCCACGTACAAAGTTCGTAATTCGGCTGTGTCGGCTCGATAGACCCGCTATGAAAATCCTAGCCCTGGAATTTAAAGACACTGTGAATAGTAGGCATTCTCAACCTCGCAAGTATACCCGGTAGCACAGATCGTCGGACCCGTCCAGCCAGTACCACCGCACTGACCATAATGAGCAGCTGTTGCAGTAGAAGTTGACGCCGTGCTCGTAGTCGTAGTCGCTGCTGTTGTTGTCGTTGTTGTAGCGGTGGTAGTTGAACCAGAAGATGGGGCGGTAGAAGTAGTCGTAGAGCCTCCTGAGCCACCGGGGAAATAGGCAGACAAGATATCAATGTAGTAAACGTAGCCAGTGCCAGACGGTGGCTCCATGGAGAAAATATAGTCACCCCACCATGGTCCTGCAGACCACCAAGATGCTCCGAGCCAGACGTCACTGTTGTCCTCCAAGTAGTCCAGCATTCCAGTAATGGCCGAGTCACAGACAGAGTTAGCACCTCCAGCAAACTCGCCCAAGAACCCTAGCTTTCCGTTGGCTTGCAGCCACTCCGTCGCTGACTCCACACGTTCCTCTCCAATGGTTGTGCTGACGCATACGTCGGATGTGCCGGATCCATCTGAGTCGAGATACTGGTGCATCTCATAGACGAGCTTATCGTTGGGGTCAGTCAGGTTGACCATGTTGGTGTTGTACTCTGTCCAAGTCCAAGCACCACTCCATGAGTTTCCTTCCACAAAGATATACTGCGACGTGGCTCCAGTAGCTCGGATGGCATTTATGGCTGCTTGGTTGAGGTCAAGGACCAGGGTTTGGTCTTCGGTGTTGAATTCGTTGTCTGCATATATTAGCAAGAGCAGGAGAAACCCCAGTGATATTTCGATGGTTAAGGCTTACTTGTGTCGAAGATGACATTCTCATTCGTTGTAAACTCCGATGCAACTGTCGTCCAAAACGCAGCAAAATCGGTGGTGGAGGTGATGATATCGCCATAGCTATTATTTCGATTTATCGGTCAGCAGTAATCCTAGCTGTAAATGGGAGGGCTTAACTGACTATCTCCCATAGTTGTGAGGATCGATGATAGCATGTGCGCCAGCATCAGTGATGTATTCCACCGTCTGGAAAATGATGGGAATGAGTTACACGCTAATCACTTGGGCGAGAGTCCTAGATGAGAGACACTTACACTCTTCAGGTCTGCCAGATATGTCGCGTCTGGACTTGAGGTCAATGTATCAGGAACCAGCCGCTCCATCAGGAATGGAATCCGAAAGATGTTCATTCCAGCATCAATCAGTGTTTGAATAGTTGTAGTGTCCGGCCAGATGTAGTCGGTTCCTAATACTCCCGGAATATCTTCACTGCCAAATTCCGCTCCAGATTCACTGGTACCAAACCCTATGGAAAGGATCAGTTTGGGTGTCAGTCATGCCGGGCTTCCACACGTACAAACAAAGGATGAGTCCCGCTTGGCCTTTGCATGGGGCGCGGCAAGAGCCAGGCCAGCGCTGGCTGTGAGCAACAGTGTGTATCTCATTGTTCTGGATCTTAGAGCTGTGTGTCTGGTTTACCTTGGACAAGGCAATCCCAAGCTTTTATAAGACATCGCGAGCGCGGGCCATGAAGACAGTCGACATCATACCCTTTCTCCACGGTGATGGAGCCGTATGAACCACTGGGGAAACCACTTCGGTGCAGTCACTACTATTGGACATCCTGTTCGAAAAGGGAACTCTGAACGGACTCTTCACCGAAGAAGATCGACGCTCGGAAATGAACCCCTGATAGAAATAGAGGAAAGTTAATATAGACATGCAATGGCCAAGTTATTCAGAATATTCTGCACGGCACGGTCAGGCACATCAGGGCTTGGCTGGGCATTAGAAGGGTTTCACAAATGGCGAGTAGAAAGTATGGAGGAACTGCCGGACCAAAACAGGCAACTCGGCCATGGCGTCCACCTGGGCACGGGTGGCGCTAGTAACGTTCTGAAACTCCAAGTTGAAGAAAGTTGCATGGTGCCTTGCGTACTCGGAGCGTTCTCCGCATGATGACCCCATGCATCGTGCAGAAATATGCCGGGCTTGACAGCGGATGGAAGTGAGAAGTAGCCAACTGGCACATCTTGATTGGTTGGTCCAGAACAATAGCCCTAAGAAGCCAACAGATGGTGCCAGTATTTAGTCTCCAGCACTTGAGAGTAATTAAAATATTACTCAAGGCATCTTAACCTTTTAGCTGAGCCCATCCACAGGTACGTGCTGAAGAGTGTTCCTTCTCGGCAATAATGATATACACTAACCCTAACGTGGCACTTATCCACTTTTACCTGGCCCCATGGGCGTGCACGAAGAGGCATAGGAATTCAATGACTGTTGGATTTCAATTGAGGTTTCTTTGATCCCCTAGGAGAAAAAGTGGGCACCTGGGGAGTTCAACCTCACCTGGGCAGGTCTTGATTTCAGCCTCATCTGGATCCTTTCACATTAACGCTATCCATCTACTCAATTTGCTAGTGAGTATTCCAGGCTGGGCTTCAAGTCCAAATCACAATATCCAAATTACCTTAATTTGAAGTTAAGAGGCTTTCATCCTAAGAAAATGTACATATAAAAATGCTATTGATGTTTTCTTTATTTCTTGTATAAATGCGAGGTTGCAAATCCGTAAACTTTCTGCATTAACTTGGAATCCAATCAAAATAAAAATGGAAAAACTCATGGAAAATAATAACAAAATAGAAGAAAACCTGGACTCATCTTTACGTTGCTGCAAAATGCGTGATGACATAGGGAAAGGTCAGAGATATTGTCAATCCACCATCGCGGCACACCAGACCACGACTTTACCAATTCTTCTTGGACCAGCTACCACTGACCAGGATTTTGAAAGATAGGACAAAGGAAAGAAATTGGATAGGATGATGGCGAGAAGGGCTGCACACAAGATACACGTCACACATCACTGGCATGTTGGGGGATCAATCGGGCTTGCTAAGTATTGAAAGTAACAAAACGGGTGATATAGAGCGATAAAAAGCAAATGAGACATCTAGGAGTTAAGGTAGTTGCGAATAGCACCTAACGATTGAAAGTCAGAACATCAGAACAGTTGAACTAGCTTTGGGTAAGCGATATTTGGGACATACCTTGAAGCTTTGTAGCTCCCTCGCCAACTAGGTGCGACAGGTTCTCAATATCATCTCCTGCTGTGATGCCAAATCGGCGAACAAAGTCCTTGGCAGCGTTCTCAAGGTCTCCGTAGCCATCATCCATTGCAGGGAGGTCATCCTCGGGCCGGCCGAAGTAAGCATTGCTAGAGATAGAGGTAGCGCCATCAAACTCAGTAAGTCGTTGCTTAGCCTCAGCCTGGGCATTAGGGTCAAAGCGTTCCCGCCCAAAGAATTCGTCAGAAGAGATACCCTTCTGACCACCGAATCGGGACTTGGTCTGGGTAAGTTCCTCCTCTAGAATGTGCATTAGTAATTATTCCTCAGGGTAGCATTATAGGACAATAACTCACCATCAACAGGAGACTTGGGGCCAACAGCACCGAATCCAAGCTTCTTGGGAGCTGCAGGCTTGGCCACCTGACCGAAACCCAGTCTATTCATTCCCATGCCAAGACGCTCAACATCACTGGAATTGCGCTCGTGGGTCTTGCTGGTAGAACCGAACCCACCCCGGTTGGGGCTGACTGGGGTAGGAGCGGCGATTGGCGTCGCAGCAGTAGACTTGGCAGCAGCCTCGGCCTGCTCAGCCTCAGGGTCATATCCAAGCTTCTCAATACGCTCAGCCTCCTCCTTGGCCTTTCGCTCGGCCTCGTCAAAATCAATCTCACTGGCGACAACCTTCTTCGCTCCAAGCTTAGGGGCCTTCTTGGCTCCCAGAACGCTTCCCTTCTTGGCACCGCCACCAATGGTAGTCTTCTTCACAGCAGCGTTGGCACGGATAGCAGCCGGGGCGGGAGCAGGTGACGCGGACTTCTCCTCAGATCCAGACAATGGAGACTTTGAGCGGGAGCCATTCGAGTTGGCGGTCAAAAAGGGGGATCCGGTGCGGCTGACAACGGGTGGCGTGCCGGTACGGGAGGGTGGGTTACTTGGGCGCTTGATCGAGGGCTTGTCCCATGAAGAGAAGAAATCGTCATCTTCTCCAGCAGGAGTAGCCGAGCCATCGGAGGGGGTGCCAGCAGGAAGATCAGTGATGACAACCTCCTCGGGGTACCTAAAAGGCGCATTGTTTAGGACTCTTGTTCGGACCATCAACAGAGCAGGAATAGGGATCACTCACTGTTGCGCATCGGCTGCAGCTCGCCTCTTCAACTCTTCCTTGTACTTGACGGCCGCATTGGATGTGTACTTGACCTTGGCATCCTTACTTGCCAGTGCGGCAGATCCGCCGTGTGACTGGAAATATTTGGTCGCAGACTCATTTCCACCAACCTTCATGACCCGCAGTTGCTCCCATTGCCATTCTATACCATATATGTTAACCAAGGTCCACGTATAGAGCGCAGATACATGAAGAATTGCGACTTCTAATCAAATACATACGGTCGAGATTTGTGGATCGAACAAACGAGATGTGGACACCGAGATTGCGGTGATTAGACGAGCAATCGAGACACAGGTAGATACCAAAAGGGACCGAGGACCATGTAGGATTCTTAGAGCCGCAGTCGAAGCAGAGCTATTGGTGGAAGACTTGTCAGCGATCAATGGCCAAAATACACCGTTCACGGCGGGACGGGCGCGGGGCGAGAGAGAGAGAGAGCGCGCACCTTATTTGCGGGCTTCAACTTTAGCTTCTCAAAAATCTTTTGAGACTGCGCCTTGGAGGCACTCATGGTTAAAGATGTATGAATTAGGAGAGAAGAGTTGGGTTTGAGGTGAAGACAAAGATGCCGAAATGATGTTATTGGGAACGGCGAACGTGGTCGGACTCGGGAATCCCAGTGCTGTTCCTGGTGTAATTTCGCCGTTTACAGACCCTGGGCGGTGGGGCGTAGGCTTGCTCAAGTATGGAGATATTGGAGGCACTTCACTATATAAACAGTGTGCATTGACTGGAGTTTAGAGGTTCAACAATAATCTATTCCAGTTATAAGAAGACAAATAATTCAATCGTCTGATAATTAATTCTATTTTAACTTATTAAGACTCTCATCAGACAAAGATCAAAAAGTGTAGCAGCGCCACTGATGTTACAAATTTACAATACTGTAATTTTGATGAAAGCACGTGAGACCGCCTATCGTTATCGCGAATTCGTTCATCTTCATCTTCAAGTTTGAAGCAGTCCAGTACAGCCAATATGAATCCCCAGTACACACGTGCCTTGTCACGAGTCTCTTCAAGGGCTCCATCGACGCTTCGGTTATATCCCATATCCAGAACTACTCGGCTATACGCCACGCAGAGCACCTCGAGCAGTACGACTAAGAAGCGGAGAAATATCACAGTACTCTCCGATGATGGACGATATGAGTGGGGCGAGTTGAGTGGTAGAGAGAAGGTTTCGCGGGCTACACAGCAGTCATTCAACTTTCTTGTCGTGATAGCAGGTGTTGTGTTGACGGTATGGCGCTCTCGGTCAAATTGTGGACTCGTTCCGAGGCTTGAGGATGGAAAATGCTAACAAGTCATTTGTTCTAGGGCGGTGTCTTCACTCTCCTATGGCAGGACGTTATCTCACCGAATAGTCGGACATGGCAATTTGAAAAGGCAGTTAATCGTATCAAGGACGATGCGCGGTGCACAAAGCTTCTTGGCGACCCACGAGAAATTAAGGCGTTTGGTGAAAATACCTCGAGCAAATGGGCTCGTCATCGACCTATTGCGTGAGTAAAGACTGGTGCATTTTTTTTCTGGGACCGGTGGACTAATAATTAAACAGGACGTCTGTCGAGAAGGACCGTTTGGGTCGCGAGCACCTTCGCATGAACTTTCACGTATGTAACTTCTGTCGCATTTTGTAGGAACTATACTTACTCTATACAGGTTGAGGGTCCTCTTAACTCGGGCATTGTTTTTGTGCATTTGATCAAGCCTCTGGATCAGAGCGAGTGGGAATACCAGCTGCTTGCGTTGGACGTGAAGGGTCACTCTCGAGTCATTCTTGAGAAGGCTGTGGAGAAGACCAGCGTTGCTAGCTCATTGAAGCTTTTCGGCATCCAGTGGCGTTGATTTGTATCCAAGTCATTTGATACCATTTCATCCATTCATCTCGCATTTATTGCATAGATCTCTTGCCAGAGGGCTCCTGAACTTGGATTTGCTTTTTTTGCAAGACCGAATATGGGCCAGGCTTGTTTCTACAGCCTCCCAGGAACTGGCCTACTGACGCCAGTTTGTCCAAGTGTTATTGTATTTCTAGGGTAGGGCAAGTGTCCCCCAATTTGATGTATCATATATGTACTTTTTACCGCAACTGGATATTACCACGGTGAACCCAGCACAATGAAATAAAAATCATTTGAATCATATACATTTTGATAAAGCTATTAACATGAAAACACAAAGAGATATCACCATTTAAAATTTTTATACCACGCGAGGACCTTCCAAGATGGTCTTGGCCTCCTCAGATCGCCACCAACTCTTTCCTTCCTCACCAGGGAAGGCAAAGGCATCCATACTCTCAGCCTTCATCTCAACACTGTAGCCAGGCTCCATAGGAGTGACATAGTATCCATCCTTAACGCTAGATGGGTGAACGAAGTGCTCGTGAAGGTGGTCGACATACTCCAGAACACTCCTCTTACCAGTAACAACGACATAATCGATGGTACTCAAGTGCTGTGTGTACTCTGGCAGACCAACACCACCAGAGTGAGGAACAATGGGAACGCCAAACTTGCGGGCCAAGAGCAGAATAGCCAGGACTTCGTTGACACCACCAACACGGCAGGCATCGGGCTGAAGGACAGTCAAAGCACCAGCCTGGAGCAGTTGCTTGAAGATGACACGGTTCTGGCACATCTCACCGGTGGCAACACCGACAGTTCCGTGGGGTGTGTTCTCCAGAGCCTTCTTAATAGCAGCGTGACCGAGGATGTCATCGGGGGAGGTAGGCTCCTCGATGAACCAGGGCTTGAACTCAGCCAGCTCGTTCATCCAAGTGATAGCCTCAGGGACGGACCAAACCTATTCATCCAATTAGCATGATTACTATCAGACAGTGATCATCAACAATGGAATACATACCTGGTTGGCATCGACCATAAGAATATTGCCCTTATCATATCCAATAGCCTCACGTGCAATACGCAGACGGCTCTTATCATCCTCAAGGTTACCACCAACCTTCAACTTGAAGTGTCGGTATCCTTGTTCCACACTCTCCTTCAGAAGCTTCTTCAACTTGTCCTCAGGGTATCCCAACCAGCCAGCGCTAGTAGTGTAAGCTGGGACAGCCTTGCTAGCCTCAGCCTCCTTAATACGCTCCTGCTTACCACCCTCAACCTCCTTCAGCATAGCCAGTGCCTCCTCGGGGGTAATGGCATCGGTGATGTAACGGAAATCAATGCAGCGCACGAACTCCTCGGGGGTCATGTCAGCGACAATGCGCCAGACAGGCTTACCGAGGGTCTTGGCCCAGAGATCCCAGAGTGCGTTAACGACAGCACCAAGAGCAAGGTGGATGACTCCCTTCTCAGGACCAATCCAACGGAGCTGGCTGTCTGAGACGAGGTAGCGCCATGTCTTGCCCCAGTCGGCTGTTAACTCGTCGAGGTCTTTGCCGATGATGAGGGGAGTGATGAGGGAGATGGCAGCGCAGACGATCTCGTTACCACGGCCAATTGTGAAGGTCTAGATGCATTATGTTAGATAATTGTCTTTCTTTATGTGACTGCCGGCGTTTCCGATTGCTTGGGGTATGTGTGTTATACGTACCATACCGTGACCCTTGAAGTCGGAGTCTGTGTGGATGATGCAGTAGGCGGCGGAGTAGTCACCTGCGGCATTCATGGCATCGGAGCCAGTCTTGTCGAGGGAGGTCTAGGTATTTGTCAGAGACTAGGTCGACGCATTGTTTTTATGCATAAAAAGTGAGAATGACATACGGGAAACCGCACATCGCGTGTGGTGAAGCCAGTGATCTTAACCATGATGGCGGTAGACAATCAAAAATAATGTTTTAATATTTCAATTGAACACGGTTCTCTCAATTTGCAAGCGCAATGACAGAGACCACAATAGCTGAACTAGATGCGCGATGCAACTGCAAGTTCAGTGTAGATGAGATGGCGATGTTTTCACCCAAAGGCAAAGAGGAAAGAGATTATAAGAGATTGAAGAATAGGATCAAAGAATCGAAAGAGAAACCGGAAGAAATTGCGACTCTGCCCCCGTATATAGTCTCTTGTAACCCCCGCGCTCGATGGAACATTTGCCCTCGCCCCTCACTCCGCGTCTCCGTTTCCGCAAATCCGTGGATCTGATTGGAGGATAAATGCGGGAGACGGGGAAATGGGTTTCTCCACCAATGACAATGCGGGGACGGTCATCGGAGCACCTCCGGGTTATCTGGGGTTGAATCTGCCCTACATGCATATAGTATTGCATGCATGAATGAGACATGGATATAGATGAGATCTGGAATGCTTCTGACTTTATGGGGAAATATTATAGGTAGAGATATATTTAAAATTGGACTCATCAGACAACTTGAAATTATCATCGTACAATATGCATTGCGGCTCTTCGTCTTTTGAGTTAAGCTAAGCTTGACAGGCAGGACATACATAGTTCATAGACCCTGATCGACATGACGCAGTATCAAGTTACTATGCTGACAATCCACGCTTCTCGCTTTCCGAGAAGAAGATCAGCATCCGCCATAACTTGCGAACCAGCACTTCGGCCTCTTCGTCCAGAGCCTGTAGAGTTAATGTTAGCATTACTAGAAGCAAATAACAGACACAAGAGTAAACTCACCTCTGCAAGCTGGTCTGCCAGTTCCTGGGGGGATCCATGTTGGCGAACATGCTCTTCCACAACATCCACCAGCATCTGCTCTTGGACACCCAAGTACTCCACGATCTTCTTCTCCACGAAAGGCTTGATCTGATCGCGGAGGACTGCCTCGTCGACAAACTCCCACTTGATCTCCCATTTCCATAATCCTTCCTTCTCGTTGGGGATTTCTTGAGCCAGTTGGCGTGCGGCCTGGGCACGCTCCTCTTCGGAGAGACCAGCAGCCTCGGCGGCAGTGTCGAACTTGATCGGGATGAGAGGACGGCGAGTAGTGCTAGCAGGCTCTTCCTCATCTTCCAGTAGACCTTCAACTTCGGCTGCGGTACGACGAGTGGTTGCAGCCTGTGCCTTTTGTGCGGCGGCTCCAAGAGACAGCTTGAAGCGTTGGGGCTCACGAGGTGCTTGTGTGCGAGACTCCAGCTCCTGAGCCTGGCGGGCAAGGAAGTCGTCCGCAGCACCACGCGCCTGCTCCTGCTTCTTGGCAGTCTGGGCACGCTCGCGCTCCTCGGCGGCACGATCAGCGTCGTCGAGGTTCGCCTCACGAGAACGGAAAGCTGCACGGCTTCGAAGCCAGGCTCCTCGGTCCGCGTAGTACTCGGCAGCCTTGCGACTTGCCTCTGTCTCATCGTTCCATTCCTTAAGTCGCTGTTCCATCTCATCATGGGCAGCTTGTAAATTACCGTCTTCTTCTTTGTCACGTTTCTTCTCGCGCTCCAGTGCAGCAGTTCGGCTTCGCTCACGATTGAGCCAGCGGCGTTCCTGGTCGAGGAACAGTTTCTCTTCTTCAGCATCCCGTTTTTCTTGACGACGACGTTCGAGCTCTTCGTCACTTGCATCCGAGTCTTCATCTTCACGATCAATGTGGGCTTGGGATCCATTGACAGCACCCCCGTTCACAAATGAAACGCCCTTCTGGTAGTCCTTGGGAATCTGAACACCGAATCCCTTCGGTCCAACTGGAGCATTAGGCATTCCACGGTCACGAGGACCCAATGGAATGCCGTTTGAACCTCCAGAAGGACCACTGGGAGCCGAGGCAGGAGGGGAGGCAAGTCGATTGTACCGTGAGCCAGCATTACGAGCTCGCTCCATAGACTCGATCTCCTCCTCCCGCTTCAGTCGTTCAATGTCTCGGCGGTTACTACGCTCACGGAATGCAGCGATCTCCTTGGCTACGTTTTCACGCATCTCGGGGGGGATGTCGGCCAATTCGTCCTCAACAGTGATAGGAATGGTGACAACTTCACCATCCTTGGTGATCTCGGCGTCCTTCATCTCGATATCACCTTTCTGGTCAACTGCAGAAGTATCCTCCTTCTGAGTAGGAGTCTCTGGGTAGAAAAGACCATTGAGAACTCTCTTCAAGACACCACGAGCTTCGTCGAAGCGTGCTTGAACTTCTTCGGGGTCACGATCAGAACGACTTTCCTTGAATTGTTCCAAGTATTTCGTTGTGCTCTCATCTACGACCACCTAGATTCAAAGTTAGTACTGTACCTTGTTGTTATATAGTTCAAAAAGGAAACAATATAGCCAATCTTACCAAAAGAGCGCTCTTCTCCACCTCCACCTCCTGCTCATCCTTTGTCTCGGTACGTGGCTCCTGGCGCTTGACAGGAATCTCGATATCCTGGAGCACCTCAACTGCCGCCTCCAGACTCTCCGGGTCGTCGAATTCGGCAAATCCGAACCGACAAGGCTTCTCATCGGCATCGGTAGCACGGATCCATCGGCGAAGCTGACCTGCAGACTGCAGAATTTGCTCAATGCCATCATCACCACCAACGCCCTCGGTAATACCACCGACAAAGAGTGTGCGCACGATCTCGTCTCGGGTAGGGGGCTGGAGCTGCATTATCGCATCGCGAGCATGGTGCCGCGAGCCCTCCATATTAGAGGATCCAAGGCCAGCTCGTCGTCCGGGTCCCTCTGGTCCACGTTCCCGACCCATTTCCGGGCCCGCAGGCTTCGCGGGACCTGACGTACCCAGTCGAATCACCGGAGCGGAGAAGTTGATGTTAGGCATGTTCGCTGGCGGCTGAAAGTTCGCAGGGAAGCCTCCGGGGCGACCAGGCTGTTGAGCATTCGTTTGTTGCATGTTCGGCGGCGCTGTACCGGGGGCAGCCATTCCTGGAGGAGGAGCTTATTGAAGTTAGCTTTACCTGACGGTCATTGAGGGGAAGACTCGAATCACTTACCCATACCCGGTGCTGCGCCTGGTGCTCCTGGGTACGCGCCATAGTCTGGTGGGCGACCATAACCACCTGGAGCTAAGAGCAAAGTTAGTATTTGGCAGGTCACGACATTTTCTTCATCGCTGCTACTAGCGACGACTGGGAGGAACTCACGTTGGTAGGGATTGTACATAGTGGGAGTGCGCGCGTAGCGCTTTGTGTATATGGGAAGGTGAGAAGAGGAAGAGTCAGATATCAATGAGATGTTTGATGTCACAGCATCTAGACCTGGAGCTGTCTCTGATTTGAAGGCGCGAAGGGAAAGTGACTGGTCCGTGCACGGGATCTTGGCGTCTTTTCTCTGGGGAAACAGAACAGTCAACTGGTCAATATGCTATTTGCTCATAGAACCCTTTGTAAAAGGCGCTGGATTTCTTAAATTTTGAGCATTCTATCTAAATTGACTCGGATTAATTAACCTGAATGTGATTCAAGGTATGTGTACTACTAGTACTCCGCAGACCTGTACTATGTACTACTACCTACTAGATATACATCTCAGTGAACATTGGACAAAATGGATATTACTACTGCACCTACTACTACTACTATTACTACATAGGAACTTGAATGCTATTTATATGAAATTGCATGTCGGACTCTTCTCTATTATCCGACCATGTGCATCATCTTCAAGTCACTGTTCAACTTGAAGTCCTCTAGGTAATATCGGAAGACATATATCCGAGGTCTATCAACTTGAAAGTCTCACCGGGAACGTGGAAGCCGGTTAAATTCCCTAACCTGAACTTGCTTTTTGTTGACACGAGAATGAGATCCACAGGTTCATGTCACAAGATCTGATCTGAGCCTCGACTCCGAGAATTCCAAGGTTACATAAATTGTGTGTAATCAATTGCATAGTACCTAGTACAATAGGTGCATGGAGTACATCAGGGCAATGGGGGACTATACCTTTCAATTGATTCTAGAATTATTCCATAGTATTTAAGTACGGCAATTGCATAATAGTACAGCAAGATTATAAAATATAAAACATTAAAATCAACTCTAAAAAACTATATCAAAACCCGAGGTTCCTCGAGTCGGCAAATGACCGATTGTATTAGAAAACAAACCGCTCCAGACCAAGCCCGAATGCGGCAATGATGATGATTGCCCCACGGAGCCCCTCCACCGGACCTCAACGCGCCGGACTAGACGGCTTCTTTTCTTCTTAACTACTCTCCAGCCTTCTTCTCTCCCAATTTCGTGATACCCTTTTTTTCTTCTCTTGTCCCACCTTGGTGAGTTATCCCATTATACAAACTTACCCCTCGTTTGCCCCGCCCTAACCCGCAACATTCAAGCAGCATCGTCATTCATCATGTCTGGTTTCGCGCAAGCTACTGATCTCGGTGCCTGGAAGGAGCTCCAGGAGCACCACAGCACATTGGGTCGTAACATTGTTCTGAAGGAGTACTTCGACAAGGATCCCCAACGTTTCGAGAAGTTCAGCCGTACCTTCGCCAACACTGTCGATGGCTCCGAGGTCCTGTTCGACTTCTCCAAGAACTTCATCACCGAGGAGACCCTCTCCCTGCTGGTGAAGCTCGCTAAGGAGGCTGGTGTTGAGGAGCTTCGCGATGCTATGTTCCGCGGTGAGCACATCAACTTCACCGAGGACCGTGCTGTCTACCATGCTGCTCTCCGCAACACCTCAAATGAGCCCATGCAGGTTGACGGCAAGAGCGTTGTTGAGGACGTCAACAGCGTGCTTGAGCACATGAAGGAGTTCTCTGAGCAGGTTCGCAGTGGTGAGTGGAAGGGTTACACTGGCAAGAAGATTGACACCATCATCAACATCGGTATTGGTGGCTCAGACCTGTAAGTTCTGTCCTGGCGCAGCATCTTTGGCTCAATTTTATTGGTAACAGAGCCAATTTCTAACCCTCTTCTCTTTTAGTGGCCCTGTCATGGTTACCGAGGCTCTCAAGCCCTACGGTCATCCCGATATTAAGCTGCACTTCGTCTCCAACATTGATGGTACTCACATCGCTGAGGCCCTCAAGAACTCTGACCCCGAGACCACTCTCTTCTTGATCGCTTCCAAGACCTTCACCACCGCCGAGACCTGCACCAACGCCAACACCGCCAAGTCCTGGTTCCTCAAGTCCGCCAAGGATGAGGCACACATCGCTAAGCACTTCGTCGCCCTCTCCACCAACGAGGCCGAGGTCACCAAATTCGGTATCGACAGCAAGAACATGTTCGGCTTCGAGTCCTGGGTTGGAGGTCGTTACTCCGTTTGGAGCGCCATTGGTCTGTCCGTTGCCCTGTACATCGGTTACGACAACTTCCACCAGTTCCTGGCTGGTGCCCACGCCATGGACAAGCACTTCCGTGAGACTCCTCTGGAGCAGAACATTCCTGCCATCGGTGGTCTGCTGAGCGTGTGGTACAGCGACTTCTTCGGTGCTCAGACTCACCTGGTTGCTCCCTTCGACCAGTACCTGCACCGTTTCCCTGCTTACCTGCAGCAGCTTTCCATGGAGAGCAACGGAAAGGCCATTACCCGCAGCGGCGACTACGTCAAGTACACCACTGGCCCCATTCTGTTCGGCGAGCCCGCCACCAACGCCCAGCACAGTTTCTTCCAGCTGCTGCACCAGGGTACCAAGCTCATCCCCGCCGATTTCCTGATGGCGGCCGAGTCACACAACCCTGTTGAGGGCGGCAAGCACCAGGTCATGCTGGCTTCCAACTTCCTTGCCCAGGCTGAGGCCCTGATGGTTGGCAAGACCCCTGAGGAGGTTCGCGCTGAGGGCGCTCCTGACCACCTGGTTGCTCACAAGACCTTCCTTGGAAACCGTCCTACCACCTCTATTCTGGCCCAGAAGTTCACTCCTTCCACTCTGGGTGCTCTGATCACCTACTACGAGCACGTCACCTTCACCGAGGGTGCTATCTGGAACATTAACTCCTTCGACCAGTGGGGTGTTGAGCTTGGCAAGGTTCTTGCTAAGAAGATTCAGAAGGAGCTGGAGACAGCCAATGACACTGGTGCTCACGATTCTTCCACTGGTGGATTGCTTGCTGCTTTCAAGGCGAAGGCTAAGCTGGCGTAAATTAGCCCTTTATGTACACGGCGGCTATGATGAGCAACGATTGATAATTTGCCATATTATGTTTCAAAATGACAAACTGAACTTTTCATTCCAAAGTAATCATCTTTAGTTTCTTGCATTAATAAGGTGGTTAAACATAAAAGTTGGGTTTGTAGTAGTTTAGTAGGGGGCGGGTCTACCGCAATCTGATGGCCGTGCCCAGATGTTGATATGAACAAGTCGCCTCGACTCCGCGGCTTGTGGCTGACACCTCCGTTGCTTCTCCGCGCCGACTCGCCATTCCACCACTATACGCCAGCGCGGGGCGGGCTTTTCTCAGAACAATTATAATCCATAGAGATGTCTCTTCTATCGCCATTGACTCGGTTCCCGACTGTGGCGCTTGCACTTGCGACAGCGCTATTGCCTGCAGGGACCGTCGCGGGGAGCACCAGCAGTGGCCGCGAAGGCTACAGAATTGGAGAGGAAGTACCAGTATCATGCCTCAACCGGACTACGTGAGTATCTTACAATATACCCTTTCCCGATCGATCAATGCTAATTCAATGAAATGTTTATAGAGAAGGAGAACATGTATGCAGCTTGCCTATCGAAACAACCCCATACAACATCCTCTACTAACACGTCAAAATCAGATCACAGACAGTCTAGGAAAACTCCAATATATCCCATTCGTAACATGCAACGAAACCTCCCGTCCTCTAGCCCTACACTATGGCGTCTCCGAAACAATCACCTGCACTATTCCCGCCCTCTCAGATGAAATGTACCACCTATTCGAATACTACGTCCACTCCGACGTCCCAATGACATGCCGCGTGCCCACCTCTCCCCTTACCCCATCTCCAGACTTCTCAGAGAAAAGCGACCCAGACTCCGAGTCCAGCGACACAGGTTCCCTCGCCGCGTTGAGTGAGAACGGACCCCCATTCACTCCTCTCACGATCGCCATACAGGGAACCTTGCAACTGAGCCACCTGCACATATGGTCCGATATGAACATGCTCATGCATGACATCGCCTCAGACGCAGCGGTGCAACAGCAAACCTCTACAAAACTAGGTCTCCAAAGCGGACAACCAGGCTACGTCGTTGCAGGAGCTGCATACTCGACTCCGGAGTTCGAAACTGCGGTTAAGAACCTCGAGGAGGACCCAGACGAGAAAGCCGTTGCTGTTTCAATGGCTGCGCGTGAACCATGGACACTTGGACACGGAACGAAGGTTGTGCGCGGTGAACCGCTCACATTCTCGTTCCATGTTGCTTGGTTAGAAGGTGGTGCTGGTATTGGCTGGCCGGAGCGTTCTGAGACGGATTCCTTCTTGGGACTAGGTGCTGTTGCTTCCGCTGGATCTGGATCTGGGTCTTTCTTCTCGCGCTTTTTCTTCTTTGTTCTGGCTGCTGCTGTCGGTAGTGTACTTGCTCTTTACTGGGAACGGAATGGTCAGAGCTTCAGGGGGAAGTCTGGATGGCAAGGTGATGGTATTTTGGGCGCGCCGCCTTCCCGGGGAAAGGGATCTAGTGTTCACTTTGGGAATGGTGGACGTTCTAATGGTTATGGAGGGTACTCTTCTGCGGCTGCCAATGGCGCTGGAGCGAATGGTAATGGCAATGGAAGTGGATATGGAGGATATGGTGGGTTCCCTACTGGTAAGAGGGATTGATGGATCTTGCTGATGGAGAATTTCTGTATTCCACGGATTATGATATGAATAGTATAGTATGTTAGATCTGTGTATAAGTGTATGGGAAAATGGCTGCGAAGGATGGATGTTTTGAATATCAAATGCATTTTATGTCTCTAATGCCAGTAACAAGATAGTAAAGAAAAGAAAACAATAATTCCACATAGAGGTAGTTATACATGTTGAAACACAGACCGGGGCTCCAGTTCCTTGGTTGAGCTCAATATCAATCAAGCCATCCAGTCAGTCTCAGTATATACAAGATACCGACCAAGAAATCAACCAGGAAGGAGCCCAAAAACAACAAACACAGCAGCTAGTAGGCATTGAAAAGCCTACCAACCCTGAGCCTGCATACGCTGAATCTTCTTCACAGTCTCATTAAAGGAAAACTTGAACAGCTTCCGCCACCTCGTCCGTCTCAAGTTCTTCCTGACCATACCCTTTCGCACATGGAATCGTTGCTCATTAGCAGTGTGCTTAACCCGGTTCTGGGCACAAGTCGACTCCAAAAGACGGATAGCAGCAGCGATATCCACACCCTTCTCAGGCTCAACGTGAACCTGTCGACCAAGCGAAGGTCCAAGCTTCAGCTCTGTCGCCCGGCTAGCAAGGCTAACAGCGGCGTGATCACGCGCCGCAGATGCAAAGGTTGTTCCTGAGATCTGGTCGGCAATGTGACGGTTGCGGTAGTTTCGGGCTGTGTCTGTGGGCTCGGGGCGAGCGCCCAGGTCAAGCTTGTTGAGGATTGCGTCGAAGTCGGAGGTGGCGGACTTGGGTGCCGCGGCTTCAGGCGCGGGTGTGGATTCTGTGGATGGGGATGAAGCCTCGGTGGTTGTCTGTGTGGGAGTGGAATCGGTTGGTGGTTGCGGTGAAGAGGCGGAGGAATTGAAGCGGAGAGTGCTGAGGAAGATGGGTTGTTGCTGCATGATGCGAGGTGTGTTGAGCATCCATGGGGTTGGTCGGGCACGGAGGCCGCGAGCCAGAGCGCGGAACTCCATTTTTGAGGATTGAAACAGAGCGCCTGGATTAAATAGAACTACTCCAATTGTGAGGATGTAGTTGGAGCTCTGAGTGGGAGAATGTGGTGGGTGGTGGCAGTTCTTAGCAACATCGCGATCACATTTACCATCAAGAAAATCCGGCCAAATTCGAGATCACGTGCATCTCCGCATAACTAGTGCAGGATGATTTTCTTGAACTATTTAACTACACTCGGATTATTCTCGAAATTCGATTTTAAGAGAAAATATCGAGGAATTTTAATTGAGATTCATCAGGATTTCAGCTTTCCAGAAATCAAAATGTCTTCCCTCAATATTGCAACTCTGCCGCGCATTAGTCGTGATGCCCTAGCCGCGCTCCTTCAGGCCGGCACCACCCCCGCCAAGCTAGCAATCATCGACGTCCGTGATTCAGGTATGACCAGATTTTATGTTCAGAATAGCTTCAAGGCGGTATACTGATCACTCCAGACCATGTTGGTGGCCACATTCGCTCCTCAACTTGGGTTCCCAGCTCATCACTTGATGTCCGCATGCCAGAGCTTATCCGGACCCTCAAGGACACCGAGACTGTTATCTTCCATTGTGCCCTCAGCCAGCAGCGTGGTCCTTCTGCCGCCCTGCGCTATGCGCGAGAGCGAGAGTATGCTCTTGGTGCGGAGGAGAGCCAGAAGCAGGATATCCGCGTTCTGGAAGGTGGATTTGTTCAGTGGCAGGAGAAGTATGGCAAGGATGAAACATTGACCGAGTCATACGTGGAAGACATTTGGCAAGATTACTAGTTGCTTTTTGAACTCCATACTCCTCTAATTAGTAGTTAGATGGACACTGGCGGTGCTTGCTTTTTGCGGCCTGGCCATTTATGTGATATGACCAGATTAGAGAGATACCACGAGGGCGATATATCAGAATAAACATTGAACATACTTCATTGAGTCCTAGTAGTCATTTTCTTGCAACGTCAACTCTTGAAATCGTGAGATCTGTTCAAAGCTTTGAATGGATCCATACATGGACATGCATAGAGTAGGCACTAGTAGACCTCGGGAATTTTGAACATGAACATGAAAGAACATTGAGTATTGTATGCAGGTCCTAAGACCGAGAAAACAACATCATAAAGCAAGAACCATGATCCAACGCGCCCATTTCCTCGCTGCGCCGATTGTCCCGAGGCTTTACCAAAGCCCGCCACGGTCACAGCTCCTAAGTTCCCAATCTTGATTGCCCTTCCAATTCCCTTATCCCCACTGCGCCGATTGTCCTGAGGTCTTCCTAAACCCGCCACGGTCACAGCTTCCGAGTTCTCAAATCGCGCGGTCAGATGCTACCGGTGTAGCAAGTGATGCAAGCAAAAATTTGTGTATGTGTAAAGTCGAAGAATCCTCGAAGCCAACTGCGCCGTTTGTCTTGAGAAATTTGATTGAAAAAGGTTTATTTTTATTTTTATTTTTTGTTTTTGCTTTGTGTGGTCTTGAAACTTGTAGATCAAGGATGGAGCATATGGAGGGAGCTTGCAGACGCATCTTACGGAGCATGTGGATGAAGGATAGAGCGCACAAATGGGGTTCGCTGATGTAGCATGTGGATAAGCTTATAGAAAAGCATGCAGATGGAGCTTGTAGACGGAGCTCGCAGTTGGATGTTTTTTTTTTTTTTGTTTTTGTTCGTTTTTGTTTTTGTTTTCTTTTCATTCGTTTCAATTTGTGTGTGTATGTATGCTCGCAAGTACCGGATGCTCAATTTCTTGTGTTTTGTGTGTGGATTTATGCTAAGAAGCATGTGTGGAGATTGTAGACTGGAAATTTTCAATCAAGACAATAACGGCAGTAGAGGCTCGAGGTGTTCAAGGTTTGGAAGGCACGACTCGGGGGATCATCGCCTAGGCAGCTATGCCGATTGTCCTGAAGTTTTGAATGAAACCCGCCACAGTATCAAGCTCGAAGTCGAAATGTTGTCAGAGCAAGACTGATTGTCCTGAAGTTTCATCAAAACCCGCCACGGTCGTAGCTGCCTATGGTCGTGATCATTTGGATTTGGGGCTCGGCCCCGTTCGGATCGGAGTGCGGATCGTGGAAGCTAGCTGTGCCGATTGTCCTGAAGTTTCAATAAAGCCCGCCACAGCCATCAAGCTCGAGATCAAATTGTCAGAGCAAGGCTGATTGTCCTGAAGCTTTATTGAAACCCGCCACGGTCACAGCTAGAGATCGTTGGGATGATGTGGATTGGAACGCTTTCTGGGTCAAGTGTGGAAGCTTGAGAGGAGCAGAGGCTTGAGTTGCTAGACGCTTGGAGTGCGGAAGTTCAAAGGTTGAAGCTCAGAGAGGAGTAAAAGCTTGAGTGTTGGACTCAGATCGAGAGCAGAAGCTTAGAGAGTGAAGTTTGAGTAGCCTTGAAACCTGAGAGATGGTTTAGTGAGGATGTGAGGAAGTGTATATAGAGGGTGCACTTACCTTCCACACCGGACCCAGAAGAGAGGGGAGAATTTAAGAGATCATGGACCTCATGGACATTTGTTGTACATTGATGTGGATGTAAGAGACCATACAGAGTATGTTGTTGTGTCATGATGTTGTGTTGTCATGATGTTGTTGTGTTATGGTGTTGTTGTTGGATGTCAACAACAAAGTGGAGGTAGATGGGAGAGACCATGACGAAGTTTGTTGTTGTGCCATGTGTTTGTGTTGTTGTTGGATGTCAACAACACGTGGTTGAAGAAAGTGGATTATGGTCACAACAAAGTGAAGGTAGATGTTGACGCGTGTGGTCAACTTCGGGGGGTCAAGACGCGTTGTCGTGTTGTCAACAAAGTGATGGAAGTCAGTCCATGAGGCCCATGAGCGAAAGATGGAAGTGTCAAGAAGACAGTATCATGAAGTGATGGTCAAGCAGTATGGTATTCAAGAAGTATACTGATGACCAGGCAAGGTGTTGTTGATGAAACATGCTGAGGCATGATGAAACATTGATGGAAATATCAACCAGAGGATAGAAGAGTGAAATGTGTAGTGGAGAAAGCTTTGGGGAAAGAAGAAGAAGAAGTGTCGAAGTAAGAGAGAATCTGGGGAATTTATACCTGGCAAGTGGGTCCTGGCAGATCACACAGGCAGATCTGGATCGACCAATCAGAACCACAGAATCAACTTAGAAGTATTTAAGCATCGCTCTCAATATCAAAATGGCTGAGCCTCGATGCTTATTTACTTCAGGCTCTTGGATCAACGAATATCACTGATCTAGAATAAGCGAGCCAATCAAATACCAGGATCACGCATTTTAAACGAGCCCTCTGGCTCGAAGTACATGAGCACCTGTACGCGTTCGCTAAACCTAGCATATGAAGATAAAAGAAAATAACGTAAACACTGGGGAGAAATCCTGAGATTTCCATTCCAATGAGTAATAACTTGAATATAGTACTATATACACCAACCAAAACAATATGCATCAATAAAGCAATCGCATCGCACAAAATTTCGTCTTCCCATCTAAGCTTGCATTTTCATCTAATTGAATGCCCATGTGCTGCCCTTCTGGAATTTGCTCAACAAATTCATCATCAACTAATACTTTAATATTTTTGTCGCCAACGTGAAACATGTTGAGGTCGTCAGTGAGGGTGATCCCATATTTCCTAGAGATTGCCTGTGCCAAGTTATTGGTTGTACGTTCTGACAAGTAGATTGCACGGTAAAACTGTTGAGAGCTCTCCAGCATGAGCCGAATATAGAAACATGCAACTACTTGCAGTATCGAGTCAGCTGTGAGCCAAAATTGGGGAATATTGAACTGGGGAAATACCTGGCGAAGATAGCCGCCCTGATGATACAGCACTAGACGTGGACCCGATGCGCTGTCTGTGATCCACTGGCATTCTGTGAACCTCAGCCTTCCCACCACCGTCATTGGTGTCAATAGACGTGAACCCTTCTGAGTCACTATGATTGGATGTAGTGGTCAAATTATCCATCGGAGAGATCTCAGAGGAAATGTCGCTCTCCTGGTAATCCGGCATACGAACTGGGTATAGATCCGGGTCATCTTCCTTGCTTCCACGGAGGGCTAAAATGGTTCTTGGCTGTGTAAGGAGAGACATTTGTTCGAGTTCGACCAACTTCAAATCCATCCCGTCATTGTTGAGTTGTTGTATTTCAAACTTTGGAGCGAGCATTGATCCAAGATCCTCATCAGCTAGTGCTGAGGGCTTCGCCCTCCTGCGCTTCTGTACAACTGTCTTCGGCGTCGAACTTGAGATCTTCTGCTTCAACTTTTCTATCGCCCTGGTAAGATTTCCATTGTCGTTGGACATTTTTCGTTCAGCGCCATGATCACGGAAGAGCTGTATTTTGCAGAAACAGATTTCTGGGTCTTCAGGGTGTAGGAAGTCAGCCGGTGACGCCAATTCCTGGGTCTTCACACAAAGGCGAATCGGCATTCCTTTTACTCCTTTGGAACGGGTGAAGTCGGTTGATAGGAAATGAAGCCGAAGCAATATATTACAGAAATTGGAACTTGTAACAGAATCCATTTCCCAAGTAATACAGAAACCATCGAAGAATTCTTGCTCAACTTGATATCGAAAATCAGAGCCAACTGGACCAGCAAATTCAACAGCAAGTGGAAAACTTTCAACTTTTTCTTTTTGGGCATTGTCCTTGAGTGTTCTAGCCTCTCTCCATAGTTGCCAGCAAGCGGTTGGATTCGATCTTGGCGTATCTTGATCAAATGTCACTCGGACAAACGTACGATATTTTCTGGTTTGACCATCGACCACTTGCGGCTTGGAATCTAAGATTGACAGCTTATAGGCTTGTCCCTTGTTCAGGTAGCTCAACGTTGGATCTTTGATATTCCGAGACATCGCAGTTGGGGCTCCCAACACTGCGTAGAAGCGAAAGCTGCGTAGAATTCATTATATCAGAAGGATGAATTGAATATGGGGTTGCGATATTGGTGAACTTACCCATTATCCCTCCATGTTTCAAAAGACTTGTCATCTTTATTTATCGTAAGAGATGTAGAGGTTGGATCAAAATTCATCCCATCATCAGAGATATCCATGGCCTCATAACTCGGCAGATTCATTTTTACATCTGAACTTGCGTCTATTCCCGAGTTTGTCCATGATTGGAATGAAGCTTGAGGGGGAAGATCAAAGCTAGAAGTCCAAGAGCCACTCTGGGGGATACTGGATGAGCCACCTGGGACAGAATAGATATCTTCCATTTGCACCGGATGCTTAGGAGAGTATTGACCATTATTTCTGTACGGTGCGGTTCCAGCCATTTGAGAGTGATCAGTCAATGGGAGACTATTGTGGCTAAAATCATGAGAGTTCAGATCGGGGTGAAATGCTTGCGAGTCATTTTGGTAGGACATGTTATAGGACGGGAAACTTGGATAATAAGTTGTATTATTACCCAGCGTGTGCTCCATTGCAGCAGCAGTGGTCGATTCCCTGTTTTTTTATTCAAATATTAGTTTGATTCAGGTTTATTTCAAGTTGTTGATGTAAGACTGCATACTTTGAAGAATGATCATCGAGGTGTTCTTTATTGGTGGACTGAGGTTGACTCAAAAAACAACCAGCAAACCTATCCTGAAACGAGTTGAGTAGCTCCGCACTCGGTTTATGTGAAATTCTAGATGTAAATCCAAATTCATTAGCAACGGGATAACTTGAAATTAAAGCACTCCTCTTAGAAGTCAATCAAATATACCTATTGTGAAGCATGACCGTTGTAATCCAGGCATGCAGTTTACAACCTTCAAAATCAAATGATAGATCAATTGAATGTCGCGCGGAAATTTCAAGGTTGATGTGACTGCCACTGGCGAATAGCACTAGTAGTTTGAATATTCTAGTTACTCTGTGCCTGGGTATTCGAATGCTCAAATGGTTCAAGTTGGGTGAAAATGATGTATAAAACTAGAAGCTGGAAATTTTAAATGTGTGTTGGGGCACCACGCTACTAGGATATCACGAAATACCCCTCGAGCACCCACTTTAAACTACCAAGTTCTTTCTTAATAATCCTAGCACTGCAGCGGAGTATTTTTGTTCTGTTACAATCATCCCCGTATATTATACATTTTTGGGACCTATAACGTCCTCTGATCTGTAGTTGTCCACGGGTGGAATGCTAGGATCTGCATAAGTGGAGCTCCAGATCCAAATAATACTTCTGAATGGGACGATGATCACTGTTATGACGTTTAAGAATTCCAAAAATGGCTGGATGGAATCCTTCAGATTGGTCGGCAAATTTCGCCGGACCCATTTCCGCGAGCGGACTCCTTATCAACTTTATCCCTCTCGCAAACTGTTCAAGGTAAAACCAAGCTTAACCAACCCTGGAAGACTTAATATGGGGGAATGACGCAGTGGGCGTTTAGGTCCACCAGGAGCTTTGTCTTTTTCAACTTAACACATTCTATCGCATCTATTGCAAACTTAAAAGGTAGTTAAAATAATATGCACAGAGGTACCTAACGTAGGTAGTACCCTCTCTAGAAAAATTACTAGTATTCTTTCTGAATAAAAAGAATGAATCCTTGTGCCGGCTAACCTTGGAATCATCCTGGGATCAGGTACTTTTGCACATGCATGACATCGATATGTGTCTTTCACGGCAAGAGATAAAATCAGAGATTTCAACCCTCCCAAAAAGACACAACCCCCTGCATATTTTGTGGATGTACTCTGTGTATCATTACGAAGATCCGGAGTGACGTGGAGTTTTATCGCTTTGATTAAATGTTGTAATACGAATTGCAGCTCCAAATCTATGATGATATTAGTATTTCATGTGCCGTATTACGGCCCTAGTATATGTCCAAATTTGTCTGGTTATGATCAGGAAAATTCTTGGTTTAATATAATAAACGGGCTATATAGACATCACTAACACTCATAATGCCTCATAGTAGTCTTCCCTGGGTAAATAGACACTAGGTATACCACACTGTATCTATGTATAACGTGCCCCTAACCTAGGTAGCTAACCTATAGGTGCTAGAGGGCAAAGACCGTTGATCTTGCTGACCCACCTTTATAGGCCACTCAGACCGTACATCTTCTAGCTCTCATTTAGGATTCAATTTGATGTGTGCAAAATTTGGTATTTACAATATATACAGCCCGGATGGTCTAGTGGTATGATTCGCGCTTAGGGTCTTAACCCTGAGCATCAAGCTCAGTAATGAGTAACAATTGCGCGAGGTCCCCGGTTCGATCCCGGGTTCGGGCCTATTTCTTTTTTTCTCTTTTTGTTACCTGTTACCCTTTTTCAACTTTGGTGTTAATAAGATATATCACTGGCATGATATAATATCCCAATGATATCTCTAACGCACACTTTTTCCCACAATGCCAGCGAAATGCAACATTCACGAATTTGCCCAACTTATAATTTAAGAAAATATTTCTATTATCAATGAGATTATCAGCCGAACACAAACTGTCTAGCCTTCTGTACAGCGAACATGCACCAAAAGTCAACCGAAGCCGCTCAGTGAACTAAGAGTATAAGACACTAATCAGTCTGTTGGGGATAGGAAAGCCAAATAAGCTATCGGAAAGAGAAGCGAACTTAAGTGAAACAGTAGCAAAAATGATAGAGAAAATTCTTGCTAAAGCAGGATATGCACATGAGTGACGCTCCAATAGAAGCACAGAAGGAAGATCAATTGACAGCCTGAGGTAGTTGTTTTATTTTGATCCACCAGTGCCGCACTGATGGTGACCGGGTGATCTTCATACAGTGCCCAGGTATTATGGTGCCAGGGTGCCAGGGTTAAGCCACGTGAACTGCATAAAAAGTGCAACACATCATCAACCCCTCTTCTAAATGACAGAAAGGCTGACAGCCTGAAGCTGCCCAGGTGAGATATAGAATATTTCCAGATGGATGATGTCCCTATTGCAAACTTGAACAACCAACCCGGGAAATCGAGAGCGTGTCTACATACCGTGACATAGTATATTTCCGAGTCAACAAAGACCCTGCGACCCTCAGGCTAGTGCTTAGCGACATTACACCTATAGTTCGAGTTTTTGCAGTTCCTGAATCTGTCTCCTCCCGAGTCACTCAACAGAACCAGTGGTTGAACTTAATCCAAGCCTGTATACAAACGAGTACACAATCTTGGAACCTTAGAACCTTGGAACAAGTAGGTACCCGTGGACGCCGTATATGCACCTGGAAGTCAAAGCTTCCCCCAAGTTGCTCAGGAGGACTCGGAATTATTATTTCTCGCTTCAACCAAAATTAAGCCTTTCAGTTGAATATCATTGCGACCCCCCTGCTTTCTAATACGCATACCAAGTATCTACTTTTGAACTTTTGTGTCCTCAACACACCCAGGATGGGCCATTCCTACTCCCTCCAAGTCCGCCTCTATAAAAATCTCAAACGAGATCCTCCACTCGTCGACCAGCCCGTGAGCCAGATCACGAAGTTTGACCTTTTTAAGGACCCTGCGGCTCGGAAGTCTTCAGTCCTATTGGAAACTGCGATTGGCAGCAATGAGAATCAACAATATCGTGTATCTACCGTGATAGAAACCCACTCTGCTGCGTTCATTGTTGAGCAATACCCCAGAGTAAGCCCATCACGTGCACCATTGGAATATTACAAGTGATAGTTTTTGCAATGCTAGCCTATATGATCTAGGACCCTCTGAAGCTTTCTACCACTGCAGCCTTGGCTCCTCTCGCAGTCTTGCTAGTCCGCGACAACCGACTCACCACCAAATATGTGGGAGAGCTTATTCATGAGTATCTCCGGGAAGACGATGTCCTGTGCTCTGAATTTCTTAACACCATAATTTTTGTCACTGAACAAGACGATGTGGACGAGAAAGTTCTTTTATGTCTCGCTTCATTCGGCTGTAAGACACTGTATTTGCTACCAACGACCTACAGTCTCACGAAGGGACCGTACTTTTATTCCTGCGAAGGTCTTTTTCGGACCTCAAGGCTGTATCCTGATACCCAGGAAGCATTTGTGCTAAGCACTGTTCCGTCCCAGAATGACAAGGATTTGTGAGTCATGTTAACATACCTTTCCCTAACAAACACTAAAGTGAGCTAGATACATGAACTTGAATGCCTCTTCCTATGGTGCAACAACCCTTTGTGTGGCTGTTCCATCGCGGCACTACTTTACCCCTTCGTCTGAGTTTCCTCTCGCGGGTCTTAGAGTGGCCGTAAAGGACATGTTTCATTTGAGGGGTGTTAGAACTACTTGCGGTAATCGCGCCTATGCCGATCTGTACGGCAATCAAGATGTCACATCTGCCACAGTCCAGAAGTTAATAGACCATGGCGCTATTATCGTTGGAAAGACAAAGACAGCAGAGTTCGCTGGAAGCCAAGAAGTCATTGGAGACTGGGCGGACTTTTCCAATGCTTTTAATCCGCGTGCTGATGGCTACCTCAGATGTACAGGGAGCAGTACAGGAAGTGCTTCTGGCATCGCATCATACCCCTGGCTTGATGTGGGCCTAGGCAGTGATGGTAAGATCCTGAAATTATGAGACTTGAAATACTTACTCACGTATACATAGCTGGAGGAAGTGTGCGAGATCCTGCCATCCACCATGGCATTTTTGGGTTTCGACCATCCCATGATGGATCTGCGGAACCAAACACGCCACTACCCTGCGAGTAAGTCCTGCTTCTGTGGTGGAAGAAAGCGTATTGACATGCTTTCTATAGACAATTCCATAGACCAGGTCATCTTGCTCGAGACATGGAAAACATGATCGGATTTACTCGTCATGGACTCAACTTGAGTTCTTCTAATGAAAAGGTGATAATTAGAATGTTCAAACTTGAAACTCGATTGCGTAATTAACAGTGCTCGACAGATATATCGACTTAAACACGTCCTATATCTTGAGGAGTATGGATCAGACCGAAAGGATGTCCAGGAAACTTTTGAGAATGTCATTTCCCAGTTTTCCAAGTGGCTGGGCACGGAGACCGTCCATCTTTCTCTCGAATCTCTCTGGAAAGAGACAAACTCTACAGGAACTTCAGAGTCATTTTCTGACTACTTCAAGACCGTGAGTCCATGAATCTCATTACCTGATTAATCAGCTACTGAGGATCTGTTTCGACATTTAGACTTTCATGGAAGTACTGGCTAGCGATTATGAATCCCATGAATCCCAATTTCTGCAAGAGTACCAACGGAAGTTCAAATCAGCACCGTATGTGTGCAAAATCACTCGTTGGTTATGGTAAGAAGCACCGCCAGAATAGGAGAGATAACCCGGCTACATTTACTGAAGGCTTGCAGGAATCTTGGGGCCTCAATCACCTCTGCTCAGAAGCAAGCTGCCATCGAAAAAGTTCAACTTCATAATTCGTGGTTCACTAAGCACGTTCTCTCTGGTAATGAAAATGTCATTGTCATCCCTCGGTACAATCTGCAGTACCGCGACGATTACTTGGGGTATATTCGGCGCTCACATGCCTCTCCTGTCATTTGCACCAGTGCTAATGTAATGAACACGCAGGCCACCGGAGGATCGAGAATTCTTTGGCTTTGACTCTAATCTCCATGCCACGTTTGCTGGACTGCCAGAACTTGTAGTTCCAAGTATGTGAGACTGTTGATTTCCCCAGTTTATTGGATAATTCTAACATTTGGGTAACCTGATTCTAGTCGGCCAATTCCCGTTCCATTCTGAAATATCAAACCGCGTGGAGTTCCTCCCTATCTCTTTCTCTATCATAGCGGGTCAAGGCATGTTTAACCTCAAGTTCTTTTTGTGCTATTAGAGCTTACCAACGACTTCTTGAGAGAAAACGGCCTTTCTACTTCTGTGCTACCCGGGAAGACTGCTTTCCATACAGAGACCAAATCCACGGGGGATGGAGAATATCAGCAGAAGAGCTTACTTGATTGAAATGAGAGGTCTCTATCGTGTTTACGGATCTTGAACTCATGATTTGTTGGTGGATATACAAGTTCTACTGTTGATTTACCAGCGGTGAAGCAGAAAGTCGTATATCCCTTTAAACATCGAATCCCCGATGTTTTTCATATTTCTAGAATAGTATTACACGATATCTTGAGCCTCTATATGCTCTACATCTGAACACCCCCACCAAAGCCAACAGGCCGTCTACGGCCGCCATTTTCTGGAACAATAGCCAGAACCTTGTAGATCTGACCCATCGAGCCGCCTCCCTTCTCCACCAACCGCTTCCAGCCAGTCTCGAGGGTCTTCTTATGCTCATCATTGTCAGCCTTGCGAATGAGTTGCTCAATACGCTCAGTGATACCCATGGCATTAAGGAAATCACCCTGTTCAACAGGGCCATGGACCTCAACCCCATCACTGCCCTCGATAGCTGCTTCAGCAAGGGAGGTGAAGTCAACATCGGCACTAACATCCACCTGACCTGGGGAGGAAAGCGCAGGCACTATACGGTGGTGCTGGATACCACGCAGCGAGTTAATGGGAATGGTAGACATGGTTCCATAGTCCATGATCAGAGCCGCGCCTGAAGGTGTCTTTTTCTGCGGCACATTAATATCGACGGATCCCTTCTTATTAGCAGTCGCAGAAGCAGAATCGCCACCGATACGGCGTGCAAAGTCAGCAGCGTAGATCCTGCTTTCGGGACTGACTTCGATGGTGGAGCCGGGCTGCGACTTAAGTGCACGGTAGCGCTCGGAGATCTCGGGGATTACAAGAGATGAAGGTGTAGAGGCTTTGGCCTTGCTCAATTGGAACTCGGGCTCGCCTTCGATGTTCTCTTCAACGGCCTTGGGGTTTAATGTAACCAACAGCTCGCGCCATTGAGGAACATTCTTTGCCTTGATAGGCTGGTGCAGCTTTTGAGGGCCGGTAGGAGTCATGATCTCTGTCTGTTCTTGGATTTCGTTTTCGGGGGAAGGAGGAACTGATTCGAATGCGTGGATTGGAAGGGCGTCGAAAAATTCGTGTGCGAAGATGAAAGGTGTTTTTCCTTCCTCTGTATTCATCCCATCAGTGTTTCTGAAATTTCAGTGATCATGGTGCAGATTTACTAACCGTGTGGTAGCAAGCGAATATCCTCCACCCAGATTATTGGCACATCGAAGTATTTGCAAGTACTTCGGTGACCAATATCAGTTTCCTCCATGGGAGCATCGCCACACAGAAGCTTTCTCTGCACTTCCCGTAGTGTACCACTCGCCTCAACGAGGTAGATTGCTTCCACGCTAGATGAGAAGCTCTTGAAATTGCGGAATGTCTGGGACATGGTCAGTCTACTCGATATTCAGAGACCGTCTCGCAATCACTCACCCGCAGCATATCATCCATCAGTGTTCCCTTTCCCGGTCCAACCTCCATCAGCTGAACTCCATCTCTTTTCCGTCCTTGTGACATCCATTCCGCAATTGTCCAAATTCCAATTAACTCGCCGAAGACCTGGGATATTTCTGGGGAGGTGACGAAGTCGCCGTGTTTTCCAAAGACCGCGCCTGTTTCAGGACGTGTTGTATAGTAGCCACCTTCAGGGGATGTCAAGACTTGACGCATGAATGCTGCAATGGGAATTGGCCCTGTAACCTGGATGTTTGTCGGCGCTGTCAGGACTGGACACATATGCCTAGTTTGTTGGATTTCTTGAAGCTATACCTTCATAGCATGCGCTAATGTGCGGGCAAGGGGTGTTGACCATTCCCTAGTCTCGAATGTCGAGTTCCATCGTCGTCCACGCCGAGGTAATAAAGTCTTGCGAGAGCTCCGCAGGGTATGCGATGCGGCGCGCCGAATTGTATTCATGGTCGCGGGAGATCCGGGTCAATGGATTTACCTAGAGTTATGCGCGTGAGAAATGGATATCCCCGAGGCCGGAAAGTCATTGATGTGCTTGACATACCAAAAATAATATACCCTGCTCCTGCTACTCAAGGAACACATGAATTTTGACTGCAATTCCATCTCCGCAAAAGCTCCGCGACACGTGATACTATCTTATCAATGAACTTGAAGCCGATTGGCTACGGACACATGCAGCTCTGGGGTAGTTTGTCATTTATCACAGGTTATCGCAAGGTTGATGATTTCAATAATTGATTTATTTCACGTTTCAAGTTATTGACACCCATTAGCGCCGCGATGGTACTGGTTCCAGTTCATTATGTGGTACCCCCGGCCCCCTGCCACATGCAGTTGTGAATGCTTGGCCATGCTAATATGGATCAGTACTACTGTGGACTAACTATTAGAAGCAGTACCTTCGTCACAGTAGTCTTAACATCCGGAGAATATAGGGCCCAGGTCTGCAACAAGATCGACTTGTTTCAAATTCAATATTAGTTCCATTACGAATAATCATACATGTCATGAAATTGAGGAATTCAAGAGGCTAAAAGCAAATAAAGAGATAGTTCCATGATAAAAAGACCCCAAGGGAATATCAAACCATTGATGATTCACACACACACATGATCAGCGCTGTCTTCGGTGGCGTGATGGGGGCGTATCAACCATCATCTCATCACTGTACAAGCCAGAGGACGACTGCTTGCGACCGCGGACGTCAAAGCCGTAGTTGCCATTTTGATAATCGGGGTTTGCCTGGCGCTGGCGGCGATCGCGATCAGCCTGGGCACGCATGTCGTTGTAGGGGTTGTGGGTGGTCGGGGCTTCTCCAGGAGTTTTGAGTGTCATGGACAACATGCGCCCGTCAGCCTAAGAAAGGATTAGCAAACTCCGGACATCCTAGTTTTCTTCTCTAGCTTCAAACTAACTCTCTGGTTGTGGAAATTGGCAATAGCGTTCTCCGCATTCCATTTTTCATCAAAAGCAAGCTCGGCCACAACTTCTGGGTTGTGGGAAATGACGCGACAGCTGAGCATAGGACCGGAGAGAGGCTCCAGGGCTGACTGGATATCTGCGGCTGTGGTTCCTGGCGCAAAGTTGCTAGCAATCACCACAAAGGGACCAGATGCGCCCTTGATGGACAAGCCAGTCTTGGGTTTGCGCACTGTTGCCTGGGGTGAGCCAGCCTGGACAGCGTTTAATATTCTATCGGCATTAGAACGACGGTTGTTCTTGGGATCACGGTTATTCTTGAAGTCCTTCTTGGGAGCGGAGGCAGAGACTGGGTTGAGCTTTTTAACGCGGGGGTTGTTGGCCAAAGCAGGGTTAGACTTGTTGCCGCGAAGGTTGGTGGTGGAAGCAGAACGCTGGATCTGTATACCAGGGAATGTCAGAATTTGGCCAATTGAGTGCTGCAGACTGACAGCATATATTGGTCCTTTCTTACCTGAGGACCAGTAATGCGGCTGGCTAAGCTGCCAGGCTTAGCAGACTGAGACTTCTGGATACCTCCACTGGGTGCGCTAGCACGACGACCTTTGCGATCCTTTCCAAGGATCTGGTTTGCAAGATCCTGATTCTGCCTCTTTAGGCGATCTGTAGGCAGAAGTCAAAGAGGTCAGATTGGACGGGTAAACACGGTATTTGAGGGATGCTGTGGCAAGCTACCTGACTTAATGATCTCGTCAAAGGAGACGGGCTTGTTCTGGGGCTTTTTACCCATAGCTGCAGCTTTGTCGGTATTTTTTGAAACAATTCAGACGGTGCACGCGCAATTGGGAGAAGATGCGACAGAAAAATGGTAAGAGATAAGACGGCGGAAGGGTGGAAGATGCGACGACCGGGGAGAGCGGAGAAAAGCTTCAAGGAATCAGCCGCAATATTCACTTCACTGGGACCCTCACCTGACTTCCTTACTATTTTGAGAATTCTTCCCTTATTCAATTTTTATAATGAAATATATAATTAAGTAGAGAATTTTCTGACTTAAATGAATTTAATTTTTATTTTCTTTGTATTAACACAAAAAATGGATAGATATGCATAGTAAAATACTACATGATATACAAGTTCGAGTTTCTTGTGTATAGAGTCGCGAGCCTTCCTATTTGGGGTGAACTATACTACCAAAGTTGGGACGAGTTTGCTTCGCTTAATCTTGTTTATTGTGTTTCTCTTGCTCACTTCCTACAAACTTCCTGCGATCTTTTTGTGAGCACCGTCTTACCTCCTGAACACAAACCAACCAACCTTTCGCTACAACCTTTCACTACAGCTGTTCCAAACATAATCTTCCGCTTAATGCAAGATGGCCCAGCTTAGTCCTACAAAGCACGTGGGACACCGCTCATCGTTTTCTCTGTCCCTTGTGTCTCGGAAATCTCCAAAGCGTCAAAGGTAAGTAGCAAAAGAACTTCAAACAAGACAGATACTGAATAATACGTTCAGCATCATAGAATCCCCAGATTCGCTACCAACCTGTGCTGAGAGAGGTCACTACCCGGTGTTTAACCCTCAAGACCCACGGCATAATCCGAGTCTGGGTTCATGTCGTCGCCAGGACAGCCACACTTCATCTTCAGATTCCCAGAAGCAATCTAACTGGGTCCAGGATTTCCCACGAAGATCACTCCACAAAGCTCGATCAGGCCTCTTAGCAATCAGAGAAGGATTGCGTCGTCGTTCAATTCCATCTACAAGTCAGGATGATTCGGTTCTTCATAGTCGCGGGCAGTCAAGTGTGAGTACACAGGAAGACTTGAACTTTGGGGTGGCTCTTTATCGAACGAATAGACCATGGCCTCTATTGGCAGACGAGCCAAGTCTTGATGCATTGATGAGAGCAGCATCATTGCATCCACTTGTTAGCATCGCATCAGCACCGGAGATGTTGGAGACTTATGATTTGACGGAGGATGACCTGGTATTCCAGCCAGAGGTGAGTATACCTTTCCATCGACCCCTCTACTCCAGTGGCGACGGTTTCTTCGACTCCCAGTTTTCTCCAAGTGGCAGGGAGATTCAAGGGGAGAACAAGTCAGCTGGCCATTCAATGGAACCCAACCGAGAGATTCTTGAAGCTCATTTCAATGCGCCTATAGACTGGGAAAACATTGGCACAATCTCGACAAGCTCCGTCAGCGGCGAAGACAGGCGACCACAGGGTTTAAAAGCAGAGTCATCTGAGGCAACAGACTCATTCGCTTGCACGAAAGGTAGATTATTATTGTCAGAGCCCCAAATTTTGCAGCGCGATCGAAATTCAAACGAGGTTAAAAATTGCATGTACTGGCGCGAATCTTCAACGAATGAAGGTGGCAGAGACACCACCCAGTCAGTTGGAGCACCGCGATTTCCGAAGGCTAGAAGAAATTCTTCCACCATGTGTAACTCCTCCAGTATTTGGAGCACTTTTAGTTCAAATGCGTCGTACAGACGCCACAATCTGAGCGGTCTTCAATCTGAAGCATTTGAAACACAGGAGCGATTTGATTTGACGTTGGATCGAGAAATACCTAGTCCCGTGGCCTCGACAAGTTCGAATTCAAGCTTAACAGAAGGTTCACTTGAAGTCTTGATTGCTTTCCCTGGTCTGCATCAGGCACTCCTTGAGCAATGGAGGAGTGATTCAGTGGATGAGAGCATTACCGAAGACGTCCAAAATACACACATTGTCGAAAACATGAATGCAGTCTTTGAAAGGGCAGTCACCATGACTACATCCTTGAGAACTTCGATTCCGAATATTCTTCCTGGCACGCCACACCAAACTTACGAGACAGTGAAAGTTCACATCCCTTCTGAATATTCGGATGAGATGCAGCCATTTAACCCACTTTTGGTTGTTTCGCCAGAGGGGCTCCTCGAAGGTGATGTAGAGACCGGGAGACAGCAGCAAAGCCATTTTCCAAATTCAGCGCCGAGGGAAAGCTCACTGGTGGATATCATATTCGCTCTTAACGGAACATCTCAAAAGGAGGAAAAGGCTTCACCACAGCAAGTGAAACCAGCCCAGACTCGGTATTCATTTGGCTTGCATATCTCTTTGAGAGGGGTGAGTTCATTATTCATATAGATCGCTCGCAATATCTACTAACCTGAATGAACTGCAGGAGCCCGAAGAAAGATTCGAAACGAACCCATGGTCTCAACCAGATTTCAGCCGGTTTTTAATTGAAAGACAATCTATGGCCGAAGCTCGTTTCTTTAACTCTTCCTCACTCTGGGGATGGGACAATGCAGAGTCCCCTCTCGACGCCTCCGATTATTCATACTTGTTCACGCGAGGTAGTGCAATGTCACTTGACAAAACATCAATGACATCAAGGTCGTCTCCACTGAACTCTCCCATCGACGAGGAGGTCCTTTCTCCAAGATTTTCCAGTAATGAGTACTGGACTGCGGATGGGAAGCCTGGCAGCTTCTATCCTGACACAGATGGTCAACCTGTCAAGGCACGGAGAGTGCACGCCAAGAGAGCACCCCGGAGAGGTCACCATCCCTGTCCATCATCATCGAGCAACCAACGTGGATACGAACGATACGGTTATCAGAGAATTTCAAGTGACTCCCAGCCATTTCGGAGAACACGACGCACCTTGATGACGAGCGATTGGAGTGACTCAAGCAATTCTAGTGATGATCTTTAATCTGGGTGTCGCGCTCGACAAGCACGGTACCTTTGATACGTCATGTACACGAATATCTTGTCTGAGCGATGTCAACCATCACGAATGCGTTTTCATTATCAATAGCGATTGAATGTCGAATTTTGATTTTTGCATTGTTGCGTTGCGCGTGGATTCGCTTTTTGATTCTTCAATCATCTTTTATTCCTCATTGCTAGTTGTGTATGTTTTAGTGAATGGAAATCCGAAAAAGCACTCCATTCTTGTGATTGATGAATAAGAAAAGATCAATGCTCTCATCTGTAGGTGATAGTACATGTACGTTGATCATAGTATGGATATTCTGTATAGATTATGTACTTAGCCAAGACGAAGACTAAACCCAGCGCCAACCTCACCGGTATCTCCTCCAGGCGCACCACCAAATACTCCCGCAAAATCCAGCTCAGGCGCTTCCTGGCCATGTTTCGGAGCTTCTGGGGTATGATGGCGTCTCCGCTTCTCCATCCCCGCTTTCGAAGGGAACGTAGGAAACATCTCCTTCGGCTTGGGACGTGGATCTTCTCGGAAATATGGATGAGCAAGACATTGGCGTGCCGTGGGACGCGAAGCTGGGTTAAGAGCCAACAACTCTGATATCAAGCCCAGGCCCGCATTTGTCAAGTATGGGAATCGAGATCGAGGCAAAAGAGGAGGATCACTCGAGGAAGAAGTACTCGAGTTTGATGGCAGACGTAAGGATTTAGCATTAGGTAGAGATCTAAAACCAGGCCAGATCTGTGAATTCGGGGGTCCGGTTAGATCGAAGATCTTTGAGACCTGATCCACTTCATTCTTTCCTTGTAGTAGAGGTTCTTTGGTGAGTAGTTCGCCGAAGATGCAACCAATACTCCACATGTCGATCTCTGGACCGTACTTTTCTGCGCCGAGGAGTAGCTCAGGAGCTCGATACCAGAGTGTCACGACAAGCTGAGTCAGTTTTGGTGGTGGGTCGCCATAGTATCGGGCCATACCGAAGTCGGCGATTTTGATCTCGCCGCGGTTATTCATGAGGAGGTTGGATGTTTTTAAATCGCGGTGCATGATCCATTGCGCGTGGAGGAATTCAAGACCGCCAACTACCTGGAGAAGTACGGTCTTGATTTCTGATGGGAGGAAAGGTTCGCGCATTTCGTCGAGGAGGGCTTTGAGGTCGTGTTCGAGGAAATCCATAACCAGGTATACACTGTGATTGATATGGTTAGTTTCTCTGGGGTTTACCTCAATGTATTCGCAGCGTCTTAGGGAAAACTCACTCATCCATCTTGTTTCCCATGACCACCTCTCTTAAATAAACCACATTCGCATGTCGTGCCTCCAAGAGTGTCTGGATCTCCCGTAATCCTGTCACGGGGAACCCGTCCGGCGAGTTCTCGATCTTCAGTTTCTTCAGAGCCACGACTTCGCCCGTGTTGATATCCTTTGCTCGTGATACCCATCCATAAGAGCCCTCCTCAATATGATTCAATCGCTCAAAATTATCAACATGTCGACAAGTCCCCCATTCGCGCACAGGGAACCGCAATAAGGTCGTTTGCTTCTTCTGTTCCGCGTTCTCAGGGACCTCGGTATCGTTCATATCGGCATCATTCGATAACCTCCGTCTCTTCGTAGGAGGCCCAGTTTCCCCATTGCGTGATTGACCATCATCGCCAGCGTCTGTCGCAGTCTGTGCTTTGCTAGCTTCCAGCTGACGTTGTTTCTCTGCCTTGGCGCGTTTTTTCTCCTCCTTCTCGCGTTTCCGCGCGGCGAGAATTGCTTCTGTTTCTGGGTCCTCGTCTGCCCATCGCGATTTGGAGGCAGACATTATCGATGATGTCTGCCCAGGATGGGAATGAGTCGAGGAGAGATTTTTCGTTGAAAGGGCGGAATGACGTTGCTCTGGGGAAGGTTGGACACGGGCCGAAGAGCAGCTCCGATTTGAAATCCAATTTGTCCCCGCCTTAGTGTCTATCCCGCCGCTTCTTGTTAATCTTTTTTTTTTCTTTTGATTTCTCTCAAGTCACTTTTATTCGAAGACATTCAATCCGGTATTTAGCTTTTGTCTCTCGTTTGAGGAATCTGGTATATTCTTTGCATTGCCTTCAATCCTGCATTTTCTACACTTGTTGCCCCCGGCATCGGATCTACTTCCCCGCCATGATTGAGCCTTTTCAGGTTAGTATTCCCTTGAGCATTGTATTGTGGTATGGACTCATATTGATTCTGATTTAGACGACCTTCTCGGTCCCAATGACCTGTGAAGGATGTGTTAAAGATATCTCTACATCACTATACAAGCTGGATGGTACGATCCCACGCCTTCCTTGTCGTTGCGACAAGCGCTCTACAGGAGATACTCACAATATTTTCTCCTTATACAGGCATTAAAAAGGTCGAGGCGAACCTTAAGGACCAACTTATCTTCATTGAAGGCACTGCGCCCCCAAGTTCTATTGTCTCCGTGATCGAAGACACCGGCCGTGATGCGATTTTGCGCGGAAGTGGCACAACAGACAGTACGTACCATCACCCATTGCCACCCTGTCTTACAGCCAACATATACTAATCTTGGACTTTCACTCAGGCTCCGCTGTTTGTATCCTCGAAACCCACTCCAATACCGTCTCTAATAAGATCCGTGGCTTGGCTCGTATGGTCCAAGTCTCATCGAATAAAACCCTCGTCGATCTGACTATTAATGGTCTTGCGCCGGGTAAATACTTTGCTACTATCCGGGAAGCAGGTGATATTTCCCAGGGTGCTGCATCGACGGGTGGTGTCTGGGAATCGTTGAAGGCAAAGGTACTTGGTCCGGAAGCTGTGCAGGAGAAGGAGCCTCGGGGGATCTTTGGTTCTGTTGAAGTGGATACTAAGGGACGTGGGAATGTCTTCCTTGACCGACCTGTGGCTATTTGGGAGCTGATTGGCCGCAGTATGGTGGTTTCATCCAAGACGGAGGGTCCATTCAAGAGGGAGGATGAGAACACGCTGGTTGGTGTTATTGCTCGCAGTGCGGGTGTGTGGGATAATGATAAGATGGTGTGTTCTTGCTCTGGAAAGAATGTGTGGCAGGAGAGACAAGAGCAGGTTAGCCAGGGTATGGCTTAAGAGGGTGGACTGATGTACATTCATGAACGAAGAGTTATCTGCAGGATCATGGTTGATACTTCAAGTTCTGCGTATATTTAAAATGGAATATTACCTATACTATATTTCTCCTTCCAAGCTTTACTAGTAGTCACGGTACTTGGGTACTGGAAATTTCTGAACTTTTGAACTTCATGTCCTCCAGATGTCCAGATGTCCGAGTCAGGCTGCTCTGAATCATAGATCAATAGTAGTGTTAGTAGTACTTAGTAAAATGTTCAAGTTCTCTTTGACTGAATATATAGTACTACATGTAGCAGGTGCTAGTAGACGCGAGTGACCAGCTAGTACATACTAATATAATCAATGGTTTGAAGCGTTTAGCACCCACAGTGTCTGTACTATGTATGATACTACTTAAAATATATCTGGCCGGAAAAAACATTTGAATACCAGCATTTACTACTCAAGTGCTGCCAGTGCTACGCCTCAAAGTGGGCTCCCCATCCAACATTGAAAGTTCAAGTTGTGTTTATACATACATACATACATACATACATACACATGCATATCAAGTAGGTAGTGTCGACTCGGAGTACTACATACATATATCTGACCCACAGGCAATATTACTAGTACGGAGATATTTACTTCTACTTCAGCTGGAGTAGGTAGAGAGCCAGGAAGCTCAGCAGTACTTATAGATTCCAAGGTTGGTGTGGGATAATTGTTTATTGGTCCAAGGCCAAAGCCTGGTAGCGTTACCTGATTGATTGTGGCAAGGCTTAATACAAAAAGAGTTCAAAGTTTATTGAACAATGGTACAAAGATACAAAGATGCAAGTATTCCATAAACTTCCTTGAAGCCCTATAGGCTTCAAGACCCGTGCACTCGGAGCTTCCTCTCCGCTGTGCTCCTTCGCCCTGCAGATTGTGCCACCCCCTGCATGTCGTAGATGTTTATACACTTGGAGCTTCTTCTCCCCTGTGTGTCGCTGTCCCTGCAGATTGTGCCACCACCTGCATGTCGAATCGGAGGGGGAGGGCGTCGGAGGAAGGGAGGGGGTTGATCACGGGCTGGTGGAGCCTTGAGAAGTGGCTGTGTGTTGTTTGTGTTAGCATGTTAGCAGAGTGAGATGTGGGTAGCTTACCTGTCCACCGAAGCCCCCGAATAATGTAATGACCGGACCAAGAGAACCATCAGAGAAGTAGAATTGTCATGTCATGAGATTGAAACAAGATTGTTGTGACGATTGAATATCAGCAAGTGTGTGTCAATAGGATGTAGTTGTTCATTGAAGGATGAAGTGACGAAGGTCATGTGGATTGAATGGTATATTGATGAAGGTCATGTCAACATGGCGTAGCAGAAAGATAAAGTCATGATTGATTGTCATGATGAATGATGGTCACGATGGATGATGGTCATGCATGGTAAGTGATGACCATGAAGGATGGTCATGATGGTCATGATGGTTCAAGTGGTCGAAGGTCATGTGGATTGAATGTTGTGTTAAAGGTCATGTCAACAACGATGTGATATAGAAAGACGAATGTCATGATGAGTGATGACCATGAAGGTCAAGAAGGTTAATAGTCAATGTTGATATAGAGTGTGTCAACAAAGTCGAAGTCGCGTCAAGATAAATGGAAGATGTAAACAGGAAGTTCAGACGCGTTGGTGATCAGGCAACGCGTCCAACCAGACCTGGTATTGACAGAGTCAACAAGAAGAGTGGACAGTGGACAACGCAAAGTAGAGAGTGCAAAGTGCAAAGTGGAAAGTAGAGAGCAGAGACTTGAAGTATAGAGAAGTCCGAGAAGAGTTGGAAGAAGGAAGAAGTTGGAAATGGAGAGGGAACCCATTAATTTATGCCCTGAGAACAGGGCCCAAGATCACACATCGTAGGGCTTAGATCACGCATTTCCTAATTGGGAAGGATGGCGAGGTAAGCGATTGATCTCGCGTCGCGATCATAACACAAACATTTCGCTACAGTAAACGATGTTTGCTCGCTCCCAGACCTGTCAGCTTGAATCAGCCAATGGGGCTCCAGGATCACTCCTTTAAGCGAGATCGAACACTCAGCTGATTCTACACTGTGATCCTTGATCTCGATCAGAGCATCACTGGCACTGTACTGTATCGTTGGTAGCTGGAGTACATACATTCTTGAGTATGATATTGCGCTTCTTGTCATGATTATCATATCCAATTTGCGAGTACTGAATAGTATTCCACATTTCATATTTAATGTTGAACACTATCAAGTGTACATCATGATACTATCCCCATGTAGAATAATCCGAGTGACGATCGAAGTATAGAATCTTCCCCAGTCCACATAGTTTCCACATACTTCTTTCTCCACTGTAGATTGATTAAAGAAACTACATATACTTCATATTGCCAAAATCCACGAAATCCAGGGTCTATTACCAAGTCCTTGAATGAACTGAAGATATCCCGGTCTTGGCCATATACGAGCTGGTGATCGGCACAGGGGTAAAACGGGGTGACGAATGGCACGCCCCACCGGGATCGACTTGATGAAGGGGAAAAAATAAGTGGCGGAATCGGGACGAGAAATCATGTTGTTAATGCCCCGGTGGCACCTATTAATATGCAACCATTTTTTCTAATTTTTATTTTATTTTTAAGGACTTTTGTTTAAGATCAGACCAGACTCAAGTGGTTCTAGTTTCTTCAGCCTTAAACCAATGTACCACTAGGATTCTACCATCATAATATTATGAAAAGTACCTTGATCCTTTTCATTATGCATAACACTCGATCCAGACCATTTCGACCCAAAAAAGAAAGTGACTAAGTCAATCACGTGCCATGAAAATGGATGTGCCCGGTTCCCCGCGACTCCAACTTGAAATCCCCAGACTTGCTATAATGCAGTCCTCCTAGTGTACAGCAATGTTAGCTCCGAATTTCCACGTCAACGCCCCTGTCCCGCCGGATCCCGTAGAGAAGCCTTCTACATACTCCCCGGACGAGGTCCCGTCATGTGGCGGACACGGGACCCTCGAGATTCTAGAGGTGACTCGGTACCTTGAAGCCCACGGCATTGAGTGTTGTATTGTTGGTGTTTCTGCACTGATGTTCTACGGTGCTGGAAGAGTCCGAGATGTATGGAATATCCCCCGTTCTACTCCTTTCGTCAAATGTTCCTCGGTATCAACCTTGAAGCCTAAACCGAGGATCATCTCTACTCCAAATTTAGTTGGAAGTGGAGAAAAGTAGTTTTTGAAGAAACAAAAAATTTCCAAAAAAATCACAAAAAATCACAAGTCGGAATCTCAAGTAGCTGACTAGGATTTCTAGGAATGGGAACTTTGTGTTCCTAATGAGAAAGTCGGCGAAGCTGTTTCCCTCCTTGCGTCAGATTCGATGGCCCCCAAGATCCACGCTGTACCTCCAATTCCTATACCACAACCTTCATCACTCAGTCATACCTATCATCGATTCAAAGGGAGGGGGGTCCATTTCTACTTTATTTTGGTGCCTGCATACGACGTCCATATTCGCAGCGGACCCTTTCGCATACAACGCAGTTCAAACGGTGTACCATATCCCACATTACCGGTCCTCATGCAAAGTTTCTTGGATATGAATGACGATGTATCGTTATGTGATTGTATTGATGGGTCAAATGTGTCAGAAGAGTGGGGGAATCAACATCTGAGATTAGACGGGACCAACGATTTAGAGTGGACGCGAAAGATGAACATAGCAGCTGCCGAAGCTGCAAGGGGGAAAGGATGGATGTTTGTTCATTACTTCCCCACATCAACGATAAGTCGACGAGAAAAGTGGGAATCACGGGTACGAAGTAAGAAGGGAAGAATGGGCTGGACTACACCCGAAGGTCTATTTGACACACGATTTCGACTGAAGGGGTCCCCAGATCCATGGACACAAAAATTCGTGTCAAGTTAGTCCCTGGGATATTAAATAATGAAAAAATAATATAATCATCGTGTATAACAATGTGGTTTTCATGAAGCATGGCGGGGCGTGTTTGGGGTATAAAAAGAAGCAAGTCGGAATAAAGAGATCGAGGAATTCAAGGAGATCGAGTGATCAAGCATTCGAGTCGAAGATCAAAGACCAAGAAGAACTCTCATGTTCTCTACTTGATCTGGGAAAGTCGCATATTTCGAGGCGTATTGCATCCAAAAGTACTGCCGATGTTGGATATCAAAGCAGTCTCGGAATGTTGGTATTTGAGCCGCATATTGTGTGAAGAGGAATTCCAAGTCCATGAAATCTTTACTGTCTTGTTCTCCACGCCTGGAGAACGCATATAGTTTTGCGTATATCTGGAAGACCAAGCCTAGAACTAGGACGGGTGATCCCAATGGAGTTGGTCTTTGAGGATTTATAGGTTCGCGTGAAGATTGTAGATCCTCTGGTGTACCCAGGTTTCCTACATAACACGAATGAAAGGACTCAATTAATCGGTTTGAAGCGCAATGACTCGGAGAATCGGGAGAAAGAGCCAATAACAACAGGACTCCAAGGGGATTTCAAAAAAAGCAATATCACACTCACCACTAATAACAATATCCATACTGACCGCTAAGTCAGGAACGTGGGGGAACTCCCCGTCGACACTGCGGCCGGTGTCAATGAATATTTGAACGGAGGTTCGGCCATGGATAGCCGGGAAATGAATACTGGCAGCGGTTAACAACAAAAGTCCCCGTAGTACACGAAAAACGACATGACAAAAAAAATCTCATCATGTAGAAGCAATGCGAAAAAAAGGTCAGTGAATACCGGGGTTCGACAGTCAAAATCTGTTTCAAATGGTCCATCGACGTGGCAACTGTGATGTCGATATCCTGGGTGCGGCGGCGACCACCCCGCAAATAGACGGCCCATCCTCCGATAAAGGCGTAAGTGACATGATTCGATTCGAACAAAGCCGCGACGAATCTCGCGGCCAGGCCTAGATGCAAGAGATCGGCCGTGTTGGATGGATAGTAGAGCTCAGCGAAGCGATCCGTGTTATAAATCTCAGCCATCTTGGGCGAGCAGGTCAGGGGCTTTATGAGTAGGGCGGAAGAAGATCTGCTGGTACCCAAGCATCCGAGCTGCCATCGTTGTTCGCAAAAGCGAAGGGGGGAGGGGGGAAGGGGACGCGACCACGCTATTCTTCGGTGAAATTGGCCCCCGGTCAAATTCAAATCCCTGCTCGAGCGCAAGATACTAGTGCTAGTGTGAGTTAGTGTCTGTCATGACTTAAGTATTCACGAAGCGTGAGAGCCGCGACTGTCAGCCCACACGTGACGTAAACTAATTACCCGGTGACGACTATTGGTTTAACTATTACTTTGATTCTTTTGGTTCTCTATTTTTTTAATATGAATTGGAGTTTTATTTTGTTAGTCTTGGACGATCGGACTAGCTATACGCGATACTAGCCTGGCTATAAGGCTGAGGTGGGGACACTGGTGTTGGTGGTGTTGTTCTCTACAAAAGATGCCGAGGAGCTCATGGCTCGTATAGAACATTTCAACCTTGACTGGCACACACTCACAGACAGCCTGAAATGTTCCATGGAGATAATATTACCCATTGCGCTATTATTAGCCGCGCAGAGAGCAGCAAATTTCCGATTGACCCACCGAGGTCTCGGGGACCATAGTGTTCGGGCTCTACTGCTGTTAAGAGTTATGCCGATATCCATTATATCTAAACAGATAACACTTCAGCCTAATACAATCTCAAGTACGCATGTGAGTCTTGGTATAAAAGTAGCCATCCTCAGTCAGAATCACTTAGGGTTATGAGTCAAGATAGCTATGATTAAATATCGGATGGAAGCCATAGTCCTTATACTAGGCATGAATACGAAGTACATAGAATTGAGCCCTAGCTCTGCCTCTATAGTAGACAAAGATATGCTTAATCATACACTAATAAATTAAAACTGAGCCTCCATATAATAAGCAGATAAGCAGAAATAAAGTGTACATCTACTGTAACCCTCGACCAATCGCACCCGGTGACGTTCCAGTTGTTGACGGAGGGCTCCACTCTCTACTTCTCCAACCTGCACCTTGTGTACACCTTACATCTCTCCATAACCCCAAACCACCACAATGACCGACCTCACATCAGAACTCAGCCAAATAGTGCTATCAAAAAATGGCCCCTCAATCCCATCACCAAAAGCCCAACAACTCCCCACCGAAACCCCCGACGAATTCCTAAAGGAGGCTTACCGAATCGTGAGTCCCAATCACTCCCTCCCAAAAACCAACCTAACACCACTCCCAGAATACCCATATAACCTCTCTGCTCCAATACCTGCAATCAATCCGCCACGCCTACCTCACAACAACAGCCTCTTCCCAACGCCGCAACCAACAATCACCCACCTCGCAATCCCAATCCCACCTCACAGATCCCGAACGCGACGCAATAGATACATCAACAGCCCTCCTCCTCCGCGACCTAGCAGCGAGTATCTCAAACCTCTCCTCCGCCGAAACCCTGCGCCAAGAAACCGAAGCCTCAATCCTGCGCAAAAAATACGGCCACAGCGCCGCAGGCGCCCTTCTATTCCGCTGGGCAGGCGGCGCAGGCGTCAGCGACGAAGCGAACAACGCCGGGAAATCCAGCGAGCAAGTCGAAGCCGAGGAGCGGGCGAAGGGTATCAAGAGCGTGCGCGAAGGGGTACTATGGTTTCTACGACGCGGACTCGAGGGTGCGGCTAGTGTACAACGTGGGATGGTCGAGAAACGGATTGAGCGAGTCCGTGAGAAAGAGAAGAGTGTTTTGTATAAGAATGCTCGGGTATCTCCTATGAAACCTACTTCAACCTCTGGAGCTGAAAATGCGGAGAAATATGGTGGGGTGGGGGTAGCTTCTTCGTTGTCTGCGCCTGATGCGGTGCATCTTAGTGAGGCCGATACGGCGCAGATTGAGGCGCAACTTTCGCCGGAGCAGTTGCAGCTTTTTGCGGAGGAGAATGATACTATGTTGAGGCATTATGAGGATACGTTGGGCAAAGTGCAGTATGTATTATGATGGTTCTAATGGTGCTGAGCTGAGCTGACGGGGTTAGGAATGCGGAGAAATCGCTTATTGAGATTTCGTCGTTGCAGAATACGCTTGTTTCGCATCTTGCGACGCAGGAGGAATATATTTCTCAGTTGGTTAGTGATGCGGATGCTACTACTACTAATGTTGGACGGGGAAATAAGGAGCTGAAGCGTGCTACGGAGCGGAGGAGTACGGCGCAGGCTGTTTTCTGGGGGACGGTGGGATTGTGTACTTGGTTGGTTGTGTGGGATTTGGTATTTTAAGATGATAGTATTGGATTGGGATGAAGTATACAATGAGTGACTTGTGATTGGTATCCCAGTTGAGTATTTTTTGAACCCTCATGCGATATGATCTAAGATGGTCTACTCTAGAAATAAAAGCATACTCAAGCAAATGTAGATGTGATATGGTATATGTTTGAATGAAAGTGAAAATCAAAACGCCGTCCATATTTCATACTAGTCCCGAAAGCATTTTCGCCTTCACCTAGGAGGTCTCACGCACAACACTATCGACTGCCTCAGCGAAGTAGTCGATGTTATGTGTGTTGAGACCGGCCATAGAGATACGACCGTTCTTAGTCTAAGCAGAAAGCAAGTTAGCCAATGACCATCAATGAAGTAAAAAGTCAGAGAAGGATGAGTTGAAACATACCATGTAAACATGCCACTTATCACGCAAGATCTTCACTTGCGTCTCAGTCAACCCCGTGAAACTGAACATTCCAATTTGCGAGGTAATATGATCCCAGGTGCCCGGTGTTCCGCGGCTCTCGAGGCGCTCCCTCAGACCAGCGCGCATCTCAAGGATACGTCCACTCATAGTACGGAGATCCTCCTCCCACTGCGCAAACAGGGCCGGATCATTCAAGACGCGACTAGCGATACGCGCACCATAGGCAGGGGGGTTTGAGATCTCCGACCGTTGCAGGATAGCCAATTGGCTCGCAATGTGCTTATTAGCGACGGCACCCTCAGCACCAGGAGCAGAGACGAAGTGGAACGCGCCAGTACGCTCACCGTACAGACCGAAGTTCTTCGCGAAGGATTGCGCAACGCAAAGCTCAAAGCCCTGCTCGATGAAGTACCGGATTGCCCACGCGTCCCGGACTAGATCTCCTGACGCGAAGCCCTGGTATGCTGTGTCGAAGAAGGGGAAGTGCGAGCGCTCCCGCATCACGGTCGCGATCTCTTTCCATTGCTCCTGTGTGGGGTCTACACCGGTGGGGTTGTGAGCGCAGGCATGCAGCAGGATGACAGAGCCGGATGGCGCTGCCTGCAGCGCTTGGATCATGCCATCGAAGTCGAGGCCCTTGGTCTTAGCGGAGAAGTAGGGGTAGGAGGCGATTTTTAGGCCGACGTTTGTGAAGATCTGGTTGTGGTTGGCCCATGTGGGGTTGGAGAGGTAGATTGTTGGCTTTTGGGGGTGGAATTTGGAAAGGAAGAGGCCACCAAGGTGGACGGCGCCGGTTCCCGAGATGGTTTGGAGGGTGCAGATCTGTATATGGTAGGTATATGATTAGAACTCTTGGCTTGTTTTATCTTAGGTGAGGGGTTATCGGGTCAAAATACCCGTTTATCTTGGATGGCGGGGCTGTCAGCGCCAACAATGAGCTTCTGAGCAGCTGCTGTAAGGTCGGGCAGACCTCCAATGGAGAGATATTCGTGGTTCAGGTTGGGGTCATTGTGAATGGCGTCATCAGCCTGGAAGGCGAAACCGTTAGTTATGAGATTGGTCACTGGTAGAATGTTGGGAGAATGACGAAGATGGGGATAGCTTCGTATCAAGAAAAAAAAATGCGATAAAGAGCTTACCTTCTTGACGACAGGCAAAACCCAAGGCTTTGCGTTATTATCACGGTAAGCACCAATGCCCAGATCGACCTTTTTATCAGAAGGATCCTCTCGGTAGGCCTTCATGAGACCGAAGAGAGGATCTTCTGGAGCCGCAGCCACAGTTGATGTGGTAAAGACGGAGGGATTAGAGGAACCCATGATGTGTGAGGAGATGGAGGAGAGACGATCGCGCGCAATGGAGGAAGGGGAAACAGGGGGGTTTTGATATGAACGGGATGCCATCTTTGGAACCGCGACAACGTTTTCCCCGGAATTCTGACCGAGAATCGTAACCTTGCAACCTTGCTGCTTGCGTTCACCGGATGAGGAGGAATGAGGGGGTGGGACCACTACTACACGATGTATAAGAGAAATAGAATAAGGATCATCAGACGCTTCTTATTTAATACTTTCGTACACGGCTATTAATAAATAGGAATTGAAGCTATCGCCGAGGTGTATAGGAACCGAGGAAGTTCCGTATCTTCTTCGTATCTCATGACGCAGAGTGGAGTTCACATGCTATACAAAGATCAGAAGGCTGAGCATGTGCCAGTATTCAATTGTTTATTATATGGATTCTAGTTAGTAGTATAAGAAATAGTTATCTATGTAGATATTATATAGCATTAATTTAATCTATTCAAATGTTCATCATCTCAGGTTAATAGGTAAATATCATATGTAGTTGCAAGAATAAAATCACGCATGACAAGCTCCCTTTTTACCCGATGGTCAGATCTTCTCTGCTCTCCGACAGGCTCCTCCCGCCGCCACAACAAATCGTGTGTCATCCAACGCCGAAAAAAGACGCAGTGGAGCCTTCTGGAACGCGAATGCTTTGATAAGACTTGGGCACGGTTTGGGCGCAGGAAGTTTCATCAATCCCCCTTACACCTAGTTTAAAATTGACCTATCTAGTATGAATATCCCGGATATCAACCTGCATATGCAGGCTAATCCCCCTTGAAGAGTTCGTCTTAAATGCCTCAGGGTCTTCAATATCACATTCGCTTAGATATACAAGTCTGAATAAGCCGAATCACTTGAACTTCTAGTGGTTCAAATGTGAAGACAAACATTGAATTATACATGTATTATGGATAAACATTAAATCACACGCGACCAGTAGGAAGGCTTGTAAACCTAAGCAGTGGTTCTAGCATCAAAACCATTAGTCTAGTTATTGATAGTCCATTAATTCAAAATATGACAAGGAATCAAACAACACAAAAATAATGCTCGGGGTAAATAGTGACGAGAATATTTCGTGAGGAGAAGAAATCTCCAACATTGGAATACCCCATACGTCCAGGGCTGGGCACCTGGGGCGTGATGTCTCGGGACTCCGCACCTGGACAGCCGCAACCTTGGAGTCCGCAGGACATCCGGCTCCGTCTTGGATCCGGACTTCCTCCGACTATGTCCCGCGTTTCCCCACGAGAGAGATTGTAGGATGAGGATTAAAGTGGACTGCGAAATTGGAGTTGATATGACATCAGAGGATTTCAAGTTCTTGGCTTCAACCAATCTTGCCACCAACAGGTTTATAGTCTTAGATTCTATGATTTAATCAATGCGTATTCTAGATCTAGACCCTATCTACTAATTGTTTATTTTCTGCTTTATTATTGATATGGGATGACGATGCAAACTCACGAAAATGAACCCAAGTGCCTGAATTACCCCATGTGTGCCGGTTCTCCCCACCTAAGCGGAGATCGTCTGCTGGGGTTTGCGGGTAGACTTGCCCTAGAGAAGAGGCTAGAATTGTCTCTTTTCGGTAAACAGCCCCATAAGGCAGTTTGATCCTGCATTCAATACAGAGTAGCACTGCCAACATTTCAATATAAGAGCTGGAGGAATGCTACAGACTACTAGTAGACTCAGTGTATATGTACTGCTCTGTATTGATTGTCCTAAGTCCCAATAGGATCTACATCTCCCATGGCTTAAATGTACACGAGATATACACGAGATATACACAAATGCAAACATCCAGGAAAGAAATATACAGTCCTCTTTTCCTCCAATCTCCAAACGCCATATGCCCGAAAAATCGCATTCATAAATCCATGAAACCATCTTGAAACGTGAACGCCAATGCCAAATCAGCGCAGCTGGATGTGCAGAGTAAAATCAAAAATATCCATGATAAATTGCAGAAAGGAGTGAAAGATGAAGGAGTCGTCGTCTCGTAAGAGTATGGGAGGGTGTCATTTAAGTTCAAGAGCGGGAATTTGTTGGCAATTCAGTCACATCGGTAGTGCTGTCGGTGAGATGTGCAGGCGCAGGGATAGTTGGGGTTGTTGCGACAACGCTGGGTGTGCTCGTGCCACTTTCACCGGGACTAGCGCTCTCGATACCGTGGCGACGGGTGCGAATGCGGAATCGCTCGCGCAATCTCATGCTCAGGCGATTTCGATTCGGAACGGGGGCCAGGTTGTTCGCGACATCGTCTTGGTTCGCTTCCCGGACGTGACGGAGGGCTGCGAGTCGCTCCTCAACGGTGGCATTGCGCATGCGCCGGGCGTTGAGGTAGTTGGTTAAACGGTGGTGAGAGTGACGGGATGGTGTAGCGTCCACGGTTGGAGTAGTGGCCTCTTCCGCGTTTTCCTCGTTATGCTCAGCATTCTCGCCCTCGTGTTCAGCGTTATCCTCTTCTTTAGGTGGGTTGAGGTCGATGCGGCTGATAAAATGATTAGCAGGTGAATAAAAAATATATATCATGTAGTAGCGAACATACCAAAGAGGGCAAGTGCCCGAAACATTCACCAGCCAGGGATCAATACATTCTGGATGGAATTGATGGGCGCATGGCAGGACACGCAGATCCTGACCCTTAATAAAGTCATCCGTGCAGATAGGACACGAGAAGTTACCCGCTTCTGGTGTAGGATCGGCTTTTGGACCGGGCGCTGCAGTAATAGGCTGCTCAGCGCCATCAGCTGTGGCGACTTGTTCAGTCTCACGAGTGGTATGGCCGACATCGGCCATATCCTCGGAACGCGACGGGGAGTGTTCACGACCCTCTTGCTCCGCATTGGCCAATTCCACATCTCTCTTCGCGGCCTCAACATCGCCCGGCTGATCGCCAAATTTGACAATGGGGATTCCATCCAGCATTGCCCGCGCTATACCTCTCGCCCTACTTTGCCTGACCCGTCCGGCTACCCGACGAGGACCATATCGCTCTGGATGGCGATGGGCACGCACAGCACCTGTAATTATAATACCCAAGAATAGCGCAGTGATTATACCTGTAATACTATACAGAATAATCATAGCTGTGGAGTGATGATTGATAATGGTAAGTATGTACTTTGGTCAAGGGATATAAAATATAGATTTCTTGGACGAACCAGTATTGGGAGTATCCCCACCAGTGCCAGTGCCATTGGACGTATCGGCTGGGATTGTTGTAATCGTCGACATACCGCTGATAGTCGCCGAGGTAGTATTGGAATCAAAGATACTCTGTAGTGAAGTTGAAGCCTGTCGGTTGATGACGGTGAAGATATTGCGATACGACTCAGCCGCGTCATCCGACGAGAAGTTACAATGAGTAGCGGATTCACTATATAAGATAATTGCCCCTGGTGGATTGGTTGTTGAGTCAACAGTATCGATAGTGCTTGCCGCCTTCAAGGGTCCGGGGTAATCCGTTGAATCACAAGGAATGCAGGCGATTGAAGAGGAATTCAGCCCAACCGAATCTTCCGCAACGACTTTGGTCAAGTTGCCTGTGACGTGGAAAGCCTAGATGCCACGCGGTCAGCCCGTGGTGGTGAAACAGAGGGGGAGGAATTGAGGAATTTGGGGGCGAGGCATTCAGCTATTATTACCTTCTTCTCGGTTTCGTTTAACTTGAGAAGCGACTGGGTCAACGGAATGAGGGTTTGACCGTTGAGGGAACCATAGGCGACGAGACGGAAATGGTCGTTGGAATATCCGGAGATATCCAGGGAATTGTTAGAGGGCTGAACAGAGACGGTCGCCAGTACCGAAACGAAGAAGAGACAGAAGATAAAGGGCCCCATTGCCGCCCTAATGTACGGGACTCAGCGGATACGTGTGGGGGTTTGACGCAGCCAGCATTAGTCAGGGCCACCAGGGAAAAAAAAGTGGGAGGGGGGAAAAAAAACTGCGAGACAGAGCAGTGGGAGTGGAGTTGCATAAGAAGCGGAAAAACAGGAAACGTAAAAAGAGGGGAGAGCTAAGGCCGATCGTAGTATGGATCCTCCCCGTGGAGAAAGCAGATCCAACCGATCATGACGATAAACGGGCGTTGGAAGTTCGGGGGATCCATGGTGCAGGGACCTGATTTTTCGGGGATGAATCAGCTATGTTCTCCGGGATTGGTATTATAATGTGAGCTGATATCATCCATGGTTCCAGGGTCAGTTGATCTTCTAATGTTCGTATTCTTTTTTAAGTAGTAGAAATTGCAAGTTGTGGATTCAGTTGATCGAGGCTGTTATCTAGGATCCACTTGGAGGTACGAAGTACAGTGTCGAGTTATCTGTGAATACGTGTACAATTAAATTAGTTATAGAAAGTAGGAAATAAGATTATAATAATTGTAATATTTGATAATAAGATGTCAGATAAATTATTTAAAATCTAGGTAATAGTGTCAGGTTGATCAGATCTGTCAGTGTATAGACACACATGTGCACATGTGCATGTGGTGATCCCCCACGGGGCAAACCAGTTGGCGGTACTTTGTGCTGACACTGCCACTGGTGTACTGTATACTGTATGTACGAGTAGCTCTGGCCTCTCTTGTTTGGTGTCTCTCTTTACCCGGGATCCCCGGGATGTATGGGCTGTGCATACCACATTCTACCATTTTCCATAAATGTCCATTCTTTTTTCTTTTTTGATGTTTATGTCATATGTCACATTTATCCATTTTGACATGTACTTTTCACCCGAGGATCTATTGTTTTTTTTAAGCGCTCGTATCTCGTACTGAATAAATAGTGGACTAGTGTGCACGCAGCCCATTTAACTAAGACCCTGTCTCTTTAATCCAATTATGTTCTACATACCATATACTATCTCCTAAATACTATAAAATATCGAGTCCTCCCCCATGAATTTTACTCTCAGACATCTAAATCTCTGGATTAACCTGTTTGCCCCGCCAAGTCTCGCTTTTCTTTCCCTTTTCTCTCATGCTGATCCCTTCTCCTCTTCCCGGGCACAATGACCCCGATCTACATGGATCACAGTTCAAAGCGCAATAATCATGATCCAAAGAAAAAGCAATATTGTTGAAGGAGACCTATATCCTCTATCTATTAGAGACCAGAGACAAAAGAGATACAAAAAAAAAGAAAAACCATTGCGAACTGACCAAACCTTAAACTTCTCCTATATGGAAGACATACATAAGTCTGAAAGGATCTAGAATACTACACCGAGTATCTCATGACTATCACCATATGATAGTCAAAGGTACTGTAATTTTTTTTTTCTTCCCTAAGATGACCGGGTATATCTTCCAATATGTATCAGCCCCGGATGTTCGGATCTGATTTGCGGAGAACCAGAGTGGAGAGAAGGTCGAGGCTCTCATCGCCCGAGCAGAACAGACAGTGAGAGAGAGAAAAAACGAATCAAAATAGGGGGTAGAATAAGAAAAAAAATAACATGCAAAAGGACGAAGAAAACAAAAGTTCTACATATAAAAAAAATAATTAAAAAAAAAAAAAAAAGATTGAAAATAAAATGAGAGTAGGTCAAGGTAACAAGTAACGAGGACTCTCTCTCTCCCATTTTCCCCCTCTTCTGCAAAGTCTCCCTTAGCTTTTGCCCAAGGGAAAATTCGCGGCTGCACCCGCCCCGACCATTTTCAATCCTTTCTTCCTTTTCTCCCCTCCTCGATCGACAGATGATCCACTGATGATAGCTTGATAACAAGTATCTCCCTTCGATCCGGGCTGCGGGTGTGATGCGTCGCACCATGCCTGCTCAGCACGATACCCCGGCCTGGGAATCTCGCTTCGACCGAAAACCAGTCTCCTCGTACGTTAGAGATCGTGAACCTCAAAAAAAAGTACCCCCAAAAATCTCGTTCAGCCTTTTTAATCCCAGGTATTTCTAGGAATCGCCTCATCGCACACCTCGATATTGAATATAGTGAATTGGCGCACTCATGGAAAACTTTTATTCGTCATATCCCGGCTGAGGATCGGGTGGCATGGGAGGAACGGCCACAGACTGCCGCCGATGTCCAGGACTTGGTGCGCAACCTACAAACCTTTTGGATGTCCCGACCTCGACAACGGGTCAGCAGCTCCTGTGAACGATTCCTCCCGACCATCGACACTCATGCTAAACTCCTCGCTGTCCTTCCCGATGGTCCTTCCTATTATGCCCCGCTCCTATATGGCGTGCTACAATCTGTGATCAAGGTCGGTGACCACAAACCCCCTTTTCACCCGAATTTTACCTTCAAAAAAAGATTCTGTGAAAGAGGATCAGACGAAAAAAAAATAATGGAGATGGGAATAAGAGAATATTTTTCAACTAACCGACCTCTTCCGACTTTCAGGCATCCTCGAATTATCCCCGAGTCCTCGAGGGACTCCTCTCCGCTTTGATCAATATTAGCAGTGCCATCGAAATCCCCGTCGAACTCAATGCATCCCATAGAGAACCCGTCGCTAAAGTCTACGCCTTAATTCTTTTATTTTTGAATGAATTTATGGATTGGTATGTGAGGAGGTCTACTTGCCACCTGCTGAGAAGCCATAGCCAAGATGCCTACGCCGATTTTCACCCCCTGGTCACCTGTATCCAACGCCAGGCACAAGTATTGTCTGCCACCCCAGATTCCATGGATATCGACGATGGATGCGATTACGCCTACACGCCCCGCGCCCTTTGGGAAGAATCTCAACTGAGCCAGGTTGGACGGGAAGGGGATCCTCGTCGCCACGCCGCACAAAACACCATGACCCGGCGCTTAATTTGGGATATTCAACAAGACGCCGAAAAACGAGATCGTCTACGAGAAACCCGAGATCAGTTGATACGACAAATGCTTCAGAATACGACCGAGCAGCTCCGCCCTGTGAAGGAACAGAGCAATAGTATCGTTTGCTTGACAACCGCCGCCCCAGACCTTGGTAGGATCAGACGTGTCACCCTGACCGCGTGTCCTGCAACTTTTCACTAACTCCAACGCCAGTAACGCCCCATTTCGAATGGTCGCGAGGGTCCAAGCGCCGACTGGCCCGTCTCGAACTCCAGAGCGAATCCAAGCATCTTCAGCCCTTTTTCGATTGCGATGATCAAATTGCCAACCTCGACCCCGATGCCAAGGTTGTGACGGAAGGCAGTGTGATTGTGTCCCTGCAGAAATGGATCACTAGCCCGCGCTCTCAGGCCCTCGCCGTCGGGGGTCCCCAGACAACAGAGGATCTCCTAAGCCCAGTCTCCCAGATTTCCGCATCGTATGCCCTGTTTGCCCGAGACGCTCAACTCCCAACCCTCTCTCACTTCTGCAAACTTCCGACAAAAGAGGTTGCTGGACAGACTCGTTATCAGCAAGGGCTGATCGCCCTGACCTACAGTCTGATTCGACAGATGATTGATACTTTACCAACAGTAGTGGACAGTGACGCCTTACTAGATCTGACTGCTGAGAGGTTCCGTCCTATCGATGGTACTCTCTCTAGTTGGGTGGCGGCTTTATCACTGGTGGATACTCTGCTTCATTTTGCACCACCTTTATTAGTCTGTATCATTGATGGCATTGACATCATTCATGACGAATCGACAGATGTTGCTTTACGAGAATTGCTTCGTGTGCTTCTCACCCACACTCGTCACCAACCACCGAGCGGAGATAGCCCGGGGCCGACATTCCTCTTCAAGGTGCTCTTCACCGTCGCTGGACGTCCCAGTGCATTGGTTGAAACCATGTCCGAAAATGAACTTGTTCTGAGTGACCCAACCCTTGCCGATGGGCCCAGTGCATCCGATACCGTCCTCACCTCCGACCTTGGTGCAGTCATGATGAATGCATGAACCGAGCAACATCTGACGGTCTCTGCTTACGAATCTCCTTGACCTCTTTTATCTCCTTCTTATTTTTGGTTTTCTCTATATTTTGTCCTACTTGCCTACCCCGTGGAGATTTAAAAAAACACGCCTTTGATTCATAGATTTGCACAACCGGGGGCTGATTTAGGCCTTAGGGTCATAATGATTGCATGAGGCATGAAGCAACGGTGATGACTTCGGCAATATTTTGTTCTGGACCTTTTCTATCTTTTCCCATCTTCCCCCCGATTTTCTTGGTTTTGGTTTTGATTTTTCCTTTCCCCCTTGCTAATTCTCATTATCTTGCATGGGAATATCGTGTTTTCCTGGTGATACCTTGTGGTCTGATTGTTTATCTTGTTTCTCATCAACTCCTGTCTTGTATTTGGCGTCTGGTTATAACTCGGCACTGGATATGGGGACCACCATTTTGGCCCTTCTGCGCACCTTGCTTTCACCCGTGGTAGACTCTGTACTTTACTGCTTGATGGCTGTGATACCCATGTCTAGAAACTACATTGCTTTGTTTTGATCGGAAACCATAATCCGAAGCCCTCCCAATATTTCCAAGTGGGCGTCTGCTCGATGTCAAACTGCGGGTCTTTAAGTGGACCATTGTGGATGAAATGCGGGGAACGCCATGGAGATTGAAATCCGCCCATCCAATACTTCAACTCCCAGCCCCTCCAAGTAGTGGGGGAACAAAGAGATCCAACTCAAAAAAAAAGTATAGTGCTCAATAATGGGCAGTCATCAAATGAACGGCCATCCGGCCATCCCATCGCGACACTTTCAACTGTCCTCTCTGCAACTGGATGATTTCAAGCAGATCTGTTCACGCACAGTCGAGGCCTCCACCTATCCACTAGCATGCACGGTGCAGCATAAGATCCCTATCTATGACCTCGAGGCCATTGATGGTCAAACCCTAACTGCCGAGACTATCTCGCAGCTGCAGGATGAATGGCACCATATCTTACACAGCGGTCCAGGCGTCTTCGTCTTGCGGGGCATGTATACGCCCACCCGCTACAGCCACGTCTTATCCGCCACAGACTCAGCCTTTGATCGCATTATTGCAAAAGAGCGAGCATCCAACCCCAAAAAGGGGGACCATTTCGCCGCGAGTGGCAGTAACGACCGAATCTGGAACTCGTTCAACAAACATGGCGCCGAAGATCCAGCCTCTTTTCTGGAGTATTATTCCAACCCTTGGCTCGCCACAGTCTGCAGCGCCTGGCTGGGCCCAGGCTACCGAGTTACCGCACAGGTAAATGCTGTGCACCCCGGCGGTGCAGCCCAAGAAGCCCACCGAGACTTCCATCTAGGCTTCCAGGAAGCGGACGCCTGCATTCGTTTCCCCGCCCCCACCCAGCTAGCCACCCAATTCCTTACCCTGCAAGGAGCCGTCGCGCACACCGACATGCCCGTGGAAAGTGGTCCAACCCGCTTCCTTCCTTTCTCCCAAACCTACCCTCCAGGGTATCTAGCCTGGCGCCAACCAGAATTCCGTGCCTTCTTCCAAGAGAACTATGTTTCCCTTCCTCTCTCCCTGGGAGATGGCGTTTTCTTTAACCCGGCATTGTTCCATGCCGCTGGGGCAAATATTATGGATCCCGAGAATGGTGGCTTCAGACGCGTGGCGAATCTCTTACAGATAAGTAGCCCGTTCGGGAAACCGATGGAAACGGTTAACTCCTTGCCGCTTATCAGGGATACATGGGATCTACTACGTGAGAGGTACAGCAAGGCTGGCAATCGTGTGGCAGATGCAGAATTTGACCCGCAGAGATCTTCGCTTGCTGAGCGTGAGATTAGGGCTTTCGTGCAGGCTGTTGCGGAAGGGTATCCTTTCCCGACTAATTTGGATCGGAGGCCACCGGCTCCGAGTGGGATGGCGCCGGAGTCGGAGCAGGATATTTTGTTCAGAGGGTTGGAGATGGGGTGGAGTCGGGATGAACTTGTTGGGGCATTGGAGCAGATGCGGAGGGATGAACAGGCATAATAAACATGGGCATTATCAGTTCTGGGAAGTTGGAAATTTGGGTCTTATAAGTTCAATTTGAGCATTTGAAGCTGTTAATCTTGGGGTTCATATTGATAGTTGGCATTATACGAGATTGAATCTTACTATGCATCACGACTTTCATATTTGACTCTAAGTCTCCCGATCTACTAGTAAATATTGGATTATAACATGAGTATTAGAAATATGCGCACTTTATTGGATCCGTTTTATAGCATTATTGAACTTAATACTATTAGTTATGATTAAGTGCTTTTCATGTTGGGGATTAGGAGTTTTGAGCTTGAACATTTGACTAGATTAAACAACTGAAGTGCTTAAGTGCTAGTACTATCTAAATGCTATTCACGTGTGTGATAGTACATGTTTTCATTGCACAATAAAGTGACTATGTATACTCCTATTGCACACTTTTGGCAGTACAATGTCAATTAAATCCATTCTATGTCAGTTATATACCCATTTAATTTTGGAGTTCCATGAATTCAATGTTTGGCTAGAAATGGGATGTAGTAGAGCTTAAAGGTGATTGATATCGCACAAATGTGTGAAGCCACTGCACTGAACATCACAACAGAAGCACCATTGAACCTGCGTCTATGCATAGTACTATTAATGTAAACTCACTGAGCGTAGCTACTTCCTTAGCTAGTGATGAGTGAAACTGGCTTCACTTTCACATTACTTATAGCTCATATCAATTGAGGACCATCTCTTATCGATAGTAGTATCTACAGTCGCCTGATCTATAACTTCGTCAGATCTTATCAGATCTCAAGAACTAATCACGTTACCCAAGGCAGTGAATCACTCGCGTTATTTTCGCTTCCCTCTTTTGGATGAGCTAGGCGACAGTCCACACAAAATCCATCTCACTCTTGACCATCCCCTCTCTTCTACAACCTCGAGCGTCCATCCTGTGAAAGTACATCAAGATGAGTTCCGACAGTGACTCCGAGTCAGTATATTGTTTAATCTGATATTCTATTGATCTATACTGATGATTTTTATTAGCGCTACTCTCATCCCCGAGGAGGCACCGGGAAACTGCATCCTCCGGCACCTCCAGATGCAGACGGCCAGATGGCTGGCCGAATTCAACGACACTACCGTCCCAGAGGGAGGTAGTCCCGAGGCTCTTGCAGCCCGTCGGATGGAGCTTGCAAGACAGTTCCTCCACCGCGTCGGCGAGCGAGTCAACATCCAGGCTCCCTTCTACGCCAGCTATGGATGCAACATCGTGGTCGGAGACGATGTCCACATCGGCAGCGAGTAAGTCCATTCATCCAACACTCCTCTACTAGTAAACCTTCAGGTTAAGATGTACCATGTTCAAGTTCATGGCTAATAGTTTATACTAGTGTCTGCATCTTCGACAATGCATTCATCATAATCCGCGACCGTGTGATTATCGGCGCGGGCGTATCCATCTGCGCAGGCATTACTGCAACCAACACCGGCGCTTCCTCTTCGCGCTCGCTTACCTTCCACAATCTCGGCACTGACCCGAGCAACGGGGTGCCCTTGGGGCATGCAATTATCATTGGGGAGGATTGTCGCATTGGAACCCGGGTTACCATCATGGATGGGGTTCGCATCGGAAGAGGTGTGACTATTGCTGCTGGCTCGGTGGTTACTAACAACATTGAGCCTAACTGTCTGGCGGGTGGTAACCCAGCCCGAGTTCTCTGTCGCTTTGAAGGTGACTAAATCATGACATCTGGATCAATTGATGTTCATGTTAATGTCTGATGATGTTATGTCGGTGTCCTGGTGTCCTGTTATTTCTTTCTTTTGTTTTTCTTTTGTTTTCTTTGCCGTTGGCGATATACCCCGGCGTTATCATTTTTCAGCTTGAATAGCTTAGTGAAAAACTTTCCCTTGTTGGAGTTTTGAAGATTGATCATATGAAAACTACTATGTAGTACGTTTTGTGTAGAAAGTAGTAGTAATATAGTGCTGCAGAGTATTTCTCTGAGCTTGAAGTTTATGCCAGTGCATGCCACTCACTGGCAGGTCACTACTACTGGTACTAGCACTGGCAGCCACAACGGGGTATGTGTGCAGATGTGTACTACATACTCCAGAGCTACTATTTATATTTCCACTACCTAGTAGTACTACCGCTACTATTCAAATTCAAGTTTCCAATAAATACTATATATAATCAGACAAATCAGTAATCGATCGGATACGCGTATTAAATTAGGACTATACACATGTGCATAGACTCAACGGTCAACTCTGAGTCGTGGTGTTGATGCAATGCAAACTCAAGTTTATACGCCAGTATCCTATACCCTAAGCACTCGCATACATGAAGTGGAGTCAACTGGAGTATTTATTGGTCCAATCATAATACAGAAAACAAGACCCTTGGACCCTTAATGCTGACGTAAGGATTCGGAGATTAACCATCATGATTCGTTCGATGCCATGCATGGTGGAACCCGAGTGGATCTACATTGAAACCCTGGTGTGGCAACTTCAGGGGAAATGAAGGAGCTTATGGAGCTCTGACTAGACGGAATACACGGAGAACAGACAGATCAGATTTGGTATCTGTATGCCATATTAAAAGATTGATTGCGTGCAGATGGGTAGCGTAGACCAGTTGACAGTTGACGTATAAGGAATGCTGCCCTGCTGTAGATCACCATGGCGGCGAGGAATGGTGTCTCACATTTTTTGTGGCTTCTAAACAATGGTAACAATGGTGAAACAGGATCAGTGTTTGCCCTCGACCCATCTTGACATCCTCTTTACGCGTTTCCAACACGTCCATTGTACCCAACTTTGGAACTACCAATTGACCCGCATAAGACACAGCCAACTTCCTCCTTACAATTATCATAAGATTCAACCTCTCACAAACCTCGGACGTGCCGATCGCATCTCCACAACAAACCACAAATAGTCCAACAGGTATTGTGTCAAGTTGATCTCCACACAAGACCGCCACGACTGGACCGGACCATAGAGCCTAGCGAGACAAAGTCAGCCCGGGATCCTTAATTTCTTGGGTCCATGCAGATTGTGAGGGGGATACCGAATCCAAGACAAGCAAAACACCAGCCTATGGTTTTTTCTCCCTAGTTCTCCACCCAATCCCGTCATCGAACCAACCAGCTAGACCGATCGTCTGCGCCAGGACGGAGTACACTTTATCTCATTTAAAGGGCCGGGTTTCTTCCCTCCCTTCTTTCCCGTCCCCGCGATGAGATCTAAGCTGGGCAGAACACCCAAGCGTTCTGCTTTTCATCGTTTCGAGCAGATACCCGATCAACCATACGACGGGATGCATAATCCGAACGACGTCGCTATTGAGATCCCTCTCTCAGATAACCCGTCCCACGGGGGCTCGGGGAAATGGGGCTCTGGATCAACACAGGGTGGCATGGAGCCGATGGATGCTGAGAAAGGCGGGGGATTTGCACCTGCGCGTCATCGGGGTCGTCGTGTTGATTCTGATATACATGAAGCGAGAGGAAAAGCTGCTGAGGCTCCGGATGATGGATCGATTAATTCTGTGGGTCGGATCTATCAGGCTATCTACAATTTCTCCATTATTACTCGTTACATGATCTATGTGATCCCGATTGGAGCTTTGATTGCGATTCCCATTATTGTGGGTGCTACTGTCTCTCCAGATGCGAAAATCGGCGGGGTTCATATCTACTGGTTCTTTACCTGGATTGAAGTTGTCTGGGTTAGTTTGTGGGTGTGCAAGATTTTGGCTAAGTTTATACCGATGCTGTTTATGTTCCTCTGTGGAATTGTGAGCTCTGGTACTCGGAAGTATGCTTTGATTCTCTCGGCTTTGGAATTCCCTATCACGCTTGTGCTCTGGTGTATCGTCTCGTTGGTTACGTTCCTTCCGGTTTGTCTTTCCCCAGTGGTATTCAGCGATTGTGTGTGTTGTACTAATTATGTGACCTGCAGGTCATGACTATGAATCCTGGCAAGCAAGATGACAACGATACAAGTGTTAAATCTTGGGAGAAGAGCGTCAAGAATATCTTGTTCGGTCTACTTCTTTGCAGTCTTATTTTGCTGACTGAGAAAGCAATTATTCAGTTGATCTCAATCAGCTACCACCGCAAGCAATTCGATACTCGAATCAAGGAATCCAAGCACAACATCTATCTTGTTGGTCTGCTCTTTGAGGCTTCTCGGAACATGTTCCCCATGTACTGCCCAGAATTCAGCGACGAGGATATTGCCATCATGGACCCACTCCTTGGTCAAGCCACGAAGAAGAACACCAAGCGCAAGTCCATCATGCCAATGCGCATGGTTAAGGAAGTTGGTCGTACTGCTGGTCGTATTGGTGACAAATTCCAGGCTGCAGTTGGTAATGTTGCAAGTGAACTTACTGGAAAGCGGGTTTTTGATAACAGTACTACTCACTCGGTGGTCGTCTCAGCTCTGGAGCGCAAGCGCTGTGCTGCAGCTATGGCCCGTCGTATTTGGATGTCATTTGTTGTGGAGGGACGTGAGTCCTTGTACATCGATGACCTTGTCGAAGTCCTAGGGCCCAACCACGAAGCCGAAGCTGATGAGGCTTTTGCCATGTTGGATAAAGATGGTAACGGAGATATCAGCTTGGATGAAATGATTCTGGTTATTACTGAATTGGGCCGCCAGCGGAAGGCCCTCAACCACAGTATGCACGATGTTGACCAAGCTATTGGCGTTTTGGACAGCCTGCTATTCTGTGTTGCATTTATCATCGGCATTCTGGTTTTCATCTCTTTTGTTACCACTGGATTCGGTACAGTCATTGCAGCTGGAGCCACTTCCCTTCTGTCCCTGAGTTTCGTCTTCTCTACTACTTGTCAGGAAGTGCTTGGCTCTTGCATTTTCTTGTTCGTGAAGCACCCCTTCGATATCGGTGACCGTGTCGACGTCAGTGACAAGGATTACATTGTTGAACGTATCTCTCTGCTATTCACTGTGTTCCGCTCCGTTCAAGATCATCGCTTGACCCAGGTTCCCAACAACATCCTGAACAGTCTATGGGTTGACAATCTGACCCGTGCTAATGCTATGCATGAGCGTCTTACTGTTCCAGTTGCCTTCGACACCACATTCGCCGAGATTGAAGCCCTGCGTGATGAGATGGAGATTTTTGTGCGTGACAAGGATAACTCTCGTGACTTCCAGCCTGACTTCAACATTGAAGTCCTCGGTGTCGGCGATCTTGATAAGCTCCAGCTGCAAGTGGATATCCGCCACAAGTCCAACTGGGCTAACGAGACTGTTCGTGCCTCTCGCCGTTCTAAATTCATGTGCGCCCTTGTTCTTGCCATCCGCAAGCTGAAGATTCGTGCACCAGGTGCCGCTGCTCCGGAGGAAGAATCCAAGGATGACAGTGACAGTGACAGTGGTGACAAGGACCGTGACAGCAAGATTGCCACTCAGACTGCCGCAGCAGCAGCAGTCGCGGCTGATGTCTCTCTGAATGCCGACACTGCGCAGGCGACTGGCATCGACCAGAAGCGATCGTCTGGAACTATCACCCACCGTGGTTCCACCAATCCAGCCAACGAAGCAGCCATCGCAGACCGCCTCAATGCACGTTCACCCGCCGTTCATATCGGATATGAGGAGCAAGAGATCCCATTGCAACGCGTTACAACTGCTTCTAGCCAAGGAGCCCAGCGCGCTAGCGTGAACACTGTAGTAACCGGTTCTGTCGCCCGTGAACCATCCAAGGGCCATCGAAAGGCCGGTACCCGTGTGTCATACAGCGACCAAGAACCTATGCCACCACTCTCACCGGTACAAGCAGGCCTCACTCCCTCCACCAGCAACGTGCCTATTCTACAGAACCCTGCGCCCCCAGGTTCCCGTGGCAGCGTCTGCTACGAGCCCCCATCCCAGGCTCCTCTCAACAACCCACTCCCACCTCCTCCAGAGCCTGGTACTTACACCAACTTCTACCAAGCTCATAATGCTCAAAACGATCACACCGCCTACGAGAATGTCCCACTCGGTGGCTTCAACGCACACCAAACTAATACTGTACCGATGTCTGGTGTAACGGCCAGCAGTGTCTATGATGATCGCTATGACCCCGTTTCACCACCGTCAGCCTACTCTCCACACCAGTCTGGCGCCGCGGAGGCACCTAGCGCTCGTCGACCTTCATTTTTGGCTCGTACACTGAAGCGAGACAAGCGTCACACTCCCTACGGTGACCATGATGCTTAATTTCGATCTTTCTCATCTCACTTTCTTTTCTTTTCCTTGTCTACCTTTCCTTTCTCATCTTTCTGGGCAATACAAAAGTGTGGATAATTTGGCCATTTTCTTTCCTTCCAGGGTGGGATAAAATTTCTTTGCGCATTGCGGGTCTATTGTATGATATTGGAGTTTGTTTGAGATTTGGATACATCGATGATTTACGAGTGTCCCACTGTACTCTTCTATTTGTTAACATTTCATACTTCTAATCAAGTATCTTGATATCTGAATTCAGCTAGTCATACTATGCTCAGTAAATCATCACTATCATCTTACAATAAAGCCGATTGAGAAGAGAGCTTAATGAATTCGTAGAGTAGCTTTAGCTATTGATACACGCCACAAAGTAGAGAGGCTACTAGATTCCCAAGGCCAGTTGAATAATACAAGTCACAATATAATACAGATCCCACAGCATCAACCCTGGCAGGCTGTGCAAGTAGAGAGAAAACATCCACAAACCCAAAGGTCTATCGTCTATGCAGCAACAGACAGAAACGGCATTATCCGCCAGCTCAGGCTGGTCTATTTGCTCTCCTTCCATGGGTATCCAACGGTATCATCCTTCCGCACCCAAATCTTAGACTTCCGCTTATTAACAACATGCTCCACGAAGACCTCTCGTGTATATTGAGCCTTGTACTTGCGAATCCATCGAGGATCCCACAGCTCGCTTGCAATACCCAGATCCTTACAACAGCGCACAAGAGCATTAGAGCGACATCCCTCAGTAGCGGTAGGGATTCCATCAGGCGAGAAATAATCCTGTTCACCACGAGCAACGGAGACAAGTCTGTTTCGAAGTCAGTCACTCATTCCCTCCAAATATTCAAATAGTTTTAGATGAAACTTACCGTCCATGACAAACAAGTGCATACTCCCTCGTAACCGTCTTCGGAGTAACAATACTCTCACTTCTAGGAACGAGTCCCCATCCACCAGGTCCAAACGCCTTATTCAGAACCCGTCTGTACTTGATCTCAGGCAGGTAAACGATTCCATCAGGCTTAATCTCTACCTCCTGCGCATCGATCTCGGCGAGTAGGATATCAGCTGCCTCCTTAGAGAATGGCTCAGCGGAGAGTCCGTGGAAAGAGCGCGTCCAGTCGATTTTCTCTTCGGGGGCAGTGTTTAGCTCCAGGGGTTTATCTGCCAGACCACTTTTCGAGATATTATCTGTTGTAGGGCGGCTGGGGGTTGGTGCTGAGACGCGGCTTTGAGGGGTTGAGGGTGAGGGAGATGCGGATGAAGGTGTAGCAGCCCGAAACGATGGTGCTGCTGAGGTTGATGGCTTAGCTGCTGTTGATGAGGCTGTGGCGTTATTTTGGTATCGGGAGGTGCTTGTGCCGATGTTGCGGGTGATAAGCAGGGGGACTCGGCTGCGAGGGATTTGAGTAATTGGTGTTGCTTGCTGGAGCGATTCCAGTGCGCGCCAGGGGCGACAGCGAAGAGCAGACATCGTGGTGGTTGGAAGTTGTGCTTGGGGTTGAAGATTAAGTTAGAGCTAGCATTGTACGTGAAGCTCCAGGTTATGCGATAATGTCATCACGTGATTTGCATCGAACAGTTTACGGAGTCGAAACAAGCCATAGATTCGAGGGAAGAAACGGTTGAGCTGATGAGAGGAATGAATTGGATTGCAGAATAAAAGTACAGGTTGGTTTTGGTTCAATTATGCGTCCTTGGTCTCGGTGCGCTTGTCATTCCCTTGCCGCTTCCAGCACTCGCGGAAGGTCTCCATCTGGGATGTTGTTAGCAGCAATAAAAATGGGTTGAATGAGTGGTTTCAGGGAGAATATGGTATTGCGATGAGCTGTCACCCATGCTATAGACATGGCGTTTCAAGCATAGCACGAGATATACGATAGTTGCAAGTCCTCGATAGAATAGGTATCTGCACTTACTGCGTCTTTGCAAGCTCGCCAATCCTTCTTCGCAAAGTAACAATCATTCATCTTATCTTGCTCAGCTGAACTATATGTTAGAGCTGAATTGACCCATACTCGCATTGAATAAAGATCTTACCATGGCAACCAGTGCTAAAGATGCGCTTGTCCCTGCAGAGAGCTTCAGCATGCAATTCTATCACAATAATTCTCTTGTCTTTGGAGAGTACCTACCACTCATCAGGCTCATCATCATCCTCAGGGACAACCCGAGGCTTTTCTTCGTTGTTCGACATCTTTAATGTACACGACGAGAAGAGGAATCGGAGATCAACGGTTGGCGGCGGAGATGACTAGCTTATCGCCAAATCGATCTGCAATCATCCCCTCCAGCTCCAGTGCTCCCTTGCGAACCACTCAATTGACACAACAGAGAAAAGAAGAATGGCGACGCCAACAGGCAATAATGCCAATCTCACAGCGAAGAGACTCAATGTCCTCGTATATTCCGGTTCGCTCGATCACTCCGCTTGGAAACTGAGCCGCTTTCTGACCGACAAACCCAACACAGGAACCGGAACCACCGTTGACTCAGTCCGCCACTGTCTCTACTCCCTACGTCGCCTCCTAGCTCCCAATTATGCCGTCACTCCAGTTACTAGCGAGATGCTCCTCAACGAGCCGTGGACCGCATCCTGCGCTCTGTTGGTTATACCCGGCGGGGCAGATCTGGGATACGGCCGCACATTGAACGGTGCGGGGAACAGACGCATTACGCAGTTCGTGCGCCTCGGTGGACGGTACTTGGGTTTCTGTGCCGGTGGATACTACGGAAGCAAGCGATGCGAATTCGAGATTGGAGATAAGACCATGGAGGTTGTGGGGGATCGCGAATTGGGCTTCTACCCAGGAACTTGTCGCGGGGGTGCGTTCCCAGGGTTTGTTTACCATAGCGAGGACGGGGCTCGAGCTGCGGAGATTGGTGTTTCAAAGGAGGCTTTGAATACTGGAACTGTGCCTACATCGTTCCGATCGTACTACAATGGCGGCGGAGTGTTTGTGGATGCGGCGCTTTACAAGGATAAGGGCGTGGAGGTGCTGGCCCACTATAAAGAGAAAGTGAATGTGGATCCTGGCGAGGGCGGTGCAGCTGCTGTTGTCTACTGTAAAGTGGGCGATGGAGCGGCTGTTTTGACAGGACCTCATCCTGAGTATGTGTCTCGTGCAAGCATATGAGTTAGAGATTACTGACAGCGGATTTTATAGATTTGCGCCAGCCAATCTCGATCGCAAAGCCGGTGGCCCTGGGTTCGCGGATCTTGTTGATGCGCTGGCCGCCGATGACAAGGAGCGGACGGACTTCTTGAAGGCGTGCTTGTTGAAGCTTGGATTGCAGGTTGCGCAAGACAGCACTGCTATTCCTTCGTTGTCATCTCTACATGTCACTGGTCAAGATCCTGAGAGCTCACTAGAGATCTTGTCGCTATTGGCACCTGATCTGAAGGAGGAAAACAAGAATGAGTATCTGAAGGATGAAAACGATACATTCCGTATCGAGCGTCCAGGGACTTGGAACTTGAGTGACCTGGAAGAGGCTCTACCTGAAGGAGAATCAGAATCTACCGAGGGTATTGTTGACTACCAGGCGATTACTAAGAGACTTGTATTCCACGATGAACTCCCATCATCTAAACTTACCCCATATTTCAACCATCACGCTTTCTACTCCAACCTGAAGCAATACCAGTCAGAATCCCGAGAGGGTGCGTCTGAGTTTGGATCAAACCTCATGTACGGTGAGGTTGTGACCAGTACCAACACTATCCTAGAAAAGTGAGCCCATCCCATGAATTGGATTGCCGGTGTATGTCTGACCTTTTTAGGAACACTCAACTCCTGCGCCGACTTCCAAATGGATTCACTGCCACCGCAACTGTCCAAGTTGCTGGACGTGGCCGAGGCTCCAATGTTTGGATTTCACCAGCTGGTTCTCTTATCTTCTCAACCGTCGTTCGACACCCAGTCGAGAAGATTCAATCTGCACCTGTGATCTTTATCCAGTATCTATCTGCCATGGCTGTTGTGAAGGGTATCAAGAGCTACGCCAAGGGCTATGAGAAGATCCCTGTCAAGCTAAAATGGCCAAACGATATCTGTGAGTAGCCAACCTAGCTCGCGAATATGCGTATTTCAACTAACCTCTTCAACAGATGCACTGGACCCTGCAGACCCAGAGCAGAAAAGATACACCAAGATCTGTGGTATCCTCATTAACTCACACTTCATGTCAAACGAATACATCTCTGTCGTCGGCATTGGTGTTAATGCTACAAATGCTTCTCCAACGACCGCACTGACAGCTCTCGCCGCCCGCTACGCCTCTCCCGGTGCAGCCGAAGCATCGCCCGTCTCACTGGAGAAGCTACTGGCACGTATCCTCACAACATTTGAGGATCTATACACTCGTTTCCTGCGCACTGGATTTGACCGCACATTTGAAGAGATGTACTATGAAGATTGGCTTCACATGCATCAGATCGTGACGTTAGAAGTGGAAGGCGGCGCTCGCGCTCGTATTCAGGGTATCACGCGCGACCATGGATTATTGCTTGCAGAAGAGTTGGGCTGGGGTGACCGACCCACTGGACGGGTATGGCAGTTGCAGAGTGATAGTAACAGCTTTGACTTTTTCAAGGGCTTGGTCAAGCGAAAGATCTAGTAAATATTGCATTGCATTGCGTTGCACTTAGCAGCGATATGATGATTGCTTTTCATGTACAGAGAAAATGATATAAATGTATATGTATTCAAATGTTGGATTTGATGGAGTATCTAGTAGAGAATTGTGCATGATAATTAATCGGATGGAAGACATCGCCATAAGAGGTATTACCGATTCTCATCAAAGGTTCGGAACTGGACGAGATCGAGCAACTTTCTCGTATGCTTCCATGAATTGTAGCAAGACCTTCTCTTCATCTGCCCTGGCCACGAGGCATAGACCGAACGGTCGAGAATTGTAACGAAGTTGCCCAATGGGTACTGTGGCAATCGGATATCCTACAGCAAGTGCTTATTAGCAATGTCCAGTAAATCCTGAATGAATACCTGGAGCTATTACCTGCAGCGGCAGCATGTATACATAGCGAGGAGTCTCCTGGAGCTGCCAGGATGTTAATCCCCTCCTTTTCAAAAACTTCATCTAGAATATCGCGTGCGGCTTTTCGAAGATTGTCCTTCAGCTCATCTATGTGGTCCTTTTTGTCCGTGGTTTTCATTGCGCCTTCTAGATCATTCTGTTCAGTGAAAGCTGTGCTCAGTTAGTAATTCTGTAGTGCTCGACCTTGGACTATGGCCGTATCTTTCTTGTCCACATACGAGCTGGAAGAGCCTTTTCAGCGTTTTCTTTGTTGAAAATCACAATATCCTCGACGCTTGTTATAGAGCACTCGTGAAACGAGTCCACAAATCTGGGAATGCATAGATTCTTGAAATCCCAATCTACTGAGTGTTTAGCCCCAGGATATTTCTGATGTTACAGTGCACATGTGAGTGACTTACATGCGATCGGTAATATGGTGCTTGGCAAGACAGATGGATCCTTGCAATGGACCTTGTCCTTGAGGAGACAGCCTGCCAGTCGTAAAGCAGAGACACTCTCCTCGTATTCCTCGATCTTGCATCAAATGTTAGATTTCTGCTTTGAGTCTGCACAAATGTGCTCTAAGAGGTCGTGGTAAAACGGGAGTGGCCTACCATTTGCTCTGCTGTACCCTCAAGTTGGGGGCAAAATTCCGGCGACATACACCAAATTTTGGGGTCTAGAAATCCCACAGTAAGACCTTCCCAGGGACCTAGTTCAGAAAAGTTAAGTTGGCGACCAAGTAAGATCTCAGAAAGCACGCGGACATCAACAGCCGATTTGGCCATAGGACCTGGGCTATCGAAGAAATCTGTCATAGTATATAGCCCAGTCGTCCCCTGGACACCAGTAGTAAACTTCAGTGCATAGAGCCCAGCGCGTGTTGACGGAGTCACGATAGAACCTATAGTCTCGGTAGCCATAGCTAGAGGGCTGAATCCTGCAGCTACTGCAACTGCAGAACCGGTAGATGAGCCTCCAGGGGCCTTCTCACATTAGTTTTAGTCCAATACTCAATGAAGCCTACTTACTGAATGGCCAAGTATATTTTCATTCTCCTCTATCTTCCCAACATACGGTGATAAAGTCTGACCACCATGAGCAGACCAACCAGGCATCATCATTGTCATTTTCATACCAGCAAATTCCTAAGAAAATAGTCAATATGATTTCTTTTGAAACTGAGGATGTTACTCACAGTCATATTACCCTTTCCTAAGATGATCAAACCAGCATCAATTAATCGCTGAGTAATAGCTCCATTTTTCAAGGCCTTGGCTCCGACAAATGCATAAGATCCAACCGTGGTGCTCATTCCAAGATCCGAGGCTGTGACAAAGCTATCTTTCAAAATGATAGGAACCCCATGAAATGGGCCGCGGATTTGACCTCTCTGACGCTCTTCATCCAGGTCTTTGGCTACTTTGAGCACCTTATCACAAGGTGCAAGTGAGATCAAAGCATTGAGTCTAGGCTCATAGCGATCGATTTGGGTTAAATACTCTTCCACAATTTGAGCGCTCGTGATCTTGTTTTCTTGGAGAAGTTGCTGCAGCTCGACCGCGTTCGTCGTGAGGACGCTAAAGGCCATTTTGGATGAAACCTAGGAGTTGGGGAGAAGGGAAATTGCGACACCAAGTTAGCGCGTTATGGAGGCTCATGTTAGTGTCAGCACCTGACCACTAGTAGTCATGCTAGGCAGTAGAATTATTTTCATAGTCGAGGATAGTCAATGCATAATAAGAAAAGGGGACTTCATGATTTTAGTATTGCAGCCTGGAAAGTATCAATATTAAGATTAATCATCGTTCATCCATTATTATCCATGGATTTAGTTAAGCTGATAAGACAGACCCTGGATTGTGAATCCAGATTGATGGGGATTTTTTATTCTGTTTCACATCAATTTTTTCATTGCTCAACTATCGCTCCTAAATATTCAAAATTAATGTCTCGTCTCTCAATTATGCGTATTAAATTGCGCAAATGGTGGGATATTGGTGCCCCTCATGGTAGCTGGCGTTATCGGAGTGACTTGCCTAAACGGTGCACACTTGGAAGATTCATCTCAATTTCAGGGCATTCAACAAGTAGCCTAGGTTTAAGACAAAAGATGTCTGTTATTAGTATTAATCATTTTATCAAGGATGGGAGTTTGGCAAATTGGAAATATTGTTCCCAACCACTATACCGACCTTAGCTGTTCGCCAAATTGTAAGAATGTAGCTCTCAAAGTTGAACGACGAAAGAGCACAAGTGATGGAATAGAACCAAATTTAGATACAGAATATCTTGTCATTCAAATCATCTAGTCTTTAATGCATGTAAATACAAATGTACAGGTAACAAGGTTCAAGCTCTGTCTACAGCTTGTTACCCAGGTTAACATGAATAGCCTTAACCTGGCTATAAGCCTCCAAACCAGCCTCACCAAGCTCGCGGCCAATACCACTCTGCTTAACACCGCCAAATGGAATACGAGGATCGCAATCCTGGCTACTGTTAATCCAAACCATACCAGTCTCAATCTCAGCTGCGACGCGGTGCGCGCGTTCCAGGTCAGTTGTGAAGACCGCAGCACCAAGACCATAAGAGGTATCATTGGCACGCTCGATAGCCTCTTCTTCTGTATCGAAGGGCAGGATCACAACGACAGGACCGAAAACCTCCTCACGGACGATGCGCATGGAATCGGTAACATCAGTGTAGACGGTAGGCTGAACAAAGTATCCGTTCTTGTTCTCTTCCTTAGAAGGAACATGAGCAGCACCACCAGTAACGAGCGTAGCACCCTCGTTCTTGGCAATCTCGAAATATGAAAGAATGCGCTCGTACTGTGCGCGGGTAACCTGAGGACCCTGGAATGTATTCGCGTCCCACTGATCACCGATCGAGACACCTTCAACAGCCTTCTTAAACTCAGCGAGGAAAGTAGGAAGGATCTCACGGTGAACGAAGATTCGTGAAGTAGCCGTACAGATTTGACCCTGGTTAGACATGATACCGAAGTGGGACCATTTCACCGCCTGGTCCATATCCGCGTCAGGGAAGACGAGCAGTGGTGACTTGCCACCGGTTTCAAGAGTGATATTCTTCAATGAACCAGCAGCCATCTTCATAATCTCACGGCCTGTAGCTGTGGATCCAGTGAACGCAACCTTGTCAACCAAGGGGTGAGAAGTCAAGGCGGCGCCTGCTTCACGACCATATCCGTTGATGATATTGATAACACCTGGTGGGAATCCAGCCTTAGCAACGAGAGTAGCCAGGACCAAGATACTAAGAGGGGTTTGCTCTGCAGCCTTCAGGACAACTGTGTTTCCACATGCTAATGCAGGACCCAGTTTCCAGGCAGCCATAGCCAGAGGATAATTCCATGGAATGATCTGACCAACCACACCAATGGGCTGGCGAAGAGTGTAGGCGAATTTTTGTGGTGTAGTGCTAATAGTTTGACCGAAGGTCTTATCGGCCCAGCCACTGTAATAACGGATAGTGGTGGTAGCCTCGACGAGATCCTCATCCAAGGCAACATGATAGGGCTTTCCTGTTTGGAGTTAGCGGGCCGCGGAGAGCAGAGATGAAAATTTGAGTGGAGTGGATCGGCAGGCTGATATGCTTGTTACGCACCATTGTCCCATGCATCGATGGATGCAAGAAGTTCTCGGTTCTCCCACATCAGATCGGCCAATCGAGCCATGAGCTGACCTCGCTCTGTGGCGGGGAGAAGCTTCCATGATGGGTGAACCAGCGCGGCTTTGGCGGCCTTCACGGCACGGTCGACATCGTCGGCGCTGGCAGCGTCAACAGTAGCGATTGGCTTATCAGTACTAGGGAATTTATTAGCAAGTGATTTGATATATCTATGATTAAATTTGAACATACGCAGGGTCAATAGATGTGATAGTCTTTCCGGATGTAGCGGGGACGAATTCGTTGTTAATGAAAAGACCAGTGGGCTGTGTGTAGCGGTGCCCGTTAGGCGTAACAATCTCCAGTGTTTGAGGCATCTTGTACAATGTAGATAGAAAAGGAGATGGTAAATCTATGAGAAAACCAGTTAGGATATATACGGAGATCGATATCTTCGTCTGGAGGGGTACGTGGGGGTCTAGTCCGTTTCAGGCAGGTATTTCCGCTGAACAGAGTGGACACTGGAGATGAGACGCCGAGACTCATAAACATGCCTAGAATGGTCAGAGATAAGTGATAGGATTTATAATGTAAGATAATATTAGACTGACAATAGTATTATGATGTTCGTCGACTTAAGTTATCGGAGTTCGCCCACTATCCCACCACTTGAGGTCATTTGTGATACCTTTTTCATTTCAAACACAACTGGCGAATTCCAAATTCCTCTTAAATGCTCTATGTATTGATTCAAGTATAGCTCCGAAAGTCTAGAGACATATGTATTGAGAAATTGAAACTTCAAGCGCTATTTGCACACTGGCAACAATGTTGAAGCTGACTTGTATGCAAGAGCCCTGATTCCTTGATTCCTTGACGGATGCTCCACCGTGATCTATTCGTAAATTCGTAAGGCCATTAACATCAACAGAAGACAAATTATCCCCCAAAATAAAATTACTCTTCACTTTCAGTCCACGATTCACACCACTTTTCCATCGCCTCGGACCCAATAGGCCCCATTGAAGCCATTGTCGGACTGACAGCCTTGGCCTTGTCGACGACATAGACGTTTTCGCCCTCATAGACGACAGTCTTGAAGAATGGAAGAACCCGGCTCTTGACTTCCTCAGCTTCCTTGGATATAGTGTTTGGGAGGAGATTCGATAGATGCGTTACCCAGTCAGAGTAGCTCACCAGCTTTGGAGAGGAAATGAACTTTTGCAATGCATCCTCGAATCTCTTGATTGGGACTGGTTGAGGATGCGCAATATTGTAGAGTTGCACGTTCGGCGTACCCGTCTCGTGATTGTCATGAACCTCAGTCAGGGCAATGTCGCGAATAGCACTTGCTGCCTGATCAACCGGCATCCAGTTGATGGTGCCCGTCGAACTTGGAATAAGTCCACTAGCCTTGGAGATAATGGATAAGGAATGAAGGAAGTCATAACTCTTCCACTTGCCACCCTCCGGAATTTCGACAGGGCCACAAATCTGGCTGACTCGGAGAATTGAGATTGGAATGTTGAGCTTGGCGCCGGCAGCTGCGAGGAATCGCTCTGCAACTTGCTTTGATTGCCCATAGCCGCTTGCCATCGCGGCCGCCGAGCAGTTGATCACTTCCTCGGGAACAGGAACGACGGGGGAGATTGCGATACCCCATCGATGCACACTGGCTACACTGGATGTGAAGACCACGCGAGGGCGAGACTCGGCGCGGTTGGCAATATCGATGACAGAAGCCACGCTCCTCAGAATTTGAGGCGCAAATGACGCGAGAGAGAGAGCGTAGTGTACTGACCAGACATTGTGGATGATGACATCGGCGTATTGACATATCTCATTCAAGTGTTTTTCAGGAAGCCCCAAATTTGATCTTGAGAGATTAATCGGCACAAATTGTAGACGTGGGTCCTTGGCGTCGAGTCCCAGACCTAGCTCGTCTGCACGAGCCTGAAACAATTCTTGGCCGTTTGCCCCCCGATCCAGACACTTCACTCCCGCTACCCGATCGTCCTCTAGCAAAGTTTTGACCAGGTACGGCCCAAGACGCCCCTGGGACCCGAGTAGCACTATGCGAAGCTCTTCCGTGTCTAGTGGTTGGGGTGGGCTAGTTGACCTAGGCTCAGGAAGCTGGGCTATCATTTCTTCGACAAATCTATCCACTCCGTATGGTATTTGTGACTGGGCACTACCACCGGCACCAGTAGAACATACTGCATCGAGGGTGGCCGCCGCGAGATCATCGATTGTAGGGTTTTCAAAAATGGTCCGCATCCAGAAATCAATGTTGTTCTTCTCTTTGTCCATGCGCCCGGAAAGACCAAGTTTTAATTTTTGCCCCAGTTCCAGCACCGACAAAGAATCCATTGCATTGTTCATGAAAAGGTCATCTGTATCTGCGAGACGGGCCTCGGGTCGAATGTCATGAACAATAGACCCAATGAACCGTTTGGTTTCGTCTATCCAGTGATTTTCCAAGACTCCAACCTCATTCTGCTCGTCAGTGGTACCGTCAACAAAAGCCGCATTTATGTATTCCGCATACAATGATTCTGTCGGTTTGCGCGAAATCGCGCCCTTGGGTGACCGGAAGAAGCCCAGATTAGGCTGGCTGAGAGTAATTCGAGATCGACGAATTTTGCCGTACATGGGAGCAGTTTCGTTTGCCTGCGCAACACTGGGCCAAATAGCGTCAATAAACTCTTTCTTGCTCATGCGATCCACTTCGGGTGACGATCGGGGCTCAACAAGAAGAATAACTTCTGGACGACCATTACCAACCACCAAAGCTCCGGAGACCAGAGGGTTCTCTGTAATTATTCGCTCCATGACCACAGGCAAAAGTTTATCATTGTTTGCGAGAACAACGATATCATCGATTCGTGCATGGAATTTCCAAAGGCCCGGTCTTGTTGAGTGGGGAAGAAACAGGTCCTGGCTTCGCCATGTTTTCACATTTGGGAAAGTGTGCGAGAGAGTTCGCTGGCCAATGAATTTCTTGTCGCTGTGCAGAACCAACTCGAAGATCCCCTCATCCACCTCTTGCATATCACATTCTTCGACTGGGTTGGGCTCCAGGTACTGCCAATCGCCTCGTCGAGGGACTAGCATTTGAACTTGGCTAATCTCGATGGTACCGTAAAGCGAGCAAAGATCGGTCACCTTGTTCAGCTTATCGCCAACAGCCTTTGGCACAGTACCTCCACCCAGAATTATAAAGTCAAGGGTTTCCGCCCTTTTAATAGCGGAGGGAATGGTGTGGACCCATTGCTCGATGACTTGTGGGGTCATCCAAAGGGCTCGAATATCCTGCTGGGACATTACGCTCTCTACCAAACCACCACTAGGGGCTCCATACGGAGGACCCATGACCACAGTACAAGTCGGATAGAAGCAAGGAATCAAAATATAGGCTTGGACACCAGCCAACTATTCTTTGGTCAGCCTCTTGCCCAACTTGGTGATCGCACAAGAAATTGACTATAAAAACACCTACATGAAAAGCCGGAAAGCACGGATAAAAACGACTGGGGGTATCGAACATAAACAGAGTTGCATTTTGCGCACGTCTTCCTTGTGGAACTGGAACTTTGGCATCATTATCTGTGCAGGAGATCGCTGCATGGGTATAGTTGATGAGCTTTGGGGGTCCTACTTATGGTCAGTTTGATACAGTACTCGCCTTTCAGGACCCGATCAAGACTTCATACCGGTTGACCCCGCTGAGTGTAAGATCAAGCAGTTATCGTCCTTTATGTGTTGCCAGGATGCATCAAATCGAAATGGAGGGGCCCGTGCATTCAACGTCTCGGAAAGCGACGGCACTTGTTTGCAAGATATAGAAGGATCGAATTTTTGAAAACTCTTGGCAAGGGTGCGCAAAGTGTCGGCGAAGAGAAGTGCAGATACATCGGCTTGTTGCAAAAGACCGAGGTTCAATGTGAGAGGGTTCTTCGAGCTAATAAGGAAGGTCTTTGATGAACATAGGGTGTTGTATTAGCAATGAACTAAACCAACCTCCATGGGTCAATCATCATGCACATACCTTCCATCGGCACTTGATCGCCGCCAAGAAGATAACTGTATATCGCAGATCACTTGGTCCAATATACGCAAGCGTACGCCGCTTGCTGTTCGATTTCAAGTTCTTACTGAGCCACCAGGCCATTTGATCGACAGCATTGGCCACTGTCTTGACCGTGACATCTTCGAAGCCATTCTCGATACCATCCGAATTGTACACAGCGGCGAAGATACGATCAGGGTCATGGTAGGCATAATAATCAACAACGTGGGGCAGCAGACGCTGCCCCCTGTTTTTCTCCGCGCCCTCGGCCCATGGTTCCTTGTCAGGGACAGCCATGATAGAAGAAGGGAATGGCGAGACTTATATCGAGGGGGCAGAGGAAAAAGACGATCACGGATTGAGTTTTCTTTTCACTTCATGCTGAATTCAAATGAGATGTGAAGAATGAATCGAAAGGAAAATCGGAAGCTGCACCTCAAAATCCACGATGTGGGCTGGGCTCCGTCACCTTTGGTTTAGCCGCTAATGCGCGGGTGTGCCGCTTCCCCTCTTGGAACCTCGCAGCCTTTTTCGAACTGCTGGTGCATTGTCCGGTACTTTTTTTTCTTGTTAAAGATCGTCATGATTCCCAGCTCCCATTCAATCGTATTTCCCAATCACTTCCTGGTTATTGTTATCCAATTCCTTCTTTTTCAAGACCTCTTCATCCACGCGTCCCGGGGCTGTCGGGGATGAAGCCGCGAAGGAGGATTCTCCACTGGTGGATTCTGGCCCCAATGGACTAAAAAACCACTAAACACCGATAAACACCGCTAAACTAACGAGCAAGAAAAAATAAAATAAAAAAAACCAGCGGAGTATTGCCCCGAGACCACTAAAAGGTGCTTAAACGAGGGGTTGACTCCACGGTCTCGCCTGAGTTCAAGCTCTGGTTGGCTCATTGTTATAAGCTGTCAAGGTTCATCTTTACTGGAGCAGTGCCATTGTCCCTTTGTGTTTGCCCCCTTACTGAGGATCGACATATACCCTAACCCCACGTTATGATCCGGCTTCGTATGGGGTTGATTTGGGGTTTGCCTTTTAGGGTTTGTTTTTGGGGCTGTTTTTTGAATTCAATTGATTCTGTTTCATCGACTAATGTAATCCACCTGAAGAAATCAATTTGGAATCATGGCATTGTTGTCAACACTTGGTGGAGCTCAATTGTGGGGGAAATGCTGGAGAAACCGTTCATCCGAGGTCCTGACTGATCCTTCAGCAGAATTTGTGAAAATTTGTCTGCGTTGCCGAGTACGGGTGCTCGTATGAGTCGTGTGAAGACGTGGGACTATCACACTGCATCGTCTCTCTCGATGATCTCTACCAGATTTAGCCTGGCACACACAGGACTCAATTCTCCGTGGGGCAGACTGGATGAAAATCACCCCTGATATTGTCTTGTTATCATTCCAGATCCTGAATGTCGGGTCAAGTGGCTGCTCGGAGATCCCGCTGGATAATGGACAAGGGTGTCAGTTTGTTTGTTCTTTGTACTTCGGCTTCCTTCTCCGTGTCAAAAGTACCGGACCACACTATCGATTGGCTGCCATTTATTGCCAATAGTTTTTGTCATGGTGGGGGGCCTCTGGAACCCGAGCATTGGCACTTCTGACCTATTCAATCTGGTGAGTCAATTTTTTAGTGTCTCTGTATCCAGTGGTACGGCGTGCATATTTTGTAATTGGGGGTTTGCCTTGGAGTCAAGTGCTGTCCAGCCTCGTCAAGCTTTTCATTCCCGTCATGGTAATCTCACGTCTCCACATTTCCTGGAGAAAAATCAGTCCGACGTATCTCCGCGGGTACATCCTTTCCGCAGGTCAATTCAACGAACCAGATAAGAGCTTTAAGGGGAGCTCGTAGTTAAGCACTCAATCAGGATAAAGGTCTCAAAAATTGGACCGAAGCCCTGATGTCTGGAATGTAGGAAACCGTGCCGAGTATGGGCGGGGCAAATATTCACAGAAGCTCATACCCTCCCATAGCCGCCCCATCTTTCCCAATTCCCTGCCCCATAGTCGTCGTGGTGGTGTCTCAAGTTGTGCCGAGGACAGTCAGATTGTGTCTATTTTGTCACGCGGAGCGCACATGTGCACAGCGCTCAGAGGGGCACCCCACAAGGCTCGCACTCAAGGGCTTGCGACCATTTCACTGATCAGCATTCTTGACCGGTGTGAGACCGAGTACGGATTCAGCGCAACGCGTCCACATTTAGTGTAATTCCATTTTTGGTACGGAGTAGATAGTCCTAATCTGGTTCATCGAAGGGCTCTTGAAAACCATCAGCGGGCAGTTGTGGCTTTAGGGTACTGGGTATGTGGGTCTTGCAGGAGGAGGCTCGACATTCTGTGTATCACATCATGGCAACGTCTTGCTGCATTTCGATCGGTTTCAATAGAAAGATTGAATTTTGTCATGTGGTAGTTGTGTTTCTTCGTTGGGGGCTTGATACGTCGTTGGACGCTGGATCCTGGTGATCAGTCCTGGTACAGTCACCTGGGCAGGCCGACTAAAAACAACATTTAAGAACAGAGAACTTGAGTGTATATTGATTCAGCTTGAAAGGAATGAGCTGTTCCAACCCAATCAGTGTAGATGTCAGCTGTGGATTGTGGAAGTTAAGTTGAGGGATGTCAAAGGTGAAACAAGCGATTCGGACGGTCAGTGCCTAATTCGGCAGCCACGGTTGAACTATGTGAGGCTCAGCGGTTATACTCGTTATAGCGGTTATACTAGTACCAAAATGCCAGATTCGAGAGAACAACAATATATCAGGATGCATATTTTTCATGAGAATTTTGGAATACGAATTAGTGAAAGTTCAAGTTATCCATCGTCATCAATTCAGGTTCTATTCCAACTTTCTCTCCTCCGTTAATTAAATACAAAAAGAGCCTGAGGCGTACATGCAAATTAAATCATTGTATAATTAAATAGTCGTGCACATTCATCCGCATCAACACCTGATCGCTCGTCAATCGAGACATCAGGTAGCGACGTGATCATATTTCCCATCAAGACACCCTTTTAAAGGGCAGTGGGAGTGTAACTCTGGTTGGGAGTAACAACAGCGCCATCGGCAAGCTGGTTATCGGTGTAGGCAGGCCAGATGATCTCGTCAAGGTCGTTGTCAACAACAGCCAGAGTGGTGAAGCCGTTACCGGCACCGAACTGTCCACTCCAGCCGGAAGTAACTGTGAAGTCGCCGCAGACGGTGGGACCGCCGCTGAGCTCAGAGGCATCGGTGCCAGCCACGACCATGGTGCAGGCAGTGGCAGTGCCGGAGCCGATCTGAATACCGAAGGTCCAGGTGCACTTGGTGTCGGCGGTGTTGCAAACACGCTTCATGTTTGTGATGGTCCAGGTGGTGGTGCGAGCAGCAATGCCCTCGCTGGCGACTGGGGCAGCCAGGACCGCTGGGGCGGCGAGGAGGGCAGAGAAGAGGAGTTGAGTGAGCTGCATGGTTGCGATGTGGAAGGTGGAGGAGATAGTATATGATGTATTATGATTGATTTTGAGATGTGGTTGAGGATGAGATACTGAATTTCTGGCGGATGAGCAGCTATTTATGTGTTTTTCGTGGCCTTGTATCCTCGAGCTAACCATTCTATCACAGTGCCAGTGAGACCAAGTATTGACCCGGAGCTAGCATCGACTCACGAGAATACCTTGTTGCCCGGAGCTCTTTCTCAAAATAGATCTGGTAGTAGGCGATGTGACTGTACCAGCAGGATACCTGGATAAATGCCCACTTCATCATGCCAAGTGATGTCTCACTTATGTATAGGTGAGACATGGCCCAAGGCCGTAACCCTCCCCGATGAAATCCCCGAACTATACCAACATTGAAGTATACACCGTCGGCATAGCTCCAATAGAGTATAGAACGTGTGAGACATGCCCAATAGTGCTCAGCTTAGATCATGCATGCTGTAGGGCCGCCTGGTCAAACGAGTGGTATGTCGCTTGTACCCATTGCATGACCAAAGCATTTCTCCTATTATGGTATAGCGTGTGGCTCAGGCACCCCCACATTCAAGGTCAGATGCAGAATTGACCCGATCCGAGTCCATGTCATTACCATCCAGGATGCATATAAAAGTCCTAACCGAGGGTGGCGAGCTTGTCGAATAAATCCCGTTCCTAGATCAGTTTAGTGGTGGGAAACCCATCGTCAACTTCAAATCTTCACTGATGGGAACTTTGTCAGTTGAGCCTGAAAGCAAGATTCTCAGTTGGCCAAGTAGAATAAGCGTTCGGAAGTCTCAGTCTTGTGGCTTTTGATCTGCATGGTGTGCCTGCGATGTAACTCTGTCTTAGATTTTACCCCAGAGTTGGTCATGGCACAGTAAGAAAATCCCATCGCCCGGTACGAGCGGCTTTGAACTCCACTCCTTGGCTGATATCATATGTATCGGTCGCCTTATCCACCCTCGGTCATCGATACGAGATATGCATTTGTTGTTCACAAGGCTAATCATCGGCTGAATTGTCTTCAAAGAGCTGGAATTCCTAGCTTAGGCGTGTCAGGCGGCCCATGCCACGACGACTTCGGGAGGATGCGGTTCTGGTCAGCAAGACTAAAAATAATTTGAGTTTTTGAGGTTCTTGATAGTTTGCGGGGTATAACTCAATAGATTCATCAGCCCATAGTGAGATCAATATTATGAGCGTGGGCTGGTCCAGCTGATCGTTCTGGAAGGCGAGAATGCAGGCCGACAACTTCTCCGGGTGGCTGAAATTCTCGTGCCCAAAATATAATCCCCTGCTTTTTCATTTCAGAAGAAGCAAAAAAGTCGACTAATAGTCGATAAATAATACTTTTCAGCATGTTACTCGGCAAGGGTACTGAGAATCTTGTCTTGGAAAGCTACCAGATCATAAAGATGCGGAAGGTAGGGTGGATTGTATTCAAGTTCAAGTTTGAATGTGGAGATTTGATACATGCAAAGTATGGGAAGATGATAGAGAATCATCAAATAAGCTCGGAAATGCATCAAGCTTTGAAAGAAGTGTATCCGCAAGGTCTTTCTTGTTCCTGTATCCTCCAGCCTCATGATCCCCACTGTGCCGATTGTCCTGAGGCTTTACCAAAGCCCGCCACGGTCACAGCTCCTAAATTACCAGCTCTTGTTGCCAAGTCCTTGAGTTCCCAATGCAAATTGTCCCTTCCCCTCTATCCACACTGTGCCGATTGTCCTGAGGTCTTCCTAAACCCGCCACGGTCACAGCTCCTAAGTTCGTAATCTCCATTGCCCTTTCCCTTACCCCCGCTGCGCCGATTGTCCTGAAGCTTTACTCAAGCCCGCCACGGTCACAGCTCCCGAGATCTCGAATCGCGCGGTCAGATGTTACCGTTGTAACAAGTGATGCAAGCAAATATCGTGTCGGAGGTGCATATTGTCATCGAAACCTTGTACCTTGTCGGAGGCAGCTATGCCGTTTGTTCAGAACTTTGTTTTGATTTTTTTGGTTGTATTCCTGAAGCCTGTAAATGCAGCTTGTATGATGAAGCTTGTGGATTGAGCATACTTGGACATTAATCATGTGAATGTAGCCCATGGATGAAGGTAATTTTATTTTGATGGTGTTCTGGAAGCCTCCGAGATGAGATGAAGATGGAGATGGTGGATCACACTGGTAGAAGGAGCTGATGGATGCCATCGAGTATGTGGACAACATTCCCGAAAATTGCCAAATAATGGAAAGAGGTAGAGCTTGTAGATGTAACCCATAGATGGAGTTTTTTTTTTTTTTTTTTTTTTTTTTTTTTTTTTTTTTTTTTTTTTTTTGGTGTGTGTGTGTGTGTGTGTGTCCATGCGCGTGTATGGAGACCCAGAAGTATGTTTGAAAATTGCAGGTTTGGAGGTTGGAAAAGTTCAATGAAGACAAAGGCAGTCACAGCTAGAGAGGCGAAAGGTATTCAAGGTTCGGAGCGCACCGTTCGAATCGGTAAATCGTGGTCGAGCAGCTATCCCGATTGTCCTGAGGTTTGATGAGACCCGCCACAGTATCAAGCTCGAGGTCGAAGTGTCGTCAGAGCAAGGCTGATTGTCCTGAAGTTTCATCAAATACCCGCCACGGCGATAGCTGCTTGCGTTGTTCTGGCTCGGATTGAAGAGATAATCGAGGCAAGCTATTCCGATTGTCCTGAAGTCTCATTGAGACCCGCCACGGTCATAGCTACCTGAGAGGTACTTGTCAAAGCAAACTGTGCCGATTAGGTTGGGTTTCATTGAAGCTTCGCAGTTTATATTTGTGTGATTTTTGTGTTGTTTTGTTTTGTGTTGTGTTGTGTTTTTTTTTTGTTTTTGTTTTTGTTTTTGCGTGTCTTCGGTGCTGAAACATTGAAGATTGCAGCGTGTGGTGTGAAGCTTGAAGCTTGAAAACGGTGCTTGGAGTTTGTGCTTGGGAAATTTCTTTTTTGGGCACTCGAAGTTTGTGCTTGGTGTTTTTGTTTTGATTGTGGACACCAGAATTTGTATGCATTTGCTGAAGTTCCAATGAAACCCGGCCCGGTCACAGCTGCTGGACAAGTTAGGAAAGATCAAAAGAGGAGAGTGGAATGTGGTTGTGGTAAGTGGAGCCTGGAAGGCAGGCTGTTGTAGGTCAGTCAGCAAACTGTCCACATGTTCGAGATCAAGTTCATCAACATACCTGTCCACCAAAGGTTGAAGAGTCATGTGGCCAACTGACAACGTAGAAGAGTAGGCATGAGGACTGTCTCAAGTCATGACAAGATGATGTTGATGGAATGTTCCAAGGTTGTGTCAGCAAGGTAAGGTCATGACAACATGTTGTTGATGGTATGGCATGTCAACAAGCTGGGACCAAGATATAGATGAGGTTGAGTGGAGGTCATGAAGGTTGATCAAGTCATGGGATGTTATGTAAACAAAGTGGTGTTGAGACGTGACGTGATGTTGTCAAGAGGCCATCGATGAATAAACGCGTCAACACGTGAGTAAAAGGACGTGTCATGTTGACAAAAAGAGCAGTGTCAACAAACTCGTGTGGGGTTGTGTCATCAACACAAGATGCAAGGCTGAGAATGTATGTTGAGCCTTGTCGATGATTAAAGAATAAATATTTGATGGAAGTAAGAAGCTTGAAGTCTTAAAGAGGATGAACCTGATGAAGAAGTAGGAGGAAGAAAGTAGAGTGAGGGAGTGTTGGAAGAAGGAAGAAGTGTCGAAGTAAGAGAGAATCTGGGGAATTTATACCTGGCAGGTGGGTGCAGATCACACAGGCTGATCTGGATCGACCAATCAGAACCACAGAATCAACTTGGAAGTATTTAAGCATCGCTCTCAATATCAAAATGGCTGAGTCTCAATGCTTGTTTACTTCAGGCTCAAATCAGAATAAGCGAACCAATCAAATACCAGGATCACCGATCTCAAGCGAGCCGATGGCACGCAAGAATCAGAGATCTAGCACTGGATCTTGATCTCAGCGACCTTGAAAACATTCATAGCTCCCACGCAATAGAAGGGCATCGATGTTCCAGAGGAGCAGCTTGTAACTCAGCACTCCACCCATAAAATCATGGTTGTTTCCAAGGTTGTATCCATAGCAGCACCTACATGTAGTGGTAGTTCCCAGCTCGAAGTTCTACTTGAAGTATATACATGTCCTTACTTGGAGGCCTACGATATCAAAGAACCTCCATCTTCAAGTTGAAGTCCCAAGTAGAAAAATTCTTGATTCCATTCAACTGCCTGAACCTGGTTTCCCCTGCAGCGAGAGCCCATTCACGTCATTCTTTGACCAGTTCCACTGCACTTGATGCTCCTGACGATGGCCTCATGGCCACACTGGTAGCTTCATCTGCCCTTCATTGGCCTAGGGAGCTACACAAATCTTGTCAATGAATCCACATATATTAATTTAATAGAGTGCCCGATTTCAACCTCATTTCGCTAGATCCAAATAAAATCACGAATAAAACCATCGATTTCTAGCGAAACGCTGAGTAGAATATTGGGCATTCCAAGGTTACTACATCCGAGTCAAAATACTTTTTGAATTCTCGACGGTGCAAATTTTGATGTTCAACTTGAGCTTGAATTTGAAGTTGGTGTTCTTTCGAGCACGAGCCCTGGAGTCAGCACGACATATTCCTAGACCCGGTACTATAGCCTTCAAGTTGGACCCGGGGACCGAGTGACCGCAAACTTTTTGAACGTGACTGGATCGAATAGAACTATCTCTGCATGGAATCCACAACTGAAAAGAATTGGGAATGCATAGAATCTCCACGATAACCCCTCAAATCAACATATTCAACTTCCAAGTTGGAGCACTTGAGAATGCCCCACCCCAAGTGGTCGAACCCGAATAGGCAAGTGCCTCCGCATTGGTCAGATACAGATCCGATATACAAGGGAAACAGAAGGTAATTCCGAGTCATAGATGTATGAACTTCTGAACTTCAAACATTTAAAAGACATGATTCAATCCTGAATCTGAATCTGAAATCAACTAAAACATCCCTCTATTTCAGAAAATCTAATCCTGAATCCCACACAACAAAATGTCTGAACTCCACGGTATCATGGTGGCCCTGATCACCCCCTTCACAGACGACCAAACCAAGATCGACGAAGCCCGTCTGGAAGCACACATCGAGCACCTCATCAAAGCCGGCATCCACGGCCTGGTACCGGGCGGCAGCACCGGCGAATTCACAACAATGTCAACTGCCGAGCGCAAGCAACTCACCGAACTCTGCATCAAGTATGCCGCTGGCCGTATCCCAGTCGTCGTTGGCACAGGCAGTACCCTTTCCGCTGAGGCTGTCGAGCTATCAGTACACGCTGGACAAGCGGGCGCAGCAGCCGTCATGGTTGTGCCACCTTTCTACGACCCGCTTAACCTGGAAGAACTTCACGAGCTTCTCCAGGAGATCCACACCGAGTCCAAGCTCCCAATTATGTACTATAACATTCCTGGCGCCTCAGGACTGAAGCTCACGCCAACTGAGCTGGCGGGATTATCGAAGGTTGGCGTCAAGTATATGAAGGATACATCTGGTGATGCGCCTGCGTTGACAGAGATGCTTGTCGGACACTCGGATAAGATTATCTCGTTCAACGGGTGGGATAGTTTGACTTTCTTTGGACTGGCTTCTGGGGCCCCTGGTGGTGTTTGGGGCGCTGCTAATTTCATTCCGGAGTTGGCGGTTGAGCTTTATGAGGCTGTCTCCGTTCAGGGTGATTTGAAGCGAGGAAGAGAACTGTGGGCTAAAGCTTGGCCTATTTGCAAGTTCCTGGAATCGCATAACTATTGTGCTTCTGTTAAGACGGGTGTTGAGTTGATTGGACAGCCAACTGGTGGTCTGCGGAAGCCTTTCTCTTTGCTGAAGCCTGAATTGCAGGCTGAGTTGAAGGCGTTGATTGCAAATGCTGGCGTGAAGACTATTTAATTCTTTATCTTGTATTGAAATTTGACTATATGAATGATAGAAATCATGACGAAAAAACATAAATTTTATTATATCAAGTTTCACATACCTTATCTGTCCTCGTAGCCAGTAGAATTCATAAGTTCGTATCGCATTGATAATTTCGTTATGAAATGCCTTAAGTAAACACTGAAATAGTTATACACATGAAGAAAGTAAATACAGTTCATGGCTCACTCAGCAAAACAGGGGCCATATCTGTTCCTCTTTGGCTATCTCAATCCATGATAACATCGGATCTCCCCGATTTGCCCTCAGGTGCTCATCCTGCTTATCCCAAACTTTCAACATGATTTCGCGGGCGGTCGCAAATGTGGTGAATCCACAGCTTGAGCTCGCAGTATCAAGCCACCTCAAGATAGCTTCTCTTCTTGTAGGAGTGAGAGCCTCGCATCCAGCAATAAAGACAGGCCAAGCTGTGCCAGGGCCCGTGTGGCCATCCTGTGATGAGATAGAGCTTGCTAGCAGCGCATTGATCACATTGTCAACATGGCCTTGTAGTACAGCTGGATGAACCTCGCGAATTCGGCGGTAGAAGAATATCATAAGCGCTTCGTTTAGGGCCTCTAACATGTAGGCGTGCTGTTTTGAAGTCGCTTGTGACTCTGCCGATCTTCCGCGTGCAACCCCAAGACTCAAGGAGCAGACCATATTTTCCAGTCGCATACTTCGGCGTTGTAGCTTCTCCCAGACATCCATGCTCACAGTTCTCTCTGAACGCCTTGCAACGCGGAAAGCCTCCATCACATTTGCGAGTCTAGTAGTCTGTGACATCAGGCTAAGCCATGTTTCTGGAATCCCGTATATTTGTTTATAGAGGTGCTCGGAGAAGCTGCGTGAATCATGAAGATGGATATCACTATACCCAGCTGCCCGATCCTTGGGTTCGTCAATATTAAGATCATTGTCGGAATTTTGATTTTCAAGACGAAGAAAATCATCAAGGCGAGGGTTTCCCTCATTGGTGGGTGCTGTATTTGAGTTACTCGTGACGCTTGATGCGTTTGTTCGACTCGATGAGCCGAGGGTTTTCAGGCAAGAGTAAGAAAGGCCATAATCATGGAGAACGAAGGTGCTTTCTCCGAGGATTCGCAGCCAAGTGTAGACATGATGTAAAAGACGTGCTTTTTTAGAGATGCGACTCTTTGAAAGACCACGTAAACGCAGAAGACGCTCTGCATCAATCAAAAAGCAGCGCGCATGCTGCTGCTGTCCCGAGAGAATCTATAATAGTCAGTTGTTATTCTTTTCATAGGCCCTGGTATGGATCACTTACTGCATATTGGGTTAGAATATTCGCGGCCATGAGCTGGTCTTTGTATTTTGCCTTTTTCAGGCCTTGAGTCTCATGCTGCAAGGAGATCTGCATATGATCCTTGGCATTTTGGTATAGCTGATCTACAAGCCGGTTCCAATGGTCTTTGGATTCCTGCATCTCGTGAGATGGTGTTAAGGCAAGGTCGAGAGCGGAGCAGGCGAGGAGGCCATAAAGATTAGCAAGTCTGGCGTGGCTTATGTTCTCCGTTCCAAGAAAGGTCGAATCACCAAATGCAACCACTGCCGCAGGTAAGTTTAGAATTTTCCACGGTGACTTCACACCATGGGGAATTGCCATGATCTGAGGTATCACCACATCCTGGAAGTGCTTGAGGAGGAACTGAGCATCCTTTAGCAGATCCGGGTTATTCGGTATCAATTCGGGTGCTATTTGTTGTGGAGTTTGCACTCTCATGTGGTCATCGACAGCCATGCTTGAAGCGAATGGCAGTAGTCCTACATCGGTACCATAGGTATCCAGATCATAGGATATGTCATTCGGCATGCTCAAAGTAGGATGTGAGGCAAAACCTGGCTGTCCAAGGTCGAAGCTGAGGAGATCCGACCAGTGGAGGAAATCATCCATCTGTGACAGAGAGTCAAATATAGACCCAGGACTGGTATCTGGGAGGCCATCTTGAATGGCTGCAGCTGTTGACTCTATACTAGGAGCAGGGTCACATGGCAGACCTTGAGCTTCACAAGCCTCATTTGATTGCTCCTGGGTTTCTGCTGTAGTATTGAATTTTATCACTCCAAATGGGCCAATAACAACATCGTCGGTTGGTGCATTCTCAGGATCTCGTGACCTTAGGTCAATTTCAGAAAGGGACGCGTCTATTGAGCCGGAGACTAGATTTGCTTTCAAGGATGTGCTCATAGACAGACGAGATTGTTCTAAGTGGATTATTAGCGCATGCTGGGACCGTGCAGATTAGATCGTTATAGCATACATACCTGTGTAAAGATGCCGACGAGCTTGCCGGGTTCCATCTTCAACCTCCTCGCTTTCATTCTCATGCATCCAACGTATCTGGTCTGAGAATCCTTCACATTTCAACCCAGCATTCCGACAGGTACGGCAAGCGGGCCGTTTCTGGTCGCATTTGACATGCCGACGCCTGCAGGTACTGCACCCACCCAAAAGGTGGGATCGACGCGTACGCGATCGCGTTGCTCTTACCATTCTATGGAAATACTTGCAAGGAAGATTAATTTATCGAATTCGGTATGTTTCATTCATTCAGAATCAATTCAATTGAGGTATGAGGTTCGAGGGAGTGCTCGATAATAAACCGGAGTCTCCTTCCCTTTTCACTTGCCCCCGCTATTATCTTATCGTTATCTACCCCGCATCCATCAATAGTTCAATTTTGGATCTACAGAGAACCAAGTCGAGTTGTCTCCGCTTTCACAGTCAATGGAATCTCTTGCTCCAGTGAGTGGGCCTTTGGAGTCCATCCCAGCAGCTCAGATGACCGCTGTGAAAGCTGCCGCGCGTTGGTGCCCCAGAAGACACTGCCCTTTCCGGTCAACTCATCCGCCTCGCTAGCACTCACACTTCTCACAGAAGTCGAGTCAGTCAAACCAAGGCTGTGTGCTGCTTGAGCAACGAGCTCTGAAATTTTGCCGAAAGACTAATGATTCTTAGCCTCTGTTACTGTCGCATCTAGGAACTCGAGTGTAACTTACCAATACATCGGTGTTGCCAACAAGGTACAGACCGTCCTGGTTCCACAGAGCTCCCTCGGAATTTTCAACTCCCTTCTCGACGAGCTTGGCAAATACATTGCCTAAGTCTGAGATGTGAATATTGCTCCAAGTACTCTCTCCTTTGCCCACTTGGACCGCCTGTCGGGTTTGAATCGCCACTCTCGAGAGCTCGGGAATTTGGATACTGCGTTGATTCACAGGTCCATCTCCTTGCCCATAGATAATAGGAGGAAACACCAGAGCCGTCTTGGGGCCAGTCAGGTTGACAAGATAATTGTCCGCAACTCGTGTGGCCGCGTTCTTGTGAATTATATCACGAATTTCGGCAACATCATTGATATCGTTATACAGCTTGCCAGAAGCCTCGCCATATGTGTTGTTGACAATATCCGGGATTGAAAGAAGACTGGCTCCTGAGATTTGAACCAAATAACCTGGTTGAGTGCGGTTGCTAAGGCCACGGACAATTGCCTCAATGCTAGCTTGATGCTTATAGGTGGCAGCATCTAGAGCGACAATTAGTTATTGGACAACATTTAATATAGCTTCCAAGATTATTCAATTGAGCTTGACTTACTGACGACAACATTCGCTTGGCGAGCCTCCTCTTCAATCAGGGAGGAAGAGTCAAGATCACCTAAAGCAACTCGCACTCCGGGGTATTTCTTTGAAACAATTTCTGCCTTTGCAACATCACGTAGAAGCACACTGATCTCATACTCGGGATGTGTCGAAGTAAGAGTATGGAGGACCTGTCCACCAATATAGCCTGAGGCTCCTGTGCTGAGGAAGATCAGCAAACGTCCAATCAGATAGCAAGTGCATATTCTATGTCCGCTTACAGGAAAATGCGCGCCATATTTCTTAGAATGATTGTACTAATGTGATAGTTGGATGATCGTGGATTTTCTGTGCGAGCATCTTTAATACAACCTGAATGCGGGGCGGATCTCAACAAGGAAAGTGATTCCGAATTTCGCGATAGATCATTCTACAATAGGAAAGTCAGCATGAACTATACATCCAAAAGATGATTAGGCCAGTTGAGTTAGAGGTACTGATAGCACTAATAGCGAGTGTCTTAAATGTGAAGCTTCCTCGTGTTCGTGGCAAATACTTATACAGCAAAGTACCCTCATCATCGTCCTCTATTTGGATATCCAGGTCCTGCATTTACTATAATCATACCCAAGATGTCTCATCGCGGCGAGACTCTTCACAAAGATGTATGCTGTATTGCAGATCTCAAGAAGATGGGAGGCAAGAAGCTTCCCATCATGTACCGAGGTACGTCCCTGCATAGCAAAAGCCTTGGAGCTTCGTGAGGTGCTGATACCTGAAACAGACTACTATAATGGAGGCGCAATGGACTTGATCACGTATCTTTCTTTTTCTCTTATACTACGGTATTCATTAGGCTAACCTTTCTGCAGACTGCAAGAAAACGAAACCGCTTATGATCGCTACAAAATCCGACCGCGCATCCTAGTCAACGTCGAAAACATCGACACTAGCACAGACTTCCTCGGCACCAAAGTATCACTCCCTTTCAGTTTCGGTCCCGCAGCCTCCCACAAGCTCGCACATCGAGATGGCGAACTTGCGACTTCTCGCGCAGCAGCAAAATATAATATGGGGATGGGGTTATCTTCGTATGCTACCTATCCGTTGGAAGAGGTCATTGAGCAAAGTCTTGGAAATCCTTACTTCATGCAAATGTGCGTGTTGAAGGATCGCGGTATTACGATTCAGTTACTGGAGCGCGCAGAGAGTGAGTTTATATCCGATCAAGATGAAATGCGAACCTTTAGTTAATGAAGTCTGGATCAGAGGCTGGATACAAAGCACTTTTCCTATCTGTCGACGTCCCAGTATTGGGAAAGCGGTTGAATGAGTATCGAAATGAGTTTAGAATTCCAGAGGATATGACTTATCCCAACATCCTCAGCAGTGGAGCTGATACATCCGATCGGACTGATTATGGTGAGTTCAAGTTCCATCTAAGAAATATACCAGTGGCAGACTGGACTGATTGAGGTACTAGACCCGACTCTTGATTGGGAGAGTGCGATTCCTTGGCTTCGACAACACACATCGCTTCCAATTTGGTTGAAAGGAGGTAAGAAGAAATCTTATCAAATGTTTCGCCCGATCGGGATTATTAACAATCATTTCCAGTTTGTTCTCCCGAAGACGTCGAACTCGCTATTAAGCACGGTATCGATGGAATTGTGGTCTCCAACCATGGTGGTCGTCAACTAGACGGCGCTCCATCTACCCTTGATGCTCTCAGAATCTGCGCGCCCGTTGCTCGGGGACGAATCCCAATCACGATCGATGGAGGCATCCGTCGCGGGTCGGACATTTTCAAAGCATTAGCTTTGGGGGCCACTCACTGTTTCCTAGGAAGAATTCCAGTCTGGGGTTTAGCTGTGAGTTTTATCCATGACCACCTGGCCCTTATCGAGGTCTTTGATTCGGCCACTAATGTAAACAGTATGACGGCCAAGACGGAGTGGAGCTGGCAATCAAGATCCTTCGCCAAGAACTTAAGATTACCATGGCGTTAGCGGGGTGAGTTCTCCTTTATGTTCACAATTCATAACCCATGACCCACCACTAACACTGTATCCCATATACAAGATGTCGTACTATCAAAGAGATTCAACCCTCATATCTCTCTATCCTCCAACCCAATGGCATCCTTGCCAAGCTCTGAGCATCATGTGACCGAAAATCTCGGATCAGGTGGATTGTGCCAAGAGTCTTGGCGTCCGCCCTCTAGGGCTGATGTTTCCACGCACACTGTGGCACACATTACATTTAGTCACATTTACCCCTTGATGATCTGCTGATCTGGAGATATCCACGTTCACATCAACCTTGGAACCTTCAATAGTGTCCCAGGTACGGAGTAGACTTTACCAGTGACCTATTTTTGACCCGTATATAGAACATTGGAACCTTGGGCGCATACGAATCTAATTGTGGCTGTTCAAAACTTGTACGGTGGCGGTGTATCCGCGGCAAGGCGTAGTCGTAGGCAGCACCATTCCGATTCACCCGACACTATACTTAGCACTGTCACGCAGGCGCAGGGCCCAACAGATATTGGCATGTACCGTTAGAGACATAGTGACAGGGGACGAAGAACCTTCCCCATAGAGACGGTTGGTTCACTAGCCGAGTCAGTAGTACAATACTTAAATCCAGGCCGATCCTCCCCGTGTTGGATTTTTTTTTTATTATTGTTTTAGCCGTGCCGATCACTTTCCCATTGATTTAAAACTCGCTCATCTCCCCTCAATCGATCTTCTCATCTTCATATCTGAATTTTTTTTCCAACCGTCAATATGTTCAACTTCAACTTCTTCAAGTCTGCCCCTGCCGCTGAGGCTAACTCCGCCCCGGAGAACACCTGGAACTCTACCACTCTGGCTATGCAGCAGCCTTCCAGCCCTGCCGCTCCCTCTGCCAACCAGGACGTTGTCTCTGAGCAGCCTGTACGTTTGATTCTGTTGTACGATTTAGCCTCATATTGCGGCAATACTAATATGCATTGTTCTTAGGCTGCCCAGGAAGGTATGCAGCTCCGTGGAGGTGGTGGCGGTGATGTCTGCTGCGGAATGTAAGTCGCGAATCTACTATTCGAAATTGGAGTCCTAGTCTGACCTTCTTTAGCTGCGCCGGTATTGCCTGCTTCGAGTGCTTCGAGTGCTGCTGCTAGATTTCCTAAGTCTTACGAGCAATTGAGATTGGGACCGGAGATACGATGAACAATTGGCCCCCATTCCCCTGAATATGGGGTTGATGCCAGCGTCATACTAGACGGTCTATGCGATATACCCGATCATGAATGCAATGATTATTGAATCTTATTTAATCATGAGAACATCCGTATGCACATATGCTCTGCGTCGTAAACATGTAGATCTTGACAATATTCAAACAATCTTGTGAGGGCTTCAAGTTCTGCTCAACTGAAAGGTCGTCGGTGAATGGAGGTTCGTATCGCAGTCTCCACATCGCATACCCGAAATCCAGGAGCTCGGCCGAGAATCCTCAAATTGGTTAAAAGTACTGGATGTCAGGATCAGTAAGGCTCGGACTTTCAAACTGACGGAAGACTCGGAACTTACATTCAAAGAAGCACTCCACATCTAACACGTAGGTGGGTTGGTTGGTATCATTTGATCTGAGGCCCGATCCACCTTGCTCACTCGGAGTTCCTTCACTCGACGAGACATACAGGTGAGATATAGACACTGCCGGCGATAGTCCATGAAGAGTCCCAACTGTTTCAGAGGGCACATCTAACCACAAGGAAGAAGTTCCTATGACAATGCCTTGTTGCTCGAGATATCCTTGAACATCATGGCAGTCGAACCAATCTCCTTCTAGATCAAGCGCACGTAGACGGTCCCCTTGACTCATTGACTTCTCAGCAGCTGGGATTTCATCATCACTTTCAGGTTCGGCATTCCCACTCCAATCCTCGTCCCAATCTTGGATTCCACCGCGTCTCAGAATTCGCGACATGCGACGCAAGATCTTCCCAGGTCTGCGGATGTTCTCCGGGTATATGGGTTCTCCATCTTCTGTCGATCGTGGGAAATGAGTACCGGCCCCACCAAGTGTGTAGTAGGGCTGCTTAGTGACCTCTTCTAGTGGATCACCAATTTCAGAATGCAGGACTCGTCGGAACGAGCGACATATACCGGGCATGTCATGGATGCATGGTACGAGGCCGAATAGGCGGCCGATACGAGGTGGGTCTGAACGAGGGTCTGTGAGCCAACGGTATGTGTGTTCTAAGCAAAAGCGTTGGAGGCGCCTTGATAAGTCCGATTCCTGGTTGCTGTAGGTGTATATGGTGGTTGTTGGGAAGAGGCGGTTAAGCAGTGGGGACGGCGACCTTGCATGTGGATATGCGTGGTGTTTTCTCTGGTCACTGCCAAAACGACTTGACTTTCTATCTGTCTCGTACTGAGAGACATGATATCCGAATATATCACGAAGCGTCTCTGAGTCTGCGTTTTCTGGAAATGATCGAGCCTTTTTAATCTCCGCCAATATCAGTTGCTTTGTGTGAGCAAGATCGTGCGAGCGTGACCCTAGGCCAGAAGCTTCATTGTCATCAGTAGTATCAAGTAAGCCTGAGATGTTCTGCAGGGTTTGCTCAAGTGATTCCACACGACTCCTCAGTGTTTGTATGGTTGTTTCCTTTTTTTGTCTGTAGGTACGTTGAGCTCGACGGATTTGCATACGCCGTTCCTAAGCCCCCGGTCAGCTTCATCTCGATGTCGTGTTTTCTAAAAGCTCTACCTCAATCGCTGCAGCATCCTTTGCTGTCTCCAACCTCGGTCGGCCACGTTTACGCACGGGACGATCTGATGGTGGCGGGTCCCTGTTGGGCACTGTCTCGGTCTTGTCCGATTTGGCTCGGGATCCCCGTTCTCTTTGCGGGAAGCACGGGCCTAAAGTTCCCGGGATTTCTGGAGGGGTTTCAGAGAGAGGATCCCGTAAATTTTGAGGAATCTCACGCTCTTGTGCTAGCTCATCGCTAAGCTCCAAGTAGGACCTGGCAGACAGGGTGTCAGACAGCATGAGATGCGAGAGCAGGTATGTATAATCCGATATTTGAAATTATTGTGGATGTGTCTGACAAGACATTATAATTCAATTGATAATCAAATTGAGGGGAAGAATATGTACATTGGGGGTAGATACCCATACAATCGATGATCAATAATCGATATAAGCTTGACCTCGGTTACAGGGTCACGTATCCCGCTTGAGCGCTTATTCCTGCTGACTCAGCCGTGTCAGCGCGTGCGGGGCGTCAGATTCGGGGCCTTAGGCTCCCAAAAAGGGGCCAGATCACACGGAGTCGGGACAACATATGTATGCCGTAGTCACACTGCTATGAACTTATGATCTTGTCCAGAGTTAAACCTTGGAGTTGCATTGCATTGGGTGGTTGTCCTCGTATTCTCCGTGCGCTACCTAACGTCATAACTCTGTGCACCCTTCAGTCCTCCCGAGGATGACTTACTTATACACACATAATTGAACTGAATGTCAAAACTCGAACTCTCCCTGTCTCAGATGACAGTAAGATTCCATTCCCAAGTGGATTCGCTCTCGTATTCTCTTGAGTTCAATCAATCATTGATACACTACAGAACAGATGTGGGGGCAAAACTTGAACAATTCCTTAATACAGTTGAGCTCCGTGTCTTAGTGAAGCATGTCATGGCATCGGTCTTGTCCGGTATGCCTTGATCGGGATACGATCGCCACCTACACGCCCCACAGTACGGACAAGGGATTGCAACCAGAATGAAATCCGACGGACAATGTCAAGCTTGACCTTTCATCTCATTTCTGATTGGTTCCACTACATTAAAGATCGGCTTCACAGGATCAGAAGGCGTTACCCCCCACTCCACCTTTACTGCAGAACCGAGGTGCAACTTTAAATTGCTCATTAAAATCCGATTAACTCCCCAGGAGCGTTTACCTATAAACTGAAACCCCTGTCTTGCGAAACAGCGGGACCATATCGACTCTTCACCTTCAACCATGGCCGTCAACTTTATTGTTGGGTTTTTAGCTGCTGCGATAGTCCTTCAAGCTATCCGCTATGCAGTTAACTCATGGCAGCACTCACGAAAAGCTCGCAGCTTGGGCTGTGAGAATGCACCCAGACTCCCTTGCAAGGATCCCCTTGGAATCGATTCATTAAAACAAGCGATGGAAGCAGACAAAGCAAAGATGATTCCTAAAATGGCTACAGACCGTTTTGAAACTGTCAGCAAGCTTGAAAACCGTTACGTCACAACCTACATCTCGCGCGGTCTGGGCAGAGACATTATTTTCACAATGGAACCAAAGAATGTTCAGGCATTACTCGCAACCCAGTTCAAGGACTTTGAGCTTGGTATTAGCCGTCGACGTTCTATGCATCCGATGTTGGGTACTGGAATTGTAAGTCGCCTGATTTTAGGCTTCCCAGTGAGATGTAAGGCCGTTCTCGACTAACCAAGTACAGTTCACCGCGGATGGTCAGGAATGGAGTCATTCACGATCATTGCTGCGACCACAATTCACTCGGGATCAAATTAGCCAGCTGGATTTGGAAGAGACCCATGTACAGAAAGCGATGGAAGCTATGCCCGTCGCTGCCAATGGGTGGACCGCAGCTACTGACATCCAATCAATCTTCTTCCGTCTGACCATGGATTCCGCAACTGAGTTTCTGTTCGGTAACAGTGTGGAGAGTCAGATGGCTGCCTTGAAGGGATTGACACGTCCTGAGGATAACTTTGCCTATTACTTTGACAAGTCTCAATGGGTCTGTACCCAGCGAGCCCGATTCGAGAAGCTTTCATTCCTTGCAAACAACAAGGAAGCTCGTCACTCGGACAAGCAAGTTCACGCGTTTGTCGATAAGATTGTTGAGGCCGCATTGCGAGAGACTGAGAACGAAAAGAAGGTTCCTGATGAGGAGAAGGCATACATTTTCCTTGAGGCCCTTACTGCCACAACCCGCGACCCGATTGAACTCCGCTCACAGCTACTCAACATTCTTCTGGCCGGCCGTGATACCACTGCTTCCCTCCTTAGCTGGACTGTTCTCCTGCTCGCTCGTAACCCTGAAATCTTCACCAAGCTCCGCGAAGTCATCCTCGAGACTTTCGGTACATACTCGAACCCCCAGAACATCACCTTCACTGCCCTCAAGTCCTGCCAGTACCTCCAGTACTGCATGAACGAGGCTCTTCGTCTTTTCCCTGTCGTTCCTTTCAACCGTCGCACTGCTACCAAGGACACTACTCTTCCCACTGGCGGTGGCCCTGATGGCACGTCTCCTGTCTACATCCGCAAGGGTCAGCCTGTCGCGTACAGCACTTTCATCATGCACCGTCGCAAGGATATCTGGGGTCCTGATGCGGAAGAGTTCAAGCCTGAGCGCTGGGCTAGCCGCAAGGCTGGCTGGGAGTACGTTCCCTTTAACGGTGGTCCTCGTATCTGCATCGGCCAGCAGTTTGCTCTCACTGAGGCTGGATACGTCTTGGTTCGTCTGCTACAGCGCTTCGATCAGATTCATGATGTCAATGCAGACCAGCCAATCCGCTATGGCTTGAATTTGACCCTGTGCCCGGCAGATCTCTTGACTGTCCGCATGCACGAAGATGAGAATGCTTGAAATGACTTCTTATGCGGAGGTGATGGGAGGTATTTTCCGTAATAATTTTTGGCGCGACACACGCATATCAGTTGGCCTGCATATTCTTTTCTCTTCATTGGCGCTAGAGTACTGAAGTGCTCGGAGCCACTTTGTATTCTGCCATTTGCCTTTTTCTCATTCAAGCACTCGCGTGCGTGTACATTGGTGTAGTTATGTTACGACGATTACGAATTACTAGTACTCAAAAATGGAACTACAAATACTTGTTATTCTGAACATCATCCAATTTCAAGGCTTCCTCGACTTTCCTAGCATACACTGCAGTCAAGACCCTGTATCGCCTCAGCGACAGCGGTATAAGCCGGATGTCTAGTTAAATCCGAGTAATAAAGATCCGGATCTCCTTCTCCATCGTAGTCCGCAGGTTGGATCCAGCTGTACTTATCATCGAAGTCCCACACTGTCATGCCTGTGCAATCCTCAGTGTTCATACAAGCCGAGATGGTATCATAGTAAATTTGAGCCTGCGTAGCCAAAGCATCCGTGGTGCACGGAACAGCAGTACAAGGTACATCCAGCTCTGTGATATGCACCTGCAGTCCCAATGCCGTAAACGATGCCATGGCTTCCTCCTGCTGCGCTTGAGAAGCTCCCCAAGAGACACTGTAGTGGGACTCGAAGCCAATGCCATCAATATGAGCACCATCCCAGCCTTGGATTTCTTGGACAAGTGCGATTGCCGCAGTATTCTTCGTGCCTGCCCACTCGATGCTGTAATCGTTGTAGAAGAGTTTGATATCTTCTCCGAGTGACTGTACTGCTTCATAGGCATATTGGAACGCTAGTGGAACGTATGCAGATCCGATAATTTCAGAGAAAACTACGTCAGTTCGTCAGTCTGAGTCTTTTAGTTATTTTTCAAGCAACATGAGACTGTAAACTTACCGTTGGAAGTCAATCCCCCATCACTATCAAGTGCCTCATTCACAACATCCCACGACCAACATCCACTCCCATAGTACTCAATCTCAGTCTTGATGTGAGTCTCCATGGCTGCTAGAAGCGTTTCATTTGTCCAGCTCCCATCAGTCACCCAGCTTGGCAGTTCGGATGACCATACAAGGTTATGACACCGGACCTTCTTCCCTGTCGCCTCCGCCAGTGCGATAGTTTCCTCGCCCTCACTAAAGGTGAACACGTTTTGGGTAGGTTCAGTGAACTCCCATTTCATGGTGTTTCCAGGTGTAACTTGTCCGAAAATATTGGTGTCGTTGAAAACAGTCATATAGTCTACATCATCCGGCTCGGCCGTTGTCGTGTCCATAGCCGTACCGAACCATAGTTTACCGGCAGCTTGAGCGAGACTGTTGAGGTATGGGGCTGAAGTGTCTTGACGACGTTGGTTTCGGTGCAGATCTTTAGCGGGGAGGGCATGGACTGACGTTGTTGCCGCCAGAACAGCCAGGAGGCTCCTTTCAAGTGTTCTCATGATGGTGAGTCTCAGTCAGTAGATCTGGATAGACACACTCTGAGGTTGTTGGCCTTTTCCATCCTGCATTACAGTGAATAAACACGTTTATTTATAGTCTTTTCCAATCTGCAGGTAAACATTCCTTCATCTTACTAGTGCCCATTTTTGGAACTCGGCGCAAGGTCCGCAACAAGATGTGTATGGAGTTAAGTCCGTGTGGAGTCTCTGACATCAAATGCTTCAGCATGAAAGCCTCGGTCGACCGGCACAAAGTCTCAAACAACCATCAAGTTCTCTCATAGCCGGTCGGAAAATCTCCTTGCCAAAATAAGATCCTGCTTGTTCAAATGTTGGCATCCAGGGGTAAATGCACGATAAATTATGCCTAAACCCCCAGATTCAGTGTTTGTTCGAGGCAGTATCATGTCAAATCAACTACCGAGATATGCAGGAGCTGAAGAGTCCCACCTTTAAAGCGGGGAATTTGCCTAAATGGCTTCTTCAAGCATTCCTCTTATGTCCGTGGCGCCGTTGGCATGAAACAAGCTTCCGTCTTGGCTTGAAATGTGATGAACTGTCATATTAATTTAACCTGAATCCTTGTTCTTCATATTTAGGCAAAAGAAACTGAAGAATTGGATAAATTCCCCGCACAATAATACATCCTAGTAAACATTGCATTGACAAATGGCATTTGACCCCAGTTAAGCGTAGTGGTTTGCCACCTTCAACCCCTTAAACTCGAACGATGTGTTCTCCCGTCGATCAATCACAGTCTTGTGGTGTACATCTCGAACCCGAGCACGAACATACTCGGTTCCCGTTGCGACGGGCTTACTTGTATCTTTATCATCATCGCTAAGCAGACCAAGGCGATCGAGGAGAGGTGAGGGAACGGTTCTCATGACTGTATGATCACCGGGTCGAGCGAAGTAAAGGAGACCAAGACGGGGAATGTCGATTTGATCCTTTGGTGGTGTGACCACTCGATGGATTGTAGACTTGAGGAAACCTGCACATGTATCTCTTAGCAAGATGCTATAATTATCCCACTGGGATATTCTGAAGTACTCACCATTGGTCAAAAAGGATAATGTATCTGCAACATTGCAGGTAATTCCACCCTCGACGGGCTTGACCCACTTCCACTCGCCTTCTGGTGTCCTAATCTGTAGCCCAGCAACATGTTGTGAGAATAGCAAGGTCAGACTACCGAAGTCTGTGTGTCCACCCTTTGTATAGCCCTGCGCCTTGTCCCATTCCTCTTGTGTTCGAAGATTGTAAATCATGTATCGCAGATGGTCATCGGAGAGTTTGTCATAGGCATGCGCTTGTGATAGGAAGTCCTCTGGCAGCTCCAGAATAATCGACATCAAGACAAATAGCTTGTTCACAACTTTGTCATACAGTTCACGGTGGAAAGTCGCGATCTCATCCCAGTTCTGACTAACGATCCTGTGTCTGGGAACATCCTCCCACTCGGGGATGGCTTTGGGGATGTTAAGCTGGATGAGTTAGCTAAGGATATTTTGCTCCAACAATTCTGAATCACTCGTACCATTTCCACATTATCCTTGACACCGGTATCTCCAACCCATCTCGAGTTCTCCCGGTATCCAAAGTACTCGCCATCAGCGAAGTTGCAAGGGAACCTTTGCTTTTCTTCGAGTGGCTCCTTGAAAAAGGCGTTACCAATACTGAACTGGCGTAGAACGCGTTCGTCTTCGATTCCGTGTCCAACAACAACCCAAAAACCAACACGGGTGACGGCATCATATAACTGTTTCGCGAGTGCCTCTTTTCCGCCGGGTTGGTCAAAGCGGGATAGATCGATTTCTACCAATGGAGCCCAGTCAAGCTGTTCTGCAGTGGGTGTGGGGCGAGCCCATGATTTAATTGGGACTGCCTGTGAGAGGACCTGTTCTTCAATCGCGGATGGTGCCATTTTTCAAGTGGTAAGTCAGTCAATGGGATGCCAAACTACCAAGTCTCATCTGATAGTGATGGGGCAAACACGGGCTTATATGTCCCAGTATTTCCGATTTGCATATTTTTGTTTCTTACTTTTTTATGCTCATTTTCTCCAATTTTACACAAGCGCCAGTCGCTGCGGGGTTCTCGGATAGTATCATCGCTTCCCCGGATTGCGTTCCATCTTCGGCATTGTGCCGATGCGCAAATTGCGCCAGATCGATCAAACCTCCTCATTTCAATACCATTTCTATTGCTTTCACTCCTTCTGGGCATATTTCGGTGGATTTATGTGGACCGAAGACATTAAAATATCCCACCAGATGATTTTGGGCGCAAAACAAGCACGGCGGTTGGTTAAACCAGGATTTACGCGTTGTGGACCTATCAGAACATCAAGATTTTTATCTTCTGCGATGTGGAAACTGTCCGAGAAAGAAAGTCTAATTCAATCTGCACTTTGATACTTCAATCTTGAGGAGCTGTACATTCAAGTTTGAAAGGAGACATATTCGCACCTGGATGTCGTGATTTAAGCCATCATGATACAAGCCGATCCTGGCTTCATCGCCATTGCTCCTGGCATTTGTATAAGAGGTAAGATGAGGTGAAATATTTCAAGATAAAAGCATGCATCTTACACCTAGATCCCACGTTATCCCTATTATGACAAAATATTCAATATCATGATGCCTGAAAAAGATCATTCCGACGAGATAATCACCACACAAGTGTCCCCAACACCATCGAATAAGACCATCCAGCACAATCATGAAGATACCGACTACGCCATCCTAGAAAGACGAGTATTGCGAAAAGTCGACTTCTGGCTCGTGGGATTCTATTCACTTGTATACATTTTTCGAGTCATCGATTCCAACAACTACGCCAATGCCGCTATCATCAACCTCGAATCCGGCACCGGCATCAAGAAAGAGCTTCATCTGGACGCGTCTCAATGGTCATGGTCTCAGTCAATTTTCTCATACAGTTACCTCATCTTTGAGCCAAGCAATACTCTCCTTCTCAAATACTTCAAGCCATCAAGATGGATGTTCGTTCTGATCTTGGCTTGGGGTATCTGTGCATGCTCAGCTGGCGCTGCACAGAACTTTTCAGGGATGATGTGTGTGCGATTTGCGATCGGAATGGCTGAAGCTGGATTTTATCCTGCTGTCCTCTATCATATGGCATTCTGGTATAAGACCTCAGAGATGCCATGGAGAGTGGCTTTATTTTATTCTCTGGGTCAAGTATCCGGTGCATTGAGTGGACTGCTAGCATATGCGATTAGTTTTATGGATGGGATTGGTGGTCTTTCGGGTTGGAGATGGCTTTTCATCCTGGAAGGTCTTCCTGCAATTGTTCTATCTGGTGTCGCGTTGTTTGGTCTTCCGGACTACCCTGAAACAGCGCGCATGCTGACCGAGGAGGAGAGACTATTTTGGAAGAATCGTCTATCCACCAAGGCACCATCTGGGGAAGGAGAAAGCTGGAATTGGGATAGTATCAAATCTCTCTTCTCTGCACTCTCTACTTATACATTTTCTCTTTACTGGATTGGTCATGGAATCGGTGGATTTGGTGTGACTTATGCCTTGCCTACTGTCATCTATGATCTTGGGTTTACATCGACAGCTTCAGCCCAGCTGATGAATATTGTGAGTCAAGCTCTGACACCGTGGATTCGAGAAACGAATACTGATGATTCTGTGATAGCCTCCATACGTCGCCTGTTTTTTCTTTCTCAATACAATGGGATATTTACTGCATAAGAAATTGATTCGACCTTGGACTACTGCAGTTGCGAGTAAGTTTGATCCTCAAGATCTCTATACCATTTACTAGTAATTTAAACTAATGCCAAACAGTTGAATCTACAACCATCATCTGCTACATAATTCTTATCACCGTCCCAAGCTCAATTGTCAAGTATATTGCACTGGTTGTAGCAACCGCCTGTGCAGGCTCGGCATACCCCGTCATCTGGCCAGAGCGTATTCGTGCGCTCGACGGCACAAGCGCCACGGGAGTTGGTATTGGCCTAACAAACGCGATGGCACAATTTAGTGGCATCTGTGGACCTTTCATATACAGTTCTGTATTTGGTCCTACGTACCGGGTGTCATACGTTATCTGCCTCTGTTTTCTTTGTGTTGCTATATCGGGTGTTCTGGCCTCGTGGTGGCTTGTTTGGCAGGGTGATCAAAAGAGAGGCGTCGAGTCTCCTGATGATATGCCAAATGATTCATGATGTATGATTTAGGTATCTGGTAGAATGATACTGTGAAATAAAGGACTGCTATGGGACTCGGGGTGTAGAACTGAGGGAAATCCCGCTAAGGACTCGCTTAAGACTAATAAATTGTGACACTAGTTGCATCTAATATAACCTTGGAATTGAATTCTTCTCTCAAAATTATCACGGCCAAAATTCATGATTGATGCCTATCAGTGTGTTCGATGTGAACGCCTCGCGCTACTTCTCAGTGGCCACAAATTGCAGGGATTCAGGAGTCCGAGATTATCTTTGCTTATTTTCAAATGTTTTTAGCTTGCAATGTCCTCATTCATGTGGATCCTGACTTACCAAATGTGGGTCTATACTGTGGATGATTTACAAAAGAGCGATATCCTATTCGTTGATACAAAATGAGTGGGTCGCATCTATACCGATGTGGCGTAACTGGCAATGCAGGACACCGGTAATGCTGGGAGACATAACATAGATACTAGTAGTATGTAGGTTACATCTGTTAGGGTGTCTAGTCAAGAGCTTGATCCCTGTATTGGTGGTTTCTTTTTTCAAAAAAAAAAATCTATATTGCATTGGCCAGCTGATCTCATTGTGGTTAAGATGAAACCCTAGGTGTATCACAATCAAAGGCTGCGCATATTACAGAAGTGACTGCTACTAGGAGCTTTTGGGTCTACCTTAGTAATTTCACGCTGCATCGCATCATATATGGTACATCTTATTCAATGTTTCAAGTACATTTTGAATGACTCGGACTCGGAGTTAATTGCCTAGGTGGTGATCTTGTTAGCCAACAACTGTTTCTTTCAGGCTCAAGTGATATTTGGTAGTGTCCCCTTTCATCTTGTATTAGATGAATAGTATCATATCCACATGTGCATCTAAAAAGCTTGATTTGCGGCATGATGCTAGTGAATCATGATGCACGGAGCACAGTGGCTGTACCATGTATGTAGCTGTGGGGATTGGGATACGAGTAGCAATAGCTTTAGATGTACTACGATAGATCAATGCTAGATAAAGTTTGAAACTCATAGTGAAATTTGATTCAAATATTCAGTTTTCACGGAAGTAATACTTTAATGGGGCCTTTTCGAAGCCTCATCATGTTTTCACGGATTTATGGGCGATCAAAATGTGAAAATAATATAAAGCATAGACATCTAAGTAGACATCTCGCTAGAAAAGAATGTTAAAATATACAAAAAAGGACAAGCCTTTGAAAGAAAATGATCCCCGAACCAAAAATAGCTTCCCCTTTTAATATCCCTTTGCAGAACTGCCTTTACTTAAACACACTGGTAGTAGTAAGGGTTCTGGTCCTTGCAGGTGTAGGGAGACTCGCAAACAGTACCACCAGTCCAGTTAATACCACCGCACTGGTAGTAGTGGGCAACAAGTTCACCAGTTGCCGAGGCCGAGGCAGCAGTAGAGGATGTCTGGGCAGCGGAGGGGGCAATGGCAAAGGTAGTAGAGGTAGGCTCAGGAACGTAGACGGAGATGGAGACCAATGAGGTGGTGGTCTCAGACTCAGGGGCAACAGTGGCGACGGGAGCAGCAGTGGAAGAGGTGACAGAGTCAACGGAGGGGCTAGGAACCTCAACCTGGCTGTTGGGAGTGGTAGTGGGCTCAACGGCGTCAGCGGTAGTAGTGGTCTTCTCAGCAGCGGCAGAGGTAGTTGTCTCAGCAACAGCAACGGCGGTGGTCTTTGAGGCAGCTGCGGCAGTGGTAGTGGAGGTAGAGCTGGAAGAGGAGCTGGAAGAGGAGCTAGAAGAAGAGCTGGAGACGAAGTACTTCTCCAGAATGGGGAGGTAGGTCGAGTAGGCTGGGCCATCAGTTGGCTCCAAGCTGTACATGTAGGTTCCCCACCAGGGACCAGCAGACCACCACTCGGCACCCATCCAGACATCACTGTTCTCGCTCATGTAGCTAAGCATACCCTCGACGGCGGTCTCACAGACGGAGTTAACACCACCGGCGAACTCGCCGATGAAACCCTTCTTGTTGTTGTCCTTGAGCCATTGAGTGGCCGACTCCAGACGTTCCTGTCCAATGGTGCTGCTGACACAGGTCTCGGATGTACCGGAGCTGTCGGAGTCCAAGTACTGGTGCATCTCGTAGATGATCTTGTCCTCGGTATCGGTCAGGTTGGACATGTTGTCGTTGTAGGTGGTCCATGACCAGGCACCGGTGTAAGCGTTACCCTCAGCGAAGATGTACTGGGTAGTGGCGCCGGCGGCACGGATGGCGTCAATAGCGGCCTGGTTCAGCTCCAGAACCAGAGACTGTTCCATGTCGTGGTACTCGTTGTCTGAGGGGGATTCATTAGCCTCAGACTGGAAGGTCATCTCATCTGTTAGCCTTACTTGTATCAAAGATCACGAGATCGTTGTCGGCAAACTCAGTGGCCACGGTCTTCCAGAAGGTACCGAAGTCGGAAGTGGAGGTGATGATATCGCCGTTGCTGTAAACAGTCAGCACTACTATCTCATAGAAATAAGCTCCGTCCAATAATCTGCTCACAATCTTCCGTAGTTGTGGGGATCGAGAACAGCATAAGCGCCGCTGTTTGTGATGAACTCGACAGTCTGTTCCCAAAATCAGTTAGCCATGAACGAATCATATAGCAGGCCAGTCAACTACTCACGGTCTTAAGATCATCAAAGTAGGTAGTAGCCAGCGAGCCGGTCATGCCGTCAGGTGTCAAACGCTCCATCAAGAAGGGGACACGGAAGATGTTCATGCCAGCATCGCGCAGGACCTGAATCTTGGAGGTAGTGGGCCAGGTGTAGTCGGTACCCAGAGTTCCGGGGATGTTACTACCGAATTCTGCACCAGACTCGTTACAACCGACCCCTATAGATTGTCAGCGAATTGCTCTCGAGGCACATGGCCTGGTCGATCATCAACGTACAGGTGAAGCCAGAGGAGCGCTTCTTCATGGCACTCCGCTTAGGAATAACATCGCGTCCACGGGGGTAGGCTGAGGCCAATCCAGCGGCACTAGCAGCCAGAATCAAGTTGCTAAGTCTCATTTTGGTTGGAGAAAATAACGGAGAGAATGACTATCGAGCTTGTCGAATGAAAGAATGATGCACAGGGCGAAAAGAATGAAAAGCTCAAGAAACCAGTCTTGATGCTTGAATAGGTAGCAAAGAATGAATGAAAGATGAAACGAAAGTTGAAAGCATAAAATGTGGCAGGGTTCATATTATATAGGAATGGCTAGCCTCGACTAGTAACCGATCGCAAGGGGTCATCAGTTCGGCTAGGCATCACAGCATCTGATACACGGTGTGGATTCGGCGTTCGAGGCCATTCTTCGGGCAGATTCACCGATCAATCCACGCACTCGTCACGGTAAAAGCTCCGACGGGTGTTGACCCTGTACATCCGAGTCGACAAGTTCCTGGTATATATGTGGAGCAATTGATCCATCCAATATCCGAATAAGATGATGGCTTGGATTAGAGGAGAGCCACAGGGGCCAGTACGAATAGAATGAAATAACTTGACCATGCCAACAGGGAGAAGGTAGCAGTTTGGCATATTAACTTGGATCCAGAGTGGAGTGGGGTTGGACGTTGGGGTCCACAGGGGTCCAGGGACATTTCGATTAATTCGCACGGCGCTAGAAGGTGAGGATTGTATAGGTGGAAATTCTGGAAAAATCAGCAGAGTAAATTAGTCTTGGAAATCAGGGCAAAAAGGTGGACTGAGCCATTCCGAGTTGGGAGTGTGGCCGAAAGGAAAAGCGCCGAGTAGATGAACGGCGTATCAAGATGAAACACAACCGAGCTAGAGGCGGATCCTTAAGCTTGACTTTATCCGTCAACACTTCCATAAAGGAGATTGAAGAAATATCTGGTTTGAATATGATATTAGTAGGCCCCAATCTTCTCTGAAAAAAAAATAAAGTAATTTAAAATCGAGAGAAAGGGTGAAAAGTTCAAGTATCTTCAATTGCATGATGCCACCAGGGGCAGTGTCATCAAATCATAACACATTAATTCTAGGCACGATGTATCATAAGTCACTTGCGGACAAGACTCATATCATTGTTCGATATTAAATTCAAACGACCGATCGCCTTTCCCGATGGGTACAGCATTGACATCACTGTCGTAGAGTGTTCGCTCAAAGTACCTCACTCTCCCATCATGAGTGGCCAACAACACTGTTTGTTTCTGCGTTCCATAAGGACCACTGGTATAATCTGGTCCCACGCCCCCATTTGTCGGGGCTTGATTGGCTTCATCTTCGACCCTTGCCGCCGCAGTCTCTTCCACTTTGCGATTGATGTCTTCTTTTGTCCCAATGATAGGGACAAATATGCTCTTGCGTAGGTGCTTGATGTAAGTGTCAATATCATGATTTTCCTCCTCGGGAAGTCGAGGCAAAGTATCGGTGCAGAGCACCTGAAGCAGACGCTGAATCAATGTGTCCTCATCCTCTTGCGCCTGGACATGAGCTTCGATCGCTGATTCCATAAGTTTCTCCCCATCTAGAATCTTCGGCCACGTTCGATCGTCCACTGTCGTGTTGCTCAACCCTCGGTTCTGATCTTTCTCCGCAGCAACCCAAGTAATCTGGTCCATGTCCGATGAGCGGTTGGAAACAATGGCGAGTGGCTCGTTGATGTAGCCACACACTAAACTAAAGCCGCCGACCTGTTTGGCCTCCTCGCTCGCGACCATGGACTGCACAAAACTATGGGTGCTTCCCCGATCCCCGGGTGGACTCGTCAACCAGCTGTTCACAATCAAGCCTCGACTGTATTGGCCGATGGCCTGGTAAGCCTTATCTTCTCTGTAATTGGTGAGTACGGCCAGTTTTCCCTGCTTTGTGACGCCCATCCAAGTTCCGTGAGTAGACCGGGCTAGGTCGCGTGAGCCGAGGACATGCGAGCTTGGCTCCGGCCACCAGTCTGGGTCTGACGTTGGGCGATGAAGGAACTCCTAAAACGATGTCAGTGGTGATTTCCGAGAGAGAAACCGAGTATCCAATTCTCACTCACATCTCTGTTATTGATGACGATCAACGAATAGGCAGGGTGGGCGGTCGAGATCAAAGCGATGCACATCTTGAAGTTACCGAGGCGGAGTAGCTGTGGATGCGGGGGTTGGAGAGACGCGGTTGAAGGTGCAGGGTGCAGGATACGCAGCTGTCACAGGTCGTAGAGCAACAAGATGCGGGTGGAAGAGAGCAATGATATTCCAGAGAAGTGTTGTGGAGGAGAAGTGAGGACTCCCTATTCGGCCGTCATACAAGAAACCTGGACATCGGGTGACTGCGCCGATCCCGATCTCCACAATTTGGAGATCTAGCTTAAGAGCTTTGAAACTTGAGTAGAATTGAGAACAAAGTAATTAAAATATGACAATCTTGGATGACTTGTTTCAGGTACACGTAATTAAAGTCTGATATCTCAGATATGTGAAAGAAGTATGTATTGCCCGTGACGTCAGGACGAACCGTTGACTTTTTCAGCCGTTGCGGGTCTAATGCTTCAGCTGATATGGATGCCTACATTGTGGACACTGGGAGTGGAACACTTTCTATTTTTTCTTTTTCTCTCCTTTACAACATACCCTTCATTTACGTCGATTGATCCCTCAAGGTTTGGGATTTCTCTATTCAACAACCACCTCCTTTGCTTGTATCAAGCCCTTAAGCCCTTCGACTTGGGGTTGGAGGGGAAGCTGCCGTGGATCATCTTGCCCCTCGTGACTTGTGTTCTTGAACTTCAACAACCATGTTTGGCATTTTTGCGGACTTATTGTCGTGAGTCTTGATCAAGGCTGACTATGGGCAATGCAAAGAAATGCCATACTGATATCCCGATAGCTCCGTCATCACTATCCTCTTCCCCGTCTTCGCATCTTACAAGGCTCTCCGCTCCTCCGATCCTTCACAACTCGCACCATGGCTGATGTACTGGGTGGTTCTCTCGGTGATTCTGCTGGCAGAGTCATGGACTGTGTTTATTATCGGCTGGTATGGTGTGAATCTCCAAATTATCCGAGGATTTATTCGCTGACCAAAACCCCCAGGTTTCCATTCTATAGTTGGATTCGCCTGTTCTTTATGTGCTATCTCGTTCTCCCGCAGACTCAGGGTGCTCGACTCCTTTACCAGGATTACGTCGATCCTTTCCTGACCCACCACGAGCGCGAAATTGAAGACATCATCGGTCGCTCCCACGAACGGGCCAAGGCACTTGGGCTACAATATTTCTACCAGGCTGTGGATCTGATTCGGACCAAGGTTCTCGGGCTTCCTCCCCAGCAAGAGACCCCGCCACCCCCTTCGGGACCCGCATCTTACGCTCAGTCTTTGTTGTCGCGGTTTAACATCCCGACCGCCGCGGCCGCCTCCAACCCGGGTGATTGGTATTCTGCTCTGAGCTCAGCGCTCGGTTCAGTCACCTCTCCCGGGAAGCCGCGTGAAGTGCACGAGGAGGAGTTATCGGCCAGCGGGACCCTTCTCCAACAACAAATCCAATCCATGACTGGAGCGGACAAGGCTCGATTCATCTCCCATCAACGGGAGGTACTGGATTACTTGCGATCGACTCTCATGAGGGAAGAGCAAGCAATCCACCGTGACCGTGAGAACGACACGGATGATCTCGCATATGGAGCCCCGTTGCGCAAAAACAAGAGTGACAACTCCTTTGATGTAGTTGATGATGAAGATCTCGGGTCACGTGGGCCGCGTACAAGTGGGAAATGGAGCTCAGGATGGTTAGGAGGCGATCATGATTCTTCGGGTTCTTCGGATTATGCATCTCGGACTACGGGATATGACCGATATAACTGAAGAGTGAGCCAAGCATAGAAAGGGGGGTTTTGTTCAAGCTTGTCTTGATTCTATTTTTTTATTTTTTTATTTTTCTTCCTGTTCTTGCTAAGACTGGGTTATGTATCACTTGGGGTTGTTTGCTTATTTCTATAAGACTTGGAATAAAAAGCTGAGGCTCCTGATCACCTCACCCCGATGCAATTCCTATTTCCTCCGTAACTACACTAGTCTGTATTGACTAATGTAACAGCCGAGGATGAGCCGAATCAATCCGCAACATATGACCAGTACTCTGTACTATGGACAGTACCAAGTAAATGCTGCAAGGCCTCGGAGTCGATCCTAGGAATGCGACCCCTTTGATATCCCTATCCGCTATGACCCAGGTTAGTTATACTGTAGTAGGTATGACTCAAAAGATGACACGAGACTAGTAACTAGTAGTAATCACTAGTAAGTTAGTCACAATATTAAGAGTATAATAGGTAGTAATTATAGTATCTAATCATAGGTACTGCATAGTAATCATAGTAGATGTATGTATTCCGATGCCGAAACGGGAAAGTGGCAACTCATAGTAATGATGCAGATTGTCTGTTACTATAAGATCCAAGGTCCTATTCATATCTATAGTTAATATGATACACTTGATAGCTGTCATAAATCCATGTAGTTCAATGAATCCATTGATTAACTGTAAACATTTGGAATAATCTATAGCCTATATAGCCCTGCAGAGTACACCGATGTCATGGTGGCGGTAGATCCCATACAACTTGAACTTGACCGATTTGAACATCTTTCCCTTTTTTTTTTATTTTCTCCCTATCCATCTCTCTGGATTCTTTTGAGATCCCAGATTCCTTTAACTCATCCTACGAGAGGAAGTTGAGTTGTAAACTGTGAGTTGATCTCTTTCCCGCATATTTTTTTTTTCCCACCGAAACAACTTTTTTCCTGGATTTTTTTCTCCTTCCCACACACAACCGTCGTGTTGAACCTCCCACCCCCATCTTTTTCCCTTGTGGACCACACGCTGCTTTTTTGTTTTTAAAAGCTGCGTTTTTTTTTTTTTTAGTGGTCGTCATTTCATTTAGTTGATTTGACCCTTTCTTTTTTTCTATTCCTAAAAAGAAAAGAAAAAAAAAATTCTAACCTCATCTCCCCCTCTCCCGGTGTGCAGATTGCCTGGTTTGAATGTGGCCTTAAATCGCTTCTTTCATACCTTGATAATACCTCGCGTCTCTCTCTCGAGTTCTCCTCCCCCCGATTACGACTTGTCGCGCGTTTGACGTGAACACCAACCTGTCTAATGAGCTCGAACCTTTCTCAGTCGGGCGTTCAACAAGGACAGAGCACCGCTTCTACTTCCCCTCAGCCCGCCGCATCTACCCCCCTGGCTGCGACTGCTTCGGCGCCAGTCAGATCCTACGCCAACGCTACGAAGAAGTCCGCGACGGACTCCTCCACTGCTCCCGTCACCGTGGGTGGCTCGGCGCAACATGGGAAGTCGACTTCCATCTCTCCAGTGAACGGCAAACCCATGCAAAACCAATCGTCTCAGCAGGCCGCCTCTCCGGGTGTGACCATCGTCAATGGCGCCCCGACTGCTCCTGCTGCTTCACAGGGTGATCACTCCCGCAAGCCTTCTGTGACCATCACATCGGCTGGCACTTCTGGATACATGCCCAACGGAGGCCCTGCGAACCGTCCCAACAGTCTTCAGTTTGGTTTCGCCAATCAACAGAGCTCTCCTAACATGGGCAATCCTGCTGTTCTGGCTTCCAACCAGTCTCAGTCTGGCCTGGGTGCCCCTTCTCCCAACCCACGTGTGACCTCTCCCCAAACTTCGCCTTCTCCCATCCCACAGCCCGCTTCCAGTGGTGGTCGTCCTCCACCATCCACTTACCAGGCACAGGGAAACGTTCCTAACTTTGGAAGCTTTGGTGAGACTGGTGATAACAACGTAAGTTATGCGTTTTCTCCCATCTCTTTGTTTTATTCTATTCTTTTTTATTCTTTCGCTTTTTCATTCGATTGGTATTGTTGTCATTGTTTTTTTTTTCTTCCCCTCGGAGTGCGGAAAGAAGGGGAGAAAAGACAAAGAAGCACAACTTCCAAATTTTTTGATCCTATTTTTTTTTTACCCATCACGCATGCGCCTTGATCGCGAATTATTGAGCTTTCGCCTGCTTTCTCAGGTCTCGACAGTTTTGCTCACATAGTTGCGCCCAACTCTATAGGCTCCTCTTGGCCCCGGTCAGCAGCAACACTTGCGCCGTGAATCCTCTCAGTCCACCCATAGCGATATGAGCAACCACATGGGTAATGGTCCTGGTCGTGGTGGCTACCCTCACCAGGGTGGTCGTGGTCGCGGATACTCTCAGAGTGGTAGCTACCAGGGTCAAATGCCCTACTCGCCGGGCACTAACTTCCGTCAGACTCCCAACCAGCCTCGCGGTGGCCCTAACATGGGTCCTCAGTTCCACGGCCCTAACCAGGGTCGTCCTCTGAACCCACCTTTCCCCAACTCACCACACCAAGCAAACCGTAGCCCAGCTCTGGCTAGCGCCCACCCGACTACTCCTCAGATGAACCCGGTTCCAATGGCCCATCCTTCGATGCCTCCCCAGCCCTATGGATATGGACACAACATGGGCCCCCAAACTGTGAGATACCCATCCTCTGCACATCATTCCTCTCAAACTATGAGGCCCGCCCGACGTGGCTCTCATAATAACAGCAGGCCTGGCTATCATAATAAACCAAAAGGGATGAAGCGAGAGCCTATGCTACCCTTTCCCTTCCCAAAGAATGGCGCTCCCCCAAATTATAGCGCTCCCCCTCACATGCACATCCCAAACAGCATGCCATTCCCAAATCATCTGGATCTTGCGCCAGAGAGTGGCCAATTTGAACAATATCTAACAATGGTCAAAAACCCACAGGGCTACGCTCCGTACGATCCCAGCTATGCTTACTATCAACCCCCTTATGGTATGCAAGGAATACAATACATCACTCCTCCGTCGCCGCAACCCCGTCCTGGAATGCCGTACAACCCTCAGGCTGCTGGCTTCATGCAGGGTCAATACCCTTCTCAGGCTCCACCACAGGCTACCCCTCTTTCTCGCACGTCTTCCCAAGTCTCTACTGACCGTCCAGGCTCGAGCCTCGGCCAAGGCCCTGCCCCCACTGGTGCTCCAGCTCCAGGTCACATCCACTCTGGCAGCCGCTCGTCTAACAGCCCCGCGCCTGCCAAGTCCACCTTCGTCATCCCCGCAAAGAAAAGCCCTATTGTCATCAAGGACCCCAGCGGTGCTGTGAAGAACTTCTCCACCGCCTCTCCCGCCCGCGCTACTCCCTCTCCCGTCAAGATCGCGACTCCCACATCTACCCCTCCTCCACGAACCGCCAGCGCCAGCGACCACGCCCGCACTGACAGCAAGGCCACTGCCGCCAAGACTGACGAGGAGAAGAAGCAGGAGTTGAAGGAAGCCGTTCGTCAGAAGATTCAGGAAGACGAGGCCGCTCAAAAGCTGGCTGCCGAGGAGGCTGCTCGTAAGAGTGCTGAGGATGCTAAGAAGAAGGATGCCGAAGCTGAAGCTGCCGCTGCCGCTGCCAAGGATGCGGAGGAGAAGGCTGCTGCCGCCGCTGCCGCCGCTGCTGCTACTCCTGCTGTTGAGGAGCCCAAGAAGGAGTCTGCTCCCGCCCCTCCTGCGGATGATGATGAGATCGACTTTGACGCCATTGAGCGTGAGATGGCCGAGATTGAGGCTAAGGAACGCGCCGCCGAGGAAGATTACAACCGCAAGAAGCAAGAAAAGAAGGAGGCAGAGGAGCGCAAGGCTCGCGAAGAACGTGAGGCTTACGAGGCCAACATGAAGAAGGCCGAGGCCGAGGCTGAAGAGCGTGAGCTTGCTCGCGAGGCTGCCCGCGCCAAGGGTGAAGTTACCAACGAGGATGAGTCCAGCCGTAAGGAACGTGAAGATCTCTTTGCTTCTCTTAAGAAGGGTGGTTTCACCGCTACCGAGTCTTCTACCCCTGCTGCTAGCGGCGCCGCTACACCTGTCTCTTCTGACTTGTCTATGGGTCCCCCTGCTAAGCCTGCCAGTGCTATTGCCAAGAAGGCCGCTGGCTTGAAGCTGGATACTGTCAAGCCTACCGAGCCCGCACAGCCCAGCGCTGCTATGATGTCGCTGCAGAATGCCAAGTTCCTCGAGGATCTGGCCAAGGTCATTTACCCTTCCACTGTCACTGCTCCTAACGCTGCTCTGAACACCAGTGCTCCTACTGGTCGCCAGTTCCACTATGACCTTCCGTTCTTGCTTCAGTTCCAGGCCGTTTTCAAGGATAAGCCTTCCATCGACTGGGACAGCCGTATCCGCGCCACTCTGGGTGATCCAGAGTCGCGCGCTGGAACCCCTCGTACAGCTAGCCACACAGGCACTGGCCGATCCAACTCTCGCAACACCAGCGACCAAGGATTCCCTATGGGCACTTTCGGCGGTGGTCCCAACCGCAACAGCATGCCTGGCGCTATGGGCCGTGGAGGCTTTGGCGGATTCAGCTCTAGCCGCGGTCCCATGGGTGTTCCCTCGATGCTTCGCGGCAGCAACAACCCCATGGCTTCTCCTATCCGGGGTGGCTCCAAGGGTGGTAGCCGTGGTGGAGAAGGCAGCAAGCGTGGTGGTAACCGCGGTAGTGGCGGTGGTCGAAAGGAAGGCCAGAACGATGCTGCCATGCCGCTCACTGCTGGTATGAAGCTTGACGCTCTTCAGGTCTCTTCCACTGGTTGGAAGCCCCGCAGTATTGGCCAGCCTGCTGCTGCTGGTCCCGCTCCTGGAGGTGAGGGACTCTTGGCTCCTGATGTTGTTCAGCGTAAGGTCAAGGCTGCTCTCAACAAGATGACCCCTGAGAAGTTCGACCGTATCTCTGAGCAGATCCTGGATATTGCTTCACAGTCCAAGGATGAATCAGATGGTCGCACCCTCCGCCAAGTCATTCAGCTCACCTTCGAGAAGGCTACTGATGAGGCTCACTGGGCTCCTATGTACGCCAAGTTCTGTAAGGCTATGCTGGAGAGCATGAGCGCTGAGATTAAGGATGAGAACATTCGTGATAAGAACGGCAATGTTGTTGCTGGTGGTAACTTGTTCCGCAAGTACCTGCTCAACCGTTGTCAGGAGGAGTTCGAGCGTGGTTGGAAGGTCAACCTTCCTGAGAAGCCCGATGGTACCACTGAAGAGGCTCAGCTTATGAGTGACGAATACTAGTGAGTCTACATGTGCCCGTGATTTTTCGATGTATACCATTTTACTAACCCAAATTCTTTTAGCGTCGCTGCTGCTGCCAAGCGTCGTGGTCTTGGTCTCGTCAAGTTCATTGGTGAGCTTTACAAGTTGGGCATGTTGACTGAGCGTATTATGCACGAGTGTGTTAAGAAGCTCGTCGATTACGAGGGTATGCCTGATGAGGCTGAGGTCGAGAGTTTGACCAGCCTGTTGCGCACCATCGGTGCCAGCTTGGATGCATCTGAGCGTGGCCCTGCCATGATGGACGCCTACTTTGCTCGTATCAGCATGATGATCGAGACTCCCAACCTGCCCAGCCGTTTGCGCTTCATGTTGATGGTAAGGACTATCCGATGCGGTGACAGACATTACGAATCAAATTCAACTAACTCGTTTGTGATTTCTAGGATATCGTTGATCTGCGCTCTAAGCGCTGGCACTCCAAGGATGCTGACAAGGGTCCCAAGACCATTCAGCAGATCCGTGAGGAGGTACGTTCATACTAACCACGCTTTCTGTCCTATGAATTGTTTATTCTAACTTCTAATCAGGCTGCTCGCGCTCAACAAGAAGCCGAGATGGAGAAGGCTCGCCAACAAGCTAACCGTGGCGGTGGTGGTGGTCGTCCCCCCATGGGCCGTGGCGATGCTCGTAGCGGTGGCTACGGCGGCTACGGTAACCAGGCCCCTCCTCCCGACTACGCCTCCAGCAAGGTCGGCACTGACGACCTGCGTCGTCTGCGCACTACTCGTAACACCAACCAACCCATGTCATTCGGTCCCTCCAGCCTTCTTGGTTCCCGGAGCAGCAGCGGCCGTAAGAACCTGGGCCCCGGTGGCAGCTTGGTTCGTGGCAGTGATGATAGCGCTGCTAGCAGCCGTACTGGTACTCCTCCTGCCGGCAAGAAGGAGGACAAGGAGGCCGCCTCGTCGATCAATGCTTTCAGGTAAGAGCCCAACCTTCTACAGTGTGAAATTCCAACCCATTCTAACATTATTCATATAGTGCTCTCGCTGCTTTGGAAGACAAGGACAACATGGCCACTTCTCCCCCATCTACACACACCTCCCCGGTCCTCACCAAGTCGCAGCCCGCCACTTCTGAGCGCCGACCCTCAAAAACCCCATCCAAGGATGGCGAGAACGCAGCATAGATTCCTTAGGAGTAATGATCAACGTTTTCCATTTTTTCTTCTCTACTTGATTCCACAAAAGATTTCCCTTTTTTTTTCTGTTCCTTTCTTCTTTATCTCGATTCTTATTTCTCCTCAAACCTTCTTAGTTTATGTTTTCCCATATTTGCTCCTCATCACCTGCGCTTGTCTTTAAGTCTCTCAGTCTCACCCTTGCATGTTCCGACTGGGTCGGCTTTTTCTCCTTTTTCTTTTTTCAAAGGGACTACTTTTCAAACTCTTCATAGTGTACAATCTTCATATCCTTTACCCTTCTTCCTTGTCTTTTCTTCATCTGAGTTCTAGCTTTAATCGATCCGTGTTAGTGATGGGTTCGAAGATAATGTGAGTGTTAGTGCTAGTGGTAGTGTGGGAGAAAAAATAAGTTTCGGACTTTATTTGGTACTGAGTAATGGGAATTTATTAGTATATACTAGGTTCAAGTTGATTGTGATGCTAATGAGTAGAGCTATTATGATAGTAAATTGAGTAGTAGTGGTAGTGAGTGAGTTGACCATCTGGAGTAAAGAATATTGCATGTAGGAATGCGATGGATTCTTTCTCTCCCAAGATCATACCGAATCGTCTCAAGTTTCATTATCCGTCATGTCGAACATGAATCACATCTGCTTTTTCATCAATTGTTAGAATCATCGTGCAGTAGGTAAACTACCAGTAGTATACGTACTACTATATCAAACTATGTACTACGCTTACATTGAAGACTTCAAGCTCGGAGGCAAGTTGTCAAGAACCATATGATATGTATGCAGAGTCTACCTCGAGACTAAAACTGAAAAGAGAGGAATTGCACGCTGAAGGGGTATAAGCAAGCCAGGATAGAAATGCGCGAACCACATTGTACAAAATGCACAACGCACAGCGTTGCTTGAGAGTGGTGGATGGTACACGGAATGCTTCAGAAACAGGATGTAAATGATGATGCATGCTAAGTCATGAGCGTTTCGTTCAATGGTATCAGTCGTCAAGGACTTTCTTTTTCTGGGTCTTCGTCCTCGTCCTCGTCCTCGTCTTCGTCTTCGTTGTCTGCGGAGACTTCGATGACAGGGATTGAGACGTGGGGTGTGGAAGAATCTGATTCTTCAAATGTTGGTTTTGTTGTTGGGCTTGTTTCTTCCTCCTTTTCGTTTTCGGTGGAGGGATTTGTTTCATCTGGTGAGTCTTGGTCGGGGCTAGAGGCACCATCTCGAGGGTATGGTGATGAGGATCGTTTTGTCCCTTCGTTCACGACTACGCTCTCTTCTGAGCTAGCGGGACTTCCGTTGATTGGACTCTTCATTAACACTGAATCCAGGGAATATGGGACAGAAGGATTTTCAGGGTCCTTGTCACTGATGCTGCTGTGGTCAGACAGAGAACTGCGCGAGTGAGTACGAAACGTTGCAGGGATTCCGAGTGCCTCTGCAACCGCAGCAGCTTCTTCGTCGGGCAGTCTGGTTGCACTGCTTTCTGTACTCGAACTGGCGTCGAATATCCGAGTGCCTCGCTTTTCGCTGAGTTCCAGGATATGATTATAACTTTTGCGCGTAGGGTCTGCACGGCGCTTATTCTTTTTCTTCTCGCGCTTAGGTGATGGGCGCACAACGATGACGGGGATAGGCGATTTCTGAAGACAGTATTTGGAGACAGATCCGGGGAGTAAACTGTGAACACCTTTCAGGTTGCGACCACGGGTGCCCACAACCAGCATGGCAGGTTCATATATGCGGATCTGTATCACGATCAGTACTTTCTTCCCAAGAAACAGATCAACACTCCAAACATGGGCATAACTTACCATCCGTTGAATAATATCCTCCACTTTACCCACGGCCAACTCGAGAACCAAACTGATCGCCTTTTCATCTTGGCTATTCTTCTGAATGACCTGGTCGAACAGCCGTTTCGCCTCCTGTCGATATTTCCCTTCCTCAATCGCCGACCCGCTCGCCATGCGCGAATCTTTCTCGACGGCGCGCAAACAAACAATCTCATCCCCATCATCAACCAGTTCCTCGAGCATCCACTCAAGCGCAAACTCGGAATAATCATTTTGATCCGTACCACACAAGAAAGTCCTACTCCGCCGTGTACTCTGGTACCCCTTATGCTTGTAATTCAGGGTCAAAGAGAAATCCGCCGCATCGCGATTATCGAAAGTATCAAAGGATACACCACGTTCATATGTTCTATACCCAAATCAGCACATTAGCCCCTATCCAAAGTATCCACAATTGATTGACAGAGCCAAAACTCACTTCGGCGGCGGCGGAGAAGGTCCACGACTGACAGATAAAGTCCTCGATTCACCCTCTCTCTCCCTTTCCAGTTCTCTGCTGATCGTCCGATTCAACTCCGGGTTCTCATTCAGCGATCTGCGCTTGAAGCTCAAAGACCTTGACGGTAACTGCGCCTCTGCTGAACCCACGTTAAACTGAATGGATTTCCGGCGTGGACTGCGCGCTCGTGGTTGATTGCCGAATGAGATCCCTCCGGAGCTTGGTGTAGGACCCGATGACGTCTTGGATAAACTGGTTCTTGAGCCGGGGCGGTCATCGGAGTCAATGGAGGGTTTTGGGGATGGCGGTGCGGACATGGTTGATATGCCCGGGATTGAGGTAAATCTGATAGACGGGTTTGGAATCGGTCCGATAGAGCGAGGTCAGGTGCGGATAGTTCTGGGGAGAGAGGAAGTTCCAAGTTCCAGGTGAGCTCTGTTTGTTTGGGAGATTTAATGTGTAAGCTTTGTGTGGTGCCACTCCTTTAGTGGCTTTTTTTCAGGGTTGTGTTTCGGGACAGCTTGATGTTGTATGTAAAGACTGGTCGTGTGATGAGGTATGTCAGGCATTAATGTCAGGAGTTAACTCGTGCATCTTAGCCACGAGTTGGAGTAAGACAGATGAGCTTAGGATGGAAAGCATGGGGGCAGTGACGCTTGCAGCGAGGGGTTGGGGCTTGAAATAGTAGGCGGTGAGTACTTATCGATAGCATTTCTGCCTTAGGTGTCAAAGGTAAACATATCAATCTAAGGTTAAATTGACCAGTTGAGTTCATTGATCTAATCAATTGATCATAGATGCATGAACTGAAAATAGCTAGAATAGATGAGACATTGGATTAATCAATTTTGAGTCATGTTTGACTATTAACAACTTTTTAGTTTGAAACATAGTGAGCTGGGGACCTTGATTCGGATATTAGTCTGGTGACCCAGACCCATATTCAGGGAAGAGCTACTCCGTACAACTTAGTGCTCTCAAGTGCTGCATTCTGCACTGCACTCTGTAGCATAACGGGATAAAATGAGAACTTGAACAAGCACCGATTACGAAAAAGGAGAAAAGAACCAGGAATCCCTCTAGCAATAAACCCCGCCATACCCTCCATGGGGTAAACAACTCAGCTGAGAAAAAGAAAATTCCTGGAAGTAGCGGGTATTGCGGATATGTACAAAGTGTCCAGGTGATATGCAAAGTTCTCGAACCACATGCATGTGCATATACACCGACATCTCAAGTACTGTGATCCAACTCTGCAGAAATGTAATTTCCCCCCAGCTGCAGTGGCAAAGATGGGCCACGGGATTACGTTGAGTACACACAAATGCAAGATAACAGCCCTAACATCGAGATAGGTTTGCAGATCCCGGGACTTTCCTTTATCACTACACATAATGCAGTACGGAGTACAGTGCGGGGGAACCCTATTCTTTCCGATTTGCTTTTTTTTTCGTATAATGGGATAGATGAAGATAGGAGACTATTAATCGATCTATCATTGTTTAATCTTATGTTCATCCACATGGGGGGCAGGGTACTCCATACTCGTTCAATAATCCAGGTACCACGGAGACCAGTATGAACGACAAGCTGAAATTCCGAAACAGGATCACTGGTAGACCAATAATTGGGCTCAATCCTCGCACTAGCTACTATAGCGGAGAGACTATGTTAACTATGCCGACTTAGCCGCGATGATCGGAGACTATCGTCCCTTGGCGTGGATCATTTCAGCGGTGAAGGCCCATACACTATGTACGCTCAGACCTAATGATGGGTCACATGTACGATGCAACCTGTGTGGTTGGCGGTGACTGTTCTACTGAGGATGTGTCTACGGAGTACTGGCAGGGAAAAAAGGTCCAAGTTTTAACTGTTTTTGGTTGGATTTTGGGTTGTATCTTTCTATGTACATGGTTGGGATCACAATTTCTGTCCTTGGTATTCCGCCCCGCGGTTGGGTAGTCTCAACCTGTCCAACAATGGAGATGGAGGGAGAGCTGCCCAGTGGCTATTCTGTTCATGTTTCAGATATCCAACATAGTCAAAAATGAAGTGAAAAAAAAATAAAATGAGATGAGATGCTACTCCAGGTAGCAGTAGATGAGAGGAATGTGGTGTATATATGCGACCGTAAAAAAAAAATCCAGAAACTCCGTCAATGTAAATGGGACAAAAAATATGTTGAGAATAGAACAGAAATCGCTTCAAATGCCAACCTGGTCATCGTCGTAAAGCATGAGGGTATCACAAGATCAAATCAAAGATGGTATACACAAAACAGAAACACAAGTCAAGTCGACATTTAGTACGCCTCGATGATTGTGCTCTGTTCTTGTGAAACGTAATACCCAGGCTCGAACAGATGGGGTTGGGAGTCACCCAGAGGGATAGCAGTAGAGGAAGCCTCCTTCTCATTGAAGGTCTCCAGTGCAGGCTGAGGTGGGGAAGGAGGGAGGGAGTCATCCTCGGACTCGTCGTCCGAGTCGGCGAGGAGCTCAGGTGGAGATTGTCGCGAAGGCGACCGTGTCAAGCTGAGTTCCTCCAGATCCTCCATATCGTCATATTCAAAATCGCTGTCGGTGTCGTCGTCCTCATCTTCCATGAGGATGGGCTCTGGGATCAGAGCCACCGGAGCCACTGGAGATGGAGCCCGGCGGCGGATGGGGGCGTTGATGGCAAATTCAGACTCATCGATGTCGGAGTCCTCGTCACTGTCACTGACATCTGAGTCCAGGTCGGAGGCGTCTTCCGGATCCCAATCCTCCTCGGGTTCCTCGACCACGGTCGAAGCCCATTGAATGTGTCGAGGCTCTTCCTGAGCCTTGGCGGCACCACTGACGGTCTGGTTGAACCAACGTTCTTGTTCTTGCTCAGCGTCGGCGAGGTCGAGCATAAGAGAGTCGAGGAGGTTGGCGTGGCCGACCAGCAATCGTAGATCATGATCCGCCCGGGAAGCTTCGCGAGTGAGCTTCTTACGGGCGGTATGAGCGAGGTAGTATGTTTGAGTGATGCTCATTTTCTTTTGTTGGCGACGGCGAACAAGGGAAGTGAAATATGGGGAAGAAGAAGCAGCAGAGGCGAGAGAAGTATCCTTAGAAGTAGAAGCCATTGTGCGGGAAAGAAGATTATAAAGTGGTTCTGCCAAGGTGGTGACTCAATGGTGTGCTCATCCAGTCAAGAGGCGGTGATAGGAGGCGGTGTGTCAATCACGTATATCAGGTATCGCGTACACGTCAATCATGTAAATTAGGCAGGGGATGATAAGGGTGAACGAGATCCGAGTTGCCTTATTTATCTTATTGTGTTAGAGAGATTCAGTTGATAGATCAGATGGTAAGATTAAGATCCCCCCGCTTGGAGGGGGGAATCGTGACTTTTTAAAATCAGTTTGATTATCATTCTTTTTTTTTCTTTTTCTTTTTTTTCTTTTTTTTTAAGCAAAAGCCGTGTATCCGTTCAGCTAAAGTCCGGGACCCGATCGGAGCGCTCTGATCTCCACCAAGGATATAGGTGGATCCGAGATTATTCAGCGCAACGGAGTTAAGTTGACATACACCGCTATCACTAATGCATTAATGTTAATGTATAATCCTATTACTATGACTATTACTATTACTACCTATTATCCTCCAGAGATCAATTGATATTCTCTTTGTTCAATCTCAATCGATCAAAATAATTGTTAAAAGAATAAAACTGATCTCTCTACCTGACTCATCGGTCAAGTCCGTTTTTTCGCTAGTTTTGCTCTGTTTCGTTAAATCCATTAGACCCTGGACCCACCATGACCAATTCAGCTCCACGGAGCAATAGAGAGACAGAACCGACGGAGAGTCCTTGGCCCTTACTCCGAATTACTCATGCGTTTCTTCCATGGATGACTATGCCCGTCTTAGTAACTTCGTACTGATTTCCAATCTTATTCCCCAATGTTTATTTTCTCATCGCATCATTTTAACTGATTCGGAGAGATTCCAGTGGAGCTCCATTATTCATTCATTATTACTCATCTATCATCCCAATGTTGACCTGTCAAGACATTCCAAGCTCTCCGTAAAAACTAGGCTGAGCAGCTCACGGACCTATCATCAGGATGCGGCTGTACAGCACATTCCCCAGGAAACCAGGCTGCAGCTCTTTTTCTTTTTCTTTTCTACCTTGTAGGCTGTGACATTACGCGGGCGCCAATGACAAGATCCAAGACTTCCCCTATTCAAGCTCTGTCTCTCCTTGCAGAGACACGAAATTCTTCAACCTGTTCCATTCTCTTCCAAGAGCCTTGGCTGAACAACCAAGAAAATAATCTTTCTAAATATTGCACCACTATCATGGGTCACAGTGGATGCCAACGCTCGCTGTGGATTCCATTTAAGGCCATAATGCATTTGCCTATTAGGCATTAGGCTTCAGTGGCTGTGAATTTTTTTCGATTTTTTTTTCTTCGTCTCCACTTGATCCAACAACGCATTGGCAGCCCTACGGCTTAATGTGAATCATCTTAAAACCACATCGAAACCCATACTGGATGGGGCAATCAACTACGAATACGATTCATTGGATGACTCGTAACCCCACTTGCAAATGGGTGATAGAGGCTGAGCAGATTAATTAGGGGGCCATACGAGGCCCCATACATAATGGCCCTCCTCCCTTGCGACCATGGGAAATTAACCCATCAATATTCAAGCCCCAAACATTTTGTGAAGAATGCGAACCATGTCGAAATGAATTCCTGCTTTGGGTGATTAACGCGACCACCCGAATCGACAGGTCCAGATGCAGCCACTCCTAGGATGATCCGGATGAGGGAATTCGGATCTCCGGATTTAGTGAGAATCAAGGCCATTGTGCGGCTCCCAGTATCGGCGTTTGTTATTCTTTGTTCCCGAGCTCCGTGTTCCCTGGACTTGACATGGTGATGACATCAACTATCCTAACTGGGATCAGTTCAAATTCAAAATGCTGGCTAGATGAGACTATCATCAGTCTATCGCGACATCTTCAGCACTTCATGTCATCATGAGTCTAAATTAGTATATAACATTAGTGATCCAGTCATTTACCATTTAGCAGTACATAATTAGATATCGTCCTGAAGTTGGTTTCTAATCATGATTATATATCCATTATACGATTAACCTTGTAGACACCGGAATCTCGTGGGATCATCATTGATCATGATGATCCTGGGAGATCCGTTACTAAGCAAACACCTGAGGTGACCACCTGGGTGAGCACCTGCACCTGCACTCGAATGCAATAAATGTGCACTCCAGATAATCCACCTGAGCATGGAGTGCATGCATTGACAATGAGTCAACCTTATCCTTAACTCATATCTCCAATCTCCATCTCTCTCTAATTCGGACAATTGCAAATCACCGAATTTCAATCACCCCCGAATCCCGACCCTTCCCATTCCTCGTGACTCAACGTGGTGGGGCACGAAAATCGGGACTCGGCAGCTCCGTCTCCGTGCAAATTCTGATCACTGATCACTCTTTGACTGCTCCGTGGATCCGTGGAGCACCCGCGGCGCACATTTTTATGCTCGGTTGATCGACGATCCACTCCGAGTACACGTGGATCCGAGTTTTCTCTTCATAACTGCCCTGGTGGTCAATGCGATTCATAACCTATCCAGATGTTCCGAGCGGGCGACGATTTATGATCTGCCCTGACCTATAGTTCATTCTTGGCTGTCCGGGTCACGCGGACTTGAAGCTCCAAGCTCAAGCACTTGAGGTGTATCTGTATCGGGTTGGTGCCTTGGTGAATATATTTTCATGAGTGGGTCTGTCGAACCGGGTACCCGCTGCACATGTGGCCGAGGTACTTCGCACTCACTACATACATAGTGTATAGTAATCATTCAGAATGATTAGTGAACTTCTACTATGTAGTATGTCTAGTAAAAAAAAATTAAAAATTCCAATGAAACATTTGAAAAAAGGCATGTTGAATTGAATATTGAAGTTGAATACTTTCATGCTCACTGAACTGCAGCTCCAAATATCCAAACAGTAACCACATGCAAAACAATTATGCTGCGATATCAACTTCGCCCATCGATATGTTGATTCCAAACTTGAACTTGAACTTGAATCTTCTTCCTGCTGGCCGCATTCATGAAAACTTCCAAAGTTGAACTAACCCTCAGTGTCTATTTCAATCACTTAAGTTCACCCACCTGAGCTGCTTGATTCCACATCAAATTAACAGACTCCGGCATCCCAGTCCACTCATTCGCACAATCAGGAATCTCCCCTCTCTGCTCATCAGAAAGCGAAAAGAACCAAGACTCCATAGAAATAAGCACCGATCTCGGCTTATCCATAAGAATCCATTCCTCAGGATCCACAAAGAACTTCCTCGCATAACTCAACAACGCCGAAGCAGGAAGTCCCCACTTGTATCCCTGCGGATCAAGACGACAATACTTCGGATTCAGACTCGTATTCCCCGCACCAAGAGGCATTCCCTTTTCGAGCTCGGCGGCAGTTCGTAGATCAAGAATCTTGTGGAGATCTGCGCGGTTTTTCCAGGGCGCGTTGGGGATTTCCCATTGGATGTGGCGTTCAAGTTGCCATGCTACTTGTTTCTTGGTGAGTTTATTCCAGTTTGTGTTAACGAGTAAGCGTTCTTCTTCTTCGTTCTTGGTGAATGAGGGGTCTTGGTCGTTTTTCTGGGTTGTGGGCTTGGGACTTAGCGCGGCGATCTGGTTGAGTTTTAGGGCAATCTTCGTGTAGCATTTTTTGATGGAGCGGGCTTTGCGGGCTTGGATGCGGTTTAGGGATCTTTTGTTGTGTAGGATTTTGACGTTGAGACGTTCGATACCGTTGCGGAGTTTTTCGATTTCGTCTTCGACGGTTTCTTCGAGGTAGTTTGGTTTGGGCATGGTGGTTGTCCACCTGGGCAGGTGGTTGATGAAGAGGATGGGTAGTTAACCCTGGAAGTTGACTTGATGATGATGATGAGTAGAGGTCAGAAGGGAGAAAGAAGGGAAATTTCGAGGTATGAGGGTTTTATAGTGTAAGTGATATCAAACATTCAAGTTAAGGTGACTGATATTTATGTGACCTCTTTAGTATGCCAGAGCTTGAAGCATTTTGAAGGAGAGCCATGGAGAGGGTAATACTCTATTATACTATGACTATCTAGATGTAATATGTACAAAATAACCACAAATCTACAGTCCAAGCTATCTGTATTAATCCTTTTGCGAAGCATCCTGCTCCATTGCGTTGGTGAACATATCCTTCATCTTCTGGGCACCCTCTTCATCGTACATGACTCCCTCAAACTCAATGCTATCCTTGATACTCTCCCAAGCTAGCGGACGCATCTGTGCCTCGTAAGTAACGATTGCCCGCTCTAATGCTGCGGCATCAGCACCGACATCATAAGTGTCACTCTCGATACTTCTCAGTTCAGCAGAGATATGTTCGAACAAGACCTTTGCATCTCTCATAGCATGATTGACACCCTCTCCATTTGGTGTAGTCACATGTGCCGCATCACCTAACAACACAACGCCAGGTGTGCGGTTCCAAGATTTCTCATCCACCTTGCCATCACCTCTCAGCGATTCAGGCAAGAAGATATCTTGATCAAGTCTGTAAAGAGGCCAAGGTCGCCACAGCCCTTCAGCATCGGCAACAAAGGCGCGAAGGTGTGGTGCCCAATGCGAGTACAGTCTGTTCATGGTTGCCCTAGCCTTAGGCATGTCACTCACATCAGCTTCTCCGCCAGGCTGGATGAATGCTTCAGGGGCCTCAAGACCCATATACACGCGATATGAACGGTTCGACATTTGCTGGATACAAAGTGCTAGCCCTGCTCCCATGGAGACAGAGTTCCCAGCACCAACCATTTCAAGAGCCGCAGCGTATTGGGGATTATCTCCGGGGATGTATCCTTCGATAAACATTTTACCGGAGTACTGAGGCTTAGCGAGTGTGATCTAAGAAACACTGATTAGCAATAGTTGATACAACGCGTTACTATGAGTAACTCACCAGCTGCCGAGTCTTACTCCATGCTCCATCCGAACCAACGATAAGTCGAAACCCACTCTCCTTCGACCCATCATTAAAGCGCAGCATCCAATCTGCAGCTGAGCCTGATTCAACCTCAGCCGATTCAGCGCGATCTACATTGCTCAACACCTTATTCCATCGAACCCGATGAGCAGGTATGGAACCTAGCAAAAGCCGGCGCAATTGCAAACGATCGATTTCAGGTCTATCGTTCCCCTCTCCCGCACGCAACTGATTGCCACCTTGTGAGTCTTGAATCAGAATCGTCGTTGCTTCACGGCGAGCTAGCTTCTCGAATTCAGTCGTCAAGCCTGCAAGTTTCAGTGCTGCCTGACCGCCCTCTGCAGTGAGGTCTAGTGTACCGCCTTGAAATCGGGTTGTCATATCTGGTGAGGCATCTCGCTCAAATACAACATACTCGATTCCAGCTCGTTCGAGGAGTCGTGCTAGTGTCAGACCGCATGGACCACCGCCGACAATGGCGATCGGGGCGGGTTTTCTTGGAGACATCGAAGAAGCTTTTCTTCTGGTGGTGACAAGAGTGGGTATACAGAGAGGTCTTTGATATAGGAATCCCAAGTGACTGGATAATCGTTTGGTCATTGGTTGAAGAATCATAATCGATGCTATTGAATGGTGTTGAGATGCGGTATCCCTAACTTCACAGCTTGTTTCGAGAGATCAGAACTCGAAGGATTCACGTCCCTTTTTATATTTCGAACAAAGTGGCTAAATTCAATTTCAAGACAGGAAGAAATACGAATATGGGTCCTTTGTAAAATCTTTGATTGCCAATCGGTGTTTTGCTGCGAGATTGAGGTGCTATTCGGGGATTACTAAACCCCGTTCTACGTACTGCAAAATATGATTGCTCGGGAGTTAGAAATCCCCGAGCAATAACCCTAAATAATTAACTTGAACCTAGTCCCATCTACTACTGAATAATAGGAGATTCAATCACAAAGTAACGAATTGAAAGGGACTTGGATATCCCAGCTAATATTGAACGTTAACCCCGACAATTCAAGACACTACCGAAGTATCCGCCTCTTCCAGGACCTCGACTTCGAAGCTGAAGATGTTTCAGGCTCAGGCTCAGGCTCTGGATCTTCTTGAACCCCTACAGCCTTCTTCATATTTGAAATGTCCACAGTAGTTAGTATTGGCCCAAAGAAGCTGTTTGTATACCGCGAAAGGGAAATAGTGCTTTCTGGGTTCTCAAGTCGTCTTGTCAGATCCTGCCTGATCTCATCTTTTTCCTCGTCCGGGAACTCAAAGCCTCGGTGGGAAATACAGCACGAACACTCGACCGTACAATGTCCTCGACCGTGACTCCGACTAGACCTAAACACATCTCTCCGGGCACAGCAGCCACACTGCCGGCTGCAACATCCACCTTGGTCTGAGCAGTCTTGTATTAAGCTTTGGCGCATAAACCACATATCATGCTGCCTCAATTTATGATAAGCATCTATCATTTCAGTCAAAGGTAGTCCATCGATTGCGCGGTAAAGGCAACGTTCTTTGCGGTAATACTCTCTGTGAATCTCGCCTAGCTCTTTGGTCACTGCGTCTAACCGAGTACTGTCAGACTCAATCAATGCAGTCTTCTGCAAGGCTTTTATCTTGGAATTTAGCATAGTCTCGCGTTGAACCAATACTCGCAGAGAATATTCGGCAATAAGGAGGTCGCTAAGGAATGTTCGTTTGACCCAAAAACTTCTCCACTTTATGAAGCGTAACTGCGTGGGATTCGCATCATTCTTGGAGGACGAAGGTCCTTCATCCGCCGCCATGTTTCTGATGGCCAACTTGAGCAACAGCAGGATAACTTGAAGATAATTTGAAATGAAAGTAGACGAATGGTGATCAAGTCCAATATTGAAGTCTGATGATAGAATTCTCAAATCTTGGCAAATATCTATGATCTCTTGATGACAGCACATGATCTCCGACGCCGAAAACTGACTCGGACTCTTACCTAGGCAAGGGCACAGTATAAAGACGTATAAAGACTAAACATTCCGTGGCCTGATAAGTCCCGCTCTCTCAAGTGAAATCCTAAACTGAGATTTTTGGCGTGTGCTCAGAAGTAACATTTAAAAGAAAGATAGAACAAATATCCTCTCCACATCACCACCCTCTATCATCTTATGTTCAACCGATTTGTGGTCTTCTCGACACTCCGTTTCTAATTCAGATTCATTACGGCGAACATCCTCTAGGTCCTCTTATTAATAGAGCCAAAGTTACATGGAATTTCAGAAGGATTCGGAGCTTCTACTCGAGTGTTAGAAAGTGTGGGATGATATCAAATTATTCTATGCATAGCGCAGATGTGCATTGAATGCTCTCTTTGATGCTTAATGGCCATGCAATATCCTGAATCTCAAAACCGGCTGTTGGTAGGACGTCATCGATACTATAAAGTCCCCCAGCCGCAGAATTTCCTCCCAATTCTCATTGTCGACCCAACCAAGAAACCCCAGACACCTGCTCTCAGTGCGGCCTGCATACCTCTCATGAGAACCACCCTCCCACAGTAAGCAAACGCATCGGCCCAAGTATTGCCACCAAACCATAAGCCCACAGAATGCAGATCTGAGACTCGAGCTGCAGATGAAGGGCGAATGGATAGGAATGAATGGGCCAAAGAGCGAATATAAAGCGATTCAAGCGGGGTCAGGATGATGGTAGTGATCACTGAGGCAAGGTGTGATGCAAGTGAGTCTACCGGGTGAGCAGATAGGAGAGTAACCCTGTGAGCGATTGTTGGATGGTCTGTCGACGAGAAATTCTGTCGCGCTTGCGAGATTGGTGGTAATGTAGGGTTGGGTAAAATGTCGTCAACCTCGGATGTCTCCATAAGTGGGGGCAGACTGCTGAAATCATCATCATTCGGCTCTTCCACGCCATCGGGTAAAATATTGGGCACGTTCGGAATTGCGTGCTCCTCAAGGGCCGCCGCTTCCACGTCAGGGACATTATCCTCCATGGCCTCTTGCAGCAAAGGCGGCGGCTGGCTTTCAACGGTAAGAATTTCCTGTCCTCCAGGCTGAGTGGCTTGTGCATCTACCCGAGACTGGTCTTCGGGCTCTTCCAAAGAAGGCTGCTGTGCAGCTTGTTGCTGTGCCTGGCTCAGAATCAATGCTTCCAGAAAATCAGCTATCGATCTGCGATCTCCCAAATTTGATGTTGGACGAAGAGCTGAATGACCACGCGCGAATGGCCTCAGTGTTGGGTTCCGTGGCACTTGTGCTTGGTTTTGAGGGTTACGATTGCGATTACCCAGAAGTTCCAACTGCATGGTGATGACATCGGAGCTCTGATGAATTAACGAGGCCCTCACACGGGGCGAAGTAGGAGGCGAGGTTTCTGGTGAGGATGGTCGAGAGAAAAGAGTATTTGACCGTGAAACGTGGCGATTTCTTGATTCATCGCCTTGCTGAGCAACACTTGGTTGGCTCTGTGAACGAGAGGCATTGGAAGGTGCGCTTGTACGTCCAGCTGTAGCCATCTCCGAAAAGAAGTCATTGCTCATTTCTCCAGGGGATTGTGACATGCGATTCTCATTTGTGAGTACTTGCGTGAGGCCGAGATCCAGCTCGGTGCCAGAAGTTTCCGCAGATTCCATGATAGGAGGTAGATCAAAGGAAGATATTCCTGCGATATCGTGGTCTTCTGGGGCCTCATCGGGCCTATCAGGAATAAAGTCAGGATCCAGTCCAAGAAGTCCTCTACTGCGGCGAACACGAGCTGCTTCGAGTTCCTGCTGTAAAGACTCGATCGAGGTTCGTAGCGTTTCTAGTCTTTCGTGATCTGGAGGGGCGGGTCCTGGAGGATTGAAAGTCTTGCTGGAAAGTAGTCCAAACAGGCTGAATACCCACCCCCGCAAAGAGATGATCTCTTGCTTGATGTCTTGCATCAGGGTGAGCTTCGCACGGCGAGTTTCTTCCTCCGATCGTCGTCCCAAAGTAGGCACGACCCATTCGACGAGATTTTCTTCGAATGCGACCCGAATGGAAAGTTCATCGGCGAGTGTAGGCTTTGGTAGTTGACGTCGAATGAGTCGGTAAATGCGCTCCTCGAGTTCCGGGCGGAGATGGAACGCATAGACATATGTCAGGACTCCCGGTGAGGTCAGGAGCTGAATAAAGAATCCACCAATGGATGGAATTGAAAGGTCACGCGGCAGAGGGGGCAAGCGAAAGAGGGAAGCCTCGCCAAAGGGGATGAATAGTTTGAGGCTGGGAAGTGTGTTTGATGGTACTAGAGAGAGTGTTTGAAGCATAGAATACATGTATGCTTCAATAGAAAAGATGAGGACCGAGCTTCGTGCTCTATAGTGTTTCCAGGGTTGTCAGCACATCGCATATCGCTATAAGGTATAGATACAACATACACTGAGTACAATAGTCCAAATGAAGCACGAATGCTCAGTGTGAGGCTTCCATTTCCAGTCAACCCCAACACATAGTCGCGAATGGTAACAAAAAGCCGCTTTAACGGGTTGTCACGCGCAATGGCCAACGTGCTGGATACCGCCCAGGCAGGAATACCAGCACAATAGAAACCAAATACGCCTGTTGAGCCCCTCTCGGATCGTATGACATCAAGCAGTGGGGCATGAGTGTAATGTTTGAATGCCTGGGTAATGTTAGGCATGTGTACAAAGGTGATTATAGTCAGGGCTCAATTTACCAGTATTCGGCCTGTTAAGGAAGATGACCACCAGGTGCTGAAGAATACAAAAATCTGATCCAAAGTTGTAATAACCAACCCAAAGTCATTTTCTGCTGCGATTTGGTTTATCTTCTGTTGCTCATTAGATGCGTTGGCATTTCGGTCTTCGCCACTGACGACGATTCCCATCGTTGACAGGATGTCATTTTTTGCTCTGCGCAATTCTCGACCGAGAGTTTTGGATTCTGGATTGACGGGATGGCCTCGTGAATCATACTGCTGCATGTAGTCATCGGAATGAATTTGAGAGACCCTTCGTACTGGATTTGAAGGGTCAATAGTTCCCACCTCCGGAGCTTCATATGGTGACCGGCCCTAAAAGAGAATCAATATACTGAGCCAGAAATTGAAAATAGCCAAGTTAAGGACGTGGCATGGATGGAAATGAAACATGAATTGAAGCAATCAACAAAGGGTAGCTTACCAAGGCGAGCCGGTTCAAATACGCCTGTCGCCCCATTGCGAGGTAAGAGCACACCACGCTGGGGTAGATCACATCACCTCACAGTGAGAACTTTGGCTTTACTTCCCCTGTCTGCGATGAGAGTTAAATCACACTTTGCAAATGAGAGGTTGAAGAGCAAGAAGTTGAAGTCCACGTGTGACGGCGTCTGGGGCGCTTCATGTATGGCGCACGGACCACCAGTGTATTATCTTATCGCCCGCGCAAACAATGCAAACACTCCAAAAAAAAGTTGCCCGAGCTTTTTGCGATTCTCGACTTCACTGAGAAAGCGCATGGCTTGAACTGCCAACGGGCGCAAATATCAATCATGTCGAAAGCTATTGTGAAAACAACCTTTGAGGCATCACGGACCCTCCGTCCGATCTACACCGGAGGTAGCACGGCACTGGATGCCAGTGGTCGCATTCTGCTTTCCTGCATTGGCGAAGATGCCTTGATCGTGGATTTGGAGACTGGTGACCAGCTCGCCAGCTTGGAAGGAGTAAGTTTATATGATTTAATGCGCTGTTGAAAGAACTCGACCGGAATACTTACCATGAATCGCTTCTAGGATGGAGAAATCATTACAAGTTTAGCCAGTAAGGCTCCATTTCCATTTCCATCTTTAGATTAGACAAAATACTTACGCTGTTTTCAGTTACACCCTCCGCATCGCATGCTATTGTTTGCTCCCGATCTATGTCTATGCGCATTTACACCCTCTCTCCTTTCGAGGAAGGTGCTCAATCTGTTGAAGCGAAGCTTGTTCGGACCCTCAAACCTCACCCCGCCCCGGTCGTTACAACTGCGATTGATGAGACCGGCACTTTGTTAGCGACTGGTGGTGCCGATGGATCAGTTAAGGTTTGGGATATTCGAGGTGGCTACATTACACATACCTTCCACGACCGCGGAGTCATCTCCGCTTTATGCTTTTTCGAGGTCTCTGCCGACAACGAGACCAAATCCTCATCCAAGAAGTCCAAGCGCAAGGATGCCGACGAAGATATGGAGGATGCTGGCGCTACAGAGACCACAGCTGGATTCAGATTAGCATGCGGTAGTGATGAGGGTAAAGTCCGAGTATTCGATTTGCACAAGAGAAAGGCGATTGCATCACTCGACTCGCATGTTTCCTTGGTCCGCAGCTTGTCATACTCTCCTTCAGAAAACGCACTTTTGTCTGCAAGCAGAGACAAGACAGTCATTATCTGGGATGCTAAGACTTGGAAGACTCGCAGGATCATCCCTGTTCTGGAGAGTGTGGAGGCCGCATCTTTCATTGCAGACAGCAGTCTGTGCGTGATTGGTGGTGAGAACGCCAAGCTGCGTGTATGGGACTGCAATCGCGGCAGTGAGGTCACAGAGGAACAAGAGGCAGGTGAAGAGTTCGAGACAATTATCTCCATCCAATATTCGCCCAGTCTGCCCTACGTGATGACTGTTCATGCCGATCAGACTATCCGCATGCATTCAATTGAAGCTCTGTCAGATTACAAGCCGGGATCAACGCTGCCACCATTGAAAATTGTTCGCCGCATCTCTGGAAATGATGATGAGATTATTGACTTGGCTTTCGTTGGTCCGGATCGATCAATGCTTGCTTTGGCCACCAACACCGAGAGCATCCGTCTTGTTTCTGTTGCCCCATCTGCGGATCGGCCATCGGCTGAAGGCGAACAATTCTTTGGTGCTGATATTGCTCACCTTGAGGGTCACGAAGACATCATTATTGCCATTGATGTTGACTGGTCTGGCCACTGGCTTGCGACTGCTGCGAAGGACAATGCCGCCAGACTTTGGCGTCTTGACCCCAAGACTTCATCATACACATGCTTTGCCATCTTTACTGGTCACGCTGAATCCTTAGGCGCAATTGCCTTACCGCGAACACCACCACCCGTTGGTAGTGCTGCCTATAACGACCCTGTCAACCACCCTCCATCATTCATGATCACTGGTTCCCAGGATCGCACCCTGAAGCGCTGGGACACCGGAAAGCTGGCTCCTCTTAAGGGTGATAAGACACACTCACCCAAGGCTATCTTCACCAGGAAAGCACACGAAAAAGATATCAATGCTCTTGATATCGATCACTCGTCTACTTTGTTCGCATCTGCATCTCAGGATCGAACTGTGAAGATCTGGGATGCCGATGAGGGATCTGCTATTGGTGTTCTTCGAGGCCACAAGCGAGGTGTCTGGTCTGTGCGATTTGCTCCTCGTGACACTCCTATTATCAACTCCGATGCTGGAACCAGCACATCACGAGGCTTGATTGCAACAGCCTCTGGTGATAGCACTGTCAAGCTATGGTCTTTGGCTGACTACAGCTGTCTTCTTACATTTGAGGGACACACCGGAAGTGTGCTGAAGATCATTTGGCTCCCCCCTCCTCAAATATCACAGGCTCAGAACGACGATGATGACGAGGACGACGAAATGGACGGTAAGGCCGCCAAGAATGCTATTCAGACACGTCCTCTCATCGCTTCAGCTGCTGCTGATGGCCTGGTCAAGATCTGGAGCCCATACACTGGCGAACAGGAGACTGTTCTGGACAACCACACAGACCGAGTCTGGTCACTTGCAAGTCCGACCCCATCTGGCTCTCGCTCCGATGTTAAGCCTACCTCCTCCAAAATCAACTCTACCCCATACGCCCTCGCCTCCGGTGCCGCTGATGCCACTGTCACCATGTGGACCGACACCACCTCCGCCACCTACACAGCCGCTGTGAATGCCAGCTCTGAGCGCATTGAGCAAGACCAGCAGCTGCAGAACTACATTCGCGCTGGATCCTACCGTGAAGCTATTACATTGGCTCTCCAGTTGAACCACCCGGGCCGTCTACTCTCGCTCTTCACTGCTGCCATCGATGCCTCTGATGACCCAACACTTTCCGCCGAGGAACGTGAGCGTGCCGCGAACAGCTTGACTGGTAACCCCTCCATTGATGAGGTTCTTCAGTCTCTTGATGCTGCCAACCTGCGTACATTGCTGCTCCGTCTCCGTGATTGGAACACCAATGCTCGTACCTCCCGCGTTTCGCAACGCATTCTCTATGCTTTGTTCCGGTCATACCCTGCTTCCACTTTCGTTGACCTTGCATCTCAGTCCGTGCGTGGCAAGGACGGACGTGCTGCCGCTGGATTGAAGGATATCCTGGCTGCCATGGCTGCATACACTGAGAGGCATTACAAGCGTGTGGAGGAGCTTACAGATGACTCTTACCTCGTGGAGTGGGTCCTTGGTGAAATGGATGGTGGTGTTGGACTTGGTGGACTCATGAGTCTCGATGGAAATAATGGTGATGTGGAGGAGCATGAAAAGGATGTGATTATGTCGGAAGCCTAAATGTGATCTACCATCTCTGTGTATATGACTGGCGCTTTGTTTCTTGGGAGTATCACGGGAGTGGGATAGGATAAAAGCCATCTACTTTCTCATAGAATTGAAATCATTGTTTTTATATCATTTGTGGTCCATTCTAATTTACATAGTAGTATTCTGGGTATCTTTATTTGAGAGCAAGTACAGTCTGATTATTGCGTTTAGCATAATAGGCGTCTGGGGAGTAGGCGTAGGTGTCAAACCCATCATGTACAAGAGTTCTATATGTCCATTCATCCAGGTCAACCTGGCACTCAGTCGTCTCGACGGCTTCGGCGAGAATCACGATCACGATCTCGGTCCCGATCATGACGAGAAGAATGGGAGGAGGAATGTCGTGAACTGCTGCTATACTTGTCGTCGCGGTACCGACGGTCCCGGTCACGGTCTCTGCGATAATCTTTATCGGCATCGCGGTCTCGGCGGCGATCTCGATCGCGATCTCGATCACGGGAAGACCGATCATCTCTCCGGCGGTCATCATCCTCATCGTACCGAGAGCGTCTAGAAGATTGACGACCGCTTGAACGGCTGCGATCCCGACGTGAAGACCCGGTTTTCCGATCAGAACGATCGTCATCATCATAATCACGCTTCCGGTATTCACGATCCCTGTCCCGGCCGCTCTTTTCCAAATTCTTATCACGCCTCTCGCGCCAGTCGTCCTTTTCCGGCTGGGAAGCTGACTTCTTCTTCAGGTCTGCAAGCTCTTCCTCGGTCAAGTATTCGCCAGTCTTCTTGTTGCGCATCATCACTGGCATGTAGACACCCTCAGTGTTACCCTGAGAGTTTTCTTCACCAGCCTTCCTGGACGCTTTGCGCATTGCCGATTTTCCCCAAGCTCCAAGCTCAGCTTCAGCCCCTTTACCGCCGGAGGAATCTTTAGCTCCGATTCCCAGAAACCCGGGTCGTCGTGCTGGGACTGCAGCTTTGTTGGCTTTTTCTGTAGCAGCGGAAGAACTGTAATTGCCTCGTCCAATCGATTGTCCGTCTTTCCATCCCATTCCTCGTAGCAATGCAGCGCCAAATTCCTCAACGGGAATAGCATTATATTGATCCAGGGTTGCTGACTCGGGACGAGACTTTAAATCCGTTTTAAACGAGGTCGCTGATTCGCCATGCGTGTAAGATTCTTCCTCCTCTTCATCTCGGGCCCTTGATGCCTCGATCACCAAATCAGATCTCCGCTCCACCTCGCCCTTACTTTCTCGAATCAGAGCTTGTAAAGCTATCTGATCCTCTGTAAGTGGTTTTGTATCTTCAGCAGATGTAGGAGCAAGAGGTTTCGCATCTTCCATGGGCTGATCGCCGTCAGCAGCCTCGACCTCCCGTTGTTCCTGTTGCGCAAAGCTCAGACCGTATGCCATACTAGGACCTTCAGTCTCAACTTCACCTCCCGCGGGGGCCTTTCCAGTCCGTTCGGCTTCCTGCATGGCCTGAACCTCAGCGGGGAGGAGATTCTTTTTCCCCTTCTTAGGAACACCAGGGCGATCGCGCCAGTTGTTCTTGCTCGTAACTGGAATCACCAGTGGTCCTTCTTTCTTCACAGCTTCTCCTTCGGCCGTAAGCGCATCGCCAGTAAGGGTGTCGAAGCCCGATACTTCCTCATGGGCGGGTGGGTGCTCATCCTCGTCTGAATCGTCATCGCCGTGTGCCAGTTGGTGTGGTCGGCGGGGAAGTGAACGGCCCTTGTTTGCTTGAGAGTCGGCGGGACGGCCGCGGTTGGATTGGAAGCTGAATCCTGCTTTCTTCGGAGCGCCGTTGGACTTTGAGGCAAAAGAAAATGATTTAGAGGGGCCACCATTCCGGTCGCTAGGACCGCCTGATGAAGACATCGCGACAGGCTTAAATGTTGAGGGAGTGGTGGCTAATGTAGAAAAAGTCCAAGATCAAGGTATGAAACCGCGCCGGGCGGTGGCAAAATCAGTCTCAGCCGCGCGGCTATCGATTGGAGCTGGTTCATATCACGCCTCCAGTTCTGTTCTTATAGTAGGTATTTTCCATATCATCAAAATTTACATAATTTGCAATGTTCATTCATACTACTAGCTTGAGACTTGAAATTCAAATGCATTTAGCTTCTTTATCTGATCTTAAGACTGCATTGCCTAGATGCAACACATGCTCGGCTTCAACAGTTCCAAGATTAGACATTTAGGGCTTCACATCTAGGTCCTCGAGTTCTCCAGGTAATCACATATGCAAAGTCAAGTAAAATCAATGATAATCTTCAGTTTACAAGGGTATTTCTCCCAAAATTTGTCTCTTCATCAATCTAAATAAAAACAGGCGAAACATACAAAACCATGCTGGCCCTAACAATCGCTGGCATCTAAAGAGGTTTCCCGTGAATAGATCCTATTCCAACCGTGGAAGGGTTGTACCTACAGTATATTAGTTTGAGAATTTCAGATGAAATGATCTACGTGAATAAAAGGCTTAGCCTTGGAAAAGTCAAGTTTCAAAACTAATCATACAATTCATGTTCGTCAATTCCTGGGTTCTAACCCTAAGCCCAGAATTTTCGCCATCCCAGGATAATACATGCCCAATTCATTGAGTTGCCACCGGTAAAACGGAGCCAATGGCATATTTAGTCCATTAGACTAAGAACAGGCTAGAGGATTCAGGCACAGGATAACGCACAAAGCGGTAACAGAATCAGAGGGTGCTGTTGTGTGTGAAGAGGGTAAAAAAAGAGAAAAATCAAGCTGCGCCACACCCCAGACCACCAGCGCAAAAAAGTGAGAAAAGAAAAACAGAGTCAATAAATCAGAGTACGGGGGTGAGGAGTCAAAATATTTACAGTCGAAGAGAATAAAAGGAAGTAAGGGGTATGAGGTTGTGTGAAAAGGAGATAGAAAATCATCCAATGATTTTCTTTAACTGCTCGTTGTTTGAGCAGGAGGTGGGTGAGGACTCTTGCTGGAACCCTGAACGGCCCCAGCTTGAGCACTTCCACTGCGCTGAGTTTGAGGTGTAGCACTTCGGCTAGCCTGAGGAACAGCTCCATTCATTGCCGGTGAGCTAGTGGGCGCAACCCGATTTTGTTGATTGGCTTGAGGAACCCGCATCATTGGAGAGAAGCCCTGGTTTTGGGGGACTTGCATTGCCGGATTTCCATTGGACATGTTGGCCTGCTGAGGAGTTTGGAAATTTCCACCATGGGGTACTTGATAGTTGGCTTGAACCTGATTCATACTACCAGCGGCTGCATTCATGGCTGCTTGCTGAGACATGCGCTGCTGCTGATATTGGTTGAGTCGATCGGTTGCCAACTTGTTCACTTCCTCCGCAGGGAGATTCGGGTTGGCTCGTTGGATCTGGCTTTGGAATGTGCTGATTGTAGGCACCACACCACTAGAGAGAGGATTGGGCTGGCCCATGCGAGGAGACGGAGTAGAAACAGCTTGAGATTGGAAGGAGGGACTTTGAATTCCTCCTTGGGCCTGCATCGCCGCGAGCATTGCAGGGTTATTAGGGCCTCCATTCACATTTGGCATATTAATATTAGGAGAGTGTGACCCTTGAGCCGTAAATTGCTGGTTATGGAATGGTTGCTGCGCCTGCTGAGGCTGGCCTTGCTGTTGCGGAACTGGAGTCTGTCCTTGTTGTCGCGACTGCAGAAGACGCTGCTGCTCCTGGAGACGATTGGCTTCCCGGATCACCCGAGCATTATCTGGAGAAGCCTGCATTGGCATGCCAGGTCTGGGGCCCACCGGTTGCTGCATCTGGCCCTGAGGCATCATTTTCATCGCCATCGCATTGGCAGGCATCTGTCCATTGACCGCAGCAGTAACCGCAGGCATTCCCTGTATCGGCTGGGTACGGTTTTGATTAACACCTACGCCCGCTTGCATGACATTAGGAACCCCATTGGGTGTTCCATTAGGCATGTTCGCATTGGCAGAGTTCGGTGGCAGGCTGTTGGGGGTTCGCCCTTGAGCATTCAGACCTGCTTGCTGCTGGTTGGGCAATTGACCATTGCGTTGAGCGACGAGGCTAGCTCTCTGCTGAGCAATCATCTGCTGCCGATACTGTTCCTGTCTTTCCTGCAGTTTGACTTCCCGTTCATGCTTGAGACGACTGAATTCCGCAGGGGTTGTGATAGGCGGCTTAGGCTGATTAGCCTCATTGGCCTTTCTCAACGATGCGAGATGGGAAGCGTGCTGCTGCTTTTGAAGCATGGTCTCTCGCTTCTTAGCCAGTTTACGCATGCCATCCAACAGTGCAAGATGCCGAGAAGATCTCCTCCTATCCACACGCAACGGCTGTGTTGTCCGGCGGCGAACTGGTGGTTGTGGCTGACCATTGTTAGCCTGCTGTTGCTGTTGCTGCTGTTGCTGAGCAGCCTGCTGCTGGGCCAGCACGGTGCGTTGAGCTGTCTCAAGCCTTTGGTGGTAAGCGCGGAAATATTGGGTCTTGGACATGTCAGCGGGAAGGCCTTCGAGTCCAACCCATCGCTCGAAACATTCCCATGGAGTTCGTCTTTCAGCACCAGATGTGAATAAAGATGGGGAGCTCAAGCAGCTAGAGATCAGAGACCAATTGTAAGAATACTCCTTGACCAGCCGACGTAGTTCATCATCCTCGGACATGGTCCACTGAGAGGATTGCCTTGACTCGAAGAAACCAACGGATGGCATGGGATGCTCAGTTGGGGGACGGAAAGAGTGTCCCGGATGAATTCTATCACGAATTGGCTTGTTCTCAGGGCGAAACAGTGCGACGTTAGTCTGCTCCGGAGGGATTTCAGTAATACGGCTCTCTATATCGGATCCGTATTGTGAATAGTCGTAACGGCTTCGTTTGCGGGGAAGCTTGTCATCCTGGAATGTAATTTTGGTCGAGGCGAACTTGGAAACTGGCAGAAGCTCTGTTTTCCAGACGGAGTCCGGAAGCTGCTTGAAAATTGGAGATTGGGCCCCAGGTGCAATACGTAGAGGCTCATATAATGGCAATTCGTCAAGCAATTTCTCGGCTGCGGGAGTCATGTCAATAGAGAAGGTGAACTCATCAGACCCTAGAGAAAAGATGGCTGCAGGAGCAACAGTGTCGCAAATATCATGTCGTGGCTCTTCATTAAAGCCATCACTGACCGATTCTTCCTCAGCGGATGGAACAAGATCTGGCGTAGGATGGGAAATAACAGCTTCGTCATTTGTATCTTCTGGAGAAGCGATATTCATCTTCGACGTATCATGTTCTCTAGCCGTCGGCAAAGGAACCTTCGCATTGACGCGAAGTAAAGACCGGTGTTCCTCGTCACTATTAACATACTCGGCGCACCAATCGGCACAACTCTTAGCAGCTGCGATCTTCCACTTTCGTTCTTCGCGGAAATCTGTGCGCATCCACTTGATATGGTCCAGAACGATATCCCAGTGAGTACCTTGGCGAGGAGGTTCGGGAGCTCGTTTCATCTGTCGCAAGGGCCATCTGTTTGCATTTTGAAGACCATAGATGCGGCGTAAAGTCCTGCAGTCCATTTGCTCCTTATATTCCAGCAGATGGTTTCCGGTGGTCAATGTCTTATGCGCAGATGCAAGAAGTGTACTCATGTTCATGCCCCGAGGAGGCGCATAGGCCCTATTCAAGAACAAAGTGAATAGATAATCCTGTTCCTCGTGCAATTTGGCAACTGCATCGCCAGATTCCCGGTGAACAAGCTCCATTGAGTCAGTCTTATCCTGCTGTGGTGTCAGGTTAGGGAAGACCACTGTCGCAAGCCGAGTTCTTTCTTTTTCACGATCTTTGCGGTCCTTGAATCGCATCCGTGCAACACTATCCGGGCTATCATGATCGCTAGCAGTAGTAGTGTGAGGTGTCCGTGGTGTTTCTCCCAAAATTTCCGAAACAGACTTGTGACGAATTGCACCTGATGACACGCGGGTCGTCATTCTTTCGGGCTGTGAAAGACCAGGTTGTGTAGATGGAATCACAACAGGCTTCTTGCTCGTATCAGGTTCATCTTTGGCAGGCGCAGATGATTCAGGTAGGTGTTCGGTTGGTGAGAGATTATCCGCTTGGGCTTCAGTCAGTTCACCTTGTGGTTTCGCTTCTACTTCATCCACGACAGGCTGTTGGTCAACATCCATCACATCTGGATCTGCAGAAGAAACCCCACTAGGCTCATCGACTTTCTCTTTCAAAGACATCGCAGCTTTGGACTCTTCGGCTGTCTGCATTGACTGCGCCTCCTCCAGTCGTAATTGCTCATCCGGTGTCGAGGGGATCATGTTTCGGTGAGGCTGCATCAATCGGTCATGCTTGGGACTCGGGCGACCACTCTTCCCGGCCTCAATTGTTTCCTCCCCGGGACTGGTTACAGGTGAAGCAGTGACAGGAGCCGGTGTATTATTAGAGTATGGGTCAACGGATGAGGCGGGTGAGAGAGGTTGGTCTTGGTTTGAAGGCCCTATTGTGAGAGATGGTCGCGAGTCGGATTTCTTTCGAGCAAGAGTGTTGGGTAGGATATCCAAGGAAGGCGTTGCGCCTGTCGCAGCAGGCCTGGCTGCTTGTGGAGAAAGCTTGATCTCCGTTCCATCTTGGCCTTGGTAGCTAACAGGGGTTTCTGGTACAGATGCGCTAGACTGTTCAACATTTTGATTAGATGGCACAGCTGGAGTCGGGACACCCTGTCCCTGGAATGCCTGCGGACTAGTCGCAGGCGCAGGTGACTCGTCGATCTTTGCTGTATCCTTCACAGCAGCTGTGACAGGCTTTGCGGTGCTAGGCTGGACCTCAACGGGCCTTTCCTGGAGAGTGAGCTTGGTCTTGAGTAGGGACGCGTCGCCATCTGCGACCGGCGGTATAGTAATCGGAGGCGCTGGTTGGGAAGTTGTCGCGCTTGTTGTTGTAGATGCGACCGGCTTTTTGAGTGTATCTCGCGCGCGCGCATGGGCAGGTGGTGGTAAAGTAGATTCATCGAAGTAACGACCTCTGTGCTAGTAATAAGTATAATGTCATGCCAGTAGACAAAGAACAACAGTAAAATAATTAAATAACTGATGCGCAATAGAATAATGTATATTCAGAGACAGTGAAAACCAGAAGGGACATACTTAGAGAGGTCGTTGGCGTCGAGGAATGCCTTCTCTTTTTGATGATAGAGGGAATCGGCGGTCGCGCCCTCAAAACCCACGGTCGCATAGTACAATTCGGTCAGTTTTCGCTTGCGCGACAACAGGCAATTTCTGGTCGGCTATTAGTCCCCCGACACGTTTCAAAAGTTGCTGAATACAGCGAGAATAATTTTTTGATTTAATACGTACGCGATCTCATCCTGCTTAGACTGGAGAAGCTCGTCGCGGAGCATCAGGTCTAACTTGGGAACACAGCATCCGATTAACGCGGGAAAAAAAGAAATGGATTGACCCAGGTCATTCAGGTCAGAAAAATCGCTCCTCTTGATGAGAAAGGATGTGGTTGTCGCGTGAAGCGATGGAGGTTAAAGAAGGGAGGACTTTTCAGTACGGGTTGGCACGGGAAAAAAGGGAAGTCGTCGGCGAGTGCAGGTTCAGTGTGGTTGAAAGCGTACGGGTATGGTAACATGGTTACTTGATTGCCCGCTTGGGAGGGAGAGATTAGATGGATATAATTTTTTTAATTTCTTCTATATAGGAGGGTAATATATGGGATATAGATATTATCTAGTTATAATCAAGGAAGAATTCTACCTTTTGGGACTGTGATTCTGTACGTCTGAGGTCTATAAGGGTTCTTCCCTCATCAACTGGTGGTGACAAGACCTTTTAGCTCCGATGTGTTGGCATTGCTTGGAGTTCCCGGAGACGCGTATTGTGTATTGATACACATTCCATACAGGTTCTGTTTGCAGTTCAGGCACCAAGGCAGAAATAGGATTCAGGCATTCAGGTATTCAGGCATCAATTGTGTCCAGAATATTTAGGCAACAAGGCATCTAGGCATTCATATCTCTCTATCGATAACGGAGAAAAAAAAACCTCCACCGCCCAGCTTCAGCTTTTCATCCCCATATACTCACCATCCTCCTTTTATCTCCAATTCAAAACAGACATCATGGCCAAGAGAAAAAGAAACGACCCTCCCAAGGAGGAGAAGCCCACCGAATCCCCTTCCAAGACCGTCAAATCTGCGCCGACTCCATCGCAAGCTCCAGATGCAGCTTTGACCATCCAAGTGATCACGGGTTCCTATGAGCGAGTGCTGCACGGTTTCACGGCCGGCATCCCCGCATCTGCTGTCCAGTCAAAGAAGGAGGCTTCAAAGGACTCGGACGACTCTATTCAATGTGTCGATACCTTCTTGTTTGAAGCCCATGGATCCGCTATCCGATGCCTGGCTCTCTCCCCATTGCCCAAGCCTACCGACAAGGGAGAGGGACAAAAGGTCATTCTGGCCAGTGGCTCAACCGACGAGCGTATCAATCTCTACTCAATTTCTGCTGCACCTCCCGCTGTGAACGATGATTACCCCTCAGTGCCTACCCTGGCCGGAAATAAAATCCTCGAGAACCCCAGGAATCGTGAACTGGGAGCTTTGTTACACCACTCCGCTAGCATCTCAGCCCTGAGCTTCCCCTCACGCAGCAAGTTGCTTGCTGCTGCAGAGGACAATACCATTTCAGTCTCCAAAACTCGTGATTGGAGTGTCGTATCAACCATCAAAGCCCCACGTCCCAAGGTTCACGGCCGACCCAGCGGTGATACAGCACCCGAGGGCGGCGCTCCGGCGGGAGTGAACCACTTTGCTGTGCATCCCAGTATGAAGCTGATGCTGAGTGTTGGAAAAGGAGAGAAATGTATGAGACTGTGGAATCTTGTTACAGGCAAAAAGGCCGGTGTGTTGAATTTCGATCGGGATCTACTACAGAGTGTTAAGGAAGGAAAATGGAGCAAGGGAGAGGGTCAACGCATTGCCTGGAATGCTGCTGGTGAAGAGTTTGCTGTGGCTTTCGAATGGGGAGTTGCAGTATTTGGAATTGATTCTACTCCCAAGTGCCGGGCTCTCCCTGCCCCACGAAGCAAAGTTCATCAGATGAAGTATGTTTCACGGCCTGCAGGAGACGCATCCGAGGACTTGCTGGCTGTTTCTACCGAGGATGGACGTGTTATCTTTTATTCGACCCAAGAGCTACAGAAGCCTGAGGAGGATGATGAATCCACCATTCCCCATGCGACTCCTGTGGCTCAAGTCGGTGGCAAACAGGCCGGCTTCCCCGGGCGCATCAAGGATTTCGATGTTTTGAGTCTAGAGGATCAGCCGAAAGAGGTTCGCGACGGGATTGTCGTCGTCACTGGTAATAGTGATGGTGTGGTTCGCATCTGGAACGTGGCCAGTAAAGAGCTTGTGCCAGCCAAGAAGTCCAAGGGCCAGGATACCATTCCCCAGGTTGGCAACCTTTTGACAACCTACGAGACTGGAAACCGCATTACATGTCTGGCATCCTTTGTGATGTTGCCGGCGGAAGACCCAGATACGCTGATTGACTCTGATGATGAGGAGGAATTTGAGGAGCTCAGTGATGATGATAGTGATGACGAGTAAAAGCTCGTGCTCATGTATGGATTTTATACCCACTGTACTGTTAGAACAAAATTATTCCGAACATAAATCAAAAGTACTGCAATGATAATATTTTCAATCATGTTATCAATATACTACTAGTAATATTTCAAGTTACTAACTTCAAGTTCATATAAACATTCCAAAGTTTGAATATAAATAGACGCTAATACTACTATGACAATACCTAGCTTGGGATGAAACTTGAACTAACCTTGAACCTTGAAATTAGTATAGTATGAACGAAGCTAGGTAAACAAATACTACATAAACTATCCATATCTACAACTACTACCTATATAACTAATCCATAGTATGTGTACCTAGGTTCATGCAACGTTGCCCTGGAGTGTTAATACTAGCCAACTGGTCTGACGGCTCCCGAGACCAAGAATTTTTTCTAGTATGAATGACTCATGCTGCAAAATCTATACAATTGCACCAGTATGTTACAAAGAAGACGTAGAATTTCTTCCAAATTTCTCTATATAAACTATAAGATCAATTATAAATATTATCATTATAAATTATCATAAATGTGCCCTATAGAAATTCAAGTTCTTGGTGCCACAGTCACACAGTCACCGCCCGCTCGGTCCACTGCACAAAGCCCCCCACTATTACATTCTTCCATTATCATATCGTCCTGCAATTTTCGTCCGCCTCATCTCTCCACCTTTGGCCGACTCTCCACCAACCCCCTTTCCCCCTTCGTCTCGACTCGGTTCGAAAACAAAGAACGAATTTTGCAATCATGGCTACGAATGGAGATTTCTCCGACGAGAGCCAGCCCGGTTCTCCCATTCTCGAGGGCAACAATGCCCAAGATTTCGCCGACCAGGAGCCTCTCGACAAGCCCAAGTCTTCCATGAAGAAGGCTGCTCCTATTCCCCAGAAGCCGCGCCCTGAGCTCCCCGAGCAGCCCGAACCCAGCACCCTGGACCTCTCAAAATTGACACCTCTGAGCCCCGAAATTATCGCCCGCCAAGCCACAATCAACGTTGGAACCATCGGTCACGTCGCTCACGGAAAGAGTACAGTTGTCAAGGCTCTGTCGACTGTGCAGACCGTTCGTTTCAAGAACGAATTGGAGCGCAACATTACCATCAAGCTTGGTTACGCCAACGCCAAGGTCTACAAGTGTGACAACCCTGCCTGCCCTCGGCCGACCTGCTACAGGAGTTATGGTAGTGAGAAGGAGATCGACCCGCCTTGTGAGCGTGAGGGCTGTGAGGGCCGCTACCGCCTGAAGGCTCACATCAGTTTCGTCGACTGCCCCGGTCACGATATTCTCATGTCTACTATGTTGTCTGGAGCTGCTGTCATGGATGCTTGCTTGTTGCTTATTGCTGGTAACGAAACTTGCCCGCAACCGCAAACCTCGGAGCACTTGGCTGCTATCGAGATCATGAAGTTGAAGCACATGGTTATTCTGCAGAACAAGGTCGATCTGATGCGCGAGGAGGCCGCTCTGCAGCACTACCAGTCTATCCTGAAGTTCATCCGTGGTACTGTGGCCGACGGATCGCCTATTATTCCCATCTCCGCCCAGCTGAAGTACAACGTGGATGCTGTTTGTGAGGCTTTGATCTCTCGCATTCCTGTTCCTATTCGTGACTTTACTGCCCAGCCCCACATGATGGTAAGACTTTAACACCGAAGAAATTAATAACCCCTCAGCTAATTATTGATTTTAATAACTAGGTTATCCGTTCCTTCGATGTTAACAAGCCCGGTGCCGAGATTGACGAGCTGAAGGGTGGTGTTGCTGGTGGTTCCATCCTGACTGGTGTTATCAAGCTCAACGATGAGATTGAGATTCGCCCTGGTCTCGTGACCAAGGACGAGGACGGCAAGGTCCAGTGTCGCCCCATTTTCTCCCGTATTGAGACCCTCTTTGCCGAACAAAACCCTCTTAAGCTCGCTGTCCCTGGTGGTCTTATTGGTGTTGGAACTCTCATTGATCCTACTCTCTGCCGTGCCGATCGTCTCGTTGGTTTCGTTCTGGGTCACCGTGGCCAGCTTCCTTCCATTTACACCGAGATTGAGGTCAACTACTTCTTGCTTCGTCGCCTTCTTGGTGTCAAGTCTGCCGATGGAAAGCAGGCTAAGGTCGCCAAGCTGGCTAAGAATGAGGTCCTGATGGTGAACATTGGAAGTTCTGCGTAAGTCATTTTCTAACTTTTATGAGATTTTAACGGTCACTAACCTATTTACAGTGCTGGAGCTCGAGTATTGGGTGTCAAGGCTGATGCTGCTAAGCTGGCCCTGACCAGCCCTGCCTGCACAGAGATCGGCGAGAAGATTGCCATCAGCCGAAGAATCGATAAGCACTGGCGACTTATCGGTTGGGCCTCCATTTTGGCCGGAAATGTCTTGGAGCCCGTCCAGCAGTAAAGGAAGGTATCTCAAACGACATCTAACTGCATGGAGACCAAGAAGAGCGGGTATGGTCAGGGTGGGTGACTAGAGACCGACAAAAGAGATGAATTTTTTTTTCTCTCTACACTGACAGAACCCCGACTTTTCATGGGTTCTTTGCTTATTCCTTGCGATATACTACCTCGCAGACAATTTTTTTTTAACGGTCATGACGAGTTTGAAAAGTGAATGCACGAATTTTCCAGATATCCCCAGCTGAATAGAGAGGAGGTTTCTTGTTACAATCTTGCTCCATCTTATGGGTTTGTCACTTGCCCTAATATCCGAGATGCTGTGAGTGTCTCTCAGAGGGTACAGAGGCAGATACAGCCCGGAAGATGGATGGATGGAGGATCAAGATACGATTCATGGTGAAGAAGAAATGGTTCTTTTTTTGTCTGGTGTGCTCTAGGGAGTTGTATTTGAAGAGGGTTATTTTGTTTTATCGATTTTGCGTCTGCATGGACAAGTCCTATGTAAATCGGTTCAGGTCTTATCTCGAAAAAGTGTAGAGGGAAAAGAGTGTCTATTTATTCAATTTCAAGATTTACGCCAGAGATGATCAACATTTGAAGGTCAACATTAGATTGCGTTCTAGCCCTAGTTCGTGGTTGGTGCATACGTCAGGTGATGGTTTTGAACTTAGTGTAAGTAGTATCAAAGTCCACACCTAGCACTTCCACATGCATATTATAGCTTGAAGGTCTGGGGTCGGTGTTTAAATTTGTACTAGACACTATTTGAGTATTATCTGATACTAGTACATTCAACATTCTGTCGCAACTTGAATAACCCAACATTCCAACCTTGGATACTCCACCTGGACACGCCATAGGCTAACTACCCGTGGTCCCTAGGCCTACTTGACACAAAGAACAATGAAACTTCATATGTATTGTACTATTTATATTTTTTTACATATTCAGGGCTTACTGTATTTGAAAAAATATTCTGGGTGTTCTCAACGCAAATAAAATTGACTAATATTAGCTCAGTCTTCTCACTGGCAGTTGAAGTTGAATGCTTGTGAGATGATATCTATCTAGGCTTGATCTATATACTGCCCCGGCTTCGGGTGATATCCATTCCTAACCTTGGAATACTATTGAGCAATGAGACTGCGGTGTATCTATTTTTATGACCAGAGAATTTGTAGAAATTAATATAAAGTAATAAAAAGAGAATGAAGTATTCAAAGCCTAGACAATGGTAATAATATTGCAACTTTGTTGACTGACGTCAGGTTCAAGGGTGGTCCCTGAACGATGCAAGTGTTGATCTGACTAAGGCTCCCGGGCAGTCAATTAACACCTAGCTTTCTTTGACGCCCTCTTCCTTCTTGACACCATCGCGTCGACAAAATGTGGATTCTCGAGGTAAGCACGCTGCTCATATTGGATTCTATCTCATTCAAACTGCTTTAAATGAGTGATCTTTGAGGATGTCTTTACTAATATTTGCATCAGCAACTCGCGCGTGTCCTCGACCGTCCGCTCTTCCCATGGAAGAACGTGCTCGTGGGATTCTCCCTGGGCCAGTTCCTCCTTGAAAATGTGCTAGCTTTCCGTCAATATAAGGTGTTGCAGCAGAAGACTCCCCCTAAGGTTCTGGCGGGAGAGGTTTCTCAGAAGGTCTACGACCAAAGTCAGGTATGGGATCGCGCAAGCCCGAACCTCAACTTACAGTTTAGCTTACAAAGGGAACCTTTCTTCATCTAGGCATACGGTCGCGCCAAGTCTAAGTTCGGTTTCATCTCGGGTCTCTACGGTCAAATTCAAAATCTCGCTTTCGTCTACGGTGATGTTCTCCCCAAGCTCTGGAGTGTCAGTGGCTTGGTGCTGGCACGATACCTCCCCGGTCAATTCCAGGGCGAGATCTCTCAAACGCTTATTTTCATCTTCGGTTTCAACATCTTGACTACTATTCTCTCACTTCCTATTTCGTACTACAACACGTTCGTGCTTGAAGAGAAGTTTGGATTCAACAAGCAGACCGTTGGCCTCTGGGTGACCGACATGCTCAAGGGTCAGATGCTCGGCATTGTTCTTGGAACTCCTATCATCACTGGTATTCTCAAGATCGTTCAGTCTACTGGCAACTCGTTCTTCTACTACCTGTGGCTCTTTGGTGTCTTCGTTCAGGTCTTCGCTATTACCATCTACCCCATTGCTATCCTGCCTCTATTCAACAAGCTGTCTCCCCTGGAACCCGGTGAAATCAAGACTGGTGTCGAGAACCTGGCCAAGAAGCTCAAGTTCCCTCTGTCTGAGCTCCACGTCATTGATGGTAGCAAGCGCAGTGCCCACAGTAACGCCTACTTCTACGGCCTGCCATGGAAGAAGCACATCGTTATCTATGATACCCTTCTCGAGAAGAGCAAGCCGCAAGAGGTCGTCGCTGTCCTCAGCCATGAGCTTGGTCACTGGAGCTTGAGCCACACCACTAAGCTTTTCGGTATTGCGCAGTCCCACATGTTCTACATTTTCGCTCTTTTCTCTGCATTCGTCAACAACAAGTCCCTGTACCAGTCCTTCGGCTTTGTCAAGGAGCAGCCAATCATGATTGGATTCCTTCTGTTCTCTGATGCCCTGGCCCCTATGGATGCTGTTGTCAAGCTGCTGATGAACATTCTGAGCCGCAAGTTTGAATTCGAAGCTGGTACGTTATACTTCACAACATTTTAACGTATATCATGTATACTAACTATACTGTAGATGCTTTCGCCCAGGGTCTTGGATACTCCAATGAGCTCGCCTCATCCCTCCTCAAGCTGCAGATCCAGAACCTGAGCACCATGGATGCTGACTGGATGTATGCCAGCTACCACTACTCTCACCCCATCCTGACTGAGCGTCTTGCTGCTCTGGGCTGGAAGGGTGGTAAGGTTACCGACCTCAAGGCCGAAGACAGTGAGAAGCCTGTCAAGGCCGCGGATCGTGAGCTGTGAGAAGTGGCAAGATAGCCAGATCCTCCACCAATTCTTGAAATATGCTAGTCGTATTTCTTTGCAATTTTTGATGAGCTTTGCTTTTTTCCTGATTTTTCAATTTCATGGCAATGATGCGGTGGAGATAGATGATATTGAACTGGATCCAGCTTATTTATAGCAAGAACAATACTTTTTCAGACATAAAATGCATACGAAAATCATACTTTCAAGGATCCAGATATATACCAGAAAACTTGAACACAGAAACAAAAAGAACTCCGACCCAATGCAACAGCTTGAAGTACCCCCAAAAAACAAAACCCCAACCTTGAAGTAAAATCACTCAGAACAAAAGGGAATTTAATCGGACTCCTCCACCTTCTGCGCCTTAGCTTTCTTCTCCGCAGCCCGTCTCTCCTTCTTCAATCTCTTGCGCTCTTCCTTATCAACCGCCGCCATGGAGCTCTGCTGCTCCTCAAAAGCCTCAGCCTCAGCCTCGAATTCGGGCTCCTTCATTTCCAGGTCGTTGTCCTCGCCTTCTTCCTTCTGCTCGCCAGCGTCCGCTGTAGCGGGGGCATCCAAGTAATCTTCACCGGGGTTTTGCTTCGCAACAGTCAAATCCTGTCCCAGGACTTCACCCGCGAGACCAGCCTGTACGCGCTTCAAGTTGTGGAGGATAAGGTTGGGCGCAGCGGAAGTTGTGCGCGAGACGGGACCGTGCTCGCTAATACTAGCATTGGGCTGTAGGGCTGGGTCTGTGGTTGCGCGGGTGAGGTATGCGGCGAGGAAATCGTGCGCAGCAGATTGACTAATGCTCTGGGTGCTGTGGACAACTGTTGGTGGGAGGGAGGAGGGGCCTGGATTGTTCATTTTGGCGGGATTTGTCTATAAAGACTGTATAGCACGTAGGATTGGAGGTGCCTTTGCGGTAGAATGTGGTGAGAGTGGCTTGTTGAGTGACTTTGTAACTTTTTTTGACATTGCGGAAAGGATTTCGGTGGCACTAGTCCCGAAAGGGTAGTCCTGGTAGTCTTGAACTTCAATTCTGTTCTATACAGACAGCACAGTTTATAGAATTTTCTAAATGAATACCATTTATTCGAATTGATTTCAGTGCCATTCTATTCATCTAGTCGATTTATCGATTTTACCTTTTCCTCGTCTTGTACAGTGCTGTAAACTCCCTACAAGCGGGTCCCGTGCCTGCGGCTCCGCGCTTAATTTTCTTTCGACTTCCGAATACCGCGCCAGCACCAGCGAGACCTCGATCCAAAGCCCCAATCAGTCCCAACTGACCTGAATCGCACTCCCGATTCCAATATTCCATAATGCTCTGTCTCTCCAGGGCCCTGCCCACCCTCCGGGCTTCCGCCTCCAGCCTCCGAGCTCCTATGAACAGGTAATGCCAACCAGGACACTCAGCATCAAGCCCAACCCAAGCACCTCTACCGACCCATAGGGTCCATGAATATGTCCTACATACCTCAAACAGAAGAACAGGAGGCTAATACTTCATAAATCTACCCAGAATCCCTCAATTCACAACACAACCCTCTACCTCCAGACAATTCTCCTCTCTCCTCTCCTCGCCAGTTCTCCGTCACAGCCCATTGCAAATGCAGAGCTCTATCTCCCGGCCAACCTCTGCGCCCACAACCGTCTCCTCCATTACTTCCCTCCTTGCTCAGTCTGAGATTAGCCAGGGCCAGACCCGTGCCTTCTCCGCTACCGCTTCTCTCGGTGTCCGTCGCGTGACTTTCCGACCATCGCGCCGTGTGCAGAAGCGTCGTCATGGTTTCCTTTCACGGAGTAAGACGAATAAGGGACGCCAGACTCTGTCGCACCGTCGCTCAAAGGGACGGAAGAACTTGAGTTGGTAAATGGATTTGTTGTTTGAGCCTTGTATTTGCAGATTGAATGGTTGTGTGGATTTAGGGAAATCTTTCGGGGCAAGATGTTTCTTGCTCTAGTGCATTTTGTCTGATGATCACTTCAATATATTATTGTGGTTTTTGAGACATTGGATTGGGGATTGAGGTGGATTTGTTGGGTCATACCTACATATATGAGTAGGTGATCTTGTATCATAGCTATTTTTTGCATTCCGTCTAGGGATTATCTTGGAATTGTTAAATTATTTTGTTCTTTCTATTTCTGTGAAGGCTATATATGTAGATGTGGGGATAGACCTTGGACCTCTTTACTTGAGTGCTGGTGGTTGTTTGGCATCTTCGGTGTTGCAGTTGGCTGATAACTTCTTACTTCTATAACCACATGTGCAAATTCCAACATTGAAGGTTATATGTAAACACTAGCAGCAGTTAAACTGCCATTCAACATTTGAACAGAGTTCCACAGCTACTAGTAACTTGAACATTTGAAGTATCTAGTACCTTGCCTTATTTTCTTGTTATAGCGGGAATAGGACTTGGACTTGATTGCTTGGTTCCGTTCAAAGGTATAACCTTGATACTTTCTATTCAACAATCTCGTTGTTTAGTTCGATGTTTAAGATCAAGGCGACCTTTTACATTCATCGATAGATACACTTCGTCTTTCGTGCAGCATAACTCCATTGCCATTGTATGAGTCTTTCTATGCTGCTCTTGAATCTACATAGTCATGTTGCGCATTCACTCATCATCCTCGTCACTCTCCTCCTCGGATCCAGACTCGTATTCCTCGTCGTCGTCATCATCGTCATCATCTTCCTCTTCCTCGTCCTCATTAGCACCTAGCTTGAAGCCATAATCATCTTCAAACTCCTTCAAAGGCTGGACCTTAGGTGTGAAGCCGAAAGACTCGAAGCCTTGCTTGATGGGCTGATGAGACGAATTAGTAAATATCACTCAATATTGGGCCGAAAGAGACCAGTAGTAAAAAAGAGAAAGAAAGAAAAACGTACCTCTTCTAGAACAGTACCGCAGGTAACAACCAAGTTCGCTGTCTTGGGGTCAAACAGCGGCAGGATGATTTCACGCAGAGCATCCTTCACTTCCTCGACGCTGATGTCGCGGACCTTCTTCAGCATTCTCTCCTTGTAATCAAGAGGGAGGTTGCGGACGACCTGGCGGATGAAACTGCCCTGCGCGGCGCTGGCAGCGGTCATCTGCTCATTAGCGAAGCTGACGACGATGCTGCTGATCGAGCCCTCCAACATCAGTGGGTCAAAGGGTGTCGCGCCAGACAGGTGGTTCTCGACAATCTGCTTGCTGGCCTCGAAGGCCTTGTGGGCGTTGGGAGAGCGGTATACATCGAAGTTGACAAAGCCAGTGTCGATGTTGTGAGCAAATGTAGTACCGTAAGCCAGACCCTTACCACGGACAGCCACCCAGAGGGGACCCTCGACGGCGTTCATGTAAGCCATAGCAACCAGCAGAGAAGGCAACTTGGGGTGGTCGTAGGAGTCGAGACCACGAGCACTGGCGTAGGCGAAGGAAGAATCGACAGTGGGCATAGGAACAATGTAAGACTTGTTGCCAATGGTCTTTCCTGCATCGCTCAGTAGATCACGTCGGTTGGTGATAGGCTTCAGCTCAGTGCTAGTACCCAAACGATCAGCGAAGGGCTTCCAGGCAGAGACAGGGTTGGTGAGCTTCTCCAGGTCTGCAATCACAACGATGCGGACATTTTCAGGCTGGAAGAGAGACTTGCGGATCTCTTCCATGCGGCTCACGATCTCCTGAGGCTGATCAGCCAGCAGCTTCTTGACACGCTTGAGGTAGCGGGCCTTGACCAGAGTGTTGCGAGCGCGGACAATAGACTCCTCAGCATAGTGAACCATCACATGCACGGCAGCGAGCATGTCTTCACCGCTGCGCTTGGAATCAGGAACGTCGGCGAGAAGTCGGGTGGTGATGGCTCGGAGTCTCTCAACATCGAAGATGGTGTTCCAAGACAACTCCTGGAGCCAGGCAATTGCAGTCTCGTACTTCTCAAGCTCAACCTGGAATGAAACGCGGAGCATCTCAGAGTTTCCGAGAGCTCGGGCGGCTTCCATTCCATAGCCGACGGTGTCCTTCTCCAGTTCAACGACGACCTGCTCGAAGTCAATGGTCTTACCATCACGCTGGAGCGGGATGTTGAAGAATGCTTCGGTGAAAATTGACAGGAGAGGACGCAGTTGAATAGGAACGGACTGTGCGGAGAGAAGAACAGAAAGCTGAACAAAACTGCTAGGAATGTGTTCAAAGTGCATCCAAATAGGCAGTCCGGTCTTGTTTGCATCAGTCTCAATGAGCTTCTGAAGAGCATTGTCAGGGCGTCCTGCCTTCAGAGCAGCACCTGACCGGGCAGTCACTGTCTCCATAAAGTGGATAGACTCGGTTGTAGGAATTTCGAAGCCTGCCAGCAATTTCTCTGGAATTTCCTTGTCATTCTCCGCCTTGGCTTTCTCAAGCTTGTCTGCGAGATCCTTCAGACCCTGCTCGCCGAGACGCTTTTTCTGGGCAGCAACACGAGCCTCCTCATCGTTCTTGAATTTGTCAGACAGCTTCAGTGATGGGATACCCAAAATGGAAACGTGGTTTGCATCTGAAATCCACTTCTTAATGAACTCTCGCCATTGGTCTTGTGTCCACTGCTCAAGGGTATCGTACTCCTTCAGAGTTGCGACATCCCGCAGAGTTGAGCCGTCCCGGTTGCCAAACAGGAAATCGGTAATGACATACTCAGCAAAAGATGCGGCGGAACTCTCAGTTGCAAACTTCCAGGTGCGACGCTGACGGTCGATACATTCCTTGAGGTACTTCATGTCAAGGTCCTTTTCCATCGCCTCTTGCAAAATTTCGAAGAATCGCTTCTCGACCTGCTCAAGCTTTTCAGTCGCGACACTAGTCATAGTGAAGCGAATCTCAATGCTAGGATGTTCCTCTGTAGCATAGTAAACGGCGCTAGCAATCTGTTCCTTCTCGACAATGGTGTTCTCCAGCAGAGAAGCAGATGACCCGGCAAGGTATAGCAAAGCCACATTAAGAGCACCAGCTATGAAAAATGTCAGTTTACAAGTTCTAATATGGGGTGGCAGATCCTGTTCAGAACATACATAGAATAGCATTGTTGCAATCGGGTCCAAGGAATCGAATTTCGATCTCGCCAAATGATTCATCCTCCTCAGGGAATTCGACCTTCTTGATGACAGACTTCTCCAGGGCGGGGGTCTGCTTGGAGTCGACCCAAGGTCTCTTGAAGGGAGCTGTTGGGCTTGGAATCACATCCAAGATTGTGTCTTCAAACTTATCAAGAATATCCAACATGTTGTTCTGGTCCACCTCACCAGTAATAACCAAACAAAGATTCTTAGGCTGGTACATCTCTCGGTGAAATTCCCGGATTCGCTCGGCTGTGAGAACACGAAGCTGTTCCATCATACCACCGGTCTCATACCGGAAGCCAACATCTGTGGGGTATGTCAAACGTCTAGCAGCTAGGTCGATCAGCTCAGCTGCATTATTTTGGACTCCCTGCATCTCGGAGTATACAACACCAGCATCATTGCCGGTGCCATCGATGTGGTGTACTTCGGTATAGCAACCCTCGTCGGTTAAGGTAGGAGCGATGACATGCTCTAGGTATACAGGCAAGATTCGTGCAAAACCTTCCCAACCAGCTGTGTCAAGTGTGTATGCTGTGTGATCAGTGGCTGTCCAAGCGTTGGTGCTAGAGTATACACGCGTAGCGAGCTTATCCAGGAAGCCCTTGTAGCGGAAGTTGCGAGATCCCATAAAACAGAGATGCTCCAGGGTATGAGGAGCGCCAGAGTCATCGTGAATCTCAGTGGCCAGAACAAAATAGCCATTTACTTTGGGGCCTTTCTGGTCGATAACGACAACACGCATTCCAGTACGTTGAGACTCATACTCTGTGAACTCGCTCGCCGAATAGTCAGGCTTAAACTGCTGTAACAATTTGAAGTGAGACATATTGATCAATGGGGCTAGCCCAGTGCGAATATATCGCCGAAAAGTTGATGATCTAGATAATTTCCGGTTAGCAATGTTTCATTTATGCATTGTATGTATCTCCAGCGCGGCAGTGACAATTGTCCCACCCACAGCTCATGAGTATTTTCCCCCACCGTGGGGTGTTTGTGGGACAGAAGGAGCTCTGGGGTAGCTATTGAGAGTTGTAATAAAGGCCCTATGCACACAGTCCATAATAACACAGAGATCATGGGAAGCAACGCAAAGAACCGGAGGCACCTCGACCAGCGAGGTTCATGGTCACTCATTCTAAAGCTTTTCCGTGATAGACATGTGTGACGTGGGCGGGGCAAAGAGAAATTTGAGCTTTGGAGGGGGAAGAACGCGCTTTGGAACAACTCACAAGGACCGAGTAGTTCGCACCCGACTCAATCCAAGCAGGCACAACCGAGACACGGTGGATTCTGAAGCTTCGTTTCTGTGTGTTGGACCCAGGCGGAGTTTGGGTCCCGTTTCCTTACAAAGCGGTTGCGGGTTGTCTGGCGCATATATAGGTCTCAATTATTTTATGCCCAGCCAGTTATTAGTGACGAATCGGATTTCTATGATTTTGGTGAATTATAGAATATTTCAAATAAAAAGAGAAAAAAGCAATTTTTTTTTTGTGGTGTGAAGGGATCTGTGATTTTTTTTAATTCAGTGACCATTCATAGTCTACTTGCAACAAGCAAGACGCAGCTCCGTGGGGCGGTGACGCCCAAAGTCACGCGGTTGTTGACAGCTCGCCGCTTTCTCCAATTCTCGACTTGACCTAGACTTCTAGGGCGCAAAGAATCCCCTCTTTTTTTTGTGAGCTTCGCCAATCCGAGGCTCGACAGTTCATCATGTCGCAAGCATCGGAGAGCGAGATTTGTCAAGCGGTGCTGGGATTCGTCACTGAAGGTGCTTACCCGGAGGAGAACGTGGTGGCTGCCAAGTTCCCGGCGGCAGCTCTGGCAAAGGAATTGGAGCTGATATCACAGGCTCGGGAGCAGGTGGAGGTACGTTAGAGCTGACTTTGAATGGATAGTGTTTTACTATGACAGTTGGCTGACCAGGATTGGTATCTTGAATAGAATGAGATTAGCTCTCTTAGTCGCGAGAACACCACATTTGATGCCGACGATTGGATTATTCAAGCGAGACAACTCCACGAAGATATTGAACGTTCGAGGGTTACGGCGCGGGAAATCGTTACCCAACATGAACAAACCAAACCCCTTCAAGCTAAAGTCGACGACGCTCATGCGAAAGTTGGATTGATCGAGACGGAGATTGTATTTAACCAGGCCGTTGCGGAAACACTAGAGGAAGTACAGCGGCTATGTCAACAGTTGGAGTCTGTACGGGCTGCTTTGGAAGCCGGTCAGATAATGGTAGCTATTGAACATCTGGAATCCACATCATCAGCCATTGAAAAGGATACCCCGTTCTCAAACACCAATGTGATGGGCATACTCTCGGAGGAGACAACCCGGCTTCGGAATGAGATCGAAGAGGCTGTGAATCTCCGTTGGAGTGAACAACTCAAGGTTGATCGAGCAATGGGCCAGTTCCATATCGCCAGTGTTGACGGCACTGATTCCTTGGAGGAGACTATTACGTCACTTTCTCGACTGGATATACTTGTGACCGCAACTGATAAGCTCCAGAAGGATATTGAATCGGTGATCCTTGGCCCGATCCTGGTCCCGCGTGGAGACAGCAGCAGCCGTGCAGTTGAGGTTACAGAGATGGCTATTTGCGTTGCCCCTGCTTTCTCTAAGACGACTGTAGCCGAGACATTCAGTCGAGTCACAGATGTTCTCAACTTCTTGCGACAGTACTTACCTTCCTCATTATCAGCCTCTCTCCCTCAGTCCTTGGTTCCAGCTATTACTTCCAAGGCGATATCTGGGTGGCTGTCCTCCGCAATTCCAACCACTCTTGATGGTCTGGAAGACTTCGAAAATACATTGGACAGTGTACTACAATTCACCAAAACCATTGAATCTTGGGGGTGGACTGGACAAGAAGAACTTGTATCATGGGTTAATCAAGCCCCTCGGCTCTGGTTGACTCGACGCCGAGTTGATTCTCTCGACAGTGTCCGTAAAGCAATTGCTGCTAGCAAGGGCAGCACGAAGCAAGTGGAAAGAGTCGAAAAAGAGGAAGTGTCGCAAGTGGAGGAGGCACTCCCGGACAATGCTGCTACTGACGATTGGGATGCAGAGTGGGATGACGACAAGGAAGAAACACCAGCGGCTGAACCCCAGGAAGATGAAGAAGATGTCAGTGCATGGGGTCTCGATGATGAGGACGACACTGAACCCCCAAGCAAACCGGATGTGGAGAACGCTCCTGAGGAAGATGATGATGCGGACGATGCTTGGGGCTGGGGAGATGATGACGAGGAGAAGAAGGACGAAGAGCAGAAGCCTACAGTGCACACCGAGATCAAGCCTGCAAGTAACAAAAGCAAAAACAGTGCCCAACCCAAGGAGGTCATTCTCAGGGAAGTTTACACGATCACCGACATCCCTGATTCGATTCTTGACATCATGCTCCAACAAATCTTTGACTCCAAGGATATTACCCAACCTCAGTAAGTCATTACTATAATTACCTACATTGTCACCCGTAAATACGATCAAGCTAACCAATTCATCTACAGACATTCCAAGTCTCGTGTCGCTTCCTCTGGAGCTGGCCTGCTTGCGCTTCCCACCTTAATTCTGGCCATGTTCAAGGCTACTTCATCCTCCTTTTATTCCCTCAAGCTCAATTCAGGTCAAATGTACCTGTACAATGACAGTATTTACCTGGCTGGTCGTGTTCGAGAGCTGATTGACGAGCACAGCCTGACCAGGCTCAGTTCTGACGTGGAATCCTTAGAAAAGTTTGGCAAGTTTGCATATAGCAAGGAGATGCAGACTCAGACCACTATTGTCACTGATCTGCTCGATGGAGCGCAGGCATTCGGACAATGTTCGGAGAACCCATATAAAATGGAATGTGAGAATGCTGTCAGTGCGACTGTTGACCGAATTCGCGATGTGTACAAGGAATGGCAGCCAATTCTTTCGCATTCTGCGCTTCTCCAATCCATTGGGTCTCTGCTGTCCACTGTGATTAGTAAAATAATCATGGATGTCGAGGATCTGGGCGATATTTCAGAGGACCAGTCAAAACAACTCGTTTCATTCTGCAACCAGGTCTCCAAGTTAGAGGATCTCTTCATGCCTGAATCTACTGGAGAGTCTGAAGCTGTCCCAGTGACCGCTGTCTATGTCCCGAACTGGCTCCGTTTCCAATATCTCATCAATATTTTGGAGAGTTCGCTCGCGGACATCAAGTTCCTTTGGATCGAGGGCGAATTGGGTCTCGAGTTCTCTATGGACGAGGTGATCGACTTGATCGTTGCATTGTTTGCAGAGTCTGACTACCGTCGGCGTGCCATTGCAGATATTAGACGAGCCCCTCGGGGCTGATATCGAGACTAGTTGATTATTTTAACCAGATAAATAAATTCAATATTAAAAAGATCATGATATCTATCCCAACTAGTCCATACTCAGTATTCCAGAATTGTACTTTATCTACATAGCGGGGCTGATCTCCGCGCTCTGCGCTAGTGTGCCGCACCGGTCACCGTATTTTTTCTTCACCAGCGCAGACTTGTTCCAGCGACAGCCACACCAGATCAGAGGTTCACAACACCAATTCTGGATATATTTTCGCCCATAATGAGTGACGAACAAAATTCAGGCGCCGAGGCTGCGCAGCGACAGGTCCGTGTCCAGCTTATGAGCAAGCAGGAGGACATTGCTCTGCCTGAAAGCACTGGTCCCATTCTTGTTCCTACTGGTAAGAATGCCATTAGGCCCATCATTTGAGGGCTAGTTCGATGCTTTGATAATTCCCATGCTGATTTTATGAATAGGTCTGCGACGTTATGCGCTGTCGACCTTGGTGAACAACCTGCTGTCGAGCGAGAAGCCCATTCCGTTTGAGTTTTTGATCAACGGAACATTTCTACGTACCTCGATTGATGAATACCTGACTGCCAATGGCATCTCGGCCGAAACCACCCTCGAAATTGAATATGTTCGCGCTTTGATTCCTCCTCTTCACATTGCCTCTTTTGAGCATGACGACTGGGTCAGCGCCACGGACGTGCTCTCCGAAACCTCGCCTGCCGCCTCTTGGGCTTCGGGCGCTACATTCTCGAAGGGCCAGGAAAGAATTTTGTCTGGAAGTTACGATGGCCTGCTCCGGATATGGAACATGTCATCTGAGATTATTGCGACCTCCCCCGGCCCCAACGAGGGTGGACACACATCCTCCATCAAGGCCGCTAAGTTTGTCTCACCAAACCAGATCGCTACAGCCGGTCTGGACCGCACCGTTCGACTATGGAAGTACACTGAAGATGAGAACCACTTCTCTGGAAAATTGACCCCTCAGCTGGAGCTTTACGGACACAAGGCCGGTATCGAGTCATTGGCTGTTCACGCTCCCTCCAACCGTCTTTTGACCGGTTCCTTGGATCACACTGTTGGCTTCTGGTCTACCAAGAAGGCCGATGCCCCCGCCGCCCCAGAGAACCTGCTTCCCTCCAGCGCTGCTCGCAACTCCAAGCGCAGAAAGCTGAACACCTCTACCAGCACACCGCAGCGTGGACCTTTGGCTCTTCTGTCGGCGCACACCGCTCCCGTCTCAGCAGCTATCTTCGACGCAAAGGATGCTACTGTTGGATACTCTGCTTCTTGGGATCACTCCCTGCGCACTTGGGATCTGGTCACCGCCGCCTTGGTTGATACTCGCACTACCTCCCACTCTCTTCTTTCTCTCGAACACCTTCCCGATCACAACCTGCTGGCCGCTGGTACTTCCGCTCGCCACATTACTCTGATTGACCCCCGTGCCTCTGCCACTACTGTCGCTGCGATGACCCTCCGTGGCCATACCAATGCTGTCGTCAGCTTGGCTCGTGACCCTCACAGCGCATACGGTCTCATTAGTGGTAGCCACGACGGCACCTGTCGCATCTGGGATATCCGTTCGACCAAGACTGACAAGGATGGAGTTGTCGGTGAGAGCGTGTACTCGATCACTCGCAAGAGCCTTGAGGAGGAAGGAAAGACAGAGAGCAAGCGTGTTGGTGGTGAGGGTGTCAAGGTCTTCAGTGTGTGCTGGGACCCCACGGTGGGCATTGTCAGCGCAGGTGAGGATAAGCGCATCCAGATCAACCGTGGCGAGGGTGTTCTGTCCGCTACAAAGCAGTAGATTGCACATATGGGATTGGCGTTTTAGATGTGGTCTTGTTTAAAAGTTTTCCTGTACTAGTTGTTCTTTAATTCCAGCTATATTATCTTGAACCCTAAGAATATGGATCCTCGATCTATACTAGTATTGTGCAACATTTACATTAATTCGAGTTTACTTTTCCGTCCGGTTATATAAATTGAGCATGTTGCATCTCACATCTGACCTATAATACATCCCTAGAGGGGTACATTCACAAAGACTGGCGTAAAAAAGTGTATAAAGTGCCAGCAATCAAGAACAAAACGCCATTCCCATGCCTCTCACAAAAGACGCGAGATAGTCCCATAAATCGATACAAAAACAATGTTGTCTGTCAAACTTATAGACGACGCTCCATGCGGTTGAGTCTGACGGGGGTTTTGATCTATTATCGTATCGTTAGCCCGAATCCAATCCTCTGAATATCAACTATACTCTTCGGCCCCGAAGAACCGAGCATCGTAGAAAACAAGAAAGCATATACAATGCAGCAGTTCGAGCCCATCTGCAACACGGCAATTGGAACAGAGATTGGGATGATAAAGGGAAAACCCACCTGAGAGCGTGTGCGCTGTCCTCGCACGGGCAGACCCAGAGCATGGCGACGACCACGGTAGGTACCAGTTTCCTTCAAGCGCTTAATGTCGTTGAGAACCTCTCGACGGAGATCATTCTCAATCTTCATATCCGACAGAACGGCAGTCAAGTCGAGAACCTGCTTGTTGGCCAGCTCGCCGACGCGGCAAGTAGGGTGGATGTTGAAGCGGGCCAGGAGGCGGGAGGAAGTGTCGTTTCCGATGCCGAAGAAAGTTTGAAGGGATTTCTATGTGATAATTCGTTACGTCTCTGTTTATATGACCATTGGAGTAATTCATAGTTGGATTGAGGTGCGCTGCGGTTGATTGCTGGTTGCTTACCTTCAGAAGGTTCCGCTCCGGGAAGTTGACACCGAGAATGAAAACCTGAGGGTATGAGTTAGTAAAGTACTTTTTGGAGAGCTAATGAGGGTGTACGAACCATCTTGACTGGGACTTGGGGGCTGTCAATCGAGGTCTCTTTTTGTTGCGCTCTTCGGCGAGCGGAATGGATTCGATGCGGGAGAAATCTCTCGAAACAACGTTTCTCCGATGTAATATTTAGAAAACGCAGCCGGTATTTGGATGTTGAATTAGCGTAGTTCCTGTAATTAATCCCCATTTAGCACCCAATTGATCGGTTCCACTTTGCAAAAATTACAGGCTTTCTGTATTCTCCGCACGCCATTGCAAGCTGGCCTCCGCCCATCTGGTCCTCCCTTTCTCCATCTTTTGCTATTCCACTTCACACCCCGTGCTGTGGCAATTCGCAACCATGAATTTCCGCAACCTTTTCCTGTCCCTCTTCTTTGTCTTCGCCGTCGGCTTTGCGCTGGTCCAGGCTGAGGAAGATAAGCGGGAGCCTCGTGGTCCCAAGATCACCAACAAGGTAGATAAGTTGTTCTCCGAAGCCGTCTCGAGTCAACGCTGACCCATATCATCAGGTCTACTTCGATATCCAGCATGGCGATGAGTTTCTCGGCCGTGTTGTGATGGGTCTGTACGGCAAGACTGTCCCCAAGGTGAGTTGTAATTCCTCCTGAGGATCCCATGCAAGTATACACATGCAATTGGTAGCTAACTTAAGAGTTTCCGCCTTCCAGACTGCTGAGAACTTCCGGTATGATTATTTTGATCCAGTGCTTTGGAATGCTTCTCAATGACGATATTAACCCTATTTAACAGCGCTCTGGCCACTGGTGAGCAGGGCTTCGGTTATGAGGGATCTACTTTCCACCGTGTTATCAAGGACTTCATGATCCAGGGTGGTGACTTCACCAACGGTGATGGTACTGGTGGCAAGTCTATCTACGGCAACAAGTTCGAGGATGAGAACTTCAAGCTCCGCCACACCCGACCTGGTCTTCTGAGTACGCAATTGATTACACTATTATCATACCATGTACATCCAAACTGACCTATCTCTTTCAGGCATGGCCAACGCCGGCAAGAACACCAACGGCTCTCAGTTCTTCATCACCACCGTTATTACCGGATGGCTCGATGGCAAGCACGTCGTCTTCGGTGAAGTTCTGGAGGGCTACGACATTGTCGACAAGATCCAGAATATTGCCGTTGGCGGTGGCGCTAAGCCCCAGCAAGTTGTGAAGATCGTCAAGAGTGGCGAGCTCGAGATGGAGGTTGAGCCCGAGTCCGAGGATAAAGGTAGCCGCGATGAGCTGTAAACTAGAAGCACATTCTGGTTCTACAGTTGCTTTGTTTTTTTCTATGCTGCTCGGCGACGGTAGGCTGATGCGTGGTTTACTCAAAGAATACGACGACTACCCGACCGATACTACTACCCCCTCTGTGGACGACACCAGCTCCTTCTCGATGCAGCCAGTGCTTATTTTCCTCGTGCTCGTGGCTGTTGTTGGATTCTACCTTTACCGCCGCCGCAGCCAGAAGGCTACTACTGATGATGATTACAAGGAGTATCTGTAGATCTGTTCTACCGGTATATTTCTTTTTTGTTGGTGACTATGGTAGAGAATTATTTATCACACTCCATCAAATATCTGTTTAATCAGCTTCAGTTGACACTGTCAGTTCAATATCAAATGTCCAATCATTTTAGTCTTATATTAGTATTATTATGCTGTGTATCCTCCAGGGCTGAGTATGAAGCATGACCAGTTGACCAGTCATCAAGCAGCTCTCTAATCTTAGTCAGAGAGTCCAGACCCTCCATCACCAACTGGTCAAGTGATTTCCCAATTGGTAAAATTGAAAAAAGAAAAAAAGAAAAGAAAAGAAAATTGAAAATTCAAACTTTCCAGTGGCTCGTGTGACGGTACTGTTACCATTTATGACCTCATATTTTCCTAGTACTTTCACCCCAATGTATGGGATGATCAGTCCCTGGTGACAATACCAAACATCGCTACCTGTGGGCTACCTGAACACACAGGCCGCAAAGCTAACAGACCCCTGTACCTTGGAAGTACAGCATTTGCCTCCTTCCCACAGAGCCAAAACCTGCACACCTCTTGCACCTTGCACTTTCTTCATTTCCTTTTCCCTCACTCAACTCCATCCCTCTCTTTTCATTTCTCGGTGCTCATAGAGTTCTTAGAAGTGGGAGATTTGCATTTTTCTTTTCTCTCCCTGTGTGATTCCTTGTCGTTTGTCACTTCATTCTTTTTTTTCTCTCTCTATCAAGTGGGAAGGAAAAAAACTTGAGAACGAACGGTTCTACATCTTCTACGTCTCTCTCTTATTTTTTTTAAAAGGTATTTCGATCCTGTCCCCCTTGGTTCCGCAAGTTCCCCTCGTGTCCAGTTCGTTCAAGCCTTAGCCTTATCTACGACTTGAGAAACTTTTCCGGTGAAGCCAAAAAAAAAAAAAAAAATCCAATCGCAACCGTCTTCCCTGCTGCACCTCTCAAAATTTCACGTCTCCGAAAAAAGCTTGTCAACTGACTTGAACCTGTCTTCTTTCGTTTACCATAGATACTTTCAAAACAACCCGCAAAAATGGCCGACGGTCTCCAGATGGGCAACCTTTCCATCAATGATTCTCAGCATGCGCCCCAGGCCAACGCCCCTGGTCGTGCTGCCTACATTCCTCCTCACCTGCGCCAGCGTCCCGGTGCTAACGTAGATGCTGGTCCTGCTCCTGCTGGTCCTGGCTACGGCGGTCCTAGGTACAGTGTCCCACAAAACCAAAACTTGGTTTACCCCTCGATTCGACTAGACACTAATCCCAAGTGTTCTCTAGAAACGGTCCCCGCGGTGGTAACTGGGCTAACGCCAATGCTCCCGACTTTAGCCCTCGTCCTGCCAACGGTAATTACAGCTGGATCCCCCAAGGAGAAATCCGGCCATTCGATCCCCATGCTTACGGACATCCAGGACACAGCGGCTCTTACAGCGGTGGTGGTGGTAGCGGTGGCGGCAGTGCCCCCCGTGGCTCAGGAGATGGTCAGTGGCGCGACGGCAAGCACATCCCCGGCCCTGCCAACGCCCGCGTGGAGCGTGAACTTTTCGGTGTTCCCAACGACCCCCTCAAGCAGCAGACCGGTATCAACTTTGCCAACTACGACGACATCCCCGTTGAGGCCTCCGGTAACGACGTTCCCGAGCCTGTCAACACTTTCACCAACCCTCCTCTGGACGACCACCTCATCTCTAACATTAAGCTGGCTAGCTATGTCACTCCTACCCCCGTGCAGAAGTACTCTGTGCCTATTGTCATGAACGGCCGTGATCTGATGGCCTGTGCCCAGACCGGTTCCGGAAAGACTGGTGGTTTCCTCTTCCCTATCCTCTCCCAGGCCTTCCAGAACGGTCCTTCAGCCATCCCTAACCAGGCCTCTGGCCAATTCAGCTATGGCCGCCAGCGCAAGGCTTACCCCACCTCCCTCATTCTCGCTCCTACCCGTGAGCTGGTCTCTCAGATCTTCGACGAGGCCCGCAAGTTCGCTTACCGCTCTTGGGTCCGCCCCTGTGTTGTGTACGGTGGTGCCGACATTGGCTCTCAGCTTCGCCAGATTGAGCGTGGTTGCGATCTGCTCGTTGCTACCCCTGGTCGTCTTGTCGACTTGATTGAGCGTGGCCGTATCTCCCTGGTCAACATCAAGTACTTGGTTCTTGATGAGGCTGATCGTATGTTGGACATGGGTTTCGAGCCCCAGATTCGTCGTATTGTCGAGGGTGAGGACATGCCCCGTGTTGAGGACCGTCAGACTCTCATGTTCTCGGCCACCTTCCCCCGTGACATTCAGATGCTTGCCCGCGACTTCCTGAAGGACTACATTTTCTTGTCCGTTGGTCGTGTCGGTTCCACCTCCGAGAACATTACCCAGAAGGTTGAGTACGTTGAGGACCACGACAAGCGCTCTGTTCTGCTGGACATCCTTCACACCCACGGTACCAGCGGTCTCACCCTGATCTTCGTCGAGACCAAGCGCATGGCCGACTCTCTTTCCGACTTCCTGATCAACCAGCGTTTCCCCGCCACTGCTATTCACGGTGACCGTACCCAGCGTGAGCGTGAGCGTGCTTTGGAGATGTTCCGTACCGGTCGTTGCCCCATCCTGGTCGCTACTGCTGTCGCTGCCCGTGGTCTCGATATTCCTAACGTCACCCACGTCATCAACTACGATCTGCCCACCGACATCGATGACTACGTTCACCGTATTGGTCGTACTGGTCGTGCTGGTAACACTGGTATCGCCACTGCTTTCTTCAACCGTGGCAACCGTGGTGTTGTTCGTGACCTGATCGATCTCCTCAAGGAGGCTCACCAGGAGATTCCTGGCTTCCTCGAGAGCATTGCTCGTGAGGGCTCTGGCTACGGTGGTCGTGGTGGCCGTGGTGGTGGCCGTGGCCGTGGATCCAGCAACGCTACCCGTGATGTCCGTCGCTTCGGTGGTGGTGGCATGGGTGGTGCTCCCTCTTCCTTCGGTGGCAACAGCTACGGTGGTGCTCCCTCCTACGGCGGCAGCGGCGGTGGCAGCAGCTACGGCGGTGCTGCTCCTTCCTACGGTGGTAGCGGCGGCAGCAGCGGTGGCTACGGTGGTGGCTACGGCGGCGGCAGCGGTGGTGGTGGCAGCTACGGCAACCCCTCCGGCCCTACCGGTCCCTCTTCCTGGTGGTAAATCAGTCGTGATCTAATGACGAGGCCGTCGGGTCTGATTTCGCTCCACACATTTTTTATTTCTTTTATGGTCTCTCGTTGATGGATACGATCAGAACGAAACCCTGAGTTCTTTTTCCTTTTTAGCTGTTTCTCGGGGACGGCTTTGTCATGACTTTCACGACCTCGCTACGTGTCGATTTGTTTCTTCTAGATTTACGTTCTCGCCTATCCTCTCTTATCTCCTTACGTGCGGTGCCTCTTCTTTTCTTCATGGCTTTATCTCTTTATTTCCTTATGCCTGTATCTGTCTTATCTGCCTCGCATCTCTTTCCTGGCTCTCATTATGGCCTTGTTTAGACTCGGGGCGTTCGAGCAGTCTGATTACCCTTGTTGCTCCGGGCTTCTTTTTTTCTACGTCCGTGATGTTTGTTCCTTTTTTATTCAAACTCTTTGAGCCATCGGGTGGTCGGCACTGCATGAACATGATAGAATGCGTTGTCTTTTTACTGTCCGCTCTCATCAGATACCCCTTTGTGTTCGAGCGTTCCCATTCTCGGGGACCACGTTCGAATGACGCGTGTGCGCCGAGCGAAGAGTTGAGGTTTTTTATTTCGCTCAACCTCTTCGACAAAAAGTGCTTTTCCTACTTTTGCATCATCTCGGCGCTGTTATGGCTGCATCGGTCGGATCTTGCAGCATAGACTTCTGTCAGCGTCGGTATCTCATGGCGGACAACTCCTTGCGTGTCTTTTTTATTTGCTGCCCTCGTGTCTTTCTGCGGCTCATCTTCGTGTTTTCGAGGACCAACAACCCGCGCTTTTCTCTTTCTCCGGGCTTAATGGAATTGGCGTCCACTGTGGGTCGAGCTAGGTCTTTTTATTTTTCTGTTTGCTCGTCTTTTCAGGTGGGTTTCGTCGGGGAAATTATTTGCATTCTGTATGGCGTTGGCTTGACCTGCAACCGCATGTTCTCTGGGGTCCGTGGAGGCTGATTCCCGAAAAAAATATTCCTTTATTTTTTTTATTACTTCTTTCTTCTTTTCCTTGCATCATTTTTCTCGGATCCGTGGAGAGGATGGGAGGTTGTCGCCCGGCGCTTGATGAATGGTATTCGCATGGTTTCAAGTTGGGAGGATGAAAAGCAGGGGCCCTGGTCTTTCTCGAGGCCATGAGAAGGAAAGCCTTCTTAGTCAATGCTATTTGAAAAGTGTTTCCTGTTCAACTATTGTAGTGCTCTGGCTTGTATGACTTGTATTCACTGGTATATCTCTATATTCAGCCCTGCAGGTTGTAGACAATGACCTTGCCTGTAGCCCCTTCAGTATCCTCCCGAGGTTCATTATAGTAGTTATAATGGTCTATTCACTAATTTCTAGGCATATTTCGATCAAATTCCATAATTATGAGACATATGCATAAATCGAACCAAATCTACACCTCGATCGGGTAAGTTGTAAATCCGGCAATAGTGAAGCTCACTAATCGTAGATGTTACGCGGATCCTGGATGCGGGTAGTTATCATTCTGGTCTTAGAGAGACTTCAATCCATCTTTTGTCCTTTACCCGATTCTTCCCTTTCTTCCTTGTCCACACCTTCTTTATCCTTTTTCTTTTGTTGAATCCTTTTTGAATCTTTACATCCTGCCCTAATCTCCACTCGAGTTTCTACCATCTCCGCATTTTTAGATCATACTCGCGCCTCCTAGGGGGGCGACCATTACCCGCCCCCAGAACCTTCAACTCCTCCAATTCTCAGGGCCATCGATTTCAAAAGTGCTCCTGATCGCGATCTTCATTCAAGATGGCCGACATTGAAACACCTGTAATGGACGAATCCTTCGCTGCGTCCGAAGCTGGTGATGATCAGGGTCACGGTATGACCGCCAGCGCGACGGTCGGCACAAGACGCCAGGCAAATGGCACGATCGGTTCTGTCTATTCAGGCAATAAAATTCGACACCTCAAGAAAGAAGATGGCATCCCCTTATGGCGCAAAGATATCCAATACCAGTTCCTCAAGCTTGTCTTTGAGGATAAGACGCCTGCGTTCACGCGATACCCGGACGGCGAGCAGAAGCTGGACTTTGCTGACATCTACATTGACGCCATGGCAAGGAGTAGCAAGACGAGCAAGATTCTCAAGGACAAGCTGCAGAATGATAAACCAGCAGCGATTAGCATGGCGATGGTCTGTCTGCTGGTGAACTTTGGCCGCATGAACACAACTCTCAACTGTAAGTATCCTGCAAGCAGCCCTTCTGAGTTAGTATCCTTGTCGCAGTACTGATATTGTCCTTCCTGTCTAGTTTTCCCAGAAATGCGTGCCCAGCTACGAACCTACCACTCTATTCCCTCGCTCCAAGCCCACCAGGATTCGAATGCCTACAAGCAGCTGCAGGATGCTCCGCGCCTGAAGTCCATCCTTAAGGGCGCCTCCGAAGATGTCGATCAGCCAAACACTTTGGAGAAGATCAAGGCCTTGTCCGTTCCTCGAACAAATCCTGTCAACCTCATCTTTGTTTTGGCACAGTATGCGCCAAAAGTATCAGAGATGCATTTCTTCCCTCCGCGTGATTTCTTCGATTTGGTGATGCGATCCACATTGAGTAGTCAGAGCAGGGCAAAAGCATTTTTATGGTTGATGTGGTGGTACTTGGAAAGCGATTTCAGCCGTGAGGCTGCTTTGAACAACCCATTTGGACCAGGCTTGGAAGGAGAAGGCGCTGAGGGATTGCCTCTGAAGGTGCCCGCTTTTGAGAGCTTGACTGAGGAGCAGGCAAACGAGGAGAATGTGGATACAGCCGAGGAACTGGAATATGGGGAAACAAAGAGACTTGAGCGCAAGCGTAAGTTGAGATTTATATGCTCTGCTTTCACCCGACCCTGTTGTTGACATTACTCCAGGCATTCTTGAAGAAGATGACCCTCTCCCCCGTATCGTTAAGCGCCCAAAGAAAGGTACTCCACCATTGTTACCCTTGTACTACCCTGATGCATCCTATTCTAACCATGCGCGACATTTCCCACAGAATACGGTTTTGACGAAGAATCCTTCGCCGGCGATTATTCAGGTCTAGGAGGACGAGGATCTGCAATGTCTACACCTCTACACCCATCTGCTAAGCGGAGCTTGGACGATGACGACGATGAAATGACCCCCAGCGCATCTCGACCCCGCAATAAGCAAGCCAAGCGAGACTCATCTCTGAACAGAGCCGTGGGTCAACAACGACTCATTTTGAAGACCAGAATGGATCATACCCCGAATGCCTCCCCCGCTCCCTCCGGTTCTGGGATGATGGATCGTTTCGTTGCGGAGCCATCCCTCACCCAATCCAGCAGCCGTCGGCCTCGCCCTCTGACACAGCACCAAATTGCTGTGGAGCAAAACCGCCGTCAACGCATCGAATATCTGCTTGCTAAGCGACGAAGCAATGCCTATCGCGTTCTCCGAGCCAAGCGCAACAGTGAAATCCCTTTTGTGCGATACGGTCGTCTGCTTCAAAGTTTACCAGAGGGGTACGACACTGAAGAGGAGGGCTCATGGGGTAAAGGTGGCCTCCTCCCCAATCCCGAGCAAGAGGATGACTTCGGCGAGTGCGCCAACTTTTTCCTTTCTGTCGTTCGCAAAGCAACCCGTCGCCTTGATCGCTGGGATTACGAAGACGCCAATGGCCCGAAAAGGGATCGCCAGAAGGAGCGCGAGGAGCGACAGAGAGCGAAGGCTGCCCTTGAAGCCGATCTCCGAGCTGCCAGTAATCGGTCCCGACCCCGTCCTTCTCGTGGCGGTGCTGCTGCCAAGCGCAAGTCAACAGGTCCCACATCCACCCCCGGAACTGCCAAAAAGTCAGCATCCCGCAGCAAGGGTGGTCGCAATCCTCCTGCGGGCGCCGGTGTTGGTGCCGGTGGCGTGGCCTGGGATTCCGAACGTGCTGGTGGCGATGAGGAAATGGAGGGCGAACTGGATGACCTTGACCGAGAGTTACTGGGAGAGGTCTCTGGTGAGGATGATGGACCTCAACGGGCTGGATCTCATGATGGAGATTCGTCCGACGACTCTGGAGATGATGACGATGTTGTTGATGGAGATGAGATCTCGTCTGCCTATGATGCTCCTAATGGATATGCACGACATGAGAGCTCATCACCCGTTCCTGAGGGAGCTGCTGAGCGACCAAACGGTCGGGATGATGCCATGGAAGATTGAAGAGTGTTGTTACCCTACCTTCAATCCTTGTATGATGACCTTCTAGTACTCGTTCTTTTTTTCTTCTCTTTATTTTCTTTTCTTCTATCTCCTCTACTTTTTTTGTTTGTTCCGGGATATTTTGGGATCTACTGTGATTATTCTGGCTAATATGGGGATTTCTTTCCACGTCGTATTTCACTTGCACTGTACAATTGGGCGAGATTGCCCCGATCAAAATGATACTCCGAGTTTTTTTTTTCTCCACTGTCCAGCGTATTCAAATACAGTAACAGCGAAGTTGACCTAGGCATGTCCAGGGACATTTATACTCTCTCAGACAGCCATGTTCACACATACTTAGGTGCTCAGTCAGTATTTACAGTAGGTGACTGGCGAAATACCCCTCTAACTGGGTAAGTACCTACACGGTTACCTACACGGTTACCTTCACGGTGAACTGAAAGGGAAGGTTAGCTGGTATATGGATAGTATAAGCAACTTGAAACTGGTAGCCTCAAGTGTTGAGGGATAGTAAGCTGTAGGCTATCCCAGGTCGAAGAACTCCGAAAAACCACTGCATCCCAAGTACATGTAGTAAATGTAGTAAAAGAGGTCTATGATTTGTCCCATTATGCATATTCATCTCAAGTCAGTACTGGTCTACTAATGCTGCGACTTGAAACATTTGAACTTGGCATCACATGCCAGTGTTCGTGTACTAGATGCACATGCGCCAGTGTATTTTGAAATGCATCTTTGTATCTCCATGTAGTGCCACTATGCAGTATGAGGATACTACATAGTATTCATCCCACACGTTGCATGGTATGTAGTAATCTCTACTAGTAGGGCCACGGTATCAGGTCTACATAACATATATAGGTACAACTTGAAGCTTTACTACATACTATTAATCTCAGGCTACGCACTGCTGTCATACATGTATACTCCAGGTCTGTATTTTGAATCTCTACATGAAACCCAGAGGCGATCGGTAACTTTACCCCAGTTTGATCATTCAGCTCAAAATCCATGTGCCAGTGTGGATAGGGGCCTGGTACATGCTCATGTTCCCAACAGAAAGCTACCTCGGGATACAAAGATACCGACTTGGACATTCCAAATGAATAATATTTATTTTCAGATATGATCCCAGTATCCCATGAAAAATCCCCTGGGTCACTTCTACTAAGCCCTGAGCAGGTAGCAGGGAATGGCATGTCATGAAGTGACTCACTGCCAAAACTGCTCTGGTGATCAGCGTATGGTTTTATCCACCTGGGCAGGTATGACGAGCACAACTCCGGTCTCACTCCAGCCCCACAACTTATGAAGCGATTGGAATCAAAGGTCTGAGCATGAAAATCTTGATCCCAACGTTGAAAGTGAAATATGACCATGCATGGCAACCCCTCATCTGCTCGGGTTTGGCGAAGCGGCCTGCACGAGATGCATTGCATGAGGGTCCGAGGCCACAAACATGGGGTTAAGGACCTGTTAAAGCTTGAAGCATGGAGAATATAACATCTGGCCACTTTGTTTCTCGTATTGCCGGTCCAAAATCCGAAGTCTTGTGGAGATTTCAAGGTTAAGATGAAGCAGTTGAGCTTGCCACATAGTCCACACCTGTTAGTCCACAGTGCCACCTTTGTAATATACTTCCCATGTGATGGCCCCTCTTTACTTCAACATTCTTCCACTGTGATCTCCTTCTGTTTCTTATATTACAAGTTCAAGTTTCTCTTCTACTTCAATTCCTCAACCTTGGAACTTGAAGTTCCCAAACTCCATTTTGAGATTGTGTATACACCATTTTCCAACGTCATACTCTTACTCCTTGCTCTTTACTCCGTACGGGATCCCGGGATTCAGCCGAACACCGATTCCCCACCCTTCAACATCAAATCAGCATAGAAACAAAGGAAAAGGTTTCAAGCCAACGGTGTGCCACGGATTCCTAAGGTCCGACACTACAAAAAGTACTAAAAAAGGGCCCGATACGGATCGTCACTCCTCCGAAGACCCTTGCAGCCGCGGTCCTGACCTTTCTGACGTATTGCCTCCCAACGCTTTTTTCTTTTTTTTCTCTTACTCTACTAAGTCCTTTTGGCTACTCAACAGGTCTCAAGAAATCGGATCTGTTAAACTTCATAAGAGGGATTTCTACCGATTATTGTTACATTCAAACCTCCGGATTGGTAAGACAACAGCAGACCAATTGGGCTCATGTCACAGTGGAGTCAAGACCCGAGAATTTTTGCTAACACATGCACACTAACAGCTCTCCAAACACGTCGCATCACCATTTAACTCATCCAATTCTTCAATCTCTTTGAAGGAATCTCGGTCATCTTGAAGTGGTAGAGATACGGGATCCAACAAGTCTTGTGCTTGACACTTTTGAGGCTTTGATTTTCAGAACTTAGTTCCACCCGCGCCGAGCTCAACTCCCCCCTTCATCACTCACCACAACACGAGACCATTCACCCGTACACGATGGTGGATCAACCTCGAATTCTGCGGCCTCGTCCGCGCCGCGCTTTTGAAATTCCTGCATCCAACGATTCATCTGGCCCTCCTACTCCCGTCGAGCTGTCGAATTCCGATCTACTGAACCCCATGCAATCTCAGGAGACCCCCACAACATCCACGAGTGTCAGCCGTACGGGTTCGATTTTGAATCTGACCTCCTCTACTCTCTACGGTATCTACCAGCCCACTGCATTCGGTACTCTCCGCGATGAGTCCAGCCCCTGGGGCACAGAGGCCAATACTCCCGCCGCCGAATACCCGCCCGAGCCGTCACAGCGCGCTGCGTTGAAAACAGCTATCGAGCCACGGCCATTTGCCTTACGTCGGACACGTTCGCGACTCAGCCATGGATTGTTCCGAGGTGTTATCTTACCGCAGGTGCTGAGCAGTGCGTTGCTGTTTGGATTTGGAATTGCGTACGGCGTGATCACCGTTCACCTTCACGACAACCACTGGATTACCCCTGTTAAGTTGGAGAATATTCATTACTACGATTCATGGCAGTATTTGGGCTTCTGGGGATTCGCTGGTATCGTGCTGGGCAATGTGCTTCCTTGGTTGGACAGCTTGCGCGATTCTGAGTCTGTACGGGAGGAACAGACCAAGCGTGCGAGAAATGATGATGATAATGAGGATCGCACCCCATCTTGGGTTGCTGTTGCTCGCAGTGTTGGAGCCTTCGTTGGAATTGCTTTCGCTATGGTAAGCTACTTGCGAAATTGTCTATTTAATCCAGCCGTTGCTAATTTTTTTCTTCCTATGAACTAGCGTCGACTTCCCTGGGAATCTACAACTCAAGCCTCACTCACTCTGGCTCTCGCAAACCCTGTTTTGTGGTACCTGATCGACCGAACTCAGACTGGTTTTGTTATGGCCACCACCGTGGGCGTCGCTGGTATGAGCGTGGTCCTTGGCTTGAAGCCTGAGCTTATTCCTACATCGACTGGCCCATCTGTGGGTACCACTTTCCTCAACGGCACTGGATGGGAGAATGCCCTGGGAGCAGACATTACTCAGGAGAGCATCGCTGTGCGCACTTGGGTCGCTAGTGTGCTTTTCTGCGCCTGCGTGTGCTTTGGCAATATCGGCCGTCAGTTGGCCATTGGAGCCAACCGCAGAGAAACCCTCAAGTCCTGAAGTGGATCAGACTGAATTTTGCGACTCGGCTTAACAGTCAGTGCAGGAGTCTATCAAAAACTCTGCTGTCCACTTTTATTTTCAAGCTGGAGTCCAGTGGCTGGCTTATTTATTATGTAGATGGCTTTTTTTATACGGAAAATTTTTCATGGCATGAAAGTCATAGAATTTGTAATAGAAACTAAACTCGCTTTTCGAGAAATATAATATATTCCACTCATACAATATCCTTCTCTTCTTTACGTAGACCCAGTTAAGATCCAATCCAAAACAGTGCGAAGGATTGTAGAGTCGATCATTGCAGTTCCCACCACAGGACTCGAAAGTCCGGTAGGCACTGCACCCAAGATCAACACTGTGCATGCACTCGGTCTCCATTCTTTGTACGATTTCCATACTTCATAGGCAAGAATCCTCGTAGGAACGCTTTTATAAAGAACGTTGTTTTTTGCGTTGTTCATGAAGAAGAAAAGAAAAAGAAGAGGAAAGGATCGCGCGAAAGATGCGCTTTTGAGCTATCCGAGAGGTCACGTGATAATGGATCCCGTGTGAGTCAGCATTTGCATGCAGCTCTCTGATTGGCTTACACTAGCTCTGTCATTTAGTGTGTATATTACGTATCTATACGCTCGTACTGTAACTCTTGTCCGATTGCGGCATCGAAAAAAGACCCCGCGGCGGGACAACCTGGAAAGAAATTGTTTCTTTTTTTCACTTGTTCAAGCTACTATACCCCGTTGTTGCTTGGATTCAGGTATGGATTATATTGATTTCTTTCTGTTTTGCTCGATTGAATTCAATGATTCTTAATTTAATTCCATTGATTGTGTTCTGATCTAATTAATTCTCTTCTAGTGTCGACACTATGTCTCAAAAGTCCGGTAGGAACTCTTGGCCTTGATATCTCGATATCACTGCCCGATCATGGGTCTACATTGGGATCAATACTGATGGTTACTCGATTGCCCTACAGCTATCATCTCCGTCTATGACAAGACTGGACTGCTGGACCTGGCCAAGGGTCTGAACGAGCAGAATGTCCGTCTTCTTGCGTCTGGCGGTACCGCTAAGATGATCCGTGAGGCTGGTTTCCCTGTTGAGTGAGTTTGCCCTATTGATGGAGATACACTCAAATAAAGGCTTTCCGGAGGCTTTACAGGACTGTTCAAGCTAACAATCCTCTAGGGATGTCTCCGCTATTACCCACGCTCCCGAGATGCTGGGCGGCCGTGTCAAGACCCTCCACCCTGCCGTCCACGGTGGTATCCTTGCCCGTGACATCGAATCCGACGAGAAGGACCTCGCCGAGCAGAAGATCTCCAAGGTCGACTTCGTCGTCTGCAACCTGTACCCCTTCAAGGAGACCGTCGCCAAGGTTAACGTCACCATTGATGAGGCCGTCGAGGAGGTCGATATCGGTGGTGTGACTCTGCTCCGCGCCGCTGCTAAGAACCACAAGCGTGTCACCATTCTGTCCGACCCCAAGGACTACGCCGAGTTCCTGAAGGAGCTCGGTGCCGGCCAGATCACCGAGGCCAGCCGCAAGCAGTACGCCCTCAAGGCCTTCGAGCAGACTGCCGACTACGACTCCGCCATCTCCGCTTTCTTCCGCAAGGAGTACGCTGGCAACGGCGTCCAGCAGCTGTCTCTGCGTTACGGTACCAACCCCCACCAGAAGCCCGCCTCCGCCTTCATGGCCCAGGGCAAGCTGCCCTTCAAGGTCCTTAACGGCTCCCCCGGTTACGTTAACCTTTTGGATGCCCTGAACGCCTGGCCTCTGGTCAAGGAGCTTAAGCAGGCTCTTGGCTTCCCTGCCGCCGCCAGCTTCAAGCACGTTTCCCCCGCCGGTGCTGCCATCGGTGTTCCCCTCACCGAGAAGGAGCGCAAGGTCTACATGGTTGACGACATCAAGGGCATTGAGACCTCCGCCCTGGCTCAGGCCTACGCCCGTGCCCGTGGTGCTGACCGTATGTCCAGCTTCGGTGATATCCTCGCTCTGAGCGACATCGTCGACACCCCCACCGCCAAGATCATCTCCCGCGAGGTCTCCGACGGTGTTATCGCCGCTGGCTACGAGCCCGAGGCTCTGGAGATCCTCTCCAAGAAGAAGGGTGGCAAGTACCTCGTTCTCCAGATGGATGAGAACTACACTCCCGCTCCTGAGGAGAGCCGTACCCTGTACGGTGTTCAGCTCACCCAGCACCGCAACGACGTTGTCATCTCCCCCAGCAAGACCTTCAACAACATCATCACCCCCAAGGAGGCCCAGGCTCTCCCCGAGGCTGCTCTCCGTGATCTAACTGTCGCTACCATTGCCCTGAAGTACACCCAGTCCAACTCTGTCTGCTACGCCCTGAACGGCCAGGTCATCGGTCTTGGTGCTGGTCAGCAGAGCCGTATCCACTGCACCCGTCTTGCCGGTGACAAGGCCGACAACTGGTGGATGCGTTTCCACGACCGTGTCATCGGTATCAAGTGGAAGCAGGGCACCAAGCGTGCTGACAAGAGCAACGCCATTGACCTGCTTTGCTCAGGCCAGACTCCCCGTAACGACGCCGAGAAGGTCGAGTACGAGCGTGTCTTCGAGGAGGTTCCTGCTCCCTTCACTCAGGAGGAGCGTGAGGCCTGGTTGGAGAAGCTGGGTGAGGTTGCTGTCTCTTCTGATGCTTTCGTAAGTTTCTTGTCCAATCCCTTACTATTCTTCATTAATATACTGACCATTTTTAGTTCCCCTTCATCGACAACGTTTTCCGTGCTGCCCGCTCTGGTGTTAAGTACATTGCTGCTCCTACTGGTAGCCAGAACGATACCCCTGTCTTCGAGACTGCTGAGAAGCTCGGCATCACCTTCGTTGAGCAGGGTGTCCGTCTGTTCCACCACTAGATTGTCTCTGTGACATGGTGGAAGGTGTGATGTTTTCAATATAGCATTTCGGGATCTCGACAAAAAGAAGAGATATGGTTATGATGATGATAGTTTACTTGTTTATGATACAAAATTTTACATATGTTCTCTTGGATTTTATTTCAGTATATTCAAGTTTTCTGGGACCTGCAGGAGGGACTCAGCTTTCGCGTCCTAAATGCAGTTGGGGAAACGGCTAGTAGGAGTCTTGAATGCCTCGCCCCCAATCAAAGTGGCCCCAAATGCAAGTTGATGCAGATTCCGCGTGATCTCACTAGCCATTCAAAGCAGGACGCCTGACACCCGGATATAGACCCAAAGTACCGAGCGCTTGAGTGACGCGGGAAGTTTGCGAAATAAGACAAAAAATCATGCAAAGAAGAAGGGAACCTAATCTCAGAATCAATAGACGATCAAAGGAAATGAAGAGGTAAAAATGATGCATAAAAGACTCCAAGGTTGGCAATGCGTAAGACGGGTTATCAATAAGCTGACGGCGTTAAGATGCTCAACACTAGTCAATAGTATTGCCAACATTGAAAGGATTCGGGATGCCCGTCTCACCTAGGCTACGCCACCACTCCAACGCCCAGAGATCGTGAGTCTGATCGGGGTACCCCTCGGTTGGTTCTGTTGGTTCTGTTGGTTTTGCCCTAAGTGCGGGCTGATAAGAACTCCCATGACATGCACTAGGCCTTGAGTCAATCATGTATGTATTCGGAACGAATGACTTCGTGATAATAACTTGAAGCCGACATCGAAGTTTGCGGTCTCTTCGACTGATAATGTTTCGCGCATGAACAAAAGAATTATGGCGCTCTCTTCATTTACTCGAATCAACACGATCGTGTCTATTCACGATCCCACCAATGAACTGTCCCCTTCAACCGAAGGCCTGCGGCCAAACAAAGCACCTGCAGGTGTACCACAGACCATATTGTTCCTCTCATGGGGCGACGCACAACCTCGTCACATCGAAAAGTACACTAGTCTATACAGCGAGCTCTACCCCTCCGCCAAAATCATTCTCGTCCAAACCGGGGTCGCAGATTTCTTCTATCGACCAGAGTCCACCCAGCGCAAGCTGGTGGAACCGGTGGTAAAGATGCTAGAAGAAGTCGACGAGGATAGTCTACTGATACACGTTATGTCCAATGCGGGCTCAACACGATGGGCCAAAATCAACAAGCTTTATGTTGAATCAACAGGACGCACATTATCTAGTGCCGTCACGGTTATTGATAGCGCCCCTGGACGCGCGCATTTCAGCCAGACGTGGGCTTCTCTGACGCAGAGTTTACCAAATTCTTTTCTACCGAGAGTGCTTTTTGGTTTGATCGTTGGTACTGCTTTGTGCATAATGCATCTTGGTATGCTTGCTTCTCCTGGGCCTGATATTTATGATTCTGTCAGAGCTCAGATGAATGACACAGCTGTCGCTGTCAAGGGAGCGAGGAGATGCTATATTTTTTCTGAGAAGGATGAGATCATTGGATGGGAAGATGTCGAGGCGCATGCTAAGGATGCTGAGCGGAGAGGTTGGTCAGTAGAGCAGATTAAGCTGCAGGGGAGCACCCATGTTGGACATCTCAAGCACGATCCGAAAATGTACCGTGAAGCAATTGTTAGAACCTGGTATGGAAGCTCGAAGCTATGAGACGCTTAGATTTACTTGTTCAAATATTCAGATTTCAATACCTTAGAAGTCAATGTCGCAGGCTTTTCCACATAGTGTACTGTGAAAGTTCATCCTAATTCAAGAGTGATATAAAATGAAGTAACATTGAATAGAACAAAAAAGCATCTAGATGTCTTACGAGTCTATCTTTCAAGTTCTGTCTTAGTTCTCCAATGTTTGTTTATAATCGTGGCCCAGGGAGACCCAACCAGGTTGGCTGATTGCCAAACACAATCTTCTGATCAAGCTTCAACGCTTCCTCCACCGATAATCCACTAACCAAGGTGACAGGATGTATCCAGCGGCGAGCTACTTCCAGTGCGATGGGATCGTCATCCCGCGCCGCATCTGCAAGAAGCAAGACACCAGCGGTCAACTTGCAAACCCGATCCATGATTTCACGCCCATTCATAGTAAGATATTCGAGCGAGTTCGATGATATGGCCTCTTGTAGCTCTGACCACTTCTCAGAAAGAATGGACGCTTCAGAGGCCATGGACTCTTTCTTAGGTAACGAGGACTTTATCCACCGACCGAAAGCCGCCATAACGTACGATCCGATTTGCCCTTTCATAACCTTGACTACATCGGTAGCGATGACATCCGTGGTACCCTCGCCGATCAAAGCCGCAGCACTGTCCCTCCAAAGCCGAGCTACATTGACGTCCATATTGTCGTTTTCAACGTAGCCGACGCCACCAAGAGCCTCCATACCAAACTGCGTGACAGCACAAGTGTCCAGCGCCACCGATGCCTTTGAGACCGAACCGAGAAGCCGGAGTAGACATGACGCATCTTGTGCGCTCTTGGGGACAAGGTCAACTAGCGGACTGGCAATCTGCCCTTCATGCTTCGCTAGCAGCGCAACGACAAAGAATGCCAACATCATCTGCCCGCGATATGTGACATGAGCCTTCGCAAGGGACCTCATGTAAAGTGGGACACTACTCAGCTGTTCTCCCCGGGCAACTCTTCGAACTCTTGCAAACGCACGAGCAACTGAGAGTGACCTCCCCATATAGCCAAGTATGTCGACGGCCAGATGAATGCGCGTGATATTAAGCACGACACCAATCTCATTGATACCCTTGCCTTCCTTGCCGATAAGCCAACCCCGCATCCCGTTAAGCTCCAGCTCTGAAGTAGGGAGAGCAGTCGTCCCCAGCTTCTTCTTAATGCGCCGGATGCGCACACCATTCAGCTCGACACCGTCAACTCCGTTCACAGTGACAGCACGACGCATCGGCACGTAAAAGGCGCTCAGACCATTCGCTGTTCGCGCGACGGCAATCGCCATGGAAGCTTCTGTTCCTGTACTGAACCACTTTAGACCGTTGAGAACCCATGGGCCAAGGGGAAACCCATCCGCATCCCTGGCGTCATCCTCTTTGCTGAGTGGGGAGTAAGTGGCTGTCGTCGTGGTTGCCGTGAGATCGCTTCCACCACCGCGCTCTGTCATCCACAGACCAGAGGTCCACCCTTTACGGTCATCAGAGGTTGTAAGTCTATCATAGGCGTGTTGAAACAATTCCCGTGTGGGCTTGTCGATCTTCGTTGCATGCAGGTGCGTCAAGAGAAGAGCAGCAACACCGTCAGACAAAATGATATGGAATCCAGATGTGGCGGAAGAGGGAGCAAACAAGTGGCCCTTGAGCAATTGGATCATCCTGCCATAGCCTTCATATTCTTCGTTAAGGGAAGGTAAAGCGGCCAGTCTGATCACAGTATCAGTCTCAAATTACGACATAGAAGTCCACGGACGGACTCGGGGGGTCAGTTCCAGAAACATGCCGCTCTGAGATTCCGAGTCGCCATAGATATTTCCACCCTTGACTCGTGACAAGCTCATCTTTCTTCTCTCCCCAGCCATCCCAGTTTTGAACATGGACGGAATGCCGTTCAGCGTCGGCAATCCACTCCATCACCTGCTCGGACACTGCTGCGTCCGCCAGCGCAGAGAGTTCGCCCTCTGATCGCTTCTTGATCTCCGGCGAAAGATACAGATCGAGAATTCTGGCGAATACCGCATCATCATGGTATGCGCTTTCTAGCTTTGGAGTAGATCGAGGTTTGCTTCGGCGTTCCTCAATTGGGCCCTCGACAGAACTACTATCAGCCACTTTAACTGTGGTGACTTGTGGCTCCTTTGACAGGTTAGAGTGATCCGACCAGGGAGATGCCTGGACTCTCTGCAGGAATGACAACATTTGGGACTATGGAAAGATCCAATGCGAGGAATGAAAAAGCCGACCTAGTGCAGACCGGCAGTTTATTGAAATATCTCACTAGTGTCTATTTTAAATCCCTACGCTGACAGGGTCTTTGACCTATCTCAACCAAGCCACCAGGTGTTCAAGACCTGTGACAATTGGACAGCTAAAGTGGCTTTTACTTCAGACCACCAAGATTCTTCCGATATAGCCAAGCGCTTACTTCCAAGATTTACCGCTAATGTCAGACTGGGGCCATTCCTCAGACAACCCTCGAAAGAAGTCCCAAGATTCAAAGGACAATTGAACTAAGATGGGGCTATCAGCTCCAATTGATGGTAGTTTTGAGTCAATGGCGCAGCTTCGTGGTGATGTAGGACACACAAATATGACAAGGATAGCGAAGTCAAATACGCTGAACGGGGGAAGTTGGCTGGATCCGTCTTCCAGAAGCTGCTTCCCATCAAGAAGGATTATATATCTCTAATGACCCCAAACGAGACGTTATCGACCTTCAAATGTTGCCGATGTTATGACCATGGACTACTCAGCACCTGCAGTACCCAGCCCCCGGGGCCATAGGGGATATCCCGTATATCCACCTGGGGCCTGTCAAATGGCGAGGGGGCCGTGGGTTGTGACTATGTAGCGGAATAATTGAGGAGTACTTCGAGGGACCTTGTCTAACAACAAAGGTCTTTATGCGACTAGGGAGTAGTATCCATGGATGGAAGGATTCTTGCGGACCTTCTAAATTGAAAACATGATCTTTCTGATCAGAAGGATCAAGTCTGCAGCGAATCCTGGCACCTATTCAATTTCATGCATGAAATGCCTTGTGCACGGCCTAGGGCTGGTCCTCCAATCCCCAGATGCATAACTCAGGATTTTTCTGGACTGTAAGATTTGGAGATTCTTACTTCAAAACGAATGAAAACTGCCCAGGTGTCTCCCATCGTCAACTTAAATTTTGCATTGGGGGCCAAATTCCGCTCGAAAAGCCCCGTGGCCTAAACGTCCAGAACCGCCAATCGATCCTCCCCATCTGCAGCTTCGCAGAAACAGTTTGAGAATGGGTAAAGGACATTCCAAAAATACGATGGTTACAACGCGACCTCCTCACCTTGTAGTGAGCGATCGCTGATCTCGGCGTTCTCCGAGTGAATCCACACTAATTTAGTACAGGCCCGCATACACATGCCAATTGTTTGTTTTAACAAATCCTTCCACTCAAGTTGCGAGGCACAATCGAGGGCTGTTTCATGAATAGGGAAGATTCTGCGAGCGACGGGATCCCAGCCGCTCCTGCTTGATGGCTTCTAGGGTAGTGGGGGAAGTCGGTATGGCTTCAATGTCGTGGGAGGCCTGGATTTCACCCTTATCCGACATATGTATGAAAGCAGAGCCGCCTTTCAATCCTGAAGAACTCGCTTCTTATTTCCTTCAACTTCGGATGTGGCTGCTGACTCTTGTCCCACCCCCAACGGTAGTTATCCACATTGAATTGTTTGCCAAGGGGTGATGATGGATTCATCCCAGGATAAGGACCTCTCCCCAAGGGAGGAGAGGTATACTGATTTAGCGGTACCGTTGCCGTCGACTGATGCTTCGGAGATTCAATTCACTCAGTATAATCAAGAAACTGTGGCCGACTCCGTGCCAGAGAACAATCTACACTCGTCGGTGCTGCGAGATTCCTTACCAGGATGGAAATGGACTTTATGGCACGTTATCATATTCTTGGGAGGGGCTATTTCAGGTACGAACTTGCTTCCAGTTACGGGTCCAAGTTGGACATGAAATTTCCACTTTCCCTTTTGGCCCTATTCATCTGTACCAATCAGTTGGATCCAAATGTACTAACAACTGCGTCGAATTGTAGGATACGATGTTAACAATGCTGCCACTATCCAACTCAACATCTACGAGGACTTCGGTCATATCAATCTCCTTCCATGGGTTGTCACTTCCTTCTCGTTAGGTGTTTCGGCCACCGCCCCGACTGTCGACCAAATTATGAAGCTCGTGGACTTAAAATGGTTCTCGATGGCTTGCTGGACGATTTTCGCGATTGCTTCGGCTGTATGTGCATCAGCTCCCAACATGCAAGCCGTCATCATCGGTCGTGTCATTTTAGGTGTGGCTGGAGCAGGCTGCTACCTCTCGTATGTTCCTAAACCCCAATGCCAATTGTTTGAACGGGAAACGCTGACTTGCTCAGAATGCTGAGCTATTGTACCATCCTCGCTCGGCCCGCGGAGCATTCGAAAGTTATTGGAGTGCTAGGCATGGGCTACGCTGTTGGTCTCTTCCTCGGTCCGATTATTGGAGGCGCTTTTGCACAGAATAAGAGCGCGACATGGAGATGGGTACGTGTCTATGGATTATTTTGTCCGACCGCATGGGTAATGGTAAACTGACGGGAAACCAGGCATTTTACATCTGCATTCCATGGACAGCAATTATCATGGCATTGGTGATGCTCGTTTGCCCTCGCGTGCGGTTACAATCCAAAGAGCCCATCGGAAAGGGACTTCGCAAGATGGATTGGACCGGTGGATTTTTGCACGCAGCCACATGGGTTCTCTTCGACGCAGCCTGCATCTTCTCAGGATCCACACTGGCCTGGGACTCCGGCGGCGCGATCGCCCTCTGGGTCCTGTTCGGCGTCGTCGCCATCTGCTACGCTATTCAGCAGCATTTCAGCATATTCACCGAGCCAGATAGACGGGGCCTGCCCATCGGCGCCATGACCACCTTTACCGGGGCGATGGTAATGAGCGCCACATTCTGCGCCGCCTGCGGATACAGCGTGCCGCTGTACTACTTGCCTCTCTTCTACGCTTTCACGCGCGGCGACGACTCGTTCCAAGCGGCCATCCACATCCTCCCGTACATCGGCCCTTACATCGTAGGAGCAATCGGCGCCGGTATCCTTCTACCAAGGGTGCGTCGCTACGCCGTCGTTTACATGATCGGTGGAGTCCTGATCACTGCGGGCGCCGCGTCCATGCAGTCTGTCGATGCGACCACACCCCTGAGCCAATCGATGGGTATCTCGGTACTCCTTGGCTTCGCTGTCGGTCTGACAACGCAGATTGGTACAACTGTCTTGGCTTTGGTTCTCCCGCCAAAGATCCAGATGCAAAGTTCTGTCTTGATGACAATCACCATCTACAGTGGGACGACGGTCTCCCAGGCTATTGCAGGTTGCATATTTCAAAACATCGGTTTCAAATTTCTCTCTGCGGCCTTGAAAGGTGAGAACCTCTCAAGTACCCAGATCCATAATGCCCTTGCGGGTAAGGAATCCCCTGTGTGGTCTTTGATTAGCGCAAGCGCCCTGGATTCCGCCGTTTCGGCGGTGGCTAAAGCTATTATCCGGTTGTTTTACATTAGCACAGCTGGTGGAGCGATCATGCTTATTTTGGCGCTGGGTATGAAGTGGGAAGCTCTTGAATTTAATAAGCCTGCCACGAAGGAGGAAACGGAGAAAGAAGGGAGGGTAGAAGAGACTGCTTGAGTCTATGTTGTTGAGTCTCTGTTGGTGCTCGTGCAGCAACCCTGAAACGTCCCTGGGAGGGATAATATAGCTAAAAGATTCTTAATCACGACTTATGTAGTATTTTTGATCAAATAACATTGGACTACCTAACCATATTTGAAGTGACGAGTATTTTGAAGTTCCAATCCTTTCTTAGAGAGTTCAAGGTCTTCATTTGTTCCGTATGATATTCAAACCAGCCAGGATCGTTTCATCAAGGAGCATGATACCATTTGATCGACATGGCTGTTTGCGCTGATATCCAAACCACGTATCATCTATCTTTCTTCTCTCTGCTCGACCTCTGATGTATGAATTGAGAGATGTATTGGAGCTCCTTTGAAAACCCCTCAGGCTTCATAACGGAGATGCATTCCATATTGGAGTGTCTTCAGCTTTTTGAATAGAGACATTCGCAGATATGAGCTTCTGTATCAAGCCGGGAAAACGAGTATAGGGCAGTTTGAAACTGACTTGCTCCGTGAGAAATACACAACCATGATTTCAGATTGGCTGAAAGCGTGGACTGCGGATTCTTGTGGCGTATCTTGTACCCAGGTAGCTCCGTAGGAAAGCAGAACTTGGAGAGCTGATATGTCCATTTTGTAGTAAATAATGCAAAATCATGAATGCGTGCAAGGGGAAACTTTGGAGCGTCATGGCTTAATGCTTTGTGTATATTCTTCCAACATTTGAAGAGTTGTATACCATTGGTATTCATGAGCTTCGGTTTGTTCCACATCACCCTTATAACATTTGAAGCATTTATGAAATCAGCTAGCCGCAAAACATCTCTTCGCTAGCTCATGTCTTGCCTCCTGTGCCGAATGGGGGATGCATTGAGTATACACCATGTGCAATCTGTCCACACAGTTCTCGCCAGGCCAAAACAAGAGTTTTGTTGCTCAGAAAGAATAAATTGCATGACTGGATGCCTGTGGCTCAGGTAGTGACGGCCACGGCTGGCGATCAGTAAGGCGTTGATGTAGGAAGGCCGTGCAGTCTGGATCTGGAAGAGAGAAAAAGAAGGTTAGACCCGGCAGGAGTAGCACAGAGGGATGACAGAAGGAAGAAAAGACCTGCGTGATCAACAGAAACCGCAAGACCCATTTCATTGTCCGCCCGCCGTGCCCGCTCAACCCAAAACTCATATGTAGAGTATCTCCATACCTGCCGCTGCATGGCTGTGTGGCATAGCTCACGCAGAGCCTCATTCCCTTGTCGGGTTAACCGGCACCGGTAAAAAATGGCCTGTTCCCCACGAACCACCAGTATGTCTTCCCGTTGGATCGACAAGAGCTGCCGTGAGTTCGGCAGTTCACTCTGTGGATCAACCACAGGACGCGGTTCAGCGGCCTGGCGCGGTTGTATGCGTGGATGGGGGTCTGGAGGTAGAGATTGAGATGATGTTAAGTCAACCACAGACAAAGCAGACCGGAACGCCCGTCGTCTGGTCAGTTCTCAGTACCTTTTGAATGCTCCAGCTATACATTTGCCACCGGTAGCTCAGTGATTGTCTGACTTCTCTGACTTCTTGGTGCAAAAATAGCGTCACAACGCTCACACTTGAACTTTCGCTTCCATCTTTGGGATGCTCCCTCCATATATGGCCTTTATGGGTCTCCTCGACCAATGTCGAATAGGTGCAATTCTTTTCCAAACATGAACCACCTTTTCTGTTCTTATCGTAACGAAGCCGCCTTGTGCTGTGTCAGGAAGCTTCGAACCATTGTACCTTTTCACATTGAGGATATTCGACTATTTTAGCCCTTTGTTGAGCAGCAACTTGGGTATTCTTGAGTATCTTTAAGATCTCGCAAGGCCTTTTTTGGTCTTCTAAAGTAGGTTTTTATCTTGTCAGTGAATAAAATTAATAGAACGCATGAGGGTAATGGCTTACTTACCTTAGATGGGCCATTTTGTGAGTTGGATATCCTGGATAATGGAATGAGTGTTGGCGAGAAGGAGACTTAGCAGCGGTATATGGTCTGTTGTCAATAATTCCAGAGGTGGTGTTGGTTAATTGGTGAGTAAGTAGGAAATTCCTGTTGAAGCGAGAGAGAGAGAGAGAGGAATCAAGTGATAAAATAAGAGGCAGGAGAAATGAAGGAATCGGCAAGGGCCAGATATTGAGTGGTGAGAGTCCTGTATATCATGGCATGGCGATATCCACGGAGCAGCCTGAGTCTGGCCACAGACAGTTAGCGCAGGATCCTCCCCAGACACCCGGCAGGCGCACACTTGGGGGACGGAGCGATTTGCGACTTCTGGATGCAGTGATTGCAAGGACGGAACAGTCATTGGCATGGCGTTACGTCCGCTTTGCTGAATAATGGCGTTATAATACAGTGGTTTGGATATAGCTCCAGAGATATTCAGCCCTGGCTATAGCATCGTCAATTCTTGGTTAACGGAGCTCGGCTGTCATAAGAAGCCCACTGGAATGTCGTGAGCCCTTTATTTAGATCAACAGCGTGTTGTTCGCTAATTGGCGTTGGCTAATCGGCGATTGACTGTATATGTAGTTTCAAAGTTCCTCAAGCCTCGGCCAATGAAATGCTCACTGCCGTTATTCGCTTGCCAGAGTATCAAGTCAAAAGTCGATGGCAGCAGTGAGGACAACGTTAATTCATCATAGAGAATAACAATCCTGCTTAACTCCCACGTGTAGTCTCCTGTTGCAGCAAGAGGGATAAGCTGAACCATTGCTGTTTTGAGAAAATTGTGGCATGAATCTCGATCATTTCCCTCTGGCCCAAGTGAATATGCCTGGGCCTTGTGAAGATCAATTCCATGGTACTTCCACCTATAAATAAGTCCCACCAGACTCTTCCACATTGAATTCGGCTCGTGAGTGTTATCCCTTGAACAGAAATGATTACACTTCTGGTCTTTCTGAAAGATGACACAGTAGTCGCAGAGATCCCATCTTTTGATAGTGCTTGCTCTGCGAAGCCAAAAAAATGCTTGGAGAGTGATTTGGTGGCAATGGCTATGTGCAAGCTAGCCATGGCTTGTCAGGGTTGTTGACACAAGCACCTTACCAAATGACTCAGAAGTGGGCTTGTCCACCACAAATTGCAGCTTCGTACCCGAATGACCTGGTTTTTAAGCCCAAGGTCAATGAATCTTAGCAGGACGAGTCACAGGCTGAGGTTCGGGGCTTGGCTTGGAAAGAACCAGGATATAGAGGACAAAGTTGAATCAGACTGAGGCCTAGATGAGTCTTCTTAAGTGCTCCAGCATGGTGGCTCGTACAAGCCGGGGTGAGGACCAGGCTAGTGACAGCGCCGATTTCACGTCTCATCTTGCACGAAGCAACAGGCAAATCGCAGTCTTTTTCCGATCAAGATTTCCCTTTTTATCAGGCCTATCTCAGTAATTCCGAGGTAGCAGTCGCAAGGCTTGATCCGGGGGTTTCTCCTCATTTGTATAAGCATGGCATTGACATGGGGTTGTCGCTTATCCACAATGTGTGCAGGACTGGAACTATCTTCTTGGTACGTCACTCTTTGTTCCAACCCCAAATTCTGTCTGTCCAGGCTGAGATACCAATAATGCTGGTGAATAGAACCGATGGTATTTGTTGAGCCAGGGTAGATATTCTTGATTTGAATCTGTAGATCGGTCTCATTATCGGAGTGAGTTGAAGAACCTTTTTATGAAGTCAACAAACAAATTTGACCCAGCCAGTAGGGAAGGAGAACCCACGCCATCTACCGCCATAGAGCGCAACAAAGCATGACACCAGTGCGTCACACGCGGCTAGAAGTTAACCCAACCTCCAGGGCCAACTCCTCCATTCCGTCAATTTGCGGTGCATCGTCACACCCCAAGAATACTTTGAAGAAGGCAAGAGATCACCTCTCGTTTGGGCTAGACGTTATTCCTAGCTGACCAGCGATAGCAAAATGATTCCATTGTCAGTATACAGGGCGTCGCCAGACTCCGACTCTTATCCGGCCCAAAGAATGGACACACATCATCATCATCCTCCGACTCTCAGCCCTAGTTACTCGTCAAAACGATAAGGGCTGCATCTTCTTCCACTTGTTGAATCCAGAGTATAGTAGCACCGTTGCTCCCAAAATTTTGAGAAGTCCACGTCTTCCCTTCTGCTTGGATTGGTGTTGCGCGCTGTCCCCCAGCTTCTAGCCATTTCGATCTCAGTGGTTGGAATTTCACCACAAAAGTATGCTGAAAATGGAGTAACCTGAGGCTTTGTCAGTCAATATCATCCTGGAAGGAGTTACACAGCGAAAAAGAGAAGATTTTGAACCAACCCAATAACATTAGGTGTAGTGCAAAGAGCTCATAAATTCGGACATGGGATTCTTTTGCAATGCAATGTCTTTGAAACATGAGACATGACCAACTATGGTCCTGTGGTAGCGTTTCACTTTTTTTCAATCTCTGCGCTCCCTCTCTGTTTCATTTGGAGGATGCATCTTGCGATGATCCTGAATATTCAAGTGCGCCTTGACACATATTATGAAGCCAAAGTATAGCTTCCGGACATGAAAGAGCGACGGTGCAGTCTTGATCGAGAAGCCGAGGGTAATCAGGCATAGGGCGCCGTCGTCAAATAGATTGTGCAAAATACTGATAAGCCAGTAGGTCATGTAGAGAATGGACTTTCTGGAAAATTCTCTTGGCCTGATAGAAGTAGACTGTTAGCGAAAAAGTTCTATCCTTTCTGGCATTTGAGGTGGCGTTCAAGATCATGTAGTAGGGTATTTACCTAGAGGGTGAGATGCTTTTTGGCTGTTTCTATAGGCGAAAGACAAGTAGTCGGCGCTTTGGAGGATCGCTGCTTGTACAAATCAAAGTGTTGTCGCCATTTTGCACCTCTTTCGAGTTCTTGTATCACCAGACACAGGGCATATTTCATATGTAAAACCTCAGCCGGTTGAAACCACACTCATCAAAGCGAACCTGACCTTGTTGAAGACAGTAGTAGTAGGAGAGAAGAGTAGAAAGACGTAAGAGGGTGATGACAAGTGGAAGGACTCAGATTTTTGAATTTGAAAGGTTCTGGGACCCTCTGTCAGTATGATTAAATCGTACTATTCCCAGAACGAAGGATCCAGCTTAATGGTGGCGTATATGCCTATCAAACGGCCCTCAAGGTTGAAGCCCCACATGCCCTGTAGGTGATGGAGGAGAGAAATCCTATATAAGAACTGTAAATGGTACAAATTGATGAACTTGAATGATGATGAACCTTGGATTTGGTAAGAAGTTAGAAAGTTCTAGTTGCTTCAAGGTGTTTGCTACTATATTACATCTCCAACCAACACTGGCAGTTAGTCTTCAAATACCAACAAACAAATTACTTAGCATATCTGCATGTGTTGGAACAAACAAACCTTGTATGCGTCAACTGGTGGCATTTATTATTCGACTTAGCGTATCTTGTCAAGCTACCGGTATAATAGTCTCGAGTTCATCATGATTCAGCACTTGAAGGTCACATATTGAATGCCGAGGCAATAGACCTCTTCTTTTACTACTTGGGATAGCCTACAGCTTACTATCCCTCAACACTTGAGGCTATCAGTTTGCTTATACTATCCATATACCAGCTAACCTTCCCTTTCAGTTCACCGTGCAGATAACCGTGTAGGTAACCGTGTAGGTACTTACACACTTAGAGGGGTATTTCGCCAGTCACCTGTAAATACTACTGACTGAGTACCCAAGTATGTGTGAAGATGGGTGTCTGGGAGAGTATAAATGCCCCTGGACATGCCTAGGTCAACTTCGCTGTTACAGTGCCGCGGCATGAGGACTTGTTGTATACTACCTAGGATCATAGGCTACACACGACTTACTAGTAGGATGCATGGAAAGACTCATACTAGTTAAGGCGATGGTTTTATTCGGCAAGATTGGATAAAAATACAAAAAAGATCATCCAGTCGCATATCCCAAATGTAAAAGGTCTACAGTCTGAGTATCAAGCCGACTCAAAGCTGTAGCGACATATGATACATCCCAATCTATTCTTTTCGTGTCTCATTTAGCAGCTCGGCCCTTACCCTTCTGGCCGGGAACCTTTCTGCGTTCCCAAACCATCAGGTATCCTTCACGAGTGAACAGAGTCTCGCTCTCTGCCCGTTTGACAAACAGATCCTGGACCTCGAGCCATTCCGGACCACGCTGTTCTGCAGCGCCTCCTTGATCGCGTGCATTATCAGCAGACATGGCCTTGTCGTGGAGCTGAACAAGCCATGAGACCTTCTCACTGCCACCGCCAGCTCCAGAGGATGAGCCACCTGCGCCAGATGCTGCGTTCACACCCTTATCGGCTGCATCTTCCGTAGCCCCTGGGGCAGCGATGGCAGGGTCTAAAATGATGTTTGCAACGAGGTCATATAGAATTGGTTCACCTGGAGGCCAGATATCAGGGTTTGGCTCAACATATGGTGACATGTCGAGGGATCGGGGGCTAGGGTGAGTGACAATAGTTGGGTTTCGCTCAGATACAAAGCGGTTTTTGCTAAAACGTTTGATGTGGAATAAAAGATAAGGAGGAAGAGGATGAAGGAGGCGATGTCTGACACGGTGGGCCATCTAGAAGGCATTGTGAGTTAACAATTCAATGAATCATGCCATGTAAGAGTTTAGACTAACCTTTTCAGAGGCATTTAGGCCGTTGTACTTGTTGAGGAGGGTGGTGAGAGGTACTTGTGGAATAATAGATTCCCGGTTGGCGGATTGGAAGAGGGGTGTTGGTGGGAGATCCAATGTAAGTATGGTGTATGGGGTGACTTGGCTATTGATGTCGCCAGATTCTGTGAAGACCAGACGTGCATTCTGGGTGTCGGAGTGTGCTGTGATGGCCTGAGATTCTATGCGCACACGACCTTGAAAAGCAGCATGAACCACACTGGTGGGTGTTTTTGATGGCTTCTTGGAGCCGCCCAGTGAGAGGTGAAGATTGTTGAGGAACCAGGACAAAAATTCAACCGGGTCTGATTGTTGACTCAGGGTAAAGCGTTTGCCAGACCGTAATGTAATCTCCTGGAGCAATTCATGTGGAGAAACATGAGATCGAAATGCCTTTGGATTCCATAGTTTGCGTACCAGGGTACTGAAGCGGAGAACTAATTGGGGTGTACTTAATGCCGGAAAGTCGTTCAAAAGGAAGAAGTTGCGGATTGGGAGAACATGGGCTAGAAGCTGCACCACAACGTTCTGGTAATCATTGGCTTTGATGTTGTTCATACCAACAAATCCTATAAAATAGTCAGTATTTGTTCAGAGGAAGTAAGTTAGGCTGCATATCCCACCTGGTCTGTAACGGGCGCCTTGGAGGTCCCAGGCGTCATGGACCTCTTTGTCCATCTTCACAACTTGGTCCTTAGAGTAGTGAGGATCCACCACATATTTGATATCGTCCAAGCTCTTGCTCTTCACTTCATAACCCTCCGGAAGCACATACACCTTCTTTGTGCCGATGTTAATAAAGACGTGATGGCCAATTTCGAGAGCGTGGAAGTACGCGTGGGACTTTGGACCGCGACCTTGGAAATACTTTCCACAGACGAGACAAGCATACACATTGATATTCGAGAGACTGATGGAGCAGAGCTTTTCGAAATCAAAATCAAGTATCCCGCGATTGATGGTGTCGAGATAGAGGTCGCCATATCCCTCCATCGGCTGGTTTTGTCGTTTGGGCGCACTGAGAGCGGAGACATCATTGTCGATATCCGAGAGATCTGAATCACTCTCTGCATTGTCCTGCAGACCATCTCCTCCATTTTTCGCTCCCGACCCAGTATGCGCATCATTGCCGTTGTCCTGATCTAGCTGGTTGTTCGCGTTCGCTCGTTGCGCCGGTGTCGCGCCGTCATAAGATTCGACCTCATCCTCGTCCTCAACACGCGCCTTTTTGGAGGCGGGCGATCCTGGAACATCCTCCTCCAGCGGGAGCTCTGCTTGCCTTTTCGACATTGTGAATGGGGGGATGTGGTGGAGAAGGAATAAATTGCTGAGGGTCTTCAGTTCCGCAAGCTTGAGCCAGATGCAAACACGTCAAACATCCAATTTCGTCATGTCTTGGGAGCTTCTACAGCTGCGACAGGTACATTTCAACGACGAAAGCTTCCAAGGTTCAGATAATCAACCAAAATGGAGCTGAGCCTTCTAATTGCATGGATCTTATTAAAAGTTTACATCGCTTTGTTTTACGTTTGTAGAAGAAAAATCATCTTGGTATCCCGTAAAATGTTAAAACGTCATAGGATATGATACAACAAACACCCAGGCATGTCGACCATTACGCACTTCGAACGACCTTATCGTTATCAAAGTCTACCTCTCTCACACCATCCTTTGTGATCACCTTGACAAGGACCTAAATTATTGCAATATTAGTATTAATAAGGACATACTGGGAAGGAGAACCGGATCAACTTACGCCCTTGTAATCAATTGGTAGTCGGCGCTTCAGCTCATCTGTGCACATCCCCAAGAGCTTCATTCCTTCTTCAAGGTCGATGTTAGGGTTGTGGTGTTTGTCGAGGAGGGAAAGGCAGTAGTATCTGTGCAGGTTAGCAAGGGTTTATCGCTTCCGATAGCTCGGCTTGGTATGGAACGATAGATGATCAAACATACTGGGCATAACCGTGGGCCGCATATGGCACAGGTGCCAAGGAAGCCAAATAATCGATCCAGTACAGATGGGGTTTCTCGGTGGCCGGGTCTACACCTCCCAGCAGGAGATTGACTGTGTACGGGCTTCGTGATCGCAGGCTGCGGGCCAATTCTCCTCGGATGAAGTTGCCCACAGCCGGTGTGCTCAGTTCGGTATCATTGCGCATCGTGTACAGTTGAATGTTTGCTTGGATGTATTCGGCGAATTGCACTGATTGTGATCAACCGTCAGCAACTTGTTCAAGTACTCATCCAAATCGAGGGCTTCGGTGGGTACTAACCTGTATCACCAGCCTCTCCTGAGAAAGCCATCAGTGTGTGGTTGTTCAGAGCGCGTGTCTTGTCATCCTCAGCCTTGATGATAGTTGGGCCTCGCATTATAGCCTTGGATGCGGCCACAATGACGAAGTCCTTGCCGGTAATACCCAAGAGAACCTCCCTGGTAAGTGATATCCATTAGTGACAAAGTCCATATTCCAAAAGCTGGCGGGATAGACTAACATTTCTGCGATAATTCAAATAGAAGTGAAATAATTCAAAAGAAAGTTCAAAAAAGGGCGATGAAGGGGAATGTGGTTGGGATGATGACCACGCGGCGAGCTTGACGCCTGGAGAGCTCCAGGGCTCTCAGCTACCCTGCTGACTCAGCCGCCGCTTGGCCGCCTTTTTTTCCCCGAAAAAAAAAAGTTGAAATCGATCAGTATCAACTGATAGTTGTCCGTCGTTTGTCCTGGGTTAATTCCACCCGCAAATTTCGATTTCGTGCAGTGACAGCGGAGTTACTCGACTGGAAAACGCTACGATCACCATGTCGTCCTTTTTCACCGTCCCTGCTTCGCAACGCAAGCGCAAGAGAGACGACCGCGCTGCAGCTCCGACAACCAAGAAACGAGGCGTGGATGCAAAGAATGATGGCGCAAAGGCCCAGCGACCTCGTGAACGAGAAGAATCGATCTCTGGAAGTGACTTGGATGAGGATGATGTGATTGACTCGGCAATCTCTGGCGATGAGTCGGAATCGGACTCGGACGATGGCGAAACGGCAGCGGACCGAAGATTGAAACTTGCGGAACGCTACTTAGACAATGTTCGCGAGGAAGTTGATGAGGTGGGATTCGACGCTGAACAGATTGATAAAGACTTGATTGCGGAACGATTGAAGGAGGATGTGGTATGTGAAACCCTTTTTTCTCCTACGCGCATTCCCTGGGCGGGCATTAATTATAATTATAGGATGAGTTCAAAGGACGAGTTTTCCGTCAAATTGCCTCCAAACTATCCTTCCCCAAGGCTAGCCATTCATTTTTCCGTTCAGATACCCAGACCAATACTTCGATTGCCGTGCATGCGCCATATGTTTACATTGTTTCCAAGGACAAGACCTTGACTAAGTGGGAATTGGCAACACCGAGTGTCCCCGAAACGAACGACCAGGATGCTTCTTCAAAGAGAGCCCCACGGCCGCAACGCAAGAAGCCAAAGCGAGTTAAGTACGCGCGGGGCTTGCGCAAGGTTGCTGAGACGGGCGAGGAGCAAGGACACACTGGCCACATCTTGTCCGTTGCTGTTAGCCCTTCAGGAAAATTTGTGGCGACAGGTGGAGCAGACAACAAACTCATCATTTGGGATGCGGAGACTTTGGTACCCATGAAGACATTTCCTCAGCACCGTGATTCCGTCTGCAGTCTTGCTTTTGCCCGGCATATCTCGGCGATGAGCTCCGGAGAGCAGCTTTTCTCTGGAAGTTATGACCGTACGATTAAGACCTGGTCCATCAGCGCAGCGGGACATGCTTACGTCGAGACCCTTTTCGGTCACCAGGATTTCGTCACAGGTGTCGCAGCAATGAAGATTGATGAGGCTGTGAGTGTCGGTGGAAGAGATCGAACTGCAAGATTATGGAAGGTCGTTGAAGAATCTCAACTCGTCTTCCGGGGTGGTGCCTCGAAGAGCGCACCATACAAGGAGAGCAACATTGACTGCATAGCTGCTCTCCCTCCAGCACACTTCGTCACAGGTTCCGACTCTGGTTCTATCCAATTGTGGTCAATGCACAAGAAGAAGCCTCTTTACACCATTTCCTTGGCTCACGGCGTGGATCCTGTCCCACCTTTGGATGAACTTTCTCCCGAAGTCAGCAAGGAGACTGCTGCTCACAACGCCCGACACATGCGCCCAACCCCACGTTGGATTACCGCTCTTACCACTCTGCCTGGAACCGATATTGTTCTCAGTGGAAGCTGGGATGGTTGGGTCCGCGCTTGGCGCATCTCAGAAGATAAGAAGACCATCATTCCATTGGGCCCGGTTGGTGCTCGCACTAGCTCAGGCCTATCAACTCCCGATACACCTTCACAGCAGCTTAACGAATCTCTTGCCAATGACACCAACACCGATGCTGATGAAATGGATATTGACGGTCAGAAGAACACTGAGCCTGAACCTTTAGTAAAGGGTGTGATCAATGATATTGCCGTATTTGAGCGCCGCCGAGCCTCGGATAACCCTGAATCAAAAGAATACTCCAAATCCAAGACCCAATCAAGCACTCAGCCTCGCGGTGTGTGTATTGTTGCGGCAGTTGGAAAGGAGCATCGCCTGGGACGCTGGCAGTGCTATGCCAACAGCTACAATGATAGCACTTCATCTGGTGGTCGCAACGGTGCAGTCGTTTTCGAGGTTCCCTTTACATCTCTCACTGCTGCGGAGGAGGACGATGATGTATAAAAGTTTACAATTTTCTACTTGATCCATCTTCGCATAATTTTGTGAAATATCGGGGCAAGCTATGGCATTTTCATTCGGGGTGTGGTGTCTTGGAGTCAATGTGTACATGTATTTTACATATCAAATATGAGAACGGCGATCTAACGCCGAACGTTAACTGAAGCAAAATTGTCACCAACCTGAGCGTCGTGTAGAGTGTTTCCAAACATTGAATCGTCCAGTAAACCGTAAGCCTCGAGTGCTGTATAAACTTTTTTCTTTCCCTCTACCTTCAAGTCTAGTGAGTATAATCTCTGCTTGAGCTGAAAGTGCAGAATAACTTAAAATATCGGAGGCAGAGTTGGAGATTACTTGTATGCTTAATCATTTTGGCGTCATCGTATATTCGATGTTCTTCAGTAGTTGCTATCATACATAGTAGCTATAATACATGGGTCATGAAGTAGTTAAAAGTAGTACACATGCGCAGGGTACCAGCCCTCAACACGCTTTTCGCACGCTCACACAGACCAAAACGAAAACGCTTCAAGGAAAATGCTTAAAGTATGCGCCCGTTCAATGCAAAGATAAAAACGGAAGAAAAGAGCAAAAGCTAAACAGGAACAGGGTACTTGCTTCGCCAATAGAAGTTCCGCCATAATCTCACAGCAACCGGGCTTTGTCGCAGACTGAAGTCCTTCTCAACGCGAACCATGTTCTGATGAATCTCGTCGAGAATGGTAGCCCGGGAATTGATTGCTTTTAAGAGGACAGGAAGGAAGATGTGTTCGAGATGACAATGAATTGCCCACTGAAGTGTATCATATCCCCATACACTCATAGGAAGGGGATCCACTCCCTTTTCGAGAAGGAATTGAAGCACTCGTAATTTGGAATCAGTGTCATCAGAGATCGCTATCCAGCTACCAGATAGTCTTTCAAGATCCAGACCGTGCTTGCTAAGCACTTCTAGGACTCCTGGAAGGGCATCGAGACCCTTCATTCGACCGATAATGGCTGGAAGTTGATGACGATCTTCAATACTCAGTTTGTATCCCAGTTCGAAGAAGTATTGAACCACTTCATGATCTCCCAGGGAGATAGCTAGATGGAATGCGGCACTGGTAGTCTCGGCCTTGAGTCGTCCTCCTTGGGGTAATCTGTAGCGTTCGGCCCATAATTTCATCATGGGCAGACCTCCCTGAACTGCCCTGAGTAATGAGTCGGGACAAATTCCAGGCTGGAGATGAACGCCATGTTTCCGCAGCATATCGATCTGAGTCATATTTCCTCCTTGCATCGCTGCCATCATAGGAATACTCAGTTCGTTGGGATTCCATGCACTGTGATGGGCGTTTGCGCCTCGGTCGAGTAATAATTTGAAGATAGCCGGAAATGGTTGCGCGTGCGCCAACAGTGACTCGTCCTGGTACTGCTCAACTCTGGGGACATTTGCTCCCCTGTCCAGAAGAACTCGGACGACATCCAGGTGACCTTTCTTTATGGCGACGAAAAGAGGTGTATTCCGTCTTCCTTGGTCGCCCATGGTAGGATCAGCACCATGGTCGAGGAGAATGCGTACAACGCCTGTGTGGCCTCTCTGAACGGCAATATCCAGAGGATGGAAGCATGCGTGGATAGGAAGACTTTTGCCATTAAGTTTAGTTTTGTTGTAGCCACCAACCTCGATGAGCTCCTGAACAGACTCTTCGAGACCAACAGCAGCTGCAGATGCCAAAAGTCGAAGGTAAGAAACATAGTCCCTTCCCTTAGCATCAATGCGCTCTAACATGAACTTGACAATCTCTTCATGTCCAGCAATTGCAGCCCATTGAATAGGCCATAGCCTCATATCGTCTTGAGTTTGTGCAAAGGCATCCGGGGTGAAACCCTGGCTGAGAATGTACTCAATCACTTCCAGGTCACCACAGCAAGCGGCCTGAGAAAGTGTGCTGAATTGAAGACGATCGCCAGTAATTGGGCTCAGTCCTTGAGCGATCAGAAACTTGATCATTTCAAGATTCCCCTTTTCCTCCGCAGCTTTCGTCAAGAGAGTTGTTCGAGGGTATGGTTCACCGTGAAGAAGTGCAGGGTTCGCGTCTAGTAATAACCTCGCAAGTTCGACATTTTTCTTCTCGATGGCCAGAGTTATTGATTCGATATTCGCTGTGGCACCACGAGATATTAAGTTCTCCACCATTGAAGTGTGCTGACCTTCAATGGCCCATGTAAGAGGTGTCCATTTTGCTGATAGATCACGGCGTTCTAGATCAGCGCCCTTTTCGATGAGGAGGTTTGCCACTTCGACATGGCCATGTAAAGCGGCAGTGGATAGAGGAGGTCTATTTTGGAAATCTTTTGGTGCATATCTCTCATCAAGCACTGCAAGTGTCTGGAGTCCATCCACCTCGATATCGGTCAAGAGATCCGGGTGAGCTCCATGCTCCAGTAAACGGCGTGCCTTTGATACGTCTCCCCGTTCAGCTGCCCATTGTAATGCGGGGCCCGCAATCGACCAAGGTTGTTTTCCGTACAGTGTCTCGTCGAGCAGATAACAAAAGCGACGAGAGGTCTGTGCTAAGGCGTTGACATTGCTGACATATTCAAGGTTGTTTGCGATCAAGTAGATCAGTTCGTTGGGAAGGTCGTTGAGGGACATTTGGGTATCTGATAGGGCTGAAGGAGTGCCCTCAACAACGAAGGAGAAACAAAGTTGAAATAAAATGGAGAAGGAATCATAGGCGCCACCTGATCCTTGTATTTAGCCAATATCAAGTATGGAGAAGTTTGCCTCCCAATTCGAGTGTGATGACTTAACGGCGCCTAATTACTTACTTTGTTTTGCCCAGCGACGGTGATCAATTCAAACTTAGCTTCTTAGGCCAAATTATCCACCCACTCAAGGGTGATCAGCGGCGGGTAGTGATACATTCCTTCTAAAGGAAGAAAAGAATCTTTATATGGACGAAATGGGTTAGACGCTCTATGACCCTAATAAAGTAAAGTTACAATCCTTGCCTATTTGGGACTAGAGCGTGTTTCTTAATACAATACGCCAAACACAGGCTTGGAAGCTTGGGCACTATGCGGAGTCCGGAGTTTCTATATCAACATGCATTCCAGTAGAATCTTGGAAGTCTGTGCTAGAGTTAGTTTAGGTGTAGATACAAAGGCATCTTTGTTTTTTTTCTAAATTAAGCAGCAAATCAGTGAGTGCCGTGGCACATTCGGAATGAACATGTAGTATGTTTAGGTGCCAGGCTTATCGTATAGACATCATTGTTAACACGACTTACCCATAATTGATTCCAAAAAAAGGAACAGATCTTAATGATCCTGAGACGGAGTCATAAACTATACCTACTTTAAAACAGTAATTTGTCATTCAATTGGATAAATGAGTATCAAGATCAGAATATAGACTTAAGATGGAAACAAATCTTGAATTACAATAACGACGCTAATCCGAATTTAGAAGGGGGGCCAATATATTGCCTAATTAGGACATATACTAAAAGACATCCCAAGACATCAACGTCACAGCGCTTAAGACTAACCCATGAGAAGATGTGCGGGGAGACTTAATGACTCCACTTGATCCGTAATACGACATCTAGATGAATACATGCTGCGCCGTATTTCGCGAGGATTTAACGACATGAGGCTTATTGCGGGTCATACTTCGGACGAGACCATGAATGAAACAATGTTGAAGATGGATCCTCTCTTTGTACTACTTTGCCCCGTAAGGATTAAACTAAATTAAGTGATTCAAGTAAGATGGTTCTTCCACCATTCCTCTTTGCGAGTTAAGGACTCGTAAATCGCATTCTGACCCACCCATCCATGCCCCTCTCCTTCGAATTCGACCACTTCCGCCACTCTGCCGTGTGTCCGCATTGCATCAGCCATCATTCTAGCTTGTGCAACGGGTACCACCATATCAGTGGTGCCCTGCAGCAGCAAAAGCGCCCCTTTGATCTGCTCGGCAAAATTGCACGGGCTACGTTTCGTGAGTTCGAGTTCTCGGTCCGCAGGATCAGTTTTGCTCAGCAGCAATCGATCCACATCCTGACTTTCAAACTTGTAGGAGTCTGCCTGGAGAGCTCGTACGTCACTGATGCCGTAGGAACTAATGCCGGCAGCCCACACTTCCGGATACATGTGTAAAGCTCGTAGAGTCAGATACCCGCCTGCACTTCCACCGTAGATCCCTACTCGAGCTTTGTCCACTAGACCTTCGCTGACGAGATATTCCACTGCGCTGACTGCATCGGCCACATCCACTAGACCCCAGTACCCTGAGAGTCGCTCCCGATATTCTCGCCCAAATCCGGTAGACCCGGTATAGTTCACGGCGCATACTGCAAAGCCGCGCGTAGTCCATGATTGGATTTCCAGATCTAGTGCAGGCGTTGTAGATCCATTAGGCCCCCCATGAACATAAACCAGTAGAGGAGGAAGACTCTTTTCGTCTGCCTGGAATTCAGGATTACGCGGTGGGAAGTAGAACATGTGGACGTGGCCGTCAGTCAATGGCCCATACTTCTGGGGAGCTTTCAGTTCCTTTGCAATCGACACATATTCGGAAGGAAGTTCGAATGTCGCAGTTGAAGTTAGAACTGTCAATTCAGCTTTGGAATCGGGAGTTATGGAAACTAGTGCAAGCTCCTCGGGTGAGGTAGCTCTAGTTCCTACAATCGCAAAGGAGGTTGGAGAGACTCGACGGATTTCGTAAACGCTCACATAAGGGAGCTCAAGATCTTGAAAATCAGATATAGCGGTGTCGATGAGAATGACTTTGGCGGTTGCGTGGGTAATAGTCGTTGCAACTACCGTTTTAGCATCAAGGAAGATATACGTGGAGCTAAAGCAACAGCAGTCAGAACCAAAGAACCCACGATCTTCAAATTGTGGAATTGTACATACCTCCCAAGCTCCCACTCGTCGGTTCCAAAATCGGCATTTTCCAAGCCTTCCAGCGACAAACTGCGCTCCGTTTTGTCTTTTGGGTCGAAGAAGTAAAGTTGCCAAAAGCCAGTCCGGTCACTTGCATAACACAACAGTCCATCTGGACTCCATTTAGGCTGTGCAATACTTTCTTCCATGGATTTACCAGCGATACGAGTAACGTTACTCAAAGATCCCTCATTCCACTCTGCATAGTGAAGCACTGTTCCAGTCCATGGCATATCGGGATGCGACCACTGAATCCATGAAACATACTGGCCCGTAGGATCGAACTTGGGGTGGGAATAGAAATCATCTCCCTGGGCGATGGTAGTTTCTGTACCCGATTCGATGTTGATCGCTACCAATGTATTGTGAACATGTGTTGCCTGTGTTTCCGGTGTAGCCTCCCGATGGTCTTCTTTGATACCAATGGTCCACTCGATATTAGTGGGGTGATTGCAGAAGTCAGCATACCGGATCCCTTCTTCCGCTGAATGAACAAGTCGGGCATCGGATGTTGCTGGGTGCAATAGGTACAGGTTACAAGACTCTTCATCCACAAATAAAATTTCTCCATCATATCGCATGGCCATAGAGCCACCTCCAAGCTCTTGCACTGTTCCGTGGGCGCTCAAGTTTTTGGGTAAGACATCTTCACTTTGACCGCCGGCATGCCGGACAATCGCATAGCGACCGTCCTCTGTCGGGTGACATTCAATGGAGTAGATAGTTTCGTCCCATTCCTGTCATGTAAATGTTAATTTCAATTGCATTTGAGGTGGACAGTGTTTCTTACATCCACTGCTAGTTCGTGGAGTGTGATGCTGTCCTTGGCTAGACGCTCCGCCGTGAGCGGACTGGTCCAATGTCCGTAAGGCACGGTCTGAGGCATTTGGGAAAATGGGGATTGAATAAATGGCAAAATAGAGCCCTAGAGATGAGAAACTGAGGAAATTGTTAACGGGGAAAGAATACTAAAGTAAGAGAATCGAGTGGCAGAGTTGGGTGGTCAGATGACTCATTTTGACTCTCTATCGAAAGCTTCAAATTCAACACTTGAGTCAACTGGTGTTTCCCAAGTTGCTCTTGAAGTTACACCTCGGCACCATCGTGAGACCTTGAACTCCCAACTCAAACACTACGTCAAAGGAATAGTACTAGAAACTTGAAAGATCTACCATTTGAACATTATAGTTGTTGTTAACAGCTGAATGAATGTGTTTGACCAGGAGTCAGAAGTCCTTGAATTCAATTTTCCTCCAGCCACCTTTCTAAAATCCCCACAATACTAAAGCGAATACGCTAGAATAGATAAAGGTAAGAAAATAAAATCCAGATAGAAATAGGAGTAAATCAGGGGGGCCGTGGGGGTATTCGCAGATGATGTTGAAACGTGAAATATGCAGAGATGAAGCTGGCTGGCATTGAAGAGTCTCTGAAGCCACAGTGAGCCAATCCAAAGCAAGAGATTTTCGCTCATCCCTAGTGCGTAGAAGGTCTGCAAAGATATGCAAAGGGCCGAGGTGACTTTTCTATCCAATCCGAAGCGCCGCGCTATTTAAAATCATGGAGAGGAAGACGAGTCCAAGGACGAGAAAGCCAAACGGGATGTATTAATGCCAATCACTAGATTGGCAATCAGTACGGTGAAAATCGGGCTTGGCGTCTCTGAGCTGTTCGTCGTATGGGACCAACAGGTTCCTCATCCGAATCATCGATCGTGATAGCATTGCGAACAGATGATCCCGTCGTCCTTGGGGGTTGTCCGGAGAAGTCGTGGGTATCCTCCTCCTCGCTCTCTTCTTCTTCTGAGGACTGAAGAACAGCGGGTTGATAGCGACGAGAGGTACTCATATGTGGAACATCGGAATCCTCATCCTCGTCTTCGTCTTCGAGCTCATCGTCATCAGATAGCTCATCAGAGTTCTCGTCTCCGTCCTCATCCTCATCTTCCTCTTCCTTCTCGTCACTCCGGAAATGACTATGTATTGAAGATGAGCCAGACGCCTCTGATAAAGATCTTGGATTTCTGTGCGATTGCCATCCAGTTCTCAACCTCTGAAGTTCATGCTCGTCTTGAAGTCTCCAGTCAATCTCATCTGTCCTGGATGTAGAGTTAGGGCCAAACACTGGTGGGTATTGCACAATAGATGGAGCTCGTAAAGGTGCGTTTTGTGAGCTGCTGCCAACAACAGTTGAGCGATCAGATTGCGAATCCTCCCTCTCGTGATCCTCATGTTCTTCATCATCGATGAATGACTCTTCGTAGCCCTCTTCATCTTCATATTCCTCCTGTTGTTGGTCATATCCATACTGCTGTTGCTCATAGCGATGGCGCAAAGCAGCTGCAACAGAAGTCCTAGGTCTGATGAAATGGTTCATCATTTCTGGAGGAAATTGAAAATTCATCGGATGCAGCGAATTGAAATTGTGCATACTGGTCATGAACGGGGGAAGCAGATTTGCGTTTAAATCAAAGGGCCGTTGGTATCGTGGTGGTGGTAGATGCGGATGCATACCATGATGCACACCATTCATTCTGTCGCCATCAAAATCATCCTCGTCTTCATCCTCATCGTCCTCATCTCCCTCTATCATAGAATCAAAATCCGTGTCACTGAAATCCGACCCACTGTAGTCGGTGCCCTCGGAATCAGGCTGGTAGATGTAACCACATTGTCCACAATTCAATCCATCCTCAAGCTCCCAATTACAGTGGGGGCAGCGAGAGACACCGTCACCGTTGTCTTCAATTGGTTTCAGTTGCTGAGGCTTCTCCTTGAAAAGGCCTCCGAACAAACCTCCACTTTGCGGGTCTGTGTTAGCTTTGTCCTTGTCCAACCGTTCGGATTCCTCCTGATGATTTTTCGAGTGCTCTGCTGTCGTCTCCTCTTTATCTAAGAGCTCTGGGCGACTAGTGAACATCTGGACGATGGCGCGAACCTAGAGTAAAACAAACTAGTTAGATGGGTGGTTTTTTGAGGGTGTAGGGCGGAAGGATATAAGCACTTACCAGATAAGCTGGCGCAGGCTGTGTTTTGACCGGCGCTCGACAATCTGGGCATGTTCGTTTTGATCTCCCTGCAGCAAACCAGGATGCTAGGCACTATTAGGTGTTAGATAAGAGTAACTCTGCCGATAAACAAGACAGAACTTACAGAGTAACAAAAGGTGTGTCCGCAGGCAAGGGTGAAGGGCTCGTATAGAGGCCGAACACAGATTCCGCATTGTATTAGGCCACGAATATCATCTACATGACTTTGGAGGGTATTGGCAAGCTGTAAACGCGTCAGTTTTGATGTTCTCAATAATCGCGCAACAAGATAGGAACTTACTGCCGAGGACTCAATCGTAGAGCTACCTTCGGCCGCCATTTTAGCCGTGTAGGATATCGAAAGGCTATTATCTCAATGCCACCGGAGCTTTAGCATCGACGAGAGTGTATTCGTATGAGTCTTATGTCGTTGTCGAGCGGGGGCGCGAAGTTGATCACGACCCGGTGGGGGTCGGAGAAAAAGCTCAGAAGGGAAGTCCACGCTTTAAAGTCAAGCTCAGACTGAGGTTATGACATAAATAAGGGTTTGATTGCGCAAATAAGTAAAGTGAATTCAAAGGCCACGATATTTCAAGATTGTGAAAAAACCGTGGCACCTAGACGTGAGGGATCCCAGGGACAATCGTGGCTATGGTGGCCTCAGGCATAAACTTAGATAAGCAGTCCGTAATTGAATCACGTGTTTTCAGCCAGTTGGTTGCGCGGAGATAAACTGTATCATCTTCTGATTAAAAAAAGTCCACTTAATCTCTAGTGATATGATCTGGGTCATCCCGAAAGTCTTATCTTTGCTTTTTAACTAATACTAATTTCGAGTTGCTTTGACCAACATTCAAGTCTGCCGGCTGCTCCTCGAACCGAGCTCCTTGCGCTGTTGGTTGCAGGGTCCAATAGGAGAGGGGCCCCGACCACCCTAACAACGCACTAACGGCAGTGATGGTGTGATATATCGATCCCAATCCTGGCTCGCAGATATTTGCATCGCGTCTACAGTAGTGTGCCGTGGCAATACCAGGAAGCTCAAAAAGTAGCCACAAAATTGGCACAATAACCAAGTCATCAGTACTGTGCCGGAGTCAAGATTGTCTCCCAGATATGTCAAAACTATACTTGGTACATGCTCTTGTTGCAAACGCCCAGAGCTGCCAGTGGTTCCGGTCTTCCAGATGTCTCAATCGGCTATACGAAAATTTCACTCTTTTCCAGCCCGGGAGGATCATCGTGCATGTAAAAAGAAAAGAAATCGTCAAATAGCGCCATGGGACAAATCGGGCCATGGGAAAGCTGTTGGAACCCAACATGCGATCGAGCTTCACAGATGTACCCTGACCCCACATCTCGAGAGTGGAGATGTAGCGGATACTCAAGTGCTAGCAAAGGCTAACAAAGCTCACAGCTGAAGGAATATAACTGCGGGTTCAGAGATAGGCCAGTAGTGGCTTGCGACAGCCCTAGAGAAGCACTTGAAAGCAGTGGGGCGGGATCCTTTGGCATGGATACGTACGAAATTTTAGCGCCCAGTATACATTTTCATCGTGGTGTGCATGTGGCTTACTAGAGCTAGCTAGTTTTTGTCGGAATATTCTATGACTTGAACCAGATAACCAATTCTATTTGATTAATCTGGATTACTAGTACAGGAGCTTGCATGAGGTTAAGAAGCTAGCATTCCCAACACGCATGCACATGTGAGAAGAAACTCGTGTTGGTTCAAGATAATCGACGAGATCTTGGCAAAAAAAACCATGACATTTTGATATCTAGATACATAGAAACTGAATCATATACAGAGACTACTTTCCTAACATGACTCGGAATTATCTTAGGCGTATGTGATAGTACCAGCATGACTCCATAGAGTATCACTGTATAGCCCCACCGCGCCAAGCCCACTCCGTAATTCTGCCGGATAAACACTAGCTTCCCGATCACCAAATCAACCTCGAGCTCTTTCAAGGTTCATCTCTACTCTAACCGCTAGGATTTCCCAAGGTTCTCAGATCCCTGTGCTCTTTCAAATTTACTCGCGCGCAATTGATCAACCTAAAAGTTGCACACATGACGTCCGAATCAACCCAATCCCAACCGGAGACACCCGAGAAGTTGGCACAGAAAACTGATCGCAAATTCACACAGTAAGTTAAATTATGTGGGCATGTTTATGATTCGTCCAAGGGTTGAGTGGGCCCTTCCAAGGTTGTCTATACCTTTGGTTTTCAAGACTTGATTAAGCCTGGCTTGAACTTCAGGTACCGAGGAGCCTATTGCTCGGCGGCTATCTATATTGGAAGCTATAGTGATAGCAGCATGTCCTCTTGCTTTCATCTGCCCAATGGGATGCATAATGGATTTCTCCTTCGCTTCAAATGGCAAGATCCTTACTAACTGAAACTTCCAGTAAAAATGCGAGCGAGTTTTATGACCCCTGCCAGGATTTTGCAGACCGGAGTCTCAAGTGCTTAAAACGTAATGGTTTTGATCGTGAGATGTGTGGCGACTACTTCCAGTAAGCCAACCCCAATACTCCCTCTGTCGTAGCAGTGGAAGTTTAGCCCACTGGCACCTACCGCTTGACGTCAGTCTGTGGCAGGCTGTGTATACTTCATAGCCACTGTCTGTCATTCAAAGTTACTAACTGATTCCACCCAGAGCTTATCGGGATTGCAAGAAGAACTGGGTAAGTCATATTTTGCTCGTTATTTTTTATAAAAATCACACATACCTTTGGAAAGCCTTCGGAAAGCCTTCTGGCCGGTCCATAATTACATTTTGTCATATCAAACATCCCAGGACATGGCTAACAATAGCACTAGCTGAACCAGAAGAAGGGGATCACGGAATCCAAGTAGCTTCAACACCTGAGCAAGACTTGACAGCAGTCTCGACATCTGCAAGACTCTGATTTTCTAAGAAGTCACCACAACATCTGGGACTCTGGATGGCATCATGAAAAACCATGGATTTCTCTAATGTTTTATTAGCAACTCAACCCTGTATTCTACAAATTTTGTCTCTTTTCGCCTGACTGGCCCTTTGCATCAAATGAGATCAATCTCGTACACATATGTACCCAACTATATTCAATGTTCTAGTCATTTGACTGATTGTATCTCACGTCACAGCTTGAGCATTTGAAAATCGAATGCTTGCAAAATTCGGCTTGAAATACCATGATGCAACGGGAATGATCCAACCCGATTGCCTTGGACTTCTAGTACTACCTCCTATGTAAGCTCCAATTCAAGTTGTGATTGACTTGAAGACACTAAATCGTATAGATATTATATTAATCAATATCAATTGATAGTAGTGGGATATTTACTGAGGATTAATAATAGGGTAAAGATGTATTTAAGTAGCTCAAAATTCAAACTCCTATCTCAAATAATCCAGGTTATATGCAATCCTAGTACTACATAATTCAATAACTGAATAAAATGCATTCATAAGCCCCGTATACTGCTTGATGCAGTCCTCGATAAGATAAGCCTCGGCCATAAGGCGGTGTAAATGGACAAAAAGGTACACCACAATCCCACACCGCCTTTGAATTGCTTCCCCGCCAAAAAAAGCACCAGTGAATCAGTGATCTACAGACTCACACCCCCACTCTCAAATTGTTGATATTCTGTCCTCCACAGAAGAGACTTCTGTGAGCTGACCGTCTTCAACCAAACTCAGTCGGAGAGCTTGTCGCAATGGCGCCCGCCAATGACGCCACGTTCCTCCGGCGTAACAATCAGGTCCAAGATGCCATTGACGGGCAGAATTTTAAGCAAGCTCTCACGTTGATCGAGAAGCGTGTGAAGAAAGGCGAGGATACGCGCTTTTTGAAGGCGAGTCAATCCCCTATGTTCCTTTGTGCATTCAGGCTTATATCCAAGAATGGCTCCACTTTCTGACAACCAAGTACCCCGCTAACGCTTACAATAGGCATGGAAGGCCAACATTTACACCCTCATGGCCGATGAGGCCCATCGCGAGCGCGGTCGGAAGGAGACACTTGATATTTGCAAAGCTGAACCACCTACCGTTGATCTTGATACCCTTGATTTGCTATTCAGAACCTTGAATAAGATGGAAGGGCAGGCAGAGACCAAGAGTTTGCTGTGGGAGAAGGCCGTGAAGGCAAAGCCTCAGGACGAAGAGCTTCAGATGCGATGGTTTACATTTGCCTACGAGGATGAAGACTGGAAGTCAGCGCAGAAGGTCAGCTATCTGCTAACAAAATTCATGTTCAAGCATTGAATACTGACTGTTCACTATCTACATGTTTTAGGCCTCTATGAATCTCCAAAAGAACTTCTCTCGGGAGCGGAAATACTACTTCTGGGCTATCTTCTGCACGTACCTGCTTTCAGTTGATTCCAAAAGCTCGGAAATGGAGCGCAAGCTGTTTGGAACCCTGGCATACCGCATGGTCTCTAAAGCAGTCGAGGATGTCCCCACTGACTCGGTAAGTCTTCTGCCAGTGTATTTGTCTGGTTTCGAGATTCAATTATACTCTGAATTGGTTCAAAGAATCTAACAATTGAGATTGTCATCAGACCAAATCCTCGACTCCTCCCCGAGCTATCCAAAATTCGGAGGAATTGCTACTTCTTATCAAGATTTTTGAGTCACAGGGACGGTCCGCTGAGATTGTGAAGATTTTGAACAGTCAGAATGTTGGTATCAGCTCTTCTATCTGCCAAAATGACGCGCATTTCAAATCTCTTATGGCGCATCACCTGGGCGCGGCCAACCAGTGGGAAGAAGCCATTGCCTTCGTGAAGGAGACCTACAAAATTGATGAGAATGGACACAAGGATCCCCATGATGATTTCGTCATTTGGGAAGTCCTTACCAAAGCCGTCAAGCATTATGAAACGCCTGGGTTGGTCACTCGAACCCATCTAAATCTTTGACGATAAACTGACATCGTATCTAGGGCCGGTGCCGATGCACGAAAATTTGTTGAAAGTCACATTGAAATCGACCCAAAATCACGTAATGCAGGCTTGGCTCGCCTTGACCTGATATCTATCGCTGTTGAAAAAGGCGAAATGACTATGCAGGACGATTTGATTCCTGCCTGTCGACAGTACATTGACCAACACAAACACAAACTCTACATGTTCAACGACCTCCGAAGAGTTCTCGGTGGTGACAAGAACGCCATGGAATCCTGCTTGCAATTTCTGTCCAAGAATTTGGGCGAAGGCGAAAAGGTGAGCTTTCAAAAGTCAACACCGTCTCTTCTGTCAATGCTAACTCGATCTAGGCTCTCGTTCCTACCATCAATGCCCTCAAATTGGATTTCTGTCTGAACATTTCAGCTGCAGAGAAGCCCTCGAAGGTATTTATTGACGATTTTGTCGTCAGTTGCATGAATCTTTATGAATCCCATGGTAGCGAGAAGCGGGCCGAGAAGACTGAAACGACCGCTGACGGGAAGCCCGCTATCATTGAAAGTCAGCCAAGAGATGAGCTTTGCATTCTTGCCGCCATGGCAATCGGACACGAAAGCAAAGAGGAGCCAATCAATGATCACCTTGCGTGCCTTCGCGCAACTGCGGTCCTTGAGCGCCTTCTTATTGATTCGCCCCATAACTACCAAGCTCTTTTGATGATTGTCCGCTTTTATCTTCTCTTTGGAGCGGGTTCCCTTGCGCTGGGTGCCTTCAATAAGCTGTCCGTTAAGCAGATGCAATACGAATCTGTGGCTCACAATTTCTTCACGCGTCTCGCTACTATCCACCCCCATTCAACTCCCCCTGTTGAAGGTCTTGAGCGCAAGGAATTTGACCCTCAAGCGGCCTTGCTTCAAGGCCTCAACTTCTACCGCAATGCTGATCTAACCACCATGAGATACCGAAGTCGTGGTCTGGATGAAGGAAGTTACATTAATGTGGCAGAACTTATCGAGCTGCGAAAGCGTCTGAGCAACAGTATCTGTCGCCGGATGTACGCTCTGGATGCTCGCCGGGCACAGAGATTAGTCGGCGGTGATCCTCTGGTTCGCTTTGATGAGATTGGTATGGAGACTACCCACTGAACTCTCCTACATCTTCGGCCACATTTGACTAATGATTTCTTTTCTATTTTTAGCCCGAAGCAAAGCTCCTACGGTAGACCAGCGAGCTTACGACGCATTCATGAATTGCGAATTCCCAGGCGAAGATGATTTCGAAACATTCATTCGCCCAGGTCCTTTGCCAAAGGTATTTGGCTCTATATCTCTTTATTATTCTATTGTGATACTAATAAGAATACAGGAGAACTGGGTTGCCACAGCCAGAATTACAGACCAGCTTTTCGGGGTGTTGAAGGACATCGCCATCCAGAGGCCATTAACCCCAGAGACAGATCTCCCCGACCTCGGTGCCCTCACTCTTTCCGAGGCTATCGATCTCACCGATGACGAACAAGAGAATAGAAAGATTCATACTGAACTACTCAAGGTGGCGACTTTTATGGCTGGGTCCAAGAATACCACTGCTGAGCAGGTCGACAAGGCTCTCGCTGGTGTAGAGGAATTCTTGAACAAGATGAAGACTCAATTTTCATTGGACGAATCCCAAACTTCACCCTTCTTCGCTGGTAAGGTGATCAATCTTCGCGACAAAACCCCAGTGGCTCCAATTTGGGGATACTTCCATGGCGTCTTCACTCTTCTCGAGACCCTGAAGGCCCTGTCATTGTTGGTTGCCTCCGCTTCTCGCAAAGGTTCAAAGACTACGAAGCTGCCCAAGGAGCGCGTGGAAAATCTGGCTACTCTGGTGCCTGAGCTATTCGAACTTATCCGCTCTAACACCCGTGCCATGAAGCAGCGTCTCTCCACCCCTGGGTTGCTGACCACACTAATGGACATTACAGTTCAGGGACATCAGGATGCTCCTCATACCCCGGCGCTCCAGGATGTATTCGAGTCAGTTCTGGGCGAATCTGAGCTTGAATTATTCTGTGCAGCTTTGATGGAAAGCTGGGAAGAGGCTCTGGATGGTGTGTTGAGTGTGAAGCTGTGATAGTGATGACGCAACGAAGCAAATTTATGAAAGTGAAGGTTATGATGATTGAAACATAAAATTCAGATGAAGATGAGAAGACGCAGAAAAAAAACATGAAACTGGATATGTACAATACCATCAGACTTCCAATCTTACCTAGAACTAAACCATCAAAGTTTAGGGCTTTTACATGACATTTCCGCCTGAGGCAGACACAACTTAGTCATCAACCTATGTATTGATTAGATAATAGCCCTAGCCCTAGAATCTCGCCTATGTAGTGAGTCCCGTGCCAAGACCCGCAATTGTGCGGTTCACGACGAGACTAGGGGACTTTCACACGACTCTCTTCATTCCCTTCCTTCGACAACCACCGCCAACCCCTTCAGTCACCAACCGTCGAGATGGCGCAGGAACGCACCGGTATCATCGTCGGCACCAACAGCGGCCGCGTACGTTTTCCCTGAATCCACTGCCCCTACCTGCAACCCCGAAGCACTCCGAATATTCTGTCTCTTATCGGTTTTTCCCTCGAGTCGGTCTTGGTCTTCAGTCGATTATTTCTTTGGAGGATTCGCTTCCATGTCAGATCGGCATGAAGCTGCTGGAGGAATCAATGGACAAGCAGTGGTGTCGCAGCACCATCAGGAATTATGTGGAGGAAAATTTTCGGTATCAGGATATGGACATTGAAACAGAGCCTTCACCTCCTATTTGGAGTGTGATCAGACCAAACCAGACCTGCTACGAACCGACTACGAGAAACCGATATTCGAGACAGATTATTCCGAGAGATTCACTTGCTGGGAAAATGGAGAAATGGTCATGCCTCGAACAAGCGAGCTAATTGATCAATATAGAAAACCACCCCGCTGAACACCCCCAAGAGCAAGATCAGCCGCTCTAAGGGTCAGTCTTCTCGCCGCACCCAGTTCGTCCGCGAGATTGCCCGTGAGGTTGTCGGCCTTGCCCCCTACGAGCGCCGTGTCATTGAGCTTCTGCGTAACGCTCAGGACAAGCGTGCCCGTAAGCTCGCTAAGAAGCGCGTACGTTTACACCACCACTTCTCAATACGTCTGGATCTCATCTGGATTGGTACCGTCAAATGGAATGATATTCTGGGCTGGGAATCTGGGAGCATTGGAGTGACTTGAGAATATTTGCCACCCGGGAAGATTTCATCAACCCTACCACGGCACAACCACCATGTCCACATCCAACTCAGCAACTCAGTCACCAGGATATCATGTCCATTATCTGCCAATCCAATGAGCCAGACAAATATTTCTCTCGTTTAATGAAAAACTAACGATATCTCCAGCTCGGTACATTCACCCGCGGTAAGAGAAAGGTCGAGGACATGCAGCGTGTCATCGCCGAGGCCCGTCGTGTCCAGGGTCACTAAGCGTCTCATTCCGTGAACCTGTTTTTCTCTTTCGTTTAACGACTTGAATACCTGGCGCGCGCAACGAACGAAAAAATGAACTTCCGGAGTCTCCTCCCTCACCCCCCGACGCTGACGGTCTAATGGGACTGCTTTTATCTTTCTGGGTCGCCAAATAGCGTATGGCTTGCGGAAGCGGGATATGGGAGTTTTATTCGTGACTACCGGTGGATGATGGGGATGGCAAAAGTGGGATCCCTTCCCCGTGGAAGAGAAACCATAATGAAAACATTGTTCCAATTTTAATTTCATTAAATCTTCCCTATAATATGTAAACTGTAGTTCTGTCATTTCGATCTAGATGAATTGGGCTTGAAGTTGGCTTTTCTGGCTACACTTGGGTCTTGGAGAAGTCTAGGTCCTGCCCGTGGACCTCTTGTCATTGCTTTAGCGTGGAGCACTTGCAGATCTACTGAAATGAAACCTAATGGTCTATGTTTACGTTGAAATCTCTGATCATGAGCAATCTTTCTTCATTTCCATGCAATTGGTTCTACTGCCTCAGCAGGTCACATCTATCGGTACGCATAGCCAATAAATGCAGGATACATCAAAATCTCCAATTCATTGTCATCCAAATCATATCCATATCAATCGTAAGATGATCGGAAGTAGTCAACATCCACTTCATTTCTTTCCAGGAAGTTTCAACCACTTGGGTACACCGCCAGCCTTCTTGGGCGGCTTTCCTGAATCTGTAGTACCACTAGGGCCTGCTTCCACTTTTTGTGCGGCGGGCTCCTCAATGACCTCTCGGGGTTGTTCAATCTTCATTTCCTGGGCCTGGCTACGAAGCTCCGGGCGCAGGAGGTTGGTTCGTTTCTGATGGATTGCCGAGCTTGCGTTATCAGCCCATGTGAAATTGATCAACACTCGACCTTGTAGACGGAGTTCCTTGATCAGAAGGGTTTGGTCGTTCGGAATGGCCTGGGCGTGTCCAGCTCGAGCGGCTGTAGTGACAAAGGCATTCAAAGCGAATTGTATCTCTGTGTAGGCCGGTGCCAGACAACCGCGAACAAAGTCATGAAGAGACTGGCCTGAATCATTTGGTCCAAACTTGGCCACTACCTGACTCTGGTCTGGGAAGCGTACTTTCACATCGATCTCGCGAATGTCTGCGCGGCGCTTTTCTTCGGCAGCGACCTTGGCGGCGATTTCGGCGTCTGTTGGTAGACGCTGTGGGCGGGATGCTTCGTTGAGCTGTCGTTGGTGGGCTTTGGCATGTTCAATGGAGGGAATATAGTCTTCTTCATTGTATGAGAGTTGTGCAGATGATGGTGTGTTGTCAGATGGGGGAGAGAAGACGGTGATGTGGCGTTCGGATGTTGAAGCAGACTGCTCTGGAGCTGCTGAGGGCTCAGTAGAAGTAGCTGGCTCAGGTATAGACGAGGCAACTGGCTCGGTTTGGGGCTCCTGTGGGGTCATCTCTTCGTTGCTCTCTTTTACAGGAGCTGGGGTGGCTGTGTTCTGTGGTTGCACTGGTGTATCATCCCCGCTTGATTGGAAGTACTCGCCAATCTTGACCATAGCTTCCTCGAGAGGCTGCTCAGTTAATCGAAAGCTAAGGCGTATCAACACGTTTCCGCTATTGAAACCCAACTGTGCAAGCGACTTCTGTAAATCTGTGAAGCTTGACAGTTCGCGCTCCAAGATCCTAAGAACGGGAATCTCATAGAACAAACGACCAGAGCCAGAGTCACCACCATTTGTGGCAGGTAATCCACGTGCTGTAAGGTTTCGTGCAGGTCCACTGCCAGCTACTCCCGCTTCAAACTTGCGCAACACTAACCAGAGTGTAGTTGTGCTTGGGAACTTGTCCAGTATACGTCCGTTTGGAGCACCACGAGCTTCGGATTCTGGCAGTTGAAGGGCAACTGTGACAACGGAGGGAGACCGGGAAAGCTGAACGAGCTCTAGTTTTGCACCAGAGCTAAGGCCTGAGAGACGGAAGGAGAGGGACATGTCCAGTTGTTTGCGATTGTGCCTGGAAGCCATAGTAGTTTAGCATAGGACATTTTAGAGCGGGGCAAGCACAACACACTTGAGGCCATATTGATTGGCATTGTACCCAAACTTTGAGCAAGCCTCTTGTAAAATGTCTGTGAGATGTTTGGTCGGCGTCGTCTTAACTGTAGCTCGTCTGGCTGTCGAGTCTATGACAACAACATGGGCGCTCATATTCGCGCAAGCGGGGATAAAGCCCACGAAATAGCTTCAAATCTGATAACAAAAAATAAAATCGGTAAATAAAAGTTGAACGAAGTATAGTCAACCCAAGAGATAGCAGAAAGAACAACGTTCGAAAAGAGGGGCTTTGTAAAGTAGAATGGTAAGAAAGTGATCGAAGAGTTGCGGGCGAGCGACTAAGCAGGCAGCGGTGCGGCGTCATCCGAGCTCGCGCACCTCCCAGAGGTCACAGCTCCCCATCATCATCAACACCTCTGCCATCTTTCACCACCACGTCCCTTTCCAGCCCTCTTTTTTCGACTCTTGCAACCCCTTAAAGCTTCAGGAATCTTCTACTGGTCTTCATTGAATAACATAATTCGCAATAATGGTATGGAGATGGGTCCCCTTGTCTCGTTTCGCTACTCGCTGGATCTCGAAAGCTAACTCCTTGACCTCATCATCAGGGCTCTCCCTTCGATATCAGTACGCCGAAGCATTCAAAGCTGTATCCAACTATGTCATGAAGCTAACAGTCATTTCTAGATGGCGGTGCCTGTGTCGCCATGGTGGGTAAGGACTGCGTCGCCATCGCCTGCGACCTCCGCTTGGGCATGCAAGCCCTGACCATCTCCAACAACTTCCCCAAGATCTTCAACTACGCTCCATCCACCTACCTCGGCCTGACTGGCCTCGCCACCGATGTCAACACCGTGTCTGATCTGTTCCGTTACAAGGTCAACATGTACCGTCTACGCGAGGAGCGCCATATTGCACCCCAGACTCTGGCCAACCTGGTCAGCTCATCGTTGTATGAAAAGCGTTTTGGTCCTTTCTTCGTCAGCCCAGTAATTGCCGGTATCAATCAAACAACTGGAAAGCCATTCATCTGCGGATTTGACAGCATTGGCTGTATCGACTTTGCCAAGGACTTCATTGTGAGCGGAACCGCCAGCGAGCAGCTGTTTGGTACCTGCGAGGGTCTGTGGGAGCCGGATCTTGTATGTTCCCTAAATTTTCGATTTCCATGGTCTCAAAACTAACTTGCCCTTTCAAGTCTCCCGAGGATCTTTTCGAGACCATCTCCCAAGCTCTACTGGCCGCCGTGGACCGTGACGCCCTAAGTGGTTGGGGTGCACACGTTTACATCATTGAGAAAGATAAGGTTACTCAGCGTCTGCTGAAGGGACGAGAGGATTAAAGAGGTGGCAACGATCATGGATGTGTTCAAGCTGGGTATTTTTGGGCTTTCTGTCGGTTTCAAGGCAGATTTTGGGCGTCTGCGGTTTTCACTACGTGACGGGGGTGCCATGGACGACCGGAATGGAATATCACCGCAGTGATGTGATTAAACCCTACTTATAGAATCGCATGCGACTCTATAACTATCTTCCTATCACGATAATATAACCCCGTCATCAATGTCAATGTCACAGTCACAGCAGTGCTGCAATTCCACGATAAATGATTCTCAATTCTCACTTGAACTAACAAATAATCTTTCATATGGCAACCATATTTATATCTAATCTTTACTAAGCTCCCGAGGTCAGTATCCCTCTTTCCCTTCTATCACAGCATAACCCGCTCCACCTTTCCCTAGGAATTCCTTCAAATCTCCCGCCAACAGCTCTGGTTGCTCCCAAGCTGCAAAATGACCACCGCAATCAAACTCTTTCTCCTTGACTACGCTCCCAATAACCCGGTACCAAGCCATTGGCCACATCATGATCTCTTCTTTAAACTGCGCCACTGCGAATCGCACATTATCAGGAGCACGAGCTCCATAAGCCTGGTCCAATGAAATCCACCTTTCCACATCATCAGGTTTCTTCCCTGTAGCTTCATAGTAAATCCGAGTCGAAGCCGTGGGTCCTGCACGTGAGAAATAATAAATACTCACCCACGTCAAAATCTCCTCATCTGTCCATGCGTAGTTATCCGACCATGAGTGCAACTTATCGTATATCCACGCCAGTAACGCAACAGGACTATCGTGAAGTCCGTAGCCTAGTGTCTGTGGTCGACTCGCCTGCTGCTTGTAATAAGCGTTGCCGATAGAGTTGTATCCCAGTGTCCGGGCAATATAGCCGCGGTGCTTAGCTGAGAAGGGTACGCTTATGAGTGATGAAAGGAAGAGGAGGGGATTGCGCCAGGGGTAGGGTGGGAGGACTGGAACGAGGTTCAGATGAACGGCTTGGACGTGGTCGCCGTAGTAGAATGCCAGTAATCTAGCAATTATACTGCCCCAGTCTCCTCCTTGGATGACTTGTTGATGCTAGTGTTAGCTTAGACTGAGGTTGAATTTGGTGGTTTGTATATTATAGGTGGGATTACCATATTTCTCGTATCCAAGTGCTAGCATCACTTTATGCATGGTTTCGGCGTATTGAGCAAGGCCAAACCCTCTCTATCCAGATATTAATCAGTATAATTTGGGTTGTAAAGAGAAGAGTTCTATACCTTTTTAATTCCTTGGGAGAACCCAAAGTTAGGAAGCGAGGGTGCTATCACATCGAAGGATACTCCTTCATCATTTTGGGTGAGCAATGGGATCAATTTCGTAGCTTCGAGGAAACTTCCCGGCCCTATATTAAGAAGTATACCAGTAAGTGGATCATCCGGGTTGTCGCCATGAAGTACCAATTGAACCTTAAGTATCACATACATCCATGGATGAATAGCAAAGGAACTGCACGTGGATTTCCAGATCGATGATGTACAACATGAATATCCAAGTCACCGAATCCATCGACTGTAATAGGAACGGTCAATTGTTTGAGCTGCTCATTCAGCTTCTTTTCTTGGGCTCGCCAATCAAATTTCTCACGCCAAGTGGTGACTAGTCGCTTCATTGTTTCTAAAGGGACACCCATTTCCCATCCTGCGTCGTCCAACTCATCTGGGAAGGATACATGTTGTAGTTTCTGGTGGAGCTGGTCGATATGCTCATCGGGAATATCAATGGTCAACGGGGTAATTGGTGCCATTTTTGAATAGTTTGTAAACTATTCCAAGCGTGGGAATATGGAGGAGTAGTAGTGACTTGCTACCTAGGTATCGACAAACTTGACGGTCGCTCGAGTTTGACTTTCAAATGTTGGATATTAGGACTCGAGTGTTTCCAAGGTTGCTGCATGTTTGAGTTGAGGGGTTGTACCTCGGTATCACACCTTAGTAATTTGTGCAGTAGTGTCAGTCACGGTGGATTCAACTGTCCGGGGTAGAAACTTGAATCTGCAACATGTACTTATGCCAGTGTGGACCTAGGTATGACGAAATGCTGTATACAATACTCCATCTACTGAGTCAATGATACTTCTAGCCATCCCTACATAGGAAATTGTCCATCTAGTCCGAGTCCATGGTGCCAGCGGATGTTGATTTCGACTTCCAGCACTTGAGTCTCGAAAGTTTTAGAAAATGTTCAATGTTTGATTAATGGACTAATTCTCAACCGAACCATAAGATCATGTGTTATTGGTTTTTCGAGTTGTAACATTTGAATATCCCAAATGTTGAACTTGAATATACATCCATGTAGTGATGGATGATGTTGACGGGACGAATATATATAAACAATTGAATAGCCCTACCAATACACCTCAAGTGCTGAGTATGCACATGTGCATGTCCAACTTGAAATAATGCCTACTAATTCAATTTGTGTATTTACTACATAGCAAGTACATTTAGAGCGTGAGTACAACTGATTGAGCCTTGGAAGAGGTGTTAGTGTAGACTAGTAGATGTGATGTCTCACCAGTTGACAACCATGACCATCAACAGAGCCTCGCGAGGTCAAGGATCGAGCTACTGGTTCGATCCCTGCTTCACTCGCGTAATTCTTTTTTTCTTTTTCTTTTTGTCTCATCACCTCCTCGCCTTATATTTCGTCTAAAGTAGCAGTGGTTTTTTTTCTTTTTCCCACTTATCTAAGCCTAAATTAGGGCGTTTCATCAGTACAATTTATGTACGAGTTGCCCTTCGTGTACATGCATGCATGGTACTTCGTATTGCTTTGTAGCAAACATTCCTATCTCCCATGACTGGTGGAGCAACGTGGTGGAGCTCCTCGATCCCTCTGAAATGGTCCGAGTCATGCATTCGCCAGCATTTTCGAACCTTTGAACCGATAGATCACATTTGGTCATTGAGATATGGACTGGACCAGATCAGGAGCCCCCGCACCATCGCGTACCCAGGATATGCCGTCAAACTTGTAAAACGCCCCTTGTTATCCTGGATCCCGGATCTCGGGATTTTTTCATATATTGAATGAATTTCTATTAGCAAACCGGCTGGGGTATTCGAAAAGGATCTTAGGCGGCTAGAATCCCAGTAAGTTACTGCGGGGGCCGAGAATTGGCCCCTACGGCGATGTGTTGAGTTCCTCACACCAGGTTGGTCTCCTAGACTGATGGATATGTCTGAAGTAGTTGTCATTGTACAGGGTACATACATGGAGGATTTATTTGCTATTTATTTTTGAATTTTTTTTTCTCTTCCCTCAGACGTGATGGATCCATGATCATAATGAGTGTGTTATATAACACGCATCTCTTGGTCTAGATCCGCCGATCCCCAGGGCTCCGCAGAGATCGAGTGGGAAAAATGCACTGTGTACTCCGTGTGGCAGATTTCTTTTTTTTACAGTCAAATCTCCTTCCTGATTAAATCTAGTTTGTTTTATTAGTCGATTTGATTCGATTTGATTATATACAATTTTTTCCTTCTCTCCCCCAATGTTCGTTGACATTGGTTCGTTCCTGACCCACGAAAGCCCTTGTTTCAGTCTAGACCGCCCCCAGAACCTGAATCGGAAAATCCCCTCCTGATCATTGCCCCCTCTTACTCGTGTTCTCGGACATGGTGTGGTTCACTTAGGGACTCGATATTGAAACGACTTTTGAACAACAGGGAGAAAGAGAATAAGGAAGAGAACAACAGACACTTCCTTTTTCCAACATTGCACCTTTTTCTCCCCAAGAATCCCACATGGATCATGACCGACTCGCCCGAACCCGATGCCCCCAACACCCTCCATACTCGACCGGCCATGTCCTTCCCTTCCTGCAAATCTGAATGTCTCACAGAGGGTCTTACAGCCGTACCCGAAGATGGCGACATGCAGTTTGACGCGTCGGGTCGATCCTGGCACGACGGCGCCCAGACAACTGCAATTGAACAGCTGGTCTCGCTTAAACAAGGATTGAGGACTTCAGATACCGAGCTATTCTGGAAACGGCTCATGGAAGATCTCACATCGATCAGTAAAGCTCAATATGGTTTTGTTGCCCGTCGTGCGCATGGCGGGGAACCCATGGCGGAACTGGGCGGGCGCCGGCCGTCGCTCTTTGGTGCCGTGTTCTATTACAATGATGGGTATCAGAACGTTGGACTACAACGAAACCGCTATTTCGCAGGTGGAAACCCTCTTTTACATATGGATCATGAGCGACCGTGCTTGATCCCCGAAAACCTTAAATCTCTGGTGTGTTTTGGAGACGATCAGCTGCCTTTCCCCGCCGAGGCGTATCTGGCTATCCCGCTCTTCTCAGCGGGCAAGTGCCTCGCTTACCTCGGGTTGATGTGGTCGGCAGAGGGAACGCGGAATCGAAACCTCTCCTGGTCATTTCTGGAGGTTCTCCTGCATTCGCTCGATGATATGATTGTTCAGCGGCTGCTCGAGGACGAAGTCTTCCCGGAGCAGGAGAGCTGTGCATTCCCGCCTATCCCTCCGACTGTCGAAGATGTACAATACACCACATTTCAAGAAACCTCCGATTTTGTCTCCCACCACTCAACACTCAAGCCTTACGCCCGCAGTTTATCGCATGAATTACGAACCCCAATGCAAGGCGTTGTGGGCATGTTGGATGTGATGCACGCAACGGTACGAGAGGCGATGGAAAGCAGAACACCAATCAAGTCAGGTGGGATTTTCCAGGCACTCAAAGAAGGAATCGAAATGGTTCAGGATAGCGCAAGACGTGCCGTGGAGGCCGCAGACAATGTTGTCCACGCCTACGATCTCAACATGCAAGTGCCTAAAACCCCAACTCCGCAACGGGAAGAGGATAGTCAATTTTTTGGCGTACCACCATCTGAATCCGATGAAAGCCGCCCGAGTATTTTCATCGAAGGAAACAATATTGCAGTGAACCCCTACAAGAGACGACGAAGTCTTCCGCTGGATATGGCTTCATGTTCAACACGACCCGTTCGAAGGCAACGAGTTCGCGCTGCATCGTCACGGCAGGAACTATCGCCCCGCAGTGAAGAGGTCAAAAATGCGGTCCACGAGAGCGATCAGATCGTTCACGCTACCCCGGCCCGCCAGATCGAGGAAGTCATGGCCAATATGGTTGATCCTCGGCCATCCATCGCCGTACGACGTTCTGCGCCTCACCTACTTCTGGAAGGCATCAACGTGAACCTCAGAGGACCAGCCTTGCGATTCACCAAGTTGCGAGACCTGCTCCGTTTAGTCATTAACGAGTCTCTCCATGTTGGCGGTCGACCAGATTCTGCTGAGAGCAATGCCACCGAGTTTGGCGAGAAGATTGAGATCAAATCTCGATCCTCAAATGGTGAAATATTTACCAAGACTGTAGACTGGTCTGTTGACCCTGCACTACCAGATACTCTTCTGGCAGATGATCGGGACCTGGCTAAACTGATCTCCTGTGTGTTTTTGAACGCTATCAAGTTTACCAATAATGGCACAATCACTGTCTGTGCAACCATCGATATGAAAAACAACGATGTGTTGATTAGTGTGCGAGACACTGGCCCAGGTATTCCAGAGGCTTTCTTACCAAATCTTTTCAAGCCTTTTGCACGCGAGGATGCGTCAACAACGCGGAGTAAGGATGGGCTGGGTCTCGGTCTCCTTGTAGCAAAGGGACTTTCACGGAAGATGGGAGGTGATCTGGTCTGTGTTCGCTCATCGACCACCGGGCCTGATCATGGATCCGAGTTTCAAATTCGAGTACCCATGAATCAACGTGATGCCTACAATCGACCTGCAACACCGAACGAGCGTATCATGACGCCGCCTATCTCTATCGAGCATACGCGGACTGGTAGTGGTAGCAGTTTTGTTTGGGAGCCCACGCTATCGAGTTCGCCTTCCGTTCTACAGAAGCCACAAATTCAGCAACCAACTCCCAGCACCAGTGATGAGAAATCATCCGAGAGTCCACCTCTGCCTCGTATATTATCCCGACCTCAACTGAACCCCAGCGCCATCTCTCAAGATACGTACGACAAGAAACTCGGGGAGAAATACCCACTGCGTTTCCTTGTCGCGGAAGACAACCGGATAAACCGACGTGTGCTGGTCAACATGCTGCGCAAGCTTGGCTATCGCGATGTTCTGGAAGCTGCTGATGGCAGAGAGGCAGTACAAATCGTCCAAGAGATTCTCTCTGCATCGACCGCTGCCAGTGAACCAATGGAAATCACCAGCACCTCGGAAGAGCCCGTCAAACCCACGCCATTGGATACGCCCGAGCTGAAGCCTATCGATATCGTCCTTATGGATCTCTGGATGCCTGAAATGGATGGTTATGAGGCAACATCTCGAATTCTGCAAATGGTGGATGACCATCAAAGCCAGTCCTCTGGTTCGAACAATTCCTCGCCAGATCTTCCCAATAACCCGGACTCCATGGACATGGATACATGCCCAAGCCCACTGCGTTTGACACAACCCCCGACTGTCCTTGCCGTCAGCGCAGATGTCACTGATGAGGCCTTGAACCGTGCCTCCAGGGTGGGAATCAAGGGCTACATGACGAAACCATACAAACTCTCCGACCTCGAAAGATTGATCCTCGGATTCTGCGGTAGTCCTACCGATTCTGTCCCGATGGTGACTACTTAAAAGCTCCAATCTCACAACGAGCACTCCTATCTATCCTCCTCTTTACCTCTTCACCCTCACCCTCATCCTCACCCTCCTCCTCTTCCTATTCCCCCTTCCTCTGCCCTCCGTCCAAGGGTCCATATATACCCATAGAACCATGTGTTCTCATGTTTTTACCCGCGTTGGCCAAGCGCCTCGCTTGCATACTCATACGGCGTTTCTCGCAGTCCTGACGAGAAATATCCATCCTGCCATTGTTCATCTGGCGTCATTCGTTTGCGGGCCAATCTTCGTTTCTCTTCTACTGCCATATACCAGCATATTGGGCATTTACCATTTTATACTTCATTTTATTATCTTTATCCTGGACATAATGAATGATGAACCCCACCGCTTATCTCCCAGGGATTTGGCCCTGCTGCATTTGTTTTCTTTCACGGCCTATTTTGTTACACGGATTCGCGAGTCTAATGACCGTCCTCAAGTACATTTAATAGAAGCAAAATGAAAGAAAGCTTGTCATTACATCCATTATCAAAATCGACATTGCGCTAACCATGCACTCCACACCCTCTTTTTCTCGTTGAAAATGTAAACCAAATGTTTCCTGCTAGAGTAGACCAACTGATCGTAGTCTAATGACCGATCAATTGGAATAACTCACAATGAAAGAAACAGCGCGAATCCAAGTGCCCCCATATATAACGGGCAATTCAAACCATCTCCATAAATCAAATCAGGCGTTTGTTTGTGATAATAGCAAAGAGCAGAACCCAAATGCAAAGTTGAAGTTTAAATAGAAACGTGGCGGAAAAAAAGAGCTTTAAAACAGTGGCATGTTCTTTTTATCAAATCACCTCCACCTAAGTCAACTTCTGCTTAATGAAGAATGACCGCAGATGGGACAGTTGCCAGGCACAAGCAACAGAAAGAACAACCAGCTGGATAAGAGTCCAGCGAACAACACGGGAGTTAGTAGTTTCCGATTGATCACGGAACTCAGCCTCACGTTCCTAGAAACAGTATAAGTCATAATCCAATATTCCAGTATTCTTATCCAGAATACAGAGTAGAAAGGTAATTCAACTCACCCGCTGGTACACCTGCTCGCGGCGAATATCATGCAATCGACCATTCAAGTCCTTAACACGCTGCACAATATCCTTCATCTTATCCTTATCCTCAGTCTCGATCTTGCTGGTCTCACCAATGGCCATATCAAGTGAGATCTTGACGGCACCCTGTGCGCTGGACAACCAACCACTTGTCTGGACATCGGTATCGGCGAAGAAACAGATCTTGTGCTGACCGGCGTCAGCAGCAGTGAAAGTAAAGCGGCCGGAGTGGTGCTCGCGCTTTGAGACGACGCGGTGGTCATTGTCGAATGTCTCATCGACGGTGATCATGACGCGGAGGTCGTGGTCGATAGCGTAGACGTTGGTTTGGGGGTTGATGACATAGGTTGAGAAGGTACCTGTATAGAGGTGATTAGTTAGGTCGTCTTTGCGTAGTGGGTAATTGAAATTGGAACTGCAATTGCATATGTGGATATCATTGCAGTAGATGTGTATTCATACCTGCTACCAGGGTGTCCTTCGGCAGGTCCTCGTAGAAGCACTTGGGCTGGCGACCATCAACATAGAAGTACAGTGCGTTGGCGGGGATCAGGAAAGAGAGAAAGGAGAAGAGAGCCAACGTGACTGTCAGCCATGACGAGGGAGCTGTAAGAGCCATGGCTTTGAGGTGAAGAGGGGACTTCTTTAGAACGTTATTATTCCAGGTTACCTCCCCTAATTGTTCTGGACAATCAACACTCTGGCTTCGCGCCTTCCCCACCGCCTACTGGTTTCGTCATTCCTTAGTCCGTCGCGATTTTCATCATCATTCTTCTTTATATATCAAGAGTCAAGAGTTGGGTTTTTTCTCTCGCTCTCTCTTCACTTATCTTATTTCTGGGTTTCATTTGATCTCGTGTGTCCCTTAATATCAGACCAACATGGCTGCCGCCGATGTGCGTGACATGCTGGACTTGCCCGCTGAGGGCCAGCCCAGACCGCATAAGAAGCACAAGGTTGTTGAGAAGCGACCAGGTTCGTTGTTGATTTCTTGGGATTTTCAGATCTATCGCTGACTTATGGTGTTTACAGAGGGAATCACTCGTGAACTTTACGCGCTACTGGGTGAACGGGCGCCGCCTATCGCCATCAATGAGAACAAGTACAAGGGGCGCCCGAAATGGATGAACAAGTTGCGCGTGCGACCGTGGTAAGTAAATTGAGAGATGGGGAGAAATTCACGTCTGAATTATACTAATCAGTTCTTCTGCCTAGGCGCATGACACCTTTCACCAACGGTGCGAGATCCGACGACTTGGTCCTGAACCACTGGCAACGCAAGCATGAGTCAAATCGACCCCCCGCGCCCGAGGGATCCCAAATGGATGTAGACGAGAAAAAGGAAAAGACCGAGGGCGAGGAGGAGGCACCCAAGCCTCTGGAACAAGAATACAACTTCGCGAAGTACAACATCAAGGCCCGGCTACCACAGAAATACTCAGACGAAGTCTACAACCGCCACCTTCAAAATAACGAATGGACCCGCGAGGAAACAGACTACTTGATGGAGCTGGTACACGACTACGATCTACGCTGGGTAGTCATAGCCGATCGCTACGAGTACCAACCACGCGTGGATTCCGAAGCCGACGCCAATGCCCTCGTCCCAGCCAAGCACTACCGAACGATGGAACAAATGAAAGCACGCTACTACTACATCGCTGCAACAATGCTAGCAATGGAGCACCCGCCATCCGAGATGTCCGAAGCCGAATTCGACCTACACGAAAAGATGCTAAAGTTCGATCCCGATCGCGAACGAGACCGTAAGGAACTCGCGGCACTACAACTAAACCGTAACGCCGAAGAAGTCAACGAAGAAGCCATACTCCTCGAAGAACTCAAACGCATCACAAGCAACGAGCAGAACTTCATCACAGAACGCCGCGAGCTCTACTCCCGCCTCGAGGTCCCCATCAGCGTCGGAAATACCACAGTCTACCAATCCAGCCAAGGCCTCTCCCAACTCCTCCAGACTCTCCTCCAAGCCGATAAGAGCAAGAAACGTCGCTCGATCCTCGGCCCAGAGGGTGCAGTCGCTAGCCCTGCTGGTCAAACACCAACAACAGCAAACCCGCACAGCCGTGGCGAAACACCCAGTACCAACCCGGCTGCAGCCAACAAGAAGGGAAGTACAGCCAGCGTACCTGCAGCACGCGAGGCCCAGCCTATTCGAACACTCTCCGCAGCGGAAGAATCTCGGTACGGTGTACAGCACCATGACCGTGTTACGGCAGGCGTGCAATTCCGCAGTGATCGTGCTCAGAAACTCACGCAGGCGAAGTCCAACGTGCAGACGCTCAAGCTTGCTGGAGCACTTGCTGAGTTGGAGATTCCTGTTCGTCTATTCATGCCTACTGAGCGTGTCTGCAAGGAGTTTGAGCGGTTGATCCAATCCGTGAATCTGCTTCTGGATGCGCGGAAAGTGGCTGAGAAGGTTGAGGGTGAGATCCGGGTTCTTGAAGCGGCTAAGGCCGAGCGAGAGAAGAAGTCACAGCCTGATGGTTCGGGTCATCCGGAGGTGAAGACTGAGGCGGAAGATGGGAATGGCGTTTTGCAATCTACTGCTGCGGATGGAGATGCGAATGCTGGTCAGGGTGATGCTGAAACGAAGGAGGATGGAAATCACAAGCGTTCTGCTAGTGTGCTTAGTGCTACGAGTGATAAAAGCTCTAAGCGACAGCGCCGGTAGAGTTCTACTCTACTCGTCATTCTTTTTTGATTGATTCGGTCTAATTTGAACTGAGGTGCATTGGGGGAATGGGATTTTTGTGTTAACCTACTGTTACTACTATTACTGTATACTATCTGGCGTTGGACTGATACCTCTTGTACGATTAATGACATTTTTCTGTGAAAGACTACTATAGAACAACCCCGTAGCTATAACCCAGAAAAGAGAACTGGCTTTCGATAATTAATAATATTGAGTCCTGTTCTTCTGAAGATGAGTCGGGTATCGTAAGTCTGATATGAGTTCCCGATGTTGTCTGCTTTGCTTCATACACTTCTGTGCTAAACCATCTCACCATAAAATACAATATGTCTCAAAGCATTCGACTGATTCGACTCGCCCAGCGACTCCCTTCAAATGACCCAGGCATCTCAAGACAATCGGGATCATCTGTTGTATTGCTTTTCGTAGATGTCGCCCGCTTGAGACTGGCATTCGTAGAATCACAGTCTTGATAAGCACCCGATGACGCGAATGAAGGTTCCTGTTGACGATTATTGGACGGTTTTCTGCTTTCTCTGTATCTGGAGAATCTGTTCGCCCATCGTGTTGCTCGAGAAGTCTTGGACTGTAGCTCATGGGCTTGGTCCTCATACTCATTGTGACTATTCAGTTGGGGATAAGCCGGTTGTATCGATTCCAAGCAATCCGCAGAGAATGCGCCATCCTGGGGTGCTTGCTTTTGATTGTAAACAGCATTGTGAGTTGTCTTGGGGTTTCGTGACTGTGCATTCATGGTTCGACTTAGGCGAGCCCATTGATGAGCGAAGCTGTCACCACCCTGTCCCTGGCTGGTATAGTGTGAGCTTTTGGGAATCTGACAATATTCTGTCTGTACTGCTGCTGTCAACTCCGGCGCGCAAAGATCTCTGGTACTTTCCTCAGTCAGACCCGTTGTTGAGCCTCGTTCTTGACTAGAGCGATTCAAAATTGCTCTCAGGTGTGGTGAAACAGTATGCCCTCTGTTAGATACTGGGGATTTAACGGATCTGGGAACAGTAGAGGGCTCATTGCTGGGGCGTGGCGGAGTTTCAGGAGATGGCGGGGTATAGTGCCGAGCTGATGCTCGTCGTACCTCTTCCAGGCGCACATGGCTTTGAGATAAACCCTGGGCCTCATTGGTCTTTGCGAATTCTGCTTTCAGCCCCGTTATCTGACTCAGCTGCGGTGTTACTTGCTCATGCTTTTTCGGAGACTCGGCGCCTTTCCCTAGTACGGGACTATAACCGTATCCAACACGACGTCCCCCCGACATCCAACCAATGCTGATTTTCCGAGGGGAGATATGGCCAATGGCAAGGCTCCGAGACTGAGGGGGACCAGGTGTATCAGCATCACAATGTTCTCGGAATCGGCTAAGGAGGGTATTTCGGGGCGCTGGAATGTTGGCCACTTCACTTCCAGATGACATCGTCTCTTGGATTGCAGGGCTTTTGTTGGGGGTTTTTGGAGTGAGATTTCTGATCGACCGTTCGCCAAGGGACACGTTCCCCGAGGACGGACTGACTTGTGAGTAACAGGAAGATACATCTCGCAGGCCCGTCGGTTTGTGAACTTGCTCATTGACAGAGAGGGCGGATGTGCTTGTATTTTGACGAAGTTGAATGTTTTCCTGGGAAGAGTTGGTAAATAAACCGGCTCTATTTGGGCGTACCAATTCAGTCAAAGATGGACCGCAAGACATAATTTGAGATGATTCTGAGTGGGAAGCTAGCTTGTTCGAAATTCCTAGCTCACTGAGGTGTACCGAACGAGGATCAGTAAAGGACTGGGCCGAATGAGATTCTTGCCTTGTTTTGGGAACAACAAGATTGGTTGATGGACCAGGGAGCGACCCTGACGATCCCAAGCCATATCGCTCACGGCTCATTTTCAAAAATTGGTTCCAATCACTCATGAGATCTCGGCCACTGTTAGTCTCGGATATGTTGATGACGGGAGAGTGTGCCGAGTGTGAAACATTAAAGTTGGGTTCGAAGTGAGTCGATGATAAAGATGGTAGCGATCTCACAAAATTCGCATTCGTGACCGGCCCTAACTGAGGTTTATCATCTGTTACAGATCCCCCAGGTTGAACTTTGGATTCGTCAGTATCAAGCGCTGTATGGAAGGTGGTTGGAGGCCCTCGGAGAGTGCTCGGTGGTGTTGGAATGAAATGCATGCCGAAGGCAGATTCTTGCGATTGAGATACATCTCGATCATTTTCTAGCGCCCACCGTTCAGCTTCGGAGCGCTCCTGACTTTGCTCAATTAGATCACTGAGTTCCATTCGTCTAAACGGTCGACTACCAGGAGACCTCCCCAAATGGTCGCCACGTCGTGGGGTTGTAATGTATTGTGCATCACTGTCGTATCCTCTCTCGCTCATGAGACTGCTGCCATAGTTTTCCAGCGCTGTGAGGTCTGGTTTTGGTCTGGATGGAACCGATTTTGATGTTTTGAGTGTAAAAGGGAATATGGATTTCCCATGACCTCGGGACGCATTTGACGTTTTCGACTCTCGAGAAAATCGGCGACGAAGTATTCGCGAGAGGCTTTCTGATTGTTTCTTCTCAGGTGGGACTATGCAATGCACTGTGGCCCGTGATATTTTCCATTAGAATGATCTCATACAGGGAATGGTCAATGAGGTTACCTGACTCCTGGTTTCGTGCCTGGAAACTTCCTGGTTGCGCTTGATCAGAGTTGGGCACTTCCGGTGAGGAATGGCGCTCTTTTCGCCAAGGGGGACAATTGAGGAAAGTCATTTTCGGAAGTGATATTGACTGGTAAGATGACCATGATGGTGGTTTTTGGATGTGTGAGAGCTTCAAGTAGGCTACAATGCTCTCTTGCAAGTTTGTACAGTCAACTGGTGTTATGAGGAAGGAGCTCTGGTGGCTCTTTACCATAAGCATCTCATATAACAATCAGGCTACTACAGAGTACACAATATACGATCTATATAGTAAAAGTAGTAGACACCTAGCCCTAGAGGGCTCCCTTAGACGTCTCTTGATTCTCTTTTCTGGGTATGTATCATGAGATTATCTGAATTCGAGGGTTGTTGATTTTTTCAATATGCGGTGTAGGGGTAGCCCTGGAGACCAAAGTAGATGACTGTGTACTAGCGTGTCTCTTCAGATTATGGGATATACCCAGATGAATATCTACTGGCATTATGGTATTCTATTAGCAATTCATCACCAGTCTGCTTGAATTGGCGACTTCAAATAACCTCGTAGAGACAATGCCACTCACAGTTGCCACATCCTGAGACTCATGGGTGGCTAACTGGATCAGTGCTCAATTCGAATGTACTATGCAGTCTTGAACTCCTCCAAGATGAATTCTCACGTTATCTCAGATTGAGCCTGGATTGGTCTAGTTGGTCGAATTCTCTCAACTCGAATGGAGCCAGCAATTGCCCCTCCCCACGACATATTGCGTACTCCGTACCCCGAGCCCTGCGACATCTCTGTGATCTGTATACTATCTCGTACCGCCGTGCATGACACTATGACATCTGCAGTCTCTCAGCGGAAAATCTTCCTTCCATTTCTGCAGGATGCCATTTTTTGTGAGATAGTTGCCACCTGAGAGCTGCACCATTGGTTGAGGGAAGATCCAACGGTGGATATCCGCTAGTGCAAACCAATCGGTGTCCGAAGGCGTCCGGAGGACCAACACTTTGGCCCCGAAATATTGGGAAAAGTTGACTTGTATTGGATTTTATTTTCTTTTTTCCATGTCTTATGCAAGTTCAATGCACTTCGGAGAACATCGGTATTTCGGGCTCTGGCGTCCGAGATGGGGAAAACATTGGGTAACACTAGATCGAGATGCTCAGGAGCTATCTCAGACTATGTGTTAGTACTCCATAGTACACGTAGATCTTTTTTTGCCAGGCACCCTTCAGTAGTCCTATAGCTTATCGTCAGAATGGCGTGATCTTCGCCGATCCCGGAGGGGGGAAGAGAATGAGTGGAGAATGAGTCAAAATATGGGTCAGTAAATGAATCCAGGACAAATTTACGGGGACCAATACCACAGATTACCCATTCCAACGCCTCAATTGCCCCGAATTGTTCCAGGTTCTCGTCAATTCCCTCCAATTCCACTTGCAGATCCCACCCCCGGACCCCTTGGTTGGACAATTTGCTCCGTTGAACGGAGTCAGTGTCAATACGGGTCAAGAAACCTTTGGAATTCTGCCCCTCCATCCTATTTGAGGTTAGCCCCTCTTGGATTCCCCTCCATATTTTTCTGCTCGATTCCCCCCTTCTTCTTCTTCTTTTTCTTTTCTCTCTCTCAAAGGTTTCGGGTTTTTCTATCTTCGAGACCTAATCACATTATTTCACATATCCATCAGAATGGTTCAATCGTATGTTATCCTCCCAATCTACCTTCCAATGTCATGACTGACTCTCTATCTCTAGCTCCGTTCTGGGTTTCCCCCGTATGGGTAAGCTCCGTGACCTGAAGAAGGCCACTGAAGCTTACTGGGGTGGCAAGATCTCCCGCGATGAGCTCCTCGCTGAGGGCAAGCGTCTCCGTCTGGAGCACTGGAACATCCAGAAGAACGCTGGTGTTTCCTTGATCCCCTCCAACGACTTCGCTTTCTACGACCAGGTCCTCGACCACATCCAGCTGTTCAATGTCATCCCTGAGCGCTACAGCAAGTACAACCTCGACCCCCTTGACACTTACTTCGCCATGGGTCGTGGTCTGCAGAAGGAGGGTGTTGATGTCCCTGCCCTGGAGATGGTCAAGTGGTTCGACTCTAACTACCACTACGTCAAGCCTGCTCTCTCCGATAACCAGGAGTTCAAGCTCTCTGCCGACCCTAAGCCCGTCCGCGAGTTCCTCGAGGCCAAGGCTGCTGGCATTGTCACCCGCCCTGTTCTCCTGGGTCCTGTCTCCTTCCTGGCCCTTGGTAAGGCCGACCGTGGTGCTAGCCTGAACCCTATCACCAAGCTGCAGGACCTCCTGCCCATCTACGCTGACCTTCTGGCTCAGCTGAAGGCTGCTGGTGCCGAGGATGTTCAGATTGACGAGCCTGTCCTCGTCTTTGACCTTGCTGCCGATGTCAAGGCTGCTTTCAAGCCCGCTTACGAGAAGCTGGGCAACCTGGGTGACAAGGCTCCTCGCCTGACCCTGGCCACCTACTTCGGTGACATCGTCCACAACATTGATGTTCTCTCTTCCCTCCAGAGCCTCTACGCTATCCACGTGGACCTTGTCCGTAACCCTGAGCAGCTCGACACTGTCGTTGCCGCCCTTGGCCCCAACCAGATCCTGTCTGCTGGTGTCGTTGACGGCCGTAACATCTGGAAGGCTGACTTCAAGGCCGCCATCGAGAAGGTCGAGGCCGCTATCCAGAAGCTTGGCAAGGACCGTGTCATTGTCGCCACCTCCAGCTCCCTCCTGCACACTCCCCACACTCTCGCCTCCGAGAAGAACCTCGATGCTGAGATCCGTGACTGGTTCAGCTTCGCTGTTGAGAAGCTCTCTGAGGTTGTTGTCATTGCCAAGGCTGTTACTGAGGGCCCTGCTTCCGTCTCTGCTGAGCTTGAGGCCAATGCTAAGTCTATGCACTCTCGTGCCACCTCTACCCGCACCAACGACCCTGCCGTCAAGGCTCGTCAGGCTGCCGTCACTCCTGAGCAGCACCTCCGTCAATCTCCTTTCCCTGTCCGTATTGCCCAGCAGACTGAGCACATCAAGCTTCCTAAGTTCCCCACTACTACTATTGGAAGTTTCCCCCAGACTTCTCAGATCCGTGTGACCCGTAACAAGTTCGCCAAGGGTGAAATCACCGCTGCTGAGTACGAGAAGTTCATTGAGGACCAGATCCGTGAGGTTGTCAAGGTTCAGGAGGATCTTAACCTGGACGTGCTAGTTCACGGTGAATCGGAGAGAAACGGCAAGTTCCTTTTAAGCTTCTACGCGATATTCTTTCAGGCTAGTTTCGAGACAATTCTAACTCTATTTCTACAGACATGGTTCAGTACTTCGGTGAGCGTCTCACCGGTTACGCTTTCACCACTCACGCGTGGGTTCAGTCATACGGTTCCCGCTGCGTCCGCCCTCCCATCATTGTCGGTGACATCAGCCGTCCTGCCCCTATGACCGTCAAGGAGTCCAAGTTCGCTGTCTCTATCACCAACAAGCCCATGAAGGGTATGCTGACGGGACCCATCACCTGTTTGCGCTGGTCTTTCCCCCGTAACGATGTGCACCAGTCTGTCCAGGCTCAGCAACTTGCTCTTGCCCTTCGCGATGAGGTCGTTGACCTTGAGGCTGCCGGTGTCAAGGTTATCCAGGTCGATGAGCCTGCTCTGCGTGAGGGTCTGCCCCTCCGTTCTGGCGCTGAGCGCGAGAAGTACATCAAGTGGGCTGTTGATGCTTTCAAGCTCTCCACCGCTGGTGTTACTGACAGCACTCAAATTCACAGTCACTTCTGTTACTCTGAGTTCCAGGACTTCTTCCACGCTATTGCTGCCCTGGATGCCGATGTTCTGTCCATTGAGAACAGCAAGTCTGACGCTAAGCTGCTGAAGGTCTTTGTTGACGAGAAGTACCCCCGTCACATCGGCCCTGGTGTTTACGACATCCACTCTCCTCGTGTTCCTAGCGAGCAGGAGATCAAGGACCGTGCTGCTGAGATGCTGGCCTACCTCAGCCCTGAGCAGCTCTGGATCAACCCTGACTGTGGTCTCAAGACCCGCGCTTGGCCTGAGACCAAGGCGGCTCTGTCCAACATGGTTGCTGCCGCCAAGTACCTCCGTGAGAAGTACTAAATTGGATCTAAGAACATTGATCCATTTTTCTTGTTTTAATCTTCCTATAATGTGTTAATTGTGGGAGGCGGCAATCAACCTGCCGCCTCTGGCACGGGAAGTTTTGTTTTTTTTTATGCATGAGTTACGACGATGATACCAAAAGTTCAACATACGGGTTTCAAAGGGGTCTGTGGTTTAGAAGGCACCAAAAAGCGGGTTTACGGAGTTTCAACATGACTAACGATTTCAACATGGGTGCCACCAATTCAGGTGCCAATTATTTCAACAATTGCTTTATTCTCCCGTCCTTGCGAAGCAGTTGCTGTCGCTTGGATTTGGAGAATGAGGAACCTTTTTTTTCTAGTGTAGCATTAGCTGTGAATAATACTGCTTTTCTATGCTGCAATTTGTCCCTTTGTATCCTTGATTTTTTTGGTAAAACAAGCTTATCTGAATTCTGTGAGTAGGTAAGGACGTTGCAAAGCTTGGAACCGAGTAACCATAGCCCTGTCTCTGTGAAGGGAACTTTTGAGGAGCTAATCACAGTATTCTCCAAGGTCGCTCAAACAGAGCTGGCCTTTGTCTTCCTTTGTTTTAAAATGTACTTAGCGTTTCATCCCTGGTCCAAACAGTCATTGTATTCATTCAAGTGTTTTCGGCTGAAAAGCCCCCTGAAGCTAAGGTCGTGCATGTGTGCACCTCACTGACGAGAGGATGGCAAGAGCACATCGGTGCATGCTGCGGCAAAAGATGTGGTGAGAGCTATGGTGGAGCTGTTAGAAACAAGCTCGATGGTTACCGGCGTATGGACATTGGTCTGAGAATGGGTTAGGGCTTGATACACATTGGAGTTGTCATATGATAAGACAGACCTAGTCAAACACTGTACATCAATCCCGACTTTGACGAGATGCATTTGCATTGATCTGCAACACCTTCTCTTTAAGACCAAACAGGTTGTTTCGAATAGGTGTAGCTGCGGGGAAGCTTGAAGCCTGCTCCTGTAGTGTCTGTTATGCACTGATCTCTGTGAAAACCTGATCCGAACTCTGTGAAAGCCTGACCACAAAGCTGACGGCTAAGACCACTATCCGGCCTAATGTGTTGGATTATGAGACTATTATATCTCCTCCGCTGGCGGCTCGTTACTTTGCCGATTTCATGTCGAAAACAGGCCTCCTAGGTCAATTTTGTAACCATGAGATCGAGCATGCGGAGATCGAAACAGACTCTGGAATCAACTAGGAGGGGCATGTTAGTGAGGACGCTGCATGCTCTATTGACGACGATACACAACCTACCGAGAGGGAGCGAAAATGACTTTGGCCCCGTGAGATTGAAGTGAAGAGGAGAGAGTGTGAAGGGGAGATGCCCAGGCTTACACAGGGTCAGGATCCTAAAAAAGCATGGTCCTACTACGTCTTTCACATTCTTTTTATTATTTTCTTTGTGGCACGGTCTTTGATGTCTCAAGTGCTACTTTTGAGTGCTTTATTTAGCAGTCGCCACTTTCCTTTGTCATTTCACTTTCAACTACTAGCGCCCAGGATATGCTGCCCTGCTACCTAGTACCGGATTACCTAGTACCGGATGAGCCCCTGCATTACCACAAAGACTACTAGTACAAACCATGCCGAATCCGTGGAAAAGAACTGTAAAGATGCATTTTGGTATGGAAATTTCCAGGCTAGCTCCTAACAATCTGTTGCTTTGCCTGGTACATTAGGTCGAGGCGTTGGTGTCTTTTGTCGAGGCCGAAATTGGTGAGATCGATGTTAGCAGGGAGGATGGTGGGAGAAGTGCTGGGAGGTGAGAGAACTGATGCACTTTTGAAGTAGGCCTTTGGGTCAGTGGGCGCAGTATCGCGACTTAAGCCGGTCTCTTCTTTGGTGCGGCTTTTGGGGGAGCTCGCTTCCTTTTAAGGCCCGCGTGGTCATTCTGGTTGGCCTCCGCATTCTTGTTCGCCTCTGAGTCTTCCTCTGAGTCTTCCTCTGAGGTGGTGGGCCGTTTCAAGTTGGCGAGCCGGTCTGCTTTCTGCTTCTCTGCCTTGGCTGCCTTCTTTTTCGCCGCCCAGCGCTTATTAGCAGCCGCCCTGCTGATCTTATCCTTTGCCTTTTGCTCTTCTGTTCTTGCCGCGTATCTTGCGCGGCGCTTGGCATTGAATGCTTCTTTCCCAATTCTGTTTCGACGTTCCTTATCCTTGCGTGAGTCCTCCTCCCTCTCCTCGTCCGTTCTTGCCGCCCGCTTCGCGCGGCGTACAGCATTGATCGCATCCAACCCAATTTCAGCCTCCATTTTTTTACGGCGTGCCCGGTCCTTATCTGCCTCTTCTGCCCTTTTGTCATCTGGCCGATCGGCCCAGTCCTCACGACGCTTTTCATTCCTCGCATCTTTCGCCTCCTGAGAAAGCTTTGCATAATTGCCGACTTGCGAGGGTCGCGGGTTGTTCTCGCGGTACTTCTTGTCTTGTTCAGACTTTCTTCGCTTCTCCTCGGGTGTCATCATGACCTTTCGGGCTTTGACCTCAGCTCGCGTTATTCGCCTATGCTATGTAAGTATTGTATCTTAAACCAACTCGAGCAAAAAAGCTCAATGCGGACAGCTTGAATTTTATACTTACTCTTGCATTTCCTCAATTGTTTCGTCCATGTCCGAGTCAGAGAGGTATGGTTCCAGAAGCTTGGCCGTCCTTTTGGCCTCTTCTTCCTCTCGACATCTCAGAAGCTTGGCTAGAGCCTTGTGCCTCTTGAGAAAACCATCTGTCACCGCCAAGTGGATAGTCTGTCGGAAAACCTCCTGGCAAAGGAGTCCTTCCCATTCGATGTCGTCTAATTCAAAGACGTATGAATCCATTCGGTGGTTCCCATGGTCTTGGTACGCACAAAATAGCGAGCTAAAGATTGCCTCGGCAATAAGACAACCTTGGAAATGACGATGTTTTCGAAGCGAAAAATTGAACGCCTGCCCTTGAAATGGAAAAGGGTCGTAGAGTGCGGAGTCTTGGGCTAGGCATGATGCTAATAGAAGTTAGAATGACTGTGAAAATACAAGAGATGAGAATATCAAATACCAGATGATGTAGAACCTGTATCCAGGTAAGGTTGGCAGTAAGAGCTGGTAATTGACAAGAGGGGGATTCAATGTTGGTCCAATCGTGAGACGAAGTGAGGAAAGTAATGAGTTGGTTTTGATAGTACGAAACACTTAATTATCGAGATAGGTAAAGTCAAAGTGCTGATGAGTTGGATGTAGGGGTTGATAGAGAAGTGAAATAAAACCTGAACCTGATTGAGCTGTGGGTGTGAGAAAACGGGGATAGAGGAAAATAATTACTATGATAAGTTAGTAGTTAAGAACTTGAAGAGTATATAGAAGTGAGAGAAGTATGATTGAAGAATAAAAGAAAAAAGTGAAATGAAACTCAACTCAACTGATCCTGGATATGAGAAAATGGGGATGGAGAAAAGTAATAGCTAATAGTATATAAAAGTGAGAAAGTATAACTGTAGAAGTGAGAGAAGTATGAGTGCAGAAATGAAAGAAAGAGTATGGTTGGAGAATAAGAGGAGAAAGTAAAATAGTCTCCCAATGGTCATGTCAAGAGCTGTTGATTCCTTAGAAAGAGAAGGACACCTGGATGCTCCAGGGTTTAGGGAAGATTGAGAAATCTCTTGGGAGACGAGATTTAAACAAATTCTGAAAGTCCTAGTACTGTTATAACATTTGAATGTGCGTAGAATTATTGATACTACCATCAGACAGAACAGATTGCCATGGTGTTAAGAACATTGAACAGGTGTACCAATCAATCGAGATCACTGCTTCCAGTGCCAAAATAAGGCGATCGGCAGCCATAGATACATCAGATACAGTAATGACTCTGAAGGATGGAAGTTGGACAATGCTCCACTCCGAGTCTCTATTCCTCTTGTCATTTTTCGGGCAGCAGAGGCGTATTTATCGTGACCATATGTCCCGTTCAAGGTAACATGTGCTGAGATTGTACCATCTTCCAATCGAATCCAAGTTTCAACTTCTTCATGCAGTGTTTCTTCGTTGAGTATAATTTGTCTTCCACCCCGCTTAGCATTGCCATATCCACCGTATCCGGTATGTCGACCGTAGCACATGTTGATGCCATTTCCAGATAGGTTCTGAGCAACAGTTTCTCCGTCCCATTTAAAGCACCTGATAATCAGTTAGCACGGGAAACTAATATCGATAGTGCAATCATACCAATCGTTTTCATGGTCATGACCACTGAAGGTTGCCATAAGTCCCGATGTGTCCAATAGAGCTTTCATAAAATTCTTATCTTGACCGATATAGTCTGTATCACCAGCTCCCTGCTGGACAACCGTTTCCCCGTTAATCCCAGGGGAAGTATGAGAATCGACTCCGTTGTCTTGATATACACGCATGGCATCTGCAGGGATGTGGTAGAAGGCTAATGATGGAATCGTCTTCCCGTACTTGTCGCTGAGATTGGCATTTGTCTCGATGAACCACTCAACTACCTATATCAAGTTAGCAATTCGGTTAACCAAGAGGTCGCACTGCGAGGAAAAACTTCATACAGATTGATCGACCCAGTCAGGGCGAGTGACTGAATTACGTTTCGATACCCGGTTAGTGGGCTCACGTCCACCCTTTGAATCGAAGAACCACAGAAGAAGGGCAGGCGTTGCGCTTTCAGATCCACCGTGAGAAAAGACTGGGAGATAATAGTTCGTGATCCCCGCATCTGAATGGTCAACCAAGCTCTGTGTGAGGCTGTTCTTGTAGCGTTTTTCTTGATCATATATATCCTGTCGCGGATCCAGATTGGGATTGCTGTCATGGTTTCCATAGGTCGAAGCCCAGACGTATCCCTCGTCCACCAGGGGAGAGACAACCTGGTCGAGGTAGTTGTTGGAGTTGGAACTCTTTACCGCTTCGCCAGAAATCAAGTCGCCGTTGATGACAACCAGTTGTGGGTTCTCCTTAGCGAGCACATATTTCATCACACCATTTGTTTTATTATCTTTGCTAGCATCTATATTCCTGGTCAGAGATAAATGCGACTTCTAGATTGCTTTGTATGTATGCATAGTCAAATCATGAGCTCACCTTCAGCGAAATGCAAGTCCTCAAATACACTTATTTGGAAAGTTCCATCTTTCGTAAATCGCAAAGTCTGATCTGGTGTTGGCGCGTCTTTGCTGTGTCTCGCTATTATCGACCGACCTAAGATCTGTGCCAACATATTCGGGATGTTGAACACCCACAGCCCTAGACAAATGCAGAGATATGCCAGGCTTTTTAATTCTCTGCGGTAACGTCGGCTCTTGGTGTTTCGGATCGCACGTGGAGCAACATCTCGATCGTATTTGTGATCAACATCATGGACGTCATGGAGTAAGGTGCCCGAGTCCAGCGGTCTAGCATCGGAAAGGGTAACATTGCCGGAAGCAGCAGTGCCTAGAGCAAGGTGAGACTGCCAAGTAGCAGGTGGATCATCGCATGTATTCTGATTCATTTCCTCCAGTTTCCCCCAAGCTCAAGGGGATGTGGAGTGATTATTGTGGAAAAAGGGTAGAAGTTAAGGTGAGAAGCTGATTCAAGTTGATCTTGGCACGCGGATCCCCCGCTTTCACCTGGTAAATGTGATGTAGTGAGATGGAGTGGGAGCATGAAGTGGGACCCGTGGAGGCTGTGATTCCCGTTCTGACTCGTCGATCTCTTGGACCCTTGATCTACGTCTGGGCATCTTGGAACGATTCATGTTCATCCACAACCTGAAACACATAGTGCTGCTACATAACCCCCCTTCCGTCCAGTACATACATGAAATGTATGCATGTATACAGTCCCAAGATACTCGATGCAAGGGATAACATGCCCGCGTTTTTACTCCGAGTAGCTTGTGACATCAGACACTTTAACCTGAACTTGAAGCTGATGCTGCTTCTACGGATTAAAACCCAACCCATGTGTTATATATGGGGTGAATGGAGCTCATTTAAAGAGTTACCTGCTCAAAGAGAATAACTACATGGACCCCCGAACAATAACCTTGTACCTGTCTATTGAACCTCGGAAGAATGCTAGGAGGTACATTCCGCATTTACAATTTGATCGTCCTCTGCCATGAAAAAGAGCAGAGATACTCGGGGTTCGTTTTAATTCTAAAATTTATACTTAGTTTATTTGGTCATCTAGAATTTTAGCCTAGAGAGAATTGAACTTGAATCATGGCGATAGATGATATTTCTTGTGAGCACCGACACATCCCGGCCGATTTAATATGAGGCCAAGAGCTGCAATCAGCATTGCCTATAAAGTATTATTGATTTGGAGGAGTATGTCTATGGTCCAGTAGAAAGAATAACACTCTAAGCCTAAGTCCATTGTTTCAGGTCTAGACTTGGAGAGAATAACCATTCCGAACTGGGGGCAAGTGGGGTACAGGCTTATCAACCCCGGATACATTACCGAGTGTCAACTTATCGGCTTCAAGTTCAACAACACCAGTGACCTCGGCATGGCTTCTTTTCAAAGCCTGCGAACCCGCTATACCTCACTGCTAAAGAAGTTCACTGCCTCTACAAGGGACTTCGAGGTTTTTACCACAATCCCGTCAGATGGCTCCCCGCCGCCAAGAATCCTCTATGTGTTAGATTCGTCGTTCAACCCACCAACACGCGCACATCTTCGCATTGCTAGCTCTGCCCTCCTCGAACGTCTTGAGCCAGACTCCCGACTACTCCTTCTCCTTGCTACACAAAATGCCGATAAACCATCAAAGCCCGCGTTATTCGAAGACCGTCTTACCATGATGGAGCTCTTTGCGCACGACCTGCGATCACACCTAGCTACGAGTACATCACCTCAAGAGCACACACCATCAATGGACCGCATCCCAGCCATTGATATTGGTGTAACCAAGAAACCATATTTCATCGACAAGGCGGCTGCAATTGAGGCCTCGGGGGTTTACCCAACCCCACTTGAACAGGTTCACCTAACAGGATACGATACCTTGATCCGCATCTTCAATACGAAATATTATCCCCCAGATCATACGCTAGATTCCCTGGCTCCGCTATTCTCACAGCACAGACTGCGCGTGACATTGAGACCCAGTGATGAATGGGGAAGCAGGGAGGAGCAGGAGTCTTTCATCCAGACCCTTGCTCGAGGGGACCGTGAGCATGAGGGTGGACGAAAGGAATGGGCGAATAAAATCCAGCTTGTTGAGGGCAGGCAGCCTGGTCAAGAACCTGTGAGCTCTACTAGGGCGCGTGAGGCCATACAATCTGCTAGCCCAGATTTGGAATGGCTCGTGCCTGACAATGTACGTCAATTCTTGCTGTCAGAGAAGCCATATACTACTACAGAAAGCTCTCTTTAGCTCTGGAGCTGCAGGTAGCCTTCAAAAATCGATCAATTGTATATAAGATTGTTTCAAGCCTACAGGGTGAACTCTGATCCAAAATTATAAAGACCACTTTTATTCCATGGGTCTATGGATGGATATAGTACATTTTGTTGGATGAAAACACCGTTGAGCTTTCCAGCTCATTCAAATCACCGATACCAAATTGTCAAATGTCTCACGAAATCCGGCTCATGCAAGCCCCGTACGCCACGTAAAAGACATATCGTACACCTCGTCCCACTGTATTGCCGAGCTACCTCTTAAGGCTGCTTCTTCTTCTTTTCTTCGTCCTCTTGCTTTCCAAGTGTGTATGCAAGTCCACCGCCAATCATATTGACCAAGCAAAGTGCCATTGTTCCACCACGGACGAGTCCGCGAGCTCCGAACTTCTTCATTAATGGCTGCCGCCGGCGGCTAGCCAAGAGTAGATATAAGCCTGACCAGGCGGCGGTGATACCTGCAGTCTCGGTCTTGAAGCCCTGAAGGTTCACATAGCTTGTCAAGAGAAGGATGGGAGGGAAGAGCATGGGGAAGAACTGGAATGGGCGTGCATGTTGCGCGGTGATGAGGGAAGCCAGTAGAGTTGGCGGGAAGGAGTTTTCTAAACGAGAAATGAGTTAGTCAAATTGAATGCTTTTGTTCACTACTGATCTTGTGAAGACCAGTAGTTCCCAAAGTTGGATATGCTTATAATTGAGTACTTACCACCCCAAGCTCTGAAGCGCTGCACGAGCGACTGCTTGGCTTCCTCCACAGTGGAATCCTTCGACATGGTTAAATATGGAGAGTTGAATAAGACCAACTCAATGCGATGTTAATCCTCCTCTAAATCGAGCAAAAAATTCGACTTCAGGTGTTGTGGTAAAGAGGAATTCAAGAAGGTAATGACCTTGGTTGCCGTGGGGAGATTTGGCGCGGTCTTCGGTCTTCGGTCCAGATAAGCGCACGATGTTGGTGTTCCCACTTGGCAAAGACACCTACGACACTTTTTCCGCTTTGCCCCCGAGTCCTCCCACCTTCATCGCCCACATTTCGAATCATCGCTACTAGGGCATATTCACTACGGACTTTTGTGTTCTACAGGTTTGACACCTTTGTCAGCCTTTGGGGAATCGGGCACCCCTTTCCACGTTCTACATTCTACGCCACCGTCACCCGCACCTGTCCCACCAGCGTTTGACACACGAGCCACCGAGACATACCCTCTTCAACAGTCACAATGCCGGCTACCGCGTCTGGATCAGATGCCAATGGAGGCGGCGCAAGATCACGAGAACATAACCAGGGAAACCAAGATCGCAAATACACACCCGAGCAGAAGGCTGCGGTCATTCGCATTCGAAAATGTACAGCAACCGCGTTTTACGAGATTCTCTCGGTAGAGCGCACAGCGACCGATAGTGAGATTAAGAAGGCATACCGTAAACAAAGTTTGTTGACACATCCGGATAAGAACGGTTATGATGGCGCAGATGAGGCGTTTAAAAGTGAGTATAAGGCACCTTCGAGACTTCTCTCTTCTTGAGCCCTTGACTTACATATACATCATTACCAGTGGTCTCGCGAGCATTCCAAATTCTTTCCGATTCTGATAAGAAGTCTCGTTATGACAAGTTTGGAGGAGATCCAGATAGCCGATTCAATCCCGGCCCAAGTGCATCTTCTGGCGGAGGTGCCTCACCATTTGGTGGCGGCGGTGGATTCGGTGGTGGTGGATTCCCTCGTGGAGGTGGTTTCGAGGAGGAGATATCCCCAGAAGAACTGTTCAATCGATTCTTCGGTGGCGGTGGATTCGGTGGTATGGGTGGCAGTCCATTTGGCATGGGTATGTTTACTCTGTTATACGAATACACGGCGCGCGACTACACGGAGTTCCAGACTAACACAATTACTCGCAGGTGGTCCCCAATTTGTCTTCAATATGGGCGGTGGTCCAGGCTTCCGTGTACATCAGTTCGGAGGAGGCGCACCACGCAGAAGACCTCGCGCGACCAACTCAACCCCACAACCTCCCCCGGATTTATGGTCTATCCTTCGCCAAATCCTACCTCTCCTAATTCTGTTCCTCCTTCCCCTCCTCTCCTCCATGTTCTCCGGCTCTCCTGCCCCGGCTGGCCCGACCTACCGTTTCGATACGCCCGAGGCCCCTCATACCTTGGGACGCACTACTCCGTCGCTTAACATTAACTATTTCGTGAATCCCTTGGATGTGGAGGAATTAAGTCCTCGCAAGCTTCGGCAATTAGACAAGCGAGTGGAAGTGGCATATGTAACAAATCTCCAGTATGAATGCGAGAACGAAGTGCAGTTCCGAGACCGCAAGATTCAAGAAGCACAGGGCTGGTTCTTCCCTGATGTGGAGAAGATGAAGGAGGCTCGCGCCATGGAGTTGAAGAGTTGTCGCAAGTGGGAGACCTTGAGGAGGCAGTATAAATAGGTTGACAGTCCAGATTGGGTTCTGCATCCTTCATACTTCTTCTTGATTAGAATCTGCTAATAGCACTATGTGTGATGGCTGGCGTCTTATGGGATTTCTTTCTGCTGATCTCTTCTTTTCCTTTTTTATGGCCTCATCTTTGTACATTGGAAATGCATCCAGTCCAGTTGTCTTCATCTGTTGTCGGACTTGGTTTTAATGCGTCTTAAGTAAATAAGCGTATTTTTCTAAACAATCGAATGAATATCTGATACTTCATTAGTGGTGAAGACGGGCTTTATATACTGGTATGTTAGACTGCTGGTTAAAAGTGCAGTATTTTAGTGCTTAGTAAAGGCACATCAACAACCCCAATAGCGAAGAACATGCGAGCGAATCTCGGCGATCATGACAGAACCTCCAGCCTCTCTCGGCATACCTCCCCCCCTCATCTTGTGATGTGAATAATCGATCCAAAGTCTCTCCAGGATATATTTTGTCGTATTTTCACGGCCATTACTACATGATCAAACTGCCCGCCGGGGAGGATTCTTCACCACACACTTCTTTACCACAAACTGCAACATCTCCAGTTGGCAGCCGTCCCATCTTTCGCCAACCTTAACCCTACAATCAACTTTCCTGATTTCGCTAGGCAGAGCGTAATCAGTGATCTTGACTCAAAGTCACAAAGATGTCAGACACGCTAACAGACGCGGAGAAGGTTTGTTCAGCCATCTCGCCCAGTGACAGAGTCCTCAGGTTACTCCGCAGCTGCTAATGGGAAACTTCGTATACGATTTAGATCCGCAATAAGCGCCTGGCAAAGCTTTCGAACCCAACTCCTACATCACCATCCGCAGATGGCTCCTCTGGCTCGCCTTCAAATTCTGCAAACCCCTCCCCCACAGGGTCGCCCGCGTCGCCCATTGCACCACAGTCTTTTAGCCAACCTCCAAGTGCCTCATCATCTGCGCCAAGAACCCCTCAACCGGAGGGCAAAAGAATTAAGATAACTCCTGCCAGTGGCCCAGAGCGACCGCGCTCAGCCGCACCCTCTACTCCAGGAACCCCGCCGCCCGCAAAACCTGAAACGATCGAAACTTTCGAAGACCGGACCCTGAGCGCAGTGTTCAAGCTTACATTGAAGGAGGAAGGACAACGAGACCTCCATGGCCAAAGAATCTATCTCCCCGGTTTGCGGAGTGAACTTGAGAGCGAAGGCAAAGAACTGCGCATCGGAACGGCGGTGCTAGACCAAGCGCTCCTTGAGGCCGCCTCCAAGGCTGAACAAGGACGCCCGTTAGACTACTTGTTGCCATGCTGGAAACGCATTGCGAAATTACACAAGGGATTCCGACGGGTACGAGATGATGATCCTAAATTCCAGGTTCTCTGCGAAGCACGACGACTTTGCATGAGTTATTGTATTTTTGGCATTACCATGCCTGAGATGTTTGGGTATGTTTCTCACTGAAATGCGCTATATTTGGATATGAGAGTGGACCCATGAAACTGACTGGATACTGTAGGCTTGACTCCCCACAGAGTTCCACATTGGCACCTTACCTCTTAATAGACCCTGAGGAGGAGAAGGGCGTGGATTTCGAATTCATCAGCGAAGCAGTTAAGCGATTTGAGGACGACGATGGTGTGAAGCCAGCTTTCATCGCAGCTGTTGAAGAACTCAGCGCTGGGCTTTCTACCAAGGATATTAATGACGATTATAAGCCGTACAGCACTGTTCGTTGAACTCTACCCTGCACGAACTAGTTGAATATTGCCATACATACTAACAATCTCTCCAGGCACTGCGAAACCTTGTTCGCCATGCTAGTATTGCGGCTGCCATCACTGAGTCCTCTATCTTCAATGACTCGAAGGACCCTGCACAATTCGAAAAGGTTACTCTTTTAGGGCCATGGTTCCGTCTGTCTCCTCTACAAGCCAACGTCACAATGTCATATTTCTCAAGTCCGAAGACCCGAGACCAAGCATACATTTTGAATGCCCAACGGTCTCTTCGAATGACACAGCAGTTGGTCAGCTCTGACCTTCTCGATGTTATCAACCACATGATCCGTGCCTCGAAAGAAGCTCGGGATCGTGTTCTTGACTGGTTCGCTACTGCTTTGAACATTAACCATAAGCGACGTGCAATGCAGGTTGATCCCGAGCATGTTGCGTCAGATGGCTTCATGTTCAACCTTACAACATGTCTTGATCAGCTCTGCGAGCCGTTCATGGATGCGTCTTTCACCAAGATTGACCGTATTGATGCTGACTACCTTCACCGGGATTCCCGAGTGGACATGCGGGATGAAACGAAGATCAATGCTGATCAGCATGCGTCTGATGCATTTTACTCCAAGAAGGCCGAGGGTACTTCTAACTTTATCACAGAGATCTTCTTCCTGACAGTTGCCGCACACCACTACGGAAGTGAATCCTTGACATCCAAGCTGGAGCAGCTTGAGAAAGATCTGCGCCACATGGAGTCAACTATCACAAAATTCGAGCTTGAGCGACACCGTTGGGCTGGAAATCCTATGCAATTGCGAGTGTTTGAGCAAGCCCTGAAGAAGTACAAGGATAAGCTTGATCTGGGATTGGCTTTGAAGTACAGTCTCCAGGGTGTGCTGTTCGATGACCAGTGGCAAGCTCGTTCCATGCTCTTCATGCGCTACGTGACTGTTTGGCTCTTGAGACTCGTTTCTGGAAAGAACTTCCCCAAGGAGAAGATCACATTGCCTCTTCCCGAGCAGCAACCTGAGGTATTCTCTTGTCTGCCTGAGTACTTCCTTGATGATATCGTCAGTAACTTCAAGTTCATCATGTGGTGCATGCCACAAATTATCACCGCTACTCAGGGTGACGAGCTGGTCATGCTGTGCATTGCATTCCTGGAGAGCTCTAGCTACATTAAGAACCCGTATCTCAAGGCCGGACTTGTTTCAATCTTGTTCCGAGGTACATGGGATCGCCCTGGCGGCGCTCGTGGTGTGCTGGTCGATCTGCTGAACTCTATGGCGTTTGCTAATGAGTACCTTCTGCATGCTGTAATGAAGTTCTACATTGAGGCCGAGCACACCGGCACGCACACTCAGTTCTTTGACAAGTTCAATATCCGTTATGAGATCTTCCAGATCATCAAGTGTATCTGGCCCAATACACTGTACCGTGAGAAGTTGTCTATCCAGGCCAGCCAGAACTTGGACTTCTTCGTTCAGTTCGTGAACCTACTGCTTAACGATGTGACTTATGTGCTGGATGAGTCTTTTGGTGCGTTCAAGACCATCAATACTACCCAGCAAGAGTTGGCTCGGGATGGAAACTCCATGGAACCTGCCACACGGCAGCAACGAGAGGAGCACCTTGCGTCTGCCCAGCGGAGTGCCAAGTCTTACATGCAACTGACCAACGAGACTGTTGCTATGTTGAAGCTCTTCACACAAGCTTTGGCTGATTCATTTACCATGCCCGAGATTGTTCAGCGTCTGGCTGATATGTTGGACTACAACCTTGATGCTATGGTGGGACCCAAGAGCTTAGATCTCCGGGTTCAGAACCTGCAAGAATATGGGTTCAACCCTCGTGCTCTCCTTAGTGAGATCATTGATGTTTACCTCAACCTCATGTCAAAACAGAACTTCATCACCGCTGTTGCTCGGGATGGACGATCTTACAAGCCGGAGAACTTTAAAAATGCCGCAGATATTCTCCGCAAATGGTCATTGAAGTCCCCCGAAGAGTTGCGTCGCTGGAACCAGCTTCAGACCAAGGTCAAGGAAGCCAAGGCGGCAGACGACCAAATAGAGGAGGATCTGGGCGAGATCCCTGATGAATTCTTAGGTAGGTTTATCTTTAAGCCCATGTGCTTAGGATACAGCGCTAATATTTGGTCTTTAGATCCTTTGATGTACACTCTGATGGAAGACCCAGTCATCCTTCCTAACTCCCGCATGTCAATTGACCGTGCGACCATTCGCTCTCACTTGCTGAGTGATCCTCATGATCCATTCAATCGTGTTCCCCTGACTATGGAAGATGTGATACCCGGTATGTCCTGCTTACTCGCCAACACTGAGACAAATAGCTAATTCTTGTAGACACTGAACTCAAGGCTAAGATTGAAGCGTTCAAGGCTGAACGAACGGGGGCACGTAAGGTGGAAGATATGGATACATCAGCGGGTTAAATTCGTATTTGATAGAAAAGGTTGCATAGATCTGTAGCTTATGACCGCTTTCCTATCCTGGAAAGTTACATCATCTTTCAGCCTGAAGTTCCGTTCTCTATCACTTTCTAGTAGCTCGCGTAAGGCCCCTTTCTCTACAACCCCTCCACCTTTCTTTCATCTACAATATTTAATCCCTTCTCCCTTTTGCTTTTATCCATGGGCGCCACCCTTTCTACCAGTTGGCGCGCTGTGCCGCCCATGGGAGATTTTTTCCCTCCAACCCCGGAAGCCTACATTGGGGTGCTTACTACTTTCCAGTATTTCCCTATAGTAAGTAAACAAATCACCAAATCCCCTCACATGGTCAAAGCTGATATGGCATCCAGTTTTCTGTGCTGCAATGGATTCTGTCATGGCACCCAGCGGGCAAAACTTCCATGAAAAGCTCCATTTTCAACCTCCCAGGCCGGGTAGCTTGGTGTATTATGGAAATAACCGGGCCTGTCAACCTGATCTACAACTTTTCTCAGGCATCAATCAGTTTCTTTGAGCTGCCAGCTCAAAACCAACTTGTCGCCTCGTTGTACTGCATCCACTATCTGAACCGCGCAATCATCTCACCCTTTTTCTCAGCCCCGAGCATGTCTCCAATTCACGTTTTCCTCATGTGTAGCGCCATCACATTCAACTGGTTCAATTCTTCCTGCATTTCTGGTTGGCTACTTGGCTACTCAACCCCTATCCCAGGATTCAACACCGAAGGAGCCCCAGCATTAGATCCTTCAAATTTCAGCTATCCCCTCGTGCAGATCTTAGCATTCATCGGCACGATCTGTTTCACCCTTGGAATGGCGGGTAACATCTACGCCGAGACCGCACTGTTCCGATTCCGAAGAGAGTCAGCAGAACAACGCACTTCCAAGAAGTCAGATTCTAAGACAACTGTGACCATCACAGATTCACACTCGAAAACAGGCAACAAGTTTCACAAAGTTTACGTCATTCCTCCCGTTGAGGGCGTCTTTCGTACAATCTTGTACCCGCATTATGTCTTCGAGTGGCTTGAATGGGTTGGCTTTGCTCTTGTCGGTACGACTGTCTTTCCTCTCCACGGGACTGTGCAGTCTACACCGCCCCTTCGTCCGGCGCCGTGGATTTTCCCGGCGGTTTGGACGGCTGATCTGCTAGGAATTCCGCTCCCAATCCCGGGTGTTCTTTTCGTGATTAATGCTATTGCAAATATGTTACCTCATGCGCGCTGGGGACGCAAGTGGTATGTGGAGAAGTTTGGTGAGAAGGGTGTTGCTGGACGAGGTGCTGTTGTTCCTGGATGTGCTTGGATGTGAGATGTCTGATCTACCATGGCAGTATTTGCCTTGATCTTTCTCTGCATTATCTTGTTGGACCTACCATTTCGGGATATAATTACTTTGATCATAATGTGGGCTCATGATTCTAATAAAAAATTGGAAGTAAAACTAATAAGTCATAATAAATTTGCTATTTCAAGTTGAATACATCTATATGAACCTTGGAGGGTCTGATAGATCATAATTGAGTATGCATGTATAAGATGAGAGGAAAATAAAGGCGTTAAGTATTCATATATAGGATTAAACTCTTTTAACTTTGAAGGTTCTATGGTTAAGCTTATCGTTCTGTCTGAAAAAGGCCTAGTGGTGGCCTATTCGGACGCGGTATAGAATATGGGGGAAGGAGCCAAGAATACAAATATTTGAATCTAAATTTCTAGATCTTTCTTTATTTCATATGATACTCTCCATCAAATATCTGTGCTCAAGGGTTCTCTCTCATATCTCCACCAGTCCGAGCATCATCCGACGAGACCTTCCATTTTCAACATCTGATCAAAATGTATCCCGAAGACGAGGATGCACTCTTGTCCATCCCACTCCTCTGCTTCACTGCTTTCTGCGCAGTATGCAGCTATACCATATGGCGCTATATTAGTGTCCATCCATTCGGGCCCCAAACAAGTCACGGTGTTGAAGGTGGCAGAGATAATGAACCCGGAATTCCTTTACATCACTGCAATACGTTCCACTTGAAGTTGAAACCTATGGAACAAGCTCCAGAGCAACCCGTCGCATTGGATATGAGTGCCCTGGCAGATCGACCGAGGGTTCAGTATTTCCCTTCTTACGGCAGTGAGAATTTGGTGGTCTAATTGGCAAGGACGTTATGCACATTCAAGTTCATACTCCAGAGCTGACTTGAGGGAAGGCTCATATGTTTTTGGCAGCTGTGCTGCCTACAAAAGTTTTGCTTTGTTCATTTTGTTCTTGATTTCTCAGTCAAAATTTTCTATCTAGCTCTTGAAATAATCTAGCTCGCTATCCCAATCCCACTTGGAAGATTCGTCATCCGATCCCATGGGAGACATGGCTGGGAGGGGATATGAAATCAAAATATCTGGATCTAAACCGGCTTCCTTGTGCTCAGAAATACTAATATCTAGGGTGTCATCCTTTGCTAGAGATGAAGGAGTCTGGCTGCGAGTCAAGGCACTCAAAGACATCCCTCGAATATCTGCAAGTTGAGATGTGACAGAAGAAGGACCCTCAAACACTGGATTCCGAGGGTCCATCATAGACCAGTAGTCCAGTACCGATCTTAATATAGCCAACTCATTTGGGCTGAACTCGCTAACACGTGGTCCGGTGCGAAGGAGAATGTCGCTATATCGCGGACACTGAACGATGAAAGACTTGAGCGCATTGGCCTAGTGTAAATTCAAGTTAGCAAAAATGAATAACTCAGGGTTATCAGGGTTATCAAAGAGCTTCGCCTACCATAATCTGAGCATTATCCCACAGGTCAGACATTTCAGCGAGATACTCAAGCGAAGTTTTCAAATACTCTGCTGAGCTATGACAAACAGACGAATCCCCACTGTATAGAAAAAGCGCATGAATAGTACTCGCAACCAGCATGCAATAACTATAAACCGACGGAACAGGCATATATCCCGCCGCCTTTGCCTCGATAAGAACTGTGATCAAAGACCCGGCATGGGCAAGAGATCTCGTACGGGTTTCTTCAAGCCATGTCGAAGGCATATCAGAGCGTCGATCCAAGTCAACTTTCAGCCCAATAAGAAAAGGATGACTGAGAATGCAATGCGCCAAATGATAAATCGTATGTGAAAGAACCATGTGTGCGATCTGTTCACGGTCTGGACTTGGTGTATCACTCTGTATTCGAGGTTGACCTTGCGACGCTAGAACCGGTCCATTCTTCACAGCGAGTTCTTTCAAATATTCCAGATCCCGATATATCGCACAATATTCGGAACGAGATGTCCATGGAGACGTTGAATCTGGTCTTCCCATCATGTATTTTGTCGTTCGTCCAAGACATGCTGCTAATCCGATACTAATACCGAACATCCCCGAACGAGGTAAGATGCCTCTAATTTTCTCATTGAATAATTCAGAGAGACATATAGATGGAAGTCTTTTTCCCGCCCGGTAATGTGTTGGTAGATTCAGAAGACAGTCGGAATCATTAATAGCAGGCGGCCGCTGAAACGAGCAGCAAACAAACCGATCAAGAAGGTACAAGGACCAAAAAAGATTGCGTCGTTCATCGCGTTCAAGCTCAGGGAGAGAAGAGCTTGGCTCTAGCATCATATTCAAATCCTGCGCAATTCGTACAGCCATTCCGATTTTCACCCAGGCGTTTCGGCGTCGACCGGCTATAACCGAGCTTTCAGTTACACCCTCAAGTGCTGTTTATAATGTCATGAAAATCACTCACCAGTTGCATCAATAACTGCAAGTATAGCAAGAGATTGTATAATATCGACATCATCGCTTTCATCTAATGGGGTTGTGGAAGTCGTGATTAGGTCCCATGAGCATCGAGCGTAACTGTCAATTGTGCTTTGTTTTTTCTCCATCCATTGTGAGCGAGAGGAGTAGCGGGTAGCAGAAGCGATCATGGCAAGTCGTAGATGGAGTGGAACTTGGTCTCTTTGAACTTTTTGGTGGAATAGAGTGGCATTGAAGAAGCCATATGGTTTGTTATGACAATGTCGGAAGTAGATGTCGCATGCTTCGAGGAATACCGTGTCCGGGGAAGGAGAGGGGCTGTTTTGTTCATTGATTTCAGATATCAGGAGGTTTAACTTGAAAATATGAGAAATATTGCAGGGTGTTAGTTACTGCATACCTTGGAGTATTCTTGGATTCCATGGGATAATGTTAGTGTAGAAGAAGGGTAAGACTTGGAAGACTCGGAATTCCTTGAACTTGAATTGAACTTGAATGTGCGAAACTCTTTGTCTTAAACTAAGATAAAATAAACATGAATGAAACATTACCCCACAGATAAGCACGTTCCAATTTAAATTACGCACTACAATATAGAATGTCGTCCAGTGAGCGTTGTCAATTCTATACTTGTTACTTGTTCTTCGTGATAGAGTGGGGGCATAACCCCTTTCTCCGTCTCTAGCCGCTTTTTCAAGTCACGAGAACTTCTCACAAAGAAACAATAAAGAATATTGAAGTTTGAATTCAAATAATTGATCTGGTGATCTGGAAGATGTGATTTCATATCTAGAGAATATTTGAGAATCTATGGAGCTTCCAGGGCTTAGAAGTACCCATGGTCTATGTGAGTGTACACTACATGCACGCGAAGCATCGGTATAAGATTTCAAGTTTTAGATTGACAGGGCAAAACACAAAACAGACAAAAATGAACATTTAAATTGAACAAAAGCTAGATGAGACTCAACCTTCAAATATTGAATCAAAGATCTGGAATCATGGTGTAGGTATGGGGATGGGGATAGGTGCAAATGCAGGTGCATTTGGCCAGACCAATGGATCCACCCCCTTAGGCAGAGGCCGTACTGACGTGAAGATATCAGGACGAGGGCGATCCCGCCGCTGTTCAACAGTTCCAGCACGCCGAATATGTTGGGTATAATGTCTCTGGCTTAAGCCAGAGGCTTCGTCGAAGATATACATATTTCTCTCGCCATCCGGAATTGACAAAACATAAAGTTGATCTCTAATCCAAGGACCAGCGAGTCGAGGAGCATGAGGGTCGTTTCTGACCACAGCCAGAGCAGGAGTCCAATGTGGTAATAGGAATTCGGCCGGGGTTCTCGGACCAACATGCAAGACTCGTCGCAAAGTTGACGGACGCCGCATGTTTTCTATGGCTACTTCAACTGCAACCAGATATTGATTATATACTGAACCATCGGCTAGTCGAGACTCTCTCATGCCCATTAAAGGAGGTCTGTCAGTACCACCCCCAGCCGCTACTATTGTATCTATGTCTGCCACCAGGAGTGCCATAGTACTAGCGCCTGTATCATCATAGACCCCGAACCGGACATGGTCGGTTGTGCCTGGAATCCTTATGTATTGCTGAATCTATCCAGGAAGTCATGTAAGTAGATAAAAGCAAATTCGTTTAGTACAGCGTTACATACCACCATATGGGCCGAGTCATTGCTCCCGGGAAAGGTCGCGGCGTTAAAACACATCGGCTGAGGTTCAGGTTGATCAAGCTATTTTATGTGTTAATTTGAACGATTGCGCTTGATGAAAGTAAGATTTGAATGTAGGGGTAGAGTGACTAACCCCTTCAACCCAGAAGCCCTCCCATCCTTCATGTTTCTTGTTGATATAAAATGCCTCATCCCAGTCAAAGGGTCTTGGCTGGCAAAGCTGCTTTCCATGCGACCAGTATGTGACCAGTCGTGGAGTCCATTCGAGATGTCCAGAATTATATGCTTTGATGAGTGCCTTCACATTCTTGCGCTGCTTGTACTTAGCATCCTCATCTGGGTTCTTCTTGATGTAGTCCAGACATCTATGCAGTGTTTCCAGCCGGTATGCGATATTCAACGATTTGCCTGGATATTTCGCTAATATTTCACTGAGGAAAAAAGAGATTAGAGAGAGATCACGAGAAATTATTCCAGAATTTCAAAAAGTCGCATGTTCATGTATTTGGGGCTCATACTCTTGTCTCTCCTTATGCCCAGTCATCTCCGCTAATCGATGCTCGAAAATATAAGGCAAGATTCCATCATGGATTCTTTCATGACATCTTTCAATCTGAGCATCATAGTCCCTATGAAAGTATCAGTAAACACAAATCTAAAACTCAAGAGGAAGCTTGCAAGTACTTAGGATCAAGATCATCATCTGCCTCAGTCCAATTCCATTCAAAGGGAATATTTTCTCTTTTCAGAATAGGTGGGTTTTGTCGAGTCCAGAGTTTTTCAGCCCTTTGAGGTCTTTCCACTTTTTTCACATCTTCGATCATGCCAACGTAAGAAACCTCAGGATCCCATTTGATAGCCTTCTTGGGGCGTTCTCTGATCTGTCCGTGGTTGAACTCCATCTCATCTTCCATCCCATCTTCCATCGCAGCCGAGTTGTCCCAATAAGAGGACTCCTCTTCGCCTTGATCTCCATTTTGAGTCACTTTTTTAACCTTTTCCTCCTCATACCGAGCCCAGGCATTGGGACTTATTATGAGTCGAGACTTCTTCCGCCTCTTGTTTATTTTGTAGGGGTTCTGGGGCCGCGCTGGCAGGGTAGTCGTATGTGAAGGCATTTTCCTGTAGGTTGTAGTTTTAAGCGTACAAGAGAGGATATAGTTAATGTACACATGGATGGCATCTGGGAAATGGGGCTGCCTTTATTTAGAAAGACGAAAGAGCGCCTCGCAAACTATCGAGACGAATTGAGAAGAATGATCAAAGAAGATTGAGAGTCGAATCTTTCAAGTTACAAAGGAGTAGGCCCAGTCGGCTCTAAATTTGGATTTCAGTTTTGATGGCGAGGGAGAATGATAAATGATTTCTTAGAGAGGGATTTGAGTGGCAGTAAACAAGGGTTTTGTACGTCCTGATAATTTAACCTTGAAAATGATGTGGATGCTTGTATGTAAATTTAGACAATCTAATAACTATTGACACATATACTAGTAATCCCTTATAACTAACATTTCTAGCAATGATTGAACAAGCTGAGCTAAGGCAATAATGACCTCGAAACCAACTCACCTTCAATCCGCTTTGATCGCAGAGCCAGAAGGACTGCCATGGGACTGAGGGTCGGCCTTGTGGACATTCTGAAGACTAAGAGTGTCTGTAATATGTCCGCTTTCAAGTGCGGCTCCTTGAAGAGTCATATGGCTTCTTTCACCCTCAAAGAAAAGAGCATAGGCTTCCTCGCCATGGACGGCATCATCACCCACCATAAGATGCTCTTCTTTCATACGCAGAGGGATCCGCAGGACATATTGAATGAACAAGCAGATCAAAGTGGTCATGAAAAGATTCAGTCCAATAATAAACAACCCACCCACAATCTGGAGCCAGACTTGCTTTCCATTGCCGTCAATTGCTCCTCCAGGGGTGGTTAGCCCGAATGCAGCGCATCCGTCTGCTGTAGCGAAAATTCCAGTGAGGAACCCGCCGAGGAATCCGGCAACCATATGGGTGTGGACCACTTGCACTGTAAAATGGTGAGCTCGGGATCAAGTAAGGATTGAATGCCGGCTACTTACTAACGTCATCGACCTTTTGCATTATCTGTGTTCTTCCTGCAATATTCATTGTAACCCAGGGAATTGAACCGGAGCATAATCCAATTACTATCGCACCCCACCCTGTGACAAAGCCAGCGGCAGGAGTGATAGCCACAAGTCCAGTGATCTCGCCCTGTACCGCACCGATAACAGAGGGTTTCTTGAAGAAGATATAGTCGAGGCATGTCCAAACGAGAAGACTCGTTGCCGTGCAGATATTGGTGTTGAGCACAGCGACTCCGGCATCGGGACTAGCAGCGTATGGATCACCTCCGTTGAAACCATTCCAGCATGTCCACAGGAGACCGGCACCGACAAGCATCAGGAGGACGTTATTCGGGAAGAAGGAGTCTTTGTCTCGTTTCAAGCGGGGGCCGAGCCAATATGCAGCGGTAAAACCTATTAAAGATGGTGGTTAGATAAAAATAGAGAAATTATGAAAGAGGCATTGACATACCTGCAGTCCCGGAACTAAGATGAATAACATAACCACCCGAGTAATCGAGGACACCCTTCTGATAGAGGAAGCCACCGCCCCAGATGCTGTAAATAGTTAGATATGTGAAGAGTAAGAGGAATCCAGCATATCAGCATACCTGAATGCACCGACAACATAACTGAATGTAATCCAAAGCGGAACAAACACCATCCAAGCGAGAAAGTTCATTCGACCAAGCAATGACCCGCCAATAATGACGACCGTGATAGCAGCGAAGACAAACTGGAAGTAGATCATAGTTGACATGTTATAATTTGCTGACTCCCCTGCAGCGGGTATCTTGGCCTGGATCAGATTATCCTGCATTGTCAAGACTGGACCTGGCGCGCCCACTAGTGGGAACTTGCCCCATTGCTCGCCGAATCCCATCTTGTATGCCCAGATGACCCAACATATCAGTGTTGCTGCAAACGCGTAGAAGACCTGTGTGTGTTAGATAGAGTATCGGTGATAGAGGTGATTTTACATACCATAAAGGCAGAGTTAATTGCCCACTTCCTATTCAGCATAATCATGGTTAGCAAGGGAAAAATCACTAGAGCATGAATATCTCACTTCTTCACGAAGCCGGCGTAGAGAATCGCCAGACCTGGGATCGATTGGAGGGCAACCAGCGTGCCTGCTGTGAGCTGCCATGCTTGATCTCCTTTATTCAACCAGCTGTAAGAGTGTTAGTCGACCTCCCCCGATTGCTATTTTAAAGTGACCTATCCAGCTTCTTGTACATACTCTGGATCAGTGTCGGTCAAGGAGGAAGACATCGTCGCTGAAGTGAACAATATCAAACTCCTCAGAGGCTTCTCAATTTCCGTTCAATCTTTTGGCTCTTTCCGGTGGGAATACCAAAGAATTAGAGCTATGAAGAGCACGAGGGGTTCAAAATCCAACCCGATTCAGATCCTAGCCTGCAGGTCCAGGTATTTATTATCAGCGAACGGACAAATCGCAATGCCATTTCAAATCACTGACCATCCCTCGTAGGAGCAATTACCCGAGAATACGATGCAAAGACTCTGGAGAAGGACATTTTCGATCCATTCAGCATCTCTCGATAAGAATCCCATCGGAGTATCAGCGAATCCAACGAGACCGTCCCTGACCTATCCCCAAAATAGTCCTGTCACGAAGTCACGCACATGGCAGCCATGAGCCGAGCAAAGCGTCCACAAATCATTGCACAACGACTTATCTTGCACGGAGCTCCTCAGACCATGACGAAGCGCCCCCGGATTCTATAGACAAGCCTTATCGGACCCACTTGACTGGTTCTCAAGCATTTGCGATCGAAAGCTTGTAGTGAAGCTTGAATCTTCCTGACGAAATGAGTGGTTTGATTCGTTGTGTTGGTGGTGTGTAAGCCACTGTGGAATGGGTCAATCAGGGGCCGTTGTCTTATCTTGCTGACTGGAAGGTCTACGTCTTGTTCTGTTTTGATGACCTCCAATCAGAGTACTTCTGTATCATCGTGCGTGTCAAGCGGTCAATATGAATTTCTTTCTGCAAGTACATGTACTTGAGATTAATTATAGGGGTATTTGCAGGGGATGAAGAAACGGTGAAGATGTGGTGCGCAAAAATGGCGCAGACGATCACACGAAAGTTACTAAACGAGGAGTCGGATGCCTTCTTCAAATGTTATGTTCTCATTTTATTTTTCTTAATTCTATATCAGTTCCATCTGCCAAGAAGCCAAGAAGATCGAGTATCTTTATGAGATCAAGTGCATCCACTTTGAAAGAGTTAGTCCATCTACTAGTACTGAGTAACTAGGTCTGACTCCATCTGAGTCTGTGCTAACTGGAGTAGAGATAACCCCCGCATTCTTGGCACACCATGCTTGCATTCAAGAAGTTGTATCCCCGTAAGAATGCGAAAAAGGAGCAGGATCCTGGTCAAGAGGGTCAACAGGATGCCCTGGGTAGAAGTAACAGGGAGGGAACTTGGTCGTCGTCGACTTTGAATGATCCGACCCATGGAAACAATGCTGGTTCGCAAACTCGTTATATGGGATTTGGTATCGGGGGAGCTGGAAATATCCGCAAGTGAGTGCATTAGCGAGATATACCTTTGTGGTCGCTAATATTTGATTCTTTAGGGTGAATGTGCAAAATGGCCAGGTCGTGAATCAATAACATCAGCATGGTCGCAGAGGAGTGTTCAGGCTGAAGAGTCGGGTCGATCTAGATACCATCAAGTTGAAGTCCACGACTCCCCCATCCTTTGCAGTGAGCATCCAGTCAGGAAGGAAAATTCAAGCTGTCATATAAGATGTTATCAACCGCTTCCAAGGTTAATTTGAAAATGCGACCGGAAGTTGTGTACATAATCGGTAGTCTGTCTATACTGAATTATATGGTATCTGGTCTCAGTCTCCGCTACTACAACCTTGTTTACTTATATCAAGACTGAATATTCTGTGCCTGCTAAATAGCTTGAAACATACTATCACGAGAGCCCCAAATTATATTAGGGAGTTCATGTTTCTCGTCGCAGAATGTGTTCGCACCATTATAGGGGTGATACAGGGGTCGCGCCCGGGCCATCACCATGATCAAACCACTCGATTCACACTTGAATTTTTGATCGGTATCGAAGTTCACGGGTCACAAAGCACCGAAATAAATTAACGAAAGACATCATTTGATTAATGTTTGATGAAAGTTGTCCGAGGACCGGACTCCGAGTCCGAGTCCATCTCATGGATAGGCTGCAGTCTCAGATGAATATACCCGGGCAGTGACCGTGATGGTGATGCCCCTGGGTTCTCAGAACCTCAAACGTGGTTCAACCCGACTAGAACTATCGTTCACGCGCGATGAGTATTTTTCTGGGGCCTTTTCACCAGGATCGTGGCACGGGTAGACCGTGAGGGTTTTTTTACCCCCTGTTCGCTTCGGTTGGTTCTGGGTGTTTCAGGTTGAAGAGCTTCTCCGTGTAGGAAATGGACCCTTAATATGACGAAATGAGAGCGCAAATATTTTCCAAATCTGACAGATCAAAAGTTATCGCAAATGAGACCGTTGTGGAATGATAAAAGTAAAGTGGTTGAGGCATGAAGGGTCTGCCAACGTGCATGTGGCTGACCATATGATCCCAGTTTGCTTCTGGAGTATCAGGGATCTAGACTGCCAATCTTATATTCCAGCCTTGCACGGCCCCTGTATTTCCACAGAGGGTCCAAAGCTCCAGAAATTTGTTGCATGAGTTCCCCGTGCGTATCAAGAAATTCCACTTGGGCAAGCCGCAAGCTATCCGAGCCCCGCACGGCATGTCAACTGGTATATAGCCTGAAGACATTGATTGTCTGGTAGTTCATATATAAGCCGCTTGGCCAGACACGCCCAGAATGTCTCGACCGTGGCCAATGCCAATCTTCATCTCCTCATATGAATTTATTCACAGGATAGAGTGCATGGTGGGACTAAGTGGCGGGGTGTCTATGTGAAACACACCACTTGGGCAGATTAAGGTATGGGTATTTTACCAGCCGCTTACCACTTGAAACACTGGCTTGAGTCGAGTAGGTATTTGATATCCATATTTTTATGCCCAGGATTTCAGGATTTTTTTCTGTCAATTTATGGATGCCACCTCCCTGAATTTCTAGTTTCTGTTAGGCCTTCAATGGAGATCTGGATATTGAAGGGATTTAATAGGAACGATGATCCTCGTGTTGCATCAGGCACCATTGCATACTGCACCAGTAGGGTTCCTAGTTGCACCATCCCACCACCAGAGCGTCATTCTATTATCATTTATAGGTGTGTTACTGAGTTTAAGATGGCCATTCTTATGCGCCACAGCGGTAGTGACAGTGACGGGAAAGGGCTCGTTTCTTGATTAGACGAAGATAAAATTAAAGGCTTGGACAACGAGACACTAGGCTGGAATTGGTTAGGCCAGATTAAGTCATATACTGGTTGAACCAATCAGATGCTGGTGCCTGACACAAAGTGGAGCCTGATGTGGATGACTCAGCCAGAGTGTATAGAGCCGATCCACTTAGTCAGTTAGAGCTCAATCTGATGCCTTTTAATTATGATTATATTACCATGATTATGCTCATTTCACCAGTCTAATCAATTTGATCATATTCTCGAAGATCCTGGATCCACAGTAACTTAAAGCCGGTAATACAGTAAACGGGACGCCACACTTAGGTTGACTCCTGAGATATTAATCCTATACATTAGGCGGGCCTTCTCTCCTTCTTACTTCTTCTTCTTTTTCTAAGCTGGTCTACTCACCTTCTTACACTCGCTGGTCTAGAGGTTTCTTTCTTTTGCTCCCACTTCCTGCTAGTGAATTGATTTCACGGCACCTACATTCGTTCAGGCCAACTCAGCTATTTTTTAGCTCTCACTTTCGCTTACAACCTTTCACTTCTTCCCCTACTCTCTCCCACCCCATCAACTTCTCCCACTTCGAACTTCCCCAAAACATTGACCATTTCGATCTTCATCATCAAAATGTTCACCGTCAACATGCTGACCCCGATGCTGGTCGCTGCCCTCGCTGCCCTTGGTAGCGCTGAGCACCACGGCCTCCATGCGCGCCACCTGAACCACGCCCGTGGTATCAACGGAACTACTCCCTCTGGCTCGCTCCCCACCGTTTTCAGCACTATCTCTCCTACTCCCAGCCCTCTGGAGACCCCTCACTTCCCCTCTGGCAAGCCTTCTGGTTCCGCCTCTGGTGTTCCTGGCTCTGGTTCTTCCACTCAGTCTCTGATCAGCTCTTCTGTTCCCGTTCCTCTGGGCACTGCTCCTGCTGGATCTGGCGCTACTACTGCTGCCTCTGAGTCTTCTGCTGGATCCTGGACTACTGAGTACTCCACCACTGATGTGACTGTTACTTACACTCTCGGAGCTGGCACTTCTACCAATGTTGTCACCACTACCATCGAGAAGACCTTCACCAACGTTCACACTGTCTACCCGGTTTGTTCACTTCCCCAAACAGTAAATTCTGGTGCGCAACTTACTGACTTTTCATAGACCCAGGCTTACACTTCTCCTGCCGCGGCTGGAAATGCCCAGGACCATGAGACCACTACTCTTCACAGCACTGAGACCAAGACCTTGACTGTTGTTGAGGTTCCCACTGCCGAGGTTACTGGCCATGGTGGTTCTCAGGTCTGCTACACTGCGCCCGTCACTGTGACTGTGACCGCTACCGAGACTGTGACTGTGGTGAGTTCACAATCCTCTCCCTCGTACAGCAACATAACAAAATGAAATAAAATACTAACTGATCTTATAGGACTCTTCCGCTACCTCTGTTCCTGCTGAGGGCCACAGCCAGGGTGGTCACAAGGGTAATGACAACGGCAACCACGGCAATGGCTCTGGTAAGGGCAACGACAATGGAAACGGTGCCCAGTCCACCTCTTCCGCCGCCGAAGTTACTTCCACCGAGACTGTTGTGCCTATCCCTGCCGCCACTCTCACCTCCAGCCGTGCTCCCTACAGCAACGGCACCATCCCCCACACCTCCGTCGCAGCCTCATCTGGCTTTGTGACCAGCTCCTCTGCCATTCCCTCCGGCATCCCCTCTGGCGCCCCCTCCGGTGCGCCCTCTTACAAGCCCTCTCCCAGCGGCCCTCTTAGCCCCTCCGGTACCCCCGGTGGCAGCTACCCCCATGCCTTCCACCGTCGCTACATCTAAGCTGGTCAAGTACCAGTGAAGACCGCGTCGACTAAGACATGATCCGCATTGATAATAGAGAGCGTGTTCCAAGACTCCCTTTTTTTCTTCTTTTCGTGCGTCCGCATGCTGGGTTTGTACTTCTTTTCACTTATCGAGGATTCCGCGTCTGGTCTCTGACTGGATGAGGCCTTGATTCAAGTTTCGATTCGTATCTACAGCCAAGTGTGTGTGGATCTTTTTTTGAACTTTCTTTTTTACACTTCTCTTCTTTCGGCATGAGTCTGATACAAGTTATCTCATTTGTACCCTGTCTTGTCTTGTTTTCCTTGCAAGTCGCATCTTTGGATGCCTAGAGTGATATCTTGAGCTGCGAACTCACTATGCTATCTTTTTTTATTTCTTTTATTTCTAATGGGAGTCAAAATTTCTTTTACTGGTTATCCTCAATAGGTTTTCCGATACTCGTATCAGTTGGCAAGGTCTTACCAAAGATTGGGTCTTCTGTTTTTCATTGCGCTTAATGGGATCTTTCTTCTAGGATTTGCAAAGCAGCGAGTTCTGCTTTATTGTCTGTACATTATTCATTTCGCATGTTGATCCCTTACACAGAGACGTACTTTGGTTATCTGGGCTTAGTACCATAAATTGAATTGTTTTGATTTGACCCATTGAACCAAGCATGTAGACAAGTAGCAAGATTAGATTCTGTAATATTGTAACCGTGCTAGTCTTCATTCTAGAATTGTTGATCTACCGACTGGATGAAGTGCTAGAGGATGTGCAGAAGTGGACTCTGGCATTTGAAGAATTCCGGAGAGCCGAGTAATGTACATTTTATTTTATATTCAAGGCTTCATATAGGAAGCGGCTTAATGATGCCATCTCCAATATCATACACTCTCCAAGGCCTTTATACCATCGCGAACAAGTCTTTCTCGCATAACCTGCCACTCCAACCAAGTCACACCCTGCAAGAGACAATCCGCCAAATCATCCAGCTTTCCAATCCGCTCCACAGAAGCACCCGATCCAGCAGGTTCCTTCTTGCTCTTAGTAGCTTTCTCTCCCTTCCATTTCCGCAAATAAGCATCCACCAAGCCACACACAACCTCATCCTCACCAACAAGTACCTTGCTCTCCAAATCAGCAGAGGCAGAATCCAACCACCTCCCCACAATATCAATCTTCCCTTTCTTCACCTCTCTCGCTGAAAGCTTCTTCTTCGTTCCATCAGTATCAAGTCCCTCTCCCTTCGTCTCACCCCAATACCCGACCACCCGTTTTGGTTCCACTCCCTCCACAAGGATAGACGATAGATCACCACCTCGCTCCATGCGTAACGCATGTAAGATAGCGTATAACATCCCCTCAAAGACACCAACACGTAACGTCCACTCTTGAACTGCACTCCCACCACCAGAACGAAAGCGCTGGCGCTCGATAAGAATGTGAGTTGGGTTATAAGCTGAGAGGAGTGTTGTTATTAAAGTATATGCAGTTGACGCATATAAATCCGGTCTAAAAGCATCAGAGGATGTTTCTTTCGGCAGTACCACAGTAGATGAAGATCCAGGATCAGTAGATAATCCCAAACTCGCAATGTCAGAAACGGCTAATCGACGCCATGCTCTCATCTCGGGCGCGGGTACTATCAGATTTGAATTTGGATTTGGCTCTGTCGCACTGGAAAGAGGACAAGGGAGAACCAAATGCGTAAACGCAAGATTCTGAATCCCCATATCAATACTCAAAATCCGCCATGGTTGACCCCGTCGCGAATGCGTCTGTGCCACATGGTTCTGTAATGTGTTCTCAATGCGTTCCAGAAGTACAGATTTCGTGCCAGAGGATTGAATCCCTGTTGCACGCGCGAGGTGCTGTAATTCTGTTGATTTAAGCTTTGAAAGCCATGGGAATGTTATCGGTGATTCCGATTCAAATTCCGATCCCGGGGCGTTTTTAATTCCTGAGCTGAATTTGGAGGAGCATGTTGAGAAATACCGAGCTCGCAATTGGGGGTTGATCAATAAACGTGTGGTTGCGAGGCGCATTCCGCAATGAGCTAGCTCCTAGCTTATTTAAGATTTGGCTGTTCTAGTTCTTCTTGAAGATTGTGGGGAAATGGATGATGTGATTTTGTCGGCTGTTTATTGGGTATAGTGGATTCCCCTGGAGTTCAAGTTCGAGTCTGGAAACATTCAAGTTGGAAAGTCGCGCCGGATGGAGCGATCTGCGGATGCACGGACCGTGACCGCACGCGTCGGGGAATCGGGATCGGTGCGAGCTTATCTCACATTTTTATGGTTATTTTTATTCTTATTAAGATCTTGCATGGATACGAGATCGATCTTGTTCTAATCCGGCTATAGATCTAAGTAGATCTTACTGGGATTTTGGGATTTGTATAGTCAAAGTGGATGTGAAGATTTTGTAGTAGATAGGGTTGGTTTGGTGTACAGCTCAGTTTCTAGATTATACAGACCAATAGATCCAAAAAGATGAAACAAACCAGTCCAATAGCGCCAGAGAGCGCCGCCATCTCTTTTCCAAGCCCATGTGTAAACATTTGATCCAGACAAAAGAAAAAGAAAGCCCCCCCATATTTGTCCAGCGCCGGTTATTGCAACATCACGCTTCCGCGGGAGGAGAACGCCAAAAGAAAATGCAGGCGCTGAATAACAGATCAAGTACAAAAAAGGCAAGAAAATCACGAAATTAACAGTGTAAGTAAAAAGGAAAACCCCAGGTAAACTCCAAGGCTTGGAATCAAACAAACGCCACAGGCTCAGAGTCTATATCGGCAATCTTGTCTCGCATATAGAGCAGAGGAGCCCAGACACGCCAATGAAGGATCCCTAAATGAGCGAGACGCATACCGATGCGCTCGATATCGTATTGCTGAGGCGCCGAGGACTGAGATGTGGTGGCAGTACCATTCCCAGTACCGCTGCTGGTGCTGGAACTCGTATTTGAATTAGAATTCGGGTTGGAAGACGCAGCGGGTATTAAAGGACCCGTATTTGTGGCCGACGGTGTGGTACGCTGCGATTCACAGATAGCAAGCGGAGACAATGGCAGGTATTTGCAGGCAGATGAGAGAGTTGCGGTAAGAATCTTCTCCCGCATGGCATTCTGGAAGTAGTGGAAGAGGTCTGTCTCATTGGACAAGTGCCATTCCAGAGCGGCTTCAATGGGGGTGATGACTTCATCAGCGACAACAGAGTCAAGGCAGCAGGCTGCACACGCAAAACGTGCGATCTCAAGAGCAATGCTACGCATATTCTGCATCCAGCGTGCGCCGCCACGATAATCGGGGCCATCCTCATCGATTCCGTTGATAGGCTGACCCTCTGCATCCATACCATCTTCCATCAAGGACCAAATACGAGTGCAGAAGGTGGAGTACGTCTCAACGCGAGCTGACAGGTAGCGCGATCGTTTGTGAACATACGACTCGAAGATATACCAAGCGATCTCGAGATTTATCAGGTTCTGGATAGTAGAACGAAGTTGCCAAAGCCGATCTGAGTCGAACAGGAAGGTTTCGGGGAACTCATCCGGTGGTGCGAATTGCAGTAGTTGATCGGCAATACCCCGGAAAAGAGCCTCGAGGGGCTTGAGCCCATCATCGGATTGGGAAGTTGTTGTGGGGCTCCTCTGTTCGTCTTCTTCCTGAGCGCGGTCTCTTGCAGCGAGGTACCACAACCGGGCAGATTCTACGTGAAAATTTCCACGACTGATTTTGCCCTCGAAATATTCTTGCAGAAATGGGACCGTGTCCTCAATGAGAAGGACACGAAAGGTACGTATTTGGTGATTGGCAACGTCCTATAGTTCGGTTAGCTTTTTTTCTGTTTCCGTCAAAAATAATTGTGGAGCATGTGGAGTCACCCCATACCAACTTCATTGCTTCCAAGATCGCGAAAAGCGTTTGCAAACCATTTACGATCTCCTTCGGGTCCTGTGATTGGGAGCCCTCGGTGATCTGTTCAACCATACGATCCGCCCATTCATCCCGCATCGGAGCACAGTGCGTCTTGAGAAGAGCTGCCATCCATGTCGCCAGCGCAACCATATCGAGCACCCCCTTGCGTATTTGCTGCATTAGTAAGGGCACCTCCAAATTCTGCATAACGCTCGGGTGATCTCGCTCTGGAACAAGGGTCTTGATCACCTCCTGCAAAGTTTCGAACATGGTGGGAAGCCGGGGTTCAAAAGTGCGCTGAGAGGTTCCCTGAGCTTGATCTTCCGCATCGCCAGAAGTGGCAGCGTGATACGCATATATCCCAATCTCTGTCGCCATGGAGCCCCAATAATCTGTCGCCTCTTTTCGCTTTCGTCTTCCCTTTTCCCCGTCCAGATCGGGTTTGAAATGCAGATCACGATCGAAATTGGCGTCCATGCGAAGATTAATGTTGCTCATGATGCATGGTAGGTCGAGCTCACTAAGAGTCTTTTTCGTCACTGGCGGATTGCGACGTGCTTTGCATAATATTCTTTGATCTCGCGAGCTGAGACCCAGAGCTTCGGGAATGACGACAGCCTGGGGAGACGGCGAGGGCTCTCGTCGTGGCGGTGCGGTGGATCCCGATGCAGCGGATGGGCGATTGCCTGGGGGATATGTAAAAGGGGATTGTCGGCGGCGGAGCGGGTGTACATTAGAAGGATTGTCATGGCTGTGAGAATCACGCCTTTCGTTCTTATGATAGTCATTGGAGCGACCACCTCCAGCACCATAGGCGTCCAAAGGACCATCGGCACCCTCCTCCTGGGTCCGGGCCTCTTTTGTCCCCTGAAGATCCATGGGAGAGACAAGAAAAGAAACTAAACGAACAAAACGTAATCTGGGCAAAAAGGGACGATCTCCCCCTTAGCACCTGTTCATCGTTAGATAAGACAATTTTCGATTTTTGAATATTTTCTTTTTTTCTTGTGGCAAAGCGCCCTGCGCCATCAAACTCTCCCCCCGGCTTTTGACCAAAATATCGGTCTACTCTGTATCCAGCAAGTTTTATGCAGGCGGACACTTCCAAACTTGAGAAGAAAAAAAAAAGAAATTTTCACACTCACCTCTTGTTTTTGATCGCCCTGTTTGCCTCAGGCAGGCAGCCAATCCGCGTTGCCGACAAAGTGATGCAAGTGAGCTGTCAATCGTTGTGGAGCCACAGAAGAAGCTTGGATCTGCGGGCGATCGGTCCTCGTGGCCCAGACTTCTCTTTGAACGGAAATTGACTGAAGAGATTTCTCAGATGTGTGAAACGAAAGATTCGTCTCTCCAAATACCGTGCAAAAAAAAAAGCAATAATAGATCCTGAGTCAAGATGTGGAACACGGTGAAGGATCCCGAGACATTGACCGTTGAACACAGGTATATCGTATATCGACTATATCCGGGACACCCACAGATTTCAGTCTGAAAAAGTATGGAGATAAAATGACGATTCGGTACAGCAAAGAGTCAAAAAGACCAAAAGGAAAGAGCAGCAATTGGGAAAGCGACCGGGTTGGCACTGATATAGTCGAGCACCGAACGTTTTCAAGAAAACCAATGACGGATTCGGGTGGACGCAACCATCACATTCCACTGCTGCTACCCGAATGAACCCAGCAAAACACCTCGGATCAGATCATGCCCCCTATTCTGCATGGTCTCTGGAAACGATTGAAAGAGACAGAAAAATAGATCCATGACCCATAAAAAAAACTCTGTCTAAATCGGACCTGTGTTCAAGGGGTTTTCCGAAGCCCGGATCTCCAACGCCTCACTTTGACGCACTGGCCACGTGAGTCTTGGAAGATTTGAATTGGTCGGGGAACCACACTGGCGACTTGGCCAGCATGGTCGAGTTGAGAATCATTCTGGATCTGGTGTAATGGAGGGGGGAATCAAGCGGAGGGACATTGATGGTGAGTATCCGTTGTATAGTTTGGAAATAGTACCTTGTAGTCAGAGTGGATGGCGATTGCTTGGCTTCCGTGGTTCCCAGGTTCCTGCCGTTTTGGGTGCTTACCTCATGCCGCTTTAACAAAGTACGTCACGTGATGGCTATACTTCTGATTATGTAATGTTTTGGATCTCTAGGGCTGTGATGAGAGAACAGATACATAGCTTCGTCATATTGACTGATCATCCTGAACGGGTCCATAGTAGGGTGTTTCTAGCCCCAAAGATTTACAGCATCAACAAGGCATCAGGAAAGTATGACCGCCTTGTGTGATTATCTACAGAGATTCAGCACCGACTCATGAAGATCTCAATACAACGCCCGGTGGATCATGAATATGTGCTTTACTATGTCCGCCCGGGGAGGACATTGACGTAAGAGATGCAATTCAATGCAGCCAATCCTCAAGGCCTATGCAGAGCTGCATACTTGTATTACCTCCAAGATTTGCCACACTTGAATCCTGAACAGCTAGAACATTGAAGTCGACAAATATTTCCAAAGAACTACCCGGGCACCTTGGATCTCCAGGATCCGATCTCGATCTACCAATGAATGCACAGTGAACTTGAATGGGCTGAATCTCTGGATACCCTGATCTCGCCCGATCCAGCCAGCAGCGAGGCCGCATGGCATCTCAAATGCAAAGGTGACGCCCTCTCTCTTGGCCAATCCAATAGATCCATCCTGCGTACCTCCATCCATATCGCCCATTTGTCGCCCTAAAATTCTTGATGCAAAGCTAATGCTGTGCTTGTTTCCTGGGATTCATACGCCATGTGCTCCGTCCTTCCCGTGCGGTCTAACCCACAGCGGATCTGCTCCGTAGGTGGCGCCGCCTGTGGGTCTTGGTTTTATGCTGCTGTTGAGTCTCTTCTGGGGTCCGGTTCGATTACGTATTGCATGCATCTTGAGGAGAGTGCCTAGAGCCCTCAGGTCTCAGCCTTCTAAGAAATTAGTGAGCTTTCTCACTCTCAACTGGTATGAAAGTGCGAGATAGATCAGTCAATCGTGTTGACTCGAACTCATTTCCTCAAGCCGAAATTATCCAATTTGTCTAGTATTGCCAAATTTATGGACTCCTCTTATTCTTCTTCCAATCGCGTTGAAAAGCTGGGCAACTTTAATGAAGCATCTGGCATCAAAACAAGTCCTAGTAGCAAGGAGAGTTGCACATATGAATTAGGAAAGGTATGCACTTCGTTGCTGTAGGAAGCCCTATTAAATGGCCTAGCTACGCCGTCCAAAAATCTTTAGTACCCGAGCAGGAAAAGGAAGAGGTCTAACTGTGTATCTATCTGCTTGAAGATATCATGGATTCCTGTGCGGAGTTTGATTGAGACCATCCAGATGTCCGGCCGAAGCCCTAGTACTAGGAGGCTGAGCCCGAGGCACCTCCTTAGACAAGCGATGCAGACAGAATAACCCACAAAATTAATCATTATGTAGTGCTGAAATTCATCAATTCAATCCACGGTAAGAAGTTCTGTCAAAGAGCGTTCGGATTGAACTTTTGCCTCAGGAACCAGGCACCCCAGAGCAACATCACCTCCGGCACCGAGCCTCCATTCCATACTTCGGACGAAAATAGATTTGAACTTGCCAAAAGACCGGAAATTAGTATGATCGATTAATGTAATTAGAAAATTGACTATTTGAGTCAGTCAAATTAAACAGTTCATAGACAGTGGTCATCTGTTAATTAATCAGTTTCACTGAGTTCTTTTGCCTCCTGTCCCAATCGGGGTCTCAATAGGCTCAACTCTACTCCGGCCCTATTGACACCCCAATTAGGAAACTTGACAGAAACCTCAATAGGACCTTCACCAGACACATTCATCATGTTAATTTCATCATTCTATATAAACATCTCAGGAGACCCTTCATCATTGTCTTCTGAATTTCTGAATACTTGTCCTCGTTGGTTCTATTCGAAAATCGCCGTATCAAGAAGGAGTCTTCATCATGAACCTCGCCGCCATTTTCTACCTTGTTCAACTTCTTTGGGCAATTCCCCGCACTGTCTTTTCTCGTCCATCACTGTCCCTTAACACTTCTCAATTTTTGGTTCATTCGCTCCCAGGAAGCCCTGCTCTACCTACTAGCTGGGCTGGCCGTCTCCCGATTCCTGAGAGAAAGGGCAACGAGATCTTTTTCTGGCTCTTTGATGCCGAAGATGCGGCATACGATGATAACTTGATCAGTAAGTATTAGTTCGAGTCTTCAAATGATTCCATATATCTTCAAAGCGAAAGCTAATCATCTCGGCATCATAGTTTGGCTGAACGGTGGACCTGGATGCTCCTCCCTCATCGGCCTAACAACTGGCAATGGACCTATCTCCTTCGATGGCAACTCCACTCGACTCATCGAGAATCCCTACTCGTGGACCAAGCTCGGCCATGTGCTCTACGTGGATCAACCCGTCGGCACAGGCTTCTCGATGGCCAGTTCCCTCGTGAAGTCCAACGAGCAAGTGACAGCCGACTTTGCACTGTGGCTTCATGAATTCTTCAGATGGTTTCCACATCTTCTTTCAAAGAACGTCCATATGATGGGCGAGTCGTACGCAGGGATCTTCGTGCCCTACTTCGCGGCCGCCTTGATGGAAGGAAACTACTCTCTGCCAATCAACTTGCGTTCGATGTCCCTGGGCGACGGATCATGGGGAAATGCAGCCGCTATGTCATCTGTTGCAATGGGAAAATACATGCACACCCAGAAAAATCGGCTCAATGTTTCTGCAGATATTCTTTCTGCCTTCGCCTCCGCGGATAAGATTTGTGGATTTGAAACGGTACTGAAAGAAGCAAACACATATCCGCCTGAGGGGAAGATTCGGATTCCAGGTGATCCCGAATGGATTAACTACCGTCGTCGACGTAGTCTGGATCTTGCGCGCCGTGATGGGTCTGGGCTTGGGGTCCTGGATGGGACTTGTGATGAGGATCCCTCGACACCGGCGGATGTTCGCGCCTCAATCCTGAACTCATCCTGTTACGGTCCTTGTGCGACGTTCTCGACTGCGGAGAACTACATGTACGCCTCCTCGACATGTTTCAGCATTTACGATCTGACACACAATTGTTCCACAATCAACCCCATCCCATTACTGGAGGAATACTTCAGTCAGAAGGACGTGCAATCTGCTCTGCATATTGGTGATAGTGGTACATACACGGCCTGCAATGATACGATCCTCGCAACGCTGGAAGGTGCATCATTATCTGTTGAGCCACCGGAATACGAGATTCTTCCTTCGCTGGTTACCAATCACAGTATCTCCCTGCATATTTACAATGGAGAGCTGGATATGTTGATCAATCATGTCGGAACTGAACTCTCCCTTCAGAATATGACTTGGCGAGGCGCGCAGGGCTTCCAGCAAAAACCGACAACAGCTTTTTATGCGAACGATGCGACACCTGACCGTCGTGTTTCTAGTAGTCAGGGCGCGAGAGCTGGTATTTGGGCTGCGGAGCGAGGGGTCTCGTATCATCTGTTTGAAGGAGCGGGACACAGTGTTTTCGCCACGAAGCAGCGACAGATGTTTGCTTTTGTGCGGGATGTCGTTGTTGAGGGGAAGGCAGGTTGAGTTTGTGCAGTCATGAGGACTTATTCGGGTTCGAGATGCCCCATGGTGTTATTTGAAACTGCTGAATCCTAGTATGGATCATACGGAAGGAAACCTCTGAGGTTGAGGTCGAAAGAATGTGCCGGATGTATACTAAACAGTCAACGAAAATCTATATCGTATTCATAGCCTCCGAGTCACTGGGATATATTGAATGTTAGCAGGTCACAACTTGGTACCATCGCGAATTCGCGTATCAGCAAAAGGATAAATGGGCCTCGGACGATGTCGACAAAGAAAATACATCAATAAGTGGGTGAGTTCCAGAGATTATCTGGTTTCAGAGTATGGGTATTTCATCATTTGGCCACTGGCATTTGGATATTGGACATTGAGAGGAAATTGATTCTATTTAACAGTACTTACTCAGCTGGGTTCGCATACGTGCGTACTGGAATACTAAGCTTCACAGTTCCAGATCAAGTTTCATATCTTGATTCAATAATATTGGATTATCATAGTAACTTCTATCTGGACTTTTATACCTATTATATCAATTATTCTCTACTACAATTCTAAGTCGCCATAGAAACAATAATGTGTCCAACTTCAAGTTGAAGTTGCACCGTCAACTTGGGCGATGTAGCATAGCAGAGATCAACATGGATCTGGGGAATCCATCCCAGTCGTAAACAGTTAAGATGAGCAAGGATGACAAAAACCCAGTTACTCTGTATCTACTCAGTGTAATATCGATCGCTTATTACAATTATGGGCTCATTCGTTGTCAATAATAGTCACGATTACCCAGCATGAGTCATAATGACTAGAAAAACTATACCCAAGTGAGGGGCTGGACGAGAGCAGCATCTCAAGTACTCCTTTGGGGCTGGAGGTGGGGTCTAAAACTAGAATACTATTTAAATATTGGAACATTTGAACCAATAGTATCATGATGCTTATTTCCGATGAACAGAAGCTAATATAATGAGCATGATATTGCATAGATAATTGATATCGAAGTTCCCGCTAATTTGACAAAAGACCACACGTTGATATGGGGAAAGGGTAGATGGTAAAACTTCTACAGAGAGGTCTATCTATACCAGATAGCCGATGCAAGAAGGGGATATATCATCATCATGAGGGGGCATTGACAAAGACAAAAAAACAACAGTCTAACGACGACTAAAGTAGGGCGCTTGGTTTTGCATCGAGAGAAGCGAATCAGCGCGTTGGAAGACATCGCCCTCGAAGAACTTGTCGCTGTACGCACTAGCCGGCGTTGAGGGAACGGTAGCCTGTGCTGCGGGACCCAGCGCTGCGCTGAGAGGAGTAGCAGGGACGGTGATGGATTGAGGAGACAAGCTCGTAGAGAGATACGGAAGCGTGTTGGAGGCGAGAGCAGATGTTGAGACAGACGTTTGGTGTTGCAAGTGTGGGGGTTGCAGTGGGGGTCCGTACAGGTGATTCGGGGCGTTGGTGGTCATATCGGCAAGGAAGGACCAAGGAGAAGCCTCGATTAAACGTCCGGCTTCTCGACTGGCTCGTTGGACAGGTCGTAGCATGACGATGATATCCTGTGGGAGGAGTTGCATACTTCGGACCTCTCGCATATCATTGACGAAATCGACAAAGGACTGCATGAAACTCTTGCATAGTTGCCAGAACTCACGCTGGTTTCGCAGTCCACCGTTGGGTTCCTTGACCTTCATGTTCAAAAGGCGATTGCCGAGTGCCTCGGAGACTTCTAAGCAGACGCGACAGCGACGAATGAGGTTGTTCCATAACATCTGAATCCCATCTGATTCGCGAGATTGCTCGGCAGCTTCCAAACATCGGGATAATTGACGTCGAGCCAGTGGGAGTGCTTGGAGTGCTGCACTGTATGCAGAAGTAAGCTGGTAGAAGATCTTCTCGAAGATACGCTCTTCCTCAATTTCATCCAAACCGGTTAATGGATTGATTCGAGGCATGTTGCCGACGGGCATAGGAGGGAATGACTCTCCAGACCGAGGCGTAGCTAAAGATGTAGGCACCGAAGTATTGATCAAATTCGTTCTACTACTGGATCTGCTGCGCGAGTAGTTAAATGATGATGGTGTTATAAAGCCAGGTGAGCCAGTGGACGTCTGACTTGTCAGAGTTAGAGGAACTTGAGGGTGTCGGATAGTGGTATCGCTGCGCAATCGTCGTGCTGGTGCTGTAGTCTCCCGGGTTGGGGTGACTAAAGGTCGTGGCCCCCGCTCTGGGGCTGATGGACCCTTGGCTATCTCAGATACAACTGATTTCGGGGCAGAAAGCCGCTTCTCTGCAGGCTCAAGGTTGACATTAAGGACAGCGTAAGCATTTCGCAATTCAACCACGCTGCCATACATCATCAACATCAGAGAACGCACATAGCGTGGATCTCCATTTGAGACAATCTTGGAAGCGCTGTTGCGTAACTGGGTGCCAACATGTGAATAGGCTGCAATGCATGTTTCACATTCTCGCTTCACAACTTCATTCGCTGCCCGCGTCGAATCCGGTTCATCCGACAATGATGCTTCTGCATTCTCCAGAGCCTCGTTGAGCCGGTCAACATGGGTTGAGGCATTGTAGAACACAAGTTCAAGGCTGTGGCGTCGGGTATCATCACGCTTAATCACATTGATCAAGGTGGAAATGTGGGAATGAACCTGAAATAATGCAAACAAAATCCCCTTGGCACTTTCAATGATTGGGTCAACGGTCCCCCTTTCGCCCTTATGTTCAGGAAGGCTTGACATTCGATTCACCCAGCCGTCTCGTGGGCGGCGCCTATCTCTGGGGCTGCTAGGGCTCGATGAACTACTACCACTGGCAGGCGCCGTCCCGGCCGGGCGTGTACGAAGTACAGATCCATGACTAAGACCTCGCAGATGGCTGTTTCGGTATGGCCTAGTTTCATCCAGTGTCCCTAAGTCGGTGTTCTTGCGAGTGATGACTCCCATACGCTTGTTCCGAGCTGCGAAAGATGCCTGAATAATGCCCTCACTGTTGCTTCGGTTGCGCTCGTTGACCATATGTGGCGTAACACTGGGTCGTCTGAGGCTTTCTATGTGATAACTGCCACTTTGCTGCCCAGAAGCCATACGATAATGGGACTTGCCCGGCATTGCTGATGTTGGTACACGTGACAGTGATGGGGAACGAGAGGATGATGCGGAGCTATCACCGGTGCTAGGAATCACGGGAAAGCGGCTGCTTAGCTTGCGCTTTGGCGGCATCGGCTTTGGGGTCTCAAACGATGAGCTCTCGCTGTTTGAAAATGAATCAGCATTGCTCCCAGTCGCTTCGAGATCGTGACTTTCCATACCTGGCATCTGTGCTAAACTCGGGCTCGGGGGTACTAGATTGCTGCTGTCGTGACTTTAAGAATCTCTTCAGCTCAGCAGTGACTGCGACTTCTTTTTCATTATCAGTCATAGCCGATGGTGCCATGTCTGCTTCTGATGCCTCTAAGACCCGCCGGAGTGGAGTAAGCAGGGGATTTCCTGCAACTTTGAGAATCTGTAGTTTGTTCATATCAGAGAGCCCAACAGGTAGATCGACAAGTCGGTTCTGCATGACAGAGAGCACGCGTAATGACTTCAACCTACTGATCTCGTCAGGTAGTGACTGAATCTTGTTGCGACTGAGATCGAGGATTTCTAGTAGTGGCAGTTTGTAGACCTGAGAATTATTAGTCAAGCCGAAGACTTAAGACAAAAGGTAAGTACATACTCCTTTGGGAAACTCTCGGAAATTGTTCGCTCTGATGTTCAGATATCGAAGATGGTGACATTCGGCGAAACGGTAGGGAATGTGAAAAAGGTGATTGTTAGATAGAGACAGCCTAGAAATTATTGTTAGGAACGCTAGTCAACAATGACAGCTGTCGTATGGTGAGGTCGCAGCAACCCATCTGGGCTAGGCATACCGTTCAACTTCATCTTTAATTATATCCACCACAGGCTCTGGAATTCGCACAATATGCGAATGGCCCAGATCAATCGTCAATTTAGGCTTGACAACATCAGTGACAGCTTCACTCCCCGCCAATGAACGCTTGGTATCTTGTATTCCACTCTCAACGGCATGTTTTGCAAGCTCGATGGTTTCGTCCGGTGTCAGTGGTTTCGGTCCAGATCCTCGCTTGCCATTATGTGCAGGCGCATCACCCATGGCTGTGCCTGGCCTTGAGCCTTCGGCTTCAAGGTTTGGGAACCCTTCATTGTATAACAGTGGAGGGGGTACAAGAGAATCGTGTGTTCCTTTCTCTCCTCCCTCATCCTCGGCGGGCCCGGGATATGAACGAGGGCCGCGAACGGTATCTTCAGGACGACTCATTGTGGACATCGCTCGCCGGCGCTAGGGTGTATATATGCGCTTAGATCGCAAGCGCGCCACAGGCCAAAAGAATCCTCCCAACTCGTAACCATTACCAGCGTGAGACAAACTCACTCCACCCAAGCATCGTCGACAGGGTTGGTGGGTACGAAGGGTATGATTACGTTTGCGCGGGATTCGGGGCAACGCGGCCGCGTGAGACGTGGCACAAGCGACGAGTCGATTAATATAATGCAACCTGGCAGGAGAGATGACAGCTCCGAATTATTCGGACTCGGGGAAAGAGATGCTCTGTGGAGGAGGAATGGCGCAACGAAGAGTACTCGGCTGGTGAAAACGGGCGTGATCGTCTACCACGATAGATGATACGATAAGGATCGGATGGAAGAATGCTCGTACGGAGAAAAGAAAAGAGGATCAGGTGATCATATAAACGTATCTGCAATGCGTTCAAGATCCCTGGAATTTTGGGGCCAGCACACGCAGTTCAGGCTGGAATGAAGGGAAGTTGAAGAGGCTGGAAGTGCTGTGATTGGGCGAACTGGAGCCCGATCAACGGTTTCTGCGTGTTTCAGCTCCAGGATTAGTAGGCCCACTAAGTATGAACTGTCCAATTGGAAACATTATATGGGCTATTTGTGCATGATAGGATGTTCTTCTGAAGGTTGACCTGGTCGATTTTATAAGCGATCAAGGTAGAAGTGCACTCTCGACTTGTATTAGACGCTATACATGTAAACACTTTTATGCGGGGGATCTTCGCTAGTGAGAACCATAGTGTGTTCTTGAGAAGCTATGAGAAAAAATACAACATTTTGAACAATAAGAAATAATAATAATGTACATGACCATAAAGGTAGAGTATCAAAAGACTAACAAAACATAATATATGGCCAACATGCAAATGACTCGGAGGCTTTGAGCGTCTACTGTGCCGGCTCGGCCTCTGCGGCTTCGAGACCGGTAGAAGCCTCCAAGTCGTTCTCTGTCGCAAGTTCCGGAGCGCCAGAGAGAGCTGCTGCCCGCTGTCCAACAATCTGAGCCTGTGTCTTGGCCCATTCCTTCCAGTTCTCATGCTGCTTATCCTCCAATTCCATACCAATGTCCAGATAACGGGGTCCGAAGTTGGCACCAAATGCCTCTGCTTCCTCGGCGGCAACCCGTCGCTCAATATCTTCTTGCAATCGAATGCGGTAGAACTCTCGGCGGGCAATGTCGTAAGCTCCATCCTTGGTCATATCGGGCACGTTGTTGAGGAGCCAAAGCTGACGTTGGACCACGCTGGAGAAGGTAGAATGTTAGCAATGAATTGAAATCTCATCGGGGTGATTAAGAAAGAAAAAGGTACCTTTCACCATCTAGTCTCTTTCCGGGCTGACGAAGGCGGCTCCAGTCGTAGTTCTCGTGGTCCTTTCCAGTACTCTCAATCAGAACACGAGGCCGGGCAAGCTCCCAGGGGTGGTCCTTGAAGAATTGTGTTCGTAGTTCGTCCTCCTCGTATTTAAGCTGTACAGGTTGGAAAAGACGGCTGGGTTTCTTAGATCGGCGGCGTTTTTCTTGAACCTCCAACACGACCTGCGGCTGCGAGGATCCAGGGATTGTCTTCATCCGCTGTCGGACCAACTGATGTTGCGGAGGTCGGTTGCGAATCAAGGCTTCTGAAGGAGGAATATCACGGACCACGTCGACCCATTGTGGCAGTTTGCTGATCTTTCCGCTGGCGAATTGGTTAATCGCGGTCTGTCGCACGCGAAGAGCTGTGAGATTGATTTTGCCCATGGCGACTGGGGAGGGACCGGAAACACAGTCCTTCAAGTAGACTGTGTTGAAGCGATCGTGTGAATAAAAGTACAATCGATCAATATAGATCCCTTGATATGCGCTCAAGAGAATCCTAAGACCGTAAAGAGAAGAGAGACCAAGAGGGTCGAAGAGGTGCGGAAGTTGCAAAAAGATGGGATTGGCAATACTCGGCGCCGATTGGTGCATTCCACCTACCACGGCTCCACTGCAAAGCCAGAAAGTCCGCGCTCCATCAAGAAAAACAGTTCTTCCACTACATTGAACCCCATCCCCTGTTTTTTCGACTCTGCTTATCTACTTGCGAATCTTCTGGGTCTGGATTCAACATTGTGTCATTGGTCTAGGCCTTATTCTGGGATATGCAGGGCTGACCGAGTGCCACGATGTCTGTAATCTCATGCCTCATCTCAACAGGTCCCTCAGCTCGCCGAGCTTGCGAGATCCTTCCAAGTCGGTCTTGGATGAGCTTTCCTCCCGAACTCTCCATTCAATGTCCCATTCGAGACCTCCTTCTTCCCGCTCCTCCTCTATCCGAAGCTTCTCTGCCCGCCGGCCTCGCCCTTCCGTCGCGTCAATAGCAGACATTTTTGTTAGTTCGCTTGTGCTGGCAGGGTTCTGCCATGAGCACTCGCCCAGGGGCCGTGCTTTGTCGACATTAGCATTAAGGCCTTCAGAAACTGATGTTAGGAGGCCTAGGAGGAGGGATGGAGCAATTCATGGGGAGTCAGCAGTGCAGAAGCAGTGGCAGTTTTCCGGGCTGTCTGTTCATCAATCGCAACCTCGATCATGGTTCAGTCAAGGTCTGGCCCAAGTGGAACATTTCAATCTGGAGAAGCAAGACCCGGGCCCTGGAATAGAGCAGAGGCCAAATGAAAACGATGAACACATACCGCCCCGACTACCAGAGGTCTCGGGTCAATCTTCTCAATACCACTTTTACGATACAATACATGCCGGCTATCGACTGGCAATTTCCTCACCAAGGAGCCTGATCTGCTTCAGACCCTGGGAGTTAACGCCAAGCGAGCAACAACGACTTCGCGCTGCAGCTTTTTTCCAGCGGTTATTGGGAAGTCGATATTGGGCAATGGCATTGGATTCTGTGATTCCTCCAAGAAAACGTCCTTTCAGGCCAGATGGGTCGCGCAATAGATTTGACATCGAATCGGTGAAAGTGCTTTTTGAGGCTCTGAAGGGGCCAAATCGAGGGTCAAAGACGGGGACGCAATATCTTTTCAATTTATACAGAAACATCCCAGAGCCTGGTGTTGCCTATTTGTCGAAGACCACTCGTGAGAAACTGCTGGCCATATTTGCCGCCTCTCCCAATCGACGCTGGATAGATTCCCGTCGCTACCTTGCGCTGGTTGAAGATATGATCCAGTGCAATTTGCCAATGTCCCTTCATTTATGGACAAGTGCGATTTATATGGCTGGTCGTAGCCATCACGGGAAACTATCAAGACGACGTATGGTGAAGGCAATCGGATTGTGGCAGAAGATGGAGCATCAGGCTGGAATTCGTGCAGATGATGTTGTTTTCAATATCTTGTTTGACATTGCCATCAAAGCCAATCATTATACTGTGGCAGATCGTCTAGAGGAAGAAATGCAAAACAGAGGAATCAAATTTTCCCGGTCGGGGCTTGTTTCCAAAATCTACTCTTGTGGAATGCGAAGTGATTTGAAGGGAATTCGTGACAATTTTGAAAAATTTATCCAACAAGGAGAGTTGGTTGACACTGTGGTATTGAATTGTCTCATGGCAGCTTTTCTTCGAGCCGGTGACATGGAGACTGCGGAGCAGTTGTATGGGCGAATGATTAAAGCACAGATAAAAAAAAATCGGGCTGGAGATCCTTCACATAAACCCCCGTCTCAAGACGACAAGGCTCGTCTGTCGCCAGAGTTCACACACTACCGATCAAAGAACAGACAACTTGCCCGCCTTCTGACAATCTCCAGTCACCTAAAAAAAAGTTTGCCTGACTGCCACAAGGCTCTTCAACATTCCCTGCCTATGACACCTGACTCGCGGACCTTTTATATCTGGCTCCAACATTGCACTCTCACTGGTGACCTCGACATGTTTATGAATGTTCTACAGGACATGGAACAAATGTTCGAAATTCCACCACGTCATCTCATCTACATGCTTCTTTTCCAAGGTTTTGGCCTTCATGGAAGTCGAAAGAAAAAACGCTGGGATCCAGCAAAGAAACGGTGGATAAGTGTAAAGCAACCGTGGACGTCAAAGAAGCTTCGACTGACCTGGCTCTCTTTTCTATCCGCCGCGCGAGACTCCAGGGCGAGACAAGAAGGACACCCACGCAAACATCCTATCAGTTGGGAAAACCCCTTGAGAGATTTGGATGTTGAGTATAATATCGCGGCTTCTGAACGCTCGACCGATCCTCACGAGCTTTACATGAATCTGCCATCTGACGATCCGGAATCCCTCTCTCCCTCGCCTCAAGAGAAGTCCCAAATTCGTCCGCGCAGCAGTTTAGATGAGGAGGATGCACTTGATGGAGAAGAATCCGAAGAGGAAGACTTTGCAAATGTGAATTTGGATGCAGATGAAATGTTTTTGTCATCCGCACATCATAACAGCGATACAACAGAGCCCGACGACCAGACCCTCAGCTATATCTCCACTCGACTTGAAAATGGAGTTTTTGTCGGTCGTAGTATGACCATTAATATCCTCCGGGCCTTTGGTTCTTGCAGCGGCCCCAATGAAGTCCAAGAAGCTTGGATGCAGCTTGAGGCTTTCTGGCCACTTCACAAGCGCAAAGCAAATGACATGTTTGCTGTGGATCATGTGCTTGAGATGGAGTTGGCGAAGTTTAATCCTCTGGGTCGCAAGACAGAGGATACAGAATTGAAAGCAGAGACAGAGGAGACAGAAGAGACAGAAGAGACAGAACATGTTACTGCCGACCTCCAGGACTCGGAGTGATACTTGTACATTATTTGATACCTAAACATACCATATACCAATCCAATTCAGCGAACAATTTTAATACATAAATCTCCAGTCTGATTATGTTTACGCATATTTTAACTTGATATGTAACCTAAATGCTCCATTTTAATAATAAAAGGACCATAATATAAATATATATGTTGTAGACTTGCCCATGTCCCAAATTGAATCTTCGCATCACGTGAATTCGTGTCAGCGCTTTCCCGCTTTCAGTTGAAGACGCGTACAGAGTCCTCGCTGTACCTTGATGCGCCAACTTCCAAAGTTGACAGATCACTTTAAGTCTCGGGTTTCTGCTATGCGGCCTTATGGCTGATCGTGGATCATTTACACGGCGCAGGCCTGATCTTGAATTCTACCTGCACCGTGTTTTTCGTAAAAGGTCCTTCCGGTACGTATATTCATCTTGAAAAGAGACGCGGCTGAAAACTAACGCCCCACTAGTCCCCTTCAGCGAGAAGTGATATCAGCAGTCGTTGAAGGTCATGATGTCTTCCTTCAAGCGTCCACATCCTTTGGGAAAAGTTTGTGTTTTCAGCTTCCAGCAGTGATTAACAATGGACGTGAGTATTATTACTGTCCCCGGTTCTGTACTTCCAGCGTCTAATTATCATTTCATAGTGACTATTGTCATCTGCCCTCTCCTGGCCCTTATGGTATGCATACCAAAATCATACTTAGTATGATATGTCACTAACAACCCCAGATGGATCAAGTCAATGCCCTCCAAGCCATAGGAGTCGCTGTGTCAACAATCAATTCCAATACATCGTTAGCAGAGCGACGGCTTATACTAGATGACATGCTCTCCGGGCATCCGCGCACACGTCTTCTGTATGTGACCCCAGAACTCTGTCAAACAGACAGCTTTCGCCGCAATCTTCAACTCGTCCATCGACAAGGTCAACTAGCCCGTGTTGCCATCGATGAAGCCCATTGTATCAGTGAATGGGGTCATGACTTCCGTCCAGCCTACCAAGAGCTTGGATGGTTCAGAAAGAATCTACTTAATCCTGCTGTTCCTATCACGGCTCTCACAGCAACAGCCACTCCACGAGTTCGCACAGATATTATCAATATGCTGGGTTTAGATCCCACACAACTCAAGCTCTTCAATACCCCATCTGCCCGCCCTAATATCCACTACGAAGTTCGATATCTTGAGGATTCCGGCGAGGATGAAGATTACCAAGTGGATAACCTTCTACGATATCTTAAGGCTATTCGCAAAAGGCGAGAAGCTCGCCTAGGTGCCGAAGAAGCTGCTCGTCAACCACCTGTCTCGGGAATAGTGTACGTGGGTCTTCGTGCAATGGCAGAACATCTCGCATGTCGCCTATCCCAGGATAAAAGTATTTCAGCGGTAGCCTACCACGCAGGCCTTGCATCACAAGACCGAACACGCATCCAGGCGCTGTGGACTGCTCCTCAAGCGCCTTCACAACCTGGGGATGGTAAAAAGGCACCTACGTTCTCAATAATTGTCGCTACAAATGCTTTTGGTATGGGAATCGATAATTCGCACGTCCGTTTCGTTGTGCACTGGACACCTCCGCGCAGTTTCGAGGGCTTCGTTCAAGAATCTGGTCGAGCAGGTCGAGATGGACGTGCAGCCGCTTCTCTTGTTTATTACAATTTGCAAGAGCGAGATCGAATTGTCGATCGTATGAACCGGGATACAGAAAATATGCGCAATCGTGGTGGACCCAAGCCGCTTATTGCGAGTTTGATGAAGAATCAAGACGCACGTCTGGATAGTTTTAAGAAGGTCGTGCGGTACTGCGAAAGCGTGACGAGGTGTCGACATGACTTGATTAAGGAGTTGTTCGGTGACTTTGAACTGGAGGAAATGGGATCCCAGCAGCCACCGTCCTCGCAGGCGCCTAGAGCAGCTGGAATGGGTATTCCGGGCTCAACGCCTTGTGATTACGCTTGTGATTTCTGTAAGGAGGGCCGTGTGGCTCTTGGGAAACGGAAGAGGAAAATGTACTCGTGCATGTCCGAGTATATGGTTGACGAAGGATATGTTTGATCATTCCCACATGCATTGTACTATTATTACGGGGATCTGCCATTGCATCAACCTTTTGTTAGTATAATATAGTCATAATTCTGGATGAAGCAATACGAATAGAATGCTCGTCCGTGTCAGACCCCATTCAAGGGCTGACTTTTCTTCTAAAATCTGGGATTCAGTATATTCAAATTATCAATGACCATGTAGGTGATTCTCTGGAAACCTAGAAAGATGAGCATGTCCAGTCAAGGCTTCACAAGAGAGATTAAAGAATGATCAGTTTGAACAATCATTGAGGTATATGCCGTCTGGCTTGGAACAAACCTAACACCGACTCGGAATCAATTTACAAGAAAGGGAAGAACTGCTATTTAGCAAAATATCATGACCAATGTAACTTGCACTAAATCGAAAAAAATCGCTTTATCCTTTCCACTTTTGAAACAATCAAGACGAACTTGCCATGTATTTTCTTTTGCCTGCCAGAAGCAAGCACAGACCCTTATCCAGCCCCTGCACTACAGACCAGGAGGGGGAGGAACCTAACAAGTCCAATCAGCCATCCATACCAAACCCATGTCACTAGATAGAGTTGTCTTGGGGCATCATACCGAGCTGTAGCTACCTCCACCGGGAGGAGGGGGAGGCGATCCGGAGCCTGGGGGAGGGGGCGGAGGAGCCTCGTTGGACGGGGGAGGAGGAGGTGGAGCTGAGCCCTCGGCCTGTTGCTGTTGTTGCTGTTGCTGAGCAGCGGCAGCTTGCTGGTAGTACTGGTAGTATGCCACATAGTTCTGGTATCCGCCATAGGCAGCGTAGGGGTCAGTAGTACCGTAGTACTGAGCGTACTGAGCACTGTAATCGGCCATGCTGGCGGCATTAGCACCCGCAGCAGTCTGAGTAGTGGGGCTAGCGGAAGCGCCAGGGGATTGCTGGTGCTGCTGGTGCTGGTTCTGTTGCTGGTAATCATTGCGGCGATTGTATCCACCACCGTATCCTCCACGCTCACCGCCACGCTCACCACGATCTCCGCGGTCTCCACGATCACCTCCATGGTGCCGGTCGCCACGCTCACCGCGGTCACCACGGTAGCCTCCGTAGCTATGGTGGGGTGGGTTATCTTTGAAGTTCTGGTATTGCTCCTTGACGTTATTAAGGAGATCTAGACAGAGTTCTTTAGCAGCTTGAACATCATTCGCATCCGGTCCTCTGAAACATTTTGGTTAGTCAAGGTTCATCATTAGAGGGAGTGGTGGTCTTACGCAACGTGCAAGAACATCGCTTCGTCGCTCTCTCGTCCAGTGCTAGATTCAATAAATCCAGATCCTCGGCCCTTGATCTGGACACGGCAGCGAGTTTTCTGTTGGATATGCTTGACATAGGCACCACCCTGGCCGACAACCTGGGCACGAAGGTTGAAACCGGGAATTGGTTCCAGGTCAATGGGAATGCGCTCATCGGGCCATTTACGCTATTAGATGTTAGTGAGGGGGTACATCGGGGTGGCTGGGCATTATGTGAGTCCGTACACGACCATACTCATCCCGCTCAACGGGCTCTGGCTCTCGTCGACGGAATCGGCGCTCGTCAACCAAGTTAGGCAGTTCCTTCGACATCAGATCATCAATAATCCTGACAGCCTTCTCAAGACCTTCTTTTGTTTGACTGGTGACATGAAGATAGAGTGGGGGGTTCTAGTCCGTAAACAATCAGCATTGATCTTCTGGAGGATATCAGGCTACTCACCGCGGCGGTCGACATGTTCTTGTCGGGGTAATAACTTCCTCGAGTGGTGACATCTTGTAGAAAAGTAAGCAATGAGCAAATTTGTCAACAGAATGCACAGGTAGGCGTACCGGCGCCAGTCTCATCTTTAATCTAGAAATCACGCAGCGGAGGTCAGCAGATGCAACAGAGGGAATGTGGAGTACTATGAGTTTAGTTGATCTTGGGTAAGCTTCATCCAACCACATAGCAGACAAATAAGATTAATGGGCATTTTGACAGGAATGCGGTCCAAGAGGAGGAAACCATTCTTGGACCCTAGAGAAGATGCTTGTCTGGAGGATCAGTGGAGCGGCAGCAGGAGTAATTTACCATCTGTTGAGTTGAACCCTTAGTCAGGGTGTAGCGATTGCGCAAATCATTGATTTCGATATCCTTGATGTAATCCCCATCGGTGACATACATCTCCTTTCCGGTGCCATCTCCATTGCCGTCGGATTTCGAGCCTGGGCTATCGGTCTAGAAGAAGTATGTGAGCATAGAATCACCACCCACAAAGTTCAATCATGTATTTACCGAGCGAATTGGGGGAACATCGACATGCTGGATGCCCTTCTTGGCCTGCAGCTGGGCATTGATCTTCGCGGCGGCAGCAGCTGTTCCGAATATAATTTGGTTAGAACTGACATAGCAAAATCATAGGAGCCACTTCAATGCGATGCGGTAAGAGCTTCAGACATACCTGCGGCTGCGGCGGGATCGGACTTGGCCGGCGCATCCCCCGCAGGGCTTCGAGGCTCGCGGCTCAATGGACTACGGGTCCGGGTAGACTCCGACTGTCTTGCGGATGGAGATCGCGAACGACGATCGAATCGGGAGCGACGGGGTTCAGCTTCTGTTTGGTCGAAGCGCGAGCGCTTGGCGCGGCGGTCATCGTCAGCCATGGTGATGTATGCAGGTAATTTAGCGGTGAGAGAAGAGATAAAGTGGGTGAGTTCGAAAAAATAAAGAAAAGGTCGCTATGGGTCGCGGGAAGGAATTATTGAAGAAAGGAGAATTGTCGGGACTCAGTCAAGAACATGAACCCCTCAATCGACAATAAGCGGAAGATGCCTTCTCAGAAGTGATCCACGCGACGTCAACAAAGTCAAGAAGTAGACACTCAGAAGCTGAGTCTCTGGGTTCTCAGTCGATTTCTCAAGGGCTGCACTTGATACAAAGCGCATCGAAAACGTTCTAGATCATGTGACTCTGTATGCCAACCAAGCTAATCCCAGACTGGACTAGGGTCTAATGACTCAGCGCTGGCCGAGGTCGGAGCTAACACAAAAAGAATACGGTGATTCTGGAGGTGATTCATCGCACAACTCTTGGTTGCTGAACTCCCAAGATGGCTTTCAAGTATCCATTGGCGCTGTCCGCAGCGTCAGCATCGGCTTTGTCGTCAACTGCAGCTGCTGCCCGGTCTCGTACCGCCACCGCGCTGCCTCGATTCACCACCGTCCGTGCTTCGTCCAGCTCGACTTCCGCTCTGGCCTACAAGGCATTGCACCGCCGTTCTCCTCTTCCTCTGCCAGTCAATGAGACCTCTGCTCAATGGGATGCTCCTACTGCTGTCTCTTCGATTCTCTACGAGACTCCCGTGCCCCCCTCCAACCCTCCTAAGCGCCATGTCCTGAACTGTCTGGTCCAGAACGAGCCCGGTGTGCTGTCCCGTGTGTCCGGAATTCTGGCCGCCCGTGGCTTCAACATTGACAGCTTGGTCGTGTGTAACACCGAGGTCGAGGACCTGTCCCGTATGACCATTGTCCTCCAGGGCCAGAACGGCGTTGTCGAGCAGGCTCGCCGCCAACTGGACGACCTTGTCCCCGTCTGGGCCGTTCTGGACTACACCGAGTCCGCTTTGGTCCAGCGTGAGCTGCTGCTCGCTAAGGTCTCTATCCTTGGTCCTGAGTTCTTCGAGGAGCTGCTCCAGCACCACCGTGAGATCACCACCCCCGGTGATCTGGAGAAGGGCAAGCAGACTGGCCAGACCCAGGAGGTCGAATACCACCCTCGTCACCTGCCCCTCAGCCAGGCTCTGCGCCACAAGCACGAGCACTTGGATGCCATTACCCGCCTGACTCACCAGTTCGGCGGTAAGGTCCTGGATATCTCCACTAACAACTGCATTGTTGAGGTGTAAGTAAACCTATATGCGTGTTTTTTTCGAGCATGATTCTAATCCGAAATCCCAACAGTTCCGCCAAGCCCAACCGTATCGACTCTTTCCTCAAGCTGGTCGGTCCCTTCGGTATCCTTGAGTCTACCCGTACTGGTCTCATGGCTCTGCCCCGTTCTCCTCTGTCTGAGCAGAGCGAGGAGATCGAGAAGGACGCCGCCGATGTCGTCGATGCCAGCACTCTTCCTCCTGGTTAAATGGGATGTTTCCACCTGTTTCAAAATACACATACCCAATATGATGGATCCCCTTTTGCGCATTACCAGCTTTTCCTGTTTCAGTCTTTGTTAACTATTCCGAGGTTTATTTTCCTATCAATCTGTAAAATGACAATGTTTAAGCGTTTTCACTGGATTCACTGGATTCTGTAGCACTGCAAATAGGCTAGTCTTGCTTGAGATTCAACTCGATTCGCTATATTCGAATTACATTCTCATCTCCGAACCAATTCGGAATACTAGATAACAACGATCTATGTACTATAACTACATAGAATATGCCCATATATCACCTGAGCAATTTGTCAACTGTGCCAAAATTTGAACCTTCAAGTTGGAAGATGACATCCACTGCCAGTGATAATTAATTATCTAAGACGTCAGTCTTCCTGTGTATTTAGACTGAAACCACTCCCAAAAGCACATGGCAGGCACCGAATTTGAATCCTTTTGTTTTCCATTTCTATAACTCACCAATGCCGGGTTCTTGTATGATATAGTACAATATAGGAAGATCTAGTAACATCTAGTAACATCTAGGTAGTATCAGAGACTAGTACCAGCCAAAGTGGGGATCGCTTAATTAACGATATGTAGGCAAAACAATATTGGAAATTAAAGACGATAGGCAACAAAAGGCTAGGATAGAGATAACAAATTGAAATATCGAATGAAATGAACACTCGCTGATTTAATCATTGCTGATTGATCATATCATCTTCCGCTAATATGACAATAAATGACCATGAATCTACAAGTACTAGATGCACATGCATCCGGGCGTTATTGTTTCTAGAAAGTACCCAATCTACGTACTACTCACTTTATTTTCATATATTCGAATGTTACGAATACTTGAAGTGAAATACCCACTGGCAGTAGCCGGCTTTAAATAGCAAGTCCCAGAGAGTTCCTACATATCCTAACCTTTACCCTCTAGTCTAAATGTAAGCTGCCATCCATATCCCTAAAACACCCCCCAATCCTGACTTTTCCATGTATAACAAATTCTGCGTTTCGAATGCCCCTATTACCCTACCCAGGTTCAAATACAAAGCTTGGAGTTTGTTTTAAACCCCCCTTATCTCTGATCTCACTGGCAACATAGCCCTTAAAGCGAAGACGCGAGGACGCGAATACAATTAGCGAGGCAACCAATCGGGGGCGTCGAAGAAGAAAGCGTCGGTTGCATTAGCGGTAATTTAATTTGTCTTGTCACCAATGCCCATCAATTGATGTCACTTAAAAATGGTGCGAACTTCTAAGGTTGTGACGAGTAGTAGCCTTCGCTGCCTTATCATTCGCAGTCCATGTATATAAATAGACGATTGAATCTTCGTTCAAGTTCAAGTTGTAGCTCGTGCTTGTAAAGCATTGAAGGTCCCTGTCCATTAGTACGCCCACCGGAATTCTAGATTATTTAACCCAACATTGAAATGGATCACGCCTCTCTCGAGGCGCGGCATGCGGCCATCAAAGACTTGGTCAAGCAAAGTTTTGGACGAGAGGTAGGAAGCTCTGGGTCTGGCTTGCAATCCCAAAACTAATGATTAATCACAGGTCTCTTCCATTGATTCACTGGGCCGCGATTCAAACAACTACGCTCATCTTGTGTCTCTCGTTGAAGCTCCTGTAGGGTCCGCTGATCATGTCGTCTCAGCACCTAAACCAGGAACGAAGATACTTCCGCAGTCGACACAGAAGATCGTGGTTCGGATCTCCAATCCAGATGCCATGTTGAACAATGCCGTCCGCGTCGAAAATGAAGTTGCCTCGATCACTTTAATGCGAGATGCTCTCTCCGCATTTCCAACCAGGATTGTTCCAGATGTATATGACTGGAATACAGCAGCAAAGGGACACGGTTGGATAGTGCAAGAATACATGAGTGGTGAACTCTTAGGCGATAGATTCTCCAAGTTCTCGGAGAGCCAAAAAGAACAGGTGCTTGATCAAGTCGCGCAAATTTTCCACCTGATACAAAGCTACACGCCGAATGTCACCGGATTTGGAGGCCTGAATTTCGACCATGAAGGGAAAGTGGTTACTGGTGCTTCGTCGCTCTGGTTTGGTGGTCCATTTGCGACATATACAGACATGTATGTGTTCATATTTCGGAAACAGATGGAGATGGCTGGGTCGAGTGCACTGGTGAATGGTTGGAAGGACAGTGATGTTGCAAGCCGTCTTGAAACCTTTGATCAATCCGGAGGGTTTGTCAAGTTGTTCAACAGCTACCACGAATTCCGGCCAACACTCGTTCATGGGGATATCAGTCAGTACCAAGTGGTTCAATTTTCCAAACAACATAGAGCTAACCTTGACTGCAGGTTTAGAGAATATTCTCTTTGATCCAGAAACACTTAAAGTGACTGCATTGCTGGACTATGATTTTGCGCAAATTGCCTCTCCAGCAGATGAATATTTTTACTCGTTTATGCAGTTTCATGGGCTGGTCATTGGCCCATTGGAACTTGGAGATGCCGGTGCAGAAATGGAAAGTCTGAGATTAGCCTTACTCAACGGGTTTAAGGATAAGAGTTTGTATGATACGACGGCAGAGGGTCACATAGACTGGAAAACAGCGGAGATGTGGCAGTCCGCTATGGAAAAGGCAAACGTCAAGTCCCCGGCCGATATTGAGGGTATTGGTGAACTTGGTGCTATTTATTGGTTTCTGCTCGATGTCTCCCCACCGTGGTTTCTACTGCCGAAGTGGTTAGCAAAGAGAACCGACGAAGAGAAGCAGACACAGAAGATGGAGATACAAGGGAATTTGGGGAAGTATCTTGAGAGATGGGGTTACTAAGAACCTCAATACTTGATCAATTCCATGTTAATTATTCGAATACTATAGAATGAGCCAGCATTCTATATTAGCTACCATTTGATACTAGCTTCAATACCTTTCCCACGATAAACCACAACATTCTCATAATCTCCAATCCTGATTCCAATCTTCGCCACTGTATCCATTGCCATTGACCGACCTAAAGCCCGACGCAGTGCATCGTATGCACCCCCACCAAGAACTAGATCGACCGGAAGACGAGGTGTTTGCGACACACCCGGTGGGATATCGAATAGTTCTTGGTAGTTGATTCGTCCTACGGGTTCATCCTCCTTGTAGAATGCAATGGCATGTATGGATGTAATCGTGATACTGGTGGAAGTGAGTGGTGAGAAAAGGGTGAACTCGGCAGTGGAAGACCAGAGATGAACCTGAGATGAATTTAAGTCAGTATATCACTGGTTCTACATAGAGTGCGACTTGCGAAAGGAGCTAATGTACCGTTGCTTCTTGCAGAAAGTGTGAACGGCCTTCATCTTCATCATCTGGTGATCCTGGCCCCGAGATACTGGGAAGTGGGACATCAATTCGAAGAGAGGACAGTGCTTTCCCAAGGTCCGGCAGAGCAGGTATGCTTCCTTGATGGACTTGAATTGTAACACTCGTGTTTGAACCTATATCCAAAACTGTAAGCGAACGGCCAAGGTTGAGCTTGTTGTCTCAGGTCTTGCTCAGCACTCACCTGAAATAAATGATGATATAAGTGCCTGTCCAGCTTCTATCCCATCAAGTCCTCCATTCTTTAGCGGGTCCCATGAGAACTCCACTGCAACGTTGGTATTATCTCCAGGGGCCAGAGTGAAGTTGCGTGCAATGACATGAGCAAGAGCAGTATTATTAGATAGAACCAGGGCGTCGGCAAATGGAATGGTCGCAGAGTACTCTGTCGGATTTGTAAAGTTGACTCGAGTCAACACAGAGAGCGAGGAATCAGTGGTTTCGACTACTTCTAGAGACACGATTCGAGCGTGTAAATGATCAATTGGGTTGCCAGACGGGGCTATCAACAAGTTAATGACCGAAAACAAAAGAATTGCTGAATTTGTACTATTCTAATTTCATGAAAACATACTGTTCACACGGACATCTCCATCTGCAGGAATTCCGCGTATGGCAAATCGGCCCAATCCAGTTGAGACCTTTGCATCTACGTTGGCATCGACATGGAGAACGACTTCCTTGCTACCAAAGAGCATGTCCTGCACGAGTTCCGACAGTACATCACTGTCTGTTACCTCTAAAGGAGCATCCTCGATGGCAAATTCCACAAGCAACACCGAAGCTCCGTCCACATCTTCCACAATCGTTGAATTGGCGTCTTGCCATTTGTCGATGTTCAACTTTCCAAGTTCTTCGCCCGAGTAGTACACATTTGTCAATGCACGAACATAGGGGACGTCAACGCGAAGATTCATTTCCTGCGGGAGGGCGATGAGAACCTTCACCAAGGCTGACACAGTTGGCTGGGCTTCAGGGCTCCCCGGCTCCGCAAACGGGTCGGGAAGAGAGAAGTGTGTGTCTGACATGGAGAAATTTTTCACCAGGTTATCCAATGCTTTATTCGTGAATGGTAGAGGAATCGTAACACTGCGAAGAAGGTCGACCATCCATTCCGGGGCCCCAGAAGGCGAAGGTGCATCTGCTCCTCGGATGTATATTGTTGTCTCAAGGCCTTTGATGTAGCTGGAGACTAAAAAGTCCAGAGGTGAGCCATCCCCACCCGGGCACATGGTAGTCAACTCCTCTGGCAGTCTCCTAACGAGGCCTTCGACGCTCACACTGGTGACTTGATTGGGTGCGACTTGAATTTCTCGAGTCTGTGCATTGGCGGCTAGGATATATGGATCTCCAGGTAGGCAATTAGGTACGAGAATATCAAATCCCAGAGCAGGGATTGTTAAAGCGACGGGAGAGTGGAGCATCGCATTCACGGAAGCGTCGACTTCCATCGTTCCATTCTCGCCATCATGCACATTCAACTGGACAAGGTTGATGTCTGGTAACGCAGGGAAATCGTTCTCTACATATTCCATTAGTATCCCATGCATTATGAAGTTATTCTTCAGGACTCACCTTCAAATGTAATGGTATCTGCGAGAACCTGGGTTCCCAAGGCAATTAAGCCTGATTTCAAGTGTAATGTTGCTTTACCCTTCACTCTAAGACGAGCCAATCTCCCTTCTATCCAATCCATAGCAATTCCATGGATCCCCTTCACATCGCCAGCAGTAAGATCGGTCAAGAAGTCAATCTCATTCTGATGACCGTTTCGAATGTTCACCTTGATGTTCGGCAACGCAGCGTTACCGATCAGAACATTACCATATTCTGGTAGGTATACATCGACATCTGATGAGCCGGTTTCGATCTCTCTTGCAATCCAAGTCATAAATCGGCCATAATTTCGGACCGACTTACTCTTCACTCGGGCCGAGTCCATAAAGAAGGTACCTTGGATTCGGGCACGGACCCCTTCCGGAGTGGTTGAGTCGATAGAGAGTGCAGTGGGCTGGAAGACAGCAGCTTCCTGTGCATATTCCTTCACCACCGCCGGCGTAGCAAATGCAAAAACCAGGATTGCCAGTATGGCAGTGGTCAGCCCTACAAGGGATATTACTGTTGGCCATCGTATCCGACTCTTCTTAGAGGGTTCGTCATCAGAAGGACCGGCCTCCGAGATGATTGATGGTGATATTGATGCTCCACCATCTGTACCATATGTGATAACGATATCATCGCGACGATGTAAAAGAGGTGTCGACTCAGATGACAATTCAAATGATCGCCGTTGACTCGGTCGAGTGGAGCTACCTGGTGTCAGGCGGTTCTCTTCGCTGGACCTGGCATGTCCTTCCAACAAAGGCCGACTTGCCTCCTCGTCGGCCATTGCAGGTTATAAATAAGGACTAAGTAAAAGATGTTTCTTCAATAGAGATGCCTTGTCAATATGATGATGGGATGATGCTAAAGAGATGGGGGAATGGGGATGACGAGGTGACGATAAGCGATAACGGAAGTGGAGTCATCAGGCTAAGCCATATTTGGTAATACTTAATACCCTTAAATTCAGGCAGCTCGGCAAAAAGGCTTACCTTTCCGTGATCCTCTATTGGTCAAGAACACACACCGCTTACTTCCACATACAAAATTTCTGCCAGAAATTCAAGAAAAGACCCCTTGAGCGGTGTGGCTGAAGTGGAGCCAGCCACGGTTCGTGACCGCACATCCCATCTCCGGATTTTGATTGTTGAGTCATTGGCCAATTCCCTCCATATCTGGTCCTTTTCCCTCTTCCCTTTTCCCCCAATTGCACCTGCACATAGATCCCAAAACACAAACCCCCTGATACCATACCCCTCAGCCCATCATGGCTAGCGGTCTCAAAACTGCCACCCGTTATGGCGCTCAAAGTGTAACTCAATTCGCCGGCTCCACCTCTTCCCTGCGTCGAACTTTCCAGGCTAATGGACTCCGACGATTTGCCCACCAGACACAAACCACTCCCCCTACCTCTCCCTTCGCTCCTCGTCACCTTCTGTCAATTGCAGACCTGACTCCGGCTGAGTTCGCCACTCTGGTCCGCAATGCCGCCTCTCACAAGCAAGCTATCAAGTCTGGAGCTATTCCTACAAGTCTCCTGGGCTCTATGTCTGGCAAGACCGTTGCCATGATGTTCAACAAGCGAAGTACTCGTACTCGCATTTCTACAGAAGCTGCTACCGTTCAAATGGGTGGTCACCCCATGTTCTTGGGCAAGGATGATATCCAGCTTGGCGTTAACGAGTCCCTTTACGATACCTCCGTTGTTATTTCCTCAATGGTTTCCTGCATTGTTGCGCGTGTTGCCAAGCACTCTGACGTCGCAGATCTGGCTAAGCACTCCACCGTCCCTGTTATCAACGCGCTCTGCGACTCTTTCCACCCTCTCCAGATTATCGCCGATTTCTTGACGATCTACGAGTCTTTCACACCTAAGGCCCACGGCCTTTCCAGCTTGGGCTTGGAGGGTCTTAAGATTGCCTGGATTGGTGACGCAAACAACGTTCTCTTCGATTTGGCTATCGGTGCTACCAAGATGGGTGTCGATGTCGCTGTCGCTACACCCAAGGGCTACGAGATCCCCGCTGAGATGCTCAAGATCATCCAAAGCGCCGGTGAGGGTGTTCCCTCTGCCGGTAAGCTTACTCAGACCAATGTCCCTGAGGAGGCTGTCAAGGACGCCGACATCCTGGTCACTGATACCTGGGTCTCCATGGGTCAGGAGGAGGAAGCTAAGAAGCGCATGAAGGCCTTCGAGGGATTCCAGATCACCTCTGATCTGGCTAAGCGTGGTGGTGCTAAGGAGGGTTGGAAGTTCATGCACTGTCTGCCCCGTCACCCTGAGGAGGTTAGCGATGAGGTCTTCTACAGCCCCCGCTCTCTTGTGTTCCCCGAGGCGGAGAACCGTCTCTGGGCGGCTATCTCGGCTCTGGAAGGCTTCGTTGTGAACAAGGGCAAAATTGTGGAGTAAGCTCGAGGTCAGCAAATCAAAAAGGTAGAAAAGGCGTTGACTCGGCTCTTCATGGAAGAAGAATGACGTTTTCGGGATTCAAGTCATCTTCGGACTGTAATTATTTCTAAAAAAAAATTCAACCGAAAGAATCATAACCAATGACTGCATTCTAGCCGCTATATTCATTACTTTAAGCCCGTGTAAACCAATGATGTAGATGTAAAGATGCTTATGTAGTCCGGGACACTCGGCATATAGAAGGTTTCCGGTGTGGCAGCAGTGTTCTCACTGATTAGATTGTGACTTCCGATATTCAGTGGGGTTTTCGGAAGCTGAGCGTCATCACATAGCGGGGCTTCCGAACGCATCAGGGGGGCAATAGTAGTGATTCTAGTGAAGGCTTGGTCTAATATGGGGTTAAAATCGTATGAGTTCTACTCAATTAATTATCTATTTTTAATCAATTCCTCTTATCTTGTAAATGAGCACTCCTTATAGATGATAGATGGAGGTTGTGGTTGACTCGGAGTTCTCATATTAAGAATTCTCCGACGCTTAAGCACTTTGAGCCTCTTCACTTGCATAGATCAACACGAGGAAGCAAAAAGTATACATATCCAAGTGTATAACCCGCAATCTCACTTCCTAAAAGATCGACCGGGAAATCCGCAAATCCAAATTCCTCAAACTCGGAAGAGCCAGCCAAAGTATCACCCCACACTCGCTCCACGCTCCGAAACGCCCAACTCCAACCTGATACTTGATCGGAACGGTAATCCTGTAAGCGGGGGAGATGCCGATATCCCGCCAATCCTGAGAATACATATAACACCATTGAACACGCTATATTCCTCCCACTTTCAATCCAGCTCATCAATTCTTTACTTATCAGTCTTGAATACCATAATCTTTACCCCGCATCAATATGGGTTTCGAACACAAGCGCATCGCCATTGTGGGCGGTGGCCTGGGTGGCATGTCCTTCCTGAACGCGGCTCTCTACGCCGGACTGAAGAACGTCCAACTCTACGAACAAGCAGCCCAATTCGGTGAGGTCGGCGCCGGTGTGAACATCACGTCAAATGCCAACCGCATCCTCGATGCTTTCGGTCTGCAAGAGAGCATGACTGCTAAGTCCTCCCGCAAGCTGCCTTGCTACATGGAGTACCACAACTACAAGGACGGCGAATACCTTGGCCACATTGAGGAGTTTTCTTTCCCTCCCGCGCGACTTCTTCACCGGGCGCACTTGCTCGATTCTCTCAAGGAACGTGTTCCGCAATCAAGTCTGAACCTGGGAAAGCGTCTTGCGTCCATTGACCGGAACTCCGCCACAGATGCTGCGCCTTACACCTTGCACTTTGAGGATGGAACTACCGCCGAGGCTGATATTGTTATCGGATGTGATGGTATCAAGTCGAATGTGCGCCGTGATATGGGTCTGGGCGACTCACCAAATTACTCTGGTCAGGTTGTGTACCGTGGTTTTGTCGACTACAAGGATCTGCCTCAGGAGACTGCGGATCTGCTTCGGAAGACTGTGAACTTCCGTGGACCCAAGCGACACGTTTTGATTCTTCCTATTGGTAATAAAGAGACTGAGACGGACCGTGCTGCTATCATTGGATTTATGTCGGAGCCTTTGGAGGCTTGGGATTCGGAGAACTGGATGGCCCGCTCGGATATCGATAGTCTGCAGGAGCATGTTCGGGATTGGTGTCCGCAGGTGCAGGATATTATTGCTGGTTTGCGCAAGAGCTCATCTGATGGAAAGATGCTTAAGCAAGCACTCTATGTGCGTGATCCGCTGGATCACTGGTACGAGATGAAGAATGGTCAGAAGGATGCGGGTATTATTCTTCTGGGTGACTCCGCGCACTCCACTCTTCCTCATCAAGGTATGTCTCTTCTCATGTGAAACTCATTCTCAACACGGAGAATTCGATCGCTGATAATTTCGAATAGGTCAGGGAACTTGTATGGCTATTGAGTCTGGTATTGCGCTCGCCACTATTCTTCGCCACTGGAAGACCGACAATTTACAAGAGGCTTTTGCCTTCTACCAAGGTCTGCGCAAGCCTCGCACAGACCGTGTCACACAGACCAGCTTTGAAGCCGGCAAGTTGGCTAGCTCAGACACACCGGACCAGATGACTGATAACTTTAACCCACAAGCCCTCGGGGAGCGCATGAAGTGGATTATGGAGTATAATGTTCTGGAGGATTTGAAGATCAAGGGAGCTGAGGTCTTGGACTTCCATGATTCTCGACTGTAAATATCACATGTGACGCTAGTTGGATGGTTCTAGACACGCAGTTATGTATAAATTATAGGTCTACGGTGGCAAATAGCCTCTGGTTCAAGTTTCAGGCATTCCATATTATTTTCAAAAAGAATACATGAAGACGAGCTGAGTATAGGAGCTTGAATAGCCTGGAGCATCAAGAAGATTGTACTGTTTCTTCAACCTCGCAATGCTCTAATCGAGGAACGGTAGATGTACAACAATTAGTATTACTGCAATGTCTACTAAAGTTTTATGGATTATAGTTTGAAAGAAGAGAGGCGTCAAAGAGTTCAATTGATAGAGATACCAAAGTAACAAGGTAATGTGAACTTTGACCAACAACATCGCGTCAATACAGAAAAAAGAAAATACAGAAGAGAGTACATGAAATCCAAAGCAACCAAGTCTAATATCCAATTTCAAAGAAGACCATGTGTTGAAAGACCGAATGTTGAAAGACCGAATAAGACCCTGATGTAAGACCGTGATGAGGTGGAGGGTATGAGACCCTGATGTAAGACCGTGATGAGGTGGAGGGTATGAGACCCAGTTGAGGATAGATGAGGCCAAGTGAATGGTAGACCAGGCCGATGAGAATGCGGCCGCGTGAAAGATTGATGAGGCCGACGGTGGATCAGGCCAAGGATTGATGAGGCCGAGCGAAGAATGGATTTGTCAGGCCAAGTGAAACATTGATCAGGCTGAGGATGGATCAGGCCAAGTGAATGATGGATTTGTCAGGCCAGGCCGATGATGGATGAGGCCAAGTGGAAGATTGATAAGGCCGAGTGGAAGGTGGTTGAAGCCGACTGTGGATCATGCCAAGATGGATAAGCTGAGCAAATAATGAATTTGTCAAGCCGAGTAGAACATTGATCAGGCCAAGTGGAGGATGGGCTTGTCAAGCCAGGCCGATGAAGGATGAGGCCGAGTAGAAGATCGATCAGGCCAGGCCAAGGATGGATGAGGCCGAGTGGAACATTTGTCAAGCCGAGTGGAAGATGGATTGGTCAGGCCAAGTAGAGGATTGATGGGGCCGACAGTGGATCAGGTCAAGTGGAAAATTGATCAGGCTGAGTGGAGGATTTGTCACGCCGACTGGAGGATGGTTGAGGCTGAGTGGAATGTTGATCAGGCCGAGGAGGAATAAGGCCGAGTGCAATATGGTTGAAGCCGACGGTAGATCAGGCCGAGTGAAGAATGTATTTGTCAGGCCAGGTGAAACATTGTTAGGCCGAGGATGGATCAGGCCAAGTGGAGGATGAGGCCAAGTAGAAGAGGCCAGGCAGAGGCAGATTGGTCAAGGTCAGGTCAGGTCAGGTCAGGTCGAATTGGTCAAAATGAAATTGGACAGTCGAGGATGGTTGCTTGGCGATACAGGAATGAAAATTGACAGGAATGAAAATATTGTAGACGCGAGTTGTAAAGATGTTGTAGTATGTGAATGGACGGATGGTTGGTTGAGTGGATGCATGGTTGTTTGGTTGATTGAAGGGTGGTTGATTGATTGCAGAATGGTTTGTTGGTTGAGTGGATGGATGATTGATTGAAGAATGTTTTGTTGAGTGGAATGGTTGGTTGAGTGGAATGGTTGGTTGAGTGGATGGATGGATGGTTGAGTGATTGAAGAATGGTTGGTTGGTTGATTGATGGATTGAGACGATGTGTGCAGGCCGAAGGTAAAGTTCAAGGCCACCAAGGTATGAGAAGAAATAACTGAGTGAATGTGAGCTGGCTGCAAGTACGACATGTCTTGAGGATGCGACTTACCTGTGGCGGTCACGGCCACAGCTGGAAAGTTGGAATGTGAGAGAGTTGTATGTGGACAATGTAGAAGAATGAGTGTGTGGATAGAAGAGACTGGGAGGAAGATCAGCAGGCTGTGGATGTGGCTTGGTGGTGAATGCAACTTACCCAGAGATGGCCAAAGTGGAAAGACGTGAAAGTGGGTTAAGTAGGTTGAAAGTGGAGTCGAATCTGCAGTCCTCCTTGCTCATTGACCATGCTGGAAGAATTTGAAGTCGGAAATTGTCGAAGCTGAAGACTAGATGTGTGTGTGTGTGTTGTGTGTTGTGCGTTGTGAAGTTGTATCAAGGTCTGTGTACAATGTTGATGTGGAAGAGCGGAGCATGTAGTTGTGGGTGAGGTCGAAGGTCAAGTGGAGGTCAAGGTCATATAGTCGGGGTCCGAGTCCAGGTCAGGTGTCAGGTCGGGTCAGGTCAGGTCAAGGTCAAGGTCAAAGTGGAAGTTGGATGTGTCAAGGCCGACATAGAAGATTGAGGCGCAGCATGGTCAAGGCCGACAGAAGATTGAAGTGGTCAAGGCCGACATGGAAGATTGAAGCGATGCATGGTCAAGGCCGACAGAAGATTGAAGTGCAGCATGGTCAAGGCCGACAGAAGATTGAAGTGGTCAAGGCCGACAGAAGATTGAAGCGATGCATGGTCAAGGCCGACATGGAAAATTGAAGCGCAGCATGGTCAAGGCCGACAGAAGATTGAAGTGGTCAAGGCCGACAGAAGATTGAAGCGATGCATGGTCAAGGCCGACAGAAGATTGAAGTGGTCAAGGCCGACAGAAGATTGAAGCGATGCATGGTCAAGGCCGACAGAAGATTGAAGTGCAGCATGGTCAAGGCCGACAGAAGATTGAAGTGGTCAAGGCCGACAGAAGATTGAAGTGCAGCATGGTCAAGGCCGACAGAAGATTGAAGTGGTCAAGGCCGACAGAAGATTGAAGCGATGCATGGTCAAGGCCGACATGGAAAATTGAAGCGCAGCATGGTCAAGGCCGACAGAAGATTGAAGTGGTCAAGGCCGACAGAAGATTGAAGCGATGCATGGTCAAGGCCGACAGAAGATTGAAGTGGTTAAGGCCGACAGAAGATTGAAGCAATGCATGAGCATGGTGAAGGCCGACAGTGACAGGAGACATAAGTGTCAAGGCCAATGAGGAAGACCGTGTAGACCGAAGACTGGAGACCGACGTGGAAGACTGACATGATGTTGATGATCAAGGCCGACAAGGATGTCAAGGCATGAGGGACCAGAGTGGAAGCCTGAGGTTGAAGTGAATGTTGGTCAAGGCTGACGTCGATGTTGATCAAGGCTGACGTGGATGTGTCAAAGCAGAAGCATGAAGCAGTGGGTGCATGAAGCAGTGAGCAGTCATGGCTGACATGAAGGACGACATGAAGGACAAGTTGAAGTGTGTGATGACCTGGACCGGACCATGAGCAAGGAGGACTGACCTAAAGATTAGTGAGGTTAGTAACAAAAAGAAAGCTCGACCTAAATGTTAGTGCTGTACAACTGTAATTCATGCCGTACATTGTGAAGCTACAGCAGCAGACACAGGAGGGGGCGTTAGCCACCCAGAAGTAAAGGTTAGTCGGACTTGGGGGGGAAGAGAGAGACTGTAATTCTTGTCGACCTTGGTGGGCTACAGCAAGCTGCCACAGTGTTCAAATGTTTACAGGGGAGAGAAATTTGGGGAAAAAAGAAAAGAGAGTTGCAGAGGGGGGTTTGGGGGGAATTTATACCCTGGGGGGAAGGGAGGCAGGCGCGCATCCAGATCACTCCCTTAAGCGAGATCACCATCAGGAAAGATCGGACCAGCGCGAGTTAAGCGAGAATCACCGTTGGCAACTCTGGGACCGCGACCAGATCGGGCTCAGTAGGCGAATTGTACAGTCCACGCCCAGGGGATTCTCCTCCACCATACATCTGCTGATCCTGCGTCCTGCTCTTAATTAGTTTCGATGGTTTTTAGCTTGCCAGATAGCCCAGTTCAAGCTCTATCTAATCGTCACTTTTTGAACCGAGTTCTCTACCAAATTGGAGACGTAATCGCATGGTGCACTTCCAGCGCTTTCCCAAATGAAAACCATCCCAACCTCGCTGGCTCTCCAGGGGATTCTCAACGCAACATTTCCACTGATCCTACATGCTAATTCTAATAAATTAAAAAGTTTCGAAGTTCGGCAGATGCGCGCTTTCAAGCTCTATATGACTTAGACTTTTTGAATTATTTTCTCAGCTCAAGATGGGAAGATCAGTCGACGAAGTTGCAACTGTTTCCCAACAGAGATTCTTCCATAATCGTAAACAAACTGACATCAGATGCGCCAGCCATCCTGCTTGCTTGTTGCCCCATGGATGCCACGCAATACCACTTGCACGGTTTCCGGTGTTTATTGCTTATTGTTCCTTCCCCGATGGGCCCCTTGAGTATCCCACCTGGGCATTACAGTATTCCAAGGACATAAACATGACGTTTTTCAACCAACTGCACCTGAACACATAGCATTCTGTAACTTTTTACTGCGATATTCACATAAGATGTTCCAATTTCTGTATACTTCAATGTCTCTGCGGTTGAAATTAAGCATGTTCTCCACCGACGGGAATCGAGCCCGCATTAGCCAATTGTATCGGCCCCGCTAACGCCTCCCGATCTCCGCATTCCTAGGGTTCTATACATCAAGGGGTTATGTAGTTGAATGCTGCATAATTAATCTGAGTCGCTTCATAATTAAATCATAGGTTTTGAGTAGGGTGTCAGAGTTAGACCCAAGGAATATGTATATGTATACTACCAGCACTATGTAGCACTCAAGTGCTTGCAAACTTGAAGTTGAATGTCGGACCCACTGTTGCCAGTTGACCCCCTAAGATATATATCTAGAGCATCAACTCAGGGTCGCCGGCCAACTCCGAAGTCGACAGTGGCTGTACCACTACTTTCTACTACATACTAATAAGATTAAAATTTAACTAATCATACGACTTCCAAGTTCGAATATAATAAGTCACCGAAAAGCATCATTATTTAGGGGAAAAAACATCATGAGGTTGTGAAGTACCTAGGCCTTGCAATACCCGAGTGCACGGCCATTATCACATGCCACCCGCACGTGCAGCACCTCCGCATTTTCGACTTCGATTTCGTTTCTTCAACTCGTTACACCTGGACATGAGAGATTGGTCATATAATGGAGGTAAGTAAAATATCAGATACATATCTAAAATCAGAGAGTACATGTATTAACATGAACCTCAGTTCCATAACTCGACCGGCTTTCCAAAACGCCGTTCATACCCCAACCTACAACACATATCCCTGGCTCCACTCACTCCACGATTCCCCATCGACGACGACATAGATCAGCTTGAAACAGACTACTTTAACTACCAGAGAGCCGAGCCGAAAGTCAACACCGGCAGTAGAACCCCAACCAGGTCCTCCTATCTCTCCAGCGTCTCCGTCCCTAGCACACCACCCATCCTTTCGCACTCGCGTAGCACATCCCGAACAAGACACCACATCCGAAGCAAGAGTTCCACGCGCGCTACTCCAGCAAGCGATACAAATCTCTCCAGACAGAATGTCTCGTTCCCCCTGCATCATCATGCCGGATCTCACAAGAAACGAAGTGACGCGACCGTAAAATCCGATGCGGAATGGGTTCTCCGTGCCGGGATAGCGCTTGCATCTTCCACCCGCGAAGAGAAAGGTCAAAGCTGGCTCTCAAAGCGAGAAAGTTCAACTAGTCTTGTTTCTGAAATGCCCTTTGAGGATCACTCGGTCCCACATCACCGCCACCACTACCGTACGAAATCGGGGGCCTCGTCGCGGAAGTCTCGTTCTGGTGCTTCGACGCCGGGTACGTGGTCTCGTGCTCATAGTCGTCGGGGAAGTCGGGCTGGATTAACCATGACGGCGCTTCCGCCTCTATCTTCTGCTTCTTCTGCGTCACTGGGGAGAGTTCCTAGTCCCAGGACCAGCACCGCGACGGGGACTATCAGTCCTGAGATTCGGGGCCGAGGCGGTGGGGTGGGACTGGTTCCTGATTTTGTAGATGAGAAGATACGTGCGGAGATGGCGTCGATTCAGGAGCAAGAAAGAGATCGGATGTTCTTTAACGAGGGAGAAGGGGAAGATGTGGACTCGGAGGATGAGTATTTCTCTGATGAGACGCACGAGGATTTCGATGAGGCTGATCTGCAGCGTCTGACTCGAGAGCGTGGATTTGGGCTCGGTCGGTGGATTGATCAGTTAGTGGAGTGGACCTTGTTTGGTGTTGATGAGTTGCCTGCTTTACCTCCTTCGTCCACGGCTGCGAGTATTGGCGCTGCTGCCACTTCTACGACAGTTACCTTTGAAGAACCTGCCATTTCCCGTGGAGGTGAGGTAGAGGTCGAGCATGATAACTTTTCGTTGTATGCCGAGGGGGATCAACCCGCCCTGTCTGACGATGGTGATGCATACTCGCATACGGATGCGGAGTCCATTGTTAGTGTTGAGAAACCCGGTTTCCAAGGAGGGTGGGAAGACGCGGGTTGGTTATTTCGCATAGTGAAGCGTGCATTGGTATGATCTAGCGAGGAAAGAGCGATGCTTACTATTCGCATTTCAAGTTTGTTGATTTAAGTCCAAATTGAGAAATGAAATGACTCTACAGGTCGATAACTCCACCCAGTACCTACATCTTATTTAGCGAATGATGAATCGGTACATGTTGATCTTTGCAGTGTGAATTTATTGTTTCTTATTTCTGATGAGCTATGTAGGTAACTAGTTCTCTAACCGACTCGGCAGAAGATGGAAATAACTCGGCCGCAAATAGCAGGTCTTCTTGAACAAACGCATCCACTTCGTAGAGAGCGCATGAACGAGTAATAGGAAGAGAAATAGCTACCAACGTATATCGGTCTGTGCCTGGAACAGAAGCAGGACAGAAAAAAAATGCGAAGAGCCATGCTGAAATGAAGTAAAGGCGAGAAACCACGACAAATCAAGGGGAAGGGCAGAGAGAAAAAAGACGAGAAAGGATGTACACGACTCCAGATAGCGCCCAAGAAAATGAAGACAAGAAGAGAAAACACTTCATTGAAGATTGAAATAAGATAAAGCAGGCAAGGAAATAAAAGGAGTGAGGGCGGAGGGAGTATCAAGCCAGGAATACCGGAGTGGTAGGACAGAAGGAAAGTAAAAGAAATGAGTAAAGAGTGTTGAAGCAAGAAAGAAAATCAGAATGACGAACGTGGCGGCGCAAGAGTCGGAATCATTCGTGAGGATGTCGAAACAGTCGAAGCCAGGAGACCAATCATCATTCAGAAACCCAACTTGACATGCTAGGAAGAGAAAATGGAGAGAAATTGTCAGGTAATTCGCCTTTGCATGGTATAAACGCCGATCTGAGACCATGAGGGATTTTTCTATAGGTCATGCAAGGTATCGTGATCGTGGCAGACGTAGTATTGTGCGATCCAGTTGTTGAGTACGAACTGTTGGGACAGTTCTTGGTGGAGTCGATGCGAGGTTTTAGGGGGTTGGCGGCTCGATGAGCACAGCTTGGTATCGTTGCGGTAAAGAAGTCCTCGACCTCCAGAGATCGAGGTAGTAGGTCGTTTTGTTGAGAGTGAAATTGTTCACCAAGGTCCGACTTTGACGGGGGTGCCCAAGCCATAGGTGCCTGAGAGAAGCTGGTCACGTATAGAGCCAAGGTCATTGCCACTAGGGCCATGAGAGGGAGAATCTGGCCCGCCCATCCAACCAAGGCTTGACCCAAGTTCATTGACTGCACCCTGCAGTTTCCCTCCAGAAGCTTGATTATGCTTTGCCAGCTTTTGGTCCCATCCCCCGTACTGGAGCTGGATACCTCCGCCACGCTTGGCAGCTTCTCGGATCACCAGAACCCAAGCCTTGCAGATCTCATCGTAGGCAGAATCCCGTTCAATATTGTTCTGGGGAGTGCTCCAACGGGGTAAGGCGTGAATGATATCGGTTGCTCCATCCAAGTAGCTTAACGAAACCGAAGGTTGTGGCTCATTGGGTGGCAGGAAATTAGGGGTAAAGTCGCTGAGAGCCTCGAGGAGATTGGTGAGCGGCTGTCGGACTCGGTTGTAGGCATAGTCAGATTCTGTATTGCCACCCAGTGGGAAAGAAGACTGCAAGGCCGCCTGGTAGTTTCGTAGAACCTGGAGAGTACTGGAGACGCTGGGTCGGGGAGATGTTTGGGCCACTTCATCGGCGAGCTGGGGGTGGCGCTCGCACATGGTTCGCACGACCATTCGCAAGGCATCGGTGTCAAGGGTTTCTAGCAAACGTGGAAGAGAGAGCGGTCTACCAGAGACATTCGGTCGGGAACGCTTGTAATTTCGGAACGCAGGCAGCTGGCGTGGAGTAAAAGCTGGGGAACTTGTGGGAGAGGCAGACATCCGTCCATCGTGATCGTTGCCATCATCGTCGGCTTTCCGCTTTCGGCTGCTGTAGGAAGAAGAGGGGGTAGACACTACAAGTCGGGTTAGCATTTCAAATATCTTGGGGATGGCATCCTAGAACCAGTCGATGGCTCTAAAAACCTTGAGAATAGGGATCGTACTTATACGAGAAGGAGAGTGCCGAGAGTGTTCATAGAAATGAGGAGGAACAGGAGGAGTGGCCACCAGACTGTTCATGATGACAGCCGGATGGCAACAAATGTATGAGCAGATCTGAAATAACGATGATAGAAAGAAGGTAAAGGAGACGAGGTCAGAAAAAAGGGTGCCCAAAAAAGGGTGAGGTGGGGATGTAGAAAGGCAAAGAAGAGAAGCGGTGGAGAAAAGATTAAGGCGTTGCGGGCGGCAACGCACTCCCTCTGCGCAGGTTTCAAGGTGACTTCTCGACGTTGCAGAAAAACGGGATGTATCGTGAAAATTCAAAGAGAAATAAAATCAGTGAAAAAGAAAATTAACTGATTAAGCTGTAATAGCAATATAGTAAGAAAAGGGCAGCTACTTTTTTCTTTTCTTCTTCTTCTACCAGCTGTTACCCGAATGCAAGGAGTAATATAATGTCAGCCAAAGAAAGATGACGAGGTCAATGCTGTCGGGTGACTCAACCTTGGGAGCCACTTCAAGTAAAAAAAATTTTCTTTTTCTTTTCAGCTTGGAATACAAAGAATTAAGAATAAAAATCTAATACTATCATAATATCGGAATAAAAGGGTTGAATCTTGGAATGCTTTTGAATTTTTATTTGAACTCTTGGTAGGGGATAAACAGGGAACCTCAAGGGGATATCATTTCTACAGGTACAGGGACTGAGCAGCCACAATGTCACGACGGACCTTAAGGAGAGAAGCCTCGAACTTGGATTCCAAGTCCTCACTGCCCATGACCTTGGCAGCCTGTGCAAGTTGTCGTAAACATTCTTCCAGACGACGGAAGACACGAATCAAGCTACCTTCGTAGACGTTGGTCATTGTACTATCAGGAATGTTAGTCATAATTCGAATAAGTCCATGTATAGGATATAACTTACCAGATGTCGGCAAAAGACTTTCCATGAGCCCAATCGTAAATCACTTCCATCAGCTCCCAGTGGAAACCCTGGACATACTCATCTTCGTTCACAGCCATCTTACATTCCTGGTACACCTTGGCGATGTGTCGAGCCTTAGTTTGAACCACCTGGAGCGCCTTCGACAACTCATCCTTGGAGAGAGGAGCTGCCTCTTTGACCTTCTCCTCAAATACGAAGAGACTGACCACAGCGGCAGTCTCCTCGGGAGTAAGGTCGGTGAAGAAACCGTCGAAGAGCAGCTCACTCAGCACAAGTTCGTCACCAGTACTAATTTCGCAAGCAACGCGAGCTTTCAGCAGAACCACGTCCGCATCGTTAATGAATCCAAGACGGCGGAGAACACGCTGGCGATTCTTCAACTCTTCAAGCTGCAGAACAGAGTTTGCATCATTGATCTTCTTCTTGAGCTCCTTGATTTGCGTGCCGACGTCCACCTTCTCAGAATACTCGTTGTACAGCTCTGGTAGTCGTGGAGAGTTGTGCAACGGGTTACCCATAAGTCGGGATTCTAAGACCTCGATTTTGCGCAGCAGCTTCTTGAAGCTATCATCGGTGATGTGCATCGTTTCAATGGGGTCAAGAGAAGGAATTCCATCGGGGAATCGCCTTTGAATCTCACTCAGCATTCGTCCCATGTCCTTTCGTTTTGCGGGTAGCGAAAAGTCCTTGGGCAAGCGAACTAGAGGTTGACCAATTTGGGAGATGCAAGTAAGCATCACGGGAACAATGTCCATGCGAGATTTTTCTCCTTCCTTAGGAGGTCGTACACCAGCAGGAAGATCTTGGAAAGTCTTGGTGCCAACAGCAGGCCCGTCAGCAATCTTCATCATGATTTCCAGGATCCAGGCTTCATGTGGAGGGTATTCCTCCGTGAAGTTCTTGGAAGGCTTGCGTGCTTTGCAGTCAACCACGATACCCCAGCCAAAGTTCAAGTCCTTGTACTTGATCTCAACCAATCGACCAGGGTTGAGGAATGGACGGCAGTGGTTGGGGTGCGTGATCACAGCACGGAAATCGTCGGCGAACTGGTCCAATTGTTTCCTCACATCGTAGTATTCACGGATGGTTCCTTCATCTGAAATAGTCATGTTGGCCCTCTTTTCCTCCAATTGCTTTTGTTCACGCTCCAAAACAGTAACGTCTGATGAACCTTGGAATTGTTTGAAACATTGCTGAAGCATGAAAGTTGGAGAAATTCCTTCAACACGCATCAAATTGAGGATCATGTTGTAGCCCAAGTGGAATGCTGAATTCAGGCGATCTTGTTCACCACGTACAATCTCCTTTGCAACAGCAGGATCCATTTCTTCACCAACCATCATGATGACAATACCGCGATCATCGAGACCTCTTCGACCAGCACGACCAGACATTTGGATAAATTCAGAAGGTGTGACCCATCGTTGTGTGATACCATCGAATTTTCGCACACTGGTAAAGACAACAGTCTTTGCAGGCATGTTCAGACCGATGGAGAAAGTTTCAGTAGCAAACAGGACCTTGATAAGTCCTTCTTGGAAAAGAATTTCAATAGTCTCCTTGAGAATGGGAAGTAAACCAGAGTGGTGAATACCAACACCTCTTCGGAGAAGAGGAAGAAGGTTCTGAATCTGCGGTAGGTTTTGATCCTCTGGTGACAACATCTCAATGGCGCTATTGAAGACCTTCGAAACCATTTCCTTCTCAGAATCATCGTTGAACGCAAGGTTTCTCATTTCAAGAGCGCCGCTCTCACACTCTCGCTTGCTGAAGCTGAAGACAATGACCGGATTCAAGCTCTTCAACATGATCATTCTGACAATTTTGTAGAGATCGGATGGTCCCTTTTCTCCTCCTTTGTTGATCTTCTTGTCCTTGCCTTTTCCTTTCCGAACTGCCAGTGCATCGTTTGAATCGTCTCCCTTCTTCTTTTTAATCGCACTCATCGCCTCCTGGAAGTTCTCTTCGCGGAAATTGGCGTTCTCGTCCACAATGAGATGCATACCATCGGCACCCGCAGGGAAAAAGTAGTGTTGAAGAGGGGTTGGACGGTAATTGGTGTAAACAACGTGGCAAGGCTGGTTATGCATCTTCGTGATCCATTCGGCGAACTGCATGGCATTGGGGATAGTAGCTGACAAGAAAACATATCGGACCTTGTCGGGCAGCAGGATCAGGGTCTCTTCCCACACAACTCCGCGAGTTTGGTCACGCAGGTAGTGGATCTCATCAAAAATGACCCATTGAACCTCACGCATAATCTCGGAACCACGATATAACATGGATCGAAGAATCTCGGTTGTCATCACAAGACATGTTGCCGTAGGGTTGATAGTCACATCACCGGTCATCAAGCCGACATCACCAAATTCAGCCGCAAACTCTCGGTATTTCTGGTTGGATAGAGCCTTAATCGGACTTGTGTAGATGACTCTCTGGTTGCGTTTAAGACTTTGCGCAATCGCATATTCAGCGACTACAGTTTTTCCAGCACTAGTGTGCGCAGAAACCAACACACTCTCCTCTCTCTGAATCGAGTTGACCGCAAGCTGTTGGAAAGGATCGAGGGTGAAAGCGTATGTCTTTGCAAGCTCTGCTGGCTGCTGGTGTTGAGAAAGAGGCACATAGGGATAGTCCGGGGGGATCGAAACTTGGTGGCGCACTTGGTGTGATACGATGAGGGATGAGGCAGCGCCAGGCCCTTGAAGTCCAGCTTGGCCCGCAAGCTCAACCTTTTGTTCGGCTTCGAAGGTATCGGCGACTAAGGGTACAGGCGCATCCTCGATACGGGGTCGCTTTGCTTCTTTCTTGGGCGCAGGCTCTTCTGCGGCCGGGGGCGGTGCAGAATCTTCCATAACTTCGTCATCGGGGCTGGCCTTTCTCTCTGTCGTCGGGCTTCCATCTTGCTTTAAAGATCCACTTGCTTCGCGCTTCTTGGTTTTGTCCTTTTTGTCTTTCTTGGCGCGCCTGGGGGCATTGGCAGACGGCACTGGCGCCGATGGGGCGCCGTCAAAGACGTCGAAAAGCTCGTCCATCTGCTGTGGTTGGTCGAAGCCAGGAACTTCAAGTCGCGAAGTAAAAGTGCCTGGACCTTTTTTTTCCGGAGAAAATTGAAGGCGGTGAGTTGAGGCAGCCAAAAGAATAATCAACCATGCATGGCGCTAACCTAGTTGGTAGCACACGTGACTCAATTTGTACCCCCAGGCATTGAAGATCTGAATTATTTGAACTTGAGTCTCACGTGCTGGCTTTATATCAGATATCGACAGATCAAAGAGCCCCAAATTTGACCACTTGAAAGAAATTCACGGATATTACTTAGATTACTTGGACTTAATGTAATGAGCCTGGCTGGGAGGCATATACTACTGCCCAGGTGTATGTTATGTGTGGATATTACGTACCTCTACTACTTAGGAAGTTGAATCCTAGATTGCTAACTACCTGAGACCACTCAAATTGTATAAGCTGGTAACTAATATAATAAAAGAAATGCACATTTGCAGAAGCTATACAATAGTAGATTGAATTCTGATATCTGATTGGCTGTTGAATGACAAAGCAATTGGATGTCACGGGAGTCATGTCATGTGACCAAAATCGACCCATTCCGCAACTTGTGATGTCTATCCTGGCTCCGTCCGTCCAATTCCGATCGTTCACTCCCTCCTCTTTGTACCTCAAGGTTGGTGCTTTGAAACCTCCAATTGCATATTAGGAATTGACAAGCTCACCATATTCCAGATGTACGCCTCCTCCGCCGTCCGGGCCCGTCTGGCCACCGTCGCTGCCCGTCGTGGCTTCTCCACCACCCGCGCTCAGTTTGGTAGCCCCTACCACTACGCTGAGGGCCCTCGCTCCAACCTTCCCTTCAACCCCCTGAGCAAGACCTTCTTCTGGCGCTACTGGGCTTTCATGAGTGCGTAACCCGCAATTCCCCGGAGATTAAGCGCAACGACTAACTCGGAATTTCTTCTAGTTACCGGTTTCGGTGCTCCCTTTGCCATTGCTGGTAAGCTTCCAATGATCCGGACGGTCGTTCTATAAGGTGCTAACGATATTTTCCCCTTTAGTCTGGCAAACCAACAAGACCAAATAAGCTCGTTTCTGTATTTCTTGCGCGACGGCAGTGTGGACAGCTTCGTGATGGAAATTCTGGAATTGGGTTCCGAAGGAGCTGGATATCATGTATAAAGTTAGAGAACAAGTTGGAATTTTGATTTAAAAGCTGAAATTTCTCAATTGTAACTGTGTAGAAGCTGTATAAGTGTAGCTGGAGCGACGTTGAAATCTGAATGAGATCATTGGCTGAGCGGGTGTGGAAAATCAAAAATCTGTGGTTCGACGTTGATTTTGTATCAGTCTCGGCCACAACCTTGTCACCAAGAAACCACCCATAGCATTTCCTGGTCGCTCAGATCAACCAGGCACAGAAATTGCTTTGGCAATTTTCTTTTAAAATTTATTTTTGACTGCTTTTGATACCCGTTTGATTCAACTGTCTCATGGCGGGGTAGAGAGTCGGGCCCGATACCAAAGAAAAAAAAAGTTGATACCTATCACCAAAGATGCGGAACCTCAAGAACGTGCGTCTCCAAGAGACACGAGTCCTCGGGGACCTTCCCTTGACTGCGACTGCATGGGACACTTCTTCAGATTCTGTTGTATGCACATTTGGTCCTACTTTGGAGAAACCAGTCATCGAGCTCAGACGCAAGCGCCCCGAGGTCGTTTCTGCTGACCCACTGAGTCCCAGCGATTTTGAATGTATTGCGTCTTGGGATGCACCATGCCCATTGCCAGACCTGCCATGTGATCGGGTTCTCTCTCTGCACTACTTTGCCGACAACCTAACTGCGTGTTTGGTGCTGGAAGGTGGAGATATCATTATTGTCCGCGAGGAACCCCTCCCGGGAGAGGACAAAATCGAAATTCTGGGATCAGTCGATGTTGGAATCACCGCCGCTGCATGGTCTCCAGACGAGGAGTTGTTGGCGATCACAACAAGATCTAGAACATTCCTCTACATGACCCGAGAGTTCGAGAATGTGGCTGAGATCACCTTTTCCCAAGCTGATATGCAGGCGTCGCAGCACGTGTCTGTGGGTTGGGGTAAGAGAGAGACTCAGTTCCAGGGAAAGAGAGCCAAGGCTCTTCGCGATCCTACTGTACCAGAGAAGGTCGATGAGGGCAAGTTAAGCACCTACGATGATGTCAGTACGACGATCAGCTGGCGGGGTGACGGTGCCTATGTCGCCGTGAACACTATTGATGAAGCTACTCGCCGAGTTATCCGAGTCTACTCCAGAGAAGGTACTCTGGACAGTGTCAGTGAACCTGTCGACGGCCTTGAAGGTGCTCTGAGCTGGAGACCGCTTGGAAACCTCATTGCGGGAATTCAGCGTCTGGATGACAGAGTTGATGTTGTGTTTTTCGAACGAAATGGTCTTCGTCACGGTGAATTTACTCTTCGTTTGACAGAACAGGATCGTCAGACCTGGGCGTCGAGTATTCTCCTATCGTGGAATATTGATTCCACTGTATTGGCGGTTCGATTCACAGACCGAGTCCAACTCTGGACAATGGGAAATTATCACTACTATCTGAAGCAGGAGATCCCAATTGCGGTCGAAGCAGAGTCCACAGTCCCGTTCTCTTTCGAGTGGCACCAAGAAAAGCCATTGCGAGTAGTTGCAGGATCTTCGGGCTCTATCCTTGACATGGACTATGTATTTGACATCCACCATGGGTCTACTGTGATTCCGGAGGATGTTGGTGCAGTTGCTGTCATCGATGGAAAGGTCTTGAAACTTACTCCATTAAGACTGGCTGGTGTGCCACCTCCTATGGCTCACAATGAGTTACAACTGGACTCTAATGTAGTGGATGTGGCATTCAGCAAGTCAGGTACACGCATTGCAGTCTTGATGGAATCGAGCTTTTCTATCTTCCTGTGGTCTCTCAAGAGCCGTCCCGTTCCTGTGCCAATCCTTGAATCCAGCTATCCTCTCCCCGATGCGCCCCAGAGTCGCCCAAGGCAAATCGCCTTCGTCAACGACAATGAGGTCTATGTCCTGAAGGACTTTGGACCAAACCAAAGTCATATTGAACAAACTATGTTGGAGTCCCGCGAGTCCCGCATTATCTACGAAACAGCCGACTCTGAGCAGCTATCATCAATTTTCGCTGGCATTGGGCACCAAGCGCTGTGGTTCTCACACGCACGCCAGCCTAGTCAAGCCGTTACATACTCGAGCGTTGAGATGATCGACAATGAACTTGTTATTGCTCCCTGGACCGAGAGCCCTAGTGTCGACACTCACTGGGCTCGTGCTGTTTCTATTTCGGATACTGAGGTAACGTCTCCTGGACCTGAGGTGATAAACATAAATCTAACCATTTTAGCGGATTTTAATAACCCTCTCGCGCACCGGTGGTTTATATGCCAACAAGCGAGTTCTTGCAAAGAACTGCACCTCATTCTCACTGACTCCGGCTCATCTTCTGTTCACCACATCTCAGCATTTGCTGAAATTTGTTCACTTGAACAAGGTGGATGGTACGTCTAACATATTCAATTCCTAGTCTCCTGTTTTCCAATCGACTAATAAATTGATTACAGACATGGAAGTTCCCGAGGACACACCGGAAACAGATGAAAGATGCCGAAGCATTGAACGTGGGTCAAAACTGGTGTCTGTGATGCCGTCAGTCTTTGGTGTTGTCCTTCAGGCACCTCGAGGTAACATCGAAACTATCTACCCTCGCGCACTAGTCTTGGCAGGAATTCGAACATTCATCGACCAAAAGAGATACCGTGCTGCGTTCCTGGCTTGCCGTAGTCAAATGGTCGATATGAATATCCTCCACGACTATGCGCCTCAGCAATTCATGGAGAGCATTTCTCTTTTCATCGATCAGGTCAAGAGGATTGATTTTATCGATGACTTCCTCTCTCGTCTCAGGTAAGAGGCTCTTTCAAAATACCTATTGAAGATTTGTGCTAACCCATGCTTAGCGAGGATGATGTTTCCCAAACATTGTACAAAGACACCCTTAAGATCTCTAAGAACGAGTCAGCTGTAGTAGCCCAGCCAGATGCTCCAGCTGCACCCAAGCCTTTGAGTAAAGAGAGCAAGGTTAACACAATCTGCAACGGCTTCTTGGCCGTTCTACAGAGTCGCCTCGACACTAACTTGCAAAATCTGATCACTGCCCATGTGTGCAAGTCCCCACCCGATCTCGAGGCTGGATTAAAGCTTGTTGCACGCCTAAGGGTTGAAACTCCAGAGCAAGCCGACGATGCTATCGAGCACATGTGTTTCTTGACTGATGCCAACCGTCTCTATTCTCATGCTCTCGGACTTTACGACCTGGAGCTCACCCTTCTGGTGGCTCAGCAGGCACAGATGGATCCCAGAGAGTACCTTCCGTTCCTCCGCAAGTTGCAGCAGTTGCCCGATACTCGCCGTCAATTCGAAATCGATAATCATCTTTCCCGATTCATCAAGGCTTTGGGTCACCTTTTCTCCTTGAATGCCCACGAAGAGCTCTTTGCCTACGTCACCAAGCATGTGCTGTACAAAGAGGCCCTTGAGATCTACAAATACCACCCAGAGCAACAAAAAGAGATCACCAGTCTCTATGCCGACTACCTTCAAGGCGAGTCCAAGCACAAAGACGCAGCCATCGCCTACGAGTCCCTTGCTGTGTATGATGAAGCCTATAAGTGCTACCACCTGGCTCACATGTGGCGCGAATCTCTATACTGTGCCATGATGGCCTCATTGTCGGAGGAGGACTTGGCGGATCACATCAACAGTCTTGCCTCAACTCTTATTGAGGATCGCGACTACGTTTCTGCGGCAACTATCCATGCAGAGCACCTGCATGATTTCGTCACAGCTGCACGACTTCTGTGCCAGGGATCCAAGTTTGCTGACGCAGCTCGCCTGCTTACATTACATGGCAAACAAGACCAGGTCGCCGAAATTGTCGACTCCGGACTTGCGGAAGCAATGGGTTCTATGACTGATCTCCTTGCCGACTGTAAGGCCCAACTCAACGCCCAAGTACCCCGAATTCGCGAGCTGCGCCAGCTTCGTGCCGCAGACCCCTTGGCATTCTTTGGAGGTGATCCCACAGGAGGTGAGGGCGGTGTCGACATCCCCGACAACGTATCACTGGCTCCCACCGAAGCAACCACACTCGCTGGTCGCACCATGTTTACCCGATACACCGGCAAGACCTCTTCTTCCCGCCACACCTCAAAGACCCGCCGCCGCGAGGAACGTAAGCGAGCCAAGGGTAAGAAGGGTACCGTCTACGAGGAAGAATACCTGGTCAACAGTGTCCGGCGACTCATGGAGCGAGTCAATTCATCAGTCAATGATGTTGAGGTTCTTGTGGACGCCCTTCTGCGGCGTAACATGCGCGAACGCGCAGCTGCAGTTGAGAAGGCCTTGGAGGATGTGTTGAAACTGTGTGCAGACTGCCGTGAGGACGTGTTTGAAATCCCGGCTGCACCGGTGCAGAATCCCGATGAGGATAACGAGGATCAAGATTTGCAGCTTACTGCTGGATCCCGTGTACTTGAGGAGAGTATTGCGGCGATTACAGGAACTGCTGGCCGTAAAGAGCCGCCTGTTGTGAAGGCGATGAAAAAGTCTTCTCTACTTGCTTAAATAGTATGAGGTCATTTTGCATGGTTTATGTCGAACATGAAAGATAAAAATTTAGAATTGTTTTTCTCTTTAAATCGAAGCAACTTTTCATTTCGTAGATATCACCGCAATTTCGGTCTCCAGCACACCCTATGGCTTCGGTCAAGGAGCTCGGATGCTTGTCAACGTTAACTCTTTTACCAAGCATAGGTAAACTCTGTCTGGGCAGCCGGTATCTGGCAGGGTAATTCATAATAGCACACATGCATTCGCCGAAAAGCCTCCTTGCGAAAATAGTCGGTTCCTGCATCGATTTCACCATGGCTTTTTCGGTTCCTTGAGGCGGTCGATTTGTAAACCGATCAAATGGTAAATGGAGCGTATGTAGAATTGTGGTATTTCCAACAACATCTTTCAGAGTGCTCCGTGGAACAATGAGCCGTTGTCCAGATCAGATAGACAAAGCTGCCTTCATAGAGATTTCCTAGCTTTGACGATACCGTGTCATCTCGTCTTCGATCTTGCGTTATAGGGCTCCAGGGCTGTTTTCCTACTCGGCGCTGCGTGTAAATTTGGTATCGCCCACCGCCCAGCAATACGGGTTTTAAGTGTTCTGGGCGGGAGAACGTCTGTTTTAGGGTGTATTTGATACGCGTTCACCCTTTCGCCAGTTGGCGGGGTTTGGTGGAATTTCATTTTATAATTTACTGTATAGGAATTAGGAAAGACTGGAGTTTAATGATAATAATAGTGGACCTCTTACTACTTGGGTTGTAGTGGTTTTTCGGGGTCCTTGACCGCCTGGAATAGCCTATAGCTTACTATTCCTTAGTACTTGAGGCTATCACTTTGCTTATACTATCCATATACCAGCCAACCTTCCCTTCCAGTTAGCCGTGTAGGTAACCGTGTAGATAACCGTATAGGTAACCCTGTAGGTACTTACATACTTAGAGGGGTATTTTGCCAGTCACCTGTAAATACTAACATTGAATAATTGGGCACCTAAGTATGTGTGAATATGGCTGTCTGAGAGAGTATAAATGCCCCTGGACATCCCTAGGTCAACTTCGTTGCTACAGTGCCGCGCTCCGTGCGGCATGAGGACTTGTGTACCTACTACGGTAAGTTGCACAGCATGGTGTAGGGACCGTAAGAACTGGATAGAAATCCAGCAGAACCAGATACTCCAGATTTGAAGAAGCATGATTTTCCTGGTCATACCAGAAGTTGTTGATCGCACCGTATGGTAGGAACCCTCTCGTTGATATTGGCGCTTCGATTTCTCTTGCCAAGATTGATTGATGAGGAAAATGGCTCGTCCACTTGCTCCAATCTCTAGCCATCACTCGGTATCACCCGTTAGATATTGCCTCTTCACATTATGATAAGAAATTGCATCTGTCCCTCTAGAAATTGACGCTCTTTAATCCCTTAAATTTGCTTCAAATCCTGTTGTGAATTTTGTTCTGGAGGGAGCTTCGAAATGAATTGCGTGTTAACAGCTGAGCGACGTCACAGTCGATTGCAGTAGGGTGCGAACTCAAATGGTGTGGTCAGGCTCCAGATATGAGAGCCGATATGGGTGACCAAGTAAAGTGAGGTGTTCGACGCTGATCATGTCGTGTATCTTCCAATTGACTATCTAGTCATCATCAACTGGGTGGCTTTAAGCGGGCCATTGTGGAAGGTTCCGCCATGCCCACTTGGGTAGTGATAGCTCATTTCTCCTGTTGTCTGAATGTCTCCATGGATATGCACAATCAGGTCGATTCGTCTAAGTGACAGCACTTGAAACTTGGAAGTGGTGGTCGTTGTAGAACTGCCAGCACTTCAGGATCGGGGTTAATAAGCTAGATGATAAGGAAGAAAAGAGTATAAGGGTGAGATGAATATTGAAGAAGAGTTGATGATGCAAACTACCGGTAGAAGTTATAAGCTAAAATTAAGAAACACTACAAAGTAAACTTAAGCTTATGTTTAATAATTTAGATGAGAGGTTGAAGGAAGAGAAATAATAATATCGATGTATAAGGGTAAGTAAGATGAAGAAGAGTTGTCAGTGGTATGTATAGTATAGAGTGGGCGAAAGCAAGAATATGAGAGACAGCACGTGCCAATTGTGGGGAAGGAGATAATGCAATGACAGATGAAAACTGTTGAATTCTCTTCACTAACAACATGAGCATAATATCAAGCGAGATGTGCTAAACAAGCCCCGGTGGTCAACCGGGGCCTGAGTGGGATCAGCCGTCGGAACTCCGCCCTTGCATAACATTCAAAGATTACACTGTGAAGAACCGCCAGTCCGGAGTACCCCTGCGATAACAACTCACCCAACTCCACTAAAGTGACTAAAGTGGAGTAATTCCTGCAGCCGAGACTAGGGGCAAATGACAGAGCAGATGATAAGTCCCGGAAATGAAAAATGCAGATATGACCTTGTTTAGTCTCCTCTCCAGCCCGCTAATCAAGCCGATCTAACCGTCTTAGTGGAGCGATTGCCGACCCCACTGCTGCTTAGGCTTAGCTTGTTACCATGCGGTGATAACTTGTTATTTCAATGTGTCTCATTCCCCATGCATAGGCCGTGCTGCTCCGTTGGGCCCAATCAAGCCACGAGATGAGATGAGCTTTGTTTATCCCGCTTTCTGAAAGTGGAGACACTTGTTTGTCGCTACAGCATGGTGCGATTACGTTTTGTCTACCATGCGTGGGGTATTTGAAGGGTGCCAATTCCCTATGTTGGGACCTTGTCGTATGGTCATTTGGGTCTTATCTCAAGATGCTTGTGCGCAAAGTCTGTGTTGCTCTGGCCCTTGCGGCCCTGACTGGGGCTGCCCCTGCTACTATTAAGCATGTCTTGCATGAAAAACGGGACAAGCAGGCTTATGACTGGGTGAAGGGCAACAGGGTTTCGAGTGATGCCGTGCTGCCCGTTCGTATCGGTCTGAGCCAAAATAATCTAGACAAGGGCTATGATTATTTGATGGAGGTGTAAGTTGCCCTTCAGAGCTAGGCAATTGAAATACGTTTTATTCCAGACTAATACTTTCTACTTTCTATGCAGGTCTCATCCAGACTCTCCCCGTTATGGAAAATATTGGTCTGCAGATGAGGTGCATGATATGTTCGCACCCTCCGAAGAGGCTGTTGAATCAATTCGCCAGTGGTTGGAAGCAAGTGGCATTCATCCTTCTCGAGTTGTCCATTCCGACAACAAGGGTTGGATCGCCTTTGATGCCTATACACATGAAGCTGAGCGACTGTTTCTGGCTGAGTTCTACGAGCATGAGCATGCGGCAACTTCGAGCATGAAGATCGGTTGCGATAAGTAAGAACAAGTTAATTCACTAAAGAGTTCCAAGAGGCTTATTGTTTATTGAAGATACCATGTCCCGGAGCATATTCAAAGACACATCGACTACATCACCCCTGGAGTCAAGCTGACCCCAGTGGTGAAGAAGCACACCAAGGCCAAGAGAGCTTCCCAATTGGCTTACGTCAAGCCTAATGCTGTGGCCGCGGCATCTGTTGGAAGCCATGCCGACCTTCCCGCAAAGGCGCTGTCCCTCTCTGAAGACCTCCAGGGCTGTGGATACAACATGACTCCTACTTGCATCAAGGCCATGTACGATATCCCCGATGCCACCACCGCCGTCAAAGGAAATGCCCTTGGTCTCTATGAGCAAGGTGATTACTTTGCCAAGTCGGACCTTGACTTGTTCTATAAGGAGTATGCTCCATGGGTTCCCCAGGGTACCTACCCGACCCCAGCTTTGATTGATGGAGCGAATTACTCTGTTCCAGCAGACAGCTCGTTGAACTCAGGTGAATCGGACATTGATATTGATATGGCGTGAGTAGCTTATCCCATTATCACTGGTCAAAACTAATGATCTTCCAAGATACTCGTTATTGTATCCTCAATCTGTGACTCTGTATCAAGTCGATGACCAGATCTATGAGCAAGAGGAGGTCGCCACCACCAATCTATTCAACACATTCCTCGATGCCCTGGATGGCGTAAGTGCTCTATTTTCTGCCCGAATGGTGCTAGACTTAGCTAATATTGTCTCAGTCTTACTGCACGTACAGCGCTTACGGAGAGACCGGTGATGACCCTAGCATCGACCCTGTCTACCCTGATCCGGCTGCCGGAGGTTACAAGGGCAAGCTGCAATGTGGTATCTACAAGCCCACAAACGTCATCAGTGCCTCCTACGGTCAGGCAGAAGCAGACCTTCCCGTCAGCTACACCAAGCGTCAGTGTAACGAGTTCATGAAGCTCGGTCTTCAGGGCGTTTCCATTCTGTTTGCATCTGGTGACTACGGTGTTGCCTCATTCGCGGGCGATGGTGATGAGAACGGATGTCTGGGTCCAGATGCCAAGATCTTCAACCCTCAGTATCCCTCTAACTGCCCCTACGTGACCTCCGTCGGAGGAACCATGCTTTACGATGACCAGACTGTCGAGGATGCAGAGAGTGTCATGCATGTCAACCTGGGTGGCACCGCGACAAACTTCAGCACTTCCGGTGGATTCTCGAACTACTTCCCTCAGCCTGACTACCAAAAGTCTGCTGTTGAGAAGTACTTCAAGACCGCGGAGCTAACCTACCCCTACTACTCGGAGTTTGAGGTCGATGTCAACACTACCAAGGGTCTTTACAACCGTATCGGTCGTGCATACCCCGATGTCTCAGCTAATGGTGCCAACTTCCGAGCTTACACTGATGGCGTGGACTACTTCTACTACGGATCCAGCTTGGCATCACCCTTATTCGCTTCTGTCTTGACACTGGTAAGTAAGCTGCAACACGGCGCACTTGAATATACTGACCGATTATCTAGATTAACGAGGAGCGACTTCTGAAAGGCAAGGGAACTGTTGGCTTTGTGAACCCAGTTCTTTATGCCCATGCCGATGTTCTCAATGATATCACCAACGGCACTAATGCTGGCTGCGGTACTTATGGATTCGCCGCCATTGAAGGGTAAGTTGAGCTCTTGGCTCCTACGAGAAGCAATCTTGGAATATTTTCTAACTGATTATAGATGGGACCCCGCAACCGGTCTCGGAACTCCCAACTTCCCCAAGATGAAGGAGCTCTTCCTTTCCTTGCCTTAAGGGCAAATTGAGATGACTGTTATGAAGGATACGTTTTACCACGTGAGCTACTCACTGTTGCTCTGGCATTATCTCAGTCCAAACTTCGTGTAGATATTCTGCATCTCAATATATACAATGTTTATGATCAGCTATTTGAAGTTTCTTGCTTTAAGCCTGGGTCAGACAAGTTAGGGAAGATCGATCCATCGACGATTCTCCCAGCTCTCCATAGCCTTTTCAGCCAACTGAAGACCCTTGGCTCCGTCCAATAGATCATACTTCCACGGGTCACCTTTGACTACGTGACGAAGGAACATCTGCCACTGAGTCTTGAAGGCATTTTCCAAAACCTCCCGATCAGGAACTTTGGTCCATCCGTCCTTGTAGTCAATGACCCCAGCAACATCTGGATTCCACGTTGGTCGCGGAGTGACACTCTCATGCTGTACAACACAATCCCGCAATCCAGCAACAGCACTCCCCTTCGTTCCATCCACGTGAATTGTGAGTAGATCGTCCCGACGAACACGCGTCACCCAAGACGAGTTAAACTGCACAATAACTCCGTTCTTTAGCTCGAAGGTAGCATAGGCGCTATCATCTGCAGTACACTGATAAGGCTCATCCTTCTCATCCCATCGCTTCTTGATATGCGTCGCACCCAAGCAAGAAACAGACTTGATCTCTCCAAACAAAGAATTGATAACATAATGCCAGTGACAAAACATGTCGGAAATAATACCCCCACCATCCTCCTTCCGGTAATTCCAGCTCGGACGCTGCGAGACGACGTGCTCCCCATCGAAAACCCAGTACCCGAATTCACCGCGCACTGACAGGATTTCGCCGAAGAACCCACTATCCACAAGGCTCTTCAGCTTCACAAGACCAGGTAGCCAGAGTTTATCTTGGACGACTCCGTTCTTCACGCCTGCCCTCTCCGCGGTTCGAGATAACTCCAGCGCTTCTTCTGTTGTTACAGCTGTCGGCTTCTCACAGTAAACGTGCTTGCCCGCCGCAATTGCCTTCTTGACTGCATCGACTCGGAGTGATGTTACTTGAGCATCGAAGTATACCATATTCTGTGGGTCGGCTAGTGCAGCATCGAGATCAACCGTTACTCGAGATGAGTCGATCCCATGTGTCTTGGCTAGCTCTTGAAGCTTCGCTAGGTTTCGACCAACAAGAATGGGATCCGGCATTATCACATCGCCGTCTGCGGTTGTTATGCCACCTTCTGCGCGGATAGCACAAATGGAACGAATGAGGTGTTGGTTTGTTCCCATGCGGCCGGTGACGCCGTTCATGATGATTCCAACATGATGGATCTTTGGTAGAGACATGATGAGAAGTATTGAAGTATTGGATTTATCGTTTTGACATCAACTATGATGGGCAACTAGGGAGGCTATATAAGGTATTGGGAGAAGCTTATGATACTGATGCGGCTAAATGAAAACATAGCACAGGATAACCAGAACGAGGAGTTGACTAAAGCTTTGAGCTCCAAGTCCGCAACTCCGAGTGTACAACTCTAAAGCCGACAAATCCGAGCTGCTCTCTCAAGGGCTGGATGGATCCATTGCCGGGAAAACGCATTACCGCGTACTCAAGAACGAGAACCCGGGGGAGTGTGGGGGCAGACTCCACTTACACTCCCCCGCTCCGCATCCAAAGCCGAGGGACTGTATTCTCATCGGCATATGAACCGACTGGACATAAATTGGCGCTATTCTCCAGCCATTGTGACTCGAGAAGCTCATCATTTTATTCAATTGCCATCATGCGTGACGGAAAGAAATCAGTCCTTGTTATCAATGGACCCAATCTCAACCTTCTCGGTACTAGAGAACCACATATCTATGGTCATGAAAGTCTAGCCGATGTGGAAGCAGCTGGGAAGCAGCAAGGCAATGAGCTCAATGCCAATGTGGACTTTTTCCAGAGGTATGTACTTCTTGAACCAATTTCATAGTCCTTAATGCTGATGGTGAGCTTCGTCTAGTAACTGGGAAGGCGCCATAGTTGATCGAATTCAACAAGCTCGCACCGATGGGACAGATGGAATTATCCTTAACCCAGGTGGTTTCACACATACCTCAGTTGCAATTCGGGATGCACTTCTAGGTGTTGATATCCCTTTTATCGAACTCCATGTGTCGAATATCCATGCGCGAGAGGAGTGGCGGCATCACTCATATTTCCAAGACAAGGCTAAGGCTATTATTGTGAGTGTTTTATCTTTACTCTGCTATTATGATGAGCTCAGCTAATGGCTTTTTGCAGGCTGGATGTGGTGTTGCAGGTTATGGGTATGCTATCGATCATGTGGTGAAGAAATTTCCATCCAAAGAGTAGATGAGCGAATGAAAAGCATTCCAAGTTCTGAATATCCGTTGTAGGCTTCTCAGAATGAACTTCATAATGCCCTGTCAAGCCTCCCTCTCTAGTCTTTAATGACTGTTCTAATCTCATGAACTTGAAGCTCGAAGTCTTTCTTGAGGTATGTACGGCTTGATAGCTTGCACATAGTAGGACAATTGGCCAGATCCACGAGTGATGACCAGGTTTGGAGAATTCGAGGACAAAATCTATTCGGTACTCAAGCTTCAAATTTATCTACGTAATCTAATATTTCTTCATACCAATGCGCCTGATAGAGCTAAAAATACATAGATTGAATGTTCACTACCTGACTGGGAATAATAGCCTTGTTTGATCGTTGCAGCTAACTTTGCAGTGTTGTCTTTATCTGTTCTTCCTTCTGACTCTGTAACCTTGTTCGTGTTCAATTTCGCGGTGTGTTCATTCTTAGAACGAGTGGATCTGGTCTTTCGTGAAACCAAGTCGACCCAACACTCCACCTCCAGTACTCATAAATCCAATCTTCGGGCCGACCAAGGCGCTGGTCATTGGGGGAGGACCGCAGAGAAGGACCTTCATGCTCTTGTCGGCACGCCCAGTAAATTCTTGGAGAAGCTTCTCGTCGATGCGACCCTTGCGCAGGCCAAGCTTGTCTTGCTTCAAGTCGCTGACCACATAGCAGTAGTTGAAACGGGTGGGGAATCGCTGTTTGAATCCTTCCAGTTCGTCCTTCAACAGAATATCCTCCTCTGAGTTGACACCGAAGATCAAGTTGACTTTGGTCTTGTCGTCCGGGTTGTTGAGAATGCCCTGCAGAACTTGGTACATGGGAGTAATTCCGAGGCCACCAGCGATGAGATGAACTTGCGAGAAACGGTTGGGAACCCATTCATATTCCTTGATGGGGAAAAGGAAGGTCAAGGAGTCGCCTGGGTTGAGAGAGTGGAGGTGGGTGCTGGCCTTTCCGTTCGGGTACTGCTTCACCATAAGCTCCACAATTCCAGTTTGAGCTATTGTAGATTGAGTCAGTTTGAAATTCATTCAATACTTGCGAAGGTTGGAAGCCATACCTGAAACACTGATGGGAGTGTAAGGTCGGACCACGGGAAGCCATCTACCAGCAGGACGGGAAAAAGTCAAAAGAGAAGCTGTTCGGTTTCAATCGTTAGCGATTGGATCTTTCAAAATGCAAAAATGAGAAACATACAAACAATAGTAAGACCACTCTGAGAATTCTCGCCGGGTAACTCGAAAACCAGGCGCTTGGTGTTGTGATTGACGGTATTGGAACTCTTCAAGCGCAGGGTCTTGGGACCCCAGCTGTGGAACACATAGTTGGGCTCATTGGACTCAGCATGGGCCTGAGTAAGAAGTGACCGAGCACCGAAGTATGCGCCGACGCCTGTAACTGCGCAAGCAGATACAAGTAGAGGCTTGGAAGACAAGTTGAGCAAGGGGGTTCGTGAAGCCATGATGATCTTCGAAGGATTGCCCATTTGCAAGCTCAAGGAGTTGAAAGAAGAACAAAGCGAAGTGAGATGAAGTAAACAGGTCTGCCTTCGACGCGCCCGACCGCCTGATTGTTTACCCCACAGATACTGCCAGCCTTATTCCGAATAAGGCTTAGCGCGAGTCCAAAGCCCGGCAAAATCCGCCTAACGCCGATCAAGGCGGAAAGTGGGTCGATATAGAATAAATAACTGGAACTTCATCCTGTTCAAACCCCATCAAGTCTCCACAATGATACAACTCATGCCATCAATGCATGAATGCAGTATTAGCGCCGTCGCGATTCGATCCTTCGTGATTTAGTCTCGGACTGTCGGTTTTTGCTCAATCGTCATAAGTAAGATTGCTTTTTCTCGTCTAACAGCCTGCATCCTTGTGCATGATCCCCTGATTCAAATTCCATTCCTTCTCGAAAATATGCATCCTAATGTTGGTTTTTACTGGGCGCAGGCAATCGGCATCTCAGGTGCAGCATGGCTATCCGGTATGTGGAGTACCCAATCAATCTATTAATACATTCTTCAAGTTGTTCGATGACCTAGACCGACTCGGAACTTGAAGCAGGGTGACGTAATATATAGCTGACAGCTTCGGATTGGAACAACAGGAAACATCGCGAGTTTAAGCACAATTACAACACCAACACTTCTTGAATACAGCAAAGAAACAAATCAATCTCCAAATCTACTTGCGAAACAATGGAAATCCCTCTTTGAAACTGGCAAAGCCCAGAACCCTCCCGTTGCAGCCACCGTGGCTGCCTCGTTTCTCTACCTTGCCTGGTCTGTTGGACAGGGAGCTGCTCTATCCAAGACTGCAGTATATAATTGCATTGGGCTATACCTTGCCGCGGCCGCCCTCACAGTTGGCATTGTTCCATTTACAATCATCACCATGTCCGGAACGAATAAGCGTCTGTTACAAAAAGCCCAATCAACCTCCGATACTGAACGAGAAGTCCCTGGTTTGGTTAAACAATGGACTGAACTCAACTTTGCAAGAAGCTTGTTACCTCTGGCTGGGGCTGCATGCGGGCTTATTGCCGCCATCTCTTGATGGCACAGCTTCGAGTCCCTTCAAGTTGACCACTGGCAGCTTGAAATACTATACCAACCCCACGGCAGTATAACATGAGTTACTTGGTGGCCGCGCGAGAACCTTAAACAAACAATTCGGGTTAGACTTTCATTGCGCGATCGCTGGCACCACGATGACAAAGTGGCTTTTCTCGGACCTTATGTACATTACGATGTAGCAACATTTACATTTGAATAGAGTCACTATTAGAGAAATATATGTTTCCTGACAATTACTCCTGATTTTCAGACCACTCCAGCTTTGCGCTGATCTTCTGAGGTTATCATCAAAGCAAGAGCGCAATCTACGTTAGTGCAGACTTCGAAGCCATTGAAGAAGATCGCCAGTCCATTCTTCCCCTGCAGATTCCCCAGACATTAGAGCCAGTGTTGCCGTAAAATGATTGTGACCCAAAAGATACAGTGTTTTGGCCGAATCGAATGTTGAATTCCATAGACGAACAAAATCCTGCCCTGGCAATAACACACAATCTACAGGATCATACTCTGCAGTGATGATCATAACCTTCGGAGTCAAAAAGAAAATACCCTGTAGCCTTGCTTCCGTGACTTTTTTGAGCAAGCCGAAAGGACAATTTTCTTGAGCTTCATTTTCAGTCCCATAGTACTCAACTAACCGATCCCATGAGCCAAGGGTTGAAGTTGGAAAGTAAAAAGGCACACTTAGAAATATTGCTCCCTGCCAGGTTATTGAGTGAGTCCCCAGCAAAAAGCTCTCTCTCTGTTGTTTGAATTCCGGTGCGAGTAGATAGCTGGCCAAGTGCATTCCACCAGCCGATTGACCCATGATGTAAAGATCCTTTTTAGTATCTGGTTCCATTTGACCGACCCAATCTAGAACAAGGGATAGATCCTCAGCTCCAGAGGGATATATGGCATCTTCTCCACCAGTGGATGAGTTTACCCGACGATAATCGGGAATGATTGTTGTAAATCCCTTCTGGGCAAAGAAAGTGCCAACATTGTGATATACAAGCCCTTCGGGTATAGCGGCGAGGATTTTATCCCCACGAACAAAACCACCGCCATAGAGGAAAATCAAAACCGGATCGTCTCTTGAAGAGTGCCCGGAAGTATAGACATCAAGTTTCTGCCTTGGATGAATACCGTAAGCCTTAGTTCTTGGCGTAATGCTTTTGATTGATGCTTTGTTTTCCCGCAGCAGAGGTCCGAAAAACCCATGAGTTGGTCGGACTGTGGCTTGGATGTCTGTTCCATGATGATCAAAGAGCAGACGAACTTGGTCCATGGTAGGCGACTGTTTTCGAGAATTGAGGAGAGATGAAGGTTTGGAGCGAATTTTCTGTTGAGCACCTGGGCACTTTTGCACTACCATGACGTTTAACCTTGGAAGCTCCCGAGGTCTCCCGCATCGGTTTCCATGGTTCCAAAACTATGAATGAGACCCCTGATATCGAAGAAACCTGATCCAGTTTATGCCAAATTTCCAACAATTTGGGATTTTTCAGGCGAGCCTTGGAAAAGGACTTGCCAAGCAAGATATGGAGACGAGTTCTCTCTCCAATTGAAAACCCAGGTTCATCCCATCCAGAAACAAAAAAGTATCCACGTTCAATGTGGGTAGTTTAAATGCGGGGAAAATTATCGTCATGAAAGGTAAATACTAGCGATAGAATCCACATGAAGAGGATCGTCGGCTAACTAGAACGATTGTAGTTGTGGAGACAGGTCCAGCCTCTCAGATCAGCTGGTGTCAGCTAGCGCCACCACCTGGGCAAGGCGCTGCATGAACTAAACCTTGAAAGCATTCACATACGATCCCCGCGGATACTCTTTATGGTCTCGCTCCAGATGTATGGATGCATGGTCACGGCCCGTACCTTGACTGTTTTCTCCTTTAACTGAAATACTGACGGAATTATCAGTGTGTGCCTGAGGTAAAGGGAAAAGGCCTACTAAGAGACAGTAGTCGGTAAGTAATCCGCTAAGCCCCAGGGTACCGCCTATTTTGTACACAATATCATGACGCTTACAATGACTTGGCAGCTCAACCTTGAGCTCGTATCCCGAGGCTCTAGAGTCAACATGCAAGCTAGCTTCGTGCCTGATTTGATCACGGTGAAATCCGAGACTCAGACTGTTTGAAGAACCAGCCAGGCAAAGCGTGGCTGCAGAAGAGAGGAGGCCGATAGCTTAGTGGAGCTCTGACTTTGATGGCTGCTAGACCCCAATGGGAATGCCGAAGAATCCTAGCCATCACAATGTTCATGTGGCTCTCTCCTAAATTCAAGACCATTACGCAGCCTTCGGACCAATGTCAGCAACAAATCATCACAGTCCCCGCGTCGGAGAAACTGGCCTCTTGAAGAATACAACATCTGAAGATCATGGCTGCCAGTCGGCAATTATTGCTAGCGTGAGATGATCTCTTGGAATTCAGCTCGTGAGATCTAGATGGCGCCAGCCATAGACGAGAGGACAGTGATGACTGCTAGGCTGACGACGACGACTAGGCCTGTCTCAAGGAACCGAGCAAGATCCTTAAGCATTCTCTCAATTATAAAAGCGGCACAACCTCCCTGCATTGGTGTCCTTTTCTCCAGATCTCAACAATCCATCTGATTCAAGAACCAGTCTGCCTACCACTTTCATCTTCAATACTTCCAGTATTCCACCATCTTCCAACATGACCCAGCACAGCACCATCGGTCCCGGCGAGTGGCTTAAGCCCCAGACCAGTCTGTTCAGCACTGATGGCAACACCGAGCTGCGCATGCAATCCGATGGCAAGATCGCCATTTACCGCAACGGCGAGTGCGTCTGGCAGAACACTGCCGAGCAGCGCGATGATGTTAAGGGAATCATTGATCAGGACGATGGAAACTTCTGCATGTAGTAAGTGATCTATCCACTTCATTAAAGGTTTTTTTTTCATTCGCCTTAGGCTTTGGCTTTCTATTTGGCCATGAGAGGGAAAGCTAGCTAATATGATTCAACTCGCAGCACCGATAACGGTACTCCTATCTGGGCGACCAATACCGGTGGCCAGGGCAACGGCAACACCTTCCTCACTGTTCAGAACGATGGCAACGTCGTCCTTTACAAGGTCTCTGAGGTTCTCTGGGCCTCCGGAACCAACGAGTAGATGTTTTCGGAGTGAATGGCTGCTGTACATGGAACCTACCGCAACTTTTGAGTATACTAGCTGAGCCAGGGTCGTGCCTCATGGCTTGACAAATCTTTCCCTGTCATCTTCTGTCCAGGTGCATCTAGTATGTACTCAGGTCCCCAGAAGCCGTCTTTCTTTGTGAATAGCCTCAATGCCACTTCCTTTTCTATATCTAAAGTTCCTTGATAAGACCCCGGGGCCGTCTACCTGGAAGACGTCGCTGTAAACTTGAGTCAGCCTTGACCTTGACATAACTTGAGAGACATTTCAGTAATAGCCAGAATAGGATATCGTAGTTACAAAGGTAGCACAATACTCATATTCAAGCTTTTCAATGGACCTGGAGGTGACACAGCAAACATACTCCGAAGACAAAGATGCTACCTCAAGTGCCGAAATTCCAAGGTTGCTAAATGTACGCAGTACAGAATAGCATGAATATTTCAAATACTTCATTGCACGTCTATGCATCACTTATAAAAAGCCTAGCTTCTCCAGGCGCTTTCAACTTTCCCAGGGTGGAAGAATCCGAACCCAACGAAGACAACATTCTGATCCTACATAGCTTGACCTCTTCTACTGAATCGGTAAGTCAGGGTTCCGTATACTAACTTCGTAGCCAGTTAGACTGACCAACTTAGAAATGTATTTGCCGATATCATCTATTCTGGCCCTTTGCCTTCTAGGAAGTGCTATACCGACTGTCCAAGCCGTGAAGTGTCGCTGTCGAGGTGGTGTACGGACTTCTCGGCATGCGTGTGATTCAATTGGAGCTCAGTACGAACCGACGGCCTGTGGATTTGAAGGATGCTGTGTACAAGCTGGCAGTGAGCAGAGTCAATTCATCGATCAATGCCATTCTTTGGGGTATGGCTTTCAACGATGCGATGATTGTCATGATTGCTAGCAATAAGGACTCGGTCATTTAACATGCAAAGGGCAGGGAATTCAAAGGATATTGAGCAGGTATTTGTTTCTCCAAATGTCAAGTATATTGATGCTGTTATTATGTTCTAAAATATTCGAAAAATCCCAAGAAAAAAAAGGTTACATGAAGGGAATCTGCATCAACCTTTGTAATGACTGGAGTAAGGCTTCCTTCCAGAAGGAAATGGGGGTATCATCCAAGTCGGGTTTATCAAGATCGCTGGAGCATAAATATCATTTTGATCCTCTTACTGGTTGACAAGCTCGCCGGTCTCAGACACGAGGTGCTCGTCGACAGAGATAGGACCCTCGCCAACACCAGTCAAAATGACACGGCTAATGCCGGTCTTCAGGACATCCAGGACACGCGGGTCAACCTTCTCGAGAGGAACACCAGGAGCGGTGACATTGGCCAGAGGCTCGTAGAAAGAACCGCTCCAGCCGTCAACGTCAGCACCCAGGATAGCCTTGACGGTGCCAGCAACCAGCTCAGAGTCCTTCTCCTCGTAGTAGATAACGGAGTTAGGACCAGCATCGTAAGTGTAAGCGGCAACAGTGCGGCCAGCAGCGCGGTTGATATCATGCACCAGGCGGACAGCAGCGCGAGAAACATCGTTCATGTAAAAGATAGGAGGCCACGAGTCCAGACATGTGGCATGGAAAGTGTTGGAGTCACGCATAGTGATCTCGGCGAACTTGGGGAAGTCACGGTCCCGAATGGCGTCCTCAATGGCAGCCATGCGCTCAGGAACAACGGAAGCGACTCGCTGAGCAAAGAGCTCGGAGGTAGCGACAGTGGTCTGCATACCCTCTGTGCTGGGAACATCCTTCTTCTCGGCGCTAACAACAAGGACCAAGGCCCGCATCTCAGGCCAGTGGGAGGCCGGAGCAACCTCCTCAGCCAGACTGTCACTTCCATCAACAAGTTCACCTGAGCGCCATGCGACATAACCACCCATGAGAGATCGGCAGGCAGAGCCCGAACCTTGACGGGCAATGCGGCTCAGCTCACGAGGAGTCTGGGGCAGCTTGTACAGGTCGGCAACGGCACGCACGAGGGCAGCAAAGCCCGCGGCGGAGCTAGCCAGACCAGCTGCAGTGGGGAAGTTGTTCTCGGAGACAATTCGAAGAGGGAAAGTGGAGAGTGGGGGAAGCGAGGGATCGGCATCTTCCAGGGATTTGCGAAGAGCACGAAGGCTAGACAGACAAGCAAGGGTACGCTTGGAGGATTGAATCTCCTGGGGCTTGCCGTTCAGGTTGAGAGTATCCTCGGCGGGGTAAGATGGAGAGCAAGAGGCGGTGGTCAGAGTGCGAAGGGAACGTTGTGAGAGGGTCACAGAGAGAGAAGAGTTGGTAGGCAGGTTAAGAGTAGTATCACGCTTGCCCCAGTACCTAATTGAGACCACAATATTAGCGTTGATGATAATTTACCCAACTGAGGGGCAGTGTATATCACGTACTTGATGACAGCAATGTTGACGGGGGCAGTAGTGGTAGCCCGGTAAACGGACGGGGTAGATGAAGCAGCCATTTCAGCTTGTGTGAATCTGGTGTGAGTTTGAATGAAAAAGAACTGAAGCAAATAGATTCAATCTCTATATAATCAAGAAGGTAAAGGGGGTGTTGGACTTGGGGCAGTTTAATATTGGGTGGGCGGTGAGGATAAATTTATTGCTTGTCCCGAGACTATTTTGTACCGCGATGATTCTGTACTGCGCGCCGATCATTGATTCCGCATTTCCAATCATCCCCAATCCCGATAATCCGGCTTTCCAAAATATTGTCAAAATGGGGGCTGGCGCAAGTACTCCCACTGTACCATCAGAACCACCTGCTGCTACCTGTCCGGTAGACCATAAGACTCGAGAGGTCTGGCTTCAACAACATGGAAATTCACCTCATCCTCCAACACCTGGATCAAATCCGGAAGCACCAGCCAAGCTGCAACGGCCCCTATCAACAGACCGAGAAGTCAGCAGCATACCCCGTGCGGGAGAGGTCGCTGTAGGACAAGCCTGCCCCGAAGCCAATAAAAAGAACCCGTCAGCATACGCCTCTTCCGGATCCGCCGCATCTCACGGATGCCCATCGAATGCCGAGTCCGAGACTGGTCATGATGAGGCCACAGGAAACTGGATTTATCCCTCTGAGAAACAATTTTTTGAAGCCTTGATGCGCAAAGGCAACACACCCGATTCTACTTCTTCTGCGTCCGAACTTGCGACCTCCGTCGCCTCGATCATCCCGATTCACAATGCTGTCAATGAGCGTGCCTGGCAACAAATCTTGGACTGGGAGCGAAAAGCCCCATCGACAGATCCCGGAAGCAAGAAGTGTGGTGGACCGAAGTTATATTCTTTCCGTGGACTTGGAGTTGACCCTCAATTCCTGAGCCCTCGTGCGCGCATAAACGGATGGCTGGGCTACCAGCGACCATTTGACCGACATGACTGGGTTGTTGAACGATGTGGCGGAGAACAGATCGAGTACGTTATTGACTTCTACCAAGGAAAGCCATCAGGTCCAACCCAGCCAGGTTTGACAGGGAACGCGGGACCTGATAAGCTCAGCTTCTACTTGGACGTTCGACCAAAACTGAACACTTACGAAGGCTGGAGGATGAGATTCAATAAGTTCACTGGCCTGTGACCTTGTTGACTACCTCGAGCATTGCAAAATTAAAGCTGGGCACCGGGATGGATTGGGCTCAAGGAACGAGATGTATAATTCATGTAAAACCACACTATGTACGATATCGCATTAGAGGATTCAAGGCCAAGAGGATTGATATTCTCCATTCCATAAACGCCATTAATCAGGCTGACATAATAATTGAAATCTTGATGAGGGGAAAAGTCCGCAGAAGAGTCGCGGATGTTTCATGCATGGGGGGATATCGTGCGTAGACATAGACATAACTGAGAGTCGGAAGAGAAACATCAAGATGAAGGGAGAGCAGTAGCAAAAAGAAAGCAAGAGGAATCTTCTATCCCAACACGATTGCGAGAACAATGATGGCCAAAATAATAGCAAGGATTACAAATAGACAGCACGCCTTGTTGCGCGCATTCTTCTGGTATCGACTGGCACTGCGCAGTTCAGTATTTGCGCCTCGAGTGTCTTGATTGACATTTTGGACGTTTTCGCTGATGATGTCGAGCTGTCCACCTTGTTCACTAACGATATGTGCGACGTCTCGGAATAATTCGTTCAATTCGCCAACGCTTTGTTCAATGTTGCGGATCTCTGCCTCGCGCTCAATGATCAAGGTCTCCTGAAAGTCAACCTCACCCTGGTTAGCTAATCGTGGCTGCTCGAGTAGTTGCTGTTCTTGAAGCTGGACATCGCTAGCATCGCCTGATGGATGTTCGCTATCCTCAATGGCGGAACGAGCGGCCACAGCAGATGCGCGTTGTCTTTCTAGCGCTCGGCGCTGAACGGTCTGGAATTCATCCAGGTTGGCTTTGAATTCGGATGAGAGCTTTTGCTGGGTCCATTTCTGGGAGGGCTACAATTGTGACTGTCAGCGGCTTGAATAGAGTTCTTTGTCAAATGTGAGACATACGTTGACGTCTTCCCATGTCTGGATCTTCTTTAACCCTTCTCCTGCATCCTTAAACCCCGCCCGGGTCTCCTCCAACAGATTATGAACCCGTTCGCGCACTCGTTCTGTGTCTCTCTTTGTACCCAGTAGAGCGATCTGGCTTGACAAACGAGTGGTGTTTGAAGTTAATGAGAAGATTTGGTCTGAGAGGGACTCGGCCAGATGGTCGAAGCCTGGATCGTCGCGGTATTGCGGGTCTTCATCCCGGCGCATAGTGGTAGGCTGGGCCTCCAGTGAATCTAAACGATCGAATGACATCCTCAGCGATATTGTTGTGGGGGAAAACCAATAGCTAGGGACAGAATAAAGCACGATAAGGGAAGATGTAACTGGGTCTTCTGCCTGCTGCATCAGAAATGCAGGTCACTCTCACATGACGTACCTTCATACACTAGTCCATAAGGGGTTAGCTCTTTAATCTGAAGTCGGGCTCCAGTTAGCTTACATAATCCACCAAGAGCGGATTTTACTGGCGCATGGGAACATATCACGTGAAATAGCTGCGGCTTGTTTTGATACCTCAAAATATTCGATGACCTGGGCTGCCTTTGATCCCATCGCTTTCAGTATCTAGCTGCGCTTTTGTCCTTCTCAACCACCAGCTTTATTGCTGGTCTAGTCACTTCGCAGCTCTATTCTTGGAACCTCTGGGATGGTCATCCGGATCATGCTTTGAGTGCTGTCCCTTTTTCTCTCACGAGTACCATCCCACGCTAGCTAGCACATCATGGCCGTCACCCAACCTCGGCCGTATCGGCGCATATTGACCTCAGCGCTCCACCGGCGGTTTGTTCATGCATCTGCATTGGCTCTACTGGTTTGCTATGGCATAGCAATTGCCATTGGTAGCAAAACATCATGTAAGCGGTTTGCCTGTCAGGCCTTAGGCTTGGTTTTCAATTCCACTCCAGGTTCTTGGATCTGACATTTTCAATTGGTACAGTCTTCTGGTCATGGTTCCCTATCGGCTCTTGTGGTGTTCGCGCCGTCCTCCTCTTCGTCACTTCTCTTTGCGTTTTCGTCCTCCGTGTCGGTCAAATGCACCTTGGGTCAAGAACCACACCTTCTTCACTCAGCACATTGCGATATCTCTTCCCCCTTCAAGTGGCGCAAACCTTTGGCTGGTATCTTTTCTCGGCGTGGTGGTTTACTGAGATTTATGTATGGTCCTCCACAACCGGAGCTCACTTGGAAATGGTGAAGCGCGGCAGGTATGTTGAATTTAGCATGTCGCAAATGTTTCTAAGGCAAGAGCTGACCGAATCTAGACCACATGAACGTCCGCACCTGAACGAACGACCAATTTACATTCATACCTACCACCTCATCCTAGCATGCGTTCAATCGGTGTTCCATCTGTACTACGACTACGACAGTGTCCCTATTCCGGTTGTCAAGCGCGCGCAAAATGCAGACGATCAGCGAACACACCCTGTTCCCCCGACGTCGAAACATATCCAGAGTATCTTGCCACAGATGATCATCACCGGCCTTACCAGAAGTGCCATCGTTGCAGGTGTCACTCCTGTAGTGTATCAATTGTTCCTTCGCCAAAGCGCATGGAGCTGGTCTTTGTACTTTGCAAAGCTCTTCTGGAACTTCCCTCGCTCTGCTTCGGAACCCGACTCGTTCCTCCCTCCCGGATTTCTGTTTTTGATTGTTCGGTCGTTGTTCTCGGGCTCTATGCTTGTTCTCTGCTGGCAATCAACTAACCTCTTTTTCTCTGTTTTCATTGGAAAGGAGCCCCTGAAGCGTGGGCAACCACTTACTACTGAAGCTAAAGATCCCAATGGCAGTCTTCTTAACGGTCTCAAGGCCAAGAAACCTATTCTGAAGGCATTCGCTCTGTGGGAACTCGGCCTAATCAGCCAACGTCTTCCCGAGCGCCGTAAGGCTATCTTCAATGAGATCGACCGCGATAACGGCACAACTTGGTCGCAGATCTTGGAATGCCTGTTAGAAGTTATCAAGGGTATCACTACACGAATTGATGCGAGCAAGGCCCCTGCCCCTGCCCCTAAACCATCGACCCCAGCTCCGGCTTTCCAACCGACTCTTCAGACTCTGCCGAAAATTACAGACGCTCCAAAAAGTGAAAATGTCTTCGCTGCCTCCCCCAAGGCAAGCTCTCGTCAAGACAAATTTGGTGAGGCCTTTGGAGCTGCTGCCAAATCGTACGGCCAATCGGCAGACTGGACACCTCAAGCCCGAGCTCGCGCCCGTCAAGTTTTCGACCAAGCCTCATCTGCTGTGCTTAGCCCTGAGCGTAAACAAAAACTCATTGCTTCATCCGAGGAGCTCAAGTTACTTGCTGCAGGCCCCCCGGCCACATATAAGCCTGAAAACGTTCACCCAGTTCTAGCCCAGTTCCTTCGGTCACCCATCGGCCAACCTATTCGCCAATCCTATGCTCGGCGCGCAACTAACATTGTGCTCGGTTCTCCTGATTCGTCTTTGACTGCAATCGTCGATGCGGTTGATTCTCTGACCCGTCTCCTGGTTGCCAGTCTGGCGGAAGACCAGTATGGCAAGGTTCAAGCTGATGTTCCATCTGCTGTTCGTCTTCTCACAGATACAGTTGTCTCTCTAGAGACATTTGTTCATCAAGGTGGATTGGATGCCCACTGGACCGATATCAACTTCCCTCCTTCAAGTAATCCCGCCGCTCAGGCTGAGGCCCGTCGCGTCCCAGAGATCGAACTGATCTTGGATACGCTGAAGAGCGGCTTAACAGACCTGTTGTCTGCTTTCAAGCCATACCTGCGAGACATTGGGCTCTCAAGTAAGGACCTTCGGCTAGCCAGGGAGGCTGCTGGAATAGATGCGGAGGAATAGTCATGATCTACGATGGACTGCATTTGACCTTCAAAAGTTCGAATGCATTATGTGTATTAGAAGCGATCGTCAGCATAGACCGGTCGCTCACCTTATGTTTTGTTGTATCCTTATGGGAGTTGGTTCTCAGTGGACAAATGCATGGTCGGGCGTTTTCTTTTCCTTTCTTCCTATTTTCCTCCTGTTAATGAACCTCGATTTTTTTTGGCAATTCCTGAAGATGATACACCCTCGTACAAACTTGAAATACCAGTATTCAACAATATCAATCGTGATCGTTGGAACCCAATAAATCTCCATTTATACCAAGAGCTTCATTTTGGTCACATGACGGCATCGACAACTTGCAACTTCATGTTGACCGTACACCCAAGTTCAAACCCATGTTTTGTTCATATCCTCACATGCCACAACAGACACTCTGATTTGGATTTGAAACACCTCTTCAGCTGCCCAGGCCATGTCTTTAACGAACGTATATCACTTGCGCCGAGTCGCAGATACGTCCTCCAAATCATGTCTTATCTGCTACAAGCCATCAACAAGCGTGCTTATTACACCTGATAACAAAGTGAATACACCTTAAATATGCACTGGGCTGGCTACCAGCTACGTATATAGCTGCTTGTCGAATATGAGCTCTTAGCAAACACCAATACTAACTCGAAGTCCAGGACTTTTTCTACGTGTGCCCCGCCCATTTGCAAGACCGTCACTTTTGCACTCCCATAGTGGACAAAGAGGGCGAGGCAAAACGTCAAAAAGAAGAGGCTTTGGCGAAAGAAATTGAAAAAGTGAAGCAAGAGTATGAAGAAAAACAGCGACGAAAGAAAGAGAAGGCCAAGGACGAGAAAGACAAGGATAAGGACGATTCCAAAGACAAGGATAAGAGCACATCAGACTCCAAGACGAAGGACGAGAAAGAGAGAGATGAAAAGGTGAGCAGTTGGGAATATCAAACTGACTGTCACTCTTGCTAACAACTCCTTAGATTGAGTCAATTAAAAATGCCAGCTCGGACACAAAACCTGACAACTCACCACGAATCTTTGAGTTGCACAAGTATGTCCTTCAACTCTCTCCCAAGGCCTGATTGCTCATCAACTACAGAAATTTCTACCAAATGCGAATTGACCGACTTCGGGGCATTGAGATGGCCAAGAGAAACCAGGAGAGAATGAAGAATCCTTCTTTGTTTCCATCAGTTCCGACTCGTGAGCTTTAGCCTTGAAATGGATATCCAGATATAGGTTTCCTGTCTCTAAGGCCTGCTCATTGGGTTTTTCCGATATAGCCAAATGCTCGTGATGAATGCTTATTCGCCAAGAAGGCATCCCAAGTACACCAACTGGCTGGTTCAAAGACTGCATCCTTTCTACAACAAGGCATACCGTTGCACCACGAGGCATTTAAACCACGGGATCTGATCACAGATTAGAGCGGATACAGCCGCGGGAGCAACCCCTCACGGCAAGGCTTGCATTATACGCGAATCATAAATCTTATCCAGTCAGAACTTCATAATTATACGGATTCTCAAACATTGTCCCATCCGGGAAGATTCCCTCGTGAAGCTTAAGCAGGTTCCGTGATGCCAGGCCGCCCATAGAATATGGCGAATTAGACCACGCGGTCTGAAATACGCATATTAAAAACGTGCACAGTCCAAGTCCTTCATGGTTCCAAATCCTGCAGGATGACCTTCTTTCCTTCTCTGACGGTCCTGCCGAAAAGATTTACCAAACCCCTTTCCTATTCCAGTGGCGCTACATGTGTAACTTCCTGCAAGTATTTTCACTGCAAGGCCTCCCACAGCGCGGAAATCGGAATGCCTAACTAGCTTAGGCAAGATCGCACGACGCAGAACACCTTGAACTGTAAAAAGGACAATAAGGCTATCGGGGCTGCCCGGAGACTAAACACCGCGAACTCCGTTCTGCATGTGTTCAGGTGGGGTGAAGGGAAGAATAAGCACTAGGGAAATCCCTTTGGGGGTTGAAATCCAGGGAGCACCCCTCTTCTAGAATCCCGCCCCCATCAGCCCTAGTGGGCGGTCTACTCGTTATTGGCTTTCGCGACGTACCGTAGATCTACCGCGCCTTTGTCTTTTTGTGCAAGGGTGTCAGGTTTCAAGCCTGGTCATTTGCGCTTGAGGAGGTCAGAGCAGGACGCCTTGTTGGGCTGTCATGTCGGATATAACCGCTCTTCAAGCTCTATCTTGGGTTACGGTATCATGCACCTGGGCAACTGTGGCTTGCGTTCATGAAGCCTGAGGTAGACTTCAAGGTTACTTCTACTCGGGCTGATGGTTGGACTTTTAGTACGACTACGTGTAAAAGTGCTTACTAGTAGATCTGCCTTGAAGTCATGGTGCTCTAGTACAAGATCCTGATGTATATGATTGGTTGAAACGGAGATTTTATGCATTTAGATCCTTCAGGTTGTGGTTGGTATATGCCCAGGTGGGCTATTGAGTACAACGCATACTTCAGGTTTGCATATCATGTTGACTCAACCTTGGAATCTGGGATCAGCAGCCACTGGCACAGTGCACATCCGCCTAGACGCCCAAATATAGATCAGTTCTGTGTTCAACTTGAAGTTTAACATTTGAAGCACGCTAGTCTCGGATGAATTCTTCGATATTGGTAGCAATATAGTACCAGGGGCCATGTCTGCCTAGTACTAATGCCACTGGCGTGATCAGTGCTCAAAGAAAGCAACTCGGAAGTCCTGGTAGATGCCTAACAGCAATGACAGGGTTCGTACAAATTGAACCCACTCTTGGAACTACTAGAGCTACTAGTAATAACACTAGTATTAGTATATCATGATAAATCCTGATCTTTGGGGTCCAGCTTAACGGATGTTCACCGGCCCCAAAAATCAATCTGATACTACAGTACCGGTTGACTCCGAGGTCCGACTTGATATCTGACCCAATTCAACCTTGGAACCTTGGAACATGTGTACGTAGCACGACAACTGCCGAATCTGAATACTACGACTGATCCCAGCAAATTCTAGATTTTAACCGAGTACTCCGTAGACACGTAATGGTCACATCTTGGCGGCATATACTTCAGATGAATCAAGCTATTTAAAGCGAATAAACTATGATTGAAGCAAACCCGTAAGCCTCCCCTGACCCAAATGAATGACATGCATGGTACTGGTCCTATGATCTCCAGTTCAATATTGTGGCACAGGGTCAGCCTAACATGATGGTCGAGTGACGCAGCCATTTCTTAAATCATCAGATGCAGGACCCCCAAACATGCCACTGCCACTGGAAATCCACAAGGCTGCGGGACCAGATGCGCCTAAGCTTGAAATTGTCAGATATTGGAACATGCAAGGCGATCAACGATACCTTAGTGGGAAAAAGGGGTCCATAAGTGCGGAACTTTATCCAATGTTTTTTTAGTAAGGGGAGTCAACTATGATATCAGCGCTTTTGATGCCGTTTTTTTATTTCTTTTCTTTCAGAATGCGACTCCACTCCTCCGTTCTCCGTAGAAGCTGAGAGCTCCCCTGCAAGGCGAATGTGCACAGCCCCACCCCCACTGGGCTAAATGAGCCCTGCCAATAAGATAATCCTGGTAAGCGGGTATGCTGTAGCTTGTTGGCCCCAGGCAACATTCCAAGGCAACTAGGGAATTTTGAAGAAGTGGTTTTGAGGAGATTGATTGAGGGAATTGAGTACATTATTCAAGTATTGAAGCTGATCAGTTTGTGCATATTTCAAAGTAGTAATGCAACCCTTTTTGATCTCTCTCTTTCTCTTCCATATTGCTCGGAATACTTGCATTGTAGCGTAAAAAACCATCCAAGGGCGAGAATTGTACCTGCTGTATGTAATAACCGTCACAAACGGGTAATACCAATACAGACGTCGCAGATGGTGGATCCAATCGGGAGACCCAGGAAGGAGACCCGCTTTGCACAGCCTCCTTTTGCTTCACCAACCTTGGAAGGCCCTCCACCCTGAAGGGGGAATTAATCACCATCCCTGCTCAAGCCCAGCGTCATTGGCGTCTGGAGATGCTGATCCCTTTAAGAGTGAAACGGGCAGGTAGGATTGGCATCGCGCGCGTCTCTTAATGATGTGGGGCGGTAGATTTACCCTGGAGAAAAGGAAGAAACCACCTGGGGAAGGAGATGGGAAAAAGCAGGGGGCACACCGTAAGAAGAAAGTGGAGCTACCGGCTGACGAACAAGCGTCACGCCCCGATATTATTCAGGTCTTCCAAGGTTGCTCTTGTGTGCTCTAGGTAAAGCCCGAGTCATGTTGGTGGGTAACTATGGGTATTGCGCGTTGACCTTGGTGGTAGTGCCCGAGCATGTCAATAGCCCCAATCTATTCTTCTATAGGGCATGGTCAGTATGTACTGTAGTATCAAGAGGGCTGAGAGAACCTTGGAAGGCGTCAACCACGAGCTTTTTGGGTACATATTATGCATAATGCAGCCCTAAGCTCGCTTGGCCAGGCCCTTAATGGGTGTCTGGAATGAGGCGTTATTGGTTAGTGCTCAGGCTCAGTCGTCACACATCGCCGAATCTGTATCACCTTGCCACGGCAAACCTGTACAAGGCGATAGGCTGTACGGCGTGAGTGGTGGCTATACGGAGTTTATTTGCTTCTCGCAGTTGATCTTCGTATATCAACAGATCTGTCGAGTGTGCGGTGTGACGAGTGCTAAATGGATCGCCGAGGGAGTCCAGCCAGCCCTTCCAAGATCGATGTGGTTCCGTTTGGATCATTTGGTTGAAAATCAAGATCGTGGACTTTGGTTCGCTGTTGGAGAGAAGGCAGAGCCGCTAGTGTGTTGCCTAGCGTGAGATGGGTTCATTTCGGTTGCCAATGAGACAACGATTCGTACTCCGAACGGGAGGCTCGCCGGAAGATTTAACTCTTGAGCCGCGAACAGGGCTGAATTAGGAATCTTGTCCTTAACCCTGAGATCACACATGTGCAGGCGGAGATGTGACGGAGATGCTAGTTCTCGGAGATCCTGAGTGGTCGCCTCCAAGTGCTGGGCTAGACCCCTATGGCTGGCTGAATGTGGGTGAGAAAATGAATACATGAAACATTGCCTTAATATGACGCAAGTGGCCATCTCCGAGGGTAGTTAAATCGGTTCTGAATTCTCCGTATAGAAGTGATTGCTTCAGGTGGCTTGAAACAGAGATCAATAGAATCGAAACGATTTACTTGTGGGGTATGCTGATCGGCGCTTATGCAGACCCCAGGAAAAATAGCATCCCGAGAAATACAAACTACAATATAGCGAGACAAGGAAAATTGACTAGTTCAGAATTTCATGATTCGTTATTTTACATCGTTAACACGTCACTTCAAGTGCTTCCTCATTTCCTCGTTTAGCACATCACTTCAGAGGTTTCCACGATCCGGGCCCGGCTTAACGGATTCAGCGGGTCCAGCAGGTCCGACAGGCTGAGCAGGCTGAGCAGGCTGCATTCCTGGTGGGAGTCGAATGCCTAACGCGGCTGGGGTAGAGTTGCGCGGGACCAGTTCCTTGATATCAACACGAGCTTTCGCCAAGCCAATCGCAGGCACCACCCAGCTCTTACAGCTGCACTGCATGCCTTGCCATGCGAATTTGCCGATGTTGGCCCCACAAGTAGGATTGGGGCAGGCCAGGCGTCCAGACAAGGGTGCGTCTCCAGTAAATTGAGCGTTCGGGTTAGCATCAGATGCGGATGGGTACAGGCTTGAGCGCATCCACTTCATGGGGTGCAGGAAGATATGCGCGCACTCTACGTTGGAATTAGCCTTGGCATTCTCGCGCTTTTCCTTCTCGTGAGAAATGATGTATTTGCTGGATGCGATTCCTCGTCTGTGTGATATCATAGCACATTAGCTTTTGACTCGGTGTTATGAGGGGCCAATCAGCCCGTAATTGGGGGAAGGATTAAATACCGGCATTTGCGGCACTTGATCTCCACCTCGCGCTCAGTAGTTTTCACGGCCTGCTGCTCGGACTGGGGCAGCTCGTCTTCGAAGCGCACCGACCGCATTTCTGGGGCACGACCACAAGCCACACTTTCCTCGACCTCGCGACGGTACACCCATCGTTGGTAAATCGGCTGGCTTTCCAGGTCATCAGGGCATGCCATGTCGTAATACAAATCCAACTGCTCCATGAAACCCTCGTTGGGCTCGCAGAAGGGTCGGCCTTCACGGATAGTGCCCAATGCTACGTTAGGCGTAATTGAACGGCGTTTGTCATTGCGTTGCTGGTGCATCAGATAAGCAATGCAGATAGTTGCGGACCGGGATTTTCCCATGGCACTGGGTTCTCAAGTTAGTCATTTGATTCTCAAATACGAGGTCGACACGGCCAGTTTCAGTGTTTCGCAGAAGAACGGAGACATGGTCTTGCAAAAGCAAAAAGGATACACGCATCCAATAGTCTTGAAAGGAGACAAAAGACAAGTTACTAACCAATGAACAAGAACGCTTCCACCACCGTCCAAGCCAGATTGAATGAACTTCACTGCATCGGGGAAATGACACAGTATGTTTTCATCATCGATATCATCAACGTTGATCTTGTGGTGCTGATAACCAGATAGAAACTCATCTGAGCGGAGACGGATCACAGAAACAATATGAGTGATCTTTGCTCTTTCAAGGGCCGCTTTGTTCTTCAGAGCCAATACACTATAGCCAGTAAGTTTGTTAGCAGGTTGTTACTAGATTGAGGCGCGCCGCGGTCGCGGAGGCCCACCCATGGCAGCAATCTAGTTAAATCATCACCAAGGCAAGGATAGACTGACCCTCCGATGTAAATGTTATGGCCTGGGATCCGATTCATCGCCATGGCTATCGATGTGCAGTGGGATACACTGCGCGTCAAGAGGGATGTAGATGATATGTTTTGGCAATCCAGAAGACTCTGTCTTCACTTCACGGCCATATCAAAAGACGGCTGTCTCCCTCACTGGTTTGCCCAAAATGGCAGCTAGGGTAAGGGCATACCCGCGACCCGTGATATCCATGGCAAACTTCGTCTGTTAGCGGTAGGCGGTCTGGGATGGTAGTATCCAAGAAGTCGATATACATTCTGCCAAGTCACGTGGCAATGAGGCTAGTCCCAATTAGTAATGTAATTCATGCTGATATAATAATCTTGCCTCAGGCCATCAGATACGCACTCCGGCATCCAAGGTGTCAAGGCCACTCTGTACTCCGTACGCACCCACTTGCTCACCCACTTCCTCGGTACTCTTCCTGCTTCCTCATTACCACTAAAGCGGGGCCATTCTAATATGAGACTTGCACGACCCCTACAAATCAACCAATCCCAGCTGATGGTTTTATGATCCTCCAATACGAACAAGATTGGAGTTGACCCAAGGCACTGGTTTATCCACCCATAACTCACTCCGCATTCCAGATATCATAGGACCTGCCGAACCCAGATAATCTCGCGAGCACATATTGATGGGGGAAAACCGACTCTCGGCCAAGGGGATACTATTGGGCCCCATCAATACTAGATAGCGCACCAATAGCAAGTCCCATTCAACCAGGAACACCCAGCTTGACTTTTAGCCCCAGCCAGCCTTGGATAACTCGCCGCCACCGAGTCTATACCAGCGTCGTAATTCAGCCCCCTTTCAATGGATTCAAAGGTTATCAAGAAAAGGGGGCAAAAAAGAAAATCTCCGTCTGCGAATAATACATGGCAGAGGGCAAGGACCAGCCGAGTGGTTCCCACCGCGTGGGTGGGTCGTGGGTTATCCCTGACAACCCTCAAACTTGCACACCGATATTCGAAGAGCCCGATTCGTTCTGCGCGCTGCAAGGGGTGGGTTCATTGGTTGAAAATACGACTTGCCGCGGGTAACTACGGGCGCAGGAACAACAATGCCCTATCTACAATAGCACTTGTATGGAGTACACTATTTTCTTACTATAGAACAAGGCTGACGCGGATGTCGCATCCCTTTACCTCAAGGAGAAAAAGAGGCGCCCTGGCGGCACACACGCGCATTTGCCACTTAGCTGCAGCCCTCTAGGGCTTAGGCTGACGCCCTACAGAAAGCGCAGACCTAGGAACCTGACCAACAAGAACATGGTTATTTTCCCGTTTGACGTGTGCTGAAAGACCGATTATCACTGCCTAAATCGAAGTGCAGAACCACACATGGCAGAGTAGCTTGGCTTTCTCGTAAACCCAACTAGGTCCTGACTGCGACGATCGAGCATCATTGTGGAAACTCTCCAGACTAGTGTTAACTGGAGATGGAACGGCCCCGGCAGCCGCAGCCACACCTCTAAGCCGTAGTACATAGAGCACTAGTCAGCCAAGATTTGGTTCTTATGTCGCTACCATTGACCAGATCAACTCTGTGGAGTAGGAGGTACGTAGTATGGATAGTATGGAGTAACATTGAATGAGGCGAATAATCACTGGCAAGTAGAGAAGCCCGATGTGCATGCGAGTTGAAGCCAAGGTCGCCTGATTCAATGTCTTGAGACTAGGTCAGACGACCTGATATTGCAGTCTATTTACTGCACTATTTGCCGGTGGTTACCTTCAACCGCATCTGAAAGCTTACTGTCTCATTGACCGAGGTAAGCAGAGTCTCGAATTCGGTAACTACTCAGGGGTATTTTATTTTGGATTCAAGTATATTGAAGCTAGGAATTGATTCCAAGAATGGTAGACTAGACCCGAGGCTATTTGTCCTGTCATTCGCACCTCTTGACCATTTCTGGCGTAGAACCTTGGAACTCTGAAGAACCTTGGAAAGAGGAAACGGAAAAAAGAAAAATAATACAAATACAAATACAAATACAAATTCTAATATGTAAAAGGTAAAATAAATCAAATAAAAAAGAACATTTTCAATCCGACATTTTCAAGTTGAAGAGAGTACCAAATCTTGAAGCTGGTGTGGAGCACAAAATGATGAATCAGCACTACTTGTCAACGTCAACGATCTCAAGCAGTGGTGATGTTGCCGTCACTCATGCTCCGCTTCGTTCTTCCTTGTCCAACCCAGTGGACATGTCTTACTTTTAGTCCAGGATAATCACATAATATGACATTGTGTGTGCTCAGATGCGAGAAAAATCCCACCCTTGCTCTCGATCCCAAATGACAGCGGACCGCCAGTGTGGCAGTGCATGCATGACTGGAGCCCAAGTGGGTCACGCTAGGAAATCAGTGGATCTACAACAACGACTCACAGTTGTCCCTTTTCATGTGGAGGCCAAAAAAGAATGTTCTCTCTGCCCTGAAGACTGTTAGCCAGTCATCCAGGAGAATAGGAACATTATTGCCGCGGAATCCGAATCCTCCGAAGCACCGTGCTGTGGATTTTGGACCAGGGAATAAGTGTTCTGTGTCTTGACCCTGTTTTACATAGAAGTCCCCCTGCACACCCTTTTTTTTAATCTTGTTTTTTTCTTTTCTTTAACTCGATTTAGGACATCGGTACGACGATATTCGCCAAATGGAATTCAATTTTTTCCAATGACCATCCCGGCAGATATAAGCCTACTTGCCAAGACAGCTCCAAGACTCGGTGCATATTGTCACCGCCGGTCAACATCTGTTCAATGATTCTACCAATCATTTCTTCGGTCATGGAGCAGTCTCCATTGTATTGGCCTGTGCCTTTCCGCTTCGTCTTGACCATGTCTAAGCCAAACGTCAGCATGGGTTGTCACACTGAACCATGGTTGAAGCAGGAACGTGCATTTTTCTTCATGGCCTTGGAGTATAGTTTAACGGCTCTTATTATTTACGGGAAATATCCACACTGCACATTGAAACCCACTTGGAGATGTAGATGTCTCAAATGTATCGAACACTGCCCAGGTGATCTCTGGTATCAGATCATCGCGAGGCGTCCAGTGTATACGAGAGATTCCAAGGCATCCTCTCCATATTCTCCCCACCCTGGCGTCAACATGACCGTAAATGGATGGAACCCATCCACATGGGATTCCTTTATTTTATTCTATTTAATTTTTTCATTAATTTTGATTTTAGAATTTTCCACATTGACGGGATTAAGTCTGTGTACCTATTCTACACCCCCTTTAATCCCGAGTCCCTGTAAAAAGTAGAAAGGGAGGAATGCTTCAACATTTGAATGTCCAACCAGAATATGATTTCCACAAGAATGACTTCAGTGTCTAGAACAGTATCCCCTGTCGCTACCTATGGTTGACATGATTCTGGAAGGTGTTAGTTCCCAGGGATTGATAAGATCATGAACCACGGATCTCATTTAAAGTCATTGGCCCTGATTCCAGAAGCCTCACGATGAAATTCCATTAAGGCTCCCGTTCAGGCTTCCAGGGCTAGATTAGGGCGTTTTTAGGGCTTAGATGGTATGTATTAGTATTCAACGTGGCCATCACACCCTGTAACCCGCGTGGTTACAGTAATCGAGATCTGATGATCCCCCCACTCGTGTATCCTGTAAGCCACTTACCGTGTAAGTACATATACCAGTACCAGACTCATTCTCTTTAAACCACGTCAGAATCCCCGAACTTGCAGGTTAAAATTCAACCTTTTTGGGACGAAAAAGGACGTATGATTCCTCTTTTTTTTTGCCTCTTTGCGGCGGTTTTTATTTTATTTTTATTAATTCCCATTTCCATTTCCCCCTCTTCCTTTACTTTCTAGGAATGAGATCACCATTGCCTCTCATTTGATCTTAACTTCTTCTTCCCCCCTCTCATCGTGTGGGATCCAATCATCTACTTCTTTGCACCGCCATCGCCCCGACTTTTTTCTTCTAACTGCCCGACCTTCCCACCTTGGCTACACTTTTTAGTCTATGGGGATTTTTTTTTTCTTTTTTCTTTTTAATTCTTTTCTCAGCCTTTACCAAATTTCGATCCATTTTACGGTTCCAATTGTTCAGCTAGTGGCGGGGTTTGCCCAGAAATTAAGCAGCCAAAGGCCCTACTATACTCGCCACAGTCTTTTCCTTTTTGGCATCTAATCGCATGAACTTTGGTCTTGCTTTTTCTCCACCCTTTCCCTTCCTTTTTTGCTTTTCTATTCTACCCTCGTCTTAAAATCATTAGCCAAAGAAACTGAGCAAAGTATGTGTGGTACCAGTCCCGCAACTTGCCATTGATTGGTTTCTATGGGAAATAGACGGCTTTTTCCACAGGGCTGTGCGTGTCACTACTGCGGCAAACGTTTCATATATTCCCATGAGGCGAATCGCGCTGAAGGGTCTCGAAGGTAACTCTCTTTTTTTATTTCTTTTTTTTTATTAATCTTATTACATGATTATTTATCTCCCCTTTCAGCCCTATTCCTTGCGCAATAATCCAGCTGCGCGCGCTTTCCCGGTTCCACTAGTCTGACCTTCAACTAGTATCACAGCCAGCCGCATGCCATTCTTCACTGCTAACATCCCCGTCGCCACCTTCGAATATTCGCCTTGCGCTTGCTGACCCCCAATTTTGGAAGCTGGACTTTCTCGTGGTGGGGTGAGGCTGGTTCAACGGTCCACTTAGGAATCCGAGCTGGTTTCACGACCGACGGTTTGCGCTCAACTGGATTGGGCTATCGCTGCGACACCGGATCTTCATTTCGACCTTGATTCTCCCGACCTGTGAGCTATTATTATTTTCTTTGCGTATTGCAAGGGAAGTGAGAAAGGTTTCGTGTGGATATTCCATTTTTCTGGGGTCGTTTTTCCTTTACTCAGTCTCCGATACCGAAAGCCTTACGAGATCTATATGCAACTGCGCCGAATTCTATCGCATACGTTACAACATGGACCCGAGACATACTGCGCCGGATTTTTATGATTATAGAGAGCGCGATTATTCTTATCCATCTGAACGATTCGCACACACAATGCCCGACTTACCATTTTCATCACACGGCCCGCTACCTATACTATCTCGGCCTGCCATGCATACTGTGCCCCCTCCACTACCTCCGCCACCGAGGATCCGGGATTTGGAAAATGGTTATGATGCAGGCTGGCTTCATGGAAATGCCGGAAGATCAGCCAGTCCTCTTCCGCCGATAAATCCGAATTCAAGCTTGTTTGGAGGACACCGACGACCCGATGCCGCCCCGCGAAGTGATCCCATGGTGGTGGATGAATTAGAGGGAAGACAAAGTGGTTTCCCATTATCCCGTAGTCCGGAAGCACAGATCAAAATTGAACCACCGCCTCCAGCAGATGATGGATTTCCCAATTCCATGTCTGTGACTTCTCCATCCGGCCCAATGTGAGTAAATTTGCGCAGGAAATTTTATCATTCATTTGATCGCGATTCTTTTCAGACAAAATTCAATATACTGACGACTATAAACAGTCTGAAAGGAGAACGGGATTTTTCTCTAAGAAGTGTGAAGGATTCGTCAAATGCATATGATCAACATTTACTCTCCAAGATTGGAAACTCATTATCACCTCGAGGCTCTATCAGTCATGGATCCGAACACCGTGGTTCGCTTTCAGCACTTACAGTTCCATCTCGATCACCTAGCAATTTACCCTCGCCAGGGCCTTCAGAAGGTTCTACGCTTGATGTGAAATGGAGCTACAGCCCCCAATCAGGAGGAGTATCGCCAAGGTCTAATGTTGGCTGGAGAGAATATATTGAAGGGCGCAGTCCAGGCCGTAGCCCGAGCGTGGAAAGCAATACATTGGATTTTGACTATATGCGAGATATGGGAAGAAGACGGCATCACGGGAAAACTCAGTCTCGCGAAGATAGCATCAGTCTACCAAGTCGATCGAACCGCGGAAGTTACGACCAAGGTGTCTTTTCAGATCTCGAGGGGGATTTTGGATCGGATGAACCGATGCTTCCTCGACCATATTTGGATGAACCCATACCTCCTCGACAATTCATTCTCCGTGAACCAACTCCGCCTTATCCTGAGCACTCAAGACAGGGAATGAAGCGGAGAGCTTCTTCGCCTCCACGAGAGCCGATTAGCGATGATCGTCATACTTTGCATGTGGCTACAAGTAACGGTGATTTGTCACAGCGCAGAACTAGTGGACAGCCGTTTACAAATAACTTGACGGTGAATAGCAATTACGCTCCGAGTCAGCGAACTTTATCTGCGGCATCATCTTTGAGCATCAGAACTTCGGGCTCTTATTCGTCTGCACTGTCCATCGGAGGTAGCAGCATGACCAGTCTCTCGCCATACGATCGCCCGTCACCTGGAGGACTTTCGCCTAGTTCAGATCTCGATACGTTCCATGAAAAATCGATATTGAACCCTAGCTCCCCAGTTTCGCTGGTTCAGCCTATTCCGAGGGTTATAACGGGCTCGAATTCGCTTGAGCCACCTGCTACAGATGCTACAGGCAAAGTCCCGGTTCCGAGTGTGCTAAGTGTTCCCAAATCTGCAAGCTCTAAGATTGGAGGGTTGTTCATTTGCGATTGTTGTCCTAAGAAACCCAAGAAATTCGATAATCCGGACGATTTACGGTAAGCACGATATCAACGCAGTATGAAATGAATCAATTCATGCTAACTTAACTCCCAGGTCACATGAGATGGAGAAACAGTATTCTTGCCAATACTGCAACAATCGCTTCAAGAACAAGAACGAAGCGGAACGCCATCAAAATTCGCTCCACCTTCGACGTCATTCCTGGTCTTGTGCCGCTCTTCAAGGATTCCAAGCAGCATTCCACGGCTCGGTATCCCCATCATATCAAACAAATGCCGGCCCCTCACACGACACATGCGGTTACTGTGGGGAGGAATTCCCGAATTTCCCTCGAGCAGACTGGGATGCCAGATTCGAGCATTTGACCACAGTGCACAAATTCGGCGAATGCAACAATGCGAAGAAATTCTTCCGCGCCGATCATTTCCGCCAACACTTGAAGCATAGTCATGCTGGAAGCAGTGGCAAATGGACCAATATCCTGGAGAATGCTTGTATGAAGGAAGAACAGCCCCCGGAGCCTCGAGATAAAATTCAATCTATGTCGAATGCCGGGAATCCAGGATCCTTGACATCAAACACGATTGATGAAGTCCTTACGGAACAATGACAATTAGTGCAAAATGCTATCTTGTCTCGCATATTCCTAACCACGTTTTCGATACGTGCGGTTCTCCCTCACCAAATCGTCAACCTCTTTTCATTGAGTTCGATTCTTCTCTTCCCATAGAGTCTCACAACATTGCTCGAAACCGAGCATTTACGATACACATCAACTCCTCCACCTCTCTTTCAATCCAGACTTACCTCAGCTCCGAAAAACGCATTCCATGCAAATATAAAAGTGATGTTCTTCAAAAGTTCATGAAGGCGCTGGATATTACGACGTGACACGATCTTTGTTTTTTGGGCGACTGTTCTACGAAGGATGGGGGGAGTTTCCTTGGTTTTAAGGTACTGCCATTATGTCTATACTGGTGCATTACCTGGGTGGTTTCATCATTCTCCATGAGTCGGAGTCTCGTTTTTTTTTCATGTTCATTCATCGGTGGAGTTGGTTTTTTGTTTGGACGGGGCTTGTCTAGGGTCCTTTTTGCATATATTCCCCTTGTATATACGCTCGGAATTTAGACCGCGTCTGGCTTTCATTTCTGGTGATCTTGACCTTGATAAGAGTGCTTGGACTTGTGAGTAGTTTGTAGTTTGGTGGTCTTAACCCGTTTGAAGTTTGAAGCTCTCCAGCCCTGGGCAGGGCTGTAAAAAAGCGATTACATAATTTCTCTTGGTATGCCCACCTCCACCATGAGCAGGGCTGGGCAATCTGGTAGCCTGGAGGGGCTCGCAGATGATAACTTCTTGGGGTGACCAACCCCTGTGACGCCCACTGTTAATGAAGGCAGCTCCTGTCCTATCAACAGGATGCAGTTCGGTAAATCAGTCGGAACTGCATGCAGCTCATTCGCCATCACCAATATCGATGATATCTTCGTTTTGGCTACCTTCTTCGCAGAGGCATCCACTAGCACGACTCTCACTCCCATCAAGATTACTATCGGCCAATATGTCGGATTCACCATAATCGTCGCCGTTAGCATGATTGGATTCGCTGTTTCTATGGTTCTCCCCTCTGAGCCGGTCGGATTTCTCGGTCTACTGCCAATGTTACTGGGAGTCTGGAAATTGATTGAGCTTGTTCTTCCAGTCGAGGAAGACGAGGAGGAAGAACCAGACCAATCGAATGTATCAGGTGCGAAGAGCATATTGAAAGTCTCACTTATCACCATCATGAACGGTGGTGATAATATCGGAACTTATATTCCTCTGTTCTCGCAAGCGAAAGGTGCAGAAATAGCGGTTTATGTCGTCGTTTACTATATCTTACTCGGCCTGTGGTGCTTAGTTGCATACTTGATTATGAAACAGAAGCATGTTGTGCATTTGGCTCAGAAATATGCGGATCTGGTGGTCCCTTTTCTTTTCATCGGTCTCGGCATATACATCACTGTCAAGTCGTCATGTTACCCGTGGTCTATTGAGCACATTGATGCTGCGCACACTACACCTTCTGGTAAGACCATCATGGCCATTGTGACAACACTGGTTCTTTTGGTTATTATTGGGGCTATGTTGGCAATCAGATTGCGAAAGAGAGCAGCTTGTTCCACGTCTAATGTCGGGGATTCGAATTCAAGCCCGGCAGAAGCTGGTTCCACTACCTCCCCAAATCTTGCAGAGGAAGGAAAAGCTTTGGCAAACAGCCATCCTGCCGAAGAACTTGGACGTGATCAGAAGGGGTACGGGACCATGGGGGCATAAAACAGACTCGGAGGCTTATTTCAAGTTGTTGTCATATTATATACAACCTAATGTGAACTAGGAATCAGACTATTCAATTTATGCGGACTGTTCAAACTTGAAACATTTGATCTGTGACCTTTATCAGCACTTGAGATCAACGAGACAATGACGGTACAGTATTTCTACGGAACAGAGTACTACTAGTCCTCCAGGGCTCTACAGTAATTTTGGAGTCATTGATGCCACTGCAGCACTTGAGTGCGTCCACTTGTCCAATTCAATGTTTAGTGTCGAGGCCATATGGCGGCTTACATCGGCTCCGAGTCCTCATTGAAATATATGTCATTGAATTATGCGGTACTACTAAATCCATCTTGTTAACTGAGGAAAACAACCTTGGAATGGTCTATCTGATAGAATCGATTGATGATAGCCCAAACCGTACTTGGTGTTCTATAAAATCCAATGAACCCAGCAAACGGTGGACTCGAAGTCACAACTTGAATATATCACCGCATGGATCATCATCATTAATATCCGCCAATTGTATCATTTTATCGATCAAAAAAAAAATTTGAAGTTCTGGAATGTCAAAAAAATGAAAAAAGCAAAAAAGAATTCTCAGGTTGTTTTTAGGAATAGCCGAACGGGGGGGTCGAACCCCCAACCTTGAGATTAAGAGTCTCACGCTCTACCGATTGAGCTAGCCCGGCAGGGCTGGTTGGAGGGTGAGCAATTTATGGCTACATAAACCAAAATTATTCAACGCTGGGAAAGGAACTTCCATAGGGTCAGATGTGTGATATGCCCTATTCAACTAGTATGGGGGTCTCCCAACTTTGAATTTCTGATCAACTCGAAATTTGTTTACATGGTTGCAGGCAGATCAGGGACCAGGATCAGCTAGGAAAATCACTCGTACCCTATTGGCTCGCTTAAAATATGCGGGTGATCTGAAGTACACGATTCTATAGAGGTGATCTTGCATCGCGTGGCAGCCATTTCGATCGAAGGAGTGATCCTGAAGAAGATCACTCAGATCCAGATATTCTCATTGGTTGATCCTAATTGATCCAGATCCACACGTGTGATCTTGACGCGCTCCCCAGTCCCACCCTCGAGGTATAAATCCCCGGATTTTTTCTTCCTTCAGGACTTCTTCCTCTTTCCTCTCCAAACTTGTTTACTTCTTCTCCTGCTCACACTACTATTTCATGACACTACAATCTCGTGAACTCATCGGCATGTTGCTTGATCACCAACATGTCCGATGAACATCATGTTCTTCTATTCATTCATACATCCATACACTCGTCCACTTGGGTTGATTGTCATTACTTCTTGTTGACACAAACATGCCTTGACACGCTTTTCTATATTGGATTTGTTGACGCGTCTTACGCAACAACATTGTCAACATTGCCTTCCACCATGTCATTGTTGACATACTTCTCTGTCTGTCACAACCTTACCTCAAGTTTGTTTACATGAACTTCCAAGGTTGTTGACAACCCTCCACCACACCTTCGCGTGTCACAACCCTCACTTGTTGACAAAATATTCCACCAAGTTGTCACAGCTTTAGTCTGTTCATACAACTTCCTTCCACCATCGGTCTGATCAATATATGTCACAACTTGAACTTCTTCAATGTCTTCTTCAATATCTTCTTGACTTCATCAACAAATCCCTGTGACATCATACTATGTCTGTGTGCACCACCAACAAAAGACCCGATGGACTTCATCTTTTCTTCTCTTACATTTGTTTGGGATATTCGATCTGGACAGGTCAAGTCACCAGCCCTCCCATCAAACTTCAATCTACTAACTTCTACACAGTCACTTTGACTAAATCAATCCACATGATCCAAATATCCCCTGGCTGCTTGATCAACAGCCCGACGCCCCCCTCCCTCCGACGCCCTCCCCCCTTCGATTCGACATGCAGGTGGTGGCACAATCTGCAGGGACGACGACGCACAGGGGAGAAGAAGCTCCAAGTGCATTACTACAATCCATATACATGCGACATGCAGGGGGTGGCACAATCTGCAGGGTGATGGAGCACAGCGGAGAGGAAGCTCCGAGTGCACGGGTCTTGAAGCCTATAGGGCTTCGAGGATGTTTATATTCTTACATGGTCTCTTGATCTTTTTGTTCCTACAAATGATTTCTTCATTTTTTTCAAACCCTTGCATGGCCTGTTTATGTTTATGAACAATCACTACATACATCATCCTACAAGATGTATCAGCCCTCCAAGGTTGTCATCCTTCAAACTTCACAACACTCCTACAAGTTTTTCTATCTACAGAGTACTACAAGCTCTACCACTGAAGTTCAATGAAGCCTTTGACATTTCTACTTATTTTCTACTCGCACCGATATTTCTTCCTTTAGCCGTAGTACTCGTATATGTTTTATATTATACCTGATGATGTATTAGTAGACGTCGTAAATTGTTTCAACCTTTGACACGTGTCTTCTTCTATCTTCCTTTAGACATCAGCCGGTTGCCCATGTACGTCCACGGGTCCAATAATGTTCTCTTTCGCGAGTCCCAATTTCTGCAAGTTAAACTTAGGATAATTCAACGCTGATTTTTATAGACGAATATATGTACATTAGATCAGACACTCAAATATTCCACACCACCCGCATTGCTCCATCAACAAAAAGAATCTACTCAGTCACACTATCCTTGATAGTCCGCAGAGCACTCGTCTTGTGTCCGGGATCAATAGCCGCAGCATTCAGCGCCCGGCGTCTCGCATCAGTCCAAAGCATGAACTCTCCATAACTCTTCGGCATAACATTAATATCCTTCTCCACCAAAAAGGTGTAGTTGAACATTCCAGTCGACTTCTTCGTACCGTGCTCCACATCTCGGACTTTCGTGTCAACACGCACCTGGACTCGGGTGTACTTGCTGCTATCACCTTCACGTTCTTCAGGCTCGGTGTAGGCCACTGTAGCACGGAGGTATAGCACGCTTCCTACAGGAACGGGGTTCTCAAAGGTACTAGGATCCAAGGCCAAGAAGTTGGGTCGTGCATGAGAGAAAGATGCTGCGCAGCAGAAAGCAAGTTCAAAGGATTGTTTCAGGAGGAAACCACCGAAGATCATGAAGTTGTGGCGGTTTCGATCTTGGGGTTGCATGATCATGGCGGACTTGAGGACTGTTTCGCTCATGAAGACTTGGTTTTCAGGGCGGATTACTGGGTTCTCGGGGTCTGGAGGAGATGTTAGTTGCTGAGTTGGTTCTTTTTCAGGGGTTGAATTCTTACTCAGGTAGGACATCTCCTTGGTCCACATGGAGTGGATCAGGTTACTCTCCTCATCATCGGGGGCCTTCTCGAGTAGACTGCGAGTTCTGAGGGCCTTCTTGGCTTTTGAGTTTTCTTCACCCTTCTTGTAAAGAAGTCTCTCTTCTTCGGTTTCAATTAGTAGGGGAGCAACACGGGCAGGCCTGTATAGAGGTTAGAATTCAACATGATTCAAGAATAGCGTAAGCGTGCTTACTTCTTAGTTGCAGGGTCTAATGAGACCATGGTGAAAGCACAGGTAATCAGAACATCCTCTGGTTGAGGCGCCTGACCCTCTGGTCGGGCCTTGGCTACCTGGCATGAAATCTCCATACTTGATCGGCCTGTAGCGTATGTGACCTGGCCACTAAGTTCAAGATCACAGATCTCCATCAGTGGATTCTCAATGGTAATTCGATCCACGGCGGCAGTAACGGTGGTGACACCATCGCCTGTGTGACGGTGTGCAATGACACCAGCCAAGGCATCAAGGTCCATCAACAACGAACCAAGTCTAGATAGCTATTAGCGTTGGAATTCATCATTGTGGATTGGAAATAGACAAACCGGATATGGCCGGAGGCATTGAGATATGTATCAAGAAGCCATTTGTCCTGTGCTAATGGAAGAATCTATATGGCGACCTGTGAGTCAAAGAACATTCAACATGAGGAATAAGTAAATCATACAGCACTGTACCGACTATCCGACATCCTCTTCGGCGTCACATCCGGCTTCGGGAGGGGTGGTGCCTCAACACCAGCCTTGGAATTTCGAGCAGTCTCCCGGCTTTGCGTTAAAGCATCAATCCAAGGAGTCTTAACCCGCATCGGCATCCATGTCGGTCGGGATGCGGCGTTTGTCGGTGTTGAATGGAACTCCCTAGCATCCAGTACAGCCGGAGCAGCCCGAGCTGGAATTGCAGTTGGGGTTAAGCATTTTGAGCGCACAATGGCGCTTCTTCTTCCTGCAAGACCGAGCATGGTGTATATGCTTTCAATAGGAATGTGTGAAGGTGAAAGAAGAGAGATTAGTATCAGCGATGACGCTGTTGGTTCCCCGATACGGCCCGATCGGGTATAGCGCCCGCCAGGCGGCTAAGAAACCGGGGAATCTCGGGATTCATGACTAACCAAGTGCCGACTCGGCGAGAGACGCCGAGTGCATGGCAGATCGTTCGGAGTAGATCTGGGGGAATCGGTGTTACTAGTCGGTTTCAAGAGGCTTACCTGGTATCGTATGTTGATACCAGGTTGGTAATTGTGTCTCGGTATCCATGCATTTCGGTCAAATGTACTTGTTCCCGAGAGATTTCAGTAGGCCCTACATATACACAAGTGCATCTACTTTGTCTCTAGTATCGGCCGAGTTCAATTTTGTACTTTTAGTAGAGCCCAAGGTTGAGTGGGCGATAATTTCAGCTATTCCTGTTCATTTCACCCAATATTTAGCATCTATATGCCCGTATGACGTCATGGGAATTGGAGATGCATAGTACAAGCTGATTCTGAAGGAAGAACCAGTTGGCAGTAACCAGTTCAATTTGGGGATTGGAGGTTGAAATATACTAGTATACAAAAATGCAGATAATTCAAAATTTGATATCAACTGATGTCATGAATTAACCTGTTCACCGGTTCTCTAGACGTACCAGCACATAGATGAGTTGGAGCCATGGGCCATTTATCGAAATCCAGTCTTAGCGGGGTAGGGCAGACTCAGAGGGGAAGATTATTCGACGAATTCCCCTGGAGAGCCTGTTTTCATCGAAATTTGGTGTCTATTGTTCCATAGTATTCAAGTAAGCTTAAATAAGGTAAACTTTATTGGAGTTGGAAATGCGTCAAGATGAAGTCACTGATAAGATTAGACAAACCGCACCTGGGCATGATCTATATAAACCTGACCGAGTCTCCAGTTAATTGAGAAACATTTAATCTTCTAAGAATTAAGATCCTGAATTTATTAAATCATATTCACAATGAGTGACCCTACCAACCCTCATATTGAAACCCGCACTACTCCCCAATGGGGACTATATCAGCGGGAGAACTTCTGGAAGCCCAACGAGGGCCAAACACCACCATTCAACACAGGTATGATCTCAACCCAGATTAATTCTAAATGATAATACTTACAAATAGCAGATCCTCGCAAGCTCGAAGCCCGAGCCAAAGAACGACTCAGCGAGGGCGGCTGGTCCGTTCCCAACCCTCTGAAGCCCCAGGGTTCACCGAACTAACACCCCTCAGGTTCTACGCTTCATCCAACGCTGGAATGTCAAATACACACCTAGCAAACCGTCAAGCCTTCTACCGCCACCGCATAATCCCCAACCAACTAATCGACACTAACAACCGCGACACAACAACAACGATCTTCGACCACAAAGTCTCAGCGCCAATCGGGTTCGCACCAATAGGTATAAACAAGATCTATCACCCATCCGGTGAATCCGCCGTTGCAAAAGTCGCCGGCGAGCTGAAGTTACCCTACTGTCTAAGTACAGCTGGAAGCACACCTATCGAGACAGTGGGGAAAGCAAATGGACCGGGTTCACCACGGTTTTACCAGCTCTATATGCCTCATGATGATGAGTTAACGATTTCATTACTTACGCGGGCTTGGGACTCTGGCTTCGATGCCTTGATCCTTACGACGGATACATGGCAGCTTGGGTGGCGACATGATGATGTTGCGAGTTCCAATTATGCGTTTTACCGTGGCTGCGGCGCTGATCTAGGACTTTCGGATCCGGTATTCCGTAAACGGTGTGAAGAGGATGGAATCGATCCTGATGTGGATGTTGTGCGGGCTTCTAGTAAATGGATTGATTCGGTTTGGCATGGACGGGCGTGGTCATGGGAGAAGATTCCTTGGTTGATGGAGCAGTGGAGAAGAATTTCTGGTGGAAGACCGTTTGCTATCAAGGGGATCCAGTCGGTTAAGGATGCGAAGAAGTGTGTCGAGCTTGGGGTTGATGGGATCGTGGTTAGTAACCATGCTGGACGGCAGGTCGATGGGGCTGTTGCTAGTTTGGATGCGTTGGAGAAGATTGCTGAGGCGGTCGGGGATCAAATTTATGTTATGTTTGATTCTGGAGTCAGAGGGGCGAGTGATGTTGTCAAGGCCCTGGCTCTTGGTGCGAAGTTTGTGTTTGTGGGACGATTGTGGATTTGGGGATTGAGTATCATGGGTGAGGATGGAGTGCGCCATGTTATGAAGTCTTTATTGGCGGATTTGGATATCCTCATGGGCGTTGCGGGATTCAATGAGGTGGATGATTTTGATAAGTCGATCCTTGGTGAGTCTTTACAAGTATGGTTAACGGTGTCACTTGCTAATTTTGATAGAATCTGGGCCTAAGTCTTATACTTTACTGTCAGAAAAGACATTGTAGTTATTGTATGGGAGAGAAATTGTGAATATTAATGAATTCAATGGAATTTCCATCTTCATATCAGATACTATCATACATGAAAAATAAGAGTCGAACGCGAGATTGGATCACCATCTCGGTTGAATAGGTAAGCATTGCAAGTTATGCATCAACAACGGTAGACAAGTCGCTGAGAGAATGATAGACGCCATGGGGGATATCAATGAGAGAAGAACACTCGTAAAGTATGGGCAGATAGGCCGGTGAAAAATATGGGCAGTAACGAATATTGACAGGATAACGCCTGAAACGATGTTTGGCCAACAAGTCGAGATGCAAGGAGCAGGTTTTCGGAGATGTGATTGTGTATCGCAATGCAGAGGGTCGAAATGAAGGACGCAAGAGCGGAGTGCACTAGACAAAGATAGCTGCAATGACTGCCATGAATGACGGAATCAAGGTGGATGACATGTGAGAGCCGGAGTTGGGTGAGATAGTGGAATGAGTAGATCCAGACTCAGTTCCGGAGGCTAAAGCTGCTGTATCCGTGGCAGTAATAGAGCTCAGGGTTGTAGCAGTTGAAGTTGAGATTGAAGTCGTAGTGGAAGTGGAAGTGGAAGCGGGGATTGTAAAAGTACCATTCCCTGAGGCAGATGTCGAATTCCGTGTTCCAAACCCGATCTTTCCATTGTCGAAGTCGAAGACGGAGTAGACATTCTTCAAGAACACATCGCCCACGAGCCAGTCATTAGATCCGGTGGATTGGTGACCCACAATCGTCGACACGCAGCCATTAGTGCTTGTTGCACCGATGTAATCGTCCGGGGAAATGGAGTATTTGATGCCAGAGAAAGATAACTCTATGTTCGCAGTGGAGTTGCACGGAATGATGTAGTTGGAGTCCGACTTAATGGAGCCAGGGACTTGGGCGAACAGAGTTGCGGCATCATTGGGTGGGATCAAGATGTAGGTTGTGCCAGTGTCGATTGTGGCCGATTTTCCGGTAAGACCGCAGGCTGTGCCGTTCACATAGACGTCGTCAAGGGGGATTGTCCAGATATCCGAATTGGTGGCAGTGTAGCTTATGTTACCATCAAACTTGGTTGTGTCAACAGTTCCAAAATTGATCTCGCCGGTCTTTGGATCATCCGTAGCACGCGAAAGACTGAAGCCCACAATATTAGCGGGGAGGTGGCGATCCTTAGCCACAACATCCATGAAGGATGGGATTGTCCAGCCCGCAGTACCCGACCGACCAAAACCGAGGATTCCATCGATAGGGTAATTCGCAAAGGCCGAGGTCGCTGATGTGGCGTCTCCAAATGAGAAGGTTACATTCAGACCGGCGATGGACATGGTATCTTGGCCCAAATTGCCCTTAATCGTACCGCTTCCATATCCGACCGTGATGGCAGAGCTGTTTGAGACGTAACTGGTGGACTTCGATGTATTAAAGACGTGGTGACTGGTGCAAGCGCTGCTTGTGCAAGTGGAACCGAACACCCAGGAACTTGGTGAGCCAGTGTCAAGAGCGAGCCACATCTGTTCCTTCTGTGATCCAACTTCCACGGCTGCGAAGTAAGAGTAATCATGACCATCCTGGTCAACTGCGGCACTGTGAGGAAGAGTTGGAGTATTCGCTTTCACAATGTTGCTATCATCACGGCGAACGGGGAACTTTCGAATACCGAGGGTAAATGGCTTGGCGTTGGAGTCTTCTTCGGGGTTGTCGGGCTTCACCATCCAGGGTAAGAAGCGGCGCTCCAAGGCTTCAACGGCTGAGGGAACAGCAGTCAAGTCAACCTTGATCTGCCATGGATAAAAGGCTTTTACGCCGGTCGCCAGGGCCGCAATGGCCAAAAACTTCGAGAAATGCATGATCCGGGACAGGGATCTAGTAGTGAGAGAAGGTGGTCGTCATTTGCTGTCAATAAGCGGAGCAAAGGTGACAAGAAGAGAGAGAGGTCTTGCACTGATCAAAGGTTCACGATTCACTTGAGCTCTCCCAAGGCGGTCACGGTGGAAACGTAATTCAGTGTCGCCTGAAGTAACGTGAAGGTGAGAGGGGTTTAAGAACAAATACAATTAGAAACCTTTCACATATACTTAAGTTTTAGGTTATTTAATAAGACAATGGAATTGAAAAAGAGAATGAGATGTCAAAGAATGAATTTTAAAGAACGACAAGAATAACATTGGAAAGAACAGGAGGTTGGAAGTTTGAGGGTTGGAAAAGAACTCCCAGTCCGTATGTGAGGGGGAGAAGTGGCGTAGGATCCACCTCCACCAAAACCATTTCAATGAAGAAAATCTCCCCTGACAAGACTGCCTAGACTACGCTAGGCTTAGTGCAGGGAACATTGGCTCCACCAGTTCACTTATTTAGGGGGGATCGTCAGATAACCTTGGAGCTAAACAGCCGCTAGTTCAAGCTCCCCACACTAAGCAAATTAGATTAAAAACAGGGAACAGAGAGGAATACGACTGCCAATCAAAAACTTGAATAATAGGCATTGATCTGAAAAAAGAGAAACAAATTATACATGAAAGGGGGAGGTAGTATTCCATAAACTTGAGTTCTACAATACACATGTGCATGGGGCTGTTATTGGCTCGATGGCTGGATCACAGAGTCCACTTATGCATGTACCACATGTATGTATAACCTGGGATGTGGCGGTGGCTTTACTAATAATACATTCAAATGTTCCATACCAGGGTCTAGACTCCATTACAATGACGTATCTTATATTGATTTCAATTCCCATGCAGGGTACATAGCAACCATTTCATGCATATCTACACATCTGGAGCATGGAGAAGAGAGCGGGATACATCAATTGATGCGGCGAAGCTTTGGACTTGGATCTTTATCAAAAGTTTTCTTTTTTTGATATGCCATAATTGGTGGGACTGTACTGGTAGCCGACGAGAGGGCACTTAGGCGTCTTTATATGACCTATATTCCAGCACTTGAGAGGTGTGGTATTCCAGCGCTCTTACCAGTGGTCTAATTTCTGTTAAGTCGGTAGTCATGTATTAATAAAAGCAATAGGAATGCAGCATTTAAAGGAAGTGAAAAATGTCCATGGAAGAAGTGAAAAAAAATACGAAATTTCAATTAATGGGCTGCTTTCAGGACAAACTAATGCACTAGTCGCTTCTTGCTTCTTGCTTCAAGCGGCGCTTCTTGTGTCCTACGTCACGGTGCAGACAACCAGTCTTACAATATTCTTGCGGACACTCCGAGTCTTTGGATCAGAAAGCATCGTACGGGAAAGGAACCTTAATTTTATCTCAAACCCACTCTGTTTTATCGAATGTGATTGGTTTCTGGTGGTGACTACTGAATCTGTTTTGAATGATATGCATATATTTATTCATTCATAGGCCTCAACTTAGACCGGCCATGGCGCTAACATAGAATGCAGAATAGTTCGGTCGAATTCGAATCTTAATACTTGACCACTTACCAATCCAATGACCACTTTATCATCCTGTGAATCATAGCATGCTAGCTGTATATCTGATGATAGCCGAAGAAATGGCATCATTCCATAAAATATCCAATGATCCTTCACAATGAAAGTCTGGAAGGAATGTTGACTGTTATTGTGGTCTTCTGTCGTAGCGTCGTTAAGCCTGATTCGCTCAGTATCTGTGATGAGGTACAGATTATCTTCAGAAAATTTGATGTTGAGCACCGGCTCTGATGTTTTGATTTCTCTTTGCAGTCGGAGTTTGAGACGACTGCCCAAACGACGGCTAAGAAATTTTGAAGTCTTGTCAGGCTTTAGAATATCCCAAAGCTTGATAGTCTTATCATCAGAGCCTGACGCAATCTGTTTGCCATCTGGAGAAAAAGCCACAGTCTGGACTGAGCCTGAGTGGCCTTCTAGAGACTTCTGAAGATCTCCTGATATGCTATCCCAAAGCTTGATAGTTGTATCATCGGAGCCTGATATAATCTGCTTCCCATCTGGAGAGAAAGCCACAGTCTGGACTGAGCCTGAGTGGCCTTCTAGAGACTTCTGAAGATCCCCTGTTGTGCTATCCCAAAGCTTGATAGTTGTATCACCAGAGCCTGATATAATCTGCTTACTATCAGAAGAGAAAGCCACAGTCTGGACCCAGCCTAAGTGGCCTTCTAGAGTCTTCTGAAGAAGATCTCCTGTTATACTATCCCAAATCTTAATAGTTGTATCATTAGAGCCTGACACAATCTGCTTGCCATCTGGAGAAAACGCCATAGTCAGGACTGCGCTTGAGTGGCCTTCTAGAGTCCTCTGAAGATCTCCTGTGGTACCATCCCAAAGCTTAATAGTGTTATCTCTAGAGCCTGACGCAATCTGCTTGCCATCTGGAGAAAACCCTATAGTCTGGACCTGGCCCGAGTGGCCTTCTAGAGTCTTCTGAAGAAGATTTCCTGTTGTGCTATCCCAAAGTTTGATGGTTGTATCACTAGAGCCTGACACAATCTGCTTGCCATCTGGAGAGAAAGCCACAGTTAGGACTGATCTTGAATGGCCCTCTAGAGTCTTCTGAAGAAGATCCCCTGTTGTGCTATCCCAAAGCTTGATAGTCTTATCCTCAGAGCCTGACGCAATCTGCTTGCCATCTGGAGAAAACGCTATAGTCAGGACCTGGCCTGAGTGGCCTTCTAGAGTCTTCTGAAGAAGATTTCCTGTTGTGCTATCCCAAAGCTTGATGGTGTTATCATACCAGCCTATTGCGATCTGTTTGCCATCTGGAGAAACTGTTATAGTCTCAGCCCTGCCTGAGTAGCCTTCTAGAGTCTTCTGAAGAAGGTTTCCTGTTGTGCTATCCCAAAGGTTGATAGTTATATCCCAAGACCCTGATGTAATCTGCTTGCCATCTGGAGAGAACACTATAGTCTGGACTGTGTGTGAGTGGCCTAGGGTCTTCTGAAGATCCCCTGTTGTACTATTCCAAAGCTTAATAGTAGTATCCCAAGACCCTGATGCAATCTGCTTGCCATCTGGAGAGAACACCACAGTCTGGACTGTGCTTGAGTGGCCTATAAGTATCTTCTGAAGATCTCCTGTGCTATCCCAAAGCTTAATAGTGTCATCCCAAGACCCTGATGCAATCTGCTTGCCATCTGGAGAAAAAGCCACAGTCTGGACCCTGTGTGAGTGGCCTTCTAGAGTCTTCTGAAGATGTCCTGTTGTACTATCCCAAAGCTTGATGGTCTTATCATCAGAGCCTGATACAATCTGCTTGCCATCTGGAGAAAACGCCACAGTCAGGACCGATCTTGAGTGGCCTTCTAGTGTCTGTATGAGAGAATTCCACGTGCTCTCAGTCTTTGGAAAACTTTTGACATGTTGTGGAATTTTGTCCAGATTTTCTGCCCTCAGAATACTTGTTTCGGGACTGAAGATAAGAGCAGAGCTGTAGATCTGTAGCGGCCAACGAGCCATATTATAGTAATGTCGTACCAGAAAACGTGCAGCGTCTTGTATAAGTGCTAATGTGGAAGAATCCTCCTTTCAGAGACTATCAGCAAAGAACACGGAAACCAAGGAATATTAAATACTTACCTTGGCCATATCCCGTAGGGCTTTGATCGAATCAACGGCCTTGGCAAATATATCTAATAGGCTCAAGCATTCCAACCATTCCAAAAGCTTGGTCTGTAGAAATATCCTAACCGGCCCTTGCTCAAAAACCATACTTTGCGCTATAGTCCTTGGTGGGGCTTTCTGAAGATGTTGCACCCAAAATGTTGTCGCATAGTCAAGAGAAGATAGTAGAACGCTTTGTCTCTCACTTTCCAGTGATCTTGCAAACTCAATGGTTGAATCAGGTCGCGAAAGGTCTAGAAGATTGACTTTCAGCTGTTTAGTCAAGTAGGATAGACAGCTAAGAAAAATATCATGATGCCCATAGTGACCATGCGAGTCAAGTATGGCCAATCCATTCTCCCCCGCTAGATAATCCCGAGCAGATTGATGAATAAATTCAATGTTGTTTCCCTGCATTCTGACGAAAGATGCACAGTGACCAACTAACAACTTGATTGTATCATCCCCGCTGGATAGACCAGTCACACTAGGAACTTCTTCAATTTTCAAAGGTCGGTAAACCAACATCATTACCTGAAGGAGCCTTATGTATTTAAAGACATCATCTGGCTGGCCTTTATGTAATTGATTCAGAATTCGATCGTAGAAAGGATGTAATCCTGGAGGCAAATGTTGAACAGTAGCCAATGCTTCATCCGCGCAGATATCCTCAAGCCTCTTGCATACCAAACTCACCCAGAGAAAGGTGCCTTCGGCTTTCGCAAAAAGTTCAGTTTTCAATCTTCTCACAAGTACCTCTCCGTATCTATTTCGAAGGTTGAGCTCATCAACTTTGTAGGAGATATAGGTCTGCACAGATTGAGAGATATGTTCGGCGTTGAGCTCCAAACTAACTTGCATTTGCTCATGTCCAGCTAGTAATGTGCGCTCTGCAGCTTCTAATGGCCGGCTTGTCAGGAGCCATTTGATTTTGGTAGGTTGATCAAGACAATTTCGGATAATAAGTCTCAAGAAGTCGGCCATGCCGCTATCTTGGCACTCGTCAAGGGCATCCACAATGACATATACCCTTGAGCAGTCACACTGGTCTAACATCTCCCAAAGGATATCCCACAACGTTCGCCATGAGCCAATGTCCACACTGAAACGGTCGTTCTTAGGGTCCCATCGGCGCCGCAAAGACTCTTTCAGTGCAACTCGCTGGTCAATCAATCTTAGAATCAAGCCTTTAATGACCGACTCTAGGGTATTCAGCTCACTATCGGCATTTTGACAAAAGAAATATGTCACCACAGTGGATGTATCTTGTCTTTCTGAGAGCACTTCTGTAAGCCCGATCGACATCATTGTTTTCCCTTTCCCAGCACCGCCCTTGATCCAGAGAAGACAGACGTTGTTCCCATACCGCCAAGTGCGGTACTGCGGGTCCTGGAGAACCCACTCAAATGATTGACGGAGTAATTTGTCCTTGGCCTCCTTTAAGCGGGTTTTCACGGCTCGGGAGTCTGGGCAATCTAGGGTTTGAAGGCAAATCAGGTTGATATCTTCAACAGTATGTCCTTTACGAATGGTATTGTGTTAGTTCATATCCAGCCTAGTGGAGACGCATCAAACGGATTCAAACCTACCATGGTAGATCTCCGCCCTGACTGGCCCATAGTTGACCCCAATCTGAACTCCATCGTTTCTACCACGGAATGTAGCCAATGTCATGGTCGCAAGTCGTGTCGAATGCCCTAGGTGTGTTCAAGAGAGTCGAGTTTCATGGAAGATGCTAGTCACTCAGCTGAGTGAGGGGCATTCCTGCAGCTTTGCTGTCAGGTGACCCGAACGCGCTAAACCACCGTTTTTCTACTAACCATCATGGAAATCCGGTCCTAGGGACATAGCTTTCGAGTATTAATCCAAATAGAATTTTTTTTCGAAGGGGGATCGAATAAATAGACGCTAAAGTATATAAGATCTGGTGTCTGTACAACCTGATTTTATGGGGGTAAATGCAAGGCCTGGTGGTAGGTACGATGAATAATTTGCCAGATTGCGATGTCCCGGTGGATGTTTGCATAGTTTGCATCCAAGTCTTTTACTTTGGTTCAGGGTCAATTCTTTGTAATTACGTTCTTCGCGTACCTGTATAGAAAACGTTCTGAAACTTTGCTATTATTCAACTAATCTGAATGCCCAGGTGCAGAATAGTGTTTCTTGGCATTAGGGGTTGAGAACCTTGGAAGGAACCTTGGAATCGAAGAGTGTAAGTGGTGACCCCGGTTTCCGGAAGTACTGTATTGCTGACTTGGTGTGCTTTGCTAAAATCTAAAGTCCTGAAAGGCATATTAGTTGCTGTAGCCAGAGTCTTATAGAAGAACTCAATGAAGCTTCATACCTTCTCAATGTCTTAAGGCTGGTATCATTCCCTTCCCTTCAAAAAGTCATTCAAATTTTGCCCTGGGAGAGGCTTGGCTTTCGTAAGGGGGTTCTCTGGCTGCTCGTAATACCGACCATCTGATCGGTTATAACCAGAGGTCGCTCGTCGGGCTTGAATCCGTTTTCCATGGCCCACTCTATACAGCGGGCCACGAGATGCCTGCCAATCCTGATACTAAATGCAATGCGGGAGTTGCTCCATCCTATTGCCTTGAGCGCGAGGATGTTGGCGTATGTCTCTGGTGGAATCCTCCTCCCTGTGGAGGTTGTAACTGGCGCCATGTATTTTCGAAGGGCGCTTCTACCCATAGTAGATCGTCTTCCGTCCATTCTCGGTGTTTTCTAGAAAGAGTTGTATAATAAGGAAGGCTGTTGAATAATCAAATAAGCTTGATGGGGATAAGAAGAGGATGAATTTGTCACTTACAAGCCTTAAGTCCAGGGCCAGACAGTCAAGAGAAGATATGTAATGTGGAAAAGTGTAAGATCTAGAGAATGATAGAGGTAGAGAGAAGCTTGAGGTTTGAATAGAAATCTAAATATAGGCAAAGAGATATGACGTTGGAAGAGATGTCTGGTATAAAGAAATATGCTGTGAAAGGGACGTGAAGTTAAGTGAAGTGAAGTGAAGCTAATAGATCATCCTCTCATCACCCCATCAAGATAGACGGGATGAATAGTATCCAAGCCCCTTCCTTGAGATCGGGGGAGTCTTGATTGAAAGAGTATTTGCTTCTGAGGATTCTTTCTTTTCGCCAATTCTGGTATTCTGAGATCCAGGTAATCATTGACTCGAATGTCGCCAGCTCAGTTAGACAGATTCTGGACCTGGCCCGCTCTTACCACGGAAAGGAGTTGACAGCGAGATAAACGCGACCGTTGAATGAGTCGGGCATCTGGAGTGGGAGCTCATTAAGATCTCTGCTCATCTTCAGGGTTCAAAATTGCATGAGTGACCTTTCCCGGTGCCCTGAGTGTTATAGCCGCACACGCCTGGTGGAATCTTTCTCCCGGTCGAGGTCCTATTGTGGTTCTAATACCCTTCAGCCAGTAGCAACTTCTCCTGTACTTATTTCAACCTAGTCTTGGAGAAGACTGCCAATTTATTAGTAGAGCTTGAGACAAGATATAGGAAGGTAGGTAAGCATGTCACTCACAAAGCCTCAAGTCCAAGACCATAGAGTCCAGTGAAAGACAGCCGCGATAGAGTGACTTGTAAGAAGGAAGATGCATCCTGGCCGGGGAGGCAGAGGGAAGAAGTCGAAATCATCAGTTGATGGGGAGATTTGCAGTATAAGGAGAGATATGAAGTAAGAAATGAGAAAATGGGGAGACGTGGAGTGACTGATAAGAGTTAGATGCCAGTGGATGTACATTAATTTATTTCTGAAAATATCAAGCCCAGTGTAGAATAGATGTGTTGTTCCATTTAGTGGATGCCAGTAGATATCAAGCATGTCAAAGAGATCACACTTATATCCTCTTGGTCAGAACGTAAGATTTGGCTAACCAGAATAAAAATACAAGGATATCTCAGGCTTATTTAAGATTAAAATGTACCATATTTAATTTCAAGCTATCACACCTGTGCAGAGGTCCTTGTTTTAATGAAGACAACGTCAAACCTGAGGCTCCAAAGTACCATGACACATTATCAGGAGAATATACAGCAAGCATAGTATTCCACTACTAATAGTCCAAGATTCAAGTTGAACTCGTTGTTCATTGTTTGCGTGTAAGTAAGAAGCCGAGCTATGTTGCTTTGGGATATGTCAAATATTTTGAAGTCATTCCCTAAAATCTCGAACCCCAGTCGATCCTAAATATCCTCTCCAACCCCTCTTGCATCTGAAAATAACTCTTTATTAGGCGAAATACCTACAGCGTTATTCTCACCCATTTAACACGCAATGTTAAGAAGTTGCGGTATGGTGACAAGAGGTGTCTCAAGAGAGCTATCGTGTAGATGTGACCGCTAGAGTGGTCACCACTGTGTGTTAATAACATTGTTGCATAGCATGCATATCGACCATTGAATTTTGAAGTTTTACCAGGATTATATTCCACCTTACGATATATGATATATTTGAGTTATGATTGATGGAGATTTAAGTTCGAAACTAATTGAATTGAATGTGTATTCTAGATACACGGGTCGATCTAGCTAGCTTGCAAGAATAACAAATGACAATGGACTGGCTACCCTGTAGGGGTAAGGTAAGAGATATATAGGTGTGTGTGTATTCTAGACTAGTAAAGACAGACATTCTTGTACGTACAAAGACGTGACTAACAACATGACAAAACCAAAATGTAACTATGCTATAACACGCCATATACGTATAGTAGGGGACAAGGTTCCCTACTAGGTACACTACCTAAGTAGGTAATAAGTTGTATATGTGCGTGTGTATGATATAGCAGTCACCAAAGGAACTAAGCATGAGACAAAGGGAAAAAAAGAACGACGGCGAGAGAGCGATCTCAATACACGAAGGATGCAGCAATAGCAGTCAATCGTCATACTATCTGGACTGCAGAGTCTTAAAGATAGTGGTAAAACCCAAGCACACCCTCTCGGAAACTATCGTAACTACCATGATAAGCTTGTAGGATGAACATTGTTAACGGGTTGAGGTCTCCGGATTTCGAACGATCGGATCCAAAGCTGGCGGTTGCGTTTTCAAACTCACCCCTGGCCGCGTAAGCCAAGGCTCGATCTACCATAAATTTATCATGAGGTGGCAATTTAGAATAAATCTCATCCTGGCGTTTCTTTGCTAAGAATTAGGTATAAGCAAGACATGAACTTAGTTTTGAAGTAACCGACGGAATCTTACACAACGACATAATGGTGATCTTGATGTAATAAGTTAGCAGAAGGGAGGATTATGTGCGGATAAGAAGTACTCACCTTGTAATATTGTTAGAGAGCGGAGGTGTCTTAATTATTTCACAGCTCAGAATCTTGAGAGGGAAAGAAAAATGTGGGAATGTGAGAAATCTAGGGACATAGCAGCAACCACTCCTGTCTTTATACCCTGATACTATATCACCAAACCACTCAGTACATACATCAAATCAAAGAAGACAGCGAGCCAATAGAATCATACACGTAAATAAAACAGATCAATTACTGCTCGTGTGATATCAAAGGACTGAATGGGTGTGTCTTACCCGGTTTGGCTGCTTTTTTAGCCATGTTCCAGTCAATAGCGAAAATACATAGCTTCTACCCTTTTGATCGCTTTTTTTTCTCGGGCCCCACAGTTAAGGCCTTAGTAAAGATCTTCTACTAAGGGCCCCTGGTAATTTAACGGCCGTTAAAGAAAAAAATATATTTGTTTACATTCAATGTTAGTAGTATCATTCAATAGATCTATCCTGGTTTAAGATAAAGGTATCAACATTTAAAGGTACATTTTCGGCATACCACCTTATTTTGGCACCTCAGACGTTGCATTTTGAAAGCAGTTACTCTTTAGAGACACATACTTTATCTCTCGGCTTGTATCTAAGGCCAGGCTTAGTCTAAAGAAAATATTTGTTTTTGGGGGTCGCTTCTAATTAGCTTCAATTTTGTTTCTTTCTTGAAGGTTTCAAAAAATGACTAGCGAAGCCCACTTTTTTCATACTATCTTTGGCCTTAATGAAACCATTGAGTAGAAAGAAATTCAATATCAAAGGAGTCCCCTGGTCAGTTATCAATGGTACAGTATAGGTTCCATCAACAACTTGAACCAAAGCGGAAGAGAAGTGAACCTGATTTCGAGTGGCGCTATCCTTCTCAAGTTATTGGGAACTCTTACGATCGGGAGTTAAAGGAGCGCATTATACTCCTTCCGTCTAGCATTAAAGTGCTCCATCCAAAGCCTAAAATATACCTCTTTATTAGTAGCAGGTAATCAGAACCAGCCATATTGAAGAGCTTATCAAGTTCTTAAGGCCTGTAAGAAGGGTATTACCTCTGTCTTTTTGGAAGGGTCACCACTGGCAAAGATTACAACATTTGAACAATCTATGTACAGTCGACCTGCTTGATATTAAATGTGGCCTTCTAGTAGATTATGAGGAGTATTTTCTACTCAAGCAATAGAGCGGGAAAATGCATATAGAGGAGTGTGGAATAGGAGGTGAAACAAATTCTATGACCGTAATTGGCTTCCATCTCACAAACAGAGAGAACTTCTATTGTAATCTCTCACTACGTCGATCAGTATTCAGCCCGATAGTCCGCTAGCGGACCTACTATCCTTGGTCTTAGTTTGTGATGTGATTATGGCTTGAAAGAGTAGCTCTCTGTTCGTGAGATGGAACGGAATTACAGTTGGGACTCTATATTCCGGTATAAGGTTGCAATGATGAGCCTATACATCAGTTTCGCCGTGAACCGTTATGCTGATATAAAATTGACCCCTGGAACTGATAGAGTTGGGAACCCGAGTTCTGGAACTCCAGCAGTTCTCCAACCCAAGTCGTAGAACATTGAACTCACTGAGTTCTGGAGCCTAAATCTGGAAACCCCCTCCAGTTTTGGTGCCTCCCTAGTTTTCGTGAAAACAATGATGGGGCGTTTTTAATTTGAGATGAGAATCCGCTGTGATCTGCAAGTCCATTAAGAGGTCACATTGTAGTGCCGTAGAACGAGTTAATTGGCAAAATTGCGGTAAAACGGCATTGCCGAATGAGGTTCATTTATGATTTAGCGCAGGAGCGCACCTTCTGTTGCTGAATTCAAAAGTGGCAGAGGAGGGCGAAGACTGTAGGTAGGAGATAGTATGTATGTGTCCTAGTTATATACCCCTGCGGACAATGATCGAACTCCGAAAGTGAAAAAGAAGACAGACAATCGGAAAGTTCAGGAGATTCCACCGCTCGCTACTCTACCAGGTAGCCGACACCCTAGAGGATAGTCATGTGGAAACAACATTTGAAGTTGAAGACTTGTCACGAATAGACCTTTCTAAGGAACCGAACTCGCGGTGCAATTGACACTTTTCACGGGGCCAGGGGCAGCTTGAGCAAATCGGTGTTGCAGATTTGGAGATGAGAGTAGGCCACATAGTCAGTCCTTGTTATCAAGGGTTCAAAGTAAACCAAGGCTAGTATGAGCGCTTTGGGTAATGAATTTATGCATCAATCTAATTTTAGCTCACAGATAATTCTCTTGATCCTGACCAAGAAAAGGATATGAAACTCAAATATAGTAAGAATAATCAAATTTATCGACAGCTTACTCATGTCCAACTGTTCTCAAGCTGTTCTGCACATGTGGCACCCTGAGGCCCACTCCAGTCATTTGCTCGAGTAAGAGCTTCTTAATGCGAGATTCAAGTTCAACCATCCTGGATTTTACCTTTGAAATGCAGACCCTAATTCCATTAAATTTCGAACCATCTCACTGGTCTTCAGTTCAATTAGGGTAAAATTGCACACCTGCTACATGAATACTTCCCAACACGCGTATATGGCCACCCGGGTTCAACAGCATTGCCCACGGGGTTAGAGATCACTCCCCACAAAAAAGAGTGGGTAAAAAGGCCCCGGGTAAACGAACACTTGACAGGCCTAAGAACCCGGATGACATGGAACTATTCACTGTTCCATAACCTCGGGCTAACGGCACAAGGCTGAGTCTCAACAAGACATTCCCCAGATCTCAACATTGGCAATAGTATACTCCGTGAATAACCTCGCCTAAGGCTACTAGTACATATTCTAGAAGATCTAATCTCGGAAAATAAAACCAACAAAAGAAAATTAAGATTGAGTCAAAAAGGTGGATCCCCAGCGTCACGCCATAGTTCTTTTAACCGACTTCCTCCGTATGGAGTCTGGAGTGTGGAGAGCAGTACTCCGGACTTCAACAAAAAACATTGAACACGGCTGAAAAATCTTTATTCGGGTCCCATGACCTCGGGTTCATCGGGAGATGTGATCCTGCAGATGTCATTTACTCATGCAGTGGACGAAGATCGGGTTTAGTTCGGGTATGTGTAGATCCTCCATTATCGCATTATCGCGCTTGACGATCGGGTGTTGAACCTCGGTAAAACGAAAATCGAACTACACGACAATGTCGGATAAAGATTCCCACGGACTATACAGGTTTAAATGAGTCATTCGGTAATCAATGGGTCAATTCAATTGAAGTGTGATTGTGGGCCACGAAATATATTCGAGTGGTTAAAAAAAAAATAAAAAATAGGTGGAACATATGAAATGACAAGGTCAAGGAGAGCACTTCCCCATAGACAACAACAATATTACATCGCAAACGCTAGTTCAAACAAAAATGGGAATAATCAATCCCAAACAAAAATAGAAAATAAAACAAGACTCGAAGTTGAGCACCAAGAAAATTCGTTTTCATCACAGGCCTTCAGTAGGGCACTGTGGTAGTCAATACTTCAAGACTTTAGCTCGAATTCCAGGAATGAAAAATATACCCTGGAATTTAGTGACGAGCAAGAGACTGTTTAGGACCAAGGACATCATCCAGAAATCCAGTCCACAGGTCCTTCACAACACCCGACTCAGTAGACGTGGAGCCATTAGCCTGACGCTGTAGCTCCTCGCCAACTTGTGAGCGGTTGACAGCCTCAGTCAATGAGAAGGGGTCAATATCCACAGAGTGGTTGTCAACGACCTCGCTCATAGCGCTGGCAGCGACGTCAGCGCCGGAACCGGCGACAGTGTAGATCTGGGGCTTCATGGGTGGGGCGGAGGGGGTTTGGGACACTCCGTGGGAGGACAAGTCGGGAAGGACCGGGACTCGAAGACCGGATCGCACAGGGCCCGCTTCCATGTCAGCCAGCGAGGGCATGTAGATGAAGTCGACTGTGGAGGAGTCACCGACAGCCTTGGAGGCGCGGGAAGTGTTGAATTGGCGGGATGAAGAACTGCGGTGATTATGTTAGTCTGAGTGACTCAAACAAGATATTTCTGATACTTCATCAGATGGAAGTATATGGGAAGTACATACTCAGAGAAGGCACTGCTGTTGATGCGGCGCATGGCAATGCTGAAGGCTCGGGACTGAAGGACATCGTGGTTGGAGAGGCGCTCAATCAGCTGGTGAAAGTGTTAGTTATTTCATCTTATATATTATTAGGGCTAGTGGAACATACCTCCGACTTGCTGCCAGCAGCACGAAGAGAGCGTCGTTGGCACTCGAGCTTAAGGTCTGGAAGGCTGCGAGCAGAATATAATGAGGCCTTGTCAGACGAGCCAGCGGGCTGAGCGGACTGAACGCCGGTGATGTGAAGGCCACGACGGGCAACGGGAGCAACAGTTTGCTGGTGAGTAATCTGGCGCAAAGCACGCAGAGAAGTAGATCGGGGAGCGGCCATTGTGATGTGGTGTGGTATGGTTATGCTTGTATACCAAGCTTTGGTGTACGAAGTGGAATGTGGGAAGGTAAAGTTAAAAGATGGGGGAAATGCCCAAATATAAGTAGTCCAGGGTAGTCCAGGGTATTCAGTGTCTGTACGTAAGACACACGCGGAAGGTCAACCTCGCCCTTTATAGAGAATCGTTGGGGAGAGCTATCCACTTGGCGGTCTGGACCCGTTATCGATAGTATGGGATCCACGTTCCAATAATTTGGTAGTCTTGACGTCCTCTACTCAGGGGGAAAACACAATTTCAAGATAAGACTTGCTTTTTTCTTTTTTCTTGGTACCTATTAAATCAAGAGATCACCCCTCTGGAAAAGAAAAACGGACAGTTGTGACGGACATGCCTGGTACCACCCGAATTCAACAAGCTTGGTCGGAGATCTACGGCGGTTACTCAGGCATTGTACCCGATACTTCTCCCCTGTAAAGTGGACTACAGTCTACCCCGTACCCACCAGCATCCACTAACACCAAGGCTCAGCTGACCAGATTGTACCCGGTACATCGCAGTACTTTCTCTCATGATGCCATTTCCCCCCGGTGATCATTGCCCCCACTACCGGGGATAACTGGTCCTTCTCCGTTAGATCCATTATTGGATCGCTTCCCGTCCCCCAGCTGCACCCATCTGCATGATGGAGTAATGGCAATTCTCAAACAGCAAACGACCCGTGAGAATCCCGGGAAAAGGGGGGTTGAAGACCCCAATCATCATCAATTCCATCCTTTCCCCCGCCGGGAAAACCCTCCCCGCTCTTGATCACTGCTGGCTTCTGGTTTACTTTCTGCACGGGCATCCGCGTAAGCAAGTTGAGAACTTTTTTTATTTAGAACGAACGAATCAGAACCCCACTAAAAATAATAGCCAAAAAAAGGATCTACCTCGATTGTTGAGAATGGGATTCATCTTATGATCCCATGACCCAGATAGCGGTGAAACGCCCCCAAGTTGCCTGTGTGCCTTATTCTACCGCGTACGAGGGAAGTGGAAATTAGCCAGATCATCACTGATCTGCCTAATCCTTTGTAACCTCCCGGAAGTCGTTACCACGGTCGGGCTCGGTGAGTATGATAGCGGATGCCCCGGAATCCGAGGGGAAGTCCCCATATCAATGATCAGCAGACCTGATACTGTGGCGCATTACTTTTCCTGCAGTCTTGCCCAGGCAGGGGCCTGCAGATTAACGCTGAGCTGTACGGAGTAAGGGTTGTTGTGTCATTTCTGGCTTGGCGGGGTTGCCCAAAATTCCTCAACACATCGTCAGATTCTTTTCTCGCCCCTTCATAACAAATATTGAGCCGGGAAGAATTATCTCTGGGAAATCGGTGCTATCGTGGACTGTTCCTGGTGCCTTGGTGTGGCGATTTCAACTCAATCCATTCCTTCGGGGGCTTGGTCATCTTGATACGAGCAAATGAGAAACATCGGTGCCTTGCTATCTTTAGCTATGGTCCAAGCTCTACGGGAACGGGGAATTCAACCTCGAGTTCTATCCCTGTGGCTGTAGAGGGGCTGAGAGGGAAATTCGAGGTTGACCTTGACAAGTCGAGTATTAATCTGTACTTCGCACTCCGTAGATGCCACCAAATCGTGCTTATTGAGGTAATAGTAGCAGCAGTGCAATATGACTGGACATCAATGACGCAGGCTTAGCTGGCCCTCTGGGGCTTAGCAATGATAGAAATGACCGTCGGTAGAAATGCCACTGTGGCGGACATCGAGCAAGAGCTTCTAGCTTCGAATTCTTGGTGGACCTGCGATCTGGCTCCACCGTTGTGATCTCCACGGATCTCCCCCACACTAATTTAAAGCCACAATACCATCCCTTTGGGTCAGGACATAGCACATGAGCATGCGTAAAATGACCCGAGCGCGAAATTAATCACTAGCAGCTGTCTGGAGTACCCCCTAGTGATCCCTTGCAGTCTTGCAGATAATCAACGTCGCACATAGCTGCTTCAGTTGTGTCGTACGGGACCGGTTGAAACACTCAGCCACACATGCGCACTAAACCTTGAATTGATGGTATCAACAGAACTGGTGATGGAAAAATCGGGTAACATGTACAATGTAAATGGCTTTAAAATTCAAGGTTTTCATTTTCCGGTTGGTCTAGATGTATAAAAGTCAAGTAATCATCAGCGTTGTCGGGCCTCAAAACAGGTAAATTCATCATGTCCGTTGTAGCTCCTGTAGAAGTACTAGTATATTTCCATTTATCCATGCTCCAAACTGCAAAACAACATTTCTGCATCTGTTTGGGAAGAAGATACCTCCTTGAGTGATGACTGGTGACTATCCAGCGTTGTCTGGGTCGATTCATATAAATCTTGAAAGCTAGCCTGGCTGCTGCTTCGAAGCAGGAGCTCATCTGATTCCTCTTCTATGTCTGTGTGGATGAAATCGTCAAGTTCTCCAAGATCCCCGTGGTTGATGTCTATATCTTCCCAGTCATCATCCAGCTCCAGAATTTCCTCGTCAAAGCCTGAGATATCGTCGGTGAATGGCATTGCGACATCGGCATCAATATTGACCCGAGGGCTATTTGCTGGAAGCCGTGGAGGAAAGAATCTGTTGCGTCTTCTTGGGGGTCCTGGTCGAGGTAACAGGGTCTGAGATTTGCACCAAAGACTACTCCTGATCCACTCCATGCGTTCCTGAGGTAGATTGGCAATTTGGGGCTGTAAATCTGCGCTGGAGCTGTTCTTTAGCATCGAGTTGATTGCCTTCGTGATCACCGGAATTGAGGCCGCTCGCTGATTCACTGCCTGCACTGAATTAGCTCCAGAGTAGATAGAAAGACAGGTGTACCCTACCTCTCGGTACTTGGGATTGAAAATAGCAGGGGCCAACTCGCGCAGGTTTTGAAGACTATCGCCGTGCGTTTGAATGTGAGATGTCTTGAAGCTGGGAGACACGATCAATCTCTGGAGACCAAAGTCCATCAGATCAAGAAAGGACTCTGAAAATTGATCTGTATCGTGCTGATGAGGCATGCCATGATTCGGCACTGGCTCTTGGGAATAGACCAATGAATTTGACCCCAATGCGGTCATCGGATCGATGTATGGTGCTTGGGAAGGTAACCCGTCTTGGAATGAAGACGGAGGCTCTTTGTAAACAAATAACAAATCAGACTCATGGCAGCTTTCTTCTGTCCGTGTTAAGGAGTTGCACTCCATGAATATCTCAATTGTGGCCAAAGAAATGACTGGCATTGCTTGTGGGGGTGGGATATCGGGGAGGTTTTGTAACATAGCAGGAAGATTTCGAGTCTTCTCAATGACAGGCTTAGAGATATTTCTGATCAGTCCCAGTATGAGAAAACCCTCTTCAGAAAAGTCTGGCTTGGTGGAGATGTTATGGCCTTTGCATGTGATGGTGAACCCGAGCTCCGACCAAACCTGAGATTGAAAACAGATGTCAGCGATGCTAGAGCTCTCAATCACATCAAAATACAGACCAGAGAATCGCACAGCCTTTTTTGAAAGTCTTCCACAAGGTGAGATGAGATGAATGCTATCTTTGAACCAAAACTCAGAGATAGAGACATCTCAATCTCTGGAGCCTCCTTGATCCAGGTTGACAGTGGGTCGGGCCAGTACGGGATTGGCGAATCTTTGAAATTTGAAGTTTGTGGCCGACTCAGGGTAGCTGCAGCAGTAAATTGTAGCTGTATCTGGGATGTGGTGTCGTGAAAAAGACATTGGCCCAACTCAAACCTTTGCCTCATTTTGTAGACATGTCAACCAACCCGGACATCTGGAGGCTCCCGTTACAGGAAGATCATGATATTGATTTTGATCAGGGAGATCTTGAATCTCAAGTCCGAAGATATGCGTCAGAGGGATGGGAAATTTAGCATCAATTGAAGTCGAGGAGATATGAAGATGGTGGGAGACTCGGAGATGGAAATAAACTCAATCTGGATATGTAACCTGAGGCCAACACTGCACATGGCCTGTGCATGAGCTTGTACAACCGCCCAGCACCAGCACTATTAGTAAGATCAATAGTACTCGCAACATCGAAGATTATTATGATAAATTCAGGAGTAATCCAAATAGATACACTCAACTTGGACTTGAAAAGTAGTATCTGTCTATGATCTCGAGGTGATTAGACTAGTCCTGTTTGAAGTATGTTACATAGTAACATATTTTAAATTGAGACATGAAATCTAGGAGGTCAATTTGTGTGCGTGGCATGTATCAATTGTTAACCTTTCACATATCATACGAAAGAAACCCATTCAAAGATATCCTGCACATGGACTTGAAAGTACAGAATAAACAACATCAGATCCATGGAATTGACTTCTACTAGAGAGCTCCACAGTGATCACCTTGACAGTGCATCAGCGGGTCCAACCGACGCGTGGAAACGGGCGTCATCAAAGACCTCTTATCGATAAGCATCACGTGCACAGCCCCCATAAGCTGGCCTCAAAGGACTTCGATCGTTACTTGATCTCTACGGTGCAACCATGCCCCAGGATGAGGGAGAAAATGTCTCTCTTACTGGGATAAATGGTCAAGATGAGCACGAGGCTCAGGCCCTTCTATCTCCGTCCCATGAGGAACCCGATGATCTTATAGTTCACCCTGGCCCCGTTAGCCCACCCCCAGAACCGGCGACAAGGACTCGGCCTCACACAAAGCGCCAATCCTCCATATCCCAGCCAGCCCCCGATGGGCAACGTCGCACACCACGTACCACAAACCGAGTTCGATTTGATATTGATGAGGAATCCGAGGAAGAGAGCCCCCAATCGAGCACCGGGAGCCATCATTGGGATGAACGCATTCACAGCCCTGACGAGGCGCACTGGCTAGAGCAAGAGGACTATGAGCTGGGCAACCGCCATATACCAGGAGCCCGACATGGTGGACAGTCGGTACCTCTTCTCACTGACATTGAGGCTCCAAGTGTGACCCTCGCAACTTCAGACGACTTCTTTCCAGAGGATCACTTGGAGAGTGCACGCCCACGAAGCGGAATGAAGATGGCATTCATGAACATGGCGAATAGCATCATAGGAGCGGGAATTATCGGACAACCTTACGCGCTCCGCCAAGCCGGCATGACAATGGGGATCGTTCTACTGACGGCATTGACTATTACGGTGGACTGGACTATTCGGTTGATTGTGGTCAACTCGAAATTGAGCGGAGCAGACTCCTTCCAGGCCACCATGCAGTACTGCTTTGGAAGGACTGGTCTCATTGCAATTTCGGTCGCTCAATGGGCTTTCGCTTTTGGTGGCATGGTTGCTTTTTGCATTATTGTTGGCGATACCATTCCGCAAGTCCTTGGCGCCTTGTTCCCGTCATTACGTGAAATGTCTTTCCTATGGCTTCTGACTGACCGAAGGGCTGTGATTGTCTTGTTTGTACTCGGCATCTCATATCCCCTCTCCCTTTATAGGGATATTGCCAAGGTAAGCTACGATGATGTTTGAATACTACTACTCGCCTGGGCTAATCAGAAAAACAGCTGGCGAAAGCATCTGCGTTGGCATTGGTCAGCATGATTATCATAGTAGTTACCGTCATCACCCAAGGTTTCCGCGTCCCGGCAGAGTCGCGAGGAGAGGTCAAGAGCCACCTTCTCATCAATTCAGGATTCTTCCAGGCGGTTGGAGTGATTTCTTTTGGTATGTTTATCCATTCTTCTCGTGTATAAATTATTTGCTAATAATCCACAGCCTTCGTCTGCCGTATGTTTAGCTTCGAATCAGATTTGAGCCGTTATTAATAGCATCCCAGATCACAATAGCCTTCTCATCTACGGATCCCTGAAGAGACCTACTCTCGACAGGTTCGCTACCGTCACCCATTACTCCACCGGCGTATCTTTGATTATGTGCCTTGCCATGGGAATAGCTGGATTCCTGTCCTTTGGCTCAAAGACGCAGGGTAACGTCTTGAATAACTTTCCTTCAGATAATATCTTGGTCAACATTGCACGACTGTAAGGCACCAAAGCTGGCCATGTAATGATATAGGCTAACAACAATCAGATGCTTTGGCTTAAACATGCTGACCACATTGCCATTGGAGGCTTTTGTCTGCCGGTCTGTGATGACCACCTATTATTTCCCAGATGAGCCGTTTAACCCCCACCGGCATTTGATCTTCACCACTGCTCTGGTCGTGACATCCATGGTCTTGGCATTGATAACATGCGATCTGGGTAGTGTATTTGAGTTAATTGGGGCAACTAGTGCGGCTGCACTGGCATATATCTTCCCTCCGCTCTGCTACATCAAATTGAGCAGCGCCAGCCGCCGAGAGAAGATCCCTGCTTATCTATGCGTGACATTCGGGATGGTTGTTATGGGTGTCAGTGTGGTACAGGCGGTTGCCAAAATCATTAGAAGTAAGTTGTTATTTATCACCACATACCTCTCAAGTCCACGACTAACTCTGGCTAGATGATGGTGATGGTCACTCCTGTGCAGCTTCCTAGGCTGGCACCTCTTTTGGCTCTTTAAATTTAATCCATAGACATTATTCCTCATTACCAGGTGTCTGCCTTGTACATATGTTTCAAATGTACATATCCATGATATTGACTTGCATATTTAGCTATCATTGCATGTGCTACATCAATTGGACAAGATCATTTTGACAAGATTACACACTTACATTTGATGGTATATAATTCATCTTGGCTATGATTATTCAATTTGAATTAGGCTTATGAGATATGTAAGAGGGAAACAGATGATCAATACTTGCTATGAAGGAGATAGTTATCTGGTATGGCGACCTGGCAGTGATTTTCACTTGGGGCCTAGTTCGAGTTGGTGCGTGTCTCGAGGTAGCAACATCTCACTTCCACCCCTCCCCTTTACTTTCCAGCACCACCTTACTTTTTCTTCTCCCCTCATCCTACCTTGACACACTTCAACCTTCTTCATCCTTCTCTCTCCCTGTCCCACGTGACTTCAACATACGCCATCCTCCATCAAGGTGCTCCTTGATACCCTTTCTTTCACCTGTTTGTTTCTTCGTTTGATCTTACTCACTTGATTTCCTTTCCTTGGGCTGTGTGTCTTTGCCAGCTGAGCACAGGCTGCCAGCCTTGGCTGGTAGGCTGACAATTGTTTTCAGTCCACCCAAACGTCAACAAACGACACGCACGACACACGCACCCAACACCACCCTCAATTACCAGCAACACACTCACCAAATCCTTCAACAAAAGATATTCTCTTGTCATTCACACTTGGAAAAAATCTTTTTACTTCTTTGATTGTCCACTCTTCAGTTTCGACTGGTGTTCTGAGTTTTCACAATGGCCAGCGAAGAAGAGCAAAATGAGAGGCTCAAGCGATTGCAGATGGTAAGAATTCCTCCAATATCTTTGAGATGAGATTTCCATGCTAACTCTGTTCTTAATAGGCCGACTTAGGCACTGCTCGCAGAGAATACATCTCTGCCACTGATGACCGAAAGAATATCTCATTCGTCCGTATCGAGGAACTTGAGGCCACACGACAATCGAACATCCCGGGTACTGCCGAGTACAAACAAGCTATGAAGGACTCGGCTCCCATCAACATGTGGCGAAGTAAATCTTGACAAATTGCTGTGCGCTAGAGTTGTTAGCTGACCTGTTTCTCTAGATCTTCACAATGAGATCAAGGATACTTCCAATGCAGACTCCCAACTGAGTGACTTGATGCATGGCCAGAGCCACCGTGCCCACCTCAATGAGATAATGCGTTTTGAAGGTCATCATCAACGTTTGGGAAGCCAGCACCACTTACCCCCAAAGCCGCCTCCCAAAGCATTGCCAAAGGCACCGCCTATTCCACCTATTCCACCGCCCGGCATACCATACAAAACTGTACCCAGAGGGCCGAAATCACCACCTATTCGCTGGGCATCTAGAGCTCACGAAGCGGGCAGGTTTAGCACACGCGGTCGAGGTTTTCTTTCTCCACCAAGGTTAGTAGTGGCTCTCGTTTAACTTGGACATCAATTTACTAAATGAAGTACTTTTTTCAGAGCCCCTGCGCAGAGAACTATGCCAACTGGTAGAAAGGACCAGACTCGTGCGAGCACACGAAGCTCATCTTCCTCACAGGAATCTAAGAGATCTCACCGGAAGGGATTTCACAACTGTAAGCACAAGAGGATCAAACATGGATGAACATAAAGCTGACAGACTCTCAAGATGTCAAACCCACACATAAGCGTTCAGCCAGACCTCATCAAGAGTAGGTAAAGAAACGTTGTTTTAAGTTCACTTGCTGATATTTCCTTCAGGACGAGTTTCTCTGGAACGATGGCTAGCCCACAGCAGTTCTTAGCCCAGGTCCAGGCCCGAATGGCTCACTCCAAGCTGAGCCTAGCCAAATCCATCCACGCCCCGGCCGAAGAAAAGGCAAGCGTTCTACCGTTGCAAAACACTGAGCATGAAAAAGGAGCACAGGTGGAGGCTGCCTTCGAGAAGCCAAAGGATGCGATACCACCTCCAGCTTCCGCGGCGGTCCCAGAGACACCGACCCCGGCTCCTCGAAAGTTATCAGGACAGAAATCAATTCTCGTGAAAGACGACGCGATCGTTCAGCCAGCAGAAATCAAAAAGACATCGCAGTCGTCATTGGAGCCATCAAAGCTTCCGGATAAACCGGCCTCCAGCTCGGGTTCAACTGACAGTCAGGAAGATGGTTTGAAGCCAGGCAAAGTGCCCCAAAAACCAGAGACAATGACTGGCGTTCTGCTTGATATTGAGAATTCACTTGATGCCCCTGATGCCTATGAGAACCCACTCAGCAGTCCGGGTATTGCGCAGCTCAGTGGACTCAATTTTTACACCCAGGTTGAAAATCGACCTTCACAAAAGGATAATGAGGCGACACTCACAGAGCTGATACAAGTGGAGGACACCTTGAAGGGGCTTCTAACAGACCCCAAAACATCCGTTGAGGGTCTAAAGCTTGACCCAGAGCAGTGGCAACGACTGCTTTGGCAGAAGGTGACGAGCTGTCAACAATTGATGGCGAAGGCGGCTACCAGAATTCTAAGCCAACAGCAGAGCCATGCTAGCATGCAGTCCTCGGAATCCAACGTACCCAAGATGGATCCTGTCGCCGCCTCGCCTGAGATTCTTAAAGAAACTCCAGCAACTTCCTCTCAACCTGCTCCTGTCGCCGCCTCGCCTGAGATTCTTAAAGGAACTCCAGCAACTTCCTCTCAACCTGCTCCTGTCGCCGTCTCGCCTGAGATTCTTAAAGAAACTCCAGCAGCTTCCTCTCAACCTGCTCCTGTCGCCGCCTCACCTCAGATTCTCAAAGAAACTCCAGCAACTTCCTCTCAACCTGTCCGAGAAGAAACTATCAACCAGCCGTCTAACCCCACACCTATCACCCCTTCGCAGCCATTGAGCGATAGTTTCAGCAAGTATCGATCCCCTCCACGGACACCGTCTACCCAGGATTCAAAGGAGGATGTGGTTTCTGACATATCACCCCCAACACCTTTACGAAACAGAGTTCTCAAAGCAGCACCCGCGCTCACTGAACGGAACATCAAGGACCTACCCTTATTCAAGGAACTAAAATTGTCTGCCATTCCTCAGCAGGAAAATGCCATCAGTAACCCGGCTGTTCCTTCTGATGAAAACCATTCAGCTTCACAATCCAAAGCGAGTGCTGCGGTCGATGAGGAGGGAACTTCAACAGCCCTGGCAGAGTCAATTTATGCACACAAGCCTTCTACTGAAACGAACCCGGCCCTTGGCCACTCTCGAGTGCCTTCTGAGAAGTCAGGTCCCAAAGTATTCGGCCCGCCGCAGTTTGTGAAGCGAGACTTCTCCAAGAAGTCTGCGGTTGCACTGTCCGACGATTCCAACGAGCGCTGGACTGTGGCGCCCAAGCAATCCAACGAGCGCTGGCGTGTGGCGCCCAAGCAAGCTCGGAGTGCTGGCCTTGCAGCCTGGCGTGGGTTTAAATCAAAGAGCTCAAATGTGCCTAGCCAGGCAGTGAAGCAAACAGGCTCGGAGTCTCATCCCCCGAGCAAGCCGTCCTCATCAAGTGACGCCCCGCAAGATTCCAAAACCGGTGCGCCAGTTTCGAAGATGCCCCGAGTCATCGGACCCCAGCCATACCAAGGTCTGAGAAAGTAATCCTCGAAACTCCCGCCGATATTTCCCTTCGTTGATGATTCACAAGAACTGAAGTTTTACAAGAGCGTTAAGCGGCATCGCATGGTTGTCAGTTATTTTATGTTTTTCCCCCCAAGTCCAGCAATTTTTGATCTACCCCCATGGCATTATCTTTACGTTTTCCCCTCTCTCCTTCCTTTGCGTTTGTCAGTTTCGCAGATAACGCAACATTTGGCCGATGGAGGGATTGAGGAAGAATCGACATTTCAGACGTGATGATCAAGGTTATTTTACTCGTGCATGATGTTATCTACCAGTCCATGTATTTTTAGCGGGATGGAGTTTTAATTTAATTACTACTCTGTCCTTACCCTTGGCTCTACCCTGGAGTCTTTATCCAGTATTGATATTTTATTTGTAATTGTATCCCAAGTCAAAGTAGAAGACACATTCAAACTGCCAATGGTTGTTGATGATCCAACACTCCAAGGGATGTCTCTATGTAGAGCCTGAGACTGCAATGATATGTAAAGTCCGAGCCATTGAAATGTTTTCTTCTCGATCCTTGACTTCAAGTTCATATGCAATGCATTCGATGTTGGGTCTTAAGCACTGGATTGTTCCAGAATGTCAGATAGGTAGGATAATCCAACTCGAAGGGCATTCATCCCTTGTTTCCATAGTAGATCATATCGTAGCCTTTGATGTGGCAATTTCGAAATAATTTAATTTCTCAAAATTATGTACCTCTACTGTGCAGAGACCAAGAAGAAGTAGAAATGCAAATACTCGACTCGATCTTTGGATAAGTCTCCCTGTCTTATTGTACAGCCACCACCGCCACTTGGACCACGAGTGAAAAGAATGTTGCCAATCGATCTAAGTGAGACAAAAGTAAGACAAAAAGGTTCTCCCTTGTCCCCTTAATCATGTTTATTATCATTTGCGCGGCTGTATATTCCATATCACATGGTTTTACTGCCTCAGATTCCATTGAAATAACCTAATCTTTGTGAACCATCCATCTCACTGACTGTCAAAAAAATGAGATTTCCAAACACCATCTTAGATTCCGACTTGGGAAATCTTCCTATTATCCTTGAAATAGTACATACTTTTCAGAATATTCTTCCAGCCATATGTTGTCTGTAAACTCCCACGTCATTTATCTCATATCACGTAGGTGCTCAATATTATGGAATGCCAACTCTGAAAAGAATTTCTCATAGTATAAAGACTGTTGCCTCGAAGTATTTTTTACATGAGGATTAATGACTAGACTCAAGGAGCTCTCGCTCAGTTCAACTTTAAAGTTCAGATAGTTTTACTAGATATGACACGTTTTGGCCTAATCATGTCGCATACCTGACCTCGCTAAAATGGATACAAAATGTGAATCCGATATGATGTCAATAATTTTCATCTAGTTGAGACTTGATGTGACTTCTTGCTTGGTCAACTAAACGTGATAGAAGCTATGTGTATTTTTAAATTAGGAGTCATAACTTGAAACAAACAAATTTATACAAACAACTAAATGTGCAATCCATAATTATTATAAGCATCATGGTCCTTCCACAGCTTCTATGCATCTGAAAATTCACGCCACCACTTCGACGACAAAAACTACCTGACTCCGAGTATAGACGCATCATGTCCCTTCCCGGAGACCAGCATTTTGCTTCTCGTGAACAGGCCCAGCCATATCAAACACCAGCTGGTCAACACCTGTTGAACAAGGCGGACGGAGAATCAAAATGGACCTCTTCTCAAACCCAGGATGATGGCCAGTACCATCAAACCCAGCCAGAATATACTGGAGTGAGTGCCTTGAGAGCTCCAGCTGATGGCTTGTATCATCCGACTCAACAAGACGCCCATTCTACATTTGATGATGGGCAATATCATCCATATCAAAAAGTCTCGGATGAAACTCAAGTCGCCGCAAATTCCCCCATCAATACTGGTATTCGAGCTCCATCCAAAACAGTTTTAGAGGCAGTCCAGCTTCAAGAAACTCAACCAGCAGCCTTGATACAATCATCTTCAGCACTCAAACCGACCAATGCGGCACAAGACCAGTCCCTGCTCGCTCCAGGAACGCAAAGTCCCTTATACGATCAAATACCCAGCTCCACAATCGATGCAAAAGTATCTGCTACTTCTATTCAAAGAATGTCAGCGACAACCGCCAGCAGCCCGGATTCAAACTTTGCCTCATTAGCTGCTCACAAAGCTTCAACCTCATGGGCATCAAGCCATACCGCGCAGGCCGCATCTATTTCATGTGCTGTCATCCTCGTCGTGGCATTCATTGCGGGACTCATATTATTCCCCCTGTATAAAAAGCGAAGACTTCAGAAGCGGCTCGCCCCAAGCAAAGAGAAAACATTGCCAGAAACAAAGCCTCGCAGGAACTTCTTCCCATCGTTCAATTTGTGGAGCGGTGGCTTTAGAAAGATCTCAACAATGGCATACTTTGTCAGACCCAAGAGACACAGTGGCTCCATTACGGTTTTACCATACTTCACTTCCAACGATACTCTAGAAAAGGATCCAAAGGCATTCATAGCTACATTTCATGATGAGAAACAAAGGGTGTTTTCCGTTGCCAAGAAAACACCGACGCTTATTACAATCAAAGATCCTGTGATTTTAAAGGCCTTGACCTTGGAAATTCATAGGCCAAAAGCTGAAGAAGCATGCAAGTCTCCTGAATTAGCGAAAAGCGCACAGGAAGAGGGCGATTCGTCACCACATGTCGATTCATCGAGATCCAGTGTGTCTGAATGGCATTCCGAATACTCCTCATCTCAACAGACAGAGCTCTCCAACGAAGACACAATCTGCAGCCCAAGTTTCTTGGACAGCCCTAAAATTGGAAACTTGCTTTCCGCAAATCCCTCAATCAACAATGTCTATATGGTTGAAATGGATTTCACTCCTCGCAAAACGGGACAGTTGGAGATCCAACAGGGCCAGTCATTGGGTATATCAAAGATCTTTGATAACGGATGGGTAAGTCGAGTCTTTTTTCTTTCTTTCTTTGCAGAATATGAGCAACTTGCTGACCAGTTCAAGGCACTTGGTGTTCGACTTGACTCGCCCGAGGCAGGCTTAGTTCCTCGCTCTCATCTTTCTGCTTCTCCCATCAGGCAACAAGTCCAGTGTGATGAAGAAAGAAGATCGTCGAAACGATACTCGCTTCCACAGCAAACCTTCAACGCCCTGTCATCACGGTTTTATACCTGGCTTGCTAAGGATAACGCTTCGCATGATATGCCGCCGGTTTAGCAATCGACCGCATACACGACTACCCAAATATTTTTTTTCTTTTCTTCTTTTGAATTCTTCCTCTGGTTCTCTCTTCTGTTTTTATATTTTTTATGCTTTTCATTCTCATCTCTATGTTATTTCTACTATCCTTTTGTCTTCCCTTCGTTGTTATATTATATGCATATTGAAATGGACATACTTTACAAACTCCACTGTGATTCCTTAATGTTTCCAGCTATTGAATTCAAATGTTTATCAGGTCCGGAGCTTTGAAAAATATTATGAGTCTTATCATGCAAAGGGGCGTTTGAGGGCCACATGAAATCGGGGTTCCCTAGACCCTGTCTGCCCATGTGGTTTCCAGGGATGGACCGTCATCTGGCCAGTGTGAACAAAGCAATGGAATGTGACAATATCGAGTATTGTCATAGGTATTCTATCACAAAGTTCAATGTTCAGATAGACGAGAGAATCAAAAAGGCAGATGAAGCGCTGATCCTTATCCATATGATCTGTCATTTAGCAGATCTCGCACGTCCGACTATCTCGTATAATGACGAAGACTCGGCGACCATTCTGGCAGAACACAACTCCAGCCCTGGAGAACTTCATGAAGTGAGTAGATTTCATTTCTAATTCCTGCAATTAGGGTCAACTGGTGTATTGTCAATCTTTCGTATTGGTACCTCACCCGCCTGAAATGGATGATTTGCATGATCGACCTCCTGTGCTAGCTGGTTAGGGCCTAGGTGTATTGTACTCGACTTTCATAGTAATATCTCCAGCTAATAAATTTCAGTCATCGCATATAATTTTTGATGTCACATATTCGTACGAAGTTACTAGCACTGGGGCAACCGATAGTGTAAAAAGTGGGTTGTCCGTTAGCATTATGCTAGTTCCTCAGCTACGTTTACGGAGTTTCAGCTAGGTGGAGAGTTCCTGCATGTGCGAATTATTTCCACTGTTAAGTCATAAATAATAATGATTTTTACTATCTTTATTTTTATTTATTTATTTTTATTTTTTTTCTGGGAAGGTTTTGCAGCTCGTGGCTCGGACTAGAAAGTGACGACGAGTACCTATCTGCGGAAGCATCGAATACGGAAAAGAAGCTTTCATTCATTAACCAGAGTCAGATCGAACGCTTCAATAGTAGTCCAAAATGCTAACAAAAAGCAATAAAAAGAACATTTGAACTGTACAGAGAAAGCTTGAGCTTGGGGATTTCCCGGCTTATGTGCATAATATGATGTCCCGGCTCTTAGTCTCCGGGTCAACTTGAAACACCCTATGTATGCATCCTAACGAACGCTTTGATGCCAGCTCCAGCTCTAAACCACACCGCTAGCCGCTCGGATTAACAGTTCCATAACCCATGTCGCTGTAGAGCATTAATATAATGGGCTATGAACCGCCGCAAAATCCGCAAAATCCAAAACGCGGTCGCAATACGTGGAAGCACAGCGGAACTAATGCACGCCCAGTCCAGGTTAAAACCTCGTGCATTATACGGGAAGCAGGTACGAAACCGAGCACACATTACACAAGTCGAGAACTTGGATTCCCCTCTGATCAGCTCCAGGTGAGCCTTTTTGGCCGATCCTCAATCCCGATCAAGTTTATCTCGGCGTATGGGGACACATGGCGGCGCTTGGTCCTCCTTAATGCCGAATCGAGGGAGACTACTGGCCTTTTCAGAACCGAAATGCGAACAACCATCTACACTGTAGATCGTGGGGCGGGGAGTTAACCCTTGACATCCGGGTTCCACTTACATGGCGTGTCATACGACCCATAGTAAAAGAAATCCACACATTGGAGATCCACAATCCGCCCCATTCTCCAGGAAGAAGGGTCATCTCTTCCAAGAGTACCACATTTATGGCTGTATGTGGATATGCACAGAAAACGGATGCCAGTGGTAGCTCCCGAGGTCTGGGTACAGAGTACATCCAGTGTTGTTCGATCTTTATCGGAGCGGACTTTGGAGTTTTGGTCCAGTTTACTTCAAGCTAAGATCCACCAGAAGTGCCCACCTCAAATTTTAAGGTGCCCAGGTGGGTATTGTGGAAATTAGCCACAACAACAACAGTAAGGATGGTGGTGGAAATCTTTATTCCTCCTTTTTTACGATTTCTTTTATGAAATGCAAATGCAACTAACTCAAAAAGGCCAAAGCCCTCTACCCAACAAAAAAAAAATCTAGCCCTTGGAAGACAGCGTTGGGGACTCTTCAAGATGATATGCATTCCCTCACACCCGGCCATTCAAGATATACGAATTTGTCGCACTAGGTAATATTCCTGGTTGAAGAAATCGAAATGTACCCTGTCCATTCTGCCAGTGGTTCATTGTGTCTATAGCATTGTTCTAAGGTTCTTTCAATGCTGGCCCCTATTGTCTTCAAGTTCCCTTGGAAGTTTAGATGCTCTCCCCAGATGTCCGGAGATTTAATTGCAAACATTTGAACGTGGGGCTCTATAGATCTCTCAAGCTTAGATTCCCCCAAAAGCTAGAGATCGGCCCACATCGTGCCTTCAGCCTCCAGCACCTGAGTAATTTGAACCCTTCTCTAACGCACGCCATCATTAATAGTTTCACTACGAAATAGATTCCTTAACTATAGGAGATGGCAGGATTCTAAGTACGTAATAGATGACTGGGAATAGGGGGAGCACCTGATTGTCCACATCACAGAAGAAAGTCATCCAGATGCCGGGGGCTTGCCAGTGATTGCCAGGACAATTAATCCTGCCAGCACTATCCAGTGGAGCTAGATGGATCGACAACCGGAAGCCAGCCCCGTCATCTCCTTTGGGCTTTCCGCGTCGGACTCTCATGCGGCTCCACTATCGACGCCTCCGCTCAAATCTCAGAATCTTTGTCCTCTCCTGCGAAAGCCATCTTTTGTTCCCTCGGCTAAACGCGAAGTCTAGAGCCGGCATCACTCCATTGCAGCCTAGATTTATCCACTTGGGCACCGGCACACTGTGTTGTGTACTCGAGAACGCGTAATCCAGAGAAAAAGGGGCTTGTTGGTGTAATGAGGCCCAAAAACTTGAGATAACGGTACAAAAATTTCTTACCTAGTAAGCCCTGGAGTATTACAGGGATTGATAGGGCTAGCAGATATTAACGACCTCGGGAGCGAATTAGGCTGAAGATAAGCCTGTAGTGTATCCCACTGAAAGATGCAGAGTTTTTTGGTCCCTTTTTTTGTCACGATTCTCACCCTGAGTAATTCTAGCTTCACACTAAAAATAAAAGAATGAATCTATCATGATCTTACTAGGGTCTGTATCATTAAAACGAAGCCATTCTTCTTTCTTCAACACCATAAACTTTTCCAACGTTAAATACAATGTAATTATACTGTCAACAAAGAACTTTTTGTCTCTCCTGCCCATACATACCATACCAACCAAGTAAACTCCCAACCATCCCATATATCGTCGTCCATTATTTCTCAAACCCCAAGTCCTTTTATCATAGAATTAGATACCAACCGTACCTCTATAAAACAGAAGCAGTGTTCCCATATTATCCTCCTAGCCTGACCAAGGAATCAGATAATCGAAAACCTGGCGCCGGGTCATTTGTGCGTGGATGTAGTGCCCATATCCATCAGGACAGGAGCAATGCGTTTCAATACACGTTTCAATGCGTCGACGCATATCACACAACGTATGTAATCGATGCGATGGCTGTTCACCAGTGGTGGTCTACAGCTGTAGAACGGCCGAGTGGCAGAGATCTCGATGGGTATGCTGGCTCACCATCGTCGGGTTGAGGCTGTAGATTGCGTCTTCTCAAGGAAGGAGGGAGCTCGCAGGGGAATATTGATTGGATCTTAACCGGAGAAGGTGCTGGATGGAATGCCAGTGGTGATGGTGGTAGTGGTGGAGTAGGAGGAGGAGGAAGACCCCAGATTAATTCGCGGATGGAGGCAATAAACCGCGGACTTAGAAGTGCGATGGCGACGGCGACGGCGAGTATGAGCAACCCGACTTTGAAGTAGAGATGAGAGAAAACGTTGTCGGACATTTGTCAAACAGGATAGCTCGGACGCTGTGCAGAGATTCTGGAAGTCAAGTTCTTCGGATGATAATATTTTGTCGTCCAGATGGAATCAAAGGCGAGGGATTGGGACCTTTTATACCATGAAATGGGCTTCCACTGAGTCGGTAGTAAACAGAAGAAAAGGAGACACCTGTCATGTATCCGATCTGCAGATAACAAGAGAAATCTATATGAAAAATTGCCCAAGTTAGCAATACTGAAATTTCCTATTTGGGAACGTAGATGGAATCCGTTGACGATTCTCCGGGGTTCAGTCAGATACATACACGTCCACAGATCCAATGGATAATACATGGTAAATTAACGATCCACTCTTCAAGTGACAGCTCTCAGTCTATCTGTGATCTGCTCTCCGCTGCGGCGGAATATGTGGTATCAAAATACCTCGGAATGGAGGCCGGGACCAACCATTTCATTCCATGGAAGCTTGAGCCCATGCCAGCACTTTGAAGCTTCATGCTATACCAAGCTTAGATTAGTCTGTGGATCCTAAGGTTGATCCCACTCCCGTATTATTCTGTTTTAATAACATTTGTGTCAAGAATTTCTCGAAAATTCCTCGAGAATTCCTCGAAAATTTATCGTGCTGCATGTTAGTATTAAACGAACCATAAAAACTTACCTTGGGAATGAATTGCTCAGATCATTCATTGAAAGAGATCTGGTTCTTCTCATTATATCACTTTTTAGCACATTTGCATAAGAAGAGTTGTTCGTGGGTCTCAGAAACAGCTGAAGATTCGGAGATAAATGCCAGTGGAGAGAGACGAGGATATCTTTCAAGATTTTAGCGTCTGATCATAATTTCTATTCAGGGCCAAGCCGCTAAGATCATAAATCGGCGATACTTAATGGAGATTTTTCATTTTCAATTTTTTTTTTTCATTTTTCATTTATTTTTTTCCCCTGCATTGTTACGGTGTGTAGTTTTTTCTTGGTCTTCCGGTCTCCCCGCCCTCTTGGAGTATATCCATAGCCCCTGAACTATTTTTTTTATAAAAAAAAACATAGTATGACTCAAAAGACCCCTCCTACTCTCCACACTCCTCTTTCCTGCTGTGTCGTGGTGGCTTTTGCTACTTGTCTGTGCATTCTGCCTTGCGGTTTGGCCCCCATCCACTTCTACCAAGGCGAATTCCCAGTCATGCACCTAACTGATAGTGCAATTTCGGTTTCCAATCACTTCATCAAAGCCGATTAGATCGTCGTTACCCGGGTGAAGGCACAAGCTTAGGGGAAATGATGGGGGTTGGTCTTTAACGATGTCCAAGATGTCCATTCCCGGGCCGGCCGAGTTCTGCACGAGCCTCTCGATAGTTATATCCACCCACTTGCCGTGGAATTTCTAGACCATTCTCCCTATTTGGAGGGAAATCTGTGAAGTTCAGTCACACGGTGGGTCTAGTTCCAGGGGGAAAGAGTCCCATGACTAGGTAGTCTGAGAAGATGAGGTAAGAGGCTTCGCATTTGCGGACCGATATCAGCTTTAGTCAAGTTCTGACGAAGTTTCCATGACAAAAAAATAAAAATAAAAACTTGAATCTGATGTTTGCTGGCAGTCCTTGTTTTGCAAGTTAATCTCTTGTCGCCAACCGTGGAATATGCCTGGCCCACTTTTTCTTTATACAGAATATCTCTGCTCTCCTTAACGACTCGGATTCGACTCTGCACCAGTTGACATACAGAGGAAAATTTTGATCTCCTAGGATGGTCCATCAACCCAGGCTCGCAACCGCCTCACTTCTGTGGACTGTCATATCATCTCTCCACCCAGAGGCAAAGTTGTGGTTCTGTACCTCCAAGCGGGTAAACAGTGGAGTGAACCCACTGAGCCGTTCGAAAACACTTCTCTCCACTAGGTTAAACTAACGGTCGGGTTCGCGATACCATATTTTGGAATACAATTTTCACTAACAAGGAGAGAATAGTAATTCCACCGGCTACACGTTACTTTTGATCTCCATCTCAGACTACTACTCCTACCATCGTACCTCTCTACTCTACGACACGTCAGGTCGGATTCATGGAACAGAACAGACCGACCTCACCTCTAAACATAGGGTCAAGACTGAGTGTTCAAGTATCGCCTGCCCATCATGAAGGACTCCCACAGAGGGTTGATGCTTTGTTATTGGATGTCTCAAACATACGGTCGCATGGTCTTCAGGATCGAATCCCACTGGAAGTGACTCGGGCTGGTTCTGGGGCTCTCCAGCTCCAGGGCTGCATGGACTCATGATGAAGAAGTCTCTTCATCTCGGAAATGAATAGAGAAATTGCTGGGGGTATCTCAGCGAGACTCTGCTCATATACCACCCATGGATTTACCAGCCATTCCTCAGATGAATTGTGCAAAGCTGACTTCTTACCTAGACGCAACATTCGAAAGCTCACAGCCTCCAATAGCTCGCAATCACAACCCCGATACATTTGTGAAATGATGGTAGCTTTTCAATTCGCACCTACATCTCCACCTCCGAATGCTCATGTCCTCCCAGTGTTGGAAACAACCCGCAACGGCTCTACATGATGTTTCTCACTGTCGGTCAACCTCATCCCCGAGGAACCTGTGAGACCGAAAAGACTTTCCAGAAGGTACGGACCTCTTGTGTATCACATCAGCTCTTCTCCCGACGTCCTTCTCTCTGTATTCTCCCTTTCTCTTTTTGAAGTAAAGGAGTCACCTACACATTGATAGAATCCTGTCCTATATCATTCTTTACTCTGATTGGTACATGATCTGGCTAGGCACCAGGCCACACTCGTGGCACCAATCAAAGCCAACGAAACTGGCCAGTGGCCAGTAAGTAATCCACTTCTTCCGCATCTGTTCTACTGCAGCAAGGGAACGACTACAAGCTTCACTTGGTTGGTCAAAATCTACATTGTTCGAGATCCGCTTCTGTGAGGCTGATACAGAGCAATAAATCCATACTACATTGTCCTCGAGGTATTTCAATGCCGGCATTTTCAAACAAATTTAGGTATTATATTTAGATACTCAGTCGCGCGTGCATAAAACCGTCAAATTCTTCCGAGGTTGGGAAATTGTTTTATGCAAGCAGGTTTTTTCTAATTATTCTTTTTGGAATTTCGAATTTTTGAAGGCCCCGTCCATCAAAAATTATGCGTTTATTATTATAAAATTTTTTTTTACAGGAAAACATTAAAATCAAATAAAATCAAAAATCGGTTTCCACCGATCTACAGAAAAAGTACGGTGGGAATACGGAGTGCAATGCCGCAGCCCTAACTCTGGATTTGGGGACATTTGAAGACCCGTGCCCGGGTGAACTGTATAGCCCCTGCATCACTGAAGTCATCCCAACGGCTTAACGACATGGAGCCACGTTGGGCCTAGATAAATGTATTCCGTTAGAAATACTAGTACTTTTGTAGTATGTGACTGCTCATATGGAGCTGTGCGGAGGTACTTGATTTTTCACCTTGTTTGACAACAGATCTCTTCCTGCATCCAGAGTCTTCCGAACAGGGGTATATTATGCATGGCTCCGCCGTCCCCAGCGGCCTTCCAGGGCTGATGCGGTCAGGTCACTTTGACCGTGCTTCCGCGGCTGTGACTCACAGATCGCTTCCACATGTGCACAGTTGTCACACAGCCTTAGAAGACTGTTTCATGTCTTCTCTAGTGCAGTAGATCTAACCATTTGTGGTAAAGCGCATCATGATCTCGAAAGGCCCCCCAGTACAAGACATCTGGAAGGTCCACGGGTCACCCCTTTTGACCTTTACAAACTTGAACCAGTTCGGACACCTCGGACACCTATACTAGTAGCTAAGAATATTTGAAGTTCCGGACTTCAAATATTATCCAGCTTCACCTGCACCTGTGCAGTATCTACATAGTAAGGATGGGCAAATTAAGATGACATCGAGTTGGGACAGGTATGGTACAGATTTGGCTGATGGAGACCTCAGGCTTGAAGGTTGTATCTGGTCACAGAAGTCGCGGTGATATAGATGCATAATGTAGGTAGAAGCGGGATTATAAAATCGAATTGTGAATGAGACAGCTTCTCATGAGCCAATGGAGAGTCTTGGAAATACACACTTGAATATCTTGGTCTTATATGCCGGGAGATATGATTCCAAGCGCCTGAGTGGGACAGCGTGAGCCCGAAGGAAGAAACAAAATGAGAAAAATAATAAAATCAAACAATCGAACAATCAAAAGTCTCCTTCCCCATTGAAAAATCCTTCAAACTGGAAGTTGATAGATCCAAATTCCAGACGAACTCATGGCCGGGGAACTTGATCCGTTTCCGGCCACAAGTACTGACAGTACTTCATTCTCTCATATTAAGTTTTGGACTTTTTAAACATTTGGACAAACATACAAATCTAGAGAAGAATAACCTTTAAAGACACTAGCTCTATACAGGACACATGGATAGCACTGACACGACGTCATTCTTCCAATTTTCCAGTTCACAATGACAGCTTGAACGCTGCACTGCCAGTACTCCCTTGAAATGTGGATAGTCACTCATCTATCCCCAAAGATATGTTAGTCTTATGAGTAATTTATGCTGTCCTCAGTGTAAAAGTAGATCATTTCTTACCGACATAGATGTAGGGCTTTCGCATTCTTAGTCCAGACTCGGACGACGCATCGATAACGCTAGCTCGGCGATCCGTGCAAGTTATGACATATTCTGCTTGATGCTTTTGAGAAAGTCAACACAGGACTTTCTATCAGGGCATGCTTGGCCATACCTTTTGCACAGGTTCTTCGGGACCGTCCACGGGCACCTCTGGGAATATCCATGCTTTGATTTGACGCAGACGTTCAAATAACCAAGACATCTCGGATTCAATTGTGGGCTTCAGGGCTTCAGCAGTGAATTTAAGTAAATAAATAGATTGAGATAGAAATTTGGGAGACCATAGAATGGGATGTTTTCTGATATTTAAACCCTTCATCCAGGAGCCACCTGGTCACTGGCAGCTGCCAACACACCATGAAGATTGATCTCCCACATGTGCACAAAGAATGGTGACAGCATTGTATGCGATGCATACTTGGGATAGTGTATTTGTGGAGACATAATATGGGGGTGACGGGCACTTGGTGGCTTTTTTTGCTTCTTTTCTGCTGATCCTGCTGGAAACAAGTCTTGATCGTCCGAGCCTCGATTATTCAAGCGGTCTTTCCAACATGTGCTCACGTCTGTTGAGGATCTAGATCAATGGCACATGTGTATATGAAGGATTTAATCCTAGCATTTCTTGATTCTTGAAAAAGCAAAATGCGCCACTGAAACTCGGAGTCCCTCGGTCTCGTACGCACCCAAGAATCCGGTAAGTCCCACCAGGTGATGATCGATTCATGAATTGACTGTGTAAATTGAAAAGAAACTAGGTACGTGCATCCCCCAAACAGGGTCAACTGAGATGTTATTGGCGCGGTTGTTCCGGCCTGCATTCCCGGGGAATTCGAGATCCGGACTTGAGAAAGGGCTTTTTCCAACTGTTTTTTCTTCTCCATTAGGCTCCACCTGCACATGTGGTCAATCGTCCAATATCAATTAAATTGAAAATTACCATAGTACCTCTGGGAGACGACAAGGAAGCAAACATCCAAATTCTCAAACGAATCGGGCTGCTCCGAGTCAGCGTTCACAACTTCATCTAGACATGCAATACTTCAAGTTGACACGTCAACACTCTCACTGGCTTTTCATGACATATTTCTCCTATCTTGGCTCTCAGTTCGACAATGACAAAAGTCCCGTACGTACCTATGCATCAACGTCTTCCTGTTCATGCATCATATCAGTGCGCGGACGTACTTTCGAACAGAAGCATTGATAGCCGATTGCCTCGTTATGGCGGATGAAAGTGAGATGCAGGCTGCAGAGGACACGGGTCCTTCGAACGGATCGTTTTTTTTTTTTTCTCGAATGGCGTTTTGGATGCATCTAAGTCCTTTTGTCTCTTTTCTGACTCCGGATCAGTTGGGGGCGGCCCGGACCTGGCGATCTGCGGCGTGGGAGATCGATCGAGATGGAGACAAATAGTGTTCCGTACTTTGGTTCTTCGAAAGTCTGGACCTTGGGTACAAATGCATGCCCGGGTGTACGGGCTTCTCTTTCTCAAATTCTTAGTTCTTCGTGGCCTGAGCACATTCGAAGCCAGAAGAACAAGTCCAAATGTGACATGTAGAGACAAAAACTTGAAGAGGTAAATGAAAGTGGAGCCTAGATGGTTATTCAAACCCCCACTTTTAAATTTAAAGTAGGAAGATTTAGTTCGTAACTATGGAATGGACAAAGTACAGGCGGTTTAGGCTAAGATGGAGCTGTGAACAGATTGGTGATCTGATTATTGAAATAAGAGTCTATCTATCTAGCCTTAAGCCAAATTCACCAGGAAAAAGATAAGATCCACCGAAAGATAACATGTACTGGCCATGGACTTGCCATTCAATTTGTTCTTCAGACACCGAAACGCCGTCTCCAATTTCCGGCATATTAGACATGCAATGGGACCTTGAACAGACTAAAAAAAGAAATTTCATAACATAACGATAGTAATACCCGCTAAACGCGCCTCGATGCATGGACAGTTGGAACCGCAAAAGTTCATCCCAGGATTATTGTTGCGGAGGGTTAGGTGGCTGAGGAGGTCCAGGAGCAACGTCCGACACTCGGGGGCGTTTGGGGTCATTTTGGCCCATGGCCGCAGGAACAGGGTTCGCTCCAGCCGATGTAGTAGCATTCGTAACATCGTTTAGTGGAGGACGTTTCCCATTCAGGTTGTTTTGCGGAGGAACACTTCCCCTGTTCATGGCAGCAGGGTTAGGTGCATTCCTCGCGTCAATATTTGGTCTGGTCAACGGCCGGTATGAGGATGTGGATGGACCTCGAGACAATGGGCTACCAACTCCACCACCAGGGGTGCCTGGGGCACCGACACGACGTTGAAGGTCTGTTGCAGGGTTGACATAATCACGTGAATTGTTTGGAGCGGGAGAGGGAGCTGAAAGCATTGGTCTGGAAATGGGAACGCTCTTTGTGTGGTCGACACCTGCTGTCTTACGAATCGACGGACTTTCGGCGTGTGGGTCAAACTGACTGCCTGGTAGCGGCACAGCATTCGGGTTGTCACGTAATGAGTCGGCTGCTCTTGCGGAGAAAAATCCAACGGATTGGGATCCAGCAGGCGGTTGATTGTTATCATTATTGAATGCAGGAGCGCCTTCGCGTTTGATGTAGCTCGGGGCGTTAGTATTTTGCATGTTGGTATCAACAGGAGGACGTGTTTGAGGGGGTGCGCCGGGCCTAGTGTTCGGCATATTATTGACTTGGCCGGGGCCGGGCATCGGGCGCCTCGAATCTGGCATTGCGTTTGGGTTGGGCCGTAAGTTCGGTGGTAATGACTGTCTGGCAGCAGCTTGGTTTCCTGCGTTCCATCTCTCTGGTTTTGAAGGAGTCACAGCACTTGGATCGAACCGCCCCGTAGGCGGTCCTCGTGGGGGAATGGGTCGGTTCATAGGTGTTGGTGGTTGTTGGCGTCTGGGTTCTGGCTCTATGGTTATTTCGTCTGGGTTTCCACCAGTAGCAGACACTACAAAGTCGGCTTCGTCAAAGACATCACCTAGAATTGGGGTCAGCTAAAAATTCAAGGATCGACACTGATCTTGACATACTTCCAAACTCGCCATCCACCTCGAAGTTAGCACTGATTTCAGGATTGCTGCTTTTTGTAGGCTCGACAGGGCGCTGTGGTGGCAGATCATCATCCTCTGTGATCGGTTTCGGAGGAGGAACTTCCTTCTTGACAGGGACATGGTCACGATGACGGTGGAGTTCATCGACATCCCATCTAGCCTAACAAAACATCAGCACATGCTAGCATATCGAGGCCAATGAATATACTTACAGGTGTAGGTTTCACCTTAATAACCTTGGCAAGATAGTCTTTATCATAAACACAGTTGCCAAGAACGTTGCCGAAAGTCCTCAATGACCGCTTCAATGCATCAGTTGTACCCTCTTTCTTGGCCTTTTCAAATGCCGCCGCTTTTCCCTTGCAATTCTCGATATGACCGTAACCGATGTCCTACAATAGTCAGATACCTGGACCAATGGAGGCTATTCCATGCATCCTTACTTCGTGAAAACTGCCGTCTTTCAATGTGACTCGAACGATGACCGATAAGCCGAGGTTGATCTTGCCTGTGTTTTGGTTCTCCTCGATCTGAGTCATAAACGTTAGTTAGTTCTTTCACATAACTCTGAGGTGCCCATACAAAGTCAATGTCAATTTTCTGGATTGAACTCGACCACCCGTTGAATCCAAACACCTCATTGGCAAGACTAATGCATTTATCCGCGGAGAGATAATGCACTTTCGCCCCACCAGCACCAGGTCGGGATGAAATAAATTCGGGTCCAAGTTTTTTGTCAAGGCGAGCCTGTAGAGTGGCAACTTGCTGAGCGGTGTATTCGTTCATTCGGCGCTGGGGTTCCTCGAAAGGGTTGGCCATCATGGCACCTGGGGCATTGGGCATCCCGATAGTCGCGGGTCCACCACGATGTTGGTCGCCGACACTGGGGAAAACGCGATCAGTTACTGGATCCATGGGAGATCGCTGGTTCGTCAAGTAGGTGATTCTCACGCTGGCATAATATGGTGATGTGATGTGTTGTTGCTTGGTGTGGGATGATAAGCGTGTTGAGCGCGTCTTCACCACGCGGCGGCTCGCGAAGTCACGTGTCTATAATGCCTGATAAAACTGGCGTTACAGATAATCTAGTGCTGGGAGTTTTATCTTATTTCTGAGTTCTCTGGGCATACGATATGTGGTGCTTGCAAGGTTTCATCATGAAGCAGCCAGAGATGTCGAAGTATTTGACACACTTTGTACTCACGGGTGCTTAATTTAGATTGTTGTTTATACGTGGGGCGTGTTTGCCCCACTAGATGAGGAACAACGGGGACTTGCAAGACCAACTGGCAAGCTATACTACCACTAGATAGGTATACATGAGCAGGAACTTAAGTACGTGGAGACTGTTGTTTGAATTCAACAAGATATTGGAGCGAGTTGAGAATAAACTAATCGCTTGGTCATCTTCATGATTTGTGTCATTTCAAGAGTCGTGTCATCCTATCCTTTGTAAAGCCATTTGTGCCCAAGGTCCTCGTGGGGTTGAGCAAATCATTGAACAATCAAACTAGCACTTGGTGTCAGACCCAGTTCCTTCAACGTCTCACCAAAGAACTCAGCATTGAACACCTTTCTTGGGAAGTTCTGGGAGAAGCTCTGAACATCGATGCCATCTTCTGATTTCAGGGCTGCGGCAACTTCAAACAGAGTGGTCTCTACAGGAAGGGTCTTCATGATGTTGCCTTTGGACGTCTGGAATCGGAGACGAGACTCGGTGTAGGCAGATGCAGGCTTTGATGCAACGGGGCCGGATGCTGTGGCAGCAGGAGCAGGAGCAGCTTGAGGAGGAGCCACACCAGCACGCTCTGCACGCTCGCGTTCTGCCCTAAGACGGCGCTCTTCCTTGTCTGCCTCGATCTTAGCTCTGATGCGCTTCTTAGCTTCGATCTCCTCCTGCTTCTCTCTCTTCTTGGCAGCCGCCTCCTTCGCCATCTGTTTCCGCTCCAGCTCCTCCTTCGCAGTCTGGTTGTCCTTGTTGCTCTTTCTTCGGATTTCCTGGGAGATTTTATTAATCAGGTGTATATTACGTGAGCATAGTCTCTTCACATACCTCGTTTCTCTTCTGGTCCACCTTGTCCTGCTCAGACTGCACCGCCCGTTTCGCTGCCAAACGCTCCCTCAACTCAGTCAGTCGCTGTTGCTTCTGCTCCTCGGTCAATGGAGCGATCTCCTCGGTGGATTCGGAAAAGTCGACGTGCTGTGTTTTGGAGGCGTGGTACTCGGCTTGCGCGTGGCTGCGGAACTTCTTGCCACAGTCATTGCAAACCAAGCTACGGGCCTCCTCACCTGGCTGCAAGGCAGGGCCCTCGTCGTCTTCGGCTTCTTGAGTCTGTGACTCCTTGATTTCCTCCAGTGACTTGTCTTGGTTATCTTCAAGCCATTCAAGAGCTCCCTGTACTGTTCACTGAATTAGATAGGCCAATGGAGTGGGGATGAGATGAAGATGGCTTACAGCCACCAGTCTTGGAGACAGCCAGCTCCGCACGCTCTTTATCGAAGCCCATCTCGATGAGCTGATCAAGGTCTGACGCCATGGTGTGTGAGTGATATGGCAAGATAAATTTCCTATAGAGGTAATTTGCGGTATGAGCCAGCTCAGAAAAGAGGAGTGGGGTAGAAATAGGAACAGGCAATCGGTGAAGGTGAAGGTGGAAACACAGAAGCTTGCGGGTGACGTATCGTGAAGGCGGCGAGCGATAAGCGCGGGTCCAGTTGGTGATCAACAACTTAATAATGTTGATACGCGGTCTTAAGCAAACAATTGATGTGTTGCATTGTGAGTCAAGTTTGCATACTATTTAATTTCCAAAGTCAACAAGAGAAGAATGTCCATCCGAAAAAAAAAAGAAAAAAAAATAGTACTCGGGATCAAGTCAATTCATCACATTATTGGAACCCCACACGCGTAAACACTGCCATAATGTCGAGTATAATGGTACCATTATCAAGTGTGATAGAGATAATTCTCAGAACCTGGCGATGTAACAAATTATCTGGCCCATCTCACCTTGCAGCCCTTGAAAGATTAATATTATTGCATTGACAGGGCTGATCGTCAATTACTTCTGATATCAACTGTGGATGCCCCAGGCACATGTCATAGATCTGCCGAGGCGTAAATCGGGCTGATCTGACATACATATGTATAAATTGCTTGTTTGAGAGCTATTTGTGTATATTTGAGACTATGTGAAACATCTGGATCGAGTACTCATAAGTACTTGAGCTACCAAGTATCATAGTAACTCCATGTGTAGTGATTCAAGAGTGGATATCCGATCTAATAGTTCCGACTCTAAATGCACAATATCAACCCCACCACATCACATGCAGCTGACTTCCCACAAACCCGAGGATTCAAATGAAATAAAACACAAACAAAATCGAGGACAACCCGCCCTCTACATCAAGATTACTGCTGTTTCAAGGTACTGTCTCCCAGATCATTCAACTCGGTCTAGACGTCAGGACCATCACCTGACTGCTGACTCAGCGTTGTCCCCGAATGAGACAATAGTCAACTCCTGAGGCCACTCGACTCCCTTGACTTGATAACCTCGACCTAACTCCGTCGCAAGCGCACTCTCTTCCTGACAGTCACAGCTACTGTCATTTTGAAAAACTAATACCAAATCTGCGCTTTTCACCCTACCGTCGCCATGTCTGTTGAAATCGATCCCCAGGAGCTTTCCTTCCAGCGTGAGTTCCTCGGCCCCAATCAGATGCATAGATTCGAGAACACCGAGGACTGATAAGCAAATTTATTGTTTCGGTAAACAGGTCCGTTCAACCAGGAAGTATGCCAGGTTCTGCATTTGCATAACTACAACGAGGAACCTCTCGTGTTCAAGGTACGCGCGCATTTGTTTTCCTGTTCCCCTCGGGCATTTGTCAGGCATGGATTGGACTAACAGACCTTCTTTATTTGCTTTAGGTCAAAACCACCGCCCCAAAACAGTACGTACTTCGATTATACAGCTGCGACGCTCGTTTGTCTCGCCTGTTAGTCATTCTCTAACAAATCGCATAGCTACTGTGTTCGCCCTAACTCCGGCCGCATTGAGCCCGGCAAGGGAACCGATGTCCAAGGTTCGAAGCATTCCTGCGACCTCGACATAAAAGACGATAAGCTGATTTCATCATTATAGTTCTGCTGCAAGCTATGAAGGAGGAGCCCGCCCCCGATGCGAAGTGTAAAGACAAGTTTTTGGTTCAGTCTGTCGCAGTTACCAAAGATATGGAGTTTGCCAATGTCACATCCATTGTTTGTCAAGCGGATTCCTCAAGATCCACTGTTCTGGTTTGCTGACATATCGATATAGTTTGAAAAGTCCTCTAAGTCCTCAGTTGTCGAGCGCAAGATCCGTGTGACCTGGTTGGCCCCGAACACAGAGCCCAAGGAACAGTCGGTATGTTTATACGATGCTTCCGATACTTTGCGCATAAATCTAATGGCATTTCATTAGCATCTGGATGATGAGCCTCCCGCTTATCCCTCCCCGAGCGCAACCTACGAGACACCCGCTCCCAGAAAGACCATTGCCGAACAAGGATCTCCTATTCCTCCCCCCGACTTCTCCGAGAAGCCCAAGACCGAATCATCCCCGCCTTCTAATGAGCCTAGCAGCTTCACTAGCGCCAAGGCTGCCGTTATGAGCTCACTTCCCTCAAGCGACGATCTGAAAGCCCAGCTTGCAGATGCAAACGCACAGATTCAACGACTGAAGGACCGATTGGCGGACCAGGGCTTGCGGCAGCGGAAGACAGGCGGCGAGGCAAAGGCCGCTCCAGCTACAATGCAACAAACGCACACACAAGGCGAGACCGGTGTGCCTCTTCAAATTGTGGCCGGTCTGTGTCTGATCAGCTTCTTGATTGCCTACTTCTTCTTTTAGCCTTGCTATCGTCGTGTTTATGTCTCATCACGACTCGACGCCCCGATTTCTGAGTTTCTCTTTACACCCCCCACCCGCTTTTCGCTTTTTCCTTTCCTTTCAATTTCGTGAGGGTCTCTTGAAGAGCCCATATTGACTAGCATCAGCCTTTTCCTTGTCTCTTTTCCTTTCCCAGGTATTCATATTTTCTTTTTCTTCACACCCCTGGTTCGGATCTGGTAATGGATAGATTCCAGATTGTCCTGATGCCGTGATTCGGATCTCACTCTATTCTCTCTTTTTCGCTTTTCCTATCTTTCCTGTCTTGTCTAATATCACGTTATGATGAACGGACTGAGCGTCTCGATTCTTCTTTCTCTTTGTCTGATAAACGATGGTCGAAGCGCTGCGAGATAAACCAATGAATGTTGCTACTTGTATCAGTCTCTATGAACTTCAAGTTTTCAGTAGAGATATCCATTATTCCTGCTAGCATTATCACAAATTTCAATTTTTACATACTGATATTAGGTCTCCGCGGATTTAGTTCTATTTTGAACATGAACGGCGCACGTTTGGCAAGAAATCTGATATGCACGATCTAGTAAATAGTTCATATAATTTCTAAAAATAGTTATTTTAAGCACCAATGACATACTCCATATATACTCCATAGTAATCAGAACACCCATCCCATAAAAAGTATAAAAGTCTACAAATGTCAAAAGAGTATAAACTAACACTGAATCTCACTTTCCTTCCATCCATCACCCGCCTCACCGTCCGGACCAGCCGACGCCGCTGAGATACCCTCACCACCACGTCCTGTACCCTTCTTTCCTGAACCACCACCACCAACAACCCGGCCACCTTGAGCACGCTTCACACGGCACCAGGGACCAACATTGCTATCCAGAATGAAAGTCCAGATAACCCAGACCCAGCTACGGTGGCAGGGCAAGGGCTCGTAGAACTCCGCCGCAATCTTATGTAACTCGTGCAGCTTAGTCCAGGGGATAGCAGGGAAATCATGGTGCTCGTTATGCAGACCGACATTGTAGGTCAGAATATTGAGAGGACCATAGTAGGAGTATGTCTCTGGTGGAGCGAGGTCGTTAAGTGGGTGAGAGGCTGGAGTCTTGGATGCGGGCTTGGTCTTTAGCTCAGCTAGTGACTCGGTACCACCTGTCTTGACCTGGGAAAAGAAGTAGTGCTCGGCGATGAAGTGACCGGCACATGGGTGCAGGGAACCGGCCAGGAAAGAGGAGGCGATCAGGTAGTAGATTGGTGTGTAAGAGCCGGCGAAGCGGGCGAGGAAGTAGTCGAAGCTCAATTGGACGATGAGGTTGAGGACGTGGATTGAGGTGAAGGGGGGACTGTAGATGAACATTGGGCGGACGGCGTAGAACAGGATCTGGAAAGTACAGAAGAATGTCTTGCCAAGGACCGAGTTGAGGAAGAATGCTTCGAGTGCGGTTGGGAGATCGGTGTCCAGGCCTGTTACGCCGAGGGACTTGTGGTGTGTCAGGTGGTATGGCTGAGGTTAATTGATATGTTAGCTTTCAATTGGATTTCTTGGGATTGTAGCTTCATGTGGTGGTCATTGTTTGGTACATACTCTGAAGGCAGCACTGTACGGCAATCCGATAGGGAGGTTTGCGAAGATAGCCAACAGCCGGTTGGCCATCGGAGAACGGAACGCAAGATTGTGACTGATCTCATGAATGGCGAGGAACAGGTTCTGATTTGAGGTGGCTCCGATCACGTATGCTGTGGCCAGGAACTTCCAGTCCAGGATGGGAGTATTGCGGAGGAGATAGGCGCAGGTGAGTTGGAGAGACACAACGCCGAGAACAACATATTTAGTCAGGGGCTCTGGGCCGCAGAGCTTGGTAACCTATATTCCGATGATGTTAGTAACTCAATTCAGGAGGGTTTGAGCTGTGCCCTGGCAGTGGCCATGGAAATGTGGCTTCTACCATGGCCCGTCTCCGGGATCCAGGAACCGGCCACAGGACTCGAAAATCATAAACTGCAGAATGTCCATACCTCTGGATGAGCTTTAATGATTGCCTGCCGTCTTGATCTGTGCGGTTCTTCGGTGTAGGTCCAGAAGAACTTGTCCTCAACTGCGGAGGACTCTGGCGGTGGGATTCTTGCGGAGGTAGGTTCGGAGGTGGATGTTGACGATTTCGCGGCGGACACCCTCAGGTGAGGCGATGTAGTTTCAACGACTGACATTGTGGAGGTTTTATCAGTCGAGAAGAGTCCACATGAAGAATGAAGTGAAGTTAAGGCGCGGAGTAAGAAAGTGAAAGTGGCTCCAAGTCGTTTTCACGTGGGGCGACACGGGAGACGTAAATGGTCTGATTAATGAGGTGGCTTGGCAGGATCTACATTGCAGTGAACAGCCTACAATACAATTCGAGTTACTAAGTACGAAATAGAGGTTGATATACCGTCCTGGTATATTTAAATGTTCGGGTTCATTTCATTTTAATCAATCGCTAGATCATGTCTTTATAGCAACCATGGAACTTAGTAGTCGTCGCCGCGACTTATAACCTCCTTAACATTGGGGCGGAGCACAATAGTCTATAAAAGGGTTAGGAGACTCGACAATGGCACGATTTGCATAAAGAACTTACATGTTCATATTGAGCTGTGTAGGAGCCCTTGATATCAACAAGGGGAGGGTAATCCTGGACAACTCCAGAAGAAACGAGGTTGTTCAACTATACACAGGTTAGCTATTGGGCTGTGGTATTCGTCCAAGTATCATCAACATACACCAAGGAGATATTTATCTTGGCCCAATCGGTCCAAATAACGACGGCAGAAAGGCAGAGTGCCAAAGTTCTTTTTGATAACGCCGAGAAGGTTCTTAGCGGAGGAGAGGCGGAGAGGAACGTTGGGTGCATCGGCGTTGAGAGCATAATGAGAGCATTCCATCTATTCACAGTTAGCATTGATCGAGTACCGAAAATTTGCCGAGAACCAACATCTTCGTGAACATAACCCTTTCCAGTACTGCCGAAAGTCTCGATGGCGAAAACTTCACCCTCCTCCATCTTAGTCTGGTCGGTTCCCTTAACGATCGGCACACTCTTGCCACCGTGGATAACGTGCTGCTCAATGTTGTGTCCGTTCAAGTTACGAATACACTTGACCGGGTACATAGTGCCGTTGAGCTCAACCTCGTAGCTCTCCATAGCTTCTTGAATAGCAGCACCAATATCACTCATGCGGACATCAATTCCAGCTTCCTAGAGAAGAATTAGTCTTACTGCGCCATAATTATGAGATTCATGAAACTCACCCGGATACCAGTGTTGGTAGCATCCTTGACTGCCTCAAGAAGAGGATCATAAACGGGGTCAAATGTCATGGTGAAAGCACTGTCAACGATACGACCGTTGAGCTGAGCACCGAAATCAACCTTCATAACATCGCCCTGGTTGAGAACCATCTTGTTACCAGCATTAGGAGTGTAATGCGCGGCACAGTGGTTGATGCTCAGACCACAAGGGAAACCCATACCACCCTTGAGATTATCACCCTCTGTAAGACCGTCGTGGCCGGTCAAGGCGCGGACGGAGTTCTCAATACCCTCGGCGATCTCTGTCAGGGTCTGGCCGGGCTTAATGTTCTTTTGTGCGTATTGGCGAACTTGACGGTGAACTTCGGCACCTTGACGGTACTCTTGGAGGAAATCGTTGTTCATGCGATCGAGGTAGCGCTTCTCTTCGTTGGTGGTACGGTAGGCATTGTCGTTCAGGTATTCGACAATCTCGCCTTCAGGGTACTGGCCATTGGGGAAGAGGTTGGACACAGGCACGGTAGGTGGTTCGGTCTGGACCTTGGCGCCACCCTTCTTCTTCTTCTTGGACTTGCGCTTCTTCTTCTTCTTAGCGGCTATAGTACAATGGTTAATGCGAAGCCCAAATTCAGCAGTGGACCCGCCGGGAATTCGGCGAGTGACTAAATTTCAATCTGTACGTACCACCAGCTTCGCCGGCCTCGGGAGCACCTTCGCCATCCTCCTCATCAGAGTCGTCCGCTTCAGCCGCCTGGTTGGCCGCGGGGGTCTCTGCTTGCTCGGCTTGACCATTCACTAGATTTTAGTCAGTAAAGTAGGAATTGCGTTCGGTATGATGATGACATACGGTCAAGCTGCTTGAGCTTCTCCGTTTCCTGCGCAGCCATTGTGGAAGATGTGTTGCGGAGTATGTGGCGGAGGGGAGAGGAGGAGGGGAAGCCGATCCGGGATATCGGGGAAAGATTTTTGCTGCGATAAGATAAGTTGTATGTGGCGCCACAGTGGGTTTGCTTTTCTTGAATGTATGAGTATAAATTGATGGATTTGAGTGGATTATTTGACTAGTTTGATAAACTGCATTTTTATATCAATTGAAATATTCGATTTTGGTTCATTCTTTTGGTTGTGGTATAATCTTCACATATTGGAAGAAAATGGACCATGAGGACCTTAACAGCCTCATACTGTTTATTGATTAAAGCAATGTTCGTCTCGTGCTGATCTAAAAAGTGAATGCCAATTTGCTTCAAGTTTTTATTCTTGAGAAAAATGTCCTGGTGGTTTTCGATCGTCCGGCCAGTGAGCATTTTTAACTACACATGGATGTGTAAAACAATTAGCCCTATACTACGACTAGTAACATAGAACATGAAGAATGAAGAACCAGGTCTATTTAATTATATCGAGTAATAATATTGAAAACAAATGCCCGTCAACGTTTTTTCAATTCTGAAAGTCTAATACCCAGGCGCAAGCCTAGATGCTCCCATTATCACTGGCAATCTCGAATAGCCTCGGGAGATCCTTAGGAATCCTGTCATAGAGCAGCTACATAAGGGTTGACATTACTGATATAGTCTGTATTTATTAATGTCTCATACATACTTGTAGTGCTTATTTGCGAGTTTGAGAAAGGTCCATCATGATGTTCAATTACCAATCCGGCCAAAATGATAGCCAAAACGATATGGTCTCTCAATTCAAAGAGCAGACACTTGAGTTACTCTTCAGTAGATTAGATGATAAGTGGTCATTGTAACTAATAGAGTACCTAAACACATGAGTAAATAGTCAACTGGTACATATGTATAATGTTTTTGTTACCTATTTATCAATATGAAGGTCAAAGTCTACAACATTTGAAACTTCTTTCAAGAAAAAAACTGATGAGCTTTTTCATTCTTGTGACAGAAAACCTGAAGAACTCTCTTTCAATTGCTTGAACTTCATTCTGAGCTTGAAAGGAAATAATAAACATTGACAACTCTAATAAATATCCACATGAATTTGTGTCTTCTTGGGGTCGAAAATGTGGCCCTGGCAAATGTCAATTGGATGTTTGTTTTCTCTTCAAAATTGACCACCATCTCTCAAACTGCGCAGGTAAGATGCTGTCACATTTCATGCCCACAAATTTCTTGGCTTGCGAACTGGTAGATACTGGCTTGGCCATAGTGTGGTAGGAACATGATGGCGACCTAACTTTACAGCATCGGCTCCGAAGGACAATTGAGCGAGTCCCACGAAGTCAACCTCTGTGAGGACCATCTAGAATTGGACTCAGTCAGTATCGACATAGACACAGGAGCCCTTGCTGGATACTTCGAAACTTCCGTCAAAAAATAAGGCAAGAATGAGACTCATGTTAAAACGGCCCCGATTTATGCATAGTGTTATCTAATCTGATCATCAGCCCTAGAGACGACCGGGAGCACGCAAGTTCAAGACCACCACATAATACACCATAAGGAGACATAGCCTAGAAAATTAAAGTGAGAGAGAGATTCAAAAATAGCAATATCACGCGAGAATTCTTAAAGAAGAAAGATCGGAATGATCAATAATATGAGCATCATTGGACGAATGTACACAACACACGAGCTCAACCCTCCGAGCTTATCTTAATGACGCCACTCGGCCCAAGCTCATTCTTGATCTTCTTTTCTCTCCACACTTCTCCTCATTTCGAGTTTCCCTCCTTTAACCCCCTCACCCTATACCACAAGCAACTGTTTCCTTTTATAAAAAGCCAATGCCTCCCCCGCGCCCGCCTATCTCTCTCCTTCATCCACGACATAAACCGATTTGGGCTTCACCCCTCCACAGTCGCTCTCTTTCCACCCGCACAGTATGCAAACGACCACAGCCACCACACACCACCTCCAGACTCCTCAAGAACCAAATATTCATCCTCAATTTCTCTTCAACATGTCGCGTCCACGCCCGTGAACCCAATTACTATGAAATCCTCGATCTCCAACCAACCGCAACAGCACCACAAATCAAAAAGTGCGCCTTTACCCTAACCCCGAAAGAAACACCCATACTAATCCAAGAAAGACAATACTACGCCCTCTGTCTAAGACACCACCCAGATCATAACCGCGAAGACCCCGACGCGAACAAAAAATTCCTCCGTCTCACAACAGCCTACAATACGCTCCGCAACGCAAGCAAACGCGCAGCCTACGACCGCGAACACGGCTTCCACCACAGCCTCACACATTCCCACGGACACCCAGTTGGAAGTCATAGTAGCCATACCGCAGCACATCATGGCGGAAGCTACGCAGGATCTAGACCCGCTAGTGGGTTAAGTAAACGGCGCGGAACGTTCCAGGGTCCCCCGCCTAGCTTTTATGCGCAGGGTGGGTATGGAAAGACTGGACGAACGGGATTCGAAGGGGCTTATACTGGGACTTCATCTGGGGAATCAAATGGATCGAGGAAGGAGGATGATCCTGAGGATCCGATGGGGTTTATTTATCGGAATCCGTTGGGTCATTTTAATGCGCGGGCGCATTTTCGGACGCAGAGTGCTGAGGATAGAAGGCGGAGTGAGAGGAGGAAGGCTGCTAGAGAAGAGGCGATGAAGCAGGATGATTTTTTGAGGACGCATGGTGGTGGGCATATTGATTTTACCATGTTGTTTAGTATTCTGGGCATTTTGGTGGGAGTTTGTTGTATAGGTGGGTTGGCGACTAATATGCCCAGGGATTCGACGCCTGCTGGGGGTGTGGCCGGAGCTTTAGATGCGGCGGAGGCGGCGAGGAGGAGGAAAGAGAAGGAGAGGACTACTTCAAGTTAAGATTATATTCTGATGTTGTATAACATGTTTTGTAGATAGATGCATACAGCTCTGTAGAAGTGCTATCATATGGCGATTCAAATGGTTTACTTCAGATGAATAGCCAGCTTTAGCTTATGATCAAACAGGGTAATTTGATCTGGTTACTGCACTACAGAAGACATTTGGCAAACAAAGGGAATTTAAATTTGATATACAACGTGTGAATAGCACTGAACTATGGCACACAGATTATCGTAGGGGAATCCAAGTAAATAAGCCTTAGTCCATCATTCCATTCCGGGAGTGGAGTTCAGAGCATTGAACCAAGAATTAAAAACTTTAAGAGTATTACTACTCTCTGAGAGGAGGGTTATGGAACATTTAAGCCTCGAAGGTGAAGCTGGCGCCGACCTTGTGGGCAGCCTGGTTCAGGTTCTGGGTATCGAAGGAAGCACCCAGGCCAAGGGTGACACCGGGGCGGAGCAGGACGTTGTAGGCAAGAGCAGCGACACCACGGTCGTTGATCTTGGCCTATAGATATTAAGAAATAAAGTTAGTTTTTTAGCTCAGCCATATGGTATCAGTAAGTGAAACGCACCTTAGCGAAGGAAGAGGGGTCCAGGCGGTACTTGCTGGCAACCTCAAGACCGACAGCGTTGCCGGAGTTAGAGTCCCAGGAAGCCTTGGCACCGGCCTCGACCTGAGCGTTAACACGGTGGTAGTAGCTGGCGGAGAAGAGAGACAGGTTGTTGGTGGCAGTGATGGCAGCAGAGTACTGGGGAACGCTGTAACCGACGGCAGCGGAGTACTTGGTGATGGCAGCCTTGTTGACATCGTAACCACCCTCAGCACCGACGAGGAAGCCCTCGTGGCCGAGAACGGCGTCAAGGTTGGCGGTAGGGCCGTTCAGCAGGTCGAAGAAAGCACGGGCGTGCAGGTTGGGCTGCTTGAAGTAGAGGTTGAGCTTAGCACCCTTGGACTGCTTAGCGGGCTGGTACTGGGTCAGGATCTCAGCCTTGAGGCCCTTGGCGATGTTGTTGTCCAGCTCAAGCTTGGTGTCGAGAGCGTTGGCGGTGGTCCAAGCCTGGGTAAGGGTAAGGCCTGCGCAGGGACGAAGCATTAGCTTGAATGTATGCTTGGCAGTATTGGTCAAATAAAAGAAAATCACCCGGGGTGATGCGAGTTGGCCCGATGAAGCTATCCAAAACGTCATGGGCCGACCCTCGCTCACACCGGGATCGGGTGGTTTGCGCTGGGTGGGGTATTTACCAGTGGGCGCATCGACGTACTTGGCCTCAAGCTATATTTTCAATTGAAATTAGTGATCTGAATGGGATTGTCCCCGCATTGGGGTCTCCGCCGCTGAACACATGTCATAGGAGTGCGGGAAAAAAACTCACCTGGCCAGCGATGGAACCCTCGTGGGCAGACTTGCCCTTAACGGTGAAGGTAACACCGTTGGGGGCCTTGGACTTAACCTCAAGGTTAGCTAGAAGCTGGTTAGCAATTGTAATTCACTCTTTATGCACAAGAATGACCGATACATACCCGGGCTGGCGTGGTAGAAGTCCTTGTTCAGGAGCTATTCAAGGTTCCATCAGCTATCATTCTTTCCGGAAAAAGGTATATTTTTCAAAGCTAAAGAGCTCCATACATCGTTGGTCGCCTTGGCGATGTCGGAGAAAGCGGCAGGAGCAGACATGGTGAAGGATGTGACGAGAGAAAGAGTACTCGGGGATGTGGAAGAAGGAAGAAGGAGGTTCGGGCGGGTTGTGATGTGTTGGGGAGAAGGGGGAACCCACGGGTCATAGGGCAATCCCGTGATTGATTGGTTGGTGCTCGGTTGCCGGGCAAATCCGCCGGTTAAAGGAGATTATATAATCCGATTTGCCGGAGACCAGTTGGTGATTTGTATGTGATGGAGTCATGAAGTGGTAGAGTGGGGATTAAACTACTGAACTATTGAAGTAAGATGGAAATGCATATATGCAATATTTATAGGGGTTCCAAATGTTATCCAATTCTATATAGATTCATCAATTAGAAATCCATGTAAATCCACACTTTTGTTCTAAACGGGGAAATAGTTTAAGCATCAACGTGCTTGTACTTGGCGTTGTGTGTGGCAATGGCTCTGTTAATCGGGGTTAGTATTTCGCCTTAATCACATCATCTCTCCCCATATTTATGCACTTACCTGCCACTGGGGTCGGTCTGCTTGGACCAAGTGGGGGTCCACCGCTCAACGGTGCCAGCACAGTAAGGTGGGAAGAGCTCATCGAACATTGTGCGGTACCAGTAACTATTAAAAAAAATAGTTAGTAAATAAATCCATGAATATATCAGTTCTCCGTGAATCGGAGAACACGCGGGGTAGATTAAAGGAACGTACGCCTCCTTAGTGTCGGGAATGTCGGTACCCCACTCGGGCTTGGGGTTCTTCATCATTTCATCGGTAACCTGCAGCTCGGCAGTGTCCTTCAGGCCATCAATCCATCCGTATCCAACACCGTCAGAGAACTGCTCCTTCTGGCGCCAGAGAATCTTGTCGGGCAAGTAGGTAGCGACATCAGGCTCGTCAGTGGTGTCAAAGGCCTTGCGGAGCATGTACTTCTCAATGCGGCCCTCAGTAATCATCTTATCCTTGGGGTCAACACCCATGCAGGTCTCCAGGAACTCCTTGTCCAAGAAAGGAACACGCGCCTCAAGACCCCAGGCGGAGGTAGACTTGTTAGCACGCAGGCAATCAGCCAGGTGCAGGTTCTTGACACGGCGGACAGTCTCCTTGTGGAACTCCTCGCGGTCAGGAGCAGCGTGGAAGTACAGGTATCCACCGAAGATCTCGTCACTACCCTCACCACTGAGAACCATCTTGACACCCATAGCCTTAATCTTACGGGACAGCAGGTACATAGGAGTAGAGGCACGGATGGTGGTGACATCGTAAGTCTCCAAGTGGTAGATAACGTCAGAGAGGGCATCAAGACCATCCTGGATGGTGAAAGTGAAAGCGTGGTGCTTAGTACCCAGGAAGCGGGCAACTTCCAGAGCAGCCTCAGTATCGGGAGCACCAGGCAGACCGATGGAGAAGGAGTGCAGCTGCTGGAAGGTGGTGACAGTGGACAAGTCGTTCTCGTCATCAATGCCAACCAGGTCAGAGGAAGCAGCCTTGGACTTGGCAGCAGCAAGAGCAGCCTCCTGCATACGGAGAGTCTCGCGCTGAGCAATGGAAGCGACCAGACTGGAGTCAAGACCACCAGAAAGCAGAACACCGTAAGGAACCTCAGCCATCAGACGCTTGCGAACAGACTTCTCCAGAGTGTGACGGATGGCCTTGTAGTCGACGGGGGTGGAAGGGACGTTGGTGGGATCCCACCAGTTGGGAACGAAGTAGCGAGACAAGGTGTCGGTCTTGGAGTCGTAGACGTGACCGGGAGGGAAAGCAATGATGTTGTCGCAAACGGGGTGCAGAGACTTAAGCTCAGAGGCGAAGAACACAGCACCAGGGGCAGTGGAAGAGCGGCCGAGGTAGAAGCTGGTGATACCAATGGGGTCACGGGCAGCAACAACACGGTCCTGCTTCTTGTCCCAGAGAACCCAGGAGAACATACCGTCCAGGTGCTTGGGGGCATCGAGGCCATGCTCCATGTACTAAACGCAGGTCAATTAGCAAAACTGATACGCGCGCAAAGATCCCGTTTTCCACAACCACATACCAATGGAATGATGACCTCACAATCTGAGTGAGTCTTGAAGTTGTACTTGGTCTTCAGAGCTTTGCGCAGGATGCGGTGGTTGTAAATCTCACCGTTGACGGCGAGAGCGAGGGTCTCGTCATCGTTGACGAGGGGCTGGGCACCGGAGTCTGGGAGTACTATAAGTACGAGTTCGAGGCCAATGATTGGGCTTTAGGAGTAAGTTTGCGACATACCAACGCCGACGATGCTCAGACGCTCGTGAGCAAGGACTAAAAGACATTGCGGTTAGAATCGACACCACCATGAATTCCTGGGAAGCAATTGACTTACTAGTGCTCTCAGCGCAGAAGTTTCCGCCTGTGAAAGAAGATCCAAGTCAATAACCTATCCTCCATTCCAAGTCATTTTCGAGTTATAGTTTCCGGTGACTCACTCCAATCGGGACCACGATGGCGCACACTATGAAGGGATATTGCATTAGCAAGGATTCTTTGAAGCATTTAGGGCAAAGAAGAATATATGCACTTACGCCTTGGCCATGCGCAAAGCCGTGGGCTTAAATGATTGCACATCGGGGTGGCTATTCAGAAAATCAGCATTGATTCATCCCACACGGTATCATGCCCGCCATCTCCGAGGAAGACATGGTGGGGGGTATGAAAATGGGATAAGTAGGGTTATGGGTCACGCACTGGTGGCACGCAAAGATTCCACACATGCTGGGCAGATGTCTTGGATGAGTGGAAGATCAATTGGAGAATCAAAGTGGAAAGAAGAGGGAGATTGACTAATCGCGGAGGTATGGGACCCGGGGGTGTCGCAGGCGATTTTTTTTCGTGTCCCGCAACGAGCCAAGAGGGGCGATGTCGGCCAGTCTTTGAGTCACCGATAAGATAAATCCGTCCACTGATATCAGGGCTATTACTGGGCCACTGAGCTCTATAAAACTGGATCCTGGTAGAAATTAAGGTGAGGTAGTTACTTATTCCTTCATTTTTCTTCCTCATCTAGAAGCGAAATCATGTTGCTAGTGCCCTCAATTCCTTCTGTTAAGCCTCTATGATTCAAGTGGATCCCACCACCCCGCCATAGATGTTAGATTCATGAATAATGAGTATGACTGTAAGGATTGCGTGGACATCTGGAGGCAAACCCAATATGAGAGTCTTCAACTTTCTTCAGATATTGCTGTATAGACACCTCTGCAAGTAACCATAGATCTGCGTCTAGTCTTTTTGTAATTACTAGACACATATTCTAGCTTCATTGTTCTGGTCAAAGATGAACCATGTGCTTACCTAATCCATTTGGCGGGGCGATGGCAATCGCATCAAAGTCAAGCTGCACGGCGCACTGGACAGTGTAAAACAGCTTCTCTTTCACCTTCTCTACATCCATTTATTTTCTGCCTTACTCCTTCTCGTCTTTCCGCTCTAAGATAATTCTTCCTCTTACCTCTCACATACCTCGACTTCCCACTGTGTCAGAGCTATACATCCGCCTACCAAAATGTCTCTCTGTCTCAATCGCCTCCAAGAGGAACGGTATGTCACCACCATGGACGAGCTAGTACAGCAATGAGATATGGAGAATTGCGCTAATCACTTTGCCTCTAAAAAGTAAGCAGTGGCGTCGCGACCACCCCTTTGGCTTCGTTGCGAAGCCCCATCGCACATCACAAGGAACCTTGGATTTGAAACACTGGGAGTGCGCTGTGCCGGGCAAGAAAGATACCCTCTGGGAGGGTGGAGTTTTTAAAATGGATGTGCTCTTCCCTGACGGTAAGTGTTTTGCGCATTCCATAGGGATCTACGTGTCGGTACTAATCATTCCTCTCGCGCTTCCAGAATACCCTACCAAGCCGCCTAAGTGTATGTCTTGCCACTTTCCCAACGCCAGCAATGACTGCGATATTAATTTTACTTATCTCACGAGATCTCCCCCAACTAACTGAGACTATGTACAGGCAAATTCACCCCTCCACTTTTCCACCCCAACGTCTATCCCTCGGGCACCGTCTGTCTCTCTATCTTGAACGAGGAAGAAGCCTGGCGCCCAGCTATTACAATTCGCCAAATCCTGCTCGGCATTCAGGACCTCTTGAATGAGCCTAACCCAGAGTCCCCCGCTCAGGCCGATGCATACAACTTATTCAAGAAGGATCGCGCTGCGTATGAACGACGAGTTCGTCAGGTGGTGAAGGAAAACCCTCCAATGTAATGGAGGATCGATAGATTATTACCCAGAATGCTTTTGGCTTATGAGTTTTTGATATTTTGTGATGTTTTAATGCGGAATCTAGCGAGGCGGAGGGGACCCCGCGTGCATGACATTGTCTAGTTGGGCAAAAGGGAGCATTTTCGCTTTTCTCAGCGACTGATCACCAGCATGGCGTTATTATCAAATGGATGGCGTTTCAGATCAATTATCAGTTCAAGTTCAAGTTTTATTGTAAGAAAAGTAGTGCCAATTAAGCATAACAGTGTCTATACTTGGGCAAATCCTGCGATACTAACTTTGGGACTATTTTCAAGGCTTGTCTCAGATGTCTTTATTCATCCCGTGCTATAAAAGATGCAGATACACACAAAGAGATGTGACCAATAGACCAAAGCCATTCCTTGTTTCTAATTGTATCGGGCAAAAGAGAGCCAATGCCGAGTGTTTACTCTACACCAAAATAACCTGATTCAATAGGTGATACATTCAAAGAAGCTTGAAATTTGGCAACCCTAAAGTCTTTGACTGTCCATTGTAGTCTAGATGTGAGAGTATTTAACGGGGAAGTTCCTGCTAGCTCCCTGATTCTCTCAGAGTGCTAGAAGAGTCCAAGGTTGGGACGAATTGTGCTAGTATGTTATAACCTGATTTCTATAGATAAAAGCCCAGTCCACCGACGACGACATCATCAACCCCATACTCTTCGGGTCATCCAGCATCTCAGTCCCTTTCATTATCCAAGATACTCACTATTGCATACGAACCACTTGCAATCAGGAGCTCCACACAAACCTGGAATTCTAGGTAAGGTGTCAACATGTGTCACTCCATCGTTTGGTATTATGCCCTATGCCAACACCTAAATGAAGCCCATTCGCTCACCATTACATGCGACAGTGCGACAATATCGGGTTACGACTGTCTCCCCATCGATCAGCCAATCCTTTCTCTTCCTCTCTCGGGAGCTTGCGACCCCTGCAAACACGAACATCGGAAGGAAGCATACACGATGCAGACTGAGACTGCAGAGCTGAACGAGGTCGAGATTGAAGCTGCAGCTGGAACTGAGACTGGAGCTGGAGATGAGACCAATTCTGATGCCCAAGCTGGAAATGACAAACGAGACAGTGGTGATGAGGATGATGATGATACAACGCCCGATCCCGACCCTATTCCCGGCTATCATACACACCTGTATCCCCAGCTAGATGGATACATCAAGAAGAAGTCTAATTGGGAGTCATTGGAAGAAATTGATGTTGAAGATGGGCATGAAGAGTCTCAGGAGCGGTGCGAGTCATCTTTCTTCCTGGATGATGAAGAGTCTCTTGTTTCTTCGCCAGTGTCAGAGAAGTGGTGTGAAAAGGAGCTTGATGCCCCAGATTCACCTACTTTGGGATGCGTTACTGAGAAGTGGAGATCTGCATCTCTACCTTGTCCGAGTACCCAGCGAAAGTCAAAGATCCCAGTGCCCAGTCCTAGTGACGATGTGACAAAGCGTCATAATACTTGGAATACGTATGAGCTGGAATTATTCGACCAAGTTACTTTCTGATCTCGTTGTTGACCTACTGCAGGTATTCGAATATGGGTGTCTGATATTGTTGAAGCTCAAACTCCGATTCAGTTGCAACAGAATTCACCTCTAGGGAAAAAGCATCGATGTACTTGCAGAACAAGCAATATCATTATCGTGTCTTATGAATAGTAATCATAAATACATTAATCCTCGTATATGCCATCCGCGAACTTCTCGCTGTTAAAGAATCGTGCCGTGATGGCATTGCCACTGAATATACGTCCTTCCAGGGCATTCACAGCCTAGTTATCAATTTCGTGTTAGTAAAAACGACATTCGAACCCAACTCAGAATGATGGACTTACCCGTAAAGCAGACAGAGGACTGGTGAACTTGACAAAAACAGGAACTGGATGGGCCATATCACGAGCAATATAGACTCGCTCCACACTCCCATACTAGTAGCCATTAGTATACCAGCGTTACAAGTATCTCAGGAAGGATACGTACCTTCTCCGAACACTCTTCCCCAATTTCCTGCATCAATCCTCCACTCTCCAACTCGGATTGGAGGTCCATACCATCGAGCATACCTCGAAGAATAATAACCTCGCTCATGGGCCCAAATTTGCCCGTATCCTCTTCCTTCCTCTTGCCGCCAATGATTGTCCCCCGCCCAGCAGGTGTGACAAAACCACCTCCTTCAGAATCCGGCCGCTTCTTCCTCTTCTCAACCTTGACCTGTAAAGGTTTCGCAATACCTGAACCAGTAGCACCGAGTCCAGTTCCCTTGGTCCAGCCATATTTGGATAATAGGCGTTCTGCAAAGCCCTTTTGACCTGGACGTAGAGAACGTGGCGCGTTTTCATTTTCTGTGTTGCTCTCGTCCTCTGCGGGCTGTTCATTGGCAAATACCTCTTCCAACTCCGCTTCGGATGCTGGGATATCTGCGGGAGCTGGTGGGAGGGTATAACGGACAGGCGCACGGGATATGGTAGCAGAGCTAGGTTGAAAGGCGTCCATCGGACGTGAGGGAGGTGGCGGGGGTGGAGCTTGGTTTGACATAGGTTGGTCGTATGGAGGCGGCGCATAGGGTTCCTCTGGTGGTGGAGGCGGTATTGATGGAGAGTATTCAGGCATATCAATATCTTCATTCTCGCGCTGGCTCATACGGGCGCGACGGCTGAAGGCATCCTCGCCAGATACGTCATCAGGAACAGATGTGGGCGCTGGATCGTTGAGATTCGGTGGTGGTGCGAAACTACTTGGAGGCGCGAATTGACCTTTAATATAGGTCGTTAGTTTATGTTTCTGTGAGGTCATTTTTGGTAAATGAAGGGTTGACATACGGTTCATAGGACGATCATAGTCGTCGCTATCGGAATCTACGCTTGGAGAGCGTCTCATCTTATGCGCATAGAGACGGTCTTTCCAGTCGCGAACTTCCAGGATCTTTTCATCACTATGGCGATACTCCTCGTAGTTATTTGGGCGTGAAGGGTCATAAATGTCGTCCCAATTTTGAGGAACAGCGTGTGGCTCGCGGTTCTTCTTGCGCTTCTTCCTCCCGCCGCGTTGTCGCTTCTCGCCCATATAATACCCGAAGTCATCGTCCTCTGTAGCAGCCCAATCGGCTAGTGTGCTTTTGGTCGGAGCTGCGGCTGGAGCTGAAGGTTGATTTGTACTTGTCTGCGGCGCAGCCTTTGGCAAGGCGGGTTTGGGTTTAGGTTTTTGGTTTGCAAGTTGCGGGCGCTTAGTAGGCTGGAATCGAAGGGACGCTATGAGGTTGGAGAGTAGGTGAGCTGAATTTGCCTCTGTTGGAATCATTCAAAGAATTTCACAAGTACCAGCATTGAGTTGCTGCTTCTTTGCAGCGGATTCGTCGAGTTGTGCATCGTTCTCGGAGCTCTGCTTGAAGACGACAGGGGCACGGGAAATGGTGCCGGGTGTGGACTCAGTGGACGAGTCGAGTAGATTCGCATAAAGCGAAATCATTCCGGCCTTTGCCGGGTTGGAATCTGAAGCCATGGTGGTGGACCTGTAGTTGCGGAGCTACAATGAGGTTCTCCAGGTCTCAGATAAGGGCGCGATTGTCTTTGGATCACCTAAGCAACACCGAGGACTCGAGGGCTATAGTTCTAGTAGTAAATACTTCAATATTCCAACATTGGGAAGGTCTTGGATAAAATTAGAAAACGAATAATAATTTCTTTGATAGAGGTGAGCAAATTATCGAATTTTATGACCAGTTTCTATCATAATATTGACGGAACTCATTGTTCTATTCTTTCATCCGGTATTTACACTAATATAGCCTCATGCCAATGCTTTAGCATCAATTGAATAAACGATCAAAAGAAATATTTATTATTTTTGTATCAAATTGATTTTTGTTAGTCTTGAACTCTCAGGATTTGATTAAATAGCACTTCCATAGACATATAGAAATTGAAATGTGACCTGCGTTCTTCATTGGTCAACTGGTGAATTAGAGGTTACTACATGGCCGAGTCATATACGAGACACAACTTCAATGAGGCTCCCACCTGGGCAGCATTCTTGGTATATATGGATGATCCTTCAACTTGAAAATCTGACGCATCATTCATTGGCTCTGATCACTGGTTCCAGCTCTTCCTCATTCCACCCAGCCTCTCGTAGAATCTTGCAAAGAATCGCAGTCTTCCCACTCACATATTGGTCAATGTTTTCCAGCTCCTTCTCTGCCAACTGACTCTTAACTTGCCCATACTCCTCACGCAGGGTTGCATTTTCCAGCAACACTTTTCTGACATCAAGATGGTTTCTCAAGGCTGTGCATCCTTCGATGATGAGATAGGTGTGATACCGGAGTTTGAGACTCGCGCCCCCGCCGTACGCATCGTCAAATCTTCCATAACTAGGCTCTCGAAATGCGACCCGCCCAGGTATACCCATCTCTCCACAATCAGTGAAACCGGCTTGTATGAGAGCATTTCTTCCGGATTCGAGCGAGGAGGGTTGGATGATGATATCGATGTCAATGACTGGTTTGGCTTGAAGTGAGGGAATGGATGTGCTTCCTACGTGCTCGATGGAAACGATAGGAACATCTTTCAGGATATCTTGTAGTTGTGCTTTGATTTCGAGGAATCGCTTTGGCCACTCGGGACTGTAAGGCTCGACGTGGACTTTCATGTTGATTGGAGATCTCGGGATATGGACTGAAACTTAAGTTGAAAGAGAACTTGAGTCATTTTAGGGCATGGCGGGGCTTGATATAGGTATCAGTTTTTAGTGACCCTTCAAGTTGCCAACTAGTTGTACAACATTAAGTTGGGATCAACTTTCTGGAATGCCAGTTTGCTTATTGATTTCTCTAGTAAGCGTTCATAGTTCGTGGTTCTGTGACACGAAAGGCATTTAATCGCATGATGCGCCAGTGCTGGCCCTCCTGCAGTGTATATGATGCCTCAATTGACCTCAACGCAAACTTTCTTGCATGGAAGAGACATTCTAGGCTGATGAGGGAAAACATTTGAAGGAACTTGCCAGGTCTAGTCAAGGAAATTAAAATAAATCAGAAACATCCAATGGATATGGGATGATAAGCTCGTTGTATACTAGGTAGTTGACCGCGGGCAACATTTGCCGCGGGGTTGATGAGTTAATGAGGCGAGATAACACTCCTTCTTCATTCAACCACCTGAAGTACACAAGACACGTCTCAACTTGAAAATGAGTGGGAAATTAGAATCAAGAGGAGGTCGACCTTACCGATCACACCTTCATCCGGCCTGTTTTGCTTGCAAAAAGCGCAAATCCCGTTGCAAGACACACAGCCATGCGGAGGCATGCATGATGTGCCAGGCCCACGGCACAGAATGTGCATTTCCCCGCGCAGATAACAGCTATATCCCGCGAAAATCTCCAGGCAATGGGTGTGGCCGAGTTGCAAAAAATACCAGCATTGCTCGTACTCGCCCTGCGACTACCCCACAACTCCTCCCAGACCCCGCAGAACGTGGTGGTGATTTCATCGAGATAGATGACCCACAAACGCAGGCTAGTGTTCTCCAGGACTTCTCTCGCATTCCCACAGGTGTGAATCGCGTGGCCGATCATCAAAATGAAAGAGCAGAGGGTCTGCCTCATCTTGCGGGTATCGTCCCAGAAGCTGAAGACGATAGTTCTCATATTGTCAGCCCTGCAATTGCAGATGATAATGAGATTTTAGAGAGCTACCTATCTGCTATTCCAGCTGCTCGGAGACATCTTTCAAGAATCGGTCCATCATCGAAGCAATCGATTCGGCCTGTTCGATTTAATGTTGTGCCTAGAAGACCTCTGGGTGTCACTGCTAATCAGTCACTTGCAGCCGCTAAATGCGAAGTCATAGAGAAGTACATCGAACCTGACATTGATGAGTACTTGAACTTGTGCGTATTATTTCTGTGCATTATTGGTACTATTCATGTCTAATATTTCAATCTGTACATAGGTTTTTCCAGAAGGCTAATCCATGCTTTCCAATATTCGATGAGGCTTTGTTCAGAAGTACATACTCTTCTGAAAAAGGTCGAATGTCCCCTGCATTGCTTTGCAGCCTATATGCCAATTCTCTTGTCTATTGGAAAAGCTCACCGAGACTGTGTTCGGGTCGAGCTCCTGATATTCGATTTATCTGGAATCAGGCCAACGAGGCACTAAATTCAGAACTCTTCCTTTCTCCTGGCATCTCCACTGTGATGTCTATTCTCTTGAACGTGTGCGGCAGACCAAGTACCTCCATGTTCGGCAATGGTGGTATGGTGGGAACTGCAGTTGCACTATCAAATGCCCTCGGTCTAAACCGAGACCCTTCAGGATGGAGCATATCACCTCTAGAGAGGAGTCTTCGAATCAGAATATGGTGGCTTGTTGTTGTTCATGACCGGTGGTGCAGCTTGGCATATGGAACGCCGCTACAAGTTCATCGGTCACAATACGACGTGCCATTACCTTCGGTAGCTGATATGTGTCAAGTCTCCGCCCCCTCGTATGAGAAAGAAGCGGCTGCGATATTTGTCGCATTCGTTAGCTTAACCGATGTGTTAGCTCGATACTTGGAATATGTTTATTGCGTGTCAAAATCCTCCAGTACCTCAGAGCTATCTCCAGCAAACCTAGAGCATCTGATCAACGACTGGGAAGAATCGTTGGATGACAATATCCGTCTTCTTGTTCTTCGAGGAACGAATCTTGGAGGCCCCGGTGCTGCGAACCTTCGACTTGGCTACCTGGCGATCAAGTTGCTTCTTCGACGGATACAATTGGATCTCAATAAACCCGCTACAGAGAACGAGGCCCATGTTCCGCCATTTTATATGCAAGCACAACGAGCTGCCGAGGATATTGCGCATCTAATACAAGAACTGGATGAACCCCAGCTTCGCGGATTCTGGATTCCTGTACATGCATTTTCCATTAACTCGGCTATGATGTTTCTTCTGCGAAGTGGTCTGCGTATGAGGCATCTCACTCGCAACACACCACTACGAACTGCAAGAGACATGATCAATACGCTACAGGCTCATAGTCAGGACTTTGGTTGGGATCTTGCAGATAATTGTCTAGCTCATTGTAGTGATCTGGTGGAAATAATCGCCATGAATAACCCACAAGTCAATACTGACCAGAGTATATCAGAGTTCCCATATTTCTCTGATGACTTGGAGATAGATCTTTCTGGTTTAGATGATCTCTTTCTAGGTATAACTGGGTTTTCGGATGGATTCAACCTCTAGTTAGACTATCACCAATATGACTAGTCCGATTTAGAACTTTTGTAAGAATATGTGCTCCTGGTTTCCATATCCTAGCCTATCAGACATCTGGGATTATAATCAGTTCCACATGCACATGCATGATAGACGCACCGGAAAACCTGAAGCCCGCGGTCAAGTTAGCACTTGAGAAAGCCTGATAGTGGACCGTGGTCACTGTGACATGCACATGCAGTCTCCACATTGACATTTGAATAATCCAACAGAATTAACTATTTCAGGACTATATAAGATGGCCAACCGCTACTTCCCATTGCTTTCATTCTGCCATACCCATTCAATCTCATATCCTAATTGACATCTGAACTTGACCAACATGGGCTCCGTTGATACCACCTCAGCCTTCTGGGCAAAGACCAACAAGTATCTCATGTCAACAGGTGTTCCATTCTCCCCAGTGATCATCACAAAAGCACAGGGTACTCGTCTTTACGATGCTAGCGGTCGCTCAATCCTCGATTTCACCTCTGGCCAGATGAGTTCTTTGCTCGGTCACTCACACCCCGAGATTGTCGAGACTGTCCAACAATACGTCTCGCAACTTGATCATCTCCTCAGCAACATGATAACACACCCAGTCGTTGATCTAGCAGAGCGCCTAGCGAAGATTGTACCTGCACCACTCGAGAAATCCTTCTTCCTAAATACAGGATCCGAGTCCACTGAGGCAGCTATCAAGATGGCCAAGCTATATACTGGAAATTTCGAAATAGTTGCCTTCGCCGCTAGTTATCACGGGTTGACTCAGGGTGCCGGCTCTGCTACATACTCTGCTGGTCGCAAACGAGGTGGCCCTGTTATACCAGGCCAACTTGCCTTCCCTGCTCCATACGCTTATCGCTCTCCCTTCCGCAAGGCGGATGGGTCGTATGATTGGGAGACTGAGATGGATTTTGGGTGGTCGATGATTGATAGGCAAAGCGTCGGATCGCTTGCTGCATTTATTATGGAGCCTATACTCTCGACTGGTGGAATCTTGGATCCACCAGAGGGATATATGAAGCGGATGTTCGCTGAGTGTAAGAGGCGCGGCATGCTTGTTATTATGGATGAGGCTCAGACTGGTGTAGGACGGACAGGTCAAATGTTCGCTTTTGAGAGAGACGGTGTCGTTCCTGATATTCTTGCTCTGTCTAAGACACTTGGCTGTGGTCTTCCTCTTGCATCCGTTACGACTACTGTTGAGATTGAGCGTGGGTGCACGGAAGCCGGCTTTCTTTGGCTTACTACCCACCTTAATGACCCCCTCACTGCTGCAGTTGGTAATAAGGTCCTTGAAATTGTGGAGCGGGAGGATGTCTGCAAGCGTGCCACTGAGCGTGGTGCCCAGCTCCGGGAGGGTCTGATCAAACTTCAAGGGAAGTATTGGTGTATTGGCGATGTCCGCGGTCGTGGACTTCTCCAGGGCATTGAGATTATATCTGATGCTCAGACTCGTGCTCCTGGCTCGGAGCTTGGACAGGCTGTCTCTGATCGAGCGATGGCTTGTGGGCTTTCTTGCAATATTGTGAATCTCCCAGGCATGGGTGGTGTTTTCCGTCTAGCGCCACCAGTGACAGTCACTGCCGATGAGATAGAGGAGGGCCTTCGTATCCTGGATGAGGCTTTCAATCATGTGCTGAAGACAAAAAGTACATAGTTTTCCAATTTATTTGCAGCAGAAATAGCAACAAAGCCTCGAGTTCTTATCTAAAAGAATTTTCTATCTATCATCATCATCAATATCTATAGATATAATGTCCTCACGAATCCGATTCCAGCAGATCCGCCAGTTTATCCAAGTATGCATGAGGGCGAACAGAACCTGAAACGAAGTCCTCCTTCGAGCAGACACCAGTCAAAACGCCAAGAGTGCCACCAAGCTTACCATCCAAGCCGAATCGAATATCAGTATTGGCACGGTCGCCAACCATACAAGCCCGACTGCGATCGAAGTGGAACTTGCCCTCAATCGCATCCATCATCGCTTGGCTCGGCTTTCCTAGGGATGTAGGCTCTTGTCCAAGCATCATGATCAACGGCGCACTCATAGATCCAGCACCAGGGAAAAGGGTTCCCGAGTTTGGCAATGTTGAATCGATGTTAGTCGCCAGGAACACAGCTCCCCGCTTCACGTAGTGATAGGCCAATGCTTGCTTGAGGTAGTTGATATGGAAATCCAATCCAACAAGTACGACACCAACTTCTGGGTCAAGGAGGGACTCATCGCCCGCAGCAACTCGCTTGTAATCCTCCGGTGTGATGTCACGACGGTAAGCGGGGTCTGTGCCGCCGATAAAGGGGACATTCTCAGAGCGCAGCTCTTGCTCGATACCAGTCTCACCGATGACGAAGACCTTGCGCTTGTTCTCGGGGAGCTGTAAAATGCGAGAAATGTAGATTGAGGAGCTGTATGATGAGGAAAAGATCTCTTCCTATACGGGTGTGAGTCACTGATACTTGAAACTCGGGGTATGGAATCCAACGAACCACTGTGCTTGGAATTCCTAGACCTTCCAACTTCTTGCAGTAATCTGCGCGAGACTTGGTGCTGTTGTTGGTCACAAAGACCACTTGCTTGCCTATCCGCCGAGTCAACATCCTATTTAAACCTCAGAGCCAGACAATATGCGCACCATTCTTTCGGAGCAATTCCAATGTCTCGACTGTTCCGGGGAACAGGTGGTCGCCAGACCAGAGGACACCTAGATATCCAATACTATCAGTTATTGTTGCGACGTCACCGGGGAGCCTTGGATCGAAGCGCGGAGCGAAGACCGAGGTCGAGAATGGTAGACATACCATCGCAGTCGAATAGGAAAACCTAGCAGTCACAATGTGAGTCAATAACTATTTAATTGCCTGATTGAGGACCAAGTGAGGGGCACTCACATCGAACTTATCCAAGAACTCGCGGAGACCGGCCTTGTCGCCGGTCAAATAGCGGGGGACGTGTGTGTATTGGGGCTCCGCCATACTGGCTACTGATATATGAAGGGAATAGGAATTGCGCAAGTGAAGGAATATATAAAGAACAAGAATGCAGAAGCAAAAAGATGATCTGACTAAATGTACAACCCGATCAGAGTCGCCGGTGACTCCCCGATCGGCGTGGGGCAATTCAACGGTGGACCGTGGGGCTCCGATTATCTCCTTCCCGAGGTCACTTTATGTACTTCTGACTGTGCCTGACTGTACTATGTCCCTCTACATTCGAACTGTTCAAATAAAAGCATTGACCTCCTAAAATCGTGAATTGAAGGGTAACGTTATGTAAATTCTAATATACATGAAGAACAAACAAATCATGCGCTGTCCATCGTTCGGTACGCCGTATATTTGTTCTTGATCAAATCCGATGCCCTTTCCGCCACCGCATATAGAGTACTCGTCAAATGGCCACAAAGTTGAGATGGGAAAACCGAGGCATCAATCACGCGAACATTCTGTGTTCCATAAACCTTCAACTCGGGGTTCACAACTCCTCCTTTCTCTCGAGGAAGCATGCTGGCCGTGCCAACAGGGTGATAGTTTGATCGGTCTGTTAGGAGTCAGTAATCATGGTCTTAGAAAGGAGATATATGGTTATAGTGAGGTTCTTACAGGTTGACTTCACCCAATTCTTCCAATCAGTGTCGGATGCATTTTCAGGAAGGAGATCCAGTCCCGGGGATGTTTCGTCTCCCACTAGATCATTTAGAGGTCGAGTGCTGAATATCTTGCGAATATATTTGGCGACAGCAACGGCAGAATCAACATCTGGCTCAAACATGAAGTAGTTTGGATTGATTGAGGGTGGCTTGGTTGGATCACTGGACTGGATATGGATATTTCCTCTTGAGAAGGGAAGAAGAGGCCAGTATTCCGTTCCAAAGGTTCGGGCAATGGGCAAGAAAACGATCTCTGCGAATGGGACTTGAGATTTGAAGATCAAGTCCCACTGAATCTGAAGCATGTAGAGGACATTGGCGGCTTGGACGGCGCCATTGGAGAATTTTTCTACAGCTTCTGCGTAGTCTGCGAGACTAGAATTGATGGAGGAGGCAATGTCGGATTCCTTGTCTCCATATAGCTGATTGGCGGATGGCATAAGAGAGAATGTTGCCTCACCTAGGAAAAACTCTCGACCCTCCCAATGAAGCCCGTTATTCGTCTGGTCTTGGAGGTTCTCACCAACAGCAGTGTTGTTGACCTTGACGGGAATATCATACTTTTTCAGAATATCCGGGTTTCCCACGCCCGACAGCTCCAGTATAACCGGTGACTTGAGAGAGCCAGCTGACAGGATAACCTCCTTTGAAGCAAGTATCGTCTCAGTACCATTGGGCCCGGTGACCTCAACTCCAACCGCAAGGGCTTCGCTGTGGGAATCGTTGGACCATAAGATCTTGTTGACATTCGTATTCGATATGATCTTCAGGTTTGGTCGACTTTCAAAAGGCCAAAAGTAGGCCCTCGCAGCATCTTCACGAATATCCTTCTCCCTATCAACCGTATTCGGGTGAGATGTAAGACCGACCATTTCTCCACCATTGGCATCGCGGTTGAACGGGACGCCCAGTTGTCGCATTGTCTCGTCCAGCACAGGAAGCACGCTGTCATTCGTCATTTCGTATGGCCAACCAACCTTCAAAGGGCCAGTGAGGCCATGGTAGGCCATATAATAGTCAGCGCCAGCAGCAACTTGTTCCGGGGTCGGAATTTGGAAGTGCTCTGATTTCTTGTAGTATGGGAAGAGATTCTTCCAGTTCCAACCTTTACCAGCTAATTCCCACGCATCGATCTGCACATCTTGAGCTCGAGTATATGACATCCCTGGTGAGGAAGAATGAGTATCCCATGTAATATCAAGATGTGTCAGGTATAACTTACCGTTTATAGTACTTGTACCACCAATCGCCTTCCCAGCTCTCATCGTTTGTTTCTTGCCGTCTGCATACGTCTGATCCTCTGTCTGGTAAGCCCAGTCGATATCTGTTCCGAAAGCCAAACCGTATCCTAGAACTGTGGTAACATTAACGTTATGGAGCACTGAGTCTCCTGCTTCAATCACCGCAACTGTAATATCCTTCTTCTCTGACAGTCGATTAGCAACAACGAGCCCACTAGTTCCTCCACCAACAATGAGAAAGTCATATTGAGCAGGCGGCCCAGCATGTTTCTTCGCCACAGCTGCCCCGAGCCAAATAGTCGCAAGAGTAATCGATAAGACGATCATTTCCGTTCATATGGGGGAGGGAAATCTGGAAGATGAAGAAAGTGGGACTCTGGGGGCAAGGACCAACTCTTTTGTAAAATGTCTAAGGCAATGGAGGGGCTAAGTAGGGAAATGTCAGGAGGGCCTATGGGTGACCTCCCCACGGCGGGTTGCTGGGAGGCTACAGCTGGAATGTTGGTGTCATTCCTATTTTGACTCCAGCATACCATGTGAGGATTCGGGTGCTCGGAAGCGAGAACGAGACATAAAAGGGAAGAATTAACACGTGGACACTGAATAGATGTCAGGGTATCGTTATCATCCTCGTTTAGACCAGTTAAATCAATGTAAATACAGAACGCCGCGGCATGTTTAAAAAAATGCAACCCTGAACGCCTTATGAGCCATTTTGAGCGATTCCAACGCAGATCAAGCCTCGCGCAGGATCCCTGCAATACGCAGGGTCAAGTCCAGGACAGATAGGTGCTCGTCTGCTCCATCAACAAGTCGCTTATCAATTTCTGAAAAGGCGAGGACGATCTTGTTCTTCTGTCGATCAGGAATCCCCTCATTGAACACAACCCGTCGGTAGAGCTACAACAGAGTCAGTAAAATATAAACATAAACAGTAAGAATGGAGAAAACTTTACCTGACCAATGAGTTGTGTGGCACTCCAACCGTCAGCCACAAGGTCTGTGATAACCCTCGAAACAGCCTCATATGCCGATCCAGAGCCCTTAGGCTGCATGGCGTTCACAATCTGATCTACAATATTGTCCGGGATAACACCGGCGATTTCTTCAATGTTTCGAATCGTAATAGTCCCCGGACCTGTAGCACCAGCGTCCGTCATCTCCTGATCGTCATCACCATCCTTGGCAGCCGCCGCCTGGGTAGCACCAACTAGACGTGCGGCACTCTGCATGTAAGTAATAGCCCGACGCAAATCACCCTCTCCACACCGGATCAATGTGTCAACCACACCATCCTCAAGATTCAGGTTCTCTGCGCGCGCAATCTCGGACAATCGGTCTCCGGCCGCCGAATTATCAAGTGACTTGAATCGGAACTTGCTGCATCGACTAGCCAGTGGCTCGATAATGCGGGTTACATAGTTACACACGAGACAGAACCGCGTGATGCGGCTGTACTGTTCCATCGTGCGGCGCAGGGCGGACTGCGCATCTTGTGTCATACTGTCCGCCTCATCGAGAATGATAATCTTGAACGGAGGGCAGGGGTACTTTGCGCGGTATTCAGCATCGAGGCCATTGGGCTGGGATAATTGTGCACGTGCGAAGTTCTTCACTTTGTCACGGACAATTCCGATACCTCGCTCATCGGAGGCGTTCAGTTCCAGAATACGGGAGCGGTACAGGGCGGGGCCGAAGAGGGATTTGGCGAGTGCAAGGATGGTGGAGGTTTTACCCGTTCCTGGTGGTCCATAGAAGAGCATGTGAGGGAGCTTGTTTGGAATATTAGTATTTACTTTGACCTGGTAAGTTCAATTGAGCTTGTGGCTTACATTGGAGGCTTGCAAAGTGCGCTGGAGGACCTTAGTAGTATGATCTTGCGCGGCGACATCATCCAGGGTCTTAGGTCGGCTATTCCGTGTTAGTTATGAGAAATCATTGTTCACTTTCATGGAGCATCCTTACTATTTCTCAACCCAGGGCTGCATTCGGTTTGATTCTTCCTTGTTGTCACCAGCCTTAGCCTTGGAGCTGCTGGATGTAGCTGCAGCCGCAGCACGGGCCTTGTTGTTGAAGAAGGTGGCAGCCATGTTTTGTATTAGGCTGGTCCAAGAACACAGTGAGCCTCGATGATTTATTGAAAGATGGGGTTGAAGAAAGACATCTCGAGCTCCCGACGCCATTCGCGGTGGAGCAAACGCGTCGCCACGTGACACGCGCCGCACTTAGAGATCAACCAATCATACAACGTAACTATACTTCAACTACAACCAGCCTATTTGTATACTCTAAGACACAGGTGGACTTATAAGACTAATGAGCTCATTGAAAGATTATTAATAATTGAATACTTGGGAGACATGAGCACATATGGTATATATTGCGTCATAGAAATGCTAGTAGTTGAACTCCAGGGCTTACTACTGCTATATATACTACCTACGGGTACATGGTCATGCCAGTGATGAATATGCTGCGGTGATACTACATAGTATTTCAATATGCACTCTTGTGATATACATTCGTGTCATTATGGAAGTCATGATTCCTTATTTAGAGTTCATCTCGCATCACGTCTCGCTCTCCCTCCATCATTCGCTTCTTAGGATTCCGAGGAGCATCATCTTCTCCGGCCTGCTCCTCTGCCAAAACATCATCAATAAGGACATCGTGATCTTTCTGTTCGTCACTTTCCTCAACCATTTTCCCAATCTTATCAATAAGGCGATCTTCCTCTTCTTGTGTATGTAGCTCATCATTTGTGGGCACAGTTACTCCCGTGACTGACGCCATAGTTGCTTGGATAGTTGCAGAGATATCTGCAGCAACAGGACTATGGGACGGCTGAAGGGATTTCGAATTTGTCAAACCAATGGCACCTAGGAGTGTAAACATAAAGCGTAAGGTAAACTGGAAGGGCAGCCAGACAAGCCACCAGAGAGGACCATAGAAGATCCGACGGAATAATAGCCACGCAATTGTTCCAATGAGGATATAGAAGGCAGTCTCAAGGTACCAGGTATCTGATTTCTGGGAGCGGAGGAGAGAGTTGGCGAGGGTACGGGATGAGGCTAGAAGGCTGTCGAGACTGGTGTAAGACTCGGACAAAGAGGATATGGCGGCGGTGGATTGTTCTGTTCAAAGACCATTAGTATACTAGAAGAGTACAAAAGTCATAATCGGGGCACCTACCCAGAGTTTCTTGAGCAAATTGACTGCGCGATAGCTCGGCCTGCATCAAGTGATGTGTTCGATGAAGGGCAGCTGTCACATCATTTGATGCATTCAGTACCAGATCATCCTGCGTGAGCTTTTCAGAAGCTTGTCTTGGACGCTCAGAGGGTGATTTTGGTCGCGAGAGCAGTATTTCACGCTCTTTCCGTCTGGCAAGCTCCGATAACCGCTTAGCTTGTAATTGCGCATTTCTGAAATCTCCTCGGTTTCTACTCAGTATTAGCATGGCGCATTCTCACACAAAACAGTGTAGACAGTAACCCACTTCTTCAAGTCCTCCGCCAATCGGCCTGCCATCATCACGACACGTTCTTTCTCCGCCTCTTTCTCCCCAGTCGCTACCGACTGCCTTCTCCTTGTGTCCGAGCCTGTACTAAGGGCCTCCACCTCAATTCGTAACAGTTCGAGCTCATCCTCGGCATCTTTCAAGCCCGCATGTATCTCCGCTCCAAGCTCCACACGGCCTTCATCGCCTGTTTCAGTCGGGTTGAAGTTTCGAAGCTGATCTATCAAAGGCCGAACTTGGTTCAATGTGGCGGAGAGTTCCTTCAAGCGCGCTTGAAGCGCAAGTGTGGTGGACATTTTGGGTGTATGGTTGCGGAGAAGTGGGATGTGTTCGTAGAGGTAGTCTGGGGAGGATAGCGGACCACAAAGTCCTCTCTATATTTCCGATGAATAAGAGGACTATGCCGTCAATAAAATATCGTAATGTTCCACCAAGTCCAAGAAATCAAGCTGGTGACCGGAGTTGGGCTGGTCGCAAGGTGGCAGTTGCGTACATAGCTGTGCTCGTGTGTTTGCATTCTAAGCAAACACCGGACTTCGCTCAACTCAATCCTCGAATTCACGCATTAACTAACAACGTTACCAATTGCCTATCATCTACACAAGAATAACAGTATAGACCTATACTGTTTTCGCCCGTGCTTCCCCTCCCGCATTTCCTTTGGTTGTTCTCCCTGCGCGCGACGTCGAATCCGCCCCGGTCCTTGACCAAAAAAAAACTTCCGGACAACCCCAGACCAACCCGATCACAGTATGTCTACCATTCTACAACAGAAAACGCCCTACAATACCCTGCAAAGCATAATCTAACAATTCTTCTCGCAAAGAATCTATAATTCAATTCCCGGTTCAACTCATTACACGAGACCTAATCTCCAACCGCAACCATGCCTATCCCACTCAGCACAATCACCACTTTCCGCACAACCTTCAACCCATTCTCCCAAGCCTCGCGACCATGCCGCCTCTTCTTGTCTCTACTGCGCACTCCCAACACCGTCGCCGGTAGCCCCACCCACATCGATATCAAGGTTAACCAACTTCCGCGCAACTCCACACAAGAACCCGTCATGACCGTGGGCTTCAAGGGTGGAAAGGAGCTACTGCTTGAGGTTGGAAAGCGTGGAATGAAGATTGGCGATGTGGTTGAGGAGGTCTCTCGTGTGGGACGAGCATTGGAGCGTGAGGCTAGTTTGAAGGGCTAGCTTTTGCATATCGAGGTGGAGTTTGGGCTGTTTTTTTTTTCGTCTTCTAATACCGGGGACTGGCTAGTTCCAAGGTTGCGTCCTTCTACATTTAGCGCCTCAATACACCGTTTTGTACTAAAGTCTCCATTCAGTTGAGCACTAGTAGAACAGGCCTGTGGACAACCTAGAATTTTGTACAAGGTTGGCCTACTTCCATAGGGGCGGTAGGCATGTGGAAGCAGACTGACCGCTGAATTCCATGTTGGTAAATTTTGATTTAATCCCCAAGGTTATTATTGCTCAAATGTTTTGTTTTTTGTTTTTGTTTTTGTTTTTTTTTTTTTTTAGCTGAAGTACTATCTACATTTTGATACTACTAGGTCCGGAGCAGTATCTATCATGATATCCCAAGGTCTTCAAATGTTACCTAACCCTCTACCGGAAGTCGGTAGGCACCTCGGAGTTCAAATGTTATTACAGCCACCACAACTTCAACCTTGGAAGTTTTTATTATGGTAACGTGGACTACAAAATGCTTATATAATTTGACCTGACGTCTATTCAAGACGACAGATGACTCAATTTTTATACGGAATATTCCAAGGTTTGTATCGTTAGGTTCAATATATTTTTTGGGTAGGTATGGGAGATGGTTACGAACGATAGCGAACTTGAACATCACCAGTTGACCCCCAGATTAAAACCAGCAGAATTTCAATCGTGGTGTGAAAAACCTTGGAAGGTTGGGGGCCGTTTTTTACCGCCTTTATTACCGTATTCCAAGGTTTCAAGGTTCTGAATAAGGCTAGCGCCAAAATATACCAAAAACAGAATCAACAACAACCTTGGAACAATCCAGATCAACCACACCAATATTCGCTTGGTTTTATGAATATTTGATTTCATAAATTGCTGAAACAGCCATGAATCATAGGTACATAATGTACCTATAGATCATAGATGGTATCTACTCAGGATGTTGAATCTATTATTGTACCTCCCCCGGGCCGGTAGAATACACCTGGGCAGGCGATAAAATCATAACCTTCCAAGGTTGGAATACAAACATTTTTGTATAATGATACCTAGGTCACCAGCCTGGAGGTCGGCCATAATTGAACATTGTCGAAAATCGTGTTTTCGTAGGTCAGCCTAAGGTGATATTTTAACAAGGTCTGCATTCAAATGTTCAAGTTGAAATTTATGTGTGTGATCACAGTAATATAGTACAAGTCTAACTAGACCTAGCGAGGTAGGTGGTAAAGAGGTCTAACAAATACCTATATACCCAGGCTTACCTATAAGTACCAGGGGTTCAAAACCCATAAAATTGGACCGACCGTATCCACGACCGGATCTATGTATAGGTATGTATGAATTAGTGCCTTATAATACCTTACGATGCCTGACTTTGAACTGGCAGAAAATAAATAGTGCAGTAGTATCTGTCACGAACGCTTTGACCGACACCAGTAGGGTGTCGGTCAGCGACATAGAACGCGCAATGACATAGAACGCGCAGTTTTTTTTTTGGGTATCTTTTATATGGGCCCCCCATAGAAAGGTACATAACCCTTTAAAAAACTACAAAGTTGAATTTCTATATAATATTTTGTAGGGATATAGGGTTTTTATTATATAAAAAGAAACTTAAGGATATATTCTATAATATCTTCTAGCGAACCTTTTTTTAAAAAAGATTATTTTATAGAGAAAATTTTAAATTAAAATTTCCTTAAGAAAAAAATAGTATGGGAGATTTTAATATTTGATTCTAATCCTATTTTTATAATAATTTCTCTATTAATATATTTTAAACAGAATACAGTTTATCTTCTTTTTCTTTTATTAAAAAAAAAAAAACCTACATCCCTACTAAATATTATTAACAAATTCAACTTTGTAGTTTTTTTAGACTTATGTACCTTTTCTATGGGGGGCCCATATAAAAGATACCCAAAAAAAAAAACTGCGCGTTCTATGTCATTGCGCGTTCTATGTCGCTAACCAACACCCTGGTAGGGGTGTTGGTCAAAGCGTTCGTAACAGATAATAATACTCTCACAGTATTTAGAATTTACTACATGCGCGGAAACCCCAAGACTGTACCAGGGCAGCCATCTCGGTAAATATAGTCGTTTCGATCGCGAGAATTTCATCTTATTATCTTTAACTCTAAAGTAAGAATATTGTGTAGATCTTAAGGTGGTTAATTTCGTCTGTCTGTCAAAGTCACCTTAGAAGTTGCCTTGGGGGTGTTTTAATCAAGGTATCGATATACAGGTAGAAATGGGGTTTGAACCCTTGGCGCCTATAAGCCTGGGTACTAGAATATGTATATCTGCCATGAATCGCTTTGGCTAACCCCCTACTAGGTGTTGGCCAAAGTGGTGTAATGTGGTAGATACTAGCCTGAGCCCTGGGGGCTTAAGACTTATATACCTTTCCGATTTTGCACTGCAATTTTAGTGTCTAGGAGGGACTGGATTGCTCTTACATGCGTCACGGACGCATCGTACATATGCACCGCCACTTACACACGTACGCATCGTATTCACCGCCAATGAGACAGAGCAGTTAAAGTTGAGAAAAAGCACTAGCAGCCCCCCTTTCAGTGTGGCTATGGTTTACCCCGAGCTGCAGAGCGGTGTCTCAGCTCAGAACTTCAATATTGTAGCGGCCGCAGTTGCAATCCGCATACATGTAGACAGATGAACACTGATGTCGCTCAAACATAATCTTAATCTCCATGAGGGAGAAGGTCAACATTTCAATGTGCAAAATCATGAAAAATCCCCCGCGCGAAAAAAACTCGCCTTGCCAAATTCCTGGTAAATATTTGGGACATATTGGATTGCCGTGTAGCCTAATGTTAATGAAGTCAGGCCTGCGGATCCCCTGTCAGATATGATGTTACAGTCTGACCCAGAATCACAAAACTGGGTCGAGAACCCTTGTTTCAATGTACAAACTGGAGGTTTCAACCTTCAAGTCGACCGCCATTCAACAGATTCAACAGATGGTTTACAATTATGGCCATCAGTGGTGAATTCTGCACCAGAGCAGCTGGGCGGCGCAGATACTAATCGAAATGAACATATAACCGACATTGGTACTGCTCCAGTTGAGGAGCAGATATGTTTTGGAATGGTTGGTTCTTTATCACATCCAATTACTTGGTATTTGAAAAACAGAGGCTGACCTGGAAATGAATACCATCGCAGCTGATACACGAAAAAGTTAAGTTGGTCGGCAAGGGGGAAGACCTACGTGGGAAAATCATGACGCTTAAGCAAAGTAACCTTCCACGTCAAGTTTTCCAAATCAAATCTTCGGCTGAGGGAGAAGTTTTTCTTATGTTCCCAGATGGTGCAGCATTTGGGCATATGTCAGAAAAAGCGAAGCGAACGTTTGGTCAATTGATCCAATTGTCACAGATCGAATTGGAAACGTGGATATCTCCCAATGATATTCTGGATGTGTTGAAATTGGCCAAAACGTCTGCGGAGGCGGCAATCCGCGTGGATATCCATGTCTATGGTCTCAACACTAGACGAGATCAATTCGGCAGGCAGATCTCTAAAGGAAACTTTTTTCTACAGCATCCTGACACGTGTCGACCAGGAATAAGGTATGACAATCCACATATCCTGCGATTTGATGACGAAGAGGAGTTAGACATCGAGGATATCGAGGAGGAGGGAGATTTTGCCGAGGAAGAGGAAAACTTGTCTGTTGGGGGGAACGAAGATTTTCAGGAAATAATTGCGACCGTTTTCCAATCTCTACGGCGACCTGAGAACTTGAATCGTCTGAAGGAAACTGAGAATCTGACCGGGTCCTTGTTTCCGTTAGTTGACCAAGATTCATGCACTCTTGAAGACAGCACAGCTAAAATTCTCTAATGAAACAGGCACCAGGAAGAGGCATTGGATTTTATGACACAGCGAGAGACTGGAGAAATTTCACCCGAATATCGTCTATGGCAGCCAAAAATGATTGATGGGGAGCAGATGTAAGACGCCGTCATTTTTGGTTGGATATACGAGCTGACTATTTGCAAACAGTTTCTCTCATACTATCACTGGCGATCGACAGAGAGATGAACAAGATGAGAGCGGGGGAGGGATATTGGCGGATGAGATGGGAATGGGCAAGTCATTAACAACTCTAGCCCTTATTGGAAAGACAACAGGAGATGCTCGTAAATGGTTGGCACACAGCAATGCCCTTCCAAAAGGCTCTCTAGCTGGTGAACCCTGCCGAGCGACCCTGTTAATCGTTCCTCAGCAATGTAAAGTCGCCTGTCTACGCTTTGCTATACGTTTTGTGAATATACTCTGACTAGCTATAGTGCTGATAAACCACTGGACAAGGGAGATTGATAAGTCAGGAACCCCTTTCAATTTCTGGAAAGTATTTGCTCGTCAAGCTGACTGCTTCATAGGTACTTCAAAGGTAGCCTGGAAGCGGTAGTATATCATGGCCGAGCACGAAGGAAATTAGTGGCCGGTATCGAGGACTGTGATGTTGTGATCACCACCTATAACACACTAGCAAGGGAGCACGACAACAAATTACTTGGGAAAGGGCAAAGCCCACTACACGACTTCCTTTGGTACAGAATAGTTCTGGATGAAGGTGGGTTTAAGTTCCTTAATGTTCAAACATTTTGCAGGTAAGCTAACATGAATATGCTAAAGCACATATAATCCGTCGCCCCGAAACTACCTTCCACAAGGCCGCATCCAGTCTTCTAGCTAAGAGTCGGTGGTGTCTTTCAGGAGCACCCATTCAAAACAGGCTAGCCGATTTGGCATCCCTATTGGTCTTTTTGAAATTCCGTCCCTTTCATGAAGCAAGAACTTTCCAGCACTGGATAGGACAGCCATTCGAGAAGAAGGAAGCCAGACAGCGAGCAGTTCAAAGACTCACCACTCTTTTAAACGCTATATGCCTCCGGAGAACCATAGAGCGTGTTGAGCTACCAGGTAAGAGGCAAGAAACCCGGACAGTAGAATTCTCACCCGAGGAGCGTGATCAGTACGAGCGTACATTTTCAACCATGCAACGGTTCATTCAGCAGCAGGCTGGAGAGCATATCCAGCAAAAAACAGTTGGAATTTTCCAAATATATCTACAGTTGAGAAGCCTCTGCAACCATGGAACATACCAACGGAAGCTCGAATGGGTCCCAAGGGATCTACTGGATGACGAAGCAGAGCCGGTCCGTTCAATTTCTCGAGATGATTATCAACGTTGCCAGGTTTGTAGGCAGAAGTTGCCTATTGTACCGCGTCACAGACGACGCAATCATTCCGGAAACTGCAGGCACAAAATTTGTGATGAATGTGCCGAGGGACACACTCAAGCAACTAATTCCGCCGGAGAATTACATTGTCCTTTATGCGAATCGCTTCTAGGACTTCAGCTCAATGGAGCCGCTTTCCCCGGTTCAAGTCAGATCAATATGAATAGCTCGGAGTCCTCCAGTGCGACAGGAAAGTCTTCGAAGATGCGAGCACTCCTTTGTGATGTACGAAATGGTCTTGAGCAGAATAAAAGGTAATTCATAATGGCAAGTGAAGCTTACCAGAAACACCTACTAACAAGAGATTAGCATCATATTCTCATGCTGGACGCGAACGCTTGATCTCATAGCAAGGCACTTTGTTGAAGCTGAAATAAATTTTGAGCGTATCGACGGTAAAACTCAACCAACGCAGCGCCAGAAAATCCTTGACGCTTTCAACAATACTTCTCGGGTCCCTATATTGATCATGACGACAGGCACATGCGCTTTTGGGTAAGAACAACAGAATTTGCTCAAGATTGTCTTTTAACACAATCACTGACTTCTCAAAGACTGAATATTCCATCCGCAAATCGCATTTTCATTGTTGAGCCACAATGGAACCCGACCGTAGAAGACCAGGCCATATCGCGAGCCATTCGTCTTGGACAAAGTCAACAAGTCTTGGTCATTCGTTACCATGTCAAGGATAGCATTGAAGATGTAAGTTTTTCGCTACATGCAGCTTTTTGTTTCTTCAAGTTTCATCAGAGCTTATTATTATTATTATTGTAGGACATGCGCACGCAGCAATCGAATAAGCTTAAGATCAGCAGAATGGACTTTGGAAAGGAAATGTGATCTATTCCACAAGAGTCTACTGCTACTCCTAGGGCGTGATGAATCATATCATTTCAATCGATCCTTGTCTATAGAAGACGATGATGTGATAATAGCAACATCTGAAACAACGAAGATTTCATTTTTAACCATTCCTGGTCCTTTCAAGCATTCTAGTTGATTTATAACCTTCAGTTCAAGTCGCTTTGTAGTTGTGGCATATTAAGTGCTAGATAAACGGATTGTCTCGAGAGAGTATTCCTTTCCTATACCTGCCCAAGTGGGCAAGCTGGTATATTGAATTACAATCCGCATGGTGGAAGTTACAAATAATGGGGCGACAATTTACACCAGTTGACATTCGTAAGGGGGTTTAAAAAAGTTTGTCCAAACAGCCTCTTCTGCACTGCAATTTTAGTTCTCTTAAGGGAAATACACCATGGAGCATGCCCAGGATCCTAATTCATTACTGACTAAGGAGTATAACTGATATAGTTAAGATTCGAAGGCTGCTCTAATAAACCAGGACCTACACCTCAAGTGCTAGACATAAACCTGTACTTCAAGTTTCAAGTTCAAGTTTTTCTAGAGAACTAACCTTTAGGTACCTCGGTATAGTATGGATACATGTAGCATTTGAAGATTGATGGCACCTCAGCTATACCTACCTAGGTACTAGCTACAACACGTACTTGGTCTCTCCTTCTTCTTACTGGGACATTTGAACTCAAGTTTGTGTGCGAGTGTAAATCGTGATATACGTAGGCCCGGGGCGAGATGATATTGGGGCCAGTACATATGTACACAACTATAAAAAAGAACGATTTCCAATAGGTAACACCAAATTGAAGTTCAATTTGGAATATTATGATTGTAGTTTCTATGTCCGCCGTCTCTCATGGGTTCTCTCATGTCGTTTCATGTCACTCTTTCGCGCAAATCCTCGACCACATTCAGAGCAACAGAATGGCTTTTCCCCTGTATGCGCCCTCATATGATCACCTAGGATAATCTTTCTGGCAAAGAAGCTGTTGCAAATCCTACAGACCCACCTGGAGTCATCTACCTGTCTTCGGCTCAAAAGCATGAACGATTCGTCTAGGTCGCACTCCTCCGGATGGGACCTCAACATATGAGAGCGAAGTGCGCTTTTAGACCGAAAGCCGAATATATGGGCTGAACAGTTCTCCACCGGACACTGGTATGGGTGATCGTGATGATTGACATGGTTTTGACGGATATCAGCACTCTTGAAACCTTCGTGAAAATAGAAACACAGGACCCTTGGACAGCGGTAAGGGTACTCATCGTAGAGTAAAGTGAGGTCATTTTCAGAATTGGAAGAGAGCTCTTCGATGAGGGCCCTGTTGCGTGTGAGGGCACCTTGTAAGCATTCAAGACTCACTTTGTTCCTAGCTGTTATGTCACCCCGTTCGGCGAAGCATATATGGTCCCATATTCGGACAAGAGACTCATGGAATGGATGATTCTGAAAAGAGATGCAGTCTTGATGAGAAGATTCTGAAGCTTCACTGGCACTTCCCAACAAGTCTTGTCTGTAGAAGCTCAGAAAGTTGCCGAATTCACGATCAATTAAAGCCACATGAGCATGAGTGTCGGTCTCCCTCGCCATTCCTAGACTGTCTTGAATAAATGCATCCTCGGACTCGATAAATGTTCGCATGTGTATATACCACTGCGATACGGCGTAGTCCTGGAAGGCAAGGTCACCTCGAAGAGCATGCTCACGGAGCTTTGAATCCGGAATATCGCGTCGTAGGAAGTCGAGTGTAAGATAGCGAAGACAGCGAAGTGTAAGATCGCATTCTGCGGCTGCAAGATTAATTTGGCTCCGATTGGCAATGAATCTTTGATGCTGTCAGAAGATAAACCCATTTTTGTTCAAGAGATCTTACAGTCTGGCAGTGCTGTGAACCAATTCCACCCGATTTCCTTTGAGAACTTGTACAAGGGAGCCACACAACTCTTGAACGTCGTCGAGGAGCCTGAGATCCATATCGAGTTCATGTGACACAGTGCTGGAGTGAAGATCAATAGACAGTGCCACTTGTATCTCTGTCCATTTCAATGGCCGCTTAGAGCATACAAGCCACCCAAGTAGTAATTCAGTATATTCTAGCTGCTCTTCCCTCAAGTCCTGTTTTAGGCGTTCCATAATGCGCGTGTAACTGAACTTTTTTAGTCTTGCTGACCTGAGAATTGCCCAGCCAAAGGGGTGTTATAGGGAGGATAACGCACGCTTCATTGAGTTCGTTTGGTAGCCTTGCAGAATCGATCTCAATTTGGAAACGACGTCTGTTGGGCTGTTTTGCCAAATTGTTCATCACCAACTTGGCAAACAAAAATATACCTAGTCAGAACTGTTAGTCATTTAGCCTTGGGAGTACATGGACACTACTCATGTATCTTCAAGCTCCTAGGTGGAATAGATACACTGCTAGATGTAGTACCAATAGTATGTACTAGTAGCAGGCAGACTTACCGTTGGCCCGGACACATATTCTTTCAATCACATCCTTCAGAATACTATTCCCAAAGTCAAATTTGGCCAGCTCCTGTGCTCGGTGTTGACAGTATTTCTGAATGTCAACATTGACATTCTCAGGCTCTATGACAAAGACTTGCGCCATTGGGAGAGAATTCTTGATGTCAGAAGTAGGTTGACTGAGAAAGGCAACCCGCAGTTTACTCGGTGGAAGCGTTTCCGTATTCACTAGATCTGTGAATAACTCAAGAACATCCTTCCTCCTCTCGCTGCATTCATCGAGCCCATCTATTACTACATACCACCGGGGAATGCTTTCATGGAATGTCCCAAATAGGCTTTTTATCGTGGAAAAATCTGACAAGACGGGCATCGATGAGTTCTTCATCTTAGCGTAGCAGTATGGGATGAGTTCGTTGTGCCTGCAGACCAATTGTAAGAGAATTCCACGTAAAATCGCAAGCCAAGAAGCTTTAGAGTCCGCTTTTTCGCTGCAGTAGAAGTAACATGTAGTACAGTCAGTTTTTTGTAGACACGCTTCAATCAAAACAGAAGCCAGATAGGTTTTGCCTAGTAGATGTATTATGTGAGACACATCTCATACCATGTATGAAAATAAGGGCAACTTAGCTTACCAGTTCCCGGACGCCCATTGATCCAAAGAAGGGACTTGGATAACTCATCCGGTTCTGGATCTATCCATTCTTTAACCTGTAATTCGTCTAAGATCCAGGTCCCACTGCCTTGATATCTGCTTCGGTCACGGCATATGCTGTTGTGCTCCGTTTCTGTTTCAGTAGCAGCAATCCAATTTCGAACCGCGTGGAAGTTCTTTTCCTGTCGTTCAATTTCACCCTTTTCGAAGTCGGCCATTTCCTTATCTACCTGCTGCAAGAGACGGCGAATGTCCACTGTATCCTTGGAGGCTTGCTCGTGGTCAATGTATGTCATCTTTGTTCGATCTTCGATGAGTGTTTTATAGGCACGCATATGACGCAAGGTGTTTTTGAAGGATGGTTCATAATTTTGCCAAGCGGAATTGAAGACAGTCTTGAGTGCTATATTTCAAAAGATTAGCAGAGTTAGAGCACTAAGCTGGGTTATCTAGTAGTACCTGGTGCGGAGTATATTTTCATCGCATCGGAGTGGAACTTCAACACATCGGCCAAGATCCGGGCCAGTAGTCGTTGAAATCCAATGTGGTTCTGGAAAATGTCAAAGCCCTTCGCAAGTAGGGGCAGTTCATCACCGATGTCCTCATAAGCTGACAGAAGTCTATCTAAGAGGTCGTTTTGGCCTTTCGAGATCTATAAAACTGTCAGATAACAAGGTCACAAAGGCTGAAATTTAATGTAGATCTAGCATACCCGAAACAAAGCTCTTGCTGAGCCCCATATAAGACACACGAGGTCATTGGAGCCCAGTAAGTTGTGAACCGCCTCTCCCAAAGCTTTAGTACGTTCCATGAACTGCTCAATGCGTCTCATGTTTCTCAATGCTCTCATTTGTAGTTGTTCATCCTGAATGTGTTTTAACTCTTTCTTCAAGGAGCGAAGATCAGCTCCTCGGAAAATACCGACCTGATCTGAGGAAAAGTTCTTCTCAAATTCTTTCACGATCTTATCAAATAAATCTCTTGGGGCTGAATGATTGGTAGCTTCGCGGTTTTGGGCCTCCGTGTGAGCACGTTGGGCAAGGGTTTCACGTGGCGAATACTGGAGTGAAGCTGCAATCGAATCAGCATGGTCCTTTGAGCCAATAAAAGGAGCGCAAACTCCAATCCAAATTTTGGTAACCTGAGCCAAGTCCAGAAGATTATTGCTGACTTACAATTGAATAACTCCGACCTGTCATGGGCAACAAATTGATTTAGGACTTCTCTTGCTGCCGCTGCTGCAACTGCTGCCGCATAACACTGCCATGTCTTGTTCTTGTGACTGTCCGCATAGTCACAAACGCCTTTGATGATCAGACAATTGAACTTGTCCCACACACCTGCTCCTTCCATCTCAAAGGCTATGATCCCTTCTGATGCAGCAAGTTGATCCCGATGCCTCGCCGACTTCATGACCGTATCTGCAGTGCCAATCGAGCCGAAATGAATATGTTGCTGTCGCAATTCGTATCCATCGCGTCGAAGACGTGGAATAAGCATATTCGGATCGCACCTAATCTCCTCGCAAGATGCATTCACGGCTGTAGTGCAGGCTGACCCTGTTTGAATACAATCAAGACACCCACCGTGGTGCTTGTGAATATATTCTGGGTTAAACAGGAGATCAGAAGATGACGTAGGATAATCTGTTTTGATACGGGGATCGCGCATCAAGTTGACCAAATTCTGCATCATTTTTGTTTGCAGTTGTTGCGACATAACCGGTGACTGCCAGCTCCTAAGGAGAGACAGGACGACATTACTTTGCTTCCCCGGTCTGTCTAATATTGTGTCCTTGCGCCTGAATTCATTTGGGTACTGGCCACCAAAATCGAGTCGAACAAGCACCTCGCTCATTATCACATCTCCAAGGATGATCTCGTTGCCATTTGGCTTTGACGGCACGGCTCCGCAAATACCAACCAACAACGCGAGCTCAATGGAGACGAAACTCATGCTGAGATAGGCTGCTGCACCAGATGACTGGACGTTTCCCATTCCAGGGAGGGTGAACACCACGACAGGATGCCTTCCACTTCTGCCAAAGAAGTAATGGTTTGGATCACCGGGGGCCTTCCTGTAAATCTGGGGAGCATCATCCCAAATTTCATCCAAAGAACATAAAACCGCGTTCGCCTCCAGTGACAACGCGCAGATGATGGCGATTTTGAATTCATCGCGGCTGCTTGGACGATTTTGACCGTTCATAGCCAGGGATGAGGGGACACGCGTGATGAAAAATATTGACTGTGATAATAGTCCACCAAATACTTCAAAGGATAAGGTATGTTAGATTATGCTGATATAAAAAGCTTTTTCTTTGTCAGATAAAGGGGCAATAGAAATACATAGTAATCATCAGCAGGTTCATACCAGCGTTGGGCAGTAAAAATGCTCAGCCGCAGCGCTAACTTAAAACCTGGAAGATGAGCACATGCAGTCAGCCCTCCAGGCTGGAGTACATAAGAGGGAGGAGTGCTAGTAACCTTGGAATGACCTAATGCCACATCCCTGCAACGCTAGCTAGGGACTCTTCCTTGAGCCTTATACGATCAACTTGAATAAGATTAAACAGGGGATGTCAGTGCAATCTGAGTCCTAGCTCTAACGATCGCCTTGCAAGATATAACTTTTGATCGGCCCTTTTGAGGTTGAGATTGAGAGCGTCTTTCTCGAGCCCTCATGCACTGCCACTGCAGTGGGCTTAGTCGTAAGTAAATGAGCAGGGATACACTGCCCCATGCGCCAGGTGCCCAATGATGAATAGGTACCGAGGAAACTTTGGAATGAAAACTCGATGACTAAGTGAATCCTAGCGATGCCTGAACGAAAAAAAAGACCTCGGCGTGGATATGTGGGCGTGATAAAGAGCAGTTGAGTTATCTACAGGCTTATAATGTATCCATCTAGGTAGTCAACGAGTTCTAGAGCTTAAAAGCGTCACCGATCTCATCTAAACCTATTGTTCTCCAGCTAGGTGATTAAGATTATTTCCAAGAGGCTTCTACACAAGCAAAACAAAGAGCGAAGAGAGGAAGGTAATGGGTATTGCCTCAAATGTACGTGCCGCACCAGCAGCACGTACTCAACAGTTAAATTTTAATTGTTCTTTTTTGATAGCGCACGGCAGCCGGGAGTTAGACAGCAGCGCCGGAGATGAAGAACCACTTGTCAATGGTGCCGTCAATAGCGGCAGGGGCAATCTCCTGGTTAGCAGGGACAGCAGCAACCTTAGCGGGGTCAGCACGGTTGGCAACGCCCTCGGGAGCCTCAATGTTAGCAAGGTTAATGTCGCCAGGGGCGGTCTTGCCAGCCATGAGCTTCTCCCAAGCATCGGAGCACTCGTGGATAACCTCCTCGGCGTACTTCTTGTTCTTGCACTCGCCGGAGAAAGCGAACTGGTTCTCGGGCTTGCCGTCGGGGATCTTGTAGATGCGGAACCACTCGTTGGTGGCACGCAGAAGGCCGGGCAGGTGGCGCTCGACATCCTCAATGTCGTGCAGCTTAGAGGCAAGAGGGTCGTTGACGTCGATGACAATGATCTTCCAGTCAGTCTCCTCCTCGTCGATCAGGGCCATAACACCCAGAACCTTGACCTGCTTAACCTGACCGGGGTAACCGACCAGCTCACCAATCTCGCAAACATCGAGAGGGTCGTTGTCACCCTTGGCCTTGGTCTCAGGGTGGATAGAGTTGGGGTCCTCCCAGGTCTGTATTGATGTAGGTTGTCAGTCCATGTTCTGAATACGTATGTGGTAATCGATGTTTACCCCGCCATGAACGGGCGTCGATGGTGGGGGTGAGGAGGGGGTAAAGAAAGTAAACATTGGATCAGGCATTGGGATATCGACTTACGCGGGGGAAGGCACCGTAGTTCCAGAGGTAACCCTTGTGGGGGAAGCAGTTGCGAACGAAGCGGAGCTTGCCCTTCTTGGTGTCCTGCTTAATGGGGTTGAGGAACTCGTCCTTGGAGATCTGTAATTCAATTGAAATCGCAATCAGTATGGACGATCGAGGTGAATCCGGGTAGGCGATATCCGTACCTCCTGCTTGGCGTTGGTCCAGCGAGGAATCTCAACGACCATGTTCAGGATGGTCTGCTCGGCGTTGGCGTAGAGGGGAACATCGTGGAAGGGAGAGACGGGGACGCCATCCTTCTCGACGTAGATGCGGTGCTCCAGCGTGTAAGGCTGAGCGATCTTGCGGACGGTGTAAGTCATGATGGGTGATGATGAGGAGAAATGCCTAGAGGTGAGAGCGGCTCGAGAGAGAGGAGGGGAAGAAAAGGAGGGAGGGGCTTTGTAAGTGGGGGGAGCCAGTCTCGCTGATGTGCGCCAAACACCGTGGGAGGCGGTGGAGGCACAGAATCCTAGTCGGGCCAAGGGAGGACGGGCCTGTGCCATTGAGGTTTGAGTATTAAGAAAATAAAATAAAAAAAATTAATATAAAAAGAAATTAAAAGATAATTGAGAATAATGAGGCAATGATCTGCTGGTTCTATCCAACTTTTCTGGTGATTCCGTATTATGATTAAATCCAATGAGAAGGATGCGTGGATGCGTGGCCTAAAATGATTGTTCCCAGGGGTCGAGAACTGGGTCCCTCGATTGTTGTGTTGGCAACCGTTGATCCTTTTTTTTCTTCTTTTTCTCGGCAGTGAAACCGGGCCCGAGACCGAATTGGATCAGAATCCCGACTGGATTTACGTAGTGTTTTCTATGGATATCATGCAAATAGGTGATAGTACGACCAATTGATGCATATATTGAATCCTATAGACTCATCTTTCAAGGTTTACCTATACCCACCAGACCTGTCAAAAAGGTCTCGTGCCTTACTATCTGCATGTACGCTCAACGACAGCTGCCAGTGCTAGCCGATATCGGGATAGTCCCGGGATAGAGATGCTTATATGCTTAAATTATGATTAAGTGTAGACCGAGTCTATGAACGTGGGCTAGATCATGTTAGATTGGGAAGAAGATCTCATTTCATGAATTTAGTGGCAAACTAGCCAGGAACATGTGAACCAGGGTTATTATCTAGTATTGCAATCTTGGTTCAAACTTGACCTGTTATTGGCATCTCGGGATAGTGTAGTGGAGTCGAGGGCAAAGAGAAGAACCGCGAACACCTAGTTTATCAGGCACCAGGAATTAAGGACTAAGGCACTAAGGCATCAAGGCATCCACTATCAGTGGCTATCTCCACGTGATTCAACATAAACTTGGATCGGAGTTGCCCGATAACCAAAATCCCCAGAAAAGAAAAAAAAAATCTCCCCTCGAAACAACCCCGCCTTGGTATGACATGAAGAGACTATTTCAATTCTTCCGATCTACCATGTCCGCTATCACAACCCCTGCTGCGGTGCCCCGCGTGCCCATCCCCGCAAATGGTGTCGACTACCGCGGCACCATCGTTCTCGCCCCGATGGTCCGCTCCGGCGAACTACCCTCCCGCCTCCTAGCCCTGAAGTATGGCGCCGATCTAGTCTGGGGCCCCGAAACAATTGATCGCTCAATCATCGGCTGCGAGCGTCGCATCAATCCTCGCAATGGAACTATCGAGTTCTTCCGTCTCCCCTCCAACGGCGGCCGCGTCGATCAAGCAGCCAAAGAATCCGTCCTCTTTCGTATCGATCCTATCCGTGAAAAGGGACGCCTCATTTACCAGATGGGTACCGCCGATCCAGAGCTCGCTGTTAAGGCTGCGCTTAAGGTGGCAGCTGATGTGTCCGGTATTGATGTGAACTCTGGATGTCCCAAGCCCTTCAGTACTAGTGGTGGAATGGGTGCTGCTCTTCTCCGCACACCGGATAAGCTTGTTTCGATTCTGGAGGCGCTGGTCCGTGAAGTCGGTGAGCCCTTTAAGATTGGTATCTCTGTTAAGATTCGCATTCTCGAGACCCCCGAGAAGACGCGCAGTCTTGTCGAGCGCCTTGTGCGCACTGGTATTACCGGATTGACCGTCCACTGTCGCACTACCCCCATGCGTCCCCGCGAGCGCGCTATCAGAGATCAGCTTCGCATGATCCGAGAAATCTGCCATGAAGCCGGAGTTGCGTGCGTGATGAACGGCGATGTTACATGCCGTGACGAGGGATTGAAGCTTATGGAAGAATTCGGCGTGGATGGTGCTATGATTGCTACTTCTGCCGAGGCGAACTCCTCCTGTTTCCGCTCTGAGGCTGATGGAGGTCTCGCCGATTGGAGGGAGGTCGTCTACGAGTACATGAAGTTCTGTATCGAGTGCGAGAACCGTTACGGTAACACCAAGTACCTGCTTAACATGCTTATCCCCGGCAAGAACAAGGAGTTCAACCGTGCGAAGGTGTGCAAGACATACACCGATGTTTGCCGCGCCTTGAAATTCGACGATCTCATTCCTGGCGCAGTCCAGATTGATGTGCTTAACGGAATGACGGAGAAGTGGGATCAGGGTCGGGAGGAGAATGAGCAGATTCGCTCAAAGATTGCCCAGAATGTCCTGGAGAATAATGAGTCTGCTCGTGCGGCTGGTGGTGGTAGTGTTAGATCGAAGTCGATCTCTGGTTCTTCTCGTGTTGGTGGTCCCATTCGCACTCTTGGTATTCCGGAACCCGCTAAGATCAATAAGCCTGAGCCTGAGGCTGTCGACGCTGAAGCTGCGGTGGATGTCTCTATTCCTGCAGAGATTCCTCAGAAGTCTGAGGTTGTGGCTTAATTTGCCATTCGGATATACTTTACACGCAGTCTTGTCCATTGTTGGACTTTACTGCTTATTCCTTTACTCCTGCATAGCCTGGTTCCCTGGATTTAGTCCTGTCATTTTGCATTTCGAGGCGGCGTGTCTCCTCCTGTTTATAGATTCCCCAAAAGATACATGTTAATATACAAGAAATATGGTTTTCTACTGACTTTGGATATTTGAACTTGTTGATCATCATGAGTGATTGCCATATAACGACTATTTTCTCTTACATACCAGTAATTCATCTTACTCGTCTTAAACTCGAGGTTGATACACTGATATGTCGAAATAATCCGGATGGATGTATATCAAATTGAACTCAATATCAAGTTCAAGCCCAGATTCCTCTCCCGAAGTGAGACTCGGAGAAGACTCCAATGCTGAGTGAGACTGACTCGAAGTGAGATAGAAGTAAAAGAAATAAACGCTTAAATCTGGACAGTCTACTTGAAAGATATAGATCTAAAGTGAGAAGAAAGTGAAGAATTGCGTGACAATAGTCATTTATTAAGTTTTCGCCGTCTGCTTTGACAGCTATGACAGCCCTGGTCTCGATGCCAACGCCACCCACCTGTGCACGCTGATAAAAGAGAAAAGAAAGTAAAAACATAAAAATAATAATAATAAAAAAAGAAAAAGAAAAAAAAAAACGAAACACCAAGGCGCCTAGGCACCGTTGGCCTTTTTCTCCTCATCTCCACCCTTCTCCATGTCCGCCACCAACATGGACTCCACGGCCTTCATGCCCGCCTCTTCACCCTTGGAGGCTTCCGCCTCGTCACCAGCGACAGCGTGATCAAGGGCCAGCTTAGTCTGGCCAAGAGCGTAGATCTGCTCTTCGATCGTGCCACTGGTGACGAAACGGAAGACCTCCACGTCACGGGTCTGTCCCACGCGGTGAGCACGGTTCTCAGCCTGGACATCCTCCTGTGGGTTGAAGGAGGAGTCGAAGATGACAACCTTGTTTGCGCAGGCCAGGTTGATTCCCGCACCACCGGCCTTGGTCGAGAGAAGGAAGACCGGGATCTCCGTCCGCTCGTGGAAGGCGTCAAGGATTGACTGTCGGTCCTCGACGTTCGTCCGGCCGTCCAAACGCACGAACTCGATTCGGAGGGTCTCCATGACGTGCTCCAGGATGTCCATGACCAGCGTGAACTGCGAGAAGATCAACGTCCGGTCGCCGTTTTCGATGAAGCGCAGCAGGAGTTCGCGCAGCTGGTCCACCTTTCCGGAATCCATCCACTCATCGTTCTGCAGCTTGAACTTGCCTAGGTATTTGGGGTTATCAACACAAAGGCGATGACATTCGAAGTCATTGTAGTTCTGAAGCTCGGTGAAGATGGTGTCAGGGTCGGATTGTGCCCACTGGGGATCCTTTACGCAAGCCTTGGAGATCTTGCGGATCGTGGCATCGTCGTAATGGCGACGTGCGAGGAGCGGGTGGATGGCAGCTTGGCGTAGCTTCATCAGGATGTTCGCGGACTTGGAACCTGTCTTCTTTCCGGCTGCACGGTCTTCTAGAAGCTGTCGGACTTGCTCCTGCTCACGCTCGTAGATCTTTACCTGCGATGATTTCATCTTGCAGTATTGAACGTGCGAGTGTTTGGCGGGGAGGTCGATGACTTGGTGCTTCTTTCGGCGAAGAACGAAAGGCTTCAGCATGGACTTGGCCCGCTCAATTCGCTGAGCCGACAAGAGAGCCGCGTGCGACTCGTCCGATGTCTTGGCCTTGTTCGAGAAGACAGCCTGAAGATCTTCCTTGTGTTCGTTGAAGACGCCGGGGAGAATGAAACCGAGAAGTGAAGCCAGCTCTTGCAGGTTGTTCTGGAGAGGCGTGCCGGTGAGAAGGAGACGGAATCGCGCAGAAATTCGAACCAGTTTGTCATAGACTTGAGACTGGTGATTCTTCAGCATGTGACCTTCATCGTAGACGCAGACAGTGAAGTTCTGATCCTTGAGGAACTTCGCATCGACCTTAGCGCGGGCGATGGTGTAAGTGGTAATGACCACGTTGATGCTGTCTCTGTTGTCTTCGATCTGTTCACGCACACGAGCACGCTCATCCTGACCAGCATAGTATGGAATCACGGAGAGGGTCGGACAGAATTTCTGAAACTCGCGAAGCCAGTTTTCGAGGGTGGAGGATGGCACAACAATGAGGTGAGGTCCCTTGAAATCCTTCTCATACAGATGCGCGAGGAAACCAATGACTTGACATGTCTTGCCGAGACCCATGTCATCAGCTAAGATACAGCTCATCTGTTTCTCGAAGAGCAAGGCCAGCCAGTTGATTCCCACGATTTGGTAGTCTTTCATAACCAGGTCATCGGCCATGATGGAGGGTTGAGAGATAAAGTTCGATTGGGATTTGGGCTTGCGGGAAACAGTGATAGGGCCTTCATCATCATCCTCAGACTCATTGGGGGACTGGCGGTTGGATGAGGAGGGCGTCGCGATACCGGAATCATGCGCATTCGCGTTGTTCATCGATGTGAGTTCAAGCTCGCCGTCGGATTTACCGAAGATGTCAACACCCCATTTCTTCATCTCTGCGGCAACTGGCTTTCCAAGCTCCTCGCATTCGTGGACAAGAGAATCGATGGCCAGATAGCCGTTCCACATGTCCTTACACTTCTCGACGATCTTGTCGCCAATAGGTGCGGGGGTTCGGCGCTTGCCCTTAGGCTTGGCCTTTGCGGGATCAACAGGAGTCGGCACAACTCGAACATCGTCAAGAGTATCAAAGGGGCGGTGGGAGATGATATGAGAGGCGGTGGCATCGGGAATACCGGCCATGTCGGTGAGATCGCGTACGCTGCAAGTGTTGAAAAATCGCAAGACCTTGATATCCAGAGTGCTAGGAGCAGCATCCAGAACCTTGACGTCTTCATCATCGGAGTCTGTGAGTAATTCTTCCTCGACAGATACAGAGCGAGTTTGCTCTCGGCGACCTTTCTGCAGGCGACCAGTCTTCTTCTTGGGGGACTCATCATCGGAGTCAATGGTGATGGCGGGAGGAGAACCGCGGTTTCGGGGACCACGAATAAGACGGCCACGAGGCTTGGCCTCGGACTGGGCTTGATCGCGAGAAGTTTGGAAATTCCGAGCAGTCCATTTATCGTGAATGGTGCCACGGGCTTTGATCTGTTGTTTGGCCGTTTGGATAGGAACACTTGAAGCCGATGCGCTCAGTTCGTCCTCGGACGATTCAATGAGAATCGCATTTCCGGTTTGCTTCATTGAACCCTGAGTGTCGGCAAGGCGATCCAGCGCCTGGTCGAAGTTGCCATTTGAGGTAATTAGAGCTTGCACACACTCGTCGACAGATTTGTTTGGCATTATTTTCAGCATGCGTTCCACCTTAACGCGGACACGGTAGTCATCGATGACCTGCAAAGATGAAGTTTGGTCGGTGGCGCGGGAAGGCGCATCCTGCCTGACCTTCTTGACGGCGACGCCCTTGACAGCACCGGGGCTGCCCATTTGGTCGGCCGAGCGCTTTACACCAGCGGCCGAAGGATCATAGACAGCAGCAGCAGTGATTTCCTTGAAACGATCCATTGCGCCAGAAGAACGAACAGGCGACTCGGCGACCTTCTCGGGGCTGCGAGTAGCTTCGAACATTGCGGGTTTGATGTCAGTAGACCGGACAGTGTAATTGCCTTCTTCGTCTGATGAGCCTCCTCTGTATGTGGGACCGTCGTCGAGGTCAATGACTGGGGGTCTTTTTGCGGGGCGAACGGTGGTTGAAGGAGAACGAAACTGAGTTCCAGAAGGAGCCATGAGCGAAGATAAAAGGCCGCCGCGCCGTGGTGGTGAATGAGCAGGAGCCGTAGGTGAAGACTGGGCCACTTGAATGACGGATTGTCTCGAATTTGAGTGGGGCATCTCGACGAGTTGGGTAGGTTGAGTGAATCGTTGCGAGGGAGTGAGTGAATGAGCCCCAATTGGGAGCGTGGCGACAGTCTCGTAATCGTCGTCTTCAGGTGTAGATGCTTTGGGAGTAGACTTGACCCGAACGGGTGTATCAGGGATTGTGTCTGTCATTTTAGGGAAACCCTTCCTCCCTTGCGCTTATAATAAATCGAAATCCCCCCTGGAATCTACCAGGAATCCAGGAACCGATTAATCAATTCATTCACTCCGGTTTTTTTTTTCTGCCGGCGGAGAACGCGATATACGCGCCAGTCACGTGGAATCGCGAAAACGATCCATTATACCTGATTGGGGACGAGGATGATCGGTATAGATGGAAATGAAGACAAAGGAATAATGAATTTCGATTAGTCAATTATATTATTATCGAGTTGAATCCATAATACAAAGACAAATCGAGTAATTTCAAAATATTGATACAAAGCGGTAGTTTGTATGCTTCTCTCCGCCTTGACCTAGTTATGATCTGGCGCTTGGACAATCCATCTCCACAGTATAGCTTCTGTCTCCAAATAGCTCACGCGGAACCATATCAATCAATTCATTTGGCCTAAATTCCACGCCAAATCAAATTTCCAATTAGATCCTCCAACAATCTTTCCATCATGACTGGTCGCCGCCCTCATGGCCAGAGCTACGCCGACGTTGCGGCCAAGGCTCCGCAACCAACGGACTCTGACGTGACCCCATTAGTCCCAGCGTATGTGCTGATACTTGCAAGGTTCCACCTCGATTCTATAACGAATATACTGATATAATTTACACCCTCCAGTGATGTCATCTACAAGCTGCTGGCTTTCACAGCTGCCATGGTGATCGGCCCCATCGGAATGTACTTTCTCACAGTGAACTCGATCTATGGAGGTAAGAACACTTGTCCTAGCTTTTTTCTCTCTCCATCATCTACAGTATCTAACACTTTTTTTTATAGGAAACGCCACATATGCTGGTGCTACTGCTGCCATTACAGCTAACGTGGTCTTATTTGGTTATATCTACGTCGCCTGGAAGGAAGACCAAGGAGATCGGCAAGAAGCTGCAAAGGCGAAGAAAGCGCAGTAGTCCGTGGTGACAAGTTTTGGGCTCCATCTATTCAGTTGTACTATGTTTACTCACTCCTGGCGTTGCAGGCGTAACATTTGAATGATCAATACACACCCCAGTCTTGGGATTCTTCGTTACTTTTCTCCCAATTGATGTAGAGCACTATGACCAGCTGGATGGGTCGAGGGCGAGTAACTTCCTCTCAAACCTCAAAATTTCCTTGACTCGGACATAACAACAGTGGTTATTTCTGGGAATAGTATATATTATCATGCATGGACATGGTGTGGTCAATAACTACCAGTCCGAGTAGAATACACAAGTAGCCAGATATTGAATGAGATCCAGAAGTCGGAGTTGATCCTGGCCGCGCATATCTGCGCTGTAATCTTGTTCTCGTCATTGTGAATAGTCCATGTTGAAAGGACTTGCGGTACATAGAGAGAAAGGAAAAGCTTCATGCCCAAATTATTATAAAAAGACGCCAGTGCATTGCAACTGCTCCGAGGGGCTACCCGAGCCTCGAACAAAGCCCCTTATGAATATCGATACGCAAGGAACGATTGTTCAAGGTCGTCGCTTGACGAACTCCTCCAAATCCGCCTTGGTGGCAACACCAAGTACGAACTTGCGTGCGGGGTCTGTCACAACAGCGAACTGGTGCTGGTCGCCATTGGCACCGCCCACGCTGTCAAAGAACTGCTGAAGCTCCTCCAGAGGTGTTTCCATAGTGATGACCTGGTAGGTGCCACGCTTCCGGTTGAAACGCTGCATAGCGGCAGAAACAGGGTCTGACTCCTTCACAGAGCCGGTCTGAATCAGCTCCTTTAATCGGGGAATGCTGAGGTAGCCCAGGAGGGATCTCTGGGCGGAGATGACGGTAAGGTGGGTGTAGTCCCGCTCATAGGCGGCCATCAAAGCAGTGGAGATGGGATCATTGGGAGAAACGGAAAGCGCGAGAGGAGGGTCGAGATCTTCAACGGTGGCCTGTGGATTTTAGATTGATGAGTTGGTGCTTGCTGAGAATTACCCGTTGAGGGGCAGACTCACCCCGCGGTACTTATCAGCCCATGCGGAAGGGGGCGTGGAGGCTGATTGTTGGGTCTCGCGAGAGTAGGCCTCGCTGCCGGTCATATAGGACGCCATTTCTTTAGCGTGGGTGTCAGGAGGAACGAGGATTTGCAGGATGGAGGGGCCCGATTTCAGAGTTTGAGGCAGGATAGTGGGGAAGCGATGAATTCGTCACAGAGGACCAAGATGAGCAATTGGAGAAGTTGTTTTGATTGAACCAAATGTCAATGGCTCTTTATTGGTAAATTAATAGTAACAGAGTAAAGTCGACTTGAACAAGGAGCCGAAATCAATAATTGTCACGAGATTGAGCTTTTTGACCCAAATCGGCGCTTTTCCTCTTTCTCCCGCGCCAAGACCCTCAATTCCTACGTCATTCTTCTTACGCTCCTCAGCCTTGCGCCCCTCAAACTTGTCAGGATTTCCTCTCTGGAATCTGTGAGTCACTTACTGAGAATCTTCTTATTTCTTGAGAATTCCAGCTCATTTATCCTCAAAGCACTTCTCTTGATCAGTATGTTGTTTATACGGCAAAGTGGATCCTACCACTCTCAATTCAGGAAGATCGCTGCATTGGGACAACGGGGGATCCACTCTCATTACCCACGCTAATAGATCATATGTATAGTAAACAGACCGCCATGATTCCGACAGATTCAATCGTGAATCTTCTGGCAGCTCATCATCCCCTCGGGGGACTGGGCATTCAGCGCCAATCCGCCGTGGAACAGCCGGTAACCCGAGCACCCCGCCGTGAACCCTTCCCGGCTTGGAGCGCTATCGATGAAGTAAAGAAAACCGCGGCGCATGAGTTTGAGGCTGCAAGCCAAAAGGCTCAACAGAAGGCTGGTCATATCGAGATGTGGAGCCCCAAGTATTATGCCGCCTGTACCCTTGGTGGACTTCTGGCTTGTGTAAGTTGGATGCTGCGTTCCTAGTTGTGTGACTAAGATGACTGACTTGTATTAGGGCCTTACTCACACTGCGGTTACTCCCCTGGACCTGATCAAATGCCGTCGTCAAGTCGACTCCAAGCTTTACACGAGTAACTTGCAGGCTTACAGTAAAATCCGTGCAACTGAAGGTTTCCGTGGCGTCTTCACTGGTTGGAGCCCTACGTTCTTTGGATACAGTGTAAGCAGTTTAAATACTATGCTCTATACTCTCCTGACCATACTGACATTTTGCAGGCTCAAGGTGCATTCAAATATGGTGGATATGAGTACTTCAAGAAATTTTACTCCGACCTCGTTGGTCAGGAGCGTGCCAGCAAATACAAGACCTCCCTCTACCTGGTTGCCAGTGCTTCTGCCGAGTTTATCGCAGATATCGCTCTCTGTCCCTTTGAGTCCATCAAAGTTCGTATGCAAACCACCATTCCACCCGATATCAAGGGAACATTCAGTGGTATCTCTGGCGTTGTAGCTAAGGAGGGTGTTGCTGGGTAAGTCTGACTAGCATTTAGTCTGTTTGCAAGCGCTAACCACCTTCCAGACTTTACAAGGGACTTTACCCACTCTGGGGACGCCAGATTCCCTACACCATGATGAAGTTTGCCTCATTTGAGACTATTGTAGAAATGATCTATAGCAGTCTTCCCGGTCAGAAATCCGACTACGGCAAGGGTGCTCAGACCGCTGTTGCTTTCTCTGGTGGATACATGGCTGGTATTCTCTGCGCTGCTGTTTCGCATCCTGCGGATGTGATGGTCAGTAAGCTGAATGCGAATCGCCAGGCCGGTGAGGCATTTGGTGCTGCCATGAGCCGTATCTATGGAGACATTGGATTCCGGGGTCTGTGGAATGGACTTCCTGTCCGTATCGTGATGATTGGTACCCTGGTGAGTATCCGATAACCAGGCCTGCCATTTCAAGAATAATGCTAACCTATTATTGTAGACCGGTCTTCAATGGATGATGTATGTGGTCATTTACATGTTTTTGGGTGTTCATTATAGTGCTGACTCATTTTTAGCTACGATTCTTTTAAGATCTTCATGGGTCTTCCTACTACTGGCGGAGGTGGTGAAGAGAAGAAGAAGGAGCAGTAGGTCAGCGCCAGCTTACATTGTAGCCCTAGCCATTGTCCTTTCCTTGAACACAGGCTCTGGCTTCTTTTATTCCATGCACTTGGCTTTTTGCAAATTTGTACATCGTGATTCAATATCGGCAGATCTTTATGCAATCTTACCGCTAGTAGATTTTATTGGCGCCCCTTACTCTGTAGCAAACATGAAAGAGAAGTAAGTCAACTTGAACTACTTCCCATACTCGAGCGCCGTTGAATGGGTCCTATGGAAATGGACTAACTTGAACGAGATAAGCCTAATAGCACATAGGTTCACTTCCATATTTACCATACTTGTGTAAATCTGATCGAGCAATATCAAATCGTAATGCCGTGAGCGCTATCAGTCATTAGTCACGGCATCAGCCAATCGCCGCCACTTATCTTATCAGCGACGTAATGGCGATGCAAAAGAAAGCATCATGTACTCCGTCCTATGTACTATGCCCATACTCTTTAGTAACGTACTGCCACGTTCTATGAACCAGTTGGACCCCTGGAGAAATCAAGATAGAAATCAAATCAGTCTTGGCAACTCAAGGAATTTCCTCGTACCGGTTGATAGTCAGCCGCTAGACCTCGTACTCCATAGTAATCCCGGTTGATTCTCGTGGTCTACTGGATGCCAGTGATTTGATTTCTTTTCCCCCTTTAATTCCACTTCTTTACTTCTTTCTACTCATCCCAAATTGAATCGCTTAAATCACGATCGATCCTGAAATTTATCCCCGAGATCCGGTACCTGCATCTTATCGTAAGTCCCACCAGATCCTAGTCCCTCGCGATAAGACTTTCTACTTCCAAGGTTCTACGAACTTCACACTTCCACTTCTCTTCCAAGTTCGAACTTGAATCCGACTACTCAAAACTTGAACTTGTTACTTATATTTCTCTCGCTAGAACAATCACCATGCCTGACGAATCACCTATGGTCTCCCACGGCCGCGGAGGTAAGTCCCCTCACCAAATGACCATGAACCCCACTAATAAGCAAATAAAACTCCAGGTCAAGGAAATATCGGTCACGATTCCACTCAGTATGTAAATCCTCTCATACTTATTTCAGAATTATACCAATCATGATACCCTGAATCGCATACACCACAAACCCCGCTGCCCCTCTCTCATAATCTACCCCACTATCTACCTACTCAAGAGTCAAGCATACCCAGAATGAACTTCTAACAAAGCTTCTAGATACGTCGACGGTGAGATTGTCCGCGAAGGTGCCTACGGTGACCAGGGTGATGGCGCATACTCTTCCGGCGTAAGTCGCATTCCTGCACAACCACATATAACCTACACTACATATTCATACCCACCCATACGCACTCTGTTCCTCAAAATATATCTCTTTATACACATACTAATAATAAAACAGCGCGGCGGCGCAGGAAACATCAACTCCCCAAACGTCCGCCCAACCTCCAAAGTCCCCCACGACGCGGAAATGATCCCCGAACTAGCCATCCGCAACTCCACCGACGAGACCTACCACACCGGCGTAAGCCCAAATACCCTTCATATCTAGGTAAACTATACTAACATTTCTTAGCGTGGTGGACAAGGAAACGTTCATCTCGACGAGGCCAAGGAAAAGGAGAAGGAGAAGAAGCATGTTGCGCATGAGGGCTTGGCGGATCGATTGAAGCATAAGCTTCTGGGGAAGAAGTGAGGCTTTTTCTGAGCTTTTTCTTTTTCTCTTAAGGTTCCTCTTGGTGGGGACTGTGGGGTGTGGTGGTGGTCCACCGTCCTGGTGGAGTGTGGTGGAGTGATATCCCGATGACATTGAAGTTTCGGTTTATGGATATCATGGGGTTTAGATCTGATGGTTTTTTGCGTGATTCCCATTTCTTTTGGTTTGATTTTTGGAGGATTGATACTATCTTTTTGATATTTTATGCAATTGGAATTCGTTGTTTTTATTTACTCGATTCTACATATAAAAGGTAGAGGGCTAGATTACTAGTCTCAGTAGAGATGTTGAATTCTGATTCGATATGTAGTTTATTCCATAGAATCAATCTCTGATGTACATCATTCAATACTGTGTTAACCCTCAGGGCCGAATTCATTGTGCAGATCAAATCCAAATGACAGCTCTCCTCGCGCAAATGAAGGAAACAGAAAAGAGGAAGCTATCCATGAACAAACAATGAAGAAAAAAAAGAGAAACCACAAGAACCCGAACCCCATACCCTAATCCATAGCCCATGTATCATAACGGCATTAAACAATGCATCGAAGTCAAAGCAATCAGCAACAGGCGAAACAGAAATCAGGAAAATCAGAAAATGGCCACATGTCCCATAAATCAGTGCAGTGCAGGAAAGGAAATGAAACTCAACGCCGATGGGGGATGATAGTACATCTTTCCATGAGGAATTGCGTATTCAGTCAAAAAGAAACAAGGGGAAATCAGAGAAAAGAAAAGAAAACTAGGATCTATGATCTAGACCGCGTGATCGCATCTAGATCTAGTCCTTGCTGAATCGTCGCTTCAGCCAGCTCTTGCGCTTTTCGGTTTCCTTTACAGGCTTCTTGACCACATTCACATTCTTCGCAACTGGTGGCGGAGCCATTGGCGTCCTGCCATTGGCACTGGGACCAGCCCCGTATCCGTATTCTGCTTGCCCGCGCTCATCCATACGCTGCTGCAGAGCATGCTGCTGGAGCTGGTCATTTGAACTGTTGATCGAGCTGGGATCAGTCGATTGGCCGTATGGGTCTGTGGAGCCGGATGGAGAGCCTGAAAGTGCGGCGACATTATCGTAAGAGCGTCCACCGTTGGCGTACATTCCCTGATCGGTTGATTGACGAGGAACACGAGGTCGGCGCTGGCCGCCATTCTGTCCGTAACCGTGTTGGCTCTCCGGTGCCTGGCTTGAGCTGGCGCCGTAATCGACGAAGCTGTCTGGACGAGATTGGCCGCCGCGACCGTAGTTACCGTTCTGTTCGCCGTTTCGATTGGTGTATGCATTGGGGCCTAGTCCAATATTGATAATTAGCACTCTGCTTAATGATCCGTTAATGTCGGTATCTGGGAACTCACCGTAGTAGCTTGTTCGTCGACTGTGGTCGCCCATTTGTGAAGCGGCATCGTCTATACAACAAAGATCGAAATAATCAGTCTGGGGGGATCCATGTCGGTGGGAAGCGTATGAGCACAACGAACCTGTTCGGGCATAGGAAGCCGGGCGTTGACTAGTGTATGTTCCATAAATTGCTGCCTCGAACGATCGAATGGTATCCAGGGGGCGCTCAAAACGTGGACGAGTAGGGTTTGACCAGTCGGGATCAGCTAGAAACACGCAAGGGTCAGTAAGAATGTGGTGCGGGGAGGACGTCAAAAACGTGGGCGCATATCCTCCCGTCAATTTTGCACCAAAGAAGATGGGTTCAAAACGTACTGATCGGGTTTCCAAATTGATCCTTATGCTGAATTTCTCTCAATGAGCCCAAATTGGATTTCTCCAATGCGACCAGGTCTATATCAGGCATTATTAGTATGGGTGTAGCAGAATGCGACCGGAGAAGTATCTTCGCTTGTCTTTCCCGCCCGGTGGAGAAAGAGGCGCGATAAGAAAGATTTGGGCGGACATACTGGGTTGTAATTCGTTCATGGCGACTAACGGATCGGCTTTTGTTTGTAAATTGCGACGGGCTTTCTCCTGGGAAGATTCGGAGAGGTTGCTCTTATGACCGGAGGTACGAGAACGATCGGATTTCACGCTGAAACCACGACTCCGTCCGGGAGTCGTGGCCTGTTGGGGGGCAGCCATCTCTTAAAGGAAAAAAAAGGCGGGTCACCGTTTCTTTTTAGCGTCCGAGATCAAGGCAACTGGATGAGCCAACTGAAACAGGAGGTGATCTGCTTGAGCTATGATTGTGGTGGAGCGGTCTTAATGAAGGGTGGACACTGCCAAGACGGTTTTCACACCAGTTTGAAGGAGCAGCGCGAGTTGGATTCGAAGGATAAGAGACGCTAAAACCGGTTGTCTGAGCGCTAGTTCGTCGGGATTTGCGAAACTGGGATGTGATATGTGTAGTAGTGGGGGGAGGGAACAAGGAAAGAGAGAGAGTTCAGATCTGGGGGAAGAAGAAAGATCGGGTGGAGTTTTACCGTTAGAAAATGGGGAATGACAATGCTTTAAATATAACTCAAAAAAATGCTTAAGAATAAAATTTTCTTACTTTTATAGGTTGACGGCATACGCCACGCAATGAAGATTTTCTTATACTGGAGGTATTGGGTGGCTTGTTCGCGGGTCCTTGGGAGGGTTCGAGGCCGCGCAAGCATGAGCAAGCTGATTGTGGGTCAGATCTTGCAAATCAATGGATTTTTTTCTTTTTTTTTCTTTGCAAGAGCACTAGACTGGATTTTCTTTTTCGCACCTGATCTGTTGTGGTACGATGGATATACGATTGGTGATGTTCTGGTCTGGTGTCCACTATAGTAAAAAGGACCGAGGGTAAATAATCAACAGGTGCGAGAGTCAGTACTATGCACCACTCTACCTAAGGTACATGTATATGCGGTGTACTAGACTAGTACTTATATCAGGACTTCATTATCCAGCCCCTCGCGATATCCCAATATCCAGCCACTTTCTGTATGAACCTCAACACTCTCACCGTGAAATACAATAAAAGTGAAAAGAAATAATTCTCGTGATGCATGTGCACCCGCTGTATTCCAATTGGTAGGGCTTTGCGCATTAAGACACATTTTGAGTCCCGAGGTCCCACTTAATGTATTTTTAGGTCTCGTGTGGTATCAACACCCGTTCATCGGTCTCCATCTCGCTAATATCTGAAACGAGCATAGTATCGAGGAACCATGGAGGCGAGAAGACGTGGCTCCAACTTGAAACTGTTAACCGCTGTCACTTGTGCACTGAAGGCAACAGCATTACCCTAGCCCGAGGTCCCGACCAATGCCTCAGGCGTACGACGAAGTACACCTGGACAAGTGGCTCCGGGGCTCCATCTTCCCTCGTCAGACATCTGCATTACTTGTCAATGTGGATATTCATAAACTTAATCAACTTGATATGACGTGGAAGCCACATACTCAATCAATGTTCAAGCTTTCAGATATCCTGCTATATACCCACAGGGGACTCGCATCTCGAATCAGATCGTGTTAGTCAATTGCGACAAAGCGCACGGGAATGTGCTGATCAGGCTTGTTCTCTGCCCCACTTGGATCATCAGGCATCAATTGATCGTATTGCAGTCAACTGGTGTCGTTTACTCCACATGATGTCCATTCTATTCTGCTAAACACTTTAGCGGGAATTGTCTCAGTTAGGACACGAGCTATCTTATTATCAAAAACCCTAATTTATTTTATTTATGAAAAACCAATGTCCAAGCATAAAGCTCACTCTCTCCAGAGCTCATGTTGCCTAGGTGATACACAAACATTCGAAGCTTACATATGAGGCTCAAATGAATAGTACCGATCAGACCAATCAACTTTAATCTAATATGAAGTTGCTTCCTTATATAAGATCTAGAATCAAGTACCTCCCTATACAACACATGAGGTCATACAAACTGGAACATTGAAGTCTCCCCACATGTACTAGTAGTGACGCCGCCAGCCCTGGAACTCGGAGTGCCGCGGCTCATGTTCCGTGATCTTTTATCCGATCGAGTCATTTTCCAGCCACAAATCTTCGAACTGAATCCTTGCAAATATTAGCGCGTGATCTTTTCACCCAACTTGGAATAGTCATCTTCTAGGCAATCAATATCCGTTCCCAGCCTCACCGGTGGCAGATAATACTTCCGAGGTGCATGGTTAGGGCCGGATACTATATCTGTTCTCCACACTCAGCTTCACCAAGTGCTCGCAGCTCCGAGTCTCCCGTCGCATACGAACCAATTGAAGAAAATTTTGATCATGGACAAAACAAGAACGTTCAGAAAAAGAAAACATGAAGACTTTCAACATGCGTGTCTGCCTTAGGTGAGACCAATATACTTAGCATCTGGAGAAAGCTCACACAGACGAGAACCCGCTGTCCCTGCTCTGCGAATTCCATCCTTGATTTCGCCCTTATCACCCCAGAAAAGACGCTTGTGGTCCCAGTCATCGATGAACTGTGATAGTCGCTGAATATCGCCGTAAGTAACAGGCTGGGGTCCGTGTGGTTTGCGCCTGACAAGGTATTCTGTGAAAAGAGCCAGTAGCAAGAAAAGACCCGCCATTGCTATGAGTGGATAAAGAGCCATAGTGACTTCAATATCTACAGAGAAAGCTTGGTCAAAGACCCATTGTATGACGGACTTAAACAACGTCAGTATCACACATTGCCAACTGGTCATGAAAGACTTCACAGGGCTGTCGCCCATGTCTGCACCAACAGAGGCTACTTTTCGCCATAATGACTCATCTCTTGATATGTTCACAATAATCTCAACGCAATGAATGCCGAAAACAACTGAAGATTGAGTCAAAATTTGGACAATGAGCCCTACCCAGTCGTGTCGATGTTTGGGGTTTTCAAGACCTGGGTACGGAATGTAAAGAATTGCAGAGTATTCCCAAGTTTCATATGCATCATCAGCGACCGAATCCATTTTTTCTCGAGAAAGTTGGTGGGTAGTTGAGGCAATTATACCCAGTAACATAGACCATATTGCGAAAGCTCCGAAATATGCCCATATAATGTACCGAATGCGAGAAGCCTCAGGGAATACCGCGAGCATGGAGCTCTGTCGTTCTTGGGGACAGGAGACGGTAATATTTGGTGAAATCTCCGATGTAGGTGTAGGTGTAGATGTAGGTGCTGATAGAAATGTTGCCGATGATGGAAGATTTCCATTTGACAGAACGCCAGCAGAATCAACAGGTGGATCAGAGGCAGTACTCGAAGGTAGAGCCTCACCCAAGGATAGAGGCCGAAGTATTGCGTGATTGGAATCCTCAGATTTCACAGACTCGGAGCCGAGCCTCGAGTAAAAGTAGGCTTTCGCATTTACCAAGGGATGTGAGCTCCAGGTAACAACCATAGAACTATTGCAGAGACAGACGGTACACACAAAGGCTTGTAGGAGAAGACCGACTCCTATAGCAAGAACTCCCCAGCCGTTGAAATCTAACGCATCATGATGAGGCTCAGGAGCAGTTGGATGTGCTGCTTCAGTATTCCCACAATATGAATAGACAGCGGTGTCGAAGTTGAGTGATGAGAGTGCTCCATATATGATCCCCAAAGACATAAATGAAACAACATTCATGTACCATTTATTCGGCAAATAATCTTTTGAGCTGGAGAAGAGTCGAAGGTTGGAGTTCTTATGGAGTCGACCTTCCCGAGCAAGTGCCCATCTCAGCGTTGTCGAGTGAACGTAACTCATAGAATCAAGTAAGATGGTGATCGCCGTTGTGAAACTCAGGGTAATGAATACGGCAAGGCCTTCAAGTTTGGGGATGGCATAGGTCCGATGAGCCCATAGATTCCCCATCCCCGCTGAGGGCTCTGGGCTGAAACAATAGCGACCGACACCGATTTTGAGGAGTCGTCCTATAAAATATGAATCAATTGGTGACCCAATTACAATCATCCTAATCCCGATTGTTATGCAGCATATACAGACAGCCCATCCAATAAAGACAGCTAGCGCACACAAATTACGTGTGCCTAGAGCTTTGTCAAATGGATTGGACTGCGTACACGACTGATGGGATTGAAGTTCGAGATTGTCCGTTTCCAAACTCGAAGACTTAGGAACTCTGGTCTCATCGGCAGGGGTGGCCATGGATAGGAATATTGATGTTTGAAAGCGAAAAAGAAACGATGGAGGGAGGATTTGTTTTGATGAATATGAGTTCGGTCGATACTGCAAATACCGCAACCGTGATGCTTTCTTATTGATTTTTAGGTGCCTACCTAGGTACTATGTAGGAGCTACGCAAGCGTTGTTCCAGGGCTAGGGCTAACAAGGGGCATGAGGCTCAATTTCCAGGGGGTGGGTAATTCTTCACCTGGGTGGCCTAACTATTCATATTGCAAATAGGGTAAAAGAATTTTGACAATAATGTTCGCATAGATTTTGAATAGAATAAGCCGGTAACAACCAGACTGGTATTCGTGAGTCAAAGTAGGTTGAATATTCGAAGTGCTCCAAGAAGTGCTGCGATGGATTCGGAATATTCAATGAATGCATTCGGTTGATTTTGAAACGATCTATAGGATTTATTCGCCCTTAAATGAATGAGGAAATTGATAAATGATGAAATTTCCCCTGTCTATGTAGGTAGACAGATACTATACATTCAAATGTTATCATTGATTGGTCATTGAACACATCACATACCTATCTTCAAGCACTGCCTGATCATTCGTTATCATTTTCAATTTACATTCCTCACCTGGGCAAATTTGATCATCCAAGTGACTCAACAAGGCAGTGAACCTCGAAAATGCTCCACCTTGCCTTTTACGTCCTGATTCCATGTTTATTGGCGTTTTATTTTTCTCCATATCAAATTTTCAAACCGTCGTCCAAAGAGCTGGGACTCAACGCTTCCGAAACGGAGCACGACAGCTGGGGACTCTCTAGTCTGCATGGATTAGTAGGGCCAAATTGCACACATTCAGGAAAATGCCATAAGAAAGGCCATTTAACCTCTCAAACAAACTCAAAAGTGAGTCCATCACCATTGAAAATTATCATGATTGATCACCACTGGCCCGGGGCAAGAAAAAACTTACAAGCGTCTACTAGGACTCCCTCCGAGAAAACGACGAGCTATAGATATTGAGAGGAACTTGAAACTCCAAGGATTATGGCAACCATTCCGAGCCAAGGGGAAGTGCATATGGTAGCACGGTTGCCTGGGATGCGGGAATTTGAGAACCTAGCACTTGAGGCTGCTCCAGGGCTAAAATCAGCTCATACATGTGTATTAGTCTGAGACCTTAAATTTTGATCTCGATGTCGGGACTCGAAGAGGCTAGATAAAGACATCAAAATACTGTGTCAGTGGAAATATGGACTAATTTTACTCTTGGGTTTGGCCACATGCTTGAACTTATAGTAGATATGTAGATAGTATTCAAATGTTCAATGTCGCTCACAAATGTGCAGAATGCTGAGTCGTCACTGGCACGGTCCACTGGTGTAGGGTTGCAAGTCTTCCTGATGTCGAAATATAGTATATGATAGTCTGGTGTACCTACATATCCATCTATAATTATTGCCGCCAAGAGATCCCAGCACCTAAGTACCGGTAGTAGATAACCTTAGAATGACTCCACCTACATGCGTACAAGTAAGTAGCCTGAGGGTCCGGAATGTGAACTAGTAGACCCCAGATCCACATCCACATGTGTGCAGGTCCGCAAGTGATCCATAGAGGAAGATACCGGTGATGTCAGACTCAATACTCAATCATACTAGTACCTACCTGTGTAGGTACATATGAGTCAAACTTGGAGTCAATTCCAGGGCGCACGTGCGGGTACTGCCAGTGAAACTGACATCAACACCTGGGCAGCAGAAACATGCAAGTCAATCCATAAGATGCCCAGGTGGTTCCAACCTTCAACCCTGGAAATTTTGGAACATACTATGTAGTAAGTTGCACATGCCCAGGTGCCCATGACCTCCGAGTCAGGAACATTGGAATATCACGCCTACATAGTAGGCATCAATGTGCATCCATTCAATGTTATATCATAAATTGATGATATATACTAGATATGTATGTACTACGAATATACAATAATACTGCAGCACCCACATGTAGGTAGTAGGTATTAGCAATCAATTACACATGCAACTTCAATTGATTCCAAGGTTGATCAATTGAAGCACCTACTAGTAGCAGCATTCGAAGCTGCTATCTAGGTTCTAAGTATACAAACGGGCAGGGTTCAGATGTACTCCATACTAGAATGTATCAGACATCTAGAAGCTCAAGGGAGATCAGCGTCTCCACTTGTGCCCCGGTGGCTTAGCAAAAACCAGATATACCTTGAAACTACAAGCTCCGAGTCCCCATCCAGATGCTAAGCAGACCATCAACTACGATTAATTGGAACATCTACTCAGACACGGATATAGATGCATCTGCATATCAGGCGCAATGGGTGGATATATTTTGGTTCCATAATAGATATGCCATGGGGGAGTAGCCAAAGCACAGGGAGATGCAATTCTTCTAGCTCCAAGACAGGGGCTCATGGGGAAAGAACTCGAACTCGATTAACCGGTCTGCTGAACATGGTATGGAATTTGGTGTGTATGAGCGTCACAGATACACAGTGGGAGAAAGGTTGACGCTGCATGACCAGCAAAAGTATGCATGCGCCAGTGCCAGGAAATAAGAAACAAGGAGAATCATCGAGAGGTTCTCTCCTTTTGGGAAGAAGAAAAGCATCTCGTTCCTAGTTGGAAAACCGACACATAAGTGAAACGTGTAAAAAGTTATTTTTTGATTCGTAGGGCTTTGGATATGGGCCCTGCCTTCTCCCACGAATAGAACGTTATCAAACCGCCAACTCCCATCACCTCAAATCAACATCGGCTCGTTCCGTCGACTTTTCCTTGCCTGACCGACCGTTTGTCTGCGCGAAGAAAGGGAATCGCCCACTAGATACAGGTATGCCGTTTAGATGGAGGAGGGGTAGAGCATGACGCGGACGGTGGCACCGAAAGACTTGGGGGGAAGGTTGGAGCGGAACTTGGCGCGAACAACACCGGAGTTACCTGGTAGACCGTTAGATTGAGACTCTCCCCCCAAAAAAACCAGGAGTAGAATTTGAATTTCACATACCGTGGGGACGGGTAACCTTGCCCCAGATCACTCGGATGTTGGAGCCACGGACCTCACGCTTAGCACGGTAAACGAAAGCGACCTTCTTGCCGAGGTAGAACTGGGCAGCCTTGGAGTCCTCAACACCCTCAATCTTGACCAAGCTGTATCATACAATCAGATTCCATTCGTCCCATTTGATTGATTATGTCGGGGGGTTGATAAGTACCTGGTGTTGGGGTTGGTGTTGTGCTTAGCGCGCTGGTAGCTAAGGTGGCGACCCCTAAAAAAATCGATATTAATCCTCTGGTCTAATCGAAGTCGACTGTGTGCGTGTATTTGGGATGTGGTAGAGGTGTAATGCGGTCGTGATTTTCCATTTCCATCAAGTTTCCATATTCTCTTGCTGATCGAACCACTTTCGGACTTGTGTGTGCGGATGGGTGTGTTGATATGATGCGACGATAAATGGATAGTAACTTACTTAACGTAGACTAGAAAGAAAAGAATATGTTAGCATTTCGAGTTCATCTCGGATTCCTGATCTCCATCCCGACGTCTCCAACTGGTCCTTGAAACCGATTCGAGGCGAACATCTAAATGGCATTTCTTGAGGGCGCACTCACGGCGGTGACCTTGTTCCGAAGGCATGTTGACGGCTTTTCTCTGAGCAGCGGGCGAGGAAGAGAAGTCGAAGGAATGACCCGCAAGAGATCAGAAGTCGTTGCCGGTTGTCGTGGATGTCGTCGCTTCGATAGAGTCGAGCGCACAATCAAATTGCAAGGTGTGGTGGCTGACTTTCGCACTAGGCCCAATTTGGATCTTAGCGACAGGGTAAGCGAGATCCCGTGATTCCACACACTAGACCCATTCTAGATGTCTAGAATCCCTGCCCGGATTATTCTATGTCCGATCACCGAGATCCCCGGATGTACCTTGATTATGTGATCAGATAAAAAAGTCCATATCATGTGACCACGATCATCAGCTGATCTTCCGCCTTCTTCTTTTTCTTCAAGCCCACTGGGTCACTGGGTCCCCAATGGCTCCTCCCGGGGGGACCTATTCAAGTTCCCCGTCCCCATTAACTGTACTTACAGTTCTTAGTGTCTGCCACCTCCAGCTCGGGCTACAGTAGTCCGGCCCGGTATGTTGGGGCTGGATGCATAAAGCTGACAAACTTCATAATGACGACACCGTACCTTAACCTAGTTTTCTTTAAACTCGGTTGAGATGAACGGTTATAAGTGTGGATCGGCTTTTGAAATCACGAAATCGAATACATTATCCGTCCTGATTCCCATTATTTCTGATGATGTGTCAGTACTAGTACTAGTGTTCCACATCCTCATCCATCTATATAAGACGGATACCACTGCTCCGGCGTACCACAGACCGAGAGCACTGATTGGGAAATCCAGAAACCTCCCCATTTACCAGCCCCACCATCCTAGTTATCGGATTTACACCATGGAAGAATCTCGGGGCGATTTTCAAGTCTTTCTCGTGCGAGTCAGTTCATTACAATTGGATTACTGTAAGAGTGTTTTTCATGGAACAGTACAAAATACCTATACTGTACCTTGAACCAACACATTCAACACAGGCTCCAAGGCTACACTCTCTATGGTTAGTACCCCCATCCCGCATCCCGAGCTCTTGGGTCTATATACCACCCTAGTCAAAATGTAAAAAAATGTAAAAAAATATAAAATGTAAAATAAAAAAGGTACCAGGTCACCAGGTCACTTCACGTTTAATATGCTCCGAATCCGGCGCACTCTGGACCGAGCGCTTAACTCGGGTTGATGCCCCGGAGATACTACGATCCACGGGAAAATAGAATCCGTCCTGGTATGAGAGATGACAAATGCGCCGATCTCCCTCCTCCACGATTTCGGTCACCGGAGAGCTTTCTTATCAAGAGACGAAGAGGGACCATAAATTACTTGAATACCAAGTAATACACCAGTATTTTCAGGGTTGTTGAAGATATACTAGTAGAGACCAAATCTAATGATCCTTAGAACAATGAGAGGGAGACCAGCCTCCTTTTAATCCAACATTCTTCCGGAAGGGGTTCGATTGAAATCCTATAGGCGACAAGGATGAGGTATAGTGGAGCTGTGACACCCTCCCTGCAAACGATCCTTACACCGTGACTTCAATCCTGTTCGTCAGACTGGGCCATAGTGTTGCAGTCAAGACAGGTCCAAGTGCTTATACCGAAAAATCTTCCAATGGAACGCCGCAATTCATGCTTTTCTATACATGTAGATTTCATGACGAGTATTACATTGGGACTTCTAGAAGACTTTTTCCATGTATGGTCAAAGCCACGTACTCCACAACCATTCAGGGCGGCTTGAACCTGCACGCAAGGTACTATGAAGTACAGATGTAGTAACCGAGAAATTAATCAAGTCACTGTACATGGTATGTTTGGGGGCGCTTATCAGATGACCTGCTGCATTATTTGTATCCTATAATATCTCTTGTCTTCCTCCTACCCCCTGTTCTTCGCTTCTAGAACCACCTATTCTTATTATTCGGGCCGGGGTTGGGGGTGTTGGTCTAGCTATGTCGCACCTAGCTTACTGGGAAAAAGCCCCCAGTAAGCTGTCATGGCGGCGGGGTCAGGTCAGCTGAGACTGTAAAGAGATTGAAGTGAAATTAAAATTGAGAATAGACCTTCAATGAAATAAAATAATAATAAAAATTCAATTGAAAATATGATTTAATCCTATAGATGTCAAGATAGGACTCGAGGTGAGACCTTGATAGAGCTCTAGTATAACATCCACAGCAAGCTAGGTGGAATTCCCTTGCAACAGCTGATTCCTAAGCTACTTATAAAGGAAAGAAAAGCGAAGTACAGATCGTCATCGTAAAAGATGTAATACCCTGAGAGTCATAAAACATAAAATACCCAGAAACCCATCCAAAACCGCCCCACCACAGAGCTCACGCATTAAAAAGTACCTGCTCCGCCGGAACTTGTTGGTTCCTCTATTTCCCCCAACATCTTGGATCTCTTCTTTTTTCTCTTTTCTTTTCCATCTGGTTTTGGATCTTGAATCTTCTTCCCTTTTTTCTGTGTTCATATAAAATTATACCCTATTGCGTGTGCGTGGAAAAAAATGACTAGCTTGATCTCCCAGTCCGATGAGCGCCAAAATGCTGGGTAAGTTAAACCCGTTCTTCTCTGACATCACCTTTTCCCCTCCTCCGGCAGCGGATGTGAGCCGGCAACACCTCAACTTCAACCCATATCAAAGAATTGTTCGACCGTGATCTTTCGTTTTTCTTCTGAAGATCTCATCTTTGAGTTGTTGGAGTCTGGGCAATTTCCACCTGCCCCGCGGCTTACTACCCTTCCCCCGCTTAAACCCCTCTATCGGCTGTTATCCACAGCAAAATTTGCGCTTGTCAATCACACCCATCCCTTAAACCACGACTGACAATGGCCTACCATTCCAGCACCATCGAATTGAAGGATGACACCATCATTGTGGTGCTTGGTGCATCCGGCGACCTCGCCAAAAAGAAGACAGTTCGTGCTTCGGGCTTACGCTGATTCCCCTTGAAGCTTGGTGACTCAAGACTAACATGTTACTCAGTTCCCCGCACTGTTCGGTCTCGTACGTGACAACGACAACCAAAATCGACCCTGATCTGATCAAACTGACCCATTGAATCGTTTAGTTCCGCAACAAGTTCCTTCCCAAGGATATTAAGATCGTCGGATATGCACGGACAAAGATGGAACACGATGAATACCTGAAGCGCGTTCGCTCCTACATCAAGGTACCCACAAAGGAAATCGAAGAGCAATTAGATCAGTTCTGCACCCTTTGCAGCTACATTTCCGGCCAATACGACCAGGATGAGTCCTTCATCAACCTTAACAAGCACCTCGAGGAAGTTGAGAAGGGCCGGCAATCGAAGGAGCAGAACCGTGTCTTCTACATGGCTCTGCCTCCTAGTGTTTTCATCACCGTTTCCGACCAATTGAAGCGCAACTGCTACCCTAAGACTGGTCTGGCCCGTATTATTGTGAGTACTCATGGAAAGCTGCGTTTTCTCGAGTCACATAATTATCATTCCTTTACCCATTTTAGCTAACCTCTTGCTCCCCCACTATAGGTCGAGAAGCCTTTCGGTAAGGACTTGAAGAGTTCGCGTGACCTCCAGAAGGCCCTGGAGCCCAACTGGAAGGAGGAGGAGATCTTCCGTATCGACCACTACCTCGGCAAGGAGATGGTTAAGAATATTCTCATCCTGCGATTCGGAAACGAGTTCTTCAACGCTACATGGAACCGCCACCACATCGATAACGTTCAGGTATGTGTTTTGTGAAGCTCGATAAGAGAGAAGACAAGAAGAAAAGCGACAAGCGATCCTAATTCTTTCACAGATCACATTTAAGGAGCCATTCGGTACTGAGGGCCGTGGAGGATACTTCGATGAGTTCGGCATTATCCGTGATGTCATGCAGAACCGTATGCTATTCCAATCGATCGAAAAAATAGCGCAAAGATACTAACCAAATATATAGACCTTCTGCAGGTCCTTACTCTGCTCGCTATGGAGCGCCCTATCTCTTTCTCCTCCGAGGATATCCGCGACGAGAAGGTCCGTGTTCTGCGTGCGATGGATGCGATTGAGCCCAAGAATGTGATCATTGGCCAGTACGGCCGATCTCTCGACGGCAGCAAGCCTGGTTACTTGGAGGATGACACAGTGCCCAAGGAGTCGCGTTGCCCAACCTTCTGCGCCCTGGTCGCATACATTAAGAACGAGCGTTGGGACGGTGTTCCTTTCATCCTTAAGGCTGGTAAAGGTGAGTTTTGCACGCTCTGATTGCGACGAGTTCCTCCATGAGACTAATATCCATTCCAGCCCTGAACGAGCAGAAGACCGAGGTTCGCATTCAGTTCCGCGACGTCACATCTGGTATCTTCAAGGATATCCCCCGTAACGAGCTTGTCATCCGTGTCCAGCCCAACGAGTCCGTCTACATTAAGATGAACTCTAAGCTGCCCGGTCTGTCTATGCAGACGGTGGTGACCGAGCTGGACTTGACCTACCGCCGCCGCTTCTCCGACCTCAAGATCCCCGAGGCCTACGAGTCCTTGATCCTGGATGCGTTCAAGGGTGACCACTCCAACTTCGTCCGTGACGATGAGTTGGATGCCAGCTGGCGTATCTTCACTCCTCTCCTGCACTACCTGGACGACAACAAGGAGATCATTCCCATGGAATACCCCTACGGTAGGTTCAAGTACCATTGAAACTATACAAGAAGACTCTTGCTAATCTATTATGTATAGGCTCTCGCGGTCCTGCCGTTCTTGATGACTTCACCGCTTCCTTTGGTTACAAGTTCAGCGATGCCGCTGGCTACCAGTGGCCGGTGACCAACACAACCCCCAACCGTCTGTAGACGGGGTGGTTTTTAGTGCTGTTACGACGATACGGGCGGGACATGAAGACGAACAAAATCCATTTATTTGATTTCCCCTTCTACTTCTGATAGCGGGCTGGGTTGAGCTGGCGGGATTCGCGTTACAGCGATTGATTCGGGCTCCAGAGTCGAAGCTAGAAATGGAGGCTGAGCAATGAAAGAAGGTTACGCAAACATCTTGAAGCTCTTTATGATTTTTCTTTCTTTTTCCATTTGGGTCTAGGTTTCCTTGTTTCATGGTGTTTATGTGTATTCTCGGTATCAGGATATCTCGAACTATCCTATTGACTTCATATCTGGTCCTAATGCTTCAAAGTTCCGCGTATATTTAAAATGAGAGTAGATAGTTGCTATTTAACTGAACTTAGGATTGATCCAAAGGTTGAGTAATCATTATAGATCATGATATCCATGGGTCTCGGATCAGGCCATAACCCTCATAGCATGTCATTGGGTACTACACACTAGCATAATACTAATGCCGGGACTTCATAATTCCTGCATCGAATCTCAAGCTAAGATCTGTACGGAGTATATCCACTTCAAATCTCTTTACTCCGTACCTTTTTTAATTAAACCCCATTTTGTTCTAAAAATGGCATCTTATTACTCAGCCCACGCAATCTGCATCCGTGGACTGCATCAAGGTACGACGCCTCAAGCTTTCTAATTCCCCTTAAACACAGACCCAAATTCTAAACCAAATAAAATTATCCCGGAGATCTTCAGCAAAAAATCCCTGTCAATGCTCACAACCTTGGAACTGAATCTGGCAGCTGTCAACTCAGATCGATAATTCTTTGTCTCAGCCCCTTAGCGGGTCTGGCGCGACGATAAGGCGCCCGGGGGCCCGCATGAACGCTTAGGCCAGGTCCTTTTTTCTCTCCTGCCATCCGCTCCGCGCCCAGGAAATACGAAACATAAAGGCATTGGAATCTGTTCCAGGACTTCCGATAGCTCTTTCCACGCAGCGACGAACCTCCAATCTCAACCACCGGGTCCCGCGAACATCGGTCCTGAATCAGCACAACCCGCTCCACCGCGAATTAATTCCTCAGCCCCTCGATACCCCGTCCCTGGTCTCGTGCTTCACTCCACCGAATCCTCGTCGCTCCGATCCCGATCCCAAGCTCGTGTTCAATCCAGACTCAAGTATCCGTACATACGAATTCCGGAACATACTCGGATTGGGCATTCTCATTCCACGTCCGGATCTGGACGCTTCACAGCCCCACGCCCTGCCAGCACGCCGGTCCTATTCTCAATCCGCGGATTATTTCACCAAATACAGCGTGTAAAAACTGCATTGACGACCGCGCGCTTCTCTATCCGCATTATTTATCCCGCGAAATACTAGCCGGTGCATTGGGCTTCGTTCCTATTTTGTTCTGAGCTCAGTTGTGGAGTGCATGCGACTGCGCGCAGCAGGATGCCGCAGACTGCACGATGGGCCGGGACTCCCTCTATTAAGGGGAAGTCGGAGTCGATGCGCATGATGCTTTTGACGTTTAGTTTGGTGGGATTACAGTGCGTGGCCCTATCTTTCTGGAATATGCATATACAACCGGATGGATTGCCTAGTATAATGAGCTTTCGCTAACTGGGTTTTGGTTACGGATAATAGATTTACTTGGGGTACTGAGATGACCTGTACGTATATGCGTCCTGGGAAACTGTATGAATCTCACACTAATATTCCTTTACAGATTGCACGCCGTATCTTCTTCAACTCGGCTTAACGAAATCAAAAACTTCCTTAGTGTGGATTGCTGGTCCACTTTCTGGATTGATTATCCAGCCCCTTATTGGTGTTATTGCGGATCGGTCAAGATCGAAATGGGGCCGACGGAGACCGTTCATGATCTGTGGATCTTTCGTTGTAGCGTTTTGTCTATTTGTGTTGGGATGGACCGCGGAGATTGTGGGGATGTTTGTACAGGATCCGGAGAAGGTATTTAATCTACATGAAACTCAGGGGATCGAGACTAACTATGTGACTAGGCTAAAAATGTCACTATTGCATTGGCGGTGTCAAGTATCTATGCCGTGGATTTTTCTATCAACGTTGGTAAGGAAAGTTCTGTATTGTTTGTATGAGATCGCCGCTCATAGTTATTAGTACAAGCATGCTGTCGCAGTCTGATTGTGGATACATTACCGATTCCATTGCAACAAGCTGGATCTGCTTGGGGTAAGTCTGTCCGCCTATCACGCTCTGGTCTCATTCTAATTGCATGACAGCGGGACGAATGTGCGCCATTGGACAACTCATTAGTTATGTTGTCGGTTCAATCGACACGGTCAGCATTTTTGGAAGCCTTTTCGGAGACACGCAATTCAAGCAGATGACTGTCATTGCTGCGTTTTCCTTGATCGCCGCTGTTGCAGTTACCTCATACTCCGTCAAGGAGCGTGTCCTTATCTCGCCAAGGTAAACAGGTCTCCTTCTATGGATTCTTTTAGTCGCAATCTAACATATACCACAGAGATTCGGACGACAAGCTCGGCGCGTTCCAGGTAATAACGCAATTATTCAAAACTACAATGGAATTACCGCCACGCATCCAAGCCATCTGCTGGGCTCAATTTTGGGCTTGGATTGGTACGTCGATCAGTTAACTCCTAGGAATTTCTTCCTTTCTAACATTATCATAGGCTGGTTCCCATTCCTGTTCTACAGTACTACATGGGTGGGCGAGACGTACTTCCGATACGAAGTACCCCAAGACGCGATGACCAATTCGACCGATATGCTCGGCGAAGTTGGTCGTGTGGGCAGTCTATCCTTGGTCGTTTTCTCCTCCATTACCTTTTTCAGCGCGGTCGTACTCCCATTCTGTGTACAAGCTCCCGATACCAAACGCTCCCGCTTCACACCCCGCCCACCTCCAGGAATGGCTCGCATCCTGAAAGTCCTGACTGCAATCCGTCCGGATCTCCAGACCGCCTGGTTAATCTCACAGATCATGTTCGCCGCAACGATGATCTTTGCGCCACTTGCCCATTCCCGCGCATTCGCCACCTTCCTCGTCGCAGTATGCGGTATCCCCTGGGCAATCAGCAGCTGGGCACCATTCGCCTTCATGGGAGTAGAAATCAATAAGCTCACCATGAACGGCGCCAGCGTTCCCGGAATCGCAGCCTCATCTACCCGTTCCGGCGTGACGATGATCACATCTGCCAGTCTACGCAACAATTCAGCCGCCGACACCGAACTGGAAGTCCTGCGTCTGAACCACCGAGACTCAGATAGCGACACAGACGAAGAGGATCCATCTTCTCTCTCCTCTAACATCCCATCAACCGGCGAGCTGGCGGGTATCTATCTCGGCGTCTTGAACGTATACACCACCCTACCCCAATTCGTCGGTACATTCATCAGCTGGATCGTTTTCAGTATCCTTGAGCCAGGCGCCAAGCCAAGCCAGGATAGCGATGCATCTGATACACAGTGGATGAACCTTGACAAGGATAAACCTAATGCTATTGCCGTGTGTCTGTTTATCGGTGCGTTAAGTGCGCTGGTTGCTGCTGAAGCAACTAGACGATTACGATACGTGCTATAATTGGACCTTGCATAGCTGTATCTATAGATGTGTGAATATTACATTGTGAAAAAGAGACGGATGATATTGTACATGTGCCTTGAACTTTTATACAGCGTGCCTGGGGGTTTTGATATGGCGATGCGTGCATATAGCTTGATGATATAGTAATATTAATGACCATCACTAATACCCATTGATTATCCAAGTAGTATCAGTGCAAATGAGCCTTCAGCCCCATATTGAGCACCTAAACCAATGATTGGCTCGGCATTGATATACTCGAGTCTCGGGATTAACGATCTAAGTGGGTCATGACGAGAGAATGATCTATAAGACCAAAGACTCCAATCTCTTCAATCCAGACTTAACTTCCATTCACCCCTACTTCGGCCGCATTCATCGAAAAATACCTAGTGATCTCAATATTCAACCGTGACATAACATGTCCCCTAAGATCCTAATCGTCCTAACCTCCTTCGGCGAGATCCCAGGCATTGGTCCTACAGGATGGTACCTAGTACGTGACTGATCGACTCAATTGCTCCGATAATCTTTTATCAAACTAAAATCTAATAGCCCGAATTCGCACACCCCCACGAAGTCCTCCACAAAAAAGCCACTCTAGTAATCGCCTCTCCAAACGGCGGAAAAGCACCACTAGATCCCAACTCCGTCAAGATGTTCGAATCGGATCCCGTGGCGAAAAACTTCCTCGATACACAGGAATCCATATGGACGAATACAGAGAAACTGGCAAATATGCTAGCCCGGGTTGATGAATTCGATGCGATATTTTATGTTGGTGGTCATGGACGTACGTTCAATCCCTATACTTATACAACCCTTCAAGTTGAAGCCTGAGCTGATAGTAAGTGTGATAGCAATGTTCGATCTAACAACAGACAAAACCTCAATCCAACTAATCGAATCCTTCGCTGCAAAACGCAAACCCGTTACAGCAGTCTGTCACGGGCCCTGCGTATTCCTCAATACCAAGAATGCATCTGGGGAGTCCCTTATCGCTGGTGCTCAGGTAACGGGATTCTCGAATGCAGAGGAAGATGCGGTGAAGTTATCAGCTGCCATGCCATTTATGCTGGAGACGGAGTTGCAGCGTGTTTCGGGGAAGTATTGTAAGGCTGAACGGGATTGGGGGGTTAAGGTTGTTAAGTCTAAGACCAATGGGTATGGAGGGGTTATTATTACTGGACAGAATCCTGCGAGTGCTGGTGCTGTTGCTGAAGCTATTCTGGATGTTTTGAGTTGATATTATTATTGAGCTTAAAGGGTTAGTTGGGATTAAAGAGTTATTAGATGTCTTTTTATAGAGAACGAGTTGTCTACAATTTACTAAATGATTGCAGAAGATAAAAAGAAAACTAATTTTAAGACTAGTGGACTAATGTCCCACTTTTAACAAACAACGCGATTCAGATTGAATAGCAAGTTGAATCGGCTTGAGAAATTCAGTAGCGAAAGGGGAATAGAGCAACAAACAAGACAAGAGAAGCAGGTCAACCCAATCTGGGGAAGAAATGTCGAGGAATCAAATCAGAAACACATGGAAAAGGATATCAAAAATGAAACCGGATATCTGTCCAACCGGGGGACCAGGAGAAGGAAAAGGAGAATGTCAGACTAAATAGTGTAAATCACAACCAGCATGTTCCGTCAATCGTATCACAGTATTTCGTCTTGTCCTTTTTCCCTTGGAAGTGTCTTGTAGGAATTCACAGGAGGACAAGTAAAACAGTCGTGAGACATGGTCGAAAACAAACACGAAAACAGAAAGCACATCTGGTGAGAGCGAAGGAATCGAATCCTGGGATTGGCCCAGTGATACAATTAAATGTAGGATATGACTTGAGTTGAAGGTGGAAGTAAGGAAATGACAAATTATGAAATTAGATCAGTCTGTTAGACTGTTGGAGTTTAGGCTTCCATGTTGCCAGTGAGCTCAGCGACACGAGCCTTGATACGAGCGACACGAGATTCGATAGCTAGAAATTGAATTAGTATTTGACCATGATTATACAGGTGGCGTGTGACTTACTCTCTTCACCGCTGGTATCTCCCTCATCGGTGCGCTCAGACTGACTGGTGCGAGTCTCGGGCTCCTCGTGGACAACGGCAGTGCGTCGGGCTGCATTCTCGCGAATCTGCGCCCATCGGTCTCCGGAAATCTGAACAGGGCTGACTGCTTCAACCTTCTCCTCGTGGCCATTAGTCGGGGTGCGAGGGAGCTCAGGCTCGGTGGGGGTGATGGGAGTGATAGGTGCATCCTCTTCCGGAACAAAAGCAGGCTGTTCAACCAAGGGACCCTGGTCAAACTTGGAGAACTCTTGGTCGGCAGCATCACGCTCGTGTGTGCCAACGCGAGACAGAGCATCATACTCAACTCCACGTCGGGTCTGAGGTGGGCTACCGCTACCAACAACTTGAGTCTTTTTGTGGTACTTGATGTGCTCCTGGTCCTCCTCTTGCTGCTGAGGTGTGGTGGGCTTGACAGGTTCGGTAGTCTCAGTGGTAGACTCGGCTGTGGCGGGGGGTTGAGCAGGAACGGGCTTCTTCTTCAGCACAGCCTTGGGTGCCGTCTCCTTTGGAGGAATCTCATGGGCAGCCTTGGCCTTGGCCTCGAGGGCAGCCCGGGCAGCGGCTACTGCGGAACTGCTGCTGGGCTCCTTGGGAGGAGAAGTCTTAACAGGAGCCGGTGCTTCCTTCTTCTTACCGGCACCAAACATGCTCTTGAAACCACCAGTGTTGCCGGCCTTCTTCTTGGGCTTCTGACCCTCAGGATCAACAGGCTCTGCCACAACGACAGTGTCAGCATCCTTGATTTTGTTCTTCTTCTCGGCGGACTCCAAGGTCTTCTTGGCGGGCTCAGGTGATGGTGGAAGTGGTGTCGCCACCGCAGCTGTGTCTTTCGGAGGTGGAGGGGGAGCACCCTTGGTTGTGGTAGGAGGAAGAGGAGCAGCAGGTGTCTGGGAATTTGGCTCCGCGACTGGCTCCGACTCATGTTCCTCGGGGCCATCAGCACCCTCGGAGACAGCGCCAGTTCCGGCACGAGTGTCACTCAGATAGGCGGCACGGAATTCGTTCTTGTCGTAATTTCTGGCCCACTTCATTGCTGAAGAGGCCTCGTTCACAATACCAGGCTGGAGAGTCATGACCGAGTTAGTCTTGGTAGAGTAGGCATCGGAACGCGAGTTGCCAGCAGTTTGAGAAGTCTCCGCCTCCTGCTCACGCTGTCGCTTCTGAAGAGCAGCAGCCGCAGCCTGAATACGCTTGTGTTGATCAGGACCAATGCTGGTCTTGCTTTGCGAGCCGGGGTTGTTGGGTCGCTTGTAGGAGTCCTCCACAGAGGAGCTGACCTTTCGGGCTGAAGACTTCCGGCGGTTAAGCTTGGTGGTACCCATGCGGCTACCGAAGCTGAAGAAGCGCTTCTTCTCAACAATCTCTGCACCAGCATCCGGCTCCGGAGCGGCACCCTTGATCTGCTCCTCAAGAACCAACCACTTGGTGTCCCGAATGACAGTTTCCAAGAGGGCACAACGGCCGAAGACCGCCTTGCGGGTCGAAGGTTCATCCCCAGACAAACTAGTGATCCAGACCCACCAGAAAGAATCATCGAGATCCAAAGAGTTAATACTGGCCAGCTCGGCTGGCTCCAATGCGGGCTCGGTGTCCAAAGAACGTTTGTGGGACTGGGAGCTCATTCCACGGGTAGCAGCAATAGGAGGCAGAACCTTGTCCGGTGGCAGAAGAAGTCCAACAGGGCTCTTCAGGCTGCTGCCCTCATCAGAGAATCCAGATGACATGAAGTCTGCCCAGGATGGAGTGGTAGGACGGCCCAAGTCGCCTGTTTGGGACTGTGGTGCAGTTTTGATGCTGGTGGCAGTGTTAGATCGCCCAATTGTTAGGGTTTTTCTCTCCTCGTCCTCCGGGTCAGAGTCGATAGGACCGCCGAATCCAATATCCTCAAATCGAGACCAGGACGCATCACGCAAGCTAGTCGACTGCTTTGAGCTTGATACACTTGATTCATTGGTTGAGGAGATGCACTTCAACACACGCAGACATTCATCGGTCAGGGCCTTGACTGGGTCTTCATAGTTGGCAAATTCTTGCAGGTGCCAGTGGTCGTCGCGGTACTCAAAGTTCTTTGCGCGGCGCAACAAGGAGAAAGGTGTAGGGGATACAGTATCCACAATCATGACCACCTTTGTGGTAGTCACCTGGAGAAGAGTCGGGGTCTCTGGAGGGTACTCCGTTGCCTCGACTAGGGTTTGCAGGGAAATTGGCAAGGATGAGATACCCGAGACTCCACGAGACACCTCTGGAGAAAGCGAGCGCAGGTAAGCAAAGAACAGATGACTTGTCGCATCGGCAGCACTAAATGATTCCAAATAAAGTTAGCCCTTGTCACCACAGCAGAAAGAGGGGTTTCATACGCGGCCCAATTTTTGTATGAGGCTTCAAAGCCATTACCGGTGTCATGGTGCTCAAAAGCCCACCAACCAGCATATCGCGACAACTTTCGGCCACCCAGACCATTGGATTTACCATGCGCGGCAATTGCAGCTAGTAAGTCAAAGAAATCAAAGATAATCTTGGTACGTGCATCAGAATCCACACTAATAGGGATAAAAGTTGAGAATGCATCACGGGCCAGATCCGAATCTAGATGGTGTCAGCAATTAGCTTCTCCACAATCCTTTCCCGCGACACAAATGTATCTATACATACCTTGTTCACCAACTTTGAACAACTCATATGCTTCCCAGGTCACTACACCACCTGGCAATCTGCTCCAACACCATTTCATGACACTGCAAAGAACCTGCATGGTTATTAGCACTGCACCATAACTCTCCGTTTAGCGTTAACGCCTGGCATTTTTAACCCTACCATAGGCTCATTGAGCCGCAGCTCCTGCATCAACCCATCGCCACTAACTGGGGCACCTTGGTCAAAGGACTGGTTGAAGTAGTTCCGAATAAATGTACGGGCGGCACTCGGGTCGGAGCTAGGGCGGAAAGGGAGAAGCAGGAAGGGAGTATCGAGAGCTATGTGAAACCAACAAATGATCAGCAATCCGGAATGCGCGTGGGTGTCACCACCACATGGTCGAGATGACAATTTAAAATTTTGAGGAAGTTCACCTACCTCGCGCCTTCAATTCTTGGGCACAGCCCCGGATCAGATCTTGTACTTCCTCCGGGGCGACCTCAGACCGTTGCCAGGCATCAGTCCATTTGGGCTTTGCGGGGGTCAAGTCGGCAGCAACAGCAGGTTTAGCTTTATTTTTGGTCGCGGCGGAGTCTTTGCTCCGAAAAACGCGAGAAAAGAACGGCATTGTTAAGGAGATTCACGCGATCGGGGAACTGGAATTGACAGGGCGGGTATAGCTGCCCGAGGCACGCGTTTCTTCTCCGTTGAGGGGTTCAAGGCGGAATTTTTGTGATCTGCGGTTTGGCAACAAGCACGACCGTTAGCAGTGGTTTTGGAAAGAGAACTGGACCTGATGCATAAAACCGACCGATAATTTAACGAAAGATGTTGAAGGTAGAGATTGAAGGGTCAAATCGAAAAAAAATAAAGCCCGGGATGTCCTGCAGCGCCGGGATAGGCTCAGGGTAGAAAAAAATTAATAAAAAAAAAAAAAAAAAAAAAAAAAGGAAAGGATCCCCCTGGTTAGGGAGTCTGTGCTCTGTAAGAGGATCTCTCGGAACTGGAGAGAGTACCTCAATAAATTGAAAAAGGAGGAATAAGAGGAAAATAGATCAACCGCACAAGATCTAAAGGAGAGAAATGCAACCAAGGTGAAAGTTGAGTCTCAGGGGTAAAACGGGCCACTAACTGGGTCGAGACCGCCTCTTTGTTTGGAATCTATAGTTTTACCCCGTATAGCTTGATTTTGGTTTAATGTTTTTATTAAATCTGGTAATTAATACTTGGGATTAACAGGTGCTAGCCGTTTGAATGGTCTATGAATCGAGATAAGCCCAAATTGGATCGGAAAAAGCCCCCTTTAGAGATCAATGGTGGATGGAGTATACAGAGTGTGTGCGGAGAGTGGATGATACCGATGGCGATCATCATCTCAACTTAAATTGGCTTTGTTGAATCCTTGGATTAACAGTAGCCACTGGCAGAATGGAGTGCAGTTAAGGAGGAACGATAATAAATGCGAGCATCAGGAGGTCGAGCTATCCCACATCGTATAAGAATAATAATTGATACAGGGCTGGATAGCTCAACTGCTGGAGTGGACAGGTCAATTGGTGCGGGAACCAATCACAATTTCCATCACCTAAATCCTACAATCACATGATACGTTTAATTATTCCTGATTATCAACATTGACTCAATTGTGTTATTATGGACGAATATACCCAGTACTAAGTACATTAATCCCAAGTTGAGCAAAGGGTATTTGGGTACTGGTAGTATGTAGTTCAAGTTAAAGTTGGTGCCCAGTTCAGACTCGGACTACTGCAAGATGACATTATATATCCCGGTGTACTAGTACACATCTTGATCAAAACCTGATATCAACAGGCCGAGCTACCACTGGCAGCCTTTTTACTGGTTGTAATAAATTGATAAATTAATATTTCCAAGTTCTGGACTTGAACATGGTACTCCAAGTTGGAGTGACTCCAGTTTCTAGCCTTGCGATAATCACCACTGGCAGTAATACTTTCCTCTTCACTAGACCAATGAACCCCAGCTATCACAGACTCGGATTAAGCGCACTTGACATGCATGCCCAATCACAAAATCAAGGTTGAAAGGTGATACTATAACATTAAATTAAATTTCGGAGCAGATCATCCAGTGATCATGGTGGCAGTGGCTAATCATAGGGTTATGTCGGAGAATAATACGGGAAGTCAAGTCGAAAGCTTAGACCGCGTGTGATAGCATGACACTCGACCCAGTTAACCCAGTTAACCCAGTTTATCCCAGCACAGACGCTTGGCTTGCAGATGGGAATACCAACTAGTCCATACTTGGATTAGCGCAGTAATAAAATTACCAAACATACACAGACCCACTTTCATGGAAGTTCCAAGGTTGATATCATATTCAACTACAATTCTCTAGGGAGTACTTCAGGCTTTATGCGTATATGGATCTTATAGGCGTCGAGTTAAAGAGTAAAATATTAAGTGACCCAATGTGGAGTAATTGAAATAGGATCAACCTCAATGTTGGAAACTATCAAGAGCGAAAGATTCGTGGTTAATGCAAACACCGCAAATCCTGTAGGGTTCCTCCTATCCATGGATGTAGTTGAATGAAAGGGGAGAATATTAACAGCTCAGGCGTGCTGTTCTAGCAGAATTGTGGCTTCGGATTCTTCAGAGGACAGAAGCATTGATCAGGATGGCCTGGGTCCTGTCGATGGCCGAGTTGACACCAGAGGGCGAGATCCAGCCTCAGCTGGGAATAATGATTCTTTTCATTTTTCGATATTTTTATCTAGAATACTTTGAATACTTTCAGACTTGCTCTTTCTAAAACTTCTTTCAAAAATCAAAAAGAATCAAGAATGAGCGACATATAAAGGGTGACGGTCAAGTTGTGGTACTGGATGTATCAAGTGAGGCTATTCGTAGCATCTCGTCTGATGTCTATGAGCCTCAAGGCCAGGAGGCGACTCCAGCTTATCGCTAGTATATTTAGGATAGTTGCTCCCTTTATTATGCTGAAATAGATAAAATCCTCCTGCTATAATTATTCGTTCAGATCTCACACCCCAGTACTTTCGAGGCCCGCTTTCACTGACAGGCCGAAACACAACAAAGAACAAAATCTTGAAGACTCCCCGCAGACCACCTGAAGATTTCATAACAAAGAATAACAAAGTCGAAGAAAGGAATTCATCCCCGGCTACCATTCCAAATTGGTTCAAACGATCGATCTTTGTCCTGCATGAGACCCCTGAACCATGGACCCTCGAGCACTCCACCTTTCATAGATCCGTATATATAGTAATACGATTTCCACCATTTCGACTCTAGACTTCATACAGTAAAGAGAGGTACTTTTTCTAGTTATTTTCTCTCCTGCACCTTAGCCGCGAACCCTTTGGCATCAGTCTCTCTGATCCAATCACTACGAGGCTCCACTGTGACGAGGGTTATTAATAGACTTAGCGGCCTCAGGCTGCTGATGACTCAGCCGCTCCTTTCCTTTTTCTTCCTCGAGTTCACCATTGTTCTATCTTTAGAATCAACCTTTTCTGCATCATCTATCACCCCCCCCCATATCTCATCATACCGTGGATCGACTCTTTAAATTTCGCCTTCCCCTCCCCTTCCTTCAGGATTTCTCCAGGTTTTTTCTCCGTCGGTCGCGTTCTGTGGGTTTGAACCCCCTGGAATCAAGACTTGTCCTCGAGACGCCTAATTCTCGTGTCGTCGACTTCGCGAAAAAACAATTCGCGCTTGTGTACTGCGCGCGTCAATCTGTCTGTTCTTCATAGAAAATAATTCAAGGGGGAGATCAGGTAGAAAACTTGACCTCTACCCAAGGCGACTCCTTTTTCTTTTCCACTAGAAAAAAACGCCCTCGCGAGGGAACCATAAGCCTACAAAATGGGTCGCCGAAAGATTGAGATCAAAGCAATCAAGGATGATCGCAACCGCTCAGTGTACGTGAAACCATAGAAATTTATTGGTGTAGGCATTTACTAACATTGCTGCAGGACATTCCTGAAGCGAAAAGGGGGTCTCTTCAAGAAGGCGCATGAGTTGGCCGTTCTGTGCTCCGTCGACGTCGCTGTCATTATCTTCGGTCAAAACAAGAAACTCTATGAATACTCCTCATGCGATATGCCCGAAGCCCTCGGGCGATACCAATATGTAAGTCCAAACTACTAATATCGTGCTCCTACACCCGCGCGCGAACAAAGTAAGCTAACAACATCCCGTTCTTGTAGTTTGGGGGCCCACATGAACACAAGGGTCCTGAAGATTTCTCTGGCAAGCGAGACGACGACGATGACGAGGATGATGACCATACTCCAGCTCCCGAGGAAATGCAAACCCAACCGACTCACTCCATTGTCCCCCCGCATCTTCACCAACAGGCCGGTTTCCAGCATATAAATCATCACCCCTCTGCGTCTCCACCGATCCCGAATGGCCTCCCTATACGACATGGTACACCGCAATCTCAAGTCTCCCGTCCTTCGTCTAGAAATCATATTCGTCGCGTAAGCTCAAATCTCGGACCGCACCAGCAACATCAACATGCCACTCCGCCGCCACCTGCACAAAATGGTTACTATATGCCAAATCCGTCAATGTATAACCCCAATGTGCATTCAATGAATCAACCTCGACCCGCACAATACGCCCAGTACGCGCATCCGCCACCCGCTCAGGGAACGCCGCCTCAAGGAATTGCTCATCCCCACGGTCTACCACCACAACAACAAATGCCCCAGCAACATTTCCAGCATGCCCATACGGTGGCAACTCACCAAATGGGAATGCCTCCTGGTTCACACGCGCCGGTACAGCAAGTCACGCAAGCCTATATGCACGACCAAAATCGGGGGTCTATGCCTCCCGCGTTCCCCGAGAGCCAGGAGCGCGGAATGTCTGATAATCAAGATAATACGTCGGGTGGTCTGAAGCCGGAACAATCGCCGCCCCAGCCGAAATCTCTATCCAAGTCCCGCAGCATCTTTACGCCTATTGACGATCGAGGATCGGTTTTAGCCCAGCACTTTAGAGCAGGTTCCATGTACGAGACGGCCCGGACAAACCACAATGTGAAGCCCGACCCGCCACGCGAGGATTCATTAGTACCGAAGCCACCCCATGTGAATGTTGTTCCAGAACCTCGGGCACAATCGATCTCATCGACTCCAGAATTGAAACCTCCCCAGCGAACCAACAGTGCTCAAATGCAATCAAAACGACCGCAATTGAAAGTTCAGATCCCAAGCGAGAGCTCTGATCGCGGTAGCGCAACTGGTGATTCTTCCTCACGCGATTCTGCGGGCAATAAAACTACGCCTGCTAAGGGCAGCGGAGACAATCCTCCACCAGGTGGTGTGGTTCTACCCCCACCTTCACCTTCAGCGGGGGCAATTCTTAGCGCAGGCGCCCAAGGCCCCCCGAACCCGTTCGCTCGTCCACCACCACCAGGAGCTCAGCAAGGAAATGCATACGGCAATGGCAGTACTAACAATGGCAACTCCAATAATATAGAGACGCCCATTTCTGCTCTTCCCAGCCACTTTGTTTCCAATGCCTTACTCCCGTCACCTTCTAGTTTCTTCCCTGAATGGGGTTTTGGTCGCTCTGGACCAGACTCCAGTCTCCTGCCCAGTCCTCTCACTTTCCCCACTCCCGCTGTGCAGAGTGGACCAAGCTTTGCTCGAGAGGATGAGCAGGATAAGAAGCGTAAAGAACCAGATGGGGGCTCACTGGACGATGCAGCGAACAAAAAACCAAAACCTTAACATTCTTTTCCTCCCCATTCATGTGATCCCTGTTGATTAAAATATCTTTATTGGTATACAGTCGATGAACACATACTCCAATCACCTTTTTCTTTCTCCCTTGATTCTATTTCCTTTGATTTGGTTGAGTCTAGGACCCAATGCTCTTATACCCCGGCTTGATACCTCTTATTTTCTATCGTTTCATATTATTTCTTTATACTGATGGTGTTCTATGTCACATGAATTTTACTTGATATATCTGATTCAATTTCCGAGTCTCTTTCTCCTTGTCACTCTTAATTTCTTTCCTGCCTATGATTTCTCGTGTCTTTGACTTCAAGTTTAAAGTCGGCGTTGTATCTGGGCACAATTGGATCTATTGATGATGTATATATAGCGTGTTCTTGTAATAGGCTAGCAATGCAGGTGTCGAATATCTATCCAATCTGTCACAGTAAGACTCGAACTCGAGCTTGAAACCCCGACTCGGAGTCTTTGCCAATACTATCGTGAACGGTGACTCTCAGTGCCGAGTCCACCCATTGGACCCTTTCAGGATCTCCACTTACACAAACTTGGAAATAAACCTTCTAATGTAACCCTCACGCAAGTAATCGACCTAAAAAGAAGATTCTTCTCAAAATTACCCGTGAGAGGTCCAATCATCCGTCACACGAGACACCGAAACCTCGGTGATTGAACCAAGTGGGGTGGAAACAAACACCGATCACCGCCTCGATTGGAACGAAGTATAAATCGTCATGATGGCGGAACCCCCGCTTCTTTTCTACATTGACTTTGATTCTCACAAGGTACACAGGAACAAGCTTATTTCTTCTATTCTTATACAATATGGCCATTACTGGTAGCTGCATGTGTGGTTCTATCCACTACTCTGCTGATGGTATGTTAACACTACGAGTACTTCGGAGTATGAAAGCGTCTGATGTTAATGATTTCATAGTGGATAAGTACCTCTCTGCTCTTTGTCACTGCACCGATTGTCAGAAGGTAAGTAATTTCTAATTAATTCAGCATGAAGACACCGAGTACTAATATCAATGGCATAGTGGTCCGGCGGTGCCTTCACAGCTAATGCTGTCGTCCCACGTACCAGCGTCAAGGTGACCAAGGGTACGTTCTACTTCCAATCTCCCAACTTGAATTCAACTATGAAAAATCAACTAACATGTCAAAGGAACCCCATCTTCCTACGATGCAGTCGGCAACAGCGGCAAGGTTAACAAGCACTTCTTCTGCCCAACCTGTGGTTCAGGTCTGTACACCGAGCTCGAGGTTATGCCAGATATGACCTGTATCAAGGCTGGAAGTCTGGATAACAGGGAGGCGAATATGGGTGGCAAGATTGATATTGAGTTTTATGTTAAGGATCGGCCTTCGTACCTTGCTCCTGTGGAGGGTGCGAAGCAGGAACCTATGTTTGGTTAATTTATTTAATTTTGAGATTGAAGGTGTGTTTGGGAGATATGGGGCATGATTAACTTGGTGGGAGTTGTGAAAGTGTGGGTGAGATAGGAGTTGAGAATTGAGATCAATGGCCGAATTTGAGATGAAGAGCGAATTGAGATTAAAGTGCTTTTCAGCCTAATTCGAGTTAATTATCTGTAGAAGATTGCATGTACAAGGAAGGCTGTCAAGGCTCTAAGGGTAATACATTATCAGTGGCCTACATGGGGAGTCCGTTTAGATCTATGTATCAAATAACCTTGGCTGGGTGAATTCGGTCATCTAAAAACTTGAAGTAGCTAGGCATTGCACAAAGCACTACTAAGAAGCTGGAAAGGAAAGCTTGAACTATGCATAGAAGAGGTTGTTCATATATTTGATGCGCTAAATCCATGTCCTAGTCATACCAAGTCTTACTTGGTCTTTGCATACTCGCTATCCGAGTAGCCAGGCCATTGACTCGGCACCGCATCTACTACAAATCTGAACAAGGCAGCATTAAGCTCCACAGGCTTCTCAAACATAACAAAGTGCGCAGCATCAATAGTAACCTCCGTCAAGTTCGAGCAATTCTCTCTCATAGGCTCCATAAGGCGAGAGTTCTTTGTCTCACAAATGACATCCCACTTAGTATGAACGAACAACGCCGGCTTCGTGAACTTGTGCTCCCGAGGTCCATTATACTCCCCATTCCGCTTATGATGCAAGTAATACGCCGAGCCAGTCCAGAAGCCAGTCTTCTGCATATCCGCACTGAACGAGTCGAAGATCTCCGGAGGAAGAATTGGAGGTCCCAGCTGAGCAGCACTGGGAGGCTTCGGTAACCCGCCAAGCCATCCGACCTTGCGCACTGTAGCCATAGCTTCAGCAGCTACCTTGGGATCAGGTCGTGGGCCAGGCTTCTGTGAGAATAAGCTAACCAATCCAGCGACATCTTGATCGAACCATTTAATGGTCCCTTCGAAATCATCCTCGTATGCCTTTTGGTAGTCCCATTGACCGTAGGGGTATTTATCCTCGGGGTAGATATCACGGTCCACTAGGGGAAGGAAACCGTCCCATCCAAGCTCGATGGTATTGTATGGAACGCAAATGTTCACGAGCGCTGTCACGGCTTCGGGGTGTTGGATAGTGACAGAGGAGACTACTCCAGAACCCCAGTCGTGACCCACCCAGATTGCGGCATCGCGGCCCGTGTCCGCCAGTAGAGCCATCAGACCTTCCACAATAGCTTCCTGGCAATAATCATCGGCGATACGGCGCGCTGTGGATTGTCCGTATCCTGGCATGTCGGGGGCGATGGCACGGAAACCGACAGAGGCGAAGGCATCCAGTTGGCGTTTCCAGGTAATGGCAGTAGCGGGCCATCCGTGGATAAAGATGATCAAAGGACCATCCTCGGGTCCAGTGGCTAGGTAATGGATTTTCTTGATTCCATCTGCGTATGTCACTTCATGGTGAGTGATAGTCGACATGATGGCGGTTGGAAAAGAAAAGAGCAAGAGAGGGGGTTGGTGTTGACATTGGGGCCATTTTGTATTTCACCAAAAGGTGGGGCTGACAGATTGAACCCCGGGGCGGCGGGCGTGCAACAGTGTGAGGTTAATACCTGTCCAGGTGTTGTTCATCGCATTAGCGCGAGGCTAGCAGGGTTCCGTGATGTTAATTCGTGGTCTCAGGGTCCACAATCCTTCGATTTCGGAAGAGTCGGGGGGTCTTTGGGGCCAAGGGTCATTGATTGAGCCACTAAGAAGCAGAATACTGGCCATAAGCTGAGGTGGGATGAATGGATCTACGTATTAACTTGAGCAAATGATACTGAATGGTTGGCCGAATAGTATCATGTTGACGAATGGTATTTCCAATTTTGAACTTGCTTTCTCCAGAGCCGAGGTCTAGACTTCCAAGGTCTGATGAGTCAGTGTATCATAACCTGTAGGAATCATCTAACACTACCATAGGCATCAGCTAACCTTGCTTGGCGCTTACTGCAGAGATAAAACTCGTGTGAACCGGGATGCCTGAAATGCAGTGAAACTCACGGTCTTGAGATTTTGAAGGCGAAAAGTAGGAACCATGAAATCATAATATTATAAGTAAAAAGCTGTGTATAAGACATTTAGAAGTCCACGAGTGTGTAGTCGAATATAACATTTGAACCAGCGCATTTGTAGCTTTATTGGAAAACAACAAGCTTAAACCCTGATCTATGAAGCATGGGCCAGTGGGCATTAGCCTCAGGCGTCCAACTAGAAGTAGAGCCTCAAACCTTGATCTGATGCATATCCATCACCTATTCTGCAAGTGAAGTCCAAGGATTGTGTACTGCTGAAGCCCAGAACTTGAATTTCATGTACACTACTGCGATGGTACCCAACAGTGGGTACAGGAAGGCAATAATCACGAATAAGCTGGCACATACTCATCAGCGGCAGCGCTCCGTCACCCGACCAGGGGTCCAAGCGGGGAGATTCTCCACCGAAGCTTGAATATGTACTCTTAGAGACCCCGTCAGCGTGGGTACGGGTTTGCAAACTGTCATAGCCAGCTTTGTCCACGAACCAAATTCAACATCAAGCAAACATGAAGTTAGGTCGCGAAGATCTCCTGGCTATGAATGATGACCGCGAAGACCTCCTAGAAGCATTTGAGCGAGCGACAATAGATATCAAACTATGCCCAAACCGTGTATGGGCAGTTGCTGGAGAAAAGCTACCTGATTTGCTACCGCAGAACACGCAAATATTGTCACAGCACAAGATACGACATGACCACAACCTTCATCAGTCATGTAACCTCGAGTACTGTGAGTACTCTCAGCGTGACTTCACAGCTGTTCAACAGCGTCATGAGTGCAAAAGCACCAGCTGTATGCAGATGCGAGGGCGGTTTCCAAGAGAAATACTCCACCATGCTGCCAGTAGTGGAAGTTCGACAGTGTGGAATTTAGCTGGGAACGCCCTGCTTGAGTCTCCTCGGCCATACATGGCAATTTCTCATGTCTGGTCAGATGGCACTGGATCCGGCGCATGGGAGGATGGAAGAGTCAACGAGTGCCTGTACAATTTCTTCCGTGAGATTGCAGAACAGTTCCTATGCGAAGGGATTTGGTGGGACACTATTTGCATTCCGAGAGAAAAGGCCGCTCGGAATAAAGCCATTCAGAGCATTCAGAGCAACTATCAAAGTGCCCGAATCACATTGGTGCATGACTGCTTCCTCCGGAACTGGAACTGGAACCCAGAAACTGCATGTTTTGGAATACTCATGTCCCCTTGGTTTAGTCGAGGCTGGACTGCCCTAGAGTTAGCTAACTCCCGCAAGGTGAAAGTGATTTTCAAAGGAACTTCCGGACCCGTGATAAAGGATCTTGACGAAGAGATACTTGCAAAGCCAAATCAGCGTGATGGCCCGCTCAAAGAAGCATCCAAGATCATTCGAAGCCTACGCAAGGAAATCACTTCTTTAAACGATCTCCTGACCGTGTTAGGCTCTCGACATACTTCTTGGCCAAAGGACCTCGCCATTATTTCTGCACTTTTAGTCGGAGTTACGCCAGAGGAGAAACAGCAGACCACATACATGAAAATTCTCAAAAAGATCGGTCGGATCTCACATGGACACCTATTCCATAATTCTGCGACGATATCGGCCGAGCTCAGCTGGTGTCCAACTAGTTTATTCAAGATGCCTGTGGATCTATCATCAGAACCTTCTCTCACCATCCAATGGGATGGGATTCATGGAATATGGCGTGTTAAGAAGGCTGATAGCAAGACTGAAGGACTTTGTTCATGGCATGGTTCGCATCCACTGATCAGACAGAGGCTTCAAAAAGCCCTGGAGCTCGGTCAATGCTGGCTCCTAGCTAAATGTGGTATAGAGCCAGTTGAAAAGGCCATATTGGTGAAGAAAATAAAGGGTGTGCGCTATCAATACATTGGCGCGTTGTACTTCCATCCAGATCTGATATCAAAAGATAACAATAACTGGACTGAGGAGAAAGTCATAATCACAGGCTTGAGTATCACAGACGAGAGGAAACTGGCGTCTGGAGATTTAGGCCCTGGTGATATACAAGTTGAAGACGATCAAAGCGTCCAGCCAGTCAATGTTTCAGAGGTCGAGATGCTGCGACGTGCGGTATGGGTAGGAGATTATAAGATAGTCTCCGAGCTGGGCAGAAAGGCCAGGCTACACATCCCAGACTCACTTGGACAGTCCCCACTTCATCTTGCTGCGGAGCGCGGTGACACAAGAATAGTCGAACATCTGCTGAAAAGATCTGATTTGAATCATCGATCCAGTGACGGACAAACTGCGCTGCATCGAGCGGCTTGGGGAGGATCTGCTTCCGTGGTAAAACTGTTGCTGGATCACGACATCGACCCAACTGTGACAGATAACGATGGGAATCTTGCGCTGCACATAGCTGCTCGGATGGGATTCAAGTATATTGTTAGGATGCTCTTCAAAAGAAACCTAAACACACATGGCTGCAACAAGCTCACAGCTCTTCATTATGCGGTTATAAATAGGCATATAGCCGTGGCTCTCCTGTTGCTTGAAAATAAAGCTAAAGTCAACGTTCGGGATGGCAAGCTTGGATGGACACCGTTACATTGTGCAGCGGGTGTCGGAGACGAGGAATTAGTCGAAATTCTCCTCGAAGCAGGCGCCGAAGTGAACAATAAAGATCATGAGGTTGGCTGGACACCACTGCATCTTGCAGCAATGAGCGGGCACAGCAGCATCATGCGGCTGCTCATGGTAAATGGTGCTGATTTTGACGGAGAAGACAAGTACGGTTGGACACCGCGACGATTTTCGAACATGAGAGCACACTTGAGAGCTGCCGGACAGGGAAGGAGCCGAAATGCTGACACATTCAGCGAGAGGCTTTTCTGGACACCAATGCACTGTATGTCAATCAACAACCAGAATGAGCTATTCAATGTCTTGGTTAAAAATGACCCAAATGCTATTTTTTATCGCCAACATACGAGACGTGGAGATTGGTCGCCACTGCACTTTGCCGCCGAAAATGATCTGAGAGCTTCAGTTCAATGGCTTCTCTATGAAGATCACTATATCGAAGCAAGAGATCACACTGGTCAGACTCCACTACTACTAGCTGCGAAAGAGGGAAACGTGGCTGTAGTTGAACTTTTGCTTCAAAAGGGCGCTAATATGGAACTGCGTGATAAGGCAGACTGCAGGCCAATATCATGGGCCGCTAGAGGTGGACACGCAGGCGTCGTTGAGATGCTAATTGAGAAAGGTGCCAGAATCGAAGAAACGGAAAGATCCCGGCTTCCTCCGTTAGCTTGGGCTGCTCGAATGGGACATGAGGCTATCATTGAGGCGCTTCTTCGAAAGGGAGCCTATATCGAGGGATGGCTGTTGCAGAATGATTATTTCTCTGACGAAGATGAAATTGAGGAAGATTCTAGTGAAGATGAGGATGAGAGTGCAGACGAGATAGAAAACAGTGAAAGAACGTTCAGCAAGAGGGACTCGGTGTATGACTACGGTCTCTCACCGCTATCATGGGCGGCTAGTATGGGACACGAAGCAGCTGTTCATCTACTGCTTGAGAGGGGGGCCAAAATCGATGGAGATCCCCACTTGGTTCGCCACTACAACGATTCCAACGCGGAGAACACCGTCTCGCCATTAGAATGCGCGGCTAGAATGGGACATGTGAGAATTGTGGAGTTGTTGCTCTCCAAGGGCGCCAAATCCGAAGGAATTGGTATCTGGATAGATGATTGTGCGGAACATATGACGCCTCTCGGATGGGCAGCTAGGATGGGAAATTTGAGTGTCGTTGAAGCTTTGGTTCATCGTGGTGTCAAAATTGATGGAAACAGCGCAGACCCCGAGGATGATGAGGAAGAACTCGATGACTTTGTTATGACACCACTATCCTGGGCGGCTAAGAATGGACATACCGATGTGGTCAGGTTCCTCCTGAAGAAAGGTGCCAATATTGAGGGAAAGATCTCCAAGTCAGATAGATCAAAGCTGGTTCCTCCAGGTCAACGAGATCGGGTATCTGACCCAAAATCGCCATTATCATGGGCCGTAATTTCAGCACATGCAGCGACTGTTGAGTTATTGCTTCGGAGAGGGGCAAACGTTGAGGGAGGGATCAGTCAGGCAGGGAATGACTGGGATTTGACACCATTAGCATTAGCGGCTCGTCATCGGCATTCAAGAATCGTCGATATTCTGCTTCACTGGGGCGCTGATGAAGAATGTCTCACCAAGTTGCGTCGTGTGCGGCGAGGAGAGGCAGACCAGAAAGACTCAAGACGCCAAACAAAGCGGCTACAGATTTCCTGAATAGTCCTAGGACATAACTGAATGGAACATTGAAGTCTTTTAATACCATGATTCTCATCTATGTTCTACCGACTCCTAGTGAGCCTTGGAAGAGAAATCTGATGTCGACATAACATTGGAAGTCTTCAGTGCATCGAGTGATTCCAGGCAATAGAGGTGTACAATAATGAAAGCGAGCTGGTGAACGAGACTGATGAACGACTGCAAAGTGCTCTGACAAACAAAAGTGAAAAGTACATCGAAAGTCATCATCAAAGGACAAGGGAAGGCACAATAAAAGAGACCAGGCAACCCTGGAAGAGACAGTATAGGACACAGGACACGAGAAACAAGACACGAGAAACAAGACACGAGACAAGAAACAAGATAAACAGCGGCATGGGGAAGGGGAATGGGGGAAGGGAATACAAAAGTGAATAGTAACGAATCCTTCAGAATATTGATACTGGCGACCAGAGTAAAAACCCCAGCCACACGGATCGGGCCCCGCGGTTTTCATCATGAGGATACGGAACTCTCCAGCGTAAACACACAGACAATCCCCTAGGAAGCACCACCTGCAAATGACATGCCTTACGTGTTCTTCGGGGAATCTGCAAATCGGTGCCGAAGCCAAGGGAGGATGGATGGACAGCGGTCTGATAAACAGGAATGTGTGGAGGCCAGAGAGTTGAAGAAGGAAAGAAAAGAAGAGGAGAAGAAGAAGAGGGAGGAAGTATTTATAGTGGGGGAAGTGAGAGAAGCGAAGGCTTCATTCACTTGTTTTCCTAATTAGGAAATCCTCAACAAAGACGACCATGACAACCACCTGATCTTCACTTGAACTCGCGTAGATGAGTCATGCGACTCCTTGAGTAGGTACCTACTGTTTCTTAAGACGAGCAGCTTAGGCAAATCTGCCACTACTATGTAGTAACTTTTGAATCCAGCACTACTACTTGTACGCTTGACTCATTATACACGCTATGTATGCCTTGGAATAGTACTAGTTGCTTGCAAAGTTGAGAGATCCATTCACTATATTCAAACATTTGAAGTCTTCGCTATAAATTACATCCAAATGTCCATATTGTATGGGGACTTGAAAATTCAAACATTGAGGACACGAGGTATCCATCTAACAAGGCTCCGATATCAAACCCTAACCTCAACGTCATTCGTAATCGCATACTTGCTCCACTTGCGAATGACAGATCCAAACTTATAGAACACATATGGCACCGGTACCATAATAGCACTAATGCATCCCAGAATAGTCAAAGTCCAATGCACACCCATATTCTTATAAAACGGCATTCCCACAACAGTCATTCCACCAGCGGCACAGTACCGCGAAACAGTCATGAAGCCCAATGCTGATGCCGCGTAGATATCATATGAGTCGATGACATACATGTATGAACTGATAAACACACAGATCGTACCGAGTCCGAAACAAGATGATGCGATGATAGGTGACCAGTATGATACAGAGGAGTAATCCGTCCATCCCATCCAGAATAGCGAGATGGGAATAAATGGTGCGCCGAACATAGCGAACCAGAGTCGGATTTCGGGTTCAGTGGGTACGCCATCGAGGGCGTGGGGATCGGTTGAAGGGTCGGAGCCGTTGACTGCTTGTGCTGCGGCTGTGAAGTCCTTTTTCGTCCAATGGTAGATGATTGGAACAAGGAAGGTGCAGAGAACGATACCGGCGTACATCGCTACCCAGATGATGTTCGTGATTCCTTCGGAGAGGTTGTAGGTATCCGTGAAGATGTAGGTGTACCCGTCGAAGAAAGTGAACAGCACGATGTACAGGACAGTCATGTACAGGGAGATGAGTAGGATGATAGGTTCGTGGATGGTGATCAGGAACTGGCGTTTCATGGCACCACCGATACGAGTAAACAGGGCGATTTTCTCGAGATCCATCTCTGAGCGGAATCGCTTGTCACCGGTTATCTTGCGCAGCTGTTGACCCTTCCACTTGAGTAGCAGTGGAGCATAGGTCTCAGGCTGGAAAAGGACAATCAGAACGAGGATAGCACCAGAGCCGATGAGAATAACCCAGGCGCTCCATCGCCACGAGATAACATCTGTTTGGCCCATGTAGTTGGCTAGTACGGGACCGAGCACAGGACCACCGAATGAGAGGATCGCATACATGGGGAAGAAAATGGTCTTCTCCAGCGGGTTCCATAGATCGGCGATTGTACCACCTGCGCAGGTCAGGGGCGGGCAACCGAAGATACCGGCCAGGAAGCGGAAAGCGAGCTGAGCACCTATGTTTGGCGCGAGGGCCGAACCCATGATGAAGATCATGAAGAGGGTCAACGATCCTGTGTAGACGAGATTGCGGCCTAGGATCTCCGAGAGAGGACCACTGAATAGAGAGCCGAAGGCGAAACCCAATAAGTAAAGGCCTGAAGAAATTAGCAAATGCGTTTCGTTTGGAAGAGTAATGCTGCAATATGATGAAATACACATATGCAACACATCCGGGGAATATGATCATTACCATCTACCAAGGACCCGACAACATCACTGACAGCGAACGCGGCATCGTTCTGCGGCAAAACACCCGAGTCGATAGACGACGCTGCACCTACAATCCAACCCAAAGCAGAGACGATCAGTGTAGCCGTCAGTCGTCGACCAAGACTATAATTCCGAGGGTTCTGAGGATCATCGATGTCATCCCAGCCAACAATAAAAACGCGACTGGGTAGATCTGTCGTGCTGTCAAGATCTCGAACCGTGACTCCAGGAAGCGAATAGGCGATAGCAGTTTTCTCAGACTTGCGCGTCCGACTTTGCGCTAATGGATGGTTGGATTCGGGAGCATCGTGCTCGATCACATCGGGGTTGGTGACATCAGCTGCAGTGCTGGAGTCTGAATCATTCGGGGACGCCACATAATCTTTCTCTTTCACGGCAGCACCATGTTGAGGTTGATCATGTTCGACAGGGAAATCCGATAGCCGTTTCTTAACAGCATTTCCCAAACGCCGATACTGCAGGTAGGACTGCATTTCGAAATCTCGAGATTAGACTGAATTTTTCAATCCCTTGGGTTGTTTTCTCACCGGTTAAGCAGGTAATCTGCGAAGAACAGTCGGTATGGTACTTCCTGTTCCTTCCTTTGGCCTCGATTGAATCAATCGACTTCAGGGTTGTATGAGTGAACGATGCATGAGGAAAAGAGATCTTGGCCAGAATGGTACTTAAAATCCCTTAACACGCTGAGAAATCCGAATCGTCTAGCCCGGAGACATTTTACCCAGGATCTGCGTATCGGTGGGTCTGTTGCGTAGGGTGTACCCGATATCAAGAACGCTTGTTTGTGACCGGAAATCGTAACTTGTTCCGGTTGATGGCGATGTTTGATGTCATTTGTGCCTGACTGGGCTTAATTGTCATGAACCAGGGACATTCGGCTGTCTCCATAGTTTTCTTTTTCTGGTAGTTCCCATCATCACTGTACTTTGTGTAATTTCTTGTGGCAACACCTGCCTTAGGGCCAATATTGAAGATGGGTCTCGGATTTTCGTGAGTGGAGATCGGATTAGGGGAAATCGGATAGATGTCCGACCGAGAGTGGTTCGGCATTACGACACAACGGTTACCTGCATCCGCCCGTTTGGATGAGAGACGTAGACTGGAGCAATGCAGTAGCATAAAATATGCCCGGGGGGGGGGGGGGGGGGATTATGGAGGATGTGAAAACAGGGATCGTGCCAAAAATTACTATTGACAGTCTTATTAATTCTATGGTTTAACTTTTTGGCCATAACAGCCAGAAATTCGGACAAGCCGAGGTAAATAAATTATTCATACATGAATTGAAGATCCTCCTCTCTAATATCGTGAAGCGTTAGACAGGCCACAGACTGATTCTAGGCCTGGGCTTCGAGGTTATCCTCAGGTTTGCGCTCCTGGTTGGCCAGTTCCTGACGGGCTCGCTCTTGCTCAGCAAGACCAGTCTTGTGGATAGTATGCGCCTTGCTGAGTTTGAGAGGGCGGATGAAGCAAGACAGAATGAAACCGACACCGGCAACCGCAGTATACATGATCCACATGCGGCTAAGGGCGAAGGTGAAAGCCTTGAGTACAACCTCACGCTGGGATGTGGTAAGACCCTCGATAAGATCCTTCGAGGAGCCGGCAAAGGAGGAAGAGATGGTTTCGGTGATGGAAGCTCCGACGGCGGCAGTGAGCTCGGCCGACTGTTGAGACATCATGTTTTGGTATACAACAGTGCCCATGACGATGGACATAGACGTGGCGAGCTGGCGCACAAAGCCAAAAGTAGCAGTTGCAGTAGCCATGTCGGCAGGTCGGACATTAGCCTGGAATGCGACTAGTGGGGCCTGGAAATTAGGACCAACACCAATACCAGCAATAAGCTGGAAGATAATGATCCGGGGCCAGGAGGCGTAGGGCTTCAAGTCAATCAAAAGACCAAATCCGAGTGTCATAAAGAAGAGACCAGCCATGATGAATTCGCGGTAGCGACCAGTCTTCCTCATAAGAGCACCAGTTCCAGCAGAGACAACAGAGAGGGCCAGAACCAGAGGCAGAAGGTAAACACCACTCATAATGGGGGATGCAAGCAGGACGGTTTGGAAGTAGAATGGCAGGTAGTATGTGCCGGAAATGAAGACAAAGCCATGGCAGAAGCAGATCATCAGAATCAAGACATTGTACCACTCAGTGAAGAGGCGAAGTGGGATAATGGGGTATTTGGCAATCTTCCATTCCGCGAAGAAGGCGAGAACCCAAACCGCAACTCCGAAAATGATCAAACAAATGACAGTAGCTGAGGCCCAGGGGTAGTTGACACCACCAAACTCAAGGCCGAACAAGAACATAAGAGTACCACCAATGATCAAGAATGTGCCAATCCAGTCAATTGTGCGCAGACCGGCGATCAATGGGGTCTTCGGCGTTTCAATGTGCAGGAAGAGGAATAGAATAACCAAGGAGACACCACCAATAGGCACTGTATGATAATGTTAGTTTAAATCACCACCAAATATTAGAATGTAGAAAACACATACAGTTCAAGTAGAAGCACCATCTCCAAGTAACATCAGTGGTGAAGGCACCACCAATGATAGGACCCAGTGCACTCGCAATAGCCCATGTGGCACCAAAAAGACCGTAGTACATGGGGCGTTCGCGCATACTAAACAGATCGGTGACACTAATGTTGGCAAGGATAATGATGCCACCTCCACCAATACCCTGAATAGCACGACCAGCAATAATCATAGCAAGACTCTTTGCCAAGGCACAAACCAAACTACCAACCAAGAACAACACATTGGCCATTAAGATAATCGGTTTGCGACCCCAGATGTCAGAGATCTTACCCCACAGAGGGATACAAGCAGCGTTGGCAAGCAGATAGGATGAGGCGATCCATGAGTAACCACTTTCCGATGCATTAAATTTATCAGCGATAGTGGGCAAAGCAGTAGAAACGATAGTCTGGAATATAATGTTAGTCAAATTACCAATTGAAACAAGATTCCGAGTACAAGCTTACCATGTCCAAAGCTGCAAGGAACGTAGCCATCTAGATATGTGGAACATAAATTAGCTTCTCATGTCATACACGGAATAGCTCCGAGGTTGGAATTGGGTTCTTTTCTTACACAAAGCGCCACCATGACCAGGACAATATTCTTCTTACTCATTTTCTGCGCCTGGGAAGGAGTGCGATCGAGCGGTGCGCCCGACTCCTTGGGTGAACCATCTTCGCCATCGACCAGTGTCTTTTCATCCTGCGGGTTTTGTTCCGCGATGTGCTCTGCCGTGTCCCGCTCGTGGGATGGCGCTGTGACCTCCACTGCCTTCTCGGAGATGTCATGCGCCACGACGCTGGTATCGCTGGAGACGGGTTCGGTCGTCATGTCGAGGGAAGAGATGGGTACAAGGAGTGAAAGAGTAAATAGATCGGTGAATATAAGCTGAGTGGCAGTTGAGGGGGTGTCGTAATCGCTTATGCAGATGCAAACGAGTCGATCAAGTGATGAATCGGGGAATTAGATCGGCTAATTAACGTTTCGTCACTGGCGATGCTGAACAGTCTCTGATGTCGATATTAGGTTGGTTCCAATTTCCTCCCACTTCACAGTATACTGTGAATCTCTGAATATCCAGATCGTATCAGAACAGCGCGATCCCTCTATTTAAAGGAGGTTGAAGCAAGAAGAAAAAAAAAGCGCCGGAGTTAACAGTGGGTCAGTACCAGAAAGGGTCCACGCGGAACCTTGGGATGTCCGAATGTCCGAGCCCCGAAGAGATTGGGTTTAGGTCGAAGGATAGGTAAGATATTGAGGAAAAGGATCTATCTTTTCCTGCGCTTGATCTTAGATAGCAGGATCCAAGAATCAGGCTCTGATGGGCTCGGCTATTCGGGAAAGCCGATGTGTATACTTCATGGAAGTTGAAGCAAGGGGGTGGGTCGGCGCAAACTCCACTCATTTAAGCTTGTCTGTGTTTACAGTCAACTGGTCAGCTGGTGTTCAGACTCGGAGGGAAATGGAAGGAAAGTCACTAATTTACCAAAAGAAAGATCGCGGATTCGACAATGCTTGATTCATACATTGATTGAAGATATCGGACTGATTAATTGACATCGAGTCACGGCGTAGGAACAGCACCACGAGCACACTCATCGAGTCATCGGGCATATAGTTGCAACCCATTTCAAGTTATAGACCTGGAGTTCATCTGAGTCTGCAGAAAGGACTACATCATGGTCTAGACTTAAGCTGATAGATGATGTAATGCGGGCGAAGACATCTTTATTCCAAATGTTTCTAGACGCCGGAAACGGATATATAGATTCGGGGAGGATCTGCATTCCTGAGATGCACGAAAGACATGTTTTCTTTTTGACGCCCTTGCTGCAATATGACGGGAATGAGCCTCATGGCTTGACTCGGGGGAACTCTATCATTAAAACAGAGAGGGAGGGGTATAATGGATGGCAAATAGCCAGACGAGACCAAAATTCAAACTGAAAGACCCATATGTAAGACATCCAAGAAACAGGAGCAGATGCAAAGCATTAATTAAGACAATTAAGACACAGGATTATTCCTGGAGTTGAAGAATTTCTGTATCAAGTTAATACCACTGTTATACCAGTATAGCTGCGACACATCACTTACCAGTCAAGAACTCCTCAAAGCTCACTGTAATGTACCCATCACGATCATCGTCATATCGCTTAAACACATCTGTCATGCGCTTCAGGGTGATACACGCCTGTACGAAGAGATCAAAACTCATGCCATTGTGAGCGGGGTTCCGTGATGGTGCCGCTAGCTGTCGAGTCTTGCTCTCAAAGATAGTGAAGAGCACCGAGATAAACTGCGGGCTTAGGCGATATCCAAACGCGACCAGCGCCTTCTCAAATTCCTGTAAACTGATGCGCCCGCTCCGATCCTCATCAAATCGATCGAATAGCTCGCGCCAAGCGGCAAGATAGCGCCATAGTGACACAAACTCCTCGAAATTGATAATTCCATTCCCCTCGCGATCGAACATCCGAATCATCATTTTGACGGTGCGGGGGTGGAACGAGGTGTAATCTCCGTTGACCAAAGCCGAACCCAATTCATGCTCTGTTAAGGCGCCCGAGTGAGAGGAGTTTGCAGCCCGGAAAAGAGGGAATAATTGTTGAGGGTCATCAGTAGGCGCCGTCAGGGGTGGGGGATGAGGTGATTGAGGAGGACGGGACGCGAGCGGGGGTCGATTGCGCTGCGCCTGTGATGGAGGCGGACCAAATCCATAATTCTGCGGTGGAGGAGAAGGATGCAGAGGGTGTGGCTGAGGTCGATGATGATTTTGGCTTGAGGGAGGGTATTGGTTTGGGGCTTGTGTAGGGCGACCGTTGTATGAAGCTGGAGCATGGAGATCTTGAGAACGCGGGGGAGGCGAGCTATACGGGTTATGTTGTGGGGGAGCGCTAGAAACAGGAACTCGAGGAGGCACACCAACAGGACCAGACTGTCCTGGTGGGCGATTTGGAAGTGGTTTTTGAGATGGTGCGGCCGTGGGCGCGGGCCTTCCTGATACCTGCATCGATCCGATCATTTGCGCGACCTAAGGGATACGTCAGCAGGCGCATTCAAGGCAACAATCAAACAATCAAAATGGATAACATGACTGTTTTCCATAATGAAGACCATACCTGTTCGGGCTCAGCATGCCTATAACAATCCATGATTAGCAATCGGAGCATATAGCTTGAACCCCTCCAAACCCCCTCTTTACTTACGCTGGCAGCGCGTCTGGGTTGTAGCTCTTATTGTAGGCCATGATGACCCAATCAGGTACAGCGGCCCTGTATGAAAAGGAGATGTTCCCTGAATTAAGACAGGAGTAGTGGAAAAGTGAAAAGAATTTGAGGAAGGTTGTCCAAGCGCGTGGGGCGTTCCTTAGATAACAGGCTGTTTAAAGCCCAAAAAAACTCTCGGGCGTCGCAATCTCCCCCACAAGTCAGATGGTGGCTTTCATGCAATTAATATCCCTCTAAAATGGGATCGACTCAGCCCTATCCGCCTAATTTTAAATAGCATCGCCTCCAGGATTTCACTAAAAATAATTATGATTCTGCAAGATTTCTTCACATATTTACAGGTACTTCGAGAATGTTCACCCCTTGAACTTAGTTCTGATTAATTATAGTGGGTTCCACTGTGGCTATTGGTATAGCCCAGTATTAATAAGAATAATATACGAGTACGAGCCTCATGCGAGTTTAATCTCCGAGATAATATCCTGGATCTCGCTTGACTCCTTCTCTAACAATTCCATGATCTCGGTCCATGTCTGAGTCTGAAACTGTTTCCCTTCAGGTGCTGTGGTAAGGGCTGTAGATTCACTGGAAAGAGTCAGCAGATGAATAATGAAACAAGACACGAGAGAAAAGATAATTGTGTGACCATACTCGAGATATCCGTCACTCCGCCAGCATTTGCCCTGTGACTCGGCGCCCTGAAGGGTCCCACTAACCAACGACCGACTCCCTTGCTCGGTGGTTCGGGCAAAGAGCATATATGCCACCCATACAACCCAGCGCTCGTAAAATCGATTATATTGTCGACCGAGTGACGACCGACATAATCCCGGACTGATGGTGTTGACAATAATAGGCAAGGTTCCATCATCCTGGCGAACGCCATTTGCAATAATCTTCATGACGTACTCCAGTAACAATTTTGACACGCCATACTGTTTCGGTCCCTGAAACCTGTCTGGGGAGTTCAGATGTTCCAACAAGGACCCCTCGGTTCGGAGACTCTCTGCCTTGGCACGAACAAATTGCTGACTTGAGACCACGCTCAAATGACTAGGATCAGAGCTGGAAGAAGACTCCCGGAGCTTGGGAAGAAGTAGCAGGGCTAGAAGTGAGGTGGAAAGGGTGTTCACTTGTATTGTTTCTTCCCAGCCCTCGGGTGACTGGGAGTATTCTCGGTTCCAAAGACCAGCATTTAGTAATGCGATGTCAAGCTTTGGGAGTTCCTTGTTGACTCTGCTTGCGAAACTTTTGACACTGTCGAAACTCGACATCTCAAGCTCCCACACCCGAATAACACCGGGTCGGTTGGTGATCTTTTCCAGCTCGGTCTTGGTGCGGTTGCCTCGCTCCAGGCTGCGGCTTCCAATAACCAATGACTCAACGCCCAGATTCAGATACTTGATCGCAGCTTCATAGCCTAGACCAGATGTTGCGCCTGTTAAAAGAACTGTTTTGCCGGCTAGGGATATCCCCCGAGGATCTGTCGGGGGAGTATATTGCATTTTGAGAAGTCTGAAAAGTCCGGCCATAGTGAAAGATGTGAATATACGCGTATATCTCTGATGATTGATTCTCAACCTCTCCTATGTTTCTGTCAGTGATGGAATTTGTAGAGATCAAAATAGATGATGTCAGCATGCTGAGTCATGATTTCTGCACCATTTCATCCAATCATAGCAGAGATTCTATATCCTTCACAACTTTATGCTTGTTGTTCACATGGTGGACGAGATTGATTGCCAATACTGTACTGATGAAATATTCCAAGAAAATGAATCATTTCGTTTTCACAAATTAGCGCTCTCAATCTCAAGGTTCGGACGAAATCAACCTTTAGAATGTTATACGAGTGCATAGTGGTTGTCCAGGCGTTCTACTGGATATGTTATCTCTACTCAGCAGCAACTTGAACTTGCACACTCATGTGTCTGGGTAATCAGTGGCCAGCTCACAGATTTGTCATTTTCATCATTGAAGGCGCCCATTTTGGATTCGATTCTTTATCATGTATCAGCATTATCCTGGTCTCAACATTTGAAGAAGCTCGAAGATCTCATCATGCAGGGAAATGGCGAGCCGCGAACAAACACTGCAAACAACTGGATTGATTTCTCAGCCAAGTCCACATCACCAAGTATATCTCCCGCTACAAAAATAGAGTCATAACATCCGCCATTGACCCTTGATCAAAGTGAAAATATTCCATTCATTTTTTATTATACTCAACCAAAGAAAGATACATTGTCAACTGCTCAACCTCGAAACCTCGGAACACATCCATCAACATGTCGGCCAGCTCTCAAGGTCATCAGGTACACCCCGACGGCCGAACATGGAAGACCCATTTTCCAAAGGGAGACCTATGGGTATTTGGATATGGGTGAGTGATCTTCGGTCAACCTCCAGGGATTATTTTTCAAATACGACTCGGAAACCCGCATATCTGCTCATGCTATTTAACATTCAACTTGCATGACCGAAAGCTAAATAATCACGATTCACAGGAGTCTGATCTGGAAGCCACCCCCACATTACGGTACGTGAAATCGGGACTTGAACCTGAATCACTCCGAGTCAATGCTCTTTTCCAGATTCGATGAATGTACTCGAATACTCGAGGACTCGAATTCTTGAATAAGCACACTGGACACGCTTCGGGCCGACCTGCCCTCTCAACCTTGGATAACCCCCCACCAAACTAACCTCAACGCCACGTATCTAGACCAGCGAGTTCCAGGTTTCATTAGTGGATACGTACGACGCTTCTGGCAGGTAAGAGCCCCAAAATGGACCGAAAGAATATGTACCGAGCACAAACGGGAACTTGGGCCCCCAAATCCAGCACCGACCACACATCTAGAGCAAGCCAAAGCTGACACGAGAGCCGCCGTGGCGTTCCCAAATTTCAGGCTAGGTATGTGAGTTCGGACCATGCTAACCAGATCTGGTCTCCACCCCCTATCCCTTGGATCTAACTGCCCAGGTGCTCTGTACTCCGCATCATGTACCGTACTAATGTTCGCTGTCCAGTACCGACCACCGCGGAACTCCCGAACAACCCGGGCGCGTAGTTACTGTGATTGAGCGCCAGTTCTGGGAAACATTAGATGACCCGGTATGTGCCGTACCTATCTTGACTAGATGGACTCCACTTCTTTGCGCTCAGGCAACCTGTCGTCAATATAATACGTGGACTCTGTCCAGGTGATGTGATGAACTCATGTATTGGGGAGCTAATCAGGAATCTTTGTTTGTATAGCTGGCACACCATGAATCCGAATCGGAATCCACAAAAGTGTGGGGCGCAGCGTATCATATCCCCGCTTCACATGCCGAGGAGGTCCATGATTACCTTGATGAGCGCGAGATAGATGGATATAGTGCGCATTTTACGCCTTTCTACCCCGTCTCAGAGACTGGGAAAGAGAATATCCGGGCTTCTGCTGGCTCTGCGGACTCTGATACACCATCTATTATTTGTATGGTGTATATTGGTCAGCCTAGTAATCCGCAATTCTTGCGTGATCCGGCACGTCGAGATGCGCAGGATGTGGCGCAGGTGATTAGTGCGGGACATGGACTTAGTGGGAAGAATACGGAGTACCTTTTCTTATTGGAGAAGGCGCTTGAAGGAATTGGACTTGGTACGGCTGATATCCATGTTACAGACTTGGTGAAGAGGGTGAAGGCTATTGAGGCGGTTGATTTGGCGGAGAGGGAGGAGATGGAGGCCGAAAAGGAAGTGGAGAAGAATTTGGCTTCTGCTGGGAAGATTGATCATGGAGATAAGATTGAGTGAGAGATTGGCATCCTTCAAAGGGGGAGACGACTGTCACCTAGCTGAAGCAGATTTAGAGCTCAAGATTAGACTCCTGAATAGAGTTGAAGCCAAGAATCAATGTAGATTCATGCTGCTAACAGCCAATTTTCCATGTATATCCATGACTGACGAATTACGACACCGAGTAACAAAGGAAACAAGGAACAAGAAACTAGAAGCTTAATATTGGAACTTGAAACTTGAAATTGGCTCTGACAGAATAAAAGATCCGAGTTCATACTAGGTACTCAGATCCCATTGATTGCGGTGTTTTGACCTCACATCAAAAAAGTGTATCCTACAGTTCTGATCAGACAGTACATCCCACAACAAACACAAGAAAAAGTAACAGCATATCAGAGGGACATGACAAAGGCAAATTAATGTCCGAGCGCGAATCCTTTCTACTTGTAAAGGCATTGATTACCCCAAGCAGAAATGAGAGGAAAGCAGAGAAAAACGAGACAACTAAAAATCAACAGCCAGCTCCAGGCCGAACCGCATTGCATCAAAACTCGAATCCCGGCATATTTTCGTCAAATCGTTTTCAAATTTAAAAGCAGTCGAAGAAAATTTTGCGTGTGCAGAGAAAGACGTCAATGGGGGTATATGGGAAAGATGGAAGCCCTAGTTGCCCTCCGGGCCAGGAGGCTGGTTGTTGCGCCAGCCTATGAAAGCAAATCAACCTCATATCCACCACAATGGGAGCTGGTATAGTCTATCCAAACTTACCAGGTGCGCCACCAAATCCTGCATTGGGACCACCACCTGCGAAAGAAACTTTTGGTTAATACAAGGTGCTCATCAAGATAAACACCCGAGATTCAACAAGAAACGAAACGGATACTCACCATAGCCGCCACCATAACCACCGCCATAGCCACCACCACCGCCGCTGTATGAGTTGTTGTTATAGCCGCCGCCGCCGCCATAACCTCCGCGGTTGTTGTAACCACCGCCACCACCATAACCACCCTGTTGCTGATATCCGCTATTGGGCTGCTGATTGTATCCACCACGACCCTGAAAGTTGCCGTCGGTACGAGGCGGGCGATCAGGACGGTCAAATGCCTTGTCGACACGAATGACCCGACCGTCGAATCTGTAACACGCGATGAGTTCAGGATCCATTTGAACATGGAATCAAGAGGAAGAGCCCCCTCGAGCTTCTTACTCCACATTATTCATTGCATTCATCGCCGCCTCGGCCTCAGCCTCGGTGGCAAAGCGAACGAAACCAAATCCACGACTGCGTAAAGTTGCACGGTCCTTGACGACGGTCTGGATGATGCATTAGTAAGGTTGCATCATTCATGACAATGATGTTTTCTTTTCTTGGGGGGACGGGGGAGTGGCGAAATACTAACAGCTTCCTGGATCTCACCAAATTGTTGGAATCCCTCACGAAGAGTATCATCATTAGTGTGCCACGAAAGGCCGCTTTAAATCATTGAATTTATATGTCAGTTTATTATCGATCAACACAAATGGTTTTTTGCCAAACCAAACAAGCAAAGCGACTTCAAGAATCACAAGAAAAGCCAAAAAATAACGTACTGGACGAAGAGCTTTGACATAATGAGCTCGCTTGCAAAACGTCGGAAAGGGGGAATAAAGGAACGGAAGCTGCAACTAGATTAGACTGGCTTGAGAGAAAGAAGCGACTGGAGGCGACTCAACGGAAGAGAAGAGAATGATGAAAGGTTGTGCCGGGTGCAACGGGACAGGGAACCCTAGCGGTTGCGAAACAAGTCAGCCGTCAAATCCGTGTAACAATCACACTGCCTTAGGGCTTCCATATCCTTGGGAAAATTCCCAGTTGGACTGGCGCCAATAACAGTCACCGATCGAAAGAGATACAATGCTGACTGGAGTAAAAAAATCCCGGTTGTTTTGGTAGAAAAGGGGTGTTTAATTCTTTCAATCTTACCTCTGAGAATGTCTGATGGATAGTGAACCAGTCAGAGAAGAGTTGTTGGGTAAAACAGAGGGGAGAATAATGCAAGGACAGAGGTGGGGGGCCGGAAGTGCTGCTGCAGAGAGACAGATAGTCTTTCTTTACCCCCCTCAGAGACAAAGTCCCACCAGCCTAAACCTTGTAAATGATTCGATTGTCGGGTCTCGGCGGCCAGTGTTCCTTTTTCCGCTTCCCATCAATCAGATGTTACCCGAGGCTTGGAGTTGCGCGATTGGGGGGTACGCTAATCTAGTCACGGCGAAGGTCCAGAGCCGGTTTTCATTCCTCGAGTCCCCAGATCATGATGCGGTGAAGGTACCAGAACCATCCGGACTCGATCTACAACGGTTGCGTTACTCAGAAAACACAGTTGTCCATATCAGGACCGGAAGGATAATATAGAGCGCGTGGTCGACTGCGAAGAACCCTGGGAGTGATTCACGGGTTGGGCGGGGTTCTCCACGCACTTTGGCCCGTGGAACGCGCACCCGTCTCACTTGAGTTAGGTACGGCTTGTACCTCGCAGTCTTGATGCAGTTGCGATGTGTGTGTATATGCATTGTTGAACCCGTGATCCTATCTAACTGGAGAAACGGGCGCGCCCCAGAAGTGGTCTGGCCCCCAAGATGCATAGTCTGCAGAAAGGGCTGAAGGTCTGCGATGGGCTTGGCTTCGTCCTTGTCAACCCAATTTGGGACCCAGTCCGACCGGGATGATCATCCACATCCAATCCACGCGGTGCGTGGTGGAGGGGCCAGGACCCACATACCGCTTGGGCTGTACATCGGAAGGCCTCCGGAGCTCAGAGGGGTCGATCAGCGCATGGATCGGCTTGACAGCCCGGCATTGATGGTTTGAAGATAGATTCAATTCCCGACGGTAGTTCGGGAAGATAGCGATCAAACTGGTAACGATGCGTTGTGTTACTTTGTTAGAATTGTGACGACCATTTGATGCAACTATCGTAACGTTTGGACGAAAGGGTCCATGTTATACCATAATCAAGGAGTCAGAACTCGGGGCCCAAGAGAACTTCAATGTTCAATCAATAAAAGCTGGCAATGGATTTCAACAAATAATTGAATGTGCATATGCTCATGCACTAGTAGTCGTGAAGATGTAAAAGTCAAGTTGTGACTCGGGTTCGAGTTGACGTCGAAGGGTCGTGACTTCCCTTAGCAAACAAATCGATTCCCCAAGTCACCTGAGCCCCGAATCTTCATAGTAGCTCACCCAAGCTGGGAACTTGAACTCGAAGTTGAGCAATTTTTGAATTTTGATTCATCTGTCAAATGCCTACTTCCTGACGCAATGAAGCGCGATCCTACTTCGATTCATCAATGGCTTGCGAGGGTGCCAGATGACTTGGATTGCATTCCCGATGATCCAATCTTACACAACCTCATACCTTCCACGCTGGATCTGGAGAAGAGAGATATAGGTAACCGGCGAACCTCTAGCTTGCTTGTTTGCCCTTGCTCAAACATCCTTAGTAACAGACTGCGCCCCAAAAACGAAGATACCGGATAACAGACAAGGACAGGAGTCACGCACCTTGTTAGAAAGGGACCAAAGTTTAGGCCAGAGCGCTGTGAAACGGAAAGCTCACCACACATTCGACCGCCAACCACGTCATAAGACACGAGAGGATCACTATGAGTACAAGGGTGGCGGAACTGAACAGGAGCAACAAGACTCATCCGATCGAACGAAGAAACGACAGAAAAAGCCCCGGAAGCATACCATGAATGATACCTTTCATGCAGCAAATGTGGTCCGCGAAAGATTGACAGTAAGTGCTGGGTATGAGTGCCAAGGATGTCTCTTGTTAACGATTTTCATAGTTGCCCGAGAAGATGACCCTTGGCATTTTCAGCAAGGGCAGGGCATCATCTCCACTCAGACTACGAGATAGTACTGGTATGTATATCCAAGCTTCCAGCAAAGCAGTTCTCAAGATTCAAATGCTGACTTCGCAAAAGTACCCGACCCCATCAACCCGACAACATCTTCGCTGAAGAAGCAGGGCATTACAGAGCTATCTTCACTTACGAGCAGGACAGCCACGCGAGAGAGAAGGGGCAGCGGTCAGCAGCGAAGGATACCGGATTACAGATTTTCAGATTGCTTCAATTCCCCTGAGCTGGAATCAATCAAGACCCAACAAGGAACTATCACTGAACATATGAAAGCAAAAGATATTGACATTCCCAGTGCTCACGAGCCCCCGCAAGACTCCTCACACGATGACATGATGCGAAGCCCATCTCTTCATAACTCAGTCAATACACCTAATAAAGGGACATACTCAGAAGAACACATTGAACGCAATGCCGACGTGTGCATATCTCCTACAGCGTTTACGTGGTCAGAAACTGACCCCGGAAAGACACAACGCGAATACTCAATACAGAGTACTTTGCTGGAATCACTCTTCGTGGGCCTCTCTCGATATGGAATACAGGACCCCTGCCAAAAGGTGGGTCATGAAAAGACCTATTGCAGCTTGGACGACCTGAAACGGCTGTTGACAACCAGAAAAGCGTCTTGGCTCTCTACAACGAATGGGGATTGCCATGACATAGCAAGGTCACTGGGAATCACCTCACAGCAAAACATCTCAGTTAGTCAAAATCTGTCAGTGGCGAGGAAAAGGAGCCCTGGACGAGGAAATTCTACTCAGGGTCCCGCGAATCCAGAAATGACCCAGAGAATGGAGACATGTTTTCCCAATCTGGCCATCCCAGCAAAAGTGACAAACCCACCGGTGATTTCTCAGAATGACCATGAAAACCCCGAGTCAACTCCAAATTCAAGCCCTGGTTTGCAGCAGCCACCGCAGGACAGCATTGACCGTGACGGCAATTCCAAAGATGCAAATGGTCCTGACCCCCTGGTAGAACCCTCGCTAGATGAGACGGACTGGGTGGCGATTTTGAGCCCGCAAATTCAACGTGAGCCATCAGAGAGTCCCTCTGTTGCTGACTCACTGGAGTCATGTTTATTACGCGAATGGGTGGTAGCTGGAGGGTCTGATTTACAAGTCAACAGACACGAACGGACCCCAGGTGGTTCCAACCTACTTCAAACATCCGAGGAGCACGGTATCAAAGCCCAGAGCAAGTCGATGCATATCAGCGTACAGCCCACCACCGCGCAAGACACAAACGACAAGTTCCTCCCTACTGATTTTTGGCGTCCTAACAAGCTGTATTGATTCCAAGATTGCCATCGAAGAACCTTCTTTGAGCACTGTTTGTTGAATAAAAGGCAAAGACATACACCCAATATTCCTGTTGCGAAAATTTGATCTAATGTTACTGATGTCCTTCATGAACTTGAGATTATCGTGAATATCCGGGGCTAACAATCATCCATTGTACCACTCAAGCTGATAAAAATGATGATTCTCTCTAGTAACTTATGTGAATAAGCCATTCCAAGTAGTTCAAGTTTGAGTCGGGATCCAAGATATTCCAGCCGGGCGAAGCTCTCTCGATTTGGCTGAACTTCATCATGTATACACGAGAACTGGCTTTTTGTTGGTAGAGGTTGATTGTTTGAATTGAGTTCTTTGGGTATATAACAATCTAGAGGGTAAAGAAGTATTAACAGTAAGCATCGAATAAATATTTCACGTCTATCCGATGTCTTGGTAGGTGATATCCAGACAAGAGAAACCCGACCATGGTATCATCCTAATAGGGAAGCCAGCATGGGTTATTCTTTTCAACGCCAGTCATGCGAAAAAGAAACAAAACAGATAAGCAAGGCGAAAATAATGCTCTTTGCAGTATTACAGGCTCGCAGCGGCCTCAATGGCACCGACACCCTTGAATACCCCGGGACTCCGCATGACAACCTCGACTGGGTACTTCCACTGCATGAACCGTGTCCAACCTAGATGAGAGCCGGTTAGTAAAATACAACAGAGGAAATGGATGAGAATCAACATACTCCAGTATGCACACCGACGGCCCAAGTATTTGCCCAGGAAAGGGACAAGCACCATGGTCAACAATAACTCCAATTGTTCGATGCTTTCTCTCCACTCCGCCTCCGCATCCGAGTAGTCGTCGGAAAGTGTTTCAAGATCTGAATCGGTGGTTGACTCGGAGGGAAGCGAGGCGATCTCGTCATCGGACTCGTATGAGTGCTGAGTTGAGGGCACCATGTATGCGGACATGGAGAACGAGGGATTGGATGGGACAGGAGATGCGGAAGACATGGTTGTGGACTTTGGGAGGGCTGAAAACGAGAGGAATAAGCTTGAGGAGCAGTGGCCTGCCTACTGCTTGTTTATGATCAAAGCATTTGCTTCTGTAGTTAAGTTGGATGGTGTAGATCTCGATGTCGAGAGTCGTCAGTCAACACCGCCGCCGCGGGTGGTGCAAATATTACATAAGCGCCAAGAGATCTCACGCTTACCTAAGTCACTAGCACACACTGTGGGGCTCAATCATCATAGATCTGGAGTAGATTCTCTGAATATTGTTTAAAAAGACGAGGTTTGAGAAAGAAAAAAAGCTAAGAGGAGTAGAATGAAGATGAACCATAAGACTTTGTCACATCTAAACTGCTCGAGTGTACAGCCAGCTGTATTCCAAATATTCCACAAGCCGCGCAAACAGGGAGTATATAGAATATCGACATCTTGCTTGATAACTTGCTACATAAGCCATTTAGAGAAGACGGAAATATTCAGCCCAGTAGCAATAAGCTAGAACAACAGTAACTTTGGATATATGCTCCTAAATCCATGTAATATTGACCCAATATCATTTCAATATCTCCCGCTGTATACTTCGCACGTGACCCCCGTGAGTCAGAATCACGTGATGTGTCCCGCGATAACAGAGACTCGCCTCTCGCCGAACATGGATATATCAGATCCAGCGTCAAATTCGTCATTGTCGACCTCTACGAGCCTGCGAAACTTCCGCAGCCCTTCTGAATCTCGAAAATACCCCGGTGGTGGAACGAAGCGAATTTAACAACCACCCAGCATGGCGGACGTTGTATGTCACACCTAGTTTCTTTTTTACCGCACCCACATTTTCTTTCAAGACTGCACAATACCCCTCGGTCAACGTCTACGCTAGTGTCGCAAGCCACTTGCTACTCCGCTAGATCTCGAAACCATTCCATTTTTCTGCAGACTGCTTGGACGCTTCATTTGTTTTGAAATTTTTTTTATTGGGTTGCTAATTTGCGGTGGGACCACCTCCGAATAGGAACAAAAGCAGCGCAAATCCGTTGCCTTCAGTGAAGGATCAGTTATCATGGACACCAACGGCCAAGTTACAGAGGCTCCTCCGGCCGACCAGCCCGCCGGTATGCAGCTACCGTAGCTCCTTTTCGATTCTCCCATTTAAACCCCGGACCCACTAACGATGATCAAAATTCTAGACAAGGAAGTCGACGAGGTTACCGACATGTTCAAGGGTCTCGCCAAGAAGAAGAAGTCCAAGAAGTCCAAGGATGCCGATGCCGATGCCGAGGAAGCCCCCGCCGGCGACGCCGAGTTCGACCCCTCCGTCCTGAAGAAGAAGAAGAAGTCCTCCAAGACCAAGAAGCTCGACACCGGTGACTTCGAGGCTAAGCTCGCTGAGGCTGGTGTCTCCGAAGAGGCTGCCGAGGAGACCGCCGAGGAGGTCATCCCCGAGGGTGACCCCGAGGCCGGCACTGGTATCTGGTCCCACGATGCCACTCAAACCATCCCCTACTCTCTTCTCGTCTCCCGGTTCTTCTCCCTCATCCAGAGCCACCACCCCGACCTTCTGTCCAGCGGATCCAAGTCCTACAAGATTCCTCCTCCCCAGTGCTTGCGTGAGGGTAACCGTCGTACCGTTTTCGCCAACATTGCCGATATCTGCAAGCGCATGAAGCGTTCCGACGACCACGTCATGCAATTCTTGTTCGCTGAGTTGGGTACTAGCGGCAGTGTCGACGGTAGCCGTCGTCTCGTCATTAAGGGTCGTTTCGTCCAGCGACAAATTGAGTCCGTCTTGAGGTCATATATCGGTAGGTTTCATCATTTTGTCTCCAATCCTCATTTTAGGATTCCCCACCTTTCTAACTCGTTTTACAGTGGAGTACGTCACATGCAAGACCTGCCGCAGCCCTGACACCGAACTCAACAAGGGTGAGAACCGTCTGTACTTCATTACTTGCAACTCCTGTGGATCTCGTCGTTCCGTCGCCGCTATCAAGACTGGTTTCCGTGGACAAGTCGGTCGCCGCAAGCGTACTGGTTAAGCGCGCTAAGAATTGGATTTGGCATATTGTGGAGGAGGGAGTTCTCATGTTTTCTCTTCTTTATGGCGTGTCATGAGTTGGATCGCGGAGGATGAAAAAGAAACCCCAGCATTGTATCTTTTTGCCGTTGGGGTGTTGAGATGAGGTCATGATTTGAAGGATAGATATAGTTTCTCATGAAATGGACTGATATGACCATCTACTAGGCTTCAAGTATACCCTAGTGACCGCATCTATGTGATATTTCCAACGTGAAGCCTGGCGAGTGCTAACAAAAAAATGACATAATGCTAAGATTGATTCCAAAATACAAAATAGTCTACATTGCTTGAGCTCAACATTCGACATGTTTGAAAACATACCATGAATAGATCAAACCCCAGAATCATACATCAGAGTCTCGTTCACGTTATTCGTCGTCGCATATGAGGCCCAATTATTGCAAACCTCATTCATACCATCATAATCAATCAATCCCTTGATCTCATGCTCGAGCTCAAGGAAGTGAAGTGCGAATCCTTCCTCGACGTGCCAGCCAATGTGACAATGCATCAACCATACGCCGGGATTATCAGTCTTGAAAGCAATCATCAAGTACCCACCACTTGGTAAGAGGGCTGTATCTCGACGAGGAGCATTCGTGAAATTAATATCTCCAGGAAAGGGCTGTGTTGAATTCCCTTGTGCAAGAATATAGAAATCATGTCCATGTAGATGGATTGGATGGTCACCCGGTCCATTCGGATCACTCAGTATCTGGAGAAAGACCCAATCATTCTTATCTGGGAGAGCAATCAAGTTTGACCCAGTGAAAAAGCTGTCTTGGTCTGATGCATTGAATGGCCCAATTGTGGTCTTCAGGGATTGGCCCTGGTATATCTGCTTCAACACAGGACTTTCCCATTGTACCTGCATGGATGTATGGTTCATGTACCAGTAGTTGAAGCTGATATTGTTTTTCTGATGTACTTGCGAAGTTAAGCTCATGTTCCATGAAGCATCTGTCGGCGGTGGAATGGGCTTTCCAACATAAGGTGTTAACTTGGTAAAAACTTCATCCTGGCAGAGTTGTCCTGAGGGGATCGTGCTATTTAAGCGGACTGCAGGGAGTTTATTGGTTTCTTTATAGGTTAGAATAGCTCTAGTGTTGTCGTCTAAGTTTTGCGAGCATTGCATGGACTTTGCTTGGATCCAGAAAGAGTCTGCTATATCGCCCTGATCGGCAGTGAATATAACGTCGTATCGCTGACCTGTTAGATTAATCGATTAGTGTCAAGTCGGGGTAAAGAGATGAGATGATGTATAGAAGAGGAACGTCACTCACCCATCCCGATTTGTATGTTGTCAGCTGTATATGGGACGATTGGCACGAAATCCACAGCAATGACAGTCAATTTGTGAAGATCAATCTGAAATGTGTAATGCGAGTTGATAGCGGCATTAACTAGTCGGAGTCGATATGATTTGCCTTGAGTCACTGAAATTTGAGAGAACCTCCCAGTCACAGTTCCATTGTCCTGTATTTTGCCCTCTGTACCATTGATTAAACCATCCCCAATATCTTGGAATTTAGGACCATGCAGTCTCTCGTAAAAGTATAACGAATCAACAGTTTGGTTGAGCCAGTCATTAAGAAACAAGACTCCTTTGTCTTCATCATAATTGTCGGATGCTGGGCCATTGATGACAATGCCACCAAAGACACCCTCCCAGGCTTGTAGTCCAATATGCGAATGATACCATGAGCTCCCATATTGAGTTGCCTTCCACTTGTAAGTCATGTTGGAGCTGGATGCAATAGGGCATTGAGTCAATGAGACAACCCCATCACTTGGATTTGTATAATTCTGACGAATACCATGGAAATGGATGCTGGATCCATTCTTGGATTGCGTCAGATTGTTGAAGACATGCACTACAACATCATCGCCCCAATCTGCAAAGATTGTAGGCCCAGGAACAGTTCCGTTGACAGTCATTACTAGACGTTCGTTTCGCCCGTCTAGACTGGCCATATGCTCCTCGATTGAAAGCCAATACTCGCGCGTGACACCAGTACGTGGTACATTGTCTTCATAGTCTGTGTTTATATCAAAGTTGTCGCACCATGACTTTCTGTTATTGGCATTATTGGTCGGAGTACAAATGCTTGGAGACTGAGTTGATGCACTTGGCGTGGAGCTCGAAGTATTTGTAGCACTAGCGGATGGTCCTGCCAGTGGCAACGATGGGGTTAAAGTAGGAAAAATGGACGAATCTTGAGGGTATGCATTGCCGTATACTGAAAGTAGAGAGAAGAAGAAAATAGAAAGTAATAGCTTCATACTGGCTCGAGTCTAGGCAGTAAAAAATCCTCTTTCAACGACAGAATTTTTCAGATGAGTATACGATAGACTACCCAGGCCAGATATTGTTGAACTATAAGAAGACTCTTGAAGGATAAATTCAGTCTTATTTATGCAAATATTGTTTCAAAACTGAGATCTAAGATACTATCAAGAGGAACACATCTTCGCCCAAGCGCAAGGCATTCTTGTAAAAACTAGGGTATGCTAGCTAGCTTCAACAATTCGATTCCATTGAGATTTTCTATTTACAGCAAAATACGATAGAATCATGATTATCCCTAGTATTTGGATTCAGACTAGAGATAGAGAGTGGGGCGATCATGATATTCTTTCCATCTGAAACTGGTGTATTCATGGTTGATCAGCCGGGCGATGGGCAACGAGGTTAAGACGATTGCTACGATCCGGGATTATAGATTGTATACTGTAGAATACGGCATTAGTATCTGGAATCCAAAATTTATTATCTAATTCGAAGCGCCCCAGAAACGCCTGATAGCATGAGCCACCAGGTCTTTGGTCCAATTTCCAGGGTTAGTGACGTTTGATGACCTCCTTAACCTAGGTGTCTTATCTCAGATCGAAGTCAAGGGTTCTGCACCTCATCCAGTATGACACTATATATTCGAGCTGCCAAGATTCTGAGATTTAGGCGTCCTTTTATGTTTCAGATGCAAAGCCACGATGGCTTGAGCCTCATTAGGGCTGATGAATGGCCTTGCCACGCGTCATGGTGGTCCTGTGTCACACTCCTATAGAGGCAAAGGGAACCGAAGGGGCCATAATCACCTGATGTAAGAGAATACGAATGAATAGATGAACAAGCTATTCCCTGCATTTTTCAGGCCTCTCGTATTTGGTCGTACATACGTTTTGTTTACATTGGAGATCCCAGTTGATGATGGGCTATGTTGCCGGGCACTCAAGGAGGGAGGTAAAACAACCCATAAGACAAGGAATACCCGGGTCTATAGGCTTATAATATGAGGATAATGTTGGCCACGTATGACACTCAAGCTCCTAGGCAGCTGAGAAACCGAATATTCGTAGATGCTAGGATCCAATGCCAGAGTTCGTTCATCTCGGATATAAGGAAGTGTGTATCACGCCTGTGGATGACCATCACTGATTTAGTCTTGATCATTCCATTGCCAATTACTTTTTTAACCTTTGGTCTCAAGTCTTCTGGTGCAAACTCAATAGTGCTGAAAGGCAGAAAATGCAGTTTCTACTGTTCTTCGTCGCGGTGTATGGCATTATTTGCCATTGTCTTCCCTTAGAGGAGCGACACGATGACAATACCACTTATGGGCTTTATGCATACGGAGGGAGCATTCAAGGGCTTCCTGTATACTTTGCTGATGGTATGTGAAGCTCTCTTCCCACAAATGCAAATGAACAATTTATCTAACACTATATAGGACAAGCTCAGATTGGTGATATCTCCCTCTCGAACGCGACAGTGAGGAGGGAAGTATACTGTACGTGTTCCTCTGCCTGCTCCTCAAACTAAAAGAAACGTCTACTAATGGGAACTATTCTCCATAGTCACGGTTTCTGATCAAAATTCGTACACATGGGTTGCTCATGTCAACCAAACGGAGCCTGTGATTGCCTCCCGAGCCCAGAGTGCTATTGATGCGTTCGCAACCAATACTACAACTCTCTTGCTCTGCCTCGATGGAAATATCACCACATCAGGACCGGTCACCTTCACGCTACCAGAGGATACCGCAGGGAAAATTGTCGATACCTTTTATCTGTACGGTGCAGATCTCTTGATCCAGCATCCGGCTGCAAGCTTCTACGCCGTTCCCAATGAAAAGGATAAGTGGTATTCGCTGACTTGGAGCACTGAGCCAAAGGATGGTTGGATTTTGCTTTCTTTGAAGACCATTGGTGTATGGACACAGCCTGTACCAGCAGGTGTTGAGGTCGTGCAGTGAGACTGTAGCATTTACTTGAAGAGACCTTCGAATTTGCCTCTGGGGATGTCTCAATACGAGAGAAAGAGGAGTGCTCTGTTAATAGTCGGTTCATAAGTACTTCTATTTACCCTCGAAGATTGTTGAGCTTGAATTTCATATCGGCTAGTCTCCAGGACTGGTACTGCAGTACTTCAAGTTTGAGTCCTCGTAATGGGTTCTCTGTATGCTCCATTCCCCATTTGAGAGTAGCACATTGCTTAAATCAATGTATGTAAGATTCTCAAGATCCTTGGTGTATTTTCGAGGCTCTCTCTCACTCTGTCTGCCTTAACTTGTTGATCTGCACCATGCACCTGGACACCACAGTGAGACACGTTATGTATTCTTATCATGCAATTTCAACAATCACTATATAATATCCACTGTGCGGATCGTATCTGTGTCCATTAGGTAGGCTCTAACCCATATGGTGGATCTTTGCACAGGAGACCTCGCCTCCATAAAGGCGGAATTTGTGGATCCAGGTATTGGTGCCATCGCACCTAGCTTCTATTATCGAGTACATATTCTCTGACAACTGTTGAGCCAAGTGCACGTAGTAATTGTCCTTCATGCGGATCTTCATCAACGACCCAGTACCCAGTACCCAGCGAGAAAGTAGCAATAGTTGGCCCAAGTGTCGATTAACCATGATCAAGATATCTTCCAAGGTCATTTTCATGCCCTGGAAATAGCCCAAAAGAAGCGGGTTATTCCGAGCGTTGTATCAATATTCCCGTATTCCTTCTTTTATCCTCCAAATAAAGCACCCAAAAGGACAATGGACAGTATCTGAGGCCTCATTGAAGTTCCTTCACCCACTCAAGAAGCCCCGACACCAGGCTATTCTCAAAAGCTTGAATACTCCATGTTGTGGCTCTGGAAGAGGCTTGATGTTAAAAGGGCATTTAGTGCCAGGTCAGAAAGAAGAGCCCTCTTGTCAATGATGGTGACAAGATGTGTTTCTGGTGCGTCAAAAGAGAGCTGGATTCAAATCGTTTAAAGCGAGCCCCTCGTGAACCCAGTATACTCCCTCAATTCAGAAATTGTAGCTCAGCAGGAGGAGCGCTCCCCAAGCGGCTGTGATTTAATGCGGCTCGATACCGTTCATGAATATTTTTCAATATCTGATTGAAAAAAACTCGGATGGCAACATCATCCACTTTCTTTCCTCTGGTACTCGATTTGGCGGCTTCTCTGCACATTCCATTGTTGCTTGCCAGCATAAAGACCACCTGTGCTGTCGAGAGACCATCATGACTCCCGAGATCGGATTTTTCTGCGATTCAAAGGGAATGAATTCGAAATGACTGCCCGCGTATATAGACACCACTTTAATTGCTCTTTTTATCGCTCGAAAGGCCCATACCTTCTCTGTTCTTATTCAAATAACATTCCCAGGGCTTTGAGAGGGGGAGCTGAGGCCAGGAAATTCTCTCGAGGGCGAATAGAATAAGTGAGTTTCTTGGAGTTCCTCCTTGAGATAGGATTGCTGATCTTGAGGAAGTTTTCACGGAGCACATAGGCCTGCATTTGATATTTGATGCAGAATAATGGCTCATCCTCCTTGTATTGGAAACAACATATCAAAAAGTGGACGCTGAGGACGCTGAGAACATCCATGGATTTCCTGGTAAATGCTGGATGTATTCAGCATATTTCACCTTTGTCTGCCGGCGACTGACAAATTCAATTCAGGATACCATACAAAGACTTGTACTTCTTCCAGATTTGGTCAGACTCAGCATCTGTTGAATCCAGATCCCTGCAATAAACAGTCTGCGTCGTGTATTGCCTGCATTTCTTATCTTCCAAGTCTTCCAAGGTTTGCAGCATCAAAAAAATCATCCCAGTCTTGTTCATTTGATACCAAGCCTCTCTCGTCGGCAGCCTATTGGAAAGTCTATAGCGCACTATCCCATCAGGTGCACATACGCTATCAAATGATTTTGGTTGTCGTATCATCTTTTGGGGGTCGTTGAGGATCCGTTGATTTCATTTAAAAGGCACTCCCGGAAGGGAAGGTGACTCGGAAGGTATAGAGAGGTATTATACAATGACGGGCTTCATGATTTTAGTGAATCCTAGCATAAAAGTCAACGGTTATACCTGGAGTAGAGAAAAGTAGCCGAAGCGTTGGAAGGAATGAAATGTATGTAGTCTGAGGGGAGGATGGGTAGGTTCTTCGTATTCAACATGCGTTGGGGCTTGAAAAGATAAGGAAATGATGGAGAGGACCTTGGGACTGACCTGGATAGTGCAATGGATAATATCAAAAGCTTCAAGGAAAAAATAAATGATGTGGAGCATTTTTTAATAAAAGAAACCAGTGGATGGGAACAGGGGCTCATAAAACTTGAACACATCCATGGATGTTGATACCAGGCTTTGATGATGTCACTCATGTGATGTTTGATCAAACATCTCCAAGCATACATGGATCTGACTCAGAATTATTAAAACTCTCAACCCGAAAGTGCGCCAATTGCAGACATACCAACATTACTACTAGTACTGCCTAGTAGCAAGAATCCTAAGGCCCAGAAGAATTTCAACCAGTGTATAGTTCAAAAATCATCGTCAACGGTGGCTTCTACTAATATTCTCCAGGTGAAAATTATTATCAAGATACTTCCAGTGTGGAATGTCATTAATATTTTGACATACTATGCAGTCATTCATTTATTTCAAATAGAGGAAATCAAACACTAAATTCAAAGTAGTAGCCAAATCCCTGGAGGACAGCAGGCTGTAAAGCACATTGAGGTATGTGCTGTAACGTATGATCAAGTTCGGGCTGTAATGTGACTCCCCCACAAACGTCCCAAGGGTTGAATGGCATGGTTCAAAATAGTAAACACGTCCCCTCTTCCATCTTACAGTTCATTCCCAGACATCGAAGATTATGCCTGGGCAGTTCTAACCACCGGCTGAGCTGAGCTTCAATGCCATAGCGAATCCATTCAAGTTTCGTGTTTGCATGTAAACTGTCCCAGGCCCTGTGAACTTACAGCTAAGTCCCTCTCCAGAAGTGAACCCAGAGATAAGTCCACCAGAGGCGACACGCTCTATTTTGAAATCGCAGTCCCAAGCAACGAGATAGCCATTGTCGACAAAATATCTCTCACCAGGGGCTAGCTGTAATTTGACGACTATTAGCTCCTTTCAAACCAAGCGGTGATTTAATACATACGTCCTTCTTGATAATGGCGCCGAAGCTTTGGATCCAGAGAAGTCCCACTTTCGATATTTCGTACACAAAAAAGCCTGCTCCCGAGAACATACCCTTTGTCAAATCCTGGGTAACATAATCATGCTCGACACCAGATGTACAGGCTAGGAAAGCCTCATGTGGGATTCTCCACGTTTTGTCGCCATGCAATTGTAAAACCATACAATCTCCTAGTATGAAAGGTGCTAGGATAAGCTCTCCAGGTCCTGTATAAGTGGAAAGACCAAACTTGCTGCCTGCAAGGAATTTCTTGATCGAGAATTTGAATTCACCACGAAGTGTCATTGTTGAAGACATCGCAAGCATAACACCTAGTAAAGAAATTAGATCCAAACAGCTCTAAGCATTATGAGATAATCTCCATCACTGGCATCATACCTGGTTTTGCTTTCAAGGGAGCACCGATAGCTAATTGAAAGGTTACAATCGAGTTTGTATCACGATGACTGATCCTATAGCTTCCTCCATTGAATGTTCCGACATTGTCTCCATGAGTTGAGCCTGCGCCTTTGAATGTTCCAGGTGCGGCTGCTCCGGGGACATTGTAACCTCCTTGCCCAGATAGCGAGGACCTCGGCATAGAAATAGAGCCGTTTCGTGCAAATGCAGCCGCATTCTGGTCAAGTGCTTCCGCGATTGGTTGTTTCTCTGGTGGTGGAGTATATGTTTGGGGGTTAACTGATTGCTGGACTGGTTGTGTCGGAGGTGGTGCGAAGTCTAGAAAGCGCGAGTCAGAACGGATTGCTTTTGGCATGATTCCAGACGATGCTCACTCACACGGCTGTGTATTTTCGACTGGATTCTGAGCTGGATTCTGCGCTGGATACTGGGCTGGGGTTTGAACAGGATCCTGAACTAGATTTTCAACTGGCTTTTGGGCTACGAACAGTTAGTATCGGGATTTGAGGTAGTGATTTCACAATAACTTACCTGTCTCCGGCTGAGAGTCATCCCTCCTCTTTTTCGATAAACTCCAAACCATTGTATAAATAATTATCAAGGTGACTTTTCGTAGAATAGACAGATGGAAGTTGCCTATAGAATTGTTAGATCAACTCTGCATAATTGGTCCTGGAAACGTACGATTGCCGCCGAGAGACAATGCGGGGTAAAGCCAAGCTCGATGGACCTTTTGGTAGTTTAAAAGCAGGGAAGTCGTTCCGATATTATGTGAATCTGAAGTATCCACTGAGAACCAGCTCAGAGTCGCGGGAGAATGAATTGAAAGGTCAATGAGGAAGCGGAGAGGGGACTTGATTCAAGTTAAAGAAAAAACAAAATTCTCAACTCCGCATGGGGGGAACTTCCAACCTATTATTAGGTGCCCAGGTGCGAGGGCTTCGAATGCAATAATTGATCAGCTCCCGAATCACATCTCACTACTGCATGATTATCCCAGCCGGGCGCTTACAAGTCCCACAGAGCAACGTGATGGGTCAGCTCATGCTGCACAATAGTGGAGTCACAATCGACACTGGCCACTCAACAACGCACTGACAGCGGGTCCAAGCAGAATACGGAAGTCAAAAGTGGGACCCAAGAAGAGTTTCTTGAGTGAGGAGTATGTTGGAGTACTGTGCACCATATATGGAGTCCATCTTAGTGACTTGGCGAGGTTGACCAAGTGCGAGAACTTTCTCGGACGGCGGACGACACAACCTCCGATGCATATTATATGATCAGCGCCCAGGAAAGGCCAAGATGGCTAATGCGTCCAACATTGTACTGTTGGCCTTCAGCGACTTGTGCATTAGAGGGAAAAGCCATCCAGCTCCCCTCGTTCGTCTCAGTATGGCCCCATGAACAACACATCGACCCGTATTATACTCGCGCACTTCTTACTTCTTCAGTATTTTACTTCAGGGCATCTACCCTTAGCATTATTTATGCCAAGCTGCGACAATTCAGGCATGAAGTATTCCATATTCTGAAGGTGTACTGCTGTAAATTCTTTAAAACGCTTGCTCGCTTGGCAACTACTGGGGGTATGCTTGCTTCAGATTTGATTCCAGCCTTTGGGAATTCTCAAGAGTTCGACTTAATTCAAATGTTGGCATCCGCTGCGAGGCCTAACATGGCTTCTAGCATCTGTATACCTTCAGTGAAGCCAATCATTCTCGCCATATCCAACGCATCCAAATTCGAGAAGTTCCTGGTAGTGACAACGGCTCCCCATTTCACCAGCAGACGCATAATATCAACAGACCGACTTCTCACAGAACTCATAAAAGGAGTATCACCATCGCCATTCTGGCTATGGATATTCGCCCCATACCCTAGGAGCAAGTTGATCATTTCAAGATTTTGGCTATTTATCGCAAAGTGTAATGGTGTTCTCCTCTGAGGACCGGGAGTATGAACATCTGCGCCGTAGGCTAGAAGTATCTTAGTCGCTTCCAGATTATCACTAGAACAGGCATAGTGTAATGCCGAAAGTCCCATTTGATGATCCGCAACTTCAATGTTTGCACCCCATCTGAGCAGTAGTTCTAAGATATCATTCCGACCCTGAGCTGCCGCAATCAGAATTGGTCGCATTCGAGAAGCCTGTTCAATGCCATCTGGACTAGCCCCGTATTTGAGCAGCTTTCTTGTGGCTTCCAGGTCGGCGTTCATAATATGGTTAATGAGCGCTGAAAGGCCTTCTTCATTCGTAGAATCGATGTCTGCCCCATGAAACTGCAGAATCTCCGGAATCCCTTCCACCGAAGTTTTTCCAGCTAGGGTCCACGCATTGACAAGGTACTCAGAATTCTCCTTACCGAGCTCAACTAGTCGTACTATCATCCAGTAGCCCAGTTCCTCTTTTCCTGTACCAAGAGCCAGTTCACACAAGTGTACGAAATCATGTTCAAGCAGTTCATCTGAGTAGGTTGGCACCTTTGCCGTGAGATGGGCCTTTAACATCCGAAATCCAAGCTCGGTTTCTTGCTCATTGAGGGTTGAGCTCGGGTCGGGGTCTAATTCTCCCGATATACAACGACTTGCAAGCACCTGCTGCATTGATTGCATACCTGGTGAATTGACTGATATGTGCCAGCATATCCATCCAAATTCAAGAACAAATGTATTCCAATCTTTGGCTTGATCTGTTTCCATGACCCGGCTCGAAAACTCAAAGTAGTTTCTGTCCTGGAAATACGAAATTCGAAGGTCTGCATGTAGCAGGGTGCTTGCACGCTTTATTCCTTCTTCGCGGATAGGTTTGCTGTTATGGAACATCGCACGTCGGCAAAGGTATCCAATGGCCGACATGGATAATTCGAATTCATCACCTTCTGACCGCTGGCAAATCCAATTGAGAAGCGTAAATGCAGCTTCCCAATCATGTCTCTGAATCATTTTCTCAACTTGTTTTTTCACATTGGGGCAATCACCTGTCAGTCTCGGTAAAATCTTAGCCTGCTTCAGTGAAGGGACTATGCAAAGCAGGCCATCTTCTCTTGACCCCAATTTGTTGTCTTCAAAGCACTGCGCCAAGTCGTCCACTCGATTGTGCTGCGCTACCCAAGTATTTTGTAGACCTGGCATCATGTGAACCTCACCACCCAAATCCTCAACTTTGGAGAAGATAGCTCCCAAAAACCGGATGTAAACATCTTGGGCAACCATGACCTCCAACTCACTATCGGTCTTCATAACAAGAATATCTCTCTCGTCGGGATAAGTTTTGGAGTCGTGTCCAAACAAGCGTCCCGGTACATCGACCATTTTCCTTGTAACCAATGTGGCTTCGGTCTGTCGAAAGATCCATTTGTGGAAGTAAAGGTACGTCCCTGGTTCTCCAGCTTCTGACTCACTAAGACCAACCAAACGATTGAACGGTTTGTGCCATTCGTCATCTGATTTGCATAATGACCATGTCCAGAGACCGATGATCGCCTCCAATTCGCTTGTGCTTGTACACCCATCGGCATCTACCACTCTCCACCTGAGAGCATCTCCGAGTCTCCGAAGTCTAATAGAGTAAACTCCAAATTTGGGAGAAGTCGACTTGGTGGAGTTGCATTCAAAAGAAAGCGGGAATTCAAACTCCTTATCAAACTTGAACCCCCAACTAGACATCAGATCCATCGTGGTCTCAATCGTCTTGGCGAGGTTCTGCGCCACTTTGCGGATTGGAATGTTATCCCAGCCACTGCTGTTCACCCCTTTTGTGAGATCAGCGAGACGCGCCCTAGTCCTGATGGCGTGTTTCACCAAAACGTTATCCGATGTATCATTAGAAGACACATCGTCGGGTAAGGAAGTGATAAGATTGAATGACTGGACGTGCTCGAGGTAGAAGGCGAAGGAGTCCAGCTCCTGTTGTTTTCGTGCTACGAGCTCTCGCTCGCCTCGCAATTTATTCTCCTCTGTGCTCATTCGTTCGGTTCGAAGGATCGTTCGAAGAACCGACATGACAAATGTTGAGCCCAGTTGGGCTAGGATCACAGATGAGTGGAGACCTCTTTCACCGATGAACTGGAAGATGAACCCCAACAAGGTCATAAGTAGCGTTGTATAGACTTCTGCGTATCTCTTGTCATATTTCATGACTCTTCTTGATTTGATGTATCGCAGCTTTTTCGTCATGGAGCCGCCTGACCCTTCTTTGACTGCGAGGAATGAGTTAAAGACCTGATCTCCGACATCTTGATCGCCGGGTTGTAGCCAGTATAGTTTACTCGGCTTCTTTGGCTTGAAATAGTGCTCCTTGGACGATCGCTCAATAATGACAGCACAATAAAACATTCCCATGAAGAGAAGCGATGTCCCAATGACGTAAAATGGAAATGCATAAGCGTCGACAGGACCTCCGTTAACAGTAAACGACTTCGGACACACAAACACAGTCACCGCTGCGTATACCAGGACTCCTGGAGAGGATATCGAGCATTAGCCTGCAACATCTATCACTTGGACATGAAACACTCACCTATCTGAAGGAGAGCACCGAGTATAGCAGCAGCATAAAACCAAAATGTATCTTTTTGTTTAATTCCCTTATTCAACGACAGATTCGGAATATCCATCTCAGGCATATAATTAGGATCCTTGATGTCGTCCAGATCCACCCCAGAGCCCTTGCAAGACCAGGCCCCTGTCGCGAGTGCATCACGCAGAGTCCCAATCTCTATTGACTTCTCCCCACTCTCTTTATCTTCATTCTCCCATGCAACAATCTCCACGATACGGGGCCGGCCAAATACCCTGGAGATTCCACCATCGTTGAAGAGCTCAGCTGTGGACTCCGAGACACATGGTAACAGCTCGCCTTCGGCTTCAGCCGGTCCCTCCTGGGCTCGACCGACAAATGCTCGAAGAGACGAACTGCCACAGATGCGGATCACAGATACCACTGCTGTCAACACTCCTAGCGGTGAAAGAGCGAAGATGAAATTATCGACTAAACTCGTCGACTCGGAGAGAAATTGTTTCGTAAGGCGTTCGCCGAATAAGGTAATCAAAGGGGCCTACAGATGTAAAAATTAGTTTTTCTGATTCAATATCACATCCATACTAGGTGATCCTGAATGGAAAGAGACCCCAAGAGTCCATTCCAACCTCATTCTCCCTATTACTCACCAGATCCGTCGCAAGATTATTCGTAAAATCCTCCCAATCATCAGCCAAAACACAAGGGACGAGACCCAAAATTAAAAATAAAGTCACATTCATAATCATTCAACATTTCATCGTATCGTCGATTTAAGCACTATAATCACTCAACTATCATAACACAGCCCTGACATTCCTTAAAGCCCTTCTTAAACCTCCCTCTGCTAGCACCCATTTGCCAATCCCCGAAGTGGGGGTGGGGTTAATCGCCCTGGAAATCCAAGAAAAATCCCATGGCTAATCACGTAGGCACCAGAGTCCTATCCCCGTTAGCAATGAAACCGCTAGAGTACCTGCTGCAGCGAGTAAGCGCTGTGATGGGTCATGTAGATGTGTTGTCACTGGCGCTAGTTCGGCCCGCATACGCCCGCGGCGTTTTGGTGGGTCTAGATCTGCTTTTGGGCTGTGGATGTGCCAAAGCGCTGGGGGCTGAGTCTTTTCTTTGCTTTTGATTTCTGTTTTCAGATTCTTGCTTCTTGGTGCTTCGCTTGGGGAAATGGGTTGAGTTGATTGGGCTGTGTAGAATCCCTGTTCTTACCTGGGTAATTTATCATGCATACTACTTCGGAATATTGATTGCTTTATTTTTGATGTTTGATCCTGTTCTCCCAGATTTCCGATTTAGCCGCTTCTCTTAACCTACGTTTAGATGAAACTACTATTTCTGGGGTTCATGCAAGAGTGCATGAATCGAAACTAGGATGCGTAGCTTAGAAGGAGCCGCGGAGATCCCACTTCAACATTACATTAGCTCTATAGATAGAACCTTGGGATATAGCTACAATGTTAAAATCTCTGGTTTCTCTTGTCTGAGAATGAGGCAAAAAGCACCATCGAATGAGCCTTGGAAGTCCTTGGGCCGTGGAAGATAAAATATCATGCGTGTAAATTCCCAAAGCCATATCAATCCATATCGTAAACAAGTCAATACAGTCAAAGACTTCACCAGTGACATACTCTCAATTGAAGGTGAGTGGTAAGAGGCATTAGGCCGTGGTCCCTAACAAAGTACCCATCTCCCCTGAGCAAAATCTCGCATCCCTGTCTACTTTGTACGATTTACACGCCCAACCCCCGACAAGTTCGGTGGCATTACATCGCCAAGACTAATTATTAAATCATACCACCTCGATGGGCACACAGTACCCAATTTTCGGATTCCCAATCTTGTTTTTTCGAGATTCCACAGGCGGCTTTTAACTAGGATTAGAGCAGAGAGGTAGACTACGGTCATACGGAGGCTGGCTGTGAAGCAGGCTGATGTCAAGTTGTATGACACCGCGACTGCAGCAGATCGCCGAGTTGAGATCCAGACTATTCGTGTGACCGGGAACGAACAGCATGACGACGGTGTGTTGGAGAGCACGAGTCGTTAGCAGGAGGTTCCTGTGTTACGTTAAAGCTAAAGCCACGGGCGAGGCTTTCCGGAGTTCTGGTATGGGAATTACTAGTAGGATGGATGCGTTAACAGGGTCAGGGATATGATCTGGGTGTGACTGAGTCCTGGTGTTGAGCCAGGTGGTTCAAAAATCAAGGCAGACGGTGAGAGGAGTGGTTAAGCTTTTTGAGTTGAGATGAGCGAGGTTAAACACATCGTAGTATTCTTTTTATTTCTCAATTTCTGGATACAGCAATGTTGAGGTACCTCTGATAGAGGCTGAGTAGACGTTCAAAAAGGCGCTCAAATGATCACGGAAGGACGATTGGTCTGTAAAGCATTCGGTTCAAGCTTCTCATCCTTCCAAAAGTAAAGCAAATCCACCAACGCCTTTTCAATGATTAAACGGGGAGTATAGCAGGCATAGAAATATCTTCAAAGTTAGGAAATGTGCCCCAATATCAGGAGAAAATTGGGTAGATATGGAAAGCCTAGAAAATGCTGTTCACGATGTTGGAGCCCACCGTAGCACCAGCGCCAAAGATCGCTAATAACAGTTAGTCTTTGAAAACTCAACAAGGATGAAGATATACTAGGTACATACCAGCATTACCCAGCTTCTTGCCAAACTTCTTACCGCCCTCCTCCAACTTGCTCTTCTGGTTCGGGTCGGATGATTGACCACCCTGGCTAACCTCCAGAGGCATATTTCCATAGTTTGTGGGTTGGGAGGCAGGTCCCTTCTCTTCAACTACATTGACATAGCTGCGAGGGAAGATACCCTCCAAACCAGTGCGCTCGTTGCGACCACGCCACCCTAGAGTATAAACATTAGCACATCTCCACCCGAAACTCGACCAGGATCAAAACATACAGTCATCATTCATGTGCTCCGTAACTTGAATGCGATCATTGGGCACTAGCGCCAGATCACCGGCATCTGTAGGTGTGTATGCGTACAGGGCCGAGGCGACAGACAGAATAGGCGGGCCTTGGTTGTAGGCTGGCGGGGGCATCTGAGGAGGCGGGGTTGCATATTGATTGTGTATCGGGGCTTTCTCATTCAATGAGGCATTGTTCATCTGTGACACGGGAGGGGAGTAGGGAGCTGGAGGAGGCTGGGCCTGGACAGGTGCCGGTAGGGGTGTAGGTTGGTGTAGCGCAGGCGTGGCCTGGCGGTTCCTGGATACCGGACGGGCATCGGACTCATCGGGTAGTTGGGATAGGATAGAGTTGAGCTGTTGGCGGGTGATCACTGAGGAATCTGCGAGGAACTCCAGCTCCTAGTTTGTGCGTCAGTGGCTATTCCAAGTTCTTGCGGCTTGAAGGTGTGGGGAAGGCTTACGGTGCGGACCATGCGGAGCGACCGGGTGGTCATGGCAGTAGAGAAGTCGCTTGCCATGATGGATGAGTTGATTTGGAATGTGTTCAGTCGCGCGAAGGTAGTCGTTTGGGTAAACCTGAGAGCGGGAATAGGGGGCGCTTGAGGATGAAGTGTTGAAAGAGACTTGGACTTGGAAAGCAGAAGTGAGTGGACACTGCCAAGTGGGTTGTCTCATCTGCCTGGCCAAGACCTCAGGAACCCCAGGGGTAAATGCTCTTCACGATGATAACAAATGAGAATATTATATTTCTGCACGATTTGATTTATTTATTTTGACATCTATAATTATGCAAACTCAGCGGTTTATTTATGCTAATTATTGCTAGCAGCAGTTGATTAGCTTGAATATGGTTAGTAGAACGCGTACTACGAGTATATTTAGCCGCAAATGACTCGTGAGGAGACACCAGCACTTGAGGTGCACATATATATGAACCTGCCAGTAGAGCCTCATTTGAGATATTCAAATTGTAGCAGGATGTATAGCGATATCCATACTGGTTCCCTGCATTTTTATTTATTCCTCCGAACATTAAATATTACTGTTCGACTCGGAGTCCAACTACTATGCTCAACGCTACTATATATCTCTTTGCTTATACTAGTGGGCTTGAGTCATGTTCAACTTGAAGTTGTACTCAGCGCCGCATGCCAGTGGTAGTATCATGATTCAAATGTTGATTCACATGCAGGATAGTACAGACATTCAAAGATTCAAGTTCTACACCTGGGCATGCATCTAGGACCACCTGAATCAATTCCAAGGTTGATGGAAATTTCAAGGTCCAAGTTACGGTTGAGTTGAAGATAAGATTAATCAATTCAAATTGATGAGATTGTCTGTTATTTTTTTTTTTCTCAAACGACCAACACTTTAAACTTCATGTAAAAAAACCATCATTATTCGGAGCTTTCCTCTCCCACAACACGTGTGAATGTGACACCATCCTATGCGGCTGTTAGCAAATGAATCTTAGTAGACAATCACGAGCGAGGAAACATACCGGACCCCAAGGAGTCTCAAACTCCTCCAAAACAGTCTCATAAATCAAGTTCGGATTGGGCTTAACTTTCGCACATCCAAGTCCAGACTGAAGGTCCTTAACCAGCTCCTTCTTCTCTGTGGTAGAAGCCTCAACCCACTTGCGGAAGTTGGGAGCACCAGGGAAAATAACATTGTCGGCAATCATGAATGAGACACCAGGCTTCATAACATTCATCTCTTCCAGAAGCCAGGTATCACTCAGGTAGAGTTCCTGCCAGTGATCCAAGAAGATAATCTCAATCTGCTCAATCTCTTTCTCAACGATAAGCTCTTTCAGAATCTCAGCACTGCTACCAACGAGAATTCGCACTGTATCACGCAGACCAGCAAGATCCACCAGCTGGTTAGCCACAGCTGCCATTTCGGCATTCTTCTCAATTCCGATGTACTTCTTGCCGCCATTGGCGCGTAGAGCGGCGCCAAAGAGAATACAGCTGTAGCCGATGTAAACACCGAGCTCGATCATCACACCCGGTTTCTCCCTGCTGATAGTGTTCACGACATGCGTGCCCTTGACAGGACCAATGTTCATAAGCATTTTGACTGTGCAGTTGAACTCGTCAATTGCCTCGAGCACTTTCGTGGGGTTGCCCTTCAGCTCCTTCAGATCTTCACGGCCATAGATCCAATGGAGGAGCTCGATCTCACGTCCATCCTGGCTATTGTCAGAATCATACACGCCTAATGCATTTGCAAGGGCAGTATGAACTTACGAGAGCTCCCTCGGTACCAGCAGCGGCTTGTACTGTCTTGTTGGTCATGATGTTTGGTTGGGTGTGACAAATAGAAGATTTAAGATGGCAGGTGATAAGCTTGGCACGTTGGTATGAATGTGAAAGTGATCAATTGGGATGTGAATGATTTCTGGGAATCGAGGGGGATTTGGACACTCTTCGATGGCCATCTTTATAGTTCATTTCTTCAGGATTGACCTGTCATACCTCGATTTTCGGTGTTTAGAGAATGGGGTTTATGATCAACGCATCGCTCCCGTTTAAGGAATTGCCCGTCGGGAATATTGCGAACGCAGCTGGCTTGCATATCTAGATCGAGGATCGACAATTAAGCCTTCTTGTCCTGGCGGTGCGAGCCTAAGTATAAGATTTGAATATTCAATCTTTCAACTTTAGATGCCTGATCTTCAACTGATCTACATGCAGCACATGCAGTCTTCAGCTACACCCGGAGCCCGGAGCCCGGATCATTATACTCGTCACCATGATAGAGGATACGATTTCCGATCACCTTTCGAAGGGAACTGATGGGACCGCTATTGACCAACTCGCATATGTACTCCACATTGAAGTATGTGGCAGCTGGCACAGCCCTCTGTAGGCAACGAAGTATTTTGTCCCGATAAACGCGGGTTGACATGTACTGCATAAACGTAGGACTGTCACTGATGCCCTGTGCTTTTATTATCGGAAAAATTCCCCAGACTGGGAGAATGGAATGCACGGTGGCTGATCTGGGGCTGAGGTGGTTCTACCATTGCCCTAGACTGATGTCATAGCGATCTTCAATACCTGGATTCATCTGAGTGGTCAACTGGCGAAAAAGCAACTTGAAGTTGAGATTGCACGTGCAAGTTGTTTGTCTGCAGGGTCTGATAGTAATAAGTAATATGAGTCTGAGATGATTTGACTCAGCCTCCCAGTGGGGGAGTCGGGGTCTCAAAGAGGCAGCGCAGGGACTCCGCCAAGGTATTACAACAAGGAGAATGAATCAGGGCATTGGTTTCGCTGAGTCAGTTCAAGGTATGAAAAATCATTGCCACCTGGTCGTAATGGCAAGGCCGGCGTACTCAATATGCCCATCTATAACAACTGAGTAGATTGTGCGGTGAGATCAATGCCCCCAAATATGCACCAGGATAATCCATGTATGACATCAAGTGGGTCAAAGACATCATTGTCTGTCGAACACTGATATCAGATGGGCTAGACTGATAACTATGATCAAAGAGTAGAAATTAGTGATTGCAGTCTATTCAAAACCATATTACATCTTAATAGTGCCCGATATATGGCTGGAATGTACGTACTCCGTAAGCGATGTTCATTGTTTGCAAAGGCGGTGGACGTGGCAACATTCATGGTATGCGCAGCAGAGTTGGATGTGATTGAGAACTCATCTTGCCCACCACAAATACGTAAAATAATCTCCAGGCAGTGATATTATAATCAATTGCACGATAATGATCTAATATGATATTTATAATAATTATACCTAGTTATTCATGACTGTATGTCTCTTTGACATGGAATTAAGACAATGTCCGTAACCCCACTATACCCAAAGCAGTTTAGCGCATGACTCCCCTCTCTCCCACTCTCTCGAAGCTTCTGTGCAGTATAAATCCCATTCTGCCATTTCTCACGCGATCGTCATATCTCTCCATATCACATCCACCCATCTTATACACCTTCCATCTTCTATATCCAACACATACCACTTTCACCTCTTCAAATCTTCAACATGAGCGACTGGGATTCCGTTACTAGAATCGGTTCCAAGCACCGTGGTGCTGGTGCCGCCCCTCGCGAGACCGTCATCAAGGGCAAGAGCGCCCTGAACGCTGCCCAGCGATCCGGTGGTATCCTCTCCACTGAGAAGAAGTACACCACTGGTAACATCGTAAGTGCACTTGAAAAGAAACCAAAACCTCAAAGACACACAACTAACAACCCATCCCACAGTCTGCTAAGTCCGGCGCCCCCGAAGGCCAGCACCTCACCAAGGTCGACCGCAGCGACGACATCATCAAGCCCAAGACTGTCGGTCTGGATGTCGCAGATGCCATCAAGCGCCGCCGCGCCGAGGAGGGCTACAAGATGACCCAGAAGGAGCTCGCCACCAAGTGCAACACCACTGTTACCATCATCCAGGACTTTGAGCGTGGTAGCGCCACCCCAGACCAGAAGGTCCTCAGTGCCATGGAGCGCGTGCTCAACGTCAAGCTCCGTGGTTCTGACATCGGAAAAGAAAAGTTCCCCAAGAAGAAATAAACTCTGATCGGGGGTGAGCCCGCGGCTATTATGCTTTTTGGATGAGACTCGGACAATCTAAGTTCTTTTCTGCATTCTTGGGATTCTTCTTTTTCTCCTTGTTTTTATGATGATTGTCATGTCATTTCCTCTTTTTACACATGATGCCTCTTCCTACCTTCTTTGGGAGGTTTTTTTTTCTGCTGGTCGGATTAGCGCTGGCCTTGCATGGAATGGGCTTAGAGAAAATTGGATAAAAATGTATAAATGAGATACCTCAATGTTTCTACGAGATCTACTCTTTCCAACTGTGCCACTGGCAGTCGTCTAGATTCTAATGTTCATTAAAAAAAAAGACTGCAAACACTGAGTGTTAGTAGTATGTGCTCAGGCTCCAGATGCATCAATATATTGCTCTGGCCATTTTGGGCTTTGTGGGTCGAAGCGTAGTATCATTAGTACACTAGTAGGAGCCTCATTTAAAGGTCTGGGCAATATGGAGTAAACTTCAATATTCTATGTATGCATGTGAAGGTCTTCAAATGATTCTTCTGAACTGTTGAAATTTTGCAAGGCTTCGTATTGTCTATTTCGTGATATGCACATCCTCCGCTGGTCCTCGGAGCCTGCACTCCTAAACGAACATATGACTCGACAGCTCAAAATATGAAGCATGCCATCTTTTATTAAATCAAAGCAATAAAAAAAGGGGTTACCAACTCCGGTTGATCATGTAGGAATCAAGAAATGAGAAAATCGTGCCTCGAAAGGTCATCATCTCATCTCGTATGCCGGACTCGAGAGGGTCAAACAATAAAAAAAAACCAAGCGTCCCGAGTCTAGTTCGCATCATAAACACATACACACAACTCTCGCCAACTGAATTCTCCTATACTTTTTGTCGTATCGTTTCGTCCCTTACTTCCGCAGCTGCTCCCGCTCAACCTCGTACATGAAGTCGAAGTAGCCCTTATCGAAGTGGTGAATACGGACGTAACCGTCCTCACCACCGGAGGCGTAGGCGGTACCGGCGGGGTGAACATCGATGGTGTTGAGGGGACCGAAGTGACCACGGACACGGCCGATCTCGTCTTCGAAGATCTTGTGGTAGAAACGAGCCTCGAATTTACCCTGGCGAGCAGAGGTGGTTGTGACATCCATGGCGGCCTGACCACCCCCGAGGATAACGTAGTCCTTCTTAGCGGTAATAGAGGCGGAGTTGAGGGGGGTATCGGCGGTGTAGGTTTTCAGGATAGCGAGTTCGCGAGCGGACATGAGCTTGATAGAGTCAGTTGGAATGCTCTAAAATTCAACTTGCAGAAAAAACAAAGCATACCTTGGCAGACTTGTCCTTGGAGGCGGTGATGAAGTGGGTGCGGTCGGCAGAGAATTGGATGTCGTTGATCTGGTGGTCGAACTCGTGGGCCTGGACGTTCTCCAGCTGATCACCGGTCTAACATAGCAAGTTAGTACGGACTGGTTGTGCTGAGAAAAATAATGTCGTAGATAACCATACCTTAGGGTCGTACTGGCTGACACTGCCGTCCTCGTGTCCAGCAATAATGTACTTGCCCAAGAAACTCCATCCAGCAACTGTCGCCTTACTCTCGGTGCAAGTAATGCGCAAGCTTGGCTCGTCGGCCTGTGAGTCGAGGTTGTTGCCCTGGCCGTCACCGTAGGCGATATCGAGAACAGCGATTGTGCCAAGGAAACCCATACGCTTCTCTGTCACAGCCAACAACTTGCTTCCATCCGGAGAGAATGCTACCCGCTTAACGGCAGTAGGGAAATCCCACACCTTCACACACTCGCCAGTCTTAATGTTCCATAGTCGCACGGTGTTGTCTGCAGAACCGGTCGCAAGAATAACGGTGTTGGGGCTCACGTCGACAGTCCAGATAGCACCCTGGTGACCGGCATACGTTCCGAGGCGCTCGCCGTTGGCAGTCCACCACGCGCACACATTCTTATCCTTGGAAACTGAGAAAAGGAGGTCGCCGTCCTTGTTGAAACGAATTTGGTTGAGGGAACGCTCCTATACGTAGCATTGGTTGTTAGTTTTCACTGTGGACCCCCGAGCTTTTAGCAAGATTCGCACGCACATGACCCGACAGCAGAATAGGCCTCATTTTGGACGGTGAGACAAGAAAAGACCGGAGATGGGGGTATCTGAGGCGATCGTCTCAGGAAGGAGTGTAGATGGCGGGTATATCGGAGGAGGGGGGTCAATCTCGTCAACCGTTACTTTCTTTGACTAGTGAATTTCATCGCACAACTCCTCCAGCGCCAAGACTGACAAACCGTATCGAATCGCGGTTTTCCGCATAATCTATTTCTCCGGTATCTACACGTGACTGGCTACCCCTCAGCCCTAAGCCCTGCTTTACTACTTTGGGACATGTAGATCTGCTGTTAAGGTCATGTGATCGGATGACTCATTCTCCACCTATCTGAAACTCTGCCTCAGGCACTCCAATCCCGTGTGACTCGACTCCCTTTCGGATGCCGAAGTATCACCACGAGATTAAAGGGAAAAAGGGGTGGAAGTACAGGAGATATTGTGTGAGGGGATAGATGAGACCTAATGTTTCTGAGGAGAAAGAAAGAAAAAGCTCAATTCCCTCTTAATCCCGAATAATTCTCTTTGCATTGCATATGTTAAGCTTCCTTGGGCTCCCGAACAGATAACCAGCTCCGAGGGTTCTCGCCCCTAAAGAGGATAATATTCATGCTGTTCCCCGCCGTACCCCGCGGTTCTCTTTCCCTTCAGGCGCGAGCGGTCAATTTTCGTCTCCGCACCTCTTCGTGCTTTTCTTCATACTCTACTTATTCCTCCGCACGAGGGGCCAGAGAAACTTTCCTGTCTAGGTGCTTTTCGGCTCCGTCTCCCGGCTCCATCGCTATTTTAACCCCGCTGGCTGCTGTTTCTTATCGCACCTTCACCAGCTCCACCAACATGGCTTCCAAAATTGATGGCACTGCCATTGCCAAGAGCATTCGCCAGGGTCTCAAGACTGAGATTGAGGAGAAGCAAGCCACTAACCCTAGATTCAAGCCCAACTTGATTATCTTCCAAGGTGTGTCAAAGCTGTCATTGAAGCATAGGAGAAAATTTTGGACTCGAACAAGAACTAACATCACTCTTGATATACAGTTGGCAACCGCTCGGATTCCAGTCAGTCTACTTCCCTTCCCTTCCTACCGTGGAAGAATGTTATTTAGATTGAAAATGAGGGGAGGACTAATACAATCTAGGTACCTATGTGCGCATGAAGCTGAAGGCTGCTCAGGAGGTATGTGGAGACGGGCTGTCCCAATCATAGAGGTATCAATACTAATATACCTTTAGTCCAACATCCTTTGCACCCTGATCAATGTGCCCGAGACTAGCACCGAGCTGGAGCTCCTCCAGGAGATCACCAAGGCCAACAATGACCCCTCCGTACACGGTATCCTGGTCCAATTGCCCCTCCCCAGTCACATGTCAGAGCACACCATCACCTCTGCCGTTGCCGACGAGAAGGATGTTGACGGATTCGGTGCTATCAACATTGGTGAGCTGGCCAAGCGTGGCGGCCGTCCACACTTCACACCATGCACCCCTCTCGCCGTTATGGAATTGTTGAAGGCTAGCGGGATTGACCCCGCAGGTAAGCTGGCAGTTGTTCTGGGCCGCAGCGACATTGTTGGCAGTCCCGTCAGCTTCCTGCTCCGCAATGCTAATGCTACAGTCACTGTCTGCCACTCTCAGACCCCCGATATCCCCAGCATTGTGAAGACTGCCGATATTGTTGTTGCAGCCATTGGCAAGGCTGAGTTTGTCAAGGCTGACTGGTTGAAGCCTGGTGCCGTCGTGATTGATGTTGGTATCAACTACAAGCCTGATGCTACTCGCAAGTCGGGTGAGCGTCTGGTTGGAGATGTGGACTACGAACCTGCTCTTCAGGTGGCTTCTCAGATCACCCCCGTTCCTGGCGGTGTTGGCCCCATGACTGTTGCCATGCTGTTGAAGAACGTTGTTCACGCTGCCAACTCATACTTTGAGAAGCAGAAGGACCGACGCATTACTCCTCTCCCTATTCGCTTGCAGACCCCCGTTCCTTCGGATATTGCTATCTCTCGTGCTCAGTACCCTAAGCCTATTACTCAGGTCGCCTCTGAGATTGGCATTGCCAACCACGAGTTGGAGCCTTACGGCCACACCAAGGCTAAGGTTAGCCTTGATGTGATCGAGCGTCTTTCTCACCGTCGCAACGGAAGATACATTCTGGTTTGCGGTATTACTCCCACCCCTCTGGGTGAGGGTAAGTCTACAACTACTCTTGGTCTTACTCAAGCCCTTGGAGCTCACCTCAACCGCATTACCTTTGCCAACGTCCGTCAGCCCAGTCAAGGCCCAACCTTTGGCATTAAGGGAGGTGCTGCCGGTGGTGGTTACAGTCAGGTCATTCCTATGGATGAATTCAACCTCCACTTGACCGGTGATATCCACGCCATTACTGCCGCTAACAACCTCCTCGCCGCTGCCATTGAGACCCGCATGTTCCATGAGGCTACTCAGAAGGATGGCCCTCTCTACAAGCGTCTGGTCCCTGCTAAGAAGGACAAGCGCGAGTTCCAGCCTGTTATGTTCCGTCGCCTGAAGAAGCTGGGAATTGACAAGACCAACCCTGATGACCTTACCGAGGATGAGATTCGCCGCTTTGCCCGCCTGGATATTGACCCCGATACCATTACTTGGCGCCGTGTGCTTGATGTCAACGACCGTCACCTGCGTGGTGTCACTGTTGGCGTTGCACCCACCGAGAAGGGTCTCTCCCGTGAAACTGGCTTCGATATCTCTGTTGCTAGTGAATGTATGGCTATCCTTGCTCTGAGCAACAGCTTGGATGACATGCGTGAGCGTCTTGGACGCATGGTGGTTGCTACCTCTCGCAGCGGCGACCCCGTCACCTGCGACGATATTGGTGCTGGAGGTGCCTTGGCTGCCCTGATGAAGGATGCTATCAAGCCCAACCTTATGCAGAGTTTGGAGGGTACTCCTGTCTTGGTTCACGCTGGTCCCTTCGCCAACATCAGTATCGGTGCTAGCTCCGTCATTGCTGATAAGCTGGCCTTGAAGCTGGCCGGAACTGAGCCCGATGAGGATCACGATGCTAAGACCGGTTTCGTAGTGACAGAGGCTGGATTCGACTTCACCATGGGTGGTGAGCGCTTCTTCAACATTAAGTGCCGATCATCGGGTCTGTCACCTGACACCGTGGTCATTGTGGCTACCGTCCGTGCCCTGAAGGTGCACGGTGGTGGTCCCGAGATTAAGCCCGGTGCTCCTCTCCACGAAGTTTACCGTACCGAGAATGTGGATATTCTCCGCAAGGGTTGTGTTAACCTCCGCAAGCACATTTCCAACGCTCGCCAGTATGGTGTGCCTGTCGTGGTCGCTATTAACAAGTTCGAGACTGATACCGAGGCTGAGATCGCTGTGATCAAGGAGGAGGCGATCGCAGCGGGTGCCGAAGACGCCATCCCCGCCAACCACTGGGCCGAGGGTGGAGCAGGCGCCGTCGACCTGGCTAAGGGTGTTCTAGCCGCTAGCTCCAAGCCTAAGAACTTCCAGCTGCTGTACGACCTGAACGGTACCATTCAAGAGCGCATTGAGCGTATCGGCACCAGCATGTACGGTGCTGAGAAGGTCGAGTTCAGCGAATTGGCCCAGAAGAAGGTCGACACCTACACCAAGCAGGGCTTTGCCAACTTGCCCATCTGCATTGCCAAGACACAATACTCGCTCAGTCACGACCCTGCCCTGAAGGGAGCACCCACCGGATTCACTGTGCCCATTCGGGATGTCAGATTAGCCGTGGGTGGTGGATACCTGTAAGTTTTCCTATCTTAAGCTCGCATCGAGAAGGCCCCGCTTGTTTCTTTTCCCTTTGCTTTTGGCTTTACCTTGAGTTTGGATTTTTTTTTTCATCAGGACGGAGGCTAATTTGACTCATAGGTATGCATTGGCTGCCGATATCCAGACGATCCCTGGTTTGCCTACTGCACCGGGCTACCTTAATGTAGACATTGACACCGAGACCGGTGAGATCGATGGTCTGTTCTAGATCGCGTGCGTAGTTCCATTTTCTTGGTTCTTTTTTTTTTATTATTTTATTATTTCTGGATAGAGCGGATATCTGTATATAACCATGCTTGAGCATGGATCCGGGGTACTTTTCAACATAACAACCTAACGAGGATAATATGGAGTATATTTAGATCGGAGAAATTTTCAACACCCGCAGTTGCAGGCGAGATATGGGGTCAAATCAATGAAATCTGGTCGATTGAAGACATTGAAGTTGTTACATTTTTCCCTGGGTATTTCTCATTTCTCATTTCGTTTATAAACCTTGTAGATCGTGCTATTCGGGTGATCGTTTCCCGGGTCCCTAGTGGAGCTCTCAAGGTGTATAACACGTACTTCGGTGAGTCGCCGGAGTGATGCTCCGATACTCCGGGAACCGCTACATTTTTTCATTCCCCTTCTAACCGTAGCGGGTCAGTGGATAGAAGCTATGAACCCAGTCATTCGTAAAATGAAACATAAAAAGGGCTTAAAGAACCAGATAATCAGATTCAGTGATCTTTTTACCTTATATCTTTCCCTAAAAAGATCTCGCCATCTCCAATATAGGAGATTTTATCGTATAAACCCTCATCCCTTCAGGTGAGTCTCGTGACTTTCTTAAGGTCCGGCTTCGGCGCTTCTTTGCATCATTTCCAGCGGCAAACGGTTAAAAGAGTAATCACTGAGTCCTTGTTCCTTGCAGGTAATACCTTTCCCCGGACAAGGCTTTTTCCTCTTTTCCCTTCAACCTTGCCATCCACTTTTACTCGGTAATTCCCCCAGTCCATTTGCCTTTGAAACCGCTCTGGTTATCCGGCTTTCCCGTATTCCCCCGGTCTCCCCCAGACAGTGCCCTTCCCTCCCGACAAATCATTTGCGGTGACGTTGCGAATCGCGGGCATAGGTCAACTCCGACTCCACCAGCCGCATTTCCCTTCTGCCGAACATCGTTTCCTCGGTTGTTCAATCGGCGTTGCTGTACTGCCCCGATCGAAGCCCTTCGAGCCAAACAGAAAGAGAGAAACTCGTGCTGACGCCTTTCCCCGGAACAGTCTGAGAAATAAGTGCCACTATGAACGCTCTTCGGTCTGGTTCCGCTATCGCTCGCCGGTCCCTGGCAACCCCTCCTTCCGTTGCCCCTCGTTCTTCTTCTCGTCTTCTCTCTTCTTCTTTTACTTCCTTCTCTTCTCCTCAGAGATCTCTTTCTTCTGCTTCCCTTCCTCGCACAAACAGAATTGCTGCGTCTTCCCGCTGGTCCGGATCGACTCCTACTTTGTACCTTACTCAAACCCGCACTATGGCTTCCGAAAGCAAGATCAAGGTCGTGAACCCGGTGGTGGAGCTGGATGGTGATGAGGTATGGAAATGAAGCAAAACCCCCCTTGCAAACCCCCCTTTATATATTATAACCACTCTCTCCCTCGTGCGGGGTGACTATCACAAGCCTGCTTCTTGATTTCCTGGCTCGGAACGATACATTTTCGTCTTGTCCCGCCCTGGAACGCGGGGAAATACGGGGAAGAGCAACTTTCGGGATCACACTTGTCGACGGATTCCATGTGTCAATTGGGATCCCGAGGCTCGACGAAGCACCTGTGGAGAGAGTGGCTTGTTCTCAATATGATCTAGGTGTGACTAACCTGGCTTTTTTGCTTATAGATGACCCGTATCATCTGGCAAGACATCCGTAACAAGGTAAGAAAGAACCCCCTCGACCCCTCCATTGCCCCTCATCATATCCGTCATAAGGGTCCTACAACCTGCATGATAAGCGATCTGGGGCGCAGATGGCTGCATGTCATCAATGCATGATATCATTATTTGTGACGATCTGGACCAAAAGCTGACATTGCATTCACTAGTTGATTCTGCCGTAAGTGCTTCTAGAATGGGCGATTGATCGTCCCGCGACATGACCTCTCAGTTACTAAGACTGCCCACAGTTTCCTCGACATTGACCTCAAGTACTACGATCTCGTAAGTTTCAAATTTTGAACGAAGATTGGAAATCTCCCACTTACTAACTACTTGACTAGGGTCTTGAGTACCGTGACCAGACCGATGACCAGGTCACCATTGAGGCCGCTGAGGCCATCAAGAAGTACGGTGTCGGTGTCAAGTGTGCCACCATCACCCCCGATGAGGCCCGTGTTGAGGAATTCAAGCTGAAGAAGAGTATGTGGAGACCACTCATCGCCTTGTGAAACATCGGAGACTAACCTTGTTCACCCTTCTAGTGTGGCTCTCCCCCAACGGTACTATCCGTAACATCCTTGGCGGTACCGTCTTCCGTGAGCCCATCATCATCCCCGCCATTCCTCGTCTGGTCCCTGGCTGGAACAAGCCCATTGTTATTGGTCGTCACGCTTTCGGTGACCAGTACCGTGCTACCGACCGTGTCATTCCCGGCCCCGGTAAGCTCGAGCTCGTCTACACCCCCGCTGGTGGTGAGCCCGAGAAGGTCCAGGTCTACGACTTCCAGGGTGGTGGTATCACCCAGGTCCAGTACAACACCGATGAGTCCATCCGTGGCTTCGCCCACGCCTCTTTCAAGATGGCCCTCCTCAAGGGTCTGCCTCTGTACATGAGCACCAAGAACACCATCCTTAAGCGTTACGACGGTCGCTTCAAGGACATCTTCCAGGAGATCTTCGACAACGAGTACAAGAAGGAGTTCGATGCCAAGAACATCTGGTACGAGCACCGTCTCATTGACGACATGGTCGCCCAGATGATCAAGTCTGAGGGTGGCTTCGTTATGGCCCTGAAGAACTACGACGGTGACGTCCAGTCCGACATCGTCGCTCAGGGTTTCGGTTCCCTGGGTCTCATGACCTCCACTCTCGTCACCCCCGATGGTGAGGCTTTCGAGTCCGAGGCTGCCCACGGCACTGTCACCCGTCACTACCGCGAGCACCAGAAGGGTAACGAGACCTCCACCAACCCCATTGCCTCCATCTTCGCCTGGACCCGTGGTCTCGTCCAGCGTGGTCAGCTCGACAACACCCCCGACGTTGTTTCCTTCGCCGAGGCCCTCGAGGCCGCCTGTGTTGAGGTCGTCAACGAGGAGGGTATCATGACCAAGGATCTCGCCCTTGCTGCCGGTCGCAAGAACCGTGAGGCCTGGGTTACCACCTCCGAGTACATGGCTGCCGTCGAGCGCCGCCTCAAGGCCAACCTGAAGGCTCGCCTGTAGATTTATTCCCCCTTTTTGTGATGTCCCCTTTTTTGCATGCCATATGATATCTTCCCCCATTTAGATCTGGGGCAATTTTGATCTACTCTCTCACATGTACAGTTGTTTGAGAAAAATTAAAATGATTGCTATATGAATTCGTGCCTATGAGTAGTTGTAGATGTAGAACATTGGGTCTGATCGTCCAATATCTGAATTGTCAACTCAAGCAGGGACCCATTGAGTGTATCTCAACCACACCAATTGATCCTTGAAGTTTTGAGTTCAGACTGACAGCCAAAACTCAACTTCTCCCCTTTCTCCCCGACCATCAATTTCAAGTCAAATGAGAAAAGACAAGGATAATACTTCCACTACCCCAACAGACAATCTCCAACTCAAAATTTCAAGCGTTTGAAGAATGTGAGCTCGGGATCACCGAAACCCAAACAATTCCAGCGTAGATCCGCCACCTGCACGACTAATGTGCAACTCTATCTCAAGGAAAGTCTCCAACAAGAAATGATCAACGGTATTCCGCCAGTCCAGCCCTATCACGATTCGCAGTCCAGACCCAAAGAGCCTCTGGATCGACTCCAGATTTCCATCATTCCAACATGTCGGATCCGAACAACCCTGGGGATTTACCGAACAAGGCCAATGTGATTGGAAGTCGTACGGACAAGACCCATCAAACGAAGTCTAAACTCTTCAGAAAACGAATAAATGCTAAATTTTGATTTAGGGCAAGAATTGCAGCATCCGGTAAGCAACGCTATAGGTGGACAGACCGGTCCAAACTCGATGCTTTACTCGTACGGGACGATCCAGATCACCCGGGGTCTTTTCGGGAAAATATGACACTGGATGAACTCCACATCTACAATACGTGATATCCAATCATAAACGGGGCATATGGAGTGGTAGACCATACAGAGAGTTGGAGATGATGTCGTCGACGCAATCGGTTTGACTTATTGCCTAATGCGGCATGCTGTCCGGCCATGATTCATTCTCCGTCAATTGAGGGTCCAAGGGTATTGGTTCTATGGATGGGAAATAGACTACGAGGGAATTAGGATTCTGTCTAGGGCATTGGGAAGATAGGGTGTCGATGGTGGAGACTGATCTCTGCAGGACTCGGATTTCCCGTGCAACGCTCATATATTAGAACTGACATCGAACTATCTGCAAATTTGACGATCGAATTTGAACAATTGAACTTGAATTGAGAATCCCCCTCTTGGGCTGTACATTCGTTGGATTTTTCCACTCGCTTTTTGACGACGATATCATCGGGCATACGGCTTGCCATGGTGAAGGGATTAACGCTCATTCCCTTCACGTTGCAACACACAGGCAGAAGTCCTTCAGAATTTTCTATCTTGTCTGAATCCTTCCTGTTACACCATACTATATCCATGGCATTGGGGACTCTTTCTTGAATATGCGTGTTGTGATCATCAGTACCATCTTTACTGGTCTCGCAACTATCTTTGTCGCCCTTCGTCTGTGGACTCGGTTCAAACTTGTGCATAGTCCGGGCTATGACGATATACTCATTTTTGGGGCTCTGGTATGTCTTATCCCTCCTGGACCCTGGAGTCTCGATTGCTCTGTTTCAGAATGGACATCAAATGCGATATTTGGTCTCCGCCCGAAATGTGTTGAATACTAATTCCTTTCTCAGCTATCATCTTTCTCCTTCTTTGCATTTATCCTTGTTGGTATGTCAATCTATTGCTAATTGGAGACACTAAGGTCAAAGCTAACTTCATCAGAACGAAATTATGGACTTGGGGTCAACATAGACGATCTATCATCCGAGGTTGTCGAAGGCCAACTGCACGTAAGTAACTATGAACTACCTATTAAAGAAGATTTGAAACATGAATCTAATCGGAACTGTTAGTACCTCTGGCTCTCCGTGCCATTCTACAATCTCTCCCTTATCCTCTCCAAACTATCCGCTCTCTTCCTCTACACCCGCATATTTCGTGGGCGGGGCTTCCTTCTTGCCACATACATTACAATGGCCTGCTTAATAGTGGCCGGACTTTGGATGGTCATAAGTGGCTTCGTATTTTGCGTCCCCATCAGTGATTTTTGGACGTTGAATCGCAACGTTAAGAGTCACTGTCTACCCGAAGGCCCAGTCTGGTACTCCAATGCTGCGATGCAGATCATCAGCGATATCGTGATCATGATTCTCCCAATGCCCGTTCTCTCCAAACTCCAACTACCTTTCAAGCAAAAAGCTGGTATAATGCTTGTCTTTGGCCTTGGAATCTTGTATGTGTTCTCTACCTCTATCCATAACCTCATTCTGCCAGTTCTTAACTAATTATTTTTGTTATAGTGTGATCGCTACAAGCTCTGCCCGTCTATACGAACTAAGCACCATGGTCAATGGTCACGACTTCACAGAGAAGAACGCTGAAGCAGCCGTCTGGTCCTCCCTCGAAGCTAATGTCTCTATTATTTGCGCCTGCATGCCACCCCTTCATCCCCTTCTATCCCGTCTCTTCGCTCTCTGTTTCCGCCCCATCCCACTCCATTCATCACCCGCATCAAAGGCGCATTCCAATACAACTTGTTTAACCGAGACAAGGAAGCCATCGATCTATGATCCGCATGGCGCTATCGGTCCAGATGGCGGTGTCTTTTTTAATGATTTCTTTTATGCGGGACCTGGGAGTTATATGGCTAGTGTTGGGAAGTTGGAGAATGAGAGTAAAGAGAGGATGAAGGATCGTGAGAATGAGAATGGGATTCGAGTTGTGAGGGAATTGAGGATGGAGTCGGATTCGGTTCCATTTCCGAATGGTGGATTCTTGGCTACGGATTATTATAATCATGGTGGTAACCGTGATTTTAAGGAGAGGGATATTGAGATGGGGCAAATTGGGGAGGGATCCAATTCTAGTGGGAAGGGAACTGCGAATCCGAGTATTGAGTGGGATTTGGGGGATTGGGAATTCCCGGACTATAAGGAGAGGATGAATGCGCCTATTTAGGTGATTTCACTCTTCGCTTGAAGTTGAACTTCTTTTTGTATATTATTATGAGGTACATACACGGATATTGGATATATGAATGTACGATACGATTGATGACTTGATATTTTTCGTGATAAATCTGATTAGATTGAAGATCTGATAAGTGCAGTGGGTCTGATGCTGGCCGTAGTATGTGTGAGTTTCTCCTCTGCACTAGAGATAATATCATGCGAGTGATGGACTATATTGCTATTTAGAGCTTTGAATCCAAGTTATTCTCCTTCCATCTCATCGCTTGTGCGATTGCCTTCGCTACAGCAACGCACTTCTCTTCTCCAAATCTTCCACCAACAACCTGTACACCAACCGGCATACCATCTACCAAATTAATGTCATCTACTCATTGTTAGTTCAACTCAGGCTGCCAATGAATTTTGGGACGACTCACATTGCTCCTTATTAAACTTGTCACCAGCATTTCGAGGAACATGATCAAGCCAGTCCTGATCTGGCATGTCCTTATCCTTGGAAACACTGATCGCAGGGATGGTCAAGGAAGCATATCCAACTAGGTTCCAGATGCTGGTGTATCCGACGTAGTTATTGGACTTTACCCATGTCCAGGGCTTATATCCGACCCAAGGTGTATTGGGCATGATCAATGCGTCGATGCCAGAGGACATCCAACGTTCAAGGTAGCCACTCTCGTATAAGTACTTATCCGCGTTCAACTATCAAGATGGTATCAGTTTCATGGAATCTCGATAGGGGATTTATTAGTCTCACCTGATGAGTTTCCGATGTAGTCAAGATGTCTTTCTCCTTCCCAACGAGCATACCTTCGATCAGAGGCTCGCCGGTCATATCAGTCTTCTTTCGGCATCCTTCACCACCATCAGATAGAATCGCCTTTTCCCATAGCTCATACGCATATTTATGAGAAGAGGCATCCCATTCAAATACTGCAGAGAGTCCAAAATTAACTTCTTGTTATAACACCATATTTAGTAAGAGGGTCTGACCTTCATGACCAGCGGCTTTTAAGGCACCAATGACATCCCGCACGGCTCTCTCAGCAGGAGGTTGGCATCTCACAACTCCATCATCAACCAAATATGCGATCCGAAGACGTTTACCGCGGAACGAAGCAAGACTACTTCGCCACGGCACAGGTGCAACATGTTGATCGAGCTCCCATGGCGAAGCACAAGGCAAAGCCTCCATGTATCGCTCAATACTAGCAAGACTGCAGCTCATAGGTCCTGCTACTGAGCGAACGATGTCTTGACCGGGACTAGTAAATGGAATGTTAGTGACACGGTATAGATCAAAAAAGTTTCGAGAAGGACATAATACTCACTTTCCTCGCTCATAGGGGTGTCGTCCCGGACTCGGCGAAAGTCCATAAATTCCACACAATCCAGCAGGAATTCGAATCGACCCACCGAGATCAGTACCGATTCCCAGGGGACTACCTTTAGCAGCGAGAATCGACCCCTCACCACCAGAACTGCCACCAGATATCAAGTTGCGGTTTAGAGGGTTGACGCACTGACCGAAGAGATGATTATAAGAATCCGACATCATCATCGATTGTGAGAGGTTAGTTTTCACGTAGAGCACTGCTCCTAGACGACGAAGGGTCCTGGCGACGGATTTATCCGCTTGAGCTGGGTCATTACTGAGACCAACCCATCCTTCGAACTGTTAGCATTTTACGCCAAGTATTCCAGTAAAAGAAGAGGAAGCATCCTACCAATCGATGTATCAAAACCCTTCACCGAAAATAGATCCTTAATAGACACAGGAAGACCATGCAGAGGGCCAGTGGTCTCACCCGTCTTCGCAAGACACTCATCCATTTCTTTCGCAGTAGCGAATGCCTCTTCGAAGAGAATCTCCGTACAACATGTTGTGAGTTGGTGTGCTAGTGCTGCACGCTTCGCGAAGGCTTGTGTTAGTTCTAGCGACGAGAGCTCTCCCGACGAAAGCTTGCGCAGTAGAACCGTGATATCGGTTTCTTCGGTTAGAGCGAGCTCGGTCGGAGTGAGGATCTTTCGAATATAGGTCAAGGCGTCGGGTGTTGACTCTACCGAGGGGATCGGGGATAAGCGCCACTCGGCAGGGATTAACTCCAGCTGACGGGCGCGCTTTTGAGCGGCGATTTCTTGATAAGAAGTAGATGATGAAATGGCGGCCATGATGTATCTACAAAATCAACATTAAATAGTGAAATATAGGATTAATGAAGGGGAAATCATGGCGGTATTTATGTTTAGCTGTATAGTCCTCGGTTGAAGTCTTATAGATAAGAAGTGCGGAGAGAGTATAGATAGGCTTCCGCTTTAGGAAAGTAAACTAACACCAAGCATTTTAGTATTATGCACCTTGTACATTCTAACAGATCATCCTGCTCCTCCATCTCCGCTCACACTGCTCTTGTGCATCAGGATATCTTGGAAAGTCACACTGCTGACAATTCCGCCAATAGGCTCTCAGGGACTCGCATTGCTCTGCATTGGTCGCATGCATCCCAGTGAGGTAAGCTGGGGTAGCCAAATGCACATAAAACCTCGAGGATGTTGGGATTTTTGAAATTGCATCACAAACGCGATCTATCATTTTTGACAAGATGCCAGTATGAAGGTTTGATGTCTCGTCTTGTTTGCTCCCAGCAAGACTGAATGCCCCGATAGCACCCGTGCATCTATAGACAGCAGTCGTAAGTCCAATTTCAGTCTTATCCCCAGAATCCAGGCTCATGATTTGATCCATAGCTCTTGAACTCAGATCTAGGACATCAATATTGACATCTTGATTTGCGAGATGAACAAAGAGTTCAAATGTATCTGCAGGACACCCCACCGAATCAAAGAAACTAGGTTCTAAAACCCGACGATGCCAATCATCGAAGATCAAAGGAGTCTTGCGGACGAGAGCACCAGTGACATCAAACCAAACCAAGTAAGCTAAAATATCTCCAAGTCCCGGGATCCGAGCTGCAAGTTGATCAAGTTGTTGTTTATTCTGGCAGTGAAGATCCAAAAGGGAGCGTGCACCTTGTAAATGGCGATGCCATCGCCCGAAGGATCCGCAACAAACTTCAAAGATCGCGAATGTTGCAATCCCAAATAATGCAATCGGATGTCCGGATTCGATGACTTTGCTCAGGTTTGTCAAGGCCCCGAGATGTGTTTGGATAGATTGTTTATTATCCGATCCTCGAAGCCGAGAGCGCGCAAAGTTCAATGTGCGAGATATAAGCTTGACGGCTTCAGCTGGAAGTTCTTGTTCGCTTGCTTGGATCTCTCGATAGAAATGTGACAAGAGATCTATGAAGCCGTATAGATTGATTGGGATATTTTTGCTTTGTAATTCTGTTGTATCCGGTCCCATATTCGTTGTCTCTGGAGAGGCGGAGGAGGGTTCTGCGCATGACGATGTCTTTCCTGAGCTTTCTTTCTTTGAACCCATCCAGACAACTCTCTGGGGATAGCTGCATCTCGTTCCTTGCTGTTGACATGGCTGACAACGGGGGCGGTTCAGATCACATTTGAGCCCCTTAGCATGGCAGCGGTGGCAGTGACGGTCGTGGCGAATCCCACGAGGCTTCTTCGTGCTGGACATGATGTTGTACAAACATCAAAAGCTGTGAATCGGAGTAGGACCGAGGGAGATAAGAGTGCGGGGATACGAGTTGCCGATTGGTCTTCGCCAAGAGGAGAGATGATTCCCAAGTGGATCTCATGAAGGCTTTATTTCGGCAGAACATATGTTATGGAAGACCATCCTTTTCAGTTGTTAGGAAATTCCGATGAGCTGAAAGTTTGGAGATCTGGAGATTTCTATACTCGTTGAGAGTGAAATAAGCTCATGGGATGCTTCCAGTGGGCCTGTTTACTACCCGACCCACATCAACAGGCCACTTTTGGTACTGATCTGATGGGCAAACTTTGGTAGTAAAAATCAAATGAGTGTTTCATTAACGACAACAGAAGTGTCAGTTGTGAAAGGACATAATCAATCTAAACATTTGAAGAGAGTGACTAGACAACCTGCAAACAATAACACAAACCAAGCCTGAAAAGACAGAACCGAACCGCAAGGCATTACCCGGGCACAATAGCAATACAGAAAAACAACAGAAAATTGAAGCAAACTCGTCAGAAGCAATACAAAACAAAGTATTTCCGTCTAACCAAAGTATTCCATCGCAGCAAGGTAATCAATCGCACACGCGCAGCATTCCGTCGAAGTAAAGTAGTCAAGCGAAGCAAAGACAATCGCAGAAAGCTATTTCATTGCAACGAAGTAGTCAATCGCATATGTGCAGCAAATTATTCTGTCGAACCAGAGTAGTCTGGCAAAGCAAAGCAGACAATCGCGAGAAAACACTGTAAAAAACGAATGTCACTTATGACGCATATTATCATGCCGATTTGGAGCCATCATATGCCAGTAGCGACTCTTGGGGTCTGCATCCTTGTTGCCATGTATCAAGCGGTCGGCCAAACGCTCACGTCTTTCTCGTCGCTTGGTGGATGAGTTGGGCTGCTCTGGCTTAGGCTCTTTCTCTGCAAGCATGGTTTCATCAATTATGTCGATAGGAATCAGCAGATTGGCGTCTTTGGGCTTGTCCGCACGACGACGTCGACGATGAAATTTAGCATGTCGGCGAACTGCTGAATGAACCTTATGAACTCTGGAGCTGGACTGCAGTGAGTTTGATTTACTCATGGCTCGCTCGATTTCAAGTCCGTACTCCTTGGTCTCGTCTGGCCAATCAATGTCCCAATCCTTGGGGTCAAAATCTTTGGCAACGGGCCATTTCTGCTCACATTGATTTGACCCAGAACTTATTGAGCCAGACACTTTACCCTTTGACGACGTCATGCCGGCTTTTTTGCGATTGCGAAGACTGTTCTTCCTGGCCAAGGAATATTTTTTAGACAGGCGTCTCTTCAGGTGCTCGACAGCTGCAGTGAGGGATATTTCGGAAGCAACACTACCCTCCGCCATAGAGCAAAGAGAAGTCGCGATTGCTGCAGCAACTTTCATCTGATCTGGCAGACCAGCCGTGGATGTGGCCGCCTCCACCGTTCTGTCTCTCACGCCAGGGGGCTCAGGGGAGTCCAAGTTCAAGTCGGGATGATCTGCCGAGCAAGTGGAATTGCCAGGTATCATCGGGCTTTCAGGTTGACCCGCTGGAATTTGCTCAAGAGAGGTCGTCGGTTCTGGGGGAGCATGATTCGGACTTGATGCACATGAGGCTACAGAGGTAGAAGTCTTCTGCGGTGCGGTAAAGGGACCGAAGCTTTGAGGGGCCATCACGGGCATGTTAAGTCCATAAAACCCAATGAATGGAAATTGGAGGGATGCGGTGAAAGGCGGTTGTCCTGGCATTGGCATAGGAAATCCCATGGGAATTGCTGCACCGGTACTCGACGCATCAAGCTCAGTTGCCGTGCTGCACAAAGCGGCGGGACAACTCCTTGTCTGACTGACAGCAGAATTAGGTGACTGTGAGCCTTCATTTCTCTCAGAAGTGCTTTGATGCGTGGAGTCGACAGTGCTGGAGCAATGGCTACAGATGACGTCGTATTCACCTTCCCGTGGTATGAAGCTCAGCGTAACAGGCTGTAGCCCCATGTACATGTCCGGAGACCAGTTGCCCACTTGCAGCCATGCAGGTAGCTCATCTAGGGGTATCAGCGGAGCACACCCTCCATCGGGACGAAACAAGCAAAATCGAGGACGAGGTTGACGAGCGAACGAAGAGTAACCTGGCTGGTATTGGTAACCTGGCTGGTATTGGTAACCTGGCTGGTATTGCATGGGCTGCATTATGACGGGTAATAGTAAATGAAAAAGATACAAAGCGTGTAATGTAATGAACGAGTATGGTTTCAGAGAATGTATTGGAGTTGTGGATATGAAAGCAGATAGATGTCTACGAGGAGAGGAAGAGAAGAGGGAAAAGTTGTATTTGCGATCTATGTTGACATCTATACCAGAGCGCACCTTCCTCATATACATGAGTCTCTTAACAACAGATAAAAAGGGAAAGAGCAACCTTGAATTGATCACGGGACCCTCCGGACTAGTGAGGAAGGTATGTGCCATTACGACAAGTAAATCCCAGATCAGGGTTGAGTGTCGATGTCGCATTGATACAGATCACTGTGGGCTCAGCCAGAGTCTGGGGGATAACTTCAATATTGCTCAAAGTGAAATCCTTGCAGGAGGAGTTGGTGTTACACTCAATAATGATGGACTCGGTGTGTTTGAGGTTGGGAAGGCCCACATTGTACCAGCAAGGATCAGTGACACAAGAGCCATCACCAGGACGCCAGCTGTTAACTGAGCCTGTGAAGTCCGACCAGGTAAAGTCCTGCATCATCACAGAAGCGTTATTAGGGCGACCAGTAGTCGATCCGTCACCCAACTGAGTCTCTGAAGATCCTTGGTTGGTATAGCTCTGAGTAACGAAAATGGGGAAGGTCACGTTGTAAACGCGAATGTTCTTCCAGGTGATGTTTTTGGCGATACCCTGGCCTCCCGACCACGACTTGAAGCGAGATGCATAGACAGCGTCGATGACTGTGACGTCTTCAAAGTGGATGTTGGAGACATTGGCATAGTCTGATTGGTCTTCTCCCAGTGACCCAATGCTCATTCCGTGGCTTTGATAACCAATGGTGTTTCGCTCGAAGACAACATTGTGGGATCCTGACTGAACAGCAATGGCATCATCACCATTGTAGATGACGCTGTCTGAGATGTGGACATTGGTGGCTGTAACATCAAAACCGTCAGTGTTGAAGGGGAATGATCCCGTGGACTCGGCATCAATGAAAGCATGGCTAACGGTGATGTTATCGCCTTGCAATTGCACATTCCAAGCAATGGGTTTGCGCGACTTGAAGTACTTGAGAGATCCATCTGTGGTGTCAAAGCTCATCAGATGAGGTCGAGAGTCCAGACCGGTTCCATTGGTTGGGTTCGCATCCCACCAAGCCTGTCCATATGAGTAGATCCACCCATCATTGACATTGGAAGAGCCAACGTAGTCAATTCGGGGACCCTTGAAAGTGAACCAATATTCACCGTCCGAGTATAGGGTTCCGCTGGTGCCATTGACGATGGTCTGAACGGTTGTAATATCTTGTGGCAGGTGTAGATTTCCATTCATCTGGATCTCCACATTGCTAAGGTTGGTGGCGCTGATGGGCGTGGAGACATTGTAATCGACGCCTTCTTGGAAAACAATCACAGAGTCGGTAGCACACTTGGCGAAAGCTCTGGAGATGGCTGGGGAATCACTAGCTGTGCCGTTTGAAGAGGGGATGACACAACGATGGGTACGCCCACTGGCAGCTGTGGAGCGTCTGAACTCGGGAGCACCAAGGGCAATTGTAGACAGAGCTACCCACACAGCCGTCCTTTTCATCAACATATTGGTCAATTGAGGCTAAGAAGACTGAATGATGAGACGAAAAGAGGGAGACATCCTCCACACAACCCAGGCTTTTATAGTATTCCAGATCTCATCGTATATTGCGCTCGGTCCTTGCGACCTCCTCAGTTCATTCAAAATCTTATGATGTAGATTCTCCTAACCCCAGATATTCGAGGTCTCTTTTCCCCACAATGTGGGGAAGAACCCTGTTGAGCAACATCGTGTGGATGGACTTTTATTTGAGCGGATGGGTCTCATCAACCCATTGGTGGAATTAATGTGGTGATCGACACGAATCGAGTATGAATTCGTACCCCAGATAATTGGGGCATAAGTATTATTCATCGATGATGATATAGGAAGTTCGAGGGTGACCTGATCGCTTTTCTCTCCGTCACCGCATGAGATTTATAACATGGATATTTTCTCCGTGGGCCACTAGGGTTGATTCCGAGTCCTAGCCTGTGAGCGACTAGTAGACTCAAGTCCAACTTGTGGATGACATACTCCAGGGTTGAGCTGTCCTCGTTCTGCTCGGGATTGAAAACACGAACCATCTTGGTCTTCCTTCATGTCGATATTCCTTTTTCGTATCTGTCGGTGACATTCTCTCACTTGATCCTATCAAAATTTAGCAAAACATATTGTCTGTTAGAAATCTCCGAGTTCCTTGGTTTGTGAAGGATCTCACAGTACCACGGACATGGAGGAATGCAGGTGCCAGCAAGCCAACGGGCCGATTACAAAACTCCATGTTGAAACTGTTGATTTCTCAAGTGAAAAAATTTCAATGTACCTCACAATTGCCGAAGGGAATGACAGATAGCCTAATCTACATACTCTCTACTCTACCTTGTCCGGACTAGTGCTTACTGCCTGAATCTAGCATTACCTAGGCGTCCCGTCTTTTTGAGTTGATGCGAATTCACCTTAATAGGCCAATTTTTCACCCGTCGGCAACATGGTCTTTCCGACTTGTCTACCAGCTTCACAGGCTCAAATTATTTCTTTAAAGACTCGGAATCAGAAAGCAACGAACCCACTCCCCCTCAAGATCTGAACCTCGGATAACCCAACCCCCATTCAACTAAGGATCTATCACCGACATCATGGCCAACGATGAACTTGTCCTCGTTACAGGTGGATCTGGCTTCGTCGGATCCCACTGTATTATCCAGTGCCTAGCCGCCGGATATCAAGTCCGAACGACCGTCCGATCGCTAAAACGCGAAGAAGAAGTCCGAGGAATGCTTCGTACCGGCGAAGCCACAAATCTCGACAGACTTTCCTTCATCGAAGCGGATCTCACCAGTGACAATGGCTGGGCGGATGCAGTAAAAGACTGCACTTACATTCTTCACGTCGCATCGCCACTTCCAGCAGCCGCGCCTAAGAATGAGGATGAGCTGATAAAACCCGCCCGTGAAGGCACTCTACGTGTCCTCCGAGCCGCGCGCGATGCCAACGTCAAGCGTGTTGTTCTGACTTCATCCTCTGCAGCTATCAGCGCAGGACGACAGAAAGGTCCAAAAAAAGTCTTTACTGAGGAAGACTGGACAGATGTCAACGATCCCAGTGTTGGCGCATATGAGAAAAGCAAAACCCTGGCAGAGCGCGCTGCGTGGGATTTTATTAAGAATGAAGGTGGTTCGCTGGAATTAACTGTTATTAACCCATCCATGATTACGGGTCCAGTTCTAGCACCCGACACTTCCTCATCTATGGAGGTGATCTCTCGCCTTATGAATGGGGCTATGCCAGGGTGTCCGAACTTACTGTGGACATTCGTGGATGTGCGAGATGTGGCTAGTATGCATCTTCTTGCTATGACGAATCCAAAGGCAAATGGGGAACGTTTCCTATGCATATCAACGCCGGAGATGTCGATGAAGGAAATTTCGTTAACCTTACGAGAGCGCTTGGGCGATAAGGCGAAGAGGTGTCCCACACGCAGCATTCCTGATTTTGTTGTGAGGATCATGGGACTCTTTGATTCGGGTATTGCGCTGGTTGTTCCCATGTTGGGTCAAACTTTTGAGGGGTCTTTGGATAAGGCGACGAGTGTGCTGGGCTGGACGCCTCGTCCCAGCACCGATGCGGTGGTTGCTGCAGGGGAAAGCCTCTACAAGTTGGGCCTGGTGAAGAAGTGATTCAGAGTTCCAGTTGTTGCACTCTCGCGCCCTTGAGTCTTTGTACATGGTTTTATTAATATCAGCTCATGATTATCGTCAATTTTAATTATAGGCATACGAGATCGAGAGTATCAATCTAATAATCCGACTGCTATTGAAAGGATCTTGATCTAAATTAAGTGGCCTCAATGATAGGCGTAGCTCTACTAGTAGTATAGTAGTAACCACTGGGAGATGGTATCTCAGAATCATGGCAATGGAAGCGACAGCCACATATAGTATTAGTAGTAGTCAGGATGCTTCAAATGTATTAATATTTTAAAATCTCGCACAATCTTGCTCTTTTCAGGCGAGCCATGATTGCACCTTGTCGCTCGAGCCCCTTGGTGGAAAGTATAAGAGCACAACACATCTATTTATGAGCTCCTAATTCTTTTCATTCCAGCCCCAGTAAGTCCAATTCAGGATAACCAAGTTCGATCCCAATATTTTCCAAATCATAAGCTCAGTGGTTCTAACTCGACTGTTGTACAGTTCATACTCCGTAGTGGAGCCTGAAATAGTTTAGGCGCGGCTGTCTTATCGTTGTACTCCACATCAGCTCATCTCCACAACTTGAACTTGATTGCTGTCCGCTGAACCCGAGAACCTCCCTTCTTCCCTGAAACAAAAGAGCAGCTACAGCCATCAATATGTCCACGTCTACATCCCTCCCAAACCCTCAAAACGGCGACCGCGACACACCAACCCTCAAAGCCACGGACGCAATCCTCAAGGTTGGCAGCTCAGCCTTCGTCACTGCCCCCGCCCAAAAAGTCTGGGAAACTCTGATCGACACATCAACATGGCCAGAATGGAATTCCTTTGTTCCCAGAGTCACAGTCTACTCTCAACCCGATTGTGCTGCCGATGATACCCCCTCGCCCATCCTCCAACTCGGCACGAAGATGACCTTCCACGCCCGCATGGATCCTACATCCACCAAGCCCCAGAAATCAACGGATACAGGACTTATGGTGAAGGAATTCTCGGCTCCGAATGCAGAGACCGGTGCACCGGGGCGAATTGTTTGGGCATTTGATCCTGATGCGCCAAGTTCCTTCTCTCCTTCGCTTTTAGTCGTGGAGCGAGAGCATGAGGTGCGTCAGGTTGAGGGAGGAACGGAGCTTCGGAACTGGGAGATTCAGGTCGGGTGGTTGGCATATGTTGTTAAGTGGATGTATGGAAAGAAGTTGGATGAGAACTTTGAGCTCTGGGTTGTTGAGTTGAAGAAGTTCGTTGAGGGAGAAGGGAATTAGTTTTCATTTCTTTTTTCCCATCTTGTTATGATTACGCGCCGTGGATATATTCAATTTCCATTTTAATCGCAGCTGCTGTGCTTCGGGTGCTCCGAGGAACTTGAAATTGCACTAACCTCAAATGGGTCGAATATGCATGAACCATTAGATATGGGATCTCTTAGCGAGCATTTTGGGCATCGACATTCAGCTGATGCTCGGATCCTGTCGGACTTCTCCTCTACTCCTGATGCAGTAAGAGCTCCACCTCTTATAAATCGGTGCATATTATCGTGATGTCACAGGTTATGGCATTTGCAAGTTCGAGTTACTAGTAGTATATGTGCACATGAATGTTCATATCTTGCCCCGCAATTCGGATTCTGTACTTATAGCAGCTCGCAAGATTGATCTAACTCACCAAGAGACAAGCATTATTTCCACATTTAGCACTAATCGGCTCGAAACCCGGGTCTATGCCTGGGTTTCTGATAATTGTGAGAGCTAGGATGTCAGCAAAATGGGCTCCAGTGTTTTGAAATGAGACACTCGGCGCTTGGGTTGATCGGTTCCAGTGACCAAATTCGGAGAGCTTCGCAAAGCTGATTTGTTTCGACAAAGCAATTATTGCACTCCGTGTGAGCAGTCACATATGCATGATTGTGGATTTGCAGTGGAGTGGCTGGGTACGTTCAGGGAATAAATCCTGTTATTACCCGAATATCAAATCCCGAAGAGGATCCAGCAATGCTCTCATAATATTCGATAAGTAGAAAGCGTCGCAGAAGGTGCAAAGTATGAGGTCAACAAGGGGTATATTTCAATGTTATAGCTTATAGAGCCAAAATCTTGAACTTCAGTCGGAGAAATAGTGAAAGGTTATTGAGATGGCTCAGCGTCAAGCCGAAAGTATCGAGCTGAACGGGACGGTCCGGGGTGTCCGTGGGGCAAATGTGCTAATGCATGAACGCTGTGATGAAGTTGCATGAATTCTCTCTGTCGCAGATCCCATCACTCCAGACAATTTTTGCGTTGCAGGACCTGTAGCAGGGACTTAAAAATGTACAGAAATATCCAATAAAGAGCTTAATCTTTTCTCACGATGCTGCCCAGGTGTGATCATGCAGTTCAGTTTGCAAGTTTGGGAGCAAAATCTTGGGATTTGGCTAGAAAAGGATGCAAGTGGATCAATGACAAGGATTATACTATGCGGAGTGGTCTGTACACGTCAACAACAGATCAAGTCCACCCATGGAATTATTTTCCTATGCGGACATCTGCGTCTCACTAGGACTAGTGAGAGAAACAGCCCAATCATAGAATAAATCAGTGTTCAGCTGAGAGACCCGCTGCTCCTGACCGGTATCTTTGTCAAGAGTCCAAAAGATCGTATATCATTGTAGTAAAACGCCCGTGGTCTCATAGCATCAATTCTGGTTTCTATTTCATCGCTATCTCAATCCCAACTTGGTACACAACCCTCGACGCCATGGATGACTCGGACTCTCATGATGAACAAGGTAAGAAATAAGCATGTTCAATCAGGGTCAAATGTTTTGCTGACATCACGGGCAATAGAAATTGAACCCATGGCTGCATGTGGGCACTTATCTACTGCTCCTGCTCAAGACCAAATCAGTACTAGGGCAACAAAGATCAAAGATCTTGAAAATGCGATTCGTGGGAATAAGGCAGAAGAAGTAAAATCACTGCTGAAGAAGGACCTCGGCCTCATCGAGGAAACTTTCAGCTTTAAATTCTATGCAAAAGATTCCGAAGAGGTCGAAGAAATCGGCCAAGAGTTGACTCCATTGATCCTTGCCACCCGATTAGGCTTCTCGGAAATTGTGGGAATACTTCTCGACAATGGTGCCGATATCCTCGCCAAGGCAAAGAACAAGGAATTGAGTATACTCGAGCTTGCTCTTGAACAAGGAGACCAGATCGTTGCAAGAATCATCCTTAAACGGGGAAAACGGGCGGACATGCTCTTGGAGTTGACGAGTGGGCGGTACAAGTGGACACCACTTTTCCATATGACATTCAATAAAAATTTGGATGCCGTCAAAGTTTTACTTGAACACAATGCAAAAACCGATGCGACCGATGTTGATGGAGATACAGCGCTTCACCTAGCCGCTATGCAAGGATGCTCCGATATCGCCGAGGAGCTCATAGAAAGAAATGCTTTAGCACTGGAAAAGGGAAACAATTGTGGAGACACTCCTCTTCTTATGGCGGCCAGGTGGGGAAAGGATAACGTCGTTGGGGTCTTCCTGAGGAATGGGGCAAACCGAGAAGCGCGGAACATTGATGGGGATGCACCAATGCATCTTGCTGCCAGGTTTGATCATCTTGATGTCGTCAAAACCTTGTTTAACTACCAAGGTGAGGGCATAAAATTACTGGGGATGCAAAACAAGCTCGGCGAAACACCATACCTTATCGCAGCTAGATTTGAAGCGGTATCTTCTGCTCAATTCTTCCTTGATAACGGAACGAATCTATCAGAGCGAGATGGGACCGGAAATAGCGCATTGCACGTCGCTGCAAGGGAAGGGTCTCTTAAAGTTGCCAAGCTGCTCGTGGAAAGGGGAAAGAAACTCAACCTTCTTGATTCCACAAATGAAAATAGCGAAACTCCTCTTCTCGTGGCCATTCAATTTGGAAGGGACAATATAGTGGAATATCTCCTTAAGACCACCGCAAATCTCGAAATTACTGACAAGTACGGGAGCTCTGCCTTGCACCTTGCCCTCGGTCGTGGGAGTACCGGAAGGGATCTGTTAGAGATGCTTCTTACCAATGAAAGAGTTAAAGTCAAGTTACTGAATATGGGAAACAATGCTGGAGAGACTCCGTATCTGCTTGCGGCTAGAATAGGAGACGAGGAAGCAGTTCAGAGATTACGAGAGTATGGAGCAAATCCAAATGCGCAAGACCAAGACGGAAACTTTGCACTGCATCTTGCTGCGAGGCATGGGATGCTGGACATTGTCAAGAGGGTACTTGGCGGGAAACCTGCCGATCCCAGCAAACTAGAAGCAAAGAACAATTTCGAAGAGAGTCCATATCTGATTGCAGTCAAATTCAATCAAACGGAGGCTGCTCGGACCTTAATTGAATATGGGGCGAATCCTGAGGCTTGTGATAAGGAAGGAAATTCTGCCCTGCACCTTGCTTCGAAGAATGGGCACATTTATGTCATTGAGGCTCTATCACTCGCCGAGGGGCAAGTGGGAGGAAGCTCAAACAAGCAAAATGATACTCCCATGACTCTTGCAGCTCGAGCAAGACATCTTGAGGTTCTTGAGTACCTTCTTTCTCTGAACAAAGATCGAATTCCCGCAGACATCCAACTACCGCCGAGAACTATAGCGAAAGACTTCTTTGAGTCTGCAAGGAAAGGTTATATCTGCCTTTTCAAGAAGATCCTGCAGTCTCGAGATGTTCTTCTTGACAAGAAGAACGAGCTTGGAATGAAAGCGCTAGATCTCGCCGTTGAGTCAAATCAACTTGAAATTCTCGACTATTTGCTCATCAGAAAGCTGGATTTTGACACAGAAGGCATGGATACAACCAGCATGTTCCATGAATCCGCAAGAAAGGGGTATCTGCAACTCATCAAGAAACTTCTTGGAGGCCGGAACGAGCTGATAAGGCGTCGATATGAGTTGGGGAGAACTGCTCTTCACATCGCATGTGAAAATGGACACACTGACATTGTTAATTACCTATGCAATAATGGGGCTGATATTGAGGCCAAAGACATCGGGGGCAATAGACCATTGCATTATGCTGTTTTAAGCCGTTCCGAGTCTGTCGTTGAATCTCTTGTTAGCCGGGGAGCGAACCAAACAGCGACAAATTTGAATGGAAGGAATGCCTTGCATATGGCCTGTTCCAATAGCGACACTCTGATAGTGCAGATTCTCTTGAGTGATCGAGCGGATCACGTCAAAATATCAGTCTGTGCGGCAGACGCGTATGACGAGACACCTTTGTGTTATGCGGTTTCCTCTGGGGAAGAGGGTGTCATATTTCAAATATTGGAGTCTGAGAACTACTTCCCGCGGAAATTTCTTCAAAATCCAACAAACGAACTTTCCGAAAACGAGAGGATTTTGGTTTCTACATGGTTGGCGGGATGGATTCGACCAAAGGACTCAGAGCAAGTAAACCACAGCCAGAAGGAGAAGGCCACCCGGGCTGAAAATGTCGACCAGGGAAAATTAGCGAATCGGCATACAGATAGCCGGATTGAATGTCTCATCTGCTGGGCAATATTAAACCGGGACACAGCTTTGTTAAGACTTGGGATGGGTAAAGGCTTTCTACCTCAACTGAGCGAAAACGGGGGCCAGAAAAGTGCAAATTGGTTGCATATCGTTGCCCTGGCTGGAGACTGCAATATTGCTGATGAGATTTGCGAATGGATTGTCCAACACCCCGGAAGATGGAAAGATCAGCGTCATTTATTTTGGGATGACTTCCTCAAGACAGACGCAGCTACAGGGCTAACGCCATTACATGTTGCTGCTAAGATGGGCCATCATGATTTGGTTTCCCATTTCCTTTCGTGTCTGGCTGGGATAGATCCAGGATCTAGAGGACAAGAGGTCTTGGATGAAATCATCCAAGGAACGGAAAACCAAGAGGCAAAGACAAAGGTTTTACGGGCGATTGTTCAAGAAACGAGACAGGAAGATAATCTGATCACTCTGACTGTTATTAAAGCAATGCAGGCTTCATCAAAGACAGGATATGACGGACTAGCTGCGGCGAACCAGAAAGAAAATCACTTCCAAACTCTTGAGGATCATCTGTGGAAAATAGTGATGTCAATTGTTCATAAAGATTCAGCATTCTTCAAATTCCCTTGCGAAGAGGATGCGGAACTTGTCATCAAGACCATATTATGGAGAGACACTATGCTCCTCAACGATGCAACAGAAAGCTGGATCTGTGTCGGGCGCCTGAAGGAAAGGCTCGGACTTAACAATCTTCGCCAAGCCAATCTTTTAAGCTGGGCTGTTCGAAGGAAGCATCCCATCGCTGTTTACTGGATTCTGTCGAGTGGGAGGTATTTCACTGAAACCCAGATCAGTGAATGCGAGAGCATCATGCAAGGATGGAATACTCATCGCACCAAAGAGGATCTTGAAATAAATCAAAGAATACAACGTCAAAGAATCCTTTCCCATTCTTTCCTCGAAAGAGACATAGAAAGCTTGGAACTTCAACGATCATCGCTGGATGAAAAGCCAGTCATGGTGAAAAAATCAGCATCCTCGGTTGACCAGTCCTCTTCAGGAAATGAAGAGAAATCAGCAGACTCTGAAAATCCAGCAAACAATCACGGAGAGATTGAAAGACTTCAAGTCGAGGCTGCAATTCAGGATTTGAAATTGAAGATTGAAGTACATGAGACGAAAATTACAGAATCCGCCAAGGTGATAGAAGCCCTGTCAAGACGTCTCATGGTTGAGATGCAAATAAAAAGGCTCATAGAAAGCCCTCCGCCGTCACGTCCACGAAAGGGTGGCACAGAGCCTCCACAGTTCCATTTTATTGTGGATAGCGATGAACAAACTGCCACTGTTTTGGACCTCTTTCTCGAAGGAAATCAGGTAGTGAGCGAACTGCGGAGAGAGTCATTGCACACGATCATATACACCTCTGGGCCTGAACGTCTTATGAAAACGAGATCAGGGGTCCCAAACTACCAAGGATTGAAAAGAATTCTCTTCTGCTCCATGGAATCCGAAGAAACACCTGAAGCTGTTGATAAAAAAATACGACATTTGAACAAAACCACAGCATTGAGCGACGTAATAGGTGCGAGCCAGATTGCGCAGAAAGTCAGGTGGATTCATATCCCAGTGAACAATGTAAGAGCAATCATATCCTCAGCAGCCATAAGTGTAATTCCTTGGTTTTGCTGACATGATCATAGCTGCAATACGTTCAGGTTATCCACCTCACCAATATTACTCTTTATTCCTTATACTCACCCTTTGATAGGAGTTGATGGTCCGGATATTTCGAGAGAAAGGAAGGGACGCTGGATCATACCGCGCATTGGCAGCTTCTGTGCGAAAAAGCATATCAGAGCATGCCGCTGGAGGAGGAAATCACTACATCAACCCGAATTGTCAAGTGAGAGTAAGAAATGAACTTACCTATAGTGAGTACTAACATTCATAGACTACGAAGAACCGACCAAGAGACCCAAGAATTCAACCCGAGAGGAGTTGGCAACTTGAGAAGGAATGGAAGGCATCAAGTGAATACATCGATTTGACTGCATTATATGTTAGCGCAGCTGCTCCTTTTCTATAAATCCCCATTTCCAGTTCCAATGCTGATCACAGAGCTAAGATTCCATACATTTCTTGGGGACACACGACCAAAGATAAAGGGAAACCTGACATTTCAACAGCCCTGCCCTGGCCAAGAGGCTCTCTGAGTACAAAAGGTGATGCCCCTGCCTTTGGGATCACGGTAGGTGGCGGTGGCATCCAGTCAAACAAAATCAATTTTAACCGTTAAGAATCAGGAATTCATTCATCGATCTCTGACACTTGATCAATACTATTACGCCGCTCTTGATGATACAAACGAAAGGGATTGTGATCAAGTCCTTAGTCGATATTTCAAAGTTTTCGATAAATCTCATGTCTCGCAGGATAGTTCTCATGTCCGAGTCTCGCAGGATAGTGTCAAGATGACAAAGCACCGGGTGAGAGGTATGGAGCAAATTGACAGATCTTTAATTCTGCAGTGGCAATTTTGGCTTATTGTACTAAAAACCTGAAGACAAAGTGATCCAAACTCAGATCTTGTTAGTGAATCAACTATGGTTGTGGATTCTTGATGATGGTATGTTGCCGGGGTACTCTTTGGGAAGTTCGGTTGATCTGGTTACTTTTTCCGCCAGTCATTAACCTATTATCTAGACACCATCATAACGAGCACAACACAAGAGCAGCAGAATGTCGAGTATCCTTTTCTTCAGCGGGTTCTCCGAGAACTTCCTAATCTGAATGGTAGCTTGAATCTGGAAGTCAGAGATATTGCCCAATTGATCATGGACACAGCTACGAAAGTGATCGATGCTCAAGAGATTGAAACTCTTCACATGGGCTTGAAGTCTCCATTTGGTGTATTCCGAGAATCTTGGCAACACATAGTATGTACTGCATTGCCAGTGGAGGAATCCAGATCCTAGAGTAAAGCCTATACTAATTGAACAAAGCGAAACCAAGAAGCAAGGCTTTTCGTTGATTTCGAGAGAAAGCTCAAAAAAGAAAAACGAAGAGCTTATTCTCACGCTAAGGATGAAACAGACGAGGATAACGTTAATGCCATCTGGGACTCTGATAAAACTGTCCCTTCTAAAGCCGATCCTCAGGGAAACCCAGAGACATGGTGGGAACGATTGAAGAAGAAAGTCGATCTCTTGAAGGAGAAAGCCGATGAAAATCCCTACGAAGACATTTTGACGGAAACGAAGCTTTTGGTTGAGGTGAAAAACATATTGGACGAGCTCAATATACTACGAAATCTGATTGAGGATCAATACCATGTGTATAGCCTTTGGAAAGGCATCAAGCAGGACGCGAAGACCAACCAGTTCAACTTCCCCCATCTCGTGGAAAAGCAGGATACGATTAAGACAATGATTGAAGATTTAAACAGTGTCCAAGAGTCTATCAAATCACTCTTGGACCTGAAGCAAAAAGAGGCCACGATCATCGAAGCCCAGACGACACGCCGACAGAGTGACAGCGTAATAGTCTTCACGGTGGTTACGATCATATTCGTGAGTTCTAATTTTTTTTTAATCACGTACGCATCCAGCTACTGATCAGTGATAAAATCAGCTCCCAGCTTCCTTCTTGGCCAGTCTTTTCGCGTTGAATGTCAAAGATTTCCCTCATGAGAATGGGTCTGTGACTTATAAGAGCTCATGGATATTTCCGATCATCTGTGAGTTTTGTAACCTCGTGAAATTATTTCATTCTTCATTTCTGACCACCTGGCCGATAGTTGGAGTTTCACTTGCTTTCTCATTAGTCTTCGTGCCTATTGCTCTCAGCGCAAATACTTTCAGAAATATTCTCCGGGTCTGGGAATCTCGGGAGAAGAGCAAAAAGGAACTCGAGGAACATCAAAAAGGAATTGAGGAGCTGCGAGATGATTCAGCTGATCGCCAGGGGGTCTGGTTTGCAAGGAGGTTGAGGAATCGGGCACGAAAGGCGTCAACTCCTGAAGCAAACACTGTATAGCTCGTCAGAGTTTTCCAGTTGGCGCAATATAGGTGTGATCATGTTCTTTGAGATGAAAAGGCCGTGAGAAATCTTCGCTTGCTGGGAAGACAGTACAAAGTTCGGACCACTGTGCCCAGACATCTCTTTACCCATCTTCATCCGGAGATCTTCCTTCCTCCACACATCACCACATCTTTCCCTTCAGTGTCGCTTAATTCTCAAAGTCAAGTTGCATGATAACGTTTGAAATAAATTCGTTTCGTTCCAATCCACTCTAGGGTATCTCATTCCTGCCAAGCGAGTGTAATTAAACATGATAAGAAAAAATAAAAATGAAAACCCCGAAATGCTCCCAAGAATGCCCAGTATATCACAAAGAATGCAACCCATATAAACCCATAAATACTAAAACAGATAGATACCCCATCATCAAAAACAAATGCAAATATCACATATCAAATCAGGCAGATGCCAATTCCACCCACTCAGAGGTATCGATTCTCTGCGCGGGATCCTTAGCAACAGCAGGCTGCATCAACTTCTCGACGAATCCATTCCTCGGCACCCGAGCCCCGTTCGCACCACAACGCGTAAACTCTAAAATGCGATGTCCCTCTCTCGCCATAGCAAGTCTCTGCATATTACTCGAGCCAGGATACAACAACAAATCACCCGTAGCAGCCGCAACAAGCGTCGCAGCAAGGGAAAACACATCCGACGCTGGTGTAGGCGCAACATCACCTGATGTCAAAGACGCAAGGGAAAGTAGTTCCGGCGCTGTGAAGGGTGGCGTAAATGCCGACATGGATGTATGGCTTTTCTCATCGGATGAATTCGTCTGCAGGTCCAATGCAGAGGAAAAGTCCGCGAAAAGAGGCTCATAGGGAAATGCAAGTGGTTCGGCGTTCCCGTCGAGGTGTGTAGTATCTGTAACTTGTACTATAGGGCGTAGGAGCAGATTATGCGGCTTGATATCACCGTGGATGATCCCCGCGCTCTTGTGTAACCATTCCAGGCCTGAGATCAGTTTTCGTGCGAGATCGCGCCATGCGGCTGGTCCTTGGATCGGATCGAACATTGTTGCGGTGCATGGGCCGCGTTTTCGGTTCATGTCTGCTTGATCTTCGATGTATGTTGATAATGCGAGTGGGACTGCGGACATAACTAGGGCTGAGGTATCGGTGTGGTACCCATGAAACGGAACGACATAGTTCTCGCACCCCGGTGTTGAGTTTAGTCGTGTGAGTGTTAGAGCCTCGGAGTGCAGGACTGGGTATGAATCTTTGCGCAGAGGTGCTTTCACGGCGTAGACTCGACTTTTTGCGGTAGGCGAACTGGGTGGAGTGTTCATTGCAGTGAGTATCGATGTACTTGGTGTTGAACGGGCTTTATATACAATGCTCCATGCGCCACGACCGTATTCAATGCGCCGATTGCTTCCATCTGTGCAGGCTTCCAGGTCATCGGTGAAACGGAGTAAGATGTTGCGCTTTAATAAGGCGGATGAGGTATCGGTAGTGCTTAATGGACTTGGTATTGAGTGTTCGGCTCCGCTGGATTTGCCGATCGGAGTCACTGGAGGCGTGAGATGTGACTCGGAGGTTGGTGTTTGTAATGAGTTCCCCTTTGTATCATGGCCAGTTTGTAACGATAGTGGCATTGGTGTTGATTTGGTGGCCATTGTGCTGATTATTACCGGTTGCGGCGCGTGGCGATGGACTCGGCAGTTATGTAGTGAACTCGACCTCGGGATATCCTCCGACTGCTGGTATTTGACCAGTCTCAAATTATGAGAAGTCGCAGATGAACAGCACGATTGAGATGAAAGAGATGCAACTTTTCAATGTTAGGACGAAATTGTACGCCTTATCAAAGCGGGCGCCACGGGCGAAAAGGATCTAGGCGCTGCGTGATATCCGGCATCCACGGTTTTAGGGCACTATGACGCGGAGGCGGCGACTCGGGGTAAGGCAAATGTATGCGAGGAGTATTAAGGGTTTTCGAGGATCGGATCAAAGGCGCTTCAATGTTTTGAAAATTCGAAGGAATTATATAGAATTATTAAGTAAAAAGAGAGAAAGTATCATCACACACGTATCATGGGGGTCAATGGGTCAGATAATAAAGGAGCCCAAGAAAAGCAAATAAAAAAAAAAAAAAAAAAAAAAAAAAAAAGAATCCCAACCATTTGAACACTTGACCTGAAAGAAAAAAGGGACCCTCTCCATTCGGGCGATAAAGAGTCTCGAACGCACTGCAGAAACGGAAAAACAGGTTGATCGGCAAACCCGTTCGAGCTGCTTGCAATACGACGGTAGTAACCGTGGATTGCATTGTTAGTGGGGGGGGAAATTTGTGATTAGGGATCCATCCATATGGAGAAACTCGGGTTGTATAGGAAGAGGAGTCACATAGTATCAACAGAGATACTAATCGTAGAAGTTAATATAAAATGACGATCGCTATCTGGCCCGAACCCAAAGATTATGATTGGGGCCAAAGGGAGAGTCTGATACGGGAGTATGAAGCAGCAGATAGTATGAGAGGTGCATAGTGCAGGGGGCCGCAAAAAAAGAAATTCAGATTCAAGTTACTAATATAATCATGCAGAAAAAAAATAAAATAACAAATAAAATGAAATTACAGAAAACTAGCCTCATCCGATACCATCCCCGGGTTTAATTAGTTTAATTGGCGTAATTAGAACGTGGAATGCGTGGCGGGGCTCCACCGCATGCGTATCTAACGGCTGTCAGCAAATAGACCTGCAGCAAAGTCCACAGTTTAATGAGTGTGGAGTAGAGGACTAGTAGCACGGAGCATCGAGCTTCAAGTTGACTATGATAACATCGGGATATCAAATCATGCAATTAATTACCAATATCAAGGTACATCTATAAACATCTGCAAGGTAATCAGGTCACCTGCCACTGATCAACTTGAGCTCTTTATATACAATTTCTCATCCAATCGGCTTCCAATAATCCACATGTGCACGAGCCAATCCTTCTGCCTCGTGTTGTAATCTGGTTCCTGATTTGCTCTGACATCGGGCGGCTAATTGCGTATGTCCAAGGGGGAAAGTTTGGGGGATCTTCGCTGCACCCAAACAAGATGCAGCCAGGATTAAGATACATGCAGTGACGTAGTGACACAGGGCCAATTCAAGGCAAGTTGAGAAGAAAATTCTAGAATAGCGGAGATGACAAGATACCCGAGGTCGTAGGGGCTAAAAGGGGCTGGGGGTTGGGGTTGGAGGGAGGGATTAGTGGAGCCTCTTGGCTTGGTAGATCGAATAGTCCCCGGAGCGGAAAGACGTCAGGGCACCCCCAAGAAGTCGAGCGAATTCCAATGAGGAAAGATCCAATGCATGCTTCTGGTATACCAGTAGAATATCCCAGAGAATTGAGACAGGGACGCAGCGAAGTCGGTATTCACTTAAGTCATACTCGATGTTCTCTTGGAAGCACTCCTCGGGATTGGAGGTTTCATCGGGTAATGAAACAGGTCCACAGTTTGGTTTAAGTCGTTTGCCAGTATATTTAACCAGACTGGGCAGCATTTTGAGGATCTCCTCCGTAGTGCGTCCGGGGAAGAGGGAATCTGTCAGCTCTGCGATGGTCATTTGGTGACGGGTGCCGAAGGTCACGGACAGCGCCTCGAAGAGTTGCGCCAATTTCTCGCGCTGTTCCATCGGAATTTTGTTCAGAGCAATCGCTGGGCATTTCTCGGCCGGCTCAAAGTAAATAAATGTACGACGCGAGCCGGCTGGGAAAACCTCATCCTCCTTGATATGTAACGGGTGGGATGGCCGTCTATCCCAAACGAGGACAGAGTCGTCCAGATTGTTTGAATTCCTTTCAATGCGAGCATCGTCAAGGTTCCGGTCCCAACTGCGATGGAGTCGGAAATGGTTATTATCGATCTCTTCTTGTAGCGCAGCCTTTGCATCCTCAATTTTTTTGTCGATGGCCTGCAAGTCTTGCGTAGTCATTTTGGGGTCTGCAGCGGCATGGCAGAGACCCGTCATAAGCTTGTCAATGGCCATTTGAGATGTGGCGAGATTCTCTCGGACCCACGAAGTGCGGTTATCAAATTTCAAAGACGCGAGTGCTCGGGTGGCCTCCTTTTTCGCTTCTGCAACCTTTTGAGACTTGTACTTGCTGCTGTTCTCTGCGATCCTAGCACCCTTTTCAATGACCTCCATAAAATTGTCATGACCCTCTGTTCGCGCTCTTGGGTGATACGGAATGCCTCTCTGAGGCTTTGGGCTATCCGGGGCGAGTTCCAATGGGATAGGCTCACGACCAGCAGGAGTGGTCACGCCTTGCGCGGCAGCCCTCTCGCTGACTCGGTTCATATTGTTTTGAATAGAAGTCCATGTCTTCAGACTGTGCCATGGTTCTAGTTCATATCCACTGGCGAATTCGAACGCATGCAATGCCACATTTTCTGTCAGAAGTGCTGGTCGCTTGCGCTCACAAACAGTACGGGCAAGGACTGATTGTACATCGAGAACGGGGAATGAGGCAAGGATACGCACACTCCCATAGCAATGAAGTCCTGTTTGGAGCATACAGCCTTCCATAACTGCAGACCACCATCGGGCCGGGGTAAAGTGGTCCTTAGCGGAGTTCGGGGTAGGTGGATTCGCAAGGATCAAAAGAGAATTGTTCTTTGGTAGGTCACCGGACTCGGTTCGTGGTGGCGCCTTTTGTTCTGGTAGATATTTCTTGAAGATGTCCGGCCATCGTGCGGTGTAAATGTTCAGAGATCCCAGCTTGTAAGATGGATTGCTTTTCGCTAATGGTTTTAGAAAAGGTCCATATACGTCTAATTCCGGCTCAATCATAATATGACGACGAGGGCGAAGGAAGTCATTGACTGCGGATGACCAGACTCCATTTCCGGGCCACAGGTCAACAATGTCCAATGGGGCGTCTTGTGGAATATACGGAGATATGCGCTTCAAAGCATCAACTACATAAAGAAGGTGCTATGTCAGTCAACTAGTCCTCGCCTCATTGAACAATTGTTAAGGAGAAGAATTCGCTTACCACATAGCTCCTCGCTCACAAGTGTCCCTTGGGCGTGGCTTTTCTTGGTAGCAAAAGGCTTAATTTGTTTTGCAAGCAGATCAGTGATTGGGTATCGCGCAATTGGCGCCCACCTGCTGTTAGGTGGAACAACTTTCAGCATTTTGAGTGGGTGCGGCAGATGGCAGACATGGTATTTATGCCGATCTGCTTATACGCGTTGCATGATGTAGAGTCGAATTGATCTATAATCGAGGTACGTAGGAGGCTGATGTGTAAGTTGGAAAATTGGAGAAGCTTATCGCTTATCGGTCGAGGTAATGGAATTGATGCGGCAGAATACATAGAGCTGATTTGACCGCCTAGCATTCCAATACAATGTAACAGCTTCAGCCACAGTTATTTATCAATCGATACTTCTGATTTCTTCCTTATCCAACTGAAATGGCTAGATTGAAGCACATATCACTTTTCCTGATTGTGCGGTGTTAGGGCTTGCATAATACGACTCGGACTTGCATACAAATACACACCTACAACGGGTAGGTTATTCCAAGCCCTATGAAGTTTACCAGGTGAGCCTTATAACTATCATTGACTTCTATTATTATAGATCAATCTCTTTCTAGCCTTAGATAGGTGTTTTTACATACAATGACAAGCAATAGACCATCTACTATTAAGTGCCTTCATGTTTATACGGCGGTGAGTTTGGCGGTGAACGTAGATGGTACAGAGCACAAGTACTGCCAATTTACACCGTATTGACTCACAGCGTATCCCACTGCGAATACTGCCCAGGCGCTGATGTTTTATGCTTAGAAGCGGAGATACCTTGCGGGATATGTCCATGGGCTCTACCAGGCATCATCTTTCCTTTTGATGATTCTCTTCCAATTATCTTTCTGCCTCTCTACTCTACATCCAGGACAAGCCCGAATGTAGTTGCCTTCACATCCAGTGTTTTTCTCTTTTGTTCTTTGTATCTGTCGCAGATTGCCCCACTCAATTCGTCTCAACCATGCCCCTTCAGATCTGGGCTGCGTGAAGAGGGGCCGTTGATCTAAACCCGACTTTCACTCCTCTCCTTGCAACATGGCTTCTCAAATTTCGGCTTCCAGTTCTGGGGGCACTCCTCCTCAAAGTGTGCAGACGATTACAAAAATCGCCCAAGAGTATCAATACAATGCAGGTGTTCCACTGAAATACTGGCTCCGCACTGCAGCCACACTGCTTCGAGAGGTGAGTTACCCCTCATAGTCCATATTGCAAGTAAAAGCGAAATAATGTGCTGATCATGCTATTTTTCAAGGCCGCAATCTACGAACGTGAAGGACATGACGAACAAACTTATCTTCTCCTCTTCCGACACGCCCAGCTGGTGCTAGTGAACCTGTCAAAGCATCCCGATGCCAACAAAGACGATAAAGACCGTAAAGCCTTGATAGCCGCTGAGAAAGAAGTCGAAAAGGGTCTTGCCAAACTAGAAGTCCTTAAGCCGAGAATCAACAAGCGATACGAGCGCTACACCCAGCTGATGCGGGAGCGGGACTCTCGCAAACTAGCTCTTGAGCCCGCATTAGTACCCGAACAGCCTGAAACCCCCGCCGACCCTGCTCTCAGTGGTGTCGCAGAGCCCCTGGAAGCAGGAGAGAATCGTGACCTTGCTGTTCGGCTGGCGCAATCTGAACTCAGCCGTCGTGCAACTGCTCGAAAGACTGAAGATAACCGTCGGGCCGCTGGTGTCTGGGGTGATTGGGAGACGGCACTGACCACAGACAGACGGTCGGCAGATAATGAATTGAGTCAACGAATTCAAGACATCAGATCCAATATTGACCACACAAGCCCTGAAAGGCAGACCCAACGTGCGCAACCCCCTATTTTACGCGACACCGCATCAGGTATCGCAGAGAGATACAACTATCCAAGCGTACCACGCCAGAAACCACTGGAGCCTTCTATTCTCCCTGGCAAAATTGCCATTCTTGACAAGAATGCGCAGCGACAGCCACCTCCAGTTCTACCGCCAAAAGAACATATCGCGCCCCGGAGAGCATCTCTCGTTGACGCTTCACCGACGATCGAGCCTCCGCCACTCCCATCAAAGATATCACCAGCGCCAGTACCTCCAGAGAAAACAGTAGCAACTCACGATGGGGCCTCTGCACCATCGGACCTCGACCCAGCAAGCTATACTTTCAAGCCTTCTGCATACCTCGAAAATGGAAGTCCATTGCGATCTGTCTTCCTACCTGCCAGCCTTCGTACGCAGTTCTTGTCAGTGGCTGCTTCCAACACGCGCCGAAACTTAGAAACATGTGGAATTCTGTGTGGGACATTAGTCTCGAATGCCCTCTTCATCTCTAGACTCATCATTCCAGAGCAAATTTCTACATCTGATACTTGCGAGACTACCAATGAATCCGCCATCTTCGAGTACTGTGATTCAGAGGATCTGATCATGCTCGGATGGATCCACACTCACCCTTCACAGACATGTTTCATGAGCTCTCGTGATTTACACACTCACTCTGGTTACCAAGTGATGCTGCCAGAGAGCATCGCTATTGTCTGTGCACCCAGCAAGAGTCCAGACTGGGGTGTATTCCGCCTCACCGATCCACCTGGATTGAAAACTGTTTTGAATTGCACGCAGAGCGGTCTGTTTCACCCTCATGCCCAGGAGAATATCTACACAGGCGCCTTGCGACCTGGACACGTATTCGAAGTCAATGGGCTGGAATATGAGACTGTGGATTTGCGTCCTAAGGATGCGCGTTGAATCATCCACAATGGATTTACGTTATGCAATTGAATATGATACCCTTTACTTTATTTTCCCTATACTTCCCTTGCTGAGCATTGTCAAGTCCAAGATTTGAACTCGATAGTAGTTGTTAAATTTGGCTCTGATATTCTTTAACCACTATCTTATGAGCCTCTCATACGCATAATGATATGTACAGCCTTGCAGTCGCCACACCTGCTGCTCGCCACCCTTACTCTCCTGGCTCTTCTAGTTCGGGCTCCTCTACTTCTGGCTGGAAAGGTACATTAGCGCTGGTATTGTTTGTCTTTCCATGTCGCTTTGCCGCCGATCCTGAGCTCTCCTTGGCCTTTTTAGATGATGTTGGGGAGCGACGATCGTGAGGTCCACGGTGTGGGACTCTCCGAGGACCCTTCGTTTCGTATGTCAGTGCCCGGGACAAGCACATCTAACTGGACTAATTCTACTTACCTCATTTGACTCGTTTGTATCATGAGTGATGTGACGGTGATGATGAGCACCGTACCTTTCATCCTCCAAATGGACGATCTCGTCCCGATACTTGTCGTCTTGAGAAAACCAGGTCGACATGATGATGGAAGTTGCGATAGATGATGCTCGCGAGAAGCTTGAATTCGACTTCAAATTTATACTGCTTTTGTGGTAATTATAGAGTAGTTTTAACAAATCTCTTCTCTTTTATATGGTTCTTTATAGACCGCCACTATTCCGTCATTTGTTTGGAGGCAAATCGGGGCTTCATTCCCTCCAGTCCATCTCAGGTCCACAAAGTAGTGTAACCGTGGGTTAGCTGTTTGAGTTCTGGGTACGCAGATATGCATGTAATCGAAGCCTTGAGTTCAAGTTGTGCATCTACCTGAATCTGACATCTGGAACGAGTCGGGATGATCTATGTATAGCACTTCGGCCTAACCAATGATATTCCGATTCATCCTTTAATCTGAATAATCAATTGAAATGTACAGGACACGATGTCCACAGATGCAGGGATACCTAGCCATGTCAGCACTGATTAACTTGAAAAAGAACAACCCAATTTCGAATTGATGGTTGCTACCTAATACTATCATACTATACAAATGCCGTTTACCCTAGATAACAGGATGTCCTACTATGAGGTCATTGGGCTTCAAAACATACGATTCATTTCATAACACAAGTTGAAGGCCATATTAGTTTGATCGAAATCAGTGATCTACAATATTTTATTTTTTATTCTATTTTTCTTTTGAAAATTGATCATTATCAGGTCCAAGTTAATAGTGGGGAGTCTGGACCTTAACCACCAGTTGACCCCACACGATAAGCGATAAGTCTGTTTCATCTTCACTTATACCTTGTTCCTTGTTCCTTGTCCTTGATCTCATAACACTCTCCATCTTGCCCCTGATCTACTCTTAATCAATTGATTCGATCTTCCCGTATGTCCTTCTCATCTCAGGGGGTTAGCCCCTCCGACACCCCGTCGAGCTCTAGCTCCACCAAGGGCAGATCTGGGTCTCACACGCCCCAGCAAAAGCCATCCAACTCCAATTCATACCAGTCCGCCGCCTCTTACTTTTCTTATCCTGTTAGCCACGTCGTATCTGGTCTATACCGACGCCTAACAGACCCTAATATCCCGTCCGAAATGCCTTCTACCACATCATGGGGTTCCTCCTCGGAAGTCTTCACACCGCGCCGAACAGCTTCCCCCTTCCAACCACCACCTCTTACCCCCCTCACCCTCAAAATCCCCAAGGGCGCAGACCTCCTCCAACAACAGCTTCTCACTCGGGCCTTGGCCGAAGAAATTCGCCTTCTTGTTCCTCCGCGCCTGCAACTCGTTGAAGACTGGCGCCTCGCCTACAGCCTTGATCGCGACGGCGCTTCCCTCACAACTCTATACGACAACTGCGAAGAATTCTCCCACCGTAGCCCGCGGGCGGGCTACATCCTGGTTATCCGCGATTCATCCCCTACTGGCGCCGTCTTCGGCGCTTACATGACTGACGCCCCGCACCCCGACTCCCAGTTCTACGGCACGGGCGAGTGTTTCCTTTGGCGCGCCAGTGTTCTCCCACCCCCATCGACCCTAGGACTTGCGTTCGCAGGTGATGGTCCTCAATCTGAGGAAGCGCTTGAACGCGCAGGCTTACCTCCACCTCCTTCGGCTGATACAACCCATGCTGGAAGGTGGAGTACACTACGTAATGATCCAAAGTCGAAATCTTCTAAGTCTGCGTCGCCTGCGCACAATTTGAACCTGAATCTTAAGACCAATATTGCTGCTGCTAGTGGTGGTGCCCTTGCGCCTCCTTCGCCGTCGTCGATCACTACGTCCCGAAGTGGGGCGAGCACCCCTGAGCGCATTCGCTTCAAGGCGTTCCCTTACAGTGGTGTGAATGATTACATGATGTTTTGTGAGACTGGATTCTTGAGTCTTGGTGGAGGGTAAGTTGAATGGTATATTTTTTGAAGAAATCATATGCTGACAGGTAGCTCCAGTGACGGTCATTATGGCTTGTGGGTCGATTCGGGCCTTGAAAAGGGCGTGAGTGCCTCTAGCCAGACATTTGGCAATGAGCCCTTGTCCGACGAAGGTGTCAAATTCGATATTCTTGGTGTTGAGGTGTGGTATGTTGGTTCGTGAACTACGCCTCTATCATCTCGCCACTCCACTCGACAATAGATCGTCATTTCTCGAATTCTGCTGGGAGGAAATTGAGACAGAAAACTAAAAAAAGCACAATCGAAATGTTCTTGTTGGCTGGATTAGATACCTGTGCATTGAGCTTATCAGAGAAGACATTGGTCTTTCTCGCTCGGTGCACTCAATTGCATTTACCAAATACCCGGGCAAAGATGTTATGCTGGAATCTCCACATCTCATTCCCTCATCGGTTTCAAATCTAGCGTTCATCTTATCTAATCGACTCAGCTCCTTAGTTTGTTTTGATGATCGGATGTATATAATCTCCTTTCCGAGTCACATATACCATGAACATTGCAATCGAATTCTCCACTTCAAATACTATCGTCTCGTGTCTATGTCCGCTTTTTTCTACTCCAGCCAGTCTGAAATGTAGGATTCTTCAAACGGGGAAACGGATGAGCTTCCGTATTGAAGACAATCTCCGTCAGTGGAAGATACTCTGTGGGCGAGAATAGCAGATACAAGTACTTCAAAGTCTCAGACTAGGGAAATGTCAGCAAAGGAAGCAAACATTGAATCAAAGGATAAAGAAGTTCATACCAGCCAGAAACTTTCCATATTATCACGCTGTATAGGCGGATTCTTCGTAACATCACTTAAAGAAGTATACCCTTTCCCACCGACAACCCCGGTATGTCTTTGAAAAGCCCTGAATATCTTTAGTCCCCACTGTCTGTACATAGGGTCCTCTGTTACTCGAAACATCAAGAACAAAATTTCAACAGTCTCTGGACGCTGCAAGTTATGTGCATCAGGAGGCCTAATAAATAGATCCTTCTTCCATTTCTTCACGTTATTACTGCTCCGAGGCCGTGATCTCAATCCAGGGAGTAACATCAGATCGGCTTCATCGGTCCTGAACCATGAGATTTCAGCTGAGAGACCCGAAGCAGTCACGGCGTACATCGCATAACAAGTTTTCATGAGCTCGCGAGCAAGTTCCATTTGTTTTTCTTTCTGTGTGCTCCATGTAGGCAGCTTGCGTGCTTCTGATTCTGTTCTTCCTTCAGTGACACCAATCGCTATGGATCCTGGTAGGAAACAAACCAGGTGGTCCATCTTTGGTGATAGAGTTGAACCGATACCGAAGGGTAACTCGGCGACGAAATGAAGATTTGAGTGTTTGCTTGTGGTGATGAGGTGTTTCTGGATCCCTTCTAGAGCTTCCTCCCACATTTCACCGTAGATAGGTTCGTGACCGTATGTGTGTAGGTATTGTTTAATCAGATATTCTGCATACAATCAACTTCTCATCTTGTAAAACGGAACCTTGGAATGTATGTGGTAATACCGTAATATGAATCTCCACGACTACCCAGACGAATATTCTGATTTCGAAAGTTCCCTGTTTCAGGATCAATATGGATAGGCACCAAGCCATATCGCACACATAGATCATCTACAACCTTCATTATATGCTCTGCCTTCCGCCAGTAAACCTCATTACCAGTTAACTCAGCCAAATACTTCATCTCCATTTGCAGAGTGGTCACTTCAGCAATTGACGAAGCTCCATTATCAGCAATATTCACCACGCCTTTCCGTTTTCCAATGTTAACACCGTGACTGGACCAAGGAATCCCCGACGGTGTGTCGTATGCGTTAAGCAGTCTATCAGCTAAATCGATAGCCTGTTGCAAGTAGACATAATCTCGGCGAGACGATAAATGCGCGAACTGAGTCGAGAGATAATGCGCAGATAATAGTCCACCTAGCATTCGAATTGTCGTCTCGAATGTATTCACTTCTTGGTTTTGATCATATGTTAGACCTCTGTTCAGCCATATCCGTGCATCGGATAGTTGCTCTGTTAGGTTCATGATCATTAATGTGTCTAGACTGTCGACAATAATCCACTTACCCCATGCATATTCAGAATACGCCTCCCAACTATCCACAAATGCATCTTTCACCTCTTCCCGAGCACTCTCCCAATACGAATCCTGATGAAGAGGTCGAAAGTAGTCCAAAGCCGAGTCAATGTCAAAATCGATCTCAATGATGTCGGGCCGTAAGTATAAGCTTGTGGATAACGCCACCAGAGCGCTTAGTGCCGATTGTATGAACCAATTTCGACCTAGCCATTTCCAGGAGCTTTGAGTTGACCTCACTTGCCGGATCTGCTTGTCTTGTCTGGGTTCTTCTGCTGACACCTCTATATCTTGAACGGGAAGAAAGTCAATATTGATGAGAACCGTGACCCCTGAAGTATCGCGAGTCTAGCTAAAAGAAAATCCGATGTGGCTGCGCGGGGGTGGAGCTTAGTGTCCATGTGTTTACTAGCGGCGCATACTGTGACGACATCACCTGGGCTGCATATGCATGACAAAGTTGGGATTGAAATAAGGCTGTTGCTTTTTCAAGAGCAGTAGATCCCTCAAGATGCAAATTTATTTTCAAATGTTGGCAACGATGCTCGAAGTTTGTGTGGTTTAAGCTCGGAAGCATCGGACATCTCTATGTACTGGGATACTACTCTGTTATCTACAAAACATCGAAGGTTCAATTAAGCACTCATAAGACTTGAATTCATAAATCGGCTCTCCATTTGCTCGAACCTAGCTAAGCTACCTACAGAACAAATCTCAAGTTGGAAAGCAACAACGACAGCTTGGTGGCAAAATATCCTAAACGATGGTCCAGAAGAAATCGCCCAGAGTCAAAATGGACGTTAGAAAGGGTCATTAACAACAGGGGGTATGGGTAATGGTACAGCATCAAATAAAGAAAAGATACAGAAAAGGAAAGAGAAAGTCAAGAAGCAAGGGAGAGAGGCAAGATCGCAGGAATGAGGACTAGTAAGGGGAGTTCACAATATCATTGCGACCAAGATGGCTGCTGAATCGGCCATTTCGAGCACGCATAGGTGTGATCGGGCCTGCGATACTTTCACGAGTGGGCTTCTGGAAGGTACGCTTGGCGACCATGTTGACCTCGTTGGGAAGGGCAACAATAACGTTCTTATCAGAGCCGAAGCGGAAGTTGTCGGCCATGACATCTTCACCGTAGCGCTTGATGGTGTATGGGTCCTTGCGGCCGGCCAAAAGCTTCTTCATGGACCAGGTGATGATGAAGGGACCAGTGGCAGTAATGATAGAAGTTTCCTCCTTATCAACTCCAGTGTTGAAGCGAGCGGTAGTAAAGGCGATTGGCTGCTTGGTCTCGTGCTGGAATTGAGCGACGTGCGCAGGCTGCAAGCCCAGACGACGCGGCTGTGGCTTGGAGTCCTTAGCGAATGACTTCTCGAAGCCAAGCTTGCCCTCATTCTTGCCCTCCTTCTGCAAGGAGTCGATCAGAAGAAGATAAGTACGGCAAGTAGCAAGCACCCAGCGTCCATCAGCCGAAACATCAAGACCGATGATTGGTTCACCGAGAGCAGGGATATGGGTCTTGGCGTTGATACCCAAGCGATCGAACATGCGAATATCACCCTTGTTGGATGCGACAGCGAGGTAGCCCTTTTCGGTAGTAGCCATTGCAGAGAAATCGTTTTTGCTGACGTATTGCTTCAGGTCGGAATCGACAAGCTTGCTACCAGCAAGACGGGGGTCAACGCGGTACAGCGCATTCTTAGAGGCACCAACAAAGGTCTGGGCAGCAGTCATTTGGGCAAATTTCTATGGGATAGGTTAGTAACTAAGGATGCATAAAGATTTGAGGCTGTAACTCACGTTCTCAGGAGCAAAGGTGTCGACGGTGATATCATCATGGACCTTCCACTCATCGACAACCTTACCATACTCCAGATCCATACGGTAGAGGGAGTTGGGATCGTCGGTGTTCTGAAGAATCATATCCTGATCCTCGGCGTGCAGCATAACCTTCTTAGGACTGAACAGTTTACCGCCGGGAGTTTCCACCTTTGAGATGGTGGTTGAGAACTCGAGGTTGTTGTTGTCGGTATGCTTGAAAACACCAATCTTCGAGCCGCGAACCACAAATGAACGGTCATGCTTGTAGCCTACAGCGAGCTGAGAGTTCACATTGCCATCCTCATCACGGGTGACAACATCTTCCTCCTCCTCATCACTGTCGTAGTGTTCACTGCGCTGGCCATCATCCTGGTCTTCCTCTTCCTCCTCCTCTTCCTCTTCCTCTTCAGGCTGGTCATCGGCATCCTCCATGGTAAGATCCTGGAAAGCATCCAGAACATACTCACGATCGTTCTCCTTCACCTTAGTCCACTTCATTTCGTTGAGTTGTTCCCAAAGAGCCTGCATCAAACCTTCTTGGAATCGCTCCTCTGAAGGTTGATCCTTAAATCGAAGCAACCATGAGTAGGCAGATCCATCCTCAGCGTAGTGGTTGAAGATAAAGGAGAGGTATTCAAAATTGAATACTGGGTTGATATCTCCCACAACAGCCTGTCCCAGCCATTCCTTCTCGGTGCCGGTAATTTGAAGCCAGTATTGCCAGTTGCCAATTTCGGAAACGGAGGCGATAACTTCAGAATCCTGCAACACGAAAGTTCCTGAAGTGAAGTCAAAGAGATGAAGTTCAGCCTTCTCCGTTGAAAGGACCTCCTTGGCCTCAGGCTGGGCAGCTGAGGCTGGTGCAGTTGTGGGTTCCTCTTCAGCACTAGCAGACTTCATCTTGCCCTTGGATTGCGCATATTTCACATCCTTAGCCATCTCGGCGGCGGTTTCTTCGGCGGTCAAAGACTGGTTGCGGGAATGGGATGCGGGTGAGGCGATGGGGCTCGCAGATGGGATAGGCTTCTCCTCCTGGAAAGAGAACTCATGCAACTCCGCCTCGCTAGCCTTCTGGGCACTACGGCGGTACTTTCGCTCGAACTGGCACTGTAAAGCAGCAAGCTCGAAAGTATTAACCTTGTCCGCAGGAACCGAGCTATCGCAAATAAACTCAAAAAGGTCGCCCTCGTCGCCACTTAGGTCGTTCCAAGCAAGGATCTTAACGCCTCCGTCGCGGACTTCCGACCGGAAATGCAGAGTCTGGTCTAGCAGGAAAACTTTCTCATCCTTGTCTAAACCATCTACTGCTTGCTCATCCTCGTCGTCCGCAAGCTCCTCCTCTCCTTCTTCGTACGCTCGCTGAATAACAAGCTGGTACTGGAATTCCTGACCGGTACGGCGGATAGTGGCTGCCGCGTCCTTGAAGATGAGCTCTGAGTAGCCCTTGGGCGAATCGGGTCTCACCAGGTACAGCTGGCCCTGGGGAATTTCGATGATGGATTCTTTCGAAGTGTCACCGAAGATGAATTTGCTCACTATGAATTAAGCTCGTATTAGCATATCTTATATGAAGTGGTGGCGAAATCGATCTGTGGCATGGAGGGGTTTAGCGGGGCACGCGTTGTTGCTTACCGTTGCGGAGCATAAACATGGTTAAGAGAGGCAGCTACCAAGCAACAGATAGAAGCCTGAGGTATTGGGAGAGAAAGGAGAGTGAGGGAGAGGGGGTTTAAGTAAGGGAAAGAGGTTCAAGTTGAAAGAAACGGCAAGATGAGCCGGAGAACCTTGGAAACAAAACGATGCTTAACAAGAAAGAAAAAAGGGAAAGATAAAGGGCCATCACCATAGAAATTATCTCCGTCATCGAACTGTGGCGTTTCCAGGGTTGTGGCTGTGATTATGTCATGCTGACAGCCTGAATTATAGGGCACCACTTCAGATTGATCTAATCTATATCAACATCTAAGGTTTTATATAGTCTGAATTTCTATATGCAGTTTCAACTAAATGACAATTGGATTTAGCATTTGAAAATTTGAATCCATTGATCCTGCAGTTTAACCATCTCTCCTCAACTTCCAAGGTTCAAAGTCAAGTTTCCTCAGACCATCCATACTGCCAGCCGTAGGAAATATATGTTCAAGTTATCATCATCTTGTCAGTACTAGACGGTGGGCTCCAGGGGTTCTTCAAGTCTAGATTGAAGTTCAGGAGCTGGCCGACTGTATATCTAGCCAATTGCTTTAAGCCTGAGCAGCAAAGCCAAGCTGGGGACCACTGGCATCAAAAACAACGTACTGGCTCTTCAGGAAGATATCACCGAAGATAGAGAAACCAATACCACTATTAGACTGAATACCACCGATACACTGACTTCCACTGACAGCAGCGTAGTTGATCAAGCTTCCAGATACAGTAGCAGTGTAGCTACCAATGGTAACCTCAAAGTCAGGCAGATCGGCAGAGCAATCGAAGACATAACCACCCTGGCTGTCACTGTAAGAGGCGCCATCAACCTGGTCATAGTAGCTGCTGACGGTGGAGTCATCAAGAAGCAACAGGGTGGTGCCAGTGTCAGCGATACCGGAGAAACCATCACCAGTAGTACTGCCGACACTCCAGCCATCCACAGAGAAACCCCAGTAGCCCTCGGAGTCATCGACATCAGTGTAGGTCAAAGAGCCGGTATACTTGGACGAATCGGTGAAACCGAAGTCGAAGACACCGGGCTCGCCGTGCTTCAGTGCAACGCCAAAGAGAGGCTCAGCCAGTTGGGATTGGGCATTAGAGAACCAAGTGTCCTGGGCCTTGGGTTCGACGGTGTTAATGGAGTTGAAGCCCAAACCGAGCAGGCCGTCGCTGCTGTCCTCGACGAACTCGGAGCTGATGGTCTCAGCAGCTTCGACAGCTTGACTGGTAACAGTGATGCCGCCAACAGTGACGGAGTCCTTGTAGACATTCCCGCTGGCGGAGCTACCGTCGCCGTAGGAAATATCCCACGTGTAGCCTGACAACTCGGTGCCACTCTTGCTAGGGTTGTAGACAGAATGGCCCGACTGATCGGATTTTGAAAGCTCTGTAGAGAAGACCCAACTGAGTAAATTAGCATCTGGACGTACAATGAATGTGATTAGGAGCATAAAGGGATCTTACAGATCAGAAGAGCCGGTATCGAAGTCCAACTGCAGTGTAGTGCCTCCGATGGTAACAGGAGTCAGATACTCCTCGTCATCGGTGGTGGGAGTGTTCGTAGCGACACCGCTAGCGACAGCAGCAGCAGCCTGAACATGAGAAGGCACAGTGGCACCAAATTTAGAGAGTGCCTTGGCATACTGAGCAGCAAAGTTGGTGGTCTTGGTAGCAGGACGAGCAACCTGCTTGATAGAGTATTTGCCAGAGACAGTAGGGGCAGCGGAGGCAATTGATGCCAGGCCCGCGAGTGCTGGGACGACCTTGCTGATGATAACCATTTTGGATAGGATTGAAACGATGATACTGAATGGAATGATGAGAATACAAAAGCATGGCGATGAGGGACAATTTATAGCTTTCTTTGTATCTCGATAGTTGCACCTGCTCTGTCCCTGTTCTTTCGAGAACCGGGACAGCCAATGGCATCAGATAGCATCTCTATCACACGATCCAAGGCGATGTAACTCTCACGGTCCGAGTTTTGCAGCAGCTGCAGAGTTGGAACTCTAAACCTCTCCAAAATCACGGAGTCCATCGGGCTCACTGGCGCTGAGTTGTATCCGCTAAGCAGGGCCGGCGGAGAGGGGCCAAAAGAAGCCTAGCCCAAGACATGAAAGAGTACTAAGGTCTGATATCCCCGGTGGCGCAATATCAGGGACTGCACTAAGACCTTAGAGCGATTTTGGAAGTGCTAAGACATAATTAGCGCAGTTTGTGCGCCACCAATCAAGCCTTCTCTTCACATTTTGAACATCTTAAACCACTTATCTCGAGCTGGATGGCGCAAATTCGAGTCACAGACGGAGATGTCCGTAGGGTTGATAACTTGAATCATACGTAAAAGCCGAAAAAGCTTGGGGGAAGCTTAATGGAGTCGGCATTGTTTTCTCGAATGATTCACAAAGAAATAGAGCAGCCTTGAGGGTGGATAGGGGAAACATCGCACATAGGACCATCATTGGACAAGGTCTGTGTCGGAAGAGCCCGCATCGACAAGATCGACATGCCAATTTCCTCTGTGGCCATTCACATCCCGATTCTGGGATGGATTACTCCATGCCGGTGGTGGATAATGGCATCTTCACGTTCATGTCTGACCATGCAGATCATGGAGGAAATGGGACGGAGTATCAACTCTCCCGACGGAACTCCGTTGCTATTAAGATAGCCTCATATATCCGGCTGGTCCCTGCATGACTCTAACTTCAAGTCATCTAGTCAGGGTCTCGGGAGACAAGTGCCCGAGTGTATGTTCATCATTGTTCAGGTGAGCGAGGTCTATGAAATGATCCACATTTGATGCGACCCTTATAAGCCACCCCCGCTCTTATCATCCAACTAGTTTTCTAGCTTCAGATGAACAAGTTATTCAGGGGCAGATTAGCGGGTTAGTTCTCCATTTCACATATTATTCGAGATGATAAGATTTCATAGGCTCGGGTTTGGACCGTTCATCGTTACGAAATGAAGGATTCCTCCCCGTGAGGCTGCAGATCATGCCCCTTTATACTACTTAGCGCGTATGATCGGGCGATCAGGATTCAAATCTATCTTAATCCGAATAGTCTTGCTGACCTGAATGGAAATGCAGGGACAGGGCGATACATGGAACTACCCAAATTCTTTGATATTCGCCCTTTTTCGATTTCATTTTCTATTCGGCTAGGGCGCGAACCTTCTAGGCAGCCATGATCTATTGATCTATGCTCATATATGGTGTATTACTACAGTATACTACTAATAAATTGAAAGTGCCGAGACTCGGAGTACCCGATGAGTCCATGCCAGCTTTGAGTATTCAATTAGCTAGTACTAGTAGCTTGGGGCAGGTACCGAGCACTGAAGAACCGGTGCTTGAACACTTGAATGGTATTTTCACATTTCATTTTTTAGGACATACTGTACATTTTTTTAGGTCCAATATGAAACTTCCAAATTTGAAGACTAAGAGTTCTCCTCAGCGTCATCACCTCCTGCAGCTTCGACAGCAGCGAGTTGATCCTCTTCAGCTCCAGCATCATCTTCGTCATCATCCTCTTCTTCCTCAACCTCCGTTCCAGCCTCGCCGGACTTGGTCTTCAACTTTCCTCCCTTTCGTTGAGGTAAGACCTTCAAAAATGCCTCACCCCAATCACCCAGTTCCAGCCACTGAAGCATGATTTCGATAACGTGGTTGGTAGTCAATATAGAACGAGAAGCCATCTGGATATAATCGCCAATAGGAAGCTTAGCAGTCTTGACACCCTTGGCCAAAGCGCTGTTGTAGCAGACTGCCTTGTGTCGATTCTTATCCACAAGGCCACCAATAATATAAGTATTGTATGGCTTGAGCTCCGTCAATGTGTTCTCACTGTCACTGCTGAGGTAGATGATCTCTCCATCTTCAGGCTTGGCATCAGGCATCTCAGCAAATGGACCAACCAGCTTCCCACCACGAGGCGAAGCCATATGCTTCTTCGCAATCTCAGCAGCCTGCATGAAATCCTCTGGGATAATCTTAATACCCTTCCAGTTCACATATGGGGCAAGGATAGTATCGAATCGTTCCTTGAGCAGCTTATTGAACGAGCTGAACATCATATTACCCCGCCAAGTAGCGCGGTTGTTGTCCGAGTATGAGCGGGTCAATTGTGAGGCCAGGGAGATTCGTTCACGGTCATGCATGAGTTCATCGTAGCCGCAGTCAATGATAATTGTAAATGGAATGAGAGTCGATCGCTTCCGCATGGCCTTCATGGATACGTAGTCTTGCTTAAGCTTCTTCACGGCCTCCTCACCACCGGTCGCCCGAGCTTCATCGAATTTCGCATTTCGGCGATCGCGTTTCTCGGCGGCCTTTTGTCTTCGCAGCACTCTGCGGTTATCGCGATCCTCTTCCCATTTCTCTCGTCGGCGAATCTTCTTCAATTGGTTTTTGGACATTTTCGGTGCGCCATCCTCTGCGCCTTCGGTAGGTGCAGCTGTAGATGCAGTCGCATCATCGGTCGCATTAGTTTGGGGTTCCGAGGTAGCTTTGTCGGCTTCAATCGACGATACAGCTGTGTTCTGTGGTTCATCGGTAGGAGCCACAGCACCGGTCATGGCGGGACCAAGCTCTGAATGGACATCCTCTGCCCCATCGTGGCCAAGCTTCGGTAGTTTTCTAGGTCGTTCGTCGCTATCCATTGTGGTGTTGGGAGGGAAACAATCCAAGTAGAAGATCGAAGATGTGGGCTGTCAATTGACAATTGTAGATCACCGAAAAGCGGATAAAAAAGCCCATCGCCAACTCTCAGCCAATGATAATCCGCCCAGCCCTCATTACTATTCGAACTCACGTGACGACCGTCACTCGATCAACTTCTCCGTTTCTCGACTTCACGTTAGTCTGTGAACCCCAATACCCCCCACACTCTCGCCATAATGCCTCAGGATATGCCCCCAACGGGGGGCTACGCCCAAGTCCAGTACAAGGTTAGCAATTGACGCAAATTCAAACCCGATGCCGCTCCTGCCGAACGATTCCACATCCGCCCTTCCAGTCTGGGTTAAGCAACTGCTAACGTTCTGTGTGAATAACAGCGTAACCTCCCCGCTCGTGGCTTCAAGCCTTGGGTTTACATGGTCGGAATGCACGCGATTATGGCCTACGGTTTCTACAGATACTTCGGCGGAGTCCGTGAGCAACGGTATGTGTTTCGAGCTGCAAGCTCCGCTCCCTTCCATTTGACGGATATGAACATGACGCTGCAATTGACGAATCTGTTCCAATTGTGTTCACTACGATGCATGTGGATTTAAAGAAAATGGCACTAACCCGTCTTTTGTGAATAGTGAGCTTGCTCGTGAGAAGATGTGGGCCCGTCTGTACCTTACTCCCCTCCTCCAGGCTGAGGAGGACCGTGATCAGGTCCGTCGCTACTACGCCGACAAGGAGCGCGCCAACAAGCTCTTCGGTAATGACGAGAAGGTCTACAACTCTGATCGGTACGTTTGACCTGGTTTACATATGCCCTCTATACATGTGAATTGCGGATACTGGATCATCCAATGCGCATGTCTAGTTACCTGTTAATTGTCACTTGCTAACTATCGTTCTTGCAGCTTCGTCCGCCCTACTTTCGCCTATACCCCTGGTCAAATGACCCAATAAATTCAACCACTATGGCTTTGACTTGATTCCTACGTCTTTTCTCGTCGGGATGCGGTGATTGGATTGAGTTCCTGCTTCTGTCTACAGGGACTGGTGCTGGCTTTCTAGGTGATTCGGTCCTGATCAGAGAACCTACGTCCTTTGCAGTGGGTCTCGAGGTGATTGGGAAAAATACTGTAGATATACATTTCTGAGATGGTTCTAGTTTGGTTTGCAATATCTTTTTATGCGTTTGAATGCAGCAAGATCTTTTTTGAAATGGCCGTACACGTAGTGGTCCCAGTACTTGGGAAACTCTCTGGACACCTTCATCCAACCTTGGAACTTCATAGTCACCAATTGAGTAGGCTAACCCTTGAAGCAGGCATATGTCCCTACTATACCTAAGTGGTCTTTCAGTTTGACTCCTCGTTTTGGACTTGATATGCAATATTGGTATTTTGAGCACTATTATTTATTCAATATTTCATCTGGAATGACGTGTTAGACCACGTTGGTATTGTTTTGTAGCCATCTATTGGGATGGAGAGGCCCGTCTATAAAAATGTACTCAAAGTTAAAGCGCCACCACCGGGGTAGTCCATTAGATCGCAAGCGAACAAAGCAAAGGCGCAGAAAAGCTTGGAATGCGCGCTCAAGATGCAAGGTGTCGAACACCCTGTAACATAAAAAGGGAAACATGCAACATGAAATATCCGCCCGGGGCCTCGTTCGACGGGTGGATAGCGAAATTAGAGCAATATTGCCTGGTGTCCACCACAACGTATGATGAGATTCGGCAAACGATTTTTGATGGGTTAGAATGGTATGTATGAGGTCATGTTGCCCCGCAAACTGGAAGCCTAGAGTGAGGCAGGGCTCGGGATGCTATATTGCACGGAGCTGAAGGTGACTCAGTAAGTGAAGATGAGGCTATAAATGGCGTAGACATATCGGAGATGTAACCGCGACGCCTCGCATGGGAAAGAAGGTAAGAAGGCAAGCTTGAGAAAAGAACATGTAGTTCAGGGGCCATAAGAAACCCTAACCGAACATGTCGGCCACGCCAGACAAATCAGGCCCATCGTTGATGTCAACGCGAGGGTTCGACTGCTGGGATTCCATGTCGTTGTTGGTCATGTATCGTTCTTGAAGCGCAGAGCGAATCTTACGGCGCTCCTCGCGAGATCCAAGGATCTTTCCTTGTTCAGCAATGCTAACACCTCGAAGAGATTCAAGGAGTTCAAGGACCAATGCGCGTTGCTGGCGCGGAGAGGTGCAGCGGTGTAGTTGGGCCTCTGTTTGCGAAACCTTCTCTTCAGTGATTCCGGGTAATGTAAGGAAGATTGATCTTGGGGTCACAGTGGCCGGTCCGTACAAAACCCAGATCGATGCAATCAATTGCGCCAGGTCTTTCTGCATGTCCACGAAATATGGTTCATGAACTGAGGTGATGCATGCCTTGAGGACATCGGTGCAAATAAACTCACGGATTGTCTGGATGGTCGGGCTGTCTGCAGGAGTCGCAAAATCTGGCAGAATGGACCGAACGACGCGAGTGATGATGCTACAGCATCGAGTATCTCGCATGCGCAAGGCATGAGTACAGAACAGCATGATAGGCTCAAAGATTTCCGCCGAGGAGATGACAAAAAATCGAATAGAGTCGGACAGGTCTGGTGTACGAGGAGGGGCAGTCGGGTCATTCTCTGCTCGATCGGGGTCTAGGAAGGTGAATGTGTTACTTCGAATTCGTGAAGGTTTTGCTCTGGGGATCAAGGATTTCGTACCTCCACGCTGGGGATCAAACAAACTAGCCACCATGATGACAGCCGAATAGGTTAGTTGGCGAAGAACACTTTCAGACTTCATCTCATCTGTGAGATCTCCATCGGCAAGACCATTCTTCCTTTGCTCGATAATCTCCCACTCCGTCGTGATTTTTCGGTCAATGCTTCTAAAAAGTGTTGAAAGCATAGGCGGGAGGAATTGACTTCGGTATTGAACTGGGCAGTCATCAATAAGACAGCGGGAAATATTCAGCAAAACTGAGTACTGATGAGACGAGAGATGCTCTGCATCCTTGAAGAGTGCTTCAGAAAGGGGACCGGGTAGTTCGGGATAGCCATAGAACTGATCACGCATCCTGCTCATACTGAACAGCATGGAATAGCAAGATTCGCGAACAGCTCGAATTTTTCCACGAACAGAGGAAGCGAAACCTTCAATTGTTGACTTGGATGCGGTGATTCTGGCATAGAAGTCGTCGCGGCTCCCGGTGGAGATACCAGCTTGCCAAAAACGATCTGTTAGAATACGTTCAACCACGGCTCGCATTTCGTTGCTCACTGCCCAATTTGCCGGATTGTGGAAGGCATGGGCGTGAGTAAGCAATGGGAGGAGAGTCCGTAGAATTTGGGGCACAAGGTCACGCCACATATCGCAAGCCACTGCGTACGCCGGGGCAGACTTCTTCAGCTTCTCCGTGGACACAGCCAGCATTGTCTTTGTGCCTCGTAAAGGCAACATCTGAAATTTTCTGGTCATTTCCTCTTGAACAACCTTGCCCTCATCATCTAGAGGAGCAATTGACCAATCGGAAAGCTTGTGTGCCTGTTTATTCTGCATATAAGACCCAACGTTTTCGAGGCCAAGCATTGAGCAGAAGCCTTCAAACGATGAGCTCATACGGCAAAATTCCTCGTCCTGCCAGGCCTCTCGGATAGGTTCAAGGAATGAAGCCAGCCTAGTGTGACGGACATTAGTATCAATGTTGTTGGCCCGTTGCATGATGATCAGCAAGATAGAAGTTAGTTCCATGCGAAGCTTGTCATCGACGCGGTTGGCCAAGGTGATCTCTCTGATTTTTGGTTCAAGCAAGTCGTAAAAAGTAGAGAAGTAGTCTGCATAGCGGTATGCAAGGCGACGCAGCTCGTGACTGGCAAGCCCGTGCAGTTCCTTGACAGCTTCGGAATATGCTGGGAATTCAGGATGATCTTGGAGTCGTGTCATAAGGATATGCTCTAGAACTTTCAAAGCAAAGGCAGGGTTATTGTCCAGAGCCCGGGAGGAGATATCAACAACCAACTTGATGACACGCTGCTTCATCACTGGGTCATCATAAGATCTCTGCATCAATTTTGCTGCCCAGGTCTCGACGACGTATTCCAAATTACTTCGTTCTTGTTCATCTTTCTGCGGTGTCTTTCCATGGGAATCAACCCACTTGTGATAACCCTTGATGACAGCCTCTACTACAGCGAATTGAGCATCGGCACGCATGAGAGGAATCGAAGATTTGTTAAATGATTGCATACTGAAAGGCTCAACGCCATCGTACAGGCTGTCCAGGTTGCTATCAACCCGGGCCAGGATCTCGCTGACCGCTTCCTGTGGCCTCTTCAATGTAATTGACTCGATTATGGATGAGCAGTAACGGCGGTAGTTTCCAACGAAGGCATGGCGCTCAGGGATCGTATCGATGTCCTCAACGAGGAATTGTACAGTGGGGTTTTCAGAGTCGGTGGGAAGAGACTCCCAACGAATCAATCTCTGGGTGCAGATACTCAAGAGATTTGGGGTTTGTGCGACGACAAATTCCAGGCTGCTGATTTTGTTGATGGTCAAAAGCCTGGACCACAAATGCAGTACGGGAATTGAAACCGTCAAACTCTCGTGTTGCATTATGGTCACCATGAAGTTGAAAAATGTTGGAAGATCCAAGCGGTGCACGGTATCTCTTAGCAGTCGATCGTCTTCCAGGCAGCCTGCAACGTAAGAGACCATCTAGTCACACTGTCAGCTTCGTGAAAAATATTATAAGCTTCAAACTTTTCACAACATACCTCAGATAGCTTCTTCGAAAGAAGATACTTGGGCTCGTCAATGTCATCGGGGCCTACGATAGACCACTGGTACAAACTTTGAAGGGTGTGGAGATACTCGGGCTCAAACAGAAGGCAAACAAGAGCCTGCGATTCTTCATTTCCCATGTTGCTCCTGCCGTAGAGGGCATGTAGCGCTTCAATTGCAGCCTGCAAGAAATGATATTATTAGTATATGTTTCCCCTTTCTCTTTGTGTTTTAAATTCAGCAGGTTTGAACTGGAGTATTTTTCTTACCAGCAGAACTTGTTCATCTTGGCAAGTCAGTGATCTGAAGATAGTGGAGACAACTTGTGATGCCACAACTGCCTTATATATCGACCAGGCCAATGCAGATCGCAAGCTTGTCAGAGCTTTGACCGCAGCATCGCGAGCTTGGGAAGAGCTGGACGCGTTCTGGACACAATTATCCAAGAACTCACAGATCCGAACAAGCCAACCCTCTTGACCACATCGTATAATTGTGCTGGTATTTTTGTCTGGGTTGATCTGTTCGACGATCGAAGCAGGGGTGAAGATCTCCACCAATGCGCGGTTAAGCTCAGATCCACGAAGGGAAGACACGGTATCTTCGCGGAAGAAGACATCCTCCGATAAAGTTTCCAAGATGGCGAGGACCAGCTCGTTGTGCACCAAGGATGCGCCCCAGAACTTCACTAGTGCCTCATCCATATCCACCCAATCCAAACCCCAGCTCTTCTTCGCAGCCTCCGCCCACAACTGGGGAATCTTGTTGCGGAAATAGCTTGGATCTTCCGGGGTAATGTTCTCGGCCAGTTGGAGGATCATGGAGCGCACGTTTGGAGATTCTTCGGTGTTGGAGAAGGACATGTGACGGAGGACGTGATCTAGGAGAGTTAAACCAAAATACCGCACCACATAGGCATGATCGGCGCGAGAAGCAAGTAGGAAGCCATTGCGGGCAGCCGCGTCGCTATCCTTCAAGGATTCCACGAAGGAAAGAGCCTCTTTGCGGAGTTCATTCGAGGATGAAGGACTGTGAATAGCTTCAAGAGCACGAATTATATCGACCATGCCAGCCTCGGAGAGCTCTTCGGCAGCCATGTTGTCGTCTTTACGCCGGGTGGTAAACGCGATATTTGGGGTTCGGACGTGGGTGGTGTTGCAGGATTGAGAATCAAGCGAGAGGAAATTTGGATTGGTAACAGTAGTGACTGAATGGATATGTATATTGTTCTTTTTTTTTTCAATCCGATTTAGATTGTCAATGTTAACTTCATGGGTTGATTAAGGGCGATTTGGTATGGCCGTTGACCAGGTCCGTGGAGGGTTGATTAGCAGTCGGACACAGCAGCAACGGCCATTCGAAGGACAGGAGGATATAAGAAGAAAAAGAGGTGGTGAGGGGTAGGGTTGAGAGAGAAGAGGAAGTTGGTGAGCGTGACTCCAGGTGATGCGGGAAGGAAGCCGGAAGTTTGGGAAATACTAGTTACCGGGCTGAGAATTTTACCAAACAAACCGCCCATTAAATAGACACACCGCTCCACCATGGATTATCACCTCTGAAACCACCTACCCGAAACCAAAGGCTTAGTGGAGAATCATTGGTCTTATAATTTTGTTTATTAGGTCCTATATTAGCATGTTATTATTCAAGTTTGTCATTCAACTTTTCAAGTTCATGTTGATGCCCCTCAATCGTCACCGGTTGTTTATCTTATCTTGCACGCGATCTGTATATCATGATGTTATTTAGCGCGCCTACTACTAGTATCTAGTGGTACTATACATATCTATATTGGTAATGATTCAAGTTCAATGCTGCCTCAGAGACATCTGCATGTGGACTTCCTACTACTAGGTAGCACTAGGTAGTACTACAAGTAGTAAACTATAGGAAGTTCCCTGAACATTACTTATACTTGGTGGCTGCTTTTTGACTTAGAATGACTTGGTTCCTTTATTAAGGTGCTAGCTACCAGTTGATAAGTCTGAATATTGAAAGCATGTCGGTTTCAAGTTGAGCTTGCACGATTCGGAGATCAGCGTGTGATAAATGTATACTTAAGTGCTACTAGGTAGTATATCATCATGATCCACATCCGAGTCTGCCCAGGGTATACTATAGTACATTATTTCAAGTTTGACCACTTGCAATTGATGGAATTCAAATTAATACTACTAGTACAACTACATAAGGTCGATTGAAAAATAATAGAATCTGGGATTTTTCTTTTTATTGATGTATATGTGTTTTATTTGTCTGATATCTCAAAAACTGCAAGCTGCGCCTCGGACAAAATTCGTGGCGCTACATGATATAGAAATATCATTGAAATTTACATATAAAGTACCTTAGAATACTGGTAGTATTTTAGAATTTATCAAGAATAAGACCTAGGGCTTCAAGGGAAGAATTACTATATATTAAATAGATACAAATTTTGACAATTGAGTATTGTAAATTAGACAGAAATATGGAGACTAAATCGAGTAGTATATTTTGGTAGGCTGGGCTCTTCAATTGTTTTTTGTATACAAAGAAAACCTCGGAAGGGACTTGAGAAAAAAAAAAGAATCGAAATTACCGAGAAAGGGAAAATAATTGGAACAGTTGACAAGAAGTCAAACATAGAAGAAAATACTACACAAGCTTGAGATGCATTAAGATCAAGTGTTGGTTATTGGATGAAGTATACCATACTATATTTTGGCGGGGCAATAATCAAGACTTGTTCAAGTTTGGGCTTTTTCTTAGGTACGGCAAGGAAAAATGAAGCCCCGATTATCGCTGCTCGTATCAATAGAAAACCCGAAAATCCGCCCCGCGACAGCCTATTTCGCGCCGTAGCTCCTCCACCACAACATGATCTCCCCCGCTTTCTCCATCTTCATCGAAGATGTCATCCAAAGCGGCTGTAAAGCAGATTCGAGCAGCCATTGATGCAGAGGACTTTGTCCTCGCCGTCGAAAAGGCAAAAGCTCTTCTAGCTAAGGAACCCGACCATTATGTTGCGTATGTGGAGAAAATGACCCACATCTAAGAAACAGATCCATGAGAGCTCCCAGCTTACTTTTTTTTTTTTTTTTTTCGAATAGGAACATCTTTCTCGGCGTCGCAACAGACCGCCTGGATAAACCTGAAGAGTCAGAAGCTGCATATCTAGCCGCAACTCGCATAAAGCCATCTGAGCGTCCTCCTTGGCAAGGCTTGATCGTGCTGTACGAGAAACAAGGCAACCGAAAGCTTGATGCATATCACACAGTGGTCTTATCATATGGCCAAGTTCTCGCAGATACGTATGTATCCCATCGTAGTATTCAACAAGAGCCCCCTTGAAATAATGCTAATATACCGAAGTAATGAAGCCGAGCGTTGCCAAGACCTGGTGAACAAATACACTGAGTTTGTCCGAGATAATGGCTCAAAGAGCCAGCATAAACATGCACTTGAGCTTCATTTACCATCATCTCCTCTCTACAGCTTCCTTGAAGGACGGCTGCCTCACCCATCACACACATACCTCCGCATAATCGAAATCACCGAGGCCGAAGAGAAAGCATTCATCAATCGTGAAATTGGCGAGCGCAGAACTCGATTAGGCGCCCGACTTGGCCAAGTCACATTGGAAGTCAAGAGAGAAGCATTTGCGAAAAGCGAACTGCAAGCACTGTATCAAGGCCTTATTGACTGGACCACCGATGATAGTGTCCGTCGGCAGTATGAAGAGAAACTGCTTCAGCGCTTGTGCGACGAGCTGGAAGTTCTCCCAAAGAAGGACAAAAACCTGAAGAGAAAAGAGATCATCCGCGCAGCGAACGACATGGTTATCATTAAGCATCCCTTCGAGTTGGCATGGACAATCGCACTGGAATGGAAGGACATTGAAAACTACGCGCAGTTGGACGTTGGCGTTCTGCGCGAATTCATCGAGTTCTTCCCTGAAAATGGCCTTTCTATGGTTTTGAATGGCTTCCTGTCAACCGATCTCTCCCCATTCCCCCAAGAAGAGGATGATAAAAAACAACAATCCAGTGGCGATGCAGACCATAAACCCGAAGAGGAACCCCCCAAGACGATGGCAGAGCGACTGCCTCCCATGGTCGATGGCCTTCAACTTGCAAGCACCTCAGTTCTTGCGCACCGCCTAATGGCTCATGTTTATCACTCCATGGAAGAGTATGAGAGCGCCGTGGAGATGGCTAAGAAGGCCAAGTCCAACGTGGAGGATCTTGTCAAATCTACCGGTCTCACTTTGACCAACACAACCGATGCCATCGACATAACATATGCTCAATGTCTGATCTTCCATCTATCCCCTCGAAACCATCCGGAAGCCAAGGAGATTTTTGAAAAAATTCTCAACCGAAAGCCAAAATCTACAAGCTGTCTCCTGGGTATCGGCCTGATCTTGAAAGTAGATGAAGATTATTCTAGCGCAATTGACTTCCTGCAGCGTGCGTTGGAAAGAGACGACTCCAATCTTATGATCCGTGGCGAGCTTGCATGGTGCAAAGCATTGAACGGCGATCTTGAGGCGGGTCTCCATGGTCTCCAAGATACCCTCGACCTTCTGAACGAACAGAAACCTCAAGCAAGAGACATTAAGGCTGAGCTTTTCTACCGTCTCGGATACTGTCAGTGGGAGATAGATCCGTCCCCGGCCGCCAGAAAAGATCGGAATGGGGCATACGCCAGCTTTCTCGCTTCTCTTAAAACGAACTTTGAATATGCGCCAGCGTACACGAGTCTCGGTTTCTATTATGCAGATTACAAGAAGGACAAGTATCGAGCTCGCCAGTGCTTTCAGAAAGCATTCGAATTGTCACCCTCGGAGATTGAAGCAGCGAAGCGTCTGTCGCAGGTGTTTGCTGATAAGAAAAATTGGGACTACGTTCAACTGGTTGCGCAGCGGGTTGTTGACTCCGGTCGGGCCAAGCCTGCTCCTGGAGCAAAGCGCAAAGGCCACAGCTGGCCATACGCAGCTCTGGGAACAGCTCACATCAACAAACAGGAATATCCGGAGAGCATTGGCCATTTCCAAAGTGCTTTGCGAATTTCCCCTGATGATTACAATTCCTGGGTTGGTCTAGCCGAGGCGTATCATCATTCTGGTCGACACATCGCCGCAATCAATGCTCTTGAGCATGCTCGGAGCCTGGAGGAGTCCCTTCCCAGCAGCGAAAAAGAGAATGCCTGGTTTGCTAGACACATGTTGGCAAATGTGAAACGTGAGCTTCGCGAGTATGATGCAGCGATTGAAATCTATGAAGATCTTCTGAAGCAGCGACCTGATGACGCCGGAAATAAAATCGCATTGCTCCAGACACTGACGGAGAGCTCATGGAAGAATTTGCACACCGGTCTGTTCAATGACGCAGCAGAGCTTGCCGTCAAAGCCATCAATGTGGCTCAGCTGCTTGCGGATACTCGCAGCGAGATTTTCAATCTGTGGAAGCTCGTTGGCGATGCTTGTTCACTTTTCTCTCACATCAAGAAAAAGGCCGACAAGCTGTCTGTGGGAGATTGCAAGAAGCTAATCACCACAGACATTGACTCCGCAGCACTCGACATCATGACTGATGTTGATGAGATCGGTCAGACCTGGCTCGATGCTGTCGACGGTGAAGGTGCCGCTTCACCAGAGTTCTGTATCCACCTGTCTCTTCTGGCTTTCAAGCGAGCTGTTCACGTTGCTATTAATGACAAGCATGCGCAGGCAGTTGCTTGGTACAACCTTGGCTGGGCCGAATATCTCGCATATCGGAACGTGCGGGAACAGGACCCAAGCAATGATCAGCCTCGTCAAAAGTTTCTCATGGCTGCGGTGGGATGCTTCAAGAAGGCTATTGAGTCAGAGGCTGGCAATGCGGAGTTCTGGAACTCACTCGGCGTGGTTACGGCAAGCCTGAGCCCTAAAGTGTCACAGCACGCATTTGTCAGAAGCTTGCATTTGAACGAGCGGAGCGCGCAGACCTGGACCAACCTCGGTGCACTTTATCTTCTCAACGGTGACGCTGAACTGGCGAACATGGCTTTCACTCGGGCTCAATCTAGTGACCCGCAGTTTGCACAGGCTTGGGTTGGACAGGCCGCAGTTGCTCTCAGTTTCGATACTGCGAGTGAGGCACGCGGTCTATTCGAACACGCCTTTGATCTCTCCCGCTCATCGGAGAAAGTTCCTAAGCGCCAGTACGCCTTATCTCTGTTCGATCACCTTCTCTCCGAATCCTCCTCATCGAATGAAGTCGCCGAGCTCATCCGGCCCTTCTTCGCTCTTCACCAACTCGTCATTCAAGACCCGTCAGACTTGTCATTTGTGCACCTTTCCGCCCTGATGGCAGAGAGAATGGGCGAAACTGCCGATGCTCAGGCTAGCCTAGAGAGTGTATGCTCTGGCATGGAAGCCGAGTACGAGAATTCCGAATCTGTCACTTCACTCCTCAAGTATGCCCAAGCCAACGCCGACTCCGCTCGTGTTCTTCTAGCATGTCATGAGTATGAGCAAGCTGCGGAAGCTGCACAAACTGCACTCACACTGGCAGATGACGAGGAAGCTGAAAAGTGCGACCCCGACGCTTATGCTAAACTTCGTCTTTCAGCACATCTGACAGCTGGTCTCGCATATTACTTCACAAAGTCAATGGATGAAGCCATCGACATGTTTGGCGCTGCTCTTCACGAAGCCGACAACGATCCAGATGTGGTTTGCCTTCTTGCTCAAGTTCTTTGGGCCAAGGGTGGAGAGGAGGAAAGATCCCTTGCTCGCCAAACGCTTGTTGATTGCACTAATGAACACCCTGACCACGTTGGTGCGGCTACTACCCTCGGAGCAATCGCTATTCTGGATGGTGACAAGGAGTTAATCAAAAGTTCCGAGTCTAATCTCAACACTCTGCTTGTTCGCGACGAGATTGACACCCAGGATCGCACCAAATTACTCAAACTTCTCGCTACGGTTTCCACCCTTGGATTAAGTGACGATCCTGGACTGAGCGAAGAAACGAAGCGGATCAAGGAGACGACTGCAGCCATCATGTTGTCTCCCGGTCAACCACAGGGCTGGACGGAGCTTTCCAACGCCTCGAAGTCCAGATACCCTGCTGAGATGGCCATTGATCGAGCTTTACGCAGTGTGCCTCCGCACGGCAACCTCGAGGCTGCCGATCTGAGCCAGGCATATGCCCAGAGTGGCAATGCTGGCGATGCCCTCAGGTCGATCATGGTCGCACCGTGGCGACCTGACGGTTGGGATGCGTTGAAGTCGGTGGTGTGAGTAGGTGGCGTGAGCCACTACTCAGTGTAAGATATGTGGAGAAGAAATGTCACCAGATAGAGATCTGGTTTAAAAAAACACAAAAACAGAAAAAAAAAAATACTATTCTTATCAAATTTTAAATCATGGGCCATGTAATCACGTAAAGCATTGAAAATTTGGCAATAATAAGATATAGTAGTTATCATTGGCATTTACCAATCAACGTGATCTCACACCATTACTTGTTGTCTGCTCAGCCTCCATTGCACTGATTTTCTCCAGCAATCGTGCCTTTCTCCCATCCTTCCATGGTTTATCAAGTGCTTCAATCTTCCCTCCAAGTAAGGTCGCGCACCCAGGATCCAAAAGAAGCATCCCTCGCGCTACAGTAACCCCACGAAGCAAGAACTTTGCTCCGATAGATAGCTTTTCCAAGGTAAGACCATCTATCTTCTGCATTTCTATTGCGACAACTTTGGTGCCCGCTGAATCTTGAAGAATCAATCGATGTGGTCCTGAACCACTACTTCCAGATGGATTCGTATTCCCTGTCGCGCCTGTTGCTCCCGTGCCATTATTCTCTGCTGCCTCCGCGTCCTCGCCCACATTGATAGTTCGTACAATCTCACGACCTCGTATTGATTCGCCGCGTTCTACACGCTCAATTGCCTCGACTTGGCTCCAGAGACTTGAGCCGATGTCTTCAATGTCGAGAATTTGCACAGGAATTGGGCCTTGTAGCCGTCTTTCGCGGATATTCGGGTCGTAGACATCATTTGGTAATATGGAGGTTGGGTTTCTGGATAGTGATTCACGGAAATCTGAGGCAAGGACACGGAATAGGGCTGTTTTTGTGAGTGCGGAGGCGGGGATATTGCGCTGTGTGCTAGAAGATAGGAAATTGTTGAGCCATGCTGGAGAGACACAAAGTCCCTTGGAGCTTTGAATTTGGACGATGATCTGATCAGCTGCAGACATTGTGCACTTGATCTGTGATGTAGACAGAAGAAGTAATCTTCAAAGTATGGGAAGATGTAGAAGTAAAAAAGCTGAAATGAAGTGCAAGCTCCCAAGCAAACAAGCACGGACCACCGCTTAAAGCCATTGATCTGGTCTCACGCGGAACCTCCGCAACTCCGCAACTCTCACACTTTACAGGTTGAGAGCTCAATACATTCCAACCATGTCTACAATCTCCTCCCCTCGTCAATCAATCGCGTCTTCTCGCGGGCATTCTCCAGCCCCGCCATCCTCACGTCCATCCCTCGATCCCTTAAATACCAATAGCATCAGCGGTGGACTCAGCGCCGCATCAACTCCATCCACAACTCGAGCTATCTCACCCAACCCTCGACGAAACCGATCCGCTTTGCGAGACTATTATAATCTAAAGCCGCCTGGTGCGGACTCATCGAGCCCCAGATCCCGCAGTGTCCCTCGAACTACCGATGCGGGCGATATCTCAAACCCAACGACTCTAGCCTCAGGGACAGAGCTCGATAATGCCGAGTTCGATCCGCAGCGCTACGTTGATCATCTTTTATCTACATCCTCACTGGCTACAATTCTAAAAGCGGAGAACACACTTGTTGGGGATATCCGGACTTTGGATGGAGAGCGGAAAGCGCTCGTGTACGATAATTACTCGAAGTTGATTCGGGCAGTCGAGACTATTGGCAAAATGCGGAAGAGTATGGATGAGCGTGGTGCTCCATTGACTATGACAAAAACGTTGGGCCCTGCTATTGCCTTTGTGGCAGAGACGGCGGGCGGATTGATTAAGGAGGGCGAGGAGCAACGGAAGAAGATTAAGGAGGCTCGGGAACAGGAGCCGGTCCTCGACTCTCAAAGGGGCCAAAAAGAGACTGTGAAATGGGTTCTTGGGGCGCCCGAAAGATTGAAGGGTCTCTTGCAAGATAAGAAGACGGAAGAGGCGGAGAAGGACTGGAAGGAGGTGCGACGGCTGCTCGATGCTTGGGGCAAGGTTAAAGGAGTTGATGAAGTTCGTGAAGCCTGTGAAAAGGTCATGGGCAAAAGCGGCCAAGATGATTAAGAGCCATGTCATTGAGTGCGAATGATGATTGTGGCTTCAATTCATTACGGTCTTGATTGAACTGCTCCTCTCCTGTGGGCGAACTCCAACCCAGCATGGGCGCATGGTGCCAAGTGTGTCTCATTACTTGGCCTACTTCTCCAGTCATCTCCATGTCGCTCTGACACGGACGTGTATCATCCGAGTCTTGGGCTACAGCTTAGACTACAGAAGCTTAGATGACTTTGTTTTATAGATACCCTAGCAATCGCATTGATAAATTGGACATGTCAATTTTTTCATAAAATCTGTCATAAATCATAAACTAAGTCTGCAGCATATCGAAACTTCATCAAAAATTGCTTTCTTCTCACACTTGGAAGTCCTTGCTCGAATACATGCTCGCCTTGAGCTGGTACTTATTCTTCGAGTTGATTTCAAGCAACGTGAAGGCATCACACTTGAAGTATATCGGACGCCCACGCGGATCGAATAGCTCTTCCCTAGCCAGCATCTGCAACACCTTCTTCACATCCTCCTTGTCAGCAAAATCCTCCGTGTAGATGCAAATCAAGCGAGCCTGCCCATTGCCCTTCCCATCATTCGTTGAGACTTTCGCATCAGCGCAAACATCGCCCTTTTCGAGAGCTAACACAAGCGTTCTCCAGACTTCGTCAACTCTATCATCAGAAGGAAATAGCATCCACTTCCCAGCCGTGATGCCCGTTTCACGAGCTGCGGAAAGGATACCTATTTCCAGCTCGCCACGAAGAGGTTTCAACTTGCGAGTCAATCCTGCCGTGCTTCTTGCACCTGAATTATCATGCGCAGCACGAAGTTCCTGCTCTTTATCATCGAATTCGCGTAGAAGCTCCGTGCCCTTTCTGACAAAGCTTGCTTCATCACGGGATTCTAAGCTCTTGCTTAGGCTTTTGGAAGCTTTCCCGCGTACCCATATCCAGGGCCCTGCCTCTGATTCTAAGGTGATTGATGGGCGTAAGCGGGTGAGAAAGGACGAGATGGATTCATTGTCGCCGCGCTTATGAGGATATAAACGGGTAGATGAGTTGGTTCCGTCTTGGAGAGTTGAGCTTGGAGAATTTAATGCTTCTTCAGCTGCTCGTGATTCGTTTTGCAGTGTAGAAAGGAGTCTGGGGTGGTAATATGACCAGAATGGCTCGGGGTCGTATGCTTTCACTTCATTTTCTAGGCGCGCCTGTTCATCATCGTCGCCTAGATAGAGAGTTAGTGTTTGAATGTAGTCGCCTGGAGCTAGGTGAGCTACCGTAGAAACTGGATTCATCAGAGAAGATTTCTGATACATCAGGGACGGTATTTTTGGGGGACATGGTTCTGGTGGGCTTAACCTTGGAAGTTGAAGTTGTTTGAAAGTAGAGAGTGCTGCCTGCTGTATAAAGATCCCGATAAGAGCTCCATCTTATCGGAGAGACGTCATTTTACCAGGTACTGAACAGTCTGAAAGTATTCTTTTCTACAATCCGTTTGCAAGGTCAAAGATATTGACAAAAAATAGCAAACTACCTCTGATGCCATAAAGATATTCTCTTTGCTCCCTTAGGTGGAGTCCACAAGGCCTTGTGTGCTCGGATGCCCCGCGAGTGGTCACCACCCAAGCTGCCAAACCACATTTTCCCTCATAGGAGCTGGCATGAAGAAGACTAACTACTCCGTCTATTGATACTGACGAAAGTTTATGAATATTTTGCTTCTCGACAATTGGTCCTTCCAAACACTTCGTCACATCTATGGATCTCGAAGGAAGCGCCAAACCCGCATGGTTCGTGATAGTGGCGAGCTGAAGCGGGGAACCATCAGCTCCGGCTCCACAGATCAACAGAGCTACCTTACTTGGCCTACACTAATTTCTGCACCTACAGATCTTGCACACACGCTGAATGGACATGGATGATGAACCCGAGGCTAATTTGTGCCCAGCTGAAGACAGGTTCTGGTCATGGCCCCTCGAGATTTGATTGGCATTTGTAGACTGTGATCGCGATGTTTCGCGTCGACTTACGCACCATGTATCGGAGTTATGCAAGGTTCTACTTCTGCCCCTCGGCTGCATGATCTCAGATTTTATCCACTTCTCGTATGTGCCCCTCGAGGCGTTCGCACGGGTTCCGCAATCTCTGGGCTGTACAACGTCGCTTTTCCCCTTGCAGAAGAGATCTTCCGAGATCTACTTGATCTTGATGATGATGAGTCGGACTATTACTCTAACTGGGAACCTGTTCATGCACGCAGCTCACAGTGGCAAGAACGCGAACCTGTGGGCTGAACTTTCAAGTTACTAGTTGTCTCAATTGATGTCTCTAGGTATAAATACTACCTGCATCGTCCTGTAGTTGGTGCTAAAAGGAACCTTGGAGACTTCGTTTGCTTTGATTGTTCAGCAGGTCATCTCCTTAGAAAAATGTTGGGAGTCAAAAATACTTTCTGGGCTGTGTGCCTTCTTTTCCATCTGGCTTCAGCCTTGACTGTTCCCCAAGAGGTCCTGGAAAGCGAAGATGGCATTTCCGAACTCTCAGAAACCGACCTGATCATGAACACCACCGAGATCGAGACATTTAATTTTGCAGCAGCCGACATTAGATCATGTGAGAATTGGGACCCGAATGAATGGGACTATGATGTTGCGATTGTTGGTGGTGGCCCTGCAGGTTTGGCTGCATCCATGTCCCTGGGTCGAGTCGCCCGAACCTCTTTGATGTACGATTCAGAGGAATACCGGAACGCAAAGACTCGGTATATGCATGACGTGCTTGGACAGGACGGTATGTGTTTGCTGCTGCATAGCGTCTGAATGTAACAACAGACTGATATTATGTAGGCCAAGTCCCATTGAAATTCCGCATTGCGGTACGGGGGCAAATTGATGAGCATTACAGTGAATACTCCTTCCGCGCGACTCGTGGAAGTAAAGTCACTGCGATCCAGCCTCTGTCTAAGGGATTCCGTGTTTATGATAGCAAAGGAGGCAAGATCACTGCGCGAAAAGTTATCCTGGCTACTGGAGTCACTGATGTACTCCCAAACAAGCCCGGATTCGCCGATGCATTTGGACGGGGCTTGTTTTGGTGTCCTTGGTGCGATGGGTTTGACTACAGAGGACGCGATATGGTGGTTATTGGAAAATCTGGAAAGTTGGCTAGCGCTATCGGCTCAGCATTGAATCTGCGAAAGTTGACGACCAAGATCCAAATCGTCGCTGGTGGAAGAATCACCGATGCGGATAAGGCGGCTGCCGAAGAGAGATGGCCTGGCTGGGAGAAGGTTATCAAAACAACTTATGGGATCAAGATTCACGAAGTGGATGTGACGAAGATTGAGAGGACTGCCAAGGGTACCGAGCCTGGTGATGATGAATACAGACTCACCCTGAACGGTGCTCCGTCTTCTATCATTACCCATGGTATCCTCATAAGTGCGGACACCGACCAAACGTCTGACTTATACAAGCAGCTGCATTTACAAATGGATGGGAAATCCATCAAAGTTCAGTCTAATATGGAGACCAGCGTGAATGGAATCTATGCTGTTGGAGACGCCAACAATGACGGAAGTACCAATGCCTACCATGCTATGTGGAGCGCTAAACGTGCTGTGGTCAATGCACACGGTATGTAGAGCTCTAAGCCATTATGGATACACTGGCACTTTGTATACTGACTTTGCTATTCGAATAGTTGCTATTTCAAAAGAGGAATACCTTGAGAGTGTCCCTGCCGCTATGGTGGCTGCAATGGGCGGCGATGAACGATTCTACGAGCGCCAAATCGAGGAGCTTCACTGGATGATGGGCAACGATGTCGAGGAGCTCTACAAGGCCCTTGGTGGCTAAGCACTATAATTCTACAATTTTTCACCAAACCTCCACAGGTGGATACAGATTATATAGTGCTTTTATGTTAATGAACAGCATTGATCAAATCATGATGTAAATGGTTAACACGAATCTTGCGGATTCAAATCTGAACGGAAATACAGAGTTGAGACGTGACCGACCAATGTCAGATAGATATTTGCATTTATGTCTGTGATATCCCCAAGTGTACAGCTATGAAAATATTGACAATAAAAAGCCTTCAGGCCCATTAATCGCCAAGAATTGTTGGCCATACTTGTTCCACAAACTGTGTCAGGTCGGTCTTGAGTTCTTTGGGTTGTTCAAGCGCTGCAAAGTGACCACCCTGCATACTCATTGTTAAAATCCATCGACGTTGAAGCACTTCTTGAGGCAATTGATTGATAAATGATTTTTAACCATACCTTTGGATGATTGGCCCAGAATACCAGATTGCCAGTGGTCTCTATCCAAGACCGAGGAAGTGGAGCGAGCTCTCTTGGGAAGGCTGAGAATCCCATAGGCTTCTTAACATACCACCGTGGATTGTTGGCGGCAGGTATGGGCGGAGGTGGATAGTTCTGTCGTCTGGGTTAGATGGCGACTGGATCATCCAGAGATGGAGTGACGTACCTGACGATAGGTGTAAATTGCTCGAGGGAATGTTTCAGTCAGCCAGTATAAAGTGATAGATTCCAAGATATGCTCTGGTGATAAGGGGTCATCAACCCATTCCAGGAACTTCTCGCCAACCCTGAGAATGTCAGAACTTCGTTCCCATTTCTGAGTTTTGTTACTAGTAGCTTACCATGCTAGCAGAGCCATTGGACTCGATGAGATAACATGGCCAATAGTGCTAGGACGGGTGCCGTGCTCAGTAGCATAGCCACTTCCCAGAGCCATAAATTCGGTCATTCTTGCGACACCAAGCTTTTCTGATTCACTTAGATCATCGTCCGTAACACCCACGGGCTGTTTCATAAAAACAACGTTGACTTTGAATGTGAGATTAGATCCTATCTGATATGGGCACTTGTGTCACTCACAATGGACGGCTTATCATCAGGTTAGCACATGACAGTATCCCAGGTCAATGAAGTCTTACCTTTGCAGCTTTCGTAGTCTACAACCAGTTCTCGAGCAATGCGACTACCAATGTCACCACCCTGAGCCACATATCCACTCTCGAATCCAATGTTTCTCATGAGTTGGTCTAGGACTCGAGCGATATCCTGAGTTCCAAAGTTGCGGTCGAGTGGAGGACCAGATGAAAAGGTGTATCCTGGCAATGAAGGGACGATGAGATGATATGGAAGAGTGCTTGATGTGTACTCATTTCGAAAAAGCTCGAGAATGGGAAGGAATTCCAGAAAGCTCCCTATACTGCTATTAGAGACCTTTTCGAGTTTTCAAGGTTTCTTTGATCGTATAGCTTCCTTATTCTTACCTGGCCACCCGTGAATCAGCAGTATGGGAATTGCATCCTTTCTCTCCGAGAATAAGCCCAGAAAGTGAACTGTGATTCCTTCAATTTCAGTCGTCCATTGTGGGAAGCTGTTTATTCGGTTCTCGGAGGCTTTCCTATTATCAATGGGCTTAGTTCTAATATTCACAAGGAGCAGGGGTCTCTTTGAAGAATGTGAACCATTTATAAGACCTCAACCACAGATCCCTCATAGTCACCAGCCAATCGGTTGTAACGCCATACTTGGAATCAAGCTGAGAGTTCTCGTAGGTATGCGGGGCAAGCTTGGATAGTCTGATAAGAGTTTCTAGGTCATCCAATTGCTGCTTTGGGACGGAGACGGTAAATGGCGCGGGAGTGATCCTTGCAGTTGGAGGTAGTGAACTGAATGGCAGCGACATTGTCGCTATACTGATTTCATATGAGGTTTATGTTGGTAGGAGAAGTTGAAACAATGGCTTTTTATTGTCTGAGTGGAACGATGTCATGTGCTTAGTGCGGGGAACCTTCCAAGGTTCAGATCGACGACGCTGACTGGCCGTGTACTCTACGTCCATATTATGGAAATGTCAGCAGAATGAGCAATTGATATCAAAATAGGCGTCAACGCTGGAAAGCGCATTTTATTGTGGAGAGTGACACGACTTTTGACCCAATCCGTCACAAGTGGGCCATGCTGCCTAGACTTGACTCATACATAAACCCACATTCCATCCCAATCCACAATCAGTGCCAAGGAGAGGCTTCCTCCAAAAACACGATGCTACGATGGAAAGTGATAGTTTGAGAACAGCGAAGAAGAAGGGTCTGTAAAACCAATAAATTCTGAGTGTATTTCGTGTGCAATCTACTGATTTACTTACAGGCTGTTCAACATGTACTAAACGCCGCATCAATTGTGATCGTGGCCAACCATCCTGTCAAAAGTGCCTCAAAAAAGGCCTGACTTGTCCTGGGTATGGACCAAAGCTGCGATGGGCTGGTGGAGCCGCAGTCCGTGGTGATTTGAAAGACTTACAAGCTCAAGTCACCGCCCCATTATTATCAGCCGAACGGGATTTGAGGGCCAGGAAAGAGTTGAGAGCACCTGATGTCGAATCACTAGGCGGATTCTCCCTGGAAGAGCTTGTGGACTACTATGATAAGACCATAGCCCCACGCATGGTCTGGCTTGACTCAGAAAACAACATCTATCGTCGCCATATTCTCCCGCTGGCCCAGAAGAACAAGGTTGTTCGTCTTGCTGTTGCCGCAGTATCTGCACAGCATGCAGCTTGTCGCCAAGGAAACCGCATCTTGCCAGAAGATGCAAGAAACGAAGCTGTCAAGATCATCACCAATCATATCAACGACATCACGGACCGAGGTATGCGTGGACACGATCTCAATGTGGGCCTTGATCTAGAAGCTGCGGAATGGATTTTGGCCTCAATGCTAGTTCTCTCTTGCTATGAGATGGCTCATTCTGGAGCCGAAGCTGCCGAATTTCACAGAAAAGCTGCTCGGTCACTTGTCACGACTTTCTCTTCCACAGACTATTGCAAGAGCAAATTCTTTATCTCAATGAGGAATAAGCTGGCAGTTTATGAGGTCTTCGGGTGTACAACATCTTTTGATATACAGACTATCAAGGATGCTGTGCTCTCCAATCCTGGCGATGAAATGATGGGATGTGATGAGACGAGCCTGTTTTCAGGTTATCTCAACCTTATCCATGAGGTCACAGTTCTTGGGCGATCCGGAAATGCCGAATATGTGTCTACTAGTTCTGACTGGAAAGGAAAATTCGAAATCGCAAGAGGGACAACCCTGATGGCTATTGGTAGGCACTCTATCCAGAACCCCGTTCATCATAGAGATCTTATTCGCCTTGTCGATATTCATTACAATACCGCCATCTTATACATCTCGAGATGCTTGGGGTCGGCGGCATTCGACTCAGATGAATTCCAGACCAACCGAGCACTCTCAGACTTATTCCGGCAGATCAGTTCAATGGAAGATATAGATCATTTGATCCATAATTTACCCTGGCCACTTTTTGTCGCTGGTGCTGAAAGTCACGGCAACAGGGAGCAGCAGGTTACAATTTCCCAACTTCATAAGAGGATGTCTTATGTCACTGGCTTACAACACTATAATGATGTTTTGAATTTTCTAGATGAATTTTGGGCCGGGAATGAATCAGACTGGCAAATACTCGCCAGAGACTGGGACGCATCAGGCCGAAGAATCTTAGCGTATTAGCACCGGCATACACATTAAGTGATGACACCAAAAGTTTCTCCATTTCTTCAACTATTTTCCTAATCAATCTCCGATGCTTATAAAGACTTCAAGATTTAGTATTGCATACCGGTTTAACATTTGAAGCTATTGAATGCTTGTGCAGTCCCCAAAATGCTTATTGTCTTCGCTCATATCTACAATAACCTTGGAATCTTACATCAACAACTGGATTTTTTTCTGATCATAATAAGTAGATCTGATCTCCAGTAACTTACTCTTTGTAGATACTCACGTGGTGTGCTGCCCAGAACCTTGGAAGTTGATTTGGGCTGTTTGCTCTTATTGGTCGGCTTATAGTAGTTCCTCTCCATGCTGCATGAATGATTCCAGCCTTGAAGGCTTAACCATTACTCACGCGTCCATCCCTAAGACTCATCGAACTTGTTCTGGTTTGTTACAAACTCCAACCATTTGTTTGGCTATGAATCTACTCTTGCGACAGTCTTTCCAAGCCCTGAAACCAAATAATTTCCCATTTGTCTTCCCGAGACCCCAGAGCTTTGGCAAGTTCCGCTCATATCGAACCGCTATGGCGTCACAGGTAAACACAGGCTTTTTCCAGACCCTCGAGACAGTCAGCGACCAGAAAGTTATCATTCGAGACAAAATCTATGGCGAGCATACTATCACGGAACCAGTGCTCACAACCCTGCTCCAAAGCCCCGAGCTGTTACGTCTGCGGGGAGTCTGTCAACATGGAGTTACCGCTCTTCTGGGCTTTGGCCCTCGCGTCACCCGCTATGAACACTCGGTCGGTGCATTCCTGCTAGTACGCAAAGTCGGAGCCAGTGTTGAAGAACAAGTCGCTGCTCTACTCCACGATATTAGTCACACCAGTCTCAGCCATGTTGTTGATTTCGCACTCTCGAAGCCCGGCGAAGGCAGCTACCATGAATTCCATAAACCCCGCTATCTGAAAACCAGTCAACTGCCTGAAATACTCACCCAACATGGATTCGGCGATCTGAAAGCCTTGGATGAGGAGCTGTTCCCCTTAGTGGAGATGCCGGCCCCACAGCTTTGTGCCGACCGGATTGATTACTCCCTGCGCGACGCAGTAGCTTTCGAAAAGCTCAGCCTGGAAAGAGTCCAACAAATTTATGAAAAACTCCAGGCATTCCCATCATCTTCTGCACCGAACCGTCTTTTTGTTCTCGATGACCCACAACTTGCCTTGGAGTATGCCCGTGCATACATGGCAGTCGATCGCGATGTTTGGTCAAACCTGGCCTTTGCAGATCTCTACATGAGAACCGGAAGCATCATTCGCGAGTTGGTAGAGTCTGGCCATATTAAGGCAGAGGTGTTATGGTCGCTGTCGGACGATGATTTTTGGGCTTTACTGCGCCGAGAGGCAACGCCCGAGATCTCACGGGAAATGGATCGCCTAGAGACGGAGGGCCTCCCCAATGAGGAAGATTTGTGTCTACCTCCAGGCACGAAGATTCGGACCATCGACCCCGATGTTTATCTGGATGGAAGCGAGAAACCTCTTCCCTTGTCGGTGGTTCTTCCGGAGTGGGGCATTGAGCGACAGAAATACATCGATAGTCGTGAGTTAACTCGGGCGTAGATGAGGGACTTGTTGAAAAGGCCCTTGGCAGACTGACCGGATATTGATATGGGTGTCTCCGATTCGAATTACATGTATTAGATGGATATTATTAACACAAATTTATCTGAAATTTTCACATTTGAAAAGAATGTCTGAATCTTAGTGTCATATTATTCTCGCTCAAGTGCCAAGTGGATTCCAAGGTTCTCAGTCTAAGTACGATCTTCGGTCTATATAGTGGGTCGATGATGAGGGTCAACTACTAGGCTCAAACAGGTAGTCAAAGTGAGAATTACGCAGTGTGATAACAACACTTCGCATTTTAAAGAGATAAATAGGAGAAAACTGGAAGCCATCTGTTAGCTGGAAACAGAATTAGTTCTGCATCGTTGTCACTGAGGATGACTGAACAAACGAAAGTCTTGGTTATAGGAGGTGGTAGTGTTGGCACTATCGCTGCTTTGAATCTACAATCTGGAGATCTAGCAGAAGTGACCTTAGTCCTGAGATCAAACTATCAGGTGGTCAAAGACAACGGTTTCTCAATAGATTCATGCGATCATGGGAAACTCGTGAGTTGGCGACCCTCAAAAAGTGAGCCGAATGTCTTGATCTCAATCATTCTCGTCATATCTCTCTAACAAAACAACACATAGTTCTCAATGCCATTCCAACCCTCCAGTGCAATGAGGAGGGTTACGACTATGTTGTGGTCACAACCAAAAATATCCCAAGCGAGAAGGGTCACCAAGTCACCCAGATTGCGCCCTCAATCACTCCAAAACGCACAGTCATCGTCTTGATACAAAATGGTCTCAACATCGAGCGACCATATCTTGAACAATTTCCCGAGAATATTGTGCTCTCCGGAATCTCTATGATCGGATCAGAGGAAATCAAACCCGGGGTCATCAAGCACTCATTCACGGATCAACTCACAGTCGGGCCTTTCCACAACCCAAATCTCAATCGCAATGAGGAAATCGCAGCTGCAAAACAGTTTGTCAAAATTTACTCCGCAGCCGGAAAGACATCTTGCTTGTATGATGAAGCTGTTGGGTGGAATCGCTGGAAGAAACTCGTCTACAATTCCTCCATGAACCCGATTTGCGCCCTGACCGGGCTAGATGCAGGGCAAATCAGGTTTGCTGGTGATGCAGTTTCAAAGTTAGTGCGAGATGCAATGACAGAGATCAGTGCAGCTGCGAAAGCATCCGGATATGAGTTATCTGCAGATATTGTTGAGTTTATGGCGACTGTGGATCGAGTTGAAGATCACTTTGTGCCAAGCATGCTTCAAGATGTTCGAAAGGTATGTTAGCCGGGTCTCCCTAATATTTCATTTTACTGATTTTCTTAGGGAAACAAAACTGAGTTTGAGTATCTATTGGGGGAGCCATTGAGAGAGGGACAAAGACTGGGTGTGCCGATGCCAGTATTATCTACCTTGTATGCTCTATGTCAAGCTGTTCAGTTGCGTGTTGGAAAGGAATGAACTCATTGAGCCTCTCAAATTCAAGTTTCTTTGCTACTATTTTAAAATTCGCCTTTTTCCTGAGCATCGCATTGAATAATTTTGTTTGGTAGTATCTACTAGTAGAATGGTGGATTATCCTGTGCTATGTAACGTTTTTATCTTCAATCAGACTCATCCCTCAAACTCCTCGTGGATTGCCATTCCAAATCGTGCGATAGCCTCTTCTATCTGGGGCAATGAGGCCGTCGCATATGTGACACGGAAGTACATCTCACAGCCTGATACACCACCCGCTCGGAACGCGCTTCCTTTGCAGCACAGAACACCCTTCCTCAACGCAGTCGAGTATATACAATCCTCTATTTCCAGGACGATGTCTCCAACATCATTGTCCAAGTTAGGATAGGCCATAGCTAATGAGTGAAGACGCCAGTTGACCTTGATCCAATGAAACATTCCAGCTTCGGGCGCTGACCAAGAGCATATATTGCGTGGGAGATGCTTCTCACAAGCTTCACGAGTGATGTTTCGGCGCTGGGTATACTCATCCCGTAAGTATAGAAGCCATTTCATAAACCCTTCATGGCCCCATACACCATCCAACAATGTATGCAAGGCTAGCTGGGAAAGCCCGCTTGGAGAGACAATAGTTGCATCATGTAGATAAAGGAAGCGGGAAATGATGTCCGCACAGCCAGTCATCCATGAGCATCTCAAGCCTGGCGCAAGAATCTTTGATGTAGAGTCGAGACGGAGAACCCGACCAGATACATCCAATGAAAGGTAAGATGGGATCAAATTGCTCAGGAATGCCTCGACTGACTTCGATTCCGACCGAGGGTATTGATCTGAATTCGCATAGACTTCACTTTTGCCAGTTTGAAACTGGAGGAAATAGTAGGGCTCATCTTCAATAATATAGAGATCATGCTTCTCAGCGACAGCATAGATATCCTTGCGTCTCTGGAGACTCTGGGTAGTACCCGTGGGGTTCTGACCGGTCGGAATGATGTAAAGCAAAAAGGGTTTCGAGGCACCACGCTTCGACACATCCCAATCAGAGAGCAGGTTATCAAGGTGCACTGACACCATGCCTTCCTCGTCTATATTGACACCGATACTGCGGATACCGAAAGGTCTCGCAGCCTCAAGTGCCGCAGAGTAAGTATACGCCTCGGTGATGATATAGTCTCCTCGGTTACAGAAGGTCCTGAAAACTGAGTCCAGTGCTGAGGTAGTTCCAGCGGTCAAAGAGCACTGCCAATCCGAGTAAGGAGGATTGTGTACTACATCAACATGCTCTGTGAAGAATCGGATGAGTTGCTCAGATCCTGCGCTGTATCCGTAGTTGAGGGAGATGGCAAGATCGTAGGAAGCCTTGTTCATTTTGATGTCGTATTTTCCAATTGTTTCAGACAATACCCCATCAGGGCTGTCCCCTGCAAAATCACGTTCATGGGGAAAATCAAGGCTCATCTTGAGAAAGGGGAAGTATTCAGGAGAAGGTCTGCCGGTAGCGAGACTGATAACATCCGCATTGAGCTCAGTGCCAGCTGTCTTGAGAGTTGCAGCATCTCGGGATAAGGCCTCTTGACTCAGACGATGCTCAAATGACTTTGCCGATGGTTTATGGAAACATCTTGGGCTCTTGAACATCATTGGAGTTGTGACAGGCGCGATGTCTCCCGTCAATGGTCCCATCTTCTGTCGCAAAGATGGGATATCAGAGAAAGTGAGGACCGAAGACATTTTGGGCAGGTTTTTTAATTGAAATAAATCGAATTGGAATGGAATCTTGAAAGGACTCTTCGGGAGCAATGGGATACTGCCTGGTGGGTTGGGAGTATGACCTCAAGTTCAAGTTTCTAGGTGATACAGAAAGACACCGGGTTCGAAGTCAAAGAAAATGATCTTATACTCATATTTCAACCGTCGAACCTTCCTTATTCAGCCCACCGCATCGATAATTTTCCCAGGAAGTCTTATCGAGTCTTTGCAGAGAATATGGATGGGCTCCATCCTGTATACTCCGAGTCTCCGATTTGGTACCAATTCCGGTTAGACTGGGTGGATACTCTGGATATGTACCTCTTTCAGTCAAGCGTGTTTTGTCGATCTCCGATATACTACTTGATCCAGTTGATCTGATTCAGTTGAGTCTATGGAGTTATCAGCTTGCAGATATGGATTCTCAGTGGATACTTTTAACTCGAGCGTGACGTGATCAAAGGGAAACGAGACTGAGTCCCACACCCCAATATTCCAAGCAATCGCGGTCACCGAACTCACTGAAATGGCGCGCTCCTGCCCAATCGTTCTATTGATCAATGATCAGCATCGAGTCCTGACATGCAGAGACTGTATTTTGAGAATCTCTATGGGAATCATCTTATTCGAAATTCTCATGATCGAATCGGACGAGATCGAGGCGCACTTCGAGTCGTTCTCGGCCTTTCCAAGGTTCCCACAACTCAAACATAATAACTGGAAGGAATGATGGAATAGCGACTACCTAAAAACCATTTCGTCAACATGACCCCTTCGCTTCATCTCTGATCCAACTTGAGCCTGAGTTCAATCTCAAAGGTCACTCTCCCTTCAAGTTGCACCAACTCTACATACTACTGCTACATTTTTCTCAAGCCAAAACCGTCGGCATCTTGAGGCACAGCTATACATCTACATCTGTAAGTGGGGTTTCTTCTTGTCTCTGCATGAGCCACATTATGATTGAATATTTGAATTTTAAGTCCTGAGAGTCCGAATTTACTGCAGAGCAAAATATCACTCCCGACGCCCCGCGAGGCCTATTAGCCCAACTACACTTATAATGAAGTTGATCGACGGACTGGTGTTCACCGGCTTTTGCTTGGCCATATTAAACATAGTGAGAATTGAGATGGATAAAAGGGAAAGGAAACGGATTGAAGAAATGGAACGGAAGATGAAAGAGGAAGAGGAGGCAGCTAACAAGCAAAGGTTAGAAGACGAGCGAAACTTGAACTTGAAGCAGCCGAATATTTGGCCGAGGAGCTTCCTGTTGAGAAATATGATGATGGATCCTGACCGCTGGGTAAGGAGAAGCGGGTCATCCGATTCGAAGGAAAATAATAGTCGCTTTAGATCTTACTTGGACTATTCAAGTTCAAGTCGAGGCAATACAAGATAGCTTCCTATATTACTATGTCAAACCCGTTGGAAATTGCTATTGATTGCACAAGGCTACTACTAAATACCTTCGTTCTTCACTTTTTCACCTAATTCTTTTTATCGTATTACTAGTACCTATCTATGAGTCTTGCTACCTAAAAGGACTCTTCTGTACCTCAAATTGGTGTTCTCATGAGTCTTGAAAGATTGGAGAATCCGAGTCATTTTATTTTTCAAATGTTGGAATATTTTCATTGTGATGTAGTACCTAACAACTTGAAATCAATTTCATCCAAAGTCCCCGCTTCTGTATATCATCTGATGCTAAGATACATAATTCGGTCTCCTGGACCACGATGTTTCAAACACCAGTATAGTCAACGCTAAATAGAACTTGTAATCGTAAATGCTAATCAAACCGGGATCTCTTTCTCTTTGAACACAGTATCCATTTTGGGCTTCTCATCTGTAGGTGATGTGCCCTCAATTCCCTGGCGGGATGGGAAGCAAGGAAGACGTCTTGCCACCCGGACCGTAGCGAAGGCACTTTCGGAAAGCGTGAAGATATCATCAATCTCTTCCAAGCTGCGTCCAGATGTTTCCGGAAACAAGAAGAAAATTGCAGGTGCCATCGCAGCATTGAGACCCGCATAGATGAGGAAATAGTACTCTCCCATAGTGTTGAAGGCGATCGGTGTGATGTGGGCAATCAGAATGCTAATGGCTCCACCTATGCTAATGCTCACAGAGTTGATCGTGGATCGTAAATGCAAGGGTGCAATCTCTGTCGCATATAGATAGGGGATTCCACCGAAGCCAATGATGTAGCAGAAATGGAAGAGGAATAAGAAGAAAACAGCACCGTGTGAGGCGTTGATGTTGTCCGTCTGAGCTCCAAGACCTGCGATGCAGGCCAAGCATATGGTGTTACCAATGGCGCTGCCAAGCATCAAACGTCGTCTACCGGCTCTCTCAATGATGAAGACACATAGTGTGGCTCCAAGAGGCCCAACGAGTTGATAGACGGCTGCTAGAAGTCTAGCCGTGGATTGCTTGAGACCCAGATTACTCTCAAAAATCGCGGTAGCTAGAATCATCATGTTAGCATGGCTTGGCTCACAAAATTCCCCGTGGGGAAGTTGACCAAGAAAAGGGTAATGGCTGGGACCTGGGGGATAAGACTCACTGTAATAGGTAGTCACTGTGGCGCCGGTGAACTGTAAGAATACAAGACCACCAATTGCAAGAATCGCTCGATGAAATGTTCGCTGGGGGCCCATTTGGAACAGCAGCTTGAAAGATGTATCTCCGCCCGCGAGATTCAAGGAAGTCTGCACTTCGCTAATCGTATTGTCAATCTTTTCACAGTCGACGTCGATGTCTGCCAGAGCTGCAAGCACAACTCGAGCCTCTGAAATTCGTCCCTTTCGAATGAGCCAGCGAGGCGATTCAGGTAAAAAGAACACAAACAACAGAAGCGTGACAGAGAGAACAGTTGGGAAGCCGAAGGGAAGTCGCCAGGACAAGCTAGTGTGCTTTTTGAAAGACAATCCGTATTCCAGGAATAATGCTGACGCACAACCTAGACCGCTGAAAATGCCTTTTGTCGCGACATGAGAGCCGCGCCTTTTGGCAGGGGAGGTCTCAGAGATCCAAAGCGGAACGGTGGCTAGCAATGCTCCTGTTCCAATTCCAACAATCAATCGAGAGACGAAAAGTTGACCAAAGGAGTATGCACTTGTGTTCAACGCATAGCCCATAAGTTGGACTACCGCTCCTGCTAACATAGTCCGACGACGACCCAGAATATCGCCCAACCAGATACAACAGAAAGTTCCTAAAAATGTACCAATTGCATATGACGCTACCAGCGCACCTTCTAACGTCGATGCATGGTCCTTGTTATCAGCATGAGCTATATCGATTTCGGGGAAATTCTTTTTGAAACTTTCCAATGATAAAACACCACCGAGGGAAGCTGTGTTGTAGCCGACAGTCATGATTCCGGGCATCAATACACCCAATATAGACGCCATTGTGAGACGGTGGCCTCGAAGGCCAAGAAATCGCGTCATCCTGGGTATGTAGATCGTCAGGTACGGTCTCAGATCCCCAGAATTAGAGGTCACTAGATCGACGTGATCGCCTTGAGTCCACGTAATGACACCTGTGGACGTGGATCAGAAGAAGCTTAAGTAGTCTTCCACCTTAAACAACCTTATGAAATCCTTCCGGGCTTTCTCCCTTTTTCCCTTTTCTGTCACAGCTCGGAAGTCGGGTGTAACGGGATGTTTATGCTGGCATTCCATTCTTGTGCATCAAATTCCCTCAGCGCGAGTAAAATCTTCGCTCCCGCCACAAGGGTCGGCCTAGATCGCTAAAAGTAGTCAAAGTCATCTGCAAGGTTCTTGCCATTCTTATCAGTTGACTTGGAAACTAGGAGACCAGTCGGATCATCTTGTCAGTGATTTTTCCCCATGATTGTTTTCCAATTGGTTCGAACGAACTATGTAACTCAGTGCATAACTTTGAAAGACATAAGGATACTTCGGTTCCTCGGGCTATCATGCGGGATAAAAAAGAGTTCACAGTAAGGTTCTGTGTTGCCGCTATTATGCAGTGCTTAAATGTCTCATATCGAGTATATTGCATAGCATATAGTCACCAGGTTGAGTATTTGAGGATGTGGAACATGGAGACATAGAGTCACATAGTGGACTAAGTGGAGTATTCACCGCCCCACTTCGAATGACTCCATATAAAATTTCATGCACGTAAGAACCAAAACCTCATTAGACATCTGATCATAAAAGATATCTTGGGTGCTTTTGATTCTATTTATATTCTCCCTTGCTGATAATACTTGGAGGAGGCAAGAAGAGCCGCTCGGGACAAGCCTAGTCCCGTCACTTGCATTTTCAATTCAACCTCCTGCAATCACCAGATTAGACCAAGCCTCGAGGTGTGAGGGACATTAAGTCACAATGGCCAACATTCTTCAGAAACCCAAATCCCAAACAACAGTTTTCTTGGACCAACCACCCAGCTGTCTTGAATTCTGTCCAGAGATCCGTGACCATTTTGTGGTGGGAACTTACCTCCTGTCCGAGACAAAGAATGAGAGTGGAGAAGTGCAGCAAACCAAAACCGGGAGCGTGCAACTATGGAAATTAGACCCGAGCACAAGTGAGCTGTAAGTAGAGCATTGGACATTCGGACTACCGGATTAACCCCCGAGTCTCATGCATGGCGTCGGTTAATTGACCTCCATTCTTTAGATCCTTGGTGCAGAGGCTAGCTCTGCCCTATGCAGTCTTTGATCTCCACTTCCATCCAAGGGAGAAGAACAAATTTGCAATTGCGACTAGTACCGGTCTTGTGGTGCTGTTTAATGTCTCTGATGATTCAAATAACCCCACAATCAACCAAATTTGGTCAAAACAGGTCCATGAGGATGACTCTATTCCAGCCTTGTTCCTCGCATGGGCCCCTCAGGGCTGGTTCCCTCGACCTGCATCGGATGGCTTTGCTGTGACCTTCTCAGATAGTCGAACCGCTGTGTTTGGAACAGATAAGGATATTTCAGATGTGGAAGAGATCACCGAATGGGGCTCCTTCGTAGCACGCGAAATGATCGAGGTGTGGTTTGTGGCTCTGGCCACAACGAAACAACTTCCTGGTGACGAGGGGACATCGTCAAGTGATATCATCCCTTACATGTTTACCGGCAATGACTTTGGCTCACTGCATACACGTCGCTTCGAGACTCACAGCGAACGAAATGAGACCGAAGAACCACTTGCATCACTACTCCTTAATCACGATGATAGGGCGCGCCACCACACTGCTGGTGTAACCTCCATTCTACCTCTTGCAGTTCCCATGATCGATGATGCGCCAATCCTGTTGACAGGAAGCTATGATGAAGGGCTGCGGGTATACCATGCCACACGACGAGGAGAGGTCCTCGCTGAACAGGGTCTAGGTGGTGGTGTCTGGAGGTTGCAGTTGCTTTCCACGACGGAGATCCCCACGTCAAGCGAGACGGGTCAGGGCTTGCAGAGACGCTTTTTGGTTCTGGCGAGTTGCATGCACGCTGGGACAAGAGTTGTGAGGGTTACTCAAACAGAGCAGGATCAGGGTCCATCATGGGATATTGAGATTCTGGCCGAGTTTACAGAGCATGAGAGCATGAACTACGCGAGTGATGTATGGAAGGGCGCGAAGTCGGAACATTCGGATGCATTCCCAGAATCGTCCGAGTTACTCTGTGTGTCGAGTAGTTTCTATGACCGTCGCCTTTGCGTCTGGCGAACCCAGGTTTAATTATGAAACGATAAGCATCTACCCGGCCAATCTTGAGTGGGTTGGTTTCCGGTTTTTATATCAGCAGTGCTACGATCCCGGTGCGAAATGGCAGATATCTAGACATGTCATAAAAGCGCTAGATCAAATCACAATGCAAGCAGCAGGTATACAAATACATGTGCACCCGAGGACCAAGACCAGGCCAAAAAGAAATAAGAAAGTAACCATTCATATCCATTGTTGCGATGCCACGTTTGTGGTGCTCCATATTAAACAATTGTCTCCAGCTCCCGGGCATAGCCTAGTGTATTCTCAATCACGGTGCCACTGGCCACCAAGATGTCCTTCTCGGACCTGGCAGCCGCCTCGGGCTCGACCGGGAAGTGTATCCGTCCATCACGAAGAATCCAACCACGATGTTGAGCGAACTGAATAACTGCGCCCTCCGACTCCAGGAAGAGGAGGTTCTTGGCGTTCGAGATAGGAAGGGAAGGATAGGCCTTCTCCGAGCAGTCTGCAATCTCGCTTCGAATAGTACCGATCAAAACCTAGAATCCATGAATCAGTAATTAGATCAGAATCCTCCGTATATTACCATTTTGACAAAGAAGAATCATTCAACTTACGTTGGAGAACAATCCAAAGTCTTCATCCGGCACACGCTCTGACTTTGTCTCCCGCCACACCTTATCATAGCTGCCCTCCATCAAGTTTCGCTCCAGCTCAACGGGGTACTTGATGTAAGTGTCATCCTCAATACGGCCACCCTTCAGACTGGCCTCTTCTACCAAACCCTCAAGCACAGTGTGGAAGTTGGCACTATCACCACTGCTCAGCAGGAGCAACAAGTACAATCCTGTAATCTTGCTGCGCTGGCTTGTGCTGGAATCGATCTGAGCTGGAGGCTGTCCCGGTCCACCGACGTGTCGCTCAAGGTCGTAAAAGGGCTGCAGTTGTTGGTAGTATCTTGTGAAGGTCTGGGCATCAGTCTGTCGGATCGAGGCAAGGGCACCAAGTTCGAGCACCTGGCGGGCAAGGATAACAAGCTGAGGAGGTGTGGAGGGTGTTGGGATCAAGGCATTTTGGATGAGAAGGGCGCGCTTGGCTTTGCTGAGAAGACCGTTGGCGGCATCAAGCTGTCTGCGCTCCAGGGCGTTCTGGAGCTCTGGGACAAGGGTCTTAAGGTCGGACATGATGAATCTGTGGGATGCTATTCAAGCAAACGAGGAAATGAAAACGGACTTGATCCGAGAATATAAAGGAAAGCAATTGCAAGAACGAGGGCAATTTAATCGAAAGCTGTGGATGATGCGAGTTTCAGCATTCGATGACATGCCCAGGTGACGGAGCTTCCAGCGGGCGGTCAGTCGGGACTACACGTGACTACCTACTGGCCAGTTGGTTTGTTGAAAGAAGCATCTAGATGGTCTCCACAGCCCACTTTCATCAACTCCTTCATGTTCAACTTCTACTACCCTACACACTGTGTCAATCTAACCTTGAAACCTGTCATCCTATTAATGATTTTCGCGATCAGTGTCAACTCTTGAAAACACAAAACAAAATTGAACAATTAATTCCCACCACTGAGCCACTACCACTATGAACATTTAACCCCCAATTCCTGATCGTGATGGACATTTACTGCAACGCAAGCTGTGTCAATTTCTGAAAGTCCGGCGTTCCCAACCCCGTTGCCGGATCCCAACCGACAGTTGCATTCCATCCCGCATTATGAATAGGCGATCGATAGCAACCCACTGATCCTCCCTCTATAATATCAGTTAGCCCAGCTCGCCCGACAGTATACAGCCACGGATTGATGAATCCCATTCGAGGTTTTCCGTGTAGAAGGCGAACTGAATTCAATTGAGATAATATCCCAGCAACAACCGGTGCGGAAGCGCTAATAAAAGTCAGCTCTATCGCTATTCTCATGGCATCAGTCAAGTATACATACCTTGTTCCCCCGACGGTGAGATAAGTTCCGTGATCTCGAACACTCAAACTGCTTGCTTGAGCAGCAACATCGGGGATTCCCCTTCCACCTGTGTTATACAGACCCCGCCATTGGTCTCCAATTTTTTTAAAATAACTTTCAACCATACGATCTTGGTAGGATGGTCGTTGAAAATATTCAGAGAATCCACCTCCAGAGAGATCAATCGCTCTTTCGGGGTTTACTCCGACCGTTCCACCAACAGATGTAACGAATGGACAAGAGGCAGGCCATGAAGGCAGAAACTTGACTCGATAGCTTCCATCGTTACTTTGGCATGATTGTCCTGGTCCGGAGTCTCCACTGCTAAAAATCACAGTCACCCCTCTTGCGCCCAGCTGAGCAAAGAGATTGCATACAGCGGAAGCATATGCTTTAGGGACACTTTGCTCTGATTCACCATACGACATCGTTATGATGGCTGGAAGGTCTCTGTCGGGGAGAGCAGTAAGATAGTGGAGCTGCTCAAGATACGGCTCATTGGAAGACTGGTTCGCGTTTGGCTGATCACCGTCAGGGATCAAGGGACCTCGGCCTGCAGTTGTATAGAAAGTCGCAATTACATCATAAGCCATAGTTATCGAGTACTGAACGTCCAAGTTTGCTTCCACGCTGTTCTTGGTAGAATTTTCATCATTCTCGCCGCCATTGATGTATACCACAGAGAAATTTGCGCCTCGTTGATTGGGTGCGTATAGTTGTATGAAATGGAAGAAGTCGCTGTGGTGAGCATACTCTTCCAGAAAGCCTGCTATTCCAAGCCTGTTTCGAGTATCTGGCACAGCCTCTGCATCATGCACTCCATATAAACTTCTCAGGCAGTTTGGTGTGATTATTGTTCCGCAATTAGCTCCAGGGTCATCTGGTATTGGGACGGCGGGTTGCTCCTGGCGTGACATCCGAACAGAACCAACGTTTCCAAATCGCGTGGTTGGCTCAATCAACTGGATATCAGGGTGGATATCGCTAGGTACCGAATACTTCAGAGTTCGCAGGATCGTCGTATCGGTCTCATTATTTTTGTAGTATGAGAACTCTGCGTTCAACATTCGCTCTGCTTGAGAAACAGTAGTCTGGAAAGTAATCCAGTTTCCTCCAATCTCGATAGAGTCCGAAGAGATATTTTCAGCATTTAACCAGGAGATAATCCGATTCGACACTTCTGCAGGTGGTTGTAGCGCCTGTCTCACTTGTTCAAGGCTCATATGTTGACCATAACTGGGATGATCTGGTGTGGAAAGATCAATAACAGTTTGCTGGAAGCCGGCTATATCTACCGAGTCCACTGCAAGGCGAAACTTTATGAGGTCTGAAGCTGACGGTTTGCTTCCTCTCATCCAACCAAACGGCGCATTCTCCAGTTGTTCAACGATCTGATAAGAGCTGCCGGCAATACATACTTGGACCCAGAACAGCACAAAGATCTCGATAATAATCTTTGGGTCCATTTTGCCGTACAATTTTTGGCAGTATTTTATAAGATCTTTGATTAAATTCAGAGAAGACCAATTTCATGTTTTATAATGATCAGCTAGTACCATGGACTCTTAGGGAAAGGGGAAATTACTTCGCCATGGGTCACACACAGCATTCGGGTGTGCTTGTACAATGGTCACAGTTCATGATGCACTGGGTAAACTAAAATTTAGTTTGCAGCCACGGTACACTACTTTCGAGGGGTCAACAGGTCATCTTCCTTTTGTCCGCATACTGATCAGGTCAAGCTCCATCATTTATACCAGAAGTCTGGTGTACAGACGTTCCAACATCGGTATCCACCCGCGGGTGCTACCTCAAGGTACTAGGTGTGACATCTAATAAAGTAAACACAGGGATGATTGCTTCGAAAATGTAACTTCAAGTTCAATTTGCCCCAGGCATTAAGAGCTCAAATTGAAGTTTTCAAAAAAGTCTTGAAAAAAAAGCTCCTTGAGTCTGGATTTCAAGCTTTCATATTCAACATTGAAATGTTTAAAGCCTCTTCTATTTGGGTCAACGGATGTCACACAATGTTGTATAATTTCCTACCAGTGGAAGTTGTCCTCAAACATCTCAAGTTGACGACGTAGGATCCATAGCATGTGCCGATTTCAAGTTAGAGCTGCCTCAAATTTACTATTTTGAGATAAATCGCTGCCAGTGCCACTTCAAGCAATGATCATATGACGTGGTGAAATGTCAATGAACTCAATGAACGCGGGATTCTATACTTCCGGGATTCTATACTTCCGAGATATACTAGTAGTAGAGGTCAACTGGTTGAAGTTGACAGCCACAAATGAATGACCAGTCCAAAATAGCAGTGCATTGCCACAATACTATTTCAATTGTTCGATAACCCCTAGCATTTGAAAGATTAAATTCAATCCTACCATCAGCATGCAAGTAGATTCAAATGTTATTCGAATGGTGCCTTGTCGCCTTAAAGGCAAGCAGCGGATCATCCTTAACTCCGAATCTCCGATGCGGGATGATCGACGTCACTCTGAATACAGTGCAATTGTTGCTGCAGCTCACTGCTCTCCACATTTGAAAACCGGGGCGATTTACTTGCAGATCACACAATTCATAGCTGCACTCCTATTCACAATTTCGAAGTTAGTCCGAGTCCTCAATAACTTTGAAGCTGTTCCACTCCTCCGCTTAAGCTTTTCGGCACATCAACCGAGTGCGTGGAGATTGTGCATTTGATAGCCTTAGCTTGAACAAGATCCCTGCGGCGACTGATTCCCACTGTTCCGCTGGCTCATTGTTGTTTGAGTCCCTTCCCTCCATTTAGGTTGACCAAAGCCGTATTCGCATTCAACTGCGGGGTGGCATGACTTTGAGCTCTAACCGACGTCATTTCCACATTCTTCCTACCGCGTGATATCCTTGTCCTGAACTTTCCCCAGAATCAACGCTTCAGTGTTCCTTTTGTGTTTTATTGTGTTCGACACCAATACCCATCATGGAAGACTCTGAAGTGCAGCCTGGTCGTCGAATGTCCGCCGATAACCAAACCATCTCGAAATCTGATATCCCATTGAAGGAACGGTTCTTCCGGTATTTCCAGCATGAAATTACTTGTATGTCCCCACATCTATCTCGAAGACCTCAGTGGAAAAACATATCTGTACTCATACATAATCACTAGCTTTACAACAGTCAATGGACCGCCTTGCCGACACCTCTCTTGTCGGCGGCGAGCGAGCGGATGCAACCGACCATTGTCTTGCCGGGATTGTGCGGCTCTCAAACGAAGTCAAAGATGCTGCAAGCTACATACCAACCTACGATCAAAGGGTGTATGCTGAGGTAAGTATTTTGGCAATCGCATGGCAACCAGGACTGTAACTAGCGACTGACTTCTATCAGGCGATCAAAGCTTTGCAGGATAAACTGAACGAAACACGTACTGCCTTCGAGCCTCGTTCCAAGTTCAGCTTCAAGACCAAGAAGAATGCATCTGCTATTTCATTGAATGATGCAGCAACACTTGCCGCTCAGGGTCGTCGGGGCGTTCCTGGTTATCGCTCTCCAGGAGCATCATCGGTCGGATCCTCTGCCAACCACACACCCAACTATCCATCTACTCCATTGAACGAGCCGGACAAACAACAGTTGGAGAGGCCGGAGGTGGCTCCAACATCTTTCCCAACAGCTTTCCATGGAGGAGGTGACGGCAAAGAATCGCCGGAGGCCAAGCCGTCGTCAACTTTCGCAGCCAGTGGTATTTCGTCTGTCTCGGTGGATAATCACAGTGGCCTACACATAATGCTTCCTGCTTCAGGCTCAACTGCCGCCGTTCCCGCCTCCATTACCTCCCTGCGTCACTGTATTGTTGACATGTCAATCCCTACTGCCAATGGAAAGCCATATGCTAGCTTGACTATCAAAAATGTGCGACAGAGCCTTCTGATCTGCAGTCGGGTCAATGGTCCTGTCCATATTACTGGGGTTGAAAAGAGTGTTATGGTTGTATCGTGCCGCCAGTTCCGCATGCATCACTGTAAAGATGTGGACGTCTACCTCAGCTGCTCCAGCAATCCGATCATTGAGGATTGCTCCAATATCCGATTCAGCCGGATACCCAAAGCACATGTACGTCCTGATTGTCCCTATATCCTTGGTATGATGATACATGCTAATATAATTTATTCCTGCAGTCTCTACATCACGACCGCCCCGACCACGAAGATCGTTGGAGTCAAATTGAGGATTTCAAGTGGATCAAGCCTGAGCCTAGTCCAAACTGGAGTTTGTTAGACCCAAGTGAGGCCATCCCAGAGGAGGTATGGACTGAGATTGTGCCTGGTGGGCCAGGTTGGTCACTTGATGACATACTACGTGCCATCAAGCTTGTGGAGGGATAATCTTTTCGCGGTGTGTCGAGCAAGGTATTGATTTTCTGAGCAAACGGTTTTCCCCTAGCCTGTCCATTTTTCCGATACATTTCCAATTCCTCTACTCTGGTGCTCAAAATTATCCTCAACGTTCGTTTCATTTGATCCAATCCGTTGAACGGATTCAATAGGATCTTCTTTCAGTGTCTTCACCTGCAAGTATTTCAAATTCATAAGAAAAATTTAATCATTCATGACTCAATCATCCTCAATCTGACAAGAAAAAGCTTTTGCAGCTGCAGAGTGTCATACGGGACAGTGAAAGCGATGGTTTACTATTTGTATGTAGTACCGCTCCATGTCGTCTGATTGACAACATGGCTTACTGCCGTTGCACCCGCTACTCCAAATACAACATTTCAAAGCACATATGCATGGATCTTAGTGCTGAATTAGACACTAGCGCCTATTCCTTGAAGGTCCTAAATGGGCAAAATGGGCGTCAACCAGGAGGACATCATGATGGAAGCTTACTTCACAGTATGCTTTCAAGCTTTCTATACTGTGAAGTCAACCTGTGGCATCATCACTTGATGCGTGACTAGTCAACAATATGCAGAGCGACGTCACAGTGCGTGATACAAGCTGGTCAAACCGCGACATCTGGAAGCGTCCGCCATTCAGACATTCAGATCATACATAATTTGTTACTTGTGTCCCAAAGATCTGACATCATTTATCAATAAAGTTCAAAATATCTGAACTTCAATGCAGGGGTAATGTTGTGGAAATCAATCCTTGCCCCAATTACTTCCTACGCGCGTGAGAGGAATCATAGCATGAGAACTAATAGGGAATTCGGTCTATGCTTGAATAGATTTCTTGGCGCGAATAATTTGATGTTATTAGTATGTTTTAGAGTACAAAATCATTCTGTGATAACCGAGATCAACCTCCAAAGGCCTAAGTGCTAGTCCATGTAGTTGGAAGAGAACGGTAATTCTGCGCGTGCAGTCCAAGATCCTGGAACACGGTTTCGTCACCTACATTAAGTTAAGGTCAGATATGCCAAATGAGATGTGATAGAACATTTGAAACTCACCTTTAAGTGACTCAACTCGATGTTCGTTCTCCTCGGCCAGTCTTTCTATCTCCTGACCAGGCTCTGCCTCTCCTGGAGCTTTATTTCCTTCGGCGGTTGCGGCTTTGCCCAGGGTATCTACTCCCTGGCCGATCATCAGAATCTGTGCATTGGGGTACTCGATGAACTCTGGTTTCAGTGGAACCCATCGGAGGTCTCCAAATTTCTCTAGCACACTGCATCGAGTCATTAGTAACTATGTCTTCGGACCAGAAAGAGAAAAACCTACGATCCGGGATAGTCAGGGTTTTGAGGCAATTGACCAAGGGGCGGACCAGGGTACTGCGGGTTCTTTGACTGCACGATCCAACTACCTCGACGATGAAGGCCAAAATTGTCTTGGATTTCACCAAGCTCGGCTGGGATAGTCAGTTCATACGCGAGATGGGATGCTTTCTGGGTCGACATAAGAGCGTAGACACCCTCTGCATAGGGTTGAGCCTCCTCAGTTGTACGTTCACCACGAGTCGCAGTCTTGTATGTGCTGCTTGCCATGAACTTCTCTTGCAAGTCTTTCACGGATTGCCCAGCCTTTTCCACAAAAGCCATGTCCCGCTCCTTGGTTGAGGTCGGGAACTTCTTTTTTGGGAGCATCAATAGACGACATCGTGCATCTTTGTCCATTGGTCCTTGGCTTGCATTGAATTGGGCTCCAAGCGGGGTAGGTCGGAGAACGAAGAAGCTTCGAGCAATATCGTTGATGCTGTGCGGGTCCTCTATATTGACGCGTGGTCTGAAAAAGAAGTAAATGATACCCTTTTCCATGATGTTGGATGAGACCATGCGTTCTCGATCTTGCGATTTATGGACTCCGGCGTCTATTCCTTGCTCATTCTTAATGGATGCATCGACCGGGATATGAGTGCCTGGTACATTTTCCATGATGGGGTTGATGGGCGTTGGTTTGACTTCTGGTAGGTCCTTGGATTCCGAAGGCGGACTGGAGAAAGATCCGAGCTTATGAGCGGGAGGAAATGATTGATCGATAGGAGCAGATGTTCCAGGAATGCTATCTCTATGCACCCTTTGCTCGGATTTGGAAGTGTCTTCCGGGAATCGACCAACTGAAGGGCCAGCGGTATGCTCTTGCTTTGGCTCCTCATGCTGAATGTCTCTCTGCTTGTTTGGCGACATGGGCTTTCCGGAGGAGGCTTTACGTTTTGATCCACTGGAGTCTTTGCTGGAAGTAGATCCTTCGGCAAAGCTGGTAATTGCTTCCTTGGCCTTCAAAGCCGCCTGTCGTGCCGATGCCCGAGTTGCCATGACGGATTTCAAAGACTTCTTTTCATGCAAGATGAATGGGACAATGTTGAATAGGTAGTGTCTATTGATTCATGCAAAGATCAAAAGAATTCATGTGTCTCGAGGTGACAGACTACATTGTTGCTTGGAACCTCATGAGATATATGTGACGTCATTTTGTTAACCTCACAACTGGCGTACATCTCGCGTAGTTCGCTCCTTTTGGCCAACAGACGGTGAGAGTGATTGGATGTCCTATCTGGCCAATTGAACTTTCCGATGATCCAAAGATCAATCAATATCCATTTCATCGGTAATAGCATCTGCGCTGTCATCCGCCGATGACAGGTCGGAGCTTGAGCTCGGACTAACTTGGGTATCCCGAAAGTCGTATAGAGATACCATTGGGGCCACATTCTTTGAATCGTCGATGATCTTATTGCGTTTCCGCCGTTGTCTAGGGCTCGACCCAGGAGCAGATACCGGCCTGTTGTCAGATTTGACCTGTGCCATAGGGCGGTGATCCTGGTATCGGGGTTCGTGCTCAGCCACCAGGAAACTAGGATTTCTTCGTTTATGCCCTCTTATTTGAGGGCCGAACAAGCCTGAAGGATTTGGGTGATGATCTTCAGGTCCTTCATTACCGGAATCATCCATACAATCCATCAGATCACGCTGCCACCTCTCGAGGCCATCTGGCAGAGATAACAACTCTACTCTTTGAGCTGCAACATTTAGGTCTGAGTCATCATCCGGCTCCTCGATATCATAAGGCTGGTATATCTTGATGTAGGGCGTTTCAAGTACTGATGCCATTGTGAAGTTGCTGTCCATGGGTGTTGACGGACACGAGCAGTTCAAACTATATCCACTGCTGTCCGTCGCAGTGCCAGATGTCCTCCGTATCTCAGGAAACTGTGTCTGAGGGTTTGATTGTTCAAAGGTAGATTCAAAGTCGCTTCCTTCAAACTCATGTGTCATTTTCTCCTTCAAAGTGAAGCTATACCAACGTATACTAATATGTAACTCAAACCGCCACGGGGAGTATCACGTCACCGGTGGCACAGGGTGTTGGTGTTCACGGTATATGTCATAAGAGGCAAACAGGGATATATTGTGAGTCCATAAAGATTAAGGGTAGAAGCGTTGTATCAAAGGGATCAATTTGAAAGCTGTATGCTAAATATGTGAGTTATAAAGGTCTGATCGTCATGACTTGGTATTCCAGATGTTTCTAGCAGCGGGGAGATGTATCGACCCCGGACCACGGATATAGAACCACCAAAAACACGTAACTGATAGTATGAAAGTCAAGGCGCCCAAATAAGTTTCAACTGAGTTTCAAAATAAACAAAATTTCAAGTGGACATAATATGAATAATTTGAATGAAGATGCAAGCTGTAGCTTGTAGCACATAACATAGATTGAAGGTCCAAGACCCTTCCCCCTGACCACTCACCGCCCGGGAGCATGATTGGCCACGGCCATTCGCTTACTCAATAAGTCCACGTTTAGTTTACCTTGCTACTCTTGCTACGCTCCATAGGTATCCAACCACCGTTGCGCCTTGCCCTCTTCTAACTACTGGCAAGTGGATGCACTGGTTGATTCTGTGATTTAATCTGCTTCAAGTGTGCGGAGCTTGCGGTTCAGTGCGGCTCCGGCCAACTCATCAACATGCAGTCTTCCCCAAACATGCTCACCAAGGTAACACCCCTCGATCTTGCCATCGGCGCAGCTTAATCGGACTTTGTCTGGTTCACTTAGGTTCAATTGCAAGGACTAACTTTCTTTGGTCATATAGTTTGAGTCGAAATCCTCCAGAGCGAAGGGAATCGCATTCCACCCTACACGGTCAGTGCCTTCCGCGGGGACACCTACACATGTACACAAGCTGGAGAGCATTAGCTAATTCCTGTTACCAGACCATGGATTCTCGTATCGCTTCATTCCTCCACAATCCAGCTTTGGGACTACCGCATGGGAACTCTCATTGACCGATTCGAAGAACACGATGGACCAGTGCGCGGTGTCGACTTCCACCCTACTCAACCCCTGTTTGTATCCGGAGGTGATGACTACAAGATTAAGGTCTGGAACTACCAGACCCGGAGGTGTCTATTCACATTGAACGGCCACTTGGATTATGTGCGCACCGTTTTCTTCCACCCCGAACTCCCCTGGATTCTGTCGGCCTCCGATGACCAGACCATTCGAATCTGGAACTGGCAGAACCGGTCTTTAAGTGAGTGATGATCAACCTATCCTTCCTAGCCACACTGCATGCTAATCTCACTATCTTTTAGTCTGTACCATGACTGGCCACAACCACTATGTTATGTGTGCCCAGTTCCATCCCACCGAAGACCTCATTGCCTCCGCGTCGCTCGATCAGTCAGTCCGTATTTGGGACATCTCCGGTCTGCGGAAGAAGCACTCCGCTCCGACCTCGATTTCGTTCGAAGACCAGATGGCACGAGCCAACCCCAACCAAGCAGATATGTTCGGCAACACAGACGCCATTGTCAAGTTTGTATTGGAAGGCCATGACCGTGGAGTCAACTGGGTGTCTTTCCACCCCACATTGCCATTGATCGTTTCAGCAGGTGATGATCGTCTGATCAAGCTTTGGCGAATGAGCGGTACGCTTCTCCCCCATTCAACAATAAAATTGGGTTGAACCTATCTGATTTACTTCTGATTTACTGAACGTTTATAGACACCAAGGCTTGGGAGGTTGACACCTGCCGCGGCCACTTCCAGAACGCCTCCGCCGCTTTGTTCCACCCTCACCAAGACCTCATCCTCTCCGTCGGCGAAGACAAGACAATCCGTGTATGGGATCTGAATAAGCGAACCTCTGTGCAATCTTTCAAGCGCGATGTGGACCGATTCTGGGTGGTTGCGGCGCACCCCAAGATTAACCTGTTTGCCGCGGGTCATGATACTGGTGTCATGGTATTCAAGCTTGAACGGGAGCGACCCGCCTCGGCTGTTTACCAGAACCAGCTCTTCTATATCACCAAGGAGAAGCATGTCAAGTCATACGACTTCGCTAAGAATGTCGAGTCTCCCCCAATGCTGTCATTGCGCAAGCTTGGCTCCCCATGGGTTCCCCCACGAACCGTCTCTTACAACCCTGCCGAACGTGCTATTCTCGTCACATCTCCCGCCGACAGTGGAACATACGAGTTAATTCACCTCCCTCGTGATGCCACTGGTGCTGTCGAGCCCACCGACGTGAAGCGTGGACAGGCTACTTCTGCTGTTTTCGTTGCTCGTAACCGTTTCGCAGTCTTCAACCCTTCGACCCAACAAGTTGACATTAAGGACCTTAGCAACTCGACTACTAAGACAATTAAGCCCCCCGCTGGTACTACAGATATTTACTTCGGCGGCACTGGTTGTCTCCTGTTTATCACTCCCACGACTGTCGTCCTTTTCGATATCCAGCAAAAGAAGCAACTCGCCGAGGTGACTGTCAGTGGTGTGAAGTACGTTGTTTGGTCAAATGATGGTCTCTACTGTGCCCTTCTCAGCAAGCACAACGTTACTATTGTCACCAAAACCCTGGAGCAGGTTAGCACTTTGCACGAGACCATCCGAATCAAGAGCGCTACCTGGGACGATGCTGGCGTGCTCATTTACTCCACCTTGAACCACGTTAAGTATTCCTTGCTGAACGGTGACAATGGAATTATTCGCACTCTGGACCAGACTGTCTACCTTGTCCGGGTTAAGGGCCGCAGCGTTTACTGTCTTGACCGTAACGCTCAGCCTCGAGTTCTCGAGATTGATCCTACCGAGTACCGCTTCAAGCTTGCCTTGGTCAAGCGTAACTACGATGAGATGCTGCAGATCATCAAGACTTCTAGCTTGGTTGGCCAGAGCATCATCTCATACCTGCAAAAGAAGGGTTACCCCGAGATCGCCCTGCAGTTCGTCCAAGACCCGCAGACTCGCTTCGACTTGGCCCTTGAGTGCGGAAACCTGGAAGTTGCTACTGAGATGGCTCGCGAGCTGGATCGCCCCAACTTTTGGAACCGACTTGGTGCCGAAGCCCTGGCTCATGGTAACCACCAGACTGTTGAAATGACCTACCAGAAGCAGCGGAACTTTGACAAGCTTTCCTTCCTGTACTTGGCTACTGGTGATCAGGAGAAGCTTTCACGAATGGCCAAGATCGCCGAGCACCGTGGTGACTTTACCTCCCGCTTCCAGAACGCCATCTACCGAGGAGATGTTGAAGACCGAATTCAGATGTTCAAGGAGGTTGACCAATGTATGTTCCCAATGTCCTACTCACTACATGGCTGTATGTGTACTAATGCGTCCCAGATCCCTTGGCCTATCTCACTGCCAAGTCTAACGGCTTGACTGAAGAGGCTGAGTCTATCCTAGAAGCCTGCGGTCTTACTGAGGATCAGATTAGCCTGCCTTCGCTACAGCAACCTCTCAACGTTCCTCATCCTATTGTTCCAACCTTCAAGTCCAAGTGGCCCGTTAAGGCTGCGGGTCACTCTTCATTTGAGAAGGCTCTGCTGGGAGAGGTCGGTGCTGCTGAGGAGGAGGATGCTGGTGATGCCTACGAGTTTGATGAGGCTGAGCCGGAGGCCGTCCTTGCCAAGGATACTTTGGAAGATGAGGAAGAAGATGCTTCTGGATGGGATATGGGTGATGATATTAATGTGGAGGAGGATGTCGAGTTTGTCAACGTGGAAAGCACTGAGGCTGGCGCTGGCAGTTCCGAGGCGGATCTCTGGGCGCGCAACTCCCCGCTGGCGGCTGATCATGTTGCGGCCGGTTCATTCGACACTGCCATGCAGCTTCTGAACCGACAGGTTGGTGCTGTTCAGTTCGCACCTCTGAAGGACCGATTCCTCGAAGTCTTCAAGGCCTCCAAGACCTACCTTCCTGCCAGCACTGGCTTGCCACCTCTTGTCAACTATGTCCGCAGAACGACCGAAGAGACAGATAGCCGCAAGGTTCTCCCCATTATCCCCTGCGATCTGGAGCAAATTGCTAGCGTTGACCTGCAAGAGGGTTACAACGCCATGCGTGCCAACAAGCTGGAAGATGGTGTGAAGATTTTCAAGAAGATCCTGCATACTCTCCTGGTCAACACTGTCTCTTCTGAGGCTGATGTCGAGCAGGCAAAGAAGATTATCTCCACTGCTCGCGAGTACATTCTTGCTATGTCTATTGAGCTTGAGCGTCGTACTATCGCCACCGATTCTGAAGAGGGTCTCAAGCGTAGTCTCGAGCTGTCGGCTTACTTCACCATTCCCAAGCTGGAGGTTGCTCACCGTCAACTCGCACTCATGGCTGCGATGAAGTTTTCCTTCGCCAACAAGAACTACAACTCTGCCTTGGGCTTCGCCAACCGTATGCTGGCCAATGGTGGGTCCGCTAAGCTTCTGGAGCAGGCCCGTAAGATCAAGGCGCAGTGTGAGCGCAACCCATCAGACGCGATCGATATTGAGTTCGATCAATTCGCCGAGTTTGATATCTGCGCTGCCTCTTACACTCCTATCTTCAGCGGCTCCCCTTGTGTCACCGACCCCTTCACCGGCGCCAAATACCACGAACAGTACAAGGGAAGCGTCTGCCGAGTATCCGATGTCACTGAGATCGGTGCTCCGGCTAGTGGTCTGCGTCTGTTTGTCCCTGGACAATACTAAATGCAGCATTACGAAGTTTGACGGTTTCCCTCTCGCTTTTTTCTTCTCCTGACATGAAGGTATAAAATGGGCTTGTTTTTTTCCATCTTCTTGCACATGGAGGAAGTTGTGTGTTTGGCGTCGCTTTTGGGGAGACAAAATATCTCCTTCTTTCACACCCTGTCTAGATGTCTTGTACCCGAGATTTTAATTGTTTAGCGGTTTTCATTCAATTTATGCCACGTTACTCTTTCATGATATTCTTCGAACTACAACGTAGTATACTCTCCACTACTATTTTACTGTAGTATGAATAACGGTTCAAGTTGACCCAATGCGCCGTGTCTATTCGAGTAGTTTAAATAAATTACAAGTCTATGAACTCAAGTGCTCCAAGATGCATACCATATCGTACAAAAGGGGAGAGATCCAAAGCCAAGAGTAGAGAATCAAAAGCCCAACCCCCAATCACCTTCCACTCTAAAGATCAGACTTCATAACAGAGTCCAGTCCGAGAAAGTAGTCGAACGAACCCCATCTTCAAGTCCACTATATCAGAACTCAATCACACCGACCATCCTTCCAGCCAGTGCGCCACCTCTCCTCCCAGAACCGACAATCAAACTCCTTCTTCCCCAGTTTCCGATTCACCTCATTATGAGCCTCACACATCCACCATCCAAACTCCTTGCGTCCACTCAACTTGGGCTGATTACGTCCACTGGGGTGAGCCATCCACGTCTTGAAATCATCCGCACAAACCCAGCACGGGTACAATCGCGAGAAGAACTTCAAGAAACCCTGCATATCATTTTGTTGCTGGATATCTGCTTTCTCGGGGTACGTCGCAGCCATTGTGTGCAAGAGAGTCCAGGTTGAGCGACCCAGCTCCTCAACATCCGGCGGACATTCCGCTGGTGTAGATGGCGCAGCTGGTGAAGCGGCAGCAGTGTGAGTAGTTGTAGCTGTAGTCATTTTGTCGGTTGAGGAGGATAGAGGAGAGGTGTCTGAGGGTGCGGCGGACTCGGCTTTGGCTTGTTTGGTCAGGGCGCGCCATGAGGCGACGGAGGTGCAGGTTCGGCAGCTGATAATGGGAATGTTAGTATTTATTCTTCTTATGTACCCAATGGACTGCTGGAAGGGAAATAGGGTGGATTCCTTACGGCTTGCCATCTTTGTCCAGGACAACGCCTTTTGGTAAAGGTGCTTTTGTGTCATCTTGCGATTCCTTTGCGGGGACCTGGTTGAAAAGGGCGGATGTCCCTTTGAATTGGGAGTTGAACTGCTCTGGGGGAACTTCGGCCATTGCTTCCGATGTGAGGTTCTAGTGTGGTTGTTCTTGCGGAGGGAAAAGTGGTAATGGTAAGTTCTTGAATCTTGATTTCTAATGCGGTTGGAGCCGGAGCCGCGGAGCTCGGCGCATTCAGGTACAATCGCCATATATCTAACCCACCAGTTGACCACCATATCCATGAACAACATGTCGATATTTCAAGTGCCTTGCATATCTGAGCATTTGCTATTCATTCATGGTTCTGGAATTCAAAGATCACTAAAATCGAAATTTTTACCAAGTTTTATTCAGACTAAGACTATTGCTAAGGGCTCAGGTCAACTTGAAGTTAAGATCACTCATACTTCAATAAACTTATACCAGGAATTGTTCTATATAATCCCTGCTAGCATTTTGTAGGCTTGCTTGTAAGTTGAAGTTAGAGACTATCTTTCTGGTGCAATCATTAAGTTGACTAGTAACAAGAAGTTCACCTGGGCACTACTAGTACTGAGATGAAACCAAGGGTAACGAAGCCTGGATCAGAGCTCTTCCACGAAAACATCAATTGATCTACACGCGCGTATTCCCTGTCCCAATTCAACGGCCTCAATTGCAAGGCGGCATTGAAATACCTATCCAAAGTAGAACGATCTGTCCTAATGCAATGATCCATGGACATATTACCGGGATTCCTCATTCAGCTTGAAGACGCAGACGTCTGGTTTTAGATGCTAGCGTCTAATCCAGACGTATCGATTTGTAGAAATTACGCACTGGATGGCCCTTAAGATTCGATCTTCAGCTCTATACCTACTTTGGTAGAGCAGTACCCAATCCTCAAGTGCTTGATTGTATGGTTGGTCCCAGAGAAAGATGGGCTGAAAGAAGATGGCCGCGGAAGAGCCAAGTTCTATTTCCTCTTTTACTCCAATATCCCGCATATTCGCCATTCTGCAAAAATCCCAGTTGTTTGGAAGACTTATAGTTTATAAGAAACAGGCCAGTCACCGATCTCCACCATACGGGAATCAATCTCCAACCCGCGTGGTACCAAACCATTCAATGGTTTAGCCTTTGGGGCTGCAAACGGAAAGGTAAAATGCGCTGCATTGCGGAACGATGGGCCTATCGAACTGGATCATTTGGATTTGAAGCTACAGCTGATCCATAGATCTGTTCTTCCAAGCGACTGGCAGCTGGTTACCTTTAGAGTCGATGGGTGTGGCGTCTCTAACCGTCTGGTAGGATCTTCAGACAATTAGGTTTGGTCTTAAGCTAGCTGCCTATATGGGCGGATTTCTCCTTGGAATGAGAGTCTCTTCCACGGTTGATCATGAGCTTTATTCTGTGAAATTTGAAAAGGCCATTGAGCTAATCCAACAATTTCAGCTGCTAGATGTTCTTTTTAGGCCAGGCAAGGATATACATGTCAATTCTAAGGCCACATAAAGGCAACTATTCATGAGCAATTTCAATTATATCAGTAACTCAGCTTCATAACTCGCAGAACCTCCTGTTATGAAGAGTGGCGTGGCAAAATCTGAGCTCGAGCCGTTCCCCACGACAGGCAAGCCATGGGAACGGTGGTCATGAGGCGCCGCACCATACCATGCGAACGACATCCATAGTTCAAGATCAGTATCCACAATAGAAAGCTAGATTATAGCTATTGAACTTCTAAACAAACAAAATCGCAGAATAGAAGGAAGGAAAAGCTATAAATTCATCCCATTTCAGCTCATCTTTAATATCCTTTTCATCTTCATCTTCAAATCTCTCTGAAATCAACACAATTGATCTGAAATAATCATCCTCTTAGCCTCCAGTGAGGGAATGCTCCAGTAAGACTCTTGAGCCTACTTTATTCTATTCAAGCTTCAATTGCCCCAACTTGAACATTCAAATTGAACTGATGCCAACACCTCTAGACTTTCATCATGCACTTCAAGTTCTCCTACTTGCCAATTGCATCCCTAGTCGCAGCTGCCTTTGCAGCTCCTGTGGCTGAGGTGAAACGCTCAGATGATGTGACCATAAGCGTTCAACTTGGTGCTGGTACTAGCGCCTCAAAGCGTGACGTGAACAATGACGACGTCGTCATTAGTGTCAGTCTGGCTGGTAGTGCCAGTGTTACCAAGCGTGATGCTGTCCCTGAGCACTATACCGTCAAGATTGGCCCTGACGGTGCTGTCAGCTTTGGAAAGCGTGATACAGATGAAGAAGATGTCACTATCAGCCTAGGTGCTGGCGCTGATGCGAGTGTGTCTAAGCGAGACACTAACGCCAAGAGTGTTGTTATTAGTGTTAATCTTAGTGGCAGCGCCGGTGTCAGTCTCAAGAAGCGTGATACTGATACTCCAGACGTGACTATTAGTGTCAGTGCTGGTGCTGGTGCAAGTGTTACCAAGCGTGACTCTGATGAAGAAGATCTGGGTATCAGTGTTGATGCCGGTGGCAGTGCTTCTATTACCTAGGCTCGTTGCCCTCTGATAGCTTTTGTTGCTTCAAGGCAATCTGCACTACTTGCCCTCGAAGTTTGACTTTATAATCTTGCCTAGTGATTTCTCTTCCAAAATCTCGATCTTTATGTGTGAACGATGGCGTCTTATACTTGTACCTAGTACTAAATAATCCAACATAAATTTTTGTCAATTATTTAGCGCTATAACAGCTCAGGTGCTTAGATTTTGAAGATTTCTATATGAAACTTGGTATTCAAGGCTCGATTTCAAGTGTCACACATTGATCATCCATGACTTCAATCATCTAGTAGTTCAGACTCTTCAACTTATACAGGGTCGTAGTCTCAGCTCGATCTATGACACCGGGACCCACTTGCACCCATTATTCCAACGTCGATCAATGTGCACGATCTGTCCCTTGATTGAACGATTCAGACTTTAATCGCTCCGATAAATGTATCGATATCTCAAGTTACGTCTACATAGGTTCCTGGCTAAATTCTCCTGAAGCAAAATGACGAGTCTTGAAGTTTTGCTACGAAAGCGGCAACACTGCGATCTATGACGTGCAACAATCCAGGTACATTCACCCTCAAGTACTAAATTTCATATTCTACTTAGTCTGCAATTTGCCAGATCTAAATTAATGCAGAATTGCTCTACTTCAAGTTCTGATCTATACACGTGTCAGTGATACTGTGGTTTAAAGAATCCTAATTCAAGGTATTTCCTCCGAATTGCTACATCTGTTGCTCAATCTCACTAACTAAAGATAATCAGAAAATTCAACATGCAATACTCAATCTTTGCTCTTGTCATTTCTCTAGCCGCTACTATCATCGCAGCACCGGTGCCTACAGACGAGGAAATCGTGAACGTCGGTGATATCGTCGCTGTTAAACGTGATCCAACTCCCGAGGAGAATGTCGGAGTGAGCAGCCCTGGTAACAGTGGCATTACTGTCGACAGTATTCTGAAGCGCGAGGAGGATGCAGAGGAGTATATCCTTCCTGATATTCTCCAAGTTGCCCCAATCAACATCTAGCTTTGGGTGATATGAGTGAGGTAAGTTTTGATAGGCAGCCTAATTCAAATGTTATTTTTATAATTGACTGACCTTGTTTCAGGATGTGAAAATCCAATTTTTTGCCAATATGCTCGAATGTTAGGTGCCAGTGACGGTCAAATACTGGATTAATCTTGTCAACCTCTAGAACTATAGAGTTCTCCAGGGCTGTTTCTGCGGTGTTGCCCTCGGGCTGGAGAGGTTTAAGGCCAGTCGTGGTCATAACCAGACACCAGATCTCATATTGAATGATTGCAATAAATTATATTCATTTATCAGAAAGCTCCTTAGAAACATTTGAAATGGCTGATAGTATCATCCACGTTATGTGATGCATCTACATGAGACCAAAACCACTAATACATTAGCCGCACTTTACCACTTCATGCATTTCATCACATCTTGCTCATCATAGCTACTCTTTGAATTCCGCTCTTCCAACCAGAGCCCAGGAATCTCACATATTCCGGCATATACAGTTAATCTAAATGATATGCAGTCGGCAGGTCATCCATCCCATACCCAGAAAATGCCCCTCAACATTGTTTGGCGCGATAATGCCGACCCCGCGATTTACGAAGCAGCAAGGACCAGTCGACTATTCAACGCCCAGAAGCCAACACAATATCCACTGGCTATTGCTTTTGTCAAAGACACATTTGAAGTAATTGATGTGATCCACCTTGCTATTCAGATGGGCTGTCGGATCTCAGTCCGTGCCGGCGGACACAGTTACGCGAGCTGGAGTGTTCGTGATGAGGCTATTCTCATAGATATGGGGGAGCTTTCAGAGGATCTATCTCTTGATGAAGAAACTGGAATTGTCAGTGTGTCGCCTAGTATTATGGGAAAGGACTTGATCGGATATCTTGACGCGAAAGGACGGGTCTGCTCGGTCGGACATTGCCCGGATGTTGGACTCGGAGGATTCCTTCTGGGAGGGGGTATGGGCTGGAATTGCAATGTGAGTCCCTCATCCAAGAGTTATGTTTTGTAAGCTTTATGGCTAAAAGAGAGAAAGAATTGGGGATGGGCGTGTGAGCAGGTCGTTGCTATAGATCTTGTTACTGCAGATGGTCGGTTCATTCGTGCGGATACCCAGCAGCACAGCGACCTATTCTGGGCGGCAAGGGGCGCTGGTCCAGCATTCCCAGGTGTCGTCACACGGTTTTACGTTGAAACGAAACCGGCGATCAAGTCCATGTTTTCCTCGGGCTATGTTTACCCTATACAAAGCTATAGCAATATTCTACACTGGGCAACAACGGTAATATGCGAATATAGCAAGGCTAGTTTGCGCGATGATTGCACGTGCTAACTACATGATAGATCTCAAGTTCGAATGACGGTATAGAGGTTCTGGCTATAGGTAACTACTCTGCGGATTTGAAAAAGCCTTGTGTCACAATCTCTGTATTGGCATATGGTGACAACGACGATGATGCATGCGATGTCCTGGAGAGGATAGACACCTCCCACCCTGACGGCACCTTAAAAAAGTGGATTTGTGAGAAAACAAATATGCAGCAGCAACTCGAGAAGTCTGGCCAATCATTTCCGAATAATCATCGCTACTACGTGGATAACTTATGGCTAGATGATAACATGGACATCTCTCTTCTCGACCGAGCCTTCAATTCACTACCCACTAAGAAGTCGCTACTCCTATGCCAATCCATGTTTCCATGCAGTCAACGTGACCTTCCCAATATGGCCCTGAGTGTACAGTCCAATCGGTGGCTTGCAATGTATGCAATATGGGAAGAGGAAGCCGATGATGCGCGCTGTCAAGCCACAGTCCATGAAGTTATGGCAGAGCTTCAGCAACACTCCAAGGGATCTTACCTCGGAGAGCTTGACTTCAGAGCCCGGAGAGGTCATTATTGGGGAGATGATCAATACGAAAGACTTGTGTCAGTCAGGCGCACTTGGGATCCTCTGAATAGGATTTGTGGCTGTCTCGGTTTAGAAATGTGATTGAACAGATAATCAACACCATTTATCATCATTCTGCACCCACAACTCTCTCAATCACCCTTGAAAATTCAATGACACTGATCTCTAGCTCATCTGTCCGTCCTTTTCACAAACGATAATATTTAAGCTGGCGGTACTTCTTCTGAATCTCGGGATCCTGATCGGATAACCACTTGCTCAGTGGCTCTCGAAGACCCGACCATTTCGACATCAACGACAGATCAAACACATTGTAACACGTTTCTGGATCGTGAATTGTGGGATCTCCTCCTGCCTGTAGGAGCAGTTCAACTGTGTCAAAGTTTTGACGATTTCCCGCGGCGAAGATAGCAGTGGCACCGACACGTCCGCCTGGAGCATTGATATCAATATCCGGATCGACCTCAAGAATCATTTTGATAACCGAGTTCATACCCCAGGATGCTGCATAATACAAGGGATGGGTCGCTGCGATAGTGGCTTCATTAACCGTGGGCATGAGAGTCTGCATCCAAGCACCAAAGTTTCCTTGTCGGGGGAGATGTCTGGAATCGAAAAACTTCTTCACCAGGCTTCTCTCCGCATCTCCAATCTTGACAATCGCAGCGTATTTGGGCCAGGTAAAGGCTGCATATTGGAGACCCTTATATCTTTTGAACCGTGAGTATACCTCGCCTTTGGGCGCGTACCCACTTTTGAAGTTGTCAAGGCAAAGATATGCAAGGCACTTTTGCATCATTACGGAATTGGCAGTCGCCGGATCCAGACTGAAGTAGCTCACGCGTGAAGACTTGATCCAATCTGAGGTGAGGAAATCCTTGATGGATGAGTGTGCGAGCGTCACATACCCAGACTTGTCTTGTGCAATGAAGCCTTGGCAGAGATCGAGGAGGATATGAGGTGGGACCAGCATCATGTCTTCGTCCAGAGTGGAACATTCCTCATCTATTACTACTGCCTCATTAATGACCTCTAGTGTAAGATACTTGTTCGCGAAGACTTGGTCTTGTCCGAAGCTAACCCAAAACAGAGCCTCGCGCACAAAGTGCCTGTCGTCTGCAGAGACGCGCTCTAATGCGCTTGCATACATCTCCCGCAGAGTTCCTGGTAGATTCTGAAGAGCTTGACGCATTGCCCTCGCGGTTCGTTGAGTGCATAGGTTATCCATGGAGAGTTGGGTCCAACGGAAGCTGCTCAACAGTTAGTCATGAAACTGGAGACTGCGATTGTTACAACTCACGATCCGTCGGCATCTTTCAGCAACTTTTCCCGGATTTCTGATTTCAACTCTGATTTCAGGGCCCTCGTGGTATCTTCTGACTCAATCCGGTAATCTATGTATGTTTGAATGTCGCCGGACATCATGTCCGCGCTAATATTAAGCATCTCCGCATTTGAGTCCTTTGAGCCAACCATTGTCGAAGTCGTTGTCACCAAAACGCGAATATTCGTCGCCAGCCCAGCGAGTCTCAGGAGAGAGCTCTCAATATGCCTTGGATCATGGCTTTCGTTGATTGCGTCAATGAAAATGACCACTTGGGTTTGACCACTGGCATATTGAATAATGGCATCTTCGAGAACAGCGATGTCTACCGGGCGCTTGTGGGCCTGGGACTTGGGGATACTGTCATAAAGAGATCTGACATTGTCAAGTATTGATGCATCCCTCCCTGATAATTGAGCTACCAATGATCCCAGCATATTGACTGGCATCTGAGACGCCGCATCGCTCATAGTGCAATAAAAGTATGCGAAGCTGAGATTTTGATTTTGAGATGCCATCGAGGTAAGCTCATCAACGCATTGAGCACTAGAAGATCTCAATGTCAGTCGGATCTATATTAGCAAGAAACAGAGGTTTGTGTTAATAATAAAATATTGACCATGCACTTACAATAGAGTGGTTTTTCCAGTACCAGCTGACAGTCTATTAGTATACACCATGCTTCGGATTCTCCGTAAGAGATCAACTTACATTTACCAACAAGAAAAAACATATTCCGTTTTCCATAGCGCAACCAGTGCTTGAGATGACCTCCAATAAACCATTTCCCCGATGCGATCTGCGATCCTTGGGTCGCTCGAAGGTGGGAACTAGCCGGGCTGACAGGCGCCATCCATTGAAAAAGCTCTCTATTCGCAATCTGAATTCGTTCCCGTTCACGAATCCTCAGATCTTCTGTCAAGGATCGAGCCAGATTTCCTATCTCTTGCTGCAGGTCCCGCTCGACTGCCGCATGGTCTGCAGTCAGAACTAGAATTAACCATGTCTTCACTCGTTCCAACCGTGTCAGATGAGCATTGATTTTCTCTTGAGTGAAAGGCCATTCCAGCTTCTGCTTGAGGTTTTTGAACTTTGTCTCGGCCGGCTCAAGATCTTTCATTAACGAGTCGAGGAATTCTTTGGTTGTTTGTAGTACCCGCATCATGACATCCTCGTTGGAAGGTATAAGGCTCTCAGATTCGACTTCTTGATATGCGGGTGGCCCCGAGTCTGATGCCAGTGATTTCTGGGCTGACAAATGGTCAAGGATTCCTCTCAATGCAAATAACTCCTCACTGATTTTCCGCATATCGGATTTGGCGCTTTTCAAATCCTTGCCATATTGGATTAGGCGGGATATAATATGGCTGACATCCACGATTAGCCCGGTGATGGAGATTGGGTCCGCCATGGCTTTGCGTGCAGCAATATACTAATTGTCACTGGTTGACCTTTCAATATGAGATGTCTCATGTATAGGTATTCCTTTATTTTACTGGATTTCCGATCAGGCTTCAAGTTGTTAGCGACTGAACTCGCTAAGATCAGCCATCAAGGCGGGGTAGAGACCTGAAGGATCCACTTTCAGCCCTGGAGGGTCAGGGTCTCACGAATACGATGATATGCGTCTCTGACTCGGAGAGTTTAACAGATGAAACATCTAGGAAATACAAGAGACTATCAATGTTGTCTCCTTGACTCCGACTCTACTCCGATGGCACGAACCTTGGAACTTGAAATACGTGTCGGAATAGTAAGACTGTAAGATCTTACATTCATCTGGCCAGATACCTTCATTTCACGCCTCCAGCCTGAAGTCTGAAACTATGTACTACATACTTGCTTGCACCACTCACATGTGCAAGTGCTGGCACCTGAGCAGTATGTACATTTAGTATGACTACTCCAGGACTACCAACTTGAACCCGAGAGAACTTGAATCCATTCCAAGGTTCAATTTATTACCAGTAGATACCAGTGGACAACTCAAGTGCTGGTAGTACTACATAGTGGTTGATAAGAGATATAATCTTTAAGCCCTGGAGGTTAGTACTGAGCCTGAGGTACATCAATTAGTAACTTCAACCTTCGACTTCTCTTGAGGAAATTGAGGGCCTGTGTACTAATACCCGTCTCAACTGCCACCTACTAGTACTACCTAGTAGTAGTGCATGTGGGCAGTGGACTCAAACTTGAGGCTACTACTTTCAATGTTAACTACTACAACTTGAACTCGTCTCATAGTACTCCGAGTCATACTAGTAGCAGCCTGGAGTACCACTGGCAGTTCAACTTGAAGTTGACTCGCACCTCCGCGGGGCCGTGATCTGGATATATATTGTCCACGGGTGGTAGTAGGTACTAGTATTTGTTTGAGTAGTACTACTCAGGGAATTCATTATTTATCTTAATGAATTCAAGTTCCAAAGATGCTACTTGAGTACTAAGATCTAGAGCGGAATATTTATAAATATTCCAAGGAGTATAGGTGTACAGTGACAGAGTGAAGAGTACCTAAGTTCTTAATGGGACTATATTCTGCAGTTCCGCAGCAAACGCGTGCCGATCGGCTTTGTCATCCTAATATTGAACCTCAACGCGCCCAGACGTGTCGTATTTCAGATCCTTTGACTTTTTGATCAATGACAATCTGAAAGAGACCATATGACTTATCTCTAATGACTCTTCTCTGATCGATCCGCTTTCCCCTCTCAAACTCCACCCCACCCGCGCACCTTCCAGGCAAGACACGCGCCATTAACGACCCGTACACGAAGCATACACTCCACCGTGAACATGGCACCCAAATACAAAATCCCTGACTCTGATTCAGAGTCCGAGCCAGAGCCAGACACCGCTTCCGTTCCATCAGATCAAACACTGGAAAAGGGGCTGCGCGATGAGGTGGCGGGCATATTCCAAAAGGGCAACATGGAGGAATTAACCGTGAAACGGGTCAGACTAGCGACAGAGAAGAAGCTCGGTCTTACAGAGGGTCACTTCAAACAGACAGGAGATTGGAAGACAAGAAGTGAAGAAATTATCAAAAGTGAAGTGGTAAGATATCGATCTTTAATAATTCCAGACTATACATGTGCTGCTCTAGATTGGGACTAACCCAACTTCAATACAGGAAGCACAGGAGAATGCAAACCAGAGCGATGCGGCGTCCGCTGAAAAATCACCATCCCCTCCACCGCAACCAAAGAAAGCTGCTCCACCCAAGCGATCCAAGGGGACCAGTGCACCAAAACCAAGAAAGCGCCAGAAGACTCAAACCCCAGAGGACGAGGAACCCGAATTGGATAGCGATGCGAGTGAAGAGGTTACGCAGCCGAAGAAGCGACGAACATCATCCGTCAGTGAAAAGCCAGAGACAGCTACAGAAGAGACGATGGAAGACGCCGATGCAGCCGACCCAATGGAAACCACCAAGGAAGACTCAGAGAGCGAGATGTCTGTAGTCCTGGATGAAGAGCCTAAGCCCAAGGCCGTTCGCAAGCGAAAAAGCACCGAGGCACCCAAAAAAGAGAAGAAGCAGCCTGCATCAAAACCCCAACCCAAACCCAAAGGTCAGGATCTTGATCCTGACCAGGCGGAGATCAAGCGATTACAGGGATGGTTGGTCAAATGCGGTATCCGGAAGATGTGGTTTCGAGAGCTGGCACCGTACGATACTGCCAAGGCAAAGATCAAGCATCTGAAAGGGATGCTGGAGGACGCTGGTATGACGGGCCGTTACTCGCAAGAAAAGGCCAATAAGATCCGTGATGAGCGTGAGCTCAAGGCCGACTTGGAACAGATCCAGCAGGGCGCAAAGGATTGGGGAACCGGGAGCGGAGATGAAGGTGAAGGTGAAGGGCCACCTCCAAGACGTGCTGCGCGAGGCCGACAGGCGCTTGCATTCCTAGACAGCGATGGTGAAGAAACCGATTGATGACTGAAAGCCGACGCTGGAGTTTTGAACCAGGCGAGCTTTGATTAATCATTGTATCCAATAATGAGCCATTTTAAATGTATTTTTAGCCATTGAATCCCTTTTCACCCAGCTCGTAGATATTCAGCTTGTGTATGTAGAGCTGCGTCACCGGCTGGCCTTGGGCCCACTCATGCGTTGAGCGGCCAAACTGAAGATAGCGACAGATGAGATGAAAAGCACCAGGTTGTAGAACTGCTCTATGTCGTTAGAAACCATTTACTCCGTACAACTAGGGATATATTATGGTGAAAAGAATGTACCGCTGTGCGAGAGTATTCGTTCTCTTCGACCTCCGTTCGGGCCTCGACGAAGAGCCGCCGTAAATTAGGGAGATTGGCCTGGAGAGATATTAGCATTGATATATAGAAGAAAACTACAGTCACTCATACCATCTGAGCGCAATAGAATTGAGGAGGGCGAGTGCAAGAAGATGAAAAAGGAATATAAAGCCGGGAGTACGGAGGTTAGAGCATAAAGCGGGAGAGAGTCCAGATCCCATTTGTGGACAACTTTTGATCGCCCAAACACCCTTTCTCTCCCTCTTCCCTTCGTCACACCTCATCTCTCCCCCACGAAACACTTTTCACCTTTACCTTTCTCCTCCGCATTGGATGTTTTGAGAGGAGGGAATGGTATAAGCCTCGTTTCCGACCACCGTTTTCCTATCCTCGATATCGCGCGACCGGTGAGAGCTCGCGATTCCCCGCAGTCTCCCAACTACTCGACCACCAGTCTCCGTTCCCCGAATCCCTTGGCGGAAGCACGACAAAGTCGTGGCGGAAGCTATTAATCCTTCACCATGGCGATGAATAAGATCCGCGGCGCCTTTGCGGTGCCTAGAAAAGGAGAGACATTTGAATTGCGAGCTGGCCTTGTGTATGAAATCGCACCCTCCCGAGTACAAGTGGCCACTGAGCCATAGGAATGACCTGCTTATACTAACTATGAGAATAGCTCCCAGTATGCCTACGAACGGTATGTGCATCGGAAATCTACCAGATATATGGCGGACGGTATATGGACAATTGGGGGTGGCGTGGCTGACATTCGCACAGGAAAGAGTCAATTCAGAAGACAATTATGGCCATGACGCTGGGAAAGGATGTTTCCGCTCTCTTCCCCGATGTGCTGAAGAATATCGCAACAGCCGATTTGGAGCAAAAGAAGCTGGTCTACCTGTACCTCATGTGGGTATTCCCCGGACTTTTAAGGGGGACCGCATATGCTGACCACCATGCGAAATGATTAGGAACTACGCTAAATCACACCCCGACCTTTGTATTCTCGCCGTGAACACGTTCGTCCAGGACTCGGAAGACCCAAACCCGTTGATTCGAGCTCTTGCCATTCGTACTATGGGTTGTATTCGGGTGGAGAAGATGGTGGATTACATGGAAGAACCGCTGCGCAAAACCCTCCGAGACGAGTCGCCATATGTCCGTAAAACTGCTGCTATCTGTGTGGCTAAGCTTTTCGATCTGAACTCCAGCTTGTGTCTTGAGAACGGATTCTTAGAGATGCTGCAGGAGATGATCGGGGATCCCAACCCGATGGTTGTGGCCAACTCAGTGACCGCACTTTCGGAAATTCACCATACTGCACCCGAGACCAACGCTCTCCAAGTCACCCCCAACACATTGCGCAAGATGCTTATGGCATTGAATGAATGCACAGAATGGGGCCGTGTTACTATCCTCTCAACACTGGCTGAGTACCGGGCAGCGGACATCAAGGAGTCGGAGCACATTTGTGAGAGGGTTTCGCCTCAGTTCCAGCATGTGAACGCTAGTGTGGTTTTGGCGGCAGTTAAGGTTGTGTTCTTGCACATGAAATATGTTGGCCCTGAGCTGGCGAAGACATATCTTAAGAAAATGGCTCCTCCGCTTGGTACGTTGCATTCCCAAAGCTTTGCATATCACAACTTGAGCTAACAAGAAATAGTAACACTGGTATCTTCCGCACCCGAGGTTCAATATGTGGCTTTGAGAAATATCGATCTCCTACTGCAGAAGCAGCCAGACATTCTGAACAAGGAATTACGTGTCTTCTTCTGCAAATACAACGACCCGCCATATGTCAAGTTCCAAAAGTTAGAGATCATGGTGCGAATTGCGAATGACAAGAACGTTGACCAGCTCTTGGCGGAGTTGAAGGAGTACGCTATGGAAGTTGATATGGACTTTGTCCGACGCGCGGTCAAAGCGATTGGCCAGGTTGCCATTAAGATCGAGAGTGCCAGCGAGAAGTGCGTCAACACACTATTGGATTTGATTAATCTGAAGGTGAACTATGTCGTCCAGGAGGCCATCGTTGTTATCCGGGATATTTTCCGCAAGTACCCTGGCTACGAGGGTATCATTCCAACTCTGTGTCAATGTATTGATGAGTTAGATGAGCCTAATGCTCGCGCTGCCCTGATTTGGATTGTTGGAGAATACGCCGAGAAGATCAGCAATGCCGGTGATATTCTGGGTGGCTTCGTAGATGGATTCAACGAAGAATTCTCTCAGGTTCGTTTGGCTATCATTCCGATTTTGAAGCAACTTCATACTGACTGACCTCTAGACTCAATTACAAATCCTTACCGCCGTAGTGAAGCTCTTCCTTAAGCGGCCTGAGAAGGCCCAAGGCCTGGTTCAGCGTGTTCTTCAAGCAGCCACCGCGGAAAATGACAACCCCGATGTTCGGGACCGAGCCTACATTTACTGGCGTCTCCTGTCCAATACAAGTGACCAGGATGCTACCAAGAGCATTGTTCTTTCAGACAAGCCCCCTATCGTTACAACCATCTCCTCATTACCACCTGCCCTTCTCGAGCGACTCCTTCAAGAGCTGTCTACTCTGTCATCCGTCTACCACAAGCCTCCCGAGCAGTTTGTCGGACAAGGTCGTTTCGGTGCGGATGCCGTTCAGCAAGCCGCTATCGAGTACGTATTTCTTTTATCATTTTGCAACAAATCACACATACTAATACCTTTGATAGGGAGCAACTTCAGAACGCTCGCGAGAACCCACTGGCTGCTGCTGCCGTCGCTGCTGTCAGCGGTACTACACCTCCTGCGCAGGCGCAAAACAACGTCGAGAACTTGCTGGACATCGATTTCGACGGTGGCGCCCCCGCATCTGCACACAAGAACGAGTCCGGTGGTATGTCCGGCTTAGAGGGCCTTGCCGGTACTCCCGTGCGGGTCCAGTCCCCAGCGGTTGGAGCCCCTGCTCCCGCCCCTGCAGGCAGCAACAACTTGGATGACTTACTCGGCGTATTCGGTGACTCCGGGCCATCCCAGCCCTCGTCAAGCGGTGCTAATGGCAGCGGTGCTGCTGGTGATTTGATGAATGGCTTCTCTGGTCTTGATCTGTCCGGTAGCACATCTCCGGCGAACAACAATCAGCCCAAGAAGACTAACGAGGATATTTTGTCTCTCTTCTAGGCGGTTGTTATCGGGTATAGCCTTGCCAGCTAATTGTAGAGGCTGGTTCTTTTTTATATCCATGTTTCGCAAGCGATGATCTGGACAGATGAGATAGAATGTTTGATTTTCTTTTACATGTTTAATTTTTTTCATCCCTTATTCCGCATTCCCATCCTGCCGCAAAAGGCTCATGTACATCTTTCTATTCTGGAAAAAATGGTTCCCACTGGCAGGTAATTTACTTTTACATGTATCTGATAACAATCATCATGATATTTGCTTCCAGATAATCTTGAAGTTCGAATCATCCCGATGGCCAGTGCCTGAATAGTAGCTCACGATATCAAGAGCCTCCTGTAAGCTGTTGAAGAAGAAAGGCTAGATTCAACGATGCTCCCCAATATCCAAGCTTGGTCAATGTATTCGCGCATTGCTTCAAGATGAGTCCAGCGTCTGACATATTGCCACGCTCAGATCCAGAGATAACAAGGTCCAGCACCTTTCGAAGCCGAGTCCAAGACGCCTCGTCAAGGGTATTGGGATTGACAAGTGCAGGTATGAGAGCCTTGACTTCCAAAGGTGCTGTTTTGGCAATCGCCCAAAGGGCCACATGAGAAAGAAACAAGCTGATTATGCTTAATGGCACACTCGAGTGCTTGCTCTGTGTTTTGAGACCGAGTTCAATGAGCTTTATTGCCTCAGAGGAGCCATTCATTGCGAATGTATCACTGGTCCACGCGGAGTTGTCATCAACCTCATTGCTCTCAGGCTGCAAATGCGAAGGCTTCATTACAAACCACATTTTCAGGCGGGAGAACGCTTTGCTAGCATTTTCGGGTCCATTTTTGCCAATTGCCTCTTGGAGATCCATGAGAGGGATATTCAGATATAAGAGACAGAGATGTAACAGAAAATGAGATGATGTGTTGAAGAATGTGTTTACTTGGTGGAATGGGTCTTGGCTTGTAGGTGATGTCGAAAAGGTCTGTTCCCATAGCTTGAGCCCCTCTAAATAGCTTGTTATTTCAAGTTCGACGGAGCCAGAGCAGCAATGGATAGCACTTACTCAAAATCGCCCTTCTTAGACATACTATAAAGTCTGGTTGCATGATAGGCGAAGGCTGCGGTCCCGGCCTGTCTGAGTCACTTTCATTGTATTCCTCTGAATCGTACAGAGATATCTGATTCAGGGTGCTCAGGTGTTGAGAATGCTCAAAGGTCTTGAGTGACAATGCAGTTAGAACAAGATAGGCACTCCATGGATTGAGTCTAATTCCATGACTACTCCAACCCCGGTCTCCTTCACGAGGCCACATGAATGGTGCAACAGCGACGGCAAATAAAGGTCCCGGCGGCTGAGGAGCAGATCCAAGAATAGATTTCCAACGCCCTGCAGTGGTGGCAGCCCAGAACTCTTCATCGCAGGGTAACTCCCATTTCATAACTTCGGCGATTGGGATTATCGCCGGCATATTGTGTAATGAGGGGAATTGATTGTCAACCATGTACACAAACCACTGCAGTCTCTTCTGGCTCTCGTGGCCAATCCACTCAGACCATTGCGATTTGAAATGTATCTTATTTGAAGGATTCCTTAATCCTTGGTGCCTGGGAAGTCGCCGAATATAAGTCACTGCAGCGCTGCGCATATTATCAGCGATGTCGAATGCTCGCTTATTGCCGCACCAAAGTCCAGTGTAGCAGACCAATACTGATGTATAGATTATGTTGAGGTCTCCTAAGAGAGTATTGTTGTTTTCCACAATCAAGTGGAGTTTTTGTCTCAAGCAGTCCAATGCATTCGTGGCAAATCTCTGCGAGCCTTTGAGTTTGCTGTGAATTGCGCCAATAATTATGATGATCGCAATAAGAGGGCGAGGGAGGTTGTTTGTGCATGTAGTTGGGAGATGCAATACTGGACTCTGGGGATAGAAATCGCGAAAGAATAAGCCAATAAAAATATTGACTATCTTGAGCGAAGGCATTGGAGAGTATCCGGCGGAGTTCTTCCGTTCATTCATGTTTAGCAAGTCTGCAACCTCCTTATGAACCGAATCAGAAATATCAAAGGTCGAATCATGGTCCAAAATCAAAGGATCATTTTTTTCTAAAGTCATTGACTCTGGGGGAGGATGCGACTGCCTATGACTTGGGGGTTCCCTGCTTGGAAGTCGGTCTTCACATGAAGTCTGAGCGGGAGACAAAGGTGGACACGATGTCCCTAGTGAAATTCCAGCAATCAATGGTCTCGATTCAAGGTAGGTCATCGTACTGGCACTAGGACCAGTTCTGGAACCAAGGTCATCGAATGACATAGGAAGTACGTTCATCCCAAATGGGAAGAAGGCTGGTTGATAGGAGTCAAAGGTATTAAATCCCCTCCCATTTGTTTCATCCAGTGCCTCGTAAAAGTCACCAGAGAACCATTCGGACGAGCCTGTCAGAATTTCTGGATTCCATGGTTGTGAGAAAGATAAGAAGTCAAAATAAGGTAACCTAGGCTCCTCAGTATCACACCCGATTGTGGATTGCGAGAGCGCAGGTAGTCTCGTTGAGGCTTGCAATGTGTTTTCGCCCACATCGACTATGCCACTCGAGTTCAAAATTTGTGTCTCTGTTTCAGGGATTCCAGGTGAGAAAGAGCCGGTTTCTTGAGCGACTGTTACATCTTCAAATTCATCATTGGTTGTTTTCCGTCGCTTGGATGGCTCAAATGTTGACAGATCAGTGGTTTGCTTTCTGGTGCTTGGGGAAAAGCTCGTTTTATTGTGCAATTTTTCATGTTTGGCGAGCAAGTCGCTGCGAGAGAACCCTTTATTGCAGACTGGACATATGTGTGGCTTCACAGCCTTGTCTGCAGGAATTGTGTCAGTTTTGTCATTGCTTGGTCAAGCACTTGAAACGCGCTCAAAGGTAAGGCGCACTGGAAGGAGAATACTTGGAGAAAGGAACGTACGATTTCGAGAATGACGAATGAGGTTCTCTCGATGCGAGAACGTTTTACTGCATTGCGGACACTTGATCATATTCCAATTTGGTACTTGGGCATAGACTTGCTAGCCCGCTTGCATCGATGAACACGGGTGGAAGGTGGATCAAGCGAGGTTAGGTGGTCTTGGGTGGACATGATCCATCACACCAGGGCAGGGAGCTTCCGAGTCGATTTGTGGTGGAGAGACTCCCCACACGTCTAAGCCAGTTGTTATTGCGCCATAATTCAAATACCATTGGTTGATTGGTTTCTTTCCCCGCATTTTCAACTGTCACGGGGATATGGATATGAACTGGTTAATCTTGGACTGAAGTGGTAGAATCGGATATTCCGAAGTCCCCACATAATCTCCCCTGGCAGACAGGGTGTGTTCTTCAAATGTTTACTCCACCTCAAATACCTATCCCAAAGATGAAAAGTGACTCTAGTATTACAGCAAGTAGTATGTGAGCAAGTCACTTCCAATATTTGAGTGATTTCAGATTCAAGTTTCTCATTAACAAAAGTATCCACACTAATCATCATTTTATACTATCAGGTGCCAGTGGCCAGCTAGATCCAACTGGGAGCCTGGAGATTGCCCATAGCTGACAAGATTTGGCCTAGTGAGCAGACAGAACACGGATCTTTGGAGATCAAAAATCATTATTAAACTGCTCTGATATTCTCAACCTTTCTCACTCAGTGTGTACCAGTTGCCAGTTGAACCACTCGAGACCCAATTGCTTTGAGGATTCCCGGTGGTGAATTAAAAGGTCGTTCGAGATCACCTATCGCAGGTTTTCCAAATAGATGAATTTGGGCAAGATTGGACTGGATGACTCTTTTGATGGGCATGATGCTCTGAGCAATCATTGGTGCAGTTTTGCCAAAATAGAGGTGAACAACTGCCATGATGCCAATGTCGATGAACTGATTATTCACCATCTTCTTGAGTTCAGTCAAGTCATAATCATGTACAGTCATGGTAGTATCTTTCTCCTTCTCTTTCTCTGTTTCTTTTTTCTTTGCATCTGAACCTTCAGGCGGTTTATTGGTCTTCTTCACAATTGAGATATCTGGGGCGAAGCAGGCGCTTTGTTAGTCATATGGGTCAAAAGTCCAACTCATCTAGGGTGCATAAAGAAGAGACTTGTTAATCACCTTTCCTTTTGTTGATCTGGGACCTTATCATCCAGATCATAAGAAAAACGATGACGTTACTGAGTAGCCATATGGATCGACAGGAGTTGAGAACGTTCGCATCGTCGAAGTCAAGCCTCTTCGCAACCTGCATGCCTCCAATCATAACAGCAACGTTGCCCCTGGGTGATGAGATGGAGTTAGTGATATGAAAAATATGAAATTCCAACTTGAAGACAGTATCTGAGAGACGACCAACAGGTAAGCTGTAACTTACAGTGGGAGCTTGCCTATGTGATCCATCATTGGTATTCCCGTTGCGGGATTTAGATCAGCTAGCTTCATGGAGTTTGCTATATCTGCACACTGGCAGTAGGCCTTGGTCGAATAGAGAAATGAAAATGGTGCGATTGAAATCTAAATCTCAAGTGGCTATAGATAGCTCCAAATAAGAGCCATTCTTATCAAGACCGACTAAAAACATCGTCTTGAAAGGTGGACATTGATAGTTGTACACAGACGAGTCGAAATGGATTCCATATGGCGATCGAGGATCCACAGTTCCCAGCATTGCAGATGAGTTCACGATTGCCTGTGCTCTTCATCGTGACTTGATCCTGGACCTGTTAGCCCTGAAAGGATATAGACTTTTTGGGTGACTCAAATGAATGACTGCGATATTCATCGGTGCAAATACACAGAGAATCAAGTTGAACCTTCTTGTTAGCATTTGATAATCGCTTTGGTCACTTCTCAATTTTATCTCCGCGCAGATGTCCACAGTCCACCTAACCACTTGGAGGCTAATGAAGTGGAGCCTTGACGCCCAGTGGGCCGGGTGGACAACGGGTGGACAGTAAGCTGGTGGACAACCACAACTTACAAGGTGGATAGTTAAGTGGAAGAGTCCGGAAATCTCATTTTCACTTTTCTGGATTTAATTCTCAATGGAGGTCACCCGATCAAACCTCGCTAGAGTCTGGCCCGACATCCTCACTGTTGGACTGATATTTGAGCCGTATCCCGAGGTCGTCGTTTCGGCACATCACTTCCGGAGCTGAATTGTTGACAAATATTCCAGATATTCAAAGTCAATATATCGCACTGGGAATTCCTAGAATCTTTTCTAGATCAGATTGCCAAAATTGTCCAGGGCCGTCTCGTTTTCCCCGGGCCCTCACAGTCATTGATCCCACTTCAACTTCGTATCAGGCTCATTATATCCCTCCACCATGTTTCTTTCACCAGGACGAGCAGTCACCTGGTTACTTTGCTGGCTGAGCATAGTGAGATCAGACGTTTCTGCAGCTAGTGGAAAGCCTAATATCTTGGTGATTTTGACCGATGATCAGGATGATCATATGCAGTCTCTTGTGAGATCTTCAATCTGAATTACTATCAAACCTATGAATTCTTTACTAAACATACACATCCAGGAGTATATGCCATATCTTCATGAGCTTGTTCAAAAGAAAGGCCGAACATACACAAATCATTTTTGCACTGTTGCACTGTGTTGCCCCTCCAGAGTCAATCTTTGGACTGGGCGGGCAGCTCATAACACCAATATTACAGATATCTTCCATCCCTACGGTGAGCCTCCAAAATTTCCAGCACTTGTATGTTCTTAGTTGCTACTATTTTACTGATCCATGCACAGGTGGTTATCCTCGCATTGTTGAGCAGGGCATTGATAGGAATATGCTACCGCACTGGCTGCAAAATGCTGGGTATAGTACTTACTATACTGGTAAAATGTGGAATATGCACACGATCCAGAATTACAACAGTCCTCCCCAGTCAGGCTACGATGGATCTGCTTTCCTTTTGGATCCATTTACCTATAATTACTGGAACCCCAGGATCTCACACAACGGGGAAGAACCGGTGAATTACGCAGGAAATTACTCCACAGATCTGATAAATGTGAAAGCAAAAGAACTTCTTCAGCAAGCCTTAGCCAGTGGCAAGCCTTGGTTTCTGACAGCTGCTCCGATTGCGCCACACTCTGATGTGATGATTGCTCCTCCCATATTCGAAGTTTCTCCCCCTCCCTACCCTGAAAGACATGCCCACTTGTTCAAGGACTATCAGATTCCCAGAACTCCTAACTTCAATCCGGATAAGGTATGATAATCTGGATCCTTCCAGCGCAATTTCTCCCCGGGCTCCTTGATAACTATTCAATACTGACACTGTTGGCTACTACAGGCCAGCGGCGTGGGCTGGGTCAAGGAGTTGGAAAAATTCGATGAAACAGCCATCGAATACTTTGACGAGTATCAGAGAGCTAGGCTACGCTCTTTACAGTCTGTTGATGAGATGGTGAGAGACTTGATCGAAATTCTGGAAGAAAATGATGTTCTCGACGAGACATACATTTTCTACACAACAGATAATGGCTTTCACATCGCCCAGCACCGTAATGATCATTCTTCATTCTCCCTTTTTACCAAAGCATTGGAACTGACAAGCTCTAGGTTTGGCACCTGGGAAACAGTGTGGCTATGAAACGGATATCCACATCCCTATGCTGGTCCGTGGTCCCGGAGTTCCTGCTGGAGAGGTCTACGACGGTGTTACAAGTCATACAGACGTCGCGCCGACAATCATGAAGTTAGCTGGTGCAGAGCAGCGTGAAGACTTTGATGGGATTCCATTTCCCGTAACCAATGATGATTTGGATGCGGGAGATCATGATCACATCCATGAACATGTCAATATTGAGCACTGGGGTGTGGCTTCGCCAGAAGGCAAATACGGGAAATACGGAGACTATAACAGATTTGGAAACAAGACTGGAACCGCGACAGCTCGAAACACGTATAAAGGACTCAGGCTGCAGAGTGACGCTTTCGGTCTTTACTATTCTGTATGGTGTCATGGTGAAAAGGAATTGTATGACCTGAAGGTTAGTGCATCTCACGATGTTGTCCACTTTGATCCATCCAGGGATAGTTAGCTTACGGTTGACAGCACGACCCGTTCCAAATCAACAACCTCATGGAAGATGGAGTTGTCAGCTTGACTAGCTCTCACAAGATTGGAGACCGGCCTTTAGAAGAGGTCGTTAACCGACTTGATGCGTTGCTGATGGTACTGAAGACCTGCAAGGCGCACTCTTGTGCCAAGCCCTGGGAACAGCTGCATCCGAAAGGCGATGTCAAATCCTTCAAGGATGCACTGATGCCTGAACTTGATGCGTTTTATAGCGGGCAACCAAAGGTCTCATTTCAAAGCTGCGAGATGGGCTACATCAAAGAGTTGGAGAGCCCACACGATGTTCATATGTTTATTGATGAGGCATACATTGGACATCAAGATCGAGATGAGCTCTGAGCTGCACCGATCTCTTTTATGAAGGACACAGGTCAGATTATAAACTGTGTACAGAACCTATGATAGATGAGCGATAATTTATTTTTGAGTCTTGAAGAAATTTCAGTGCAATGAATCTTATGTATGAAAAAGCTGCTTCTATGTTCTGAAAAGAGAGTATTATCATGCCAGTGTAGAAGAAAGATTTGTCGACTGGCAGCAATTTATGAAGACAAAAGCTCAAGTAACATTTGAACTATGCCAAGGTCACATGGCGCTTTCTCATGAACTGTCTATTCCTTCAAATTAGTCTGATATACTATTATCATGAATTTAATATGAAATCAAAGCACGCAACTTCGAGACGCAAGCGCGTGACCGTCTCCTAGTTCGCAACCTCTGCGAAAATCATATTTTCATGAACTCAATCCCCAATTCTTCCAAGATTGTTTCTCACCCTGGTATCCACTGTCCACCCTCCACCCTCCCCAGTCCCCTTCATCTTTTCGTCTATGCAGCCACTGGCCTCGAGTTATGGAACGCGGGGAAGATGGTTTGTAGCGTTGTATGGATCAATGGTTTCATCATATGAGACCCACATCACGTTTACCTCCAGGGCTTCTAGAGCTAACCGTTTCTTGTATAGCTATTACACGGTGAGATATGACATTTTAATACAAAGAGGATTGAACGAAGCCCATGGATTATATTGAAAAATATAATATTCGCCCTCTGAGCAGCCTTTCGAGACAAGACTGTTCCTACTTAAATTGACAACATAACCATTACGCATACTTATCTTTCCAGCAACTTGGACTTGAACCTCTTCTCTATACTACTCAGGCTCTTTTGACGATCCGCCATGTCACCTCAAAGCGATAACTCCTTCAAGCCTACCATTACTGAACTTGAGTCAACGGGTCCTGTGTCACGGGCATCTGACTTGGAGCAAGCAGGTCCTGAAGATGGATGGGCATTTGCAAGATATGTTTTCAAACACCCGGTGATTATCTTGTGCTGCTTATATGGCAACCTGGGAGCCGCGATGTATGGTTTCGATAATCTTTCTGTCGCCCTATGCCTCACCATGGCACCGTTTCTGTAAGTCCGAATCCCCATAAAGCTTGGAGTCTTCTTCCAGCATTCCAAGGTTCCCCAGGCTCTCTTGTTAACCTCATTGTACTCAGGGAGACCTTTGGTGTTCTGGAAGGCAAGACATATGGGATCCCGGCATATTGGCAATCTCTTTGGAATGCGATCCCGCAAATTGCTGCAGGTATCGGTGGCTACATTGCAGGCCCCATTTCCGATCGCTTTGGTCGTCGGTTGGCTTTTGTCTCTGCCAGTTTATTTTCCTTCGCCGGTGTAGCTGTTCTGTATACCTGCTCCACGCGTGGGGTCTTCCTCGCGGGAAAGATCATCAACTCAACTGGCTTTGGTATAGGTACGCCTCCCCTGCTACACCCCAAGAGCCTGAAATTAGAGCGCTAATAATACGTCCCTTTTACAGCACTTACTGTCGGTCAGACCTATGTGTCAGAAATCACACCAACGAATATGCGAGGTCTCGCTCTGTCAGCTTACACAATCAGCATGGTAGAATCGATCACCCGCCTTTTATCTATTGATGAGCCATACTAACAAGGTACTAGAATCTAGGTTACATGATAGCGGCATCGATTGCCTTTGCACGCGTCGATATTCCTACGGACTCCGGTTACAAGGTTTTATTCGCTTTAGAATGGATCTGGCCGGTCATAATGATCATTGGTGCTTTCATCATCCCTGAGTCTCCTTACCACCTGGCTAGGAAGAATGATATGGGAGGTGCACACCGATCCCTAAGCCGACTCTATCCAAAAGATGCTCCAGTTGAACAAACTCTGCAGTCAATCATGTCAATCATTGACCGCGAACGTTATATTCGCGAATCAAGTTCTTCCTTTATTGAATGCTTCAAGGGCATCAATTGGCGACGAACACGCATCGTCCTTTGGGCTAACGGACTGAACCAAATGATTGGCATAACTTTCATGAATAACTCACCTTATTTTATGATCGTTGCCGGTATGTCTTCCAGCAACAGTGCAATGCTGATAGAAGTTGGAATTGCCATGTCCATTCTATCTAGCCTCTTCACCTTCTGGGCTATGGCTGTCTTTCACCGTCGCACGATCATGCTTGGTGGTATTACCTTCGCTGGACTGCTCTTCTTTAGTATGGGTGTTGCAGCTTCGATTCCGATACAGACTTCTGCATCCCTTTGGTGAGCAACCCCTTCTCCCCATCTGCAAGCAATGCCTTTTCCCATTATGTCTATGTGTTTTTGCTATTATTTCTGAGCACTTTTCTCCCTTGAATATTCGTGATATTTTGCAGTAAGCTAACGAGATTGGATCTAGGTGCGTGGCCGTCTGCCTTCAAATGATTTGGCTAACTATCGGTCCTGTCGTCGGACCCGCTATGGCAACTGCTGGCGAGGTCTCTGCAGTCAAGCTCAGAGCTGAAACACTTGCACTTGGCTTTCTCTTCGCCCACCTTTGGAGCACCGTTTGGAACATAGTGGTGCCTTACATGTACACCTCAGATGAAGGAGACCTGGGCGGCAAAACCGGGTGGATCTTTTTTGCAACCTCTATCATCGGACTGATCATTGTTTGGTATGAGTTCCCGGAAACTAAGGGCCTGACATTCAGTCAAATTGATTCAAGGTTCGAAATGAGAATCCCGGCAAGGAACTTCCTGCAAGGTAGCGGGGGAGAACCAGATTCTCTTGAAGCTGCAAAGATGGATTCTGTTGAGTGAAAGCATACTTAGAATATGGAGATTATGTGTCAAATCAGATGGAACTTTGCAAGGACATGATCAAATGCTTCAAGTTTAATGTACCGATTTTCTCCATTTTAAAGGATGCTTTCGGGACTCAAATTATGATAGTAGGCCCAGTATTAGCCCAAATTTAATCATACATCAAGCATATGACTTAACGATGGATGCTGACCGAGTCTACTCCGTAAGTGGAGGCCTTGAGCCGTCGAGAGTGATGTACACAGGAAAGTAGTCCGCGCAGTGGAGCACAACGGAGTACCGGAGTCCACCGGAGCCATCTATGGATATGATTAGCTAACAATTCATTGCCACGCGAAAAAAACTTGAAATTAAAATTCTAGAAAATAAAAAGAAGAAATTTTTTTAATTTTTTTCCCGCAATAAACTTCTTACTGAGACGCCACTTAACCCAATAAGTTCAAGTCTCCGACACTCCGCTATTCCGGTGAAATGGTTCACTAGGGTTTTAAGCACTCCAGTGCTGACAAGCACTGTCAGCCACTGCAGTCTAGTAAATAAGATGATATTGAATAGAACTCGGAATTAATCCTAAATCCTCATGTTATAACCTTATCTCTATCAATCTGAATGCAGGCCATCTGCTTAGCAATGGCTCATTTAGCTCATTATAAATCTATTTGAATTACATGCCCTAACGGAGATCAACACCGTAGACCGCAAGTCTCAGGACCCTGGCCAAACTGGGAAACTAAATTCGATTTTAAATTTCTTAAGTCCGTCTCCATACAATGCTGACCAATTCATCAAGCACAAGGAACCGGAAGTTTCTATTCAATGTACCAATTTTCAATGCCCATGTGGGACTCGGGACCAATCATGCCGTTATTTGGATCTGAAGAAATTGGGTTGGCCCAGGTACCGAGAGGATACTCGAGGATATAAATGGAGCCCCAGCGTCCTCTCTCCGGGGAAGCCGACAATTTGAATACAAATACTCTTCGAAAACCCGCTTGATATCATCAACAAATAAAGCACATACACAAACACATACAATGGCGCAAACAGATTACAAGTTTGAGGGCTGGATGGGCCTCGATGCCAGCTCTGCCGAGGGCAACATGATCTGGCAAGAGTTTGAGCCTAAGACTTGGGAGGAGACCGATATCGATATCAAGGTCTCTCACTGTGGTATCTGTGGTTCTGATCTTCACACTATGCGCAGTGGCTGGGTAAGTCCTATTTTTGTCGTCACCTTGACTATTTTGCGCTTTGAAGCCTCGTTCACTAACAAATGAAAAAGCGTCCAGCCGCATACCCTTGCTGCGTCGGCCACGAGATCGTCGGTACAGCCGTGCGCGTAGGATCGAAAGTCAAGGATATTAAGCTCGGAGACCGCGTCGGTGTCGGCGCCCAGAGTGATTCCTGCCAGGGCCGTTTCGGAGACTGTGAAGAGTGCGCTATGGGATTGGAACAATACTGCTCGAAGACTGTTGTCGGTACATACAACGCCAAGCACTACAATGGTGACAAGTCCTACGGTGGATATGCGCTGTACAACCGTGTCCCTGCCCACTTCGCTGTTAAGATTCCCGAGGGTATCTCCTCTGCTGCCGCGGCTCCTATGCTCTGCGGTGGTGTTACCCTTTACAGCCCGCTGAAGCACAATGGCTGTGGACCTGGCAAGCGTGTTGGTATCATTGGTGTTGGTGGATTGGGTCACTTCGGTGTCCTCTTTGCTAAGGCCATGGGTGCTGATCAGGTTGTTGCTATCTCCCGTAAGAAGGAGAAGAGCGAGGATGCGATTAAGATGGGTGCTGATCTGTACATTGCTACCGATGATGAGCCAGACTGGGCTACTAAGTATGCCCGCTCTTTGGACTTGATTGTCTGCACTGTTTCTTCTATCAAGGTGAGTTTCTGTTCCATTGAACTGTTTCCATGAGTTTCATATGCTGATATACTTTTTTCTATAGATGCCTATGGTCGAGTATTTGGGTCTTCTGCGTACCGCTGGTACTATGGTTCAAGTCGGTCTGCCTGAAGATGGAGGCCTTTTCGCTCCTGTTCGCAACCTGATGCGCCGTCTCAACCTCACCAGCTCGCTGGTCGGCAGCCCTAACGAGATCCGTGAGATGTTTGAGTTGGTTGTGGAGAAGAATATTCAGCCTTGGATCCAGGAGATCCCCATGAAGGACGCTAACAAGGCTATTGTGGATATGGAGGAGGGTAAGGCGCGCTACCGCTACGTGCTTTGCAATGAGTAAATGACTGGGCCTGATGATGCTCTTTATATGAACCAAGTGTTGTACAATAACTGTTATTTTTGACTCATGGGACAGCGCCCGTGGGTTGATTTGTCAGCGCATATAGAATCATGAATAGATGTTAGAATTCCTTATTCCAGTTTGGGCATATTCAAGTTAATATCCAAATATTAGACTTATTCCACCAAGGTATCCATCCACTGTTAATACTGAGTCTGTGATGTATAGTGTGAAGAACCAATCATAATGCGAGAACTGATCATTCCCCACGTGACGCCGCTTTCGGAGAGGCACCCCGCGCTAGTCCCGATGTGGCAATGAGGGCCCGGTCTCTATAGAAGACTCCGGCGATGATTCATATCCCGTTTCCTCTTCAACTTTGAAGTATTCTGACTCAATTGATATAGCCGGACTTCATAATGGCCACTTTATCTCAAAAGTATCTGAGCACTCGAGGTGCCGAGTATGGGGTAAGTGGGAGAATGAGAAATCCCTCTGTGACTCCGAGGAGGCAATTTAACTTACACCGTGATCCTAGTTGAGTTTCGAGGAAGTCGTCCTGCAAGGATTGGCCAAGGACGGTGGTTTGTTCATTCCTGAGGAGATTCCTTCTCTCCCTGCCAACTGGGAGACCGAGTGGGCCGATTTCAGCTTCGAGGAACTCGCCTTCCAAGTGCAAAGGCTCTTCATCGCCGAATCTGAGATTCCTTCCGATGATCTGCGCGATATCATCAACCGCTCCTACTCCACCTTCTACCACCCCCAGCGTACTCCCTTGGTCGACCTCGATGCGAAGAACAACCTCCACCTGCTCGAACTCTTCCACGGTCAGACCCGCGCTTTTAAGGATGTTGCCCTGGCGTACCTGGGTAACCTCTTCGAATATTTCCTTGTGCGCAAGAACGAGGGAAAGACTGGCAAGGACCGACTGCACTTGACTGTGGTTGGCGCGACAAGTGGTGATACCGGTAGCGCTGCTATCTCAGGTCTCCGGGGCAAGAAGGATGTCTCCGTCTTCATTCTGTTCCCCGAAGGCCGCACATCGCCTATCCAAAGTATGTTTTCCCTTTGCCACTCAAGGTACACACATCACTAACTTGCGCAGGACTTCAAATGGTCACTGTTTGTGATGCCAATGTCCACAACCTGGCTGTCCAGGGAACCTTCGATAACTGCCAGGACACCGTCAAGGCCCTGTTCGCCGATCCCGTCATGAACGCCGATCACCACCTTGCCGCCGTTAACTCCATTAACTGGTAAGAACACACTCTCTCCAGCCCGATATCTAGTTACTTACTCTTCTCAGGGCTCGTATCCTCGCCCAGATCACCTACTACATCCACTCATACTTCCAGCTCGTCAAGAGCCCTGGCTATAAGAAGGAGAAGCTGCGCGTCGTCGTGCCCTCCGGTAACTTCGGTGATATCCTGGCCGGTTGGTTCGCGAAGCAGATGGGCTTCCCCGCCGACAAGCTCGTTATCGCTACAAATGAGAACGACATTCTCGACCGTTTCTTCCGCAGCAACGGTCACTACACCAAGACCCCTATCGACTCCCCTACTCAGGCTGAGGAAGTCAAGGAGACTCACAGTCCCGCCATGGACATCCTCGTCAGCAGCAACTTCGAGCGTCTTCTCTGGTTCCTTTCATACCAGACCAACTCCAGCGGCACCGCTGAGGCCCGCCGACAGCACGCCTGCGAAAGCGTCAGCTCTTGGTTGAGTGACCTCAAGTCCAAGGGCGGCTTCCAGGTCCCTGCTGCCGTTCTTGACGCCGCTAAGACCGAGTTCGAGAGTGAGCGTGTCAGCAACGACGAGACTATCGCGGTCATCCGCGAGACTTTCGCCACTTGCTTCCCCACCAACACTGGCGCTGGTAGCCCTAAGAGCTCTAAGACTGGTGGTTACGTCCTTGACCCCCACACCGCTGTCGGTATTGCTGCTTCTCGTCGCTCTATCCAGCGCAACCCTGGTGCTCACCACATCTCCCTCTCTACTGCTCACCCCGCCAAGTTTGCCAGCGCTGTTGATCTGGCTCTTAGCGGCCAGGATGGCTACACCTTCTCTGAAATCCTTCCCCAGGACTTCATTGGTCTTGAGGAGCGGGAGACCAGAGTTACTTCTGTTCCCCCTGGTACTGGCTGGGAGGGTATCCGTGATATCGTCTGCGCTGAGGTTGAGCAAGAGCTGCAGGGTCAGCGCTAAGTTTCGTATATTTTTGGCAATGAGGGTTTTCCTCTAGAGTATATTTGTTGGTCTTTCTGCAAAAAGGCATGGACGCAAAATGGAATTGTTACAGCAACTTGAATACATCTATGCATCATGATCATTATGTTTATAAATCTATCTCGGTTCAAAATGTTGAAGGCTGCGTCTGAATAATATGGACATTTGAAATGAATAGACATCATATGAGGTCAACTGGTGCACGAGTTCCCATAAAGATAAAATGCCGTATCAACCCATGGAAATGACAACCAATAGTGCAAATTTGAACATGATAGAACTTAGAACTTGGATTGCTCAAAGGCTGTTCCAAAATACAACATTTGAAGCCACTGGCGTGTTCAAGTGTTCAAGTGCTTGATGTGCCTCAAGAATAATACTTGTCAGAATTTGGGACCACTGCGTGTACATGCAGTGGCCCACGCATCTCTTGTAGATATCACCTCCAGGCTCTCTCTCTCTCACACACATACACATAGTACCACACGGATGCACCTTTCTATCATCATCACATTCTTCTAACAGTACTTATGCTAAAATTGTGTAAAACCAAAAGTTGCTTTTAGGTGGTCCTGGACAGTCAGGATTCCAATTAAAGATGAGTCTCTTAAGCACTTGAGTAATTGAAACTTGAAATATTGAATGAAATTGTTCATGGCTAATGACGCTTTCGTTTACGATGAGCCTAGTTGCAGAAAAAGCAGAAAAGGAAGAGAAGATTCCAAGCAAACAGCTATTTATTGATTACTATTACCATATATCGCAAGCTGGACACAATAGTGAAAACTAACAAAATCTCGAAATGACCAAGCAACTTTACCCCGAGCCCTGTTAGCAGAGGGTAAAGCGAGTCTAACATCGATGCATCGGACCCAAGCAAGCAAAGCACAACAAATCAAAATCCCAATACCCGATTCCCAGATCCGCACCACGAAGACCGGAGAACCAAGATAAGGGCCATTTTGAAGAACAGCGAGCTGAAACTTCATATGAAGTACCAGTCACTAGTTCTCTCTCATACGCTCATAGCTGAAATTTACAGCATGGCGAAGAGACCAATGATACCAGCCAGGAGACCGGCAGCGGGCTTGACGCTGGAAGCAGCACCAGTGAAGACACCAGTGGAGGTGGCCTCAGCAGGGGTGGAGCTCTCAACAGCGGAGGACTCGGCAGGAGTAGAGCTCTCGACAGCGGAGGACTCAGCAGGAGTAGAGCTCTCGACAGCGGAGGACTCAGCAGGAGTAGAGCTCTCGACAGCGGAGGTCTCAGCAGGGGTGGAGCTCTCGACAGCAGAGGTCTCAGCAACGGGAGCAGCAGAGCTGGGGACAGCAACGGAAGTAGCAGGCTTCTGAGACTGGGTGGGGATGAGAGCCTTGGAGGTGGTAGAGACAGCAGGAACGGAAGACTCGACGACAACAGCAGAGGTGGTCTCCGCAACAGCAGAGGTGGTCTCCGCAACAGCAGAGGTGGTCTCCACAACAGCAGAGGTGGTCTCCACAACAGCAGATGTGGCAGGGACAGTGGAGTTGTAGACGGTGACGGGCTTCTCGTTCTCACACAGAGTGCAGACGGTGGTCTTGGTCAGGGTGATGGTGCTGGTCTGGGTAACAGGGACAGTCCAGGTGGAGGTGCCAGAGGTGACAGTGGATGAGGTAACTAAGAGGTTGTTAGTGATATATTCGATGAATGCATGAGAGGTATGTCAGGATTATAGCTTACCAGGGCAGGTGGTGGTGACAATGGTGATGGTCTTGGTGGTAGGCTTCACGGGAGTGTGGTGAGGCTTGCTAGAGTGGGTGGTGGTCTCATGCACAGGAGTGGTGCTGGTGGTGCAAGGAGTAGTGGTGGTCTCCGGCACAGGAGTGCTGGTGGTGCAGGGGGTGGTGGTGGTCTCCGGGGTAGGAGTAGGAGTGGTGCTGGTAGAGCAAGGACTGGTCCAGGACTCCTCAGCAGGGCGGCTCCAGGTGTTACCCCAGCTGTCAGCGCCCTGGTGAGCAACAGAGCTCTGGGCAGCAGGGTGAACGTAGGCTTCACCACGGGCCTGCATGACACCAGCGAAGGCTGGGCTGGCAAGAGCCAAGAGAGCAAGAGACTGGATCATTTTGAGAAATTGGAAGTTTGTCTTGGAAAAAAGGAGCTAGAACGATCAAACGAGTGAAAGTGATGAGCGGATGAAAATCAGATTGAGGGGCAGCCAGGATGATGTTTATATGCTCGCCCGGAGGCTCATGACTCAGGTCATGACGGAGATGGCGTCCATGGTTGTGTCCAGGACAGAGAATCCTGACCTGATCCACATCGCAGGGTTTCATGGCTGAAAGCAGGAACTGTAAAGGCGAGCCGTGGGTAGCGGGATAGATGCTGGCGAATCACTACAGGTTAGACATGATGGACGATGGGACATCTGGGCACTTGAGGTAGATGCAAGCGTGACATGCCGTAGTATCATCTTAGCTAATGATCTATCGGGGGTCCACCAGAGCTCCAAATGCGGAGTTATTGCGAGTGGAGATGTCCATAGATACTGCTAGCCGGTCAAAAACAAAGTGTGGGTAGTTTATAGGGCAATAGGGTGAGAATCCCTGTAGTAACCCAATTTGGCTGATTTCAGATCAATAAGCCTCATGGAAGAACATGAGTACAAAGAAAACGAATTAACTGAACTGGCGATTATCACAGAAAGACAGAGCCATATCTGAGGCTGCGTATACTATTAGTTGGCAGAGCTCTGCTTGACCCGAAAACAGTGCACGCGGCATTGACCACCACGCTGCAGACGATCGATCAAAGACGGGTAAGATCTTATTTCAACCAGTAGCAAGGGCTGTTTTGGTCCGGAATCTTACTCCAGACACGCATGGCAATCTGACAGGGCTTGGTCAGGCGATCAAAAACGGTATATTTATTGACCCTATGTGGTACCGTACTGGTCCTCGCAATCAAGGAATGTAGATCCTAGTGTTTGGCTGCGGATGCATTCCTGTGATTGGCCGTTGAGACACAGTGAGGAATGTGAATCGAGCGCTTGCTGGTCTCCCGCGCCGATCTGCGAGCCTCAGAGATGGTCAATTCAAAAATGGCCAGTGGGTCAACTGTGCCTGCATCCATCGTCGATACGACTGAGGAGTTTTTGGTCCATGACAAGATGATCTATGGAAAACATGTCTTGCGTCGTATCATGTTTGGCCACCAAGTTAAATCCACTTTCCACTCCTGGACGATGAAGATGGTACACCATCTCCGAATGCGGATGAATCTGAAGAAGTTTCACGTTAATCATCAAATGGACCAATATGGATGGTCAATATCTTTTGGCTAACTTGGATGCGCTGCTGTGTTGCCACGGTTCTCCGTGTGGTTTCGAGGTATAGAGTACCACTGACAGAATTCCGCAAGCGTCAATAAAAAACATAATCAGATCTGCTGCTCCTGAACTGTAGTGTTTGGTCAATACTTGGGCATTGATGAAAGGTACTACCGTACTACATAGAGTAGTTGCAGACGCGTGGGCCGGATTAGGCAATATGAGCTGCACGTGACTTAGGGCATAGGGCTCGACGCGTCGACGCGTCGGACTTTCCTGTTCGAGTTCAATCTCAATAGACTCGGAAACTGCGATAGGGAGCGATAGCCATTCGATCGCTCTTTCCTTCGATGCAACATCCCAGCATGCCTCATTCAGTGTCTCCGAAGAAGTCTCCTTCCCAAAATGACGACGAGGCCATGCCCGATGCCCCTGCAGAGGGAAATGGCGTGAAGCTCGAAGATATGTTCGAAGATGACGATGACGAAGAGTTTCCAGCGTCAAGCGCCAGGGACGTGAAGATGGAGAGCTCCCCAGCCCCAGTACCACAACCGTATGTGTCCTTCTGCTAGCTTGCTGCTTGTGTACTTACTGAATATCGGGATAGTGCACCCACCCCCGCTTCATCTGGCGTGGATTCAGATGTTATGCTTGCCTTTTACCAGCGCCTGTTTCCTTTCAGATATCTTTTCCAATGGCTGAACCATGGAATTGTCCCCACTCGAGATTTCGGCAACCGCGAGTTCGCTTTGACACTGCAGAACGATGCCTATCTTCGATACCAATCATACCCCACCGCAGACCTGTGAGACAATGAAATCCTGAATGGGAGAGGGGAAGGAATCTAATATATCGGCTCTTTAGGTTTCGAAAGGATATTCTGAAGATGAACCCATCTCGTTTCGAAATCGGTCCTGTGTATAGCACCAATCCTCGAGACCGCAAGACACTCCGTGGAGGCCAAATGAAGCCCGTATCGAAGGAGATGGTTTTCGATATCGATATGACAGATTACGACGATATCCGAACATGCTGCTCCGGTGCCAGTATTTGCGGGAAGTGTTGGTCGTTTGTCACAATGGCTATTAAAGTCATTGATGCTGCGTTGCGGGAAGATTTTGGGTTTGAACACATTCTATGGGTCTACTCCGGACGTCGTGGTGCCCACGCCTGGGTTTGTGATCCGCGCGCTAGAAACATGCCCGATGACCGCCGAAGGGCGATTGCAGGCTATCTTGAGGTTGTGAAGGGTGGTGCTTCAAGTGGCAAGAAGGTCAATCTGAAGCGGCCACTCCACCCCCATATTAGTCGCAGTCTCGATATCCTCAAGAATCATTTCGGACAAACAACACTTGTCGACCAAGATACCTTTGCAAGCTCTGAGCAATCGGACAAGCTTCTCCAGCTGCTTCCAGACAAGTCACTCAACGATGCACTTCGCAGGAAATGGGGATCGTCACCCGACCGCCCTAGTACCAACAAATGGGCTGATATCGATGCTTTGGCCAAGACTGGCAAGAGCAGTACTTTGAACACCAGCACCCTCCGTGATGCCAAGCAAGACATTGTTCTGGAATACACCTACCCGCGTCTTGATGCGGAAGTCAGTAAGAAAATGATTCACTTGTTGAAGAGTCCATTTGTTATTCATCCTGGCACGGGCCGAGTCTGTGTTCCGATCGATCCGAAGAAGGTGGAAGACTTTGATCCTCTATCCGTTCCAACAGTATTGAATCTACTGGCGGAAATCGATGCTTATGATGCCAAGCACCCAGCAGGCAGTGGAGAGGTTGAGATGCCTGATGCAGAAGGAAGTGCTGTCAATGGCTCGGACATTAAGGGAGCTCGCAAGTTGCAGGACTATGAGAAGACTAGTCTCAAGCCCTACATTGACTTCTTCCGGTCTTTCATTGCTAATCTGCTGAAGGAGGAACGGGTTGTCAAGCGGGAGCGAGAAGAGACTACTGGCCCATCAGTGAAGCCCGATCCGATGGAGTTTTAGGTCTGATCTCGGCTGGCAATTCTCTGCATGTGGTACTCAATGTGGTGGCCATTGAGAGTTATGAATATAATGCCCTGCTGTTTCTGCTTCTAAGTCTGCTATCGCTCCAAAAGGACATTGGCAAGCTTTCCTGGCGTTTTTGTGGTGTTTTGCATGATCCCCAAGCTGTTGTCGATACATTACTTTTTTCAAATCTACATTTTCTTTCAAGACTAATCGTATCTACATAGTAGAAAATTTGTAGACTATTTCGAGTTCCAAATTCTACAGTTGCATGCCAGTGTGTGGGTTTCAAATGCTTACTTTGTATAGTATATGCACAGGTGCTATTAATGTCATGGTTTCATTTATGGAAATGGCCGGAGAATTGTTCTTATATTTAATTGATAGTTATTGGTACACGTACTGGCCATGTAAGCTACAAGCTAAAACATGGTTCAGAAGACATAGGATATTACAACGCAGAGAAGGCGTGAAAAAAGCAGACCGGTAAACCCATGAGATCTACATGGTGGACTCGGACTAAGGAAAAGAAAATCATTTCGAAGACAAAAACATCACTTAAGCAGCGATGAACTTGCGGACATTCTCCAACCAGGAGACGTACTCCTTCTGCTCCTTGTAGGCAATGTAGTCGGTGACCATGGTCTGGAACTCAACGTTCAGGCCACGCTCCTCGAGGTAGCGGCCCCAGAAGGCAAGGAGCTCGGGGTCGAGGTTCTCAGCGGGAGGACCGGCGTAGAGGCTCTGGCGAGTCCAGTCCTTCTCAGCGGTCTGGGAGTAGGCGATCTCGGCCTCCTTGAAGTGGGAGATCTCCTCGACCTGAAGGTCGCCATCCTGGATGACAGCCTGGATGAGGAGAGCGCCACTGTTGGCCTTCTCAATAGCGATGCTCAGGCGGGCAGGGAAGGTAGGGGGGAGGATGTCGTCCTCGGACTCAACATCGCGGGAGCTCTGCTGGAAATCGGCCTCGTCGGAGAGGGCATCATCGTGCAGGTCATCCATGGGGTCCTCAGAGAGGTTGTTAATATCAGCGACGGTGAAGGTAACGCGGATCCTGGCGGTAGAATTACATGTTAGTTTTGATAGAAATTGGATCCATTGATTGGGCCACATACTTCTCGTTGCCAAACTTCTTGGTCAGGACGACCTCCTGCTCGCCGGCGACATCCTTAACCTCCCACTCACCAGCCTTCAGGGTGTAGTCAATGCTGGTCTTCTGCTCCTTGGCGTCCTCGGCGCCGGAGGCCTTCTCGTGCTTAACTTCCTCGTCGAGCTTGGCAAGAAGCTCGATGTCACCTGTCAACAACGAAAAATCATAACATTAGCAATGTGTCCTCTCAATTGGGTCATGTCGAGGAAAATCGGATAAAATCGGATGACCAGGAATGCATTTGAATTTGACATACCCTCAGCAGCGGGCTCACGGAATGCGCTGGAAGTAGAGAAGGAAGCGTAGATGGGCTTGGAAGCCTGCTTCCAGGGCTGGGCAATAGACTTGGGGAGAACAGCCGGGCGCAGGGAAGTGCGGGCGACGGAGCGGGAAACCCGGGGAATGGAACGGGAGAAAGCGCGAAGTGAAAGCATTGTGAATGTGTAGATGGATTGGATCTGAGTGATGGGAGAAATGGGAAGACGAGGGAAAATATGGGAGCTAGCGCGATGATGTTAACGCCAAGCCCGGGTCTTTTCTGCCGCCGCCCAAATCAGTTTGCAGCTATTGGTGGACTTGCACATGTGTTGTGTCTCTGCTTTGTGCAATACTATAGATACTCGAATTTACCAAATAGTATATATTAATTCTAGTAGATTTCTTGAGTAGTAGGCTTCAGTTGATACAGATTCCAGTAATCAATGGTACCATCTTCAATTTATCTTCAAAAATTGAACTGAATTGATGTATATATGTGTATCATAATAGGTATCAGCTAGTACTTTTCGTGCAAAAACAAGCGTCAATGCATATCCCATGATGCGCCAATCACTCCCAGCGAGAGAAGTTAAAAGTGGAAGAATTAATGTCTGAAAAAACAGTGGACCAAGCGTGGAAGGCTATGACATGCTCTTTGGTGGGAAGCTTGAGCTCTGCTTTCCTCCAGTATTCAGCAATCGAGCAAATTTGGCCGAGCTGAGGGCAGTCCATTCTCCATTCCAATGCTTCAACTTCAACAATGTTTCCTCATCGCCAAGATCCGGCATCCAAAATCCAGTCTTGAATTCTTTCTCTTCCGTCTGTGTTCGTTGCTTCAAGGCCTCCTCTCGTCGGGTAGGTGGACGGCCCTTTCGTCGTTCCTTTTCAAGCTCGGCAATCTCCTCGGCATCCCGGTAGATACACCTAAATCAATTGAGTTAGAACTTCGTTCAATCCGTACATTCTATCGTATGAACATACTTCTTCACCAATTCCCCCAATTCAGCGTCGGTCAATGGTTGCTCAGTAGTTTGAATTGCATCAAAAAAGTAATGAAGTCGCTCCACTAATATAATAGTTAATATCAGATTCTTCAGTCTGGCTATAAACGGCAGAGAAGCATACTGTATGGTTGACGAGCCTTCAGCACAGCAGAAGTGTGGTGGACCAGTCGATCATCACGAGCACCTGCACGGCGGAGACGTCGGGCATCACGACTAAACTCATGAAGCGCATCGACCGCACCGCGCTTCTTGGCGATTTGCTTGTGTACTTTTTGCAGTGTGCGAGGCATTTTATTATTTTGAAATTTGTTTGCAGTGGGCAGCTTCAATAGCGGCGGTGATTAGATTTGATAAACTTTTTTTTGAGACGGGCAGAATTGGGCGGTCAACTACTTCAACTACCGCCTTCCCTAATTTATCCCATCCTTGCAATCGCGTCGTCGCGTCGTGAGGGGAGCAAACGTGAACAAACATTCCACCAGTCATGTCGGTATTTACTTGGTGACCTCGACCTTGATCCTTTCTTCATACCTTACTGGACAGCGTTTTTTTCGTGTTGTGCTTTCGAATCCTCCAAATCCGCATGTTATCCTTCTTACAATAGATCTGAGGACCCGCTTGAGCCTCGACCCCGGTGCCCGCCATGGGTATCAAAGGTAACTTGACTCGACGAAAGGGGGACAATGTTTCGACGTAAGCTAAACTCGAATAGGATTGCACGGTCTTCTCAAGTCCATTCAAAAGCCATGTCATCTTAAGAAGTTTGCCGGCCAGACACTCGCTATAGATGCCTATGGATGGTTGCACCGTGGAACGGTTGCTTGTTCCGTGGATTTGGTCCTCGACAAGCCAACTAGAAAGTAAGAGCTCTCTGAACAAGCTCAAGCCTCAAAATTACATTGGTACTGACAAAACTAGGCACATAGATTTTGTTCTACACCGCGTTCGTATGCTTTTGTTCTTCGGAGTGACCCCCTACCTTGTTTTCGATGGCGACAACCTCCCCAGCAAAGCGGCCACCGAGGCTGATCGACACCGCCGTCGTCAAGAGAGTAAAGCATTGGGGTTGGACTTTCAACGCAAAGGTAGAATGACAGAGGCCTATCAAGAGTTCCAGAAAGCCGTCGACGTGACACCGTACATGGCCCGTCAACTCATCGAGGAGTTGAAGAAAATGAATGTACAGTATGTTGTAGCACCATACGAGGCCGACCCTCAGATGGTGTATCTCGAACAGCAAGGAGTTGTACAAGGAATCATATCCGAGGACTCGGATTTGCTTGTGTTTGGTGCGAAGCGCCTGCTGTCCAAGTTGGATCAGCATGGCGATTGTATTGAAATCAATAGAGCTGATTTTACAGCTTGTCGGGAAGTCAGCCTTGTGGGTTGGAGTGACGCTGATTTCCGTCGAATGTGCATTTTGAGCGGGTGTGATTATTTGGCCAATATTCCTAAAATGGGACTCAAAACGGCTTATCGCAGCATCCGCAAGCATCGGACTGTAGAGAAAACCTTGCGGATGCTTCAATTCGATGGCCAGTTCAAGGTCCCCGCAGATTACCTTGTGAACTTCAAGCAGGCCGAACATACCTTTCTGTACCAACGTGTTTACTGTGAAAAAGCTAAACGACTTGTGACTTTATCGACACCAGAGGAGGGCATTAACCTCGATGACATGCCATTTATTGGAGCGGATGTGGACCCGGAAATTGCGACTGGAGTGGCCTCTGGCGATTTGGACCCGACAACCAAGGTGCCCATTGACTTGAAACCGTGGGCTGCATCAAGATACACCTGGGGTATTAGTCGTCGGCAGACTTTGGGTTCGTCTTCAGAGCTGAAGCCGAGCAAGCGAATCAACTCGTTCTTTACACCAAGACGAACACCTCTGCAGGAGCTGGACCCAAACAGTTTGACACCCTCGCCGAGTCAGCAAAGGCTCCTGGAGCGGAATATGAACAACTCCTGGCAACCAAACTCGGCTCCATTGCGCTCTAACACAACTAGATCTACTCCACTGAGGGCCGTTTCTGACCAGGGCCTCAGCCCTATGGTTCGAAGCGTTGAACGAAACACATTCTTGGCCCACACTACACGTGCTTCATCCACTTTGCAACCAACTAAGCGACAGCGGCTATGCTCTGAAACTGATGATGACTCTCTCCCTGCCCGTCCTCCTGTACAGAGTCGATTCTTTGCAGGTGGAGATCCAGCTAGTCCTAGTGGCCAGAAGGTGTCTCGAAGCAAGAAACCACGAAAGTCGACCCTGGATGTATTCTCGGATGAGATCGCAGAGGACATCTTTTCGCAAATTCCCGACTCTGACATCAAAGGACAGCCGGCTAAGGATGAGGCAAAGAGTGCGCCTGAAGAATCATCCTCCAATGGCGAACAGACGAAGACTACAATTGACTCCAAGGCTGAGAATGAAGAGTTGCCAAAGGAGACTCTAGTCGCACCCCAGAGTGACGTTTCTGAGGACCCTCAGTTCAACCAGGCGCTTAATTACCATATCAAGCGACAAAACTCGAGTATTACCAAATTCTCGTTCGAGTCTGGATCGCAGCCCCAATCCCCTGCAACTCGCTCCCCCATGACCAAGATTCCGGTGATTCAGTCTGGCCAGAGGGCTGCATTGCAGTCATCTCCTCGGACCCCAGGATTGGGCTTTCAGAGAACCCCTCAACGAAACCGCCTGACTCCATTGCAACGTATGGGTCAAAACGCTCTTCGCCGTTCTCAGAGTATCAACTTCCCCACCGCTCTTCGCCAAAGCAACTCCATTTCCAATTCTTCCTCGGACTCCCAGACGGATGAGACCCCGATTTCTACACCTGCTCATACTCCTCACGGCAGCGAGGATCTCATCGTCCCGGATAGCGATGATTCGGAAGAGGAAATCTGTACCAGCTTCGCGAAAACACCCAAGCTCGATTTCAAGCGGTTTTCGTTTGGCGCCGAATAAGCCAAGGCCACTGAGTTTCTGGGTACTATGCATTTTCAGGTATTGGGTATGGAGTATTGAACGGGACACAACCACCACTTTGTGGAGAGCATTTGCATGGATCGGTATCCATTATTTTTTCTTTTTATTATCACTCTTGGCGTGGAGTACATGGGAGATCATTTTGATCATTATCTTATCTTTGGACGCTGCAGTTTTAGTACCCAGAATATGAAACATCGTTAGCTTTAATATTTCTTCTTTTAAAATCCATAATTATCCCGATTTAGAATTCACTGTTGCCTGATTAGGGGATAATACTCCGTACGAGGTACGTGTGTCCACTAACAATATTCCGCGACCTCGCAGTACACATCCAATATGGATAAGTGTGGAGGCTGGGGAGGGAATCCACGACTGACGGAGTGGCGCCTTAGTGGAGTTTAGTGAGATCTGATCAACGCTAATCTACTTTGGGTATAGTGGATATGGATGGGCGCCACAGTGACCGGCAGAATAATCAAAACAGGTAGGCGGTATATACTGGTTTCCCGGGAAGCGGGAGAGTAAACAAAGACGGTTGGCCCAGCCTCCCAGATTCCCATACTTCCCGTCTCCATCCCCAGCCTCCAAGGGACAATTGACGTGGAATTTGAGCCTGACTTGGGTTTTCCTGGATAATAGCTACGATCTTTTTCTCCCCCTGCTTCCATTCCTTCTACACATTCCTCTCTTTCCAAAACTTCTCTGTGTTAAAACACACAGGTAGTCCAAGAAGTTCCATATCTGACCTATCTCGAGTCTCGTTATCTAGGTGCGATTCGGATCAAAGACCGACTTTCGATTGTTTACGTGCACTTCACTGGGCACGATACTCCATCAACCAAGTACCAAATCTTCTCCTCGCACCTCATCTTCCACATTCTTTCTCCGCATTCCTGTCAATCTTGACGTCGAACTCAATCAACGGCTTCCAAAGATCTCCGATCTTCCAATCAATCAAGTCGTCGCAGTTCGCCTTGATCGCAGGTTTTGCGCCTGTCCGCTGAGTTCAAATACTCCTTCTCGGAGCACCGAGGAGTGAGACAATAACGTGAAAAAGAAAGGCCAATTGCGGGCCATAGTTGGTCGCAATGCCTATCAATTTTGCGGCAGGATGGGCCCGTATGTGATCAACAATACCTCTCATAACAATTGTGATTTGTGCTTACTTGAATACAGGATTCATTCCCATGATCGGGTACCACCATGTGTTGATGGTCATTATAGCAGTTGCTATTATCCTACTATGTAAGTTCGAAGACGTCTTTCCATCCATTCCAGGAATGGAAAACTAGGATAGTCAAGAATGTGACTAACTCTTTCTTAGCACTCTTGTTGGCGGGTTGCTCTTCATCGTCTCCACAGATTCCCGATATTTTCCTGATATCGATGTACTATGAAAGCTACAAACCAAACTTCGCTTTATCCCAAGTCGACCCCGGCGTAACAAGTGCGATCGCAAACATTGTGAACAGTGCCGAGCTGGAAGTGCGAGTTGGCTACTTTGGCATCTGCATTCAACCTGACCATGGTTCATACATTTGCAATGCCAATGCCACAGCACTCGCCGAAGTTGTTACTGTCGATCAAGATCCACTCAATTTGATTTGGGTTGCCTCGACCTTCAAGGATGCAGTAGTATTCCCATACCTCCTGTAAGTTTGACCTCGGTTCTTTCCTCCGTCTCTTTTTACAATCTCGATACTAATTGAAACGACAGCATCGTGGCCGTTATCCTCGCCTTCTTCTGTTTTATCTTATTAGCCACATTCCCTGGCTGGCACGACGAACCAGATGAGTCAGGCGAGTCTGTCGAGGTGAAGCCATTTCCCTCACGTCCTGTGTCTCAAGCTGCTCTTGCCCTCATCTTCGTCTCCGCCATATTCGTCCTAGTATCGGTGTTATGGCAACATACAGCATCCGTTGCAGCAAGCACCATTGCCCAGGATATGGGCAATGGCAGCGTCAAGAGCGGTGTCGGCACTTCAGCCATGGTGCTGGGTTGGTTCGGCTTCGTCCTCTTGGTCGTGGTCACGATTGGTCTTCTCGTTATGATTCTCAGTATCAGACTCATTCGAAAACTGACTGATGATGAATAACCGATATGATCTTTCTTTGACTTTTTCCTTGCTTTTCTTGCTTTGATGTTTTACGCTACCTTTTTGATCTCAACAATACGACAACGACATTACACCTTATATCCGACACACGACACGAATGGAAAACGATTAATCTATGAGCTCACGGCAATGGCTCAACCTCTACGGTACGGAATGGATGGCATGGGAGACAATATGTCTCATGGGAACTGGGAATTGGAAATTTGAATCTCGCGAACATACTAGAGGATCAGGATCCTCACCTTCTATTTGCTCTATGGCCTTAAAATTGTCATATTGCGAGATTCCAAATTGCTATCTCTCGTATCAATCTTATACGGGGGCTCTGACATAGAACGAATGCAATCTACTTTCCTGTACAGTTTCACAATGGTGTTTTTGGTATCTCTCTATTTGATCTTCGTGGCGTTCTTATGCTATCCATGTACAAAACCTGTTTATATGCTCACTCACCACTGGTCTGTTGAGCCCCAAATTTGACGTTATTTTGATCATCACTTCTTTCATCGCATTTGCTCGTCGTTATCAGGGACTCGGATCTTGGTTTTGATTTTGATAGTTAGAGCAATGATAAATTTTTGAAAATAATTCCTTCCAAGTGTTACTTTAGTTTTTAATTCTTATACATCACATTTTGTTTATTGCACATGTGTCTTGCATACATACTACTAATGTATATCCATCCATGCATGAGCTCCGATATCAGATCTCACACTGGCATCCGTCGGAAGAATATGTCTTGACGTCATGGTTCTGGTAAAGCCTTCTAGATCCATGAAAATATACCATATGTGGAGAGTTCGATAATCGGATTAGTGTAATTGCCACAGTCTATTGGGTGTCTCGCCCCAGTTTTATCCATTCTTCACCAGATTCCAAGAACTTCCGGCGCAAATAAGCTATTGCCACCATATCCGGGTATACGGCTTTACGGACCACATCAGTCACTTCACTTCAGCCTGGTAACGGATGTATCTAAATCCGTGATAGTATGAATTACCATTTAAGATGAATGGATTTCTCTGGTACAGACATTCCAAGGTTGACTCTCACTCTTAAATTTACCTCTGCATCCAGCGATAATCCATTTAATTGAACTTATACACTACTTGACACCTCGGACTTGACGCCTTTACTCGGATCTGCATCCTGCTAGACGGGACTATACTCTAGATCTCATGGAGACTCTACGAGACACTGCATTTGGCAAGCTTGTCCGCTTAGCCACCCGATACCAATGGATGCAATACCCAGAAGAGCAAGACTCATCTATTTGGGTCGAGTACCTCAAGACCGAAACACAGAAAGAAGAGGCTATCTCCGTAGCTGAGACCCAAAATGAGAACCCCGATGATCTGGAAGCGTGCGGGATCTATACCGTGATGTCACAAGTATCGACACGGAGCCGACGGATGTCATCTGCCTCCACAATAGGTGCTCCGGATCAATCTATTGTGATTAGTTGGCGAGGACCTGACGATCCAGAGGTGAGTTGTGAATAAATCAGGTAACCAATATAGCAATAGCTCATACTAATGATGTCTAGAATCCCCAAAACTGGAGTACGAAGAAGAAAATCTTCGTCAGCAGCTTGATCTGGTTCTTGACTTTCGCCATCTACATTGGCTCTTCAATCTATACACCCGGTATTCCCGGCGTCGAAGAACAATTCGGCGTAAGCAGTGTTGCCGGTACTCTTGGCCTAACACTGTTCGTCGCTGGCTATGGACTTGGTACTTTATCCCGAACCTGAAAATCCATTATCTGCATCGAATACTAACATCCATACAGGACCAATGATCTGGTCACCATTATCCGAGATCCCAATGATAGGACGAAGCCCAACATACGTCTTGACTATATTCGTCTTCGTCTTCTTCAATTTCGGCGTCATATACGCCAAAAACTTCGGCATGCTTCTCGCATTCCGCTTCTTAACCGGCTTCATCGGTTCACCCGCTCTAGCCACCGGTGCCGCCTCAATGGGCGATATCTGGAGTCCCAGAACCCGAGACTACATGATCGGTATCTGGGGTATGTTCGCTATCTCCGCACCCGTGCTAGGACCCATGCTAGGTGGATTCGCATTCTCGGCAAAGGGATGGACATGGACTATTTGGCAATTACTTTGGGTTTCGGCCTTTGCCTTTGTCCTACTATTCTTTGGTATACCCGAGACATTCGCGCCTAATATCCTTGCGCGAAGAGCGCGGCGAGTGAGGAGGATTACAGGGAACTCGGCGTACATGGCTGAATCCGAAATCGAGATCAAGGAGATTAAGTCTTTGGATTTGGTCTTTGAGGCTTTGGTTCGTCCGTTTCAACTTTGCTTCGCTGAGCCAATTGTCTTGCTTTTGAACCTCTACATTGCGTTGATCTATGGAATCCTTTATATCTGGTTCGAGGCATTTCCGATCATTTTTGAGGAGATTCATGGATTCAATCCTGGTGAAAGTGGACTTGCGTTTCTTGGGATCTTGGTTTCAACCTGCTGCCTTGTTATCCCGGGTTACTTCTACTGGAAATATAAGTACCAGTCTCAGTATTTCGATGAGAATGGGAACCTTGCTCCAGAGTGGCAGATGCCACCTGCCATCGTTGGTGCCTTTGCATTGCCGATTTCTCTCTTCTGGTTCGGTTGGACTGGTAACTTTGCCAGTGTGCATTGGATTGTCCCGATTATTGCATCCATGTTGTTCGCTGTCGGTGGTTGCTTGATTTTCAACTCCATCTTTTGTTACCTTGCGCATGCCTATCCCAGGTACGCGGCCAGTGTCCTTGCTGGGAATGATTTCTTGCGCTCGTCGTTTGGGGCTGGGTTCCCATTGTTTGCCACTGCAATGTTCCATAATCTGGGCATTGGGTGGGCTTGTACCTTGCTGGGATGTCTGACTATCGTGTTTATGCCGTTTCCTTTTATTCTGTTCTTTAGAGGTCGGAAGATTCGGTTGGCTAGCAAGTTTGCTCGTCATGATATTTGAAAGACTCGTGATATGTTGATACTATACCCAAAATGTTGGACTTTGAGTTAATTGACGAGATTTATGATTTCAATCTTTCAAATGTTATTTTCCAAATTTATTCAACGCCATTTCAACTTAGACTATTCGATCTAGACCGGGTGAATATCTAGATGGAGATAAAATGACACCGAAATCTTCATTGGCATTACCTCTTTTATTACTTGGGATGCAGTGGTTTTTCGGGGTCCTTGGCCGCCTGGCATAGCCTAGCACTCAAGGCTATCAGTTGCTTATACTATCCATATACCAGCCAACCTTCCCTCTTAGTTAACCGTGTAGGTAACCGTGTAGGTACTTGCATACCTAGAAGGGGATTTTGCCAGTCACCTTAAATACCACTGTGAGAATATGGAAATGTGATAGTAGTTTCATCATGATTGTTGCCGACATGAGCCCCATCGCCTGGGCACGAGATACTAATGACTGTAATTGACTCCGATATGCGCCACCCATGCACGAAACAACATTTGAACGTAGGAACTTCATACATAAACGCCAGTGGGAGAGATTAATGAAGTAATACTGTCACGAAGCAGTAAGACAGTCATACACTTCAGTAATCCATTTGGAATCCACCACCACCACCACCACCGCCGCCGCCGCCGCCGCCGTGGCCTCCTTTGTTCTCATGTGAGCCTTCATAGGGGTTATTGCCATAGTCATCCAGTGACTTGTAGTAAGGATTTGAACCACCCTCTCGATCACGACCGCCGCGACCACGACCTCGGCCACGGTACGCCCCACGTCCCCGACCGCGTCCTCTACCCCGGTAACCACCACGTCGATTGCCGTTCTCCTCATTGTGACCCTGGTAATCTCTTGGAGGGCGCTGTTGGTACGGGTGGAAGCCGTGATCTTGGTTCTCGTAATTGCCATTGTGGGCCATCTTGGGGTTGGGGGCATCATCTTCATAATCTTGATGGAAACGCTTCTTGAAATTCTTAGGAGCAAGTGGGGGACCGCCAGCCTTGTCATCATCTTCAACGCGTAGAACAACCTTCTCTCCAACAACAGTATCAAATGTCAATGTTTGACTTGGTGTAGCAGGCTCCCAGGTGGTGATTCTGGACGCTTCAACAGGACGAGCACCTTTACGAATGGCTAGAACAATCAGAGGCACAGGGTTCTCAGAGTAGACCTGCTCTGTTGACGGGATTGGTTCGACACGGGCAGCGAAAATCCTATTTTCGGAGACCGCTGTCCCAGTAACCTGCCATTTTAGTTTCTTTCCAAGGCCACCGACCTGGTTCAAGACCGCATTTGGAGCCGGACGGGGAGTTATCAGGACATTGTTAGCCATTAACTTGACGTCTTCAGAGAGTCCATTAGGTAGAATTGGGGCAAGAACTTCATCAATGATGCGTTGGGAGTCCTCTTGAGAGATTAGATATCCAGTGTAAATGACTGTGCGCTTGATTCGCATGCATCGGTGGAAGCCCTTGTACTTCGCCAAAGATGGATTCTGCGTGGCACTATTGTGCGAATTGATCATGCGCTGCACTTCGGACACTTCAGTTACTGGGTCAAGGTAGGTTGATTCCTCGGATACCTGAATGACCTCAGCCGTAATGGGTTTCCGGGAATCGGCAGATGCCTGCAGCGACCTGTTCATGTTCTCCAAATAATCACGGAATCCCTTGACACTGCAAACGAATCAATAAAACAAATAAAACAAACGCGGTAACACAGCAGCAAACTTACTGCTTGGGACGGTCCTCGTAGACCCGAATTTCTTCGGCTTCGTCATAGGTGAAGATCAGGTCCTCGAGGAATGTGTGTTTGAACACACCGGTTGAAGGGAAACGGTGCCCATTAGGTCCAACATCGGGCTTAAGACAAATCATATCGAAATCTAGCTTCTGGCTGGCCACCATACGCTTGACAACATCGGCAAAGCCGGCTTCATTGCGGCCTGTGAGGAGAACTGTCACAGCATCCTTTTGCTCCATGCTGAGTCTCACCAGTCGCATCTGGTCTGGATTAGTAAAGCGCGTCTTTTGATTCCATTGTTGCCCAGTAGTCTCACGATGTTTTCATTCCACCATCCTTGCCAAGCGCGCGGTTCTTCCTTTTCCATTCCCTGGCCCGTAGCCGAGAGGATATTTGGATCATGCCACCACCCGCCATTGGCGAAGTGTGTTTCCGATTGCAGGTGTCCAATGGTGGTTCCATGCCAGATTTGAGGGTTGGGGAGGGGACTTTGAAACACTGGGGTATTCGGACATCAGTAAAAGGAACTCCCTTGCAACCGAGCTAACCAACTCACATGTATTATCGAAATCATAAACGTGTATGGCCTTGACTTGTGACACAGCTGTAATGGGAGGTGTTAGCTCAGATGATTCTATACTCGGCCCATCAGTCCCATAGTGGTCCCTTACCGGGAAGCTCCCTGCTAGCAACCGACCACCGCTTCAACCCCGTCAATGTGTGCTGAGCCCCCGCCGAAGTAGCGTACGACATCTTCTGGGCTAGTTTTCCGTTGCGAGTCAGCTTCTCGGAGACAACAGCTTTGGCGGAACGCATTTGAAGCTGATTTCGGGGGAGTAAGGTCTGGCTCGGTTAGTGCATCTCTCGTGTCCGAGATATTGTGTTCAGGGAAAGCGCGTTCGAGTCCGCAAGGTCAGAGGTTCCCAAGGTTGCCTAAGGTAAAGTAATAGTACAGCGAGTCAATTACACTCATGAGAAAGCGCGATGACTCCTTTTTTCTGCCGGCGCGTGGCGCGGGCGGTGGGCTTATCTATCTGTCCCAGCTTCATTCAACTTACTCTATGTTAGACTGCTGCTTCTCCTTCATGGCAGAAAATGCGAATCTACAACAGGAGATATTACAAAAGACCTTACAGGAGGTAGCTGGGGAAGAGACCGATAGTGACCCCTGTGTTATCTGTCTGGAATCTATCACCGAGCCAAGCATAGCAAGGCCATGCAATCATACAAACTTCGACTTCTTATGCTTGATTAGCTGGTTGGAACAGCAACCCAACTGTCCTCTATGTACGTGTGACTGCGTGAATCTTTTTGAATCTGACTAACAGTTGTATAGGTAAAACCCAGCTGACAGCTGTGCAATATGACCTCAAAGCACCCCAAGGTCCCAAAACATACAATGTGCCACCGAAAGATCGAGATCAACCCGGACCACCATCCCGAGGCCCTCCCTTGAGTCGCGGAGCTGGGGCCAGACGAGGCAGAGCTAGATATCCACGCCCCTGTGTACGCGAGCAAACATCGCCCAATGACCCACTCGCCGTGCGACGCAACGTCTATCGCAACCAACTATACTCCCTCCACGTTGGGTCGAATCGACTATCACAATACAGCGAGGTGACAGCAGCGGATTTTAGTCGAGACGAAGCACTGGTTTCCCGTGCGCGCAAATGGATCCGTCGAGAGCTGCAGGTTTTCAGCTTCTTGAACCCGGAGACAGAGGCGGACGAAGCGCGGGATCGGGATCGAGTACCTCGCCCGGGGACTCAGCGGCTGGAAGAACGTCGGGCGAATAATGCCGAGTTTCTGCTCGAGTATGTTATTGCTATCTTGCGCACTGTCGATATTAGAGGCAGTGCGGGGCAAGCGGAGGAGCTTCTGAGGGACTTTATCGGTCGTGACAATGCTCGTCTGTTCCTCCATGAGTTGCTTGCTTGGCTGAGAAGTCCGTACGTCTCCTTGCAGGACTGGGATCGCCATGTGCAGTACCCAAGGCAAACACAGCGCCCTGATTACGGGCGTGTGCAAGATTCTGGTCGCCGGGATCGTCTTCCTGCTCATGCGCAGTCTGGTGTTCGCCCTCGAAGTGCATCTCCGATTACGGAGGGACGTGAGAGAAGCTTGTTTGATCGAATCTCAAGGCCGGAGCCAAGAGCTACGTCAAGAGATCGGCGCCCGCGTTCTCGGCCATATCATCACTCTAGACCCCCACGAGAGCTTATCGATCGATATGTCCCAGACTAAATGAGTTATAGAAGCATGTGTACTCTAGATCGATGGGTACTCATGAATTGATGCCCGAATTTAAACATTTCTCAATACTTATGCATTAAAGTTGAAGCGCCATTCTAAAGAAAGAACAAATGTATGAATAATGACTGAATGTTATTAAACCTAGGTATCTATGGATGTATGCTTTGTTTGAATGCAATCGTTAAAAATCATGAACAATAAACCGATTCTTTGAATCCTTTATCGCCTGCGAAAGCGTCCACGACCTCGAGATCCTCTGTTACCAATCTTCAAAGATCGGTAATTGGCATGAGCTTGAGGATTCATCTTACGAGCCTTGGGCTGTTTCTCTTCTTTCTCGGGTTCTTGCTTTTTCGTAGGCTTTGCAGGAGGTTCCATAGTCGTGGGTTCAGACTTCTCGACAGCTTCTCGAAGTCGATCAGAGAAACTCTTAGGTCGAGATACTGGTTTCGCCTTTTCGCCATATTCAGGATCATCGGAATCGTCAGCTTCTGTATCGCCTTCAAAATCGGATCCTGCGTCGGAGATAGAATGTAAAGAAGCAACGTCGTCACCGATATCCCCGTACGCATTCTCAATGTCTGATGGGACATCCTGAACCTGTGTCTCCGGGACTGCAGCGATCTCTTCCTCGAACTCCTCGTCAGATGGAATTGGGTCAGGTTCTTGGGTCTTCGGCTTAGGTTTGGAGATGACAGGTCGCATGATAACTCGTCTGGTAGTTCTCTTTTGGCCCTTCTTCTTATACGGGCGCTCGTTCTCCACTGGCTGGCTTTCCGGAACTTGGAAGTTCATCGCTTCCTGCTCTTCTTCAATCTCTCGAAGGATATCCCATTCATCTTCTAGACGCTCTTCTTCCATATCGCGGAGACCTTGTACTAAGTGTGATAGTCCTCGTCCAGCGAATTGTAGTGGTTTTCGTGATGCGATGGGGCTGAGTCCATTGTTATTGGTGCTTGGTGGTGGGAAGCGATTGCTATTTGAGCGACGGAGGAAAGAAGGTGTTTCGGATGGATTTGAGTGTCGCGATACTGGTACTTCTGGGGCATGCATGTCGCCTTCTTTCATATTATTGTCTTCTGCTTCCACCATGGCCGCATAGCGCATTGTTGTGGGTGTTGCAAAGAGATTGGCAAGGTAGAATTGCTTGGTTGAGGATGCGGGTGTTCGTGATAGTCGTAATGATTCTTCTTCTTCTTCGGGTTCCTCGGCGATGGGTTCAAAGTGCTTGGGTTTGGATGGTGTTTGGAACCCTGCTCCTAGCACGTCCTTTTGTCTTTTCGCGGATGGAGTCGCCCTGCTACTACCGCCAGACTCGGACAGCATGTCGAATAATCCGAGGGCCTTTCCATCGCGTTGTGGGGTCGGTCCAATGGCAGCTTTGAGTGGAGATGGTGCTGTTAGACCATGTACATGGCTACTAGGACTGAACAATCGTCGGAAGGTGGAGGGAGAGTCGTAGGGATCGAGTTGCGAGGGGTGGATCTTGGTGCGATTGTTGGATGGGGTCGCAAAGATGCCCTTTGCTGATTTTCGAGGTGTAATGGCACTGTTATCATCGTAGGCTGGGCCAGACGGAGAGGCATGTTTCCGCTTTTTGGAGGGGGATTCCGTCTTATGGTGTGGTCGATTTTCGCGCCGAGTAAGCGCAGCCTCCAGGTTCTTAAGCTGGCCATATTCCTTGTATTTTGCGGCTAAAGTAAACAGTTAGATCAATTCCAGAGGTGCATTTATCGCATCAAATTGCAAGGATGTTTGTGCGTTGCGCATTGTAGACGCATCACGCGAGCACACGTACCAATATCCGGCCTGTCTTTGATATCCTCGCGACTCGCCTTCTTGCCGTGAGTAGTAATAAATTCCTTTTCCCATGTCTTCAGCTCTGCTCGCACAGCGACAGCTTGTGCAGCCACTTCTTCTCGCGACTGGTTGTGATCGGTCATAATTGTGTGGATTTGATCGAAATGTCGAACGCGGAGAATGAAACGCGAAAGCAATTAAAACGCGGTGACGTCGCGTGTCCCGCGGCCCGAGCACCGATCTATGAGAGCCCTTGGAGATAACACAATGGAGGAATAACCAGTATGTTAATGTGAACAAAAGTTCATAACTCACTTTTCTAGAAAATGAATGGTATGAATTATTTACACCAGAGAAAAAAAATGTCCCCATCCAACATCTCAGATACTAGTAAATCCATCTTTCGGTATTCCCATTCCACTCTGGACGACTCCAACTCCACAATGCACTTCTACCACCCTGAACTCTGCAAACCAACTACTGTTCCATTTATGGGTATCACTTGATTCTTGCACAGAAACTATACCCTAATACAGAGATCTTATCTAGAACAGTCGCGCCTGTCTAGGTATTTGAATAATCCTGGGCATTTGGGCATCAATCTTCCGAGTTACCAATTCACAAAATATAGGCCGAATTTCTCTTTACACGAAGGAGTCTGATCTGAAATAGGCTGCTACTAGGTACTGGCAGAATTGGATTCGAATGGACTACACCGTATCAAAAGATATCTGACAGCATCAAACTGTGCATTGGAAAGATCCAACTATCCGGCGGTGACACACAACTCCAGTTTCACATAGCCAGCACATTACTCAAGATGCAGCCCTGGCTGTAGGTACCCTCAGGACTCCGCAGACCATATCAGTCGACTCCGAGGCTCCCATGAAGTTCATGTCCTTCGGATGCCTGATCCAGAGTCGATATCACACTAGCAAAAAAAAGATGTCGGTCGTCTTGCCAGTGAGGATTAAGGAAACAAATCAAATAGAAAGCTACAAGGCACAACTTGATATAACATAATGTTGAAAAACTTGAATCAATAAAATTGACTAATGACATCCGAGTCTATATGCACCTGGGCAGTACTCCGTACGCTCTTGAATACCAGGAAATTTCGAGAACTTATCAATGCATCAGTGCCCAATCAGGTCTGAAAACAGATATGTAGACCTGATTATAAAAATGAACATTCAAAGCTAACAAATGCATGACTTGAGAAATATGAAGCCCTTTACTGGCTCACCAACTCGTCAATCCTCGCGCGCGATCAAATCCTCCACGCAACTGTGTATCCGGATTGACCACCTTGCCCTGGAGAAGTGTATACTTCACCAGTCCCTCACAATGCTCCGGTCGTATTCTCGCCAACCAGATCATCTGCTGTTCTTTCTTCCGGTAGATAAGCACATTCGCCGAGAACTTATGCCCACCCACATGCGACACGAAAAAGATCCCCGCTCCACCAGGCCGGGTATCATCTGCGTCCCGATCTAGTCCAAGAGGTCGCAGATGGCGCTCCAATTCCCGTTTAATTAGAGGCGCGGTGATTCCACAACGAGCGTCACGGCGACGGTGTGAACATAATAGGATCACGTAGTCTAGTTCGCATGGACGGGAAGTCATCCCTGAGACGGCGCCATTTTTCTGCTCTGGATTATCGAGGTACCGGTTGATAAGTTCTGGTACATCGGTTTGGGTGACAGAGTCCACAAATGTAAATGAAGGCAGAATGAGTACTGTTGTAGGTTTCTCGTAGCCATCTGAGCTTGAATGGTCTGGTGACTGTAGATTTGAAGCAGAGACCATAAATCGCTATAGAAGTCAGTTGGTACTGCGAATCTGCGACAAATAAGGGACCTTGGTGGGGAAGTCGAAATACATACACCGCGTTTTGAACTCGATTGGTCTAGAGCTTCCATTAAGGAACCCGCCTCGTTCTCGACTTTCTCTTTCCAGTCGCTACGTCCTGTTGCCACGAGGACATGAGAGTGGAATTCCTTGATATGGCCATACAGAGGACGGATGGTATCGACTTTCACCTTGTCGGGGAATTGAATGGTGCAGTCGGCGCAGTCCTGCAGACATTCAGGTCCATCTTGCTTGGGATCCACTTGGGGAAAAATATAGTCGGGCGCGCGACCACTGGCGAGTGAGAGTAAGGTTTTCAACATGGTGAACTGGTGTGTGAGTGATGCTAGTAGTATGAAGAGGCGAACTTGATGAGGAATAACTTTTTTTGTTCTCTTTGTGTATTTAAATGTTTTCTTTTTCTGGGTGCCTTCGCTGTAGAGTAACTCCGAGAGCGCGAGCCCGAAACGTTAATCCCGACGCGGCTCCGGGTTGTTTCGCATTTCCGATGAACAGGTTACTCCATTACAACCATTATTGCCTAGATGCAGATAAGATTCTGCATGAGAGTATTCGCATATCTGACTGTACTCTGCCAAGGCTCAGGGGCATGTTTTCACAATATTCTGGATGATTCTAAGGGGTTCAGGTTATTTTGATATGCCAGTTGCTTCAAAATGAAGCCCTGGAGAATACATGAAGCAAAGTATACCACAAATCCATACCAATCATACCTGAAACTTGATGCTTGGTGGTCTTGAACTATCAGGATTGAACAAATCAGTTGCTTAAATGGCCTATGGCCAACTGGTCAGATTCACAGTTACTACTTGAACCGCCTACCTAGGGGCCAAACCCTTGAAACTTGAACTTGAATTCTTGTAAAATGAAGCAAGTGTCCAGGTGTACTAGCACTTGAACATGGAGTCAGACTTGCAACGTCATCTTAGCGTTAAACTGACATCTGGATCTACTCTATTCCAAGGTTACTACTAGTACCATACTACTAGTAGTTTAGCCGATCTATTTTGCAGATCTAGGCGCAGTTTCAAGTTCATCAAGAAGATAACATCTGAATGGACTTGTACAGGAGATACGTCACGGTACCTGTATAGTAGGAATTTGCTACCATTATGATGTGCATCTCACAACCCTAAATTTTCTCGAGGGTATGTATGTAGCATAACGAAATCCCTGAGTGTCGTTCCTAGTACAAACCCTCATAGCGGTTTCCTGATTCCTCAATCCTATTGAGGATCTAGAATATTAACTAGTGGCCTAACAAACTAAAAAAGAAGGGTCTCAGCCTTCATAGAGAGGAATAATCGTGACTCTCAAAGATGTACTAGCCCTCATCAAAACTATACATATCTTATCTCTGTCATGGTACTGGAGCTAGTAAGAGTGATATGCTATAAACTAAAAGAGAAGTGAATGAGACGTAAAGTAGAATTGAAATAAAATTGAAAGAGAAGGGTTTCAATTAGGAGTACCAGCATTCGTAGTGGACTGGATTTACCTCAGACCCTTTTGTCACATTCACCACTGCACACCTTGATCCATCACCCGACATCTTGTCCAGTCAGGCAACCCCCTCCAATTCCGTCACTGTCCCCTCTATGCCCCATCTTCTTTCTGAAACAAATCCTCAATCTCAGAGTCAAAGCCGGAGAATTTATCGGAAGTCACATCATAACTGCATGTATGCCACGACCCAGCCGAGAACACTCGTCGAACCATTTTCGCAAGGTCCCAGGCCTCAGGCTTAGCTTTTTTGCCTGGGTTGAAACACCCTACAACCCACAGATGCTCAATTGAGGGAACGCGCTGGACAATAGCTGCAGCTGCGTCGAGCATGGGTTGGAAGAGTTCAAGATCCGAGTCGTGTCCACATCGACGGCTAAAGTGTGGGGTCTCGTGGATGAACGGGGCCGCGTATTCATCCATAGCAGCGAGATGAATTGTGAGCTTCTTAAGCTTGACGTCGGCTGGCTGAGTTATGTGCTTCATTGCGGTTCGCACATTCTCTGGTGTAAGGATATAAGCATCAGCAAGATGCGGATCGAATTCATCGGGACAGATGTATTCGAGAATTTGAGGGCAGATGTACTTGAGCTTGAGGGTAACCGTTTCGACCTGTGCGATAAGCTGTGATAGAGCTACCGTACAGGGGAGTGGTTGTTGACATCCTACAGCCTCTATCGTGCTGATGTTTAACTCCTTTAGATTGCGATACCAGAGGGCTCCAATCAAGCGAAGATCGTACCGTTCGCTGAGCGGAGCTTGCCATTCTGCCTGAGAGATGTTGTCTAAGAGTTTCACGGTAAAGGAGCGAAGATGGTCACAACGAGCCACAGTGGTATAGAGTTCTTCCGGGCCTATGGACATAACGTCCGGCTGAAGGCCTGTATTTTCAGAATTTCCCCACTGCTGGCGGACCTGATAGTCGAGTCGCTTTGTCAATTTTTGCATGCTCTCTATGGCCTTTGTCGAAGCAAGACGCTGGAACCGGGCGCCGTTGAGTTGAATATCTTCGTATAAGACCAAGAGTGCGACTGCGTGCCATACAGAGCAGACCGTGAGACTGGAGTCTTTCATTTTCCGCAATTCGGGACTGCTGACATATCGGGCGACGTCGAGGAGGATTTCCATGGGTAGTAGCTCGAAGGATACAAACTTGAACATGGTGTCGGTTGATTTCAGACTGGCTGAAGGCATTTCAGGGTGAGGGTGATGGAACGGCGGTTAAATTTGATGAATAGATGTAAGAGAGGAAGAAAAACTGCCGGTGGCAGTCAACAGAAAAACCGAGAAATACCAGAAGGCTGATAGATCGGTGAAAGAAATAAGGAAAGAAGAAGATGTAAGAGATCAAGAAGTTTGAAGAGCCAAGATAGATGTAAGAGATGACGAAGAAAGGTGGTGTAAGAGATGAAGAAGGAAGAAGGATTGCCAGTGGTGGTAAACAGAAAAGTGAGAGGTGCTCATTCACTTCTCACTTGTGTTTGTAGGCACTTGCCGATAAGTTCAAGTTCAGATGAAGGAACGCGTGCCCCTCAAGTGTTTGTAGCTACAGCGCGATCTTCCAGCTAGTTGGATGATGCACATTTATAGATTCTAGAATTGGAGCTCATTGAGCAATAGGCAATGTGAAATTTACTCAACGTGGTCCTTTACTAGTAAATTGAGCCTATATAGATGATGAATGCTTTGGAGGCTGAATATGAGTCCATCAATTGATTCAGTGATGATCTAAGAGCTTAGCTTTAAATGTTGAATTACCCTCAGATTCCGCTGAGGATAGGTGTAGCGGCGCACTAGGAGCAGTGTTTGGATAAGAGTAAAGATTCTAAGATTAAGATCAAGATTACTACCAATGTGCCAGTACTATTGCACAAAAGAGGATTCATAATAGTCCATTGTACATGTGAATGAAGGTAGAAATGGGCGCCAGTAGTATCTAGTGCTAATAATAGCATTCAGTAGTAGACACATATGCATATGTGTACCAGTTGACTCTAAGGGCTGGAATGATGCCAGCTTTCTAGTAGTCAATAGACATCTGGAGGTCTTATATAGTGAGTCATCACTAGTAGTAATAGTGAGCATTCTATATACATAATAGGCAATGTGAACGTAAATAGTTCCCAAATTGGCATTTCAAGATCCAATCTTTGGTTTTCAGCTCTTGTGGCGGTTATCTTGGGGGCCGTTCTTGGCTCCTGGACCCTTTTTTTTGCTTTTTTTTCACTACATCGATCATCCATTATTCTCGCCACGGAGTTCTAACAAAAAGTACGATATATGTGCACTACAGATGAACTTGACGGATAAATTCGTCTCCAGTTAAACACACTCTGAATCTCCACCAGCGATCGAGGGTCCTATGCGGCATTATCTCCGTGGTCGGACACACTTACTGCATTGGGTCACTTTTGTGGGCCATACCACGTAAGCCGGATCAAGTCATATTATCCCATCCCCCCGAACTCCCATGGGGAAAAGGAGCCTGGAAGGACTTGAAAAAAATCTCCGTTCCTGGCGAGGTAAAGCAGTCACATCATGGAAGAGGTGCACTCATTTGGCGCGCAGGCCGATCGGCCACGTAAAAGGCGTCGCCGCACTATGGCGTGTACCCAGTGTCGCAGTCGCAAATTGCGCTGCGACCGAGAGTATCCCACCTGCGGCCGCTGCCTGAAAAGCAGAGCGCCCACCAAATGTACCTACGAGGATGGCTTCTTATGGCAACAACCAACCACTGTGACAACGACAGCATTTAACCCAGACCGAGGATCCACAGTATCAATGCCCCGGAATGATCAGACTCCTCTCCAGACACCCCCGGACTCGGGGTTAGGGGCGCCGTCAATTCGGTCGGACGCACTTCTTTCGACAACCGCGCCCGGCTCGGGCCCAAACCCGTCGGATGGTCCTCATGGTCGGGGAAAACATGGCAGAGAGCGTCGTGATTGTTTCTTAGAAACTGTTTTGGGGGCTCCTAAAGCTGCTGTTAATCAAGAGCCTTACGTGAATACGGGCCTGTTGCAACGTCCTAGACGTCTGTTGCCGGAACCCGAGGTAACCTTCTCCTCACAGGTCGATACCCACGATATCACCGACGAGGGCGACCTCGATGACTCCTTGACCGCATCCAATCAGCTAGATATTGCCCCTCGCATCATGATGAGAGGTCGCGAAACCAAAACTCGGTTTAGTGGCTCGGGGATATATGCCAATTTGGTGGCTCAGGTATGTATTGTCACTTTTACCAATGACCACATATGTGTTTAATTCATTACCTGTACTGGATTACCTTGATGACTGACACTCACTTTTCAGTTTCCTGACATCAGGTCGTTCGCCGAAGACATCCGGTTGTCAAACCCAATCCTGTCTAGGCTTCGTCCAGATCTTGAGCGAGTTAAGCGAGGACTGTGGAAGAGGAGGCCACTCAATGAACCAATCCCAGATCCCACCACTGTTTCTCTGATCGCTCTCCTACCCTCACGGGCGGTTGCCGATGAACTCATCAGCTTATACTTGACATACATCGAGTCCACCCACCGCATCATTCATGTTCCGACTTTCCTTCAGGCCGTGGATGAATTTTGGGCCAGCTCCGATAACCCAACCATCCACTCGGCCGCCTTTGTCACCCAAATCCTTTTGATCCTCGCTTGCGCCTGGAACTTCGCCGATATACCCAGTTTGCAAGAGAAGAGCCCAACACCTCTTCACTGTCATACCGCTTTAACGTGGGTGTTACATGCGGAGAAGTGGATCAACAATGCCCATATCAAGCGACCGGAGATTAATACCCTGCGTCTGTATATCTTGTTGATCACTGCTCAGAACTCCTTTGGCATCAAACGCAGCCAGGCATGGCTGGCCACAAGTCTCCTGGTCAAGTCGGCCATGATGGCTGGGTACCATCGAGATCCAAGTAGGTATGCTCGGATCTCCACGTTTAATAAGGAGATGCGCCGGCGCATCTGGATTACGATCGTGGAGCTGGACCTTCAGGTCGCAATCGATCGAGGCATGCAGCCAAGTATTCAGCCTGGGGACTATGATACCCTTCTTCCATTAAATATCAATGACAATGAGCTTCATGAAAGTACCGCCGAACCACCGGCAAGCCACTCGGTTAGTGAAGCTACCGACTGCTCTTTCCAGACGGCTCTTGGTCGCTCGCTAGCCATACGTCTGAAAGCGTGTTCCCTCATGCATTCACCGCGGATTAGCTGTCGATATGAAGATATCCAAAAGCTTGATTGGGAATTGACTCGTCACCTCTCTCAAATTCCGGCATGGCTCTCTGCCGAGGCGAACGGTCCTTTGGCACAACAAAAAGTGGCGTTGTGGAAATCATTGATGGAGATTAAGCTGGCACAGAGTCTTCTCTCTGTTCACACCCCTTTTGCCATTGAGGCCCGACGCGAAGCTCTATTTGCATCATCGGCGCGGTCTCGCTTGGATGCCGCCGTCATGATCCTCTCGGTGCAGCGTCGCCTTCATGAGACAGCACCTCTCTTGTCGCTATGTGCTCTTGGCGAGTGGACCCTCCAGGCTTATATGTCCATCTGTCAAGTATTACACTCATTAGATACTCAAACACGTAAGTCATTCCCCAACATCTTGTTCTGTATCATGACTGACAACTTCGTTAGCCAATGCTCTCTTCCCCTCAACGTCGACCTTCCAACTCACCGCTCTACCCGGCATCCCCGATTCCCTTATGTCCCTTGTTGAAACCGCCCTCCTCGCCCTCGAAGTCCGGTTCCTGTTAATTGTGAAAGGCGCCAAGGACTATTTCTTCCTATCGACCATCAGCGCATTAGTGAAAGCCAAACTGTGGCCTGCACAAGCGATTATGTACAAGCAGCAAGTTGTGGAGCGGGTTCTATCATTCGCGCAGACATTGTTCACACGACACGCGACTTGCGAACATCTGGGAAATCCGGGGATGGGTAATTTTAAGGATAACCAGGTGTCTGCTTTTCTCTCCACTCCGGGCATGGCACCCGTCATTCCCCCGGAGTTTGATGCGATGATCCCACCGCCAGATCTTGGCATCACGGTAAGTTCAATCCCTTCTACGACTTGGCAGATTGATGCTGATTATATTCAATAGCCGCCCGGAGACTTCGATCCATTTTTGGATGTGTTCGATTGGGATGATCTGACTGGGATGGCGGCGATCTAAGCGATACACTGGCAGTGTATGATAAACTTTATGACTGGATTCTCTTTCCTTGGTTCTTGTATATCTTACTCTATACTCTATACTTCGTATTCGACATACATTTCTTTTAACTTATCATATCATGATCATTACTCATTCGTCCTACCTACCCCTGAACAGTATAGCCCAACACTCGGCAGGAATGATGCAAAAACCTTTATATTCAAGTTTCTCCGTCATAAAGAAATATAAAGATGTTCAAATGTTGGTCCACTATGAAGTCATGACGCTGATCACTCGCAGGTAACCTGCAAGGGCTCTGCCGATCGGAAGAAGCACAGTGAGCCGCGGAATTCCCATGGTGACCACACGCAGAAACGGGCCGAATCCCGGACTCGAGGGCCCACTAGGCCAGTAGTTCGAGTTCGATGCATTATTTATAGCCAGAGCCTTGCGGGTGAATCCACCTGTGGACATAGTCCGAGTCGCTATGGCCCCCATTCCGGAGTTATGTTCGTGAGGCTCCAAGGCTGCAAGATTGAATGTTCCGTTCAAATGTTTTGACATTCTGCAGGGTCAGTGTTTGGCCCCAGGTTATCCAAGTCCGTTTGGATCTATAAATAATCATGGGAAAAAAAAACAAAAATAAGATTTGAAAACTCAGAGTCAGAATCTGGAACTGGCGGGATACCTGTATTCTTAACAGGACTGGTGTTCTATCTTCAATGTTGATATCTCGGTATTCATCGGGAGTCAGTGGCAGCCTATAGCGGGACTCAAAGCTTCTCTTTCTTTAGCGAACGCCATGGCGTCCATGATAAGATAGTATAATTTCAGTTTCCATAGATTAATTTCAGTCAAAGTGGGTGAAGATTACCGAGTCAGAATCTGAAACTTGTCTCCTGAACCCAATCGCTTTATTTCACCCAATCACCATTTGCCTCTTCACTGGCCCGTGAGTCCAGCGCGAACCGTGACAGGCTGTTGTTGATGTGCTAGTGGGACGAGACCCTGGATCTACGGATAGTAATGACTTATAAAATACATGTTATTATAGGCTAAGTTGGTGCCTGTGAGAAGTACCGTGGACGTACTCAGACCCCAAAAATGGCAGCCTAACTTGACCCCTAAAACTTGGCTTTTGTTTAGTCTCTGGATCGACGGGCGAGCCTCGATGGCTGTGCCTTTTCAAAAATGTTTTTTTTAATGATTTTCATGGTGTGATTGACATTTATAATTTATAATTTATGGTTAATGCAGTGTGCCCTTGCTTATAACCATGTGCTTGTCCCCTTCCAAGGTTCCGGGTTGTTTTTTTTAATTCATCCTTGATCCTTTGTTCTACTTCAACTTGTTTCAAAAATCAAATAAATTTAGATCAATTGATTTAAAAAAGCATGCGCCCGTCTCGATAACGTTTATTTCTTTGATTCACTGGCCATTGGGTCCAATTCGAAATTACTCCGACCAGGCGTTCTATAACATATCACACATCTCCTGGGCATGCTATACCACGACTCGAAGGAACACAAATAACGACACCTAAAAAGCCCTCCAACAATTGGAGAAGACATCATTATGATGCATTTCCCCACATACGCCTCTCTCAGCTTATTGCTGATCTCTCCACTCATATCCGCAACTCCAGCATCACAATCCATCAGCCAACTCTCCCAAGTCTACGACACAACAGACCGAATCCCCCTCCCAAACCAAGGAAACATAGTGGCCCACGACCCCAACATCCTTTTCTGGGAAGACTACTACTACCTCTTCAAAGGAGGCGTGCACATCCCCATCAACCGCGCCAAGAATCTCAGTGGACCCTGGGAATCCGTCGGTACAGTTCTAGACGGACCTTCAATAATCGATACTCAAAACCGCACGCGTCCCTGGGCTCCAACAACCATTTACTCAAATGGTACGTTCTACTGCTACTACACGCTCAGTGAACATGGATCCCGTACTAGTGCCATCGGCGTGGCTACAACCACTTCACTGGGTACATCGAGTACGTGGGTTGATCACGGTGCATTGATCCATACGGGAAAGGGGAATGGATCGGAGATCTATCCATTTAATATAACCAATGCGATTGATGCATCCTTCATTACGGATAATGTCACTGGCCAAAGTTATTTAAATTGGGGTAGCTTTTGGCATGATATTTGGCAGGTTCCTCTTTCAGATGATCTTTTGTCGATTAAGAATCCGGAGGCTCCTGATGCGGTTCAATTGACGTTTATTCCGGATCAGCAGAAGAGACCGGAAGAAGGGTCTTGGATGAGTTTTCATGATGGGTATTATTATGCTTGGTTTAGTCATGGGAAATGTTGTAAGTTTAAGACTTTCCCGGCTCGAGGAGAGGAGTATGAGATTCGGGTTGGGAGGTCGGAGAATGTGAGGGGCCCGTTTGTTGATAAGGATGGAACGAAGTTGTTGGATGGTGGTGGGACGATTGTTTATGCTTCGAATCATGGAGTTGTTTATGCCCCTGGTGGTTTGGGCGTTTTACCTGCGAGTGGGAATGGGTCGGATGTTCTTTATTATCATTATCTCAATACGAGTATTGGGTTTGCAGATGAGGTGAGTCTTTGTTTTTTTCTTGGATTCCATGTCTGAGACTCCCCGATGAATTGGGAATCTGTGCTAATTGATGTTTAGGATGCTCATCTGGGCTGGAACTATCTCAATTATGATAATGGGTGGCCTGTCGTTGTTGATGGGGTTGGTGCCACAAGTGCTGGATCAATTCTGGCTATTCCGAGCTGGTTAGCTTTTATCACAGCAATGTGTATGTTCCACCTGTGAAACGAGGTCTTGCTATGCGCTAACTTCATGTTTCGTCCCCAGATTTATGGCTGTATATCTAGCCATAAGGGATATCTTGCCTTGACGGCCCAAGGTTCTTCGTGGATCTTTCATGCATCATGATTTTAGCGGTTGCACATACATGGAGTTTGGGAACATAGCATCGTCATCAGATAGCGATCATTTGAACATATCACACACAACATTTGAAGCAAATATTGCATTCTATGTTGGATCATTCTTTTTTATCTTAACATCTAACAGACCTGGAAAGATCTAAAGTTGGGTCACTCTGCCCTGTATAACGAATAGGAGCGGAGATAACATCCGATATTATGTAGAGAAGAAGGAGATAAACAACCTTCGAAAATTAAAGTAAACAGTAAGCTTGCTAAACGGAGTAATGATCTCGCTATCCATGCAGGCCGGATTCAAAGAGGTAAAATGCTGGTCAAAGACGTTCATCACAACTCATCAACCAGGCTAATTGGGCATTTCAACATTGTGATACAATCTCCTTCCCTTTGCCCGACGAAACGTATTATTTGAGGAAACCTTGCTCTCAGCTGAAACAGTATCGAACAATGTCCTAGACTGGCCAGAGGTAGTAAAAAGTACACGTGGAGGTGAGTCCGAGTCAGCATTCCTGACATGTGAGAATAGCAAGTCGACAAACTCCTTACACATATCCTGCGCCTCGCCTTCCAGCGAGTTGATTCCTGAGATAATGCAATATCTCAGGGTAGGTGTATTCGCGAGAAGATATTTCAGTAGTGCCAAGCTGGAGTCCCAACGTTCCCCCGGCTGAGTGAGTTGATCAATCATTTCTCGCTGCAAGGATAATTCATCGCCGGGTGGTTGGAACTGTAGCAATTGGAGTATAAGGCTATACACCATCGCAAGAACTGCAGCTTTGTCTTCAAGATTTTGATACCCGGGCACTGTGCCAGGTCGGGGCCGATGACAAGTGTAAGCCACAAACTGCAGCTTTGTCTTCAAGATTTTGATACCCGGGCACTGTGCCAGGTCGGGGCCGATGACAAGTGTAAGCCACAAACTGCAGCTTTGTCTTCAAGATTTTGATACCCGGGCACTGTGCCAGGTCGGGGCCGATGACAAGTGTAAGCCACAAACTGAGCTTTGGCTTGAATGGCTGTCCAGATGACTCCATACGCTGCCAGCTCTGCACTAGTCTGTGGACCTGGCTCGTATGGGCTCATGATCCATAGAATAAGATCATCACCGGAAGTAGCTTGTGTCCATTTTCCGAGTGTGTGGATTATGTTTGGCTCTGCGACAAGGAGTCCGGCTTGACGGGCTGGCTCGATGCCGTCGCTGCCACCTACTTGGCTGATCAGAGATTGGAGGTCGAGGCTTTGACATAATTCCTCAGCCTCAGCTCGGCTTATACCATCCCTAATTCTTAGAACTTTCGTTGACTTGTATTCTTCGATGGAGGTCTCAGAGGATGTGTCGTCTGAAGTCTCGTGGAGTCTTGGTAGATGCGTACCCTCCAGGCGTTCCACTAAATGTAGGATAAAATGTGAGAAGCCAGTAAAGTTAAAATCATGCAAGGGGTACTGCTTACAGCGTCCATCCAGTTGAAGTAATAACTGGTACATCTTCCCTCCGACATCATTGTTTGCGTTTCGGGATTCACGAACTTCTCTCATGATACTTGCGGTTGAGTAGGCCAACGCGGGTATGATATGTGTCACTTGGCGCGCATTCTCGATCTCTGCCTGCTCCCTGAGGAGCTGAATAGAGCTTTGTATTTTTGATTTCGTTCCCTGATACTTTGCTGTGAAGTTGGAATTGAAAGAGTCAAGTATTTTGGATGACTTGGGCTTCATATACCAAGTCGCAACTTTGGTGAAGAACTTGAAGTATTGCTCGTAGATTCCACATAGCCGTTCTTTCATATCCACATTTGTATATAGATCAAGCCACTTGGTGCAAATAGAAATTCGTTCTGATAGCTCTGCCACGTATCCTGACAAAGTCTCAGCGATGGTAGAGTAGTTAATTGAGGCTTAAAATCAGAAATTAGACTCGTGGCATAAATAGCAATGGATTTGGAGTTTTACTTGAATGATCATCGTAACAGCACCACATAGTGCAGAGGTATAGTCAGACTGACTTGGGAAACATTGGAATATCTGTTTATGATCGTTGAGTTTCTGACAGATTTTCACAAAGTTCGTCGCGACCTAGCAGTTAATCACAGTTAGTCAGATTTTCTTGACTTGGATGAATGCTAGTCCCACCTTGCCATTTGACTCATTCCATTGTTCCTCGAGTTCAGTGGTCATAGATGTGACTTGATCCACCGTGAACTGTCCTCGGTTGCGCATCTCCTGAGCCAGCTTTTGTTCTGCATTGTTCCGATGGAACATGCGACGAACAGTCGATTTCTTCTTATCTGCCTCGTCTTTCTGCTCTACTGATTTGAAAAATTCTTCACATTGAGACTGAAGAGTTTGGCGTGCAATCTCGAGTCCTCTTACTGATCTGTATTGTTATCAGCCACGGCCCGCCTACTAGTACAGATAGTATGTCGCCAGTTCATTGGCACTTGACATACTGATCTTTTATCATTCCCTGAGTATTGGCATGATCCATACGCATCCTCTCTCTTATCTCGACCTGTTTGTCCATATCTTCCTGGAATCTTTTTGTCTGAATTTCTAAATCGGTGTCATCCTTGAGTTCAGATGTGAAACGGCGCACGAGCTGCGGCCGTGACAACTCTTCGGTACTCATAGCTCTGATTCTCGCGCACTCCGGCACAAGTCAATCGAACGAGTATTGATGGCTGTGCATGAGCTCCGAGAGTATTTCTAGATTAAATGCCGGAAGGATTATGATCCCTATACGGGATGTGGCTGTGACTGTGACTGCTTACTGACCTTTGCATAGACCTGGACCCCGGGGCCACCCCACTTCAGCCGTGTTGACCCCACTTGAGAATGTCCACTAGTCAACGCAATGATCCCCTCCAAAGGTCGGAATCCTCGAATAATCGAAGGCGTTAAAAGAATACTTGGCAGGGAGTGATGCGAGATAGAATGTGTGGTGACAGACATGGACAAATGCACGTCGATTCCCGAGCTGAAGGCTGCGCATAGTATCAACTTTGACTATCACAAAATGGGGCCGGCTTGGCTTGCATGTTCGAAAGAAAACAACGAATGACTAGCAGTGCTAGGCGCTTCGACTAGTATCGAAGAAGCCATTCTGACGTGGCTTCGTCACATTCGTGCTTACCACGGACATATGTACGAATATGTCGGTTGATACATACTCACATGGACCCCCCTTCACCCGGCCCATTTTGCGGCTCTAGAGTGAAACTTGGACCTTTCCAAAACCCTGGCTGTTCTGCAAATCATTCCGGCTCATTGACTAGCTATGGATGGCCCTACAATGCTCGAAAGTAGGCCTGTTGAGGTTGGCCTCCCTGAAGGGAACGACGAGATGATCCAGGATGAAGTAACCAATCCACAAGAAAGTAAGCAGAAAAGAGGTGCCGCTCTGGGTTACGCTAGCTAATTGCAAAGACAATGAGGATCCTGCGCCGATCGTTGTCTCTGAGGAAAATCCAGATGAGATTGAAGATGTTGCTCCAGCAGAGCCTGGTGATTCCAACTATGTCACTGAGATGAACTCAGAGACAATAAACGAGGAAGAGGAAGAAGCAAAATCCTCCAGTAATGAGCGCATTGCGAGAAGGGAAAAAGTCGATGCCACTGTATCGAAGGAGGTGAAAGATCACCCGCATATCGTCTTTGTTGACCCAATTGGCACTCGGTGGCTCTTTCCATATGAAGTTGCCAAAACTTGGGATGTAAGTTGGTCGAAGATATTCACATTAGATTCCCCGACCACATGGAAAAAAACTAATTGTATTTAAAGGGTGTCAAAATGCTGCTCAAGTCGGTCTTTGTCGATATCTATCTCCCCGAATGGATCGCGGAAGATATCGATGCAACGGATGAGGGGCACGATCCGGACTTTTTCATTATTCAAACCAAGCCCGATGACTGTCGTATTCTTGCAAGTCATTGGGATCGCTTAGTATCTCCTGGCTGGGAGTTCAAGATTCAATTCACTGTGATCAGAGACGTGTGCGGTGCAATCAGCAGGGAAAAGAACGAACAGATGAAGAGGTCCAATGAACAAGATGAGGTTGATGCTACCAATTCAGAGTCTGTATCAGAGAAATCTGACTCAGAAGGCTCAGTCGAAGAGGCCGATGAAATGCCAGCGCCACCAGCCGAGCCGCGGGTGCGCACTCGATCCAATTCTGATTCCGATAGGGGGTCAATTACTGCTCGGCCACCGATTATTATTCAAAACACCAGACATGAAAGATATGGTGGACGTAGGTACAATGTTGAAAATTCATCCGACAGCGAAGATGAAGAGCCGGACCCCCAAGTTGAAATGAGTAGCATCGTCTATGTTGCGAACTATCTGGCCCAGGACAATGACGGCGACTACTTCAAGTCCCGCTCGGCGCGAAGTCCGGATAAAACACAGCTCAACGAGAGCTCCGAGTTCAAAAGCATCAACACCGTCCTTGAGGAGCACAGAGAGGTCTACTCTAATGACAGAACTTCCCATAGACGACGCAAGGACCCAGTCTATGATACAATTAGCGATCCAGTATTGTACATCAACTCGCCATTCTTGCTCAATGCTCTCAAGGCTGTTATTGAGTGTCAATCACCGCCAGACCAGTTCATTCCAAGGCAATATGAACAAGTTTATGAACGTCGTAATGGAGTTACTACACGGACACGTTCCAGTGGATATGAAGTTGAAACTGATCTAGCTCGTGGACGATTTGCATACCCTTTCACTGACATTTATCATCATCGAGAAAAGCTTGCTCAATATCGATAGACGATTGCAGAAGACCATGATGATGAATACACTGCGAAATGCAAAGAGCACATTGACATAATGCTTGGATATATGTATGATCTAGCAGAGATTGGGTTAAGAGATGTCGAGCTCCTTTTCAGCAGTTCAACTCCAAAGACAACATTTAGCTCTCTTTGGCTCCTCTTCAAGCCTGGCTCAGATGTTTATGTCCGAGAGTATGGAACATACAACGCATATGTCATTGAATCCGTCACCGGAGGATTCTTTTCAAGAAACTCGGGGTCACGCTCTAGCTCCTACTGTGTCACTGTCTGGTATATGAACTACTATGGCGGAAAGTATCTCACGCGCTCGACTAGGAGTATCTATATTTCCGCGTTTGAGTACGAGCGAGAAATTACCTCGTTACCTCTCTATCCTGTTCAGTACCATGTGGATGAGGACCCGGAGAACCCTTTGCGCCAGCAATTGATCGAGCGTGGAAAGCGATTTGTCGAAATGGGGAGGAAGCCTACATACATGGAGTACACTGGCCCAAGTAAAATGCAGGCTTCCCGTACTGTGAGTTTGAGACCTTCTATTGATATTGACATCCAGTTCCCTTCTTCTCCGTCTTACAAAGTGACAGTTCACTCAAACACGAGTCATTGTCGACCACTCTCCTCTCCGCGAGCCAGACGAAGACGAAGATGACCAGTTAGGCAACCGAACGCGGAAGCCAACATGTCCGTGTGCAACATGCAAAGCCAAAGGCCCTGCGCAACACGATGTTGAGCGCCGGCTATTTGATAACTATGATACCATTGACCTTGACGAACAAGAGGTTATCACCGATCACCAGTACCTACTGTGTTGGTCCCATGTATATGCATACGTGCTGAAAGATCGAGCCTGGGGTTGGTCACACATACGTCCCGATCCATTTTTACAGAGAGTTACTAACCCTTGGACGTAGACTCACTCTTAGTCACTGGTATGAGGGAACCGAAGATCGACAAAAATATCATTGACACCCTCGTCATGAAGCCGGAAAGTAATAAGAGTCTGATCAAGGCTGTGTGTGAGATATTCGGCGGAGCATATACCCAGGCCTTTTCCTCGGATTTCGTTCGAGGCAAGGGAGAAGGCCAGATTCTGCTGCTACATGGTCCCCCAGGAACAGGAAAGACTTTGACGGCCGGTATGAGAAAACTGCTTTTAATACTGCTGTTGAGGCTGCCAATACTAATAGCCGTTATTAGAATCCGTGGCGGAGTATACCGGTCGGCCTCTGCTCAGTATCGCTGCCGCTGACTTGGGCCATGAGCCAGACAGACTTGAAGACAACCTTCTTCAATTTTTCAGAGATGCCAAAAAGTGGAATGCGATCGTTCTACTTGACGAGGCAGATGTTTATCTTGAGACCCGATCTAGCAACGATCTGCGACGAAATAGTATCGTATCAGGTGAGCTATCATGCATCTCTAATAGATTAATCAAGGAGATAGGCTTATCGAAGAGTAGTCTTTTTGCGTGCTCTGGACTATTTCCAGGGCATCCTCTTCTTAACTACTAACCGCGTGGGAAGTTTCGATGAAGCATTCATGTCACGAATCCATGTGCAGATCGGCTATGATCCATTAGACGAAGACTCCAGACAAAAGATTTGGGATGGATATTTCCAGAAGTTGGATAGCAACCATGAAGATGGTGGCCAGAAAATTGAGTATTCCATGAGCGCCAAGGAGTACGTTGAGGTAAAGGAAGACCTTCGAATTCTTGAATGGAACGGACGTGAGATCCGAAATGGTAAGCAGCACTCAGTCTCTATAATCGGAATCGTGCTTGAGACTAACATTCTTCAAGCATTTCAAACCGCTGTCGCACTTGCGTGCTTTGAGGCAAAAAGCAAGAACCGTACGCCCAAGCTTACAGATAAGCATCTCGCTCAAGTTGTTACCATGTCTCACAACTTTAAGAGCTACCTGAGGTCTGTTCAAGGAGCGGATGGTGATTTGGCGTGGGCGGCACGCGTTCGGAATGATAAGGTGAAGGCATCAGAAGGGAAGATTTCGAATACACACTCGACGAGAATCTAGATGATATCAACTCTACAGTTTGATTAAATTAGAGTGGGCCAGGATTGAAAGCTTAATTGCGGACCGCCCTGTCTAGTGCTTGTCTTGTAGCTCATGATTTCCCATTCGATAGAATTTTTCTCGTGGTAGATATAAAAATCATCTTCAATAATGGAATTATCTCTGTGATTGAAGCATTCAAGGGTCCCAGCCGCCATTGACGTTATAGACTTGACCAGTAGTATAAGATGCAGCATCACTCAACAAGAAAACCACAGTCTGAGCGACTTCCTCTGGAGTTCCAACACGGGGAATCACACTAGGCGGGGATTGGACACCATCATGGATGGCAGCAGCTCGTTCGAGCAGTGGAGTTTGAATTGAGCCCCTAAAAATTAATCAGCATTCATTTACCAATACTGGACTTGAAATCGAAAACACCTACGGTGCAACAGCATTAATGCGAATATTAGGTCCAACCTCTTTCGCAACGGACCTCGTCAATCCCACAACTCCATGTTTCGTGGTCGAATACGCCGAATAGAATGGAAACCCACGGACACCCTGAATACTTGCTGCATTCACGATACTTCCCTTCCCACCAGGTGCAGAGTCCATAATGGCTCTTAACTCTGCCCGCGAGCAAAACATCATGCCCGACAGATTGACCCGCACTAGCATATCCCACTCCTCATCCTCCATATCCACGAATGGACCTTTGCCATGATTCTTTCCGATAGCACCAGCCATGTTTGCTGCACCATCAAGACGTCCGAAGTGCTGTACCGTAGCAGCGATCCAGTAGTCTTTTACAGCAGATGGAGAGCTGACATCAAGGACAGTAGCCATGACACTTGAATTATCGGTTGAGGAACTCCGCTTGGAGAGAATATCCACGGCGGTATTCAGTGTTGGTTCGTATCAGCTAGTGAGAGCTTTGCACCGAGGCTGTGGAGTAGACCTCTTTCACTACTTGGGTTGCAGTGGTTTTTCAGGGTCTTTCACCTCCTGCAGCTTATCCCTCAGGCTACCAGTTGCCTATACTATCCATATACCAGCTAACCTTCCCTTTCAGTCAACCGTGTAGGTAACCGTGTAGGTAATCCTGTAGGTACTTACACACTTGGAGGGTTATTTCACCAGTCACCTGTAAATACCAATGACTGAGCACCCAAGTATGTGTGAAAATGGCTGTCTGAGAGAGTATAAATGCCCCTGGACATGCCTAGGTCAACTTCACTGCTACAGTGCCGCGCGGAGCGCGGCATGAGGACTTGTTGTTTTGCGACAGCGAGACCGATGCCGCCGAGTCCTGTGACGACATAGACTTTTCCTTTTACCGATTCCTTTCTAGATGGTATCCATCTTCTTGGGGTTTTAGAAGCAATCCCTTGGTAACGAGAGGGTCTTTCGTCAGAGTATTGCAAAGAGAAAAAAAAGACTCTTAAGTACCCCGTCGCGAGGGGAATCGGAGCTACTTCACATCATGGACTGTTCGAATCGGGTCCAGTGGAGCTAGCGGGCATGTAGATGCAGCAGGTCTGTGTGGCAGAGTGAACACGACGCATGAATTGAAGATCTCGACGGTTGGAGTTACTCCATGGGTATAGTTGACGTACCGGTGGATACATTTCACGCATGTTCCGGTGGAAGCATCACATACATTTATAAATGAACTTGACTACCTAGTACCATCCAGAACCTTCAAGGCTCAAGAGGAACAAAAGTCATGCGAATAAAACGCTCAAATTGGGTATCTCAAATAAACCAAATCACATAAAATCCTACATCATCATCCCCGAAACCACCAACACACTCACAAATAGTACAGTCCAAGACCCCTTCGACACTGAAACATGTGGATCAGCACCCGAATCTTTTGAGTTACCCCCATACTCGATATCCTTCGAGTTCAAACAGTATGAAACATCTTGCGCTTCCTTCTCTGAGCTTGAATTGCACACAACCGTACAAGGCTCCGGGTTTGAGTATAACCACACTTCCGAATGACAACATGACTGGAGCACCTCTTTCATGTCCTCATTTGGTGTTTTCGTTTGGTATAGAGGGACCTCGGCATAGTATTTCGGCGCACCAGGGATCGAGGGGAAAGAGTCACGGGAGTTATAGCAGTAGGCTGGTTGAGTGTTGTTCGAGGTGGTGACGTCCATGGTGAGTGTATAATAGTAGGCTCGGGATCCGAAGTGATCGAATATAAACAGTACCGCAAGATAATATAAATGGAGGTCCGGATCAGGGCTCCTCTTTTGAGTATGGATTCCTGGTTGAAGGTGAGGCGGAATCGCAGAGTTTGAACACGCCTCGCACCAATGTGGTGGAGCTGAAACACTTTTGAGCTTCAGGAAGACGAAAAACGAGCGAGGGCCAAGTGGGAATGGACCCTTTTAAACTCGCCGCTTCTTCAAGTCAGGGAAACGCCAAGGCGCTACGGCTGACGGGCTGAAGCCACACAAAATGGCGCGTGGACCCTTGACGGTCAAGGTCACTCATAGACTGGGTGAAGGTGGGAATATTGTTGCATAAAATGCTGGTGGTTATGCATGATTCATCACGACTTGCACTAGCACGAGTGACATCCCACATCCCATATCACACATGCCGAGATTTTCAATAGAGCTGGTTGACACAGAACATTACGAAATCCGAGAAATTCATCTCGAAACTCTGAATATGAATGCATTTGCGCCATAATATGCCCTCTATAAGCAGGGAAGCATGATGAGTCTATATACAAAATATCTACAAGTTGAGCCGGTCACCTGGACAGTATTTACAGTTTGGCTTCCCGGTTAGCCTTCCTCCACATCTTCTTCCGACGCTCATGGCCCGCATCAAAATCATCCACCCACTTCTGCTCAAATGGAGGGAGTCGTCGACCCGGCATCCCCTCACGTGGCTCACCAGCAATGCGTCTCAGATCTTCAAAATATGCCCGAAAGTCGGGGTTGACAACCGTGAACGCTGGTCCATCACCCTTCTTCGCGATCCGGTCTGTCTCCCAATTTTCCTGTTCCGACACCGGGGGTAGCGTGCCCTTGCCTGCAAGGATACGCGCCGCAGCAACAGCTTGCCATTCAAAGACCTTAAATGTGAGACCAGCACCGACAGCCCCGAGGAATACCAGGGTAGGGTCGTGGCGGTAGAAGATGTGTTGGTATAAATCGGGAACACGGTTGTTGCGGGTTGGGACATCAGGCAGGAAAGGTAAAGTCCAGGTGAACCCTGTACCGAAGATGATATGGTCGACTCCACTGACGGATGTTCCATCTTCGAAATGCACTGTGCGATCTTCGCTGGTGATGTGGGAGATTGGTGCACGGCGCTGGATTTTAGGATGCCTGAATGCCTCGTCGCCGAAGAATACGTTGTACCGACCACGGACTACGGCGTGGATTGGTGTTTGGGCGCTGTCAATTAGACTGACTGCGGTATCTGCTGCGGATACTGATGCACCAACGGTGATTACTTTCTGCGGTATGGTTAGTATCTGAGTGATGGCAAGTTTACTAGGGATGCATTGCTTACCTTTCCTCGGTAGGTCTCTGGTCCACGGTAATGCTTTGTGTGTTCAACACTCAGTGGGTATCGTGCAGCGAATTCTTTCAGGCCCGGAATGGCGGGAATATATGGGACAGCATAGTGACCTGAAGCCACTACAAGCGCATCGAATGTCTCAACCCACCAGTAATCAGACGGCTTGCCGTTCTGAATCTCTCTACGACGAATTGTGAGAACCCATTTCTGGGTCTTTGCGTCTTTGATCGCGCGCTCAACAGTCGTGTTGTATTCAACAAGGTCAGTATAACCCTTCTTGGTGATCAAATCCTCAATATACTGTCGGATAACAGTGTGGTGCCGAAATGGAGTTTCAGGACCGTGTCGATCAATTGACCACTGGGAGCGAATAGTGGGAATGGGCTCTTGTGAATAAGACATCACTCCCGCATCCACGTTTGTCTCCAACCCAGGGTACACAGGAGAGTCTGTATAGCGATCCTGGGTTACTGCCGGAGTTCGACAGGGCAACTCTGAAGGGATCTCCAGCGGCGCATCTGTAGTGCGGTCGGCCATGCCGTCAAAGTCCAGCTGGCGAGGTGGCTCATCCTCTCTCGAGACCCTAGGTAGTTGTTAGATCTGCATTTAACATTTTAGGTAATACTGTGTGAGTGGAGAACAAACCAGCATCCACCGGCCTTTTCCTGGCGTTCAAAGACCTTGACTACATCGAAGGCTTTCTCTTGCATTAATGCATCAATGGCAATAGCGCCCGATGGACCGGCGCCGATAACGGCAACGCTTTTAGCAGCCGGCATCTTGTAAGATTGAGGGGAAATATATGAACAATATTAATAACAGGTGTATATATGTCCGAATATTGAATTCAAAGATTCAATCAATTTTTGTTCTCTCGGCCGATGAAGAATTGGGTATATTGAGAGAACAAATTAATCTGGAGAGGTAATGTTAGACTCTATCACGCCATCAGGTCATATTTTGAGCAAATGAATCGATGGCATAGACTAGTATCAATGCTATCAAAACTTGTATCAGAAGTACTTACCAATTTCAAACATCCAATAGAGTTAAAACAAAGTTGATAATGGAATTCTGCAAGTAAAAACCCCAGTTTTTTTCAAACGCCGAAACAATCTAAATTTTCTTAATTTCTAACGCCGAAGAATTGAACCATCAGCCGAGCATTTGATTGGTGTAAAATTGGTGGATCAGGAACTGTATTGTGATTGGTCACAATATTTTAATTGATTCATGCCTGATAAGTATGGCAGCCATCGCGATAAGAGGTCACGTGGTGATCCTGGCAACGCGAGGCACGCGCATCGCGTCGGGACTATGGAGTATGTTCTGTCGCCCTTGCTCGTCCCGCACAGTCGGCCTTCCAACGCTCCATTCCAATTGATCTTAATAATGACAACTTCCCATTCATAATAATCACGATATCAGTAACATTGTCCTAAAAAATCAACCCACCATGTCCTCCCCATCTACACCGCGTTCGACGCGTTCCGCGTCACCAGGAAATTCACCAAATATGCTCACGCCCGGCCAAAAGATCAAGGCCATGATGGCTCAATTCGACAGCGACTCCGATTCCGATAGCAATGCTCCTCGTCGCCAGAATACAGTCCCGAAGCTGGACTTCGGTTCCAAGTCAACCGCCTCAAAAACACACCACGACGAATCAGACAACTCCGAGGACTCGGCGGACGAGGTAGTTGTTCAGCCGAAAGGACGAATGGCAGCCCGCATGCAAGGAACTACGAATGATTTACAAACAGAAAAAGAACAGAGCGTAGCGCCTGTACCAGCAGCCGAAAGCGAAGCCGAGGCCGAGTCCAGTGAAGATGATCTCCCTGCTGTGCGGAGGAGGAGAAACAATGCGACTACACAAGACTCGCCAGACGCCACCAAATCTCAACATTCGTCCTCTCGTGCCCGGTCTGAGTCTCCTCTATTTGTTGAGGAAGAGAATGACGCCGATCAAGAGAATGAACAACCATCTAAAGGGAACGCAAGATTCCTTGCCCTTGTAGCTCAAAAGCGAAAAGAGCGCGAGGAGCGTGAGAAGGCCGAGGAAGAGAAAAAGGCTGCCAGGAAAGCTCAACTCGAGAAATTCAGCTCCGACATGATTTCTGGAGAAGAGAGCGAGGCTGAGGATCCAAAATCGGCACACAAACTCAGCCAGAAAGCTCGACAACCACGCAAGGCCAGTAAGAAGGCTATGGAGGAGATGAAACAGGAAACGCAGCGTATGAGCCGAAACATGCAACTTGCTCATCAGGCGCAGACGAAGAAAAAGATCACAAAGGAGAGCTTCTTTGCTCGATTCAATTTTGGAAATACTGAACCTCCTGCTGCTGAGCCTGCGCAGACCAATTCATCCTCTGCAGCTGGATCAATGCAGTCATCAGATGGCGAGGGAGTCCAGAAAACTCGTGAAACTCCTCATACTTCTCCTGTACTTGGCCCCTCCGATACACAGAAGCCAGTGCAAGACGCCCCTGCGCAACTACACACCGAAACTGATGATCAGCCCGCTACTGCGCTTGCTGATCAATCTGCGGCAAAGGAAGTAATTGCGACAGAAAATGTGCAAACAAAGCCACCTGGTGTATCAATGACCCTTCCTACGCACCCTCCGAAAAAAGAGCCATTTCAGCTCACCCGCCCCGCCGTCCGGGTTCTCATGTCTAGGCAAGAAATTGCTCGGCACCAGCAAGATGGCTCAGATAGCGACGATCTTGAAGTAGTCACTTCGCCCTCTAAGGCTCGTCGTATTGCTGCCTTCGAGAACCTGCCCGCGAGGAAAATGCAGGAGTCCACTTCTATGACCAAGCTTAAGGCTCTAGCTCACTTGACCTCTCCCACTCGCAAATCGACCTCCATGACCAACGCAGAGCTTTCAGCAAGTCTTCTTTACAGGGCTCGTCAGCAAGCCGCGAAGGAGCGCAGAGAGCGCATTGAGGAGCTCCGTGCCAAGGGTGTAGTTATCGAGACTGCCGAGGAGCGTGCAGCTATGGAGGATGATATGGAAGATTTGGTGGAGAAGGCTCGCCGAGAGGCTGATGAGATCAAGCGGCAAGAAAGGGCTGCAAGAAAGAATGGCCAGGATTTGGACGACGAGGAGGATGACGGTGACTATGAATTCTCAGGTTCTGAGAATGAGGAGCTGGGTTCTGCCGATGAAGATGATGATGCTGGCAGTCTCGCTGATAACCACGGCTATCTTGAGAATGAAGCAGATGAAGGAGATGAATCATCCGATGGCGAAAGCGAGGCTGTGGTTTCGGATGCCGAAGATGAACTCCCCGGGACGCGGCGCAAGCGTCCAACACGGGTAGTCAGTGATGATGAGGACGAAGAGGAAGCTCAGCAACAAGTTCCATCCACACCCGTCAGACCCCCGTCAATCGCTGCGCGGTCTGCGGAACGGCCTCATTTCCCTGGCATGGACTCGCCTAATCTATCAATGGGTCTTACTCAAGCATTTGCTGGTACCCTAGCAGATGATCACGATGACATGAGCCAGCCAGCCTCGGTTGCAGTCCCATTCTCTCTACCAGATCCAGGTCGCCCTGTGCCTAGACTTCGTCAAGAGGAGTCTGAAATTCTTGTTAAAGACAGCCAAGAACAACCTGACGAACCCGAGTTCATGAACAACTACCGCCAAAATATCACCCGAGTCTCCGAATCACCAGCTGGGCCAGCATTCTCTGAATACTCGCAGCTTCCCGACCCTACTCAGGATGAAGGATTTGTGTTCTCTCCCTTTGACCCTTCCAAGCGATTCAGAGGAACGCCACCAGTCTCAACTGTAGAGACTGTGCTCTTGGGTCAAAGTCAGTCGCCTATCGCTGAACGAAAGAGCAGGCAGCTGCGGCGGGGACGTGCAGCTGATTTGTCAGTCGTTGCAGAGGAAGCGGAAACAAATGAGGGCGACTTCGAGGTCAATGCTGATGCCTTTAATGTGATGAAGAAAGCTTCGAAGAAATCACATGTCCCTTATGACAAGAAGAATAGCAAGGCCAAAAATATCGTCGACGAGGCTGCAGAAGAGTCCGAGGACGAATATGCCGGACTCGGCGGTGCTAGTGACGAGAGTGATGGAGAGGAGAATGCATACGACAAGCAAATGATCAACGACAACAGTGGCGAGACTGTTGATGAAAAAGAGCTTGCCGCACTCAATGCGTGAGTTTCATACCAAATATTCTCAAGGCAACCAAGGAATTGACTAACAGCTATCTAGTGTCCATGACCGAAACCGCGATGAAAAGGATGTGGCCAAGCTGCTTAAGGATATCACTTCTGGTGCCCTCCGCCGTCGCCGTGGTGCTGCCGATGATGAGTTTGATCTCGATGACTCTGATGATGAACGCACAGCACGTCGACGCGAGAAACAACGAGAGTTTGCCAAGATGCGCAAAGCTCTTCTGGCTGACGACAAGATGGGTGAGCTTGCAGAGAATCCCAAGAAAGCAGCATTCTTCAAGGCCATTGAAGATCGCGAGTTTGAGGATGACTTTGAGCTGGAATTCTTGGAGGAAAAGGAGGGCGAATCCCAGAAGGAATCATCGCAAGATGTTCGCATGGAGGGACAGGAGGATGATACTCAGGACGACAAGAAGCGCAAGCGACCTCTCGAACCTTCCACTGAAGACATCGCAAATCGTCCCCCACCTCATCTTCGTCGTACTCCCGCTAGTGCTATGTCGAAGAAGCCTGCTACATTGGCTGAGATTCGTGAGACTCTGTCCTTCTTGACCGAGACACCTGAATACGACTCTTTCCACGAAGATGCCTCTCTTGATGAAGAGGAACCGGGTACGGAGGGGGATGACACCGACGAGGCAGTCTACTCTGACAACGCCAACTCGCAACCCAATGAGGACTTTGCTAAACCCAGTCACCCTCGTCGCACCCGCGCTCCTGTCGTCGATCGTCTCTCTCTACTTCGTCAGGCCTCATCGAACTCTGCCACCGCTACATCTACTGGGTCTAGCAACACGAAAATGGCCTTCCAGTCCGGCGCTGCCAACGATGGCCCTATCGGATTCCGACCACCTCAACTTCTACGTCGTGTCACAGCCGGCTCCTCGTCATCATCCTCGTCCTCTGTGTCTACATCTAATCGCGTGACGAAGCCTACTGCTTCTGGTCCTAAGAAGGGTGGTGCGGTGAATTCTTACACCGCTGCGCGGGAGAAGGAGCGAGAGAAGGAACTTCGCATGAAGCAGCGTAACGGAGGTTCTAACGTTTCGAAGTTATTGAATAAGCATGCTGGTGGTGGATTGGCTGGCTTGGCTGGAAAGGGCCAATGGGACTAAGTCTTCTGGGTCATGTTTACTTTATGAGATATCATGCATGGTTGTACATTGGCGTTGTGAGATTTAAGGTGTGGCGTTAATGGGTGGAGTTTTCTTATTTTTGAAAGTATTTGCAATCTGCGCCCATCGCGCGATTATTTGGGTTGAATCAAGTGTTTTCACTCCTAGTTATGTCCAGATTATCTTACTTACTCAAGTGCTCTTCCCCGCTTCAAGTTGGGGGCCATGATTACCCTGCTCGACAAGGCTCCGTAAGGCTCCGGAGGGCCATATAAAACGTCTAGTCAACCCAGCTTCGCAAGGTACAAAATCACTATTGCAATATTATCAGATCCGTTTTTAGGGGGTATAAACCTTCCAGTCCAAGTATACACGACAAAATGCCTCCCATGACCAAAATATGGCTCTGTACCTTGAAAGACCCCAGCTCCATCTCCAGCCCCAAGTTCCAGCAACTCATCACTGAGCTTCTCGAGTTCTGTGCCTCTTACACAAATCCAACTGCGGATAAATCGGCTCCGCCCATGCATGCATTCTTCCAGGATACAAAGGAGCCATCTCAGCTCTTCATGATCACGGGCTATCCATCCCAAGAAATGAACACGGATGCCGATAACATCTATGCGGAACGATATCTCCCACGGATGTTCGAGCTCGTACAGCATAAGGTGCTGCGACAAATTAATGTTGATGTTCGGACCTTACCACTGAGTGGAGACGTTATCCTTACAGTAGGGAAGAATCCCGATGAATGGAAAGATGAGAAGGCCATTGGAAACTGGGATTATTGGCCTGAGACCCGGGGGATCAAGATTGAGGAAGCGGATAAACTATGGGTACAGGTTGATGCATTGAGTGGAGAGTCTCTACAATCAGGAAGTCCAGTTGATGGGGAAGTGGTATACTTGAGGCAAATTCAGAGCTCGTAATCAAGTACCAGCGTATCATCCCAACCGCAATTCCTTGAACAGATCCATCAATGAATCCAAAGTCTGCGCTGGTTGCTCCTGTGCATTTCCTCGAGGGAGCAGATAGCTCTGCCAGCCTGCGTCGCGCGCAGCAATATAATCCTTGCTATAGTCATCACCGACGTGTACTCGAGTCCAGGGTTCGTCCTCAGGAACACCAGATTGGCGCACTAATATCCGGGCTTGACGTTCCGCAACGTCGAAAATCAATCGATTCGGTTTCTCTTCGCCAGCTTCATAGCTTGTAATCACCATATCAATATCATGATCGGACTGTAGGCCAGTATATCGTGCAGTGGCAGCATCATCCCGCTCCTCAAATCCAGGTAACGCCATACTGGACAAATCCTGATCAGCGCGCAGATCACCAACCCTTAACCCCAGATCCTTGAGTACGGCCGGGACGCGATCATCCGAGTTTGAAATCACACCAACCACCACACGGTCAAAGCGACCGAGCTCCGAACTCTTAAGCTCGCGCATCCGTGCAAAGAACGGCGCAACATCCTCATACAGCGAATATCCCCCTGCACCGGCAAACCGATCCAGCAGGTTCTCAACTAATCCTGTCGGCAATTGAGGCTGTATATCGGAAGGATTCGATGTAGATAGTTTTTGTGCAAAGGTATTCCGAATCACCTCCTCCCACCATTGTCTGGGTCCACCATATTTCCCACGGAGCACATCGGCGCGACCGTAATTCGGGTACTGAGCTATTTGGGTTCGGAAGGTATCTTTGAATGCGGCTTTTAGTTTCTGGGGGGTTATCGCTGTTCGGGAGAGACCGAATTCGTGTGCGACTGATGCGTATTGTTCTGGGACTGGTGGACGGGGAGTGAAGAGGGTGTCGAAGGCATCGAAGGTTAGGAGGAGAGTTCGTGGCATTGACTTTGAGGTTAATTGTTTTGTGAATGCGCGGGCATTAAGGAGTGGACGGGTTGACATTATGGGTGTGGTGAGGAGTTGTTGTTGACTCCGAGTCAGTCATCGGGGAAGTTCAGGTCGCGATATCTAATCTGATCGGCCCTTATCTTGCCTCTTCAAGTGCGGCGTAGGTATTGCCTCAATATACAACGCTATGTTGATAGTACTATGAGAATGTCTTGAATAATAAATCTGTTCATCTCTAAGGCTTTGAAATGGAATTTAATCAATAGTCCAAGCCATACGGTCGTAATCGTATATATGCAGTTCCATTACGTCTCTCGCGTTTGAGCCTTGTAAGCCCGAATCCGACCAGTTGACCATGCCAATGAACAATAGAACAATATTTCAAGCTTTGTATATTTAAAAGAGTAATATTTATTCGAAATCCTGGAAGTTCAAGACCACCAAAAATCAACTTTACCAATTTTTGTCAACTTGGGTGGTTATTGCCATGGCATTGAGCGAAGAGTATCTTTCGAACAACAATTCAAATCCTCATATATTGAAGCAATTTTTATTTCATTATAATGGTGAGAACCCTAGACTACCACAAATCAACTTTTTCCACCATTGTATTTTTTGTTGTTGTTAATCAACCCTAAGTCGTGGTCGTTGTATTTCGAACAACAGCGATTTCTCGGCGCTTAAGTGAGTATAGACTGTGCAGTAGCCCTGGAGCAATTTTTCCCGGGATCGAACCACTGGAGTCACTAGGTATTTCTCTGAATTCGATACCACTGAGTACTAAGTGATCTATAGAGCGGCTCTGCTACTCTTTAATCTGGGGCTCTTGTGAAGCTATTATTAGCCGTAGAGACTTGTCTCCGTATACATACGCATCTCAAACACGAGAAGTCCCCTACGGCGATTTAGTTCGCCTCTGAAATAATGTTCTTATTTCTGCCTAAATTGTCGTCAGCACTCTCAGCCCTTTATAGTTTAATCCGACTAGCTCAAGACTAAACAAACGAAGAGTGGGTTCAAGTCCGGCGTGATGACGCGTCTTTATCACGAATGGCCCTAAACCCCCACGAGATAGCAAGCCCGCCACCGCGCGGCCACGAGTTTTTCAGGTGGATAACCTCCTTTAAAACCTTTAAGACCATCTCTTCTCACCACATTATATACCTTGCACTGAAGCCGATTTCGATTTCAAGGCTTTATCAGAACCATCGCCCAACATGCGGCCCCACCTCAGCCTCCTGGCTCTATGCACTGCCTTATCAGCGTCGGCGGCAGCGAAGAGTTCACCAGTTGAATACAGCACCGAACCCGGTTACAAGGACGCCAACCACATCTTCAACACTATCCAAGATTCCATGCGCCAGTGGGGTTCCTCATTGCATCATAACGGTGTTTCTTTCTTCCTAGCGACTGTTCCTGCAGGAACTCAGTTCTACCATGGAACTTCCAGATCGTCCTTTGTAAACGGCACCGAGTGGCTTGCTTTTGAGCCTGAGCATGCTATGAACTTTGCGCGCCCGCATATGGGTCCCCCACGACGAGACCCGCAACATGGTGGTGATGATAAGGATGGCGAGGGAGAGAAGGGACCAAACCATGAGGAACTTCGTCGCAAGTCGAATACCCCTCCGGTTGAGGAGGCGCAAAGTGATGAGGATGCTAAGGGTTACCTGCATACTTATGCGGCTGCGAAGCATCTTCGTCTTTTGTATATTGATGGAATGTCTGCTGGAAAGACGCAGAAGGGCACGCTTGACTCGCAGGATGTGCTGCTTTTCAATAACACCATTGGAAATGGTGACTCTGGTAGACAGGGTCCCGGTCCCATGGGCGAGCGTGAACGAGCTCTGGGAGCATGTGAACTTGCGGAAGATGCTTGGGCTGGTCGTATTGATGGTGTGCTTCGGATGGAGGCTGGGTTTGAAGTCATCTTGTGTGATTTTGAACGTGATCTCAGTCTGGTCAATATTATCCAGGTGAACGCTGAGTCTGGCGAGAGAGGTCCTGGTCCTAAGCATGATGATGATGAAAAGCGTCCAAAGGGTCCCGGTGGCCCTGGTGGCCCTGGTGGTGGTCCAGGCCGTGGTGGTCCCGATTCATCACGATGGGCTCGTGCCGTTGCCGCTCGATACACTGGTATTGGCGGTCACCGGGTCTTCCTGAACTACGACAACTTCATTACCTCATTCGCATACGGTCTTGACCTTTTCCCTAAGGATGCCATTCACCCTCGTCTCGACCACCTTTCATACGCGGAATTGGAACCTATCCGACGAGACCTCACCGCCACTATTCTCACTCACGACCCCCGAGAGTTCTCCTGGGATTGGCAAGCCACCACTGATATGGTCATCACGCGATACAGCGAGGAGCTTTCTTACTTCTCTTCTGAGCGAATGACATCTATGGAGTCCCTGCGTGCTCAAATCGGGATGCTCCTTGAGCCATTCCTGGACTACAGCGAGCGTAACGCTGTGGATGAGGCTGAGAGATGTGCCACCCAGTTTATTCCCCTCCCGTACCAGGAATCCCCCACCATCCCTGCTCGTGCTGTGCATGGTGTTACCCACAGTATCTGTGCTACCTTGCTTGAGGCTGCTGCTGAGTCGGATTTGACTTCTGCGCAGAAGCGTATCAAGGAGCTTATGGAGTACTTGGATTGGACTACTTGGAAGCAGTGCCGTGGTTGCCAGGATAATGAGATTTGTGTTATCCCTATCTGGCCTATGGGTTCAGTTGAGGATTATGCGCACCCACAGTGCAAGGATGCTCTGCAACCATACGACTCAAGTGAGGAAAACTACTGGGGAGGTTTCCGGTAGATGCGAGGCTTGTTTCAAGTCTTGGACATAGCATAGATCTTGATTATTTTCGGCTTTTTTTTCTTTCCTCTTTCTGGTGATACCTCTTGATATATTTCAAGTTCTTTTTTCATAGCTAAGCTTAACTTTTCTATTTTTCTACACATTTACTTTTATGAATCTCATTTTCCAATGTTTAAATATTGATTTGAATTCACGCTTTCACGTATAATAAGTACAGTTGAATATAGTTGACATCAAAGGAAAAAAAGGGAACTCCTCATGTTCAGTCGTTGATACATTAGCTCCAAAGCCGCATGTAATTCAACTTTCGAGACACATTAACAGAGAACCCGTAGAAGCGAATGAATCAAGTCCCTTCAAGGGTGGAAGTCATTTACACAGAGGAGGCAGTGCTCTCAACAGTGGTAACAACGGAGGCAACGGTGACAGTGAGGTCACCAAGGCCAAGGCTGGACAGGAGGGCAGTGAGGACGGAGAGAAGGCCAGTAACGGTAGACTCAATCTTGACAACGAGAACGGAGACACCGTCAGCAGCAAGGACACCGATGACGTTGTTGGCAGTCAGACCGAGCTCGGAAACCTTGGACTTGAGGTCAGCGACGGAAGCAACCTTGGCAACAACGGTTCCGGTGATCTCGCTGAGGTCAAGCTCGCCCAGAACACCGGTGGCCTCGGCGTAGATGGTCTGGCCGTTAAGGCCGGTCAGGGACAGAAGGTTGCTGGTCTCGGAGCGCTTGGCGTTGCTGACAACGTCCTCGAGGGTGGAGACGACGGTACCGACAACGTCGCTGACGGCGGAGAGACCAAGGCCGGCGAGGAGGTTCTCGACGACGTCGGTGAGCTCGATCAGAGCGTACTCGCCAGTGCTGAGGAGGACGGTGATCAGGTTGGAGTCGCTGGAGGTGATCTGGTCCAGAGAGGTAACAACCTTGACGATCTTACCAACGGAGTTGGTAACGGAGCCAAGGGAGACACCGGTCAGCAGATTGGCGTAGACAGGGTCAAGCTCAACGAGGACCTGCTTGCTGGTCTGGGTGGTGACAGTGATGACACTGTGGACCTCCTTGGTGACAGCAACGGAGCTGGTGCTAGCCAGAGCGGAGGAGACAACGCTGGAGGGGGTGGGCATAGCGGAGGCAACGGTGGCCAGGATGGCGGAGAGAGCAAAAGCGGCCTTCATGTTGATGGTAGAGAGTGGATTTGCTTGAAAAAGCTGTAATGAATGGACGGTATTAACCGGAAAAAAAGGAGTGACTGGAGTAAGAACGAGATGCAAAAGCTTCTTGGGTTAGAAAAGAAGAAGTCAAAGTCAATCGAGGCAAGCTGCCTTTTATACATCTCCATCATCTCCATCTTGCTCAGGGGAAATGAACTCTCTTTCCCACTCATCTCCTTATTCATTGTCTATGGGCCTGACGTCGAGGGAATGTAGCCCCCGTTCTCCACCTGGGTACCTCAGAGGCAACAAGGATGGCGGTATACCGCAGAGTTTCCAAATAATAGTACCAATAATAGTTAGACCGAGTACAGGGGATCCTGTAGAATCAAAGAAACTCGACCCACGACTTGGAGCTAGTGGAGAAGCATAAACGCCGTAAACTCAGAAGGAAGCTCATCTTCATTAGCCACTCCGCAGATCTACCATCCTGATCCGCTCTGGGTCTGAAGATTGGGGGCATTTGGGTCCAAAAGTGACACATGATAAAGGGGAATATCATGACCTGTCAAGGACTGATTTCCACGGAGAATAAGCACGTAAAAAAAATCGACGATAATGTCCTGCAGCTCAACGTCTCTGTGTGATCACAGCCCTGTACTTTCGTATATGTGCCACATGGCTGCAAATACACATTTGAGTGCTTAGGTCCAAGCACACCATGGTAATGGGATCGCAGCCGCAACATGCCCGTTTAATTGAGTGATCGACATTAAAAACTTTTGTAGTTCGTGCAATTGGGCCAATGGTGAGTGGAGTCAAGTGCTCAGGACCTGAGTGATCTGCATTGGTGTCGGCCCCAAAATGTCTGCCGGGAGCGTTGAGCTCCACATCTCGTACAAAAGAAGTAGTGACTGGTAATCTCGTTGCTGGTAGCTAGTGGAAATACTACTGGGGCTAACAACAAATAGTGTCATCCACGGGCTTGGAGAAGCCTTTTTCCCCGTAGTAGTGGATCCACGCCCTGTACTTGGGCACAAAGCGCGAGGCACCAGGGATTTCAGGGATCTCAAGTAGCGCCGAGCTCAATTGCATCATCGATTTGAGGGAATTCCGAAATCCCCTAGCGTATCTTGTCGGGATTTGTTGTTCTTTGCCACAGATCGACTTGGAATTTGGACAGGTCAAGGTTAGGGGTGTGGATACAAACACTGCGGGTATTCCCAACGTCAAGAACTGAAACACGAACATCAATTCACGCTGTCCACAGGTGGAGAGCATGAGCGGACCTTCCCCTGAAATCCAGGTTATACGAGCCTTTGATTTGAAGGGCTTTGATGTTTGTCGAGCCCACTCGATAGCTAACAAAGAGAGTTTAACGCAGGGAATAAAATTTTTACTATGCAGATAGTTGTGGGGCAGAGTGGAAGTAGTTTAATTACGCGGAATAGCACTTCGAATGTTTGGAAGATCCACTTTTGAAAACATTTGAATGTCACTGGGAGCATTTGAGGGCACATGAGTAGAAATTTGGAGTGGATGTTATGCTTTCTGATATGGATACAGAGTATGGAGTCCTTATTGTCTTCTCCTGAAACTTGGGACACACGTGTAATTCTTCAAGCCCTATCGGATATTTGCCGAACCAAATATCAGAATATCAAAGAGCTATAGATGCGCTATATACTGCTATATACCCAGGACCATGTTTCCATGACCTAAAATGCCAAGCTGTAATCCCAGGGTCTCCAGGGCTTAGATCAATGGTCTCGTGCGCCAGGCATTGTCCCAGCCTGCCTGTTCAATTGAAAATGCAATCGCCAATTCGGTGAACCGTGCCATGTGCTAGTGTCCTGATGAGCGATTATCCCCGGAAGACTCGGACAAGGGAACAACTTACATCCACAGAGAAATATCCCGTCTCATCATCTACCCACATAGTATCGTTGACTCCATGCACATATGGATCAAACTCACCCGGGAAACCCCCTCCGGCTAGCGGGTTTCCTTCTGATGCGAAGGCAGCCGGGTAGTTGAGCTGCGTGTACGACATGTAATCGGAACCAGCGGTTCTAGTATTCAGTCAGTACCCCTGACTCGCACTTCGGACACATTACGTCAGGTAACTCACGGTCCAAGATCATAGATTTTGGCAGGAATCGAGATGTATTTGTTGCTCAGTTCCACAGTCCAGTTGGTCAGGGCCGCGTCAGCCTGGGTGGAAATGAAGCCGATAGTCTCAGTCGCGTTGCGGCTGATGTAGGCAGTCATGTCCTATGATAATAAAGGTTAGTTCTGTTTTCCAGATCCACTGAGCTGAAAAAAGCTTATACTTACAAACTCCATCATAGCTCCGATTCGCGCTCCCTGTTCCTTCTTGTACCGAGCAACACGTTGGCTACCCAGCAAACCTCCTTCCTCGGCCGCATACCAGTGGAACTCGACTGGGCCATACTGGGGCACGTAGCCACTCTCGGCCAGAATGCGGAAGGCTTCGAGAATACTCACTGTGCCTGAGCAGTCATCATCTGCGCCGGGTGCTGGCAAGAGAGGGAAAAGATAATTGGCGGAGTCTTGGTGTGCCCCCATGATGGTCAGTGGGTCGGCCGCATTGCGGACCTTGGGTTCAAACCGCGCAATAATTGATGACTGGGGGAAAGGATGGGTGAAATATTCCAGTGAGATGTGGGTGCTCATAGGAGCGTTTGCAATGATCTTGATGCCGTCAGCTTACACTCATCTACGGGTATTCCAGGGTATAATACCTGTGCGATATGATCATGAAGCCACTGGGAACTACGTTCACCATGGAAGTCTCCATAGTACCGGTTATAGTAGCCAGTCATATGGTGGAGAACAGCAGTCATTCTCTGCTGATCAACCTCCTGGAAAAGAGGCCGAATGAGCCTCTCATGGACCAAGTCCGGAAGGTCTGTAGAGCGGCTCGTCAGTCAACAATTTCGTGTGAAATACAATCATTCGAGTTCCAAGCTTACTAGGCTCTCCAGCTGTGAAATCATGCACTTGGTTGGCATAGAATTCTTCATGATCAGTGATGTCTACGAATTTCTTCCCCTGTCTACGGAGTCGCAGCTTGTCGCCCTCGGTCATCCATTCTGGTTTGGATTCGCCCAGAACCCGCAGAAGTCGCGGCTGAGACAGGAATGCTTCAGACTCTGGAGAAAGGTGGATCATCGCGGCAACTGGGTCCGATTGCGCCTCCAAGGCAGCCAGAATCGCCTCGTCGACCTTGTATTCGCCATGCTGGTGGGTGTGGGGAGTGAAAACGACTTGCGCGTCAGTCGCTTTCGCAACCTGGGCTGTGCCCAAGAGCAGTATAAAAATAGATTTCACGCTCAACATATTCAATGCAACGATGAACATTCCAGTTTGAAGGGAGTAGAGATCAAGAGGGAAATGATAATCCTCTTGTTTACCTTAGCCCATGTGTTCTTAGTCATCAATTGCGGAGATAAGCACTCGGGGGAACGCAATAACTGACCAATCGGATCCCTGTATCCCGCGGGAAATGATTGTTATCCTATCTATCAGACCAGATCAGACTATATGACATCCCCTGACTGCTTTTGAATTGTAACGTTGAACAAGCACGTCCCTGTGAAACATCATACGTGATCTGACTCTATATTCGCTGGAAATTGGGGTTGTTTTTTCCTCGTGATCATCCTTGTCTTGAGGTTTTTGTCCAAAGTGCTGCTTGCCTTGAGCGGGGTTCACTCGGAGTCCGAGTCGACACCGTGACAATATATTGTAGTGAAATCCCGGAATATTTCATGGTGGCACTCAAGTGCTGGCACTAGTAAGTTTGAGGGGCCGTGGCACTACTGCTACTAGGATTCAAGCTGTTATACCATTAGTCTCAAGTTTCAAGTTAAAGGTTTATTCATCTAAACCAAATGATCGAATGCCAGTGATCATATACAAGCTGACCAGTTGACCACCTTGGCAACCTTGGAAGAGCCTCATTTCTTTTAGGCGGCTCCTCGAATCTAAGCAGTTGACCATCTCCATAAATAATTTAATGCTTGAAGTTCTATTCAAGTCAAATACGAGGACTTCAAACCCACCAAAAATGTATTTTCCCCAATTTTCGTATTTTTCAGGGTTTCACATGCAGGTTGCTATTTACGTTGGCCAACTTGAACCTTGGGAAGTGGTTGCCAATGATAATTTGTCGAAGAATTTAGGCCGCCATTTACACAAACTCATGTATGGAGTTCTACATTAGGTGAGTAGATAAGGGCACATATGCATCATCCCTGGAATTTCAACATCCGATCCCGTGATCCAGTGTGAATTATGAACAGTAGGTAGACGACTAAGATCAAAGACGCAAAGTTAAAGGCTGACATCTGACCACGGCACTATCATCCACAGTATCACTTCCAGATATCCATTATGCAGGGATGGTTGGCCAGTAGATAAGCTCACATACACCTTCAAACATCAGCGGATTCCAGTCTCCTGCACCAATCTATATAGTGCCCATGATAATCGTGCTTACGAGCACTGTAGAGTTTCACTCTCCCAAATCTCTATCTCTTCTAGCATCTGGTTGATTTCCCCTTTCACGTAGGGAATAGTCTCGGCCCCCATTAATAGGCGAATGGGAAGATGACGTTCATATTTTCCAATGATGCAATCAAATAGAACTTGCCCGCAATGATCGGGGTCACTCCAGGTTAATTGAGATTGAATATGACCAATCAACTGGCTAAAAGCACCATCAGGAGAATCATAGGCCGGGTGTCTGGGAGGCGAATTGAGGCTAGACTGTGCAAAGTTCGTACGCATGCCTCCAGGAGAAGCGATCAAGAAATGAATATTCCATTCTGGACGAAGTTCCTTCGCTACCGATTTTGTGAAGCCTTCCAGTGCGAATTTACTGTAGTTTTTGATGAGCAACTTTATCAAAGAATCCCAGGGGGAAGCACAAACCTGGCATGGTAGAAGGAATGTCCAGGAGCTGTCAGAAATCCCCCAATCGAAGAGACTTGAACAATCGTACCACCTCGGCCCTTGGGATTCACCTCTCGAAAGATTTGGAGCGCTTTCTGAGTTATATGGACTGGGCCCCAGAAATTGGTCTCGAGTTGATCGCGAGCCTCGGGCTCAGAGATGGCTTCCATGTCCCCCATCAGACCATATCCAGCGTTGTTTATGACGACGTGTATTTCAGGGAATCTTTGAAGAGCCGTAGCAAAGGCGCTGGTGACTGCCTCTTGAGACGTCACATCTAGTTCAAGCTTGAGCACGTTCGGTTCAGCTGGTAGGTATGAAAGTGATGCGACATTTCGGGCGGTGGCTACAAGACGGTGGCCTGCTTTGTAGATTATCTGTGCAAGTGATTTCCCAAGTCCAGATGAGCACCCCGTGACTGGAATCATAGGTGTTAGTAGAATGCACCGAATCACCATAGAATGATAGAAATCCCGGAACTTACCGAACCAAACAGTCTGGTCACGTAAGTTAGATGGTGATACCATTTTGAAGATAGAAGAAACCAGGCGAGGCAGTAGTATGTACTCTGTGGCCCTATGAATTTCTGAGTGACTATTGATTCATCTTGAGAGGCGCAACCTTTATAAATGTCAGAATCTGATTAAGAATATCATAGGATTTCTTCATAGCCATAGAATTGTAAACAGGCCAAGAACAAGTCCACAAGAATCAGCCAGTGAGAGATCGAGAATGCATCAGTTTAGTCCCAATGAGGAAGATGCACTAATCAACAAGGCTGATAAAAGTGGGTCAATCTATAGGGGTTTGTGAAGTTGACTTTCCAAATCTATTTCCTCACTTTTATCTCTCAGCTAGTGCACTTTCTATTTCAGTCAAAACATTGATTATGGTCACCTCTTACTGAACGAGTAATCATGAGCCAGCAAGATAACCAATCTACGTTTGTGGTCGTGACCGGAAACCCTCAAGTGGGACAAGGCCAGCGACTGAGTCAGATCCGATCGCGAAATGCGAAAAAGCATCACGAGCGTCGGATTGCTCGATACAATGGAAGCCACTCAGTTCACAAGAAAAACACGCCAGTGCGAAGGAGTATACACGCTGCGTTCGAGAAAACACCACAAGAGCTTGACACCAACTTTAAGCCTCCACCTCTGGCTTCGTCACCGACAGGCTGTATGAGAATGCGAAGATGTGAGCTTTCAAATCAACATACAATAATCGAGAATGATCATTAAATTCCACACAGTCATGTCAGAATATGTGCTCTATAGCCATAAATTACACCCATTCTTTTCAACAGTCGTGTGTGCAGCAGTCTCCCATCCGGTTCTGATGAGTGCAAAAATTCTGAATGCATCAGCATGGGATGACCTTATGGCTCATGATAGAATCGAGAGCTTGACTTTTGAACAATCCATGATCACTCGCTATTTACTGGCACAAGCAATGCACTCCAGAGATAACTCAAGAGAAGTCAAATTAGCTGCATTGGTTGCCATTTTACTATTTGATGTAAGAGGTTACCATTCAATTCATGTCCATATATTACTAACAAACAAATTATATAGATGGTTGCCGAAGATTCTTCTTCCTTTGAACGAGATGAGCGAGTGTTGCAACTCTTTTCAAGTGCCTATGGAGGTATAGACTCGGAAGGGCTTGGCTTTGCTGGTCACTTGAAAAACAGTCTCATACTGTACGAGCCAGATCCATATATTTTCATTCCAGATCAACTACTAATAATAGCTATTAGCATCGAAGAATTGAAGCGTTGTCTCAATATCAAATCAAGGCCTCCCTATGTCTCCGAAACTAACAACTTTCCATCCCAAGCTTTGGACTTATCAGTTTTCACTCTTGAGACCCATCGCAGCACCATTGGTGCGTACGAAAACTCTCCGCCCATGATGTCTGTGCTCAGTGATCTATATCAACTCGTCATGGCACTCAGAGGACGATATCATCTCGATTTGACCACGGTAGTTGAGTCTGATCAGCACTCCACACCGTGGATGGTTCACTTCCAGCAACCAATGATAGATTCCACCAACGAAGCTTACCCACAAAATGACGCCAGAATTGCAGCCTTACTCCACGCCAGTCAAATTTTGACTTGGAGGGGCACTTCCACCCAATTCTTGTCTCTGAATGCATGTCATAGCTCGCATCTCAAAGCTCTCTTATTGAACACCGATCTTGATGGATTCTGGGATTCTTTACCCGGAGCATTAATTTGGTGCCTTGTCATTGGTGTCCGATGTTCTCCACCTGGACCCCTGCGCCAATGGTTTATGATGCAAACTACACGAGTGACTTGTACCATGACCATAAATTCTTCTGAGACAGTCTTGAGAAGTCTTCGTGTCCTTTTGGCCGGAATGGACGGAGCGGGAGGATAGAGTGGAGTACCTTGTGATCTGTGCATTAACTGTTATACATAACTCCCCAACACTCAGGAATGATGAAAGTACCATGGAAGCAACAATTTCCCGGGATCATAGATTACAATAAGAATTATAGTGTGGCGAATAGAAATGAGAGAAAAGGGTATCGGCAGTTCTAAACCAGTGCAGGAACCAGACTTACTCCGAGTAATCCGGCCGTAGAAGTCCGGAGAAGGAATAATGTGGGGAAGGTCTGGGGCGATGGCGGGGATCCTTATTAACCAGAAACGCCTGGGGGATTACACTGTGTGTATTATGTAGGAGGATTCAATATACTATGTGGAAATTGCTAGCAATCTTTCTTTTTTATTATTTTATTCCTAGTTTATGAATTAATAATTATCATTGATATGTTATACCTGATTTATTCAGGTCATTATATACTGTAGATGGGGAATGCATAGTAATTGATTGGTTAGGGTTAGAATGCCGAGTGATCTCCAAGTTTCATCTCTAACATGAACTCCCCAAGCTGATAATGTTTTCTCCCCATGCAACTAGCCTCCAGATTCCCATGTGTGGCCACGAGACATGGCGGATAAAGTCCAACCAGGTTGATGATGAAACATCCACTGAAAAGCCCTCTGGTCTGCCCCTCCATAGCGGGCGTGTGGGGAGTTGTGGGAGAAGCGGCAAAAATCTCATCCGCCCTCGTCATGCTGAGGGCAGACCGAATGCGACGGCAAAAGGCCTCGGTGAGAGACTTCTGAAATTTAAAACTCGCGTGTCGCCTGGATTTCTTCTCGATTTTCATTTTACTCATTAAAAAAAACTCCTTACTCCCCTCCTGTCTTGTTCTTCCCGCGCCTCCCTCCTTATAACCTCTTTACTATATACCCCACTTATATCCGACACAATGGCTAAGGCTCCTCAAGATTTGCAAATCGCCATCCTGGGCGCTGGTATGGGTGGTCTCACCTGTGCCCTTGCTCTGGCTCAGCGCGGTTTTAAGCACATTGATGTCTATGAGAATGCCCACGATCTGGGCTTCGTCGGTGCTGGTATCCAGCTTGCGCCTAACATGGCGCGCGTCCTCGATGGCCTTGGTGTCTGGAAGCCCATTGAGGCCGAGGCTGTTAACATTGGAGACACCTCCGTCCGTGGTATGTATCAAAATGTCCTATATTATGGGGTTTCCTATAGAGAACAAAGCACAATTGAATCCCGCAGTACATAAAGCTAACCATATGCTTTGCGAATAGTTGGTGCCGATAACAGTGAGCTCGCCCACGTTGAGCTCGGATACATTAAGGATACCTACGGCTACCGTCACATGGTTGGACACCGCTCTTCTTTGGCCAACGGTCTTTACGAGGGCTGTCTGAAGGAGTCTGCTATCAAGTTCCACTTCGCTACTACCGCCTCCGGCGTCGAGTCCTTCGGTCCCCGTCCTAATTTCACTGCCACTCCCCGTGACGGTGGATCTCCTTACAAGGTCGAGTGTGATATTCTCCTCGCAGCCGACGGTATTAAGTCCGAGACCCGTCAGGAGATGATGAAGCTCCTGGGTTTCAACACTGGTGTCAAGGACACCAACCAGGCTGCCTACCGTATCATGATTCACAAGGACCAGATCAAGGACGACCCTGAGCTCCTGGAATTGATTAACAGCACCACTGTCACCCGCTGGATTGGTGAGAAGCGCCACATCATCGCCTACGCCGTCTCCAACAACACCATCTACAACCTCTCCACCGCCCAGCCCGATACCAACTTCGCCGCTGCTACCAACGCCACATACACCACCAAGGGTGACAAGAAGGCCATGTTGAACGTCTTCTCCGATTTCTGCCCCATGGTCCAGCGTCTGCTTGACTACGTTCCCGAGGGTGAGGTCTGCGAGTGGAAGCTCCGTGTCCACGATCCCCTCCCTACCTGGATCCACCAGTCCGTCGCCCTGGTCGGTGACGCTTGCCACCCCACCCTCCCCCACTTGGCTCAGGGTGCTGCCCAAGCCATCGAGGACGGTGCCGTTATTGCTGTTGCTCTCTCCCGTCTTCCCGACACTACCCCCGAGTCCATTAACAAGGCTCTCCGTGTTTACGAGAAGGTCCGCAAGGAGCGCGCTGAGACTCTGGTCGAGATGGCCGCTGCTTCCGGTCGTGCCCTGCACCTCGGTGACGGAGCCGCTAAGGCTGAGCGTGATCGCCAATTCGCCGAGCTGAAGGAGAAGGGTGGTAAGGGACCTGTCCCTGATAAGTGGGCCGATGCCGATGTTCAGCGTAACATCTACGGCTTCGACTGCACTAAGGTTACTGAGGAGCAGTTCGATGAGCTCTTCTCGCAGATGTAAGCGCTGCTCCTGTTTTGCATTTAAGACCCTGTTTCTTTTTTTGATGCAGAGAACTTGGTCGCACTTTTTGTTTGTTGGCGCTCAGTGAAATTACTGGCTTTCACTTCTGGCTGTATAGTTTGCCATCATGTATATCCACGATCTCTACAAAAATGAGAATCTACGACGAGATGTTCAAATTATTTTGGTCCTTGTACTGAGACTTTGTTATAGGAGTAGTAACTCGCGCAGTAGTAACCTGTAAGATGGATTCAAGGGTTAAGCAGGACTTGGATTACTATGTCTGAAGTTGAGTTTTAATCTACTATCTTATTATCTAAGTTACTTCTACTAGAAATATAAATACCTACTAATATTAGTATTTTAATTAGAATAGGAATCTTACTCTAAAGTAGTAAATACTATCTATCTATATTAGTGCCTTTACATTACTATATAATTTCCCTTTTCTGGTTCGGTTAGACTGGTAACTTTACCAGCCCTGGAGCGTACATTGGATTGCCCCGATTATTGCATCCATGCTGTTCGCTATGGGTGGCTGCTTGATTTTTAACTCCATCGATGTTTTGTTACCTTGCGCATGCCATCATGAGAGCGGGATGCTGATTGTTGCATGTCTCAATTTTCACTTTCACTCGCTCATACTTGGAAATTTCATCTCTGACTACCCTGGTGATAGATAGAATACTGGCTACAATGGAAGAATATTTTGGAATTGCAAGCCTACTCCTCTGACAGCTTCTCCTCTACTGTAAAGATTAAATTTACAGAAGAATACACAGTGGTTCAGGAAGTGGTAAGTTGAATTTCACATTTCAAGTTGTAGCTTCAAGTTTTGTTCGGATGTGTCCTAGAGTTCTAGGCCAATGATACAATAACATGCAAAAGAGCAACAGTATAAAAAGACCTGAATGACACATGACAATCACCATGGATGTATGCAGCGGTCTTCCGTGCTATGTGCCGACTTTTGAAATCATGTGAAAACCAGGTTATTTGCCACGCATACCAAAAAGTTCTCATGTGTACGGGCCAGGAGGATATGAGTGATCTTCTGGTTCCGCACTGGGCCTGGAAGAATCTATCTGGATATAGCGGGTAAGGTGCATTGAGAATTGGTCGTCCCGGTAAGTGTGACTGTAGGTGGCTTCGTGGTAGAAAAAAGGTAGAATGGGAAGCTCGTTTGGATGCATGTTTTTGTTGAATGGGCTGAGTATGAGACGCCTGCTCTGAGTCTTCGGTTTGTTCCTCGATTGGTAGAGCTTGAGGTACTGCTACCTGTGCAAGAGAAAGAGTGACAGGTGCTACATGAGCAAACAGAAGCACGGTAAAGAGGGCGGATCAGCTCACAGTTTAAGCTGCCGCTGGCGGTTCATTGCGTAGTCTAATGTGGTTATGAGACTGCACAATCTCGGGATGAGCGACGGAGTATAGTTGGTGCTACTTGAGCAACAGGGGACGCGGGCACGGCGGTGGAATCAACGAAACTGCCATTGGTGATTCGATGGCTGGTGTAAGTCGTGTACTTATGGGCTCGGAGATGGATCCATCGGCAGGTATGGCACTGCCATTGTTCCCAGATACAGAATAACTTGCCAAGATATCTCGGGGTTGGACGCAAAATGGAACTTGTAGATGATTTCATGAAGGACGTGCATGGCAGAGATGTTGGCTTTATTTGCATGCCCGTTGAATGGCTCAGTGCTGTGAATGGGGCTGGTGGGTATAGCTTTCCAAGCACATCGATTTTGGTGTTAAGAGGGCTTTGTGGAGGACATCGCGCATAGGACGGACAATCACCCTATTGAGGATCCGTGCTAGTACCTGCGGCTGGAGTTAATTCCTTAGCGTGAGAGGATGAATATCAGTGAAAGGGGGAAGAGGGGGACATACAAGTGACTTGGACCCTTGTCCCCTTAATGACACGATGAACCCAGACCTTGGAAATAGCAACAACCCAAGATAACAGGGGAAATATTGTAACAAACAGAAAAAACAATACAAATATTGTGCAAACAAGAATAATGATAGAAAACAAAGGTAATGACAGTAAAGAAAAGAAAAAAAAAAAGAGCGACAATGCTAAAAATAAAAAAAAAGAATGACAATGAGAGAAAGAAAAAAGAGAAAAAGAGTGACTGGTAAAAATAAGGCCCTAACGGCCTCTTTCCTCAGCTCCACCACCTGCATCAGCGCTCCTATCCTCAGTCGGCCGCCTTGGTTGTTGCTGTGTTTGTTGTTGCGTGCGCTGGGGCTGGACCCCGGGCGCCGCTGGGACAGCCCAACTACTGAAATTGTAGTTGATAGTATTCACCTGAAGTATTTCAATTAGACTAGTTCTCTCTTCAGGGGATCGATTTGTTACTAACGGACTGGCGGCCGGCAGAGATTGACCCAGAAGGAGCGCGATGCGACCCTCCAGACGGGCGGCGGCGGCGTCGAGGAGCGGGGCACCCCCGGGCCAAATGGCCAATTTCACCACAGTTATAGCACTTCCGCCGGTCAAAGCGGCGCGGCGGGTCTTGTGGTGGCGGGGGTGGGGGCCGGACCGCAGGTGCTTCCAACAGCTGCCGCTTAGGCGGCGGCGACGCCAGCAACGGCGGCAAAGAGCGCGCGCGACGGGGGGGGGGACCAGGCGACGCCTGCTGCTGTTGTTGCTGCTGCTGCTGTTGCTGCTGCTGCTGGGGCGGGGGCAGGGGAGAGGGCTTGGGCTGCGGGCGGCTTGGTTGCGGCCGCTTGCCCCGTGGGGACAGGGGCGCAGCACCCTAACATCATGTCAGTACTATTCAGTAAACATTGGCAATTCTCTATATCTTACAGAACGCCAGTTGGAGGAAGAGGAAGAAGCCATAGCGAGCCGGAGGGGAAAAGAGAAAGAGAAGTTCGGATCATGGGAGGAACTTGCTTTTGTCCAATATTTGTCTACAAACTGCAGGTGCTACCTACTATGGAAGGCACAGTACGGAATCTACCTAAGTAATCCTAACGGGAAGTCTGAGTTACGAGCTCAGGAAGCCGGATTTCGCTCAAGATGCCATCCACGACTTGACCAAACAAAACCCCTTGAATGCGCCAAAGCAGGATTCCGATCGATCGAACAGTGAAAACAAGGTGGATGCGGATGTGCTGCCTTTACAATTGGAGGCTGACACTTGACACTTACTCCCCAGTCTCATCGATATTGATGATCATGGCCGGAACGCCAGCTTTAAAGTAATGCAAGGCTCAGTACTCCAAAATCTGTATTTGTATTGCTATTCTGTAGAGTTTAAAATCCGGGAAGAATGGCTTACCGCGGATCAATACGCTTTTGAATGGGCTCTTGGGGTGAAATAGCTCAGAGACGGCGAATTAGGGCAAACAGCTACATAAACTGTATCAAAACAAAGTATTATTATTCGTCTCGAGAGACACTCCGCTGGATTGTCCTAAGCTCCAGAACAATGATATCTGAAGCGTTCCGATTTTGTGGTGGAGCGAGGCAGTAGCCTGAAACATCTAGCTAGCTGTACTATCCTATGGAGTCTATTAAGTAGGTCACATCCGTATAAATCGCAGTTGAGTTCACAACAAGATCAATCTGTACCGGAAGCCTGAGAAATATGCACGACATAAGCCATAGTAGCAGCCATTTCAACCAAATATCCAAGTGACATACTCATTAACACCCATTGCGAAAACTTTGATGTCGACGATGGTGATCAAAGTAAGTACAATACTGTTTACGAATTCTGCTATTTTGTTTACACATCTCAATATTTAGGTAGAGTAGGTAGGTGCTATCTATATGTTCTTTACCGCAATATCTCAATTACGCGTGCCTTCCGTCTTTACCACTGACAGCAGACCCGGTTAATAATATCAATGTTTCTAAGGGTTGTCAATAAAGCGGTGGTGAAATTCAAATGAATTGAAGAAGAGATCAGAGTGCTATCTGGGTTCATTAAAGTAGAGTTCATTCTATCGAGCTCTACAGTAGTAGGTACATGGGAATGTAGGTATGTACACTATGATGAGTGATGTAAAAGTTACACTAAGCTGACTTTGGTCCCAACACTTCCGAGTCCCAGTAAGGCTGACAGTAGTACAAGCGACCTCGGACTCTCACCAGGTATGACTTACAGCGGGACTCACAAGTGGGCCGACCCACGGAGAACTAAGGTCCGCATTAATATATCCCTGGAAACCATGACCAAGGGAGGTTAGGGCTGAGAGGTGTTTGATTAAACGGGACAAGCTCACACCCGAATCATTTGCGGCTCCCGATTTGGATTTGGAGATGAAGCTTTGAGTTATGTGTTTCATAGTCCCAACACGCTCCAACTTTCTTCTTCTTTCCACTTTCTCCTTCTCTCGGCTTAACAGATTCAAACCAGAAAAACGGTCAATATAGATCCAGCAAACTGTTCATATCTTGTCAATCCCTAATAAAGAAAGCAAACCAGTGCTTTCAAGTTATCAAGATGGAGTTTCTAGCGAGAGAAATGTATTTCAAAAAGATGTGGAATAAGATCGACGGCTTCATCCCAGAGCCAGAGGTTTGGGATAGTGGATGGGCCAAAAACCTCGGAATATCTCTTAAGGAGGTCACCCTCAGTGATGAAGGAAATCTTCAGTTCAACCCTACCTTTTTTCATCCACTTGAAGCAAACTACCAAGACAAATACCCTATTGACAAGCGCCACCCAAGGTACGATCCTCGTGATCTGCATTTGCCGTTCCCTGTCTGGGAGGATATACTCGAACAGAGCACGAAATGCGCATATGAATATCTGAGTCAAGGGCAGCCTGCCTTCATCACATGGCAATATAGCGATGAAGAAAATGTCCGTTACCCTACAAGGAAGGTCATCCAAGAAGCTATACTTGCTCAGGCTAAGTGCGTCTACGAATTTCAACTTCAACATTGTATGTCTGGTAGACGGGGAAACCTGAGCGGGAGCGCACCCAACACGACATCGCTTTGTATAGGATCTTATCTGACAGCTCCAAGGAAAAATCTTCCTCATTCTAAGTTAACTGCTATTGAAGCGTCACCTTGGGTGAGGTAAGTACCAATTTGATGTAGATATACTGTGTAGTAACTACTAACTATCGAATAGTGTCTGCTCTCCGGATCACCCCTTCAGCCTGCGAGGATTTACGCTCAAGGGTGATTGGGAGATGTCTGAGATCCTTGTAGTTAAGAAAGAGAGCATTGAAAGCTCACCCCATGCTATAATCTCTATCGCCGTTCAGGTTCAAGCCACCGCAATGGATCCTGAGCCCACAGTATACGAGATTCGGGCTATTCTGAGGTTCCTCATGAGCCTTTGCCCCCGATGGAACCCCCTTGCGCAGAGAGTCTCCGATGTCTTAGTACATCCTGTATGATGCTAACCATCCCATTCTTATGTTTTTATTACCAGTTACTGACCACTATAACAGATATTACTTATTGCGTACGTGGGCCGCAATCACGGGAGAATCATGCAGGCGTTTTACGATGGCCATGGTTTAAATTTGCAGTACTCTCCGCTGATGAGTTTCGAAGACGAGGAAGATGTTGCGCCCGTGGATTTATTTTTTCGGTATATGCTAAGCAACCCTATTGAAGAGAGCGTCAAACCACGGGACTTGAATTCGAATTCTAGAGAAGACGGCGGACTTCACTAGATAGGGAACTAAATGTATGATGAAACCAGAGGAAATGAATAGGAAATTCGTACTAGTATACTCAGGCTGGTATGTCAACTGGTAGTACCTAATGAATGAACATTTGAAAGAACGTAAAAGATATGATGTTAAAAATACTATGTACTACTACCTAGTGTACCTAGTGGGGAGCCCTGTCCCTCACTACTTGTACCGTACCGGGATTACAGCATGGTCACATTTCGGTTTTGTCATGTGCTAGTCACGTCTTTGTACGTACAAGAATGTCTGTCTTTACTAGTCTAGAATACACACTCCTACACATCTCTTACCTCACCCCTACGGGGTAGTCAGTCCATTGTCTGCGGTTGGTTGTTGTTGTTCTCGTATGATAGCTGGATCGACCCGTGTATCTAGAATACACTGCCTAACGGTTCCCCTCTTCATATGGTGACCGACATAGGGGGTTGTGTCAGAGTTCGGTGAAGAAGAGGGGTAGATGGAGCCTGATATAGCCATCTGTATTAGGTTAAGCCTCGTTTAATGAAGAAGCCTTGATTCTACTATCCTCTAAACGATCCTTTCCACCAAAAAGCCCTGCCGACCGTACGAAGTTTTATTTTACATTATCTACGATTTGATCTGATCTACACCGCTCCTTTTTATGTGATTCTTGTCTAAAGAGGATACCGCTTAGCACCTGTGATTGTACTCGCTTAGTACCCGTGATAGCACTAGAAAGGAAAGACCTATGTCCCACACTTCGCGCCCTGTGAGCGCCCGTTGAGGTGTGGTAGGTTTTATATTATGTTATATTATGTCATATGTTGTTTTGTTTTGTTCTGGTCCTGTGTCGACCAGGGACGGTCGACTGACTATGGGGGGTGGTGTGTAGTGGGGTATCGTGTCCGGAGGTGATATATCATATTTCCAAGGTTACTGTATACGGTGTATATATACGTTCATGTGTGTTAGTTAGACCATCAGACCATCCTTCCTTCTTCCATCTACCCCTTGGTTCTCCTTCTTTACCTCCACTACCCTCAGTGGCGTGCCTGCAACTCTTCTTACCCCATGGTTCGCAGACATGGGCTATAGAACCAAACATTGACGACCGGTTCCCCTCTTCACTAGGTAGTAGGTACTAGTAGTATCATGATGTGCCACTTTCTCCAGGGCGCTCTCCAGATGTCCAAGATCGGTATATCCAGATCATGGATGTCCCTCCCGACTGGCACCTGGGCACTCCCCATTTCCTTCCATCTTCCACCACCGGTCCAAACTTCAAGTTCCGAGGTCTTATGCCGGTTCCAAGGTTATCGCACGATATATTAGTTCAAGGTATAAGTACCTATGCATGTGGATATACTTCCGAGTCATTTTGGAAAAATCCCAGTATGTATCCTTCCAATTATAGCTTCAAGATGGTGTACCTTTACTACCCTCCATGGCTTAAAGATCATAACTGGCAATTGATATCTCTTATTAGCCAGTATGTAGTACTACGAGTTGTCCACTGGTACTAGTATCTACTAGTGCTGGGAAATTGAATGGATTCTCTCCGAGTCGGGTTGGTAGTCGTCATAAATGTACATACTTCCCAGGTTCCAGAACTTGAGTGGTGCAAGCAAGTACCTAGTTTTAGACACTAGAGGCGTGAAATTCAGGTATTTGCCCAGGTCACGGTGGATGGGAGAACTCAGGATTCTGACTTTCTCGGCACACATTTTGAGCTATCGGGAATAAATCTAGAGTCAAGGAGACAAGAACCTCCTGTATCTCCTGAATGTTTCACGTGTTAAACTCTCCGAATCAGAGACGCATATCATCGTATTCGTGAGACCCTGACCCTCCAGGGCTGAAAGTGGATCCTTCTGGACCCTACCCCGCCTTGATGGATTATGATGGATGAGAGGAAAGTGAAACTCAGGTCAACGGTAAATATTGCATTGTGGTGTATATAGTGAATTCAAAGTCAATAAACCAATACCTCATAAGTATATCCATGTGTCTATAGTATTGTACGGTCAAGCTGATCAAGTCAAATCACTTTCGACTCAGAGCTCTTAGAGCATGTGAGGCTTCTATTTACCGTAGCCATCAAGAAACTGAAGTTCACGTTCAAAATGTCGAGACCATAGCCAGCCCAAACACAACGCTGATTACAGCCGTTAAGCTGGGTACCAGAATCGCAGAACCATCGGACGGGAATGAATCTAGACAAGTAACCTCGTTCACACGACCCATTGTCTGTAGTGTCTCGAATGGAGTGCAATTGAGGACTGATGTTGTGTTTGGATAGAGAATGATGTTATTCAGGATGGATGGTGCAGGAGTGCTATCCAGTGGTTGCATCTCTTGAGCCAGAAACGTGTCGCTATGAAGTCATGTTAGCCAAGAGCTCAGAATCAGATGGGAGTCAGTCATACAAGAATGCATTTCCTATGAGAGCGTCGTAAATTTCAATCGAAGAAATATTGGTAGGCCAATACCAAGTTTGAATTTGTTTTCCCGCATCATCGATAGTATATTGAGAGGTGAGGTTGACCTTCCAATCGACTTGGAGAATGAGCGTGAACCCACCCGTCCAATCCACAGCTTTTGGTGGGAGTTGGATCTCCTCCAAATAATTAAAATCATACCCACCCCATACCCTGAGGTATTCTAGGTCGTCGAAGTCAACATACAGGCGATTCATGAAGGTATTCGTCACTTGGAACTGGTTCACAGTCAATGACTCTAAAGTTGAACTTCTCGTCAGACCCGTTGAGTTACCGGCAAGTTCGAACTGTTTCAAGTTCATTTCAGTGGTGGATGAACCGCCTAGCGTCACGTTGAGATCACCATCGATGGAGAGCTTTTCAGATACATTTGTAAATCCAATAGTGATGGTATCCATATTAGGGAACGGTCCTTGCACAGTGCAACTGGCGATGTCAATTGCGTTATTGAGCACGCTGTGGACAGAATCAAGAAGCACCGGGTAAACGTCAATGTCAGTCACATTGGTTAACTTGGTGTGGTGGAGTGTAGTCAGATTTTCGGCGTTGATGGCAAACCAGCCTGCCGACTCAAGAGAGGTAATGTCCAAGTAAGTAACTGGACTTTCCCAAACGTAAAAATCTTCATGCACAGTGGTCAGGTTGGGAAATGAAAGATTATGCAGAGAATCATGATAGAAATATATGTTTCCTTCGACTAGCTGAAGAGTAGAGCTAGAAATAGTGAAAGGTCCTGAAGGAATGTCACTGGCACTTCGACCGTTTTCTGCGGTTTTGAAGTCTCCTTGGATCTTCTTTACACCATCTAGGTTGATATCTTGCACTGTGGTTTCATTGAAGGGACCAATGGTGACAGTTCCGCTCACTGTTGGGCAGTTCTGGCGTAGGATGTCTGCATCAGCTACCGATGTGATTGTCACTGAAGTGCAGTTCGCAGCGAGGACGCCTGGGAGATCGAATGTTAGTACGGTGTCTGCTAGCCGGTGATAGCTTGTCTTACTAGAAGAGTATAATGAAGCTCCTAACAGCTGGAGGAGAATGCTTGAATAGTTGCGCCTCAACATCCTGTCGATTTCACAAGTATCACGATCTTTTGGAATTTAATCTGGTATTTCAGATGACAAGATTTCTTCCTTTTAAGACCCACGAGACAATCTGCCTTACCATCAGCCTCAAGCCCTGGCCCTGGCCCCATGTTGCATTGGCCCCCGGTTGAACCCTTGGCCATCCTTTGCCCAGGAGCTATGCTTCAATAGGGATGTCGATCATATCGCTTAGCTGTATGAGGAGTAGCTTGGCTCCATAAGGAGTGGCGGCCGAGCCGCAGGGTCTTTGTCCCTGGACCCTGATTTGAGAGAGGCTCATAAACATGAGAGGAGATATGTGCCAAGTACTCCGTAATAAAACTTGCATACAGAATATGCACTTAGCGGCTCCATAAGTTGAAATTTATGGGCCCATTCGAGGATGTACTTTGATCTTGTTAGACTCGGAGTTGGTTATGGTAGTAGCAACGAAGTCAACTGGTAAACCCGTTCATCGAGCGGAGAATAGAACTTGGCAAATAAAGCTGATAGAATAATCCCCGGCGAATATTTGGGTGTTTTCGGGCCTTGAAATCAGTACTGAAGTGAATATGAAACTGGATGTGGGTATGTCGGGCGTATAGTGCCAAGGCTTGGCCGCTTGGCTGATGTACATCTCTCCCCGCAACAACCCTATGACTACAACGCGCACGTCCAAGAAACCGCGTCTGCGTCATGATATACTGCCGAAGTCCGCCCGGATACAGAAGGAAATAAATGCCATTCCCGGTCGTATGCATAATCACGCAATAATTCTTTTCCACTTAACTCACTAGTTCATGCAGACGCCCTCTCCATTCCGCCTCTCCCGCCGCCAACCGTCTACGCGCCGCAATGCCGGGCCACAATTCGCAAACTCCCCTCGATTCATACTCTCACAAACAACGCCACAGCGGGGAGTTCGAGATCGCAGCATAGTTGATGATGACGCCCCGTCAGCAACAGCTCCTGCGGCTGCAACCCCTCTGGCGCGTCGCGTCCCACCACGTTCCCAAAGAGAAGTGATCGACGATTCCGACGATGGCGAACTTCCTCGAAGTACATATACTCAACGGAAGGGAGTGTACAGCAAAAGAGATTATGTGATTGATAGCTCGCCACCAGAGGCTGCAGACTCGACGGAGCTTCTTGACGCTGAAGGGAACGCGGCATTCGAGTTCATCGAAGAGAGCAACAAGCGCAGGCGCATCCATGGAGACCAACGAACGCTCGCTGAGAAGTTGAATGAAGCTACGACGCAGCCACTATCATCATCATCCCCGAGAAATATGAAAAATCCTTTCGCTCCTCCAGACACCCCTGCGCCTCGGTCTTTACCCAAGACAGAGTTCCAGAACTCGACACCAAGGATACCACCACGACCAACTAGCTGGGCTACATCCACGCCAGCAAATACCAGGACACCATTCAGATCTAAGCCTCGTTTCGTGATATCATCACAAAAACCTCCAAGCAGCCAGTTTGCCCCTCGAGCTGAGACCCCGCCGGCATCCCAACCAACTTCATCTTCTGTCGAAAAGCGCAAACTGGCATTTGTCCTTCCGCCATCACCACCACCGAAAGGAAAGGCAGACGATATCCCAGCACCATTCTCACCTTCTTCGCGTACTTTGAGCCGTCGTGGGCGGCGTAAGTCTAATGTATCGGGATACTCTCCCGGTGGCATGGCAGCGGAGGTGCGGCGCTGGGTCCTTGAAATGGGATCTAAGCGTGAACAAATGAAACACAAGCTAGGATTTAATGCCAATGAAAAAGGATCTGGTGACTTGAGCCAGTACCTAGTGGCAGCACGGGTTGTCAGTGTCACCCAGGCAGCTTTTAGTAGCTCGGGTCCTCTGGCATTCATTCGAGCGGAGCGTGTGAGCGAGTCTGAAGGCGAGCCGACGGTTCTACCCATCTTAGCCATGGGATTACCTCGGCGTAAACCGTCCTCATGTTCAAGGTCTACTCCATTTCAAATCAGAATGGGCGATTTGTTAGGATTCCATCGCGGATTGGCTTGGGATATTGACTTGCATGGTCCTGAAGCTTCTGCCTATATTGGCTCCGAAGAACAGGCTATCTTGTCTGACGTGGATAATCCTCAGGGCGCCAAGGAGCGATGGCTTGTTGCTATGGAGTGGGATCTGGTGGAAGAAGGCGCCACGGTATAAGATATTAGACCCTTTGTTCATACTTAATGTCCGTAACGAATTACACGAGAAACAGGATTTATAAAAGACAATACAACTTTTCATTGCTATGTTCATGATGGGTATATTCAAATATGCATAATCAACCGCCAGAAAACAAGATCCACTAGCACATATACAGGACGTTGCACAGCACTTAGTCTCGGATCGCCTTCAATGCGTCCACGGCCACCTGGCAACCCCAGCGGACTTGCTTTTGTTCTTTCTCCGACTCAACAATATCAGTCTTCGAAACGAACTTCTGGAGGAAGAAGATAAGACCCTTTGCAATCTGAGGCGTATCTTGAACGCGCACAAAGATCTGCATGAGGGACTCCTCGTCCTTTGGAGGATCATCCTTGGACTTGTCACTCTTCTTCTTCTTTTGTGACTTTTTGCTCTTCTGTGACTGCTGAATAATGCTGATAAGCAAGACCTCGGTGAACAGCTTGGTCTTTGGCTGCAGGTAGGCGAAGTTCAGGGTCTTAAGAACGCCGAGAGTCAAGGTACCATCAGCAATCAGCATACCGAACATCTTGGCCAGATTGACCACGGCCTTCATGCTGACTGCGGTTTCCTCGTCCTCGGGATCGAAGTCTGCCTCCTCATCATCATCCATATCTCCCTTCTCACCCAGCTTCTTGAAGATGTTCCAAAGAGCGAACATGAATGAGACCTTGATCTTTCGGCCCAAGTCACCACAGATTCGTCGGGCGATGAGAGTGTAGTATGGGTTGTGTACCTCCTCTTCCATTGCGCAGTGCAGAAGAACACGGGGGATCTCGAATTCCTGAGCACGCTTCAATCGAAGCTTAAGGAGTCTGACATGCGCATCTTGGTAATCGGTGGCGGACATAATGGCAACGAAGATGGAGCGGCGGACATCTGTGTTCATACGATGGGCACGCGCAAGGTCACCGTAGTCAGGCTCGGCGTCACTATCATCGTCAGAAACCTGGGCATCTTTCATCTCTGTATCTTGCAGTTCCTTGCGGGCTGCCACGAGAGGATCTTCCTTCCAGCTGGCACCAACAAGCCACCACTTGCCCTTCTTGGAGGAGTCATGGATATCGGCGCGGGTAATGTTGATGGGCTCTGAAGCGCGGATAACGCGAGAATTGTTCAAGGAACCCAGGATCTTGCGCATTTTGGTAATGTGCTCAGTTGTGATGTTCGCTCCAACGGCATTCTTGACGCGGTTGTTCTTAAGGTCGGTAATGGTATCAATCATGAACTTAGTTCGAACTGATAATTTGTCCTCTCCGATCTTGGCAACGGCAGGCTGGATCAGGAAGACGATATCCTTGAGTGAAGAGGGATCATCTTGACGAAGTTGAGGACCGGCGTTGCGAATGACCTTGAGAAGAAGCTCGGTGTTGTTCTCTGTAATCTCCGCCAAAAAGAGACGAATGTAGTCAAACATCAATGGACTTCCGATGACATGGAAGTTGTAAAGCTGTGTGAGGAGAGAGATCAAGTTGATAATTTCCTTGCCCTCGAAAGCCCCACGCTCATCGCCACCTGCATCCAATGTTTCCACAATCTTTTGCACAATCTCGGCACCAAAGTCCATACCCATCAGCTTGTATAGAGCTGCAATGAAACCTGCGTGAAGAATCATGAATGTGTCCTGCAAAACGGCTCTTTCGCAGATAAGTCCCATCAACAGATTGAGAATTGTAGATGTAACATGCTGTCGCGGGTAGTCACGGTACAACTTCTCAAATTCAGCCACGATAGAGATGAGATTAGCTTCAGAAAGCTTGTTCAGGTGTCCTTGGGCTTGGCGCTTCAGGCGAGTAAGAGACTCCGCTTCAGATCCTGAAGCAGCTCGTAAGGATGGAGGAATATATTTCTGAGGCGCAGCTCCTTCGGCCTTGGGAACTGGTGCCACGAAGGGGTTCTCTTTTTTCTTTGGTGGAGCCTTTTCATCCTCATCAAAACCATCAAAGTCACTTCCTTCATCGCTTTCATCGTCGTCGCTTCCGAAAATTTGGTCATCAAGATCGTCCTCATCTTCGTCGCTGTCCATATCACTATCATCATCCTCGTTCTGGGCCTGAGCCTGGAGCTTCTGTGCCTTCTGTCGCTTGCTCTGCAGCCAGTCGTCGGCTTCCCGTTTGCGCTTTTTACTCTCGTCTTCAGAGGCTTCAGCCAAATCACCCAGCAAATCATCCAGACCGTCCTCCGCGAATGCCTTTGGAAGTTTGCTTCCCTTCTTCATGCCAAGCTTTTTCTCCAAAGCGGCGATCTCGGCATCGTCTTGGGCCAATTTGGATTTCACGGTTGCCGAAATGTGAGGTTTAGATTCGGATTCGTCCTCGTCTTCGGACTCGGATTCGTTCAGGTCGATATCATCATAGTCTTCCTCCTCGCTATCGTCCTCGTTCAAGTCAATGGATAGGTTATCTTCCTCGGATTCGGAGTCGATTTTGGCCTTTTTCGCAGCTTTGGATTTGCTTTTAGGCGCAACCTCAACCTCTTCATCGGAGTCCTCATTCAAATCGAAATCATCCTCGTCGGATTCTTCGGGTTGTTGTCGTTGTGGGGTCTTCTTCGGGGGCCCTGTAGGCCTTCTGATGGCCTTCTTTTCTGTTCGCTCCGCACGGCGGCGATCTTTGCGTGTCGCAGGACCGTTCTGTCGGCGCTTCTTTTCGCCATATCTATCGCGGATTCCCAACTCGGAACGTAAATCCCGGGGGAGGGAGGTTGTATTATGCTGAGGACGTGAGCGCCGCATTTTGTTGTGCTTGCAAGACCCTAAACCGCGGACTTTGATCTGGAGAAAAGAGACAATCCGGGCGGTCAGGAACTTTTTTCATGGCCGCTTTATTCTGCCGGACAAATGGTAAGGCGGCGACCCCAAACCCACAGCGGAGTTTCTTCCCCCACGACGGGACTCTCTTGTTGCGTGTTGTCTTGATCAAATCCATTGTTGCGCATTATCTATCTATTTTTGACAATGGCTCCGCCTCTGAGCCACGATGAGGTTTGTTCAGCTCTTTGATTTATCCTGTATGGATGTTGAGTTACCGCATACTCGACTTCCATTAGTCTTCACGTGGCCTAGCTAATCATAATGTCACCGCCAGTTCTTCTCATCTCTCACAACTCTCCTCTCCAAGACTACCGAACAAGCTCATGGTTCCGTCTACTTGACTCAGAAGCCAATGCCCAGCTCCGAATCCACATCTTCACCCTCAATCCTCATCCGCGCCTCAGATGGCAACACCAATGCGCCAAACCCCAAATCCGCAAACCAGACCGGCAAGATCGCTAAAAATCGATCTTCAAAGGTCAAATTCTCCACAGTCGTCAAGTTCGAAGATCTGGACGCTTTCTACACTCGTTACGCAGAAATCTGCAAGACTGGCATGTCCGGCTTGAAGAAGCGCGATCGCAAGCGCAAGACAAAGGCTAAGGGTGGAGCTGCCAAAGCTACCAAGGCATAGATTCATGCTATCATGTTCTAGACCGACGAAAAGTCCTTGACTTAAGAACTGTTTCTGATTGCATTTTCTGGCGTTATCTGGTGGCTGTCTGGAATGAATGGCAATGACTCCATACGAGCTTTCTTTTGCTTTCCGGCTGTACATATCTCCCATGTTTGCATTGCACAATGGTCATTCTTCTTTATCCATCTTTCTCGGTCGGCCTGAGTGCTATATTCTAGGACTTCTGTCTTAGACCCCTTTTGATTATCCATCTTCCATTGTCCTCCATCTCTACAGAAAGCTGTTCCAGGTGTCTGTAGCCAACTTGATGGGCCGCTGTTATACCTAGGAATGAACTGGAGCTCACAACGGTTTGATATTTGAAATCACTTGGTTGCAATCGCAAGGGCAACGTATAGTATATCAATCATGTGGTCATATCTGGTGCTCCTGGACTTCTGGATCTGCTAACATTGAGCCAACTAAAGAAGAAAGGAGCTTCTTATCAGCTATTTTTATAATGTGAAGTAACTTACATAAATGCCCAGCTCACCAGGATACGCTAACGGCAATTCGATTGCATAACAACACTAGCCCCGACATTTACATATAACGAGAGCTCTCCGAGTCTGAGAGGCCGAGAACATTACACCCTAGCTGATAGGCCGGAATGATCTTTCAAATGTTCAGAGTTGACAGAAAATTTGATCTCGAATGTTAGCAGCTTACCATCACACATGCGCATATGGTTCCAGGTGGTAGTACGGCTATTTCTTGTGACATGCCTTGGTGCTTCAGAACCGATAAGAGTTGTCTCTGCAATGATACACTTCACCATCCCACTGAACGCGTCAACCAGGTCAGATTAATAATATGCCACGATCAAGTCTGGAGTCTATCACATATTCCTTATCCCCAGAAAATCGGCATTTGCATCCCGCGTTGTCGCGGGATAACGGTTCAAAAGAGGGGTAAAAGGATACCCAATCCAGGCGACTTGCGTGAGCTTTGACTACCGAAGGTTATCTGCACTTATCAATGATTGTATTGCAGTGATACTCCCAATCTTTGTTTTCGATTCTTGAGTTTGAACACATTATCTTATCATGTCGAAGATATTCTTTATTACCGGTGCCGGCAGTGGCATCGGTCGAGTTGCAGCTCGCTATCTCCTCCAGAAAGGACATCGAGTCTTTCTTACAGACTACAATTCTGCATTTCTTGATGACACATGTACAAAGCACCTCCCATCGGTGCTCTCCGCCGAACTCCAAGTGAACTTCAAATGGACTATTATGGATACATCGAACCAAAGCCAAGTGACAGAGGCCATCGCTAAATGTGCAGAAGAATTCGGGTCAATTGACGTTCTCATAAATAGTATGTTCCCCTCAATCTCCAGTCAAATATTGATAATGAATACTGATACTATTTAAAGATGCGGGAATCAATGTGAGTATATGATCAAGAAGGTTCTCGGTCCAGTATATTAACAGCTATCAGAGCCAATACATGCGTGCAGGAATTCGTATGGATGAAGTCCCAATATCAGACTTTGAGCATGTGCTTCAAGTGAATTTGATTGGCACATATCGTGTTTCTCAGCAAGCCATTCCTCATCTTGTCAAAGCTCCCGGTGGAGGTGTCATCATCAACCTATCCAGTTGCCGGTCAACTCAACAATCAAAACACGGCGAGGCATATGCAGCCTCTAAGGCAGGAATTGAGGGTCTCTCCATGGCAATGTCAGTTAGCCTAGGACCAGACATCCGTGTTCACGTTATTAGTCCTGGAATGGTCGATGTACGGAGTGAACGTGACGAGAGTGCACTTCCCGATGTCAAGACTATCCGCGAGGATCTGAACCGGGATTTCCAGAGTGAATACGCACCTGAGTGGGGATATGGTAAGAGTCGCGCGATGCATGAAGCTCATCCTGTTGGTAGAATTGGTAAGGGGGAGGATATTGCGAGGTGAGTTTCTTTTGCCATTTGGGTCGGATCAGTCTTCATCTAATGTGACCTTTTGACAGATGGATCGAATTCCTGTCTGTTTCTGAGGGTGGCTTTACAACTGGAGGGGTAAGTCTCTATCATTCATTCCATCGTATGGCTTATAACTAATAATTTGTTAGACTTATCTTGTCGATGGAGGATATTCGAAAGTTCTGTCCTATCCTAGTTAGAGATTCGCAAGTCTATAGATGAAATGTTTAGTCTTTACCCCTGAACCACATCACATGTACACAGTCGAACTCGGAATTATGAGGAAATACAGACTCTAGATCTAAATCACTCAGTAAACTTCGGTGTTTGTTATCCCCTGTAAAACTAGACCAGAGGCTAATGTGGCACGGCCCTTCTTCACCCACGCCATCGTAACATTGGAGTGGGGTTGCACGGGATAACAGCAGGTAGACAGATATGAGATATTCCTAGTCTTAAAGTTGTCAAACTAGCTAGAACTCAATTACTAGGAATCTTCATCAGGTTATCTTTCATCCAGAGAAATTATTGCCACAAGCCGAATTTTGGGAGACATCCACTATGGCAACCAAAGTAATCCTCTTGGGCACTAGCCACCCACACATCTTCCATCGATTTCAATACCTGAAAGAGCACGATGTGACAGTTCTAGGTTACTATGATAGTGACCCGAACGTATCACAACGCATGCTCGAGCACATAAACTACATCAGATACACTGAGCCCGAGAAACTTCTAGAGCTGGACTTTGATATCGCCCTTATTCATGGTCGCGACCACGAAAATCCAGACTTTATTCGACTTGCGATTAAACATGGCGCAAGGGGAATTTTTGTGGAGAAACCAGGGGCTGCGAAGCCGGAAGACTTTGACGGCATTCCCTCGGAACTACAAGAAAAAGGCATAGTCTTCGAGATTGGATGGGAGCTGCATTATCTGGAGTCCGTATGCTTTGCGCGGAATCTTCTTAGAGATCGAATTCTGGGACACATTATTCAAGCTCGATTTCATGGCGGGTGTCCAGGTGGTGCCGGTGCAGAGCCCTGGCAATCCTCAAAATACAATATTGGCGGATTCTTCTACAGTCTCGGAGGACATGTTGTCGAAGTTGTGGTTGATCTTTTCGGCTTGCCGAATCAAGTTGTCTCTTCCATTCGAAAACTACCGGTTCAAAAACCGCATACCGGATTTTCCTGGGTTCCTGGACTTTTTGAAAGTAGGGAGCTTAATCCACAAAAAGCTATCGGAACTCTGGTACATGAGGATCTGGCTTCGGCTATACTGGAATATGACGATATGAATGTTCATCTGGACTTCACGGCTTGGGAACCAAGTGGATACCTCCAGGACTGGACGATGGACCTGTATGGTGTCGAGGGGGCTCTGCATATGAATTTCGATACACCTGGAGGTCACATTTTGTTAAAAGATGCGAAGGACGGATGGAAAGCGGGGAGAAATGATATTTTCCCGGAAAGTACATATCAGAAGGGAGATATGCTCAAATCGGCTTTTCATGAACAAATGGACCTTTTCTTCCAACGTGTTGAAGATCCAAATGGTGACATGGCACGATGTGATGAGGATATGACACATAAACTCCTTGTCCTGTTCGATGCTCTCTACTCCTCAGCACGAAGTAGGTCTTGGGTCACAGTAAAGGGATGATATATATGAAGTCGATTTTGATGGTGGTGAATCAATCCTATTTCTACACACTATCTAATGTTTGAATATCTCAATTTCATTCCACAAGTGGACTGTCTTTCCTACACTATCACATATAGTTGAACCATCGTGGTATCTATTAAGGATTATGATCACTATAGCTCTTTCAAGGCCCTCAATGTTACTATTATACGTCATCTAGCTTGGTGTAATATTGATGATTATTGGGCCCTGGTAGTACGAACTAAATACTTATCTAAGAGCATCATGAGACCAAACATTTCTTTCAGCTCCCTTTATCACTAGAATCAAAAGCTTACCTATGCTAACGTTGAGATGAACAGACAGTGGCTGAGATTTAATCAACGTCCATCCCGACCGCAGCGGTGCTGGGGGCTGGCTGTTTGGGCTACAGGGGCCATCTTGCTGGGGCTCCTCGGGCTCCACCAGGGGATCCCCTGGAGACAACCCTCCACCGTCAAGATCACACGGGCCTTCGCTCATCAGCGAACAGCTGAGATCAATTCCCATTATGGCCAATTCCCGAAAATCGGAGATCCATTCCATTTAATCCCTTGCACGAACTCGACGTTTCCACCAACCCTCAACGATGACAAGCCCCAGAAGTCTTGGGCAGCGTTATTCGACCCAAATCCTGACCACTGGGATTGGGGAAAATCTACATCGAACAGCTCAATCAAACATGATCCCTACGCGGGTCGTGGCATATACTTGTGTGGATATTTGGATGTGCCCCTTGACTATCTAAATACCTCAGAGACCCGAATGGTCCGCCTCGCCATCACCAAATATCAAGTACGGGGGTTAGATCGCCTTGATCCTTCACGAAATGGATCCACATCGTCGAATATTGGCCGCAAAACCGAACGCACTATAATCATCGAGCCAGGTGGCCCAGGGGTAAGTGGAACATATATCGCTCGCAAAGACGCCGAGGATTTCACAAATCGTTTTAGCGACGGGCAGTTGGATGTGCTAGGATGGGATCCGCGCGGTGTGAACATCTCTCAACCCAGTCTGTCATGCTTTCCCCATGACGCGATTCGGGACCGATGGACATTGCTCACCAACCAGTACCGCGAAGAATCTATTCCAATGAAACAACTCGTTGTTTCCGATGCTATGAACAACGCAACATTCTATGCCTGCTGGAAGAGGTTTGGAGATTTTGGTCGATTTGTTGGAACTGCATCTGTTGCGCGTGATCTCGAGGAGATTCGAAAGGCACTTGGTGAGGATGGGGTGACTGGGTACTTCGTCAGTTATGGCACAGCGATTGCCCAAACCTATGCGAATATGTTTCCCGAAAATGTGGGTCGCATGATTCTCGATGGAAATTTGTATGTGAAAGACTTCCGCGTCCTAGGTGGCGCCGGCTGGTCTCTGCTTGAAAATGACACCGATGTCTGGCGAGATGGCTTTTTGGGAGAATGCATCAATGCCGGGCCTGAGTGGTGTGCTTTGGCAAAACCTACTAATGGGGAAAGCGTTGTGACACTTGAACAACTGGAAGCGCGCCTTACCAAAGTCATGGAATCACTCATCGACCGACCACTCCCTGCCTATACAGACAAAAATGGTCCATCCATGATCACATACTCCCAACTGGTAGAAAAGTTTCGTCAGTTGATGTATGACCCCAAAAAGTGGCCAGATGTGGCTCAGATGCTCTATGAGCTTGAGTTGGGGAATTCCACCCTCGCAGCCACATATCTCAACTCTGAATGGGGATATAAACCCTGGAAACAATCACATACCCATCAACCACTCTCTCAGGAATCTATGAACCTCATCATTTGTGCTGATATTTTTGACGCGACTCCTCCAGCTGACTGGCTCGGCTGGTGGAATCAATTGTGGATCAGCATGACACGCAAAAGCTGGCTTTCTGGAAATATGGCATTTTATTGGGTGCTTCCTTGTCAATATTACACAAAATATTGGTCTCAATCTTCAGAGGTGTATATGGGCGATTTAAATGCCACTTTCAAGACACCTTTGCTACTTATGTCCACAACCTATGATCCCGCTACACCTCTTCAGAATGGACGGAGACTTCTCCATGATATGGGCAATAATGCGCGTCTGATTGTGCATCATGGATATGGACATACCACAGCAAATGATCGATCCAACTGCACAGATCGAATAGGGAAAGCATACATCCTACATGGTGCCATTCCCAGCGAGCAGGAGACTGACTGCTTTGCTAATCGGAAACCATACATCGGGAGCTCTAATAATGTGGGTAATAATAGTAAGAATGAATGAAGCCACCCGGGCATATGAGATTGTGGGTTATTATGAATAATTAAAAGTATGTCTCCGAGTCGCTTAGCCAGTAAGGATCTTCAACATTGGCAGACTCCCAACAGTCTTCCGTACATGCAGAATACCACTCATCCAACGCGAGATCAAACGAGTACACCTCTTCGCCGCTCGCAGTTATGGCCAGAATAATATCCGCTTCTGTAGTCAGATCATCGAGCCTGACTGCGAGATTGTAGATACCACTATTTGTGGCTTCTGAGCAAGGACTGTAAGCATCGCATGGGTTCGTATCAACAAGTTGTAGATATCCATTAGATGGTGAAAGTAGAGTGACATCCATGATCACATCATCTTGCGTCAAAGTAGCACTCTGATTATCACTGGCGATGCTCACAGTAGCAGTTGTGTGCCAACTAGTTGCAATGTCAACTGCGGATGACGCACGAACCTCATCTCGAATGAGAATTTGCGAATCATTCATGAAGGCCACACCTCGAAGTACACTTGTGGTAACATTTGAGTATGCCTCTGTTAAATTGGCAACTCCAAACCGGCTGGAGCTGTCAAAACTTCCCACCCATCGCAATGAGTTGTTAGACGAGGGAATCTGGTTTGCAAAATGCAAGGCAGTCTGGGCTTTGTTGGATATACTGAGAGTATTCGCCCCTTCACTCCTGCAGCGGTAATATATCCAGCGTTGAGGAGCGTCAAAGTAGTCAGTGAGACTATAGCTATCAGAGCCAAGGAGCTCCGCCCATCGATAACCCTTGTAGTCAATGACGAATGACCCAGCGTCGAGATGACCGTGAGAGCGACCATTGAATCCACCCATGAGCCCGAAGAACCATCCATCGGTATCTTCCCAGGATGTGCGATAAGTCATACCGGCGACACCAGTGAACTCATCGTAGCGTGGCATGGTTGAGAGGACATCAGGGGTCATCAGAGTCGAGTTGTAAAAAAGAAAGGCTTGGAATGTGGCTGCTTCCGCTGTATCAAATCGAGACAACATGCCTTGTAGCCATTCGGGAGTATTGAACTTCTGTGCCCAGTATCCCACACTCCAGAGACTGTTGGCATTGGAGAATGTCCAAGCTCCATCTGCCCAGCTGAAGCCTCCAGTATTTCCAAATCCATGAGTGAGCCATGCACCGAGGTTACTCATGCCTGGGAGGCTGGAGATACCAAGATCATTACCCACGGCGCTGTCGAGGGACCCCAGCATCAAGGCTAGGAAGATCCCGGCGTAGGTACCGTATGAGTATCCCTCTATCCAGCCACCATCTGGGGCGTATTGTTCCAAGGAGACATTCAGCTTTGGGAAAGTGAAATCAAGTATCTCCTCCGCGATAGTTGTGTTCGTGTCTCCGATTGCCAAGGTAGCCAGGATTAAGCAACCGTTAGTGACTTGAGCCCAATTGTTGGTATGTTCACTCCATGAGTTGATGGAAGAGTTCAAGGCTGGAACGAAGGCCAAGTCGATGATAGCCGTCTCGAGGATGAGTCTTTGGGCGGCAGTGAGTGTGTCATAAACCCAATCGTATCCAATCGATACCGTCATGGCCATATCCGCTGTGTTCAAGTAATCAGATGCTGGTTCCCAATCAGAGAGACTGGCGATGGTCAGGATAGTATCAGCAACCCAATCCGAGTAGGTCTCATTCTTGGTGAGAAGGTATGTGCCTGCCACGGCACCGACATCCATGCGGATAGTGCTTGACCAGCTCGAAGCAGAGGTAAGAGAGATAGAAGATTTCACTGCCCCATCTGCCGTGCTTTTCAAAGACGAAAGAATGCCTTGGTAATAGGAATCACTCTCGTTCATTGAAAGAACAGCATCAACACGGTCTTCTGTAAACATCAACCGTGGATGGGAGGGTAGATTGGCATAGTCAATGCTAACTGCCATTGCAGTCATGATATTGAGCCATAAGAAGAAGATGAGCCGATGCATGATTCTGCAGCCTGCTAATGCATGCACAATCATAAAATGTATCGAATCAAGAAGATTTCACCTGCTATCTTGCATCAGATAGGGGCATGGATTTATCACTTTTCAACAATACTTCAGCGCTAAGACCCTCTCCCGCGCGGACATGGGCGAACTAATCAACGCCTCTATCTTGATTCATCCCGCCCCTGGAATGGCACTCGGCAGAGTAGCCGAGGTGGTTCTGACGCGTAGATAGTGTATCCCGCGATTTATGTGGGGAAATCCATTCTGTGGTCTTGTGAAGCTCAGTGGTTCTTAAAAGTGTTCATCGATCTCCGCAGTGGAGAGCTCTTGTATCCAAAACACATCCTTCGAAGTTGCTTGATCTCCTTGTTTCAGAATCACCATGGGCGCCAACAATGATGAAAACCTTGATGTTCATGATGTCTCTCATGAGGTAGATCATGATTCATCGACTGAGAAAATATGTTATTCGCGATACAACTCGCCTTTTTGGCAGGTTGTTATTGTAAGCTTCGTTGCTTTTGGGTGGGTCTCTTCAACCTCAATCTTAGAGTAATCCACATGCAGTTTCAACTAAACCATTTGATCCACATAGTTGTCCTGGAATGTATAATGCGCTCTCTGGTATTGGTGGTGGTGGACAACTCGACACGACAACTGCCGCGAAGGGTCATATTGCTCTCTCCTCTGTCAGCGCAGCAGGAAATCTGTTTGTTGGGCCAGTCCTCACCAACACCTTGGGGCCAAAATGGACCATCTTGATCGGTGGTCTGCCTTATGTGCTGTATGCTGGATCTCTGCTGGCGTATACGCATACCAACAACCAGGGGTTCGTGGTTGGTGCCAGTGCTCTGTTGGGTATCGGGGCCTCGTTGCTATGGATTTCGCAGGGTGCGATCATGACGGGTTACCCACTACCTCAGCACCAGGGTAGAATGATTGGTATTTTTTGGATTATCTTCAAGTGAGTTATTCTACTTCTACGGTATCGATATTCCACTGACGTATATTCTCAAGCCTTGGTGCATTTATTGGAGACATGATTGCCTTTGGTCTCAATTTCAATTCTACATCCGGGACTGTATCTGATGGAACTTACATCGCTTTCATGTGTATCATGGCTGCAGGCTGTCTCTGTGCCTTTGGCCTTTTGAAGCCATACAATGTGATCCGTGAAGACAAGTCTCGTGCGGCAGTTGAGCGAAAGCCGAGGGTATGGGCGGAGTTCGTTGCTACGCTAAAAGTCCTCAAGGATTGGAGGGTCGTATCACTTATCCCATTCTGGATCACAGCAAACTGTAAGTCTTTTTTTCTTTTCTAGGTCTAGGCTCAGACTGTACTAACAAATGCAGATGCCTATAACTATCAGCAAAATACATTCAATGCGAAGCTGTTCACAATTCGAACTCGCAGCTTCAATGGCGCAATGTACTGGTTCGCCCAAATGATCTCCAGTTACATCTTCGGTCTTTTCCTAGATAACAAATACATGAACCGACGCCAACGCGGTATTTGGGGATTTGTTATCACGGCCATCATCTCCATGATTGTATGGGCCGGCGGACTTGCCGCACAACTGCGACGTGGACCAAATAGCGATTACTACCCACTGAACGAGTTGGATATCGTTACATCCGGTGGAAAGTTTGCAGGCCCATTTCTGCTTTATTTCTTCTACGGCACATTCGATGCTATCTGGCAAACCCTCGTATACTGGACTATCGGCTATCTATCGCACGAGTCGCCGGAGCAAGCGGCACGGTATGTGGGCGCGTTCAAGTGTATGGAAGCTGTGGGAGGAGCGATTGCATCCAAGGTCAATTCCGATAAGACAAACTACAATATTGAATTTGCGATCGATTGGTCCATCGTTGTCTTTTCGCTTATTTGGGTGATACCGTTCGTCTGGAAGATTCAGGATGTCCCCGCACACGCTGGCCAAGAGACCGAATACGTCAAAGATGCGAATGACCAGGAAGTCGAAGCTTGAACCCCGGCTTTTTTCTAGCTGCCTCATTGGTGATTCTTGAGGAGTCACGGGGACATTCACGCTGTTATCGTGTAATGGAATGTTTATGAATATTATGATTGGTGGGGAAACCCCTTGTGGCTCGAGCGTTCAGCCATGGCGCTTTGATAAGATTGAAAACGATAGGATAGAATGAGAGAACTCTATAAGCGAGCAGGTAAGAAAGAGGGGAAGATAGGAGGTAACTTGAATAACCTGATCTGCCGAAGTGGATGCCATGAGTCTTTCAAGCTCCAACAAACCGAGTGACATACGACCCAGTTCAACTTGAGGATCTTCAAATGTTTGGACATACCACTGCATTATCTCCAGACAGCTAGATAGTTTCAATGACTTCAGATATTTCAAACAACGCTCCCTATGTGTGTTCACAGCCAGGATGCGATCGCAAATTTTTGCGTAAAGAGCATCTCCGACGACATTGCCTAAACCGTAAGTACACATCTCTGTGGTAGACGGCCTATAAGTCACCAATAAATCCCATCGGATTGAAAGAATTAATCTAAAGTTAGTTTAGACTCTCCAGAGAAGATCTATGCCTGCGAAGATTGTCCGAGAGTGTTCGTTCGCCGGGATCTATATCGGAGACACAAAGCGCGTCACGACAGGTGTATCTTTTACCGTCGCCCTTCTGGAGCTTTTGACTCAGCGGTGTTAAAGTCAGATCAACTACAATCCGATCTTAACTTATCAGAGAAACTTGTTGAGGACGACGACCTGGAGACGGCTCACATGCAGTCCCAAGAGGATGATAAACAAGAGAAATACAAACCAGCAGCAATGAATTTATTTACCCCAACTTCAATGTCTACTCAACAAGAGGGACAGACTATTGACTGGATGTTTGAATCAATATTGTCCACCGGCAACGATGATTGGGCAAACTTGGATCTATTTGAAGGCGATCTGAGTTTGCCAGATATCCCAGACAACGCTTTGAATGGAGAACCAGTGGCAGTCAACGTGGCTGAGGACCAAAAAAACGCGAATAACGATGAAGAAAAGATATCTTCATGGAGTTCAGTACGATATCGACTTGTTGAAAGCTTGAACAACCTTGATTCAGAAGTACTGAACTCGGCATTCTTCTATCCCGAAAATCTCAAAATGTTTCATGGTCTATATTTCCAACACTACCATCCACACTTCCCGATGCTTCACCGACCAACATTCATCATATCAGACGTCCACCCTCTATTACTTGGTGCACTAGTAGCACTAGGGTCAACACTGGCAGGAGACAAAAATTTATTCCTGTTGGGTCAACGCGTTCATGATGCATTACAGCTGACCGTGATCAATGTGAGTCGACGTTCCCTTCTGTGGTGAGCTATGCTAATTAAAAAGAATGGCTCATTTGCACCTCCAATCTCATTGTGGTGTCTGCAAACATGGTTACTTCTCCAAGCCCATGGGAAAATGATGTCTTCGCGTAAAAGCTTCGAGCTCGCTCAGGTATTCCATGCTGCAATATTAACAGTGAGTCCAGGTCCCCACCTCACGAATCTCAAGTAACATACTGAATGAGATGAACAGTCAATGAAACAAAGCGATCCATCTACTAGTGAAAAATCAACGACTGGCTCCGATGCCAAGAAGGATTGGACAACATGGATCCACGAGGAGTCATGGCGTCGGGCCGCATTCTTCGCGCTTTGTATGGATGCACAGCACGCATGCCTTTTCGGACACAGTCCAGTCCTCTCGGTCAGCGATATGAGGATGTCACTACCATGCAAAGAAGCTTTATGGGAATGTTCAACCCCACAAGCATGGAGTCAAATGCTGCACTCTGGCAATTTGAAACAACCTGTGGATTTTCTCACAACACTGAGAATTATCCTGAAAGAATCCATAATGCCGAGTGCCTATAGCGAGTATGCCAGATTCATCATCTTACACGGGCTAATTTGCCTTCAAGCTCATTTACAAAGGACGCCACCGTTGACACTCGGCATTGAACATTCGGACTCCGGACCATCTGGCGAAGGCGAAGCAAATCACGATTCTGCGCCCGAGAAAATTCCATCTTGGAAAAATGAAATGAGCCGAGCGTTGAGCGCCTGGTCGAACTGTCTTCTCGCATTGCAGCCATCGCTATGTCTTATCGCAGCGGGTCCACTTTATAGAATGGCTCAAATCACCTTGCACGTCAGAGTTACTGATTTACTCACACTGGCAAAGGAGCACAAAGATGTGGCCAGTCTGCAGACAAGTGATAAGTATACACAGGCAAGAGGCCGTATGCATGAATGGGCGTTGAGTGACTCGGCACGTGAAGCGGTTAAGTTCTCACTATTACTTGTGCGCGAAACCATGTTCTCTGGTCAGCCATATCGAGCCCAGGAAGACCGGATCGCTCCTCGACCATGGTGTTTGTATATTGCTGTGCTGACTCTATGGGCATACGGGGAGATGAAACAAAGTGATTGTCTGCCCAATCAGGATAATTCGAGGGAAGCGACCGCTGAGGAATACATGATTCAGATGACAGAGGCACTGGAAAGAGGCTTGAAGGATCCAATCCAGGGTACTGATGTGGTGGGATTGCTACGTGCGACTCGTGATGCGCTGGCGAATTGTCGATGGGAGCTTTTGCAGGAAGCATGTCAGGTTCTTGAGAATTTAAGCCTCTCACACAGTGCCAGTATGCAAGAGTGAGGTTATGTAGTATACCAAATAATTTGAAGCCACTAGTACAGATGCATAGTTTCCAACCTTTCAAAAATGTTGCCAGTAGAGACGATGTAAATTACTAGTAGTAAATGGGGCACCTGGGCGGGCTTGAACTGAATGCCATGACAGACCAGTCTGGCCAAGATAAACAAGTGGAACATGGACCTTGGAAGACTCGGAGTTTCGTGAAAAGCTCAACGTTTATTTTCAGTTTCCTTAGGAAATGTCCGGGGTTCTGGAAATACCACAGATTCCCTCAATGTGTGGTATTTGTAGTATTGGTATAAGGCTGTTCATCCACCTGGACGTGGAAATCATCAACTGGTGGGAAGTGAGATTACAAGTTGGAGGCTGACATGAACCTTCTAGGATCCCAAGCCTGGATGGATCAATGTGGCTGGATCACCAGGTCTACAGTCATTACAGGTCTTGAAAACCAGCGAATCATACCCCCAGTCTTGGAGGGCTATATGCTGACATCTGGAAGTGTGGCTTCATTTACCGAGCAGACTTCGACAACTGGCTACCCCTCAGAGGCTCAAGCCTCAGACACCCACTTTTGTTTCCCAGCCCCTACTACCAATCTCCAGAGTCTTCAAATCGCTTACCGATACATAAAGAAATTTCGAGACTGTTCTCAGTGAAATTTGATCGCCACGCTGATCCTCGTTGCTCTCCCTCTTTTGTGCCCATAACAATGTCCAGTGCCTACGATATCAGCGGCATTCAGAATCATGGCTACATTCGATCGATCAGAAACCTCGCGACAGTAAACCCTCGATACGAATGGCTACTTGGTTATTTGAGTCATGACATACCCTTCGCATCACACTTTCTGCGCCCTATTCAACTAGGGAATACTTACGTGATTATTGTCGACTTTTTTGGCGGCCCTCCTTATAAGTCAATTCAGTCGTTTTGTTGTCCTGCTCCTGTATTGGAGGCAGCTCTTTTGAATCCCCCGAGCTCGGACGTCCGCTTGATTTTCGCCACTAGCATCAGTGGTGTTGATGAAAAGTCCAGGAATGAGGTATTGGATACTGAGTGTCTGCTCGGGGTACACCTGCTGATCTTTGGTAAAACGATTCTCATAGAAATTATCATACTCGCCTGCCAGCCTACAGGATTTGAAAAGCGACCGAGCTCCGAGATTAACGAGACCTCGAGATGCAGGAATTGAAACTCCTCACCCAATTCAGGGTCACACTTCACATCTCCCGGATCCTGAAGTTCTGAGTCACGTTGCTTTAGCATCGAATTTGCATCCGGAGACCCTGATGAGGCATTTGAATCAACGGATGCATCTTCTCTATTACCCTCAGAGTTCCGAATTTACCAGTAGAAAGAAATTAACAAAAGCCATCGTGCAAGTTGGTTTTGACCAGGCTAATTATTTAACAGCGACTATTGATCCCAAGCAAGAAAGCGCGACAAATACAGCTAAAGTCAATCCAAGACTCGGTAAGGCTTCGTGTTCAGCGGAAGCATAGCACGATGACATGAATCTAGAAGAATGAAGCTAATAATTATTGAAGTGGTTATGCTCGGCAGTGAGGATAATTGCCTAGGGATTGATTTTGGCGACCAAGCTACACGTTACGACCAACCCCTAAGGCTGAGAGGCGGTTTCAACCGAACAGCTTGGAAGACCTTTGAGGCATCGTTGTATCTCCTGACAGACGATGAGTGCCTAGACATAATTTCGAGTCCAGACTTACTCGTTTGGACGTACATCAACAATCTTTGCAGCATCATTGCTTCTCAACTGGAGTTATATCGACGCCAGTGGAATATCTGTTTCGAACCGTACGCGAAGGTTTCGGTGACCTACGGAGACTCTGAGCATCGAGAACGTATACGAAATCTGGCCTTGACCTACTCCTTGCAATTGAGATACCTGGAATCGTCTCTTGACAGTATGAGGCGTTTGCTACATAAGAAAAATGACGATAGCAATAAGCTGTGCACATCCTACATTGAAAGTCTAGCAGCCGATTTCGAATATTTCGTTCATGAGTTGGAGAGCCTGCACTCGCTGTGTAATGAATTTCTCAAAGATCAAGTCAGCAAAATATCACTCCAAGAAGCAAGAATCTCGATGAGTGAGGCACGGGACTTGAAAAGGCTCTCATATGTGGGTTTTGTGTTCGCACCTCTGAGCCTTGCTTGCTCCTTTTTCAGCGTTAATGTCCATGAGTTGAACGGCACTACAACACCTCTTTGGGTATTTATCGTGACAAGTGTTGGAATATTGTCGTTTTCAATTTCGATTGTTGCCCTCTCGAGGTCTAGACGTGTTCGTTCATTGTGGGATTCGTTTCTCGATGGAATAACAGCCTTGGGCCTTGCAGGTCTCGCCCGTGTTCGTAACCAATCGGACCGACCAGGGAAGCCAAATCCACAGGCACATAATTCAAAATCCCCCGGATACTTTTATGAAAACAATTTGCCTGATGTTGAATTAGAGCACTTGTACGTTGATACGCGTTCAAACTGAAGGGATTTGACATATTTGGGGCGGCTCGAAACCAGACTCTCTGGCACCTTTAGGTACAGAGCAGTTCAATTCATCATTTGGCGCTATCTATTGATATTCATTTCCAAGTTGGACGCCGGGTGTACTTCGAAGATTTATGATTGGTGATCAGATTGACATGTATACAAGATGGGTTCAAAGCCAATATTTATAATTCTCAACCGATATCATGTTGAGTTTCACTTATCTCTATGTAACACCTCTCAATGCTGCCAAAGTTTCATCCAGGTCGAGATGTATCTATGAATCAACCCATCAGAGACGGTATTTCCAACAAGACCCAAGCTAGAACAATCGCGTATCGTGCTTTGTGTCTCGAACACGAGTCCAGCATCCTCTGCCTGCTGCGTTCCATGGCCTCCATATTTCGACTTCCAGAAATCAATGAGTTTGATACTTGGGTTAATCTCTGGGTTCTGATCACTGCTCGCCAACCTCTGTAGCCACTCTTGTGGTGAGACGATCTCAAAATTTGGCAACGCCGATTCTTTCTTCAAAGCTGGAAGCAAATCATTCTTCCAGCTGAATGTGTGCGGGTTGACTAAATGATATACCAGATCCACGTCTTGCAAAGATGAAGTGCCCAGCGTGATCTCAGTGATTGCCTCAGCGCATTTGTCCACAGGAAGCCAACTCGGTCGCTCGTCCAAGGCAGGCAGGGCACCTGTCGTAAGAGCACTCCGGAACATTAGAGCCACAGCTTCGGTCTCATTCCACATCGCACTCTTGGTATCTCCGCCGAGTTGACCAATTCTCAATACTCTGGCGTGCATCCCAGTCTTGCGCATAGCGTTGTGTGTGATGTGTTCAGTAACAAGCTTGGATCTTCCATAGCCCATTTTTTGAGCATGCGACAAGTCTTCGATTTTGTGTTCACGAATAGACGCTGGCTTTGGTGTGCTACTTGCTGCGCTCACACTTGAGCAGAAGAAGAACTGGGCTGGTTGGGGTAAATTCGATCGTAGGCAGAAGTTGATGAGGTTGTAAGTGCCGCGGATATGTTGTTGTTCGAATGATCGCACTCCGAGGTTGAAGTTGACTGCCCAGGCACTATGAATAATCCTTGTTGTGCATGCTAGGAGGTAATCAATAACACCGGCGTCGAGGCCTAAGTTTGGTTGCGATAAGTCGCTGGGCACAGCGTAGAGTTTGGCAGACTCTGCGTCGGAAAGAGAAATGTTGCGATCTGCCAGTGCTTTCATCACACGAGCTCCAGCAGCCGCCTGGCCTGGGGCGCGTACAAGAGCCCACACCTCAGGGACTTCTGGTCGCTTCAACAGTTCAGCGATGATGAATGCACCGAGGTTACCTGTTCCACCAGTTACGATGACAATTTCGGCTTCGGGTTGTTTCTGCAGAGTTGGGATGTGATGAGTGAAGCGAGAGTATTTCTCAATCATCTCCTCCATTACTTGCAATTCATCTTCCGCCTCAAATTCTTCGCCTGTTCGCAGTTGATATAGGTGCTGGGCAAGGGCTTTGACAGTTCCCTTCTCGAAAACGATATTCTGCGATAAAGAGTCTCCTTGCTCTCCGAGATCCAAATCACGCACGATGTATCGCCATATCTGAGTTGTTTGAAGACTATCAACTCCAGCGGAGAAGATATCGGTCTCAGCGTTGTCAAGGTGTATATTCAAGTCATCTCGGAAGCGAGATAAGAGCCAATGCTCCAACTCAGATAAACTGAGCGCAAGTGATCCTTTCTTCTCACCGCTACCTTCAAACCGCAGATAGGCTCCTTGGATATCCTCCTCAAACTGCTGGTACACCTGAGCGCGTATACATGTTCCTTTGTCGGTTCTTGGGTAAGCCACTTCCGCGCCCTTGATGATCACCAATTCTTTCGGAATGCGGGAGAATGTCTCCGCGCGAGCATTGGCAGCCTCCACAGCAGGCCAGATGGTCTCCAAGAATTCCTCATTGCTCAGATGAAGAGCCTTTCCAGGCGCACGGAAGATCAAAGCTCCTGGAACAGTTCGCTGGAATCCAAAGACGACACATTCTCCCACCAGCTCCTCCTCGCGAACACGACCTTCGATCGGAATAGGAAGTACCTTTTCGCCATTCACAAGGGTGATTCTATCATCCAGACGACTCAAGTATTTATAATAGTTGCTCTTCTTTGGATCAGGGTGTCGTGTGAACAGGTCTGATGTGCGGAAGCTGTTCTCGGGGTTCTTTTCACTGAATGGTGGCTTGGAGTTGGATGGTCCCTTGCTTGGTAATCCGTCCAAAGCAACGCACTCGAACACACCAGGGGATATTTCGTCCATTAAGGTGTGATTGGCAACTGGAGCGTGGAGACGCAGATACTGCCATTCGGTATCCCCGTTACGTCGGAAGGATGTCATTATCTGACCGGTCTCTGTTGCGCCGTAGTTGCCAACAAGGTTGACGCCTTGCGCAACTAGCCTGTCGCCCAAATCATCGGGACAGCTTGAACCTCCATAGAGAACAAGTTGGGGTTTAGCCAAAGCTTTGACGCCTTCTTGCTTCTCTGACAATAGCTTGATGACATACGGCACAGCGCTGATTTGTTCTGGCTTCGCGACTTCCAAGGCGTCCATCAGGTTCTGATATGTGATTGCGAGGGAGTGGTTTCCGAGGTATGCCGTGGCTCTTGTGTAGAAAGCTCTTCCAACCTCCATCAGAGCATGTGAATGGAAGAGTGGGCTTATATTAAATAGACGCAAACCGAAGCTCTTGCGGAAATTGGCCAATGACTGATAGTTGGTCAAGAAGATCGGCTTCGGGAATCCTGTACTTCCAGAAGAGTGCAGAATCCAGGCCATTTTCTTGGTTTCTTTTGCCGGATTCACGTTTTCTCGCTGGAAATGCGGAACGACATCAGGACAATTGAACCATTCTTCCCGTCGCAAAATGGGGAAGCTGCTACAACCTGGTCGGTCTTCGCATATGTCCTGCACTGTCTCTTGGTATCTATCGGCAATAATGAGATCATTGCAATCCGCCATTCCTAACAGCCTAGCATACGCCGATGCCGTCAGTCTAGTGGAGAGAAAGAGAACAGCGTAACCAAGCCGGTTCAGTGCAAAGAAAGTCAGGATAACTTCGAAACTTGAACCAGCCAGTAAAGCAATTACTGGTGCCTTCTCGAGACTCGGGTCCTAACAAAGAGTTAGCTATACAGTAATTTTTAGTTGAATGCATTTCAACCTACCGCTGGAGCCAATCCTTTCTCCATGTAAGAGCGAACCGCGAGATCGGTATATCGATCGATATCCCCAGCCGTGTGTTGCTCAAAATCCGCGGCTCCGCGAACCGGGTAGCATATCAATGGTTTTTCTGATTCATTTGGCTGCGCTGCATGAGATTTGAGGAGCCCATCAATTGTCATAAATTGCTCCACTGGTGGATAGCTTGCGTGCAGAGTGCCATTTAGTAGCCGAGTGGCGAGGTCCTCGGGCTGATACGATAGCCTCGCCATGGCTGTCGCTGTCTCTGTAATAGTTGCCATCGTTGATAACTTGGTGATGAACCTTCAAATGCTTGTATGAATAAGAACATCGAAGTGTCTTTAAATGAAGTTACAACGTGGAGATGCCGAACTCGGGGTACCCCCGAGATTGCTTTTCCGGTCGATATCCGGGATGAGATCCACGTTGCGGAAAAGCCCTGTTAGAAGCTCTCTCATTTCCCCGGAAAATGTAGTATCGATAGACTTTCCTTCCTTTACGATCTCATGAGATAAGTAGATCCAAGCTCGTTTTTGGTTCCAGATTCTCTGTTGAAATTGCTATTTCAGAGGATATGATGTCTATGGTGTTGAGCTTTTGGGATGAATTTGCGGGGAAATCCGTCGGAAATCCGCCGAATTCATCGGATTTCTATCCACTCTGTCTGATGTCCACTATGAGTAGCAATTTTTATTGCGATGAATCAAAATGATATCAAAGTACATAAGAAGTTCTTAGTACGTCAGCTTTTTTTCTAGAATATCAATACGATTGTCGAATAGGGATGATGGATGATGTGAAGGATTCCAAGGTTCCTATTACGGGCAACCTCCTACCGGTGAGATCCAGGCAGCCTGCGCATCCACACAACATACAGTCTTCAACTGACTTCAATCTTGAATTTCGCATCTGAGGTTAGTCTCCACGTACTAAGAGGAGCCAACACGCGTAAGTTCAGATACAAAGACTCGGAAGTCCACACTATCATTATCATCCATGGATGGTTGGCATTCCACACGCGGGTGCCCATGCCAATAAGGATACTAACATCAATTGAATAAAAGCCTCATTTCCCATATTTGTGTTGATCAAATAGTACTCCCGGTGGGAGCATGCTTTTGAAACAAGCTTGAAGCTTGGCCAGGTGCGTCAACTGGTGTATTTACCTACTATGACGCTAGTCTACAGTTGACAGTCTTCAATGAGATCATTTGAGTGGGGAAGAATGACTGGGCACTCAAACAGGATCAATCCAAGAATTACTAGTGCAACCTACTTTTGAGCATTTCAATGTCCCTTTGAAGTGGGCACATCTGAAATTGATGATGTGCAGAAACCACACGAACCGACCCTCCTTTCCCCGTAAATCCAGGGTCCACGGAAGCATATCCGACTTGAATTTCTCTCCTACTGGAAAAGGGAGAGGATAAGCAACGGAGATGGAGAAGAATCCGTGATCATCTCTCCTTCACACAAAATTCCCGCCAGTTAAAAGTCTACCAGGCCTGATCAACACAAAAGTCTGTGGAGATCGATTGAATGAAGAAGGATCAAGATTGACAAAATTGGCTTTTAATCTTATATCTTCCACAAATGAAAGCTTCTTGAGCTTGATATCACTTGGCATCACTTATGGGATGATTGACGTAGTATGGGGTTGGATTGATGGTCTCCACGTATCCCCGCGTTCCCCCGCAGATCCCCGGATTTCGTGACTTACTGGATATGGAAAGCTATGAATAGTGTGATAGCTCTTGTCAGCTAGTGTCAAAGGTCCTCTAAGATAAAGTATATAAAGTCCCAGATATTCAAAGTTTAACCTCGACCTGAAATAGCATTCCCAACACATCTATTGACGCATTTATGCCGATCATGGAACACGCCCTAAATATCATGTCAGACGCTGAGGTGATGGGAGAGAAGGCAGAGATGACCCATGAAGAAACAGTACACTTAGCTCATCTCAGCCCAGAGGAAAAGGTGCTCGAGATAAAGCTTCGGCGTCGAATAGATTTGTTGATCATGCCCCTTGTTATCTTAGTTTATCTGATGAACTACATTGACCGGTAAGTCCAAGAGACTTTTACCTCCTCCCCTGACGTGTTGTCCCTTCATTTCTGTTTGCACATTTATTACTTAGATTCTTTCTTTGCAAAATGTACTACTGTTTGCTGACTGCCATTACTTTCTAGCAACAATTATGCCGCCGCCAAGCTTCAAGGCCTGATGACCGGTCTCAGTCTCAATGGTCAGCAATATCAGACTGGTCTTTCCATTCTCTTTGTTGCATACATCTTGATGCAGGTCCCATCAAACCTTCTCCTCAATTACATGGGCCGGCCATCTCTTTATCTTGGATTCTTCGTTACTGCATGGGGGCTGGTCTCCGCATGCACGAGCCAAGTCACAAGCTATGGAGGTATCGTGGCTTGCCGCTTCATCTTGGGACTAGTTGGTATGTTCAGCATTGTCAAAACGTCTCTTCCGAGGTCTAGATATTAACTCTTGCTTCAGAGGCACCATTCTTTGCCGGAGTCCTATTCTACCTGTCCAAGTGGTATACTCGCGACGAGTTGGCTTTCCGTATGAGTCTGTTCTATTCTGGCTCTCTGATCAGTGGCGCGTTCGGCAATCTCATCGCGGCTGGTATCCTCAGTGGGCTTGCCGGTAAGCGAGGAATGGCTGCCTGGCAATGGCTTTATATTATTGAAGGATCAATCACCTGTTTCATCGGTATCGCTATATGCTTCATCCTACCTGACTTCCCCGATACCTGGCGATTGCTCTCACCTGAGATGAGAGCCGTTGCAATTCGAAGACTTGCCATCGAAGCTGCCGAGGCTGATGTTGATGATGAAGGGGGCTCTGGAATGACTCAACTCAAGGGTCTGAAAATGGCTCTGACTGACATCAAAACATACATTCTAGCGTTCGCATACATGTGCATCAATGGCGGAGGAGGATTCCAGTATTTCTTCCCAACACTAGCAGAAACATTGGGGTACAATAACACCATCTCTCTATTATTGGTCGCTCCACCATATGTGTTTATGGTTTTCTACAGTCTTTGCCACAGCTGGGTATCCGACAGACTTGGTATGCGGTTCTGGTTCTTTGTTTATCCTATCCCCATTACGATCGTGGGATTCATCATTTTCATGACGACAAACTCATTCGGTCCTCGATACTTCTCTCTCTTCTTGATGAATTTTACATTCGCTCAGAACGGTACTCTCTTCTCCTGGATGGCATCATCTATGCCCCGACCTCCTGCCAAACGCGCTGCGGCGTATGCCTTCTTCAACTCCATCGGCAATTCGGCTTCGATCTGGACTCCGTTCACATATTACGACTCACAAGGTTCGCACTATCCAGTGGCATTAGGCATTTGCATTGCCTTGCAATCACTTGCTGGCCTTTGTGCTGTCGTCTTATATTTCAATCTCCAAATGCTCAATAAACGACAAGAGCGATTAGAAAATGAGACTGGAGAGGTGCAACTTACTGAAAAGGAGTTAAGACGCTTACAAGTCACGGCTGATGCTGAAGGGATTGATATTGCTGCCGCTCGGCGCTTGCAAAAGGGCTTCCGGTATATGCTTTAGGGTCAAATTATCAAGTTCAATTCAAAGTCACCTCATCCCGAGGTTCAGTTGTCATGTTTCATGTTACTCCGGGGTCCTCAACGGGCTTACCATTTGTAGCTCTAGACTCCGACCTGACAAATCGTCAATCTGATGCATGGTAAATTTTTACCCGATGCCGTGACATATGCACTTCCCCGCAACCTTGGAAACTTTCTTCCAAGCTTAAAGTGGTGAAGATCCGACTGTTTCTGCATCACGCTATATGGCGCGATATGTGACAACTATTCTGATATATTCCTTCCGAGGGTGCGTGTGAGAAGAAAGACCCGGAGGGATTTTCAAGCCCTGGAGGGCACCCACACCACCCCCGACTCGAAGCTCTATTCTTGTTGAATAGTATTCAAGCAAGCCAAATAGTTACTTTAACTTTAACTATCAATTACTAGAGCCCTTCCCAGCTGTACATAGCCCTCTAATAAACTGGATAGTTTTAAATGAGACACGTGATACCACTGTTGTAGAAGCTTCAAGCTATAGTGAATGAATAAAATCGCTAATTTCAAATCTTTACATGTATCATCTGCTATTTACATGACTTGTGATGTAGCAAGTCTTTGACAATATGTTCGAGAATCCAAACTATGTCCGCGTCCACACAACCTCAAGTAGCTGTGGCCTCTCCAAACGATTAACGCGGTCCGGCTCACGCATGTATACCTGTCGCACGCGATGTCTTTCCGAGATAGCGCCCTTAAGCCGGTACGATATCTTCTTGTTATCCCGTGGACGCAAGGGACCCAAACTAAACCCGTAGTTATCGTCCTCGGTCCAGCGGTAGTATTCCCATGTTTGTTCCATAGAAGCCATCTCTTCCGGCGAGTGAGCAGAGGAGTATTTCACCAAGGAAAATCCGTTGATGAAGTACCACTGATCCGTGACCTTCCATCTTCGTAATTGGCATTCCGGACCGCAGATATCGGATATTTTGCTCATGTTGAGAATGTCAACAGGGAACCAGTCGGCAGACTTCCAGTGATGCAATGACAAAGGAAGTTCTCGACCAGCTTCGTAGAAACCTGACCCATCGTTGGTCAAATCAAGTTGGAAGAGACGTCGATCCCAGGTGAGTTTGGTATTGGTGTATGTATAAACACACCAAGCAACGCGCTTGTCGCCGGTGTCCTTGTTGTCGTAACAGTCATCGTAGTGTTCGTCGATTTCCTTGAGTAAGGGGATGGAAAGGAATACTCCAGCACCGCCGTACGCCATATATGTGAATTTGGCCATTTGTTGCAAGTTTTCGGTCGGCGCTCCAATATAATATGGCTTGCTTGAGTCGTAGGTAGCGAGATCTGCGACCAGGCCATCCATAGAAGGGAAAAAGGTATCGTCGTCGATGATCACAGCCCATTCTGTGTGCTCATCGCGCAATTCCAGCATCGTTCGCGTGAGCATATAGTACCGATCCAGGAAGGGCTCGTCGCTTTCAATGATATGCAGGTTGATTCCGAGATCCTCGGCGTGCTGGACGAGTTCTGAGAGACTTCGGGTGTGATCTCTCTCGACAATTGAGATAATTCGCGCATTTGTTCCGCTCGCCCAGCGAGAGAAAACCGGCAAGGTCTCGTTTAGTCGTTCCATTGTGGTCGCCACGCCGAACATAATGTGAGATGCATCGACGGGTTTCTTAGGCATAGGAGCCTCCACTGTCACAGTCAATGAACATTGTGACTCGTTCAATCTGTCGAATTCTTTATTTCCACCCAGATCAAGCTCGTTGAAAACAGGGTCCCCAAAGTCGAGTGAATCTGAGAATTGGGTGAACTTCGGAGACGGCACCACCTGAATATTCCATCGCGCATAGTCTACCGTCTCATTATACCCGAAAGATCTTAAGAACTCGAGATCCAAATTACAGTCGGGACCCTTATGGTGGCTCAAAAAGTTGACAGGGGAATTTTCTCCTCGTTGATATAGGAAGACGCCGGTTAAAAAGATTAAAATAACGGCACCGACGAGCGACCTAGCATATTGAGGGTAGAAACGGGTCATTGCGCATGGCAGAGGTGCGTACGGAGAGAAAAAAGATCAGAGATGTCATGAACCGCATCGCGACTTCTTGTATTGCTGCAAACTGAAACGATATGCGCATGAGCTTACGTGGCGACGGTGTTGGTGGGAACCACTATAGGACGGCCCAATCCCGAATCCCCAAATCCAACTGAACCTGAAAATGCATACGGGCTTTTTGCTTAGCAAGGCCTCTTGATGTAACGGCCAATCATTACCTTGATGGCTGAATGCTTGTGGTTCATGGACCCGCTCTGGGGGAAGATCGCGGCAGCTTCTTGCCATGTTGCACTTCGCACTATCAACCACATCAGTTCAATAGACCCTGGATTTTTATATGGCGCTTCATCCAGCTATAATTCTAATTAATTCTTCGCTGAATGAATTATTTCAATCCCATTCTCTCACCCTTTCATTCTTTTCTTCTAAGAATGCCTTCCCACCACCAGGTTTACTACATGTCGCAGTCATGGCCCGCTGCCAAGAAGACCCACGTCGCCATCGGCCTAGGCGGTTCTCCTATAGGTTAAACCACTGAAGATCTATCGAGGGCCACATCATCCCCATTACCATTCGGTTTAAAGGATCTTGCTTCGGCCTTTTTTGCATCACTCATGACGTGAATTCTTCCGCGGGTTTTACCGACACCTGGTTCACTGGATACAAACATTGAATGTGCATACATAGCCTGAATATTTCATGCGTCCCAGCCTTGAACGCTTCCACTGCGGAGTCACGGCTCTCGAACTGACCCAGACCCACAGGGGCCGCGAAGGAACAGGTCCAGCCCTGAGCATCGCACAGGTGCTCCGTAATAACCAAGACAACTGGCCATTCAGGATCCAGACCATGAACACCCTAGGGATGATGTATCACGATGTACGAAAGCTCAGCGGGGCGAGTCCCTTTCTCAGGGAGGGTCTCCCATCTACTCCAAACACCTTGACATTTCTGTGGCCTGATCGACGTAAGGGGAAAAGTGTTCACCTGAGTGACAGGTACAATCGTCATCTTTGTGGATGGTAGCCACCTCAGCTCTTCAGCCACCGGGCAGAAGGCATCTATAATTAGGTTGTCATCTGAAAGAAAGATCGCTCTCGACTCGGAGAGCCCGGCTGGATTAGGCCTGCTGAGGCTATGTTGATCAGCTTTCAATATCAGGGTCCTTGAGCCACGTATTCTTGAAAGAGTCAGCCTTAATGAAAATTTCCATATTCCAGAATATTCCTTCTCATGCTCAACCTGTCACCAAAAATTCTCGGAATTTATATTGTCGCCAAAGCTTATTTGTGAGTATCGCCCAAATGCAACGAATAGGCGCCCTATTAGCTCGGGCGTGCCGAACCTGAAGTAACGGTTTCAATTCTGAACCCTGCTTAAGACCGGTTTCGATTTTACTCCGCATCACACTTGAAACATGCCATCAGATATGTGGGGACTTCACGCGTTCGGACCTCGGGACTTATGCCCGCACCGGGAAGCATAAGTTATGTAGAGTTGACTATCGCCAATATTCAGAAATTCAGATCGACAGCTTGGCTCAAGATGTCTCAATTTTGAATTTTCTCATGATACAGTGATTATGGTTGTTGATTGGGAGCTTCGTTGGCCTCCTTGCCTCAGGCGACCATTATGTAGTATCACCATGACAGGTCAACTGCATCGACTCCTGAGTCGAGATGTCCATAAGGTTGTTGCTCATTTATTGCGGAGACCTCAGGTTTGAATCTATTAATCTATTCAATTGGATCGATCAAAAACTTGAAGTTATGTACAACAACCTCAGTCCACCCATTTTCAAGCCGTTGAATCAACTTTGAACTGGATATATCAAACCATCGCCTCAGGCACCAGTTTACATGCCCTCTGCGTAACACAGCATATGTAGAGGGTGTCATTCACACTGAACGATAGCCTTGGCTAGACTTTTATCCAATAACAGCTGATGACCTACTGTATCAGGATAAAAGAACCGATTATAAGCGCTTAGATGAAAGCGATAAAGCTACTGGAGATAGGATAGTTTACCCCTCTGCGGAGGTGCGGAGTAACAGGTCCTTATCTCTACCTCGTATCCCACCTTAACGTCCTTGATCCTTTTGATATTTTGATTCATTTCTGCCTATTGACATAGTCGAAATTGAAGGCATTTCATCCATACCAACATCTTAAATTGCATAACTAGGAATCTGATAAACATGGGTGTCAAAGGAATTCGCACCGCTTTGAAGGTTGATCTGGAGAAGCATGCCAGCCAGCAACCCGGTTTGCATGTAAGCATCTTGAATAAACTTGTTCGGAAATGGAATATCATCTGATAATTACTCGCTTATAGAACCGATGGCATCCGGATGGTGAGTGCATCGGCATGACTAAACCAAAGCATCCTCACTAAACCACATCTTGAATCTTGCAGTTCCGGCCTGTGCCAAAATTGCCAACAACGAAGTAGTCAAGATTGAATGTCTTGACTGGACTGGTGGTCAGATCAAGAACAACGACTCAGCCGACGATGTGAAGAACGTCGACCTCACCGAGATTCATTATCTGTCCGGTCCTTTCGAGATTGAGACGGCTGAGCCGGGTGATGTTCTGTTGGTTGAGATCCAAGACGTTCAGCCTTTCCAAGAGCAGCCATGGGGATTTACTGGCATCTTTGATCGCCAGAATGGTGGCGGTTTCTTAGATGAGATTTATCCCAAAGCGTACGTTTTTCATTGTCTCATCTTTCTCACCGGTGACGGAATTCTAAAAACCTCACTACAGGGCGAAAGCTATTTGGGACTTTGAGGGAATCTTCTGCTCGTCCCGCCACATTCCACATGTTCGATTCGCAGGCTTGATTCATCCTGGTATCCTGGGATGTGCCCCCTCAGCAGAGGTTCTAGCCGAATGGAACCGCCGAGAGGGTGAACTAATTGCAACAAACACAGTCGCAGATCGTATTGTCGCACAGCCACCCAACCCGACAAACGCTCATGCTGGAAGTGCTGGTGAGGATATCAAGGCGAAGGTAGCCAGAGAGGGAGCTCGAACCATTCCCGTACGTTTCCATTCCCACAAACCCAGGTTATCTCTTATTAACCGTGAACTAGGGTCGCCCCGAGCATGGAGGTAACTGCGATATCAAAAACCTCTCCCGGGGCTCCAAAGTCTACCTCCCAGTCCACGTCCCAGGCGCAAAATTCTCTGTTGGAGATCTACACTTTTCTCAGGGTGATGGTGAGATCTCATTCTGCGGTGCGATTGAGATGGCAGGCGTTATCACTCTGAAGTTCACTGTGATTAAGGATGGTATGGCGAAACTGAGCATGAAGTCTCCCATTTTCCATGCAGGTCCTGTTGAGCCTCAGTTTGGTCCGGGTCGATATCTCACCTTTGAGGGATTCTCGGTGGATGAGAATGGTAAGCAGCATTATCTTGATGCTACGGTTGCGTACCGTCAGACTTGTCTCAGAGTTATTGAGTATCTGAGGCGCTATGGATACGATGATTATCAGATTTATCTTCTCCTGAGCTGTGCACCTGTCCAGGGTCATATTGCTGGAATTGTGGATATTCCCAATGCTTGTACTACTTTGGGAGTGCCGATGGATATCTTTGATTTTGATATTAGACCTGAGGCGGATATTGTTCCGAGGGATATGGGGGCTTGCGCGTTCACGAGCGAGTAAATGATACTGTTTGCTTTATGACTCTTTCAGGTTTATGAAATTGATCAACGGTTATAATTGAGATGGTTGAAAAGGCAGTGTCCATCTTTCATGTACTGCCGCTGTCTATCTGCGTCCATTCATCATCATGAATACTTTGGAAATCCATGACTTTATAAGGACCTCCAAAGCGGTTTTGTGTTGCATGCCAATCTCGATCCACTGCGGTATCCGGTCTCCATCGGAAGACATCTTTGAGTTCTGGTTGTAAAGTCCCTTCCAAGGCATCACAAATAAATCCCCCAATAGATGGCATCTGCATTGCACCATTCCCAGATCCCCCAACCGCAACAAGTAGAGAACGATACCGAGGATGTCGATCAATCAAAAATGCCCGGTCAGGTGTGTCCGCGTCCCAGCAAATTCTAGCAAAGGTGAGTGGCCGCTCAGCAAGATGCGGCATCGTATCTCTCAAAAGGTCCCTCGCCCGAGCTTCTGCCTCTATAGGAATCTGGTGCTTGGCAAATGGAATACTGCGGGTGTCTCCATTATGCAGAGGATCCGAGACGAAGTTGCAATAACCCGGATGCTCATCACAGATCTTAAGCTCATGCTTATCTTCATCAGGCTCCATGAAAAATCCCTTCTCGATGTTGAATAACACTGGCAGGTTTCGGTACTGTTGTGTTTCCTCGGGCGTCATCTGAATATGGCATAATGTCCAAGCGGTTGGACGTAACTGTTTCTCAAAATCGAATAAACGGTCACTAGCTGCGCCCGCAGCTAATATAACATGATCCGCGCGATGGATTATCCCATCTTCTGTCTGAACACCGGTTAGATCGTCGTTTTCGTATACCAATGTCACCACTTTGCCGCATGGAGATCCAGTGATGAATTTAACGCCTAGTCGTTGAGCCTCGTTATATGCAGATACCATTGCCTTGCGCGCATGAATCCAACCTGCTCCATCAGTGCTGAGCCAGCCTTTCCATCCTGGGAAATCGCCTGTTAGGATCCCGGGTGGCATTGTTTTTCGGAAGTCTTCCGCTGTCTCCAGCTGAATGAAGTTCGCGTCTGTGGGATCGATTTCTTCTTCCTTGATATGTTTAATCAGGGCTGGTGTATGGCCTGAAATGATGAATCCGGTCTCATGGAAATACGGTTGGAAGACTGGATCGGTTTTCCAGCCTTGTAATGCTGCGCGACTGCAAATTGCAGAAGCAAGGCTTCTTGCGTCTGGGCTTTTACCTGAGAATTCAAAGTCCGTTAGTCAATCTTGCATTGCGGGCTGAAGCATGTTTTCCTCTTACTCTTCAACTCCTTGTGCTCCATGATCTTATTTACGTCATTCCCCGCTGCGATTGGAGATGGCACTTCGTACGGGTCGAGAACAGTCACATTTTGATATCCCCGACAAGCTAGATGCAGAGCTGTAGAGCATCCCCAAGTACCGGCTCCAATGATCAGGAGGGGGGAGTTTTGAGTGAGGGGTGATGGTGGCATTTTGATCCTATACTGGTTGGAATAGCAGGTTGGGAGGAGGACAATTATGTTAGAAATCACGGATGAGAAAGTGCAGTATTAAATGGGCCTCTTCTAGAGCTCGCGCTCACTGTTGAGCTCAAGTGCTCCATTACCATGGCCAGGTGGTGACACTAAACGCTTATCAACGTTCCTGATCGCCTGGACCTTCCCCTCATAGTATTCCGAGGTAACCAAGTTTCTCCGCACTAACAGACATTGGAGCCCTCTTATCTTGTCAGTTGATTATTGCCAACGGTTATATATGGCTCATCCTTTCCTGAAATACATATAAGAAATAGATTTCATTTTCTGCAATTTTCTGCTGGGAAAGCATCAACACTAGCAGACTTTTACTAAATTGAACTAGCGTTGTTGTTGTACGTGGTCTGTGCTACCGTGAGTTCCGAGCCAGGATCTCCAAACTTGTTGAAATCTGTTGGAATATTTGATACGAGAGGGTCAACTGGTGTATTTCAAGTTATTTTTGGGATTAATATCGATTTCAGGTGGTGGAGTGGTAGGCGTCACCCTCAAGCTTCACCGGGGTCCATATTAGGACCATAGCAAAACGTTCTGCAAATCCGATGCTTTCATAAAACTTCAATTCCGAGTATTAAATGACAAGGTAGAATCAGGTATTTTCAGAAGATATTCTATTTTGTTTAGAGAAAACAAAGAACGTAGGAAATAGGAAATGATTACATGAAATGCTACATGTAGTTGCTAGCAAGGCTAGACTTGAATTCCAGAAAGTAGTACATGGAGAGGATATCAGAGAGACAATGGCACAAGCGCATCACGTCTAGAAGTGGATGGGCTTAGAGTAGGTGGCCATAGCAGCCTCCTTGAAAGCCTCGGAGAGAGTAGGGTGGGCGTGACATGTGCGGGCGACGTCCTCGCTGGAGGCGCCGTACTCGATGGCCAGAGTGGCCTCAGCAATCATCTCACCAGCACCGGGGCCGATGATGTGGACACCGAGAATGCGGTCGGTCTCGGCATCAGCGATGAACTTAACGACACCCTCGGTGTCAAGGTTGGTCTTAGCACGGGAGTTGGCGCTGAAGGGGAAAGAGCCGACGTTGTACTTAACACCGGAGGCCTTGACCTCGGCCTCGTTCTGGCCAACCCAAGCGACCTCGGGGTGGGTGTACATAACGCTGGGAATGGCGGCGTAGTTGACGTGGCCGTGGCCCTTCTTGATGTACTCGATGGCAGCAACGGCCTCCTCCTCAGCCTTGTGAGCCAGCATGGGGCCGAAGGTAACATCACCAACGACACGGATGTGGGGGACCTTGGTGCGGTACTCCTGGTCAATGACGAGACGGCCACGGTCGTCCTTGTCGATACCAATGTTCTCCAGGTTCAGGCCCTCGGTGTAGGGACGACGACCAATAGCGACGAGAACGACATCAGCGTCCAGAGTCTCCTCCTTACCACCCTTGGCGGCCTCGAGGTTCAGGCTAACGAGAGCACCGCTGTCATCACCCTTAACGACCTTGGTGTTGGTCTTGAACTTGATACCCTGCTTGGCCAGGATCTTCTGGGCCTGCTTGGCGATCTCAGCATCCATACCGGGGCCACCGATCTGGCCAAGGAACTCAACGACGGTAACCTCAGCGCCGAGACGGGACCAGACAGAGGCCTAAAATAAATACAGTTAGTAACTGATCACCACCCAACCACAGGATAAAATGACTTCATACCATCTCCAGACCGATGATACCACCACCGATGACAACCATCTTCTTGGGGACCTCCTGCAGCTCAAGAGCACCAGTGCTAGTGATAATGCGCTTCTCGTCGATGTTCAGGCCGGGGAAGGGAGTGGACTCAGAGCCAGTAGCGATGAGAATGTTCTTTCCGCGCACAGTCTGCTCACCACCATCGAGCAGGTCAACCTTGACGGTGTTCGCATCAACAAAGGAGCCAGCACCCTTGATGTAGTCAACGCCGTTCTTCTTGAGCAGGAACTCAACACCCTTGGTCAGACCCTGAACGGACTGGTTCTTAGCCTCCAGCATCTGAGCGAGGTTCAGCTTGACATCGCCGACCTCAATACCGCGCTTCTTGGTGTCGTGGAGAATCTGGTGGTAAAGGTGGGAGTTGTTAAGGAGAGACTTTGAGGGAATGCAGCCGACGTTCAAGCAGGTACCACCGAGCGTTCCACGCTTCTCGATACAGGCGGTCTATCAAAAGTGGTGATTCAGTCAGTGCGTGTCCACCGATCGGCATGTCAATTGTGACACCCAATGCACAGAAAATCCATAGATTTGATGATATCATACCTTGAGGCCCTCCTGACCAGCCTTGATAGCGGCAACGTAACCAGCGACACCACCACCGATGATAACCAGATCGTGCTCACCTGTTGACCGGAGACCGGGAAATCAGCAATCGCGTCCGGAAAGACCAGGAAAGCCCGTGAATAACACGAAACCCTGGGGAAATCAAAAACTTACCGGCATCAGAGGCGTAACCACGCTTTGAGCGACCAACGAGGAGCATGGGAGGAGCGATGAAGGTAGCTGAGACAGCCTTGGGTCCGCAGGCGCGGAGGCTGGCCCGCGGCGCAGCACGGGGAAGGACGGCGCGGAACATATCGATTAGGGGAATTAAAAAGAAAGGCAAAAGAAATACAACAGGTGGTCAAGCCTCCAAGAAAAAGAGGTGAAGGGGGTGCGCAGAAACAGATGTTGGATCTCAACGGGAGAGAGAGGACTGAGCTTTGCGGTATTTTGAGATTGGCAGGTTATGTAAGCCAGTCGGGACCTCCCGGTAAGCCACCTGGGCACTTTACCGGATGGCAATGCCGATTTCTAACTTGTTTTATTCTGGATGAGGCGAGAACAGGAAGAGGAGAGTGATTATCAAGCCGGAAAGATTGGAAATTGAGGATACTGGGGTCTTTTTGTGGCCAAGAGCTACGAAGTCGTGCAAATTTGGAAGTTCTCCGGATCCCAACACTTCTTCCGAGCCACTCTATATACTCGGTGCATGGCCACGGGAAGCCTGAAAGACCTTTTCCGCTCTCCACCTGCCCGGCCAGATCTTACCCCGGGAACAGTGCTAAACCTAGTGTTATTTTAGCGTTGACTGGAGGCCCCCAGATTATACTGAATACCCGCGGGCATGGAATTGGTGTGATGTTTGCCGCCTCCGCCTTCCACGGTTATACTCGGGATCCGGGGTTCCAATTTCTAGGTATCTGCCAGACTGCATCTGCATGGCCAGGTGTCTATCCTTTGGGTTCATGCTAACACTACTGACTAATTCATGATTCCAGACCCCGGCCATGAACCACATATGCATGTTCTATTGGTCAATTTCATTGAAAATCTTACATGTGCATAGTTCTTGCTTTTCGAAGATTAAGCTAATGCCCTCTATTTCCTAGTATTCAAGAACTTGAATGACAAATTCCTCATACCATCAACATCAGTAGATTTGTCCTCTTTTCTCCTTTCTTGCAAGGCAAAATCTTCCCACGAACATTCGGGCAACATTGAACATTATTCGAACTTGAACTTGAACTTAGGAACTGTTGGTACGAGATGCATTCAACGCTGGTAGTACAAGAGGGCTTCTCTTCGGAAGCTTTCAGCGTTGAAATATTTCAATATCCAAGGCTTGGGGTTCCGAGGTTTTAACCGAAGCAAGTGCTAGAAGTGCACTTAAGTTATTTATTTCTGCCTATACTAGCGTCTGGGCGATAGCCTGGAGTAGATGAATACTAGTTCATGTGCTTAACATTCAAGAGGTGCTAGAGGATGCTTTCGTTAAGGGACGAAGAAGGATGGATAGTAAGGCTCGTATGGAGCATTGGCATGGAAGGATTCAATAAGAACATTTGAAAGTGGTGTCATATACACATGCATGGTTTGGGGTCGGCTAACATCAACAGACTCGGAGAGGGCTTCTCTTTATGAAAAACTAGCACTTGAGGACTTTATGCTCCAGAAAGGTATAGTTCAAATGACGTCATAAATAATGCTGGCTCTTAAGTGTTTAATATCAACGTGGAAAAACCTTGGGGTTCAAGAATCGGGCTAGCTTAACAGTCACTGGCAACTGGTGGTATTCCACCGTCGAGCCATGAAGAACTGACTAAGCGGCGTTAAGCGGCCTTATGACGGCCCCGGGGTTCCGATGTATGTATATTTGCCGAATCGCAGCGACCTGTGTGAAATATCAATCGAAATTCGTCTTTCGAGGTAAGCCATTGAGTCGATCACCTGTATCTTGGCACCCACTGGTGGGCCAAAGGCCATATTAGATTAAATTATCCAATTTATCCACCCAGGGGACCGATGATTCCGAGTTCCTGCACTAGCATGCCATTATAAAAAGGTGGTGGCCATCCTCAAATCAATACTAGAACATTTGAATATTGCGCTGAGATTGGTCACATTCAAGTTCAAATTCACATCAGTCAAGCCCAAGATGCTCACTAAATTTTTATCTTCACTTTCTCTGCTCATTGCAGCAAGCAATGCATTCCAATACGACTTTATCGCTTCATCGACAGGCACACATGCTGAAAGCCTGGTATTTATCCATACAGCTGGGACACTCTTTATCAAGAACCATTTCTAACTGACTTGGATTATGAAGATTGACAATCTGCCACTCCCTTATACCTTCGAGACCTCCAACAGCCCTGTGGCGAACGCGTCGAACTCGTGGTGGATTTCATCTTACCTCACTGGAAGTGATGGTCACCAGTATCTGGTGCTATCGCATCTCCTCGATATGTCTTCCAGCTACTCGATCTATCGTGGGTCTATCTTTGATATCGAGGAGAAGGAATTCAGTCAATTCTCCTTCCTGACGGAGGAGTCGGGTCTATATGATTATAGCCAAGATGGAGAGTTCAACGTGTCACTCTCCGACTTCTATTTCGGCTCGACAAATGCAGGAAGTGCAACCAAACAGCTCCGTACTGCCAGCGCCAACCACGATGTCCAGTATAATATCACATTTGACTTTTCTGCACCCATCATCTTCAATACCGGCAATGGTGGTTATTTCCAACTCGGTGATTATCAAACTGCAGAATGGTCTATGCCAGCCGGTCGTACCCATGGTACTCTGGTCAAAAATGGAGTGGAAATTACAATTGATTCTGCGAAATCTTTAACCTGGTATGACCGTCAATGGAACTTTAACTCTGCGGGTACGATGAATTGGACCTGGTTCCAGTTACATTTGGATTCTCCGGCTGCTCAATCAAAGGAGAAGCTCTCCATTTGGGTCTATGACAGTGAAGATGTTGGCCATCGTCAATGGGCAACAACTCAACAAGAGGCTGGAATTAATAAGGTGGTGCCTATAAAGAGCTTTGAGCCCTTTGGTCAGACTTGGACTTCTCCCTCTTCCAATCAGACCTACTCCCAGAGTTGGAATCTGGTCCTGCAGGATAACACACACCTGACTGTGAGGAGTATTTATGATGATCAAGAGCTGAACTTGGACAACGAATTTGTCACTTATGAAGGCTTTGTCACAGTATCTGGACGAAGTGCGTCGGGTGAAGCAATCACTGGATATGGGCTAGTTGAGATGGAGTCTATTTGAATAGTCAATTAGATATGTATATCGTGGAACCGATGGATATATGTATATACTCAACTGATATGAAGAGCCAGCTCTTGCCGTAAAATTCATCGAAATTGCAAAATGAATTGGCTAATGACCTTGAAACCTGCACCTGTATATTTCAAGTTCAAGCCTGGGATGCCGGCTATGTAGACAATAGTATACTATAGAGAGTCTGCCGGTCAACCACCAGATGTATTCTGGTTCTCATATTGGAATAGGCTCACCTAGTGTCAATAGTTGACTCGACTCCTTGGAAATAAAACCTCGTATTGGAATGCGTAGGCCTTGATAGTGATCAGAAGATCCAGAGTCAAAAAGTACCATAGTATCGTAAGGCGATTTGACACCTCAGGAGCAAGCAAGCAAGTCACCTGGGCAGTCACATCAAGATCAGGATCAGGATTACGAAATCACTTGATCTGAAGTCGCGGTGATTTCGCTTAACGATCCTGGTTTGGAATTGCGACTCCGTGATCCTGTCTTCTCATTGGTTGATTCGAAGTAAGCGATGTCGAGGCGAGCAAACATCCGTCAGTATGAGGATTTGGCTGTGGCTCCATTGTTTGCTCAAGATCAACTTCTCGCTTCGCTTGATTTCGCTTGTTTTCCCCAATCAGGAAGTGTGTGATCTTGGGAGCTCTGCGTGATCTTGGGAACCTGCCCCAGGGTATAAATTCATGGGATCTCTCCCTCTTTCCAACTTCTTCCTTCTTGCAACTCTCTTCTTCAAACTTCTGCCCCCCACTTCAGCCTTGTGACTCCTTTGTCCATCAAGACCTTGTTTCATCATCATGATACTTCAATCCTTCTTCCATGTTCATCTTCTTATACCATCCCACTCACATAAGGTCACTCAGTTGACATGACCTCAACATACTTTCATGGCCTCGACACGTTGATACAGCCCTTCAGGTATCCCCTTCATGGCTCAGTCAACTAACATGCCCCTGCAGGATGACATGACTCCACTCCACTCCACTGACATGACCTTACTCTGTCATCGCTTTCTTCTGTTGATAAAAGTTGCCCTGTTGATGCTCCCTGTTGATGCTCCCCCTCTGCATACTCTCACTAACACTCCACATCAGGCAACCACCTTGACGCTTTTCATCATTCACAACAAGACTGTCCCACACTTGGGTCCATGACACATGATCAATCATCCTCACTGTCAGTCAACATGCATACATTCAGCATGCATCAACATTCTTCAAGCCATGCACCAGCATGTTGACATGTCAACACCTTGACACGTCCACACATTCATACAACCACACACCAATACATCAACATGACAACACACCAACACGTTGGCACGTTGACACATCCACACACTGACACACCATCAACACATCCCAACACATGAAGACAACAACATGTCAACACATCCACACGTTGACACACACACATCCACACATCCACACATCCACACATTCATCAACATATTCCCCTCATTCCAACAACAATCATTCAATCAATTTTGGCTTTCAGCCACCCACCACAAACAGTCAACACTCTCCTGTCACCCATCCAACTGGCAGGTCGCTCTGATACTTCTGTTCACTGGCTGCTGAGGCCTCTCACTATGGGAAGCTCAGGCTAACAGGTACCACGTCTCCATTCTCCTTCCTCACAGGTAAACAAACTAACATTACCTACAGATGCCTGCTTCCTTCGATCATTCCTCCGTCTGCCTGGTCAATCATTCACCACATTCAACCTCACACAACACAGGCCGGAGGGTGGTCAAGTAGATAGCTTTTTGTTTCTTTTCAACAGGGTTGGTGGCAGTTCCCTTGTGTCAGACAAGGACCCAAACCCGGCCCACTTGGATTTGACTATCCCATCGCAGTTATACTGAGCGTTGCCTGTATTCCTTAATCCGATGTTCCCATGAGTGTTCACCCGCCGGTTCGCCGGTGGCAGGTGTTCGCGTTGACGGGTCCTGCTTATTAAGGCTCTGCGGCCCATCAGGCATCCATGAACGTGTTGTTCCCACCCACGCTCCGATGTTCCCATGAGTGCTCACCCGCCGGTTCGCCGGTGGTAGGTGTTCGCGTTGACGGGTCCTGCTTAGCGTTGGGGTTTGCACTTCGCCTTTACATGGCTCTGAAGATATGGTTAAAATTCCTCACTTCCCTGTCTGTGATGGGCACTGGTTACTTTCATTGTGGGTTGGGGATGGGTTCTTTTCTTTTCTCTATGGGCTGCGATGGTGAGGAACGTGGTTGGTGGACTTGGAGGGTGCAACAGCATGTTTCCCGTACTACAATTTTTCCTGTCTGCTGTTAGGTTTGCTTCTCTGAGTGTTCTCGCTGTTCAAGCTTCATCATCTTCTCTCTCTACCTCAGATACTCCATCAATCGAGCAACTTACACCCTCCACATTTTTCCATTTCTTCGATGATAGGCCTAACACTAAACCATATAGACCTTATGAGGCGTCGCACTCCTATATCATGATTGCCAGGAGGTTTCAAAATTCGAAGCCCAGGTCAATCTGGATGCTCCTTATGAGGAATACATGAAATTGATGCTTTGAGGCTGTGTCAACTGAATCTATTGAAACTTGAATCTAGAGATTAATGCTATTCTTAGACTGAATTTCACACATGAAGGCATTTATGAAATGGAGTTATACAAATTCAAGTTCCTCCGACTCGGAGTCACGATGTGTTCTTGGGCTTTCAGCTACATGCATGCACATGTATGTATGTTCGCGGCATGTTGCACAACTTGAAAGTCTTCAGCCTTCAAGTTGGGCGTGATATATATCGTACTAAAAGCGCGCAGACAAGATGTCGTCCTGAACTAGTATCCCCACATGCACTGAGAGTAGTTGGCGACGATGGGATTTGTAGCATGTGTATCATGCGATTGTATGCGAAGATGGCATCTTGAGCTATACATTCGATGAGTGATTGTATTCGAATTTCCTAATTTGGCATAGTGGAATCCCATATATAGCGTCCCATGGATGATAGAGTGGGGGCCAGACTATACAATTTTCTGCCAGAACATTTGAAGTATTCCATATATTGATTTCTAAGAATGTATACCTATTGCAATGGCAAGATCTCTCGTCTGGGGTCTGAGAGTGGAATTTAATAGCAATTATCCTGCATGATTTCCGCCGAGATAATTAGAAAAGGTCAATGTTCAGTATTGAGGAGAACAGACATTGTAGTGGTAGCTCATTGCGGTAAGCGGTGTATCTCGTATTGAAGGCGGTCGCCAAATAACCTTTTCCATGCGATGGACCCCTGCACTTAATTCTCGAGTCCAGAATCCAGATCCTGGAGTAGTTCCATACCCCAGAAAGAGGAAGAAAAATACTACTCGGGTGATACCAATCTCACCACCCCAAAATGGCTTAACATATAAGATACTCGACAAAGCCAACCAAATCCCATTAATTATAATATAACTGGGTTCACCTCATATCTCGGCACGGCTAAACCAGGCAAAACATGCCTCCATCCCGCTCCAGCATGACGAGCGACGGCCACGAACGTCTCGAACCACGGCTCCTCCGCGCCACCGAAAACGACGATATCCCAGGACTACAGAACGTAATTGCTCTCGCCCGCGAATATGGCCAATTATCAGACAATTTCCTCCGCACAGCGCTCATGCGCAGCGCCGAACGAAACCGCATCAATGCGATGGAATACCTCCTCGGGCTCGGCGCAAAAACAGATGTCGCGAGCAATCGGCCCTCTCCTCTCCTCCGTGCCGTCGAACGAAACCATTACCAGATCGTCCGATTACTGCTTGACGCTGGTGCGTCCCCGGATAGCTGTGATAAAGAAGGTCGGACGGCGCTCATGACAGCTGCCTGGAAGAATCATGCAGATGTACTCCAGCTGCTGATTCTGCGCGGAGCGGATGTCAATGGACGAGATCTGCGCCGTAGAACGGCATTGCATAATCTGGCTGCGGATAAGGAGTGTCGTTGGGGTTGGGATGAGGGTATTGTCCGAGTATTGCTGCGCGCAGATTGCAGGGTCAATGTCCTCGAAGCTCAGGATGAACTGGGTCGAACACCTCTTCATTGGGCTTGTGCGACGGGAAACTCGCGATTAGCGGAGGTACTGCTCACACCTGTGGATGGCAGGCCCAAGGCGGAGATTGATGCGGTGGAGCTGAGAGGGAAAACAGCGTTGCATGTTGCGACGGCGCATGATCGTGCGGATATTGTGCAGCTGTTACTCCAGCACGAGGCTGCTGTTAATGCTTGTAGTGATGGTGGATGGACTCCATTGCACAATGCGTGTGATAAGGGGTGCGAGGCGATTGTGCGAGTCCTCTTGCGCGCGGGCGCGCATATCAATAGCCAATTGCTAAATGGAGTGACGCCACTGCACCTGGCTGCGCAGGGCGGTCATCGGGAGGTGGTGGAATGTTTGCTTGAGAGAGCGGATCTGAAGCGACGAGTGCGAGATAATTTTGGAAGCACGCCTTTCTTACGAGCGGCCCAATTCAAAAGGAGGGATATTGTGCTTTTGTTAGCGCCATTCAATAACGTGGAGTCGCTCTCGGAGGATGTCAAACTGGCATCTGCAGCTTTTGACAGTACAATTGTGGACTTTGGAAATTTCCATAATGAGAACCGCGTGAAGCGCATGTCAGTTTATAATCTGCTCTATGGCAGGGATCCGGAGAATCCTCGCAAGCAGGCTGTTACGACAGTCCCTGCCGATAGTCGAGCGACGGATTTTCGCTGGATTCATTTGCCCGCAAATAACATGGCTTGGGTGGAGGCGCTGTTGACCAAGTCATTTATTGAAGAAGGCGCTCATGATGTGGATGGATTCAAGGGATTGGAAAAATCCTTCAATTACCAGCACCGTGGCCAGAAGATTCACTCCCATTTCATGCGGCCTTTATGTCAGAATACACCTCGAACAATGAGAAGGCGAGAAGAAGAGAAGTCAGATGATCCGCCTACAGATGGCCAGTCTGTTATTACAGACAACAGTTCTGTATATCGCAAGCAAAAAGGAGCTGGCGCCAAAGGAGACCGAGGGGACTCGCTTGATGAATCCTATTTGGTCATGGCTGGGAAGAAGAATAAAAACAACCAGAAGCGTGGCAAATCGGGGAGTAATCCTGGGACCCCCAAAACAGAGTCCAAATCGAAAGCACCGTGGGGCTCCATGGATAAGGGACGACCATCTCTAACATCCATGTCTGGAAGTCTATGCAAAGATTCTCATTCCTCAAGCTCTGCTTCCAATGTCTGCGTCTTTATGCCTTATCTTCACTTTGAGACGACAGAGCGCAGACAGAAAATGCAAGATGCGATTCAGCGTGCTGAAAAATGGAGGTTTGACCCTCAGGCCGTGAAGCGCACCCGAACTCGGGATGAGATGCTGATCGAGGCGCATATCTCATCATCAACAACGTCGCTTCATGTTCGCCGAACTTTGGATCAGTTCTTTTACCCCAACATTGATACTCAGAGTCGTGATCAAGACCAGGTTGTCTACCGATATCAAACGAAAGGACCCGGTCGCGATGGGCTAGTCACTGATCCGAAGATCTTCATGGTTGACCAGCTATGGGTTTGGATCTTGGGCACAAACTTGATTGTCACTAGCTTTCCCCAGCGATGGGATCAGCCAAAGAATGACCCACTCAACGTCCTGGATGGGATTATCGAGGACATTAATTCCAAGACTCGCGATCCTGTGAAGTCAGTGTATGATCTGGCAATTATAATCACTAATCGATGCTCGGGCGTTTTCGATCGACATCGACTAGGCGATGACCAGTACCAATTCTTGGATATGTTTGAGTCGTCTATTGGTATAGCTACTGATCGAGAGACGCTTCTTTTCCAGCGCTTCAATCATGCTTCTGCACAGGCGTCAAGTTGGCTGAAGAGCCATCGCAAGTTGAACAAATACGCTCGTAACAGGAGTCTTTCAGCATCGGGCCGTGATGGTGTTCCAGAGGAAGACTCTGACTACGACGATGATTATTGCCATGCTGACGGCTCACCACTTTTCGTCGATGATCTGCTGGATATTGGCGAGGAGACGGATCTCCTAGCCGAGACAAAAGATATCCGCGATGAACTGAACATGATTCGAACTGTTCTGGAACACCAAAAACACGTGCTCGTCGACTTCCAAGAAGTAATTTGGGAGATTTATCAGGGCCAACACCGCTCCCAGTATGAGGTCAAAAAGCGCTTCAAGGATCAACAGCGTATGATTGATATGCACCTGAAGGATCTTGACCGCATGGACAAACAAGCCGAACGAATCTACCACTCCATCACCGATCTCCTGGATCTCAAGCAAAAACATGCCAACGCCTTTGAAGCTCGCTTCGCCCGCGATCAAGCCGCTGGGACATCTCGTCAAAGTAAGACCATCATGGTGTTCACCATCGTCACAATCATCTTCCTGCCCCTCTCTTTCATCTCATCTATTTTCACGATCAACATGGAAGAATTCGGACACTTGACCCTTGCATACGTCGCAAAGTATACGTTCGGTGTCGGTTTTGCGATTTCAATTCCCCTCATTCTAATTGCGCTCTCGGTGGATGATATCGGTGATTTCTTCCGCTATGGCAAGCGCCTCATTTCCCGTCGAGACCGAGAGCCCGCTCCATTTGAACGCAATGATGTTAATTTGCAAACATTGGAAATTGAGAAGATCCTCAGTCTGGCAAGGTCACGCAGAAGTGCTGATTTAGATTATGGGCCTAGTCTGTTACCTGTTTCTACCCGTGGTACTACTGTCTCCAAAAGACCAGAAGGCCTTCATGTTAACGGATTGACGAATGGCATTCCAAGAAAGAGTTATGACCTACGACGCAGCGTGGATTATAGATCCACTTCATGATGATATGAGACATGATCAATATTTGTTGCTTTTTCCCTTAGCATGTCTGTGTACGAACACCTACCCTCTCGGATCTACATTTTGTATCTACATCAAAAGTTGATGATCTTCCATATGTATACAGCTCAATTCAAGTCATACAATTTTGAACACATTATTTATAGAAAGAATATCTAAATGTATGTAGAAGCGCCGACCAATTTGAACGCCTGATGTGCGAAATGAAACCCAATTGATACACATGTATGTATTCTCCAACACTGCAATGCTGCTCATAACCTCGTCTCCGAGTCATACGTCTAAAGACGCATTCCATCCGAATCATTCATCATATAACTCTTTCCATCACCAAGAATAACAGCCGGATGGTAAATATTCATAACAACCATAGCGATGAACATGAGCAGCGCATCAAAGATATAAGTGAAGACCTCATGGGTCATGAGATATCCAGAATATCCATACTTATACTCGATAAGACGGTAGATGCATCGAATGAGAATCAATGTGCAAACTGCATACAGCGCCAGGAGTACTGTCTTCCAGTTACGCTGCTTCCAGCCCTGTCCAGCGGTCATCTGACGCTCCGAGGCGGCCTTTGTTGTGGGGTATTTGGAAATACGGAAATGGAAGATCGCAGCTGTGATGACGAAGAAGCCGAAGAAGAGAAGTTGAACGACGAGACCACCCATCACGACGTTGGAACCTGTGTTACGGGTACTTGTTTTATGACTGGCCATGAGACCGCCACCTGGAAGGTATTAGTTTATGCTCATTCGAATATGATGGGTGTAGTGGGTCATTAACTTACCACCTGCTTGGAGAAGGAAGACGAAGATGTCTCCAGAGACGAAGATCTTCGTCATCCAGCTCACGCGGACAATGCACAGACTTTCGGCGTTGAGGTAGTGTACTAGTCGTCCGAGAACCATGTATACTGATGCAGCGTACAGAGGTGGAGCGAGAAGAATTAAGACGGATTGAATAGCGTAGATAGTGACGGAGCTCAGATTGTTGTGGGCATCAGCGCGACAGATGTATCCAATGATTTGAACTAGACGTTATATTAGCATTTTTCACTAGAAAAGTGTAGCCTATAAGGCTGCATTTAAAGCATGACTGTGAATACATACAGATTCCACCAATCACAAAAGGAATGAAGTATCGGCATCGTGATTTCGTTAATTGCCAAATATGGTACGCTGTTGTTGCTGTGAAGAGGATGATAAAGATCACTGCCGCCGCCACGGACGGATGATATCCGTAAAGATTCTCGCGATTCATGGTGTGTTTTCGATTTTAGTGGATTGCCCAGGTGTGCGTATACCCATCTCCAACAGGGGGATGAACGGGTACTTATATCAACTAGAAAATGCAGTCAATCCCTGTTCCAGATTATCAATTCTTACTGCCTGAGCCACACTCGCTACCCTGCCAAGATGTTTATTTCTTGGATCCACTTGGCCCACGCGGCAGCTATGCGATATTCTCGCTCCAGGGCTGACATTGGTGCACATTTTTAATGTCAGTGGGTCCAGTGAGACTTGGACCTCAAAAATAATAAAGGCAGTGTAATTCTCCGTTGCAAAGGCCGGAAATCTTGGCTTTAGACTTTTCCATGCCTGTCAACGGTTCAATATAGAACAATGTGGGTCAAATAGAGTGGAACCGAGTCGAGTCCGTATCTGCGTATCCGTATCCGCAACGTATCCGTATTCGAATCTGACTTCTTCTCAGATCTACCCCTGTGCAGCTCCAGACTCAAGTATCGGGCCATAGAGAACGCAGGACGGGACTCAAAGCATTTGGCATTGAAAAGAGTATGGGACCTCGGCGAACTCACCGCAAAAGCCGCAATGGCTGTCCCCAATGCAAAGCGCGTCGCTTAAAGGTTTTTATAATCTCCCCTACCCGGTCTATCCGGACACATCACTCATAATATCAGTAGTGCGATGAACGATATCCATGCACTAATTGCGTTAAACATGCGATCCACTGTGAATACACGGCTCCAAATGAGCCGCAACAAGGCTCTGCCAGTGATTATGAGACGGTCTCGGTGACTCCCGTCTCTACGGCTTCACCCGTGGCCCTGCCCCCAATGCAACCCCAGATCCCATCACAGCCGCAGGGTCATCCCCATATGGATCCTGTCAGCAATGTGGGGAAAACTAGTGCTAATCCGCACCTGCATCAAGATGGAGTGGTTTCCGAGCCCGAACGAAAGCCAAATTTGCTCGGCATCTTGCCGAGTGACATGCAAGGCCCCCCTATCCGTGATGAGGATGACTGGGCTCTTGATTTGGAATTAATGCATCACTGGTGTACCTCCACAAGCGGTACAATAGTTGCTCGTGAAGATGTGCGGCATGTTTGGCGTGTTATCATGCCGATAGAGGGGTACAGGAGTAGATACGTCATGCACGGTCTTCTCGCTCTTGCTGCTTTGCATCGCGCGTTCCTTAATCCTAATCAACAGGAAAAAGAACGTTATGTCAAGGCTTCTGCATTTCATATTAATAGTGGACTGACGGAGTTCCGAGAACTCATCGCAGTACCGCTGAATAATAGGAATTGGCAGCCTGTATTCTGTTTTGCGTCCATGGTCAATGTGATTTTGTTAGCGACGCCTATAAGACTGGGTGTTTCTAAATTGCCATCGCCGATCTCTAATGTTGTGGAGATGTTTGCAAATATCAATGGATTGCAGGCTCTTATGGAGCCATTCTTGCATTTTATTCGGAAGACGCAGCTTGCACCTATGGTTAATTCTATTTGGCTGGTGGATCCTGAAATCATTCCCAGGTAAGATTATACATTCGCAGCGCAACAGAGTGATATACTGGAGCCCGGGCTAATATTTTGTCATTCAGTCCCGCTCAAGTGTCACAATCCTTACTTCCACCCGATATCTGGGTTCAAGCTTCAAACCTACATCGGTTCGTTGACAGCTATACGTTCTCATCAATGGAAACACAACCTACCCATGGGGATGCTGCAAATCCCCAATCCACTAATGACTCTTCGGATCGTCGAAGCCATTACAAAGTTGCTCTCGAGTCTTTCGAACGTGCTTGTCGCTCGATGGAGCTTGCAGGGGTAAATATTGAGCGATCAATGATCTTTTTGTTCGCACATACGTTGAGCAAAGAGTTCCATCAGGAACTTGAAGCACATGAACCCGCTGCCCTGGTTATCCTGTCTTACTACTGTGTGCTTGTACAACTGGTTGATGATATTTGGTATATGAGAGGTATGGCGTCGCAGTTACTAGACGATATTGAGAAGCATATTCGACCTGAATTCCGGGAATGGTTGGCTTGGCCGAGGCAGTGGGTTTATGAGCGGCGATGATACCCTTTTGTTCAAAATGTTATATTCAACCTTGGAAGTTATAGATATTAAAAGTGGAGGATTTTTCTTTGTTACTTCAGTATACAGTGAGTCTAGATCATGATGTCCTTTCCATTCAAGTTCATTTTTCTCGATTTCCTTATGATTATCCATTATATGGTCATATGAGCCCTTGAGACTTCTTTGCAGCGTTTACTCATTTTACTCTACAACTTCAATACAATTAGACTTAGAGAGAGAGAGAGAGAGAGAGAGAGAGAGAGAGAGAGAGAGAGAGAGAGAGAGAGAGAGAGAGAGAGAGATGTTTTGATGTATACCACCCGGGTTCAATGTAGTACCCGAATGGAGATTTATTATTCAATCTGGTTCAAATCAATCGCAAAAATCAATCGCAAAAAATCATAACTATCAATTCACAGATTCAAAACAAATTATTCGTAACTGAAAACAACATAGACATAGGAAACCATATTATCCATCTGGCCTTTACTGCACAGGAATCTTGACATAGTCCTTCGCTTCTTCCTCCGACTCGCTTTCAGACTCAGGAGTCATGGTCCGGCTGCGGTCAACGACCATAGCATCCTTCTCGTTGAATGCTTCTCCATCTTCAACGAGAACTTTCTGCTTAGCTTCAGGGTCCTCAATCTTCGGGATGGTAACAGTCAAGATGCCATCTTCAAGCGTGGCAACAACACCATCGATCAAAACAGGTGCGGGAGCCTCTCGGGTTCCCAAACGGATCTCCCGCTCGAAAGCGCCAACTTCACGGGCTCGCTCTTCCATAACAAGAGCCTGGTGCAACTCCTCGTTCATGTTGGGTCGGTGAACGATTCCAGTAAGACGCAGCACAGACTCCTCAGCATCGTAGTCGACGTTCAGATCGCTCTTCTTCGCACCGGGCAGCGAGATCTGCAGAATGTAGGAGGCGGGTGTATCGAAGACATCGGCACTGGGAACAAAGTCGACTTGGTTGGGGGTGGCGAAGGGAATACCAAAGTACTCGGCGATCTTGCGGAGGAATTTCTCATTGGGACCACCGCGACGCTTACCGTGGCCATGACGACCACCCTTGTGATGACCCTTTCCGTGGAAAGGACCTCCAAAGCCGAACATGGGGTGCGCGTGGTGGTGAGCGTGGAAGGGGTGGGGTGGGTGAGCGTGATGGTGGGGACCAGGGAATCCAAAAGCACCAGGACCTCCATGAGGACCACCGTGAGGACCGCCGTGAGGGCCATGGTGATGACCGCGACCACCGAAATGTCCGCCATAGCCGTGCATGTGCATACCCTTGTGTCCCTTTCCGTGAGGACCCTTCCACTTTCCTCCGTGTCCTCCTCTGCCGCCGAATCCGTGAGCCATGCCGTGACGGCCCTTGCCGCCCTTGTGCTTGTGCTTGCGGCAGCTGCGGTCACTGTCGGACTCGGACTCGGAAGATGAGCTTACTTCTTGCTCGTTGGTCTCAGCGACCTTCTCGGTTGAGGCGTTGGCCTCGGCGGTTTGCTCAGCGCGGGGTGTCTCCGCGTCTTCGTCTTGCTCGGGCTGGTCGCCGCGGCGGTGCTTGCGGCCCTTGTGGCCCTTGTGACCCTTGTGACCGTGACGGCCACGGCCATGGGGCTCGTCGTCAGAAGGACCTTCCCATCCCCAGAAAGGAGGAGGGGGTCCGTGGTGGTGTCCCGCTGGGCCTCCGTAACCCCAGTAGGGAGGAGGAGGACCATGGTGTGCGCGGTGGCCGTGGTGATGGCCTCTGGGCGCAAAGAAAGGGTGATCCTCAAGACCGGTGGTCGAGGGATCCCAAGATTGGTTGGGGTGGTTGAGATTGTAGATGGAAGCCATCTTGATAAGATTCAAATAGTTCGTGTTTAGATCAGAGGTGTGAGATATTGTGGAGTGATGAGTTGTAAAAGGTGAGATGAGGAAGATGAAAGGAAGAGCAAGGCAAAGGAATGCGATGTGATCTGATGTCTAAATGAATTTGCTATGGGGTGTTCGAGCTCTTTTTATACTTGTGGATCAAGGCAGCCATAATTGCCGTATGTATTCGTCACCCCAATGGTCCCCCATATTAGCCACCGGAGCTCTAGCCGTGCTCCACAATTATGCTGCCTTGACCATCTCTGCCCTATGAAACCCTGAAAACTTGATTCTCTCGGAGATGCGAGTGATTCGGGAATTTACCGTGCCCAAACAGATGATTCCCGAACGGACCGGACCCTTCACCATGCTCGGGGAGGCGAAATATTGCACTCGGATATAAGGTCAACATTACCAATTTGGGATATCAGGACCGACTCCACCTGTGATTGGTCTATTCTTAGATGCAGCTCGGGCTTAAGACAAAGCCGAGGTCTGACTCATCGATCTGCGCCACACTTTAACCCCTGAGCCACAGTGGCGTCGTCATCTATAGTGGATCCTTCGGAGGAGCTTAACATTTTCACCCTATTGAGATCGATTTGTTTCTAAATCGCCTATGTACAGAATATCGCCTGTCAACATGAATGACTCAACCTCTCCTTTACTCTCAACATAGTGTTCCGCCTACGGCTCGGACATAGGAACAAGATACCCTCCCAGATTCGTCATAACTCCGTTGTATATATTCGGGTTTCGGGGGTGCCAGTGGATCTTCCCAGTTCTATTGACTCGGAGTCCAATCCATTGACTCGTACGAGAGCTGAAGGAGGTGGTGTAGGCTGAGATTGAAACTTTTTACTAGTTGCTACCCGAGAGTCACTACTAGTAGCATGAGATCTTGGTCTTTTTGAATGAACAGGGAAAGCGGCGAAAAGATGTGATTGATGCGAATCGGTTGAAACATCAAAATTCTGCTGGAAGTCCGAGTCGAATTTTTTGAAAGCAGGACCGTCGGGAGGTGAAACTGCGTTCGAGGGTAGCATATAAGCCTGTAGTATACCCTCATCCTTGTCACCATCCACCCCTTTTTTCTCTTCTCCAAGGTGCCCATCACTCCAGATTGTACTGTTTGTAGATGAACCCTGTAGAGTCACGCTCGAACTGTCGAAAGATCTGGTGAATTGTAGGCTCTGAAGCGTGCTAGATGAAGATTGCCGCCTCTGGAAACGCAGTTTCTTCAATAACAATGTGTCCTGAGGCAGTCTTTGATCTGCTGCGATTTGACTGGTTGCCCCCTTCTGGGGCTGGCCTTGGTTTGGTGCAAAGACTCCCTGAGAGTCCAGACCTACTAGTAATTGATAGTTGCTGTTGGACTCAAATCCTGGTGTTCGGACAGAAGAGTTCATAAGACATGCTTGAAGTACTCCGTCTTTCTTTCCCTTCAGCCACTGGGGCCTTGATGCGTATCGATATAATTTGTCAACTGGGAAAACCAAAGGACCCGAAATCACAATGATTAGAGCAACCGCTGCCCATAGAGGATACCAAGTTGCCGATATTGAGAAATTGGTCATGCCGAATATGCTCTGATAATGCCATTTGTTAGACTCTCGCTAGATATCCATGGTCTCGAATTACGTACTGCAGCGAATGACATCGGAAGAAAGATGAAGGCGAAGACATTCAGTCTTGCCACGGCTTCCCCTTGGGTCATTGTCTCAATGTTGAATGCCTGATTCTCAATGTTAGCAGTGTGAAGTCGCAACTTGGGGTGGGAGTAGCAACCAGACTGTTCATATTCTCAAGGTGCCTTAGAATGACCTGAGAAGTCTCCTCATGGAATGAGATATCCTCTGAATACTCTCGAGCTCTTTCTGCTAGCGAATCTGCTGCTATTACATCCTGCAAACGTAGAAAGCGAGTTATAACGCTCATGTGTGCACGTAGTTGCTCCCGTGCCGATAGTACATTTGTCGTTTCATTATGAATGGCGCGGGTCAGTTCAATTAATGGGACCTTGCGGGAGGTATCGTGAATGTGATGAGAATACTCCGCCAGGTTTCTTTTTGTCATCTCCCAAAACTGTCCCCAATGACCAAAAACGTGAAGTAGATCAGGAAATATCCAAAGAGGGTCTTCTTCTAAGCGGCTCCACCTTTCTCGGTTTTCTAGGCAGTAGTGAGAGCCCAGGAGTTTCGCGATAGCTGAGCTTGTGCAGAGAAGAAATATCCCGGTTTTCCCTTGTTGATGAGGCATTCCAGCTGCTGGCGGGACTATCCAAGTTGCAATGGGTAAAAACGTAACCTGAGAATGGTCCAAGTTGGATTTATCGGGAGAGGATTTCGCTGTCGCTGGGAGGACGCATGGTAGATTCATGAGACAATAGAATCCTGTTATAGCAAAGAATGTCAATGATTAGTCCCAAATTAAGGCCGATTAGAACCTCCACGGCTTGGAACTTGAACAAACCTGCTTGGTCTTTTCGCGCTCGTGGTATCACTGATACATGTTGGCTCATGGATCCATTCTGAACCACCTTCTCAAGAAGGCCAGGCGGCATTGTGGGAAAAGTGCCCCGGAGACATTCACCGACGGCTGGCGTATATCGGTTGATCTGAATGATGCTGTTCATTTTTGTAAGCATACTCTCAGTCATAGAGATAGTGCATCAATCCATATGAAAATTGAAGAAGTCGTACCTCACAAGTGGAAGTTTATGGAACTTGAGCTTTTCTTCATACTGAGCAATTTGCTCCTTCAGAGTTTCAACACCATTTTCCTGGAATCTTTGGGATGCGAAGAAATCACTATCCCCCTTCTTTTGATATGTAAGAGCAGGGAATGAATGTTTTGGACTGTTCCAAACTGGAAAGTCCGAGTCATTCCAAATCGTGAAATCGTATAACGTGACCATGTTTATAGGGACTTGCGCATCTGTCCAGAATTCGATCCGGAGATGTAGAATAATAAATATGACACTTGAAAGACAAACCTCATCACCCAGGAACATCTGGAGAAATGACCGAGCTCTTCAATGCGCACTCCGAGATGATGTGTGTCATTTCACCCGGGTGCCATGCATGGTGTACACAGCCCGCCCATAGCCCGGGGGCCATACACAGCCCACATCGATCTTCTCACTTATTCCCACATGTTAGTAAATGGTGGTTAATGGTCATGATAGTTCTCAAGCGACATTGGGTCTCTGAGTGAGAAGGCATGTCTGCGAGCCAAGTCCAACCCATCAGGCACCACTGCTAGGTAATAAGATGGGGTAGTGGTGGATCATCGAGTCTCACCCACTCCCAATCCATACCCATGCATGCAAGATATACCACTTGCCCCTTTGAAATGTTGAAAAGGACAAAATATTGAAATGACCATCGTTCAAAAACTCGAGTGCCCAAAGAGAAGTCGAGCGAGCGCGGTTGTAATAGGGGAGCTCACCGTCCCCAGGGGCTTACTTGAAGACTGGTGTAACAGTTCATGCAGGGAGAAAAAGCCACCCGTGGCTGTTCATAGTCGGACTAGTCATAATACTAGCGTGTTATGATGATTACGTCCTTCAACAAGCTTGAAAGTTGATAAGACCAAAGATATGAAGTGGAGAAGTGGAGATGAAGTCGCCTTATCTCGTCCACGTTTGGCACTAACTGCTTGGGCTTGCCTATCTTAGTAAGTGGGAATCACGATGATCATGACGAAAGCTTACATTGTGGGCCAAACCAGAATAAATCTGATATTATAACTGGTGATAACGAATCTTATCAATTTCCATTAAGCTAGATTTGGCCTTGATCCCGTGGTGAAGTCTGCTGCATGAAATAGATCGATCTTCATTTGTGGTATTTCATTGGTTCCGCCTGTACATACCGTATTAGATGGTTTCATCTTCCACATGTTGCATCTGGTTAAGGGGAATCACCGGGGGATAAAGAGTCCTTGGCTTCTCTCCTCTTTCTTTACTTTAATTCATTCAAATCTGAATATTCTACTTTATCTCAACAATTAACCGACTTTTATCCATTTGTTCCCAACCTCCACCATGGCTGTTCAACTTAATGCAAAACCCTTATCAGCCTCCATGGATCAGGAAGCTCGTACTTCCTTCTTTGGTTTGACTCCAAAGTCAAGTGTAAATACCCCGATTACACTTGAGTCTATGGAAGGTGAGGCGATGTTCGAGACTAAGAATGCGAAACCGACTAAGATCCCCCTTCAGCTCCCAGTCAAACTTGTCCCTTCTACCAAGACAGTCCTTGTCGTAGGAGCCGGTATTTCTGGACTCCGCGCCGCATCCGTGTTAAAAAAGCACGGGTTGAATGTGGTGGTCCTGGAAGCTCGCGACAGGATTGGAGGACGAATCAACACCAGCAGGAAAGAAGGGAAACCAGCTCGGGATATTGGTGCGTAAAGCCGTATGAATTTCCTTTCAGGCTTTTGCAGGGGTGCTTGTTGGCTCAATTTGGAAACAGCCCTAGCATCCACGGGTGTTTCTTCTTGACTCATAAGTCTACTTTCCACAGAATGCTCTTCCTGAGGGATGAGGGGACATGTTTCTGAGAACTAACATGAATTCAATAGGTGCTGCGTGGATGCATGAGACTTCTCAAAATCCGCTGGTTAAACTGGTTCCGAAGTTGGGTCTTAAGTATTACTATGATGATGGCACTCCGTTGTACTATACCTCTGAAGGTCGCGCTGGCTCGCAGTTCAAGGCGAAGAAAGTAGCCGATGAGTTTGCGGACTACGCGGAGTGGTTCTATGAAACGCATCCTAACGCTCAAGATCGGAGTGTAGATGATTTCATACGAGATTTCACAAGAGAACACCCCTTGATCACTGACGATGAGCGATTATGGGCTCCTCAGGCTGTTCGAGAAATCGAGCAGTGGATCGGAACGAGTACAGATCAAGCATCATCAAAATACTTGAGCTATTTCGTTACCGAGCGAAATCTCTACATGAAGGATGGCTATGACACCATCGTGAAATGGACTGCTCAAGACCTTGTCAATAGTCCTGGATCAATCCACTTGAATCAAGTCGTGAAGTCGATAAACTGGAGCGATGACCCATCTGCTCAAATTTCCATCCAATGTTCAAATTCCACTGATGAGAACTCATCAAAAACATTTTTCGGTGATGCGATCGTCGTCACCACACCCCTGGGCACATTCCACCATAACCTCGTCTCTTACAACCCTCCTCTTCCTCAAGATATCCAAAATGGCATCGCAAACATGAGTTACGGTGCGCTCGGCAAAATATTCTTCGAATTCAGCGATGTCTTCTGGTCCAAGGATCACGATCAGTTCATCTATTACCCCACCCCCGAAGATCTCAGCGAAGGAAGCGTCGCATCATCCGATGGTTCTGAAGCACCGGACAGTATCTTGAACTATGCCACCGTGACGGTGAATCTGTTACTTGTGGCAGATAGTAAAGAGCTCTGTATCCAGGTAGTGGAGCCTCTCACTCAAAAAGTGGAAAGGATGACCGATAAACAGGAACTGTATGAGTTCTTCGAACCTTTGTTCAAGCTTATGCGCACAGAGCCGTATAAGGCTTTGCCGAAAGTGACGAATATTGAGTCAACTTGCTGGACTCAAGATCCGTTCGCTGGATTTGGAACATACTCCGCCGAGAAGGTCGGGAATAACCCTCACATCCTGATTGATGCGGTCGAGGGCCGGACAAATAGCAAGCTGCAGTTCGCGGGCGAACACTTGACTATTGCTGGCAATGGATGTGTGCATGGTGCTTTTGCAACCGGCGAGGCTGCTGCGAAGAGGATACTCAATACCCTTGGTGTTGAGTTTAATGAAGACCTGGTGGTTATTGGTTAACGGGTTTAGCACATTCTGCATCACATGTGAGTTTGGTGGTTACTTGATTCTAGATAGTTCAAGTTATTATTAGTCTGAATCAACGACTTCATTATTCAATTCATCATCACGAGAAAGTAAAGTACAACAACCGAGTGTAGCATTCTTCGAACAAATACAGTGAGTATAATTAGTTTGTCCACATTTCAGCGATATCATTTATCGGCCAAAGTGCTTGAGCTCCAGATATCTTGCTGGGACATAAGTCAGAGCCGTCACAACAAGTGTAAACTGATTAGCGACATCGCCTCCATCATCGCCAATCAACTTAGCAAGAGGACCGATGAACCAGGTCTCATCCATTCCCATGCACCATGCGACAACTCCGAGGGCGAACGCGATGGCCGCACCAATACCCAAAGGAAGTCGTTCTGGATCGTTCCATGCCTCCAGGTCGTAGTTTTCAAACTTGCCCTTGCGGAAGATGTAGTGCTCTTCGAAAAGAATAACAGTATACCCGGTGCACCAGTATCCGAGCAAGCTGAGGAAATCCTGGAGATAGGTATTGAGCTTTTCGCGACCACCGATGGAAAGTGCAAGGATACAGGCGAAGCAGAAAAGCGTCCATATGAATCGAGGGACGCGCGCAAATGGTCGCGAAATCTGCTGGAAGGAGATCGCGGAACTGTAGATACTGATAACGTTGACGTTGATACCAGATAACACCAGGAGAGTAAGAAGGAATTTGGCGAATCCACGGGGGTACAGCATATCCTGAATAAGGTATCCGACACCTTGATCCTCGTATGCGTTGTACCAGTCAGGCTTGTTGTTCAACGCAGATGCGACCACGCAACCAGCCACCATGCCGATGGAAGTGGGAATCGAGATACCAAAGGTGGTCATCAGGAAAACCTTGACACGGCTCACATTGACAGGGTAATTCACGTAGTAATCACTAGCCAAGGTACACCATGAGGCACTGGAGCCGTAAACAATGGCGATGAAGTTGAGCAAAGCGCCGGACAAGGTCAGGCCAGATGCGGTAGGAGCAGCCGAGGCGTCCGCGTACTTTCCCGTTTCACCAAAGATGATGATGAAAATAATGAAGAAGATAATCCAAGCCCATCGTTCGTAGATCAGAATGGCGTTTAATCCAACGAACGAGATGAACAGAGCGACGACAGCCAGAATGACAATTCCAAGAATCAAGGAGACATGACCATTCGAAACTGCAGTCAGGGCAAGACCTCCAGTGATACATGCGACAGCAGCCCAGCCCAATTGCTGAATACCGTTCAACAGAGCAACGAGCTTATTCGGCCACCAGCCAAAACTGTATCGACTCACACTGATCTGGCGCAGACCAGTCGCGGCGCCAAAGGTCGCACAGTAGCCGGTAAGTGCTCCACCGAGAATCGAGGCGAAGATCGCGATAGGAATTGATTGTCTCAGAGACAGACCAAGCTCCCATCCAATGAATCCAGTCGCGAAGCAAGAGGTGTTCATGGTACAACTGGCCCACAAAGCTGCCATGGAGAGTTCCTCGACCCAACTAGGCTGCCTCCTCTCCTCTGGCCGTTTTCGAACAATGGCTTCGGACTCGAGTCCCAATTTATTGTCCACTCTCGCTTCAAAAGCGCGCATCTTGGCAAAGATGCCAGTCTCGGTAGGCGCATTGTCGAAGGAATCTTGAGAATTCTGATCGACAGTATAATTGGCCTTTTCAAGGCCTTGTTCTGGATCGCTAGCCATGGTGTGTATGCGACGAGAGTCTAGGGAAAGAGGAATGCAAATAAGAAAAAAAAAAGTTTCGCGTTAACCCTGGAACCAAAAAAAAACCTCACGTGGTAGATATTTTTTTTCAAGGGGATTTGCGGGGAGAGATAACGTTTTCCCATCAAATTAGTCTAATCAGTCTAATCAGTGAATAGAACCAATGAACAGCTTGAACGGCCGGACTCCGGCGAATATTACCACCTGAGCCCGTCGCTTGCCACACTAAATTAACACATACCACGCTAGTTATCCATTGGCTGCTTGGCTTGTTGTTCTTATCCGATTCTTGCTTGATTGCATCCAGTAGCGGCTAGGATCGGGATCGTGGCGAATTAAAACATTTCTCCTGACACAGATTTAATGCAGCTGATGCAGCTGATGTGTTGAATGCAACCGCTCATGTCGGGTAGAGAGTGCTACATACATTGACTCAGTGGTCTGATTTCCACTTGTGGGTTTTTTTTTGTGGAGTTTTCCCTTATGGAGTCAAGAGTCAAAAGGCTTCGGAGAACCTTATCTATCAAGGTTTGTGTATCAGCATTGGCACTGCAAGAGTGCGGTTGAGATATCTTCCAGTGCATGGTGCTTATCGTTTTTCTCCTCACTGGTCAATATGCATGGAGATTTCTGCCATTCATTCCTCTCGGTCTTCTCCGTACACAGCGGAATGGCCGTGCAACATGCTCTAGTCCTTCCCCAGCCCCTTCGGGTATCAAGCACCAATTGGGGTGAGTGCCACTCTGACTCCACTGTGTGGACCTCTTGGCCCAATCAACAGTGTTTCAACAGGGAGTGCCATGCCAGTTGGAAGAAGAAAAGAGCCAAGGCAAATGTTAAATCCCTGTCATGTTCAAGTGTGTAAGGCAACACACAGAATAGAACCCATGCTTTGGTCGCCCTGAAGCATTGTGCGTGTGGAGATTCTCCTTTGGGCTAGATGTGCCTTGTCCAGGTGGCTCTGTGTTCGCAGTTGATCAGGTTGCCCAAAGAATTTAACCAACACCCAAGGCAGGACAAAATTGGAGAGACCTGACGTCCATACTAGACGACTGAATGGGGCTTCTGGATTCCCAAATGCTGATTCTTGACTCGGTTAATAGTGAGCTCCTAGCTCGGTTGCCCTTCAACTCTCAATCGATCGGACAGAAACACAGATGCTTCATTCTTGAACGGAATGAAAATCGAAGCAATTTGGCAAACTCAATATCCTCGTTGAAACAAAACGCAAATTATTTGCTGTGTATCATTGGATTGGGTCAATTGAGTCTATACAGAGCAGTCCAAGCTAGATCCAATGGAGATCTAGAAGTGTGGCATGATTGTGGGGCCTGAGGTTCACATCTACCACCTTGACCCCGCATGAGGGGATTGTTTCTATCTTCTGCATCTCTCTCCTTCTTCTTTCTTAAAGTTCCCAAGACCCATTGCGGACTTCCTTTGGATGCCAAAACATTGAAAACATGAAGAAAACTGACCTGCCTGATTCTCCCGATCGGTCTCAGTGGCACGTGCTGTGAAATCTTCACCGATCACCCCGAATGGTTCCGGGTTTCCCCTTGAGGATAGGGAGCCGCCTCTCCCATCCTCCATACTGATCTATTGAACTCCCAACAGAATGGATGTTCGGGAGCTCGAGAACCCGATGCAAAGCGGGCTCAAGTGGAGCTGAGAAGTGCCTGAGATTCCGATCCGATTCTACCCTGTGCATCATCTATCATGCCTGGCGAAGATGAAGTCATGGATGTGTCAGCGAAAGTCTATGACAAGCTATATCAGCTCTATTTAAAAACATACAATAATTGGCGTTTGTGCAGCTGATAATGCAGGTTCTATTCTACTGATACCAGCTCCCTCGGATTCCGATTGATCGCGTGAATCTCGCCTCAGGGTCCAGCTTCATATCCGAAAGTTGAATTACAAGCATTGGATTCGTCCATCCCTCGATAGTCCTTCCTCCCACAGTCGACCCATATATCTTGCTTATGCCTCCTCGGCCGATGGGCGCTTTGCGCTCACGGCGCATTCAATGTGCCAGTCTGCGCCCGGTTGTTCGTCCGCGCGTTGACGCCGGTCAATGCAGACCCGTCTTCCGCATGACAACTTCCTCGAACTTCGTCCCAGACAGAAGCTACGCAACACGGATTGAGCACACAGAAGCCGCCCCCACTACTGATGCGCAAAAGGAACGAGTGGTAATCCTCGGATCGGGATGGGGCGGGTATACTATGTCGCGCCGGCTTTCCCCGCAATCATTTTCGCCCATCGTCATCTCACCACGGTCCTACTTCGTATTCACGCCGCTTCTTACCGATGCAGCCAGTGGGTCTCTTGATTTTTCGAATATCGTCGAACCTGTCCGAGATCCACATGCGAAGGTCGATTTCATCCAGGCTGCTGCACGATCCATTGACTTGAAGAAGAAGACCGTTTTATGTGAAGCTACTGTTGTGAAGAGTGGTGTCACTGAGACCCCACGTACCTCCGACGATGAGAAGGAACTGAAGGACAGTCATGAGGCCAAGTCCAAACACCCAACCCAGGACTACCGCTGGTGGGAACAGGGCGAGATGTTTGAAGTACCCTATGACAGGCTTGTTATCGCGGTCGGTGCTGTCAGTCGCACCTTTGGTACACCGGGTGTTAGAGATAACGCTATGTTCTTCAAGGATATCGGTGATGCTAAGCGGGTGAAGCGTCGTGTTCGTGAATGCTTCGAGCTCGCGGTCCTTCCGACAACCACTCCTGAAATGCGCGAATGGTTGCTCCACTTTGCAATTGTTGGAGCGGGCCCCACTGGTACTGAACTTGCTGCATCACTCCGTGATTTCATCTACAAGGATATGATGGTTCTGTACCCTGCTCTCAACGGTGTCCCTAAGATCAGTCTCTATGATGTGGCTCCCAAGATGCTGTCAATGTTTGATGAGTCACTCTCTCAATATGCCATGGAGACAATGAAGCGGGAGGGTGTCGACATTAAGACCTCTCACCACGTGGAGGGCTTGCGATGGGGCTCTCCTGGTGATCCACCACCATACGAGATGGACCCGAAGCGCTGTTTGACCCTGAAAACTGCAGAGGAGGGCGAAGTTGGAGTCGGCATGTGTGTCTGGGTGACTGGCAACGCAATGAACAAGTTCATCAGCCAGTCACTTGACAAAGTGTCTGACTTCCCCACTGAATCCATCAAACCCGACTCAACACCGGTGGTGAATGATGAAAACTCATGGCAATTCAAAAAAGTCTCAAAAACAGGCGCTCTTCTTGTTGACGGTCACCTCCGAGTACAATTGCAAGACCAGAACGGCCAGACTGCAGTCCTTCAGGATGTCTTTGCCTTGGGAGATAATGCAATGCCTGAGACCGGATCACCACCAGCGACGGCGCAAGCTACTGCTCAAGAAGCAAAGTGGTTGGCGCAACGTCTGAACAAGAGTGATATAGACCAGGCGCCATCTTTTTCTTTCAAGAACCTCGGTACAATGGCATACATTGGGAGTGAGCGAGCACTGATGCAGATCCCACATGACGAGAAGACCGGCGATCGTCATAAATATCTACCTGAAGGTCTTACTGGAAGAACAGCATCTCTTGTTTGGAATGCAGCATACATTGGTATGAGTATCAGCTGGCGAAACAGGATAAGAATTGCCTTCCGATGGACCCTCAACAGGCTCTTTGGAAGGGATATCTCCCGCTTCTAGAACTATCAATCGCAACTAGAATAAATCAAAAATCAACCCCTCCCGCATCAATGCTGCACCTGGCACCTGAAATATCAAAGTAGAATTCATCCACAAACACACATGCTAGTGTCGGTACACCCAAACCATATGCCAGAAATCAGCCACAAATGAGCCACCTTCTTTCAATAGCTCTTGGAAAGGCTCACTTTCGCCAATTTTTCCAAGAACAGAGACCACATACCGTGTCACCAGATCTCTCATTGGGTCGCCCTTTTCCATGTGATTATCCGGTGTGTTATCATACACGTAACGGACAAGTTCAACAATTGTCTCAATTCCGCTTGGGTACAACTTGAACCGTCTCAGGGACTCGAACATCTTGAACAGGACTAAGACGCGCAAGGAATCGATAGGATATTTGTCCGCTAGAACGTAAAGCCGAGCTTGACCGAGTAAAACAGGCGTGAAGTCTTGATAGTGATTCGTATTGAATGGTGGTTCAAATTCACGCCTCCACTCATGAACAAACTTTGCGCCTGGGAAAACGACGGTCTCCGAAAATACACGTTGTAGAGTGCTTGTGCGGATCTCTACTTTTCTGGACTGGATTGCAGTAGTATGGTAATCTTTATCATGGGGCTTCAGGGCTGGATCACGCTCAGGCTTCTTGAACTCCTCGGGCTCTGCTGCATATTTTAAGATAGGCTCGGGAAGCATGAGTGGATCTATGACAGGTGTAGGCTCGTCCGGGGGTGAGAAGTAAGAGGGACTCGGTGGTGAATAGTTCCGCAAGTAAGCAAATTCGCAGAGCCGTGCAAAGGTGTCTCCGTCAACATCTGGCCATTCAACGCGTTTGGTAGTTGCTTCGATCATTCCGCCGTAGATGAGGGTATTGAGAGGTTGGGAAAGCTCAGCTATAGCGGTGGAGGGCACCATGACTTCCATCTTGTCGTCGCCATCGCCGAGAACAAAAGTGAAAAGGGGAGAGTTGAGATATCTGGCAACATCATGGTAAGACTGAGATAGGCAGCTTTGATATCAGTTACTTACCTCCAGAGCCTGTTTTCCATTTTGATGGGGATCAAGCTGAGAGGAGGAATCTCCAAGGTGGCTTTGCTTCAACTTGGAAGAGGAAGAAAGGGAGAGAGGGGAAGAGAGGAGAAGAGAGACTGTGTGTATACTAGTATTTATATCTAGAACTTGAACAATACCTATTGGATTTCTTTGCCTAACTACATATATGTAATACGTGTGTTGTTATTCAAGTTTGTGGTTAGTAAATAGAAACATATATAGCTAAGGCTATCAAAGGTTTAATAGCAAGTAAGCCTGAGATGAAAGTAAGAGATGTCTAAAGTAAAAGTGAGAATAACTGAAGTAAGAGCAAGAGATAAGCAAAGTGAGAGATCATATAGGTTTAGTCAACTGGTGTATTAGTGAGAGTGCTTAAGGTATAGAAATAAGGACTCGGATATATCATAAGGTATACTTACCTACACAGTAGTACCTGGTACTACTACATATAGGTAGTATATAAGCTTTCAACGTTGGAAGAAAGAACAATTAATAACTTGAAGTGGCACCCAGTAAGTACTAACTTGAATAAGCTAAATTGTTTTTTTCTCCCAATTTCTTTGTTGGGTTTTTGGCCGCTTGGCCGTTATAGGCCTCCGTAATAGGCGGGTCTAGAAGGCCCAAGGAAACATAAATAAACGCCTGGAGAGAAGTTTGAGCTTATATTCAACACACTAGGAGGAGGAAATGTAGATACAAAATCTCAAGAAATAATACGAAGGTTGTGAGCTTCAGCGATATGTAGATGTCTTAAGCAGTACCGCGCCTTGACTGACATGGACAAAAGATCTTCAAGTTAGATAGGTAGAATTGATAATTGGGATTGAAAAAGCTATAAGAATAGAATCCTTCCCGTTGCCATGAACTGGAGATATCAGGTTCCAGGTGTTTCGCCTGTTTTCCGGAAAGTGGTAAGATACATTCCAAGTCTCTGTAAATGATCAGTCATGATCACTCAACAACCCGTGGACTCGAGATGATTTTCCAGAAGTCAGTGACAAAGGGCCCACCCTCGCTCAGCAAGTTTTGAAAACACTCAGTCTGGCCAATTTGGCCAACAACAGAAACCACATAGCGCGTCACCAGATTTCTCATAGCATCAATGCTGCCCTCATAATCCGCACGTGTATTCTCGTAGACGAACCTAACGAGCTCTGCAATCCCTGCGATTCCCGTTTCAAACAGCTTGAAGAGTTCCAGTGTGACAAACATCTTGGACAGAACCAGATTGCGTAGGTTATCAATGCAGTATTTGTCGGCCTGGATGTAGAGACGAACATGGCCGAGGAAGACAGGCCTGAAATCCTGTGAAGCGTCCCAGTTGAGAGGCGGCATATAAGTAAATCCTAAGCTGCCAGTGTCTTGATTTGGTGCGACCAGATTTCTTGAGAATATGTATTTCAAATCCTGAGTTTGAATACTTAGTTTTCTTGATGGCAGTTCGACCTTAGTGGCATTGGGTCGAGATATAGGAACATGCTTAGCTGAAGGGGAGAATCCTGGTTGTTGGTTGGTTTGTGAAGGGTTCATTACTTGACGCTTTCCTTGGGGTTCGGCTTGAGAAGGACCTGATGCTTGACGCTTGGGTGCAGGCTTATTTGGATCCCAGGAAGTTCCAACGCGCGGGAAACGAGATGGACTTGGTGGCATGTAGTCGCGTAGATAAGCAAATTCACAAAGTCGAATAAACGTGTCTTCGTCAATGTCTGGCCATTCAACACGCCCGGTTGTTGCTTCCAGCATCTCCCCATTGATTAGTGCATTCAAAGCCTGAGAAAGGTCGGCGATGGGATAAGAGTGCACTCGAATTTCTTTCTTTTCAGCGCCGATGACGAAAGTGACAAGGGAGGAGTTAAGACACCTGATCTCAATTAGACTCGTCATGAGAAGCTTCCAAGGTTCAGACAATTTACTTACTTCCCAAACCTGCGGTCCATGATGACATAGAGTTGCACCAAGAGGCGATGAGAGAAGGTTGGATTTGAATGAAAGAAAAGGGATAGGTGAGAAAGAGAAGTTCAGTGGGAGACTCGGAGGGTGAGAGATGTTGAATTCGTCTGCTGCAACAAACACCCATGAATCAAACTTCGAAAGTTTGTTTGCCTAAATAACAACAATAATCCTCAGGTCTCCATACACAAGTCCTAGCACCGCGAAGCTCTGCAGGAAGGAAATAAGAAAATCTATAGACAACTGTGAAGCTCCACTGGCATAAAATAGAAGTCCTCTCTAGAAACGAGCCTGACACTCAATCCAACACTCCTGTGTACACTCTCAACTGGACTGTCAGTTTCACTCGTAGATGACCTACTTATTCATGTATTTTTTTACCACATCCACTGAGTAGGTACTTGTCGAAAATGGCTAAACTTGGAAACATGGTAGCCTGAGATCAGATTTGATGCACTACCAGTATGGGATATCTTGTGACTTTATATAGGTAGTATACTAGAGCTTCCAAAACCTCATCCTGGCGAAGGTTGGAAAACTCCTGATTCCATTCATACACATGTGATCAAGTTGTGTAGACAAATTTTGTGCTACTCATAGTTCTGAGTCAGCTAGTTCAACAGAGAGCCTGTCCAGATATGTTTTCGACAAAATAATCTTTGTGAACAACTTGAGGTTTCAGTTGCAAAACGAATATCCCTCTACGGCGGCCCATTACGTCCACCCACCCCCCCCCCCCCCCCCCCCCGACAAAATTAGATCTTAAATTTTAAAACTGGCAGAATTTAAATTACTGTATTTTCTATGTATATATCGGAGAACTACACAGTCACAGGCTTTTGGTCAGATCTACAAAGCTATAATCTAGTATTCTCAGCTGTTTATTAAGGTCAAAACCAGTAAAATTCTGAATTCTAGCCAAAAACGAAAGTAAACTATTACAACTACCCACATCCACCTCACTAAGGTCGAAATCGCTCGTTTTTCACACTTTCAAAATCAGCCTCTGTTTTTACACCGCCCTACGGCAGAATTCACTAGCTGTTGCTGCCCCCTGGTTAAATCAACACATCCTCCAGCTAAATCCCCACTAAACCCTTACTGTCGCTAAGCCCCGACAGTAGGGAATATTAAAAAAGATAACTACCTATAGACAGTAGGTAGGATTAGAAACAGTCTCATTCAAGTATTAAAACCATATCATAATATAGATAAGATTATTCATCCAGTCAACCCACCCATCTAGATAAGTTCTATGCAATAACAGTATTTTCTAAACCAGGTGCTGATTTCCTATTTAGGATAGCGGTATAGGCTAGACAGTGGATGGGACAATACAAATACTGGATAATTATAGGGCGGTGAGCTGAAATTTCCAAATTATATTTTGTCGGGGGGGTGGACGTAATGGGCCGCCGTATCCCTCGGCTGCGGAATTTCTAGTTATTCCATCAGACAAATCGGAATTACAAATATTCCGCCGCATCCAGTTTCGAGTGAAGTATTCCAATCTGCATGTTACTGTAGCAGATATCATCTGGGCAGGAATCTACGTGACATCATATTCGTCTTTTGAATGTGCCTTGCTATGAACCGAATAGGAAATGAACGTGGCTACGATCTCCCGATATGGGGGCGTCTGGCGATCGCCCCACTTGTGTACATCTTCGACTCTTGTCCCGAGGCACCTTGAGTTAGTGACCAGGCTGGACATACTCAGGAAACAAGGTTGATTCCCTCTCGTGTGGGTCAGACATTGAACTAGGAAGGGAAACGCGGGGCTCCACGGGGCTCCATGATGATCTGCTATTCAACTATGTCATATCATTTTTGATAGATGAATATGATCTGTCTTCAAGGCTGCAGTTTGATTCAACGGAAAAAGTCAGAATGGATTCATTTGACAGGAATCACACCCATTGGGTAACGATCTGAGTCCGCAGCTGAAACTGGGTATCACAAGCACCATGTCGATCTTGGATTAATTGTCTATAAGAAGGGACTCGCGGATCGATGGATGCCAGTGATGAAGCTAGGACAATTGACATTGGAGCTCAGGTACCTACATTGATCAACTTCCTACATATGACTAGAGTCATGGGTGTGTCATCCAAGTTAATCGCCATCGGGCTTGCGGCAATCGTGAGTGCTGGATCTCTAGAGCCAACAAGTACATCTGAACTTCCAGACTATTTCCAGACCAGCTTTGGTCCATATGCCGGTAAGTGCCCAGGTGATCCTCGCCTTACAAAAATTTACAAGAGCTAATGGGGGGATTTATAGGCCCAACACAGGTCGGAAGTGCCCCGTTTCTTGCTCAGATAAACCCAGCCCCCTTTGGAAATCATTCATATGTGCCAAACACTCCTATCGTCACTGATGTCCCCATTATCGGAAAGGCAGATAGTGCCGGGATATTCAAATATATGGGCAATCTCTCGTGCGTATGCGTGATCAAATAGAACACATCCTGAGAAACTAACATGACTCGAAAACAGACCTTATATGCCAAATCCATCGGGCTTCGGAGTTGAAGAATACCCCTTACCTCCAGGATCCAACATCACTCAGATGCATATGATTCATCGTCACGGATCTCGATATCCAACCTTCGGGGACCCGGTTCCCGTAGTCTATTTCCACACCCGTATATCCGAGCTACTAGGCAACGGAACCCGCTTCACTGGCAACCTCTCATTCCTCAACGACTGGAAGTACGAGCTAGGAACAGAGGAGCTAACCGCTCTTGGCCGTCAACAGCTGTTTGACAGTGGGGTACTCCATTGGTTCAATTATGGTCGCCTTTATGATTCATCCGTACCACTTATTGCCCGTACAACAACCGAAGCGCGCATGCTGCAGTCAGCCGAGAATTTCCTCAACGGTTTCTTTGGACCTAATTGGACCCAGAATGTCACTTTGGAAGTTTTGATCGAGAGCTCTGGCTTTAATAATTCCTTGGCGGGAAATGAGGCTTGCAATAATAGTCACACTGATCGTGGATACGTTGGTGATGGAGCAAGTACGCAATGGAGAAATAAATATCTCCAGCAGGCTACAGAGCGATTCCGTCAATCCATGACTGGGAATGGCAATTGGACAATCGAGGATACTTATATTGCTCAGACTATGTGTCCGTACGAGACTGTTGGCCTAGGCTATAGTCCGTTCTGTTCATTATTTACCTGGGACGAATGGCTGGGCTTTGAGTATAGCCTTGACGTGAGCTATTACGGAAGCTTTGGCTTCGGATCACCAGTCGCACGAGCATTGGGCATCGGCTACGTTGAAGAGCTAGTGGCTCGACTACTTCAACATTACCCCCAACCTGATGATGATTCCATCGCACTCAATGAAACTTTAGATGACAATGCTAGAACATTCCCTCTGGATCAGACATTGTATCTGGATTTCAGCCATGATACCAATATGGTGGCGGTTTTGACAGCTCTTGGCCTTACACAGTTTGCTGAGTTTCTACCTCTGTCTGGCCCACCGCAAAATCACCAGTTGATCACCAGCCACCTCGTTCCATTTGCCGGACGTTTGAATATCGAGGTCATTAGGACTCCGCGGCCTGTTATGGCTCAGCGATCGGAGCAGCCTGCTGATTCTGTTTATGAGTCCACTGGAGATGAAACCATCTATGTGCACATGCTAATTAACCAGAGGACTATTCCCCTTGGACGCAGTATTTCAGAATGTGGACAGAGGGATGATGGGTGGTGTGAGATGAAGACTTTCATCAAGGCTCAGCAAGAGAACATTGTCAAAGCAAATTATGAGGAGAGTTGTTTCGGTGACTATCCAGTCCCGGAATATGGAAATATCACCACAGGCGCAATCTAGGATTAGATCATACGCCCTCTGAGTTGCACATTGATAAACTAGAATTAAGTACGAAGATTGAGACGGACTATTCATCAAAACAGTTGCATCTATTAAATAATCAAAATTAAGTACAAGTCATTCCTTAAAGTCTGTAACGGAAGCTGGGTATCTGTTTATCGGTCTTGTCAAGCTGATCAGCAGCTTCGTCATAAGTGACCTCTCCAGCAGCCTGGCCAAGAGAGTCACGTCGCTTGTTTTCCCAAACGTAGTAGATGTATAGAACTCCCAGAAAGAAAATTCCGAGAATCAATCCACATAGGGATGCCTCGATACCACTCTGAAAGATAATAGTCAGTAAGAGTCAGAACAGGAGAGAAGAGTTTGGGCATGACAAACCTGGTACACAGGATCCTGTGAAGCGTAGAAGAATTGAGGCCCCACAATGTTGCCGACACAGTACGCGGCAAAGACAGCAACACTGATAGTACTTCTCTTTGTAGTTCCGGCAACGTTAGATGTAACGATACTGATGCTCAGTGGAATGTTGACGGCAAATGCAGCAACAAAGCAAAGTCCGACCAATTTAACCACCTTGTGGGTATCATTGAGGGTGTAGATCAAAACAAGACCAATCACCGAGATGATACAGTTGAAGATCATGGATATGATTCGAGATCTGGGGATGTATGTGGCGAATCCTGCGGTGATGATGAGGAAGACAAGCTGGGCAGCTCCCATGGGCATTTGTAGTAACAATGACTTGAAATCCGAGTAACCAAAGCCTGAGATAATGATAGCGGAGAACTAAAACCCGATTAGCATCAATGGTCACACGAAAAGACACACATCCCACTTACGCTAGTCAGACCTCCATTGCAAAGGTTGACACAGAATGTGTACAGAACCAGCAGCCATGCCTGTGGGTCTTTCGCAGCATCCAATACTTGGCTCCATTTGAATGAATGATCCTCCACGGATCCTGTCTTATTCTTCATTGTTCGCTGGGTTGCGATCACTCGCTCGGTTTCTGTGAGGAAGGAAGCCTTCGAGGGAGAATCGGGGAGAACGAAGAAGAGGACGACCGAGTAGCCGGAGGTAATTGCACCCAAAACGATGAACAGCAGTCGCCAGCTTTGAATTCCCGATGCGGAGTTTCCAATACCCCAGGCAACAACACCTCCGATGATATTCGCGATACAGTTTCCGACGAACCAGGCACCTTGACTAGAGGAGAAAGAGTGTTAGTAACTAGGGCATTGAGGTGATCATTCTGGATACTATCACTCACCGACCCGGCTGCTCTTCTCTCTTATAGAACATTCCAGTGATGAGACCAAATCCGGGTGCGACAGCAGCCTCACCGATACCGAGGAAGAATCGACATGTCACCAAGCCTGCGTAGTTTTGGCAGGCTGCATGGCACATGAGGATACCGCCCCAGATAAATCTTGAAGAGACAATGTTAGACTGGTAATTCCACCGATGATAGACGGGACACATACACTGAAACAGCCAGATACTTGCCCAAAGGCAGACGCACGATCAAGTAGGATGTAGGCCAACTCCAGGCCAAATATCCGAAATAGAACACCGCTGAGCACCATGTATACTCCTGGCCGTGGAGATGCTGATTTCATGGCTGTTAGTCTCCTACGATATGTCTGATTTTCATTCAAAACTTGCTGAGACTTACCAGATCTTCTCGTAGATTCAAGAGAGTTGCTTGACTGATTGCGAGTTTGTCCATAAACTGAAGCATATAGCAAATTCCCATAACCGGAATCATACTATACAGGTTTTCATGTGAGTACTAGTCTTCTTCGATAAGTGACTGCACTTCCTCTACTTACAACAAATCCAATTTGCGTAAAAGTCGTCGTTCCTCTTCAGGAGATGCATGATATTCCACGAATTCTCCAATTGCTGTGTCTTGTCCAGCTTCCGTGGCAATGTATACCGATTTCTCGTCGCCTCCGGTGGGTTCTCGTATCGAGGCCATGATGTGAGTGTATAACAGGAACTTGGAAACTTGGTTTTCTTAACAATAAACCATGTGCATATAATAGATAGTATGTATCAACTTGAAGTGATATTCAATTCTGAACTAGGAAAGAATCGCTTCTCTATATACAATTTCACGTTAAGCTCAACCTCGTACTACTATCATTTGATGCCAGTGGATATCGATAAGGCACGTAGTACCTAACTGCCCATTAGGTCAAAGCATCTTATCTGCCTCGAAGCTGCCATGGAATGATATTAAGATGTCGCTTCTCTTGACCAAGGACTTGAGCCAATCCGCAACCTCGGAAGCATCGCTTGTCAACGTAATCGATCCTGTGGCAAAGGTTAAACAACGTCGATACACCAAATATCCAGCCCAGGCCATCGCGATAGGAGAACGATAACAGCTGAGATGTTGATGACAATTACTTTCCTATCATAGGAATCATAGGGATCAGGTATCGGTTATTTTCCCGCGGGAAAGGTCGGAAGGAGTCAAGTGGCGCAAGCCCTGATATCTACGCCAGATCGGCAAAATAGCCAACTGGATTTCTTCAACTTAGGCGATGTAAGGAAGAGGATTAAGGATTTGATGACTTCGGCTATTTATGCTCCACTGATTGGTGGAGTTAAGCCCCAGACATACGGGTTCGGCAATCATGAACTGTAATCGTTATCTTATGCACTAAACAAGTGTATAATTCTGAACATTTTGCACATTAAATGCGGGGGAACTATCTATACTTGTCATCCATGGATTCATATTGCAAATATCAGGTTGGTGATTAGATATTACTAACATGGATATCACGGCGATTGTGTGATTGTGCTTATGGGAGAGAATTATGCAACACCCTGATGCAGTTTCATTGAAAACAATGAACTTGGATATCGATGGAAGACTGCGGATTACGGGGCTCTGAAACCCGGAGCTCATTCAAGATGGAGCGAGGCGAAACTATAAAGAGAAGATGATCGGACGTCAGTGATGGAGTCAGTCTACAAATATCTGGTTTCTGGTTACACAGATTGTGGATTCTTGTCAACACTTAAATTTCACCATAATCAACACATTTTCACCTCCATCCACAGTTATAACACTCGAGAATAAAGGAATCGATCAAGATGACTTCAATTTCCAACGAAGAGGTTCGAGCTACAATCGATGCTGCTATTGCGGACGTCAACGCGGAGCTCCGTGAGCTTAACAACTACGTGAGTCATTAACCGTCTAGTGCTGCTAAAAGATGAATTGAACAGTGTTGGCTAACAATACTCAGATCTGGTCAAACCCAGAACTAGCCTACGAGGAGCACAAGGCTCACGATGCGATCTGCGATTTCCTCGAGAAGCGGGGATATACTGTTACCCGACACGCGTATGGAGTGGACACCTCGTTCGAGTGTATCAGCGGAACCGAGGGGCGGCTAATTAACTTCAACGCCGAATACGATGCCCTACCCGATATCGGCCATGCCTGTGGCCACAACCTCATTGCTACTGCCAGTATTGCAGCCTTCCTGGCATTGAGCGAATTGCAGAAGAAATATGGAATGAAGGGCAGAATTCAGCTCCTCGGTACCCCTGCCGAGGAGAATGGTGGTGGTAAGGCCAAGCTTCTTGATGCTGGAGCTTACAAGGGTGTTGATATTTCCCTGATGTCGTAAGTCTTATACTTTGTCTATCCGGAGGGTGGACTGAGGTAGCTAACTGGTATTAGTCACGGTGGTCCTAAGAAGCTGATTGACAAGCCCTGTGATGGTGTAGCGGGAATTCTGATGAATGCCCGCAAGGAGCTTTATGTTGAATACTTTGGCAAGAACGCTCATGCTGGCGGTAACCCCTGGGATGGTGTTAACGCCCTCGATGCCTTGGTTCAGTGCTACAACAGCATCTCCACTTTGAGACAGCAGATCCTGCCTGACCAGCGTATCCACGGTGCCTTCCTGGATGTGCCGAAGGTGGCCAATGTTATTCCAGCATACACCAAGTCTTACTGGCAGATTAGAAGTCCTACTCTGTCTGGATTGAACGATTTGATTGCTCGTGTGCGCCGCTGTGTTGAGGGAGCAGCTACATCAACTGGTTGCACTGTTGAGATTAAAGAGTAAGTGGATCCGGATGATCCGGAGTTACATAAAATGATATCACCTTTACTAATTTCTCTTCGTTATACAGAGAGGGCCTTTACACTGATATCATCTTGAATGACACACTATGTGACCGCTTTGCTAGCCACATGAAGGGCTACGAAAGAGATATTGTGCCGCAACATGACAAGGTTCTTACGGGCTCCTCTGACGTTGGTAAGTGCTTACCCATCTTTAAATATGAGAGAAACTTCCAATAGCTAATACCTGTCTAGGAAATGTGAGCTATGCTGCCCCAACTCTTCACTCGATGTTCGCTATTCCAGCCCCCGAGGGCTCTTTCCCACATCACCCAACCTTCACTGCTTCTGCAGGAACCGATGAAGCTCACCACGAGGCTATTCTGACCGGAAAGGGTCTGGCTTTGACGGGCTGGGACATGATGACTGATGATACTCTTTTCCAAACGACTAAGGCTCAGTGGGAAGGTCAGGTTCCTGCTAGCTAAGCATCGAAATATAGTATAATATGAAGAATGAAAATCCATGAACCGAGGAGAGTAGCACAGCGCCTTGCAATTTTCTAAATATTTGGCTGTGTTGCCTTCATAGTTTCGACAGCTTGTATAATCAACTCTCCCTCTGGGGAATGTATCTCCACGTACTGGCTGAGATCAGCCCGATCTTCAGAGCCAAAAAGTGGTGTGAGACAAGCTTCTGCTCTATCAAACCGCCAAGCTCTGCCCTTAGTTCCAATTGATGTAAATCCGTACACGAGTCTCAACTCCGGATGTTGTGTAAGGTATTCCTCACAGGCTTCCGACGCCTGATTTTCCAGTTCTTGGACCTCTTCGGGACTCGGAGTGGGTGTCTCTGCTTCGTGGAATGCGAGGACAGCGAGACCTCTGTTCGGGCCGACCACAGCTTTAATTGTCAAATTCATTCTTGGGCGTCTACTCTCAGAAGAAGGCTTCATGGAAGCCATGAAGGTCTTTTCTGCGAACAAATATTTGTTCCACAGATGGTGCCAGAGGTCTGCTGATGCCGATAAATCAGACGATCTTATCTGAGCATCATGCCAAACCGCTTGAAGGAGTTCGTCGGTGAAGAGAGACATATCAGTGTACTAGGTGCGGGTTAGAAGGATATCCATGGATATTTGGCATCTCCTTTCAAATATGCAAGGCTCACGTACAGTCAAGCTTTTTCTTTGCGCAACTACTAGTAGGATCCTAGTCCTCAATCTTTGAGGATCGTATCAAATTCAAGTTGATCCGTTGCCTAAAGTGATGGCTCGCAGTAGGACGAATGATGCCAACTGGTCTATATCAGATGTCAAGGAGATAGCTCTGGCATCTATCCCTAATAGTGCCGGACTTCCACTCTACCATAGTATCCAGAACAGCACTTGGGCCCTTTCACAATCATAATTGGTGGGATATTACTCGACTACTGCCCAGGCCCCTCACCTCACATGCACCTCGCATGTACACTGCCGGGTGCAAGCGCCCGCATAAGCGCCCGCAGTAACTAGGGCCTCCAGAGCCAATCAATCCAGCCACCAGATGGAAATACTGACCTCGGTGGAGTTTTGACGTGATGGATATCTAATCAAGAAATAGAATATTGGCTAGTCATAATCAAAAGCCAATTATGCCACTCAAATACTGTTGGGGCTTGTGGATAACTAAAAGCTTGTCAGCCAATATGTCTCAGGGCTTTCTACCTCAACTTCGGAGTAATAAGGAGCGACCGATGAAACTAATAGTACAAATTCATTATTTGAGACAACTTGCAGTCTAACTTAAGCTTGAATTCAAGCTCCCAGCAGGGGAAGGCTTGTCAAATCATTAAACGCCAGGTTATCCGCTCCAGGAAACAAAATCGTCAGTGGCTCGTCACTTGGCCTTCTCAAATATCGTACATCATCCCCAATGCCAACCAAAAGTCACTGCATGATAATTGGCTAGTCTTATGTCTTCTCAGATAGCCCACATGTACAAGTCCCTAGATGTGTTAGGCGCGATGTCCCTGAAAAGCTCATAGGAGATACACTTACCGCTGTAACGCTTCAAGCTGTGAGAATTTTTTTGTAGATTCAACGTCGACTTGTCAAAATCTCATCATTGTCATCTTAGCCCATCTCCTCCTCCCACTCCGCGAGAATGGCCTCCTTCGAGATCAGGATTTTATCGATCTGAGCATTGCCCTCTTGCAACGCTACTCTAGCGGACAGTAGTTCAACTTCCGCATCTTTGACAGCAATCTCAGATTTGTCTCTTGCTTCGACTGCCAGTTCAAGTTCTTCGTTCAACTGCAAAAGCATCTCTCGTCGTTCCTCAATCTGCTCCTGGGTTGGCTTGACTGGAAGGTTCTCAGCCTGGGAAGTTTCGGCCTGGATGTTTTGGTTCTCAGTTTGGGCAGTTTCAGGGAATCCGTGTTGATGAAAGCTGCACCGATCACCTAGGCCATTAAAGTAACAGTTGGCACAACATGGCATGAGATGACGGAGCGCAGGCACAATGATACAGGAAGTAAACATTCCTCGGTTCTGTTTGCAGGATTCACAAGGCTCGACGACTACACCGACAGACTGGGCCAGTAGTGCTGTAATGTTTGCAATCCGCGAGGCAACCGTGTAGTTGAAGTCATCGCCGCTGCATCCTTTCAAAATTCGAATTCCTGGTTCGCGGACCAGTCGCAGCTTCATCAATTCATTCAGCAGGGTGCCGGCGGTTCTGCGAAGACGGTGACCGCGAGGCCAGGCACAGCTTTTCTTGGATCTCAAAGCCCAGTAACCAGGTGCTGGGTCATCCGCCCCTCGCTTTGGGGCAGGGTAAAGCGGGACTGCTCTAGTTTCTGCCATCTTTGGCTTCATTTGGCGTCGTTAGTAATAAACAGGATATTTTGCGGACTACAACTTACCGTGGGAAGTGGGGAGAAACATGAACATGGGTAGGAAAGAATGAGGTGGGAGCGATGTGGTTAACAGTGAGAAGAGAAGAGAGAGAGAGGCGGAGAAGTCTGATCAAAACAGCAACATCGCCTATCGATAATGCAGGCGTCCACCACTTTTCTACCTCCGAGTCACAACAAAACGAGTAGGTAGACACCATACACACAATTTTTTACTACAATATTTAATCTTGATCAGCTAAAAAATTATTTCAGCGCCAAGAGACCGTGCCCCATTGTCTAATTATCCAAGTGTGTGATCTCTTACCTATTCAGCCAAATACTAATTTGATTTCTATATCACATTTGGAGTCTTAACTCCTCGCAATATTTTTTCTATTTATAATGCTCATAAATTCTGAGTATTTTTTAGGAGCAAGATATCTATCATGTTGATAGGGAGAGAAAAAAAAAATTAAAAAAAAATTCAAAATTCAAAAATTAAACAGAGGAAAGAGAAGAAAAAGAAGAAATTCAAGCTGATATGACCTCCATATATTACTGCGATATTTCAAGTTGTGTGTGCTCAGCAGAGTACTATGTCGAATAGCCCCCCCTGGCAGCAGGCAGATCCGACCCGTGGACTCCAACACCGCTAAAACCAACTGGCAGGAGCTGATACCCCATAGCAGACCTCACTACTATCAACACCTCGATCATTTTCATACCATGAACCTAACAATCAACTTCGATGTTGCTCATTCAATGTTTAAGGTTACGCTCCTCATCCTCAGGGGTGTTGAAACATGAACCGAGGCTCCCCGCATTCTTCGCCCCCGCGAGACGGCCGTAATTGAATCTCTGCTTCTGGCCCCAGCAGCTTCATGACTCTATCAACGACTTGAATCATGGCCTCCGCTGAACCCCCTTATATCGCAATTGCCCAACGAAAGCAAGCTGCACTGGCTGCTTCTATCCCGGCTCAATGGAAATTACCAGAGCATCTCATCCCTGCGGGGATGCTTACCCCTGCCGAGTCCATCACCGAGGGTCCGAAGCAATATGGCCGCGTTAATGTGATGAACATTCCTCGGACATGTGGTCTACTCACATCCAAGGAATTGGATATTACAGAGAAATATGACGTGCGAGCACTTGTATTGGCCATGACCGAGAGTAAGCTTACGGCTGAGGAAGTGGTTGAAGCATTTTGCAAGGTGTGTTTTTTTATTCTATTGTCGCTCCCGGGACCTCTTTAGTAACTCTATTTTAGAGAGCAGCTATTTCTCATCAACTTACACGTTGTCTCACCGAACCTCTATTTGACCGTGCATTAAATCGGGCGCGGGAACTGGACAACCATCTTCGGCGTACGGGAACACCCGTCGGACCTTTACATGGACTCCCAGTCTCGGTGAAAGATTCGTTCAATGTGAAGGGCGTTGATACAAGTGTCGGTCTTGCTGCTCTAGCATTCCAGCCAGCAACTTCCAACGCCCCGCTGGTCGATCTACTTGAAAGCCTTGGCGCTGTCGTGATCGCGAAGACAAACATCCCACAAACACTTGCAACACTTGACAGTTGTAATAACCTCTTTGGGCGAACGCTTAACCCATTGAACAGACAATGGACTGCTGGTGGAAGTACTGGCGGTGAGGGTGCGTTAGTCGCGATGCGTGGATCGATGGTCGGATTTGGAACGGATATCGGTGGCAGCATTCGCGTACCGGCTATGTGCCAAGGTATCTATGGATTCAAGCCGAGTGAGGGACGTGTGCCATTTGGTGGACAGGGAGGTGGAGGTATTCCTGGAAAGAGTCGTATGTCTATCCAGGCTGTTGCCGGTCCTATTGCACGATCGGTTGCGGATTTGGGGGCCGTTATGGCGGAGATTGTGCCCCGGGCTGAGCTGTTTGGGGAGGACTGTATCCCCGGATATTGGCCTACGCCTTCAGTTCCAGCAACACTGTCTCCACCTCGCAACTTTACCATTGGTATTTTGAAGACGGATGGCCTCGTTACTCCATTACCACCTATTACTCGGGTGCTGGATGAAGTTGCTCAGATCTTGCGTCGGACTCCCGGTGTGGAAGTTGTCGACATTCCGACCCCACAAGCAATGCGCAAATGCCAAGCTGTTGCCGGTGGACTTATGGGTATCGATGGGGGATCTAATACACTGGATCTTCTTGAGAGTATGGGTGAATCGTTGATGCCCTGGCATCTTCAACAAGGCAAGTTTGGACCAAAACGTGGCAAGCCGTTGGATATCTTCCAGGTCGCAGATCTGCAGGCTCGACGCTCTGAGCTTGAAAGAGAATTGCTGAAGATGTGGACCCTTGCTTTATCTCCTGATAGACGCGTGGATGCTATTATCTGCCCAATGGCGGGCCATCCGGTTCCTCCGCTAGACAGCTACAAGGGCGTGGGGTATACCTCATCATTTGTCCTCTTGGACTACCCAGCGGGTAATCTACCTATCCGCTCGTTCAAAGACTCCGATCTAGAACTCGGACGGGCTATGGATGCCCCCTTGCTAGGAGGGTGGGATAAGATGAATCGACAACTATGTAAGTCATTTCCTTCCCCTACAGGACTGCTCGCAAGTTCCTTTCTTCTAACAATCACAGGGGACGAGAAAATAACAGATCGCCGTGTTTATCTGGACTCTCCATTGAGTGTCCAAATCGTAACACCAAAGCAACGCGACTATGAGCTCTTCCGGGCTATGGAGATTGTAGATAGAGCAGTGCAGGGACATGGAAACACTGCTCAAGCAAAGCTGTAGATATGGTCGGATTCGTACAAATACCAAACTATGTTTCAAATCCCATTTCACTGCTATTCAAGGCAAACTTCATCTCTTCACACTATCCCAGTAGGGACTTAAAGACGTCCTTTATGATGAGCACCACCATCAGTCGTAATCACCGCACCATTAATGTGGCCCGAAGCCCTCGACGACAAAAACACCACCAAGCCTGCAACATCCTCTGGTCGTCCCAAACGGAGGTTAGGCGAGTACTGCTCCAGCTCTTTAAACCCGCCCTTAAGCTCAATCAATCCACTAGCCATCTTCGACGGATAAAATCCAGGTGCAATGGCATTCGTCAAGATGTGTCGTGGCCCAAGCTCAACAGACAGGTTCTTAGCAAGGTGAATAGCAGCAGCCTTCGAGACAGAGTAACTGGGTGTTGCGTTCTGTCCGATCGTACCAATTCCGATTCCAGCCACAGAAGCGGTAATGATTACTCGGGATGGATCTTCTGCAGTAGCCTTTGCTGTTAGGAGAGGTGTGAGTCTATTAGAAATGTTAGCATCGAGCACTTTAATTATCTGATCTCTTTTCGAGATAACAATTGATAGACGCGATGCCTACTTTTGAATGGTATAGAAAACACTCTTCACGTTAAGATCCATCACTTTGGAAAATGCGCTCTCCGGGTGTGTATCGAACTTCTCGCCCCATGTGGCACCTGCATTGGCAAATAGAATATCAACGCGATCGGTCGTTTTGGCAATTTCAGCGGCTAATCGGTCCAGTTCTTCCATTTTGGCACTATCAGCTGGGACGGAAATTGCCTTAGCTCCTGGTCGCTTATTAGGCAGTGCATTCAGTGCAGCGACGGCTTCGTCGCATGCTTGCGCCTTGCGAGAGGTGATGTAGACCTTTGAACATCCTGCTTGAAGGAGTCTGTAAAGCACACGTTAGCCAGTTGCAATTGATGATAAGCCGATCTTTGGTCTGTTCCTGGGTATGGAGCCACGAACCCTGAAGCTGCGTGGAGACCTAGTCCGCGCGATCCACCGGTTACAACGGCGACCTTTCCCTCGAGGGAGAAGATGCTCCCGAAGTCCTTCAATTTGACTTGTTCTTCTGCAGACATTTTGATTGATCTGATGCTGAAAATTGTGGGTAATGATTGTTCAAGTTCAGGGGTCTTGAGGTTGGGGTTCTTATTAGTTTTCAAGTCTACGCCGAATGGGCCGAGGCTTCTTCATGGCCCTCGGAAACCCCTCAAAGTACACGGCCCCGGGGGTGTATGGCAGGGATTAGTAATTCGGCAACTTTCCCATGCTAGACTCTCAAGTACTGTTAGCTTTTTTGAAAGCAATGATCAAGGAAGTACAATTCAATGTTTGAAGTGGTATACTACATGCAATTGCGAAGTATAGCACGTAGATAGTGGTCCAGTTGTCAATTGTATGGGGTAAATGCACTAGGACATAGTAGGCATATCGACACCTGACAAATAGGGCACAAAATGGGAAATCAAACTGCCGGATTTAACCCTAGGCGGTCGGCTGGATACTCACCGCCTGAGTGGAGTCTGCATGGAGCCAAGTGGGGCGATAATGTATACAATAGCCTGAACATAGAATGTGCTCAATCTCACGCAGTCCCCCACGATGCGTACCTTGTGGGTTAGTAATGGAGGGGCTCTTTTGAGCAGACACCTTTTAAGGGACCTTGGTGACAGCTCTTCACAACTACTTCGACGACCCCGCGTTTCTTTCATCCCGATTCAACCACTTTCTACTCTCAACACAAACCATCACGCATCAATCATGGCATCTCACACTCTTCCCCCTCTTCCTTATGCCTACGAGGTAAATCTACCCATCCCAAGCCCTAACATCAAACGTAACATGCTAATACTTCTCCTAGGCCCTCGAGCCCGTGATCTCCAAGCAGATCATGGAGCTACACCACCAGAAACATCATCAGACCTACGTGAACAACCTAAACGCCGCTTTAGCCGCTCACGCAACAGCAACACAGACGAATGATGTCTCTGGCCTGATCTCCTTGCAGCAGAAGATCCGCTTCAATGGTGGTGGTCATATCAACCACTCGCTTTTCTGGAAGAACCTGACCCCTCCCGGAACACCAGGTAACGACCTGACTGGTGCGGCGCCTACACTGCGTGAGGCTATTATCTCCCGCTGGGGAAGTGAAGAGGCGTTTAAGGGCGCATTTGGAGCTGCTTTGCTGGGTATCCAGGGCAGTGGATGGGGATGGTTGGTCAGTGCCGGCGGACCGAAGGGTCGCTTAGAGATCACCACGACTAAGGATCAGGACCCGGTTACCGGCGACGTTCCTGTCTTTGGTGTTGATATGTGGGAGCATGCATACTATCTCCAGGTTAGTGTTCCTGATTCCAGATTGATGGTGATGAATACAAGACTGACTTTCTTCTTAGTACCTTAACAATAAGGCTGGTTACATTGAGGGGATCTGGAAGATCATCAACTGGGCCGAGGCTGAGAAGCGGTACACCGCTGGAGTTGAGAATCCCTTGAAGCTGTAAGCATGGGGACCTCGGGGCATCATGGTCTTACTATGTGGAGGTAGTCAAATCACTCTCCAGCCATAATCAGAAAGAAATTTTGAAACAGAAATCGAGTGTGAAAGAGAAGAATAGTTGATTGGTAAATGTAGTGGATATCTATTTGCCCGTTATAGATGTAGATGGGCTATTAACAAAAAGAATATGAATGAATACAGTCTCAGTTGTATCCCACGATTCCGATTCCCAGAACAGAGCCATCTGTTTCGGTCATTGTGATCTGTCGTCCAACAACGCCCTTCTCCGAGACTCCGAGGTCCAGCCTCTCTGGGAGTTCGATAATCACGTCTGTTTGGAAACTTCGAGGGGTTTGTTTCGCTAAGTCTAAACGGAACTGATGCAAGGGAGGAGTAGCCGGTTGCCCTGTAGACAAGTCGCCATATTTCCTAGATGATCCAGATTAGCTAACTTCAGGGAGAGGCTTTTGGCATCCACACTCACTCAATGCGCATTTCTACTTGCTGGCATGCACGCAAGGTATTGTAAGTCTCTGCATCGTCGATCCGGAAAATGGCTTTTGTACGGCTGTTTGCCTCCGATTCCCGAAAGAAGAGTGAATATGAAGACATCGAGGTGGACGACGTTATCGAGTCTGGTGATGAAGAGAGCGATGACTCGGGACTTGAACTCCGTTTATCCATTGGAGGGAAAAGGACGGCAATGGTGCCTCCAACGGCTGGACGGTTACTGTTTCCACACATGGCGGTTGTATAAGGATGACGGATTATAAACAAGAGAGACACTGTACAGTCTAAGGAGCAAGATAAGTTCAAACAAAAAAAACTCAAGATAATAATTCACTAACGACAAGGAATGTTATATAAGGCACCACCCCCCAAGGTCAACCACCAAGGTGAGCGGGATCGAGCAGATAATGCGGATCCGCTCAAATGCGCGCAGTGTGGGTCATGGTGGATCAGTCCCGCCTCCACTGATCGGCTGTACATCCCATTTCAGTCTCATTGCAATCCCATTCCTCGAATCACACAATGAAAAGAACATGAAAAGAACAGAAATCATGCGGGGAAAAGAAAAGACTGGTCACGGGTTGTAATGTCATGCGTCCACAGCCAGCTGTCTCGACTTGATGTTGTTGTGGTTGTCCTGCGACTGCTGGTTCCGATGCATTTCGATCCAACGATGGAGGAGTGTGGTTTGGGATTCGCCCGGCCCGAGAACATGGGCCCATCCAGGGAATGTGGCCATAGGCCCTTGACTGGACATGAGTGTTAGTATGGGCAGGCTTCAGACACAGGGGAACATGATAATACCTGTAGCGAACATTGACATGGATGCCAAACACCTTCTCGATCAGGATGATGAATGTGATTGACAGGAAGATACCAGCAACCACTTGCCAGGTGGGCAGACTGACGGGAGGAGAAGACATGTTGGATGGCAGGTATGTCACGACTCGGGTGAAGTTGGCTCGGTAGGTGAAGTGCTTGGAGATACCGTAGGGCAGAGGACCTGAAACTCTTGAGAAGTAGGCCAGGATAAAGATGGTAGTTGTAATGAGGTAAAACGATAGTGTTAATCCTGTCTGGGATGGAGGGAGAGAAGAAGAAGAAGTGAAGATGGGATGGATGTTGTTGTTGTACTTGGCACCTTCCGTTTGAAACTCAACAACAGGGAAAGAGCAGTCAGGAAGAACCTCAACAGTCGCTCTTTCCCTCATCTTCTTCCATATAGACTGCCCTATACTCCCAACTTTGGCAGTGAAATTGTCGTTGTGCTTAAGTGATGACCTGTATAGTTCGCATCCAATCAATTCGGGGCGACTTCGCCCCACATCCCCCGCCGTCAAATCCCACGAATATCACTTGCAGAACCAACCAATACCGGCACCGGACACCATGACCGAACCAGGCGATAGCAAAATATGGGGTCAGGCTGAGGCGCCAAACAAAATTGGGGCTGAGGACGAGTACTATAATCTGGGCAGCTTCCATCGTCCCATCTCAACAAGCAGTTCAGATGCCCAGAAATGGTTTAACCGTGGCCTGATCTGGGCCTATGCCTTCAACCACCAGGAGTCGGCCCGGTGCTTTGAGCAAGCGATACTGTCAGATGCATCATGTCCGATGGCATATTGGGGTCTTGCTTTCGCCTTGGGTCCCAATTACAATAAGCCGTGGCAGCTCTTCGATGGAGAGGATCTTTCGCTCACCACAAGTCGGGCGTACAGAGCCATTGTAGAAGCTAAGAAGCATGCAGAAACTTCATCGTCTGTAGAGAGAGCCTTATTGAATGCGTTGCAATATCGGTATCCTCAGGAAGAGCCTGCAGAAGACTGCACAAGTTGGAACAACCCATACGCGGAGGCTATGGTCTCTGTCTATCAAGCCTTTCCAGATGATTTAGACGTCATTGCGCTCTACTGCGATGCTCAAATGAATCTCACCCCTTGGAGCCTGTGGGATTTGCAAACCGGAGAACCCACTGCTGGTGCACAGACTCTTGAGCTGAAGAAAGCGCTGGATCGCGCGTTAACTCGCGAAGATGCACTCAAACACCCTGGTATCCTGCATCTGTACATTCATCTGATGGAAATGTCACCGACACCAGAGAATGCTTTGCCGATAGCAGACCATCTCCGTGGACTTGTACCTGATGCAGGTCACTTGGAACATATGCCCACTCACCTAGACATTCTCTGCGGTGATTATCGTCGAGCGATCGCATCTAACACCTCTGCCATTCGTGCCGATGAGAAGTTCCTCGCCAATCAAGAGCTCGGCCACTTTTATAATCTATATCGGGCGCACGATTACCACTTCCGAATGTATGCCGCTATGCTAGGTGGTCAGTCCAAGATTGCGTTAGACACTGCGAAGGAACTAGCGGATTCCATGACGGAAGATCTTCTCCGAGTGAAATCGCCTCCTCTCGCCGATTGGCTTGAGGGATTTGTCGCGATGCAAGTGCATCCTTTTATTCGGTTTGGTCGCTGGGAAGACATTATTGCTCTCCCATTTCCCGCCGATCGGAGTCTTTACTGTGTCACCACATCTATGCTTCACTATGCCAAAGGCGTAGCATTTGCTGCTACAAATCGCGTTGAGGAAGCACGAAAACAGCAAGTGGAATTTTTGGCTGCCACAAAATCAGTTCCCGAGTCTCGAACAATATTCAACAATACCTGCCAAAGTATTCTTGTTGTGGCTGAACAGATGTTGGAAGGAGAAATCAAGTACCGGGTCGGAGAATATGATGAAGCCTTCGCCCATCTTCGGAAGGCTATTGATCTAGATGACAATCTTCCTTACGATGAGCCCTGGGGCTGGATGCAGCCGACTCGGCATGCTCTAGGTGCTTTGCTACTTGAGCAAGGCCGAGTGGAAGAAGCAGCTGAGGTTTATGCTGCTGATCTTGGAATTGAAAAATCTCTCCCTCGTGCCCTCACACATCCGAACAACGTATGGGCCCTCCATGGGTATCATGAATGTCTTCGTAAGCTGGGCAGAGGGGCCGAGGCGCGAATTCTGGAGCCTCAGTTGAGACTTGCTTTGGCCATGGCGGATGTACCTATTCAGTCATCTTGCTTCTGTCGTTTGCGAACTGTCAGCTGAGAATAACCTGCTCTGACTTTATCAAAAGGCTACTGCTTTGACATTCAAACTTCTACTGTTTTTCTAGCTTTGGGTAGACAAGCAAGCCTTATTTTTGAAAGCCCTGGTATAAAATTAGACGAAACTTAAACCAATCAGATCATACTTGAGTCAAAAATGCACGTAAATATATTCGTTCACAGCTTATCCTCATGCCTATGTACTGGAGCCAAGTGCCGACATGAATGTGCCTGTATTAGGTACGCTTCACACGCATAGGATGAGCTTCGGTGTTGAACACAAACTCATTCTGGTCACCTGCTTGGACCTGCCATTCGGCATCTATCATATGTGTTAGTATATTGCAGTTTCAGGTTGAGTCAATGGGGGAACCAATACCTTCAGCGTGAGTCAAGTATGAGTACTTCATGACTTCAGCGAACAGGAAGCTCTCCTGGTTGTCATCCTTCGTGCCACCACCTGCAGTGTTGACATTGCTGACGGCTGCAAAGCCCGAGTCAGTACGGCAGGTAGCGTTGATGGCCACAAACGCATTCCAGACCCAGTCACGGTACTATGCCATTGTTAGTAAATGATGTTAATTATCCCTTTGGGAATCAAGCACTTACAACTTCGTCGCCAGTAATGCGGTAGGCATAGTAGAAGCTCTCAATAACCTCCGGTCGCAGTACATAGTACCCGCTGTTAATGTAGAAGCCAGCTTTCTCATAGAAAGCTTTCTGATCACTTGGCACCCGACTAGGGTCCCAGCCCCAGGAATCAGGACCGATATGGGTCAGCGTGGAGTTGTATGTAGCTTCACAGCCATGAACAAGCTCAAGACCAAAGTCAATGAAATCCTGTCGGCCCAGCACTGAGCCGCCAAGAAGAAAGCTTCCACCGTCAAAGCAGGTCAAATGCTGCGAGCTGAGATCATAGTTCCCGTTGTCGTAGGAAGTCAGGAACGTCAACTCGGGTCGGGGCTGCGGGTGTGACGCCAAGTGCTCGATTGTCGACTCGGCTGCAAGAACCCAGCGGTCCTTGTATTCCTCAAAGCGCTTAGGGTCGTACACATACATTTTGATCAGGTACTCGTAGAACGAGTCATCGCCGCCATTCCACGACACCGCACCATCGGTGAATTGACCATTGGCAATACTGATGTGACTACCAACCAGACCGGGAAATGGCTCTCCGCTGGATGGCTGAGGGTTCAACAAGTGTGACTCGGCCTTTTGGCTGATATTGGCATACTCCTCATCGCCTGTCAGGTCAGACAGACGCGTCCATTCTAGGACAAGAGTTCCCGTGACGGCAAGGCCGTTCGTAGTGGCGCCATCATTTCCTTGCGCTGTGATATTCAGACCATTGTATGGGACTCCAGATGGAGTGTCAAAGGCGAATTTGAGCACATCGCCAAGGTTCTTGGACTGGGTGAGGAGCGTATCAACAAGATCATCTGAAACTAGACCAGATGCTGGTCCAGTTAACAAATCATACCCGGACAGCATACCACCCAGGTATCGAATGGTTGTCTCAAACAAGCTGACTTGGTCCGAGGTCTTAGTGTAATCGATTTTGGCGACATGGTCCAGGATCGTGTTCACTGCGTCTGCATTGCCCATGATAATCGCCGTGGAAAGAGCATCGACGGCTGAAGCTCCCCATCCGTTTCTACGAACATAATGCGGGTTATTTCCTGTCCTCGCGAATTTCAAATCGGTCCAATGGGGACAATGCTTACCTGGAATCACCATAGCCATTGCTTACCGGGTGCAACTCATCATGCGGGAAAGCGTATTTCATATATCCGTTCCAAGCATGCTGGAAAGCTTCCTTGACCGCGTCGGCTTTTTCTTGAGCACTAGAGGATGACGATGTACTCAACACGGTCTCGGAATCTTGATGAGGATGCGGAAAAGCGGTAGCTGATCCTATAAGGCTCAAGGCCGCTAGGGATAATGATAATGACGTGCGCATGGCTCCGTTGAGGGGCTATTTTCCCCAAGACGAAAAGAGTGTGGGTTGTTTATAGGTATGGATAGGGAAGGGAATGAGATAGAGATCAATAAGAAAAACTGCGAGCAAGCAAGTTATAATAGAGTCGCTAACGAGAGAACACCCGGCGGGTCAATGCGACTATTAAAAACAAGTGGATCATGGTATGAAGAGTGGGGAAGTGGGATCGGGGCGTCGCAGCAAAAGGGGAAGCCGGGGGAAGCGTCACACGCTTTTTGTTTACTCCTGCAACTCTCACGGCCCGCAATCGCCTAGGATCCCTCGTTCCTGAATTCCATTCCTCTGCAAGGTCCACTTCCAGCTCTCTCCAGGGGTCTCGGAACCTCCTCTGCAAGGGCTCTCCCTCCTGGTTTGTTATTTCGGAGGAATGCTGCGCCTGAGCTAAGACCCGACGCTTCCATACTGTCATACCTAAGATTCCGATCCTCGACAACTTTTTCCCCGTCTCTCGAGCCGATGCTTCGAAATTGAAGATGGATTTGGATAATGCGCATGTGACGCTTCAGGGTCTTTAAGTTCAATGTTATCCCGCCACTATAGGCTTGGGATCGTCGGGTGGCTGGCGGAGAGAGGCCGTATGGCCTCGCATTGACGCAGCCAAGCTTCCCCTCTTGTGCCCAGACTGATATCACATCTGCTGATGCCACCTTAGAGACTCCGAGAAGCCTATGACAGCGATACTGCATAACACAACCACATTGCTTGTCTCATTTTCTTTCCATCTTGAAATCGTGGGGTCGGCAATCGGCCCACTTTGGGATTTCTCCGCATAAACCCCGATGATAATGCTCTCACTATATTCTCCATAGTGGATTTCTCATCCAGCTCTGCACAGTCACCATTATACAAGGGGTATTGACACTATGTCAATCAAGATCCTCAATTTTGTTGATAAGATGAGGTTCAAGTCGAAGATACTAAGATTAAGCAGGTAACAATTCCGAGGTTCAGATGAAATCCCACCCAAGGTTCGTTACTTTATGCAAGGTCCGACCATATGACATATACCCATCAGGTGTATACTTTACTTGATCTTGATCTGCAATTCATGCAAAGACTATAATGACCTGATCGTCCTCTCAATTTCGAGGAATGACCTAGTGCTGGTGATCTTGTCCATTCTAGCTCAATCAGATCTTCCCGATGTCGGCATCAAGTCTATAAAATGCTCAAATTGTACTAGGGACTACTTCGTAAATTGACTGAGCTTTTGGTTTCACTTTAAATATGCACTATGGAGTGGATATGTAGCAATATTTGTAGTCTCTTCGGGCTTACTTGAATCGTGACCTTGAAACTTGAAATGACCAATGTTGCTCCCCATCATGATGCTATCATGCCAGTGATGGCTATAGTATATCGTTGATAATAGCAGGCATCATTCCATCCAATCTCAGGCTTAGTACTACTAACATTGATGAACTCCAAGCAATTAGTTGAAGAGATCATCAGCCTAAAACCCATATAGTACTAGCAGTAGTATTCTCAATAGTCCAAAGATACTTATGCTTCAGACATTCTGAATTTGACACCTCGATATTCAGGCACCATAATTGATACCTCTACCACGTAGTTGGCCCACGGGCAGTTCTTATTATATATATTCTCAGGTAGTATAGAGAGCTTCAATTTGATGGCAAAGGATGAGAGGAATAAGAGAAAAAAAAAGAATTTTCAGTACTTGGTGAGTCATGCTTGATCTCTGTATACTGGATGGGTCCGGGTAAACGTTTCAGACGTTGAAGTTGAGAATCATGTCCTCAATTTCATTTGATTCTAAAGGTATCTGGAAGTAGATAGTGAGAAGTTCGACTTGGGTCCAATCAGACTGAAAATTCCCAGATTTTGAAGCATGTTCATGCCACTCTGGCCTATGATCGTCTCTATGTACTAGTAGACTACCTAGTAGTCTATAATCCAATCGGGAGGCGAGAAAACGTCATCAGATGCTCCGTTTTATATGAAGAGACTGCCAGATCCCTGCAATAACGGGAAGACACAGCATTCAAATTTCCAAAAGTCCCAATTAGTAATTGACACGTATAATGAAGATGATTAGAACTCATATCTCATAGATTGAATGTCGTGGCGGCCCCAGGGTGTTTGCGGGAGATGAATCAGCGGGATGTGGATGCGGATCCAATTGCACCAAAAAAATAGGTGACACTGAAGAGTCATCGCTGCCACACCTCCTCCCTCCAACCTTTTAGAGGGGATCTTACATTTCTCCGGGAATCCGGGTTTTCTTCCTTTTTTCTTCTCTCTCTCACACACACATATCTCACATTCCGCCATGGCCACACCATTCCTTATCTCCTACCCCTCCACCCCCACCTCGGGCTTGTCGCTCAAGCAGATCGCCTACTTCGGCCGGGTGCTGGTGAAGGTCTCTACTCTCGCAGAGGCAGAAGAGTTCCTGCGCCTGAACTTCCGTCACCTCGATGTCTTCGTTGACGCCACCTCCATCTCTTCCGCTGGCGATCTGGTCGACATTCTCAACGCCGGTGCCGCCAAGATCTTCATCTCCATTGACCAATTGAATGCACTCTCCCAGGAACAGTCCGTTCCCTCCTCACGATTGATCGTTAACGCCTTCTCCGCCGATCAGCTGGAGACTGTCCTGTCCTGGACTCGCGAAAATGCCCCCGAACGCACCGAAATCAGCGTCTGCACCGAGCCTTCTGCTGCCACTACCGCCGCCACAATTCTGAACATTAGCTCCGATTCCTCACGCCTCTTTATCAACTATGGCGAGAAGGAGATTGTCGAGGGTCCCTTGAAGCAGATCATGAAGGAGGGTGCTATTGCTATCATTCCCTCCAACTTGTTGACTGTTGAGCGGGATGCGCCGGGTCAGCTTTCTGCCGCTAAGCTGCTGTTTTCGCGCGCTGTCACAGATCAGGCCAATGGCCTGTATGCCACATCTGTTACCGATGAGCGAGGATCCTGCCTTGGCTTCGTCTGGAGCAGTGACGAGAGTGTCGCTGAGGCTCTGCGTACCGGTACCGGAGTCTACCAGAGCCGCAAGCGTGGATTGTGGTACAAGGGCCAGTCAAGTGGCGATGTTCAGGAATTGATCTGTATTGGCTACGACTGTGATGCCGACTGCTTTGTATTTGTTGTTAAGCAGATCGGACGAGGTATGCTACTTTGTCTTAAAGCTTGTTGAAGATAGAACTTATGCTAATCATGACTGATACCAGGCTTCTGCCACCTCGGTACGGACAGCTGTTTCGGCGCCTCGGCTGGTCTGTCGCGTCTTCAGAAGACCCTCCAGGCTCGCAAGGCCGATGCCCCCGCCGGCTCCTACACTGCCCGCCTGTTCAATGAGCCCAAGCTCGCCGCCGCCAAGATTATGGAGGAGGCTGAGGAGCTGTGCACTGCTCAAACCAAGGAGGAGATTGCTTTCGAGGCCGCTGACTTGCTGTACTTTGCTCTGACCAGATGTACTGCTGCTGGTGTTACTCTCGAGGATATCGAGCGCAACCTTGACCTTAAGAGCTTGAAGGTTAAGCGGAGAAAGGGTGATGCTAAGGGACCCTGGGCTGAGAAGGCTGGACTGGCTGCTCCCCAGGCTAAGCCTACTCCTGCCCCTGTCCCCGCTCCTGCTCCTGTTGAGGACCGCTCCCGCATTGAGATGAAGCGTATCAACACTACCACAACCTCCGCCGCTGAGGTCGCTGAGTTCCTTAAGCGTCCTTCTCAGAAGTCAAATGACGCAATTGTCGGTCTGGTTAAGCCTATTATCCAGGATGTTCGCGAGCACGGCGATGCCGGTGTGCTCAAGTACACTCACAAGTTTGAGAAGGCTACTTCCCTGACCTCCCCTGTTATCAACGCTCCTTTCCCCGCCGAGCTTATGAAGCTCAGCCCTGACGTTCAGGAGGCCCTTGATATTTCTATTGGTAACATTGAGCGCTTCCACTCTGCGCAGAAGGGCAGCAACGATGCTCTCCAGATGGAGACTATGCCCGGTGTTGTCTGCTCTCGTTTCTCCCGTCCTATTGAGCGCGTTGGTCTGTACATTCCCGGTGGTACCGCCGTTCTTCCTTCCACTGCTATGATGCTGGGTGTTCCCGCCATGGTTGCTGGCTGCCAGAAGATTGTCCTGGCTTCTCCTCCTCGTGCCGACGGTAGCATCTCTCCGGAGATTGTGTACGTCGCCCACAAGGTTGGTGCTGAGAGTATTGTTCTGGCTGGTGGTGCTCAGGCCGTGGCTGCTATGGCCTACGGTACCGAGAGCATCAGCAAGGTTGACAAGATTCTGGGCCCTGGTAACCAGTTCGTTACTGCTGCTAAGATGCTTGTCTCCAACGATACCTCTGCCGGTGTCAGCATTGATATGCCCGCTGGTCCCAGTGAGGTTCTTGTCATCGCTGACAAGACCTCTGTGCCAGCTTTCGTGGCCTCTGACCTGCTGAGCCAGGCTGAGCACGGTGTTGACTCCCAGGTTATTCTCATTGCCGTCGACCTGAACGAGGATGAGCTGCGAGCCATTGAGGATGAGGTTGATGCGCAGGCTCGCGCTCTGCCCCGTATGGATATCGTTCGTGGCTCCCTTGAGCACTCCGTCACCTTCGTGGTGAAGGATATCAACGAGGCTATGGCTTTGAGCAACGACTACGCCCCTGAGCACTTGATCCTCCAGGTTGAGGGTGCCGAGGCTCTCGTTGAGCAGGTCCAGAACGCCGGTAGTGTCTTCATTGGTCCTTGGACCCCTGAGAGCGTTGGTGACTACTCCGCCGGTGTCAACCACTCTCTGCGTAAGTTTTCACCTTTCTAAATTACTTGACCTCTGTTCCACAGACTAACATACTCTTAGCTACCTACGGCTACGCCAAGCAATACTCCGGTGTTAACCTTGGCTCCTTCTTGAAGCACATTACCAGCTCTAACCTGACTGCTGATGGTCTTCTGGCCTTGTCGAAGACCGTTGAGACCCTTGCTGCTGTTGAGGGACTTGATGCGCACAAGCGTGCCGTCAGCATTCGTGTTGCTCACATGAAGAAGGATCGCTCTTGATTGATTATTCCCCCTTCTCTATTTTTCTTTTTACAAAAAATAGTACTTTGGTTTAAGTTGTTATGATGAATGCGCGATGATATTCAAATAGCGAAAAAGTCCCATTTAGTGTGTGGGGATGGCGAATGAAATACATACAAGTTATGAATATAGTCACTATGTTCAAGTTTCCCTCGTAGGTCTCTTATATACAGTATTCTGAGTAGCGCGATACTAGTGTAGAAGATGCATTGGGCACTTATGAGACAAAGGAATAGCAATAGGACGAAAGACCAGTGATGTCAGGGTCCACATGTCAGTGCTCATGCAAGAAGTAGCAACTATAGTTCCAAGTTTAAAGCAGGATGAAAAACAATGAGTATAGAATCATAAGCTTTTTATTTTATCATTGCCAGTAAAAACAAGCGGTATCATAAATGTTGGAATAACCCAATGCAAGAAAAAAAAAATCATCGATATAGTTTTGGCGCCCAATGTATGAAAATCAAATCAAGCCCAGCCCCGACATCGGATCCGATGCCACCAGAAACCCACCGCGCCCACAAAAAAAGGAAAATGTAGAAAGGAGAAAAGAAAATCACAGCTGTGCAACGTCATTCAGAATCTGCACCTCCTGTCCCGGCTTGAAAGCTGGGAGACCCAAGTATGGGCAACCCGCACAGCGGAAGGCATCACCAAGAGCACAGCTACCGCAAGATCCAGTCTGCTTGCCCTCAACAGTGAAATCAACCTCGGCGAGATCATCTGTGTTCAACTTCAGCACATTCAAGCTCTTATCAGCGTTTGCGCGACGCTCTTTGTCCTCCGCTTCGAGTCGATCCGCTAATCCACAAGTACAATCCTTGCAGGCCTTCCGCCTGCGACCGGTCTTGGGCTGGCACTCTGGAGCTATAAATATATATTAGCATTGGCATTAAGGATAATAGGATGAAGGATGAGCATACGAGGCATAATAGGTCTCGTTAAATCCTCCTCATCAAGGAGAGAGTCCTCATTAATCAATTCATCATCATCATCCCGATCATGATTAGTTCCGTTCAAGCCATTCAAAGAGAATCCATTTCCATTTGATTGTATTCCCAGCGGAACCACAGCGGGAGCAGTAGTGGTAGCCTTCTTCTTCTTCAGACCGAACTTCAGCGGCACGGCAGACGATTGTTCGTAATTTGGTTTCTCGAATCCTGTCGAGTTCTGTACCAATCCAGCTAAAACAGCTTCCATTGCCTCTGACGCATCGAGCGCTTTATCTTCTGTTTGCAGCTTTGCGCCAGCCTTCATGGCTGGTACGAGGGCGGTATATACATCTCTAGTGAGAAGTTGGAGGGCCTCGGCGCGTCTCGAGCCATCGACGTCGGTAAGGACGAGGACCAGATCGTATGTGTTCGAAGGAAGTGTAACTATGCCAGCGGAGAGGCGATCGAGCATTTGCAGGTCGGTCGAAGTGCGGGGGAAGGAGGAGAAAACGGCTCGTAATTTATCCTCTTGTGTAGCAATGGAGGGGGGTGCGAGGAGGAGAGTACGTGAGGTGTCGACTGGCTTTGATGGCGGGGGTGCCATAAAGACATCGGAGTCATTAGTATCAATGGTCACAAATGAGGGCGCCATTGTGAATATTGTTTAAGGTAGTAGAAAGGTAGGAAAGAAAGGAAAAAGTGGTCAAGTGAGGGGTGGCGACAATTCTCGAGTCACCGATAAAAGATAACTTAGTCAGCCGCTCATTTATAATCCAAGCGGAACCCGTTACTCAGTTAAGATCCTATCAGCTTGCAGGGATTACTTCGTATACTTAAAGTGGATCGGAGAACACCACTTTGTACGAGCTAGTATTGATTAGGAGGGGATATGCTGCCCGAAATGGGATAGGGAGCACGATGGCCACTAAGGGTGAGTATAGATCGTTCATCCTGTTCACCACTAGAAAGGATGCATTATCAATCTTATCTCTATAAATGGAGTTGTTTTACTATGACAAATTTGAATGAACTTATCGATGTAGGATACTTTTCGATAGTATACTACTGGATTACTAGAAAGAAGAAATAAGATAATACGAATCAAAAGCAATATCTGAAAGAATTATCCCGCGCGGATCCATTTTTTATTCCCTTTTTGATAGGATCGCCATCTATACATCAATGCGCCTGGAACTCCCTATCTATGCTGGTATCGATACAGATAGAACAAGAAAAAGAAACAAGAATTTTATCAAACAGAAAACCAATGGCGGGTTGGACGATAGCCGCAGGTCATCAATTCATAAGGAAGTCTTGGGATTCGCTCAGCGCTTGCGCTCACGAATCTTCCACTTGATGCCATCCTTGTTGGTACCGCCCACAGAGTTGTCCATCTTAGCCCGCTGCCATTCAACTTCGCGCTGTGCAGCCTGGATCGAGCCATATTGCTTTTGTAGAGCATCCAGCTTGTTCTTTCGGGCCTCCACAGCGCGCTTGCGAATTTTGCGGGCTCGGCGGGCCTCAATGAGTTTTTGTCGCTCGGCAGCGAGTTGCTTGGCGGTCTTCTTGGTCTTGGTCTCCTCTTCACTGTCCTCCATAACATCGGCATCTTCAATCTGATTGCGCTTTTTCTTCATGGATTGTTGGTCACTGCGGTCATCGGCAAAAACAATCTTGCGGGACTTCTGTTTGGCGGGTTTGCCGATATCGATGTCATCAAAGTCGTCGAATCCATCAAACTCGTCATCGTCGGCCTCTGAGTCGTCCTGCTTTTCCTCGCCCTTCACACCCAAGGCCTCGTTCATGCCACCTTGCAGCTGAATCTCGCGCTGCAAAGCCTCGATTTGGCGGCGTAGTCGCTCTCCGGCAGTTCGTAGATATCCTTGATCCTGGGTCTTGAGGAGCTTGATAGCATCGTGGCTCAGTCCTGCGGCGGATGCTCGACCAACGCCACCTCGGCCATGTTTTCCTTGTGTCTGGTTCTGACCACCCATCATACCGAAATGAAATTCATCGGGGTTGCGGTCGCGGGCCTTCTCTTCGAGGCGCTTGAGCTTTGCCTTCTTGGCATTGTAATCTTTGGCACGGAGAGAGTAATCCTGTTCCAGTAGTTAGTCTCTTATTTCCCGTCATGTAGAGGTTCATGCGCCGGATAACCGCATGAAGTCAGGCAATCACTCACCTTGTGCTTCTCCAGAATACCCCATTTCTCTCGGCCCTCGAGCTGGGCACGCTCCTTGTGGTTGCGGCGCTGGACCGCATTGCGGATGGAAGACATGCTGGGTATTTTTTGGTGGCGAGCTTTGGGAGATCAAAAAGTATTAAACGATCTCAAGAATGAAGGAACATAAATAGTTGAAAATATCAACAGACCAACTATTAAGCTCACTTAGTCGCACAAGTCGTGTGAGTGGTGCATAGAGGAAGTTGTACGGAAGTTTTTTTTTTCTGCCTTCTCCGCCCGACTCGGCTCCTCGCGCTCCGCATCAACACACCTTGCACCTCACTTACGATCAGATATCTCTTGTGATCTATTAACCCCGTTTCCCCCAACGAATACTCCTTTAAACTCCGTCGCTGCCTCTGACTGTTTCTCTGATTAATACAAACCCATTGGCCCGCACACTCCAGCTTTCAGCTATTCTCGGCACGAATCACCTCTATCATCTGATCTACATCGAACGACCTCGATCTCGCTGATCGAGCTCACACGTCTCAATGGCTACACCGTCCTCCTCCGATTCTTCTTCTGCTACTGCTGCGCCCAAGAAATACAACCTCCGCAACCCACTTCCTCTCTCCGCCCCCCAAGAACAAGAAGTTAAGCAGCTGTACTATAAGCGTGTCCGGGCTCGCTGCGCCCCAGAAATTAAGGGTAGGTAACCCCTCCATACCTCTCGAGGTCGTCGGCTCTATCTCCTATGCATACATATATATCTATAAATCTACATGAAAGGTTCCGATATTGCGACATATAGGACCAATTCTCTATATTGAACTCCACCGAGACCCGGAGAACGGCCCACCCAAGATTGAATCATGAGCTAACATCAATCGCAACTTAGCTTTTGCGGAATGTGCTGTTAACCGTACTGTCACCGCAACATGGATATGTCGTCAGCAGCGCTTAACTATGAACTCATGTATGGTCGCACATGCCAACGCCGAGGAAGAAGATCGAGCCCGGGAGGAATGGTTCGCAACATTTGAAGAGCGACGCCGCAAAAAGGAAGAAGAACTCGTGCGTGTTGAGAAGCGACGTGAAGAGGTTATCAAAATGATGCGCGCTGATGAGGAGCGTCAGCGACAAGAGACTCAGGGGAGGTAATCCATCTGATATCATTTCTTCTTTCCTCGCATCGAATGAGCGTTGCGGTGCCTCGCGGAAACTTTCTCTTCAAATAACGGGCCGTCTTTCTGAGTCAGTTGTACATTGCTGTAAATGGGTTCGGCGTCTGATGATCTCGTCAATTTGTTACCTTCACCTTACCTCTGTCACACTATTTGGCCCGACTCTGGCGATTGATTTACATGGTCGATTGCCAGAGGCTCGGGTCTATTCTTCTTGTTTTTCTTGGCTCTGACAGGTGTTATTCGGACACCTCCCCAGATGCTGAGCTACTGATACTATTTGATGTCGTCCTGATGGAGTTCGCACGCTTGCTCTTTCTCTCACCTCAAGGCGCAAAAGGCTGCAATCAGGCGTTAATTTTGCTGGGCATTTTTGTTCCTTTATTTCTTTTTCTTGCATTTCGACCTGATCGCGAGACGGGTTAGAACTGGATCTGTACAGTACACAAGCATTTGATATTTCAATGACCGCAAGGTTTTACCATATTTAGTATTCCTTGGACCAATTGATTATAAGCACTCTGAAGCTATCTGCTCTAGCATTTGGTGTTTGCAGTAACTGGGACAACATACTGCTAATACTACATATAGTATGAGACATGGCTTCGAAGTGATTAAATTGTATGTGTAAAATGAGCCACTGCATCAAAGGTTGAATAACCCCGGCTCTTTTATTGGTCGAAATGGCTCAAAAAATACCATGAGAATATCATCCAAGCACCTGAAACGCCACATGGTCCTCCTGAGACAGATAAAGCTAGAATTGAAAGATGAAAGCAGGCCCGATCTATGCGACTCTCTACGCATCGTTCATCTTGTGGTCTTCATCAGCATCCCCGGCCTCGCCCATGGCAGTATCTTCACCGAAGATATCTTCCATCTTCCCATCATCTTCCTCATCACCCTCACCCTCATCCGCGTCCTCGCCCTTGACTACACCAGCGCCCTGCGCCACATCCGGCATCTCGATCTCCTCTTCTCCATCACTCTCCCACTCATCCTGCATATTCCACCCAGCACCAGTAAAACAGAAGCGCTCCGGAGGCAGCCGCATACCGGCCATTGTAATACTCTCGTTCTGTGAACCAGCCGCGGGCGCAGCATTCGGTCCTCCCTGCGCATCGAAGCCTCGCGCAACACCAGGTAAAGCAGTACGGTTTCTCTCCGAAGCCACATCCATAAGGAATTCCTTCGGTAATCCAGTTTGGAATTGATAGTGCAATCGCGATGCAATACTGAGTCGCAGCGCAGGCAGTGAAACGCCATTAACCTCGGCGGAGTTGGCATTCTTTCCGGTATTTCCACTAGCGTCGCCTACTGCAGAGGCATATCCCTCTGTAGCAAGGTGTACGGCATCTTGGAGGACATTGGATGTGTAGCGGTAGGCGAAATCGAGGAGTTGGAGAGGCACGCGATCTTGGTAGGCTGTTACGCCCAATGAAGCTAGCAGCATATGGATAAGGCGCACGTCGCGTGGACGGCGGGATTTACCGCTGTCTTGTAAAGATGTGCCTGGGATTGGAGGTTGTGTGGAGGCTGTTGCTGCTGTCGCTGCGGGGGCTGTGAGAGAAGGTTGAGATGTCGGCGCGGTGGTTGGGGCTGTGACGCCGTTTGTAGCTGCGTCTGCCGGGGGTGTAAGTGGCTGCGTTGGGGGCGCTGAGCCTTGGGTTTGGCTTGGAGATGCCATCTTTGGATATTGGTGTCCGGGATGTTGCGAGTTCAAATGAGGTAAGGTGGGATTGAAGGAATGACCACGGGTCGGGAACCGACGTAAAGGTGATTCTGAACGGCACTAGACAATTATGAAGAAGTTGAAAGTGCCAGATACCATTACTCGCTGTGCAATAGAATCTTAATGGAGGCGACCGTGATGTAAATGGTGAAGTGAATGCGCAGGGATCAGGCCGAGTTGAGAGGGAGCCTCCAGGGCTATTGAAGCCAAAAAGCGCGGGAGCTGTTTGATATAGCGCTAACCGCTTTTGGTAGCACTGGGACGGGCCTCGAAGTATTCACCCTCCGCAACTTCACTGTAAGATCCGGAATCAGATATTGATTGTTAATAGCATTGATTAGATATTCATTAGACACTAATTAGTACAATATATTGTTCTCTTCAAGTCCTGACATATACGTTGTATTTGGGTATTCTATGGAATTTGTACTGTGTGTTGAGTTTTGGTATTAAACCGTCTTCAGACCTCATGCAAAAGCAACGCAAACTGCGAGGAAGAATCCAGTGGTAAAACAAATATTTCAAACGCCATGAATGCAAAAGAAACAGTCAAAAATCAAAATGTGCAATGTAAGGTTGTATGTAATAATGCTGGGTCCAACACCGAGTATCTTCATGCAAAAAGTAACAATAAGTGTTGAACAGGGTATCTCTTTGCCGTGTGACAATATCAGTGAATGCAAGTTCTAGTTCCGGTGGGGACTCGCGAATTAAAAACGTCGAAGGCATAGCGAAGGGCATGGCTATCATGCAATGCAATATTATGGAGATAAAATGTTCAGTCATTTTGTGAGGACTTCATGCGGATGGGAAGAGACTTAGTCTCAGCAGGTTTGACCAGTTCCGGCAGAGGCTCATCTTCTTCATAATCAGATTGAAGGTCCTCCAGGCCGTGATCACCCTCTACAGACTCCAGAATAGAGCCTGCGGGGTTTGACAGTGCTGAGCCCTGTGAGATATAGCTAGCGCCGAGATCAGTACCTTCCCCGTCGTCAGGGTAGTCTTCTCCATCGCTGAGCTCATCATCATAGTCCTCCTCATCTGCATCTTCGTCCTCGTCCGCAACTTCATCATCGAGCGGCTCTTCATCTTCATCTTCGCTGTCGGTGGTAGAGAAGTCGTCCAGATCTTGTGGTGTGTCACGCCAATACGTGAAGTCGGTATATTCTTCGCCGCCTGAGTGCACCAAGAGGCTAGTAGGAGGGAAAAAGTGATCAAGCAGCTCCTGCATCGTCACATAGCTGCTCTTGTACTTGTTGAGACTCAGCAAGTCCAAGGACACTTCCGCATTCGAATTAATAGTAAAGATCCGAGTGGACGGAATGTTGACAGATCGATAACTCAAGGCATCAGTCAATCGATTGCCAAATCCAGCGAAGAAAGGGTTCTCCTTCCCGCGGAACAAATTGAGAATGTCTCGGAGACAGGCCATCTTGAAAACTTCCGGCTTGCGAAGATAAATCTCTCGTCTGAGCGCGGCCATGGTACGATCAGGGCTGCATATCACAGGGCCCTTGGGTAGCCGGTATCCATCCTGGTTGACACCATAGAGATAGGTTCTTGTGGTATCAGCCTGTCCCACAGACCGACTTGTGAGGTACATTATGTTATAGCCATTGTTGACAATATCGGTGTATAGTTTAGCGACTCCTGCGTGCGTCCAGTCACGCCCGATCATGTTCAGCACATGGCCTAATGCATCCGACCTGTGGAGATTGTTAGATTCAAATTTCTGAGGAGAAGGGTTTCCCGGTGGTTTCATACTTGGTGATCGTTCCATCAATGTCAGAAATCACAAGCGGTGTGTTTCCATTCCATAAGTACATCGATGCTGTACAAGTCGCCTTGTTAACGCTGAAAGACATGATGTTGGCCCCGGGTTTCAAATTCAGAGCCTTTAGCTGGTCACTTGTCAATCGCAGCGTCTTGGCATAGTTGCGTGTCTCCACGGCAAAGGAATCATGCATTGGAGACTGAGGGGGTGTCGGGAATCCCGGCTGCACGTCCGACTTCGTTCGATGGTGACGGACTCCCATTGACGGCTCTAAACTAACAGGGCTATCACCTTCACTGTGGTATCCTGGGTCCGAGATTGCATCGTCGTTAATAGCTGCGCTAGGACGCATGGAGTTAATGGCTGCTCTCCGGTCTGCCGCTTCCTTCGCTTCTTCGCTACTGTAGATCCAAAGATTGCCATGCTCGTCGGCGCCAATAAGTGCGCCAATATCGTAGCTGCCCTCGAGCTCCTCCGCAAGGATCTTACGTGCGAGGACCTCCGCACGAAGTGCATCTTCCTCATTGCTTTTGTAACCGGTCATGTCCAACATGAGATCGCCTGTCTCGGTAACGTGCGATTGAATGTTGGAACCATTTAATTTCTTGGACAGATTGATAGCTCGGGACTTTGCCTCTTCGACCGATACAGGAGGTGGACTGCGAGAGCGAGCCCGCGAGTCAATATCTTCGTCATTAGCTGAGTCGGTTGGCGAGGCCAAAAGCTGCTCGGTTGCGGCCCTGGGTAGGCTAGTCGAGAGAACATTTTCGGACGCCGAATGATCGAGGGAAGGTTTGCTCAGTTTATTGAAAGGATCATGCTTGGAGGGACTGGAATCCGAGTCACCAGGCGATCGCGACAAAGGCGTTAGTGTTCCTAAAGACATTGATAACGTTATTATATGCTTCCTAGGATATAACGGAATATCTATGTCATAGGAGTATGAAATACCTAGATCTGTCGTGGCTCGTGAAGGTCGTGACATCAGCATGGTGGGTGGAGTTTTGATACCATCAGAGACGGCATCGCCATTCTTTTCCAGGTCTAGATAGTCCGGTTCGCCAAGCGAAGACGCTACATCTTCGCTCGGTACTTTAGGGCTGCTGGCAGGTGAAACCAGCGGAGAAGTCTGTAACGATGCGGGGATTTCGTCGGTTGTCTCAAACACAAAGAAAGCCTCGCCAGCTTCGCCTAGCTTCATGGCATAGTCTTGTTTGATCCCATTGACCTTGAATTCCACTTTCTTCTCGAACGGACGCAGAAGTGAGAACTTGCCAAAGCGGACATGGAAGGGCGAGCAGGCAAGGGTGCCTAGGTACAGATAAAAAAAAACCAGTCAGTCTTTGCGACTTCAGGAGCAATACTCAATAACATCAAGCCTACCATCTTCCTGTTCTATAACGATCACATCAATAGCTCCACTCAAAGTGGCAGGATTGATCGAGTTCCATGTCTTCGACACCGAACCACTGAGACTTCGCACGTACTGCATTCTGCCGAGATGGGTCTGACGCCCTCGATCTCGACTGGTTACGAATAATCAAGCCTCAAAAATTAAGAATGAATGAGATCCCTGGGGAGCGTAGGCGAAAAAAGAGGGGAAACGGATGAGGAGTAAGAACAAGAAATTGGAGGAATCGCCGCCTCTAAACGGCCCATGTGACGCTCAGCTGACAAGGGACAGCTGAAACCCACCACCGATAACGATAAAGCCGCGAAAATGATAGCAAGAAGTATGGGATTTCGGATCAAAAAGAGAGTACATTATACAGAAAGAGGAAAAGATATCGAATCTCCAATTTACCCCAATGATCGATCTAAAACGGGCCACCCCGGGATCTGTTGGTTCATCAACATTCAACACCCAACCGTTTCTTAAGTAAGCCGCCAACATCCGCCGTTTTGCACTTTTTAACTACGAATCAAAGTTGCCGAGGCTCATTCCAGACGCATGTAGTTCAAGTTTGCATTGGTGTTTGACTGATGTTTGCATTTATGTTTGCACACGTACATCATCCTACTCCCGAGGTCAAGTGCTATACAGATTCTCACTTTCAAAAACAGTCTATTAGAATAGTATCTTTCGAAACTATCCATAGATCCATAGAATTACAAATCCTGACACCCCGCGGCGCGGCACTGTAGCAGCGAAATTGGAGTACTCAGTACATAGTATCTAAAGCTGAGAGGTGATCTAAATATGTACCATTCTATGTATAGAAGTACCTACAGGGTGACCTTGAAGGGAAGCTGGGAAGGCTAGTATAAAGTGGAATGTAGGCAACTGGTAGCCCTAACAATAACCTTGGAAGCTGTAGACACTTGAAGACATATTATGCCATCTGGGCAGGCGGTGAATCAAAAATAACCAGTATATCCACACTAGTCCCTAGTGGGTTAGCGGCCGATCGTCATTACGCTATCCCTAATTAGGGCGACCCTTAGTAACACTCCATGTCACGTGCCTTTCTTGTCCCACTCGACGGGCGAAAGCCGATCAAGAGCAAGACTCCTCTTTCCTATTTTACCTTGAATTCCTCCCCGCCTAGCCCGCGTCCATGGGTAGTCGACGCTGGGATGTATGAGCCATTTTACTACGCCTTTGACGCCTACCCAACCGTCATTCCCCGAGTGAGGGTGCGAGGCGTCATGGCTCTGTTCCTGGCAGTGTCCATTCTATGGGCCTTGATCTGGTGAGCTTACAATGGATCCGGAATCGCTTCTCACTTCACCTTCGTGCTAATCCCGGGAATAGGCTTCTGTATCGTGCATGGCAAGTCTGCCAAACACCAAATGAAGTTTTGGTCGAGAAGCTGGGTCTAGATATTCCGCCGCCGCCGGAAGTCACCCTGGAGGAAATTACAGCTCGGGAGATCCGTCTGGCTTGGAAACAACCCGACTTTCATAATTCCATACATAAGCATATCATACAGGTGAATAATGTCAAAGGTATGTCTAACTTTGCTACGATCACCCCGATTTTTGATCCTGGATGGAATGGCGATACTAATCAAGGCTTTATCTAATAGTTGGCGAGTCAAAACGAGCAGAGACTGCAGTGGAAATATTGAATCTTATTCCCGGAAGCATTTATCACATCTGTGTTCTATCCGTCAGCGCAGCAAACTTCCAGACCCCCAGTGCCATCCTCCATGTCCGAACGAAATCTCTTCCGCTATCCCGAACTCAGCAAGATCCTCCCGCCGGTGGCCCGACAATTCGAGCATCCGTACCACGCTCAACCGCTGGTCTGCCAACCCCATCTGCGCCTGTAATGGCTCGCGAGCACAGCGCTGGACAACTACCAGGGAAGCGACCAACCGCCGGACGTAAAGCGTCACCTGCGACTGCAACGGATTTTACGCATGGGAACTCTGACGAAACACCGAGAGGCTCGTCAAGAAACGATCGCGAAGCAAGTCTGGAACATCTCGCCGATCGACTGAAATCATTACAACAAGAAAACGAAAATCTCGAAAAACAAGTTACAGAGGAGGATGACGAACATACAGTTCTGCTGAAAGATCTGGAGAAACAGCGTGATGAGCTGAAGAAGCGTGTCAAGGAAAAGGATGAGGTCAGTGGAGATCTCAAGAAGCATGTCTCGAAGCTAGAGAGTGTGAACCGCACTGTGCAAGGTGAAAAGTCCAAACGGATGAGACTTCTCCAGCAGAAAGAGACGGAGCGCAAGAAACGCAAGAACGACATCACTCGCTGGCAAGAGAAAATTACCCGAATGGCTACCGATGCATCACAAGTTAGAGATGATAAAATTCGGTTGGAGGAGGACGGCGAGACTCGGGCTGAAGAAGTCCGCAACAAGGTTGCAAAGGAGCAGGCGGAGATGAAAGTCATCGACGACGAAATCCAAGATAAGGGTGGCCGTATCAAGAAGCTTGAGGAAGAACGGCAGGGTCTTCAAGGCGGCGACAATGAGGACGGAAAGGAGTTGGACAGAATCGATAATGAGCGGGCCCGCCAATGGGAGCTGAAGCTGGGAAGCCTACATGCTCGCTATGCTACTCTCGTTAATTTGCATGCGCAGGCCCAGCAACAGTACCAAGAGGCTCAAGAACGCCTCAAATGGCTAACATCACAACGACCTGGCAGCTCGGGTCCTTTTTCTTTACCTGCCTTGGACCTAGACATGTCGAACACAGCAACGATCCGACCCCGTCGACACCGCAGCTCTTTAACCAGCAATGTTTCCTCGTCTTTGAATTACCACGGTGTGGAATCAGCTTTCCCTGGAGGACTTAACTATAATCCACCCTCCTCCAATTCGCCTACCTTCGCACCGAGCTCAACTTTTTTCAATATCAAGAACGGGATGACTCTTCCTGGTCTCGCTGATCCCCCCGAAATCATGCGCTCTGACGCCGAAGCCGCATTTAGCAATCCGCAAATGAGCCCTCGAGCAGACGCTCTGCTCCCGTCAGACCTTCTTGGGGACGAGGAATCGCCAGAGTTCCCACGGCCAATTGGGCGCGCACGTTTTGCCACAATGGATTCAAATGTTGGATTGGACAGTTTCGGCCATGGCCCTGTTTCACCTACCTCTTCTGGGAGTAGACCTGGTAGTATCTTCGCCAGCCCGATGGAAAACCTCAATCGACAGGACTCCGGCTCTCAGCCGGGACAGCTTTCTGCTGCTGAAGAAGCTCCAAAAAGTGCATCACGAAGACTTTCAGGGATTTTTGGTTTCCATCGTCCTCGTGGGAAAACCCTGGCTGATGAACCCCCCATGCTGGGGACCTTGAAGCCCAACCAGAGCCAGTCTTTCCCCCGCAATGTGGATGAGCTAGACCCGATCGGGTCACGACGTCGGAGACTTAGTTATACCAGCAACTGGACAAACGCGATGTCATTGTTTCCTCGTAGTAACACGACCGGCGTCACTACTGACAGCTCTTCCGATCACGCGCCTTCTCGACGGGCTGCCTTTTCGAGCATCTTCTCCTCCGGCAAGTTTGGATTTGGCGGTGCTGGCAGCCGTGGCAATTCCGATCTTAGCACGGGGTACAATCAATTCAGTCCCCGCCATGATCCCATCGATCCATCGTCTCTTCTCGGTAGTGTGCGACGTGGCTCCCTTTCTCCGCGACCATCCTCAACTTTCTCCTTCGATAACCAGAACCAGCTTCCGCACCCTTCTACCGACAATCGTCACTTCGGGTGGCCATCAACGGATCAAATTGGGCATCGTAACAGTCCTCTAGGTCTTGATTGGACATCTCCATCGACATGGTCACGGGCGCCTTCTCGCCGTCCTTCAATCCAGTATGGCTCATCTGGCCATCTACCAATGAGCCTTGCAGGCGAGCCTGATCTATTCGAGGACCCCTACGATCGTCTTCCTAGACCGCTACAGGCACCAATTGGGACTCGTCCGTCATCATCTCATCGGCCAATCACTCCGAAGCTCAATCCTGCTGCGCCATCTTTCATGGGAATCTTCTCAGGGAAGAGATCCGACAAGGATAGAGAGAGAGATAGAGACAAGGACTCCGATGTTCCTTTTGATCTTCATGTTGATGATGGGTCTCCTTCAGAGCCTCGTACTTCTCGTTCTCTTTCCCACTTCACGGGCGAGTCATATGAGTCTCTGGAGCGCATGCCGTCTAGCACGTCTGTAGACAACGCATCCAAAGAATCTTTCATTCGCAAGATCACTCGCAAGGGCAGCTCAAGCAAATTCAGTTCATGGAAGGACCGATCTGGATTCTTCTCGAAAAGAGGTGAATCGTCTCAGGGCGACATTGATGAAGATGCAGCCAATGAGGCCCAGCTAGCGAAGAGCATTGACAGCACTGTCTCTAGCGTGCCATCTGGAGACCGGTCCACTCGCAGCAGTCTCGGGTTTTTCTCTCGCAAATCGCGCAAGTCTGACAAGGCTAGTGAGACCAGTGAGCGCGCCAGTGAGACTGGCGATGACGACTCGATTCACGAGATCCCAGAAATTCCAGAGATTGTCTCTTCATGATCTGGAGTTTTGTCCTTTCACTGTTTCCTTTCCTTAGATTCTGGAGTTACATATACCTGACGGCTTTGGCTGAACCGGATTACATTTGAGTCAGTAGCGATCTCTTCTTACAACATTGAAATATGAGTAAATATTATCCTCCGCATTGTCCTGAAATCTGTAGACTAGTATCATGATGTAGCAATTGATCCAGAGTAAGCAGGTTGGAACTTGAACATTTGAATACTAATAGTATCAGTCGTTCAAGTTTAATTTAACTTATAAAAGACTGTTTGAATTCCTTCCAATGTTCGAGCTCTTAATTTGAAATATTTCAATGAGAGTACTAAAGTCTTCCCCATCCATCTTGAGGTTTTCATACATCGCCAACCTTGGGAGAGTGGGTTGAGGCGGAGCGGGTCAATTGGATACCTTATCGCACAAAATGACTCGACACCAAAATCTAATCACTTGACATCACCGCAGTCTGCAAGCTACACACCAATATGGCGAATTCAAAGTATGTAGTTAAAGCAGACAAGTTTTTCTATACACTGAGCTAACCCTGCCAGGTATGAATACGTCAAGGATTTTGAGCAGCCCGATCCTTTGCTGCCAAATACTTGGATCGTGGTCCGCATTGATGGAAGAGGATTTCACAAGTAAGACTCATCGCCCATCCAGAAGAATTCAAGCTCTTTTCGGTCTGAATCTGGCTTTTGTCTTTGCATTATACATGCTGTTGAGGGTCAAGATGTCGATCATGCAACAATCTTGAGTACTGGCACACATCCAATACGTTAACCTGAGACGTCATGTCCAACCTCAACTTTAACGTCGGCTCAAATACTATATGTTCGGTTCATCTAACCTTACATACTAGGCTCTCGGACTTCTACAAATTTGAGAAGCCAAATGACCGCCGTGCACTGGATCTCATGAACGCGGCCGCCGCCGAAGTTATGAAAGATCTTCCAGATCTATGTATCGCATACGGTGTCAGTGACGAATTTAGGTATGACAGCTCTGTGATTATTATACCAAGCCTTTTTGCTAAACAGGTGTCCAGCTTTGTCTTCCATCCCAGTTCTCAGCTCTTCGAGCGTCGAAGCGCGTAAGTAAACACTCTTCCTAAATGCCTCTTAGACATCCGCTTACAAAATTCTAGGAAACTTGTTACGACAATTGTCTCGACATTTACAGCTCACTATGTCTATTTGTGGGCTACATACTTCCCTTCAAATCCCTTGAAGCCACCTTTTCTTCCCTCGTTTGATGGGCGAGCTGTCCTTTACCCTTCTACGCGCATTCTGCGGGACTACATGAGCTGGAGACAGGTTGATTGTAAGTTTTCTACACTTTTATCCTTCCATCTATATGATCTTGTGTCTTTTGGTGGGTAACTGACCAATACATTCAGGTCATATTAACAACCTCTACAATACCACATTCTGGACTATGGTTCTTCAAGGAAAGATGAGCAATACTGAAGCAGAGCAGGAATTGAAGGTATGCATTTCCAGTCTACTCTAACTCAGAGACAACTTGAAGTCCCTGTACATAGTTCAATGAAGCTTGGATGGTTTATTAACGTTCTTTTAGGGTACCGTTTCTTCTGATAAGAACGAGATTCTCTTCAAGCGGTTTGGCATCAACTACAATAATGAAGAGGAAATCTATAAGAAAGGCAGTGTACTCTATCGCCAGGTAAGACTTTTTCCAATATTTCTTTCCCTGCGACTTTGCAGTCTAACGGTTGCCATTTAGTATGCCCTTCAGGAGCCCACGACTACTCAGACATCCACAGAAGATGAGGCTGTGGTTCCAGAGGCGCAGCAATCCAAGACACAGCAGGAGAAGGTCAAGAAATTGCGCCGCAAGGCACAGGTGGTAATTGATCATGTCGATATCATTAAAGATGAGTTCTGGGAGCGTCGGCCATGGATCATTTCTGGCAAACCTGGCAAGTTACTAGAGCAGAGTTGATAATGCAGATTTAGCCAAAAAAAAAATTCAGATATGTCTATTCATGACGATATGGTCATTTTAACCAAACAGAAAGGGTATCTTGATCGCGTAAAGGAACGCGGATGCAAAGTCTATACATCCCAACTTTTATGTATACAGGATATGTCCAGCTCAGGTGCTTTTGCTCTTCTTCTCCTTCTTTTCCTTCTTCTCTTTCTTCTCCTTTTTCACTTTTGAGTCAGCGTCATCGCTGTCTTTGGACTTTTTGCTGGACTTCTTCTCCTTCTTCTCCTTTTTGCTCTTGGAGTCTTCTGTGCTATCCACTTCTGTCTCTTCTTCCATCGAGACAGGCGTAGGATAATCCTCCTCATCAACTGAGCGCTTTGTCTTCTTCGATTTCTTCACATCACCATTCACCTCCTTAGCCTTCTTCTTCTCCTTCTTCTCTTTTTTCTCCTTCCGCCTTAATCGGCGCTCCTCCTTACTCTCCTTCTCCTCATCCGAAGAGCTAGAAGTAGAAGTAGACACAGAAGTCTCCCCGCTATCCGCACTCTCCTTAATCTTCCTTCTTTTACTCTTCTCCTCTTTCCGCGCAGCTTTCTCCGCCTTCTTCGCCTTGCGCTCATCATCCTCATCATCATCACGCTTCCTCTTAGACTTTGACGTCTTGCTCTTGATCTTCTCCTTCTCCTTCTCCTCCTTCACATCTTTCTTCGCATCGAGTGTACCCGCGAGACCCTCACCACGAACGAAAAATCGGTAAAGTTCACTTGTGAGCGCATTCGAAGCCGGTTTCGCAGCAGGCGCCTCCTCGCCAACGCCCTTAAGCGCATCTTCGAATCCACGCAACCACCATTGATTTGTCGCAGAGTCCTTGGTCACTTTTTTGCCCACGCCGTGGTTGTTCTGCTTTCGGGCTACTAGGATAGGACGTGTAAGACCTAGTCCGCCGTGTGGTCCGGGTCGTGAGTTTTTGTTCAGTGGGTTTCCTGGGCCATCCCAGCCGTGGCGCTTTAGGTATGCTGCGGCGTCCATTGTATAAATGTGAGGATTTGTGGTTTGGAGTTGGTTGAGGATGGAGTTTGCGGTGTGGTTTGTGTGCAGGCTGGGCCGTGCACTTGCGAGTTAGAGGTTGGGTAGATTGTAGGTTTCTGTCACTCTCTATATGGATTTGAGAGGATTTCGCTTGGTTTTTGGGTTGAGGGTGTTTGTGATCCCTTGGAGGGAAAAAAGTTCGATGAGAAAAAATGGTTCCTGGCCGATAAGGATTCTCCGCTCTGATAAGTGTGGGTCGGAAGGTCACATGATCTCCGTTCTATGGAATCTATGGTCTCGATCACATCAGGTCTGGGTATAGAACATTCGTATTGGAATAGTCTATCTGATGGTCAAATGGCCTGAAAATATTCTTGCAGCGCTTCTTATCTACACACGTGATGCCAGGTCGAAAGGATTCAAGTTTGTAACGTCCACTATCCATTGATAAGCCATATTGAAACAACATCGTTTAACGTACAAGAAAAGTTTTACTGTGAAGTATACCTACTTGTCATAGATGACTGCTTGAAATGAATTTTGGTAGAAATTAAAATGATAGCATGACTCATTGTCTATTTTCGTCCAGATGCCTACCGGCCGAACCCCACGGTGCACAGCAGACAACCCCAGTCCCGGTGTCGTTTGCCCCAAGACTTAATAAGGTCGAAACCGGTCTTTCTGCTTCTTCTCTTTCCGAGAAGTCTTCGAACCAGTCTGAGCCTGGGCATCACCTTCTGTGGGTTTCCATACTCGCACGAAACCATCTTCACCGCAAGTGATGACGGATTGAGTCTGTAGAAATGAGTATTAGCCAACGATGTTTGCTACAATAAGACTTTTTATAGGGTTCTTTGATAAGATAAAACATACCTGATCATCAAGGTATACCGATCGCACCACCTCGTCACCATGGGCACCGGGTAAGCGCCACAGGTTATCCGTGTCAAATTGCCAGTTGGGACTAGAGACCAGTGGTACCAGATCCAACCGCTTGTCACTGGAGATTAAAAAAGGGCATTACATTAGTAACCAGACAAATCCATGATAAGACACGTGCGGGAGGTCCCAGTAAGAACGGATTAGAAACATACATTTTATTTCCGGCCGCGATATACGGTCCCTGTGCACCGACGCAGAGCTGCACGACATATTCGCAGCCCAACGGGTCACGCACATCGTTGAAATCCGTAGGCTCGGGCTCTTGGCCAGGCTCATCAGGGTTTGTGGCGGGGTGCACGGAGAAATGCTCGTCGTGGCTCAGGGCATAGATGGTACGTTCCGACAGGAAGCCTGCATGGTGTACTGAGCCGTGGTTGATCACTTGCACTAAGGCCTCGTCTTCGTCGGTTACTGTTGTATCATAGATATTGACAAGCCCGTCCGTGCTTCCGGAGAGTAAGATGTTACTGCGAGTCGGGTGATATTGCAGCTGTGTACCGTTCCCGGCAGCGTGGCCGATGTCAGATTAGTATTTTTGGATGTCTTTGTGGCGAGATACTTCCCTGTTAAGGGATGTTGGGACTTATTGGGAAGAAGGGATGTCAAGTATACTACTCACCTCGGTGACATCGTCATTATGGCTCTCCACATATTGTTGGCGGGGTGCCTGTGGAGATCTGATATCCCTGCAGCATTAGTTAGTCATGAGCTCCAGGTTTAAGCATGGGCCCTTGTCAGGCTCATCGCGGTAAGAAGGAATCATACCAGAGTGAAACAACGGCTTGTGATGATACAAGCTCTGTACCTGTGACAATAGTGTTTGTCTCCGGGTTACAGGCGATAGAAAGCACAGGCGCATTTCTCGCTAGAAGACCAAATGATTAGCCAGTGTATACAGAACGAAAAGTTTACAGGGCCGATCCGGCCATCCTTGCATGAATATGCAGAAATTCTCCGATACCCGTCAAGCTGATCCCTGGATTCTGCAACTAGGGGGGTTGACAGCCCGGAAAACACTCCCAGGACAGTAGTGTACCACGCGAGATCAAAATAGGCCGGGATCATACAGAACCGCCTCCTCCAGATGTGGGGAAGCCAGAGATAAAGTATATCAAATCGAGATCAATGCAAAAAAAAGCTTACCTGTCTCAACCTCCATCACCATCTTCGCAGATCGAACATCCCATACTTTCATCTTTCCCTCTCGTCCACCAGTCGCCAGCAACTGGGACTCACCAGCTGCGTAGCTTCGTAACGAGGTGACACCTCCATCGTGGGTCTTTCGGGAGATTACCGAAACACCGCCATTGAGATTAGCGGCATCGAACAGACGCAAGGAATCATCAGATGAGATAGCGGCAAATGCGCCAGGCGCGGACGCTACAATAGAGTAAATGTAATTGTCTGCTGGGAGCGAGAGCGAAGAGGCGCCCGTTTCTCTCAGGGTGTACATTGTTGTAGATCGTAGATCTTCCAAGGTTGGAGGCCCAATATGCACAGTTCTTGGTAGTCCCTTGCTGGATTAAGATGAGAACTCCTTCCGGATTCGTATAAAGTGTTGGCTCCTCCCTGTGGTGTAGCTGATGGGTCGCTTGTGGCTGGTAGAAGCGCGGAATGATCGTCGCCGCGCGGACCTTTTTCTTTTTTTTCCTCTTTTCTTTTTTTTATGCTCGAACTCGGTAATGAGGATACCGGCGGTGTGGATCTTTTGTGTTGGTTCACTACTGTTGACGTTGAGGATTTTCTTTCTATGGAGGTTTGGACCGAAAATTTCCTTATTTGCCTGACGTGGGGCCCATCACACCGCTGTCTACTTGGTGTGTTTATGGACAGATACAGTGGAATATGCAACGACAAGATTTTAGAATTACAGTGGAAGTTAAAATATGATATAAGATTGTCATAGCTTTTTTTTTCCTTCACTTTTATGAGAGGAAATTATGACATTTGTGAACAATCCACTTAGTATGGTCCATAAAGTACGGAGTAAACAGCCTGGACTCGCCTGTCACGCGTATCATGACGCAGGATTGCGAACGACTCATACTCTGTTGAATAATCTTAAATAATCCACTTGAGCATGATTCATGATCGCCGATTATCTGTATGCACTGCACAGATCTCCACGCGAATCCTGAATGTATCAATGTACGGAGTACTCCGTATGTACGTCAATCCTTATCTCAAGCCCTTCCTGCTTACCCGGATCTACCTCTCCACTCCATAGCTGATTTGAATGAATTCGACCTGTAACTCTGCTGCGTAGGGAGTGAAGATTTGAAAGACCGAACTCCATATGTGTGGATCCAAGTTAGCACCAATGAGAGAGTTCTTTAGTAAAAGAGTCCAGGATCTTCGGGGACTCGAGTTGAACATTCCCTATGGAACGCCGTACATTGTATGTACAATGCCGCCCAGGTGTACATGTACTCGTACCTGTGAATTCAGAGTCAGCATGGTCGGTTTTAAATGAATTTGACCCAATAAAAACCGCGTGCATCTCTGTAAAACCCGAACTGACAAGTGGTCGTCGCCCGGGCGCGGATCGACAAAGTACATCCCGACAGGTCACCAGCTAAAACCTTGTGCAGCAAAGCGAAGTGGGGTATTCATCCGTCCTCGCAATTGGTACTCAGCATCCCTGCAAGGGAGCAGCTGAAGACCAGGGGTTGCGCCCGTGAAACGAGAAGAACAAAGAGGGGGATTCTGCGAAACCCAACCACGGAGTACACATCTCTTCACCGTTCCTCTGGGTTCCCAGGATTCATGTCAAAGTCAGCCCTGGCGAGGCAAAGACAAACCCAATTCGGGGAGAGGAGGAGAAAAGGTGGATCCGGGTTCTGTTAGGCGTATCGCCGTCATAAAGGATCTCGTAACCAAGTGGAGGCCATAAAGCAGGGAAACCCAGAACCCAGAACTCAGAACCCAGAAAAGTGGGAGGCAAATTTGGGAGGATTTAGGCATATTAGGGATTTTAATCAAAAATCTAAAAATCCGTGGCAGCGGCTGATCCAGTCTCTCGGGGCCAAAAGAGGATACAATGAGCAGGGATTCAAAAGACCAGCGAAAAACGAAATGATACATAAAACCGACGTGAACTTTACCAAGTTGTTGGTCATTAGTGCAGTGGGGACGGTAAAATGGCGTCCGATCCTCGAGTTAAACGCAATCCCAATAACCTGGACAGAACTGATTTATGAGCCCATTCAATCGGGCACGATTTCCGTAGTGGGGATCGAGAATCTTTTGATTCGTAGCGTCACATCCATGGACCCAAGGCTTTGGGACGTTGAGGGGGTAATAAGGAAGAGACCTAAGCTGAGGGATGCAGGGATTGTACGGGACCCCGGTTCAATCGCGCTGCACGAAATTAATCGGGACGCAGGTTGGAAGGGGGGGAAAAGCCATGGATCTTGGGTATTTGCGTCACTCCTCCCCGGGCTCCTAGCCTGATCAAGCGGAGTTGTCCGCTTGTCAACTCGATTTGGCCGAGATGATGGGGGCGAATTCCTCATGCGTGAACGAACACTGGGTACCATGCAGAGAGGAAGTTTCTTAGCATATCCATTCCCCTGGGTTATGCGGTCTGTGCTGGAGTATGTACCATATGTCATTGGTGTCATGTACTCGTACTTTGGATACTCCTGTTGCTTTGAGTCTTGTATAGATATCAACAGTCTGCCCATGTGCGCTTTATTTTTGTCTGAATTTCGGTTTCTTACCGAGTACATGTTTTGTTTTTCCTTATCCCCCCGATGATGGACCAAAAAGGACCCAGAAGGAGGAATGTAGGCTCCAGACGGTCCGCGTTCCCGCCCGGGGTGGGTCTCAGTATACAGGTCGATCACTGGGAGGACAAGGATGAAGGTGTGAGTGAGGAAAGAGAAAGGAAAAAGAATAAGGTAGAAGATCGAAGAGATATGGAAGGATTGAGTATCGGATGAGATTGATGATCCCGTTGAACCCGAGACTCTGGATGACCAGGTTGTTTAAGTGGAATGATCACCAACGAAGTAACAAGCTAGTAAAGTAGTCAAGCACCGAGGTACTAGAGGATACTAGGGGAGTACGAAGTCACTTTAATACTGATTCAATACTTAATTGCTGTAAAGAATTAAAAGAATTAAATTTTAGGAAAATAAAAATAAAAATAAAATAATAAAATACAAAAAAGATAAAATAAAATAAAATGAAAATCATTAAAATAATCCAAAAGGTAAAGATCAAGTACTCTCTCTATTAAGTTCGATTTCGCCCCTAATCTAATACCTTTTCTTCTCTTTGAAACTTGAACTTGTTGAACTTCTTCTTCTCCCTTGTCGGCTCCTTTATCCGCCCCCACTGCTATCCGTGGGTCTAGGACACGGGGAACCTCCCTGAACCCTTGTCCTTTGACGAATTCCTAAATTCCCCCCTCCTAGGGTCTGTGTGTGTGAGGGTTGGGGCTCTGTTCAACACTTTCTTCATTCTTTTATATTCGATTAGTCTCGAGTCCAGAGCTTCCTATGATAAACACCTCGGAGTGTTGATTCCTGCCCCTCGTCCTGGGCTGAGTGGCTGGGAAAGCTTCATGGTACCCAAGTACCTTTGCTCTTTCCGTTCTGTGCGATCATAGATCGTGAACATTGGGGGTTTCGATCATCGTTGTACCCGAAGTCCCTTGTGTGACCCCCTCCTCCCTTATCCCTCTCTTTCTCTCCTCCGACCGTCGCGCCCGCGATTCTACCAAAAGAAAAATATCTCAAGATGCCGTTCGACGACGACCGTATACGACATTTACCTCCAATGCCTCCAATTATCTCGGGTTCTCCGCCACCAGCGAAAAGATACAAGTCATCCGAGTCAACACCGGGGAGCGATGTCGGTCGCTCAAGGTATTATCATTCTGCATCCCTCCCATCAAGCGAACGGGCTCGATCACGTCAAACCTCCACCGCAATGGACATTTACACCATCACCGATCGAGATCCATCGGAAAGGAACCTTCGGAATGCTCGTTTTACCAGCAATGGCTCGGTCGCATCACAATCGTCACAAATATCACATATGTCACATGTCTCCCATTCACCTCCTGTGATCATCAATAATCGCAAGTATGTTGGTCCTATATCGTGTTTCCTGAGTGGCCGCGATCGAATGAAACTTATTTGCTTCTTAGAATCCCTGAAAAATACCCTCCGATTGTCGAGAATGGTCGATCATATCACGGTTATCATAAGGGCATGTACCTGCTTCCCTGTGACGAGGAGGAACAAGATCGCCTGGATATCTTCCACAAACTGATGACGGTCGCCCGAGCGTCTGATGGTTTGATTTACGCGCCCCATCCCGATGATGCGCGTATCCTGGATTTGGGATGCGGAACGGGGATCTGGTGTATCGAGGTCGCGAACAAATTCCCCAATGCATTTGTAGTTGGAACTGATCTGGCTCCGATGCAACCTGCAAATAAGCCCAAGAACGTCGATTTCCATGCTCCAATGGACTTCGAGGGTCCTTGGGCGATGGGGGAGGACTCGTGGGATCTGATCCACCTACAAATGGGAGCTGGGAGCGTGCAAAGTTGGGCGAGTCTCTATCGACGAATATTCGCCCATCTCCGCCCGGGAGCTTGGTTTGAGCAGGTGGAAATCGACTTTGAGCCTCGATGTGACGACCGTTCTCTTAGCGGATTGGCGTTGCGTCACTGGTATTCTGCCCTCAAACACGCAACCGAGTCCCGGAATCGACCCATCTCTCATAGCTCCCGTGAAACTGTTCGCAACTTACAAGAAGCTGGCTTTACAGAAATCGACCACCAGATGGTCGGGTTGCCTCTGAATCCCTGGCATAATGATGAGCATGAGCGGAAGGTGGCTCGCTGGTACAATCTTGCGATCTCAGAGAGCATCGAGCCGATTAGTATGGCTGCTTTTCATCGTGCCTACGGCTGGTCCGTCGACAAGATTCAGCGCATTGCTACCGATGTCAAGTCGGAGGCTTTCAACAAGGATATTCACTGCTATAATATCCTGCATATTTACCAGGCGCGCAAGCCGCTTGCCAATTAAACCATATGGTTGGTGCCAGGGCACACCATTCGCCGTTTCTTGAATATTCTGTTTCCTTCAGACAGAAATGGGTTCGCATGGACATGATAGCATCTGTGTTTCCAAGAGACTGGTCACGAGAAAGCACTTTCTCCCCTCTAGGACTTCGGTCACTGTTGAAAATTACCTAGCATCTGGATGCAACGCCACATCAGTTACCACACAACCGCGTCCTCCATGCAACCCTGCATCCCATTTATGATCGAAATCTCAACCAGTATCCTGGTCACGCCAGCCTGAAAGGATGGTTTAACGGATTGGATTAGAGAAAGGATCTACTGGCCCGAGTCCTTATTCCATCTACATGATGAGATGTCGAATCATCAGAGCCTGAATTCCCACAAAAAAAACAGAGATATCATCTCATGACTTGCTTTTCTATTGGACTGGTTTTTATTATTATGCTACTTCAGCATGGTTTTGGCGTTGGGCCGAGTTTGTTTCGTTCCGGCTTGTGGTATATACCCAGGGTGTTTCACCTTAGCTTCTGTGGTTGTCTTTGCTAGCCAGACTATTTGTCCTTGTGACACTTGTCTTGATCTTGTTTTACCCCTTCATGTAACTTTTAAAAACTCACCTGTTATATAAGGACACCCCTGTGAATGAGTGCAGTTTTCTCAAACTCGAGTCTAAGTGCTTCAAATTTTACTATAACCGGTAGTACTTTATCTAAGTCACAGAAAAGGTTGTTGATCAACCATCTTATGTATGCTGAGTTAGAGTAGGTCTGAGTCGTGTAGATACCGAGTGATCGGAACTTGAAGCTCTTTCCTACTTAAGTACTTGAAATCCATGAATATATCAGTTCAATTTATTGAAATGGTATTCAAAATGCCTCCAACGCCAGCAAAGACTACCTCCCTAAACGCCTCCATATGCATGCAACTAACAAACTGCTCAACTTTTTATCTCTTAGCGCCGACGATTCCTTCCAGAACCTCGGGGCGCACCACTCGCGCGAGAATCCTCCGCATCAGTGCCTTCACGACCTGAACCTGGGGTTCGTCTCCGCATAGTACCAGGTCCAACAGCGATGATATCCTCCTCACTCTCACTATCCGAGATATCTAGAAGAACAGGCATACTAAACGGCACTGCATGTTCCCCATCCACCAACCCCTTAGCATGGTCCATTGTAACCGCATCGGGCTCCTCATCTTCAAGATCCAGTCGACGCTGATGCACCTGTTCGGCGGGGTGTACGTCGAACTCATCCTCCCGCTCCATGTATTCCACGTTCTCTTCGACTTCACTGAAATCCGGCGCAAGTGCTGACCATTTCTGTGGACTGATAATCGACCAAATGTACACGCATCCGGATTCAAGTCCACAGGCTACAACCATTGGTCGACCCGGGTGCCATTCCACGACACCGAGTTCCTCGCGTGGACCTTCAAGGATCTTAACGAGGGATCCGTGACTTCGTTCCCAGACGTAGATATCGGGATTCATGTATGTGGTCGCAGTGACGAATTCACCCGTCGAGGAAAATGTAACGTGGTTCCAACTTAAGCGGTTAACAACATCCTGGAACTTGTGCTCCACGTTAAGTTTTATCGCGGCGGGTTCGAGATCAATGCCTAGTTGGGAGAGGTCGGGCATTATAACGGTGCGGATAACGCGATCTGAACTGTTGACTAGAAGGTCTCGGCCGTTACTAGCGAGGCGGAGGAGAATAACTACTCCGTTGCAGAGACGCATGGAGTGGATTGTTGTGCAAGTCTCGGTTTCGATGATGTTGATCCATCCTTTGGAGGTTCCGGCGATAATGTGGTTTCCGAATGCTGTGAATATAGTTACGCAGGTTGATTGCTTTGCATCTTGGGCGGCTTGCTTTGCTGCGACTGCAAAGTCGACTTCTTCGCCGTTTGAAGGTAGAGCTCGATGTGGAGCGGAGGGGAGGATTCTTTTGATGGGTGTTTTTCCGGAGACGTCGACTAGGACGGGTTGGTCTTCGAAGAGGGAGGCAACGAATAGAAGACTAATTTGGAAATGAGAGGTTAGTGATCTGAGGGAATGGGCTTTTAGCTGGGAGTGGTGAGAAGACTGTACTGGTTGAATGGGTGCAGCTCGGCAATGTATACTGGAGCCTCGAATCTGACTATCCGTATGCGAGAACCGTCTTGAAGGTCCCATAAGGTACATTTCCAGTCTTGTGAGGAGGTGAGAAGGTAGCGATCACATCGAGACCAGCTGCGACAGCTATTAGCATTCTGTGCTTTGGCGAAGTGGAATTTCGCTGTCTTGCATACCTTAGCGACTGGATCTGACGAGTATGACCCTTTAGTTTGCGCGCGACACCATTTGTCTCAATGTCAAAGATAACGACAGTTCCATCCACCTGTTAGAGCACACATAGTCAGCGCCATTCCACTCTGATTTCATTGCGCTTGTCATTGGCGTGTTTCCGAGTGTTTTTAGGGTATACGAACTCGTCCGGATGCGAGATAGTCGCCAGTGTGACTAAACTTCAGACATGTCGCATGGCCACTCCCTAGACATGGTCAGCATTGTTTCATTATTCTGGAACTGCATGGCGCACTTACTGAGCTTCTCAGTCAATGTATCAGGATAATCCTGAGCCAGGATAAACGGGTCAATTAGCGAGAGATTCATTGCGGGGACGCGTGATATGATGCAGTCTCAAGAGGTGCCAGCCTGGAGCAATGGCCAGGGTTGTAACGAAAGGGTCATTCAGAATTCACCGAATCCCAATAAAAGAACCTCGAGGCCTGAATGTCGTAACGGTGCAGGCAAGATTGGACAATTCGCAAACCTGGGACGTTCTCTTTTAATCTGCCGCTCAGAGATGGCATTGTTGATGGCGGTGAGGATGAGCAGTCAGGGCGGTGAGTGGCCTGAGGATTCCCCATATAACCTCGGAACAAACAATACAAACAAGATCTCCACGCTATCCATGTAGGACCAATCTGCATTCCAATGTTTACTTGCCCTTGTAATTAGCCTGAGATCATACTTTATGCATAATTACTTTAATTCTGGTCTAGTGAAAAATCCAACATTCAAGTATAACACGAACCAGGTGCCAGTGGTATTCAATCTTGTATTATCGGACCTGCACATGTGGTGAATTCATGGATATACTAGTAGATGTCCTCTTAACAGGACTATAAAGTGCTAGTTGGTGGAGTCTTCAGAGTGAATGGAAAGTGTCACATGAGCTTTTTCTAAAAGGCTGCATGTCCTGTCCATAATATGAAATTATCAAACCCTAGTATAGTTTGCCAGCCCTAGAGTGTCATTCACTGCTTCCGAGTCAACATTGAATGAAGCCCGCACGGGTCATTCACTGGAGACCTTGATGAATATATAACAGATAGCTTGGGAATTGTTTCTAGATATTCGAACTTGCCTTTTGACTTGACTCTCCAAGCTGCACGATCTCCAGATGCCACTGCTGGTAATTGACATCAATTGATCCTAAGCACCACTCAAGTCCAACAAATATCGGCCAGTTCCACCTATTGTCTGTTTGTCGCAACCAATTCGGTTCCGTTGTCGTGAGGAAAGATAAGGAGGTTGAGTCCTGAGGCACCAAATCTCCGTGTTTCTGCCAGCTTCTCGTGGATTCATCATCTCCCACCGCCTGCCACTTACGGACTCCGTCAACCAGCGCCGGGCGCGCTAGTGAGTCCAGGGAAAACTCGAGCCCCATCAGCGGGTGAGGCAACCTCTACCACCTCCCTTTCAACCTCAACACCGACACACCTCCATCGCCTCCCCATCAAGAATATCGCGTTTTGCATCGCGATATCTCTTCAGGAGCCTCCCCGATACGCGACAACCAGCGGATCCCCTCCCTTCCTCTCCTTTTTACGGCTTCGTTACGTCCGGGGACTCTAGGTCGCCGGCGCCCTCGTGGCAAGGGCTGCCAAAGGCCTCAGCCGGCCAGCTTTTCTTTCCACACCACCTTCGTTTCATCGTCGCCGCGTGTGGAATCGGCTTTTACACTTCCAGCTAGTCGATCGTTGCGGTTTTTTCCCGCGTTATTCACCCCCAGGATCCTTCGTTTTCCCCCAAGCTCCCGTCCGCTCCGACCGATTACGAATCCCGATCTCCACGTTTCTATTCCAAAACCGCCGCCATGTCTAATGTCTTTTTCCCCTTCTCCAAGGCGCCTTTGCGCACCGTCAAGGAGATTCAATTTGGCCTCTTTTCGCCAGAGGAGATTAAGCGCATGAGCGTCGTTCACGTGGAATATCCCGAGACCATGGTATGGCCAAACTCCAAGCCAATCCCGCTTTCCGTCCAAGCGACGGCCCGCCTCAAGAACGTATCTAATCGCGACACCCAACAGGATGAACAACGCCAGCGCCCCCGGACCAAAGGTGTAAATGATCCCCGACTGGGTACCATTGACCGTCAATACAACTGCGAGACCTGCGAAGAGGGCCCCAAAGAATGTCCTGGTCATTTCGGCCACATTGAACTTGCATCTCCAGTTTTCCATATCGGTTTGTGATGAAAATTCGCGACTCAAACATTTTGTTTCCTTACGCTGACTCTTTTTCTCTCTCTTTTTCTCTAGGTTTTTTGACCAAGATTAAGAAGCTCCTCGAGACCGTCTGCCACAACTGTGGAAAAATCAAAGCTAACCAGGTTAGTCATCCCTTCCAGGGATGGCAAATCTTTCAGCGTATTTTGTTACTGACATCGAGACCAGGCTGATCCCAAATTCTTGAACGCCATTCGGATGCGAGACGCCAAGAAGCGATTCGAAGGAATCTGGAAGGCTTCGAAGGACGTATTAGTCTGTGAGGCCGACCCATCTCCCGATGATGAAGACTTCCAAAAAGAAGACGGAAAGAAGCACCTCCACGGAGGATGTGGCAACGCCCAGCCTGTTGTTCGCAAAGAGGGAATCACCCTTGTCGGTACATGGAAGCCTAACAAGGCTCAGATTGAAGAAGGCGCGCAAGTAGAGAAGAAAGTTATCACACCCGGGATGGTTCTGAATATCTTCCGAAACATTTCTCTCGAGGACGTACGCATCATGGGCCTCAGCAATGACTACGCCCGCCCCGAATGGATGGTCCTTACTGTTCTTCCCGTTCCACCTCCAACTGTCCGACCCAGTGTTATGATGGGAGCCACAAGTGGTTCACGGGGTGAGGATGATTTGACCTACAAGTTGGCTGAAATTGTACGCGCGAACCAGAACGTCCAGCGCTGTGAACAAGAGGGTGCCCCAGAACACGTTATCCGCGAGTTTGAGTCCCTTCTGCAGTACCATATCGCCACCTACATGGACAACGACATTGCTGGTCAGCCCAAAGCCATGCAAAAGGGAAACCGACCTGTGAAGGCTTTGCGTTCCCGTCTGAAGGGTAAGGAAGGTCGTCTGCGACAAAACTTGATGGGTAAGCGTGTCGATTTCTCGGCTCGTACCGTCATTACTGGTGATCCCAATTTATCCCTGGAAGAAGTTGGTGTGCCATATTCGACCGCTAGGATTTTGACCTACCCTGAGGTGGTTACTCCCTACAATATTGAGAAGCTGCAGAAGTTGGTCTCTAACGGACCCAACATTCATCCTGGTGCACGATACATCGTTCGAGACAACGGTGAGCGTATTGATCTTCGTCATGCTAAACGCGCTGGTGCTCAGCAGCTGCTTTATGGCTGGAAGGTCGAGCGTCACCTTGACAATGGTGATGTTATTCTGTTCAATCGTCAGCCCTCGCTTCACAAGGAATCCATGATGGGTCATCGCGTTCGTGTCATGCCATTCTCAACTTTCCGAATGAATCTGTCGGTCACATCTCCTTACAACGCCGATTTCGATGGTGATGAAATGAACTTGCACGTCCCCCAGAGTGAGGAGTCTCGTGCTGAACTCTCGGAGTTGGCCCTCGTTCCGAAGAACATTGTGTCTCCTCAGCGAAATGGTCCTCTGATGGGTATTGTCCAGGACAGTCTGTGTGGTATCTACAAGATCACCCGTCGTGATGTTTTCCTTTCCAAGGATCAAGTCATGAACATTATGCTCTGGGTTCCTGAGTGGGATGGTGTAATCCCCCCTCCCGCGATTCTCAAGCCTCGTCCTCGTTGGACCGGAAAGCAGATGATCAGTATGGCTTTCCCATCTGGTTTGAACCTGTTGCGTATCGACAAGGATAGTTCTCCTCTCTCTGAGAAGTTTAGCCCTCTTCATGACGGCGGCCTGTTGATCCACGGTGGACAACTCATGTACGGTATGCTCTCGAAGAAGACCGTCGGTGCAAGTGGCGGTGGTGTGATCCACACTATTTTCAACGAATATGGCTGTGACCAAGCTGTCCATTTCTTCAACGGAGCTCAAAGAATTGTCAACTACTGGCTTCTACACCATGGTTTCAGTATCGGTATCGGTGATACGATTCCCGATCGCCGCACCATTGAAAAGATTGAGGAGGCTGTACGAGAGCGCAAGCAGGAGGTCGAGCAGATTACCGCTAGTGCTACTGAGAACACCCTGGAGGCTCTGCCTGGTATGAACGTCCGTGAAACCTTCGAAAGCAAGGTCTCTCGTGCTCTTAACAACGCTCGTGACGAGGCTGGTGCTGCTACCGAGAAGAGTTTGAAGGATTTGAACAACGCCATTCAGATGGCTCGCTCTGGTTCTAAGGGATCTACCATCAACATTTCCCAGATGACAGCTGTCGTCGGACAACAGTCGGTGGAAGGAAAGCGTATTCCATTCGGTTTCAAATATCGTACTTTGCCTCACTTCACCAAGGACGACTACTCCCCCGAGTCCCGCGGATTCGTCGAGAACTCTTACCTTCGTGGTCTGACTCCTACCGAGTTCTTCTTCCACGCCATGGCTGGTCGTGAAGGTTTGATTGATACTGCAGTCAAGACCGCCGAAACCGGTTACATTCAGCGTAAGCTGGTTAAGGCTCTGGAAGAAGTCATGGTCAAGTATGACGGCACTGTCCGTAACTCTCTTGGTGATATCATTCAGTTCATCTACGGAGAGGATGGTCTTGATGGTGCACACATCGAGAACCAGCGTGTTGACATCATTCGCTGCTCCGATGAGAAGCTCCGCGAACGCTTCCGTATCGATCTCATGGACCCTGAGCGTACTCTTGGCCCCGATGTTCTTGAGCAAGCCAACGAGATTGCTGGTGATATGGAGGTTCAGAAGTACCTCGACGAGGAGTGGGAGGCTATTCTCAAGGATCGTGCTTTCTTGCGCACAGTGGCTAAGGAGGACGAGGAAATGATGCAGCTGCCTATCAACATCCAGAGAATTCTGGAGATGGCACGAACTACATTCCGTATTCGTGAAGGCACTATCAGTGATTTGCACCCGGCCGAAGTTATTCCCCAAGTGCAGTCTCTCCTGGACCGCCTGGTTATTGTCCGTGGTGATGACCCCATTTCACGCGAGGCACAAGAGAACGCTACCCTGCTCTTCAAGGCTCAGTTGCGTAGTCGTCTCGCTTTCCGTCGACTTGTTACCGACTATTCGCTTAACAAGCTTGCTTTCCAGCATGTCATTGGTGCTATTGAGAGTCGTTTCGCTCGTGCTGCGGCTAATCCCGGTGAGATGGTTGGTGTTCTTGCAGCCCAGTCTATTGGTGAGCCCGCCACTCAGATGACCCTGAACACTTTCCACTTTGCTGGTGTGTCGTCCAAGAACGTCACTCTGGGTGTGCCTCGTCTTAAGGAAATTTTGAACACCGCCACCAACATCAAGACACCTTCCATGACTGTCTACCAGCAAGGTCAAGAGACCTTCAACAAGGAGGGTGCCAAGCAGTTGCGAAGTGTCGTCGAGCACACCAGCTTGCGATCCGTCACCGAGGCAACTGAGATTTACTACGATCCCGAGATTCAGACTACTGTCATCGAAAACGATCGGGATATGGTCGAGTCATACTTCATTATTCCCGAAGATGTTGGCGAGAACCCTGATCTTCAGTCCAAGTGGCTGCTTCGTATCGTGCTCAGCCGTCCCAAGCTTCTTGACAAGGGTCTTACTGTGCAAGAGGTTGCCACAAAGATCAAGCAGGCCTACCCCAACGATATTGCCGTCATCTTCAGTGATAACAACGCTGACGAGCAAGTTATCCGTATTCGTCAGATCAACGATAGCAAGGATGATGACGACGAGGACATCGAGTATGATGTTACCTTGAAGAAGCTCGAACAGCATCTTCTCGACACCTTGACTCTCCGTGGAGTACCCGGCGTGGACCGTGCTTTCATCAACGAAAAGAGCAGAGTTCGCGTGCTTGAGGATGGTACCCTGTTCACCAGCAAGTCTGATCCTCTCTGCAAGGAGTGGGTTCTGGAGACCAGCGGTTCCGCTCTTGCTCCTGTTCTCGCCATTCCTGGTGTGGACGCTACCCGAACATACTCTAACCAGTTCATCGAAATTTTCGAGGTATTTGGTATCGAGGCTGCACGTACTGCTGTGCTCCGTGAGTTGACTCAAGTGCTGGCCTTCGATGGTTCATACGTCAATCACCGTCACTTGGCTCTTCTGGTCGATGTGATGACTGTCCGTGGTTACCTGACTCCTGTCACTCGTCACGGTATTAACCGTGCTGACAACGGTGCGCTTATGCGTTGCTCCTTCGAAGAGACTGTGGAGATTCTTCTGGAGGCTGCCGCCTTTGGAGAGCTTGATGACTGCCGTGGTGTGTCAGAGAACTTGATTCTTGGACAAATGGCTCCCGCTGGAACGGGTGAGTTCGATGTCTACCTCGATCAGAATCTGCTCAACACCGTTGTTTCCAACAATGCCCGCTTCGGACTTATGGGTGGTGTTGGTGCCAAGGATGCTATCATTCCCGATGGTGCCGCGACTCAGTACGACACCGGATCACCTATGGCTAGCTCTCCATACCTGGCCGACGGCGATCCAGATGCTAGCTTCTCGCCCATCCGCCAGCCTGGCGCAGAGAGTCCCGGTGGAATTACTCGATACCAGCCTTCTGACTATGGCTTTGGTGGACTTAGCCCTGGTGGAGCTCATAGCCCGGGTGGCAGCTACGCTCCTACTAGCCCGTTCAATACCAGCCCGACATCTCCTGGATACTCTCCATCCATGAGCTATTCTCCCACGTCGCCTGGTATGGGTATGACCAGCCCTCGCATGACTTCTCCTGGCTTCTCGCCCACTAGTCCCAACTTTGCTCCGACGTCCCCGGCTTACTCGCCAACATCTCCGGCTTATGGACAAGCTTCTCCTACGTCTCCGTCCTATTCGCCTACCTCACCTGGGTTCTCGCCGACTTCTCCCAACTACAGTCCTACGTCGCCCAGCTTCAGTCCGGCCTCGCCTGCCTTTAGCCCGACTTCACCTAGTTACAGTCCTACTAGCCCTGCTCTCGGTGGTGGTCGCCACTTGTCTCCGACATCTCCGACCTCACCTAAGTACACCCCAACCTCTCCTGGCTGGTCTCCCACGAGCCCCCAGTCATACTCGCCAACGTCTCCCAACTTTGCTGGTGGTTCTCCGACGTCGCCAACTTCTCCTGGCTACAGCCCAACTTCTCCGGCTTACAGCCCGACGTAAGTTCCACAATCCCAAGTCTTTTGTTTGAAAGAATGCAGTGACTAACATCTTGATTAGGTCTCCACGTCAGTGAAGTTGAACACACATGGCTTGCTTAATTGTAGCTTATGCTGCACCATTGTATTATCATCAACCGGCTCAACTAAACCACAAAAAGAAGAATCTCGCACATGACATCTCGGAACTGGATGGTCATCTCTTTTTTCACGATCTGTGGGCTTTCCACATATTCCATTGTATCTGTTTTTAGCAACGTTCAAACCCACTTTGGGGCTTTTCATCATTTTTTTAACTTTGCACCCCAAGATGCCCTAAATTCAGCAGTCAATCAGTTTTTTTATCAATGAAATTGTGAACGACTCTGCGCTCTTTTCTGTTTCCTGCTAACGGGCATGGATGAGATTGGTCTCCCCTCTGATGTGGTTAATTGGATTCATTTCCGACTGATCATAACTCAGGGCGTATCATTCTGCGCCTCCATTTGGATGTTTTCCTGGCCGCTTAGAACTTTTACCTTTTTTCCCTTTTATTTGCATGACGAGCGCAATGGGGCTTTTGTATTTGGTTTCTGTTTCTCCCATTCTGTACACAGACGTTAGGGAGTTGAATAAAAAAGAATTTAATGACAGTTGTTTTAAATCCAAGATGAGTAGATATAGAATATCTCTTAACCTCTATTTAGCTTAATATTAGGTGTATTTCCTATATCTATATCTATTGAGGAGTGTTGTTGTCTGATCCATGGATGGCGGTATTGAAGCTGCACGGAGTCAACGCTGATTCGCCGTTCGGTAAAACCAAGCTCCGTCAAGCCAAGTGTCCCGTTGGAACTACATCATCACCGCTCTCATCTTTGTGATTCTTACTTTAAGAGGTGTCGCAAAGGCTCGAAATGCGACTCTTTCTTTTGATTGATACTCAGATTCCTTTGCAATCATGAGGACCTCGTTCTCTAGCTTATTGCCGGCCCTGCGTATGCGGCTTCTCCCCGCCCTATAACGTGTCGGTTTCATATGCTGATCCATTGCAGTCCTATTAAACACATGTGCAGTAGGGTCAACCCAAGCGCCTCTTGGCGACAGTGAATCCCCTGCTGTCGCTGGCGATGCAGAATACGAACAATATCTATTTGCTCAAAGAGAGCCTGAACCTCGACCTATCAGCGGTGAGAAGTGGCTTCGGACCCCGTCGCGTGAGGGGGTTGATCATCTATCCAGACTGCTAATATAGCTTTGCTTTTTCATTACAGATCGAGTCCATAATGTCTGGACTACCTTACGAGACGTCAAACCCTCCGTTTCTCATATCGACAAGCCTAACGGTTTACTCGGATATACCTTACATTATGGCCGCGAAGCCTTCCGGATACTGTTTATGAATGGGCCCGCCAAAGATAAAGCCGATCGAAAGCTTAGTACTGTTGTTGCGAGAGCAGTGGACGAGTTAATAGCGGCTGCCGAGGATGACCAAGATCCAGATGCGATCTTTCTTCTTGCGGAGATGAATTTCCATGGCAACTTCACCCACCCCCGCAATTTCAGCGAGGCATTTTTGTGGTACAGTGACCTGGCCTGGTTAGATGGTAATAGCACAGCACAGTCCATGGTCGGATTCATGTATGCGACAGGAATTGGTGGAGCAGTCGAGCGTGACCAAGCGAAAGCGTTGATGTATCATGAATTCGCCGCCGAGGGAGGAAACACACGATCGGAGATGACATTAGCCTATCGATACCATACTGGAATCGCCACACCCAAGGACTGCGAACATGCTGTCGTCTATTATAAGAGGGTGGCTGATAAAGCGATGGACTACTTCCGATCGGGACCCCCTGGTGGCCATGCCATGATCAGGGAATCTTATCGCTGGGCAGATGAGGAGGGTGGTGTCTATGGAGAAGGAGCTAGCGTTTCGAGCTCCGGACACAACGCCAAAGACCCTAACCAAGCTACCACTGAATCCAGTGTGGAGGATGTCTTGGAGTTTTTGGATCTCATGTCTCGCAAGGGTCAGCTATCTGCCACATTCACACTGGGCAAGATGAACTATGATGGAGCTCGTGGTTTGCCGCGTAGCTTCTCCAAGGCCATGAAATATTTCAAGGCCATTGCCGCGAAGTATTGGAAGAAAGATGGCTCTATCATCTCGGGCACGCCTGCGGGTCTTGACAAGACAGCTGCTAAGGCGGCAGGGCATATTGGCATGATGTATTTACGTGGAGAAGGAGTCAAGCAAGATTTTGCTCATGCTCATGCTTGGTTCAAGCGGGGTATAGTCAACGGAGACCCCCTCTGTCAATACCAGTTGGGCCTAATGTACCTCCACGGCCTTCATGTCACCGAGGATGCTTACAAAGCGTCGTCTTATTTCAAAGCTGCCGCTGAGCAGGATATGCCAGCCGCCGAGACAAGATTGGGTGCTCTATTTCTGGACCAGGGCGATGTGGCTACGGCTACACGCTACTTTGATCTTGCAGCTCGTCACGGCTGGATGGAGGCGTACTATTACCTCGCAGAGATGGCCAATCTTGGAGTGGGCAGACAGCGACACTGTGGTGTAGCTGCAGCTTACTACAAGATGGTCGCTGAGAAAGCAGATGAGATGCACTCCGCCATCGCAGAGTCCAATGCGGCCTACGAAGCAGGGGACAAGGAAGGTGCCCTTGTCCCGGCGATGATGGCTGCGGAACAAGGCTATGAGCACTCTCAGGCAAATGTTGCCTACTTGCTAGATGAGCATCGCTCTCTGTTCTCACTCGATGCTTTCCTGCCATGGTCTAGGAGAGCACCGACCTCATTACTGCGCAATACCGCGCTCGCGCTGATCTACTGGACTCGCTCTGCTAAGCAGGCTAACATTGACTCCTTGATCAAGATGGGTGACTACTACCTCGCTGGCACGGGCGCTGTGTTGGATGCAGACAAAGCATCTACTTGCTACCATAACGCCGCCGAGGCGCATCGCAGTGCACAGGCATACTGGAACTTGGGATGGATGCATGAGAATGGTGTTGCGGTGGATCAAGATTTCCATATGGCCAAGCGATACTACGATCTTGCCTTGGAGACCAACAAAGAGGCATACCTGCCTGTGAAGCTCAGTCTGCTGAAGTTGCGGGCCCGCGGCTACTGGAATCGAATCACCAATGGGAATATCAACCCTATTCGGGAGGACGAAGGTAAGATTTCGATTATGATGTCGTTCTTAGACGTGTTCAAGTTCTAACCCCATCTCTAGATGTCAAGCCCCGCCGTACACTTGGAGAGTGGTTCGCCGCCTTCTTTGAAAATGCCCAGGTCGATTATTACGCAGACCTCTATCAGGATGCTTACCACGGTGGTCCTGAGGATGATGGATACCACGGCTTAGAATCCGATCATCCTGACGGATATTATGATGAACTAGAGTTTGACATCGACGAAGGCATGCTCGAAGGCCTGCTCATTGTTGGATTAGCAGCCACACTTCTCGTGCTGGTTTATATTCGACAGCAACAGCAGCAGCGGAATCGACAGAACCAGAATGCTGCCAATCAAGCCAATGGTAATGCCAATGCGAACGCTAATGCCAACGCTAACGCCAACGCCAATGCCAACGTAAATGCGAACGCTGCTAATGACCGCGGATTTTTCCCTCGACCTGGGGATCCTGAATTTGCACAATGGGTAGCAGGTGGCGTGGGCCATTAATGAATCTTGTATTTAGTATGCAATTTCGTTTCTTGTAAACCTTATCGATAAGGCATCTACTTCCATTTACCCAGATGAACCAGAACTCTTCCATCTCTCACTCTGTAATCTTCCTACATCACCATCTCATTAAAAATGCCAACCAACGGCAATCCAAATAAGCGTCGTCGCCTTGACGCGGCTACAGCGCTTTCAAGACCGTTTAAGTCGCCGCTACGCAGGCCTGCCCCAGAAGCCGCATCTGATTCCACACCATCGAAGGCAAAGTCAGCACCCCCACAAAATGACACCCCGTCTGTGTCTCAAGAAGACAAGACCAATCAGAATCAAGAAAAATCAATGAATTTGTCAAATTCACCCTCAATTAAAGCAAGTCCTCGGGTTCCCCGAACTCCCGGCTTGAAGCCAACAAGAAAGTCTCTCATGGTCGACCCTGAGCTCTTGGATCTACGAAAACAACAACGTCTGCTCCAGTCACGCATAGCAACACTGCGCACAGATCTAGACAATGTTCGACAAGCACAACGGATTGAATCTGCCGGGAAAGAGGGTGAATTGGAAGCCCTGATTGTCAAATGGCGACTCGTCAGTCAAGAAGCAGCCGATGAAGCATTCTCCAATGCACAAGAACGCGTGAACCGTATGGGTGGAATGACGGCCTGGAATGAACGCAGTAAACGTGATGCGGTGCAATGGGATTTCGAAGAGCCACAACCACACAATGATGAAGCAGACCTAGACGCCGACGTACTAGAGGATATCGCCCAGGCCAAGAAGAAAGAAGAAGAGGAGGCAGACCAGGTTAGTGTGGCTTCTTACACAATCCTCAAATCTAGATTATGAGAGCTGACATTGGTAATAGGAGTTCACGATGGAATACATGCTCCGAACACTCAAGATTGAACACAAGTTGATCGGATTCGATCCAACCACCGGTAACTGGATCCGAGATATCTAGTTTTGAGTGGAGAAAGAAACAAAGAAAAGAGATAAGGGATAAGGGATTTGTCTTCGCATTGATATGATTCGATATGGCCTATCATTTCCCAGTTTTACTATGTATTAGCCTCGGGTGGAACCCGCTCTTATCAATATCAACCAGACTCTCCGCCCACCCCCGCACTCTCCTTCTCCAACTCCCGCATGTCGCGTCCCTTGAAGCAAAGAGAAATCGCCTGCGCCCGCTGTTTTCGCTTGAAGCGAAAATGCGACCATGCTAAACCTACCTGTGGTGAATGTCGCCGTAAAGGCGCTGAATGTTTGCCGGCTCGGTCTCGTAGGACCGGGGATAGTATAACAGTTCCCTTAGCCTATTTGAAAGAGTTGGAACGGAGGGTCGCTGAGTTAGAGGGCCATTCTCGAGAAACTGGTACGAATGTTGAGTTACGAGATGTTGGTGTTCAGACAGATCCAATTGAAGAAGTCGATTCGTCTTCAAACAATTTGTCCATGCTATGGGATAGTCGAGATAAATCACCGCTTTGGAAACAGGATTGGGCCCCGGAATATGGTGTTCTAGCTCTTCAAGAACGTCCTTCTAGACCTATTTCACAGATGTCATTTACAGATACCTTCTCATTGAATTCGGAAACCTTGAACTTTCTACGCTTTGACAAAAGCCCTGTCTACCCAATGATAGGCGATGACTCCCCGTGGCTGACCGAGCTCTATACGAATATCTATTTCACAATATCACATCGCGAGTGGCCATTTCTGAATGAATCGACGTGGAAAATTTGGCAAAGCGAGGATAGTTCAGGCGGACGAGAAGAATGGCGGATTTTCTTCTTACGCATGGTGTATGCGATTGGTGCATCACTTTGCAGCATCATGCATGGAGATTCTTCCCATTATGTTCGGTCAAGAGAGCTCTATGAGTCGGCTATGAGCTACTATCCACATGTGGTAGGACATCAGTCGATGGTCTTGCAGGTTCAAGCATCCCTACTTCTGATAGTCTACGCATTACATTCTCCGTCTTCGGAAGAGATTGCCACCAGTGTGTCCTCAATTGTGCCGTTTTGTACCGCCGCAATGACCGAGATAAGAAAATATGCACGGACAAGTCGGGATGGAGAGGTCACTGCCGCATCGGGTGAAGTCTTGACGGAGAATATGTTCATTGCATGTTACATGTTGAATGTTATAATTGCTTCTGGGTGGGATAGACCAGTGTCTGATGCATATCAGGCAGTGGAAGATGATGTAAGTTATCCCAGTCTCTGTCTAAAGTCCTAGACTAACTATTGTAGATGTGTACTCTCGGAGACATCATTCAGCCCCCTGTGACCACGAACCCTGCACTCGGACATCTATTTCGACTGCGAAAAATTCAAGCTAATATCAGGAGATCGCTGGAACGATCTCGTTGGCAAATATCGGATGGAAAAGGTGTCCGTAACTCCTCCCTGAAGTCAGCTCTTGATGTATGGCGACAAGAAATACCGCGATACGGAACATCGAATGTGTCATGCGGCTACTACCACCCCAACTGGATGACAAAACTGTACGATTACAGCATCTTGATTTTAATGGAAGACAAGCACAACTTCCTCGACCATGAAGGAACAGAGGATATCTTTGCTGCAGTGGTGGAAGTATGTGTCAAATACCGTCGCTTACAGGAAGAAGGGCATGTATTGTGCTTCACTTGGTCTGCAGTAAGTCAAGCCCTGAGCTCTAAGTAATATAGCTTTTGCTAATGACTCCTAGCTCGTTTATCAATTCCGAGCAGGAATCATGCTGCTCTACCTGATCTGGGCAACAAGGCCTATTACAGATAGCGCAGAACTCCAGCAAGAAACTAGTACCTATCACTCCCCCGAGGCAATCGAAGCATGTACAAAGACTCTGGCTTGTTTCACAGATCGCTGGTCTGACGCTCTTCCATACTTGAAGGTGTTTGAGTTCTTGCGGCAAAGGACTCTTTGGGAATCTAGTGGAACTTCGCCTGGTGGCCAGATTTTGACACTCGAGGAGGCCGAGGTCTATCTAGCCCAACTGAAAGAAAGATATCTGCATCGAGCCATCTTGGGAATGATAGAGGATATGATGTACGGGGCACTCACGCGATACGAACCGATACCAGATGATTTTACGACGGGAATACTGTGAATATTGTTTCAAATTGAATATAAGATAATGTACATCATTGGTTAATAAGAAAAATTTGAGCTTACTACACATCAGAGAAGAATCAACTTCCCAGCTGTTTGTCCACCGTTTGTTGTAGCTGTAATGAGAACGATAGTCTGCTTGAGTGCTGGGCTTGCCCATTGTGTCCACTTTTCATCCCGTTCAGAGACAGGATATGAGGTTTGGATGGACCATTTCTCACCGTCAATGATAGCTTTGCATGGTTGACCATTGACATAGGCGGAGAGTGTTGCAAAGTCCGAAGATAAAGACCCTTCAATATGGATAAGGACCTTTGAGTCAATGATCTCCTTTCTCTGCACATTTACTGCAAGTGAAAGCTCTGACTTGGCGGTATCATTTGAAGAAGCCTTTCCCACCGCAATACGATCTGAATCTAGAGCAGGCACCAGAGGCGGTTGAACCCGACTCTTTGTAGCCATCTCAAACGCAAACCCATATCGTAACAGGCTGATATCCTCATATGCCTTCCCAGCAAAAGTCAAACTGACAGGCATCTTCATATCCTCCATAATACCCATCGGAACAGAAATAGTCGGCACGCCAAGATGGCGAATAGGCCGATTTCCATTCGAGTACCTGACACCATTACTCCAAGCATATCTCGAAGCCTGCTCATCAACATCCGCATTTGCAGCACCAACATCTGCGATAGCGGGGAAGACAACAGCATCAAGACCGAGTTTATCCATCCACTTCTCAAAAGTCTCCTTGCGTGCCTCTTCTAGCGCTAGAACCGCTTGTTTCATTCCTGGGATCTCGAAAATGGATGATGGCTTCTTGTGCGGATATTCGACGATCTCGTTCCAGCGAGGTTTATTAGTTGCTTCGGGTGTACCGAGTAGTGAGCCTGGAGCGAGAGGGAAAATCGTATCAGGGTGCACGCGTGTGAGTGATTCGAGACCGGTCTGGCCGTTCGAGACTAGAAAATCGTCCCATGCGTGCGCTACAACCTCGCATCTTTCTTTGGCAGCCCAGCCTTCTGGAAGATTCGCGACTGTGACGAGTTGGCCTGATGCTGCATTCTTTTCGTATGTTGTTACGAGTGGGAAGTCTGTTTCGATAACTTCGGCGCCACATGCTTCAAGAGCTTGACGTGCTGCTTGCCAGAGTTTGATGATTGATTCTCGAGGGTGGACTCGACTGACAGGTAAAATGCTTGAGTCTTCGCTCCCAATATACATGGACGGGATACCGATGCGCTTTCCCTGTAAAGATGACTTATCCTGAAGTGTGGAAAAAGTCTCCGGTCGGATAGAATCTATCGAGGGCAAGGGTGTGATAGATTGCTCGTTGTAAAAGTCTCCGACTGGATCTTTATCAGATGTTGCTAGGACATCAAGCACTTGAAAAAGATCAGCGACTGTCCTAGTGTGGGGTACCAAGACATCGCAAGTTGGGTAAAGAGGGAAGACTCCACGAAGCGGAAGAAGACCCTTAGAAGGTGTATAGGCAACAACAGCATTATTCGATGCAGGCGAACGACCCGACGAGACAGTTTCCGTCCCAAGAGAAAAAGCACAAAAATTCGAGCTCGTAGCAACAGCCGATCCATTCGATGAGCCAGAAGCATATGCCGCTGCTAAAAAGTCCCTGTTATAGGGACTTTCAGCACGACCCCAAACTCCACGCTGCATGCCACCATATGCCATGGCGGGCATATTAGTCCTGCCGAGAAGAACTGCGCCGGCTTCTCGCAGAATACGCACGCAAGTAGCATCTTCGTTTGCAATCAAGTGCTCGAATGCGGGTGAGCCATTCGCCACTACCATCCCCTTGACTTTGATATTGTCTTTCACTAGGTATGGAATACCCTCTAATGGCCGTGGAGGATTTCCTGAGACTCGCCGAGCATCTGATGCAGCGGCCTCTTCGAAAACAGCTGGGTTCAAAATAGGTATGGCACTGAGTTTTGGTCCGTTGGCGTCGTAGACACTGATACGTCGTAGATACCGGGCGACGAGGTCCACACTGGTGAGTACTCCGGATGAAAGGGCATTCTGGAGCTCGGTGATACTTGCATCAAGCAAGTTGAACTCTGATCTGGCGTCTAACTGAGCCATATTGATTGTGCAGTTGAGTAATCCGGATGTGAGTTTCGATTCCGGGTGGCAAATCTGCTCACGGGTCGATTGTACCAGTTGGAAAGACGACTCGGGGTCTATGATCTTGCAGAAAATAGTCAAATACTCTCCAGGACTGGAAGCTTTATCGTTCACTCAATTCCAGATGTTTGAATTCTGGGGATTGGTTTATATAGATCTCCATTTGAAGATGTCTGGGAGCGGACAAGAGTCCGCTGGTACCGTGGATTAAGGTCCCGAGGTCAGAGTGAGTCTGAGTGACGATGAGCAAAAAGCATTGGACATAAGTGACCAGTCTTATCGGTACAGATCTATAATTTATTGCTACTTTGACTTTTTATTTGGACAGTAATAGGATGAAATGGAGTTTTATATCAGTCCGCGCAGCAATAAGAGCAGACACTGTTACTAGGTCTCATATTTGTGCAGCAACGGCCTCCAGCTCTCATCAATCCCAGTTTCATCCCTCATTTAACTGCTGATACTATCAAAATATTGCAAGGGATACAACTAATAAAGATGATTATAGAACGATCTAACCCCCGCTACTTCTGCAGGCCATAAGTTCATAAGTGGGGAGAGCGGGGATTGTCCGCATTTGCTATCTACGAGGATGAGGGTTATCAGCTTGGCGATTGAACCCCGCTTGTCATTATCTTGAGTATAAATCAAGATTTTTCTGACAGGGAAAGTCAGTAGTTTCAAATATTCTTTATCCTATAGATCAATTTGAAGTCATGGAGTTGAAGGACCCTAACATCAACCCGATGGTGGAGAAACACGGAGTGGATCCGACTACAGTGGAGAAAGACGTTGCACTGGGTCAGGTTCGCGACATCGGAGCCGGTCTTTATGCGGAGGCCGAACAATTATCTGCTGAAGAAGTGGAGCAGGAGGGTGCACAAGTTCTGCGGATCTTGGATTGGAGACTCATGCCGATTGTTCGTGGGTATACTTCGCTTCTTGCGATCTAGTACTAACCGTGGCCTGGTGCTTCAGCTCTATATCACCTATGTGATTCAATTTCTAGGTGAGGTGTCAATTGAAGAGTTATTTGAATATTGAGCTAATAGTCGGTTGTATCAGACAAACTGTCTCTCAATTATGCCTCGGCATATTCCTTCAAAGCAGACCTTGGTTTGGAAGGACAGCGATATTCCTGGGTAGCTGCCATCTTCAACTTTGGGTACCTGTTCTGGGCCATTCCATCGAACTTGATATTGCAGAAGGTACCCGTTGCTAAGTATATGGGAATCATGCTCTTGACCTGGAGTGTGATCGTCATTGCGCATATTGGTGCAACAAACTATGCTGGAATTCTGGTTCTCAGATTCATACTTGGCATGGCAGAGGCAGGAGTTAGCCCATGTAGTGAGTTTTCGTGGTCTATGGAGCTTCAGCTTAATTTCTGACTGCTGACATCTTCTATTAGTGATGGTGATAACATCCATGTTCTACAAACGTTCTGAGCAACCGCTTCGGATGGCTATCTGGCTAAGTGCCAACGGCATGGCGACTATGGTAGGAGCCCTCCTAGGATTTGGCCTTGGTCATGCCCATGATGGATCTCTTCACAGCTGGAAGCTGATTTTCTTGACAATCGGACTTCTGAATTTTGTCAGTGGAGTGATATTTCTCTGGCTTATGCCTGACTCGCCTAGCTCCGCACGATTCCTGACGCATCGTCAACGCGTGATAGCAGTGCGCCGGGTAGCTGAGAACATGATCGGAGTGAAGACTAGAGAGATCAAGCTCAAGCAGGCAACAGAATGCCTTTATGACATTAAGGTACTCTGCTGTGGAGGAATCGGCATTGCTTGCGGCGTCATTAACGGCGGTGTCTCTAACTTCGCTTCCTCGCTCATCGAAGGCTTCGGGTTCAGCGGTATATACGCTACTATTCTCCAGCTACCGCTAGGTGCAATCGAAGCACTTATCGTCCCAATTTGCGGTTTAGTCGCAACTTACGTGCCAAACTCACGATGCATAGTACTGGCCGTCGTATGCTTGATTCCATTTGGTGGTCTACTGGGAATCCGCTTCACAGATCTTGATCACCGCTGGACACTCGTTGGATGTTCCTGGTTACAATACGTCGTTGGCGCACCCGTCATTGTATGCTGGAATTTACTTTCCACAAATATTGCTGGCCATACTAAGAGAGCTTTTGCTAATGGCATATGGTTCACCCTGTATGCGGGTGGGAATGTCGCTGGTGCGAATATCTTCTTCTCTCGTGAGGCACCTCGTTATTTCTCTGCGCTGACAGGGCTTCTTATTTGCTATGCCGGTATCATTGTTCTATCTGCTGTCGCGTATATTGCTATGAGGTGGTCAAATCTCCAGAGAGAAAAGGCCGCTGCTATGAGTGAAGGATCAGATGATCTTAACTCTTCAGCCATCTTGGATGGATTCAAGGATATGACGGATATGGAGGCTAAGAACTTTCGATATGCACTGTGATACTAGACTTTGTCAAGAGATAGTTGGTTAACATTTAAAGATTTAGATTAAGGTCACTCACTGTTGCTTTATTATAATAATATAAACCTTAGAAATAATTAACGATTAGAGTAAGAGATCTCTAAAGTCAAAGTAAGAAATAAATACTAGAGTCAGAGTGAGAGATATTTAGACTCAAAGTAAGAGATATCAAGAGTTATAATGAGAGATAAGTAATAGATATTTAGAGTCACAGTGAGAGATCAGTGAAGTAAGGAATCACCTATAGGGTTACCTAAAGGCTTACCTAGAGGGTTAACTAAAAGGGAACCTTAACCTTAGAAGGTGAGCTGGTATATGGAATACTGACTAAAAGTCAGGTAACATCAATGGATGTAGGTATAATAATATTAAATAAGAATAAAACCCCACATGTGCACTGTGACAGTATCGGTGCACTTAGGTCCTCTGCCTCACTATATTTCCCTTCCTTCAAAAGCGCAATAACATCATTCTGGCCTTTCAGAAGATCCACTAACTCAGGGGGAAATGTGCTCCGGTTTCTTTTGAACAAAACGGATGCGGCCTTATAAAGCAGCTCTGTTGAATACGAGCATTGTTTAAAATCTAGAAAAAATATTAGTGATTCAACAAAAAGTGAGAGAATTCATGGATAATACCAATGTCTTCCATTTCCTCCATCGAGATCCCATAGAGGGTCTGAAAACTCGACCACTCAGTTGCTGTGCTTCGGAACTGTTGTTTAATCATAATGAAATCTGTTCGGATATCTCCACTATGGATTTCAAGATTGATAGCACGGATATCCTCATTTCTGGCTGCTGTGTCTAGAGTTTTTGTGTGGAGCCTGGCGCACCCAGACCATAACAGTACGCCGTCGTACTCTCAGGTATTTGCCACTCAAGGGTTCGGTGATCTCAGCATTTGCTCGAAGAGCGTCAATTTGAGATTTGTATTTAGCGCACTCCGGTTTGATTTCCCACTGCCTGCTGTGAGGCGCTGTATTGCAAAGACCTTTGCGCGTCTTCTACCATCTTGGCAGTGTGAACATGGCTATCTGAGAGAGTATAAATGTGCTGGACATGCCCAGATACCTTCCCCAAGTTCGCTGCTACACTTGGTCAAGATTTGAATTGAGAGTTTTATGGGACAGTCATTCAGGCGTTGTATTTGAATATAGTACTAAGTATCTCTGCTGAGGCACCCTCAAGCTCACAGCGACATCCATCTAATCAGTATACAGACATAAGTCATAATTTCCGTTCTCGTTATTTCCCCAGTATGAAGGGAAATCCACCGATTTGCCAGCCGCTCCAAAGATAGCAAATGACATGATGAACACAATGACGGAAGTACCGCCATCCAAAGCTGCTGAAACTAGATAGTTGTACTTGACGAAGATGTTGGGGTGGTAGCGTCGCAAGTACCACTGTGATCCAAAGCCGATAATGAAGAAACTCATGATGGATGAGTTGATTCCAACACAGAGGTATCCGATATAGTATAAGAGAACAGCGGTGTTGACGTGGTTCATGCCGAGAGATGGGAATTTCTTGTGCAGGAAATAGAAGGGAAGTGGGCATAGAAATCCGACGAGGATGGAGATACTGCACCACTGGTACCGGGAACCGACTGAGAATAGCTCGTGGGCTAAACCTCCCCATGCAACGGACTAAATTTAAGATATGAGTATAATTATCATGAGTATTGGATTTGTGGAAAGCATACCAAGGTGTTATATTGCTGGACTTGTTGTCCGGACCAAATGTTGGTACCTTCTACCGACAATAGAATCTCTCGCTGGTTGGTGACGATCTCATTCATCATGATGTAGTTGAAGATGGCACCAATGATAGTACCAATCATTTGCATAGTGAATGTCACACGAGGGGCCAAGTGGCCGTATTGGGCGAGTTTGAGATCTTGAGATAGTAGGGCACCTTGGACGACAGAGTTATAACCCTAGATGAATCAGTCAGTATTGTCAATTGAATGCCTGGGCGGGAGGAGAGAACTCACAAACAGAGTGAAGTACATATTGGCGACAGGGTTTCCTGGTTGAATGTATCCTCCAATCAACTGAACCATTGGCTGAATGATAAAAGTAATACCGGTTGTTGCTTGCATCGCTCCGAAGATAAGCAGGAATGCCCATGCAACCAAGCAAGAAATGAGAAATCCCCACCAAGGCAACGTGGAATCACCCTTGTAGAGACAGATCAAAGCCACAGTAACAGAGAGAGCCAACACAAGCATAAACCACCAGTTAGGGACAGCCTTGTAGTTCATCATCAGCTTGTAGTGGGGATCATAGTTATCCTCATCGGGGTCAGCCTTGACTTCTGAGCGCCAGAATTTCAAGTTCCAGTTCATAGGGTTGAGATTCTGGATGATAGAGCGTGGGTGGAGGATTTTCAGAGCAACGCTCATTTCCTTCCAGTGCCAAAGAAGCATATGAACAATGCCAGCTGAGATGCACATGTTCGAGCCCAGAATGTTAATAACATAGGTTGCCGAGAACCAGGGCAGGCCTTCCACTGCTAGAGCCGCTGGGTCAATGCGATTGTCGGAGCCAATGACCAAAGTTTGGTTCCACTCAAGCTGGTTTGAAATAGTCGCGTTCTCACTGAAGAGCACCTGGGATAAAAATGGGAATCGTTTTGCGTCCCAGACATTGCCGTAGTAAACGCCAGAGAAGACAACCAAACAGAGACACACACCTACACCCTGACTGATAAGACTCTCAACGGGGTAGTAGAGGGGTGAGTAACCTCCAGAAATGTAGTCCCAGTCAAAGCAGAGGGAGAACAGGCCCATTCCTTCGTTTCCATCCGAGCCACCAAAGATGTTCGTAAAAGTAGCACTCTTTTGGTTCGCCAGGCAAAAAATACTGACACCCGTCAAGATCGGCATGATCCATTCAGGGATGATTTCCCAGCAGAAGATTGCGAGGAAAACATATCCAAATACCATGAGAGGCTTGCGAGTCTCAGAACGAGGGCGATATAGTGTTTCCAACATGTTGTTCACGGGAATATTGATCGGCCACAGCATAGCCTTGGGGTATACCAAAGTCTTGCGCATCAGTCCTGCAATTCCGTATCCCAGCATCTGAGAAGAAAACAGCAAGAAGATGGACATTGCGCCGTTGAGCTTGGCGTCGTAGTAAAGTCGCTCCACTGCAAGAAGTTCGATTCCGGTGGCGGCAGTACTCGCGGAATTCGCCATAATGATAATTGCCAGGTGTTCTTTGACGTTGAAAGGGTGCGGGTTGAGCCACTTGCCTATCCAGCCTTTTCTTGGGATGATGAATGCCATGCCCTCACCTAGAAGGTATGCAAGGACGGCAACGAAAACGGTTGAGACAGTAACGGTTTGGGGTTTGAAGTAGTAGATAGAGGAGATAACACCTCCGAAGATCGCTAGACCAATACCTACAGAGAAAAGTCAGTAAGCATGTGAAACGAGCAAAGAACAGTATGGGATCCTATCTCTCACCCAAAAACCATGTCCGGAATGTGAAGCAGTTCAAGGTTGGATCATCTTGAACGTGAATGGTATGTGTCAGGATATCGTCTTGGTCGGCAGGATGATGAATTATATCATCGTCAAAATCATCCATTCCCCCTTCTGCATCCTGAGAGGAGTCAGTGGTAACATCCACCGGCACTTTTTTCTCATCCACGATCTCGATATCCCGAGACTGGCCCAAGGACGAGACCTCGTCCTCGGGGTGGGAACTAGTCTTCACATCTGCCATATTGACTATGTGAGGGAAGTCAGGCTTGCTGAAACAAAACTACCTTAGACTTCAAAATGAGCGCGTGCCACTGAATTTGTATTTCTCCTCGAAGACTAGACGGTTATACACTAGACCCATGTGAGCAGGGGTTGGGGAAGCCACCGAACGCCACCCTGGGTTAACTGCATAAGGAATAGATTGCTGATGGAATGATACACTGTTATCAATTGCCATCGGCCAATGAAGCCATGCTGTATAACGCAGACCGATGTCGTCCGCGGTATACGGAGTGGCCCGCCTGTTCTCCGCACCAGGAGTGTGGTGGAAGAACATTTCCATTGGTCAACTCATATCTCATTGGTCACGGCCGGTCCACAAAAGCTTGTATTTGGAAGGATCTGAAAGTTGGTTTGAGAATTTACAGGGGTAAATTGATCAATAGAAATGAATAACGTCCAAGTTGAGACGGCCCTTATCATGGAGACCGGGATAGCCGACGTGACTCCGCCGAAGCTAAGCTTTTAGCGTGGGACACTAATGTATTCAAGGAAATCGGTGCGCCACATGACTATTCTCAATCAGTTAGATCATTTACTCGGCAATTTTCATTTGATGGATTATGGAAGGATCGGTATTTTGCGGGACGCTAATAGATCCGGGTTAATTGGAGGGTTTAGCTTAGGTACATGAAGCGAGGGGGCTCACTCCTGCACATGCATGCGTGGTATCGATTCTCACATTATGGACGAAAACCTGCTTCTGATGTGAATCAAATGTTACATAGCATAACCGAATCATATGCACATGTAAGCAGTTTCATTTAAATACCAAATATTCATACCAGTGGTAGAAAGTGTCAACTGGTGTATTTACAGAGGTCCTTCAGGGTGTCATATCACACCCCCATATGCTCGGGTCACGGTTTCACATATTTCGCTTCCATTTTACAAATTGAATCTAGTATGGATCGAGCTAGGCAAAATAAGCAGCCTTCTTTATCCCCGATACAGTTTTCCCGCAAAGGGCCGATATCCGGAGCTCTTCAATGTTTAGTGATATCAACTCAATTTGCCTACTCAAACGAGGCTGGCCATAGAGCCTTGCTACCTAGTAACGTTGGAATTGGCGGGTCCCGAGGTCGCGTCAAAATGTTTGGAATTAATTGAGCCTCTACCTTCCTATTATAAGTAGCCCTTCAACTACCATACCCGTGGACACAATTATTTTAACCGATCTTTTTGAAGAATCTTCGAATGGTCTAGTGAAATGGAACCAGACCTAAACAACGCAAATATGATTGCAGCATTGAACACCACTGGCACATGCCGAGTTCTTTTGGATATAATCAAGAAAATTCATTATTAAAATTGATTTACATGGCTCTTTAAAAGTTGTGAAACAAACAATGAAATACAGATGTTCAAATGTTCAAATGTTGTCGCTCATCACTGGAGTGCCCAGTCCGTAGTGGCGCCTCAGGCAGACATCCCCATAGCACACGAGGCATTTGGGGGCTAAAATGGATCTTTTTGATGAATTTTCTGTCTTCGAACTAACAAAGTGAGCCGACGAAAAATCTGGCATTCATTCGATCAAAAGTTATCAGAGAACCAATCACAACTTGAGGACCGCAAGTTACTCTCCAGCGATGCACGAGATCGTTGGCTCTAGGAATGTCCATTGAACCTCCGATAAACCGCCGCATCGGGGCTGCCAAATCCCGATCTGGATGTACGACTTGCAAGTGAGTTATCAAATATCGGCCCTTCCAGTTCAGTCACTAATTATCACCAGAATTCGAAAGGTTAAATGTGGTGAGGAGAAGCCGAACTGTCTCCGTTGCTCCAGTACAGGCCGAAAATGTGAATATCAAAATGATCGGACTTCCCCATCGAGGTCCATCACACCACCTTCTCTCATCCTTACAAATTCGCCCTCTTCATCTCCTGATTCAGGTCGGAGAGAACGATATGCATTTGAATATTACTTCCAACATGCTGCCCAACATCTCGCTGGTGGAATGAAAGTCGACTTCTGGACTAAGGTCATTCCACAGATCTGTCGCAGTGAGCCTGCAGTTTGGGACGGAATGATCGCAATCAGTACCTTGTTTCAATATCCGAATCAGTCTCTGGATTTTACTCTCCTCAGAGACCGTCGTAAGGCGTCGAATTCACTCAATCAGATCCAGTTGGAGGCTTTGACTTGGTACTCGCGATCAATATCTAGTGTCCACTCCCAAATTGAGCGCGGCACGGCAGATCCATACGTTGCTCTCGTGAGCTGTGTGCTGTTTATTTGTGTGGAGACTATCCAAGGCCGAATGGAAGAAGCGCTACAGCTATTCATGCAAGGTGTCACTTTAATCAGTGAGCTTCGCATTCATATTGCACAAGGGCGCGTTTCCGTCAGCAAGGTTGCACTCCTAGAGGAAGCCATTATCCCCCTATTCTTGCGACTGGGCTCTGTCTCTTTGACGATCTCAGGGACTCAACCGAGTGATATCTTTGCTTTTGTGGGAATCAATCTAGACTGTGAGTTCACCTCAGCTGAACAAGCGAGAACCAGTCTAGCAGTGCTCTCTGCGGAGGTCATCATGTTTGAGCGCGAGACATTCACGTATCTCAGGGCTTTAGATCCAGATTCTCCCATGGATCCAGTTATGGTCTCGAAGAAAGAATCTCTCAGAACTCGAGTCTCCCGCTGGCATGGATTCTATACCAGAATGTGTGAGAGCAACATCAACTCACAATCGCCAATTGAATATGACCCCCTGCTCCTTATCTATTATACTACAATTTCGATTGTTCTCTCCAGCTGCTTGATATCATTGGAGACCATCTACGATGCCCATCTTGCCGACTTCGAGACCATTGTTGAGCAGGCAAGATTATCACTTCTTGCCTCAACCAGGCCGGATGGCTCACAGCCACCCTTCACATTCGAAGTAGGCGTGGGTCTTCCGCTGTTTCTGACTTCAATGAAATGTCGACATCCAGTGGTGAGGCGACAGGCACTGGAACTACTGAAAAAGGCGCCGCCAATGCAGGGGCTTTTCAAATGCACTCCTAGTGCCCTGTTAGCAGAAAGTTTTATGATGCTGGAAGAGAGCTTTAGTGTCGCTTTTAAACAGACAGCGATTACGGCTACACCTGAGACCGCCACGGGTGATTACTCAGGGGATATGCAAATCATTCAACCAATGCACCAGTTAGGGATGTCACAGGGAATACAGGTTCCAGAGGAAGCCCGGATACATTATTACTGCGTTTTCAGACCCAGTGAAGGACTGCCGCCGGGAGTGAGTGAGGAAGATATCAACAAACCAGGTTGGAATCCCAATCAGCTGTGCTTGCATTTTGGACAGAATCGCTTTGATCCAGGCATGGGGTCATGGAGGCAGGTCTTTCAGTGTATTCCATTTGGGGGCGGCATGTAAATGATTGTTGCCATATCCCCTAGATCGCTCTCGATAGTGAACCATTAATAGCAGCGATTATCTAATATCATATGATCTTGCGAGATACAGAGTTTCATTCTACGTGATATAGGGTGGAATTGTAGAATATTCTTCAAATGTGTGTACCCCTGTAGGGTCTTAATTTGAAAAGAGGGGAAATGGTTTATTAGGGGGCCAACTTTACTAAAGACAATCATCTGATCCATTTCTATCTAGTCTTATCTTTTCCTCCCAATTAACCTGATTAATCTGAACACCAGCATCCACCTACTTTGGCCTGATACTTGTCCCTGTATCTGAATATGTGTGAGCCAGCCACACCTATGCCTCCGCCACCAAGATTCGATATCTCAGCAGGTGATCTGGAAGAACAGGCAAAAGACCTAATCAATCACACCGAGCAAGCGACCACTCACCTGATTAGCTCCTGCACCGACATTGCCTCTGCCGACTTCGAGACTATCATTCTTCCCTTGGCTCGTATTGATAATGAGGTCAAGGCTCGAGTCCAATATTTGGCTCTATTCCAAGCCGTTTCTACCAACCCCGACATTAGGAAGGCCTCCTCTCAGGCGGTTAACCTGGTGGACCAGGCTTATTTGAGCATATTCCAGAATCACAAACTCTTCACCTTGGTAAATCATGTACGAGAGAATGACACTTCTTTGCATACCAGGGATGAAGAAGACATCCGTCTACTTGATAAGTTCCACTGGATGTTTCTGGAAAATGGGATGACCTTGAACGGCTCAAGCCGCGATCGGTTCACTTGGATCTCTCGTCGCTTGATCGAGCTTCGTGTTCAATTTATGGAGACTCTCGGTTCGGATCCCGGCTGTCTTTGGAAAAGTGAACAGGAGCTAGAAGGAGTGCCGTTACATAGATTATCAACCGAAGCGGGTGACGACAATAGGGAAGGGTTATATCGAATCCCCCTTACGAGACCAATTACCAATCTCATTTTGGCTGAGTGTCGAGTCCCTGACACTCGCAAGGAAGTTTACTTACGAAGTAATTCCAGGTATCAAGCCAATGTGGATATTTTTCGCGAGATCATTGTACTGCGCGATGAGGCCGCTCGTCTGCTCGGATTTCCTTCCTTCGCGACGCAAAAACTTACGCAGCAGATGCTGGGCTCACCGGGTCGCGTCAATGAGTTTCTGGAATATCTTCAGGGCACTTTGCAGCCATTAGCCGAGAAAGAGATTGCGAGACTGCAAGAGCTGGCAAATGCCAATGGCCCGATTCATCTCTGGGATTTTGATTTTTACCACACAAAGATGCTTCAGGAGCAAAATCAGGTGGACCATGAATACATCTCGCAATGGTTTCCCGCTAAAGAAACCGTTCAGCGTATGCTCGAATTATACGGAGAACTATTCAGCTTGCAGTTCGAGAAGTTAGAAGTCTCAGAGAGCTCTCACATTTGGCACCCAGATGTTGATGTATTCTCCGTTTGGGAGAAACAGGACTCTACTCTGATCGGATACCTTTACACTGATATTTTTCCTCGTGCCGGGAAGTATAACCATGCAGCGAACTTCAACATACATCCTGTATGTCCAAGCCATACAGAGATTCCTTTTTGATTATTTCCTGACTCTCGGTACAGAGCTTCCTAGATGCAGATGGAAAACGAGTGCCAGTTGTGACAGCTCTCGTGTGCAATGTTTCTCAGGCAAAACCAGCGCTGCTGAGACACGCGGAAATCGTTACAATATTTCATGAACTTGGGCACTGTTAGTATCATCTTACCTGGTGACTCGGCGAACGCTAAGAAATTCATGGGTTCGAAGGTATCCACGATCTGGTGGGAAAATCCAAATATGCTATGTTCCACGGCCACCGCACTGTGTCAGACTTCACCGAAGCACCGAGTCAATTGCTAGAATACTGGTGCTGGGTACCTGAATGCCTTGGAAGACTCAGTTGTCATTACTCATACATCTCTCCGGAGAATTACAAGCACTGGTTGAATGATCAGGAACAGCAAAATACCGAGCAACCTCCAAAGGAGTTTCCTCTTGCGCTGGCTCAGAATCTTGGAACCGCTAAACAGCTTAACCAAGGGATACTCACTCTTCGACAAGTCGCGTTCAGCAAGTTCGACATGCAAATCCACAATCCAGATACTCATGAGGATATCGAGACAATGGACATCTCCGAGGCTTACTGCTTCCTTCTGGAAAGCACAACAGGCCTGGGTGGTCCGGGAAATGGCTATGATTGGGGTCACGGACATGCCACGACTTCGCACTATGTGTGGGGTCAGGAGGCTTGTTATTACTCATACCTTTAGTAAGTTACACTTCTACGATTAGACTCAGCAAAAATGCTAACAGAATGATTGAAAAGTACTCGCACATTAGCAGCGGACATATGGTCATCATACTTCAAGGAATCGCCTGTAAGCCAAGAGGCAGCTATGAAGTATCGGCGTCAGATTTTGGACCATGGTGGTAGCAAAGATGAGCACAATGCAGTGGAAGAATTCCTGGGAAGGGCTCCTACCTTGGATGCATATTTGGAAGGCCTTGGCTGCAAAATCCGCAATACTTTGGTTTGATTGACCACTCAGTCCACGGGTCTGTCTAGAATATGGCAGGGAAATTCTGGTCAGACACCCTATAAACTCTGTATGAAGTTCAACCTAGTCTACCTTGAGAAACCAAACTTAAGCCATTATTTTTATAGCGCATTGTAAGATTATTTTGTCGAAGAATTTGCTTGATGCTAAATGGAACAAAGATGGTTCTAGAACGCCTGGGATATAAACAAAATCAAATTCTTGTTTGGTGATGACGAGAGCAACTTGGACCCAGCGTTCTCGGAAATTTTTCCGCTTGAAGGGAAGAGAAGAGGAAGAGGAAGGAAGACCAACGGGAGATGGGAAGCAGGGTCACCCTTCCAACATCAATCAAAACCAAAACCATTCCATGTCAAATAACAGATTTCAATCTACTGGTAAAGGGAAGAATGATTTAATTGTACCTTCAACTTTATGCCCAGTTCTTTAAATAATCACAATGCTCTCCTCCTTCCATGGCTTCGAACTTTGATCAAGCCAGCTCATGGTTTCGTTCATAAATGAGCCTACCCGCTTGAACTGCCCTAAAGACTCATTTTCCTGTTGCAAAAAAAGACCAGAGTAGCAAGTATTCTTCATTCTTTGCCCATCTTCCCCAACTGTCCAGTAGCGGCTGAATGTGATGAGGCCATACACAGACCCCTGGAGTAAAGGGGCCTTGTCCACTTTGCGCGTGGCCGGATTGAAGAAGTTGGCACCGTCGGAGTCTGTGAGATGCCTGAGCATCGCGGGAAGCCATTCATTGATATCATTCGTTTTTGGTGGAACTGGAAAATTGGATTGCTCGGCAAGGAGTTGATTGACGTCCTCTGGTTGAAGCAAGGAGAAAGGTCCCTTTATCTCAACGGACCCTGCTAGAACTTCCCCAAAGACCGAGAGTGGATCTTTGTGAACTATCTCACACCGTGTCACCGTTGCTAGTGGCTTGGAGTCAGCAGTCACTTTGTCGTAAGTAATAGCGGAGTCAACTGAAGCCCATGACCACGAGGGCGCCCGCCATTCAAGTGGGCGGCGAGACCACTCCCGAACTGGGGTAAACCACATAAGGTCAAATAGAATATTTTCTTCCCAAAGCCCAGCCACATACCGGTGCTGTGTGAGTCGAGAAATTTCGGCTGCAACACCACCAATAGCGGGTAGTACATCACATGTGCGCCCTATCTCACGTTGAGAGTAGTCGTGAATAAGGGTATGCCAGACTTGATAGAGCTGTGTAGTCCTGAAGACGTCCAATTTTGACGTGGGCACATCAAAAATCATGTCGACTAATTGAGTTTCGAAGGTATTTGTATCATCGCGCAGGCCTAACGGGGAATGATAGTAACCTCCATCTGTCCAGGTACTATTTCTGCATCTCCAGGTTGGCCATCTCCCATAAGAAAGGAATCGAGGCGAAAGAATTTGTTCCTGTAGACACCATCCCCGAGAGGATGTGGCAAAAATGCGTAGTTCTTCCCAAAAAGCTTCCTCTTCTAGAAGCCATATCCTCCCTCGCTGAGTGGGAAATGAAGAGACCTGGTTGGCGGTCACTGGACCTTGGCCAAAAACATGAAAATTGAGTGGAACAAGGCCCTTCCAAAGTCCAGTTGATTTATCCGCTTCATCAAGGAGGAATCCTTCGTCCACGCTCGAGGCACGTGAGGCGCAAATTGTAAGATAAGAATTTTTATATATATTCCCCATTTGCGAAAATTCAAATGACTTGTCCAAAGGGTCATCTTGGATGATGCAGAGACAATCAATCCAAATGTATCTCAGACCAAGTACGCTTGTCACTTTTATGGCGTGCTGCATAGTCTTTGGGAGGTCGGTAATAGAAAAGCCAGACTTCATCGCATCTAATGTTGACTTCGATGTCTGGAATGCTTGAGACCCACCCCAGCAATAGCTCAGGGTTGTATAGCACCCTTTCTCTCCAGGAGGGCATTCATGGAGTTTTAAGGATTGACCATCCCCAATATCAATCAACCGTCTTGGCAAGGCAGCTTGAAGACCGAGGTTTTGAACACAAGAGCTTCCGTGCTCTTCAGAACACCGAGATGCCCAATTTTTGATTAGGCTAAGGCTTCTCTCTGATCCCGGAGATGGATTCGGCGTTCTTCCATGTATGAAAGCTGCAGCGAGATCATCTGTTTATGTTAGCATTGATCATCAGTAATCATATTTCGATACCTCACCATCAGTTGTATAAACATTGACCTCAAAAAGTACCAGCGGCAGTATTTGACCTTTGGAACTACGGAGTTCGCCCCTAGAGTTGAACATTTGACTAATTGTTTCGTAGTCATCGGCGGCTGCTTCTAATTGAAACTCCAGCTTGTCGTAGTCCGGGAGTTGCACCTGGATTGTTGAGCAAATTGGACGAATAGCAAATCCGAAGAGATCGCATCTCAGCTGGGTGAGAGCACGCATACAGCTCGAAACGAGGTTTTCCCGACTCTCTGTGTGCTCTTTGGGGTTCGAATACCAGTTTTCGGCTCCAGATGATCCGTAAAATGACAAATGATGCCAGTTGGATCCAAACAGCTTTTCAATCAAAAAGCTGCAGAATTCACAACCTCTTTGTGTCGCCTCCACCAATTTGGAAATTCGAAACCCCCACTTGATGACCGGTTTCTCGGGTTGCTGGGGTGTTGTGTCTTTCTCGTTTGCCTGGTAGGTGAAGATGCCGATATTTTGTGCCCCAGCATCCAGGCACGCCTCTGCAATAGTCAGGGCTTGCTTCTCATCTTCGTCATGCCCTGCCTTATTCTGCTCCTTCTCTCCATCAAGCCCCCACTGTTGCCTCCGTCTTTGGTCGATCTTGTCCCACGGAAACCGCTTGGAAGACCCAAAGTCCTTTGGAAACGATTGACCATTTGAAATATTCTTGTAAGTTTGACGAGCAAGCTCGTCGCTGAGCTTCAGGTCTTCTGGTGTCATGTCATCGCCCAAATTCTCTTCCAGATATTCTGCCATCATCTGCCGGACTTTCTCCTGGGTACGTTCGTAGATTATGCGTATTTGCGGCAATGAAGCGGCAAGCAAAGCACAGCTGGAACAGTGCGACGGGGATTTGGAGCTGGAAACCCCAGTACTCTCTGTATAATTTATAACTGATGGGTTTCCGACAAAGTTGAACTCATGACCAGGGTGTATCAGGTTTGCCTCTCGAAAACAGTCAGGACAATACTGAAACGCGTAGCAAGACCGACATTTATAGTAACCGATATGTGTATTGGTCTCACAGGAACCGCAAAGTACCGTCTCCTGAATGGAGGGCTCTTTTTCAGTAATGGAGTCTTCCATTTCTAGCAGGTCGTGAATGAATTAGTTCCAACAGTGAGCATAGATGGGGGTTTGGGTGGCGATGACTTTCCGATACTAACTTGAAAAATGGCAGGAGTGGCATTTACTTGCCTTTTCATCTCCATCCCTAGACCTCAGCAGTATGCCCAAAAGCCCGACGCCCAGCCCACGCGAATCAGCAAATGGGCTGGTTTGGGGCTCAGCCTTGAGGCACATCAGTAGGCTGTGAGTTGGGGGCCTAGGATATTACCTCAATAGGCTTCGAAGACATCGCTCACATGGCTATAGATTTAGGATCCGGGCCCAACCTGGCCCAACGGCCCTGGGGAGGCCCGCTTATTATTGGCTCCTGTTGGCGTGGGGCTATGTTGCAACTTGCATGGTCCATTTCTTTGCTGCCTGTTGCGCCTGCGCCTGCGCCTGGGCATCATTGCATCACTTGCTTACTCCGTACATAATAAAAGTCCACAAGTCTTATCCAGAAATACGCAGTTGGTTGGGGGCGAAGCAATATATCATGATACAATGCAAGAGAGCACTTGAGAGGAACATTGAAAGAATGGAGGGAGGAAATGGGCACCAGCTGGTAGAAGAGAGAGAGAGAGAGAGAGAGAGAGAGACTTGCTGAATCTACCTGAATAGGTGAAATCCAGACACTACTAGTACCGTGACTAGTATGTCCTTGATCAATGTAACATTTGAATGTAGATCGACGGCTGCTTGACCACGAAATTAAAGTACTACGAGTATTTGTGGACTAGCCAGTTGACTTTCGGGAGTAGACGGTCGCATAAGCTACGCGGGTAAAACGAGGTAGTATCCCGAGGTCATTGGCATTATTATAGCTCACCACATAACAAATATACAAATATTAATGGTTTCAGTGTCTATTAATTAATTGCGTAGAGGGTGATGAGTTGATATCCCAGATTCATGTATTTGTTGTGGTGGTTATGGATTAAGAAGTGAGTGGACCCTTCAACAAATTGGGGTTGTAGCTCAGTTGGTACGAGCGCTCGCTTTGCATGGTTACACCAACCAAACATGCGAGAGGTCTGGCGTTCAAATCGCCACTGCTCCATTTCTTTTTTCTTTTTTTTTTTTTGCTCATCCTAATTATTTCTCTATTTCAACCATTCAATTCATAAAAAAAATGTTCTTAGTATTGAAATTTATTTTATTCCAGGTTTTCCAAGATAATCTGCAATGGCTGACACGTAGTATTATCAACCTTGGAATGCGCGCATAACTAACTGGCTAGAACACACTACTGCATATGTAGTATAAACATTTAAATCATTCACGCTTTTTCCAAGGTTCTTCTACTATGATAGCTTATTACTAGAACAAATGTCTCATAACAATATTTCTTAGCTGCTTAATAGTAGTGAAGTTCTTTTAAGTTCACCTCAGGCTGTTATGCTGCCAATGCACATGTGGATCAATCCAAATGTTCAAGTTGATACACTCGGGCTACTACTAGTAGCTTTGGTCCCCGGAATATATACATTTCCCACTTGAAGTTCCAAAGTTGAGATTAATCCACCCCAACTTCCAAGGTTCCTTAGAAATATTATTTTAATATTACCTATATGGAAACTGCATGTGCTAAAAAATGCCAATATACTTGCAGAGAATGTGTCATTGAATCATCTAAAGAGTCCATACCCGGCCCAGAAACCACAGCGTAGACCTCGAACATGGGCATCGGGAGTGCTCCGTGTATGGCGGGACACATCCGCTTCTCAATACTATAAAGCGGGTCCATACCCCAACATCATAGAACACCATCTCCCTTCAATCAAACCATTCAAGAACAATATTCGAAACAATCAATTCAAAAATAATATCTATCAAAATGACCGAGTCACAAGAAATGCATCTAATCAACCACGAAGACCTAAAAACCTTCGTAGCATCCATCCTAATCGGCAACGGCACCGCACCAGAAGACGCAGCAATCGTCTCAAACTGCCTAGTGTCCGCCGATCTCCGCGGCGTAGATACACACGGTAGCAACCGAATCCCATCATACATGGCACGAGTCCGCGCCGGGAATCTAAACCCGCGCGCCACACCCAGCCTGCAAACCAAAACACCCGTGGCCGCACAAATCGACGGGCACAACGGGTTCGGATTCGTGGCAGCACACGCCGGCATGGCCAAAGCGATTGAAATGGCCGAGGTTTACGGTATCGGAATGGTCAGTGTGAAGCACTCGAATCATTTCGGGATGAGTGCGTGGGTTGTTCAGCAAGCACTTGAGAAGGGGATGATGTCTTTGGTGTTTACGAATAGTTCCCCCGCGTTACCTGTTTGGGGTGGGAAGGAGAAACTTATGGGTGTTTCGCCGATTGCTTGTGGTGCACCTGGTGGTTCGCGCGGACGCCCGTTTATTCTTGATATGGCGCCTTCGGTTGCGGCGAGAGGGAAGATTTATAAGGCTTTACGACGGGGTGAGAAGATTCCGGTAGAATGGGCGCTTGATGGGGATGGATGTCGGACGGATGATCCGGCGAAGGCGTTGGAAGGCGTTATGTTGCCGATGGGTGGACCGAAGGGGTCTGCGTTGGCTATTATGATGGATGTTTTCTCCGGTGTGTTTTCTGGGGCTGCGTTTGCGGGTCAGGTTGTTGGTCCTTATGATCCTTCTAAACCGTCGGATGTGGGTCACTTCTTGGTGGCTATTAAGCCGGATTTGTTTATGAGTATGGAGGAGTTTCGGGAGAGGATGGATTATCTATATGAGAGGGTGGTGGAGTCGGAGAAGATGGAGGGAGTGGAGCGGATTTACTTCCCTGGTGAGATTGAGATTATTACCGAGGAGAAGAGACGGGCTGAGGGAATTCCTTTTGCAGAGGCAGAGATTGCAAGCTTGAATCAGGAAGCAGATTTGGTGGGCGTTGAGCACTTGAAAGTGTAAAAGATATGTGAATTACCATATGAATCAGATAACCCATTTCCCGCATAAGATTCTTTCAGACAGCAAGTCGTACGTCCAGGTTGCTCTTAGAACATATCATCAGACGAATGCGAATATGATGAAATAGTGAAGTTGGAATCGATTATAAGAGGATATCACTAGGTGCTGGATTCAGTTGAGCGATCCTACCAGTTCGCAGAGGCTACTTGTATAGCCCGTATGTCCGATTTACATATAAAAGAACCTGCAGTATCACCGTGACAGGATTAAAACACGCGCTGAATCATCATTCCTCCTTCAAGTTCTCCCTTATAATCCCAAATAAGATGAAGTTGAGCCACGCTTTGGACATTCTCCATAGGCCAGTATGAGAAGATCGATATGTCGTCTAGCAGGTGGTAGAGTGTGCAGGTGCAGGGTACTTTGTGGGCTCAGTTGACAGGCGTAGATGACCTCTCCAAGTTCCGTCGCCATGGTTTATCTTGCAGCAATCATGAGTAGCGCAAGAGCTGGAGGAGATTGGCACACTTCTCATCAACCTTCGATAGGTCACAGTTTGATTTCAAGTTGTTCGGTTGTAGCCTGTAGAACTCGGGTCCACAAGGCCAAATGCGAGCAGGCAAGAGTCAATTTTGCGGGGGTTGACCATTGTCCTGACGAGACACGGATGGCGATTGCACAGATATCCACGATCAAAACAAGTAGCAGAAAAGTATCCATCGAATAAAGGGAATCTATACTGAGGTAGGTAAATCTGATATCCAGAAGATTTGAAGTAACTTGCAGTCATAGCATCCCTCAGAACTGGGCAGCCGCACCCTTTATAACCCAACTCGCAAGCACTGTACTAGGGGAATACTCGCTTATTTTAGCCAGAGTCTTTGCTTGGAGTCTGCCCAGGCGTTTGGAGTCTTTGCCTGCATCATATGGGCTGTCACTACGCTTGAATGAGTTAGCGACTACGCTAAAATCAGTCAGTTGATCACACAACTTGGAATAACCCTTGTCAGAGTGTCTGCCTAGAGTATCCGGATATTTGGGCTCTATCAGTTCAGCCCCAAACTCATGATAATCCTTGTCAAAGTCGCTGCCTAGCCCTGGAGACTACCTGGGCTCTATTAATGTTCACTGTACAAGAATGAATCTTGCTGGACGGTGTTTAGGGAGAATTACTTTACAACTGGCATGGTCAGCGCATGGTGCATACGTCGGCATAGATTATATCCAGTGAAATGGAGGATATTCTCTGCCGTATGCGCCTCCAGGGCTGAAATCCTGGTCGTTACAATTGTATAGTAGCGCCGATGTATGTAGGTGCTTTGGGCAAAGGGTTACGCGTCTCAAGTACGCTAGAGCTACTTAATGCACAAAGTCCAAGATAATCTTTCGGACTTGAAATAGTTGACTGGGCGCCAAGGAGACGATGATAGGTTGGTGTAATTTCTTATAGATTGGCTCATTGACTTAGATTATTTTGATTTGTTTATGTGGATCACCGGCCCATCCCGCACACGGGCAGTGCGGGGAACTCAACCTGTAAATGTGGAGGCTACATAATACATATGAGATGAATGAATAGTATTTTACTATCTACTGTTTACTTCAGAGAAAAGACCATTAGAAGAGCCCCGATTATACACTCATTTGTATGTATGCCCTAGCTAAATCCCATACTCATATCAGTCTCAACCGAACAGATAATTTACACCCAATATATCCATGGATAAGCAACACAGCAGACTGGGAAGAATTAAAACTACCGAGAACCAAAATAGAGATGCCAGTCAACTCATAGGAAAGATGCTGATCAAAGGAAACTGCAAAATAGAACTGTTATCACAATTGAATTACCGTCTAAGACGACCTCCCACGTAGAGCAGAAGATTAGAAATAGAAGGTAGGCACAAACGAGGATCTCGATATCGACCTCGATCTCGAGAATGCGATGATGGTGCTAAGAAGATAAGATGGGGGAATTCGATACTCTGAACTGGAACATAAATGTTCCATTTTACAGTCAGAGGTAATAATGACAGGAGAAGGAAAGGTGAATCACAGGTAAGAGAAAAAAGAGGATAGGAAAGAAAACAGGAATTTGAAAAGACATTAGGGGGAGGGAAAATGGGAAAAAAGAAAATGTATTCTGACAAAGGAAATGAGCATGCTAGATAAATTAATCAGAACACCCGATGGGATAGAGAAGAATCTCGCTTCATGCTGAAACACACAAGGGAGAACAAAAGCAGGGTATCACATGGTTTCCCAAACAACCTCGCTGCTTCGTTTGAAGAGGAAGGGAAGAAAAAAAGGGGACAAATTGAAGCATGAACAAAATAAAACCCATCGGTGCCATTTTACTGACCATCACCAGCACGGGACTTCGCACGACGGCGGAAAAAGTCCATCACCTTACGAGCTGCACCGGAGCTGCCAGAGTGATGAGACGAATCTCGCTCATACTCATAAGCATCGGCGAACTTGCGGTTGTTCTTCTGGAGCACGTTCGCTCCACGAGCAGGGCGGCTCACTTGCATGGACTCGCGAGGCAGACTGTCATAGGCGCTGCTGTTGTAATCATCGTAGTAGTTTGGCTTGGATCCATAGGTGTAGTTTCCTCCAGAATACTGATCATCGGTGTTTTGGTACACATGCTCGGAAGAGAAGTTGGCAAAGGAGTCATGAGTCTGGTCGAATCGAGATCCAAGCTCTGCAAATTGCTGATCAATCTGAGCCTCGTAGCTAAGTGGCTCAGCCAGGGGCTCGGGCTCACTGCTCAGTTTCGAATCATCGTGAACCTCGTCGCTGGGTCCCTCGTTCACCATGCCCATAGTCTCCTGGGTGCCGTAGCTAGTTGCGCGAGGGCGGTTCGGCATGGGTCCAGTGGCGGGACGCTGCGGAGGGTGCTCTGCGACACGGGGAGGCTGGGAGGTTTCCTCAGGAGTCTGGGATCGGGTTGAGGTGAGGCCTCGAAGGGAGAAAGAAGCCGGGAGCAGAGAGAAACGACGGGGACGACCCTCTCCAGCCTCGCTGGCCTTGCGGCTGTGCGAGTGCTGCATTGATCGGCGGGAATCCATAGAGACTCGGGAATCTTCACGAGGAGCAGTCTCCTTCATGCTGGTAGGAGGGTACCGCTTGGTCTGTCGCGCACCACGAGAAGCAGCGCCCTGAGTATTACGACCACCCATGATAGAGCTCGAGCGTCCAAACAACTTCTCGCCAATGCTGCTGACGGTGTTGGAGCGCTTGTGAGCACTCTTGGCCGGTGGCTCCTGGCGTGGGGTTGGGTTGAAGGCGGATGGCAACTGCTGGGTGCTAGGACGGCCAATCGAGGCGCTGGATGATTGCGCAGGATTCTGAGGGAAGGCAAACTGTCTGCTCTTAGGCTGTGCCAGACGGCCTTCGGTATTAGTTGCGGTGACCATTGGTGCCACAGGCTGTCCACGAGAAGGAAGACGACCAGTGTTGAAAGATGCCATAGATCCTCCTGTCTGAGGACGTGTCGTTGGGGGGAGAGGTGCAACTGGGACGGTGGTGTTTGGTCCACTGAGAACAGGATAATCGGAGGTAGAGCGTGGGAAATGAGTAGGCAACGGCTTGTCGTAGTTGACGGGGGGCTTCTCAGCACGATCCTTGGCAGGTGGCTTGGGAGGGGCCTCAGGAATCGGAGCCTCCATTTGAGCAGCTTCTCGGGGATGTGACTCGGAGCCTTCAGGTGGGTATTCACCTCTTGTAGTCTGCGATTGAGGAGCAACGTACTCGACCTGTACTGTTCGGCGCTTCGCGTCACGCGAGGTCTTGGACTTTTCACTTGGAGAGCCCTGAGACACGTCACCAGCGTGATGACTGAGTCCACCAACAGCAGGAACGTTTCCTTGGCTAGTCTTCGGTGGCTCACGGACAGAAGCACTACGTGCCAGTGATGATTCGTTTGAAGTTTCAGCTGGAACAGTCGAATTGGCAATGTCTGCAACGTTGGTGGTGCTGCTGGTGATGTGGGAGACAACGTGAGAGTATTCACTCAGCCAGCTGTGGCGCGCAACTTCGAAGAGATCAGCTCGTTTGCGAGGATCAGGAACCAGAATACGTCGCAAAAGATCACGAGCGTGTGGAGTCACGTATTCAGGGAAGGTGAGTGGGGTCGTGACAATGTACTTGTACAGTAAGTTGATGTTGTCTCCGTCAGGGTTGGCAGGGTCGTCATCAAAGGGAAGATAGCCAGCTAACATAGCATACTGCAAAGTTCAAATTAGTAAACGATTTTCACAACGACAACGACAAAGGCAGCGACGACAACAACGACAACAGAGGCCAATGCCCACAAAAAAACTTACCAAAATCACACCACAGCTCCACACATCTACCTTCCGTCCAGTGTACAGAGAATCGCTCACAACAAGTTCCGGGGCGGCATAACAAGGACTTCCACAACTGGTTTGCATCAGATCACCACGACGCAATCCATCAGGGCCAGGCTTGTCCAATCGCTTTCTTTTCACATATTCCTTATTCGTCAGATTGTACTCGATCTCCTCCTCCAACTGATCAATTGGATTGAAGCTATTGGCAAAACCGAAATCTGTGATGATGATGTTGCGATTACGATCAAGTAACAGATTCTCCAACTTCAGATCACGATGCACAATACCCTTCTTATGCAGGTAGCCTACACCAGAAACCAGCTGGGCAAAGAGTCGACGTGCAGAGTTATCCTTGAGATAGCGATTGTTCAGGATGTAGTCAAACAACTCGCCACCAGATGCATACTCCATGATGATACCAATGTGGCGGTCAGTTTCCACCATCTCGTGAAGTCGGACAATATTCGGGTGGGCAAGCTCGCGAAGAATGGAGATTTCACGATAGATCTTTGGTAGGCGTGAGGGATTTGTGCCCAATGAGTCTCGTCGGATGAGTTTGATCGCAACTTGAATGCTCCCATCTCGCTTCCATCCCAACTTGACTTTTCCGAATTCTCCTTCACCAAGCGTCTGGCCCAGGATGTAGGAACCAAAGGTGGTTTCCTTGCGCTTGACAGTGTTGCCATTGTTGGCATAATCATGGCGGCTTCGGTATCCAGGAGTTCGTCCATCATCTGCACTATCAGTCCCGACAGGCAGGGCCGTGTCACCACCTGCCGCAGGTGATGCACCCGTTTGGCGCACCTGCTCACGCTCCCGGTCTACACCTGGGTCGCTCACCATCACAGAGTTGATCACTGCACTTGGTTCCTTCACCAGGCCTTGTTCTGACAGATCCTCCATGCCAGGTTCTGTGGAGCCCATGGGGGCAGAAATCGGTGACCTTCCGGGCTCTTTTGACGTCTCCTCCAGGGGGTCTGCTCGGCGGGTCCGACTCTTGCCATTCCGGTCGTCGCGTGTCCTGTCACGATTTTCCTTTCGGTCGGATCGACTCTTCCCACGAGAATTTCCGTCCTTGTCTCTTGAGGAACCATTGGGGCTGCGACTGGTGTGCTTGTGGGAGGACGTCCTCGGAGGAGGAACTGGGGGCACGCTTAGCATATCGGGATATGGGCGCGCATTATTCGGGACGGAAGAAGTAGCATGAGACGATACTGGCGCGGGGACTGGCAATGCCGGCTGGTGGGAAGTGCTCATAGCCGATCGAAGCTGATCCCGGATCAGCCTTGGAACTGGCTGTGGAACATGATTAGCAAATTGAGGGGCCATGATTGAATGTCATAGGTGTATTCTTTTCAGGCGACAGGGGGGCAGAGGCAGGTTTGGGGGAGAGATCCAGAAAGGGTCATTTGCACCACAAGGCACGTACCTTTAGGTAGCAGCCACAAGACAATTCACGACTCCAACAGATTGACGAATCCCTGGGTTAAAGCGTGTCAAGGGGAATTGAGCAGCGACCGAGGCCAATGGACAACAATTGACGCGCCCGACAGCACCAAGCCCCTCCCGAGGGTGATTGGTGAGGGATTCGGGGAGGTTGGGCGATCGGTCGCACTCACTGAGTGTCGACCTTCAGCCTTAAAACTGTGAAGTGAGACATGCGCGTTAGTGAATAGACTCTCCACATGAAATGCTTATCGGCAATCAAGAAAAATGTGCAACTTTATGCAGGATGGTGGAAGTGACGGAATATTCGATCGGAGGAATGGGGGGAAGGGAAGGAATGTCACGTCGATTTTATCGCGCTCTAGGGAATCACGCACAAGGGACCACCCGCGAACTCCACTTGGGAGCTTGAGAAAGACTTCCGGACGAAACGCGTGGACAAGCGATGGAAAAAACGCGTGAAGAAATGAAAAATGGGGGGGAAATTCAAGAACACAGGAAGAGTGGGATACCTTCAGATATGCAGTGTGCAGAGTCCCCTCTTTCTGTCCACGGGGAAAGGACTAGGTTGCCAAGTTGAAAAAGCTCGGAGACAACAGGACCAATGTCTCAGAGGTGCGATAGAGGTTCAGACAATGCTTCTTCAATGCTCACTGAACATGATTTGAAGATACTCGGGAAGACGGGACAGGGGGGTGCGAGGGATTTGACGGGAAGCACCGGTCGCCCCGTTCAGCCTAAAAAAAGGGGGGAAAGAGATGGGAAGAAGAAAAGGGAAAAAAGAGCTCAGAGCTGGATCCGAGGAAGAATCAAAGAAAAGAAAAAGAAAGAAAGAAGACGCCCAGCCCACAGATTCAGGGAAAGTGAGAAAGAGGGAGAAGGAGGAGATACGAGCAGGTTTGGTCTTAGTGTCGTTTAGTCTGGGGGAACAAGCGGGTCAAGTTGATGACGATACAAGGAAACCAGCACCCGATAATCAATACATGGGATTGATAATTGAGGAGAGAAGATGGGATTGAATGGATCCTGGTATTCAGTGCTAATAGTACTGGAGTCTGGTATATTCAAATACTGGAAGTTCATGGTACTGCAAGTGCTATACTAACTACGATCCAGATATCAACATCTATGATGCTACTAATCCTATACCGAGGTGATTCCAGATGTCCCAGTTCCATGAATATAAATAAATCAATCAATCAATAAATAGAGAGTACGGGGTACCGAGAAAATGGGGAAGATCCGGCCTGTGATCTGGTTTATGGCTGCACTATTCATGGGTTGCGTCCAAAGGGACAGGGCGTTTATCCCAGTCCCTTGCTGCGTCTGTGATAGAACGAAAGAGGAGGTCCGAGGGTGGGGAGCTTGAATGAAATCTTCATGAAGCTGCTAATTTGAACTTGGGTCTTGAGCATGACTAGTATTTGGGGGCCAATTGGTACTGGGATGAAGTTGATGACTGTCGTGTAGTAGTGAGAATGGGGAAGCCTGACTATCATCATGGTAAACTAGGCATACATCTCCCACATGCACATGGGTATAAGTAGAATGATACCAACAATGATATGTTTTGCATATACCTACATTGACCGAATCCTCAAATAGACCATAAATAATCCCGCAGGCCGTTTCAGATCAACTAGCACACTCTAATCAAAAAAAGGGGCTATGAGAGGACCGGTGGTTTCGCATTGCGGAAAAAGTGGGCTCGCTTGCTAAGATCGTCATTAGGCCCGAACTTGGTCTTGTAACGCTTTTCAATTGCATTTCCAGTCCAATTATAGACCAGCTTGGTGCTTTCAGCGAGCTTGGTTCTTTCAATTGAAATAGCTTCATGGTTCAATGTTCCAGAGAATGGAAGGGTCAAGCTCCTATATCCGCGTCATATACATCATATGTGGAGACACCCATTGACCCTCAAGTGCTGGAGATTTCAATGTTGAGCGCTTAATCCACCTAGACATCTCAAATATCTTCCACAAATACCCGAAAATATTTGAAAAAAGACAACTTGAACATTCAATTCAAGTTGAATCCCAGATCTCCCCGAAACTTGAACTTGGTCCATGCGTTCCCCTGATCGCCCCAAGATCCCTGGGTATCATCACCATGGTTCACCTTCAGCCAGACCCAGTGTTTGTACCAGATCGTATCGATTAAGACTCCAATAAATACCACCTTGGTAGAAACCACATGTGCAAACCTTGGAAGCTCCAATTTATGGGCGCATATTCATTTCCATCCCACTCTATCATTCGTTCCTGAATCATCGAGGAGGAAGAGGTCCGCGCGTAGTAGATTTATTACGGGATCCACCTTGACTCCACTATCCATGCCAACGACATCTCCATCACGGAAAACTCCACGTTAGCATTGCAATGGCCTCGGCTCGATACACCTATAGTCATCTCAGTACATACCCAATTGTGTTGCGGTGTACACTTCTCTCTTTTTGCCACTGATAAGCATTAATTGGGTGTCTGGTCGGCCAACTGTCAAGCGGGTGATGCGTTGGCAGTTGGACGGATCCGCGTCTCTCATCCAATCGACCCCCCATGGCTGACCCCCTTCCTGACGACGCACGGCCATCGATAGATTATACTTCTAGGAGCTTACCGATGTTCTGGGTTATTCAATCAAACGGATAGAATTCGCCGAAATGGCGCCTCCCTCCCCCAAACCTTGATGTGGGACCAATCGTATTCGCCAGCGTCGTGGACTCATATGCATGAAATAACACCCATTGTGTCTATTAATGTTGAGGTGGAGTCCGAAGGAAACTAACTCGAATACTTTCATTGGATCATATGCCAATGTTCGGTTCAACCGTGGAAGTTTGTTATGAAAATCAGTAGTTGGATTGCACTATCAAACTATCTACAGAGACCAGAGAACTTTACGTCCTCATACTCTGGAACACAAAAATAATGAGAATTGAGCCGAAGAACCTGCCTTGACTGAGAAATTGACAAGAAAAAAAAACCAATCGCCTGCAAAGGAAAAGAAAACCGCCAAATTGGTCATAACACATGCATGCTGATGGGAGGCTAATCCTGTCACCGCTTCCCACCAGACATCGTCATAGGCGTGCCGCCAAGGGATGTCGTCCCCGATGCACCATATGCAGGAGGGGGAGTGGGGTTAGTTTGATCCCGCGATGAACCCGATGGACCAGCTTCATTTGAGAACTCGCCGCCATCTCCGCCACCGACCACGACTTGCTTCCCATCACGCATCCGACCCACAACCATACCCTTAGCAACGGATTTGAGGAGCGCCCGTCGACTCACACCTGTGGCATCAATATACACCAGACCGACATTCTTGACACCACCAGTCAAATTACTGGCGACGTTGCCTGCCTCGGCACCGTACTTGTGTCCGATCATCGCGCTCGTAGCAGTTGAACCGGTGAGTAGGATGTTCCGTGCGCCCTCTGTGATGCCATCCGCGATAGTGGTAAATGCAATCATGGATTTGTTCAGGACACCGGGCTTGTAATCGGGTGGTGGGTTATGCTTGTCGAATCCCTTGGCCTGGGTATCTTTGCGTGCGAGTGATGCACCCAGGTTTTGAGCTACCCGCTCAACCTGACCCAGAGTGCGAGCAGAGAAGTTAGCTGCGGTATCCGAGAATGTGCCCACTTTACGAACGCGCGCATGGGTCGCATCAGAGAAGGTCAATGGCTTCTGGTTTGGCTTGGTATTCTTAGTGAAGCTCTCTGCACCGCTTGTGAGGGCATTCGCCAGCGAGGTAGATGTTGCAACAATAAGACGAGATGCAGTAGCTGAGGTCTGAACGATGGTCGAGTTTTTGTATGCGGGGTGTCGTGACATGGCCAGGTACTCTTCAGAGACATTGCTGATACTGACGCGGTTGCCTTCTCCCTCCCCAGGGAGCTCAATGTTGACTGGTACTATTGGATGAACGATCGTTAGTTTGTTGTTTGTCGGTCAATTTGAGGGTGGTTTTCGGGATTAACTCACGCTTGGAACCTGGTTTCACGTCAGGGTCCTCAACCACTTGGTATCCCTCGCCTAACTCGCCCACGACGCTGCCATCTTCCTCATCTACAAGCACAATCTTCCCATGCGCGTCCTGAGGATCACCCGATGTGACGTAACCCTCGCCTGGCGCATAGTCAGCTGGATTGTACGCCCCATATCCAGTTAAATTGTATGCTGCAGAGTCCTTGGACTTTCCATCGAACTTTCGAGGAGGGTTCGCGTGCTCCAAAAATGCTGTGCATTGAGCGAGGATGGTTTCAAATGTGTCGATATCGTCCTGGGTGACATTCTGGGGGCCAGACCCGATCCCAGGGAACTGAATGCGAAGGAAAGCGCCTGGGGCAAGATCCCAACGAGGAATCAAGTAGCTATCGGGCGGCTGATGGAAGATCTGAGTGGTTGCCGGTAAGGCCAGATCCAATTCAGGTGGAAGATACAAATGAAGATAGAAATCCTCTTCTGGTGTCTCTGCGCCCGCACCGGCTGCGTATGGTGGCATATTAGATGGTGAAGCAGCTGTTGGGACCATAAGTAACGAGAGAGTTTGTGGTCCAGATGGGGTCAACTCCTGTTCCTCTCCATCTTGGATATGGAATGCGCGGATATTGTTGACGCTGTACAGCAATCGGGGATCATGCGATGAGCTTGACATGATTGCTAAGGTTGTCTGCCGACAGTAACAGTAAAAGTTGCAGTGGCAGTAAGTAAGTCGATATGTTGATGCCCGCAATCAAGGAGCCGATAACGTAGATAAGGATATGACGTCGTAACCCTGTCACCGAACTTGCAGGAGAGAGAAACTTGTGCTTTGTGAAAAGGACAGGGTTAAGTATCACACGAGATCAGAGAGAAAGTCCATAGGCGCCAGCCAAGCCTCGAGAGGGGCACTTCTTATGAATATCCCGGTCTGGGCGCTTAGATAACAATACAGTGGGATGAATGGTGCTCCGCCACACTGCTCAGCGCTCAGGTATATTCCAGTGTATTCCCCGGAATTGCACCGCCACAACCCGAACGCCATAACGCCACAGTCCCTGCCTAACTGAACCGAGCTGAACGTGAAATCATTGGACGATGGAGCTTGTGTGGTTCCATGGTTAGTCTTTGTTTCTTTACTTTGGTGGCAACCTTTTTTCTTCTTCATGGCTACATGTAACCTGCAAATTGTGTCAGACCTCCACCTGGAGAAACCTGCTGCCTACGATGTATTCGAGATTCCACCCAAAGCACCTTATCTGGCACTTCTGGGTGACATAGGAGCCGTTGCTGACGAGGGGTTCTTCCCTTTCATCGAGACTCAACTACGACAATTCAAAATTGTTTTCTTCCTCCTCGGAAATCATGAGCCTTATCACCTTACATGGAAAGAGACCAGGCGGAAAATGCATGATTTTACTACCTCGATAAATGAGAGACGTTCTGAGGATGATTCAATCGGCACCTTCGTCTTCCTAGACCAAACCCGGTTCGACCTATCACCAAGTATAACCATTTTGGGATGCACATTATTCTCCAGAGTTGCCGACCAGTACCATGAACAGGTCAGTTTTGGATTAAACGACTTTTACTACATCCAAGACTGGACAGTTGACGACCACACTGCTGCCTACGAGGCCGATCTCAAATGGCTTAATGACCAAGTCACACAAATAACAAGCGAAGAACCCCAGCGCACTATCATTATTTTCACACACCATAGCCCTTTGGGTGGAGATCCACGTGGTGCTGATCCGAGACATGTCAATAGCCCGTTATCTTCTGGATTTGCAACAGACTTGTCGATGGCAGAATGCTGGAAGAATCCAAATGTTCGTCTGTGGGCTTATGGACATACACATTACAATGTTGAACTTGTGGATGAGACAACCGGGAAAAAGATCGTGAGTAACCAGCGAGGATACTATTTCTCTCAGGCTCAGAACTTTGATGTGCAAAAATGTGTTTTTGTATTGGATTCTCCCCGGTAATCTAATTGTTTTCCCTTCTGGAGTTTTCGCTAGAAGCCTACGATTTATAGACCATGACAGTAGCCCTGGAGAACTCAAGATAGTCGAAGTTGAAATCGGGCCATCCTTGGTCCACTAATCTGGATTAACCGAGCAGCCTGCTTCTCCAGATCGAGCTGAGAACATTCCCCGTATTGGAAAGAGGGAATGAGGCCTTTCCTGCTCTCTTTCTTCTGTATCACAGCACCGTATCTCCCGACTATGAACGATCTTCACATCGTGTATGCATTCATGGACTTCTTGGTGGAAACTATACAAAACAATTAAAATAAATAAAAATGAGCTTCTAACCGAACTATTTTATCCAAAATGTCCATCCTCTTGTAGTTCAGATTAATCAATCATATTTAATTCTTTAGATCGATGATATTGACACCTGCATTATCGGGCGCCAATTTACACCTATTTTCTGACCAATCACAATGTTCAATAACTGCAAACTGCACAAACTCTCGCCACTCCGCGGCATTTGAGATTTGATAGATCGGAGTCCTCCGCATTTTTTTTTTCTCACGCTAGGGTTCTTGCTCAGAACCTATTACACGGCTAATTTGAAATTAATTGGCTGCCTAAAATGTCCACCATGGATTCCACAGCTCCTATTCCCGCGGAAGCCACCACCGTCGCACCCGAGGCGCATGTCCCCAGTCGTGACATCGGCGATGTTGGTTCCGGCACTGAAGAGCCCCCCTCTAAGAAAGTACGATTGGATGAGCCCTCAGCTTCAGATGAAAGCGGTCGCGTACCCCGCGAGAGGGGTATTGCGCCAATTAAGGCTGAGTATGTGGTTTCTACCTTTCTCCAAGTGATCTTCAGCTAACAATGAATTGCAAGATACCGTATCAAGACTGCTCCCAAGATCGCTCCTACCGAACCCGAGATAAGCCCCGATGATGCTGCTGAAGCGGCCTCCCACGCCCACGATGACCGCGATGGTGATAACAAGGGAAAGAAAGATAAGAAGAAGAAGCAGACAGGTCAGAACACAAACCGCAGCTTTGGCAGCTCGAAAGATCAGAAGGGTCTTTGCATGTCGCGAATGCTTAGTCCTGAGTTTTCTCCCAAAGAGTGCAAGTTTGGAGAGAAGTGTCGCTTCGAGCACGATCTTCGCGTTTACCTGAAGGACCACAAGCGCGAGAACCTCACAACTTTGAATGGGATGTGTCCGGTGTTTGAGGAGCGCGGCAAATGTTCCTCTGGTTGGAAGTGTCGATTGGTTGGCTCGCACTCTACTGAGCGAGACACTGAGGATGGTCGAAAGGAGCTTATTCTTCTCGAAGACGAGGAGCGCATTGCGAAGGCTAAACCGCTTGTCCCCTTTGCGACTGAGGATGGTGCCGTGAACGTCATTTCTGGCGATGCCAAGTTCATGCTTGCACGGAAGCGCGAGGTTACAACCCGCGCTAACGCTATTAATGACTGGCTGGTAAAATCTGGCAAGGAACTAGAAGCACACCGAGTTGAGAAAGACCAGAAGGAGAAGGAGGAGGCGGCGGCGGCACGGAACGGTCAAGCTGAGACTGAGACTGAGACTATCGATGCCGAGAAGGCTAAGCAGGATAAAGAAGATCTGCGGGCTCAATTTACCCAGCCGCCTTTCTTGCCTTCTGAGAAGCGCCGCATCTACTTTGGTCCCGAGACCCCTACATTGGCACCTCTCACCACTCAAGGAAATATGCCCTTCCGACGACTTTGCACGGATCTGGGTGCCCAATTCACATACTCAGAAATGGCCATGAGTATGCCACTTGTTCAGGGTACGAATTCCGAGTGGACCTTGCTAAAGGCACACGAAACTGAGATGCTTCCTCCGACCGTTATCGACGGAGGTAACATCGTTCAAGGATACGATAACTCCAAGGACTTTAAATTCGGTGCTCAGATCGCTGCCAACAAGCCTTGGCAGGCACTCAAGGCCACTGAGGTTCTTTCCAAATTCACTCCTAACTTGCGTGTGATTGATCTGAACTGTGGATGTCCTATCGAGCTTCTGTTCCGCGAAGGTGCTGGTTCCGCTCTGCTGGACCACCAATCCAAGCTGGAGAAGATCATTCGTGGTATGAACCTGGTATCCGAGGAGATCCCTATCACAGTCAAGATTCGCATGGGAGTTAAGGATAATCAGCCCACCGCTTTGAAGCTGGTGGAGCGTCTTCTTCTGGGTGGTCACGAAGCCCAGCTTCTTGGCCTGGGTCCTCCTGGTGCTGCAGCAATTACTCTCCACGGACGAAGCAGACAGCAGCGTTATACCAAGTCAGCTGATTGGAGCTACATCGCCGACTGCGCGGCTCTTATCAAGCGCATGAATGAGAAGACTGATCTGATTACCGATACTATCCGTGAACCTGATGCTCGATTCCAGCCCAATGGAGGAAAGACTTACTTCCTCGGTAACGGTGACTGCTACTCGCACGTCGACTACGATGACCACATCCGGAACGCTGGCGTGGATTCCGTCATGTGTGGTCGTGGTGCTTTGATTAAGCCTTGGCTCTTTGAGGAGATCCAGACTGGACAGTACCTTGACAAGTCCGCCACCGAGCGTCTTACTTATGTTGAGAAGTTTGCCAAATATGGTCTTCAGACTTGGGGTGCTGATGAGTATGGTCTTGGTACAACTCGTCGATTCCTATTGGAATGGTTGAGCTTTGCCCATCGCTATGTTCCTATCGGATTGTTGGATTATCTGCCCGCGCAAATCAATGACAGACCCCCGTACTACAAGGGTCGTAATGAGTTGGAGACTCTTATGGCTAGTACCAACTACAAGGATTGGATCAAGATCACGTAAGTTCCCACACCTTTTTCGCTTTATATGATTGTTATGAATGATGTCTAATTTGAATTCACAGTGAGATGTTCCTGGGTCCTGCTCACCAAGACTTCCGGTTTGAGCCCAAGCACAAGTCCAACTCTTACGAGGAAGCGGAGGGCTAAATTGACGATGATGAGATAGTATAAAAGAATAACAAAAGTCATGTAATTTTTGTATATAGAAATATGATACATGCATTTGCACAGAAAGGTCGTCATCATGGATTATATTAGTAGCTGTGCATGTCAGACGAAAGCCTTGTAGGAAGCCTTGAGGTGAATATGCTAAACTACCTAGCCTAATTGAGGGGACGGGATCACACCGAAGGAAGTGTCAACTACCTTTAGAATATGCACTCCTACAAAGTTTCCGTTCTAGACCAACGTACATCCTCCCTCAGGGTCCACCTGGGCAGGGATTAACGCCCCATGGGACGCCTGTTTTCCCCATGGCTAGGCTGAATCGGATCGCGGGTAGTTCCCGAATCCCGTCCATTTGCCTGCCTACTATGATATGATAGGTTTTGATATGTAGGTCTAAGCGCAATATATTAAAACGAAATTGCAGCTGAAAATTAGTGCTTAGCTTGACATCTAAATCCTACAACTGAGAGGCTTAGTATACGAGGAAATCCGTGCACCCGCTACTATTAATAAGTCTCTCAGCCTCCAAACTAGTGCGATTCATTTTATTCATGCCCAAGTGTCCGATCGCCCGAGGTTGTTCATCTCACTTGCATTCTCTCTGGGTTGTTTCCTGAAACCCACTCTGCTGTAACCCCCAGCTTGCTAGTAGCCCCCAGTGGCCATCTCTATATGAAGCTGTTCTTGAGTTTACTTCCTGTCCACAATCGTGGTCTTTGACGGATTCCTTGAGTACCGATCAAATTATGAGAGCAAAACCGCTCCCCTACGAGGCTGTGCCAGCGGATGAACAGCATTCAGTAGCGACTCAGGCAACTGTTGAGCAGTCGCTGATCGAATATAATGAACATGACAAACCAACACCGCAGTCGCTGAAATTCTCCTGGCTAGAGAGACTCTTGCGCCTAGCTTTTGATTTGATTATTGCCGTCATCGCGCTACTTTTTGCTGTTTTTGGCATCTGGGTCTTTCAAGCCGATGGAGATCCCGCGGGTCCAGGCACAATGGGTGCCAAACTTTTCACAGTGTCTCAATATGTCCGTAATCTGGATTCACCTCTCCTTCTGTCTTCCATGGTAGCGAGTCTTCGCTAACAGAAAACATTCTCTAAGGCACCTACTGTTTTCCCTGTCTTGTTTGCTGCTATCGCTGGCAGTAGCATGAATAGCATCGCTGCATGGCGTGTCCAGACTAGTCAAGGAGCTACTATTGGGTTTATACAGCAGTGTCTCGGCAGCCAGACACTTTCGAGCGCCTTTCTTGCCCCGATTCGTCTCCGGAACATAAACTTTTTCGCTGTCTTCACTCTATTGTTATGGTGTCTGTCTCCACTGGGAGGCCAAGCATCGCTCCGGATTATTTCGATCGTGCCCGATTACCCAAGCTCCCCGGTCAACCTTACTACAGTGAATACATTCACTGAATATCAATACGGCCTTATTGATGCCAGTGAACAGGCTATGACCGTCGTAGCAAATCCCGTCATTGCCTCTATTATGTCAACTACGCTGCTTGAGAGTCGCAACCAGGACCTCTGGGGCAACATTCGCTTTCCTGTGATCAAAAACCTCTCAACCAGCAGCTCTGGCTGGATGGATATGCCTGCGAACAGCGATTTCACCTATGCTTCTCTCGTTGGATCCCCAGTTGCCAATCTATCTACCTCGGGTAACACATCCTTTGAAATGCCGGGCTCCTACCTGTCGATATCCTGTCCCGATTTCAGTCTTGTGAACCAGAGCAGCTTTACCAATTTCACAGGCTCTAGCGCCCCCGCGCCTGACAATAACGCAGATTGCAGTTGGAGCTCCTCTAAAGGGGGCACTCAATACCAGATTGCCATTTCAGACCCCTGCTCAAGCTTCAACACGAGCGTTAGTAATGGGACTCGATATGCCCGCAAGTTCATATGGGAGTCCGCTGATGGGTATTTTATAAATAACGGGGTCAATCCTGATCTCTATACTCGAGCTACATGCGACCTGACTACAACATTTGTGGATGTCAATATAACGTGTACTGGGAGTTCTTCCACCAGTTCTGCTGGTAGCACTTGTACCCTGTCTTCCGTCCGCCGCTCTCCCAATCCGCCAGAAAATGGTAATTGGACTGTTTTTGACCTGGGTGTGGATAGTGGCTATAGCGATCGTGAGGATCCCTATGCAGTCTTGAATGTTATCACCGAGCTGTTCCCTGACGCACAACTGGGTGGTGGCCAGCAACCCATTATATCCTATCTTATTGACCCACTTAACGCCGTGGGAAATGAGCAGGACACTTCAGTCTATTCAGTTGGTCGCTCAGTATTCGAAACACGCATAGGCCAGATTTTCAATGCAGTCCTTTACATTGGGATTAGTCCTACGGCATTTACTGGCTCATACAGTGCCTCGAGTGATCTGCCTAGTGGGGGCCGGGTCAATTTGAATGCTACAGTCACCACACAGCACGATGTTGTGAGGTGTAGCCGGGCCTGGCTCTGTGTACTTATTTTGGCTTCATTGGGAATCTTTGTTTTTGCACTCATCGGTGCAACTCTGCGTATCATGACGTTGGGCCCGGACGTTCTGGGGTCAATATCGGCTGTCTTTCTACATAACAGGATAACAGGGATTACCGGGTCCTCGACTTGGTCTTCCGATGAGTGGACTAGGCGTCTGAAAGATGCAAAGCTATATCTGGGAGATGTTGAGCCTGCGGCTGAAGTGGGTTGCATTGCGCTGGCAACTTCGTCAGATGATGTGCCAGTAGGTCAGATCAAGAAGGGACGGGAATATACTTGAACATATCAAGTTTGACTATCATAATCCCTACATAGTATTTACCTTAAATCCATACCCTGGTGCTTTGTTTCATAGCACTATCTTCAAGTTTTGGCGGTTTGGTATGAATGTACATTATTGCATGGCTGTGCAGTGGCCTATCATGTAGAGTCCACACAATTACTCTTTCTCGCACGATAAATGTCATATAGGTAAAATTTTCAGAGAAAAACTATTATATCTTACTACTTACTAGCCTCCTACCGGTACAGAACTTGATTGATTTCTTACTTCACCTATCTCAGGTGCTCTTACGGATCTTTTACTTATCTTTTACTTATCTCTCACTTTGATTTTAGAGATCTCTGACTCTTAGTCATTATTAAATCTTTTATATTATTATGATAAAGTAAGTTTAGAGAGTAGCCTAGTAAAAATTCATTATGGCCGTGTGGCTGTTATAGGCCCCTGTAGATTAGGCGTTAAAGGGAGCATAGTGAATACCCAAATTTGCTATGCTGATTAAACATTTGAACGGTCTGGGGGATGGCTCCAATTCACACTCATATCCACTTCCAAGGAACCTGAAGCGGATTATTTTGCTGGATAGGGTTAAAAGAGGCGCACAGGACACAGCTCATATAAACTCCAATCTCCAATCTTCTCCCGACATCATTTCAGACCATTCATCTGAAGAGCTTATCCGACATTCATCCTATTCATTCTTCAGTTTGAAAACATCAGGACCAAAATGCTTTCTGTCGGTCTGCTGGGGTGCGGCGAGATCGGCCGCTCAATACTATCCACAATCGCCAAATCTCCAATTGATGGTATCTCCATCGACGTGATATGCTGCCGAGAGAGACAGGAAGAAACAGCTCGTGATTTATTTCCCAATGCAACAATCGTGAATTCTTGGTCAGACTACCACGGTCCAACTCCCAACATCGTCGTCGAAGCTGCGGGGCAGACTGCCGTCGTAAGCCTCGGCCCCGCGATCCTCGCAGCGGGGTCCGATCTATACCTACTCTCAGTAGGTGCACTCGCAGACAAAGAACTTCACGAGAAGATGCTCGAAGCCGCAAAATCAGGCAATAGCCGCATCGTCATAATGTCCGGAGCGCTTGCAGGTTTCGATGGATTACACTCCTTGCGCCATTCTGGCTTGGAATCCGTGATCTATCGATCAACGAAACCACCAAAAGCTTGGAAGGGAACGCTAGCTGAATCACTTATTGATCTCGACAAGGTCGATGGCCCGAAAGTATTCTTCAAGGCTAATGCTGCAGAGGCGGCATTGCAGTTCCCTCGCAACGCTAATCTGGCGGCAGCTGTTGCGCTTGCGGGAATCGGATTTGAGAAGACTCAAGTTGAATTAGTCGCTGATTCAAATTCTTCTGGGAATTCGGGTCAAATCATTGCAAGCAGCAAGAGTGCGACGCTTACTCTTCAACTTAAGGGTGAAGGCTTTGCTGGTAATCCGAAATCATCGCAGATTACGGGGTTGAGTGTTGTTGCAGCACTTACAAGCCGTGTTGCACCGATGTTCTTTGCAAGTTGACGAAATCTCAAGGAATGAGAGGTCTTTGTCAGCATAGAGAGCGGTCTTAGGTTGATGCGGAGAGAGTCAACTATGTTGAAAGATAAAATACTGGTGATATTGAAACTTGAAGTATCTAGATGCCCGACAAAACATTTGAAATTTATCAAAATTCAACTCCAATTTGAGACAATCAAGATGCATCTGGCCAATACTCAACGATGGAGTTCAAGCTACCGTCAACTGTTAGAACAGCAGCCGCACCCCATTCCAGCGGATCACCTTCATAAATCACGAAATCTCCCTGCTGTGAACTAGCATGTTTGTCAAGACGTAGGATTTCATTGACCTTGAGACTCACAAGATCGACCGCCTGCTGTGCCGTCAAATCTGCCATCTTCTTGGCAAACCCAGCATCAATCGCCAGAAGATGAATACCGGAGTCAGCCCAATGTACCTGCGCAATACCAAAATTTACACCAGCGTCAACAAGTACCTTGATCGGCGAGATCGTGAGTGGAGGGCCTACAAGCACATCCTTTGTCTCCCAGGTATCTGGCATTGGACGAAGACCAGTAAAAATCACAGGAATCTGTTCTTCTGCAAGCTGAGCTGCGACAAGTGGAGCCTCCGTGGCACCGAAGAGGACAAGGTAAATTTCTGGAAAGTCACGTTTAATCTTGATCAGGTGAAGGATATCATGATGATTGAGAACATGAGCGATAACCGGGAGAGAGCCATTAGCTATGCGACTGAACACTGTATCCGGTTCGTGAGCTGTTGACAAGAGTTCACGAAGTCGACTTATCTCCGCGGAGATCGTTGGCGTTGAGGATGTTTTCCCACTTTGCCCAATGACAAAGTGCAATGCGACATCGTCTTTGATTATGGCTCCGTCAAGGATAGTCTGATTACCACTTGTCTTGAAAGCCGTTGAAACACCCTGAAGGAAGGAGTTCTCGGCCATAGTGGAAATCATTGGCGCCACAACGGCCCTTGTGACTCCTCCAAGTCTTGCACGATTAATATCTTTTCCCTCTATACGGAGGCCATGTTTCGCATATATGACATCGAGTTCTTTGGCATTCATTGGTTGAGGTGCGACGGATCCGTCGCCTGATGTGGACTCCATCTCAACCTCGGATAACCCCATATGATGGACCAAAGCTGTCAATCCTGGGATTATGTGCCCATTCTGGAGATGGATGTGAGCCGCGTCATTTGCGACTGTAAAGCAGTCGTCTGGTAGGCCGATACAGACAACTTGGCCCCTTTCCAACACCATAGTCAGATTTCCGTGGGCTGGAACATCGAAGCCGGAGAATGGAACTAAAACGCTCTGTATTCCAGAAACGGCAATCTTACCACCAACTTTGATTGCCTCACGGACGCTGTCTTGGACGCCTTTCTCTGATTGAGGCCGCATCTGTGGAGCCTCGGGTGGATGCATTCGACCCTTTTGAGACGAAGACAACTTCAACGATTCTTGTAGGTGATCGTATGGAAGTGTGGAAACACCATCAATATAGACTTGCAAAGGGGTTGCACCGTTCGCTAGCGGGTGACTGTCCCAGATGACAAGATCTGCGTCGTACCCAGATTGGACATATCCTATCCGATGATCCAAGCCGAGGGATTTAGCTGGCGTACTCGTTACTGACTGCAGAGCTATCTCTCCAGACAGGCCAAATGAATGACCCTCGGCCGCTTGGGATCTATTGAAGGCTTAGTGAGAAGTTCATATTTCAGGTCTAAGCCACCTAGTACTCACAGGAGAAATTTAGAGTTCAAGTCCTCGCCTGAACCATCCTGTCGAGTTTTCTGTGAGTCAATATTCTAAGACAAGACGGATGGGTTCACCTACAGTTTTGTAGGCGACGGAAACCCCATGCTCAGCCAAAATCTTGCCGGCATAAAGGTTAGAGTCGTATGCCTCATGCTTGTAGTGAGCAAAATGCGAAAATGTCGCGATTGTGATATTTCTGAGGTATTGAATGTTAGTCAACGATAAAAATCTAAGCCCATATATCAGAAGGCCTACCTTTCCGCATTCTTCAACATCTCTGGTACTCTCCACGCTTCAAGTGCATGATGGAAAGCCTGAATATGAAAATCAAATTCCTCGCTATGACGTATCATCGCCTCCATATCTTGTGGCTCATAGCAATGAATGTTCACCCCAACCTGTCCGCGTAGCACTGAAACTAGCAATTCCAGCCCGAGATCCTGTGGTAGACCTCTCTGTAGCAATTTCTCGATTGATCCGTTATCTCCTTGCTCATAAGCGGCTGCCGCTGCAGAGCACCAGTTGTCTTGCTGGCGTCGAAGCTCTTGAGCTTTAGCCATCTGTTCTCTGAAAAGCCATGCTGTTCCCATTCGAGTGTGACCATAGACTCTTGCAGGATTTTCTCCACAAGCGATTTTGATATAACGACGTCTTGATTGCTGAGGAACACCGTGCTCTAGAAGTAGCTCTTCCACGACTTGCTCGCCATTTTCGCCACTAAGAAGAAAGTTTTTCACTGCGACAGCCTCACCACCGATGATATTCGCTGAGCCGGGCAGGATAAGTGAGGATGTAACACCACCAGATGCTATAATCGTCGCGCTTTGATCATATGGTTTCAACGCATCTAAAGCACGGGCAAATGGAGTCAAAGGACCTGAGTCGGGGTGTATTTCATTCACGTCATCTGTTGCCGAGAATGATGGATGAGGTGTACCCAGGTGATGCGAGTGCATATCCACTAAGCCTGGAGTCACAAATCTTCCTTCAAGGTCGAAGACAGTGATATCATAATATTCTTCAGCCGTGAAGTCGTCACTAGTGGGAAATATACCCGTGATGACACCGTCGCTGAAATGGATGTCGACACTGTAGTCGAGAGTTGAGTGACCATCGAACAGCGTTGTATTTCGCAAAATTATAGCTTCACTTTGGCCTGACTTTTTATTATACCGCGGATTGGTCCGGTTTGCTGATGGTGGGAGGTCATAGCTCACTGGAGCTTGAGAAAACCCCTGACATTTTGTCAAGTAAGTGTCGAATTCTTTCTGTTGCTTTTCCAGAAGATACGCTGTTGCGGGTTGAGAGCGCCAACTCAGGCTTGGAAGAAGCGAAAAATTAATGAGGATATAAAGAAGTCCAATGGATGACACGATGTATCGATTGAAAATATTGAATCTCCTTCTGGGCTCCCGTATGTGAACGGATTGCGATAAATGCCCCATGTTGCGTGCCAAATTAGGGGAGTTATCGCTGGTTGAAGTAGGTAGAGTACAAGGATGCACCCAAAAGAAGACCAGGGAATTTGACGACCTGTAAAATGAGAGTCTGGACCGAAATCCACCTATCTCAGGATTCGTAGTTCGGATATCCCTGTTTACAAAGGTCAGTGCCTCGGCAAGGGAGTGACAATATTCGGTGGGAGGACAGCAACTTTGGCGAGCGCGTTATCTCAGCAGGCTAGGGAAATTATTTTCGCTCTGATTAGCTGATTTCACACACGGTTCATATCTAAGCATTGACTTTAGCGTGCGTTCCCGTTTTCCCAAGTTGGCTTAGAGGGATATGATATGCCAGTGGGGCGGGGAACTTGCATCAACCCTTGAGAGCTTGAAATGTGGGAACCTAGAATTCTAGGCCTTGGAATAGTAAAAGATCTGCCTATTCGTTTTCGTCGAAAATGTAATGCACATTAGGAGAGCGATCTATGAAGTATAAAGTGGAAGTCTTTTTATCCTATAATTTCACCGAGTCAGCGATCATCAAAATCCAAGTTCAGCAACATGACAAGACTACCAAACACGCTTTTAACACTGAAGCCACATTTTGACAATGATGGTGCATCTTATATCTCCGTTGAATTGGGAATTGGACGTCCCCAGGCTAGTCCAGGACAGCCCTTCTTCGAATACGACAAGTTTTGGGGCAATGTACCGTCTCACCCTTACACTGTGGATGACATCCATGCTCAAGATAATGCTGGACTTCTATCTTTCAAATTCCAAGCTGCCGATCTCGTTAATACCCCATCGCTCGATAACTGGTTTATCAGCCGAGATGTGGTGGGCGATCTTATACTACAGTTCGACGTCTATCCCCGTCAAGTCGACATTACAACCCCGCTGGGCGCAAGAATCGACCTTCGCCGTGATAACGGTGGTCTGATGGCTACAGGAAGATGGTTCCTCCCGAGACTCCTTCAAGACCAGGAGCGCATATACACACTGAGATGGGATCTTTCCGAGGCCCCAGAAGGGACCCGGACAATCTGGAGTTTTGGAGAAGGTCCTGGTCCACTACAAAAGCAAGGATCCTGGAGAACTCTGTTTGAGTCCGTATACATGGTCGGTCCTGTCAAAAGCTTCCCAGAAGAATCAGCACAGGTCGACCCAACTGTCAAGGCGATCACATATTGGTTTGGAAACCTGCCGGAGAAGATGGATCGAGTGAAGGGCTACAACTCGAAGCTTTATCCGAAGATGGCGGAATTCTTCAATGATGTCGATCATGACTATCGAGTTTTCTTCCGTCAGTCTATTCGAGGCTACGGGGGTAGTGGATTCTTTGACAGTTACGTCCTCGAATTCGACGACAAAATCTCCGAAGAAGATGACTCCGCACTCCAATCCATTTTCACCCATGAAATGGTCCATAGCTTTGCCGTGGTAGCTGAAAGTCGTATTTGGACGACCAGCTGGTATTCCGAAGGGATTGCGGAAATCTACAGCTACATGTTACCATATCGATTTGGTCTTTGCGACAAAGGATACTTGGAGAGGGTCTGCAACATCCTCTTACGGACGTACTTCACCAGCCCTATCATCGATATTGAGATCCATGAGTCGGAGAAGATATTTTTTACCAACTGGTATGCCGAGTATATTCCGTATAAGCGCGGCCATGCCTATCTGCTTCAAATTGACAGCCGTCTTCGTGAGATGACTGGGAGATTGGGATCTGACCAGAATGGACCGATGGACGACATCGTGGTCAATCTGGCATCTCGTGCTAAGCTGGGTGAAAAAATCACGAACCAGCACTGGCTGGACAGTATCTATCCCTATTTTGGCAAGGAAGTTGCGGATAGAGAGCTTCAAGCTATGTTGGATGGATCGTATCTGGATCTGAGTCAAGCTTTTGTGTTCAGTCCGGCAATGACATTGCATGATGTCAAACAAGCGGTTCTGGAATTTGGATTTGACAAGACCAGTATCAATAAGAGAGTGGTGTCTGGATTGGTTACTGGATCTGCCGCAGACAAGGCAGGTCTTCGGGACGGAGATCATATTGTGACAAACTCACGGTCTCAAATTGCTGCTGATCTGGAGAACTCCCCATTCTCAATCACAGTCGAGCGAGAGGGAAAGCCAGAGTTGATCGAATATTTGGCTCATAAGGAGGAGATGGTGACTGTTTGGCAAGTTTGAACATACTAATCTCCTGCGTTATTTGGGAAATAATATTCGACCTAAAAACAACTGTGGATTTCAGAGAATGTTGTGTTGTGTTTGTCTCTCTCCATAATCATAGTCTTGAATATCACTCTGTCTCTGATCCAGTTTCCAGCTCTCTCAAACTTTTTACAAGTCGTCCGAGTCCCGTATCTCGTGTATCGGCAACTTGAGTATAGACAAGACGAAATCTTCCCGCTGCATGAGAGTAGAAAGCCTTCGAAAATCAGCTAGAGTTCAATTAATGGGAAATCATTGCATGATTATATCGCTACTTACTTCCGAGGGGTTGAGGTATACGCCATACTTCAGAAGGTATCTTGTCAGCTGCATCTCTGGCGAGACATCTTCTCTATTTGCCTTGTTATCAGGTTCCTGAAAGTATTTGAGCCAAGAACTAAGATCAACCCATAGAAACAAGCCTGCATTAGAAGGCGAAAATGGGATGCCGTGCTGCTGAAGGAACTTGGTGGTGAGTCTATGTGCTTCACTCAATTTGATCTGATATTGCCGTATATACGAGGAGTGGAAGTCACGATCATTCAAGAAAGCAGTGAAGACCCGATCGGAGAACGTAGAAACCCAAGTCGGCACTCTACAACGGCAATCATAATTTAGCCAAATACTTGTAAAATGGCCCTTCGAGGTGGGATTTCAGGAAACTTACGAGATTCTGCGGCAAGACTCTTTGAGAATAGCATTCTGTGTGATCAAGAAGCCGAGTCTCAAGGCACTGAGTCCAAAGTCTTTTGAGCAACCATACAAAACATGAACCAGTTTTGGGTCAATTCCTTCCATGTCGATGCTGAGAGCTGATGTAAAGCTTTCCATCATTGATTCCTGATTAGAGCCATTCGCATTGGGATGAATCGCTGATAAGGCGTAGATCTCATCAGATATGAGGTGAAGTCCCCGCCGTCCACAGAATTGTGCCAGCTTCTCTAGTGTGCGTCGAGAATAACATCTTCCTAGAGGGTTGCACGGATTGCATACAAGTATAGCACGTACGCGAATTCCGTCCTGGCAAGCTTTTATATAGGCGACTTCATATTTTTCGACGAGCGCATCCGCGTTGGAAGCAGTGAATCTGTCAAAATTCTTGTCTTCCAGATCGCATTCAACATCAACAAATCTTATATCATTTCGTGATTGCATGTCGTGTTTGAACATGCCGTAATTTGGGGTTGCCAGCATGATAGCCTCGCCTGGATCGCATACTGAGAACGAAAGAATATCGAGAAGCGATGATACCCCATTTGCTCCCATAATATTTTCCGGTCTGATTGGTTGACTGGGATTCAAATGAATATTGATGAAATCCGCAACGGCCTTTGCGAGGCCGGAAGAACCTGGAGGAGGCACAAAGGAAAGATCTGGCTCATATCTTATTAGCACTGAACGTGTGTAGTTGGAGTCGTTATGTGAATGAGGGTCGTACAGTCTTCCGGTTGCAAGTTTAGGCTCAAAATATAAGATCGCATCTCATTTTGCATCAGATCATTTAAAGAGCTCGTCAAGTCCACCAGTCCGTCAGGTGTAGTTTGACGATTGTATGGTGGCATAGCCTCAGCTTCACGACTTAGATCCATCATCAAATCACGAGTGATATTGGCCTGGCCCCTCTTCGAGGGCAGAGATGGATTCACAATCATCGCGAACTATAATGAAATTTTCTTTCGAGTGGTTTAAAGTCACAATACTCTCGGAATTTTGGAGACAAATGGTTGTGCAAGGGATATGGTGGCGTTGCAGACTTATCACTTATCTTACACTGTAAAATGAATCTATTGGATTAAATGAGATGAAAGCCAAAATCGAGGCTCTTACTATTTGCAGCACATGGCATTTTGGTACACGAGATATTCCCAAATTGCATCTCACGTAAAGAGGTGGAAACATGAAAACCCCTCATTAATATCTCGGAGCTAAGAGCTCAACTGTTCCAGCTGATAGATCCCCCAAATTCCTCCAATTACCTTGCAGCCCATCTCAAAATGTGGCGTGCGCTCTCGCTCTCCCAAAGAAGCTTAGTCTATTCCTTTGGTTGCGCGCACTAGTTGAGTTGAGTAACTGGAGTCACTTTAATCCTTTGCATAGTCAGTGTGCCCAACCGACATACGGCGCCAATCCCCAGAACGGGCCTATTTTCGACATATCAGCACAAATTGGATGTGGATTGCTATCTGAGTTCTTCGAAATGATGTAGAACGGGCTGCTCGTCTTGCGATAAGAGCGTGGGAAAGACGCATCATCATAACTTGAACAATCAGCGAAGGTGAACGGCTCTATTTAACCACAGAGCAAACCGCCATCTTCCGTGAGTAAAGATTTCCGTCTCTTCATACATTCTTACTCAGAAGGAAGTCTTTACGTTCGTCTCAATCTCATCGATGGATAAAAAACTCGCCATCAGTTCAGAGAGATCCCCCAGCACCCTACTGCCGGGGGATATTGGATATGAGAAATCCGAGATCATCACGACCGATGAGGAGTTAACTAGGAATAATATCCCTAGCGCATCCAACATTGAAGATTCGTAAGTCTTGATGCAGTCCCAACCTTGGAATCTGGTCACTTTGAAATAACAAAGTTGAAGGATTTACCCAGAGGTTCGAGCTGCCATACCTCCGACCGACGATGACGTTCCATCAAACACTTTTCGTGCATGGTTTCTGGGCATCTTCTGGACGATTGTTATGTCTGGAATGAATCAATTCTTCGGCATGCATAATCCGGCTCGTGAGTTCACCGGTTTCCCTTCCAATGAAGCATATTGCACCTCTCAATAGTCTATCCACTCACAGCCAAATCCATAGTTGGTTTGTCCGCCGCACTCATTATTATTGTGTCGTTACCATGTGGAAATCTAATGGCATACATCTTACCTACACGACAATGGTCAATCATCGGAAAGTCTTTTACTCTGAATCCAGGTCCATTTAATCGTAAAGAGCATACTGTGATCACGATTATGGCTGTGGCAGTCAGCTATTATGACTCCGGTTCTGTATCCAGTTTCGTCTGGACAGCCTTGATCAAGTATTTTGACATGGACCTTCCGCTTGGCTACCGCTTTCTGTTCCTTCTGACATCACAAGCTTCTTGTATTGGTTTGGCTGGAATCTTCCATTCTGTGCTGGTGGATCCATCTTACTGCATCTGGCCATCTGCCCTACCGACCTGCACCCTTTTAGAGGGAATGCACAATAAAAAATTCCAAGGCTTTACCACAAATGGATGGAAAATGCCCAGAATGAAGTTCTTCTGGGTCGTATTAGCTGCGGCGACTGCCTACCAGGTCCTTCCTGGTTATTTGTTCACGGGTCTTTCTTACTTTGCCTGGGTTACCTGGTGAGTCCGCTACCCTTGAGACTCAAAATATAAGAGTGTACTAATCCTAAGATCAGGATATCACCCAAAAATGTGACTCTCAATCAGGTTTTTGGCGCCAACTACGGTATGGATCTTTTCCCAATAACTTTCGACTGGAATGAGATCACTGCCTACATGGGCTCTCCTCTCATGGTTCCTGCGTTTGCAACTGTCAATACATTAGTGGGCTCCATATTGTTCCTTTGGATCATATCGCCAGCACTTCATTGGAGCAATGTGTGGTACGGTCTTTATACGCCGTTTTCATCCTCGTCTATCTATGACAATAGCGGCCAGGCGTATGACACCACGAAGGTTTTAACGTCTGACTACCAGCTTAATGAGACAGCTTATCATGCCTATTCTCCTGTCTTTCTTTCAACTACATCAGCTATATCTTATGGACTAGGACTTGGGTCGATGTCGTCCGTGATTGTACATTCAGTCCTTTTCCACGGCCAAGATGTCTGGAAAGGCTTGAAGACCATCTTCACACCAAACAAACCAGTTGAAGACAAAGATATTCATGTCAAGGTAAATTCAAATTCCAGCTGGTCTGTCTTCATGAATTTTGCTAACATGCACTCTCCCAGTTGATGGCCAAGTATAAGCCTGTGCCTTTGTGGTGGTATGCATCCTCATTCGTGGTCATGATTGCTTTGAGCATCTTTTTCGTGGAATACTATGATACTGGTTTACCATGGTGGGGAATCATCCTCAGTTTAGCCATCAATATTGTTCTTTTCATTCCAATCGGTCTCATGTCTGCGCTTTGCAATGTGACTGCGTCGACGAACATCCTGGCTGTTCTCATTGGTGGCTATCTCTGGGCAGGTAAGATGGTCGCTGTGGTGATTTTTGAGATCATGACTTTTAATACTACTGGAACCGCCATGGTAATTCTCCGTGATATGAAGACTGGTCGTTATATGGTAAGTTCTGCAAACCCCTATGATTCAGACTCAATACTAATTCAATATTCAGAAAGTTCCACCTCGAGTTGTCTTTGCCGCACAATGTGTAGGTATGCTTGTTAACTGTATCGTTCAATGTTTTGTCGATGATTGGGCATTGAATCACGTCGAAGGGATCTGTACCGAGGAGGCGGCGGGTGGTGTAAGTCATACTGGCACCACAAGTGGTGTTATTCACACTGAGAGTCTACAACTAACTATTATTTTCCAGCTATCCTGTCCCATTGCAGAAGCATATGAATCAAGCATCATCTTCTGGGGACTGGTTGGTCCCCACAAGCTTTTTGCTCCTGGAACGATGTATAACTCTATGCTCTATTTCTTCTTAATTGGAGCCATTCTGCCGGTCTTTGTCTGGGCTGCTAGCCGCAGGTGGCCTAATAGTATTGCTAAAAAGGTATATATTGGTATATATCTAGAGGGCATACTCCTTTCTAATTAGTGATCATATACTAACATCTAATTCAGATTCATATTCCAATCATTATGATTAGTACCGGTGTAATTCCATCTGCAACGGCTATCAATTATATCCTATAGGCTATGATTAGGATTTACTTCCAATTCTATCTTAGACAGTATAAGACAGACTGGTGGTCAAAGTACAACTACTTATTATCTACGGCTTTGGACGGTGGTCTTGCAATCTGTACCTTTCTGATCTTCTTCTGTCTATATTACCCTGGAGTTAGTTTGACTTGGTGGGGAAACAGTGTTGGCTCCAATACAGCGGATGGTCTTGGGACTCCGTTGAGAACTGTTCCCGAAGGAACGACGTTTGGTCCGAAGACTTGGATTTGAGAACAGTACATTTTGTAGCTATTGAGATTTTTCTTAGGAAATATATGGAAGAAATGATCATTTTCAGCATACGGTGTCCTATTTAACTCAAGCGAACCTTCTTTTCTTCGGAATTCTTTCTGTGAAATGGACCATTTCTCCCATTGCATCCAGACCATGAATCGCAAGGATATTATCACGGTCCGCTCCCATTTCCTGATTCGCAGGAGTAGGAATCATCACTAGATAAGGCTTCCAACCAAGATCTAATTTTTGGAGTAGAAAACTGAAGTAATCTTCCCAGTGACAAATGCAATTAAGCAAAGGCTTCTCCGCTGGATATTTGTTCTGAAGCATAGGGAAAAGATCATTCAAGACTTTGTATATGAGCCGTGGACCGAGGCAAACACCGCAAACTAGCCATAGAGTCCAGAAAGGATTCTCATGATATGGAGAAAGTGCTGCATCGTCTGTCCAGTCCATACCTGCAAGTATTCGGAGAACAGTATCGGCCCAGAAATTAGCCGAAGGACCTGGCTGGCTTTTCGTTTGTTGACTGAACGTGAACGTGTTAGGTACTTTGGATTTATCTGCCGACTCTTTTGCTTTCACCACTGGCAATTGGGATATAAAATCATCACTCAGCATGACTCGCGCCGCACAGTAGTGAAGATAGCTTCTGGCAGCTGCATATGTCTCGAATATGAGAGGTTCGATGCCTGAGACAAGGCCATCATCACCTACAGCCAGCGAAGATTCATTCTGACCTCCACAATATGTTTGTCCACTCCCGAACTTTGCTCTCTGGCTGTGTTCAACTTGATATCCTTCAGGTAAATCCTCTTCGCCAAGCGCATCATGCCATGACCTTAAGAGAAGTTTGAAATGAGGAATGAGCGCAATAAGTGAATCCAGGGAATGAAACCCATCATCTTTCTCAGTACCCAATTCATAAATCAGTGGTAACAGGCCCTGAAATCGGCTGTTATACCATTTTTGTGCTTTCTGCATAACTTCCGACATGGATTCAGAATCGCTCCCAAAGCACGAAGCCAGCGACAATCGCTTAGACAAAGACGACGCATCGCTGCAGATCATATAAATTGCGACTCTGCTGTCGGCAAAATTATGTGCCAAAATCCTCGGTACAGATGTGAGCTTCTCTATCTCAGCTCGCCGGAAAGGAAGCAAATGAGCCTCCCACAATGCATGAAACTCTGCCCATGCACAGAGAAGAGAACGCCCCGAACTTGTGAGTGATATGACTCGATAATTTGCCAATACTATCGCTTCAGCGCCCCTGATGTGCGTGCACACAGCTAGTGGAGAGCCGGACTCCCATTCAAAAAGCAGAGCAAGCATTGCAGTGAGCAGGCAAGACTCAGGCTCGTTCTGTGCTGGCTCGGCAGTAGCGTGCAGCAACGAGAGTGCATCTGAATAATATTGAAAAGCAGACGTGAAGTGTTGCGCGCTTTGGTCTGAAGAGCGATACACATATGAATGACCTCGGTCTTTCATGCTTCCGTTTTTGTGTGCAAGATTGGAGGCAGATAGAGATAGTAAGGCGAGCGTCACCATTTTTAAAACGCCAAGCCTTTGAATGCTTGGAAGGTAAGATGGTGGAAGTCGAGTCATCAATCTTTCATGGCAGTGATTGTGGTAAATATGATATGTGGAATCTTCTGATCTGAGTCCTTGTTGTGGATGCATGGTGGCCAGTAGACAGCAATATCCCGATCGCTGCTCTTGAATAGTGGAAGAACCAACTGAGATAACTTCCCCATCATGCATCCATCCAAGCTCCGAGTAGAACAACGAACTGCACCTCGAAGGCGAGTCGAAGGATGATTGAGAAATATCAGGTGAAGTCACGGTTGGCGAAGTAACGCAGTTCGATAAATTCGCAGTCAATTGTAAATCTGAATCGATCTGCACATCCCCCATGCCAATTGACTGAGCCCCGGGAAGAAAATTGCCATCATAGATCTCGTTGCGAGCGGGACTTGTTTGTTGAGTCCTGTTCTTCGCCAAGACAGCTTCTGCTCTGTTCGCAGTGGAAGAAGTCACGTCTAGAAAAGTATAATGAGTCTCATAGCCACTGCACTTCCGTTTCGCACGTTGACATCGATGACATTCTGGCTTCGTCTCATCACACTAGCATGTGTTAACGACTTGAGTATTGACCACACTGCGGAGCATTGTACCTACTTTTCGACCTCGTTTTCGACATGAATGGCATCCTGTGCGTGTTCGTGTGATGGATGTTTTCTTCGGGCGAGGTCGAGGTAGATACATTGGGACTCTGTGTTTATGAGATTGGCCAAGATTCAACATTGAGTAGCGGCGAAATGAGGGGAGACATTAGTGTGTCCGGAGTCTGGGCTCTTATCAATACCCCTGGAGTACGCCTGGCCAATAGATGCATGGGCACTATCGGCCTCATCATGGAGAAGCCCATGAAACGCGAGTATGTACCAGGCCTCTCTGAATAAATGAGAACTTTCATAAGGATACATTTAGTTCATAAGGATGGATTTAGTTAACATTGGAACTTGGTGTGCAGTGTTGTTTAATCGATGCTCCTATTTATTTTTAGTTCCCCATTCATAAGTACCTTTTGTATGTGATCATCATACAAAAGGTACTCCCTCATAGTATAACGTATGTTAAGCAGTCAACTGATTAATATGTCAGACCACGGAGCTGATCTCAAGGGCCCACCGGATCACGTGCACTGTACCCGATGACGTCTGCCAGAAAACTCCCCCATTAAGAGCACTGTCATCAATCTTGGAAACTTGCATCCAGGCTCCTCAATTCCTCTTGTCCAGCTTGACCACGCTGGCCTTGTAGTAGTCCCTGACTATTCTTTCCTTCTCTTAATCCCCACAATTCCTCTTCCGCTTTCCTGGTGTTTGTTTACTCAAGCCAGTTTGCATTGGAGCTTTGGATTTCCCCACCCCCTGTTCACCAGCTCCAATAATCAGTTCTAAAGAGTTGATCAACTTATCAATCTCGCCAAAATGACTCTCTACTACAGTCTTGTATGTTCTGCCTGCGAAATCCCCCTACAACCGCTCTGTCTACTCGAATCCGCGCCCGCCTCACTTGCGGTGTGGTGGGAGCCTAGCCGCTGCAGTGACCAGCTCACCTCAAATCCCCCGCACTCCGAAACATCACCGAGAGTTTACGAAATGATAGCAGACTAACATGCGGGCTTTGGACAGGTCTTCCTCCTCTTGGTGTTTGAGATGGCCGTTTTCCTGGCTCTCATCATCCCTCTTCCCTTCACCATCAAGCGCAAGCTCTTTGCCTTTATCTCGGAAAGTCCGATCATCGCAAAGCTACAGTACGGCTTGAAGGTAATTCCATACCCTCTATAGACGATTTGTGCGATCTCGATTAACCATTGTTTCAGATTACCTTCATCTTCATCTTGATCTTGTTCCTCGACAGCGTCAACCGTGTCTACCGCGTCCAGCAAGAGCTTGCTGCCTTCTCCCGAGATGGTGCCGGTGTCGGGTAAGGCATTCCCAAAAATACCCCTAATCACATAACATGGGATCTAACTAACTCTGCCAACAGTGCTGCTCACCTGGGTACTGACCGCATGGAGGTGCAGGCTCGCAAGTTCTACTCGCAGCGTAACATGTACCTCTGTGGCTTTACTCTTTTCCTCTCCCTGATCCTCAACCGCACCTACACAATGATCCTCGAGGTCCTCCGTCTTGAGGACCGCGTCAAGCTCCTCGATGGTGACAAGAAGGCTGGTGGTAAGGACTCTGCTCGTCTCGCCGAGGCTGGCTCCGTTGGTGAGATTGGTCGCTTGAAGGAGGAGCTCGCTGCTAAGGACCGTGATATCGAGACACTGAAGAAGCAGTGCGAGGGTCTCACTCGCGAGTACCACAAGCTCGGCGATGAGGTCTCCTCCGGCAAGGCGGATAAGAACGAGAAGAAGGGCCAGTAAATGCGCTCTTCATCTTGGATTTGGAATGTTAGCCACGGTTCATGCTCGTTGGGCTCTGGTTTCGCGATGCACGGTTGTATATTCGCCCTGGCCATGCGTCCAATGAGTCTGCGTGGCTAAGTTGCTTATCCGCTTTTCTCGCTAACAAATATTCGCGTTGACAGCCTTCCTGGAAGCGCGTTTATTCAAATACTGTCCATAAATTTGCCTTCTGTGGCTCCGACAGAGGGCATCAATCAATGCACCTTTCTCTTTGCTAGCAGATGGGAACTTTCTCAGGAGTTTGGAAAACTCAATAGTGCTTGATTTTGGAAGCATATCAATTTTGTTCATTATTTTACCCGGAAATAACGCTGAATATCTTGTATTGCAGATAATATTATCTTAGGTGATCAAAAATAAGTGTTTCTTGAGTGATATGTCATGAACTTCGTAACTATACATATAGCCCAGGATGGGAACCCCCTCAATTTACTCCGGGGGTTAATTAGATCAAGAAAGTCCAAAAACTGGGGTAAACCAGTTCCTCCTCAAAAATGCGGCGCACCTGTGCCAGCACAAAACGCTCCACTTTACCCACATTCTTAAGCACCTGTTTCCCATCCTCCTTGCGTCCAATCTCGCTTTCCACCCGAATCTCCTGCAACAATCCACCCTGCCTCTTCTGCTCCGCCCCGGACTTCGGCCGTCCGTCTTCCCCAGGAACTTGTCCCCCCGATGCTTGACTCTCAGAGCCAAGGAGCGCATCCGCGTCTTCGGCGGAGAGGAAACAGAAGTGTACACGTTTCCGGATATACGCTACAACGGCGACACCGTCGAAGGTAATTCCGGTCACATTGAGTTTCAGAGGAAGTCCGACGAAGCTGGGCATCGGGTAGTCGAGTAAGATCTCCGCTGTAAGTGATAAGCGTACATCTCCGGCGTATCTTGCGTGGCAGAGGATTTGGAAGTCGTCTGGTCGGCGTTCGCGCATGCGCGGGGGAATGGGAATGGAGGGGTCATCGATTACTGATTCGACTGATGGTTGTGGAATATCGGCTGGATGGTCAGCGCTGTTTCGGTTGGAGCCGCTGCTACCGGTATTTTGGCCGATAGACGGATGGGAGGGGTGTGTGTTTGCTGTGGAGGGACGAGAGGCGGAGTGTGTGGTGTCGAGATCTGGTTCTGGGCGCTGGGATTGTGGTTGTCGCTGGTGTATAGACGGACGTGGAGCGTAGGTGCCTCTGCTGTGGGGATCCAGGCCGGAATCCGACCAGCCACTTGCGACGGCTGCAAGAGGGGTTTGCGTGCCCGAGAGACCGCCCAGTGACATTAAATGATGGTAGCCGAGGTTTGATGTACCGCCTGGGATCCCTGGAGTTCCTGCGCGAGGCAGGAAGTGCGGATTGAGATGGTCGCCCAGTGGAAGAGGGGAGCGGAGCGCGGAGGGTTGGAATCTCTCGCCGGGGTATGGGTGGTGACTGAAGCTGTGAGGGCTATGGGCTGCATGGCTCATTTGTATTTCATCTTCGTAATCGGAATGAGACCATTGCTCGATGAGCTCCTCGGAGGTAGCTGAGGTATCGTCGTCATCCTCCTCGTAGAAATCGGAGAATGGTTCACAGAAATCCTTGATCTCGAGATCGGGTCCGATGGTGCCAAACTCGAAGGAATGGCATTGGACCGAGCGTATGAAGCGCGGCAATGCCACCTGCTGGAACTTCTCATGGACAAACGAGCGAATGCGTTCCGCCAGAGCTTCTCCGTCTGGGCCAGAGGTGGCTGTTGCCCAATCGACTTCGATGGACATTACATATGCGATATGAAGCTGACTTTGGGTTTCTCTTCAAAGCTCCAAGAAGCGCGAAAGGAGGAACTTGAAGCTAAGGAAACCCGCCGGTTGACGCGGTGCCACGTGACTAATTAACGACATTGCAGATCATTCACATGAGATCTGTCATTCCTAGTGTGAGCTACAGGCTAAAAAAGATCTATAGATTGACATTTATCATTTTGCCTAGTAAGTGAGTCTTCAATTGACCATTATGCTTGTTATTAATGTCAATAGATTGCTTTTATTCTTGTTCCTAATATAGCGGCTAGCCCGCGTGGCCAAAGTCTGGTACCGGTCATAGCGATCCCTCAGCTATTGGCCTTAGTGTGGCTGTGTATGGAGCACTACTCCATCACAATGATTGAAATCGCCAAGTCTCAGCCTTTTGATGTTCAATAATCAGACAGGATCTTCATAATCCACTTTTTCGCCAATCCTGTGAACCATTCATGCCAAAATATTGGAACAACCTCCTCGAGCCTGGCATACTTTCCAATCTAGCAAGCTGGCTCGACGGATCCTATCCGTGGCTAATCTGGGAGCTCATCTCAAAGCCCCGAGGCCATCGATGGAGATCCGGGTCTTCCATGTATGGACCTCGGGATGCTCTGATCCCCACCTTTGCTCTCAACATCAGCCAAGATTTGACTTTAATTTACCGCCCAAGGCGGCCCAAAGCGGACCTGGAATTGAAGAGACAAAGGAAGAATCTAAGGGATTCAAAGCTAGGTACGGAGTACTCCGTATTGGGGGCCATCACAATGGAAGACCAGGGGGTTGTTCCTCCCCAAAAGCATGATTGCGTCAACAATTTGGCTACACTAACCTCCCTAGCTCCTGATCACCCCCTGATCACTTTGAGCAATGCCCCCAGCAACACTGTTCTTCCAAGACGAAACTCACATACAAGTCTCCCATGTCATCAGACCTACCTTTTTCCCAGAGTGAATAAAAAATTAGATATCAACATGAGTGACCTGCATCTACAATCAGCTGATAATTTGACCATGCGGGCCTAATGCAACCCACATTTACCTGTCCGCGGTTGCCAACCTATCGATACATATGGGGTCCACAGCTCGCGTTTATTGCCACTGATCTATTCGCTGGACTGCAAACCCCGGTGGCTTTGCGAGTTTCTGAGCTACTGGTCATACACCAATGGTCGCTCGATCACCCCTCGCACGTCCTTTCCTGTTTGTCTTTGTTGCCTTATGGGTCCTTCCAGCCACCATTCACGGCCGTGAGAAGGTTCTTGTCATTGCTGTCGGAGATTTTTTTCTCTCTCTCGCACGGGAAGTTTCAGGCCAATTTGTAAAATCATTAGAAAAATGGAACTTTCTAGTCTGTTTCTTGCCCGGTTTCTCCTTACGATTACATGCAAGGACGACCATCCTCTTGGTCCTTGGATAAGATGGTGGGAGATGTCCCGCTGCCCCGTAACTCCGAGTCGCCCCTCGGCGCCCAAACGTGCATGAGGTGGTTCGAGTTCTTCTCCATGCATAACAACGTGGTCAACCCTGATATGATCCATGTGTGCGTGGCTTAATCTGATCTGCAGTCATCTAACCCTTTTTCATATGTAGGAGGGGCTCAGAAGTCTACCGAAGCTTGATGAACCGTTGAGCTTCTATGACAACTCAGTGTCTCTCATGGTGAAAATGGTCTATAAATATTGGAGATCACATACTGTGATTCGGTCTCCTCAATGTACCTCTTTCAAAAAGTTGTTTCGTCTGTAAGACATGCTGGATTCATCCCATATTTATCATGTATCTCTACAAGGTTTAATGCCTGTCAGTACTTAACGTGTACAAGCTCAAGCCCCCATGCTCCACATACATGGATATAATCCTTGTCTTGCCTCCGCCACCAGATATCATGGGTCATAGAATCTTGGAAGAATGTGGAATACGCTAAAGTAGAGGTCTTTCACCTCGAACTCCTCTCGGCTCTGCCGTCGGTCCAATTTAATACCCCGAAATGCAGCCATGATAAGCGCGAAGGATCCAAGCACACAAAGACTCCGGTGGGCTTGGCTGTGACAGGATTCCAATTTCCCAAGTTGAGGATCAAAGCTTCCAAGTTGAAGTCAGATCTCAAGACAGGACTCGTCATCACCTCGCTAACAACTACTCTTTTTTCCTATTTTTGAGGCAGGTAGACCAATCGATACCCTAGCAAGATGGAACATGTGAGGTAGTATATCCAAGATTCATTCAAAACCAAAAGCTAAAACCAGGCTAATGAGATGGAAATGTATTATCGACCAAAGAGAAATAACAACATGTGTACAGGTCAAGGGAAATTCAATCGGAGCAGCATTCCCGAGCCATCTCGGAGGGCTGTGCCCGTCCCGGCCACGAGCAAGGGCAACACAGCGAATTAGCGATGCTACCCGATGAAAAAGAATACAGTCAAATCTCGTAGTAACCCGAAAGACAAAGAGGCGTACACAGGAAGAAAAAAAAGCAAAATCAATACAACAGGTAAAGTATCAACCCAAAATCGAAATGAGAGTCCTCCAGTCCGTAACAAGATTGAGGGACAACGTCCGCATTATCCTCTTTTTCCATTTCGTTGAGTCAGAATTGTCGAGCAGTTTGTGTACAAGTGTATATAGCGCTCCAGTATGGGACCAGTGGCCAGGTAGTGTCTGGAAAGATCGTATTAGCGGGATGAACCCTATCTGGTGCCCAGGTGGGATGTATTTGATTAGTTAATGAGCGCACTCACATTTTGAGTAGACGGATCCAGCCACTATTTGGTGTGCTTTGGGCAGTTGTAGCCCGCACGTCGCCGGAAGTGCTCCTTTACACCGTGGCAGGAAGGGGTGCCCTTCTTTGCGCAGGCGACAACGCCGCCTTCTTCGACTGAGCAGCCGCAGTCGTAGAGGAAGATGTAGACAGAACACATTTTGGCGGGGTGGACGATGATATTGGGATATCTGATTGAGAATGGAAGTATCGTATGAAGGCTTGTAAGATGTGATTGAGAGTTGATCACTTTGTTTGATGCTGTTGATGAGATCTTTGGAGAGGATTAACGGCCGGCTTTATAATGTTCTATACAGCCTCTTCGGGGTAGCTGTGCCGCAGTGCATGAGCAAAAAGACTCATAGACTTCCAGAATTCAAGAAAGAGAAAAAAAAGAAAGAATTGGATTTGCTATCGGAATTCTCCCCAGGCGCTGCGCAGGACACCCAGAGATGCGCCATATGCATCTAATGACTTAGTGGTCACTCGCTCGGTGACGAAAGCCCGACGGAGTGGATGGCACAAACAAGAGAAAGATGCGCCTGGAAATTTGTTCTATGCGGGTACTATCCCATACCAACAGCAGACAGGGTAGGCGGTTATGTGGATCCTTAGAGGGTGGCGTCCAGTACGTTGCGCCTGATGGGTTCGGTTCTGTGGACACCAATAGCGAGCAGGGGATGTATCAAGGCTGTCGAACTGTTGATCACTTCGGCCACACCCCAATCTCCATTAGAGTTCCGCAGCTGCAGCGAGCACTTGACATCATCCCGTAGAGTCCCCACGTCCTCGTTCCGGTGCGCTGCTTGCCCGGCAAATGAGGCTGCTCATCACACCAACAACTTGTGCTTTGCAGAATCAGCCAGGCACAGAGTTTAGCTCATCTGACAAATGGTCTCATAGAGTTCCATCCCCCTAATATTCAGCTCTGAGTCAGTGCACATGCCACCTGCCACAGTCCCCGTGGTATTTACCGTAGTAGTGGAGATCGGGGGCGGGCACAGCAAGTTGAGTCAAAGGGAGGAAAGGGGGCCATGCAACACAAGGCACATCTGAACAGATATCTTGAATAAACCCGCTTGAGCTCGGAAATTGTGTATTGCGGTGAGAAAAAAAGGCCGAAGGAAAGATTTCAAAATCCGACGCTTTTCATCAGATAAGGCCCTTCGAACACATCAATTCGGTGGGAAATGGGTGAATGGAGACAGCGTAGACTTCCCACAGCTAATGATTTCCCGCTGGAAATGAGGAGCAGAAGCTTGGCCTCGATTTCCGTTCTCATGAGAGATCGATTGACACATCTCAATTGTCCGTAGGCCTAGAACTTTGGGGCATTGTTTCTGTGCCTCCATATATTGGCCCCCAAACCTGGGAATGCGTCGGTCGATGGAGCTCATAATAGTGGACTTTAATGGCGCAGTTGGGTGATAGTGGAAATAAACTCAAGAAAGCTGCACTGTGACGAGACATTATGCCCAGTAATTAGTTTAAGCGAGAGTTGTATGAGCTCATAGTAGGCGCAAAAAGGACCCTGCTGGTTCTTGCGGAAGATGTTGGGTGTCCTGCCGATAGTGGAATCCCCCCTTGTTTGCAAATTAGTGACATGATAAACTGGAGTATCGGAGATGAATGGAGGATTCAAAAATCATTCTGAACCTATAGATTGCGACTAGGGCTGAGATGACTGGTAAAAAATGACTGTGCTCCAGGGTGGCGCAGTAGCGCTCATGGGAAACAATCGTCGCTGAGGCTCTCTTGCTGGCGCCCGAGCCCCGGGAGATCGACTCCGGGCGAGTGATAGGCCGAAGCTAAGGGCGGCAAAGCACAGCGACAATCCACAGGCTTTGCTCCACTGTCACCACATCATTTTTGGCGCTGTTGGATAGTGGGTATAGCAGTATGCCTTGAGGGCTGATGCAAGGTGAAAAGACAAAGAAAAAGTCGGAGAACAAGTAAATTAGCGTTTGCCTCGCAGGTGGTTTCTACCACGTGATGGTTCATTGTTTAACGATCTACTGCACAGTTACCCCTGATCCCCCTGAGAGCCTTACCTATTTTTTATTTTTGCATTTTCCAAAGACCCTTGACTATAATTTTTCCATGATATCACTCTGTACTATATTCGGACTGAACCGGGTCGCCTCTTTGGAATTTAGTCAATTCGACTTGTTTCCAAGGTTGTGTATATACCCGTCCATGACCACCCTATCATTCCAACATGAGAGAACATATTCAATGTTCGAATTTTTCTTCATCTTTTACATTTCAAATTCAGCTTGGAGGACTCTCAGTAGGCAAAAGATCTCCAAGATAATGCGGTGGCAAGCTTCAGACTCACTGGCATCACATGGATGCTCACTGTCCAAGACTGTCACTGCAGGCGCTGCAGAACCACCTCGGGTAAATCGTACTCCGACTGAACTGTCAGGTCCCTCAGACTCTCCCAGTTCTTATATTTGGTCACACATAGAGTGAAATTTGCTGAAGCTTTCCTCCTCTGAAGCAGTGATCCTTTATCATGGCCCTGTCCAACTTCGATTTATGGCAGGACAGATCTCCAGCCTGGGCTCACATAGCTTGACGTGGTAGGTGATGGGATTTGTCTCAGATATCAATATGAGAAGTGAGAAGACTGGATTGATTGTTGTAATGGGCTATTGGGCGTGGTACTTATCGCACCACACTTAAGCCTAATGATATTGACCCTGTTGTGGGACAGGCTGTCCCAAGCTTATCGTAGTGGATTGTTAGTTCAGAATGATATTGATCCGGGCATCCCCTGTCGATGGTGCTGCAAGTATCCATGAACGGTATTCCAAATAGAGGGGTTAAATGAAGTGAGAGATAGGATACGGGTAGGGGAAAGGAAGGAAGATACATAGTGGCGAGCGGGGGAATTGTGTAGTTAGAGTAAGAGAACACTGTTCATGATTGATACTATGAGATGCAGTACTAAACCTGAAGGTATTATTCCGACTAATATTTAGAAGCTTAGTTTTGTTTCAGCTATCGACCACCCCTTCTACAGCTTCCTCATCTGTTCGCTTCTCTTACATAGTCCAGTACAAATCTTATTCCACATACGGGTTGGAAGAGATCAGGCAATAGTGTCACCTGATTCTTTCCGGTAGCGTTTCTCACTCCGCTGTTTCAATTTTCCTTTTCTTCAAGGTCATTCTCTTACCATATTTGTTCTCTAGCAGGTCATGAGTCTCTCTTGATTCCCCATCCTAATCGTACGACATGTTGAAAAATGACAGACGATCAGTCAAGCTCCCCGGTGAGACAAGAAGGGCAATCCTCGATGAATTCTCGGTCCTAACAGTAATGGCATTGTCGCCAGCAGGAGCTCAAGAAGCATGCCGACCAGCAGTCTGCCAAAGGAACCTTCCCCCAAATCTCCGAAGAGGGCAAGGTGGTGCAGTCATCGGCAAATACGACGTTGAAAATTGAAGCGATTTGTCTCGAGAATAACCAATGCAGAAGAAGAAGCGTGGATCCTAGATCGTCTGCTCCGCCTGCAGCCTGAGATTGACCAAGCTCGTCGAGCGACCCGCCCAGAGTCCGGGTGAAGAAGAGAAGTTGTGGAATTACTAGAGCGCAAAGAGGTGTGCAGCCTCAGATCAAACCACGAATCTCTCTAGCGCAACCAACGCTAACTTTCACGTTAAAAAACCTCGGAAGAGGAATCAACGACTCGGACTCGGAGAGCAATTCAATTCAGGCAGGGGTGACCCTATGGCCAAAATCGCGAGGATATTCAAGTTTATCAACGGTATCAACCTTGGAACACACGTGGCGTACCTTTCAACCGAAGAATATCTGAGACGCAGGTGAGCAGTATATTTTGAGAGCTCGGGCAGCTACAGAAGCTTCACGACTCGGAGGGAGGATTTTTATTCATCATAGTGAAAATGGACCATTTGAAATGTCTGGAACAAAAAAAGGAGTTGCAGAGCTGATTTTTTGTGAAAGACCGAGCTGTCGTGTCTAATATTATCATCTCTTTGTGTTTTATTGACGTTTCAATAGGCTTCATCTCCACGACCCTGTATAACCGACCGGATAAGTTCTCGAGAGTTGAAACTCTGGACTTTCACCAGTTTTGTCCTTGGAATGATGTTTTAGTACTGTGGATATATCCCATTTGGCGCTTTTTAGTGCTTCCCTTCTCAAAATCGCCTCAAGCGCGAAGTTTTGAATCTGCTACATGTCGGAAACACCTTCCCCACATGCAAACAAACAAGTCGATCGGGACTTCGGTTAAGGCGATCATATTGGAGACAAAACGAACTGACACAAGCCAATGATGTCACTGGTCCACCTTACTAGAAAGAGGAAAGACTGGCGCACATCGATAGGCCTGGAAACAAACCGGAGCCGAGAATGCATGTGGGAGAGCGGATATACATTATAGCAAGCCGGGGATAGTCGGGGCAAACCTTGGAATAAGATAATGAAACATATCGGAGTCCGTGCAAGGTGTGTCAATCTCTTGTTTCGAGTGCTGCATGAAAGGTGGGTTCTCAGCAGCCTGTGAAATCCTCTAGACCACCCACACGGAGCGGTTGGTTTGTTGCTTGGCCCCCTCATCCTAGATGGGGATCTTCCTCGGTTCCTCTTTGGCTTTCGGCTCGCCACGGGGCCCGCCCGGTGCCTGGACACAAGAACATAAAAAAAAAACACGAAAACACGAATTGCGCAATTAGTGATTTGCAATCTGGGGGCCTTATCCGCCAAGAACATGCATATTTGCTATGGCTGGAGAATGATTGTTAACCCTGACCAAGACCAAGACCAAGACTGGTGTGACCTAAATACCAAAGCCAAGAGAGGCGATGTCGAAGAATTGGAAAGATAAAGGACCAAAGGGATGCTAGTCAACCAATAGTGACGTCTTGGGGGATGAATTATGCCCCCTTTTTGCTTTTTTGTGTGAATCCTCTGTAAGCCAAGACATAGTGAGAATTCCTAATATTGAAATCTTACATTATGGGCGATAATCGCGGGGGACTTGGTCTGCATGACCTTCGGGTATCCACCTTCCCCCGGCTGAGTTGTGCTGGGATCGACGCGCCTTTGGGCACATCATCCACCGGTATGCCCCTCCTTCTCCAAGGTCCACGGAAGTCGAAGATATATAAAGTCCGCCGATTCTACCCGGAAATGAGTCTTCATCTTGCTCCAAGTTTCTCTTCCCACAGAAAAAAAAAGTTCCAAACTTCCACTCCTCCAAAAGTACTCTTTGTCTCTACCAAACAGACCTACTTCACCTACTAGTACACCAAGTACCAAAAGTCTTAAACATGTACACCTACACTCCCACTCACCGTTTCCTCGTTCTCTCTGCTGTCTCATCAGCTCCATTCAACCCCGCAAACAAGTTCCTTGTCTTGTCGCCCACCGAGTCTGGCCCGGACCCTCGTATCTATGATGAGCAGGCCGTGGCTGAATCTTCTTCCACCGGGGAAATCAGCCCTAACATCGTCCCCAAGTCGCACCGCTCAGACAGCACTTCGTCTGTCTCCTCCATGGAGTCCCAGTCTGACATTCTTCCAAATGGATTCCTTTACCTCGGCCACACTTCTCGACGCTACTCCACAATCTCCCAGTGAACTATGAGCAATATTCACTCTGCTTTGATTCGTGCCTTTTTATGAAATTGTCTTATCACACCATCAGCGACAGATGCATTTTATTCCGACGGTGGATCTAGTCATCCATTCATCCATTCGTCCTCGGCTCATACTTTTCCCAATCAAGGGACTTGGTGGTCGACCACCCTGGAAGGAAACAGTGGAATATTGGCGGGGGGTGTTTCTTGGCGTTATACAATTAGGGCTTGCTGGCCGCCCATTATCTGTTGATTTTTCTTTTTTGTTTATTACATTTTGAACTTCTTTTATCATCTTATTCCCTTGGATACATACAACTTGAATTTGAATATCAAGCCATCCGGGCAAATTTGAAATCTCACCTCCTTCCCTGTTCATAATACCACGTATCTTCCTTAGCCGCTACACAACGGGGGCGACATACCTCACCAAGCCACCCATTTGCACAGCCCAGACAATAGTCTCTAGATGCTAGGGATAAGATCCCAAATACCTGCCAAGTAGCGCCAAGGTGATGCGATGGTGATCCGCCAAGCCTACTGTTTGATATACCCGTCTTGGCTCCAGGACGGAATCCCGCTCCATCGTGGATCGTGTTCCACAGCCTCGACAAGTTTGGATATTCTGAAGATCTCAAGATCCCTTTTTTGTCTCGCCAATAATGCCAAGTCTAATTTAGGTCAATCTGACGTGTATTGCAGGAGATAAGCCCAGATTGCCCAGGTGCCTGGAGGGAATGGGGGACAATTGATCCTTTCCTCACAGCGAGCCGTTTCTCACGTTCGCACTCTAAAATGTCAGATTGGTCTCAGAAAGGATTCTCTATATCTTACTCTCCTATATTGGTCTTTTCGGTGAGATATCGGTGGATACCATATTCCCCATACCCCTCGTAGTTAAGGCCCCTTTTCCGTCCCCGCAACTCGCATTTCGGTGAAGACCAAGAGTGATGATGTGCAATATGCGAAATTGACTTGTTTACTTTTTATTTGATCCTCTCCAGCTGCACAATCTAGGATCTTCATCCAATGATATCTCATTTTTCCTGTCACATGTTCAAGTCCAGGACTTGATGTGTCTACGTCGCACGCTTATCTCCGGGGCGGACTTCGGAATTGTAGGATACGCCGATAATAGGACTTGCATTGTGGCGGCATTCCTGCTTCTGGTGGTGGCTGCATGCACATAATGCATCAGCACGGGGATTATGGGGTTGATGTTATAATCTTTAACTGCACTTGTGTTTTTGCTGGGCATTATCGGTTAGAAACTCAATCAGCCGGCTAATTAACCTTGGAGATTAGTACATTCTTAATTTCTACCCTGGATCCTTCGCTTGGATTTAGGATATGCATAAGGCTCATTTTGAAATATGAAGCCATTTTTGTGTCGTACTGACTATTTATGCGCTTGGGCCATTATTCGCTAAAATTACTAGTTTGGGGGAGTCTAGGTAGATTCCAGCTCTAGCTTATGCTCTAATGCAACTAGCGATAGATAGTTCCTTGAAATTGCCACACTTAATCTTAATTAACAACCATCGATCATGAGATTTGTTTTGAGAATAAGGTGTTAAGTCGGTTTAAATCAGAGGAAATAACGATCTCCATAATGCTATACTTCTACCCCGCCTGTAAATCTGTGGAGTTAGTGGAGTTATGACAACATTTTTGATGTAGCGGTGAGCGAACTGGCTGAAACACTAGATGAGATGGCCCACAGTCGACCAGTCGGTTAAAATAATTCCTCGAGTTGGAGCAGGCCTTGATTCATATTCAGTTATTTTTGGTCATAAACATGAGTCACAAATCATACTGGATGACTAGTCGGCCGTCTTTGCAGGCCTCTACTGGGCAAGAACATGTGTCGGTGGTAAGGGCTATTTACTACCAGTCGACTATTATTGATAGCGTTTGATTCCAAAGTCTAGGTGGGGCGAGAATGATGATACTAGTATATCCACCGGCATGGATAGGCATTGTGCATAGAGCTTGATTGCACCCGCGGATATTGAATAGACCTGAATCAACAGTCCTAGTACTAATAGAACAACCATCCGTCACGGTGCTACACACGCAGGTGGTGGCGTATGATATCTGAACCTTGGAAAGTATTCGGAAGGGATATCAGTGAGACCATACATCCCAAGTGCTGTCCGTGCAAGGACACGCCCCCATTATCAGAGGAATCGCTCCATCGCCACCAAGGCAGACAAACAGGCTTAGTTGTATTTGAAGCCTGTGCAGGTAAATTGAAGGGTGGATGATCCAAGGTTGGTGATCTGTTTTGTGGGATGACGTACACACCTCGACAACAAGCTTAGCCAGATCCAGGCAGATATTTGGACATGCCCGATGCCGATGAGCGCTTAATCTTGGGTTAGAGTGACTGAAGTTTGGCATGGGTCGCCTGATTGCTGACGGCGATCTGTCTAGTTTGTCTGGTAGTACAGTTTCTGCATGAGTGTGGTTAGGCGTGGGCCCAAGGATAGGTATTTGGAGCCCTGGAGGGCTTCCAAGGTTCCAATTTGTCCAAGTAAAAATTGCCGATCCATCTCTTTGGCTGTGTGCCGTTGGGTCACATGTCTCAAGTTTTACTAAGTCCTTATATCCCTTAAGTATAGTAAAGTCATACTATTCAAGCCCAATACTAGCTTGGGTAACTTGAAGCTGAGCCGCATAACTTCGAGGGCCTGTTCCTGGTCATAGCCCACGGCGCACGCACTCTGTATTCATTCCTGAGCTGATGGTTCAAAGCTGCAGATTGCAGCCCTGCCAGTGGAATATATCTCTCTTAGAAGGGACTAATTCAATACTATGACTGCACATGTGGATGATCATATGGAACCGACCGGAGATCCGCTCGTACCATTAGCTGCTAGTGAGGTGGCGTGGATAGATAAACGGACAACATCGAATTGTCCTCAGCGTAGAGACAGAGGCAGCAGCTGCCCCTGACTAGTGATGCATCCTGCTGCCTTTTGGGCTCTCATTCCTCCTCCAGTTCTCGACCTTGGAAAACAATTTGTGGACCCCAGGCGGCCTTTTCATCTTCCTTTTAAGTGTATTAAGGACAGCATGAAGTTGATCAAAGCAAGTGAGGACGAATGTCAGAACTCTCTTTTGAGAACCGAGAGACGGATTCTAGCAATATTCAGGACCGAGCAATGATCTTTCAATGACACAATTTATGTGGGAAACATGCTCAAGAACGCTGAAATCAAACAGGGAGAATAGAATCTTTTATCAAAATCCTATTACACCGTCTGCTTGATAGGTATCAGTGAGTTTCAATTTGATGATAACCCTCCAGCTTTATTCAAATGTTGATACCAACTGTGAGGGGTACTCGGTATCAATAGCAATGGTATAGAACCTGAGCTGCAGGATTATATGTCTGCTCCAAGTTGTGAAACCCGGGCTTACAGCCCTCCTTCTCCCTGGATTGTCAGACTATACCCCAGCAAACGACGCTCGCCCTCTCAGTGGGCGGGATGGCCTAGATTGTCATTAATCTTAGTCTTTCCAATCGTGTCCGTGATAGGAGTAGAAGGTTCGGTAGGCGATTGCCCTGCTCCTGAACCCAAGTCTGAAGTACATAAAACCCTTCAAATCTTGTTCTTCAGCGAATCGTGTAGTTCGCTGCCGTCATTGAGCAGCTTTTGTATCTTATTCTCTCCTTATGGAAGGTAGCACTGAGTGGTGGTGAAAGTTGTTCCGGAGATGGAAGTCCCACGGCGTAGAGGAATCGTTGGCCTGGGCGAAGAGGGCAGGTACATAAGCTTCGTCAGTCTAAAGGCTTTGGATGAGCGAGGCTCTTTTCTGTGGTGAGAATAGTTCGCCAGACCGACTTCCTTGGGTTGATTGTTTTGATCGTTGGGTGCAAACCTATCATGAAATCAGCGTTGGGATACATCACTTTTCTGGTAACAGTCTGAAGCAGACAGAACCTCAATAAGCGTTTCGAAGTTGGTCTCTTTCGTGCCCTTGATATAGTCATCAGCTGGATTGAGCTCTGAGCATCTATACACATGAATATTGATCTCTGTCGGAGGTATCCCATGGTGTGCGTTGTGTGAAGGTAGCATTTGAATGTGTTGAGTATGTTCAAATGTTTAAGAGAGCGAAGGGGGAAGATGAATACTAAGAGTGTCTCGTTATCTGGATTTACCTGTCACTAAACTCAGATGACATGCAAGTTTAGACCAAAGGCCAAACTTGAAATATATTCTCTGCCTTCTGCCATTCTATAGTCCCTTGGTTCATTCGTATTATAATTTCTTTCATTGCTCTTTGAGTATTGTGGATTTTCGGCTATTTATGCCGTAGCATGAATGGAAACGGAAAGCTAGACAGTGAAAAAGTAATAAAAGCTAAGACATGTGAGCTAATATCCATAATATGTGGATTGAGTCAATATGCTAGGGGGCGGGCTTGGATCATACCACCTGGGGAATGGGAACTCAAAGAGCTAATCAGAAGTTCTGGATACCTACTAGTAGACTTGGGATTACTCTAAGTTGAAATCCAGCTACTCATGTACTATATGTGGGCTCTTAAAAGTTCTGAGTACCTGATATTCGATACCAGTGATTTCAATGATTTAGATTGTTAGCTTTGAATCATTGAAGCAAAGTCTTAGTAGGTCCTGGGCATCTACTAGTAGTATGTAGGAAAATATTACGAAGCCATGGGTGAGTACCTTGGTAGTACCTTATGTCCCTAGGTAGTACTTCCAGGGTTCTAATAGTAGTATCATGATATCAAAAGTTCTACGCACGTACATAGACAAGCTCAAGCTCGACTAAGTTCAAGTTGCCTCTTTGACCTTAAAAGGGAGCTCAGGTCTCGGAATAGGACAAAATTTGATCTCCCGCTTGGACCAGTATAGATTAACTTGAGCTACTAGTCAACTGGTACTTCTAACGTTACCTAGGTAGCTATACCCGGTGTGCTTTAGCTTCAAGCTGTTATAGGATAGTACCAGTTGACTTCTACATGAGCTCCAAGCTACATTTTTTTCAAGCTGTGGCACCACTTTACACATGTGCAACCGCGGCAATTTGCGATAATTTGAAATATGATCCATAATCATAATCAATTGAGGCATTTCATGCTAGCGCTAATCCTTCATCAAGTTTTAATATGGAGGACTCGGAGATATACCTAGAGTACCAAAATAGTATTGTCGTGCCGAGGTCAGATGACCCAACAGCTTCCAGCACTTGAGCTGAACTCAGCCACATCGGATTCAACGGCACTTCAAATGGGATAAATCTGTCCGGCGGTGGAATCTTCAATGTTTCAAATGTTAATTCCCCAGATCAATAAGAGTAATAGTCTAACGTTTTTTTCATCTTGGTATGGTCAATGCGGTCACTCATTTATGCGATTTCGCCAAGATAATCACGTTGTGCCGGGTTCAATTGATTGAGAGTTAGCAACGCCACCGAAGACCCACATGTGAAGGTCAGAGCATATGCAAGATTGAGGATTAAGAATACACCGAGTCCGAAGTATAGCAATTGAGTGCTGATAATCTATCTCTTATCTCAATGATGGGGGCACTCTGTGATCCGAGTGGTTTTTCAAGTATTAGGACACGTAAATCGAGTGATTAGTCCAATCAATCATAGTTATGATGGCGTAAGGATAGATTGCAGCGATCAGACACTGGCGTGATCAGTGTTGATCATTAGTGAACACGTTACAGAGTGGACGGAGGGTAGTGCCGGTCAAACGGAGCAATTGGATGTTCAGCAAGTCGGCCGATTTAGTGGTGTCCACCTATCCCGATCGAGAAAAAGCCGACTCGTGGGCGTGGGGAAACCGCGCGGCAAGTTACTGCATGAGGAGTCGGAGTCTTCACGTTGGAGATATAGGGGAAATAGGGATTGACGGGATCCCGGAATATCATGCAGCAACGGAGTACGCGGGCCCATTTCATTTAGATCTGAGGGTCCAATTACTAGTCCCAGCGGGGCGAGTTCGTGTAAGGACGAAGACGCTAATTGCACCGAATGCTTCTGCCGCGTTTCTAGCGCCGCCAAGACATCGTTTGTCTCCCGACTGAAACTTTGGTTCTTTGTGTATATAATAGAAAGAACTATTGATTGTTGTCGATCAATAACGAGGGGTAATACCAGTAAATCGTGATGATGAAGTAGAAAGTGGATTCTGTATAGGAAACTCTCCTCTCCAGCCTTCTTCGTTTCCCCCTTGGGTAGAAGGGCACTGTGATACCTGCATAACAAAAGCTCGCTAGTATTCACCCGGATAAACTCATGCGACATAGTGATTCAAATGTTCCCCCTAATTCGCAGCGGAGCCCGACAAAGTTCGCCACCCCGAAATCTTTGCCCCTTGCATAACCCCAGATCTGCTGAGATCTCTATTCTGCATTCCCCGTCGATCGATCCCGAGAGCTCAAAAGGCAGTTTGAGCATTCTCGGCATTAAATATGAGGTGGGCCTACCGGTCTATGGGTTCTGAACCATGGAAGAACGATCAAGTAACAGAGAATAAGAGGCTCTGAGGGGAGTCTCAGGCTTCAATAGAGCAAAATTACTGGTTCCAAAGGTAGAGACTCCACTATCGGCAGTGTCAGCGTGAATATCTCATCTTCCGAGTCCGTAGTCAGTTTTCCCAAGTCATCTATGAACCTAGGTACATTCTTTACCCAGACCATGTGAACCTTGGGAATAACTCCGATAGATGACTCTTAACTTAAACTTGAAGTGTTTGATATAGAGAGACTTGAGTCAGGCATCAAGTCATAACTGTATATAAGATGCATCAACTTGTTAGTCATAGAATCAATACGCTAAGGGTGTTTCAGATGGTTATAATACACGATCATGACGTTCCTGCAAGCGGTGTGTCGTGTCATCATGGTAGCGATCGGCAGCCCGACCCCGTCATCGATGCATGCCAACACTGGGAGCTTCTGCTGTTCTTTCCCCAGTGCGGTCATTCAAGCATTCTAAAATCCCCAGATATTAAATTCCCCATATACTACCCCTGCTATATATCAGATTGGATCTACCAATAGATTTCTGGATCTTTTTGATTGTACCTGGGTATCATTAGGCTTGGTAAATTCGACGGTTGCATGGGGCCATCACGTGGTTGTGTAATACCGTGACAAAACTAGACCCAAAGCGGATCCCCTCAGTGATAGTAAAAAGGGCGTTTCCGATGAACTAGAGAGTCCCGCTTCACCCAAATCTTCCCCCCTTCAGTCGTGGTTCTATTTTTTTTAATAGGATCAAGTTCCTTCTGAATCTCCCTGATCCTCTTATACTTGAAGCTATCCGTGAATATTGTCATCAGAGGCGACCTCATTGCCACTCCCTAGGCTCAGCGTTCCGGGCTCCAGTACAAGAGCGGGACATCATCCGAGGGTGGACACTCTCAAGAAACCCGCCCAAAACCGCCATCGACCAAAAGTCCCCATCTGTCGAGGGGCATCCGTACAACTTCCTCTTCCCCTCGTCGTCAATTTTCCACACTTGAAGGTCCCCTCGATTCGTGCTTCAACACCGGAAACCTTCTTTTTACCCCGTCAACTCTTCCCTTCACCCCCTCGGTTTGGCGTGCCCTTCGCGCAGACCTCGGACAGGGACCAGGATTCACCAAAAAAAAAAAAGTTTCGAAACTAAATAGAATCAGGCCCGATCAACTTGTACCGGTGTTGTTTCTTTTATTTTCTTTTTTTTTTATTGAACCCCCCGGCAACCACATCAAACCCTAAAATCGCTTTTGCATATCAACCCCTCACGATGACTGGCGCTGCTCCGATAGACATCGCCACGCGACAGTCGACCTCGGTCTCACCGCCGGGGCAGCAGGCCTCAAATCTGACGTCGGCGCTGCAGAAAGCCGGCAATGGCGAACGCACCGGGAGTATATCGCATCACCCGAGTGGAGGTCTCGGGGTGTTCAAGGCCCCGCCGCCTCGTAAGGATTCAATCGGTGCCGCTTCAGCACAATGGGGAAATGGAACCAAGCCCATCTCAATGTCCGGATCCGCTCGCGATAAAGGTCGTCGGGAATCTCTGGCAGGTAGCTTAGTAGGTGGTATGAGTTGGGGCGGTGTTTCGGTTGGAAGCTGGATTCGTGATGAGTGAGTAACCAGAAAAAAAATAACTGGCCCATTTCTTTTTTTTTCGTATCCAGGCGCGCAGTGCGCGCACGCGCGGAAGGAAAACCCTGTGTGCTTGCGGGACTTATGTTTCACGACATTGAGACTGACCATGGGATCTTTCCCTTTTCTTACTTTACAGCATCATTATGACTGGCACGTCCCCCTTCGCCTTCCAGTCTCCTTCCTTCCACTCGTCCTCATATCTCCCGAAGCTGGAAGCCAACTTCATGCGGGACTTCTCGTGCTGCGGTGTGACGTTACCGACACTTCATGACCTATTACAACACTACGAAGAAGCCCATGCGACGAAATCGCCCAACCAAGGCCATCGTCCGAGCCAGGGTGAGAATCGAGCTGCCTTGGCAGCAGCCGCGATCGCACAACAACAGAACCAGCAACATGGCAACCAAGGGCGTGGCCTGCAGCCCGATCGTACCCTAGACATGCAGCGCAAGCTGGGCCAGACCCCCATTACATCCCAGCACATTGATCTAGACACAATCGATGACATGGAGTTGGACGAGCCTATGGGAGATGACGATGGCACCATGTCACAGCTGTTCTCTCCTCAGTTACGCGAAAGTGGTCAAGGTGGATTTGGCAACCCCAACCAGGGCCCGCAATTAAATCTGGGTATGCTTCCAAGCCACCAGGGTTTCAACACACCCTCTCAACCTGGTACTCCGATCGGTTCTGGACGCCCTCTTTCCCTGCAGAACAACCCCACTGTTTCTTCCGTCAATACTCCCACTTTAATGGCCAATCCTCTCCAGACATCTCAGTTCCGAAATACCCCGGATTCGTCAGCACCTGGAACACCAGTGGAAATCGATGACAGTGTGGTAGGTGGGTTCGGAGATTTGACTATGCAAAGTAGCGTCATGGGTCAAAACCAGGGCCAATTCGGACGCTTTCCCGGCGGCAACAATGATATGGTCGATCTGTGCATCGATGAGCCAGCTAAGCGCTTGTTCAGCCCCACAGGCGGCATGGGATCAACGAATGCTCATTTCAAATTGAGCGGAGCTCAATACGGTCCCAATAGCGATATTGCGCGACGAATCCGTGAGCAACAACTTCTGGCTGGGGTGCCCGATACCACCTCGATTCTTCCCAATGAAGAGCCTAAACCGTTCCGATGCCCTGTTATTGGATGTGAGAAAGCATACAAGAACCAGAACGGGCTCAAATATCACAAAGCTGTAAGTGATCTACTTCTCGAAGTATATAAAAAGTTGCGTACAGAAGAATTTTGATTAATCTTTGTCTCCTACAGCACGGTCATAATAATCAACAACTCCATGACAATGCCGATGGCACATTCTCAATTGTCAACCCTGAAACATCAGCACCTTATCCCGGTACCCTTGGTATGGAGAAGGAGAAGCCATATCGTTGTGAGGTTTGCGGCAAACGCTACAAGAACCTTAACGGTCTCAAATATCACAAATCCCATTCGCCGCCCTGTAACCCCGATTTCCAGCTTGCAGCAGGTCGCAATCTGAACCTCGGCGGCGGTGTCATGCAGGGACAGAACATTAATGTTGCCGGAGCTGGCCTCCCCGGAATTGGCGAAGAAGGTCTTCTGTGAAATTCCGCCTCTTCCATAAATAATATCCTCTCTCGTGCTATTTGACGTGAATGATCTTAACGGATCTCATGGGGTATCCATATACGCTCCCACACATGATGTCATGACCGGTCTGGTGACTTTGGAGTTTGATGCTTTTGATTTTTCCGACTGTTTCTCTGGGACGTATCTATTTGCCTTTTGCTTACTTCCCTCTCACACCATGGTTTTTTTATTCGGTGTGACTATCTGAACCCTCTCATATCCACCGGCATATTTGTGTTTTCAGCTCGATATCCCTCGCCGTTTCCAGTTGCCCTTTATTCTTAGGGTCTGGTTATAGAGCGCCCCGCCACCTTCTCCCAAGTTTCCTTCCGATATCCCATCAATACCCACTCTTTCTCTCTGGGCAATCAAGACCTCAGCAAGATCTGGATAGAAGAGCTTTCTGTTTTTGTTTTTTCTGTTTGTTTTTATGTTATTGATATCTGATGCACAAGGATTTAGGAGGGAAAGGAAAGGTATCAAGGGTGCAGTTCTTGTTTTGTATTTCGTTATTAAATCGCGCGTTGATGCATGTTTATCTGCGTTCTGCACGGGTTGGCTTTTTGCTTTTTTTCTCTCTCGCTTTTATGAACCTTTTCTTCTCTATGTTTCTCCATTTTTATCTTGTCCAGGCCGTTAAGGGCCCATATCTATGGGAGCAACCCTTACCAGTGCCTCGGTCCAGATATGCGGAGTTCATCCTCATTTTTTTTTCCCAAAGGGATCGAGCACAGCTCGTACCCTTAACTTGATGTTCGTTTCTTTCCAGTTGACTCAGGATTGGAATGGGACTTGAAAACTACAATCAAAAGTACGGTTATTTGGCGTCGGATCGTGTAGATATGATTTTGATTTTTGATACACTTTGAGCTTTTCGTCTCTACTGTTTTTGATATTTCTGAAGTTATCGCTTTATATTTCCACTGGCATTACTCTTTTACCTCGATTCAGCGATTCAAGTTTTTCAAAGTCTAGTTTTATACAAATGTGCTACATGTAAGTGTAGAAGTAAATTTGTAGTAAGCGTCTAACTTGAGATAATCTGATGCCCGCGATCTTCTGCATACCCCGTGCCGTCAACTGGTCGTACTACCATTCTAGCCCTGGAGGCCCTGGAGGAGTCTTGAAAGCTCAACTCATCCATTTCAATGTTGTTTTGATCCATTTCAATGTTGTTTTGATGTTGCAAGATCCATATATTGTTTGATTTATTATTTAAGACGTAAATAATTCGCGAATCACTTTCCATGCAATGTCCACGTCTGGACTCGGACACAAATGCAAACACGAAAGGCACGTCCAACTCCTTTACTGCACACCCATAAAAGGAACCCCTTAGCATCCACATCATCCCTCCATCTCCCAATGGTGGTTCTGTCACAATCGCTTGATCAAAGTTTACTTGAATTGATGAAGAAAGAAAATTGAAACATATCACATAAAGGTACATCAAAAACATCTTCAAAGATCGTCTATCGCCATATTCTCAGTTCCGGTCGCACATTCCTCCTGAATGATCATCTCCTTGGCCTCAGCCTTGACAACATCCGCACCGGCCTTGATAGCGTTCCTCGAGTCCTCACTGATGACAATTCCCCGTGCCTGAATCGTCTCCTCCAAAACCTGTGTAGATTCCATTGCTTGGTTTGCACGGGCCCGGAGTCCCTTCAGAATTTCCTTCTGCTTGTTGTCCACCAGCTCCGCAACCTTCTTAGCGCTAGCCTCCGAGTACTTCTTGAGCTCATCCTGCATTCCCAACATCTCGTCATTACTAGCAGCTTTCCTACCCAGTCTCGCGCATAGCTCAACACCGTACTTGATGTATTCTCGATCCACCTGCGAGTACATGCCAGAGATATCCTGCAGAAGAGAGAAGTAGGCCTTGACCTGCAAGGTAGAGGTATAGATGGTCTGTTTGGCGATATCATCCACCTTTACCATTCCTCTCTCATTGGCACGGGTACCGGCCTTGCTCATCTCCTTCACAAAGGTTTGAGCTCGGGGAATAACGACGTGGTCAATGATGGTAGTAAGCATGGTAAAGAAACGCTCCAGCTTGCCGACTTGCACACTCAGATCGACCAGCACATTGATGCAGTCCCGGAGAACCATCTTGATTTCATCCAGGGTAGCAGCACTCTCCTTGAGACGTTGAAGTCTCTTTTCGACTTCGGCCATGGCTGCAGCTGTTTTGGCCTGACGGGCTAGTGCTGCGTCGTAGTTCTCCTGGGCTGCGTCCACAGCATTCTGAGTCATCTGCACAGCCTGCATGGCGCTGTTCACTTGGGCAACCTGAGCGCTCGTATCTGGCTTGGGAAGGTTGATTTTGACTAGCCCAGGAACGTTGGTGGAAGACATGGCTGCGGCGGAGGCGGAGAGAGATAGGATGTCATTGAGAGATGTCTTGACATCGTTCTTCCATTCGTCGACAATCTCCTGTTTGACTTCGCCCGATTTGATATTGTTTGCATTGGAGATCTCGGTTCGGATGGCATTGGCAGTCTACAAGTATGAAAAAAAGCATTGTCAGCAAGTGAATTGTTAAAGGAATATTTCGAAGATATATTCACCTTGATGAGCCTATCGAAAGCCAAGTGCAGCTTCTTGTTGGGCTCGGTGTTGGTCACATCGATGGCATCTTTCTGGCTCTTGAGAGATCCAATCAGGTATGAGACGGAGGAGTCGCTTTGTGGCTTCTCAGCGGGCTCAGCAGCCTCAGCAGCTCCCGTGCTCTCGGGTTCCTTGAACTTCGACATGTCAAATTTACCCTTTTCACCTCCCAGATATTCATAGAAATGGGTTGTCAGTTCCTTGATACCAAGGGCAGCACCGTAAGCCGGATCTGCAGCTGTGGTGGGGACTGAAGGAGCATTTGCAGCAGCAGTATCAGCTGCTCCTTTCGCAGCCACCTGATCAGCAACGGCCTGCGCAGTGACATTGGCTCCCTGCTTCGCTGCAGCACCCGCAGCTTGCGAGATACCATAGGCAGGATTAGCAGCAGCAAGGACAGCTGGTAAAGCACCCGCAACGATGCTAGGCAGGGCCTGAGCAAATCCTGTAAGAGCTCCCTGCGCGACCTGGGCCCAGGGTCCAGGCACGTTCTCCAGGGCATTGTCAAGACGCTTCTCGGCCTTATCGAGCTGCTTCTTCATGGCCTCTGCCTGGGTCTTGGAGTCCTCGGCAGCAACCTTTGCGAACTTTTGCTCAATGTTGGCGACAGCCTGGTCTACCTTGACGGCCTCTCTCTTCTGGCTCGTAGCTCCGCTCTCCTGTTCCGTACAGGCGTGAAGCTCTCCCACCATCTTTCCCCATTTGCTGAACGCAACACGGGTCTCTGTGGCGAGCACAGCGCACTGTTTGGCTTCCTCGGAGAATTCCTCCAAGGCATCCATAAAATCTTGGAGGGCGTACTTGTCCTTTGTGCAGGGACCAAGTCTCTTGAATACAACATCGATCTGTGACTCATTAGCGACGGACGTTGCAAACCCAATGAAATAGGTATATTCACTCTTTCTTCGCAGATACGCCTGCTGCGAATTTCCAGGCCGCTCATATTCGCTGCGGCAGTTGTGAAGGCCTCGCGGCCACCATTAGAGCAGACTGTAAAGATAAATTAGAATGAGGCGACAAATGGTTGGGAACGGTCACGTACCATCAACAAGACAGCTTCGCAAGGTCGGATCAGCTCGCTTCACGAGATACTGAAACCCTCCGGTAGGCATAGAACCCTTGAGAGAGATATTCTCTGCAACGGGACTAGATGCCGCAATCCAGAGAGAGCCCATGAGGGTCAGGGCGGTGGGTGAAGCACTGAGGAGCTCTCCCCAGGAGAATTGGAAGAGAGCGGAGTTTTTGACTTCGTCAACGAATTGATTGGACATCTTGCCTCCATACTCCTTCTGCATCTCCTTGCGCGAACGCTCAACGTCTGCCAGAGCATCGGAAGCCATTTTCACGCGAGGTTGTGTGTGCTCGTCTGTTTGAGACTCGGGATTGAAGATGAAGAAGCAAAGAGTTGAAAGCTTGAAGTGTTGTGATTTAAAGATTCAAATCGGGGCCTTGGACTGCATATTTATGGCCATTCTCAGGTCCTGGAGACCTTTGAATTGGTTGATCTTCGCTCGGTCCAAATAACACACTTTCTGGACGTGCGACTGGAGACTTGAAGCTGTAGTTCCCAGTTCTGGGTACGTATGCGATCAGGTGGTTGAACTCCAGGGGCGGTTTCAGCTCAGGTCTTCGATCAGATTGTGGAAGGGTTTCGCAGCCGACGAACCTCGTGAACTAAATCCAGAGCTCCAAGTGTGGGCCTTGGTAGTCTGGGCCGCAATGGGGCCTCGGGTGCTGAGGAACCATTTCTCGCCGGGGATCGCCGAGTCCACCATCCATCAATTACTAAACAGTTGAAACATTTTCGTCTGCGGTTTTTACAATTCCATACGATGAAATCAATTTTACGGGGAATATTTAGCGACAATAGGAATCGTCTTAGACGTATAACATTGAATATGCGTGGATCAGACTTATCTCGAAAAACAAGCAAAAGAGCCTTAGCAGCAGACATTGAGTTTCTTGCTCGTCAGCAAAATGCCCGCCGTCGCAGTTGATCAGATGCAAAGATTGGAGACCGCAGTCAATGAGATGAAGTCTGAGTCTACCATCAATTGGGTTAAGGACCCTTTTGGCAGAGCAGGTAATGAAGCAAATGCCGAGTATTCTCACCGCGTCTCTCGCTCTCTCTAACCTCAGACAAACAGGTCAATTTCAACGCATATTTGGTGTTTTAGAGGATCGCACAAAGGCTATCATCCAAGAGCACAGCGCCAACTTCCAGAGTCTTCAGGTCGTTGGCGATCTCTCCACCAAGTTGGTGTCCGACGCGGCGAGGCTCAGCTACGTGACCCTGGAGGAGGTTGTCCACACACTTCTTCAGATCGAGAATGGTAAAAGTCGACTTTCCCGAGAGAACTCTTCCATTCTGGATCTACTCCATACTACAGTAGAGAAGTTCCAGGATATCTGCGGTACCTCGAAGCATTCAGCGGCCGAGATTGGACTGGAGGCTGAAGCCTGCATGCGACTAGGCGATAACGCGCACAGATCTCTCGGTGATTTCACGGACGCAATGCGTACGCTAAACATTGAGTCCGCAGCAATCTGGAAAGTCAGGGAACAAGAGGTAAACTCTTGTAATGATGACAAAAATCGACGGCAACAACTCCAAGATCGAGTGAACAGTGCAAATGACGATCGTGATGTAAGATGAATTCGTTCCCACTAGATTGAGATGAGTTCCGGAATTTGAAGAGAAGCTAACTTCAAAGTAATCCATTTAGAGTGTTGGCACGGATATTCTGAACTTCTTCGATAGTGGTGTTAGCCAGAGAGCAGAGCAGCGTTGCCGTGAAGCTGCAGCCAGCGTGAGCGAGAATGAAGCCCGAATTCGTGGGAAAGAACGCAAAGCCCTGATATACTACCAGCTCGCCATGGCCGCAAGAAATACCAGTGCAGGTATCCTCATGCTACACGGGCAAGTGGACAAGGTTGCTAAAGAGTACGATGTTGATTTCCGACGTGTTACGGATGAGCTCGCTGTGGCAAATACCCTCTGGGAAGGGCTGATGAATCTGAAGAATGTCATTTGGGCAACCGATCTGTATACTACCCGTGACAACGCTCTCCGGGTGATTTTGCAATTGTTGGAGACAGATGACGAGGTATTCCACCGGGAGCCGTTCTACGAGGAGACCCAGACCCGAATTCAGGATGCTATCTGTGCAAAATTGGGGAACGATGCTATTCTTAAGCTCCAGGCATATGAGCCTGAGCTTATTGAGAATGGACTTAGTGATCTCTGAGATCTTCAAGCGAGATGAGCTATGTATCTATCTGTCTATTTCAACCTTTGATAGCAGTGATTGATTAAACCAAGCTATTTTCACCTTTGTATCTCAGTCTCTGAGGAATATGTTAGATAATGGTAGATCTATGTGAAAAAGCTCTATGGTATAAAGATGCGATTAGCCTACTGAAACAGATACTTTATGCAGGGCCACTATTATATCCGAATCATGATGCCAGTGGAGGCAATAATAGTAGTAGATAACGACAAAAATTCACCAAGACGGTTGAGAGGCATGAGAATGACTACAAGTTCGAGTTTCAATTATTGACACTTTGCATTTCAAATTGAAGACTGGTTTGAGACTCAGATTTTCATGATTTTCAACATTTGAAAGATTTATACTCCTACTACCTAGTAGTACCCTCAGACAAAATGGATGTACCACATCTGATTCCGATTGAGATCCATCCCCCGCTCATATCCTTGAATTCTCGTTCTAATAACTCGAGTTAGACGTGAGGCCTTCAGTCAGTCTCCACAAACTTCTCTACTAGTACTTACCCATCGCTGCTATTTCCACCGTCGAGATCGAGGTATGAAAACGAGGCTGCATTCTGTAACCTAGAATACATCAGATGTTTGACCAGATTCTAATCGCAGAAACATATTCACTTACATATACCAGCCGTTATTGCTATCCTGAGTGATTAAATACCACTGTGAGCTCTTCGCATTACCACCCGTATTCCAGCCTTGCAAGGGAGTGCAATTTGCGGGATTCCCCCCTGCCAAGTCCAAATAGCCTGTTGATGGTGAATGGAAGGACAAAAATATGAAGAACAGATTTCACTCACTGCCGCCGCAAACATTTCTCAACGTCCATGCTGACCAAGCTGATCCAGGGCTCACTTTCTCCAACTTCCACTGCTGGGGTGTGGAATTATTGAGCCCCCATCCATTCACGCGATTTCCATCATGGCCACCTCCTGTCGATAAGTACTTGTCAGCGTTTATCTTGCTTCAGATGTAGTAGCCAGAGGGGTTGTTACCAGCGTAAAGATCAAGAGCTGAGCCTGCACTGACAGATGTCAATATCACCGTCTTTCCATGCAGATCATCGGGTGCAAAATGATCTTGTTCATTTTCAAACCCCATATTGAATGTGAGCTGTTCTTGTGGAAACTCAGGAGCAAACAAAGTGATTATGATTTTGACAGAGCTCTTTAGACCTACCATTTAAGATAAGTGGCTCACGAAAGAACGGTCGGCAGGATTCACCCTTGACTTCCAAGGTTGTTATGATATCTGAGATTTTCAGCAGAACGTTCCAAATACTCATGCAATACATCATGAGTATGGATTGTATTACTAGGTACTGAGCATCTACACGCACCTAGGTAATACTAGTAACCGTTTTGTATACCGAAGTAAATGATTTAGCATGACTCCACAATCAGCATTCTTCCAATATTCAACCGCTGTAGTCCCGTAATATTCATTTTGACTCTGACAAAGATCCGCTCATTAATTGTTTTGATTTCTACGTAATAAATTGCGCGAAGGAAATTGTCTAGACCATTGGAATCCACTGATGAAACGGCAATCATTCCCTCTGCGAACCTCTCCCACCACGGATTGGGAATCGGTTCGGCCCGAATGGTGGACCACATTCAGCTTACATTCAGCATTTGAACCGGCATCTCCGAGGCCAATTGACAGGTTCACTTCATTTTCCTTGATTTCGGATTGAACTCAAAGATGGGTCCTCATGGTTCCCGGGGTCACGAAGGCTGTTCCATCTATCTCGGTTGTGATGACTTAAAATATCTGCCCCACGCGCCACCAAAAAATGAGGCGTCGAGATTTCGCCGATGTCCGACATTCTTCAGGTGAATAAACGTTAGATCGATCAATCCAGGCACGGTTCGCGCCACCTAATTACCCCGCCCTTCGCAACGTACCTGCAGAGTGCGTGGGAAGCTTTAATTTGAGGGGAGGAGAACAAATGGCCCCCAAAAAGGCCACCTCGTTCCGAATAGCCTCCATTTACATTGTCTCCATCTCACACGATCGATTCACCTCGCATCCAATTGCCTTTCGGAATCCTCTAGATAATTTTGACAGTTTTCAAGTTCAAGAAAACGAAAAGTGAAAAAGAAAAAGAAATTCGCGATCCCTCAGGCTGTCGCTTGGATTCACCTCGTTTTACAATGTTTGACTTCTGGAGCTGAATTTCAGCTCGCCTCTGGTCAAATTATGAGTTCCTTTGATATTTGATTCAATTGCACTAATGGAAAAGGAATTTGCTCATTTTTCGCATCACATGTATACCCAAGAGGCCGATATATATCAAACATCTCGGCGTGATACCCCGGAACCAACAGTGCCTACCAGTTGTCAACATCTTCTCCTCCGCAGCTGATTCCGCCCTTTTGATCAATTGCCAACCGACATCATGTCCTACAATCCTGTTCCAAACAATGATCCCGGCTTTGTCTCCAGGACCAATGAAAGAGATGATTTCAAACCTGTTCCAAGCACTGATCCCGCCTTTGTTTCCGGGACCAATGAAGGGGATGGGTTCAAACCTGTTCCAAACATTGATCCTGGCCTTGGAAATTTTTCATCTCAACGTCCCGTTGATTTTGCATTCTCTCCAGAAACCTTTGCCCAAGCCTACTCTAGGGGGTACTCGGAGGGTTTCCTACAGGGCGTTTTGAAGGGAGCTAGTGGAGAAATCCAGAAGGCCTTGGAACTTTCCAAGACTGGATTCAATGCAGGAGGGTTTCAGTCCAATGGTTTTGAACAAAACAAGGGCTTCCAGTCCGGTGGTTTCCAGTCCGGCGGGTTTGAGCAGGAGAAATCTGCTTCACGGAACGAGAATTAGTAAGTGAAGGACTGTACGTGAAATTCCAGCCCTGGAGACAGTGTCGCTTTCCTCCAACTTACATCTGGATATAGGCCATATTATTTAACTACGGTAAACGATACTCGTCCAGCGCCTGAACCAGCCACAATGCTTTGACGAAGATAGGTCGTCCCTACAATTTTGGCAAAATATTATATCCCGTTGTGGGATGAAGAAGGGCAGATGAGGTGGTTGAAGGCCAAAACTGTTTCTGTTACGAATCTTTAGCTAGCCAAACCGATGCCTCGTCCAGATGTCTTTTCAAATATTTTCTTCGTGGTCTCGTAATTTGCATCTAAATTCAACTGCACATGTGTTGGAAGAGAGCTTGGCTACCTCGTGACATTCAGGTGAATTTATAAAGTTTTATCTATAAGCCCTAGCCCACAATACAACTCGGTGGGAGGACTTCACTGGAGAACGATCCATTAAAGATTGACTCCATCAAATACATCCATAAGACTGCTCAGGTGGATGTGGAAACTACGGCCAGAACCGGTCTCGTCCATGTAATTTGTTCCGAACCTGCAAGGTCCGCGGTATTCAGGAACCATTCTGATTCACAACGTACTATCCACAGGGGAAAATAGCTGCCACATGGCGTTTTGAAGTGACGCGCCTGGGGTCTGAGGCATGCATTATTGCAAGCTGAGCTATAGTTTAATCAGTAGTCAATGAGGCCGAGCATTATACGGCGTGTCCGAAGTCAACAAATGGCCAAGGTCAGATTCGGCCTAAACTGCCATTTTTCTCCTTAAACCTTGGAACCTGACCCACAGCCGTGTTTTCTGATGATGTATGTATCCATCATAATGGACATGGATGCTCCATATCTCAGCCAGCCACACGCCGCCTTCCAGCACCATGTGTAAATCAGGCCAGATCTTGATTGCCATACGAACTTACAGACGATATTGGCCTGACGCACCAACAGTGTTACGCACGCTACTGGGGCGGATGCGAATCTCGTCGCTAGAAGTTGCTTCATCAAAACCGTCATTTATTTTACGAAAGAGATTCGTATCCGGTCGCAATGTCACGACCGTCGAGCCCGAATATAAATACACCATAATCACCTATCCAGAACAGGCTACACACCGAATCACCACATTGAAGTGTTCCATTTTACTTCTATTTTCATTATTTGTTTTTCTTTTGGTTCGTTCACACGCTATACCAAGAAATGGAGGTTGCCATGAGACCCGAGGCCCAGCGATGGAGCGGTTATTACATCCAAGCACAGGAGTCCTGGGAAAACGCCAAAAACGCCGGTGACGAAAATTTTTCCTTTTTGGAAGCCCTGATATCGGTCCTCGATGAATGTAAAGACATGACTGAAGCCAATGGAAGCTTCATCGTCGCCGCCACGATCGCCATCACAGAAGGGAAACAATTCAAGGCTAGTCCGAAGGACACGGCCGTGCCAGCCTGGAGCAAGATTAAGGACCACGGCAAGACCCTCGCCAAGGCAACAAAAGCCGCTCATCTTGCCGCCACGCTGATGCTGCTCAAGAATGGGATCGAGTCGGATACGCTCTTCAATCAGAACAAGAAGCCGATTCTTCAATATAAGGATATCTCTGTGAAGAGCCAACCGAAGAATCTGAAGAATGAAGACTGGGCTTTGTTGAAGGAGGCACACGACTGGGTCAAGGAGGCGCCGAGAGGAGCTGATCAGAACAACATTCCAAAATACAGACTCGAGATCGTGACAACGGGATCGCGCACAGAGAGAAGATTTGTCGAGATGACTTGGCAGTGAATGGTGACATGTCTCTTTTGACTTAAAGCGTTTGAAATTCAAAGGAACAAAAAAAAAAAAAAAATTGGCTTTATTTGTGATGACCTGCTTTGAGGATTTTGTTTTGTGACTCTAAATCATGATGACTAGCATGTTCTAGATGTTGCTAGATAGTTCATGTGTTAGCTATTTCTGGATCTTTGAATCTACATGCACATGTGCAGACACTCTTAACAGTAGAACTTCCAATAAGATTATCTATCGGGTAGGTATAATGGTCAACATTGAACCAGAAGAGATATGAAATTAGTCTAAGCTAGTTGTTTCAATCTACAGTTGATGATGCCGAAGGCAAGATCTATCCTATCTATAATGCACATTTTCGACGTTAGCTAACCCGAGATATCTACACATTATAGCAGGAAATAATTGAAAGGTACTATCCCCTCTTGGGTAACATATCGGAACACTTGAACATGGTATGTCCCAAAAGCCTGTATATCATAGCGACCATAACTTGTACCACCAAACCATCAAAACACCAACGCCAGATCGCCATAAGCAATCCTCATACCGTCACAAATATCATCATGATATAGTCATATTGATAGGATGACCATGAAACCACTCAGCTAAGGTTGGAAAAGCATCAGGAATATCCTTTGGAAAATCATAAAGTGGAGTTGCACGCAGGATGATCTCTCCATTTTCATAGAATGCTTCAATTAGGCGCGCACGGGTTCCAATAATCGATAAAAGCATTGTCTATCAAATCAGGGTCAGTTCTTGGGATGAATAAATAGAGAGACAGGGGAATTTGTACAGGTATTTTCATATAATTCAATAATCGCCTTGAGCGCATTTGATAGATAATCAGGCAAAGGACAATTATAATCTCTGCACGAAAAATCTGCTCATTATTTTCTTCGGCGTTGACAATGATAGCTGCTTTGATATGAGGCAAGTTGCTATCAGTAGTCACTGATACTTCCATTGCATCCCATAATTCGTCGCAATTACTCCTATACGCGACGCTTTTAGGCTCAAGGCTAGTGAGTAAACCACTAAAATTGTGTGAACATTAGTGTTGTTTAGCTCGCAAGGGATGTGGTACATACTTTCTTGGATTGCACCAGGGCCAGTTTTCTTTTATGGAGCACCCGTCGCAGCGTATATTATCGTCAACGTAATCATCCCAACACCCATAAAAGGCACGAGAATATCCATCTTGATGAATGAAATCGCGAAGACTCCCCAGCTCACGCTGAAGCTCCTGGATGGTCTCAATGCTGAGAGACGGTGCTTTGTCATATGGCGCGAAGAAGTAGGGATGGTCATCTGAGTGCCTATCGAGTGACATCGGTTGAAGAGCGATGCCGTTTTCTTTAAGTTGATCCTTGTCAAATCGCTGCGTTGTGGGCTCAGCATGGAGGTCCGAATTTAGCATTATCAAGGCCTTGCGGAGGTTGTAGCGCTCTTGAGGTTCTTCAGCCATAGTCACGGGGATAAAATGATGAAATATTAAGGCTTCAAATAGATCTATGCTAGGTATAGATAAAGAACTGCAGGGGCTCAACTTGGAACATTCAAATGCGTTTGAAAATGGTGGGAGCATCTCAAATTGTCGAGATCAAAAGAAAAGCAAAGTGGAAATGTGGGGAACCTTGGAAGTAATAGATCTGAGCATGGCCCACTTCATACATACTACGGCATGTGTACTTCCTTCAAGTCTCACAGGTGACTACAAAGACAAGATACATGGAGTCGTAGATAAGATATCCATGTATGGAAGACATCCGTAAGAAAAAAAAAGATTTGATTCGTATTGAGATACTTGGGTGGACTTGCAGTTCATTCTAGTACATAAATCAGGGGCATTTGGGCCCAAACCCCGTAAAGCAAGAACCCATCCTCGTTGTAGGCGCCATGAGCATCGAAGGCTCGATATTTGAGAGTGAAGAACAGAAAAACATTTGAAGAAAATAGATGGGAAACATCACGCATGAATGAACAAGCTCCTTCATGGAAGCCTTACCAAGACAGAAAGGAAGGGAAAAGAGACCGAGTCGTTAAGGGGAATTGAGATGTCGGGTGTACCGGCCACACAAAGGGAAAAAGCACTGGTTTTCGGTTGAAGTAGACGCATCAGGAAATGAAAAGGAGTATTACAGTGGTGTGCAAAGAAACACAGAATCAGCGGTAAGATGGGATCGTTGTGAAGCTACCATTCAAACTCGCCTTGCCCTTTGTGGAAGACATATCTAAATCATGTTAGCAATGAATCAATATGGATTATTCAAGAAAGAGGATGACTGACTCTTTTCCACCACTGGTCAAAATTCCATCCTTCAAGGTGCACTTCCACTTGTTCTTGACACGCTGAACCTTATCGTAGGTGCAAAGCATGACTTGACCCTCGGATTCATCCGCATCCGCATCATCAGCGAGAGCATCATCTGGGTCATCAAGATCGGAGTTGATCGCATCCTCATCTGCTTCCTCACCATCATATTGGCCAGGAATGCGAGGTGTGTTGGAACGGGCTTGAGCGGGGTTGAGATGCGCCTCAGCTACGGCACGTCGAGAAGCAGCGGCCGGGGACTCATGCTCATTCAGAGGGCGAAGAAGACCACCTGCCTGTAGTTCGAGCATCTGTGACTTGAGATGTTCGCGAAGCAGGTGATCGCCATGACCGTTCTGAGCTGCCTCACGGCGGCGAGCAACTTCAGCCTTCCAGTCGGCCAAAGGGTCATCACCGCCGCCGTCTGTTTGACCGTGGCCCATGGACGGATAGTTGGACTCCTGTTTGATTTGAGGCATTTGCCCATTGGGATGCATCTGGGGGTACGCCTGCTGGCCTGGAGCTTGGGACTGAAGTTGGTGAACAGAGTTGGCTGCGTTGGCACCGTACTTCTGCTGCATAGCACTAATTGCACGTTCACGAGCTGCCTGAGGATTCGTGGGGACTTGCATTGGGTGATTCATATTGGGCAAAACAGAGGGACCGTTCGTGCCAGGCTCAGTTTTGATGCGGGGTCCACCCATGGGAGCTGGTACTTGAGCCTGAACCTGGATGGGAGCAGGGGCAGGAACATGTTGTGGAATAGATTGCGGTAGGGAGATGGGAGGAGGGATATTTTGTGGTTGAGGTGGAGGAGGACGAGGAGCATTGGATGGAACAGTAGCCTGAGGTGGCAGAACTGGGGCTTGAGGGGTAGGCTGAGGTGGAGGAGGATCCCAGGGGAAATGAGCAACGTTCACCGATGAAAGCTTTTGTTGCCATGTCTATCATTTGAAATCAAGTAGAACACTCGGTCAGTATAAATGTGACTTTTTAGTAGGGTGTGATAGCGGAAAAAGCATTATAGATGGATTGGGGTCAATAAGAGACGGGATTGGCTTGGCGGTCTGAGCGGGTACAAGGCTGCCACGTATAAAGGGAGCCTCCTCAAAAGGCCGGTGTTCCCCCATAAGCACCGCCTCCCGCACAACTTCGGGTCTCCCCGCTTTTGGCCGCCCCATAACCAGCATGCCAGATATCCCCCCAAATAACACCGATCCCAGCCTCGAAAATGCCCAGAAAGGTGTCAAAATATAACGACTTACCTCACGCAGATCGAGCAGTGTCTTCTGATCGACACCACTCTCCTCAAAGTCGACCTGAGAAGCATCGCAGACCTCCTGGATGACACGCTCGAATACGGGACCCTATGAGTCAACTGATATTAGCGAGGATCACTCTACAAATGCACGTCTATGAGGACGAGGGTCTGGATGAGATGCCCAGCATGTGGTATAAGGATGTCACTTTTGCGACCGTATGGGGTAAGATGTCGCGAGCCCGAACTCACCACTTGCTGGTTAGACATGTTTGCGAGAAGGGTGCCGGTCACTAGCAGAGAGGTTGGGGTGAGGTGATGAAAGAGTGAAAGTTGGAAAGCAGGAGCGAGAAGCAGTAGGAGGCAGTATCGAAGTCGGACTGGTCTGACAAGTCAAGGTAGCCTGCCGTCGTCGCAACGGGTGAGGCCGTCGGAGCGGTAGTCGATCACACCTCTCAGAAATGACGCAACGGCAAACTAGCAAGGCAGTGTGTAAAGCTTCGGCCTGTGAAAACAGAAATGACTAATCTCAAGAGAAAACCAGACAATTCCTGGCGAAAAGACTGGTTTGGACAGGGAGATTTAGCGATGAGTTTCTGAAGGTGTAAGTCAGGCTTCAGCGGTCGAAATCCCTCCAGTTCCCGGCGCTTAGTCATTCAAAGGGACCGCCCTCACCTCGCCCAGGTGGGCAGTCAATCAAGGCAAGTTACCTGGGCACACTTGAGACAATATGTCAAAATCGAAAAATACGAAGAATAATAATATTTGTACACAATGCGCCTATGGCAATTTAGATACAACGCCTGAATAATCCTTCCCGAAAAAAATGAAAGAAAAGAAAAGAAAAACTCCCCAAATTAGACCTGGCCCTTGAGACACGGCTCCATTACTCCAAACGAAATGAATTGTCCCTGGGTATCAATGCTCAACAGATCACCAGGAGACCGGGGGTATAGAAGATGACATAGAAACGTAGCAAAAAAACACACAGACACAAGTCCATTACCGGATGGTCATGGCCTTGGTCAGTTGGGCCTTGCTACCAACACCTCCTTCCCGGGATGCCGAGGCACTGCTACCAGGCTTCCGCTCAAAGACCTTCCAGAACTTCAAGCTCTCGTCGGCTGCGGCGGTAGCCAACATCTGGCCATCAGGGCTAAGACTACTGTGCAGTACGCGGGTCTCGTGTGCGGGGATTTCCACGTTGCGCACCAGAGTAGGGTAGCTCCAGATGCTGAGGGAGTTATCAGGGAAGCCGCTTGAGCTGACGATCTCGCGGTAATGGTTGCTCCATCGGAGGCTGGTGACCTGAGAGCCAGTGTCGATGCTGTTAGTGCGAGCACCAGTTGTTGTGTTCCAGAAGTGGATGTGACGATCGTAAGAGCCACCACCGGTTGCCAAAAGGTTCAGTTGCCAGGGGCACCAGCTAAGAGCCTTGACAGCAGCACGATGATTGGTTTTGGTGAACTTGGGAGCACTGAGAGAGCGGGCATCCCAGATGTTGACAAGATTATCATTACCACCTGTGGCAAGCTGGGCACCGTCTGAACGCCACTCAAGACCACAAACCTCCGAGGTGTGAGAGACAAGCTCAGCGACCTTGTGCTGCGCAATGCGGACATCATGGTTGAATACAAGACCGCTCCGAGCACCTGTCGACAGAGTGTGCTTGGACCAGCCCATCACACCAACACGAGAGTCATGTCCGTGCATACTGCGCAGCTTGGTACCCTCCTCAACATCCCAGATTTGAACCTCGCCGGTTCCCAACCCAACACCAACATAGGCACCATCGCCACTCCACTTGACACTGCTTACATATGTGTCGGGAGATGTCTCTAGAAGGCAATTCACAGAGCCGGACTCCGCAGACCAGACATAAACGTTACGCTCTAAGCCAATAGCGACCTGGTTGCCAGAGCTCCAGTCCAGCAAGTTGAGATAGTAGTCGTCAAGAAGACCTGGTGCATCCAAAACACGCTCAGGAGCTGTCTGAACGCGTCGGCGGAACTGAGCAGCATTGGATTTAGCAGGACGAAGCGGACGGTTGTATTGAGCGCGAAGGTCGATAGGCTTTGAAGACTCGGGTGGAGGAGGCTTGAAGGCAAGAATACGAGTGTTAAGGTTGATATCACAAGCGTTTGCCAATGAGGACTCATAAGCAACCTTGTCAGGTGCTGGCCGAGTGTAGGTAGAGGACTCATTGTCTTCCAGGCCCAGGCTCTCAAGCGCAGCTGTTAGATCATCCTCGGCCCCACGACCGTTGATGTCAAAGGCACTGGCGGCCGAGGCAAGAACACTAGATCCGGAACCTTCGCTGACCCCACTCTTGGGGCGTTGATTGTCATCAGGCTTAGCAGCACCAGTGGTAACAAGCCCTTCGCTGGCAGTTCTATTGGGAATGAACCGATCACCAGAGTTGTGAGGAATACGGACGGTAGTCTTTGCAGTGCGGGCTCGGGTAACAGGAACTTCTCGACGCACACGCTCCTTAGCTGGAGATTGTGAGGATGAAGGACCAGTACCAGTCAATGACCAATCTGAGACACCCAGCTCCAGGTGCTTGGGCGACTTGCACTTGCGACGAGCGATGTTGGACTTTGGCGAATCGCGGTGTGATTCACGTGGTGCTGGACGAGGGGCCTTGGAAATAGAGGCGGATTTTGTGGTTGCTGAAGAGGACTTCGTGGTCTTTGAGGAGGACTTGGTGGTTGAGGAGGACTTGGTGATTGTGGAAGACTTCGAGGTTGCAGACTTGGCGAAGATTGACGACAGGTTTCCACCATAGATTGATTGAGACTGGCCGCGACTAGCCTCCGAACCCCGTGGCGGAGTGAATGGCGATTCATTGATTGATGCTTGTGGAGTAGCAACAGAGCGAGTGTGAGGAGAAGGAGTCAAAGGCATCCGACCCCCTGCAGTCTTGGAAGAGAAGAGACCATGATGGCTCTTTTTCGGAGTGGTCACAGAGGCAGTTGCCATACTGATGACTTGTAGACCTGGATGAGATAGATTAGGAGATTGAGACGTGGAACTAGCCACAAAAGAAGATAATGCAAATGTATCAATGCAAGATCAAGGAAATGAGGAATAAGGAGATAGGGTGAGGAGGGAATGAAGAGGGACCAGAATCAAGACGAATAAATAGAATTCCACATGCAGTATGGACCAGTTCTGCCGGGGCAACCGTTACCTCAGGTACGGAAGCACCTTACCACTTTGGGACTAGCGGCACCCTCCAGACCCACGAACTACTTACAACGGTCTTCTCCAAGGCTGCTATCAGAGCAAATAAGCCTCATCCTTATATTATAACTGTACAATATTGTTTTTATGATCAATAGATGCAACAAGGTGGAGATTTTTGTCATTCAGCGCAATCAAATATTCCCACCACAATTATTGAAAGTTGTCCACCCTCACGGAGCACGGGCACTTGAGTATATATCGCCACCTTTTAAAGGCATTCTTCAACCCATCACATATTCAATGTTCAAGTTATCCATGGACATCATGATATGCCCGGGCTCTGGTCAAGCAGATGCTATTAGTTTAATCACTACTATTTTTAGATTTAAATCTCTTCTCAGTTATTGCAAGATATAATACCCCGTAGCTTGATTTGGATCACATTAGCAACTGGTTACAGTCTGACCGCCTTCCAAGATCGTATATCCACCTCAGACGGCAGAAAATCATGGCCCAAGGCGGTAAGATAACTAACCTCCAGGCTGTGGACCACTTTCCTGATTAGTAATCTATCCTGCGTCCTCCTTGTGACATCACCATCAAAGACGGGTCGCCTCTACCAATAATTCAATCCGATCACATCTTGCAGTGCTCATCTAGTACTCTCGATGCAGCAGCAGGGTGCATATCTGTTACCCGTTAGCCTTACGGGCGATCGCCCCGCTACGGACTATCGCCCTAGTGTGAAGAAGGCTGAGGGTCGTGTCCCCGCATGTCTTGTCAATGCCTCCGCCACGTACGCCGGCAACGATCAGATCTACGCCTTTGGTGGATTTGACCAATACACAGATGAAGGCTTGTCTCTCTTTCCGTGAACGCCAGACATTATGTCTTGGATTCACATCAACCTCAACTGACCGATTACAGTGTACAATCATGTGCTCCGCCTGGACTTGAACACTCTCCGATGGGATTTGGTCGATAACTATGGTGATATCCCGGGTGTTCGCATGGGTATGTCCACATTATCCCCTTTATATCACCTTGTAATTGAACCATATATTTCTAACTTCACCTAATCCAGGACACACTGCCACATTGTATCAAGGCAACAAACTAATTGTCTTTGGCGGCGAGAACGAGCATCGCGAATACCTCTCCGACGTTGTCATCCTTGACCTTCAAACCTTCCACTGGACACTTCCCGAGATCAGTGGCTTGATCCCCCGCGGGAGAGCACGCCATGCCGCCGTTATCCATGATGATAAGCTTTTCATAGTAGGTGGTGTGACTGGAGAAAACAACGTGATTTTAGATGACTTGACCTATTTGGACCTTCAAACGTGGACCTGGTCTCGAACATGGAGCTTTACAGCTCGATTCGATCACACAGCATGGGTCTGGGGTAATCGACTATGGATATTTGGAGGATTGGGTCCCAACATGGAACGAACGACTGATATCTGGTGGCTCGACCTCAAAGGTTCCCCCTCGCTTACCGGTATCTCAACTCCTCAAGGTACCGTGAACTCCCCGGATGCCCGATTACCTGTTGCTCATTACCCAGCTTCCGTTTCTAGTCCATCTGCCCAGATGTCCCCCCGCTCTGGAAGCTACGCTGCTAATTCAGCTAGCGTCCAGGTGCGCAACATTGGGCGCCGTAAACCCCTTGCCCCAGGCGCTATCTCTTGTCTTCGATTCCATTCTGGTCCCAATGTTCCTTCCTTGTTTTCTGGGACTCACTTCCAATCCTTTGCATCCGGAGTCCTTCTTGACTTGATTACCCCTTCGGAGACTGTACGGTCACAAGATTGTAACCTAGCCGCGCTTGAACTCAATTCATTGCGTTGGCAACGACTGGCTGATGGAAATGAGATTTTCAGGCCTGGCTATCGATGGCACTACTGCACCGTAAATGAAGCCGGAACAAAGGCCTGGTTGCTGGGATGCAGTCTTGACCTCACGAACGCTAACGGGGCGGGCGACGAAAACCTTATGAGTGAAGTTCTTTCTATTGACTTAGAAAAATATGGCCTGCTGGGGAATAATCTGTCTACTGAAGTACCTGAGCAGGATTCCCCCTGGCCTGAGAGGTCTGGGCACTCACCAGCATCAGGCTTGGGAGCGGATTTATCATATGTTTTCGACCAGCATCCCGAGTCTGGAAGTGGTGCTGATTTCGTCATCACCGCAATTCGTGACGATGAGGATATGATGAGCTCAGTCGATTTTGACACGCCCGCTGGATCTCCAACGCATACTCAGGCAACCTTTGTCGAGTCCAATCCATCAACATCGGAACCAATCCATGTGCACAAAATTATCCTACAACTACGGTGGCCACACTTTAAGCGTCTCTATGCGGCACAAATGGCTGAATACCATACGAAATGCATGCACATTCCCGAGCCATACTCAGTCGTGCGCGCATTTCTGTATTACCTCTACACGGATAGTATCGCTGGTCATCCTGAGTACTGTTCCAGTGTGGTTGATGTCGCTGGCATGCTAGTAATGGCTAATCTCTATGACATGCCGAAGCTTCGGCTTCTTTGCGTGAATCGTCTCGGCCGCGAAATTGATGTGGATAATGCTGCAATTGTCTGGGAGCGGGCTGGGAGAACCAACGAGCACTGGCTGATGCGGCGGGCCGCTCAGTTTTGTCTTGCTAACTGGGGCCGCATAGTGCGAACCGATGGCTTCAAATCTCTCAGCCATCATAGTTTGATTCAGCTCTGTGAGGTTGTTGATACTGAAGGTCGCATTATTGCCGGGCCAGAGCTGGAGTTGGTTGGAGATGGATCGTGTGACCACGGGAAGGGATCACGCTTACGCCTCGGGTCTACCACAGATGATATGTCTGAGGTTGATGGGGATGATGAAGGAATGGAAATCTCATGAATTGTCTGAATCTGCATATTCTTCGGAGTTTGGGGCGGTTATGCCAATGTCTTTACTATTTCTTTTCTCGGCATTTTTGGCCTGAGCGCACTATCTGCGCAAATGTTCCATGAAATCGTTCCAGCGCAGAAATGCCACGGGGTTCGCCATTGTTGTTTTTAATATTTACCAGCACTCAGGTAATTTCAAATAAAAAGCATCTCACCTATGTCATGAATTTCTTTACGATCATGGTGGGCAGTGTTATTTCGGGGAAGATTTTCAAGGCTCGCCACAAGACTACTAGTGGCACTTGAGTATGATTAACAGTAGTAGTAATTGAAAATCAGTTCATAGTAGATATGTGAATATGATCGGCCAAGATTAAACACGCTTTGGAATTTCCAATTATTGAAAATTGAAATCCAATTGTTTTATCTGCGCTCTTACTTGAGACCTCTCATGTAATCAATCACCGAATGTTTCAATCCCCGACTATTTCAAATCCCGAACTATGCAAACTAAACTCCGAACGCTTCAATCACCGCAACATCTGGACCATTCTATTAGCTATGCAGCCTCAATAATTGCATGGAATCAAAGCCGTCATTGATTTCTCAGCCGATGCTAGCAATATCTGGAATGTATTGTAAATTCCAATGCTCAGAGCTGGCTCTGATAACGCACATATAAGTATCCTCTGTATCCCCAGAGATCAGAATGTCTACTACTACTACCATCATATTCTTTTGATAACTCGAACTTGAACTCAACTTGAGCATCACAAATTTATTTCAACTCAGCCTGAACATACTATTCCTCATCATGGGTGAAACACAGCATAAGACCATTACCCTGCCAAAGTCCGGTGTCAAGTTATTCTACCGCGAGCAGACTGCAGCCATCGATGCACCGGTGATTCTTCTACTTCACGGCTTTCCATCCTCCTCCCACCAATACCGCAACCTGATTCCACTCCTAGCAGTGAAATATAGAGTCATTGCGCCAGACCTCCCGGGATTCGGTTTCACGGAAATCCCATCAACCTTCAAAGTGGACTTTGCGAGCCTAGCAACCACTATTGGAGAATTCATCGATGAACTATCCATCTCCCGCTTCGCTATATACATCTTCGACTATGGTGCCCCTACCGGGCTACGACTTGCTCTCCAAAGACCAGAAGCAATCACAGCAATCATCACGCAAAACGGAAACGCCTATACAGAGGGATTCGGCGACGTCTGGGGTCCTATCCAGGACTTATGGGCTAACCAAAACGCTCAAGAAGACCGCGACAAAGTTGCTCAAGCATTATTAACTCTGGATGCGACCAAGTTTCAATATGAGGATGGCACACCTGATATCAGTCGCATTGCACCGGAGTCATACTTCCTCGATCAGGCGTTAATGGAACGTCCTGGAAATAAGGAGATTCAGTTGGACTTATTTTACGATTATCAGAATAATATTCCCCTCTACCAGGACTTTCAGCAATACTTCCGAAACTCGCAGGTTCCGCTTCTTGCGGTTTGGGGTAAGAATGACAAGTTCTTCATCCCTCCTGGTGCTGAGGCTTTTAAGAGAGATTTGCCTAATGCGGAAATTCAACTCATTGATGCGGGTCATTTCGCTGTTGAAAGTGACACGGAGTATATTGGGAAGGAAATTTTGAGATTCTTGAGTGGAAATGGGATTTGAAAATACCATTTCAGACGTCTAAATGTCATGTTCAAGTTCGAGTTTAACATAATTTGCTGTCACATCAAGTTACTCTATTTTTGGGCCAGGAATCATACTACCCCCTCGACGCCTGCTTTGAATTTAATAGTACGGTCACGGTGGCTGTAAGTATTTTTGAGTCCAACTTGGAAGTTTGCAACTACATACCTGCCAGTGGCTAGTTCAAATGTTACATAACATTGAATACTCGGAGTTCCCAGCTTGGTAAAATTGTATCTTTAATACTAGTACTTGATATAAATTAGGTAGGCTTAATTCACTTGAGGCGGATGTATCAAAACTTGTTCCAATGATGCAGTGCGACCTCAACTCCTGAATTTCTCAGACAACCTGCACAGGCGTACATCTTTCCGAGTCAATGCTATAAACGACTGCGGATATTGCCCTCGGTTGCCACATCAGACCCATCAGTTATCTCTTGGCCTTGCCAAAACCGCTGGACTGTTGTCCAATATCTATTAGCATCTTCCATGATCAATCCACAATGTGAACCATGCTCAAAATACGCCTTCTCGACTTTATATCCTCGGGATCGTGCATCTTGTATGTGGGATTCCACATCTTCCCATCTGACCATGACGTCTTCCTTGCTATACATGTAGAGTCTTCTTGCCTTAGATCCAAAAGAAGACGGGTCATTCAGCTGTTCTCGCAGGTCCTGGATGGCACGTATCAGGCGCGCATGTTGTAGTGTATTCATCACAGCCATAGCGGGGTAGAGCAATGTAGTTCCCAGGAATTGGAATATCGGTGTCTCCGGCACTGATGTACGTGCAGCCGCGTATGCTCTGGGGAGACCATCATCGCCTGGGCAGCAATCCAGGATAATTCCCTTCAATTTCGAAAAGAACCAGATACCCTGGTCATGCTCTTCTTTCAATGAGAGGGCCAGTTGAAGGGCGGTGTTGCCTCCACCATGAGAAAATAAATGAAGTAAGATACCGCCCTGGTCAGTCACATTTTGCGTGTCCTTATCGATCCTTTCTATTATTCGACGAATTACAAGTCGCGCTGGGCTGAGATTGGCACGAATCCAGCTGAATGGTCGGATCACCGTAGTGGCGAAATCAGTGGTGATAAGGAGAATTGAGGTGTTTGGGTAGATCTTCCGGTACTGCGACACGTATTTATTGATTCGTCGGGGGGTTGCGCCTCCAACCCAGGTGCATAGAATTATCAAAGACGGTGAGCTTGACACGGTGTCATTCTTGTGCGACTCATATAGGTATATATGATCACTGATGGGTTGAAGAGGCTCAAAAATAGGAGTTACTTCTGAGGTCATTGCAGTTGGGGGGTACCTGGCATGTAAGGAAGAGGATCCACGATTCCCCGCCCTTCAAGGGTGATAATAGGCCCGTGCTTGCTAACGCCTTTCATGTGCTTCACTTCTCCAGTGCTGAGTGACTAAGATTCCAGAAATTAGGCAACATTGAATCCGGCTATCACTGACATCAGTTTGTGATATGAGACTGCAGAGCCCTTAGTAACTTAGATACCCATATGGTGCCATAGAGTCAATCGAACGGGTAAGAGTGGAGCATCGTGAGTCGTCGACGTTTGCACTTTTCGGAGTACAAACGGGTCAATCATGAGTGGGAAATGACCTTCGACTAGTCCTGAGTACTTCTGGCTATAATGACCATATTCCCTCGGTAGATGAGATGACGAGATCAACCGGGTAAACCCTGTTCAGGAAGAAAGTGCCGACAGAGCCGATATACCGTGAAGAGCAAGGGTCTCTCATTCTCATTGTGCATGGGTGAGAGCTTTTAAAGGTAGATCAAGCTAGAGAGTGTTTCAAATTTCAAAGCTTTGTAGTCTTCGGCTCTTGAGTCTTGAAACTTGTCCATGAAACACGGCAGCACATAGGAGAACAATGTGCTACTCCGTCATGTCAAAACCTGCTTTTCGGCCGAGGGACCAGTTTGATTGGCTGGTTCACCAGCCCGGTTTGTGATATGGATTTGATCTGGGAGACGATCAGTTATTAAAATAAATTCCTGGTTGATCTGTGCTGTGACGCAGGAAAGGAGCCCAAAGTGGATGCTGGATGTAGTAATTCTGGGGCCCTTCAAGTTGTCAACTTAAGGCTGAAAAAATGGTTATCGAGAAAATATAGAAGAAGACTCTTAAGGGGGCAAAAAAACAAGAAAAATAAAATAAAATAAAAATATTATCATAGAAAATAATTCCACGTAATCAATATAATTCCCCTCGTACTAGGTACTAGGGACTAGGTCAGAGGCTTTGTCTTGATTCAAGTTCTTGGTCTTTTCTCCCCACTTTATATTATCTTTCCCTGTTCAGAACAGGTGACTTCACCTTTCACTCTCACCATCATCTCACTCATTCCCCCCTCTCTATTTCTTTTTTTCTTTAGAGAGCGCCGATACCCGGTGCAGCCCGAGTCCAAAACGGCCTGCTCAATACAATTGCACCGGCCCTTGTTGTCGGTCCGGCGTCCTCGCCCTCCATAATTTGACCCCGCGACATCATGACCACCAACCGCGATTTCGCCTTGGAGGTCCCCCCGACCGAAGATGACCGCAGTCCAGCCACCGGAGGCCTCTCCCCTATCTCTCCAATCTCTCCCGGCATCACACCTGGTGCCCATGTATCCACTCCGACCCTCTTGCCCTCTCGCGATACCCCCGCCGGCATGACCTCCTCATCAACACACCTGGGCCAAATCAACGCCGCCCGACGGGGCGCTGGCGCCGGCGGTGCCTCGCCTCGCCCACAGGCTTCTATGAGCGCACAAGGAAGTGGAGGATTAAATCAAGATATCATGGCCAAGATGAAGGCGTTCTCCCTCTCCCGACAAGGTGTCCCATTGCCGCACGCCGCGTCTACGGGGAGAATACCCACATCCAATGAAATGGGCGCAGGTGGTGCTTTGGCAGGAACCCCTCCTGTCCAACCGCGACCTAATACGAATCACTGGGCTTCTTCCCCAGCAGTTCCGGGCGCAGTCAGCCCCGCATCTCCCAAGCCTTCGGGGATGGGTAGACGTATGAAGCCTCAACTCAGGTTGTCGGAGATGAGCGGCGGATCGCCTCCTCCACCCAACGGCGAGAGCAAACCAGCGGAGCAGAACGGTGGAGAGTCAGCCTTCAGCAAATATGCCGAGTTCATCGACACAAAAGCCGGGACTTTGAATTTCAAAAACAAGGCTATTCTACATGGCGGAGGCGTTGAGTTTTCGTCGGGTCACAGCTTCAAGATCTCTCTGGATGAAGTAGACCGTCTAGATGAGCTGGGAAAGGGAAATTATGGAACAGTTTACAAGGTTCGACACAGCCGACCTCAACTTCGGAAACCAGGCTTGGGCTTGAGTGGCATTGTCAGTCGGCCAATTGGCCATGATGACAGCGCTGATGCCGGCCAAGAAAATTTGTCTGGGGTGATTATGGCAATGAAGGAAATTCGATTAGAACTGGACGAGGCAAAATTCGCCCAGATCATCATGGAGTTAGATATTTTGCATCGTTGCGTGTCTCCCTTCATCATCGACTTCTACGGAGCATTTTTCCAAGAAGGCGCTGTTTATATGTGCGTTGAATATATGGACGGTGGTTCCATTGACAAGATCTACAAGGGCGGCGTGCCAGAGAATATTCTGCGCAAGATGACCCTGTCCACTATCATGGGTCTGAAAGCGCTCAAGGATGAGCACAACATCATCCATCGTGATGTCAAGCCGACAAACATCCTTGTGAACAGTAAAGGTCAGGTCAAGATCTGCGATTTTGGTGTGAGTGGGAACTTGGTGGCTAGTATTGCAAAGACCAACATCGGTTGCCAAAGCTACATGGCCCCTGAGCGTATCGCAGGCGGCGGTATGCAACAATCAGGAGCGCCAAGTGCTGGTACATATAGCGTGCAAAGTGACATTTGGAGTTTGGGATTGTCGATTATCGAGTGTGCTATGGGAAGATATCCTTACCCGCCGGAGACATTTACCAACATCTTCAGCCAGCTACACGTGAGTAATCTTTCCTTATATCAACAACTTTCCAAGTTTCTAACAATTTCAAAAGGCAATCGTTCACGGAGATCCTCCAACTCTTCCCGAATCTGGATACTCGGATGAAGCGCACTCCTTTGTGCGTGCCTGTCTCGATAAGAACCCGAAAAACCGACCTACCTACAGTGCATTGATCCGCCACCCATGGCTGGAGCCTCTCATGCGGCCACCAAGTGAGGCCGAAGAGGTATCTGAAGAGGCTGAAGCTGAGGCTCCTGCGCCCGGCGAGAAAGTCCCGTCCTCTGTGACCGAAGACAAGGAAGTTGCCGATTGGGTCCTCAAGCAACTTGAATTGAAGCAGCAGGGTCTTCTCGTCGCCGGCGAGAAACCCGCCCTTCATACCGTGGCTCTGGACAAGGTCGGCTCTAGTCCTGCTGAAGAGAACCCACCAACACCGCTGGATGGGTGAGGTACTAGACTTTTGATACACTAAGCATTGCATTTTCCTGTCGTCTACACCACCAGATCATATGATATCCGTCGATAACCTATTCGCCCCGGAACCAGCGCTGTCATCGTTTCCAGATGAATGATACCTTCTCGGGGGAGGTCACGCTTTGACCTTCCACGCCCAACGAACACGCGCCGAATATAACCGATGCGTGTCTATGATCGCAAGCACCTTTACGCCTTGGTCCACCTTGTATTTGATCTATTGGCATTTGGATTTCATGAATCTTCGCCAGGCTGTTGTTAGCGAGGGACTCTTTCATAGTGCTGGAATCAGAGATCCAGCCGCCGCATTGGGCGAACCCATTTTTCTTATTAGCCGTACATTATGTTCTTACGATGGATCCGATTACATTGAAATGAAAATCTTGAAAGTTCACCCTGTTCCCAATGGTAGAATACTCCGAATCTGACTTGCTCACCATCGATCGTACTGGGCGTCTTCATAACTATTCTGGGCTATCTGACATTGATCTGGGCACGTCTATACGAGATGATGATTCTTGGTTAAATTCAGAATGGCCAGTCTTAGTATCAGTCGCCAATCGATGGTTATTAGTCGACTCCAGTAAAACGACGGCAGAATCGAATTTGGTCGGTTTCTAAACGTGAATGAGGGATGGTATAATGATACAATCTCTAATATTGTCTCAATTGTAGTTAAAGTCAATAATGACTCGGACCACGAAGGGATGGGGGCGGAATTAGGTGAACTCAATACATATCCACCTGCCCATTTAAGTTCAAATGTTGTGAGCAGTGTGGATCATGGCTCGCAGCCTTGCTAGCAAGGCTCTGGATCATGATCATGATTCTCGGGCTGGCTGAATGTTTCGCCCCTGAAACACCTATCATTAAAATCCGCACTTTTGGGGGCTGACTCCATTTCACGAGTATTTATACCCCAGGCTTGCATTCGAACAAGGTATTTAGCGTATATACCCCTTGTTTGAAGGGAAGATCGACATACCCTCAGCCCCAGACTGTTCAAGTTCAGGCATCACGATATTACTCCACAGCTCCCTTAATACGACCACGCACCTCTTATCCCTTCAACATGGGACAGAAACCCTCTGTTCCACAACCAGGAACAAAAATCCAGGTCATAGGAGCCGGACTTTCACGCACTGGAACCGCATCATTCAGCGCAGCACTAGAGATCCTCCTTGACGGACCTATTTTCCATGGTGGTACGCAAGCGACTCTAGGACCACCAGAGCAAATCAAAACATGGATGTCAGCGCTCAGACATTGGGCTGCAGATACTGCATCTGATAAAGAACCCATGCTGCGGCTCTTGGAGCGCCAATTAGATGGATACGCCGCAACGACCGATGCACCGGGTGCGCAATTCGTGCCTGAATTGATGGAATTGTATCCCGATGCAAAGGTTATCTGTACAGTGCGAGATCCGGTATCTTGGGAAAAATCTATGAATCAGATTATGCATTATACGTTCTTGTGGTTCTTGAAAGGTGTGCTTCTGCCTTTACCTGGTATGAGGCACTTTGTTGATTACCTTGGTCTGCTGAGTGTGCAGTGGACAAGACTTTATGGGGAGGCGATCCCGACTCGTCAGACTTATTATCGTCATATTGAGTGGTTGAAGGAGGTTGTTCCTGAGGATCGTCTTGTCTTTTATGATGTCAAGGATGGTTGGGAGCCTCTTTGCGCTGCACTTGGTAAGGAGGTTCCGAGGGATCAACCGTTTCCGCATATAAATGATGGAGAGGCGATTGATAAGATTGCGAGTTTGCATATTCGTCGGGGGTTGACACGCTGGGCGGTCATTTTTGGAGGTCTTGCGATGGGTTTGACGTGGGTTTTATACTAGATGAAGTGGCATGTTATCATGATGTATTAGAGCAATCTCTTGTGTGTTAGACCTAGATAGCATCTTGTGGAAATCAATGATTTTATCCATGGATGGAATTATTCTCATCCTGAGTTCGAGTCGGAATCTGACGGATGGAAGCCGCATTACATTCAAATGTTACGACTCGGACTCGAAAGGTCATGTTTGCAATGCTCTACTACTTGTCAACAGGCTGCTCTAGGAGCTTGAGGCTACTAGTAACCTGAGATCAGGTAGGTATGCGGCAGAAATGGGGCGAAAGCGTATATCGCAAACTTGAACTTGAACACTTAAATGTGGTATTGTTTATTGCATCTTTGCTGCAAAAAGACGTATATATTATTCTATATTTACCGCATGGTAACCAGCTCCTCAGCACTGGTTGGGTGAATGGCAACACAGCTGTCGAAATCAGCCTTGGTGGCACCCATCTTCACAGCAACACCGAAACCTTGAAGCATCTCGCCAACACCGAGACCCAGGATGTGGAGACCAACGACCTTCTCTTGAGGACCAGCACAGATGATCTTCATCTCAGTGGGGTTCTTAGCCTTCTCCTCGGCGGGCATAAGACTGTAGTACATGTTGGTGAACTTCGTGTGGTAAGTCTTAATCTTGTCATCGCCATATTGTTGACGAGCCTCGGGCTCGGTCAGACCAATAGATCCAACTTCAGGGTGAGAGAAAACAACAGTGGGGATGTTCTCGTAAGAGATCTTGGCGGTCTTGAATTCGGCGGGGCCGAAGATACGGCTGCCGAGTTGACGACCAGCAGCAATGGCAACCGGAGTCAGCTCAGCCTGGCCAGTAACATCACCAAGAGCGTAGATACCCTCAACAGAGGTGTTTTGGTACTCATCAACCACAATGTGACCGCTAGAGTTCAGCTTAACGCCGGGGATATCCAAGCGCAGATCCTCGACCTCGGGGGCACGACCAACAGCCCACAGGAGCTCGTTGACCTCAATTTCAGAACCGTCATTGCTGATCAGCTTGATCAGACGGTCCTTGCCCTTTCCGTCACGGATAAGCTGGATCTCCTTGAAGCCGCCGTGGTGACGGTGGAGGTTGACACCAGCCGCCTCGTAGCGGTCAGTCATGGTCTTCTGAATCATTGGGTCGAACTTGCGCAGGAAGGTTTCACCACGGATGAACATGTGGGTCTCAACATCCATAGCGTTCAGGACACCGGCCAACTCAACGGCAATGTAACCAGCGCCGACGACAGCAATCTTGGGAGGGAGCTCCTCAATGTCGAAGAAGCCATCGCTGGTAATACCGTGCTCAGCACCGGGAACCTTGGGGGTGTTGGGGCGACCACCAGTGGCGATCAGAATGTGCTTTCCGGCGAATCTTGAGGTAGTTCCATCCTCGTTGGTAACCTCGATAACCTTGGGCTCGACGAAGCGGGCACGACCGTGGACGAGATCAATACCCTCACGGTTCCAGTTACGCTCATAGATGCCGTTTAGACGCTTGATCTCAGCGTCACGGGTCTCCTTAAAGTACTTGTAGTTGAACTTAGTGCCCTCGGGAATATCGTAGCCGTAGTGCTTGCCCAGGTGAATTGTCTCGTTGACGGTTCCGGCGTTCCAGGTCATCTTCTTAGGGACACAGCTATTTTTTTCAGCTGTTAGTATAGGGTCCCCAATATTTTGTCTTAAAATATAATAAAATTCGGACGAAAGCTTACCCAACGTTCACACAGGTACCACCAGATCGGCCACTCTCGACAATCAAAGTCTTAGCGCCATACCAGCCAGCGGCACGACGGCTACTGCCACTACCACCACTACCACCTCCAAGCACGATGTAGTCGTACTGGGGAACCTCAACAGGAGCCATTGTAGGTGAGTTTTCTCGGGTAACGGGAGAAGAGGAAAAGTGTCGGGATATCGAGGATAGGCGTGAAGCCGAGGCGATTGGAGATGTAAGTTGAGGGTTGGACGCCAGGATTCGGTTCACAGCGGGACGTTGAACAGTATGGATTTTCTTGGAGGAAGACCGGGTCAAGGAGGAGCGAACGCTGATCCGGGATGTGTGGGTGGGGAGTAAGCGGGAGAGCATGGAGGAGGGGTATGTACAAGATGTAGATAATAAAAATTGGTGACGATACCAATAAATGATTGATAATGATAGGAGTCCAGATGCGCTGCTCACCGCCTTGAATGATGTGATTTCTCATCAACTAGAATACCCTGGAATCTGGATTTATTCTAATCGTTATGAATTCTTGCGATTGTATCTATGTTGTATCTCTTTTTGAATTTGTCATTGAACTTGATGCAGTATTTTTTGCTGGCGTGATCCCGTACCAAGTATTCTACCTACGCTAATGCACGCAATATGCCCATATTATCGACCAAATAGTAGTATTTGGATATTTCATCGAAGATGTTTTTGTCTGCTATTTGGAAGAAATTCAATAGGATTCAAGTTCAATAAAGTGCTGGGATGTTTCATACTTATTAATATCTAAGATATAATGGGTACCAGTTACCTAACACTGGATGATACATTATGCGGGTAGCCGCCGCTATGAACTACATCCCCGGAGTACTAGTAGGATGTCTAATTCTCACTCAAATACTACTCGTACTATAGGTATACCAATAGAGTGGCATAACATGAGATCAAAATATAGTCGCACATACATCCAATGTTATTTTTTTTAGTACATGGTACCTACATGATATTGGCTTCAGCGGGTTTGAAGGCTTCACATAATATAACGCCTCCAAGATATCCCTTGGTAAATTCCCAAAGTCGGAAGTACGGCATATGAAACAAGAGCCTCTAACAGGAATTTCTATGATCGTGTTTATCCCTCGAGCTCTCCTTGTTTATCAGTTCACTCACATTCATCGGAAAAGAAGAATGCAAGGGGATGATTCAACCACCACCCCTACCAATCAAATACACCAGAATCCCTTTTCATTCTCCATCCAGGTCATTTAACTCATGGGCTGTCTTGATTCATGAGAGCAAGGCATTTTTCGCGTCTGCAGTAAGCAGACTCCTTCGCAGCCTCCCCCTGTGAAGCTAATTACTGAAACCCCAGCCATTACCTAGATATACGTCGATATCCCCAGAAGCCGGGCTCCCTTTCCTCTACTCACCAATTTCCCCTTCATATCTACACAGCTGCCAATATGCGTTTCTCATCCGTCGTTGTCGTCGCTATGACCCTAGCCTTGGGTTCGGCTAAGGATATCAACATGTCTTGCCAATTTGCCCAAGATCACACTGGCATGGTTCAGCAGCCCTATTGCTGCCGTGATATGACTTCTGCGCGTGGAAATCCCAAGGCCAATGAGGCTGAAGACTGTATGTTCACTTTTTACCCCGACGAAACTTGAATCTATCACTAACCCAAACCGCTACCCAGGTGTTCTGATTCAGAAGCCCCAGCTCTGCGAGGACCAATCTCGACCTGCATGCTGCTACCCAATTGTAAGTGCCCCTTGACAATCAGTTTGGACTTGAAGTGGCGTGCCCTTTTAGTACATGATACTAACAAATATCACTCTACAGGGCCCCAAGAAGATTTGTACCTCGCACGTCATTTTCCAAGACGCGGCCGATGTTTAAACAAAACACTAGGTGATGTGGTCGTTATAGCCACATGCCATGCAGACGCAACGCCTTGCGACCTGGAAACCTTCGAACCCTTTGTGTCCACTTCTCGAGTTTATAATAGTCTTTGAATATCAGGAATACATATCAAGATTTGTCCTACTATGATACATGAAGACAGTATGTGTGGATCTTGCTTCATTGACGATTTTGAACTCTTCAAATGCTTGGAGCACGAGATAAATTTAAGGCTCTGAGCCTGCTAAAGCAAATTAAGACTAATATAGACTAAGATCATGAATACTAGTATCAAGCACCGTATGTCTTATTGGTATTTGTAGTTGTCATTCCCGCTGTTATCATATCAACCTTGGAATAATGATGCCAGTATCCAGTACAAATCTATAGGAACAGCTGGAACAAGTATGTATGGGTCTGTTCCGAATTCTTCACACTACTAGCATCACTATTGAATGGATTTTATACTACAAATCATACACATGTGTGAATCATTCAGAGTCACTGAGCACTTTACTGCACCGCCTATTCCTACCTGGGCAGGTGGGTCTAATGACTCCACATATAATTCTGGTCCAGCCTATCAGCGCTAATTTGAATCCACTATGAAGAATTTTTCAGATGTACAACCTGAGGTCAAAAAAAAGAAAAAAGCAAAAAGAAATTCTCAGGTTGTTTTTAGGAATAGCCGAACGGGGGGGTCGAACCCCCAACCTTGAGATTAAGAGTCTCACGCTCTACCGATTGAGCTAGCCCGGCAGGGCTGGTTGGACGGTCTGCAACTTAGGGCTTGATAAACAGAGCGCTTCAAATGTTACTTACAGCCTTCACCTCTCTAGGTACACTATATGATGATCCTCGTACCAAGTCCAACATCTTTTCCCTGTGCGGGTGCCAAATTATTCAAGTATTGTTGCACTCGAGTCTTCAAGTTTCAAGGTTTTCTTCTGAAGTGCATCTACCATGGAGTAGTGTCTTAGTATAGACCGGATGAAATGAAGACATGGCTTCAATCCCATCAATGGCCCTCCCGGTCTTGTTTCTGCTGGTATTATCGTGAAGTGTGCATTCCATGGACATGACATCCTGCAATGAATATTCTCATTAATCTTTAGATGATGTTCCTTCCAGTAGGAAAGGAGAGTCCACGGGTCTTGGCTTCGGTAAGTAGGGTATACAATACTTGGATCTAAGTCCTCGGATGTTGGACTCTCGAGAGTCAGACCATCAATATTTGGCCAGATTCATGTGACTCTATGTTGAAGACGTTGCAGTATCGTATATCTGTCGATACTGCATAAGTAAGTTGATATCCACTGTTTTGCCAAGAAGAACATGTGCAAGGGTTCAAGTGTCGTTTCCGATTCGCTCTTAGAAACTAGGCAATATCAACTTTGAGTGCAATTCTGTGTTGAATCATCGATATTATTGTAGTCTCCAGATAGCACATATAAGCTGGGAGTACTGATATAGATAGTATTTACCTAGTTGGTCAGAAATGATGGATAGTACCTGGTAGTATCAAACCTTGCAACCTTTGGTCCTATGGTCGATTTCTCTTAGGTTCTATCCAATGTTGCTAGTGTTCTCTATAAGTGAGTAGCCACCGGGAACTCGATGTGGTTAGGTTGATTCTAGACGAACTTAAAGAAATCACTCATTACTACTCTTCACCCTGCTGTACGGAATAACACTGTCGACAACATCCAAGCCGCGGAAGCTACCAAAGTACTGTTTGCGGGTATCGCAGATGCGTCTCGACTTCACACCCAAGTCGACTGGTGCGTGCCACCCCTACGAAGTACGTATACATAGCTGAATTACGCGGCCCCATGGCAAGACCTGATCGTGAGCTATGGCCAAGGACAGTTGAAGGTGGAGAAAGACTCCGGGTGGAGAAGTTCATCTCCGGGACAGTTATGAAGATGGCCAGATGGTTCTCAAAGTTCAATGCATGAATTTCATGACCGAGAGATTGTTCTCCAGATCATTCAATGGATTGCGTGGTCAAGAATCCGGTGGCCTTGAAATGGGTCAAATCAAAATGAGACTCGGGGCGTTTCTTGGTCCGTATAAAGATCGTCGCTGCACGACACAAGTACTACGGAGTACATTCTACACGGAGTTGCATGCATACACACGAGCGCCCGAGACCCACGCGAGGGCTTTTCTTTTTCCCAGATTAACATCAGCTTAAATGACCAAGGGGCTCGAGGACTAGGGGTAAGCACTTTACTCCATATTGGATCGAAATGCATCCGAATAGTGCAACCTCACTGCAACATGGCCTTGGTCTAATGATCTATGTGGATCAGAGTTCATCTTAAATCTCTCAACATCCACTAAAAACCAAGATATTCCAAGTATCATTTGCGCTTAGAGTTGCCCCAACCATATGAGGTTCTCCATTCATCCCGGGACGGGCCTTTTTCATGACCCATATGTTTCCCAATCAGACCATACATCCGACCAAATCGTGGTAACCGAACAGAATACTATTCCATACCAAGTAGGGTAAATGGTGATCGTAGATTTCCTTAAATCTCAGAGGGTGGATATTGCCCCAGTGGATCCTCCCGTGCAAAGTCGAGAACTTAGTAACAAAGTGAACAGGAACCAGATTTTTCAGCGGAACTTGACCGAATTCCCCCAACGCGGGTCTCTAGGGAGCACCGAGATTCTCTCTTTTCAACCCACTGGCCCCCCTATTCCTACTTCACGTCCCACTCATTGCCGCGTGTTCCATTGTATAGCTATCTTCCCCGGATTTCTTTTTTTTGTTTCTGCCTCCACCAGAGCTCCCGATCGCACGGGAATAAATCATGCAATGGCTGGATCGATCTCGATGGACGACTACCCCCTTCTATGCCTTTGTCGTCGTCGTTATTGCATGCGGATGCATGCCTAAAGGTGTGTCGCGTGCCTATCTTCCAAATACAGAGTCCGAGTACTAACGATACCATACAGGTTACGATGAGGGAGGGTTCAGTTCGAGCATGTCATTAACATCTTTTGAAAAAGACTATGACTTGCTCTCATCAGACTGGACAGGCAGCGCAACAGCTTTAACCAACAGAAAAGCCAATATTTCCTCATTTCTAACACTCGGCGCCGCCTTTGGCGCCTTGAGTTCCCTCTATCTGAATGATAGACTGGGTCGCATTCTATCATTTCGCCTCGCCATCATAGTCTGGGCGATTGGAACCTTTATCCAGGTCTTTTCATCCGGAATCTATGGTTTACTACTCTTCTCTCGCATATTTGCCGGCTTAGGTGCTGGTCTACTCACCGTGACCTCCCCTATGTACTTATCCGAAGTGGCACCAAAAGCCACACGCGGATTAGCAGTGGGGTTATCCATGGTATTTTTACTAGGAATTCTCACACTAGGTACGTCCTCACAATCGTCATTTTAATCTAATTCTTTGTTATGGCTCCAAAAGTACACCCTCACTAACCCCATTTCCCCTTAGGCTTCTTCATCAATTATGCCGCCAGTATCCACATGGCCGCCACCCGCACCCAATACCGCCTAGTCCAAGCCATCCCTTTAATCCCTGTCGGTTTCGTCTTCTTCCTATCATACTGGTGCCCCGAAACCCCAAGATACCTCGCCTCAAAACACCGCCACGATGAAGCGAAACAAGTCCTCGCCCGACTCCGCGGAAAATCAGTAGACGATGAATCCATCCTTGCGGAATTCGACGAAATCGATACCCAAGCTAAACAGCGCGCTGAACTTGCCTCCATCTCAAACTGGCAAGCTCTGAAAGAATCCCAACAGAATCCAAACTACCGTCAACGTTTCTGGCTTCTTATGACCCTGCAAACCGTCGCGCAATGGTCCGGTGGAAATGGTATCACTTATTATATATCGACGATCTTCCAGTATGCGGGTATTACAGGCTCGAACGAGTCGCTTATTTCGTCGGGTGCGTACGGCATCGTCAAGCTGGTCTTTACGATGGCGTTCACATGGGGTCTTATCGACCTCTTCGGTCGTCGTCGCTGTGCCTTAACGGGTCTTTCACTTCAACTCGCTGCTCATATTTATATGGGTGCTTATATGGGTCTTCAACCTGGTTCGGGGGATAATACCAATGCGTCGAATGCAGCGATCGCAAGTGTGTTCATTTACGCCGTTGGCTGGTCCATCGGTCTTTGTACGATTCCGTATTTATACGGTGCGGAGATTTTTCCAACCAGGATTCGAAATGTTTGTTATGGTGCTAGTATGGGCTTGCATTGGTTTTTCCAGTTTGCTGTCGTGCGGGTCACGCCCAATATGTTTGCGTTGGATGTTTGGGGTGCTTATCTCTTCTGGGCTCTGATTTGTTTCTTTGGTTTGATTATCCTGGGTGTCTGGATGCCGGAGACTAAGGGCGTCTCTATGGAACAGATGGATGAGCTTTTTGCGGGGCCTTGGTATTTGCGTTGGAAGGCCCGGGTTAAGTCGGTTGATGGTGATATGACTTCTGTTGAGGATGTGGAGGCTCATGATCATCGGGCTCAGCCGAAAGCTACCATGTGAGACAGGCCTTGATGTTAATCAATGTCTCGGAGTGGATGCGCGCCTCATCTAAGCTTGAAGTTGAAGCTTGACATCTTTACCCTCGGGGTTGATACACCCTCACCTCTCGTGCTTGCGAGATATATACTCTTTTATACCCGTTGTATTTACTAGTAATCTTTATACTCATTCTGCTACTTATTGTGGATTGATTCGTCTTGTTCTTGGAGTCTGCCCAGGTGCCGATTCACTCGCAACTCCATACATATATAGCCAAATACATAGACAGGCTTCCTGTTAAAAAGTTAATATTTACTTTTTCAAGATAATTATCCGAGTTCAGATTCTTCAAACATATGTAGTAGCATCGAATTAGGTTAATTAAGATTAAGATATTATACATGTATAGTTTGTTGCTGTGAGGAGCTTGATGTCAACGTGATCGGACTGGAGGTCTAGTCTGCAGTAGACGTATCCATCCCAAGCCTAGATGCACTGAAGATGATCATACTGGGCATAGATTCATCCCATGAAACTTGACATCAAACGGACATAAAATATCATGATAGATACCAAAGGTGTAAATGAAAATCTCAACGTCCATACGGACAAATTTTATTGAGAAATCTCAGGAGTAGAGTATATACACTCAACCAAGAAAGATCGTTAAACTTTTGACAAGAATATTTGCATCGCTACCAAGTGGGAATCATCAAAAAGCCATCCAGGAAGAAAATCTAGTTTCTTTCCAATTCATCAGTCACGTCAGAGTACCGGTACTCCATTTGATTTTTATAAATCCAAGAGCCAATCACTGCGCCTGGTGCCAGTTCGCTTCAAAGGGAGATGTCATATTCGTCGTGATGGGTTGCGCATACGAGAATGCCTCGAATACTTCCGGTGTGATTTCGTAGGAGCGGGGATCATCAACCGTCATTACGGCGTTGGGCATTCCGCCAAGTAAATGCGTTGGTGGCATTTGTGGCATATCGCTCATATGCGATAGGTCGAAGCCGGAAATTGGCTGTTGGTAATTGTAGGACATCATTGGTGCGGTGGTGTTTTGAGCTGGCGTTGCAGGTTGTGAACTCATCGTTGCTCTGCTTTGTTGGCGCTGATGGTGTGGATGTGTTTGTTGGCCTGGTGAGACGTGCCGGGATGGATTACTGCTGACGGATGGGGATTGGCTGTGCGTGGTAGAGTGAGGTCGTGGAGGTGGCTGCTGCTGTTGCTGCTGTTGTTGAGGCTTCTGGGCATCCGAGGATGGGGCGTGGATGTCAATTTGCAGCTTTTGAAGCTCCTGGTAGACGAGATTCAGTGCGGTAGCCATGACGGGATTGGAAATCTTCACTCTTTCCAGTGCGAATATGCAGAACTTCAGTTTGTCGAGGGTACCCGGTGCAGCGTACTTCAGGGCCTGGATCTCGAGTAGGAAGATTGATGCAGCTGTGTAGATGCTGTAGGCGAGAGAGAGGACGACATGGTTGTCGCCGAATGTTCGCCGAAATAGATCGAACAGGGATAATATTGAAGTTGCGGAAGCCATACATTGAACTAAATGGCTTGTGTCGTATGAATCCTGTCGTGTTTGTAATAGAGCGCGAGAGCAGAGTATCGGGCGATGGAGTAGGATATTGATTGTATGGTACAAACAACTAGATGCAAAGATTAGCAAGGGAACAAACGTTCTGCTGAAAAGGAAAGAAACATACTTTAAGGTCATGATATGGCTTGGTGGGCAGTATGGTGGAAGATCCGTGGCTACCAGCTTCAGGTAGTCTGGAAGCTCCTCCCACCACTCGCTCAAGTTCTTCGCCTGTTCCTGAACACATTCGAAGAATTCCGCCTCCGTGCTTTGCCGCATTGGGTCGTAGATGTGGATGAGGATTTGGTTCAAGATTTCGGCCAGTCCGCACATCCTCATAAAGCACGAAGTAGAGTGTGCCTGCGTCGGCGGGTAGTGTGCTCCATCGGGGAAGGTCACACCATGAGGTGTCCAAATTTCGATTTCGGAGGTGTCATCCACTGGAAAGCTGTTAGCACTGTGCAAAGCAGCGGTGATAAAGTCGCGAGAGGTAAAACCGACGACTTACATATCATGCGCGGTGGGCTAACCCGGGAATGCTGCATTGCTGGGGCCCGACCGAAATACAAGGCCACAATCTTATCCCAGAAGTAACAGCTCCAGAAGAGTCGATTGCGAATTTCAATCTCCTCATCGGTGAGTTGAGCTGTTCCAGGATATTTGCGACTGTCTATCGAGATACCTAAGTCGTCCAATAATCGAAATGCCATCCCACTGTATAGCCATGCCTGTGTTCGGTTTCCACGACCACATTCCTGGGCGCTGAGCAGAAGAAGCGTCTGAATGGTCGGAATCTCAGCATAACCACTCTGTAGTGTCTCGAAGAGTCCAGTTCGCGCCCGTTGATAAAATTGGGCACCGCCATCAAAGGCGTCTAGGAGTGGGCCGATCTGCGGTTCCTCCTTGCACCATCGGACGGAATGAGAGAGGATAGCGTTGAGCAAGACGTCGGAATAGTATGGACCATTTAATTTCATATCTCCTATTAGATAGTTAGTTCACTGTAGACTCCGTCATGGCATTGGAAAGGTAGGCGAACGGGTAAAAGCTGGGCGATAGACAAAGTTGAATAGTGGTTGAATCCAGCACCAATGTGAGTCGATGAGATATTGGAATGGCTCCTGCGATTAAAAGACATCTATTAGCTTTCCAATAATATTGGCTTCACAGTACCTGGGATTTAATGCTTACCGGCATGGTAGCCATCTGCTCAAAAGCCCGTTCCCGCCACGCACTGTTAATCAGACGCTCCTTGCGGGCTTCGAGTTCCTGAGCAAAATGTGTCGTTGAGGTTGTTTCACTGACCACCCCACTGGGTAGCTGAAACAAACTCGTTGGGCCATGGAAGGAGATGCGACCGTCATTTTCCACATTCAAGCCATCGAAATCCCGTGCCAGGTCTTGTGCTTCATCGTGTTCGACCTTGATCTTGCGACCCGCGCTGGAGCTCGATTCCGCCACCGAAGCCGGCGAGCTGACCTTCCTCGCCTCAACATCGGCTTGCTGATTCCTCAGTTTCGTCAAGACATCCTCCAATTGAGCGACTCTCGATTCGAGCTGTTTAGTGTAGGACAGAGTTGGGGCTCTGTGATAACGTTAGCCGGGATTTGTCCGTCTTGTAGCACAAAGTACAACGAAGCAAGCAAGGAATATTCCCAGAGCTTGGGCATTGACATAGAAAAGGGTATTTGCTCGGCTATTAGACTTACAAGCTGTAGACACATGCTTCACCACGAGCCGCGCATCGTGAGCATGACGGAGAAGCTCCGTTACATTTGACCTATGACCCAATTGCTTGTCAGCCCATAAGAACTTATTCGGAATCTGACCGATGAGACGCGTATGAAATCAAATCAGATCAAGTATAAAAAAGCTTGAACCCACCTTACGCTTCCGACAGGCTTCACATGAAAAGGCGCTTTTTCGAGGCAGCGCAGTCTTTAATGGGATATCGGTCATGCCGGTTGATGATGAACCTTCTACCACCATGACGCAACCTTCACGGAGGGGAATCGCGACACGCGACCTCCATTGACTGGAATATATAGAGATTTAGTAGGACGGAAAGAGTTCTGTTGGGTATATGTGGGGGGCTAGGAAAGGGTAGGATTTTCGGAGTTGGAATCGGAGAGGGGAAAGAGAAAAAAAGGGAATTGGTGCGTGGGGCGTTTTAACCCTTTGATATCGCGGGGGATGTCTCTTTCTCTGCTATCTGGACGAGTTACTATGTCTACTTAGTAGTAGATTTTAATTATCATTTTTATTTTATAATTCATTCGATCAAGTTCGCGAGAATTCCCTTTTTCCCCTCATGGAATACTGCGCCCCTGGATGATTGGGGCGTCAAAGATGCGGTATATTATTTGGAGATACTGACGTCGGATCCCAGCTAGAACCACTTTAGCCCGACCAAACCAACCTCGACCGGGATTAGCTTGCATTAAGGCTTTTGGGAGAGAGATGGCAATCTTGACGACGATCCAATCAGCAGGGACAAGATGGATCCCTTGGACGTTGGGGGTTAACTGGGCCGGACTCCATGGCTGCAGGGAAAAAAACCTTGGAAGGAAAAAAACTCCCTGGAACAATTGGAACCCACGAAGAACCTTTTAGTGGCGGTGATAGATGAAGTCGATCAGTTGATCGTGACTACTTGGTACTAGTCCTCTCCGTCTAGCGTTAATACTAATTGGACTAGATGATATTACTTCTACTAAAATAATAATTAATTAATAACTAAAATATAAAATAATATAAAATAATCACTAAAATAATATGATTTAGTGGGTTTCCTCTCTTGGCCTTCCCTTTTGGGCCATCTGGTCATGCCGCTTTAACGAGTATATTTGAGCACGCACTTATTACCTGGTTCCCGGGATTACCCTATATACTTTCAATGTTACTGACACTTTACTAGGAAGAATATACAATTCAACACTGCCAGTGGCATTGGAATGAAGTCTAACCTGAAACCTGCTAAGTGTCTCACTCAGGATGCAAACAAGTCTGGATGCTTGTCTCAAGGCCGGGTAAATAACGCCCTCGTGTTTCTGGTGGTCTCACCTTGTACTTGCGTCTTCCGAGTCGTCTATGATTCTGGTGACCATGATCGCATGAAAGCGTGCTCATGTGGAAGATAAAGAGCATAGAACGCTGTGTATGCCTATCTAGGTGGAAATGGAACTGTGCCTGTCGTATCGTCGTCTTTCGTGGATAGAGCTGGCATCCTGACGGGGGATGTAACAATCGGGATCCAGCTCCAGGAATATCTTTAGCTTGAAGTGGCCGACGGCAGTCCACTGGATATCATCGCGGACTGCCTAGCCAGGGATGAAATCGCACACAGGACGTATTGAACTAGTCCCCATTCCCCATTCGCACTCAACGCGGTCCTCGGTCTGGTGAACAAGGTCCATAACTGATGTGCAGTGATGACTGAATTGATCCTGTGCTTCCTTGTAAAATGAGGTACAGAGCGGTAAAATATTATGCACACTCTATTCCTCTCTGCGTCGGTCACCAAATGACACCGAATTGACAGCCGGTACCTTAAAGTATTGACTCGATTCTCAGCGTACTTAGTGTCCTCCTTGTAAGGTGAAGTTTGCCCGCGATGGATGGAAAACACCCCGTCAAATTCGTCCATAGAGGATATCCTGACTTTCTCTCACGTATGTGTACCTTCGGTATAATATGTCCGAATATCACAATCGCATGACATGGCTATTCAACTAGGTCTCAGGTCAGCTTTCAATAGTCAGTCAGCGTCGCAATGGATAGTGTGTGACTTACATCTGGAGATGAGATATATGCAATATCTAGTTGATATTGATCATATAGTATGAGAATGGAGAAAAGTGAGAAAGAGTACATCAAGATGAGCTTAAAAAATGACATCGAGTAAACTGACCTCCAAAGGTCATGAAACAATTTTTTCTGTGGATTCTTCTCATATCAAACTGAAGTGCTCGAGAAGTGAAGTTTCTCTTGAAGGGTGAATGGGACGTGGTGCTAGGCCACTTATAGCCCCAAAGCGTTGAAAGAATGGTGATTTCTGAATATATGGATATATGACTGAGGGATCATGGTGAATTTAAGAAAATGTGAGCAGTAGAGGTAAATCGTCTGCCTTCAAATGTTTTACTTGTTTGACAGGACCTGAGGTTGACTTGAATTTACTTACTCATTAGATGTGCTCACGTTCGGTATCGAGTTTTGCCAAACCATATAAAGCGAAAGTTTCTCCTCCCCACTTCCTTTCTTCTTCATCTTCAAACATTTGAGCACTTATCTTTATTATAATCACATGACAGGAGAAGAAATGTGTCAGGGGAGCAAAGAGAGAGTGGCACGGAAACCTTGATATGGATCTTAACCCTCCATCATCGTCTCACCTGCAAACACCATGAATGAGCGATGCAATGCATGCTGATTATGACTACTGGCTATATGCCAGTAGACATGAAGGACAAAAAAAGAAGAGGGATGTGGATGTATCCAAAATAATGGCAGCACTCGCAAATCTCGAACCATTCGCCATGGGATGCGATGAAAGAGGGACGATGCAATGAGACCTATTGATAATGGATATGCTACTATCATAGCAAAAGGTAAGCTCCCTTTAGCCTCTGTGTGATACTGGATGAGAATTGGACTATCACAAGCATACTGACTATTTCCAGGTCTGATCTGAGGTGGATTGCCCGAGGGCTAATTCCCTTTTCAAGTTTTCTCTCGGAATATGTGATGATTTCCGACTTTAATTATAGTGATGATATAGATCACATCTTAGCCGTTTCCTCAACAGTTAAGAACAGGGATCATGACTTATGAGCTCGTTATGTGAGTCCCACAGACCTGCTTGGGAGGGGCTAAATTCCCAGCAACCGATATGTTAGCTTTATCTCTGGAGGAGACAAAGTTTCTGCAGGTACCGATTTCCTGAAAATTTGGGTCATCGGGCGCTTCATTGGATTCAACCAAAGCCTATGGAATAACTACGTTATTCTGCAACTGTGTGTATCGCCCATCATATGGGATATGAACTAAAGCAAAAGCCTATGGAGCTTCTTTTGACATGGATGGATTGCCATAAGAACATTGAAGATACTACGCCAAAACTACCGTCGATGCGTCAAAATCCCGGAACCATCTACTTATTTCGACATCATGATTTCATACTGCTGGAGTCTCTCCAACCGTCTCCTCAGAGGAGGGAATAAATGGAACGGGACTACTTTATGAGGGCTTTGATGACATGGTCCGAGCGCAAGATGATTGCGTAGACATCAATTTCTCAGCAGACGAGCATGGAGTACAAGGTAGAAGAAAACCAGGAATGCCAAATTCTCAGAGCTGGCGGTTGTGTTATCAGAAGAGTGCCAGTGAGCTCCTGAAAATTTCAATAGAAGTTTTCTTATGGCAGTCGGCTCCGACCAGCAGTACGATACAGCCATGAAAATATTCCCCAGTCGAGGGCGAATTCAACCATTGGCTGACACGAAGCCCGCAGGACGAATGGCAGAATACATGAATATGTCTGGGTTATCTACGCCTGAACCTCGGCCAGAATCACCAACACTATAGTTCTCGTGGGAGAGCTGACAGTCCAAGGGAATTTGAAATCAGGATTTCCAGCCGAATGTCGAGCCGAATGACGAAGACGAGAGTTGCCTGACTTTCTGTCACTATGTCCGACGCAAGTACAATGGATCCATTGACGGACATAACGTACAATGCCGGAAGATGGCTGTGGAACGTGTGCCTAGTCCCCACTCGCTTCAACTATGATCAAGGGTATGGAGGTACCATTATGGACTTATACCGCGACTCGTTCAGATCACTTCTCAAGAAGACAGTTTAACCGCTTGACTTCAATCCAAAGAGGAAAGAATCTGACAGATAAAAACAATTGATCAGACTGAGACCTACTCCAGGATTGAGCACTTTAACTTCAACTTTAATAAAGCGGCAACAAGCTTAAATAGGAAAACCCCGAGCAAATCAGTCGAGACCTTAAGACTCCATACACTGTACGTCAGGCACTCCACAATCCAGGAGGATTTTCCACTATAGGAAGATTTACCCACTGATAATAGGAAACTTTAGCGCTCTAAAATGGTGTGATCACTAGTCTCAAACTATAATTCACGTAGAATTAAATCTATTTTGGAGTAAATTCGGGGTACAAAAGTACCAGGAAATCGGGTATGGACATTGTACAATGAATAGGAGGGAAAAAAGTGACAGGACATGGAGAATAGAGAAATGAAAAATAAACATAGATATGAAATGGATCAAGGGAAAAGAGCCTTAGGATTACTTGAAGCCCTTGAAGCCCGTATCCTTACCCTTGCCCTTACCCTTACCCTTTTTATCCTTGCCCTTAGACTTGGGCCCATCTCGGTCTGCCTTGCCCTTTTTCCACCCAATGTTTCCTTCGTGTCGCAGCTGCGCATCATCCAATCGCTTCTTATCCTTGTTGCTAAGCTTAGCCTTCTTAGACTGAGCATTCGGCCCATTCAGTGCCTCTGCACCTATCTTCTTCGCCAATCGTTTTTGTTGTTCTGTCTCGAACCAGGTACGCTTAGGTCGAGACATGATCTCCGCTCCATGCTTCATCATGTTCTGACCCTTAGTAACCTGCATCTCGGCCTGAGACATCTGCTTCTCGATCTTCTCCTCCTCCAGAACCTCCTCCACTTCTCCGGCTAGATCATCGGCCTTTTGTGCCCACTCATCCGCAATCGCAATATCCACAACCCGACTGGCAATCTTGGCGCCCTGCGCTTTACCAGCCTTCACGGCGAGCTTGACAACCTTGCGATCGGGCTCGGCGGCAATGGTACAGGCTTGACCGGAGCGGCCCGCACGGGCAGTACGACCGACACGATGCAGGTAGATTTCGTGGCTCTGAGGGGCTTCGTAGTTGATGACAGTCTCCACTCCCTTGATATCCAGACCACGAGAGGCCAGATCGGTGGCGAGAAGGAAGGCAACCTTGCCGTCACGGAAGCTTTCAACACTTTTGATACGCTGGATAAGAGGGTCAGTATATGAAATCATGCATAGAGTTTTGTTGGATTTCCCTCGAAACAGGGAAATCGGGAATCGGGATCCGATCATACCTGTTCTTGGCTCATAGCACCATGTAATTCAGCCGCCTTCAATCCCAACAAACTGAAGATAATGCGGACTCGGTGAGCCTCCTTCTTTTGTCGGAAGAAGATGATCACACGACCAGTGTAGATCTCCTTGCACAGATGTAATAGGTATCCAAGACGCTTATCTTCGCGTCCAGGGCGTAGTCGGACGAACTCTTGTGTCAGTGTGACGGCGGTCTGCTTCTTAGAGTCCACCTGGAGTCGCATGGGTCGGTTCAGACCAACGCGGATCAGCTTGTCAACGGTGTCGGTCATGGTAGCGGAGAACAGCATGGTTTGACGAGACTTGGGAATTGTAGTCAAAATTTCGTTCAACTCGTCGGCGAAACCATCTTCAAGCATTCGATCGGCTTCATCAAGAACCAGAATCTCAAGGGTATCGACGGTGAAACTGGGCGAGTTGCGCATGTGATCAATGAAACGACCGGGGGTAGCGATAATAACATCGGGTCGCTTCTTCAGGATGTTCTCTTGTTCACGGACACTGAAACCACCGACAAGTTGACAGAAGGTGACATCAGTAAAGGTAGCCAGCTTGATGGCGACATTGTAACATTGGACAGCCAATTCACGAGTAGGCATGAGAATAGCGACACGAGATGTAGGAACCTTGCGAGGACGGAAGAGGAGACGTTCGAGAATGGGGACAATGAAAGCACCAGTCTTTCCGGAACCAGTCACGGCACTACCGACAATATCCTTACCCAAGAGGGCCACGGGAATAGCCTTGCGCTGAATGGGGGTTGGGTCGGTGAATCCCACTGAGGCGAGACCTCGGAGAATAGGACGAGAGAGGTTGAAATCTTGGAATGTGCTCTTTTCGAGGGCTTTGTTGTCGGTCTTCTCTTCAGGAGCGAAGAAAGCTTTGCGCTTCTCGGCTTCCTCAGCATCCACCTCACTCTCCACGTCGGATTCGCGGTCAGATTCGGCGACGTCGTCGTCGGGGTGGTTCACTGGGGTAGCGACGGAGTCGTTATCAGATGCCGCATCGTCGTCGTCCTCTGCGTCGCTGTCTGCCTCGTCTTCGGATTCCTCGTCTTCCGGTCCAGAGCCAACCTCAGGACCTTCAGCCTCGCTCTCCTCCTCGCCGTCAGCACCCATACCAAAGGCATCGGTAGCCATCAGCTCATCATCCTCGAAGTCGACCTCCATGCCACCTTCGTCGGAAGCATCCTCGTCCTCACTTTCAGCCTCGGCCATCTTCTTCTTCTTCTTGGCAGCAGCAGCCTCTTGCTTGGCCTTTCTCCGAGAGATAATAGCATCGATATCAACTGCCTGCTTGTCTCCACCAGCGCCGGTCTGTCGGGGCTCCTCCAGACCCCATCCATCGAATCCTTCAGTAACGCCGTTAGTGGTCGCGCCACCAACATCGAACTCGAACTCAGGATCCAAGGCGCCGTCATCGTCACCGATACGAGCAAACTCTTCCTCCTCCTCCTCCTCCTCTTCTTCGGATTCCTCAACAGGCGCAGCCTTGCCCTTCTTCTTGTTCTTGTCCTTGTTCTGCTGCTTCAATTTCTTGTTCTTGTCCTTTGAGTCCTCGGCATCGCGCTTGCGCTTCTTGTTGTCTGATGCCTTCGCAGCCTCCATCTCGTTCAATTCCTCGTCCTCCTCCTCATTGAAACGGGGGACATCTTCATCGTCGGAGAGCGTAAAGACGAAGTCGTCGTCCTTGGCTGCTTTGGGAGCCATTGTAGAGGCGGGAATCGAGGAACAAAGTTCACTCGTAGGGATACGTGAAAGTATCTGTAGCCTCGTAACTTGGCCACGAATTGGGAGAAAAAAAGTTGACCAGAAAAGAATCGAGTAAGTCCCCAACTGCTTAACCCGATCGGCGAAAAGAAATCAACAGCAGAAAAAAAAAAGTTGGAGGGCGGTGAGGAGATATGGATGATCCGTCCACGGGTGGATTTTGGTTACTCAGCACTCTGAAAACTGCCCAGTTGGACGACTTGCATGAATCAGACATTGCATTATTTTTATTAAAATTAATTTATATTCTGAATTTGTTTAAACATCGCACTCTCTGAATGAAATTAAAGTCCAAAAATTGGCATCGGTTGAATTGTCCTGTTACGAAGAGGTACTATGCCAATCCATAGATGCCAGTCAACTGGTGCCTTCGAGTCGCAGTTCATACCTGAACTGGCTGCTGGCATCATGCTATCTATTATCTATATCTCACTGGCAGTCGAGATCTCACTGAATAAGAATGCCCAGCTGTCCCTAGCAGCCTGAGATTATCCTTGCTTGGAGCGCCAATGAGAAGCTCAACTTCAATTTATGATCCCGCTAAATGCGTCCAAGTGCTAGTAGTATGTATTTTATATAGGTACATCGATGATCAACTTGAAGATACTGTTATAGTAGTAGTAGGGAGGGATATAACCTCACGAGTCGACATCATGACTCGGATTGTCCAACTTGAACTTGAAGGATAAACTTGAATTCAATTGAATCGGAATGATAGCACGAACTTTTGCTCATCACCTTCCAAACTTTAAGTATACCAAATTCTTTTTTTTTTTCAAGTCAAACGACCTTTTCTGACCACATTTTCTTTCCTTGCACCACATTCTATCTCGCGATGCTGTTTAATTCGTAGACTCATGAGCCATGGACCCAACTTGAATAGGAGGCCGAAGGATACGAGCCATGTAGTGGGCATTCATGCTATACCCACGCGTTAGTAGCTTGAGAAATCATGTTCAATGAAACGAACTCACCGAACAGAGTACTTCATTCTGATTCCCTTCAACATACCCTGCTCCTTGAACTTGAAATCACGCTGTAACCACTCCCGGATCCAGGAAGACGATTCATCATCATTGGCACGGTGTGAAAGTATCACGAGGAGGGTATGCAGTGGATGCATGCTTCCTTGGTAGTATGGAATCTCCAGGGTGGGCTTCCACTCATAACGAGGACTACCCCGAGGGTGCTGGATATCAACGATAGACAAGATCATGTGGATCAATGCCCAGCCAATGTATTTGCGGGTGGCGTTGGGGGATACAAATACCTGCAGTTCACCAGTTCCCTTGTCAACGTCCAACTCACTCATCATTCTGATGTAGGCGAATCCGACAATTCGTGCAATGTTATCAGCATTATCCTCGTCGGGAGGGACAGCCACGATGAAAGGAAGATTCTCCTCGCGGCATCTCTCAAAGATCTCTGTCACAGTGGATTGACTCATGGGATCTTCATACGGGCTGACGAAAGAATTTGCGGCATACCACTTGAAGATCCGGTGAAGGTCGGGGATGTCACTAGATTCAGCCGGACGTAGGTATGCGCTGGCGCGGGCTGGGTCAGACATCTCGTGGAATGCTTCGATCGTTTGCCAGTCTGCACCCTTAGTGGAAAATTGCTTCTTTGCCTTTTCCTCAGCAAGCGCCTGGAACTGAATGTCCTTGAATCCAATGTTCTCCATTTCAAGACACTGCATATTGAAGATGAAGCTGTTTGAGGTCTCATGCCAGTGAAGGCGGGTTTCCTCATTTTTCTCGTCTCGTGGAGTAGGAAGGTGCTCGATGTCCTGGATCAAGAGAGAGTACCCACCGTCGGGGATGGCAGTACCATCGTAAAACGGCTTATGGTAGATGTTGACGATGTTAGCTTGCATAGGGATTTTGATCAACCATTTCCAGAAGCACTTGAGATAACCCTCCCGGTTCCAGGAACTCGATGATGAAAAATGCCAGTTGCACCCAAACTCATGCTGTACGTATCCAGGGGGATTGCTCACAGTCGTTGGAAAGGGTTTGGGCGTGTAATCCCAGGGCTCCTCGGGCTCGGAAACAAGTTTGTAGCTATTGGAACCTTTCGAGACCATCTGCGGCCAACAGGAGGGGGACTCTTCGTATTTCTTCCACTGAGTCAAGAACTTTTCATCGGTCGCACTTACGGCACGCCAATTTTCTTCAGGGTCTGGCTCGACGTAGTCCTTGTCCGGGACAGAAGTAGGCGGCACAACCGACCACGGGTGTGATGCTTCCACGCCCCGGGCTTTGAGAGGCTGATGAAAAGATCTGTAAGCGTCAGAGTCGGGTTGAGTTCCAGGACCACGGCGGAGAATAGAGAGAATCTCATTGCAGGCATTGTCCTCCTGGTCTCTGAAGTGTCTCTGGCGTGCAGCGCGAATAATCGGTTCTCCGAGAGTCTTCACTTTCGCAACGGCATCTTCCCAAGAGATTGGCTCTGCATCTCCGTCCAGGTCAAGGATGTCCCCAATCATTGGGGTGCTCATGTTTGCTTCACTTGTGATGAGCTAAGAAGAGGTTTGATTGATGGAAGGGTGAGGACAAGACCTGGCAGAGGAGAGATACCCGTAATCCTCGAGAAGATCAGAAATATCTGATGGAGTAAGTATTCAGTCTCTGAATCAACCTTAAAAGGATTTAAAAATCAAATTCAGCAACAAGGTTGATGAAGCTGAGGTCGATGATTAAGATATCCAGGCTGAGTTGCGAGGTCAAAGAAGGAGTGGTTGGGTTTGAACGGAGGAAGGACGGCCGTAAAAAGTAAGTTCCCCTCTAGGAGCGTCAAGAACGTGAGGAATTTCCAAATTCAAATAGCTGCAGTGAGGGATATATGACTCATGGAAAAATAGAGCCACTGAAAGATTTAGTATTTCAGACGTTCTAGTCAGTACTGGATGCCCAGGTGGTCAATATGGCCTAGAAGACAACAGTCGGTATTAACCAAAGAGTTCAGACGATGAAGTTTGGAAATCTACCATGTACAGCCCTGGAGGTATATGATCAACTTGAGTATTCAAGAGGCCTATTAGTATCTCTCATATCCCTTGTCTCCGGGAGCTGATTTCCGCTCTGCATTCTTAGCCTTGAGTCTTCTCAGTTTTCTAGTCGTCAATCTACGGTTGAACAAAATTTGGGATAGAATTCCACCAGGAAAACGGCAGTTTATAGGTATGGACGGAGGACTATGCCGATTGATGGGAACGGGAGTCATATAAGTGAGAAAGAAAAATTCAAGTTAAATGATAAGCCTCTACTGGCACTTCAATGTTGAGAGGCTCTGGAGACAACATCACCACCTAGTATTGGCTTCAGCGTGGCCAAGATTAATATCGAAGGTCTCATGTATAGTTGTGTAGGTAGAGAATAGCTCATTCCCCAGATTTTTGAAATCTATTTTGAATTCAGTTTCAGTCATAACATGTAGAGAGGAAAACGTGTAGGTGATATGATACCCTGGTGTTGTATACTAAGCGGGCCTGCCAATCAACTTTTACCCGCTGCACACAACTTCAACTTCCCCCCTCCCATATCTTCGGTTTCTGAGCACGAAACGAACAGACATAATGTTATCAATTCTTCGAAAGGCACGTCTCAAGGACAAGGAGATGCGGATTTTAATGCTGTATGAGAGCTGGGAGAACCATCTTTAGTTTGACTGGATGCTAAATGAACATAGGGGACTGGACAATGCAGGCAAAACCACCATTGTGAAAAGAATAATGAATGAAGACATCACCACAGTCAGCCCCACTCTGGGTTTTATTATCAAAACAATTGATTTTATGGGGTAAGTTCCATCATTATTCAACGGGAGTCTATCACTAACTAAGAATCTAGGTACAAATTGAATATTTGTGAGTCGCACTGGGAAACCTTATGGGCCTAACAGCACTGACTTATCCCAGGGGACGTGGGTGGTCAAAAAACACTCCGATCATATTGGAAGAACTACTTTGAAAAGACAGACACCCTAGTCTGGGTTGTGGATGCAACTGATCGACTCCGGGTGGATGACTGTCGTGAGGAGTTGGCTGGTCTGTTGCTGGAGGAGGTTTGTCCCCACCCGCAAATTCTCGGGATCCCGAACTAACACCAACAGCGTCTGATGGGAGCTAGTTTGCTGGTTTTCCTGAACAAAACAGATGTTGAGCAATGCATGACAGAAACTGAGGTTCGAGAGGTATGTGGATACCTGTGAATTGTCATCGATATCCTAAAATGGAAAGCCGAATCAATTTGAAGTGGACTAACTTTAATGCTACAGCGCCTCGGTCTGGATTTAATCAAAACACACAAATGGACTATCCTGCCATGCAGTGCCGTGACAGGACAGAACCTGAATGAAGGATTGGAGTGGGTGGTACAGGATGCGAAAGACCGACTTTTCCTCTACTAATGCGATGGTTTCCATTGGTACTTGGATCTCTGCATAAATGCGCCTAAGAGAGGAACGTCAACACAGCATCTTGTTGGGCGCCCTATTTTTCTTCATAAAACATTGCTCCAAGTTCCAAGGTTGGGCTGAACTTTTCAAATGTTCAACATTGTCACCCTGGTGATAGAGAACTTGGATCAATTGATATGGCGTTGGGGACCGGTCTCTTCCGATAGGTTCGGGCATATATTATTAGAAGCTTTTTGGTTGGGTTTCAACCGCATTAATGAGACCTCAATTTTTATCTAAACAGTTGAATTGATTCATGCGGTGTACCATTGGATGCAATGGACTTGAATCCGATAGCTCAACTTAAATCTTCATAGCGGTCCTGCCCAACGGGTGACCACATATGCCCAAACTTGTGGAAGCATTTGAAACCTGAGGATGCACAACCCCAACTAGCGTGAAAACTATTTCCAAAGGATGGAATTGAAGAAATTCTGAGAGCACTGGTAGATAGGGGTAATTTGTGTTTTTGATTTTCTTTAAAAAAGCTCGACCAGAGAGGCTAAACATTGGTATTTCTTGTAGCGAGCATACACCTATTTGAATGGCGGAAATAGCCCACCAGTTGACCCAGCATCCTAATGCCATAAGGAACCCCTTTAGGCAGTACCTGGAATGAAATAAAGACTGACATTTGACGTTCGCGGTATGCATTTCATCTGCAGCAAGTGGGGCATTCCAGCCTAAGCTCAACTGCACATGTGGTCCACAGTCTAGAAGTATATGATGTCGCCGCTTTTAAGACAGTGTAGTCAACTTGAAGCTGTTTGGTTTATTCCACAGAAGTGGTTTATACTAGTAGTATGTCCCAAGGTTGTTGCTCATGGCGACAGATACTAGTAGCTAAGGAGTAAATGTACACCAATCACTCACAAGGATACTCGCTTGGATTTATGGAATTCCCAACGAGTGGACCAGGCGAATCCTTTCTTACTTCCTCTGAGTCTGATTCGATTCAGGCAGTTGAAGTCTTATGGTTATTCATATTGACTGCTCTTATTAGGATACTTTGTATGAGGGACCACCGTGACCCTTGAACATTCAAATGTTAATTGATAAATTGGGACAAAAGGGACTGAAATTCATAAGATGATGGGAATAACTTGAAAGCAGCCCAGTATGTTTTCTTTATATGACATCGATATTCCGAGTCCTTCAAACAAAAAAGCCCAATATCACTCACCACTTGGACTATAGTTGACTTGTATCGGTACCAGTTGACTTACTACATTTAAACAACTCGTACTCTTGATATCATTATGGACTCTGACTTGATGCAACTAAAGAACAAGATAAACATTGTGAGTATCTTTGAAGCTCAAAAGGAAGGCATTCTTCCCAAGTCATACCCACTGAATACAGTGGACTTTTGAAGGTTTATAGAAATTTCCATGTCTCCACTTGGCTTTTCAGCCTCATTTCCGCGGCGAACCACTATGCCCAGGTGTTCATATTGGATGAAAATTTGAGAAAATCTGTATACTGGGACACTGGAGACAAGCTTAAGATCAAATATGTGTATCATAACAACAAAAGCCAGAGATAATCGCCTAGGTAAGTTGATGTATTGAATCTTGAATTTGCAACTCACCGCTACATGTTACACGTAAAAAGCGGCAAGTGAAGGGACCTAAAGGGGCAATATCGTATCCTAGCTTCACGAACTCCCACTAACAGACACTAAAACAGTCCCTGAATGAAAATTTCGGAATTGGATAATTTCGGCATTTCGTCATTTCGTCATTGCGGCCCATGGGAACAACCAGCGGGGCGCGAACCAGGAAGCGATCCCCACAACCTTGGAAAACCTTAGCGTAAACAAACATTGGATTTGCAACGTGTATGACTTCAAGTACACTGTGTCCATGTATACCATAGGTGGTATATGTAGTATGATTTAGTTGAAAAAGAAATCTCGAAGTTTTGAATGCTTCTTATCGTTTGAGTTGAGGGAAGGGATGATCAGATCGGAGGAGCCAATGACCTGTAGTATGGATCTCGCGCATCCCCATCTAATTTAAGCAGGGCGGAGAAACTCAGCCCTTGGATCTTCCACGCTTTTCCACTCTCCTCCTATTTCATTCCTTTCCCCCCAAATTCTCCCTGGTTCCCTTACGGTAGCGGAAACGCGCAAACGGGATCATGGCTTCCACCAAGTCCTCAGATGGTCCCGAGGACGTGAATGATTTCCTCCTGCGCATTCGGGAACTCGGCGAACGCCGCGATAAAGAAGATGATGAGCGGACCAAGAGATTGGAGGACGAGATCATGCAGGGCAGGAAAGAAAGACAAGCCCGTCGAGCTGGTAATAATTTTTTTTCTCCCTTGAAACAACCCCTCGTTGAGGATCCCGCGGGCTCTTGTTGCTAGTCGGCGTTCTCAAGACCCCGCGCTATGTTGACCCACCTTGCCATGAGATGCTGACACGGTGATGGCAGAACGAGCACGATCGATAGCCGGCTCACCTACATTAAATCCTTTGCGACTCAGCGTTTCATCGATCGGACAGCCTTCTATTGAACCCCCGGAGCATCTCGAGCCGACGGTACAAACTGCGGATCCCGAGCCAGTCGGCGGAGCGAAGTCAAGCCAGGAGTCAGAGCCTCTATACACAACAAATTCCAGGCGCGGATCGGTTCAGGATATAGGCTCGGAGTCACCACGATCCTTACCACCGGTGTCACGAAGTCGGGCGGGCACTTTGTCGTGGCAGCAACGTCCGTCGTCGCGTGAACTGGGCAACAGATCACCGGGCTCGACATCCCCCACCCGATCAAGCCACTTGCGGACCACATCAACCGCGTCAAATGACAACCAGCCGTCACGTGCATCCATCGCACTTTCACTTTCTTCAAAAGAGCCGTCGTGGTTTCGACAGACACCGGATCTAGGAGTTGGATCACCCGCACAACGTAAGCCTGAGGACCGCACAGAGGACCAAGCTGAGCAGGACACAAACCACCAGGTCCCGGAGATAAGTGATGAGCCGGCACCGGAACCAGAGAAGGTAGAGATACCTGAGGAAAGATCCCCGTCTCCCCCACCAACAGCCTCCACTGTTGGGGACAGCAATTTTAGCAACCGCTATTCGAGCGTGTCATCAGTGTCTCCTCCTCCTGGTCTGCGATCGCCGGGGCAAGTAACGGAAGCCCCAAAGCTTGACCCTTCACAAACTGAATCGTTCGAGGAAATGCTGCCACCTTCCCCCTCACAGCGACGAATGTCACCTGAGCGTGCCCGTTCGACATCTCCCACTAAGGGCCTGGGTGGATTTGTACAAAGTGCTATGATGCGGCGATCAGACAGTGTATCAAAACGATGGAGTGCGCAGATTCCTCAGGGTCGCCTGAGTCGAAGCAATTCTATTGTCAGCAATCGCAACAGTGTTGCGGCACCTAGCTTCACTGCTAGCCTCAGTGATATGACCCCAACGACAAGCCCGCAACTGCAAAAAGACACTTCGTTGCCTATGGAGCGGCCTAGCTCAAGCTATAGTGATGCTTCTTCCGTGCAACCATCCGAAATAACCGAAAGACCTACAACCCCCTCATTTTCAGGCAACGATACCATGCGCTCCGAAGGCAGCCCCACTAGACCATCCATCTACGGTCACTCTCGATCTGCCAGTTCCGTCACTGTTGACAGTCTTGGTGGTGATGGACCCGGAAGTCCTTTCACCTCGAGAACAATGGACCCCAGGCGCTGGAGCCCTACCAAGGCCACTTGGCTAGAGAGCGCGCTCAACCGACCTGAGTCTCGACAGCAAAAGCCCCCTCCTCCACAACCTTCATGGGTGCAACAAGCGCGCCAATCCAGAGGCAGCGTCGATATGGGCAGAGCCAGTCCTTTCAAGGAGGTCACACCTGTAGGCTTGATGCGGACACCTCCACCTGGAGGTCACTTCAAAAAGCCTAGTCTATCTGGAACACCGTCAGTTCTTGGTAGTCCCACTGCAGCCAAGAAGGCATATGTGCCGGACACATCGCTGGTTGCCTCAGAACCCGAGCCAGAGGCAGCAAAGACTGTGGAAGAGTCAGAGCCGGAGCCCGAGCCCGAGTTGAAGCCCGAGCCAGAGCGCAAGTTATCTACAATCGAGCCAGTTGAGCCACTGGAAGATGAACCCAGTCCTATGGTTATACTTGGAGAACCGTCACCGAAATCTCGGGAAAAGCCATCATTGCAACTGGAGAAGGTCCCAAAGCCTGACTCTGTTCGGAAACTCCCCCTTATGAGCCCTAGGACCAATTTCTCTCTTCCCACAAGGGAACCGCTACCTCGACCCAAACCTCAGTCTCCTGTCGTTGACTTCCGAGCAAACCTGCGCAAGCGAGAGGTTGTGCAAGACAAGGAGAAGGTGGAGGAGCCGGAATTTAAGAATATGTTTGGAAAGCTCAAGAAGACTGAGACACGCAACTTTGTGGCACAGGACGAGCTGAAGGGCAACATTCTTCGAGGAAAGGCGGCATTGAACGCCACAGGTGGCCCCAAGAAATCGGATCGCGTAGACGAGTTCAAAGAGAGTCTTGTGACCCAGAAAGCAGCGATGAAGGCCGGAGGTGGTTCTATTAGACGGAACACTGTCGGAGAACAGGACGAACCTCCAAAGGCAGTCGAGGCGATTCCAGAAGCTATTGCGAAGCGTAATCTCATGAAGACGTCCAGCATTCGACGACCGAACACCGACATCACCAGCCCTACAGCTGCTGCCCCAGAGTTAAGCCCCTCGCGAGCCTCACGGACTTCGCGCGAGCTAGCACCTGTATCGCCAATCTCCACCAAAGAGGAAATCCCTTGGGAGTCACCCCGGAACTCCTTCCAAGAATCCTTTCCATTCCCAGCCCCCAGTGGGCTGAAACCCGTTGACACCAAGCGTGAATCCACTTCGATCCCAGTGCTAGACCAGAAGGATGATGCGCTGGAGACCTCAACTCCGGCTGTGGAAACTGAACAAGAGGAAACCTCGAACGATGTAGCCAGCCCAGTCCGTAGCTTGCCATCGCCACCAGTCGCTGAAGCTGCGAGCCCAGTTTTGGCTGCTAAAGGGAAGCTTGCAGGCAGAATCAACCCTGCATTAGCAGGACTGCTTTCCCGTGGACCGCCAGTTGCAGCCGAAGGACCTAAGAAAGAGCTGCCTTCACCATCCGGCGGAGATGCTTCTCCTGCCTCGCCCTCTGCTCCTCTCACCCATATGACGAAGACCCGTGCTAGAGGCCCCAAAAGACGGGCGCCTAAGGGAGCCTCCGCTCCCGCTGTCTCAGCTGCTGAAGATATTACGGAGGTTGGTGCTATCTCCTCTCCCGAAGCCCGAAGTTCTCAGACTACTCCCGAGCCTGTACCTTCTCCCAAACTTGAACCTACTTCGGTGAATGTTTCCAACGAAAAAGTGGTTATCGATACTGAAACCGCACAAACAGGAAGCCCTTACATCCGGACACTTCAAGGAGTGAAAACCAGCTTCCAGAATGCTCTCAACAACGGCCTTTCACAGAGACTGAGGAACTTGTCACCCACATCTCCCCGAGAATTCACCACCTTCGGCTCTCAACTAGATAAGAGCCCCCCGAAAGACACGACACCAACAAGAGAAATCAGCCCATCGAGTAGACCCCCTGTACCCCCAAAGTCCGGTTCATCGCCCTCGCCCTCCCCATCTCCATCCAGTCCTACGTCGAGATACCAGTGGGGCCAAGCACGCTTCATGTCATCCTCTCCATCCCCACTCAGAACCAGCTTTAAAGAAAACAGACAGAGAGAGGAACCATCTACGCCTTCCTCTCAACAAGCCGTTCCCGGTTTGATGGTCGCAGCTTCATCTCCGCAGAGCAGAAGTAGTGCATCACCACCGGTCCCTCCTAAGAACCCCGACATCTCGCTCAGAAAGCCCATTGATCCTCGAAATCGACTCTCTCGCAAGATGTCCGCGCCGTCACTTGTTGCCCAGGCCGCAGACGCGCGTGAGTTCCTTTCTACCTTCTTCAAAACATTCCCCAACCCGCGCGACCGAATGGATATTGATCCACAGCTGGTACTTGCGAGTAAACCCGATGATTCAAAGATCCGTACGGTCAAGCGTCAAATCTGGGAACTTACCGGTGATGGAAAGAGGCAAGAGTTGCCAATTAACCAAGAGTATGTGCTGTACGAGGGGAGCATGTACGTCTGCGTGCATTTGTTTGAAATAGAAGGCAGCGGTCATTCAGAGGTCTACCTCTGGTCTGGTGACGATGTCCCTCAGGCTGCGCTTGATGATGCACAAATATTCGCTCGCAAGGTTGCCCGTGAGAACAGCTGCAAATTGGAACTGATTCGTCAGGGCAAGGAGCATGTCCGGTTCATCCAGTCTCTGGGTGGAATCATCATTACCCGCCGTGGATCTAGTTCTTCTACTTCCTCTGCTCTGTACATGCTCTGCGGTCGCAAGCATCTGGGCCAAATGGCCTTCGACGAGGTCGATTACTCCCTGCGCAATCTGTGTTCCGGCTTTCCATTCGTGATCTCAGCACCATTTGGCAAGATTTATCTGTGGAAGGGCAAGGGAAGTGGCCCCGAGGAAACCGGTGCCGCTCGCTTGATCAGCATGGACCTTGGCCTGACCGGTGAATTTGAAGAGGTGGCGGAGAGCGAAGAGCCTGAAAGCTTCTTCGACGACTTTGCAGGTACCAACGAGGCCAACGCACTGCTCACATCGGAGTACTGGGCTCTGAAGCCGAAGTACGATCACTTCCGGACACGTCTTTTCCGTGTCGATCACGAGCTGGGCCAACCACCCAGGTTCTGGATGCGTCGTCCTGGCTCAGGCTCACCGACCGTTCGCCCAAATGACACAGTCCAAGAGATCGAACCCTTCCGCTACAAAGATGTGACGGATAAAGATGTCTATGTGCTGGATACTTTCTTCGAGATCTATGTGTAAGTACCCTATTATTTTTCTACTAAGTTTTGATTTTATCTAACCCATCTTAGCATCGTTGGCGAACACGCCTCGCAAAAGTCCCCCGACTTCGCCTCCGCCGTTGTCTTCGCTCACGAGTATGGCATCCTTGCCGCTTCCCTTGAAGACCGACCCTTTATCCCTAAGAGCTTTGTCTCACTAGGTGGTATTCCCGATCGATGCCAAAGTGCGTTCCGCAAATGGGACCAGCGATCATCGCAGGCTCCTTGTCTCTTCCCTCTCGACGTGGCGATTGAAGCGATTCGATCTGAGTAAGGGGTGTACGATGTATCTGTACTGTCTACTTGCATTTCCTGATTCTTCTCTTCATCTCTGTGTTTTTCTTTCTATTTTCTTTTTTATTTCTCTCTCGGGTTTCTCGGTTTTGTGGGCTTTCGCATTTCTCTGTGCATATTTCGGTTGAGAACATTCATGGTGGCAGGAGTCTTCACTTTCCCATGGTGTATTGTGCCCTAGAGGAGCATGGTGGGAGCATCTATCTGGGTTGTACATGTGTTACTTTTGCTGTTATCTGCAAAGCTCATGTACAAAATATGGTTTTTGATATAGAGGAGTTTTCAAATGTTTTTTACTAGACATGATTCGAGTAGATGAATGTTACTAGTTGGTTAAAATGTTCTTATTTTATATGCTGTCTTGTAGGTCGCCCATAATTATTCTTCTATTCAAGTTGCCATTATATCTAGTATAGATGAATGAGTTGTGTGCTGCTAGTAGTAGATCATGTAGATGATGCCTCATTGCCGGGTCACACCAAGGACACATGTTCATATGTACTACTACTTACTAAGAGATCTCACACATATTTCTTTGTCTGTATCGGGTCAAATAGATCAAGGATATAATATCAGAGACCATAGAAGACCAAGTTACTATCCAGATCGGGATTCCGGTTGCGTGGACTAAACTCCATTCAACTCGGACAAAGCCACATCCGATCTTCGGTTATCTTAGGGAGGATTCCAAGGTCAAAGAATGACAGAATATAAGATTTTCGGCAAATGGACATGGACACAGGCACAGACACAAAATCCATTGGATAGAGCGGGGGTATTACCAATCCATTCTAATTCCCGTGAAACAAGTCCGAGGGGATTCGGAGAAGAGAGTAAAGAGTGAATAACAGTATTACTGTGGCAGTATCAGGTGGGGGAGATATCAATACTCCCATGTGGGCCGATATCGATGTCGCAATTAATCTTTTTTTTTCTTTAACCCGTTTCTTCCCCCTTTCTTCACTTCCCACTATATAATGACAATGCCGTGATACTCATCATAATGGATCCTTGTATCGCCCGTGAGCTGTCAAAGCTCGACCCTCTCCCGTTCCGCGCTTCATCCGATCACCTACATCATACTTGGGCGAAGACCTTTTTCTCCCGCCCAGAACTCTACATTCGTCCCCAGACGATCCCCGAAATCCAACAATTAGTCACGCTCGCTCGTCGCTGTCGCCGTCGACTCGTCACTGTGGGCAGTGGTCACTCTCCCTCCGATTTAACCTGTACCTCTTCCTGGCTCGTGAACCTCGATGATTTCAATCGCATTCTACAAATCGACCCGACCACTCAACTCGTCACCGTTGAGGCTGGTATCCGATTGAGTGAACTGGGAGACCGGCTCGAGGAAAATGGTTTAACACTGGAGAATCTGGGAAGCATTGATAGTCAGTCAATAGCAGGCGTGATTGCGACTGGAACACACGGCAGTTCTCTGCGCCACGGTCTCCTGTCGGAATGCATCGAAGGATTGAGTCTGGTCTTAGCGAATGGTCAGCTTGTTCGCTGCAGCGCAACAAATAACCCTTCGCTCTTCCGCGCTGCCCTTGTTTCCCTCGGCGCCCTCGGTATAATCGTCGAAGTGACCTTCAAAGCGCGTCGCGCGTTCAATATCGCATGGCGCCAGGAACGATACTCGTTAGCGCAGGTTATGAAAGAATGGTCAGCGGATCTGTGGACATCTCATGAGTTCGTTCGGGTCTGGTGGCTTCCATATGAAAAGGGTGCGATTGTCTGGCATGCAGACCAAACCGATCAGCCCTTGCGCGCACCTCCGAAGAATTTCTACGGCGAGTGGTTCGGATACCACGTCTACCACAACCTGCTCGCTCTCTCCTCATATATCCCACGCATCTTGCCATGGGTCGAGTGGTTTGTTTTCGGTATGCAGTATGGTTTCCGACCAGGGAGTACCGTGATCGAAGCCGTGGAGCCTGCGCGCGCAGGTCTGTTAATGAACTGTCTGTATTCGCAATTCGTGAATGAGTGGGCTTTACCCCTGGAGAAAGGACCCGAGGCGATTACTCGTCTTTCTGCATGGCTACACGGTGATACTGAGACAGCGAGAATCCCATTCTCCAGTAAGGATCTATACGTGCATTGTCCTGTTGAGGTTCGCGTGTCCGACTCATCCAAGAATCCTAACCCCCGCCCATACCTCGATCCGACATGCCGTGATGGCCCGACCCTCTACCTGAATGCGACACTCTATCGGCCGTATCTCCGGGATCCGCCTTGCCGAAGACGATACTATGAGGCCTTTGAGTGGCTCATGCGGGACATGGGCGCCAAACCGCACTGGGCGAAGAATTTCACGGCTCTCGGATCAACCGAGCTGCATGGATTATACCGTGAGGATATGGATGAGTGGATGAAAGTGCGGGAAGACGTTGATCCTGAGGGGATGTTTTTGGGCGAATGGCACCGTCGTAACTTACCCCTCTTCACTTGGGGTGAGAAGAACAAGCAGAGTGGTGGTAGTGCTGCTGCTGCCCGAAGCGAAGAGCATGGACTCCTCCTTCCTCTTCTTGAGCGGGAAAGCGAACTTCGCCAGGCTGACACTCGTGGAGCGGGTGACGGGGTTGAATGGATTGGAGATCGCCGATGGAAGGAAGTGTCCGAGCTACTAGTAGCAGAACAATACGAATTGCCGCCTGATCATCCGGCGTCTACTTCGCCCACGGCAACGAGTGAGGAGAGTTTTGATTTGCTTGCCAAGGGTGAAGCTAGTATTGTATTTCCCCAAATTTGATCGGACAAGTCGGGCTCCAATGGGGCAAACATGCTATCTTCCGACTTTCGCTGTGAATCTCTCACTTCTTTGGCTCTCTTCTCTCTTCGGTGTATGTCTATGTCATCTTTGGTCCCGACAATATGGAACAGGTCGGGTGGGCGGTCCGCTTTCAATGTCCCTGGGCGCAAAGCAAAAGCAGAAAAGAACGAAAAATTACATTGTCCTGCTGATCTGACTCGCATCCACTGTGTTTATTGGATGATGAGCTTGAGGGGGCTTGCTGCATGGTGAATCACCAATGTACATAGGGGTCCCCGCTAGCTCGGGTCGAATCTGACAGATTTGGGCCTTGAAAGTGAGAGAGATGAGAGAGAGAAAAAAAAAGGGGGTAAGAGGAGGAGAAATGGAAATAAAAAAAAACAAAAAACATGTACATAATAGCACACGCAACTGATCCCCTGTTTTTCTTTTCTTTTTGCAATATCATTTAGATCTGGTCGTTAGATAGAGAATCCATCTGCACATATCAAACCAGTATTCCCTCGTGGACTTCAGGATTGAAATTGCAATGAACCGCACTAGTTGTCGACGTGCAGATCTCAGTGCGTCTCTGCATCGCCCCTCAGTACTCCGGTTATTAGCTAGTACCTTAGAGTGAGCAAAATAAATAAAACTTTCTCTCAAAATCGGAGAATCTCTTGAATGTGGTATAGTGACGGAGAGACGGACATAAGCGGGCGCATTTACCGAGATGGCTGTGCTGGTGTTGAATGCCTCACCACTGCCCAGGTGTATCGGGTAGAATCGTAGTGATGTCTGCCACCTGGGCACCTGGTGGAGAAGGACAAGTGTACTCCGTATGATAGATTCTTGGAACATTGGAACTTGGAGATCCTGGATCAATATTTGAGACTTCTAACTCACAGCCCCCCTTAAGTCGATCAGTCTCATGATGCTTCACGTTGATACTAGTATTCTAGTATTGAAATTCAATGCAAGTATCACCGTTGCATACATTTGAACCTAGTTTCAATGTTTCTTTTTTTGTTGAATTGTAATTTCCACTAGGTTTTCCATGAGGATATCTCAGATCAACGAGATCGAGCCCACTGGTTCTGATTAGGGCCGTGATGCCCTGTCAGCGCGGGATTTGATCTGACACCGTACACTGCTGCCTTGTTGCGCTTGTGTTGCCCTGAATCGGAGTATCCAGACTAGGAAAGGAGAAGGTAAAATATAAAGTACAGAAGCCGAGGAATGGAATCCATGAGTGTAAAAGGAGGATATTAAGGACCAGCATTAAAATACTTTCTACTTCTCACCCACTATGAGGAGTACGCGGCCCAAGTGATTCTATGCCTAATTGACCTCGGTATACGAAGTACTAGTACAGCTAGTACAGCTGTACGCTGTACATCGTACATGTACATACCTAGGGTATGAGTGACCGTTGGTCAGAACATTTGAACATTTTGATGTTTTGTGCCTGCAGACCAAATGGCAACCCCCGTCCTTCATCCTATCCCGGGATTACCCATGATCATGGACATATCACGCCGTACCACGTTTCGATGCATTTGGACCAGGATATCACCTGATACCTGTAAGAAGAGAGTACGCATTGACCGTCGAGTGGATCAAAGCACGTCAACTCTATGGTTCTATGCATTTCCCCCTCTTGCAAGCCCCTCTCAAGTGCTGTTTCATTCTGTACATAGAACTAGGTACCCGCTGTCACTGGTCTGGAGGTGTGTGTGTGTGTTTTATTTGTTATAATATTAGCACTAGTACTGAGTGCAGGTATCTTACTCACATGATTGGCAGAGCATCCATGTATCTCATACATAGATTGATAACTACCTAGGTAGTGTACGACTAGTACATTCCCTGATTAAAATCCTCTCATGATCAGATTTACATCCCCATCGTTATACATGTATCGAATAACTTCTCAGCCGCGACCTCTGCATGTGTGGTCCTTGAATCCACGGTCGTACGAGAACGTTACCCATTATTCTCAAGCACATCATGGGCACAGACTCACGTTGACCCTCGACTCCGCTGAAGATCCACTGACGGCTCGGACCGTGTTAGTGCGGGTGGGTAAGACTGCGTACATACACTGAAAACAGAAAATACTAGCCCTGGAGACAAAGAATAGAATTTAACAGAGTCCAAGCTATGATACTCCTGATCACGGACAACGGGGCACTGTTTAGACCGAGGATATAGGATAAATGGTTAAATCAGGCTATTAGTATGAGGGACTCCACATATCGGGGATAGAAAGCAGTAGAACACTTCCACACTTCTACTTACAGACTAAAATACTAAAATAAATTAAAAAGGGCCTAAAATGAGCTGCAATTTCAGTGCGTTTTGGTTCCACTGTGATGTGCATCCCTGCTTCTCTGGATGTCGCGAGACCTTGAATGCCCCAGTTGACTTACAGACCGCTCCACGTCACCTCCGGTATGGAATCCCCAGTTCTTTTAATATACTAGAATACTAGAATAGTATTCTAGTCTGGTATAATAGTATCAGCGTATCATAGAATACCATACCTAATGTACCTAATATGTAGGGCGTCAATGAAAACCGGGTGAGTGGAAAGCAGATATCAAGAGCGGCTGAACTTCTCCTCCACCCCCACCTGCTCGATTCAATTTCTCTTTTTTTTTTTTTTGCTTTTTTATGTGTTTTTTGCTTTTTCCATTTTAATTTCTGGTATTGTTATTTATTTTATTTTTTTCTGAAGGATTCATATGGACATCCCCCCCTGCTAGGCCATAGCTTCTTGACCTTGACCTTGACCGCATACTTCCTCCCTTTTACACAGAGTACTTATTATCCTATATCTCTGGCTATTTGACCTGGCCTTTTTTTCTTTTTCCGGTCGATCCTATCTTACATTTTACATTATACCTCTCGCAAACCTGAACCTTCCTATATCCAACGTGTCCATATGTCGTGGCAACCGAAACTCCGCCCAAAGGGCTTCCCTCATAGCATGGATGATTTCGCTGTCGCTTCTTTATCAGAGCTGGATCATCGCTCCAGGACGGCTGATGATAAGAGAGATCAGCGAGTCTTTCGTGTGAAGCGCAAGCATGTTCTGAAGGCGTGTGATCGGTGTCGCGTCAAGAAGACCAAGGTATTCAGTGTTCAGTATCTCAATTTATGAGCGCAGTATCACTAATCATATGTGCTATAGTGCGATGGGAAACAACCATGTAATCGCTGCTCAGTCTATAACCACCCATGTCTATTCCGTGAGCGAAAAGCCACACAGACAAAGGTGTACTCCCGAGGGTAAGAAACACATATCATACCCCGCATGCATTTACCACGAGACTAACATCTATTTCTCTCAGATTCGTAGAGATGCTCGAATCTCACCACTCACTAGTAGTGAAAGCCCTCCAAAAACTCTACAAATTCTGCATAAACAACGAAGGATTCCCAGGCGATCCACTAGAAGAAGCACCAGACGGACACCCACTAACGCACGCGATCCTCGACCGACTCGGTCTAATCAAACAAGCCGAAGAAACAGCCGACGAGCCCGACGAAGACTCCGAAGATCTCCGCTACCTCCGTCTCCTCTCAACCTCAACAGAATGCAGCGCCACAGCCGAACCATCCCCGGAACCAACCACACCCCCTGAACCATCCCCAACAAGACTCCCATGCTCAAATCCCATGCCCACTCCCCCAATGACAAGGAACTCGCATAGCGCCTGGAACTGGGATCTGCAATCTGTCCCGCATACCAATCCAGCATACAGTACCTACGCTCAAGACCCGGGCTACCAATCTCATCTGATGAGTCTATCGAGATCGGGAATTCCGTCTGTGGATCTTTCACCGGATATTCCTCCTCATGTAGATATTGCGCCTGCGACTGCGGTCTCGGTACCGGTGTCACACGCACACGCGCATGCGCACGCTCATCCGCATTCGCATCACAGACAGGATCAGTCGTTTACGTATTATCTGGATGGATGTGGCGGTGCGGATTCGCAGGTTGATGTCAAACCCAGATTACATGGTCTTATACCGGAGCATCAGATGGGATTGGCGGGTGATATGCTAGGTGATTTTGGGTTCCATGGACAAGAGTCGAATTTCTTTCCTGGGTTTACGCCTGGTTGGTCTTTTCCGTCGGCATAGACCTGATTTGATTTGGTGGATGGGCTGCTGGCAGTATTACATTCCATTTTTTCAATTCTTATCTATATTGGATTTCTTTCTTCGTCTTTGATTATACTTTGAATTTTTTGAAGTCTTTGAGATTGAGTGATCTTTACATCTCCCCTTTCTCTTTTTCTTATGGTTCATGTGCAAATTGGTGTTGGGATATCCTTGCATGGAAGATGTCCGGAACATTTCTTCAGGAGTTTTACTTGATTCAATCAAGAACGAATTTCTTTTTACTTTTGATTTTGGGCTCGATCATGATTAGTTGATACGAGAGATATCCAATTCATGTGCTTCAATTTGAAGTTCCCTGTTCGCGGTGTTCAGGTAGACCATGTTTGTTAGAATGTCATTAGGATTGGAATTTCGAGGTTTCGCAACCTGATGATCAGATATGGTATTTTGGTTTGGACGAGGCTACATGGACTCAGATATTATTACCATGAATAAAACAACGGACTCAAATTATGATGTTAACATTGGCATCGGATTACTCTTTCCAGAAACTGAATCTAACATGATTGCTGTAGACTCGATCTCGGATTCCGAATCTAGATATCCCGTACTAGAAGTATCGATGTGGCGGCTTCATCAAGTTGAACTCGTTCATATGCATGTAATAAATCTGCACAGACATCGCCACATCCAGCATCACTCCTACGATCAAGCATCAACCCAGGAACCTGACAACCCGACAACCCTAACACGGAGCACAGACAACCCCGGAACAACCTGTCTCGATGCTCGTGTGAGCTTAACCCATCTAGCTAGAACCTGCCTTGCTTCTTACTATTGCTAGGTGCAGGTGGTCTTAGCGGTGACATGGTAACAAGGTCAGCCACTGTAGTACAAATGCACGCAAGGACGCCATGGCTATGCAAGATTGCTGCTGCAGTCCACTGTACAGGTTGAGACCCTGGACAACAATGCACCGGTGAGTACTTTGTATGTTTGATTGAAGTAACTGTACACATGACTAGAATGTGGGAAGTTTGTGTTGGTAGTATTTTTTGTATTCCCGTCTATTTCTGTTGGACAGAATCAATGAGATAAGTAGATGAACCACAAGTGGAGTATAGAATGCATGATAAAACAATGAACCCCGAAGAACCAGATGAAATAAAAATATGAAATAAAAAAGCAATACAAAAAAAGGGTTCGGTGAAGATGAAAATTCCAAGACCAAACTTGAACTTGATCAATTAAATCTGAATCGTCAAGTCACACTAGTCCTGGGTACAATGCTAGTCAAATGCGATCAATCCTCATCCTCCGTTTCTGTGTCAGTGTCGCTGGTATCGCCTGCGTCGCCGTCGGTGTCACTCTCTTCCTCGCTGGAGGAATCGGATGCCTTCCGAGCCTTCTTCTTCGGGGCTTGACCGGTCTTCAGTGCCTGCATCTGGCCCGCAATGGAGTCTAAAGAGACCAAGTTAGTATCTAGCCGATGGCAAAATTCACGACACACAGATAACAAAGAAAAACTCACCCTCGTCTGGTTCACTAATGTCGTCCTCCTCTTCCAAGGCAGCTGCCTTGGCAGGATCATCAATGTGTAAAGTAATCTCCATCTTGTTGTCTAGACCCAGATAGCTGTCGCAGATCATATGCATGACGAATGTGTAGTCGCCAACTTGCGGAGGAGCCTGGAACTGCATCTTAAGGGTCTGAACATTGAATGTAGGCTTGCCGGCCTCGTCGAGAATCGGCTTGTCGAATGTCGTGAATGTGAAAGGAGGCACGGCCATCTTGCCTTGCTTGGCGTCTGCGAGGAAGATGTGCCAGCGTGGAGAGTGGTCGCGAGCCAAGTATGGTGCGTGCGCAAGTGGCGGTTGTACCTTTTCGATCTTGGCTTCCACTGTCTTGCCGTCAACAATCTTAGTAGTGCGGTTCTTAGCCGGCTTGCGGCCCATCAGAGCGTCCAGGTCATCATCATCAGGGTCGATATCCTCCAGATCCAACTCGTTAACGGCTGGAATAGAGGTACATCCAGGTGGGGTGAATCGGGCCTTGACTACCAGCTGTACCAGACTGCTTGGTGTAATGACCTTCTCTCCCATAACCTTGAAGAATGCCTTGGATACTTCCAGAACGGGTAATTGCTGTGCGACTGAGATAGCCTCGGCGTACTGCTTTTCGGAAAGGAGTCCAGCGCCGATAGAGCGGGTACGTCGCTCACTCTCGGGGAGCTTCATGAAAGTCTGGACTGTGAAGTGGTTCTTGGCATCTTCGCCTTCCACGGACTTGACAACAGCGTCGGTGAAGTTGGGGAGTTGGAGAAGGGGCGAGGCGTTCGCAGGCACAGCCTGGATCAAGCTTTGAGAGGCCTTGTAAGCACCAATGATAGGTCGGAGGTTACCAAAAGCGAGAGAGATGGCAGTGAATGCCTCAGTGAGGGAGAGGGCAACGGGGGCAGCTTCGTATTTTTCTGGAGCAAAATCATGTTAGTCCATTATTGAGATATATGGGGCAAACCCGCACTTACCAGCATTCAGAGTGGAATCACCGAGATCAACACGACCGATATAAGCCCAAAGCAAAGCCAAAGCCTTTCGACGAGTGTCACTGTCCAGATTCTTCAAAGTTTCACGGTCCTTAGCGGACAAGAACGAAGTCTCCTCCGCCAAGACCTTCTTTTCAAGCTTCGCAAGACCCGATTCGGCCTTGGGTCCCTTGAGGATCTCCTTGAACTCTTCACCAGAAGATAAAGCATTCATGATGCCGTTGTCTGAGAGGTCGTCCTTGTATTCGCGGAAGATGTTTCCAGCACTGGCCACAAGGACACGCTCCTTGGTGTAGCGCTGAGTTCCATACCACCATTTTCCAACGATGTAGGGCAGAAGAACACCCAGCAGGGCACCGTAGACTAGCAAGACGTACTTTCCGTTACCGTCCATGACGATAAGCTTGGGCAGTGCGATTCCAATGCTGAAGCTCTGCTTTCCGTCAGGGTGTCCATATTGAAGGTAGTTGTTTCGGATCTCCTCGTCAGTCAGCGCCTTATAAGCCTTTGTGAGCTCAACGAAGCGCTCATTCAACATTTCAATGGTTTCATTCTTGGCGGGGTCGGGGCGGATTTTATCGGGGTGGTATACGAGAGAAAGACGCTTGTAGTGGCGGGAGATGGCTCGCTCATCGGCGCTCTATAGATTTAATTTATTAGCACGGTCCCATTGGACTAGGACACCTGTCTCATTGTTCGAACAACAAAGCAAGCCACGTACCCTTGAAACTCCCAAAATATCATATGGGTCATACAGCTTTGCGGTGGTTCGGGCAGTGACGAGGATGAGGTAGACCATCCATGCCATCACGGCGTATCCTACGACGACTGTGGCGATGCGCTTAATACGGCGCTCCTTGCGTAAACGCTTGCGCTTTTGCGCCTCGACGAGGTCGGCATGTTCAGGTTTGAAGTCGGACTTAATGCGGGGCGCAGTATTCTCGAGTTCTGGTCGAAGATCCTAATCAGCAAACAAGCCAGCGAAACACCATCGCCAGTAGTTAGGGCTCACCTTTGCTTGGTCGAAGCAGGTTGTAGGTAAGAGGGAGGGTGACCAGGCCGCTCAATGTTAAGATGAAGAAAGGGAAGAATTGACCCTAGCAAGCAAACTAGGTTAGCCCAGCTCGTTCTCTTCCATCCGATCCTTTCGTATATATCCTTCTCCTACCTGTTCATCATATGTGTAGTCTGACGACATCCTGCGGCGATTTCAGGGCGACAGCGGTAGCCGCCGCGGAATTTAAAGATCGTGTGTGTGCAAGTCTGGTGGGCGACTCGAGGCGCGGCTGGCAGTCGACAGATTAATTCAAACAAGCTGTAATTAACGGAAATCCAGCATGATCCGTAGCGAAACTAAGGAAGGGGAGTAAGTATGGACACACTTCCTGATCTGGTGATGACCGTGTCCTCAAGCAGGGTCTCACCGCCTGCTCTAAGAGGCGCGCTTCTTTGTGTGGCGCGGGCGGTGAGGGGCGGCCAAATTTTGCCAAGCCCACCCATCACGGACCCGGTGATACTATTGCCCGTGGACCCCTGGAGGTTATCATTTTGGATAGAACAGGTCTCATAGAGGACCTTCAAAGACTTGGACATGCCATTTTTTTTTTTTAACAATTCATAGCCATAGTCTCTGTCTGAAATTGCGAGTATGCTTCATTCATCCTATTAATTCGACAGGTCTCGAACCTCGTGTCATACCTTTCCTTATAGTGTCACTGACATGTTCCTCACTGTATGTACCAGAATGCCCAAGTGACAGGGCCCGGGTGAATCAAGATAATTCTAGAATCTACTATACTCCCACACATCGTCGACCCCACTCAGGTGATTCTTGTATCCAGATGTCTCCATAAGCTGCTAATTTGGTGGCTTGTGTGGGTTTGGTTGTTGCAGCTGAATCTGCGGAGTATTCTTGATAGCGTCGGCCGATCGTGCACTATTTAAAATGATCCCCCTTCACTTCCAATATTTGAAGGTTTAAGGTTGCTAGCGGCGTAAAAGTGGGAACAAATGAGGGGCAATCCCTGCTCTGTTTTGCTAGATTAGAGAACATTGAAATATTTCATTTGAATTTTCGGATGGATCAACTGCCAGTGGATATAAGAGTCAGTCATGCTATCCTATGGCACTAGCTAAATAAAATCATATGAATTAGCACGATATCTTTCTTTTCTCATCGCCTTCAGCAGCGAGTCATGATCACTGAAGTAATAACCTGAAACTTTTATCTCACGGCCAAAAAAATCACCATGGCTACTCCTGACAACATTAAAATTGATAATCTAAATGGGATTTGGATTTTGGTATGATATCTGTTCTCATTCTTCTTGTACGCATGTCAAGTAACTAAATTACATACAAATCTCTAGAACAAAAAACACTCCAGTAACCTAGAAGGCATGCTGAAGATCGTACGTGCTACTATACAAATCAATGAACTCCATACCAAGAGGCTCCCATATCAACCATGACCAAACTGACATCTGGGGAAAACACAGCAAAAAATCAACTGGATCCTCCGCAAAGCTATGTCCCTGACCGACATTCGTCTCGAAACATCCACATCCCATGCCCCACTACTCGAAGGCAATAAACCCACTGTTACTATCAACTCCGTGCTAACCCCAACCATCGGCAACTTGGCGTCGACTTCGGAAAATCGCACACTTGACTGGGAGGTACACCATCACTCAGATTACTTCTTTGGAGAGGTGATGCATCGAAGTTGTTTTGTGCGGGGTTCCTCTGTTACTAGTAGCATCAGGCCAGAGTTTGAGTTGCAGGTCAAGCCACTGCATGCGTGTATGAAGCGATTTCTTAGTGGCGAGATATTTGTCGACAGTGATGGAGTAACTTCTACCCCCGACGGATTTCTTGTCGAGGAGTCAAGTAGTGAACAAGACGATGGCGAAGGGCTGTGGGTGCATACGCACGAGAAAAGTGTGACGTCAAATTGGGAAGCAGAGCAGGTAGGGTTTCCCTCACTCTGTTATGGGTTTGCGTAGATGACTTCATGATCTAACACTTGCTAATTTCAACAGATCTGGGGGTTTGAGATGATCGATGGAAAGCGTCACCTCACGCGTAGACTGGTTGTCGCAAGAGCTGATGGGCAGTATCTGTGTGGACGGGCTGTTTATGACTTTGATAAACCGCGATAATCGTGATTCCGAGGTCGGGGATGAATATCCAACACTTTATCTGAGTATGGATTTCTCTCTGGTGATTTTCATATCATGGATGTACCCTCCTGTACCACTAGTAATAGGCGTTTGGTCTAAATTTGAATATACTACGGGTGGCTTCAAGTTTTATAGGGATCAAATCCATAGATAAAGACACGAATATAGAGGAAGGGAAGACTGATTTAGGTAATTGTATATTCAAATTCGATTCATGGATATATTGGCAGAATACTCAATGCCATCAATGCTAACATGTACAATCAAGATCGAATATCTTCCGTCATCTTCAAATGTTCACTGTGGCAGCCTAACCACTACCTCTGGCGGTAACAGAACAGATCGGCACTCGCAACATGCGAGTCTCAAAGCGTCCTTTCACGCATGACTCAAAGGGAACTCAAGCGTCAACAACCGAAGTCGGACGCGAACTCAACCTATGAGCCGCACGGAAAGGTTTGCTCGTGACTCATCGATGTCAGGTGCTCAAAATCGTGATCCAGGATCCACATGGTCGGGTGAAAAGGGACCAATCCGATACTCAAGTATCTTCATTGCTACGAGTCAGGAACCCGGGTGATCCATGTGGTCTGGTGTTCTCGGTATGTCGATGGCTGCAGGCGCGCTGTGGACGAAGGACAGTTGGTCCGTTCGCCAAGATTGACGGGGTTTTCTTTTGTTGGATGAAAATAATGACAAAAAATCATCGCAATCAGAAATCGGTGTCGTAATTTTCGTTTTGCTTTTTTGATGTCGCTTCCGACTGGAAAGACAAGAAATTGGAAACATGTAATTCGTTCAATCTCCAAGGGTACTGGGTCGAGCTCTGATGGGTGTTCATGTCAGAGCCAGGTCGGTATGAGATAATCCAGAATAAGCCACTTACGAGTCGATGTAGTCAAGACCGCCGAAATATTCGAGCATGCGGTAACAAAGGCTCACATCATCACCAGGTTCACCACCAAAGAGACGATATTGCTCATCCTCTAGTCCTCCAGTTGCCAACCGTGGAGTGGCTTCACGGATCTTCCATGCTGTATACCCATTGTGCCAGGTTGGGGCAGGTACCGGCCCTGGAGATCCACGTGAAATGCATACGATCGAATAACTGGGCACTGGTGATTGAACCAAACAGGACGCCGGACTCCAGATAGATGAGACCGGTAAAGGCGAAGTCGAAATTTGGTTGAGGAGAGAGTTGCCTTTGAAATTTGATCTTTGCGATGAACGAGGACGAGTTCGGCGTCGATTATGCCTCTGGCCCATTCTTGATAGGGAAAGGGAGATGTGTTTTTTGGGGGGAGGAAGATCCCCGAGTCGATGAATAACGGGACTGAAGAACTTTTTAAAAGAAAATTGACCGTCACCCCCTAGAGGACGAGATGAGGTACAGAAGAAAAAGTCAGATCCGATCTGCTGCAGGGGTTGAAGAGCTTTTAATAGCTGCATTAACGCCCTATGGGGGCCATAGTGAGTCACTGCAGGGAAAAACAGGCAAAGACCCACTTTTCCTTTGTGGTGGAACCACGCAACATCGGCAGATCACCTTATGGCTTTAAAAAATGGCGAACCCTTGACATTTACAGGAAAGGCGTGATGCGTCATTTCACGCTAGTCTCTCATAGGTATCTCGCGTGATTGTCTACCATAACTATCTAGTTGAATTTCTTCACACCATCTATGTCTAAATGTCGAGCTTCACAATGTTGAGGCATTTTCAAGGAATGAGAAAAATGATGCCATGTTTCGGGTTTCACACATTCCTGCATATGTCCATGGCCGAGAACCAGCTGCCACGTTGGGGGACAAAAAAGAAAAAAAAAAAAATAGAAATTCTTGGCCCGGGTTCTGACAGTGCTCATCAGTCCTGGAGTTAATGACTCCGATGCCGGTTTAGCCTTGCATGGGGACCTTAGGGCCGTACGGTCCGAACGGCGATCACATCAGGCAACGGAGAAAAGAGGATATCGATCCTGTTACACCCGATTTTTCCCTCCTTTCTGACACAATTCTAAGCTTAGACCATCTCGGAGTCGCTGGCTAGGCTCCGGAATACCTCACACTATTGACAGCTCAGACCATGTAAAAAATTTTCACTGCCCCTATTTGGCCATTTTGAAACATGATGACTCCTACACTGTTAATTATTGTGAAAAGGACCATGAATAATAGGAGGTCTCGACTGAATCACGTAAACCTGTTTCTGACTTAGATTAATATTCGTATTGGAACCAGATTATTCATGTTTTGCCACCCCTGAAGATTCCATGAATAAGATCCCGTGAATAAGAATCACTTATGACCAAGCAGGTAGTAGTGCGACCAAATCAAAGCTAACCTTCGCTCCCAAGGTTCATGTTCTTTATTGGGGCACATTGAGACACATGCACATATCCTAGAACATTCCTTGTACCCTGGTGGCAGCCAGAAATGCCGCATTCCAACCACCACGCCGACCACGGATTCTGCATCAACTGGTCGAATTGGAACACGTGGGTAACGTCAAAGCCAGGCAAACATCCCTGTTCTGAATACTCTCCCTTGCAGGATCTCGACCACTTCTGGCTCCACAAATTCCGTGTGAGGTAGTCATCCCTGTCGCGGCTGTGGAATCGCCTAGAAACAAACGCTTACTGCGACTCTGCACATATGACCTTTCACATAATCCTGTAACCGTTTAGCTAGATCGAGCGGAACTCACATCGGTCTTGCTAGTTTTGTTCTTAATTGGGAGGTTAAATTGATGTTGGGATGAAATCACCCGGGTCTAGGCGCCCCAGTCGCACACCGCTAGGCTAAAATGCTCTCCCTGTCTACCTCATTCGATCGTTAGTAGGTAATAATCTCCACACAACAATTCATCAGGCCTTCCTTGTACGGAGAAAATAGGAATGGTTTCAGGCACAGAATTGCGTCTAAGGCAGCATCATGATGTATCTGACTTCATACTAATTGGCTGACGCGCGGTTACTGGGAAACCTGATCCGTGATACTAGTACCCAACATTTGAAAACAAACAAACACAAATATTGGGCACAACTAGAATCTTCAAGTTTGAATCTCTGAATCTGGCATCATTGCCACTATATCCACATATATTGAATCTGTAGCTCCAAAGAGCCGCGTTGTATCATATGTAATGCACAACCTTATGCGGACAAAGAGCGGTGACATTCATTGTTTAAAGCAAGGTATCATCTGATGAGCATGGACTTTCATCCTAAGTTTACTAGTAGTTTTCTATATTCTGGAAGCTTCTAAGCACTTGACTCCGAAGTTCCTTCAGATTAATCTAACATTCGATGAAAATACTAGTAGTAGTATCTAAACCTGGGCAAACCTTGGAAGGACAGTGCATTCTCAAGGCGGCACGGAATATAAGAAAATTCAACTTGAACTTGATGTCACATCTATTGATCTGGGCAGTCGAATATTCCAGATGTCCTTTGAAGCCCTGGAAGGTTCACGGGTTCAAACATTGAATGGTGTTCCTCCCCGGACGTCTGGAGTACATTGATAATACTACATACATAGTCATACATATATATGTAGAATTATGATCATGATGTAGTATGTACTCCAGGGCTACTTCAAGTTCAAATGTTTCAATTGGAATTTGAAGTCGCTCCATAGTAAATTTCTCTTTCGGTGTTCCACACATGTGCACATGTGCATGTAGTAAGCACTTCAAGCTTGAATGTTCAAGGTGAGGTCCATCCGATGACACGGTAACTCGACCTCGGGACAACTTCGTCATACTAGTAGGTGTCACAGTAGAATGATTAGTCTGAAATGAGCCTAGTATCCTATATAAGACCTAAAAAACGAAAAGGTTGAATCTATTGGAATGAGAGATGCCACTCAATATATCTATGTGGGGATAGGCGAACGCGCTCCAACTCGTAAGGCCTCCGAGTCTGCCATGAGTCCCCCAGGATTGTGGCTTGAGGCTTACGACGAGGCAATATCACGCGAGGAACTAACGATGAGAGGAAAGACTCAAGCGAGACAGATTTTGGGTTAGTCCATAGAGGGGGTAACCTGAATGGACAATCAGTGGTGGGTAATTGAGGAGAATGTGGGGAAATCCCAACTGCCGGGGGCTTAATTTAGAGGGGCGCACTTCCTCCTCTCCTAAATGATGCAACTCACGAACTCCATGGACAAATTTTGGGAATTTTTTTGCTCAAATCGAAGGAACAGATTTCATTTTTCTTAAGGGAAAGCGCTTTTTACAGCCGATGCGCACTTCTCTGACTGTTATTTTGGTGATATCTTATTGACTCAACTGCCGGTCTGGGCAGCCTGGACTAATGCAAGTCAAGTGCCGGACCAAAACCTAGAAACAGAAATGCCGAAATGACCTTTCGCCATATTAAGACAAGTCTGATTGGTGGGTCACTCGCTTTGGATGGAGAAAATGGATAATCTGGAGAACCTGGCAACTCTGAGCGCTGGGGAAGTGGAGCAGGGGGCCCGCATGTTGGAACTTGGTAGGCTTCCAGATTGATGGATATGGGGTTCAATCTCTGTATGTTCCGAAAGCAAGAACCGTTGGAAAGCCTTCATTCAAAGCTGGTTGGCTCGTCGATCCGCATGAATCTGCCACTTATATGCTGAGCCTAAAGCCTAGGACGTATCACAAGCTTTCAGGGAGCTCGAATGCCGAAGAGAAATCCCGCGTGGCTGTAGGACGCGTGACTGGAGCGCCACTCAATCTCAGTACCTATGAGATACAGGGGAGATCTTTGGTCAAATCATAGCAGGATTGATGCCAAGTCGATTAGCGGCGCTCATACCTATGCCACGGCAAGTCGTGTCCTTGGACACGGCTGATCGAGTCGCTACAGCGCTAGCTGACCATGCAGGATTGAGATGGAAGAGCACAAAAATGATGCTATATAGTCTAGTGTAGATCCGCAAAGGAGGTCTGATAGATCGGGTTGAACTTTCTGGGTCAAAAGCAAATAGTTCCGGAAGCAGTCAAAGTCGCTAGGATGGAGATGAATTATGACAAAACGGTAAGTTCCCAATCTTCCTAAGTGGCCCTCACTGTTGTACTGACTAGATACCAATCTTCTAGACTCTTCACCAGTGGGTCTATCTCTATATTTGTTGTACTAGTATGTTTCCATGATCTAACCCGAGATGAGCAAAGGCTCGAAGATGAGCTACAGATCACAATCTATCCCGGCACGGAGATCATGACCGATGTCGGAACACACCACTTTGTCAGACAATCTGGAGCAAGCTCTACTGTTTTGGTCCCTCAACCCTCTTCGGACCCACGCGACCCCCTTGTGAGTGGATGGAGTTGGAGACAGGAACGACATTGGAACGCAGGATCATGCTAATACAAATCAAATCCTAGAACTGGAACAGATGGTGGAAGTTTAATGCGATCTTCTGGGCCATCGCCTCAAGTTTCTTGATGGGTCTTGGTCCGCTCTCCGTCTCTCCTATGTTTGGTTACTTGGAGGAGGAATTCGATCGCAGTCTTTCCGACGTCGTGCAATTCACCGGTGTTGCAATCCTAGTCCTTGGATTCAGCAACTTTTTCTGGTAAGTTATCGACTTCTTCCCCACGCAATAAAATATGCATTCTGACTTCTCCCTTCAAAGGGTTCCGATTGCGGATACGTTTGGTCGACGCCCGGTCCTCGTCTTCTCTGCCATCATATGCCTTGGGTCGAATGTCTGGCGATCAGTAGCAACATCATACACAAGCTTCCTCGGTGCATGCGCTTTGAATGGCTTTGCTGCAGGACCATGCGAGGTATGTTGAAGGGGATAAAGGAGCATCCTTGACATCCTCATGGTGGCTGACTGATACACTAGACTCTGGCGCCTCAAGTTATCACAGATGTATTGTTCCTTCACCAAAGGGGGCTCTATAATACGATCTATTTTACTTTTTACTTTGGTTCATTCATGGTAAGATGCACCGGTTTCTCTAGAAATGACATTATGATATCAATGCTGTCAGAACACTTGGTCCCGTGTCTGCCGTAGATATCACCGACCTACACACCTTCTTCTCTTCTTCCCCGAGGCACCCTCGCTGGAAAATGCTAATATATACCCCCTATTAGATTGGCCCAATTATTTCCGGCGTTATGGCCCTCCACGTTGGCTGGCGGAGCTTCTGGTGGCTCAATGTTGCCGGCTGTGCGCTGCTAATTGTGGGAGGCATCTTCCTTTTCCCTGAGACAAAATGGGATCGCGCTCAGCCAGCAGACCAAAATAACTCTTCTTCAGACACAAACACAACCCAGAATGTTCAAGCAAACCAGGTGACTACTGAGAAGGAAGTGGCAGTGCAAGAAGAAAATAGTCATTCTGAAGTGGCAACCAACGGTCCAGACGGAGCTTTCGATCCATTTCTACACAAGGGCCATCCATCAAAGGGCCAGTTTAACTTCTACCAAATCGGCAATGACTGGGTGAAATCCTTATGGCTGGCGTTCTGGGTCCCCTGGCAAATGCACCTTTTCCCGATAGTTCACTTCTCTGCGTTTGTTGTCTCGTGGTCGTCGAGTGTTTTCCTAACGGTGAACTTGACACAGAGCCAGGTCCTGGGTGCTCCACCTTATAACTGGTCCAGCCAATCTATTGGATTTACGAACTTCGCTCTCGTTGCAGGTGTGATTATTGGCTTGGCCACGAATGGACCCTTGTCGGACTGGGTTTCTATGCGTGCTACCAAGAAGAACGGTGGTATCCGAGAGCCGGAAATGCGTCTGCCAACGATGATCCCTTATGTCATTATCGCGATACTGGGAAACTTCATTATGGCCTTTGGCTATGAATATCAATGGGACTGGAGGGTATGTTCAAGACTTGGCTTTTTTCCACTGTCTCAGGTATACTAACATATATCTATTTTGGCTAGGTTATAGTGATTGTTGGCTATACGTGTGCCGGAATTCAGGTCGCTGCATTGCCTGCCATTACGAGTACCTATGCCGTCGACAGTTATAAGCCTGTTGTCGGCTCCATCTTCGTCGCAATTACTGTCAACAAGAACCTCTGGGGCTATGGATTTAGCAAGTTTATCACTCCCTGGACTGAAAAGGCTGGGTATTTGCCTGCTATTATGACGAACATGTGTCTGACAACGCTGTGGTGTTCCTTTGGATTCTTGTTTTACTTCGCAGGAAAAAATTATTTCCGCCGGTGGACTGCGAACTCGAGCATTTGGAATTTTCAGAACAATTGAGTCGCTGGTGATGTCGTGAATCCTCACTTTGTCTTGCAGTGATAATAGTAGCAGAAAATCTGTCATTTAAATTCAAGAATGTCGCATATTGTCACTCAATTATATCACCTGGGCAACTTCGAGTTCAAGTTTGCATGTTGTTGGTTTAGATTGCTTTGGTTGTGAAGCAACACTTAAGTCTTTCAAGTTTGATCTCAAAATCTTACTAGTATCTCTCACTTTACATGGAAATTCATAACTGAGATCGAGACAGACACCGCACCATGCGCAGACATGTGGACTAATGACCTTGAAATACGTGCGAGCAGGTCCCCTTGTGTGTAGTTTCCAATTGATGTTATGAGATACTTACACAGACTGGATATATGAATGATGCATGCTTCATTAAATGGAAAATTTTATGCATCTTTGTAATATGATCCATTATTTAAGCAATCTAGAATCCTGTCGCCTGTTATCTTTACCCCAAACAACAGTAGACCCCGCTTAGCGACCGGGGTCCCGACGGGGTTTATAATCTGGGGCTCTGACACCACACCTGCATTTCCCCCTTCCCCCTTCCAATCTTTTCTACATCCTCACTCTCGGCATACTCTGATCTTGGATATCGCTATACCTTGATGTTGCTGCTCTCTCTAACCGGCCTTATAGGCCTCTCATACGCTAGTAGTCAGCAGGTCCTGAGCTCGGGAACTACCGACTCCAACGGCTTTAGCGTATTCCAACATAAACACAGCGATCACTCAATCCGTATCCGACAGCAGGATGAGTCAATCTGTGCGGCTGGCTCAGCACAATATACTGGCTGGCTAGACATCGGATCGAAACATCTTTTCTTCTGGTACTTCGAAAGCCAGAATGACCCCGACAATGATCCGTTGACGCTATGGATGACAGGTGGGCCGGGCGGGTCTAGCATGATCGGCTTATTCGAGGAGACTGGACCCTGTTTTGTGAACGAGTTCGGGAATGGAACATACTATAATCCATGGGGATGGTCTCGAAACTCATCGGTGCTCTATGTTGATCAGCCCGTTGGCGTCGGATTCTCTTATGTTGATGAAGGCGCTGAGATCCCTGGTGACTCACCGACTGCTGCTATCGATATGCATCGATTCCTTCAGCTATTCGTTTCTGAGGTTTTCCCTCAACACCTCAACCACCCATTTCACTTGTCTGGTGAATCCTATGCCGTAAGAGAAAGATCATTCCGCATATACTCGCGTTGAAAAACTGACATTAAATGATACAGGGAAAATATGTCCCAGCTCTTGGCACGGAGATCGTGAAGCATAACAAGCTCTACCCGAATGAGCCTCAGATTCAATTGCGAACATGTCTGGTCGGAGACGGTTACATGTCTCCCAAAGATGCCACTTTCGGATACTGGGAAACTCTTTGCACAACCAACCCTGGAGTCGCCGAGCCAGTCTTTAACAAAACCAGATGCGACATTATGGCAGCCAACATGCCTCGTTGCATGGAGGTCCTGGATACTTGCATCAAACATCCTGATCCCGCTTTATGCTCGGCAGCTTCGAAGGTTTGTTATGATGGTATTATTGGATGGTACGACAATGAGTCCGCCTATGCGGGCGGACGCAATCGATTTGATAGTAGGTTCACTTTACCAGGAAAATACGATGCTCGAGTGTATTTTGTATTAGAATATAGGCTAACATAAGCTACAGTTACTAGACCCTGCGAGTATGACGACATCTGCTACATCCAAGCTGCATGGATAGATGACTATCTCAACTCAAGGACTGTCCGGGATGCTCTTTCGCCGCCTGCGCATCTCAAGAAATTCAATGTCACTTCCGATGCGGTCGCATACGCATTTGAGCAGACTTCGGACTTGGTGACATCCACCGATTATCAAGTGACATATCTGTTGCAGAACCAGGTTAATTACATGGCCTACCAAGGAAACCTCGACCTGGCATGCAACACAGCTGGTAACCTTCGCTGGGCAAACTCACTGGTGTGGAAGGGACAGGCTGAGTTTTCATCCAAGTCTCTCCAGCCCTGGAAGTCCGTGGTCTCTGCAACTGGTAAGAATGAGACGGTTGGTACGATGAAGGAAGTCAGAGTTCGCACGAGCGATGCTTCGGAGAAGGAGTCCCGCTTTGCTATTGTGACTGTGGACAATGCTGGTCACTTCGTAAGTTTCCCGAGTTTTTATTGGAGAGCTGTTACTAATTTGGATCTTTAGTTGCCTCAAGATCGACCTGATGTTGCGTTGGATTTGATGACTCGGTGGATTTATGACTTGCCCTTTATTTGAGCGACCTCTTACGACCCTACGTGGGAGTTCGATTGCACAGTGCAGCTTGACCTGGAAGTGTTTAGATCAATTTGAGACCATAAATAGTGAAAGAATACTACATATAGTTTCGCGCAGGCCTTTGAATCAAAATACACTTACTCCGAGTCCTCTTTCCATCCTCCGGTTATTTTGGGTTGAGCGGGTAAACGGCTCATTCGGAGTAGAATCATCGGAATTGTAGACGGAATTACATGCAGTCCCCACTTCTAAAGCAGCGATCGACATGTTTTGGAGTAGATTATGGTACCACTCTAATGAATCAAGGATGTAGGAGAACTAAACTGAGCTTAGATGAGCATGCCCCTCGTTCGTTTGGTGTAACTATAAAAGAGCCTGCCACCTGGGCATCCCTGGGGTTGAATGAAAAGACAAGATATTTGACACAAACGTTTGGAGTAATTATCTACAAAGTCTATCAGTCATGGGGGTTCCATCTACAGAGAAATTTGCGTTTGTCACCGGTGCCAATGGTATCAGCGGTTTTTCTATCATCGAGCATCTTGTTCGTCAACCCAAGGAGGAATGGTCAGTCCTACCATCTCAAATTTTGTGGAGATTCAAATATTAACCCAGACCATAGGATTAAAATTATCGTCACTTCAAGAAGACCTCTTCCCAACGCATGGATCGATCCCAGAGTCGAGTTCGTGGCCGTTGACTTCCTCGACCCAGTCGAAACCATCATCGCCAAGCTAGAGGATATCTGTGCTGATGTTACCCACACATTCTTCACCTCGTACGTTCATCACGACGATTTCAGAGTCCTCCGAGACAAGAATGTCCCTCTATTTCGCAACTTCCTCGATGCCGTAGATACAGCCTGTCCCAACCTACAGCGCGTCTGTCTCCAAACAGGTGGGAAATACTATGGTGTTCACCTTGGTCCTGTGAAGATTCCTCTCGAGGAATCTTTTCCTCGGTATGATGATAAGGGATTCAACTTCTACTATAACCAGGAGGATTACCTCAAAGAGGTTCAAGCTCGTCGGAACTCCTGGTCTTGGAATGTGATTCGTCCTAATGCTATAAACGGCTATGCACCACATGGTAAGTTCGTTTAAGATGAATGACTGTTCTTCAGGAACTAATATTTACAGCAAATGGAATGTCTGAGGTCTTGACAATCGTCATTTACATGCTCATTTGTCGTGAGCTGGGCCAACCGGCTACCTTCCCTGGAAACGAGTATTTCTGGAACTCCATTGACGATAACTCGTACGCACCCAGCCTTGCGGATCTATCTGTTTTTGTGACATCGCATGATCATTGCAAAGACGAAGCTTTCAATCACGTTAACGGTGATGTCTTCGTGTGGAAGCACGTTTGGCAGGATCTTGCAGCTTACTTTGGTATCGAGGTGAGGGGATACTCCTAAGCCTTGAAAAATCTCAATCTAATAAGGATCATTCGATAGGTACCCGAGCCGAAGTTCGATAAGGCTGCTGGTCAAGCTAATAGGTTGGCTAATGAAATTGACATGGTTGAATGGGCGAAGGATAAGCGTGAGGTCTGGGAACGGGTTGTGAGTAAGTACGGTGGTAAAGCAGATGCTTTTGACTGGGGTACTTGGGGCTTCTTTAACTGGGCAACTGGAAAGTCCTGGATAACCATCTCGTCTATCAACAAGGCGAGGAAGTTTGGCTGGCATCGGAACGATAAGACTTTCGATACGTGGATTGAGACTTATCGGTCTTTTGAAAACGCAGGAGTTCTTCCTTCGCGTGGGGCATTGCTGAAAGATAACTAACTGACACTGATTGTGGAAGTCCACATCCTAAAATAAAGCTAGGACAGATGTTGAGACAAATGATTCTTATTTTTCTGGGCTATTTCGATATCTGTAGAGATAGCCTATAGGTTTCTTATGATTGTGGATGAATTATCAGACCAGGATCCAAGTAATCACCAAACAAGGCCTCCAACCATTCCATCTGTCCTGCAATGACTTCGTGGTCCGGTCGAATAGTCGGCTGGGCTCCCACAAGCTCATGAGAATGTGACATGAAAGCTCCAGAGATGTCATCATTATCGCGAGAGGGGATTGGTACCTCTGCTGCGTTTTGACGCAGAGCTCCTTGCTCAAATTGGAAGTCTCGTAGGCTTAGACCGGACCAATCAGTTGATTTTACATATGACGAAAACTGGGTTGATCCTTCGAAGTGATCTCTCGGTGGCTGATAGATGCCAAATTCAGATCGAGTGGATTGTTCCGTCAAGTTTTCATTCGAAAGCTTTGAATAGTCCATATTCCTTTGTTTCAACACTTGAAAAACCATCAATCCAAGTCTTGAGACATTGCGGATCGTTTTGCCAGAAACCCAGGTGCGAGTGCAGTAGGACTCGAGCAGCCGAACAGCGCGAAGGGTGATACTGCCATACTTCAATCTGAAGGCTGGCTCTTTAATAAGGAGGCCCAGAGATATGATAGCAGCAGTGATCAAGTAATGAAAGAAAGGAAATGTGAAAATGTCCTTTTGCTCCGGAATTTGTAAAAACAATTCGATCACGTTGCTGGAAAGATTCATACTGATGACTTCGTTCTCAAAACTGGCTATTTTGTCCGCATAACCGGATCTTAAACGTTGCAACATTGACGTGTGGATCATGAGGCGTAATGAAAGCCAACGCTATTCTCATTAGTTATTTGATCGTCAAATGGAATGACAGGCGACTTACAACTTGTATGAGGGTTTGTTGTTTGACCAACCACCAAGAAGTCCCTCCATAGTCTATGCACGGGCCTTTTATTGGGTCGTAGGCAAATTGCGATGGGATGTCTTTCTGAGCTTGCGAAATCAAGGCTTCCAAGTGATTTCTAATCTCTATTTTGGGGCGATTGGAACGATAAATTGTCTCCCAAGTTTTCCCCATGATCTTGGAGTAGGTGATCATTGCGGTAAGAAAGGTGATGGAGTCTACTGCCTGCGAAGACTCGGATGCACTGGAAGGTTCTCCACGAGAGGCTGTACTTTCATCGCGTTCTGATATATCGTCCGGTATTATCTGTGGCAGGGATGTAGTAATGTTTGCATCTTGGAGTAGGAATGGTCGCCTTGTCTCAATTGCGAGTCGTCTGTCTAGAAGATATAGACACCACCAGGCCCGTCGACACATCTCACGCTCTTGGTTGTTGTTGCAGCCAGCAGGGTCCGCCGTATGGAGATTGAGAGAATAGCTATGAGAAACCGCAAGTGCCAGGAACCTTTCTGCTTTCCCGATAATATCCAGGCGGAATAGATATATGACCTGTTCATTCTTGTAAGCCATTACTCTCATCGAGGCTTGACTGGAGACAGTACAATAAGCTCTAATGTCTGCAAAACGTGGACCTGGTTTTTACATCCCTCAAAGCAGTCCATTATATCTCCCAGGAAAGTCATTGCAGCCTTGTATAGACTCCAACCAGCTGAATGTCGACCATCCTCCTGAGATATCCGAGGTGAAGCTGTACATCGACCAATAGCAAGGCATAAGAGAACCTGAAAAGTCAATATATGACCGTCCGGATCAGCCAAAGCTTTTAAGCCAGGCATACCGTCTGAGTTTAACACCTCCCACATCAAGTTATAGTGTGCGTATAGCGATGGGAGGTGAAGGAACGGATACATAATATGGATTTCATCGCAAAATATAGATAGGAATTTATCCCACTGAGATCTATCCGCAACTATACCATAAAGAGTGAGGGTAGTAAGAAGACCAGATGGTTGATGTAACTGGCGAATATCATCTTGAAAGGGTTCTGGAGTCAAAGCCGGTGAAGGCATTGCTGGAGGTAAGAGATCTGGTTGGGATGAGTGCAAGTACTGCTTGAGACGTTCTTCCACCTCATCAAGATTTGCTTCAATCGATTGTTTGGCCTGGCATTCAGTAAAAATTTTTGCTCCGTCGTCAGGTTCAATTTCATTGGATTCGCGAACGATACGCGATTCTGCATCTGGTATTGATTTTGAGGCCACCATATGCATCAGCCTCTCTAATCGTGCTAGACGAAGAGATACATCATTTGGCGATAGACTGAGCATATTTCATCAATAAACTATTCAGGTTGTAGAGCCATTTGATATTACCTGGTAATGTCCTGTGTTTCTTTCGTTTCAAGCAATTCTAGAGATTCGCGCACCGAAGCTGCAGGATATTTCGCCATTCGACGACGCATATCGATGCCTTCCCTATCACAGTCTCGGCCAAATGACAGACATGGCGAGCAAGGAGATGCACCATCACACTGATTCTCGTCAACTGAAGGAACTGTTTCGCACATAGTTTCTCATCTTACCTTGGTCTTCCGTCGACGACACTGAGCGCTTGGCAGGTTAAGCATTTCGGTTTTCAAGACATGAACAGTGATGGAACTAACCAAGCTTGAGAGACATATTTGCCTCTTGTTTGCCTCCTCTTAGAGCTTCGTTCAGTCTCCTCTTGGTTTCCAGGTTGGGTCGAACTGGGTCGGCTACCACCCCTTCGCAACATTTTGATGAATACAAGATTTTTATAGCCAGGAAAAATGTTGTCTGATAGGTGGTCCCATGAGAGTCAAACGCAATGAACGACCCCTCTTGTTTGCCTAGTGGGTTTCGGAGATGCTAACTTGAAGTAAGTGCTTCGGCGAGGATGCAGGTTGCTTGAAAGAGTAAAGATTGACACTGCAGGATAAACGGAATTATGTACTGGTCAGGAACCGTGAGGCTCCACTTGTTGAAGTACTCGAGCAGTGATAAGGGAATGAAGCGCGCTACTAGTATTTCTTATATTCAAAATTTCCCGGAATGCATATAAAACGAGCCTACTATACAGAGTCCCGAATAATGGCGAGCATCTCATCACCCTTGGGTGCGGTGGTGAGGTTCTCATAACCGTTAGCAGTGACAAGAATGTCATCCTCAATACGCACACCACCAATGTGCACGTACTGCGCCGCAACCTCGAAATTAATATACTTGGCAAAAGGTTGCTTGCGAGCATTTGCAAGAGCCAAGGGTGAGAAGTATAGACCCGGCTCGATAGTGACCACCATGCCTGCTTCTAGCAATGGAGCAGACAGAGTACAAGGAGCGCGACAGACAGCCACGTTCACAACTGGACCATATCGAGACTTATCGAGCTCATGGCTCATCGCTGTAATCTCTCTTTCAGAGACATCGTGGACCTCGAGTCCAACATGGTGACCCAGTCCATGAGGGAAGAAAGTCTTGTTCACACCCGAAGCGCGAATTTCATCATGTGAACCGCCTTTCAAAACGCCCAGCTTCATTAAACCCTCAATCGCAATGTCATGCGCAAGGTTATGCAGCGAAAGGAATCGAACGCCTACTCGAATTCCCTTGATACACTCTTCCTGCATGCGCTCTACGAGCTTGTAAATATCCGAGACGTACTTGCTGGGCCATTCACCCTTAAGCGGGAATGTTCGTGTCACATCGCTAGAATAGCAGTTCCACTCTGCACCAGCGTCGAGACATACCAATGGCTTCCCGACAAGAGACTCGTTATTCTTGCCGTAATGCAGAACAGCCGCGTTAGGTCCCGACGCAGCGATGATACCATATGATTGGTTTCGCGCACCATTGGAGATACAAGTATTGAGGAAGATTCCTTCAATTTGCGATTCGTTGGTCATCTTCTGAATCCCTTCAAGGACCTTCCGGTGGGCTAGCGTGGACACTCTGTTCGCCTCGCGAATCATCCGGATCTCATATTCATCTTTCACACCGCGAGCAGCATTCATGGCAGGCATAAGCTGAATTGAGTCCAGTGGTAGCTCCGTTGGTAGTCCCTCAGGGAGCTCCGATTCGTGAACCATATATAGCAAGCTGTTCTGTACTCGGGTACTAAGCCATGCCTCCAGCTCCGATCGCAGGGAGGATTTGTATAACACTCGGTCTACGTCATAGCGATCTTGCGCATTGTCTCTATCCAGGGTCGGGCCCATCCAAATCGCACGGTGGAGATCAAAATCAGGTACGAAGAGCGTCAGGCGGTCCAAGGCGATATCGTATGCTAAAGCGCAATCAGGCTCCTCGACGCCACTCAGGTAGTAAAAGTATCGCCGTTGTCGAAAGGGACGCTCTTGATCCGAGTCGCGGAGGAGGATGTTGGGTTGGCCAGCCAGGAAGATCAGGCCATGGGAGATGCCGAGTTTGCGAGCTACATTGCGCGCATGTTGCTTAGCTGTGTAGGGAGACTTCGGGTTAGCTTATCAGTTCGTCCCGGTCGGGGATTCCGCGGAGGGTAGGGGAACTTGTGATGAAGGGGAAGGTGAAGGAAGCCTGGGAAGGATTCAAGGTCACAAGTCCCTGCGAGTAGAACTTCCTAGGTTCCAAAGCCCTAGAGGGAGGTCATACCTGGGTACTTATCACAGGAGGTCCCTATGACGGTAAGGTTGATTTGATAGGAGTCGATGGAGTTGATAGTGACGTTTGGCCCAACCAAGGGCACCATAGAAGAAACCCCCATGATCAGGGGATTATACTCTCAGTCTGTGCGTAAAAGGAGTCGAGGGGGAACTTGAAAGTGACTTGAAGTGACTTTCGTAAAGGGAATTAGGCTTTGCTGCAAGGAGCCACGCGAGAGGGGAAAAGACGATAAGCGTTAGACATGTAGGATGCACGACCACAGTACACTAGTCCTGACTCCTCATAATTCCTTTTGTGAAAATAGGAGATTTCTCCTTGTTCATTCAGGTGGGATTATAGCTGGGTATATATAGGGAATGAGTATTATTCTCTATTAAAATACTCTAATATCTCTCTACGTTATACCATACTATCTCCTGCCAGGTGCATAGTAAGGCTGACTGGCCGGAAGCGGGAGCTCACCATAGGTGTAAATCCGCCTACTAAGACGTTTCTGCCTTTTCCCGCTTTCCCATTCCATCATTCCATCCTCCCACTATCTCTTGGTGCTTTCGTCCCCCCTCGGTGCTTTTTCACTTTCTTTCTTTTTTTAATTTCAGCTGGTCAATGAACGATGCAGGGTCTTGAGGCATCGGCCCCCGGTGCGCTCGCAGGCCTTCCATCTACGCTGAGAACAGTGATAGCCACTACGACGACGTCACCGCTCGGGCAGGCCTCTACAGCGAGTCCATCCGTTGAAACTCCATCCTCTCTATCACCACAGCAAATCGAAGCCAATTTACAATATGTGCTTAAATCTCTCTCGTCTGGATATGCTAGTGAGAGGGTCGGCGTTGCCGGTGGCAATTCGACCGGGTCGACCGGCTCAACCACCAAAGGCGTCCTGATCGGTCTCTTCTCAGCGTTTGGGTCGGCTGCGATCGCATTGACGATCCTGGCGATCTTCTTTTTCTTTAAATATACCAATCGCGGGCGGATTATGCTCGATCGCATGGGCCGACCCGGCGAGTACGATGATGAACAGGCATTTGCGCGAGAGGAGGAAGCGGCCCTGGAGGCCATGGATGACTTATCACGGTCGGAATATCTTCGAGCCAAAGGTATGTTGGTTACAGAAATGAGAGAAAGGGCAAGAAAGTGCTTGAAGTGAACTCCCACGCTAACAGGCCTGTGTAGCCTTCGTTCAAGCCTATCCGCCCGAATCGATGCAAACCGACATATCCCTATCACAGTTCCTAGCCATTCAAGAAAAGGGCGTTTCGGCATGGGAATTCCAGCCCGAACTGGAGATTGCAAACTGTTTTGTGGAAGGTCGCACAGAGATTGAGTTCTTTGACTCCGAATGCAGCGTGCAGACCAATCTACCCATTCCCAAGCAAAACGATGTTTATTACTGGGAAGCCAAGATCTACGATAAGCCAGAATCGACCATGATCGGTGTCGGTCTCACGACTAAGCCTTATCCTCTATTCCGGATGCCTGGTATGCGATTGATCGATCCTATCTAGTCTTGCGCTTTATCTCTCGATGTCTCAGGCTAACACATTACTATCTCTAGGCTTCCATAAAACATCTGTGGCTTATCAATCAACAGGCCATCGCAGACATAATCAACCGTTTACCCCATCTCCTTACGGGCCTCCTCTCCTACAAGGCGACGTTATCGGTGTTGGATACCGCCCCAGGTCGGGCACGATCTTCTTCACTCGAAACGGCAAGAAATTGGAGGATGTGGCCCACAACTATCGCAGCCAGAATCTATTTCCGACAATTGGGGCGAACGGCCCCTGCAGCGTGCATGTTAATTTCGGACAAATGGGATTCGTGTTTATCGAAGCCAATGTTAAGAAATGGGGCTTAGCCCCCATGACGGGGAGCCTCGCCCCGCCCCCACCATATGGAAGCGAACATGGCAGCATTTTGCTTGAGTCGGGCCGCGAGAGTGCCGGCCAGATTTCGCAGCGTGTCTATCAAACCCATACCGCAAGAAGCTCCAGCGTTGGTCTTCCCCAGGCGGTCAGTCCTGGCCCAATTCGCTCTCCGACTGACATCTCCCTTGCTCAGCTGGCTCATATCCCTTCCAACGAGGATGTCGGTGAGGGATCCAGTCGGTTTGCCGATGGCGACGATGGTCCTCTTCTAGCACATCCATTACCTGGGGCTCCCGAGGACGATGATGTACCTCCTCCGGAGTACTCAAGCCCTGGGAGCAGTCGTCGGGGTAGTGATGCCTCGCTTGAATTCCCCCCTCGAGAGTCTGATGAATTTCACTCTCCTCCAGAAAATAACGACGATCACGAGTCTCAGCCACTGCCCAGCTATCAGGCGGTGATCGATCGAGAATCTCGTGGTCATAATGACAATCATCCATAATTGGATTAGTCTTGACTCAACAATCTCTCTATGTCCTTATTATACGTCTTTGTCCGCAAACATACCCCCAATATGGTGTTTTCCACGGTTCATGGGTTTCTCAAACGCCATCAACTTTTCATTCTTTTTGTTTCTTTCATTTTAGCGAGTCCACGGATGGCGTTTTTAGCTGGGTCGGTCCTGGGAATAACTTGTCTTTTGGTTACTGTTTATGGGAATCTGGTCCGGAAACGGGGTTCGCCCTTTGTTTTATCGAAGTCCTGAAGCAAATCTCAGGACTCCACGAAGTCATGTATAGGGGAGCACAGCCATCTCTCGCCTCTCTTTCGCTCTTTCCACTGTTCTTTGTCGTGATATCCTTTGTTGACAGCAGGCCTGTACATTTTTGTCATCTAGCAACTTCTCCTTGCGGGAAGTCCTGCTGTCCAAGCATCTACTATAGCGCAATCCCTCAATCTGGCTGTTCTTTGCGCCTTTGATCAATTCCATCTGTTTTTATATCCTATAGATCTCGTATCTCCATATGTATCTTATATTAAGTAGATCCGGGGAAGTGTCTCACGTCATTATGCGGGCACTTATCGCTATAGCTTTATCTACTCCACTTTAAGAGTCTTAGACGACGATCCAAAGAAAGAATGGCATCCGAACACTGACATGAAAGAATTTGAACCATGTATTGTTGTCAAAGCCTGCAGGGCGCCATGACACTCGGACTGCACGTATAAAAAGAAACCATGTTAGACGCACTCCTCTCCGCCATCACTGCACTGAGTTCGGAAAGTGGATTAAAACTCGGTGGCCCCCACAATCTCCGCGCGTTCCTTATTCTTTTGCCCCTATCAAATCCCTAGGTAAGTGTTGAAGATCCATATAGCTCCAGGGCTTTCACTTCCCCTTGATACTGAATGTCTCACCAACTCCAGATCCCGCGCTCGGCCTCCGCAGCTCTGCGATCCGCGCCCCACCGGTCTGGGGCATAATACATCTCGTGAGCTCCGTAGCTTGGCGACGTGATTATACGAGAGTAATCCTGCAAGCGCCGAGTCCTGCAGAGTTGCCAGAATAATCCCGGCCAATCGTTTCATTTGTCTTGATTTCCGCTGCAGGGTGCTTGTCCAACCCTGCTCAAGGTTGCCCTCAGTTGCACGACCTGGGGAAGATCTCTGGGAAGGTCCAAGTAACAGAACTCTCAACTCTTAACGTGATTTCCCTGATAACGGGGATATCCTGAGATCCTGAGTCCTTCCTTCCAAGTTATTGCTCTTGCCCTGTATAGTGTTGCACGAGACCATTTCTGAGCAACTCGACTTGAGACATCGACCTTTTATCCTCACTGATAACCGCGCGCATACTTTTGCATTGCTTCTGCTCTGCAGGACGGTAGTCTGAATTACAATTTTATCCACTGATATTGATTTACCTCTATTGGATTATTATCTGATATCCACCAACCCACTTTTACACCCTGCTCACAGGGTCAATCTACTTGGACTTTTCGGTGAAACTGTCCGCATTTTGAAACAGGATCAACCTGTAACTACTCTCATCCTTGGCTCGGAATCTGCTTCCAGCGGTCTATTTTTGGGCGTTTCACGAATTGAGGCATTTATAACCCTGGAAATAATGGGCAATCCATCGTTTCAGGTCATTGTTTTGGTAAGTGAGATTCATATGTGCAGACTCTTTCTTTGTGCCCCATGTTTAAGCATGGATGCACTAGCTTATACTCGGTTTTTGCTTTTCCCCTGCATTTTTCGTTGTCTTTGCAGACCGATCCGGGTTGTAGCAGATGAAACCCTGCCAACCCCTTCTTGAATACACGCGCTGACTAGATCATCCAGGGCCCCACTGGTGGACCACGTGAAGATGCTGTGACTGGTATACTCGTCCGATCAACGTCAACAAATTGGACTCGAGGGTCTGTCATCGCCGTTGATGCGGGAACTATGCTGGCGGGGATCGCTCGTTTATTGGAACCACATATCCCAACGGCGAAGAACGGCCGCACAGGAACTGTTCTCAAGGAGGGACCATTCAAAGGATTGAAGCTGCCACACAAATCCGCCCAAGCTAACGCTGCCCACGTATTTCGCGATATTATTGGTGGTTTCTTTATCACACATCCTCACCTGGACCATGTCTCAGGTCTGGCAATGAACACGCCGATCATCGAAGCGGGAAATGGGCCTAAAGCTGTTTCAGCTCTACCGTCTGTGCTGGCTGCTCTCAAGAATCATGTGTTCAACGATGTGATCTGGCCAAACTTATCTGATGAAGATGGCGGTGCTGGCTTGCTTACATATCAACGTTTGGTAGAAGGTGGGAACCCACGACTTGGTGTCGGAGAAACTAGAGGCTATCTTCGTGCTTGTGATGGACTCACGGCAAAATGTTTGAGTGTTACCCATGGCCGATGTGCGCAGCGCTATAATCACAAAACCGAAACCCATCACCGTGCTAATAGCGTGGTGTTCCACTCCAAGGATTCCAGCTTCGGGCGCCGTGGGAGATCCGTGGACCACTCTCATGAGGGGAGGTGAGATACGCGTTCTGAATATGGGCCTTGTTTTACGATGCTAATTTCGTCTCTAGCTTTTACTCCCCAGCTCGATCACCGCGTTTGATGGGTGCTGAACCTGTTATGTCCCCCGTGGAAAGCTCAGCATTCTTCCTTCGTGACGATGATACCGGCAATGAGATCATTGTATTTGGTGACGTTGAGCCTGATTCAGTCTCGCTAGAGCCACGGAACAGACGTGTTTGGGAAACGGCAGCGCCTAAAATTGCGACCGGTAAACTCTCCGCCATTTTCATCGAGTGCTCTTATACCGACAGCGTCCACGATCCATATCTATATGGCCACCTGTGCCCACGCCATCTCGTTGCAGAGCTTACTGTTTTGGCTGATAAAGTGTTGGACGTGCAAGAACGAATCGAAGGCACCGAGAAAAAGCGTAAACGTCCCGTAATGGCTGAGCCCGCTTTCGCAGACCCTAGTCCACGCAACAAGCGACCGCAGAGTAGACCTGGCAAAGGACGTTCCTCCGTGGCATCCCGAGGCCCGTTCAACGAGCCTCTGGACAACATGGGCGAGTTTATCGATTTTGATGAATTTGATCCACCGGACCCATCGCGATGGGCCAGGTCGTCTAAGCCTCCATTGTCTGGATTATCGGTCTACATCATCCATATCAAGGAAACCCTCAAGGATGGTGTTTATCCGGGTACGAGGATTATCCAGGAACTCAAGTCTCGCGGCGACATGGTCAATCTGGGGTGTCAATTCTTCCTTCCAGATCCCAAGGAGCCCCTTTTCATTTGAGAACTGAGTATATACTTGGGCATGGGTCGAGGCCGGTGTTATTCTGGTGTTGTCTGGATATTGGAGTTTTGTTGGGATGGCATTTTTCTATCTTCATTTTTAGACTTGGGGTTGGTCAACTGGCTTGGACTATTCTTTTCTTCTGTTGTTTATGATTGATATTGTGTTTTAGAGACTATGACTTACTTGTTGATACGGAATACGCGATAGAGATGGAGCTATCATTGATGAGCCTCAGAATAATCATTACATGCTTTGAAGCCTGCCCAGGTGATTATTTGAAGTGTTCAGTAAATGTAATCTTTGTTGCATATACGTAGTAGCTATACACTATTCCAGAACTCCTCGACAAGACTGGCAACCTCTGACACTCTTTGTCTCACAACTCCATGTCCAACCTCCGACACAACAGCCACATTCCGCATGCAAACCTCCTCCAAATCCTGTACACTACACAAATCATCCAATTCCCCCAATACACAAAACCCAGGAACCCCCGTCTTCGCCGCGGCCATAAACTCGGCATGTTTCCCCCAAACGCCTCCATCCCGAACAATCCCCACCACACTAGCCATATGACCTTCATGAACCTTCATCTCCCAATCCCTCACAGCCTCCGCAACCACTTCCCCATTCGCAACTCTCTCTTCCCAATCATTAGGAACAACCAACTCCCCACCTTCAAGCCACTCAATAACCCATTTCCCAGCCTCCTCGTCCACATCCTCCCCACCAATCAAGTACTTCTGCTCGGTACTCGAAAATCCCTCAAATCGAACTAATCCCGCAGGCGCAACAAGAACCATTGATTTCACACGCTCAGGCCACTGAGCCGTAAACGAGGCCGCTGTAGATCCACCAAACGAATACCCAAGTACATGCGCCGAGTCCCAGGCCAATGTATCAAGGACTGTCGTGATGAGAGAGTGGAATAAAGAAGCAGAGTGTGGTAGGATCGGTGTATCACTTAATCCATGACCCCATAGATCAACGAGCACGCAATGTGTTGATGGGAAGCGTGTGCTGAGCTCGTGAGCTAAAGGGTAAAGTCCTATGGCTGGTGTTTGCACTCCATGGATAAACAGGACTCGGGAAATTGAGTCTGAGTCACTCTCTTTTTCGGTGCTCTGCTTTGGCGGTAAAGAGTAATAGGCTATGCGACCAATCGGTGTTTCTATGTATGTGGCTTTTGGGAGGAGTTGGCCGAATGTTGAGGTGAATGTTGATTCCGAAGGTGCTTTTATTGGGGTTGGGGTTTCAGTTGGTGAGATTGAGCCTGGTCGAGGGAGGATCAGTGTGTTTGAGGCCATTTTGCCTGGTGTTCAGTTCAAGCTGGGGGAGAATGTTACAAGTGGTGAGATGAATGGCGTTCGTGGGATGGTTTAGATAAGAGATTGATAAGAAGCTTGGAGTGGGGCGCTATATCAACAGCTTACGAGTATTCAACTATTAGCAGACGTAAGCACTCGTTTCAATTTGAACGAATGATAAATGTATCCATCTTGCCGGTGACCCTAATTTTCAAAAATTAGGATTACGCAGTTTTATTGTCGAATAAGGTTACGTTCAAGTTCTACCTTGAATCCTCTTCTCGGTAACGCTGGGCTGAATTAGAGCATAGATATCCATGGTAGATACAGAATTGGAGCATCAGGTGCCCTAAGATAGAAAATACATTATGCAGTCTGGGTCGCCTTAACACCAGCCAGAACATCCTCCCACACACTATCCTTACCTGCCGGGATATGCAATCCTGGCGAGGCCTCCTCGGAGTCAGTTGCACCAGGAGGACGGTTAGCAGGAAGATCCAAGATACCCTCTCCATCGCGCGCAAATTCAATCAATTCCTCCTCAGTACCCCAGTCACTCATAGCCATGATACCGATAGGAACGCCAGTAGCAGGATCATATCCAGCAGGACAGTTAATTGCGGGACATCCAGTGAAGTTCGCCAACCATACGTAGAGCATGTTTCGGACGGACTTTCCGCCATCTGATACACCGCGAGCAAGGTCTGATTCGCCTCCCTGGATGTGCCAGCCTGGAAGCGGTGTTGATGGAGATAGGATGAGTAGACCTGGATGCTTTGTGAAGAGGTGGGCAAGGTGGGTCATCAGAAGATTACGCAGGCGCTGGGCTGCGAGTAGATCCTGTGCACTGATCTGGTACATGCCCAGAGACACGAAGACCTTATTAGGGGCGGTGAGATCCTTAATCTGCTTTGCGTCGACGCCGGATGCGATGTCGGCCATGATGGTCAATACATGGGCCCGCTGACCATCTGTGAGGTATGGGATTGTAATATCAATCACCTCGTAACCATTCTCACGGTAGTAGTCCAGCGCCCGATCAAAAACTTCCTTGACGGGTGCCTCGGCGCGATCATTCCAATCACGGATAATACCGATTGTCTTGGTTCTCTTTCGGTCTGCTGGTGGTAGGGTTGGGTTGGGGAATAGCGACGATGTTGGATCCTGAGATGCCGGTGCGGGTGCTGCCATCACTCGATAAGCCAGGGCGAGGTCATCGATACTGGCAGCTATGGGGCCGAGAACACCGACTGTGGGCGCGAGACTGAGAGATGGAGCTCCAGATACGCGACCATGTGTGGTCTTGAGACCCCAAATACCACAGAAAGACGATGGAATACGGATTGAGCCTCCGCCATCTGCGCCAAGTGCAATCGGTACAAGTCCTGCTCCAACAGCGTATCCAGAGCCTCCAGACGAGCCACCGCAGTAGAATTCCTTGTTATGGGGGTTTCTTGGGGTTCCATAATTGGGGTTGTTGTTTGTAGTATCTGATGAGGTTAGCTAAGCTCGACGTACTCCGTATTCGGGTATGCGTATGTTTGCTCACCTAGGCCTAGTTCGTGCATGGTAGACTTTCCAATCACAATCGCACCAGCATCTTCCCACTGCTTCACACACCAAGAAGTGCCATCATTACCAGCCTTGAAGTCCAGCTTCGTTCCCAGAGTCCGCTTGTAGCCCGTAATGTGGACCTCATCCTTAATAGCAACAGGAATACCATCAAGGGGACCAAGTGGCTTGCCTTCCTTGTAACGCTGTGTAGATGCCTCTGCAGCAGCACGAATTATCTCCACCTGCGACTCCAGGAAAGCAATCGAATGCTTGCCTGCTGGCTGGACATCGCGACGGACGAGGGGCAGCAGGGTTTCTATGACGCTCGTGGGTGTCGCCTCGCCTGAGAGGTATAGCGCTTGATAATCGGCTGAGGTGTAGTACCCCTTATTGCCTTTGCGCTTGGCGACCGTGGGGGCCGGTGCATCGGGAAGGGGATTTTTCACGACGGGAATCACGCTTGGATCAGAGCGTCCAGCATACTGGTGGAGGTGGGGGATATCGCGGATTTTGCTGAAGCCAGCTTCGCGCCAGAAGTGACTCTGGACGAAGCCGATGTTCTGTATTCTGGAACCATATTAATATGTGGCCTGTGATGGTGACCCCGGGAGCTAGACTCGAACTCACAATGTTGCGCCGATCAGGAGAGGGATTCCTCGGAAGACTGGAATGGACTTCTTGTCTTCGGCTTCCTGGCAGGGCACTGCAGGTCCCTCGATCGGTGGAGGGTAGTTGATATAGGATGGACTCTCCATTTTCAAGTTTGTTAGTAGTTGACTGAAGTAAACTGGGAGACCTCGGTTGACAAGTTAAGATAACTTATGGAGAGGTCAAGTGGGGCTATTGGAGCTCCACCAATCCATGAATTCCTGGTGGAGTTGAAGCTCTTCACATGCTTGTACGATGATGTCACATGATAAACTGGCCCCAATGCTAAGAATAACATACAGACCAAACACGATATAAATGAGATGATAATAGATATGATGAATTAAAACTGATTTAGAGTTGACGAAATCTCTAAAAGGATCGAACTTCCCAGCCAATATGGTATACCTAAGACTGATTGCCATGTTATGGCCCATGGGTTCAAGTTACACCATGGGCAGGGTAGCTACACCTCGGATTAGTATGTATGTGTATTAAATTGATATAGAGCAGCGAGAGATGGGTTGCACAATTGAGAATTGTCAATACTAGTATTTCAAGGATAGTATTGACAGGAATTAACACGCATATATGTAGTAGTTTAATCATACATTGATAGTACATTTTATAGACGCAACTTGATGTTGTACTTGTCCATCCCCAGTGCAGCACCAGTCAGAATTGCAGCATATACGACCAAAATGGCCATTGCCTGAGGTGTATTGACATCCAACGTTGGGATGCTCAAATTGACCAACCCAGTCAGTAAGTTGGCTATTAAAAAGATAGCCAAGCCCCCACGGTTAAAGGCATGAAGAATACGACTGGTTGCAAGCGATGTTCGTTCCTCTTCTCCTTCCTTGCCGGACATGCGATAGACAGTTGGGAAGAAGACAGTTTCAGTGAGGCAGAACAAAAGGATTTGAGCACTGTTGAAAGCTGCTACCCACAGGACATATGGCATATTAGCCAGACGTCGTGACACCATCATACTAGCGCCGTAGCCGAAGGCGTGGTAGGAGTTGAAATAGAATAGAGTTGACCAGAACATCACTTGAATACCAAGGCTGATGAGTATGGACTTTCGTGCCTGCAGAGGTGATTTGGATGATGATGTTCCTCGAGGGATAATGCGGGTTCCTACACCTCGACCTGCGAGGAAAATGGCCAGGTAGCCTAAAAACGAGAAAATACCTTCTCGGTTCTTGGAAAGCAGGTCAGGTCCTCGAGGAGAGATGAGGATGTAGCTTTTCAGGTCAGTGGACTCAAGAGCCACCTGGTAAAGTACCACAATGCCGAGGGCTAGTGCTTCATATGAAGGGATCAAGACAGCCAAGGTGTCAAACACCTCAACAAATGGTGGCAAAAGACCCAGTGTGAAGAAAAAGTTCCAGTGTACACCATACTCCGTAACATGCTCTGCATAATCCAAGCCCTTGACGCTCCATAATCGAATCAAGCCTAGGACAAGGAGAGGAACAGAGTGTCGCACAGAGCCGATCAGTCTCGCAACCAAGGTACGATTGGGTGATTTAGAGGCTCGACTTTTGAGCACTGCACGCGCAGACACCACACCGGCGGAGAAGACGAATGAACCCACACCTAGATCCATCAGAGAGACACCCCAGTTCTCAACCTTGCCAAATCGGCGAGGAAATACTCGAAAGTCTACCGCAAGGATCGCAACACATGTAACAATCATCATTGCCGCTCGGTAGGTTGTCAGCCAAGGGTGAATGGGCGGCGATTCTTTTTCATTTTGGGCGGCCGCATCTTTGGTGTTTTTGCGGGGTGGTTTAGCTTTTTGCGGCGAGCGCTGGGCTGGCTGTGTAAGGAAAAGGAGGACGGCTGGAGTGATGAGGAATATATTCAGGAGAAGTGGCGCGGAGGAGTAGGCTGTAGTCGCGAATAAAATGGCCAATACATTGAGTATGAAGTCGGCTAATAACGCGGCGGGTCCGTAGGGTGAGAAGAAGGATAGACGCGATTGTAAAGCAGACCACAGAAGAACCGAGGTCTATAATCACGTAGTGATTAGCAAACTGATATATTATCTTATAAAGAAGGGCTGAGTACCGCTGCGACAAGGGTCACCGAGTTGATGTCCTGAATGCTGCTGCCGGAGAGGTTCGAGACGAAGGCCTCTTTCCGGGCTTTGTAATTGGGATCCATAAGCGGAATAGCTTAAGAGGGCCTCAGATCTGATACACAGTTAAGCTTCCTGAGTATAGGCTCCCATTGATATCCGGAACTCCGTAAGTCCGAATTGGTTGTTCAGGGATTGAACCTTAGAAGTGGTGGAGTTGACTCGGAAGCTTTGGGGAAAACGTGGCATGGAATCACCTGATGCTATAGAGCCCCAACTGATGTTTTGGGGTACAATAGGCAACTTCAAAAGCTCTATTATTCATATTACCAAGAAATATGTAAGCATTAATCTTAGGTAGCTATTGTATTTGTCCAACTATTCGTAACATTCTGAGTATGCACTTTGTTTACGGGGTTATCCTCTGAAGCCAGAGTACAATCTCTTATCTGGGATCTCCGATAGCGATAGCGCATATTAAGGGACTAGGCACTCCTAACCGCCCCCAATGGTGAGCCATGTAAAGGTCATCCTAGGAACTCATTCATTGTTCCGGAAGCTCAAATTATCGTCCGATCTGTTCTTCCGCATCCGAGCCAGGTGACTGACGAATGCTGTTACTTGCAGGATTCAAGGATTCGGGGGCGCTCGGCCGATGTTTAGCCCCAAATACCATTGGTCCAAGTAGCGCTCTAGGCCCCAGATGATCTGAGGCGTCCATCATTTCGTGCTAGTATTTTAGGCACGGACGAGGCTGTCACAGAGATGATTTCATCTCCTCCTTAATTAGGGGGCATTTCGGAAAACCGGATCCAGATATCCGATCGATCGTATCATCTTCACTACCCACTCCGAGTCATTTCAATATGCATTTAAAGATTTTTGAGTAAGATCCACGTGTACATTGAAGGCTCCATAGGGAGTACAGGATCTATATTGGGAAACTTGACCAAATAGTACACGGGGCATTGGAGATCTGATAGGTAGAACTGTTTTGACACGAGGCTGCCATATTCCTTTCCAGGTTGTTGACTAAAACCACATAGGGATTAGTCTGAAAAACTTGAACACCATCAGGAGGTTTCCCCGTCCATAGATGAAGGTTGGTCATATAGATTAGTCAGGAAATTGAAATGCTAGGTGCTGGATGACAAAGTTCAATTAACCAGAATGTTCACCAGTCAAGGGCCCACTGCGATCGTCCCAGGGTTGTCACTGGATCCACGCTCTTTGTTCGCTTTTTAAAACCTTGGAAGAGTAGAAGAAAACCCCGTGTTGGAGTCAGACACGCTATCTATGCAATGAGGTGCCATTATGAGGATCTAACTTGATTTAGCAAGAGGGGCCAGGCGTCCCGATAAAGCTTTGCAGATACTTTACGCAGGAGCACGAGTTGTCATTGTACGAGGAAGGCTATTAGATCCGAGTGCTTGAACTTAGTGCATTCACTGTAACGTTAATTTAGATATGGGGACGCCTCCAGTCCAAACTAGTCTTCGGCACTTCTAGAATGGCATGCCCTATGTTATCCATCAACCATCAATGGATATTAGGAATTTCAAAAGTTGACTCAGGCATATGGGATGCTGGGTGACACATTGACCCGGCCCTTGGGAGTAGGTTCAAAGTAGATCACCATCACGAGGCTCAAGCCAAGCAATGCAGTAGTGGGTACGGATTTGTAAAGGATAATGCTTGAGGGCTTGAATGTTTACCCATGACTCGAATGAATGGGATTGTAGATCTTGTTTCATCTCTAATTGCATGTGCCTCTAGGCGTGTGCATTTTCCTTGGATTGATTCCAACCACCAAGGCCCCGGAACGGTATATCCGGTTGACGATAGACGCATTGATCCAGGCTACTATAATTTCCACCTGTAAATAGGGCGAGTGTAGGGAATTGGGGCCGAAACCCTGGGAAACTAAAAATTAGTGTGACAAAAATGAATCATCCACTGTTCGGAGTAGGTAGAAGTTTAGGGTAATGATGCCAGGTTCAAGTTATCGGGTCAGTATCGGGGCCCGGGAACGGAGACGGACTCCATAATTAACGGCAAATCTGAAATCCTCCTTCTTTCTATGGAGAAATAGCATTTGGAATGTGGTGTAATGCATAAATTTTGAGTGGAGACCAATTCGGCTAATGTATACAGCCTCGCGGTTCCAGGTGACTTGTAAATCGTTCTTCCGTTCTGGCCCCAATACCTCTATCATGCAGCTAATGAGTCCGTTATGTGACGGAGTGACCGATGAATATTGATAATAGACCGTAGTTTGGGATTTCTCCACCGCAAAACGGAGACTTTGATTAGTATGGTTAACTTGGTACGTGTGTCTTCGAAACACCAACTTGAACCCAATAGTCGTAAAGCGGGCCTTTGGGTCTAACGGGCCCCGGCGCCTCGACCGAGGGGGAAAAGGGCCAAAAAATGGAATAAAAAAATAAAAAAAAAGCGCGATGCCCATAGCTTCTAGTATCCACACCGTTCATGCGCCAATCCTTTTTTATTGGCTATCCTTGGAGCCTGGTTCAAGCCATTTGGTACGCCGCATGGTGATTATCCCTTTGGGGCTTGGCTTTTATTCAAGTTCTAGCGACGATCCGGAGAAAGGCACGTAATGACCTGCCAAGTGACAGGGAATCTTATTTAAGTCGCTGGATTCCCTGCATGAATATTATACCCCATACGGAGCACTTTCGCCTCACACCCCCGATAACCCGGCAAGTCGTTTATCAGTTGGGCTCCAGAGACCCATTTCCCCTCCTCGGCTTCGTTCAGCCGAATCTATTTGATTTTGCTTTTTGTGCCCTGTCCCTACCTAGCGTGATTCGGAGATAAGACAGCTTGGGACGGATCTAAGGGAGGCGACTTGATCTTAGACGATAAAAGAGACGTGGAAAAAAAAGTTGAGTGCCTTTCATGCTGAGTTCTCTATCGCCAGTGACCAGTGCGGGATTCACGGTCACAGAAAACCCCTTCTTTGAGTTGAATCACTGGACGAAGGATCGAATTCTTCTGCAAAGTCTTGGGTCGAGTTTTGAGAAACCAAGGACACGGCAGAATATGAGTACCAGCAGTAAAGAAGGAGGAGGCTCAGTGAAGAAGCGAGACACTCGCCCTGGGGCAAGAAGGGTTTCTTCGCTATCTGCCGAGCAGCTGGAACGAAAACGCGCCAATGATCGAGAAGCACAACGCACCATCCGACAAAGGACGAAGGAACACATCGAGCAGCTTGAAGCTCAGGTCGCCACGCTCCAGAATCAAGTAGCTGAGATGCAACCGCGAGTCGATCGATTTGGAGAACTTTTGCAACATAACGCCGCGCTGGAGGACGAAGTTAGTCGATTAAAACAACAGATGGCAACGCTGATGGGGCGACCTGTCTTCGCGCCCAGTGGTGAGCAGACTGGCGCTTTTCGTAGCGGATGGTCGGTGGAGGAACGGTCAGGGAATACAACACCAGGCGTTCCATCAACGAGTACAATGCTCTCTCCGCATTTCTCTGGGTCATCTCATCCTTCGAGAGCGCCCTCCGTCGTCTCGGCATCCGCACCGAATCGCTCGCCTCATCCACAAGATTGGCAATCATATAATAATACTCGATCGCCATCATTGGCGGATTCATGCGATCCTGATTTCTCGGCTCGGATGGATCCATATGGGATAGATGAACAGATAAACCAGGCATCTCGACTGGTACCATGTGCATCATCCCTCCCTGCTGGAGGGCCTCAAATGAACTTTGGGAATTCAATAAGCGCGTTAAACACACAACCATCTGAGACTGGGTTCTCTCAACCCTCATCTCACCGATCTATGCCTATGTCGATGGCACCCTTGACCTCAAATCCACAGCCAGGGCCTTCATTTCAGGATCCCTTGGTGCAAAGCACACAAAAGAATTCAGAATATTCATATAATCCATGGGTTCCGCCGTCATGATTTTCTCGAAGGGTGAAGTACCTGGAAAGGTCAACAGGAATCGAATGCTCTCCATCAACTCCATCAACACCGATAATTCATTTCAAATGATTGCGCATCAGGTGAGTTTGTGATCTTCATCAGAGCAGAATTTCAGCCGCTAATATTTTTGGTTTGCCCTTTAGTGCCGATGCCATGTGTCCAAACTCGACAGCAAGACGCGACGAATTGAAGTTGCTGACGTCTGACAATGCATAACGCGCTGGAAAATACAAGCGGCACGTTCTGACAGGTCACTGCCACATGCAAGTTGGGGGGATCTGCGCCCCATCCACAAACAAAATCATACCTGGTGTCCAAAATGATTATAATAATGGAGATTTCCAATATGTAAATAATGAATAAATATAAAAATCAATTCTAGAACGATGTGATAATTGAACAGACCATATGTAGAAATCTCGATGCTTGTAATCCTAGCAAATTACACAAGTCTCAAAGCATATCACCGCTGCATGGTGGTTATTGGAATTTATCGCTGAAAAATAACGAGACTTTGAAAAGGAATCGCCTACTCAGAGCTAGTTGGTGTACTGCTTCTGCAGCAGCTTGGCGATGGTTGTAAGCTGAATGTTGCTGGTACCCTCATAGATAGCACCGATCTTGCTATCGCGGAACATCTTCTCTGCAATTCCCTCACGGACGAATCCCATGCCACCCATCCACTCGACCGCAGAGCCTGCAACGCGACCGGCGACCTGCGAGGCATACAACTTAGCCATAGCGGCATCTTGAACGAAGTCCTGGCCGGCCTCCTTCTTGCGAGCGGCGTTGTAAACAAGGGCCCGGGCGGCAGCAATCTCAGTGTATGCTTGCGCAATCTGGTGCTGCATGCCCTGGAAGTTACCAATCAACTGACCGAACTGCTTGCGGTCGTTCCAGACATACCTGTAGAGTGTTATTAGATAAATGTGAGATTATTTCCAGCGCATGTTTCACACTTACTTCGCAGCGTTCTCCCAGGCACCAAGCGCCAGACCTGTCATCTGGGCAGCAATACCAATACGACCCTCATTCAAAATGTTAATGGCATATTTATATCCTTGGCCCTCTTCACCGAGAAGGTTGCTCTTGGGGATCAAAACATCATCAAAGTTCAGCACACAAGTACTGCTGGCGCGGATACCGAGCTTCTTCTCCTTCTTGGCAATGGAAAAGCCAGGTGTACCCTTCTCAATAATGAAAGCGGTAATACCCTTGTAGCCCTGGCCAGGATTAAGATTGGCGAAGACAATGAAAATACCAGACTCCATGGCATTGGTAATCCACATCTTCGATCCATTAATCTTATACCCGTCCGCCGTCTTCTCCGCCTTTGTCTGCAATGCAAACGCATCCGAGCCGGAGACAGGCTCAGACAGACAGAATGAACCAACAGTGCCAGTGCTCAGCTTAGGCAGCCAAGTCCGGTGAGCCTGAGCATCACCGTACCGCATGATCGCGGTGTTGACAAGGGTATTGTGCACATCAACCATAACACTAACGCTGGGGTCCACGCGGGCGAGTTCCTCGATCGCGACGATCGCAGCGGTAAAGTTCATGCCAGCGCCGCCGTACTCCTCGGGAATCTCAACACCCATCATTCCCTGCTCAAAGAGCTGTTCAACCAAGGTAGGGTCCATGGTCTCGGCTTCATCCATGTCGCGCACTTTCGGGCCGATCTGCTCCTGGGCGAACTTTGAGACCGAATCAGCCATCATGGATTCGATTTCGGATAGATGGCTGATTGGGGTGGGGGTAAGATCGGAGATGTCGGCATCCTTACGGCGCTGTGTGGTTGAAAAGGCATAGGCACTAAGTAGAGGGAGGATGTTAGCATATGAAGGGGAGTTGGAGCGGATTCGGGGTACCTTTGAATGGGGCGGTAAGAAGCTACGCGCTTGGTCGATGAGCGGGCCGAGGGGATATTTCGCGACAGTGGTCGCAGAGCGCGGGAAATAGAGGCCATTGCGAGTATCTACTATTTGCTAGTAGAGAGTTGTTGAGGGGAGAAGTGGTGAATGGATCACAGATGTTAAATCACAAGGGAAACAGGGTAAGCCTCGGTTATCGGCGGGCCTGGGGATCCGCGGGGACTAAGTGGGGCTTATTTTACCTAGGCTATGGACAACCTCATGATGAATGGACACATGTAGACACTGTTCCTCTTGGATTCATTATTCTAATGACCTTTATATGGAGAGAAATGCATGATCAAGTTTCTAGTAGTATGCTCTGGATTTGAATTATACTTATTATGTAGTGAGGTAATCTAACTTGACTGAGTCTATACTTCAACCAGTTGACTTGAACAAATTAAAGAGACGAAGCCTGAGCCCGGAACCCCAACTGCTGTTTGACAACATCATCAATAATAGCAGACTCTGAGCGCCACTTCAGACCAAAGGTCTGATCTGCTGCGGTGGTATCCACAGTCCAACCTCCCTGGAAGGGGCCTTGCAGCTTGCATCCCAATGCGGGATACTTCTCATTCACATAAGACGCAACTTCATCCCACGAGACTACCGGGCGAGACAAAATAAACTCCTTTCCAGTTTCAATATCAGTCTCCAATGCCTTCACATGAGCGTCTGCGACATCAAGCACGTGTACCCAGGCATTCGCCATCTGAGGCTTCTCAGAAAACATGGACATCCAAAAGAGGCCGTTCATACCGCTGGGATCTTCCACACCCTGCTGAATCATGCTATCACCTAGCACAAAGACTGGATGGAAAGTGATCAGATTATAGTGGGGAGTATTGTTCACGAGGAAATCTCGAGTAGCTTCGTGGGCCTTGATTTTGGAAGCAGAATATTTGAGCGCGTGGCCAGCAAAGCCCTCTGGGAAGGTCGCATCAAGATCAACTGGGTTTGGCAATCCAGTGTTATCTATATCTCATAAATTAGTAGCTTATTCCGGTTGAATACTGTAAAAATAGATATTGGGGGCTAAATACCTTTGGCAATGACATCCTGAGCAATGACAGCATCGGCCGGGGTCAAGGCTAGCACTGATGAAACAATAATGACCTTTTTGATCTGCTTGAATGCCTGTGCGGCATGCAAGATGGAGAGAGTTGCGTTGACAGCGGGATCAACATAGTCGCGGTGGATATCCTCTCCGCGTCCTGGCATTGGCGAGGCAAGGTGGAAGATATAGTCCACACCATGAAGAGCCTCGCTGAATGCTTCTGGTTTGGAGAGATCAGGGAGCACAACTACTTCGATGTCGTTGTTGTACTCGGGATACCGACTTCGGACAAGCGGCTCCTGTTCAGCCTTTCGCACACTGAGCCGCACACGGTACCCAGCCTGCAGAGTGGAGGCCACCACATGGGAGCCAATGAAGCCTGTGGCTCCAGTGATGAAGACAAGAGATTTGGACATGCTGGCCGATAGAAAGAAGCAAACCTTGGAAGTTCTCAAGATGGTACTAGTAGTAAGTCCCAGTAATATTCAAAATGTTTGTGTGATTTACAATTCATTTTGGTCTCTTCATCCATTATATATGCAGTTCTGCCCATAGTATCGAAATTTGAATGGAAAGTATCCAGGGTATTCGCTGGAGTGACCATCTGGCATTGATTAGAATTTGTTGAATAATCCAAAATTGCTCAGCTCCACGCACCTGGAGAACCTGGGCATCTATGCAGTGTCAATCTGTGGGGTACTGCCACGTTACACCGCTTTGTTGAATAATCATCAATTCGTCCCGTCTGATCTATCAACATGAAGACTAAACAAAAAACTTCCAACTAAAATCATACATATAATCATCTCCGATCATTTCTAATCTTTCGTGATGATTATTCACTATGCTGATAATGGATTTTTCCGATCCCTTCGGAAGACGTCAACCTTGGAAGTTTCAATTTTCAAGTTTGATCAACTTCAAGTTGAAACCCCATGGACCTCATCTATATAGTAGCCTCGTAGTCCCATGCAAACATGAAGACTCGGAAACAGATCCCAAAAACTTTCGGTTAACCAGCCTTCAAGCTGCCAGTGAACTTCCATTAAGGTTGATGTCAACTTGAACATTCAAGTTTTGAACAATCGAAATCTCTCAACGCTCGTTCTCAAAATACAATCCTATCATACCCACCATGCCTCTCTGGCAGATTTATCATCCGGCCGGCACGTTTGAGGACAATGCCACAAAGCAAGCATTCGCTCAGGATATTACGAAGATGTACACCGAGTTAGGCCTACCCTCCTTTTACGTGGTCACCCACTTCTACAAGATGGACGACAACAACGTCTTTATTGGCGGAAAAGCCAACGAGCCTGGCAATACACCCTTTGTCCGAATTGTCATCACCCACATTGCCATTCATGTTCCTGATGTTGATGCCGTGTACCTTCGCACTACTTCCCGCCTCGACCAGATCATGAAGCCGCATGTTGCGGACAAGGGGTACGATTTCGAATATCACGTTGATGAGACGGAGCGAAGGCTTTGGAAAATCAATAGTCTCATTCCACCTCAGTATAAGAGCGAGGAGGAACAGCTTTGGGTTAAGGAAAATCGTACTGTCCCTTATGAAGGTGCCTATCCCGCTGCACTCAATCAGGCCTCTATTTGAAAGGACACGCTTGAATGAATTGAATTGTCAACTGGTATATCCGTGCTACGGGGGCCTATAACGGCCAGGCGGCTTCATTTTCCCAAAATGAATTTTGACAAACTCACTATCTATTGCTTTATCGTAATAATCAAAAATATCAAAAAACAAGTAAGATTAAAGTAAGAGATATCGAGTGTCAAAGTGAGAGATAAGTAAGAGATAATTAAGAGATCAGTGAGAGATAAGTGAAGTAAGAAATCAATTAAGTCCTGTGCTAGTGTGAGGCTAGTAAGTAGTAAGGTATAATAGTTTTTTCTCTGAACCTTTTGCCTATATCTAGGGGTTTTAGCCGTATGGCTATTATAGGCCTCCGTAATCTGTATATATCAGATTATAATGATTTGGATGATTAAGGAGGATGATAATAATGAGATTTGATTTAGTCATTTATTGCTTGCATTTTTGATTGGAGGTTCAAATTTTCTAAATGGATAGCGAAACTCTTCATGCGAATACTGTACTTTGCAGTGGTGGTATTTTATGTCAAAATCCAAGCAATGGCTCATCGTCTTGCTCGACCTCAAAGTCGAATCGAACTAGATCTTCTCTGTATGGAATGAAATAGGTACTCGTGACTCTTTTTCTTCATATTAGCAGCCATCCTAGAGTTATTTATGACTTGGAGCAGAAATACCTTTCATGTTCACTGCTCGCTTGGTATGCATCTAGTGCTGCACGGTCTTCATGGTAGCTTACTAGTGCATACTGAAAGCCTTTACTTTTCTCTGCAGGGACAGTGATTGAGGGCCCGCCAACAACAAGTCTTTCCCTCTTCACACAATCTAAAGATTTTAGGCTCTTTATTTCCTTGACAAATTTGTCTCTGATTTCCTCAGATGTGTCGGCCCTGAACTTGAAAAGAACTATTCTTCATTAGTTGATTTCCTTGAGGAATGATAGACAAACTCACCGATATGAACGATTGTCATTTTTCAAGGTTCTATTGAGACAATCAAGTGAGGCTATATGATCAAATCTTCTGAGAAGTGAATTTGCAAGGAGCTTCAATGTTGACACTATGTAGTAGTAGTACGTGGTAGGACCTCTCGACTTCTATTATATACTCAATGCCATGATGTCACGGATATGTGCCGCGGTGGCGGAGTCTATCCGACACCTTGACATGATAGTAGATATTGAGTATTGCACCCAATTACACTGTGCAAAATAAAACAAAACTCAGCCATCAAGGTTGGAAAACTTTCATTATTGAAAATTTCAGAGAATGCAAGATAATTTTGAAAACGAGTCTACTAAATCATCAGGGAACATGTCCACCTGGGCAGGTGGCGTTAAGACTATGAACAAGTCGTTTAGTCATCTTCTCGGATGACTGCCGCACAGGACGGAAGACATCCGGCAAGTTCCTTAAAGAGTTCTGAAGACACGCTAATATTACTCTGCACCGAATATTCTAGAAGCGAACGGCACAGGAGTTGATATGGATTCTCCGCGTCGAAGCCGGAACCGCGCCGCTTGCAGGCGTTGCCAGAGACGCAAGATTCGATGTAACGGCGAGCTTCCTCAGTGCTCAGCATGCAATAAGGCAAATGTGACTTGTGTCAATGATGGAAAGCAAGAGGTCAATCGCACGCAAGTCTCTCGCAAATAATACACTCGTCTCAATACATATTAACAAATTATTAGGTATATCGCAAATCTGCAGAAGCGCGTCCAATGGCTGGAGTCATTGGTAAAAGAACATACTAACGTACGACTGGAAGATGGCCCCGATTCCCAGACAGCGGAGACCTTTAACGAAGAGCGTGTCGAATCATCATCGACTTCAGACCAACATGTACAACCGTTGAGTGAGGCCGTGGACCATCCGCCGTCTCGCGTCCAACCACGACAAGCACACGAAATCGGGCTAGTCTCATTGTTCCCTGGCGGAGAACCACGATACATTGGTCCATCCAGTGGCTACTTCCTCGCAAACCTTGTCTTTTCTAGTGCTGGTCGGCGGAGCAAGCCATCGGGTACCCAGGACACCGGGCATGAATCCATATCTTTGTCTAATGAGCTCTTCAACAGCCCTACCCCCCTCCCGGGTCGCAAAGAAGATGCGATTGAGCTCTCCTCGAAGTACTTCTCATACATTCATATCCTCTACCCATTTCTCCATAAGCAGACACATATGCAGCGCGTCGAGAACATGTATTCCATGGCCGATAGTCCTCCCGATCCGATAGCCGCCTTCCACGTCTATATGGTTTTAGCTATCTCCGCATCCGATCTCTCTCGCCGTTATCGAATCCGACTGCCTGCTGAAGGCTACTATACGGCTGCGACAGAATACTTCAAAGATGCTTGCGTTGAAGGGTCTCTGGAGGGTCTCCAAAGTTTACTCCTCCTCATGGTTTACGCCTTGCACAACCCATCATGTGGAGTGAACATATGGAGCCTCAACTACCAATGCCTCGGTGCTCTAATTGACCTGGGCCTTCAGCGTGATGTTCGCTCATCGTCGACTTTTTCAATCTCTTTTTTGCAACAAGAAATGAGAACTCGTATTTTCTGGGTCGTTTACAATTTTGATCGGACACTGGGTACAATGATGGGGAGGCCGATCGGAGTTCGGGATGAAGCATGTGAACTTCGAGTGAGTTATACTCTCGAACTTTCGTGGATGGACTTTGCACTAACTCTCGTTTAGTTCCCATCCGATGTCACCGATCAAGACCTTACCTTGTCAGCACCCGAGCGGAATGAGAGCTCAGTGTCACCGATGACCTTCTCCATCCATCTTTTCAAATTGGCTCGAATCAACTCAGAAATAAAATACGTCATGCACAGTATTTGCAGAGATGCTCCCAGATATGCCTACCCGCCAGTGACTGATATTCATGGATGGCAAAGAGACATGATGGATCAGCTTCAGACATGGTACTCGGATATCCCCCAACTGCAGGGGATGGCATCAATCCGCAAAACATGCGAGATAAAGTATCACGAGATGATGATTCTTCTCTTACGGCCTAGTCCAGGTATACCCGAACCCTCTGAAGAAATATTTTCTCGTTGTTTCAATCACGCCGTTGACCTACTCCGGGGATTTGGCGAGCTCTACAAGCAAAATGAGCTTCTGTACAGTCGCCTCGTCGTTCACTCAATATTTCTCGGAACTCTCATCATGCTACACTGCCTATGGAGGCTTCCGCAAATAGCCTCTGCCATCCAGATTGATGACTTGGTGGCTGATACAAGCATCAGCTTGAACATTCTCAGCAGTATTGGTGAGTACTGGACGGAGGCAAAAAGAGTAAGAGATTGCATTCATGAGATATCGGGCGTAACTGTGCAACGCTTGATCAAAAGCCGTGGACTTGATACATCCCCACGCAGAGGGAGAGCGGAGCCCAGTTCTATTGCGACGTCTATCAGGGGTCCACGGAACCAACCCACGACTACTACAGAGATACTTGATCCAGTTGGTTCTGGTGTGGATATTACATCGACTATGAACATGTTTGATTATGATTTGGGTCTAGACACATCATCAACTTGGTTGAATGACTCGATGTCTTCTGGATTTATGGATATTGCTGGCGTTCCAGATTTTGATTCTTTAATGTGGGATGTTTTTAATGCTACATAATGTTCAAGTTTGCTGGCCATACTTTGAACCAAATTGAAAAAAGTTCATTATTCAGTTTATGTGGGGAATACTAGTATCTATAAAAAGAGGTGACAAAAGAAAACCAACAAGTCCATCAAGAAGCAGTTGTAGGAAACAACTATCTCTAAGCACAACCACCGAAATTCACTTCTCTCCACGCATCCCAGCAATGGTATCCGGAATGGTCTGGGGCGCGTCATGCTTATCCATATGGATCTCCACAAGACGCAAGGGCTCAGGATTATCTTTATCAAAGTTCTCTGCTGGGCCGAAGTAATGATCTGCCAGCAGCAGTTCAAGCTCACCTTTTGTGCGAACACTGTATGTTCTCACTGTATCAGGCTTCGGATTGAAAACAGTTGGAAGGAGCTGATAGTTCCAAGGTTGGATGTCATTATAGCTCTTATCCCAGCCATGAATGTAGCGCTCGATCGTGTATCCATCGTTACAAATCACGAAAATGATTGGACCCAGCTCTTGGCGAACGAGTGTGCTTATCTCCTGCGCTGTCATTTGGAGGCTTCCGTCTCCAGTGAAAAGGATCGTACGTCGCCGAATCGGCTTCTCAGATGCTTGCTCCTGTTCTCGCGCTGCTATGGCAGCACCCACTGTTGCTCCCATGGCATACCCAATTGAACACCAGAGAAGCTGGAATAGGGGCTGAACACCACGAGGATATCGACACCAGAGACCCCCAAAAGATGATGTTCCAGCATCCATGGCGAGGATATCATCTTCTTCTAGCCATGAACTGATGCGCTTCCATAGCCAATCGTGGGTCACGACAGAGGTCGGATGGGTTTCGTTATCTTCGACTGTTTGAATAGATCCCTTCAAGGGTAAGATCGGTGATTCTTGACCACCACTGGCAACTGAACTTGGTGGAGATGAAATTCCACTGGGTGGAGAAGACGGTGATGAAATTGAAGATGATTCACAAATCATGTCAGACAACTTCCTGAGAAGAACCTCCAAGGGAAGATTGTTATGAATAGTGTCTCCTATCTGCACACTATTTTGCTGGAAGACAATTTTCTCCACGTCTGGCAAATGATCCTGGAAGCCTCCGTTATTAAGATCGGTTAGACGATGTCCAAGAAGAAGAATTAGGTCGCTAGATTTCACTTGTTCCAGGACCCCTTTGCTGCAAACACTGCCACCATAAATACCTCGAAAGTTAGATAGGCTTTCGTTGATGATTCCTTTAGCCATCGGCCGACAGAAGCAAGGCAGGCTCGAATTCTCAACGAAAGCTCGGCTAGCTTCAAGAGTCTGGTGCCGACTAGCAAGACTATCGACGATGAGTATTGGATTCCGTGCTTGAGACAGGCGATCTTGAATGGTCTTCACGGCTTCTTCTTCTGCATTTGTGAATTCAGATGCTGCGAGCCGCAACAGTAGCGGGTGCTCAAGGGGAGATGGATCAATGTCCACTTGCACCATATCCAGTGGAAAGCCGATATAGACCGGCTTGCTTGAACGATAACACTGGGTAATTGTATCATCAATCATCTTGGTTGCCTCTATCGGATCGTCCAGAATAATAGTCGCGCTGGAAATACGTTCGCTCATCTTCATGAATAATTCGAAGTCGCCATCTGCGAACGAATGGTGTATGGGTAGCTTTTTCTCTCGCATGATGGCAGATGGGAAACCAACGATATGGATTATAGGAACAAACTCAGCACTGGCACCAGCAATGGCGTTAATGGCAGAAAGTTCGCCAACTCCAAATGTGGTGACAATTGCTGAAATCCCTTTGATCCGAGCATATCCGTCGGCAGCATAACCTTGGAGATGTCAGATGTATCCATCAGAAGTATTTGGGAATTAATTTACCAGCATTGAGCTCATTTACGTTTCCAATCCAGCCCAGACCACATTCTTCTATGTAGTCAAGGGCGTTGAGGTTAAAGTCTCCCGGAACACCAAACACAGCTCTGATATCAATTTGGTGCAGACGACGGAACAAGTACTATGATTTGCAACAGTATTAGTCTCGAATATCTTTCTAAGAGCTAGATATGTAGGATTCATACTTCTGCGAGATGCATTTTGGCTGATAACAGCTGAATTTGTGAATCAGATTTATGAATGCTTCGGAGGCCTTAGCAGATAGTATGATTGATATGAGAGAAGTGTTGACACTAGGCCTATCTGGATATTGGATTCAATTTTAGATTGGAGAAAGTCTCCCGTGCTCTATAGCCTCATCTTTATAGAAGTTCTTGAGATGAAAATTGCCGTGAATAGCCTGAGCCACTAGCAGTCCTATGGAGTGACGAGTAGAACTTGTATATGGGACTTTGAATTTCATCCTAAAGTCTAAACTCTCATTTACCAGTAAGACTTTATGCACACATCTCTCTTTCAGAGTACCAATATTATCTTTATGCTGTGCTAGATGTTATCTAGATAGCGCACTACCCTTTTAGGTGTCGTGCGCCTAGATCTACAACACATGTGCATGATATGCTGAATCGGGTAGCATACACTACCTTGCATCAACTTCATTGGCTCGATGTATCTAGAGTACAGTCTCACATGCGCAGCTATCCCTTTCCCAGTTTAAATCTTAAATCATCAAGAGTCCCCACTGATAGTGACAGGGCAGGACACGTTTTAAGCGGCATCTCTCCGGGTTATCAAAAACCAGATGATGCATTTAGAACAGATTGACAACAGTTGAGCGTGTGATACCACAGAAGCTTGGAAGATTCTACCGGGCGTCTAATGCATATGCCGTAATGCACATGGATGAATCTGGTAACACCTAGGTCGCGGAAAAATGCGGTGGATATTATAACCTTGGAAGCGTTGTACACCGTCTGGTTTTCCATTTCGGGATACCTGGGAGGTTCCCTCCAGCCTTGGATCTTGATAGTAACGCGTGGACTAGATATGAGAACGTTGATCGTGGCTAATAGAAACAATGGAGTGCTTGTCACAGGGTCATTGAGCCGATTATCCGGAAAATGGTCACTCTTTGCATAGTTCCACCCAGCCACCGGCTCCGAGTCATGACCTTAAAAAGGGTATTCCGATGTTCAAGCACATTGAATTCAAGTTGTTAGAATAGAGCCATTATCCTAAGTTATCAAGTTAAGTTAAGAAACAACTGGAAGAGATAGTATACTGGAACTTTGGCTGTTCTAAAGACATCATGATGTTACGGACCAATCTGCAAGGAAGTAGTATGTCAAGTTCGGATTCGTACTAGTAATAGTGTCAGACTGTCTACACAAGATCTACCAACTTGAAATATCACATGATGGCAATCATATGAGACTTTATTATTGCCCTAAGGGGCAGCCCTGGAGGATGTGTCCAGGCTTATACTTCCAAGTCCCGGGCGTGAGCTGCATACCAGTAGTGCCTATGATAGGCCAATATGCAATGTGCTCCGAACTTGAACATAGTTTTTACTTTTATCTGATTCAGAGATATTGAATGCCAACTTTTACCTTCAAGTTGAAAATCATTCTTCGAGATGAAGTTGATATCGTAGCGCTCCTTATCAATCTGTTATCGTGATTAGACCATAAGCGGGAAGCCGTCCGTGTTACTACCGTAAACAAGACGCCTTATAAAAAGTTCCCGGTTTGTGACCTCTCACTATGCCACACCTCCGGCGCCAACCTAACCCACATGATCTCCAGGCGCAAGGGCCTAATGCCGGGAGCCTCCGCGCGCAATTCCAAACCCCGCCTACACGACATACCCCTTCCAACCCAACACATCGACACATCCCCTCTTCCGATCCCCATGACATAACTCCAGAACAATTGCCTCCAATGGCGCCTCCCTCGGGAATCCCAAATCCTTTCTCCATTTTTGGACGTGGAAGAGTAGCGCAGCCCCCTCCGCCTCCCGCTGAATTGGTGGATGATATGGATGAGGATGATGTCTTTGGTGACGCAGATGATGACTATGATCCTAATGCGCGAGGCATCGCGCAAAGTGACTATGATGTTGGCATGATGCCGGTAGATGATATGGATCCGGATGATGAGTTTGATGATGGTCAACTAGAGGTGGATGAACTGGACGAGGCCATACATGAAGGACAACTTGCTGACGAGGAGATGCATGATCGAGGTACGAGGTTTATTCTTTCCTGGCTTTGTTATACACGAGGAATAATTTGACTGATGTATTTACAGAAAAATCACCTTCGCCTCTCCCACCGAACCTACGTGATATCTCATCCCTCGCTTCCTGGACCGTCTCTACCTCCAAACCTGGCTGCGGTGTCGCGGCTCTTCGACACCCTTCCCCTCAGCAATACTGGCAGTCTGATGGCCCGCAGCCACACTTCCTGACCTTACATTTCTTTAAACTCGTCGCTATTGTACGCATCCGCGTGTACCTTGACTTCGAGCTGGATGAGAGCTACACACCTACAAAGATGGTCTTCCTAGCTGGTATGGGTGGGAACGATCTTGTTGAATTCGCGACATGGGAGGGAGACGGTCCATGTGGCTGGGTTGATGTACCCCTAGAGGGTGTTGGAGGCCGGAATGGAGGCTGGGTCCAGGAAAATACTCACTCGCGCGCTAAGGATAAACGGCACAAGTCGCAACCCCACGGCTATGATCATATCCAACAAGATAACGATTCTGATGCAGAGTCATTTGATGGTATTGATCCGATCAATGACGAGCTGGATCCATATTGTGGCAATGTGCTCAAGGCGATGGTTATCCAGATGCGCATCATGGAGAACCATCAGAATGGAAAAGACACTCATGTGCGTGGTTTCCAGGTGTTCTCCTGTGATGATAACCGCGCCAAGATTGCTGCTGCTCCATCAGCATCTGCGGATGCTCGCGATCGTGGTCGTCGACACAGTGCGCGCCAATCTCTTCGTTCAAGTTTCCACGACCCCGGTCAACATGCCCGGTTGGCTAGTGAAGACCTTGATACCAGCAGACTAGGCGCAGCATCTGGTCTCGATGAGCCGGATTGGATGGGTGAGCCTGTGATTCGTTAAAAGCAAACTTGGAAGGCTACAACAAGTCCCGTCATGGCGTTATGTTAAACTGGAGTTCGTGGTTTCGAGATACCCAGGTCCTTTCCTTTTTCTGGGCTCAATGAATGTATTTCTAGTCACAAAAGTACAAAATTCGGATGAAGCACATGCTCTTTCCTTACATGTTCCGAGGTTTACACATATCTTCTCCAGGGCTGTTCTTGCTCTTAGGCCCTCTAGATGTTCACCTATTGGAATAGTTTATACTTTGCTCTGCCACACGTCCTTCTGTATATGCGAGCCCATTCTCTGATAACATACTCTCTCTATACCTCGAGCTCGCCTGAAATGATACGTCTACTACTCCTAAGAAGGTGATCAATGCCCATCTTCAATTTGCAATATTCAAAGCTCGAGGGTCCCAGCGAAGCAGCTTGCTGACAAGAGATAGAAAGAAGCTATTGACCCCATCATCGGTATGTCTTCGAAAAGAAAGGGACGAGGAGAATGAGCCACGACCTATACCAGCAACACCGCCAGCCCAGCCGCCTCCTCTACCAGCTCCTTCCATCATGGACTCTCATTGCCATCCACCTTGTTACATGGTGTAGTACAGTGGAAATAGCATTTATACTGTCAAGTCGGTCGAAAACATATGAGGAAAAGGGATTATACCTAGATTGAGCTGTTCAAATAGACCGAAATGTGCGCTCTCATTATCATCAATGCATGCAAAAAGAACAAGATATTCGAATGTCTCAAAATACCTTATTTGGTAAATCCAAAATAGCATCCACGTCCATTGAAACTTGAATCGGACGGCTCTCATATAAGTTCAATTTACAATAAAGTTTTATAAAATGCATCTCAGATTCCATCAAGGAATTCAAAGGGTATTCAATTTTGTCTACACTATCATATCTCATATGCAAGCCTTCTTATATCGCCAAACTCGTTTTATCTTTTTACTGGAGCAGCTTCTCGAGCTCAGCGGCAACAGCATCACCGACCTGGGAGGTGGTAGCCTTACCGCCAATGTCACCAGTGCGGACACCAGCCTCAATAACGTTGCTAACAGCCATCTCGATGACCTTGGCCTCAGTGAGCATGCCAAGGGAGTACTGCAGCATCATGGCAACGGAGAGGATAGCAGCAACGGGGTTAACGATACCCTGGCCGGCAATATCGGGAGCAGAGCCTAATAAGATTGTAATTAGCATTTTTCCAACAGAAAATAAAACAACCCATATAGGGGGAGGCAAAGATTGACATACCGTGAATAGGCTCGTAGATACCGTTAACCTTGGTCTTTCCATCAGGAACAGCAGTCAAACTGGCACTAGGCAGAAGACCCAAAGAACCAGGAATAACACTGGCCTCATCACTAATAATATCACCGAACAAGTTGCTAGTAACAACAATACCGTTCAGCTGACGAGGATTCTTAACCATAATCATAGCAGCAGAGTCAATAAGCTGGTGGTTAATCTGAACCTGAGGGAACTCCTTAGCCATAACCTCAGTAACAACCTTACGCCACAGACGGCTAGTAGCCAGGACGTTAGCCTTATCCAGACTCCAAACAGGGAGAGGAGGGTTGTGCTGAAGGGCCAGGTTAGCGGCCAGACGAGTGATACGCTCAATCTCGGCACGGGAGTAGGGCTCGGTGTCCATGGCGAATCCGGATCCGTCGTCCTCCTTGCGCTCGCCGAAGTAGATTCCACCGGTCAACTCGCGGATGATGTTAAAGTCGACGCCGCGGCAGACCTCGGCCTTCAGGGGGGAGCTCTCCACCAGGGAGGGAGCGGCGAAGTTGCAGGGACGCAGGTTACCGAATGTGCCCATCTCCTTGCGGAGGCGGAGGATACCCTGCTCAGGGCGGACGGCACCGGTACCCCATTTCTGTGGCGATTATGTTAGTTCACAATTGTGACTAGTGTAATTGAGTTGGAAGTTCGTTGTGTTATGAGTCATTTTCCGGGGAAGGGTTGCTTCTGGGGGAGGAGTCAAGCTTGGTACGTACAGGGCCACCGATGGCACCGAGGAGGACGGCGTCGGCGTTCTTAGCAGCGGCAAGAGCCTCGTCGGTCAGGGGGGTACCATGAGCATCAATGGAGGCCTATCTTGAGTCAGTTGTGAAACACTCTGGTGAACGCGTTGGTATAGACTTACACCGCCAAGCAGGTGGTCCTGGAGGTTGAAGTTGACGTTCTCACGGTGCTTCTCGAGGACGCGGAGGATCTAGAAAGGATCGAGTTAGGATGAATTGCGAAGCAAATTGTCGATTTTATCGAATCGTACCTTAACGGCCTCAGCAGTAACCTTGAATTTTCATGCGTCAGTTATGTCCCAATTGATCCTGTCATATCCCCAGGGAAGCTCCATAGTGGGGATTGATTAGGGCGACAAGCATACCTCGGGACCACAGTGGTCACCACCAAAGACAACGATGTTAAAAGCAGGCATTTTGATGTGAAGAGCAAATATATGTCAATTGAAAAGCACTCAATTGGTTCGCAGGATAGGGAGCTTTAAAAAAGGTGGCATGCGGATGAAGTCGACCCCGCCAACTCCGAAATCGGCGAGCCGCAGCCCACACATTGGCTTAACACGAAGTCTAACATTACTCGAACAGCCACACGCGGGCCCAAATCGGTCTTATTTGATTGATCTTCCTTATGTCCGGTTACCCACGGCTATGAAATCATAACAAGCTTCTTAGTTTCATAATTAAGGTTATTTTAGTATATATACCAGGTTGCAATGGCATGCATTAAATGATGTATGGAAGAGAGGCAACACTAATGATGTGAAAACTCGAAGTAGAAGAAGAAAAAAACGAATGGGGGGAAAAAAGAAGGCATATTCAAAAAAGGGACAGGGGTGCAATGAAGCAAGAAAAAAAAAAAAAGATCAAAGCGAAAGAAAGGACACAACCCCATGAGCACTGTACAACGGTACCAGAATCCAGAATCCAGACCATACCTGCGGACCTCGATGACCTTACCCAAGACGCCTACAAAAAGGATTGGATTCACCAAGCCAATCCTCGGGATCTAAGGCGACAGCTACTAGCGCTGGCGGATCTAAGATCCCTTAAATCACAGACCGAAGCTCCAAAGACATGCATGACCCAAGTTAAGGGTGTGAAGATAAAGCCGAGCAAAGATGCTGGCTTGTTTGGCTTGACAATATGTCAAATAAAAAAAGACAGAGAACCCGTCAGATCTTGAAAGCGATGTCCAGACACGCTCACGCCTTCTTGCGGTTACGGCGAACCTCAATATCACCCTCGGCCAACCACTTGCTTGCCTGAATCAGCTGGATGACATTGACAAACTGCTTGAAGGCCATCAGCGGGAAGGCGATGAGGGTGACAGCCCAGGGCAGGGTGCTGTCAATCTTGTTGGCGCGAGCCAGCTCCAGAGCACCGGCGCTCCAGGGGCTTGAGAAGAGGCTAGCAGGGACGGGGTGGGCGGGGTTTCCGGGTTGAGCGGAAAGAGGTTGGGCGTCAGGGACGGGTTGGAGAAGAGAAGGCGACAGGATGGGCGAAGAGAAGGAGAGCAGGTAAAGACCAATGAAGAATGCCTCGTTCATGACGCAGCAGGCAGTCAGCAGGTTCTAAGTATCCCAATGTTAGAATTTTGGATTGTGGATTCCAAAGACCCCGAATTTAGGGTCGTGAAACATCTTCCTACCTTGTTGGTGTAGTACTGGTGTAGCACCCAGCTACGGCTAGCCTCGACATTCTTGTGACTCGAGCCAGATCCACCCATAGTCAGAGTGGCGTACATATGAATCCAGTGACTGGCCAAATCCAAAGAAATGAGAATCTGGAAAACGATAGCCCAGCGAGGCCAGGCGGAGCTCAGGAAGACCAGCAAGCAGGCAGTGGTGCAACGATCAGTGACCATGTCCAACACGGCACCGAAGGATGTAGACTGGTCGAATTTGCGAGCCACATGTCCGTCCAAAGCATCCAGAGTACATGACACAGTATACAGAATCGAACAAGTGCGAGGATGGAGGGGCATATAGTAGAGTGCGGCGACGGCAAGGACGACTCGGGAGTAACCTGAACGTAGGCAGCTGATTAGCGACAAAGAGATTTCTCTAGTATTGAGATCAGTAGAGATATTCCATACCGATCAGGTTCGGCCAGAACAAAAAGATGTTTTCGCGAGGTTCTTCGGACTTGTCAGCCTTGGAGCTTTGGTTCGAGCGCGCGCGCTTGGATGGAGTCGGCGCAACACCATTACCTCCCTCGCTCTCCGCCAGGGCAGCTTTTTGCCTTCGGGTTCTGGGTTCTGAGCTCATTGTGAAATGTAGTAAACTGAAAAAAGGAACTTAGGGAGTGGAAAGGAATGATGCGGCGAGAATAAGGGGGTTGATAATCCAAATAAGCAAACGAAAGTTGTGCTTATCTAAGCGCTACTATCAGCTCCGCGGCTCCGAAACGCGATCTCGGCGTGTTTTAAATGGGTACTTTTGCACGATGAATTTGACTTATAGATCGGCGGATATTCAGGGAGTGTTTTAAAAAATGGAAGTGTAAGGTGGCTGAATCTATGGCTTGATTTTCTTCACGGGAGTTGACTTAGATCGGTGGGAATTATTCCACCTATATAATATCGCTCATTATGGGGGCCAGGAAGCTGATACCCATTGGAAACTCATCTTGGCTGACACGTTGTCAGATCAGAATTGGGGGCTATCTATCTAGGCAAGAGTACTTTCTTATGAAGCAACTCGGTTGAGAAAATTACTTCTTTAGAACTTCGTATTACGAGTCTGACGCGTGGGCGAAAAATGAAGATGCGGGTCCGCAGATCTACGTATGATCCTTTGCATCAAAAGAGGCAATGTTTCAAGTGTGAGGGTCTTAAAGCCGATGAAGTCATAGGTATTGTGTAGATGAATAGTCTTGGATGCCCACCTTTCAGCTCCATGCAGACCGGAGGGACTCATCTTACATCGAAGAAATAATGATCAAAACATACAACTCTTACGAAGACGGGTGTCAGGTTATAGAGTGGGAACTTGGGAGAAAAGGAGAAAAATTATCCATACTTAGAAGTAAATGAAACTCATATTGGGAACCTTGGAGGAGATACTAGTAGAGCTCCCAAGGTTGCAAGTTTTGAGTGAAGATACGGATTCCTGATCCATACAAATGAGAAAGATAAACCACTGTGATATCCATGTGACCCCCAGACAAAGGAAACTCGCTGTCAAGCTGCGAATTGGCGAACCGAACTATTATGTGCAATCGATTCTTTAATCGATAAAATATTTACAAAAGGCATCATGCCTAGAAACTTCAAGGAGGGCTCTCATGTCCGTGACCTGCGCGGATCGGTGGCATCCTGACGCCGCCACTCGCGAGACTCCTTTGTTCCCAGACTACCCACGCCACCCTCGAGACGACGTTCCCAGCCACCAAGTCTAATAACGAGGCATGTAGCATTATCGCCTTCTTTGGTGACCTCGGTGGCAAAGCTGACCACATCCCGAGCACCTTGTTCAGGTGTCCTGGCCTCCTTAACAATATCGACCACTTCCTGATCCTGAAGAGTGCCACTGATACCATCGGACATCATTACTATGAACGAGAACTCGGCTGCTCCCATTTCGATGCGGTTAACCTCTGGCTCGGCGGAGACGCCAATACGCTTGGATTGCACATCACCAAAGGCGCGGGTATTGGCAAGGCCACTCATCCGTTCCTCGCCAAAGGAGTCTGTGACAAAAGTGGCAGCATAGCGACGCAATCGGGCAGCTTCTATGGGTGAAGATGGGTGGTGATTAGATGTGAGAGGGATTGCCTCGCCGGTAGCTGTGGAGCAGAGTAAAACTCTAGTATCACCAACGTGAGCGACTAAAAGGCTGGAAGGACCTGCGGGATGCCAAAACGGTGTCGGGCTAGGAGTGGAGATCATCGCAATAGATCCAGTACTGCCACCCTTGAATCGTGAGCGACCGCCAATTTGCGGGGTGCGGGTGAGACTGGGAGAATGAAGGATCTCGTTCTCGTTCAATGGCTTCTCAGCCAAGGCCATATCATCGTCTCGCTTGGCAGCTTGCGCTTTGACGAAGTCTAGATCGGCGCGCAGGAAGGCGAACTCCATGACCTCTTCGATTGACACCCTATCGTTGGATACGGCGTCTTCGGAGTCAGCACCATAGTACGAAAAATAGGTTGGCTTGAATCGCTTGAAGTAGCCACCGACTAGGCGTCTCCAGTTATTAAGGAGACTCTTTTCTAGATCCCCGATCCGCCGTCGGTTTCCCACCTGCATAACTGGAAGCGAATTGGAAGAATCGCCTCCATTCGCAGATTGCTTGGGACGGAGACTAGACTGGGCCTGAAAATCTGCCGCTGCATTCTGAATGTATTCGTGCAGATATTCCTTCAGGAAGGTACTGCATTCCGCGCCGCCGTGTCCATCAAAGATTCCAAAGTAGAATATTTGCGGGTCGCCGCTGGCGGTGTCTGCGGCACGGGATTCGCGTGGAGATCTCGGAGATCGACTGATGGTCAATGATGCTGGCGGACGCTTTGCAAACGCAGGGATATCAATAACGCCGGCTTGGTATGTATCCTCATTTCTTGGTCGAGTGCCACGGGCTGAGACGGCTCCGAAGTGATGCTTCGCACTGCGTAGCGGGATTCTCACAACTGTCGTTTCTCGATCGATGGAAGGCTGAAACGAAGTGGGGGAATGTGAAATATCGCCCGTATGCGGTACTGATTCGGAACGCGGTAGCTTGTGAAATGGGGAGGTCGGCCCCCGAGAATCAGGATGGAGTGATGACGAAGGTAAATGGGTAACGAAGTAGTCGCGGAACTGAGGCGGCTTCTTCAGGACTGGACGCTCATCGGATGCTTGAGCTTCTGCGCTGTAGTATCGTAATTGTCGAGGGGGAGAGAGGGCTGCTAGCAAATCTCATTAGCTTTCAACGCAGAATGGCACCAAGCGGATGCTATAAGGATCTTCGATGAGGGTTTCGGAGATAAGCCGGCGTGCATTGGGGCTCACGTACTGTAACACCCGGCCAAGGTCCAGGCCCGGCCTGTTACTCGCCTCGCTGAAGTGACAATCATGAATGGCCCATGGATCGTGGTAGAGAGTGTGGTTTGTAGAGGTGATTGGAGTGATTGAAGTGAAAAGACATTCAAGTTGGCGTGGGGGAACATTGCTGTTTGGCCCGAGCGTCGGCAGATAAGGCGACAAGCCCCGGCATATCTATTCATATCTACTCCGCGGGCTTCGGACTCCAGGCGCACCGAGTAGTACCTGCTTATTTATAGGGCCTAAGCTGTGATTATGATCGGGCATATATTACGAGGTACCTGCAAGGTATTTCCATTTTCATCGCTTATGATCAGGGGAGCTTTTACGTCTGATCTAATGAACCTACGTGGAACACAAAGGAGGGTCGACGCTACGAACCGCCACGGGTCAAAAAGTGGACCCTAGAGTGGAACAAAACTTGGAATACAATCAATATCTATTGGGATTTCACGATTGTTTCTGATGGGAAAGATCACGCTCCTAAAGAGAAATCATTGGAAGTATGGAGGCTCATCGCAATGAGCCAAGGGAGATAAGAGCATACAATATGAAGATTGGCACCTACCAGGAGCAGAATCGTCCGGAAGAGCCTAAAACAAGACGCCAAAAGGGGATCTGCCTGAAGAAAAAGTGCCACGTTAGATAGTACAGAAAACAAGAGCCGGGCGCGTGGGTATGAAGACGTTTAAATGGCCTTGGTGCGCGAAAACAAACTGCTGTAGACGGCATCCACAACGGGCTGGGCAGTGATCTGCTTGCCGCCGAAGAAACGTCCGTTCAATCCTTTAATGGCGTTCTCGCCGCCCTGGACACGGTCGAACTTCAGGTAAATGTCGCCCTGAGAGCTTGGATCTAATGAGATGTGAACAACGTGACCGTATTTTTCCTCGCACTCAGAGCGAACGTCATCTTCCAACTCCTTGATCCAGGCTTCGCCTTCCTCTCTGTTAAAAAGGTGTTAGTAAATGAATCATCCAGTATGGGGCATGAGATAACTTACTCGGAGGGGTCAAACATGTTGCGGAGCATTACACATCGACTAGCCATGTTCACATTGACAGGCAGGGGCTTAGTCTCGGTCTTGGGTCGGAGGATCTTCTGCTGCTCGTCGGCAGAAGGCTCGGGTTCATCTGTTCGGGCAAGTTTCCTCATCAACGCATCTCTACTGTAATTGTTGAAGTTTACACCCGCCACATCTGTATCGTCTAGGGCACTAGCGCCGGTGCCTTTCTCGGATTCGCGACCACCTGCACGGTCAAAGTTGTTGGAGCCGCCGGCTTGAACACCGCGACCTCCGTGGCCGGAGAAGGAAGAGCCCTGGAAACTGGGTTGGTTTGCGGAGGGGCCCTGGGGACGAGTGGAGCTTGAATCCGGGGTGAACTTATCGTTGCCAAGGCCAACGCGAATGGCTCTACCAGCAAGATCAAACCCGTTCATTTTCTCCAAGGCCTCACGAGCTTGGTTGGGATCACGGAACCTAGTATAATGTTAGATTTGGATTCAAGGACATAGAAAGACATGGATAGGATCTCTTACTGGACAAAAGCGTAACCTTTGCTGCGACCAGTCTCGTCCTTCTGGAGCTGTACAAACTCAAGTTCGCCGAACGGTTCGAAGACATTCTGGAGGTCATTTTCAGTGATGCTGAAATGAACATTACCCACATAGAGTCTGTGAAATGGTGCAGAGTGTTGAGGGCCTGAGCTGGCTTCGGGATTGCGGGCCTGGCGATTCTTCTCCGCCTCGGTCAACTGAGCGATGATAGGGATGCCTAGAAGTTTCTGGCCGGTGAGTTGAATGGCAGCGGGGACGGATTCTTCGCTTTTGAATTCAACATAACCGACACTAGAAGGAAGAACTCTGTTAGCTAAAGCTATGACTGGTTGTTGAGGGGAAACAACTTACCCTTTAGATCGTCCGCTGACGCGGTCCTTAACGATTTGAGCCTCCTTGACGGGGCCAACCTTTTCAAAGAAGGCCATCAGCTCTTTAGTTCGCAGACGAGCTGCCAGTTGCTGTACGAAAATTGTTCGCTTGTCCCGCTCATCTTCATTAAGTTCGGGGGACTTGCTAGGGCTGCGGCGGGGGGTTTGGCGACGAGCATCGCGCTCGCGGCGAGGAGGACGTCGGTCATCATCACGCTCGCGACGGGAGGGGCGGTAATGTCTGTCATCATGAGGGGAGCGGGAACGGCTGTGAGCACGTCCTCCACCGCGGTAAAAGTCGCCACTAGAGCGATGGTCGTCATAGCGATCGCGATCGCGACGAGGGCGACGTCGCTCACTTTCACGGCTCCGGCTTCTCTTCCGGCTTCTATGGCTACCGTTAGCACTGCCATGCTCGCTGGGCGGGCTATTCATCTGCTCATCGCCCTCCACATCTCGGTCACGGCGGCGATCACGGCTGCGTTCACGGCGGCGGCGTCTATCACGGGAACGGTCACGGTCGCGACGTTCAGAGTTATCAGCTCGGGAGCGATCATCGTTTTCATCCTGCTTGGGGGGTGCTTCAACAGTGGCGGCGGCTGACTCAAGGAGAGCCTCCACGTCAAGTCCGGACATGGTGGAGATGGTCTGTGTTTGGTTGCGGTTGCAATGATAATGGGGGTTTAGAATGTTTAGTCAGTTGGAACTGACTAAGAGAATGGAAGACAGCCGGTGATTAGCTTTCTGACTCCTCTGCTCGGTTTTACAAAACTGTGCGGGTTGTCTTCAAGAACGCGCCAGGTAAGATGGTGGTGAGTTGACGGAGTCTTGAAAGACGGTTTGGGAGCGGTCATGTGGAGTCACGTGGGATATAACTTTTTACAATTTCTGCCTTAAGGCAATAGTTTCGCCACTATTGGGCTTCTAGAACTGGTACAGGGCAATAACTTAGGAATTTATGGAATTGAGTTATAATGGCTACAATCATATGATCATGGTTTATTTTGGTGGTATATCGGGCTCATTGAGTCATACATTAGTAAATAAACTATATAGACAGGGCATTGGAATTGCCATTATGATTAATTGATAATGTGCACTAATAAGTGATACAGGAATGATAAGTGTGGCTTAATCGACTTCCCAGGATCTTGGTCGTCATATCCAAAGGAAGTCAGTCACCTATACAAATGAAAAACAAATTACCCAAACGCCGCTATTGCCACAGTTAAGGGCAGACATGTACATCCTCCCTTCCTTATGATTGCGTAGGCAAGGGACTTGACGTGAATTCGTGAATGTGTAGAGCCTGCCACTTATGCAAGGATCTGAACGTAACGGTGATTTCTTACTGAGCCTTAGAGCCCTTTGGTGGAGGGGCCTCCAACTCAGTGCCGAAAATGCGATCCCAGAATCGACTGGTGACACCGAATCCATTCTCGAAGTCTGCATAGTGATGCTGGAGGTGATACTTCTTGAGCTCCTTGTAGTAAAGAGGCAGGCTGGAGAAAATTAGCGTGGTCCAAGTAGGAAACAATGAGATATTGGAATACTCACTTGCGGTGGTGGAGGAAGTAGTGGGTCAAGTCATAACAGATGTACCCGAAAACACCGCCACAGAACACTTGTACAGCCGCAAACCAGTCATAAAAGAAAACGGTATGGGCCAGCTTCCAGAAGGGCGCTGCCAGGATAACGAACAGGGTTGGTGGCATGACCAGTCGATACTTGTCCATTGGGAGATAGTGGTGAATACCATGGAGCAAGAAGTGCAATGTCAAACCGACTCGGTTGTCCGGAAGCCATCTGAGGAGATGTCAGTAAACTAGACTAAGGTTGTAGGGGATCGGGTTTCATACTTGTCAATGTGGAATAAAAAGCGGTGCATCAAGTATTCGATCAACGACCATAGGAAAACACCACCACACCAGTATGCAGTAGCAGCAATAGGATCGCCAAGGCCGGCAGTTCCGACTGCGGTTCCGTAGAAAACGGGTGGCAGCCAGATCATTGGCACCACCCACCAAGCAGTCTTACTGAGAGGTTCCAAAAAGTTGCCAAACAGTGGAGCTGACTGTCCGCCCTTGTAGTGACGAGGTCGGTGGATCTGCTCCAGGTAGAACTCCTTGGAGAAAGTGCTGTACCAGAGCTGGGGGAACAGAGGTTTGCCGAGATCCAAGAATTTATGGGTCTTGAAATCTTGCGAGTAATCGGTCTCGACTGAGAGGTCCTCTTCGCGCGACATTCCGGTGGTCTCGTACACGGGTCCAGAGTCTGCATCGTTCGTTTCCACGCCAGAGGCCTTGGCCTTGGAAGAAGCGGGACCCAAGAAGCCGATGTGGTACTCTGTCAGGATCTCGTAGGCGGCCTCCGAGTGCTCGTGGGAGATCTCGTCTTTCATGATCTCTGCAACATCCTTGCCGGCGTAGTCCAGGATCAAGTCACCACCACCGGGGTGATCCTCCACAAAGTCGGTCACATCGTAGACGTTGCGACCAATTGTGATGTAGCAGGATTTGGCATTGTTATGCGACTCGACCTCGGCGGCCGTGAACGTGGGTAAAACCCGTCCTGGCATTCTCGAGGGTAATGGGAGGAAAGGGCGGGTAAAAGGGTCACGGTAGGACAAGTTGCAGGTCAATCGGTGGAATGGGAATATGGGATGAGCGGAGTTGATCTTTTCTCGGAGGTGGCGGGATATTTTATTCAGGGGAGGCGTGGCGTGACAAACAATCGGTCCGCCCCGGCAGAATTTCTACTATGTAACTCAACTTCGCATGGTACGACGCATGATCCTTTGACTATTAAATTCTATTAAAATGGTGTTCCTGGGAAAGATCTTTTTTGTCGAGAACTCATGATTGATTAGTCAAATGAGACTTTTAGTTGACTGATTTGCAACATTTGAACGTTGAGATTTTACCCTAAGTAGTATCACTGACCTACTGCTGGTCTATGGTAGGCTAGAGCCTCCAGGCTACTAGGCACCTTACTAACAAGTTCCAACCTGAGAAGTTGGACATTGAACATCAAAAGCAATTGTGAGATATTTTCAATGCTGAAACTTCGACAGTCCGTTAATTTTCGAATCATGCGATTAGTTTTTAATCGAGATTTACATGCATAAGTAATTTGTTATGGCTGATAGGTCAGATCAGGCAATTCGGCCCCATTCCCATCGTGCAGACGTACTATCCCAGGGCTACTACATGTATGTACCAGGTCCATAAAATTCTACTCTGGATTGCGCTATTGCGGAAAAGATATCTTCTCCGCGCTAATTTAGTACATAAGCTGATATGTAAAGTAGTAAGTACTCACTGCCAGTTACAGGTAGATGTGGGACATCATGGTGATACTGGTACTTCCGAGGTTATAGCCCTTGGAATGAAACAGAAGCTAATGCTGATAGGTACATAATTCAAGCTCGTGTCAGTGCTTCATAGATTGATGAATTTATTTCACATTCAAATTTTCAGGATATAGACACGATCTAAACAGTGCAAATATTGAAACGAAGGTCATTCCAAAGTGCTGAAGTCCACGCTGTCCAATTCCACGGGCATTTAGGTGACACCATCATAGATTATGCTGACCATCTTGATAAAGCATAGATCTGGGGATTTAAATACGAAGTAATTGACAAATTATCACCTTCAAATGCAACGGTGATGTATGTCTGTACACCCGTAGTTGACCCTAGACCATCGGGGGTTGCCAGTTCCTGCAGACAGCGCATATAGGCCTGCGTGTGGTCAGGAATGTTTCGTTTTTCAATGAAATCAAGTAGACCCAGAGCAGATGTAAGATCACTTTCGGCATAGTGTCGGACTGGAATATAAGTCTTCACATCCGGCAAAGGCGATTTTGGCGCCACATCAAAGTAGAATAATGTTCCTGAGGTTTGATGAGAGGACTTCGGTAGTGGCCTTTCTTCGGGCTCATCGGGAGCAAGGCCGAGTGTCGACTTCCATAGTTCGTGGAGCTCGCCAATAACGCCATCGAGACCCTGCCGGCGTCCACCAAGCGTCATGACGTTGCGGACGAAGCTGTAAGAGGTCTCCTGGGCACGGGCATAGATCTTCAGTCGAGACTGATCAGGATTGACGCAATCAATACCCAACATGAAGGGTTTGATGCCGTGGCCTTGATTTTTGACTTCCAGCAGATATGCCTCCAAGGCATGTACGGCCTCGAGATTTGAGCAGCCGGTCGTGCGGATAGCATCAAATATCTGCTGTGCCGCAGTCAGACTTGGTGTTTCGACCGGAAGGAAGTACGCCTTGACTCCAATTCGACCTTGGGCCATCTCAAAGGCTAGAAACAAAGAAGATCTTCCTGCTTCTGGGTGTGTAGAAGCCGGGGTACCTGGGCCCAATAGGGAGCGTTGAAAGTGGTTGAACCATGTCATATCCAGAGATGGCATGGACTGAGAGAGTTGATGCAGCAGGTCCACAGTCGGTGCTTGGTTCATAGGATCTGTGTGATAACTGTCTCCCTGGATGCTGATAGGCTCTATACTGTAGCGGATCTCTGGTGCTCGACCACCTGATTTCCACTTCCAGCTGTACTCGATTGGGGTGTGGTCGTCTGTCATGAAGCTTCTCCAGTAAGGGCTAGACGAGCTAGGTTTGGGCCCCATTCGTGGAGCGACCCAGTAATGCAAAAACAGCAGAGCATCGTATTGTTCATTTGGGGTGTAGTTTGCCTCTTGTAGAAGAACGCACAGTTGTCCCCCTAGCGTCCTCCACCACCACTCTTGATCTCCAGACTCGGATCCGTGTGGAATCCATCTTGCCAGAGTTCTCCACGCCAAATGAGGGTCAAGCTTCAAGTCTTTGGGCTCCAGACTTGGAGCCCTGGGCTCAGGCTGGGTGATTATGACTTGGGTCATAGTGAGTCGCGGTATAATAGCCCGGAGATATTGTAGAGCTGCAAGGCTCAGTCAACCTTGGGATGATATGTGTTTTCGAAATTTCTAGGTTAAAGCCTTAGCTCGGGGCTTTCTCTCATGCAGTGTGCAGCAATATCCACCAGTATGGCATTCCCGCCTAGGTACATAGGGTTGGCAGGTGCTGCCTGATATATGTTCTGAGAATCTGACATCTACTAATCCGACGAATCAAGAATACGTGCACGTGGGGGTAATCAACATTTGAATGTATATGTCCTATTATTAGTAGGGGTCCTAATCAAGTTAGGACAAATTGAACTACCAGTGCACATGTGCGCCACTGGCAGCCCTGGAGCACTCCAGATGTCCCAAGTGCCGAGTCAGCTCAGGCTCCGAGTCAGCCGCTCGACCTGGAGCCCTCCACCATTGGGCAAATTCAAATTGGTACATGATTCTGTGGGAGACTCGGTCCAGCCTTGTGAGTTCAAAAGTCAGATCAATTTAATTACGGTGCCAAAATTTACGCCTCAAAGTGCTGATATCTAGAGATAGCATAGCCTTGCCCCACAGGAGGCTGCCAAGTATACGCGATACGGAGTATATTTACCCTGGTTAATTTAGCCAGACTTACTAGTTCCTCGGCGCACAAAAGCATTTTGAGTCCTCAAGATCAAAGACCGAGCTTAACACATGCGCGGAAACTTGAATTGGGATCCTCTGCCCCGATGGCAATTTTCAAGTTTGTGAGTGCAACCATGAGTTTAAACTGATGGACTCGGAATCGACTAATTGTTGGACTATAGTCTGCTACTTGAGTTGTAGTCAACTGGTTCTGCTGCCCAGCCTTGTGGATACCACCTCGGTTTGATAAATAATTAATTTATCCGAGTTTCTTTTATCTCTCTTACCCTCTGAGTCACTTGAACATGCACATGTGTGGGTTCGGGGCCTGCAGGTCAGAATGCAGTACATAAGTTTGAAGTGCTTTATTTGTACGTGAAGCAAACTTGAAGGGTGACATGTTTGAAATAACGATTAGTGAGCTTTAAGTTCTAGTAAAATGGTATCATTTGACCGCGAAATAATGCATGGATGGCTTCAAGTTCCAGTTCTGAAGAGTGCACATGTGGTATCCCATTTCGCAATACCCATAATGATTGTACGTAAGTAGCCAGCCTTAGGCGCCCGGCAGGTGGAGTTTCTTGTATTTCACCTGGGCAGCTTCAAGGCATGGATCCATAGGCAGGATGTAGAAGCAAGGCATTTCCTTTCCTTGGTTGTTTCGTCTGATCAAGTCCTGCGGCGTTTTCATCTAAATCACAAACCAACTTAAAGTAATAGTAATGACATCCATGGATCTGCCCAGATGGACTTGAGTATAGCAGACGAACTATATTGAAGTTGCTTCTGTACGTAATTAGAACAGTATATAAATGTACCTACTAGTAGACACATGCACGTGCATATTAGTCGTAACTATCAATGTGTAATGTTCAGCCCTGGGGGATATCGATGTATTCCAGATGTCAAGTTCCAAGGTACAAAATGTTTGCCCCTAGTACATTGATCAATAGGTGGAATTTCAATATACCCCCTCAGGACTCGGATGCCAGTGCTTCTTATATACATGTAAACTTCATACTAATGGATTCTCCCGAATCCACGCGGCCCGTGCCTAGGAGAGAGCTACAGCCTATCCGTGGCACGGTGGACCTGGCCCAGGAGATCTTCCCGAGTCCGATACATAACGCCACTGGCATGACCCATACACATTTCAAGTCTCCCGAGGCCCCATCCATATATAGTTCTACCTAGCCGCAGAGGCGCTTGCGAGACAACCTTGGAGGGCTGACACAATGACTACATATTCCAAGGTTGCTTTGAAAATGGATTGGCTCAAGATCCTAGAGTTTTCAAGGTTGCTGAATCGCTTTTGATGCACACTCAGGCTGGCACTGGCATCTTTGACCACCTTCAAAACGAACTTGAAAGGAATATAGTACTATGATCCTCTCGCCCTCACTCTGAGTCACAGAATTTATTCGGGGGCCACTGGCACCTGGGCAGTGCTCGAAATCGCCCAGTTGGAAAGTATGGAACTTGAAGGATTGCTCGTATAATTTGAAGCGAATTCAAAAGCACTTCTTCAGGACAAGCTTGACTTTTGCACCGACGATCACTCAGATTGAGGTCATAGACCCATTTTGTCTCATCTCGCCTAGCTCCCATTTCATCCACAAGACAGCTAACCGAAACATGCCCCGGAGGAAGAAAAGGCTATTACTTTACCCTGATTAAGTCGCGAATATACTAAAAGCCCGCTTTATTATTGTCACGCAATATCCCACAGGTTTGCGACCATACAACATGCAGCCCTCAACCTTCGAAGTAAAGATCTAGAGTTGACCAACTTGTTTTATATTGTCTTGATAGGGCAGGAGCTTACGAATGATTTTCAGGGCATCAACAAGTATCAAGCTTTCAATGTGCCGTTCGGCTATGGCGGCACGTAATCCACCATTTAATATGGAGGATCCGATGATGTGGAAGCGCTTCCGAAGAGGTCCTCTGCAGATATGCTGAAATCTTTTCGTCGCATTTAGCTCTTGAATAACCAGATTAAGCAGATGACCTTTTGATTCTAATAAACTCTGCCCTTCGAGATTTGAGATGCCAGATAATTTCTTCAGTTATCAATATATCTGAAGCGCCCGGGCACTTTTTGCAATGGTGTCAAGAACTTGAAACTGCTAGTGACTGGGATCCATCAGGATCCGATTTCTTCAACCTTGAATTTATTTACCGCAAAGTGCCGATAAAATCCATTAGTATGCAACATCTAGATTTCCGACGATCGGAATATTCTATCATGCGGAAATCATACCTGTCATTTTTTCCACTGCCTTGCCAGGGTGGACAAAGTGCAATACGACGGGGGCCCACTCAGAATTAGAGCTATGGGCATTCCCCGACCACTTAAGTCCAGGATTGATTGCCCTGGGTCCTGAGTGGGTTTGTGTTGGATATTTCGACCAAGTCTCCTATTTTCCAACACTGAATCTTCAAGGCTATTGGATGAAATCTCGGTCTTTATTTCGAATTAGGTATAGGGTCACGCCTCCAATGCAGGCCATGTAAGCCACTTGGGTAAGATCCATTCAATGACCACATCTGTCAGCCACCAGTCGCTTTCAGTATAGATCCAATTGCTTAGCTATGGGAGCTGCGAACTTGAAATTTTCACATGTGTTTTTTTATTTTCTTTCGCCAAAACACAAATGCATATCCACTATGTGGGAAAATGCAAGTCGGAGACAAAGACCAATGACATCCCATAGAGATGGAATAACATCAAAAAGGAGATCATTTCGGAGGCCTTCCGAAGACCTAACCCACCTAAGATACTCTCACTACCCTCAAAGTGGATGTGATATTGGCCCATCCTTGACCATATTCCTAAATTGGCGCTGGTGTTATTCCTCATCTCACACCAAATTTCTTCTTCTGTTATTGTACGGGACGATCCGAGAAGCCATAATTCGAGTGGAGACCCAGTTTCCGATCCAATTATCATTTCCTCCCATTTCCTTCTTCACCATTGGATCGACAATAATTTAGTGCGAATCCTTCAGTCTCGCTTGGTCCACCTATTCGTGGTAAAGGGGGAAGTCACAAATATCCGCTAACATGAAATCCTGCATATGTGTTCTGTGTTGATGATAATTCAATTAGATTCCACCGGGAGCTTTATGAAAGTTCCATTGAACGCCTCAATACATTCATTAGAGCGCCAGCTGACTACTAGTACGGAGTACTCCGTACAAGTTACAAGCTTGGCCCCATATGGTCACCAGAGAGACAAAGGGCATTGTTTAACTCATCGGGGACTCGGGGAACTCGGGGACTCGGAGGAGGATAATTTCAATCCATAAATTAAATTTTTCTCTCTCTGTTTTTGCCCACCTTTTTTCCCACCTATTCCACTTTATTCCCACATTTTCCACATTTTTTTGTTCCATAGGGATGATTTGACATGGCCCCAGCTCTGTGCTAAGTGGATCCCCCTTAAGCCCCGCTGTGGACATTAGTTGTTGCCCATCTTAAAGCCAGAGTTGCCCACTCCCTCTCCCTTGATTCTCCTTTCCTTTCCCCCCACAATCCCATCATGGAGAGCTCAGCAGTCAATCCAATTCTGGATTATATCCAGAAATTACCTCTGTACAAAAAAGGCCTTCCATGTGGTCAACCAGTATGTGTGATGGTCTCCCATCACGTTACCCACACCGCCGACCTTATACAGCTGGCTGCAGAGCTTGGTCCACACATCGCAGTCTTTCAAGTGCAGGCAGATTTCATCGAGGATTGGAGTCAGGATAGCATTGATCAGTTGACATATCAAGCGAAAAAACATGCATTCATTTTGTGGGAGAGTAGCCGGGTTCTTAATGTAACCGTGAATGTGATGGGACGTGGATACCCGCAACAAGGGACCTGTTCAGCTCTGGGGGATATGATCCGCACAAAATACACAAGTGGTTTAATTAAGCCGGCAGCTTGGGCGGGAATGTCAACATGCTGGGCAGCGGGTGTGCCATATGACCAACAAGAGAAGGACCTGTTACTTCCTTCCCTTCGCAAAGCTGCTCGCCAAGCTGTCGCAACAACGGCCAAGACGATTCAAACAGAGATCTCTGCCGAACAATCAGAACCAAGCCCCGAGGAACCCGAACCCTCCCTCTCTCCTCCCTCCACAAACGGCTGGCACGAGTTTAGCAACGATACCATGGGCTATGCCCTTCGAAAATCCTCTACCATCTCCGTCACCGAATCCGTTACCATGCAACCACACGTTCAGCCCGATGATGGCATCCCTCCCCCACCTCTCCTCGCCCGCGGAATGGCCCTTCTCCTTCCGGGCTCTATAAATACTGCTTTCACACCCGAGTATCGTCAGTCTACCTTGGCTGCTACATGCGCCAATGCAGACTTCGTTATCGGTATCACGACCAGCGAGCCATTCTTTCACAATTATCGTGGAAACACGCTATTAGAATTGGCCTCAGAAGATGGTCACGGAAGCTTTACCTCGGATGGGGACTGTTTCTTGAAATACTCGCCATACATGGATAAGGATATGTCTCTGGGATTGTTCTCTCTCATTCCCCCGGACTTAATGCTTGACTATGATGATGACCTCGCTCGAAGATTGAATGGAGACGCTTCACACGAGTCACAATCCCCATGTGCTGCCAAGTTATACTATATGATGGACCGTGCCATGAAACTACGAGATGCCAATCGTAAAGAACATGGCAATGTCTATGAATCTACTGATGTCACTGGCCCTACAATGTACCACATCCCCATTGTCGTTCTGCCATAAGTCATTGTCACTATACCTCTTGACGACCCTTACTCTCTATCTTCTTCTCTCCCTCACTCTCGCTCTATATCTCTACCTCCCTCCTACTTAACGCTACTTTAACCACGAACCGTCATGTCTCTTCTCAATTTACGTCAAACCTCATCATGTGCATTGTATTTTCTTGGATCATAGATCAGGCGTTCGGTGTAAACATTGTGTTCATGAAAATGTCTATTCTCAAAGCATTCGAAGCCATGTTGCGGGTGTTATACTCTGAAGACTCGGAGATTGCACCAAGAATTTGAACATTTGAGGAGCTTGCGGTAAAAATTGTCTGGAAAATGATATACCCATTTGTCACATACACGATCGACAATCTTGGAAAATTGGAGTCACTGGATCTATTGCATTTGGCCCTTTCATCCACGTTTTTTTTTTCAACTCCACTATAGATCGATTGCATATCGGCCCTCAGGCTAGTGACACATTTTCATTCCAGGCCTCCGGCACAATGTCAGGAGTCGAGCCAAATTTAGATAAAGGAATATAACCCATGGTTTCGGTCAGCTTTAGGCCGCAGTAGTGATCACCAAGCATACTTAGCCCCATGCACGATGATGACTCCAATGGTCCGAGCCCTAGTGCTCCCTTACTCCCGAGTCCCCCAGGTGGGGGCTAAGTATGCCATATGCGAGCAATGTAATGGGTTGATCACTGACAATTACTCGCATTATCTGATGATCAATGATCAACAATCAGCTAAGGAACTGAACAATTTGAAAATTGAAAAGTTTTGTTGCTTGAGTGTATGAACATGTGAGTATTTTCTTAATGAGATGGATATGCCAGTGAGAGTATAGTCAAACAACTAGAAGATGGAGATATCACCAACATCAATTTTAGCCCCTGGGGGCCACAGCTGTCAGGATCATATAAACCCGCTCAATCTCTATCTCAGTTGATCTATATTCCAAATCCACTCAATTCCCAAGCGTTCATCTTCAGTATGCCTGAGTACACAGCCTCCGACTTTGTCTTTCACTTCGGCCCTCAAAACACCTTCTTCGCTGAGGTGCCTGGGGTAGACCGTACCTCTACATTGAACATCTCGAAAGAGAACCAGAAGATCATCGACAATGCGGATGACATTGAGTCCATCATTCCTCATGGAAGATTCCCCACAGATCCACTGCAGGAATACGACTGCATTGTCCAGTGTGACAAGGCACTCTATCAATCTGGAAAAAAGCTATTCGATATCAACGTCGAGGTAAACTACCTAAGACCCAAAGCTACTTCACACCAAGAGCTTAAAACTTGCATCTCCAAACGATATAATTCCTAACATATGACAGACTTTCTGGTTCCTAGACGGCGGTCAAGACGCAGGTCTCCTTATCACCGATCACAAAACCACCCTCCTAGGTCCTGACGAGGTCTCCGCACACCTGTTCTCACGCGTGCAACGCGACAGGAACCCTCCTCTCCAACTCGCTACAATGGGTATCAACCGCACCTGGCTAGTAGCCTACCAAACCGGCGGAATCGTCTCAAAACTCCGTCCCGCATACCCACGTCTAGCAGATTACCTGCGCTACGGAAGTCAAGGCCAGATCGTCTACGTTAGTCTGAGTCTCTCACAGCCAGGTTGCTTCTTCGCAGCCTGGAAAGATGGAACAGTTGTATACAATTTCCCTGAAGATGTGGAAGGATCTACAGCTTGGAAGGACCTTGATCGTCAACTTCGTGCTTCGGAGGGATTGAAGGTTATTCTGGGTAATGAACCTGAGATTGAGATGTTGGGTATTACTGAGGTTTCTGAGGGCTCTGAGGAGAATCCGCGAAGAGACTCGAAGGTCAAATCTTTGAGAACACCGAAGGAGACTCCTCTTGACTTGGATCTAAAGATGGAGAAAGAGATTGCTTCCGTTTCTTCAACGATGATTGCTAAGATGGCTCCTGCTCCTCCTTCTGCGCCTCTTCAGGCAGCTCTTCTCACGCCTGCACCGACACCTGTTCAAGAGCCTCTTCCTTCTCCGACGCTTTCGAGCAAGGATAGTTGGTTTGAGGACTTTAGTAAGAATGTGGTAACTCGGGTTCGTGATATGGAGATTCAGAATATCTCTCATGATCTTGTGGATGCTATATAGAAGCCTGAGGGCTAGCCTTTGTGATAATTTTGATCTCGAGATGGATTTGGCGTTCGTTTGTTATACCTGTCATTGTCTATATTGTTTTCTTTTCTTTTGGTACCTGTCCACGGATACTGTTTGGTATCCTCGACTCGGGCCTACTAATAATGATTTATGAGGTTTTCAATCCATTCAAATGTTGTTTTCTAGCGTACTCAGTCACATATAGCCTGGAGGCCTAAATCATTGAATATCTCAACACCTTCTGTTTTTCAACTTCAATTGAGATTTATTATTCTCAAAGCTTCGGTTTTCTCAGGCCATTAGCTCAGAGACTCGATATGCTATTCTCATATCTTATCATTCAAAATCAATGGCATCTACTTGCAAGAGGAATGCCGACCTCGGAGGGATTGGAAGGAATTTGGACAACTGACCCCACAAGGATCTTTCATCTCAAAGGATTCCCTCAGGATTTTCTCTAATTTTAGTCACATAGATCTATAACAGATCAATGCCGTCATCGAAGGATTATACTACTATGAGTGGGGTCCAAATACTGTATGGTATATATTGTCGGGCTATGTCTGGAGCAGAGCCGAGATTGTAGGGACGGGGACCTCGGGCATGGGCGCTATCTCCCCGCCTCCAGGTTCCAAGCCCTGGAGGTTCACGTGCCCACGCGTAGCTGAGTCAGTATTGAACCAAATCGGGAAACGCGTCATAAGAACAGTATCTCTCACTTTCAAATGTCAATGTTCATACTTCGCTATTCATTCAACCACTGAACTCAAGCGATCATGGATTCTCACCTCAATGAAAATTTCCCTTGAATTCCATATGGTCAATAACTGTCGTTGCACTCTTCTTCGCTGAGAATTCCAGCCCGAGATCGACATTCGCCATGATGTCTGAAGAGGTGGGGTTGATTTCGCAGCATCGACAACGAACAAAACGCGCCAAGCAGTCTTGTCTGTCGATTGATCATGGCTCACAACTTTATACAAGCCCCTTGGAGGGCCCAATAAATACAACGAGCGGGCCACATACAGCGAAGATCATCTCACCAAATGGGGATTTGATTATTGAGCACACAGATACATCTTCGATAACTGGCAAAGTCGCTTGGCAAGTCTCAGTCACATGTCTCACAGAGAATTCTCGATACTTTGAGGCTATGCTAGATCCAGAAAAGTTCTCGGAAGGAAGATCTCTCGCTCAGCAACTACATACACTGAACATTAAAGCTGAATCGCAGCCGGGATCAAATTTCGATAGCGTTCATGGGATCTCTTTGCCTGTCATTCAATTGTCTGAAAATCCTGTGGTCAAGCTATGTGGTACAGATATTTTGGGATTGTTCTTGAAAGTGCTATGTTTGACATCCATGGATGAAGCAACGGAAATTCTCTTCCAAGAGGCCTTGAAGATTGAAACCCCGGCTACTATTGCAAGGCTCATTCAAGTTGCCGATTCTTTTAATTCCATCGATCGTGTCGCGCATGTACTGCGACTAGTAAAATATCAGTATGGCCCGAAAGGCAAGATGTCAATATCGCGTTTTGACACTGCATTGGTGGACATGAAGGAAGATCGCATTCGTCAGATTATCTTCATCTCAAAGCTTCTTACAGATGATACCATAACTCGGGTCTCGACCCATACACTCCTCATACTTGGATCAAGATTTTGGATCAATGCGCCGGAAGGTCCAGATGTCGATTCCTTTTACTGGAACTATCTATCTGATAATGTTGAAGGTACGCCACTCCTACCTTCGGTATTATGCTAATAGAAACTTACTGAAACGCTGAATACAGAGGAGCTATACTATCGACGGCAATGCGTCATGAACACCATCACTGACCTTCAGGCGCACTTTATGCGTGCCTATGGAGTGTTGGAGGATCCAAATTCAAAACCAAGCCCGGCTCCAAACAGGATGTTAGGCGCTGCATTTTCAACATCAGTCCAGACAACTCAGTTCCAATGTCGTGGCGGCATGGGAAATGCAAGTCAATGTGACACTTTTCAACTGGGTCAGATGATACGCTTCTTCACGATGCGTAGCAAAACCGTCTTTCTCGGGTCCAATATCATCGATCCCGAGTTCAATTTGGACCCTCTAGGTAATCACTATGAGATTGATTCCAAGCAACAAGGTCCAGCCTCAGAAAGCATCACAAGCATCCTATCTACCCTACGGCAATACCCTGACTATCAGGTGGATTCCTACCACGGAAGCTGTGGTGTACGGCGTCGCCTACTTCCAATAGTCCCTTGCATTGAAAAATACCTCTTGGATTCACAAGCGCTCCTCGGTGTGGATTATAGAATTTGGAGCAGCCCAACCACTCGTCGTGAGGCTGAATGGATCAGTGGTGGTAAACTTCACACTGTCGATATTCGACAGGGAACTATTGGTGCTATTTCCGTGTCAGGTAAATTATTACGATTAAGCTCTTCGAGCCAGATCGCACAAAGCTTGTTCACAGCGAAGAGCCGCAATTGGGAGGCGTGATTCAGTTCTCCCAAAAGCGATGCACCAAAATCCCACTCCCTGACTCGACATTACGAGCTCATACGTCACTTGCGGCTCTTTGTTGTGATAGGCTGCTTACGTGGGTGACCCATGAATAGCAAGCAGCTGGGCATATCATACTGTGACATAATGATGGTGTTCTGGGCAGCGCATAGAAGACAAAAAAAGACCGGTCTGGACTTGGTCGAAACCATCTCAGGGCAACTGTTGGGTGTTGTCCACATTTGTTTGTTGGGACTACATGCCCTACTCAACGTGGAAGATTGAATATACAACTCAAATATCAAAATCTCATCTGTATATAGCGGAGACCGGCAAGTTCATACGAAAGACTACTTGTATTTGCAAAAGCACAAGAATATCGATATGGGAAGCAGTACTTTCTTGTCATTCTAGATAGCTCTCGCATGAAAGACGAACTTTTCCCTTTAATCTCGACTCTAGAAATGCCCGGTTTTATGTTTCAAAATAATGTCAATATAAACCACAAACTTCAAGTTGAAGAACGCACAAACCAGCATAATTCAAGATTGACAATTTGAGACGGCCTCTGTTCAACTCTCGGTCCATTACCTCCAAGAGAACCAAGCCAATAAACTCCTCTCACTCAACAAACAGGATCAGGCCAGGAGTATCCCATATCAAAATCCAAGTTCGATCCCGTTGGGAAAAACGAACCCGTAATCTGACCAGTAGCAGGATCATAAGGGAAGTAATCATCGTAAGATCCTTTACCAGAAATCGATTTCTCCGGTTTGATGAACTGGTCCAGTAGATCCGGCTCAAGGCCATATGAAGATACAGGTATCGCAAGTGGAGTATCGGATTGGTCCATTGGCGAGCATGCAATTTCATCCATCTCTGCGGCAATGGAATCTACCGTTGTCACCGAGGCCGTTGGCAGGGTTACAGTTGGGTCAAACGCAATGTCATCGACAATTTGATCGGCTTCGAGATTTGCGGTATCTTCGAGCTCTGTTGTATCCAGAAGAGAAGCGGCGGCTGATTCGTCGTTGTCATTACCCGTGAAATCATCAACGTCGATTCCAACGTGAGGTGCTAGACGGCGGAGGAATCCGTTGCAGAGTTTCCAGGCTCGCTCGGATGCCAGATTTGATTTGGATAATGCTGACAACCAATCTAAGGCTTTCTTTGCTGCCTTGGATACCATGACCGCTTTCTCGGGGACATGCTGGGCTCTGTATGCAAGCTCCAAGAGAAGAATGGTCGCAGCTTGCATGAGATAGTGAAGAGTACACCACCATGGAGAGATCCGAGATAGCAGTGCTGCATCTGGGGTATCCGGGAATAGTGTCAACATATGACATGCAGATTCCACACATTCAGCAGCTGTCTTGCTACAGAACTCATGTGTTTTATCATCTTCAGCTGGCGATGGATCAAGTCGACACAAACAAGGCCGAGTGATACCAATCTTGGTACTGTAGAATAGGAACGCAAGGCCCATCCTATGACCAAGAGGGCATTGTGAGGTTTGTGTGGAGGTGAAGTCATACGCCGATGGAAGATTCATGAACCAAGAATCAATCTCCAGCATCAGACTCTGGATTGTAAACTGAGTGCTGGCCCATGGTGACTGCAAGGCCTCGGGGCTGTAAAGCTTCACTGCCATGCGCTTGGCGATGGTATTGAGTGAGGTCAACTGTAGAAAGTACAGCGACACACAAGGCGGAAGACTCTTTAGATACTCGGCTCGGATCATTTTTGTGTCGCCCTCTGCGGGTGTATCATTGGTATCCGAGTCGGCATTAGACTCCAAGCTGGCCACGCTATTGCTGAATGACATGCGATCAAGAGGACTCAGAGTACCACGACCAGAGGTGCTGATCAATTGCGATACCTCTTCCTTTTGAAAGTCACTTTCGTCAAAGGGGACGGGCAGAGGTGTCGTGCAGTAGTCATCAGTGATACAGGATGGTCGGCCCGTCATGACGGAAAGAAGATGATCGACATTGTATAGTGACCACCAGACACGATATCGGATCTCTTTGGAAGTATCCGATGTGCATGGGCCTGCATTGCGTAGATGTAAACCAAGGGCTAATGCGCCTCTAACCGCACTTCCAGACAGTTTCCATGCCCTAAGGAACTTATTAGCTTAATTGATGGGTACTCATAACGAGGGATAAATGTACCTGTTGATGTGCCCTGATGAGATCATGTAAAAGCACGCGAGGCCCTCAACTTGCAATTGCTGGAGATCGGGATGATGCAAAAGCTGATCCTCCAGACTGAGAACCCTGGCTCTCGCAAAATACATCTCATGATCATCTTCCCCTTCCTGCCAATCCGCGTTTGTTAGTTGACCATATTTCGCCGCAACAGCAAAAATAAGATTGAGTATAGCCAGCCATTTGTTTCCCGGTTTCAGGGTTGGCTGACTAAAGAAGACCTGGAATTGCGAGACGAATGTTGAGATGCCAATGATTGGGAATGATGGATGCACAGAGCTGAGGTAAGCGTTGAGAAGCTTGGTTGCAGTTTCTCGTGATGGAACGGCATGGGGATCAACTTGATCCTTGCCAGGGATATCCAGATCATCGAGATAGTAGTTGGATGCTGCAATCAGGGGATCAATAGGATTCTCCGGTCGAGGGGTCAGTGTAGGTGATGGTAGACCATTGTCATCGCCCGAATTTGACATGCTTGCAGACCAGGCCTCGCATTCATTGTTGACTTCTTTACTCAGTTTCTGAAGCCAATTCACCTCAGAGCTCTTTCCGATAAATCCTGTGGCACGTGCAGTCTCGTCTCTATTGAAGTCTTCTTCTGTATGATCGATCAAATCCAAAGGAGTGGTTGAAGAGGGTCGAGAGGGTGGGGGTTCTGAATCCCAAGATGTTTTGTTCTCTCCTCTTGAAGCACTTCCATCAGAGTTAAGTGCAAGATCTGGAGCAGAACCCTGTGTCCTTTTAGATATGATTTTGGTCTCTTGGGGAATCATTGTCTCTTACTGCTGTCAACGCAATATTCACTAATTGCTCATCAGAAACGCCAAATCGACTACTGAGTCGTTTTATGACGTCCTCATATGCTTGTACTTTAGCCGAAAGGCTGGCAAGTTGCCTATACCATAGCATAATTTGTCAGCCTCATCCAATGAGAGATAGCTTAGTGCATTATATGTGTCTCTTACCGCTTAGATTTCTCACGTTTGCCATCCGTGTAGCAACAAATAATGCCAGCCTCACGGCAATTACGACAGCCAGACTTATCGCCTGTGCATTTCGTTTTCCTTTGCCGGCATGACTCGCACGCTCGACGGACATGCCGACGATGAAACCTGCCAGGAGAGGTAAAAGCAGACTCTGCACCTTCAGCCAATCGGGGAATGGCCATCTTCTTTGCACCTAGCTCAGAATCGGTTCTCTGGAGCGAGGGCATGTTATCCTGCAATATTAGACCCAATTAGTCAAAGGTTCCATAAATATGAGATCGGGTTCCCGAATATGACATACTATATCTGAAAATTGATTGCAGGTCTCTGCATCAGCACATGATAGCTTGAATAGGCTCTGCTGTTCGTTCCATGATGGGAAGTGGATGCTACTCATCATGAAGAACAGAGATTATTCTATGTTGAATTGTGTCTGGACTAATCAGTATCCATTCGTCGCATGTCTGGTAATCTTGTTTGGCATAGATTCTCAGGCTGATTCACCTTGAAGATTCAATGGCAATGTCGAATCTGCCAATATTGAATTGTCAACAAGGAGGCGAGGTTGAGGAAGAAGCTGGGATTATAAAGCTATCGGCAGCTCCGACCTATGATAGTAGTGGAATATGGCGTGCAGGGAACCAGGAAGTTTGGGTCTGGCTACGCACGAGATCCAAACTCTGTAGCTATTGATCTTTCTCCATCTATACTGGATATCTTGGTAGCAGCTCGGTGAGCTCGCAAAATTAGCCACTGTGCGATGTAAACATCGCATATGAAGCAAGTGATTTGCCTCAGGAACCAGAACTAATCGTTGAGGCGAATTTGAGGTCTTTTTGCAAGTATGCAGCTCTCTTGTTCGCCATCGATGGCGCCGTTGCATTCCAGAGGTCTCAAGTGGAGTTGGACTCTCGCATATTGGTCAGTCCATGGATATCAAGCCCCACGATCTGTCCATGAAGTTAGATAATACCATCAAGTCGTGTATCGGTTTTGGCAACCGACAGGTTCTCAACTCCGATCTGAACCTAGGGAAGTACATTTCAACTGCTCGCGTGCAGTTTAAGCAATAGTATAAAGACGGACTCGGAGTCACCGATTCCCGCCAGCGTTCTTTTTGGGATATTCCTGTAACTAGTAGACATTGCAATTGACTTGAATCGACTCAGCTAGACCAGTTATGGAAAGTGCTCGTGCACGCACTCCACATGCCAGATGGAAGAAGCTGCCATGGCCTAGACCTAAGCAGTAGAGTCAATCTGACGTTTCCTGGTGGTGGCGCCGAAGTTTGTTGATGCCCCTGGTAGCCATTGAGTTTGTCCCTATCTGATTCGATAGCGGCCGCAGCTGTCCATGGATTAGAGAGTAAGGTACTAGAAGCTTTTAAAGTTAGTCCCCAGAAGGGGCATCCCAATTAAGAAAGTTGCTACGTGCCTGCTTAACCCCCAGAGTCGAGAATCCATAAGATTGACGTCGTTGACGTCAACTGGGTCGTGGGTTACGCTAGAATGACTGATTAGGCCATCACTGCGGGGAGTCCTGGAGGTTACCGATAAGAGTGCATCGACTCGAATGCCGTATTATTTGAGTCTAATAAGAGTTTCAATTTTGAGTAGAGGAGACATGGCCTGGCAAGACAAAAAGGGTCTTTGAAGAAAACAATAGTAATGGGCTGAGAACACGATTCGAGAAGTAAAAAGAAGAAAAAGGGGAAATAAATGCCAGAAAACCACAATCAGAAAGTCATTAGTATCCCACTCTATACAAGTCACCTGCAGAACTACTCAATTAGGAAGTTCTCTGCGACGCTGCGGACATCCTTGGAGAAGCCAGTGCTCTCGCCTTCCATCTCCAACAGTGAAACATCAGTGACATCGACATCCACAAATGGCTGAGTCTTAGTGAATCTGACACTCATAGGGAAGAACTGATCCTCATCACCGTCGGTAGTCTCAAATTCGAAACTGCCGGAGGGGTTCGACTCATCAACAGCACCAAGGTTCCAGTCCAGGCTGTCGCCCGAGACTTCATACACAGCATCGAAGCTAGAAACAGAAGGCTCCGACGAACCATAAGGAATGGTGACAACGACATCCCGCAGACTATCACTGCCGGTCAGCTCGTACTCAACTGTGACGGTGGTCGAGTCAGAGCCCTTGTTCACCCACACGGTGAATGTGATAGGCAGAATATCGGCATTATCACCCGAGCTAGCGACACGCCACCGCAAAACACCAATGGCATTGTTTGTGGGGAATCGCTTTGAGGTGTCCTTGAGCTGGATTGCAGAAGAACTAGTGAAGAGGGCCTTGTCCACATTGGGGTGGGTTCTGAACTGGGCGCCCTGGTTTTGATTGGCGTGTAAATCGAGACGCAGTTTTGTGAAAGACGGATCGCTAATTCGCAGCTGAAGGTCACCCTTGACTTCAAACGACTTCAAGGCACCTTCGCGGGTGAGGGTTGCAGAAATGGTTTCGGCAATGGTCACATGGACAGGCTCACGGTCCGCTGTCAGGGATTCCCGGGCAGAGACAGGCTCTTGTACTGGTGTAGACACTTGGGGAGTGACCAGAGGGCTCTCTTCCTCGGCCTCGGGGCCATAGTCACCACGGACCTTCTCGTAGATATCAGTTGCCTTAGACTTCTTGCCAAGTTGCATACCCTTGCCACGGGTGGGGAGAGGCCTAAATGTTTCCGTCAGTCCAACATATTCCGAAAAGAAAGCATTCGCTCCCGGGGGAAAAATTCATACTTTGCAAAAGTCTTCTTCTTCTCCGCTTCATAAGAATCATAGGTATCCGGCACTGATGGACGGGAGGGTGGTGTGTAAACGGGGTAGTTAGGAGCCCGGGGAGCAGCATTACGACCTGAACGAGCAGCCTCCTTGCGCTGCATCTCCAGCTGCTTGGCTTTCCGCTTCCGCTCTTCACTAGCCTCCAATTCTTTGTTCTATTGACTCGTGTTAGCCTATGTTTGGCCCCGCTGTCGTCATTCACACATACTCGTTCGATAATCTCTTGGATTCTCTCTTCATGACTCTCCATCTCCAGGAAGGTCTTAATCTGAGACAAGGACAAGTTCTCCCGGTAACCCAAAGTGACCAACTCATCGAATGCGCTCAGTAGCTCGAAGGCATTGCGCACAATCTCACGCTCATCGAGGCTCTTGCAAATGCTGGTGGTGACTTGAGCAAAGAGGTGCAGACTGTCGATATCCTGAAGAATGTTGGATTGACGGTTGGTGATCAGGACAATGTACAGCTCATCCAATGGCTGGTACACGAAGCGCACGTTGTCTTGCTCGACAGTAGTATGTTGAGTTCCCGAATCCGCAAGCTTAGGGAATGAGGCAAGAAGGGCTTCAATTCGAGACCGGGCAATTTCGCGGAACTGACGCGAGAGGACCGCTTTGCCTCCGCGAGTACAGATCGATGCTGCGAGAACGACCTATTGAACAGAGGGCGGGACCGGGTTAGTCGAAGTACGTTGCGGGGGAGATCTATCGAAAAGGAATTGGTAATATTCACCATTGTAAAACCCGTATAACAGCACTGGTCACAATCTGAGGAGGGAAATAACAGTAGAAGTTAACTTGATGGTGTGGGGAGCAGCTGAAGATGACGCCCCTGTTTGGTGTTTAGTTATCATCCGGTGCAGCTACTCTGTTCTCTTTCATTGGGAGGTGGTCCGTGCACACCGCTTTCCTTTCCGCCTTTCGCTTAGTGGTCAGGCCGCGAACGTACCTCGTAGCATTTTTCCTTTATCCCCCTCTTACCAACCCTTAGTTATTTCCTTCATCTCCATCCTCTTCAGCTATTCGCGTGTTTCTTGACATGGACCGAAGTTGAATAGTTAGCCATTTACCGACTCTTCTTTCTTTTGATTCTACCGTATCACTTCCTATCTCCCCCATGGTCTGGACCCTTTAAAGGCCGCAGCCCCCCAAATACCGCGACTCCTACCCCATACCTCACTTTACAACGCGTCTTGTCATGACATCAACATCCTCACTACTGCATGCCAGCATGGAAGTCCCCGTCGGTGAAGATCTCGAAATGGCTTCGCCCTACCAGGGCCAAGTCGATGATTTTGATATTGATATCGACCTCATGGACGACCATGCCTCCAACATGGATAGTGATATGATGGGTGCCGATGACTTTCCTAATACCTCCCAACCTTCTCTTTTCCAAAACGATGTAACCTATGATGCCGATATGGCCGATGAACCCTCTGAGGGATCCATGGTCGATACCGAAAATATGGCCGATGAAGACCATGATGTCGACGTTCAGTATGAAGTGACCTATGAAGCAGAGATGCTAGAAAGTGATCATGGCCAGGATCAACCGGTGGATTTTGTGCCTCTCGCCGCTCCTGTTGAAGATAAGCCGATTACTGAAGTCCAGATCGATGAGCCACAAGTACCCGCCGCAGAAATACCCGCCGCAGAAACAGCAACAGAGGTCAGCGAGAAGGGTCAGGAGGTTCAGGATGTATCGCCCGTAGTTACCTCTTTTGAGAACCCTCAAGAGGAACCCATCAGCCACGAGACCCGCCACGAGCAAAATGTCTCGGTGGAAGAAAACCAGCTCGGAGCCGATAAGGCTGAGCCAGCTCCGTCTCATCAAAGTTTTGACGCTGGTGTCGGTCAGGGTCAAACCGAGGCTGATGAGCAAACTAACCAAACTACTGTTGTTGAGCCGGTTGAGCCGGTTGAGCGTTCGATCTCGGATGAGCACCCTGTCCCCACCTCCTTGGCAGATGATTTGGGAGCCCCTAAGGCCCAATTACCCGAAATCGAAGCTGTAAACGTTGGGCAGCATGAGCCCCATGTGTCCGAAAATGGTCCTGGCACTTATGATGATGATGAAGAGGTTCTCCACCCCATCAAAGTCATTTATGAGGACAGCGAGATTTCTCTGTTTCCACCCTTGGAAGGTGATTCCGCTGAGACTTTCTTTCTCCATGACGAAAGCCTAGCCTATGAAGGTGTTGGTAAATTATTCAGCGCTCTGCGCGAAGTGCTCTTGGATAATGTTACCGAGGATGATGTTCTTGTTCTTGATATCGATTGTCTTGGTATCCAAGTAACAGAGGTGAGTCCGAGCCCCACGATAACCTTCTTCGTGGAACAAAATTGGCTAACTAATATTTTCAGGACTCCTTGCACACATCCAAGGTCACTTTGCATCAGATCCTGGAGATTTATCTTCGCCTTTGCCACAATGATGGCAATCATGAACCCGACGACTTCTACCTTAGTCTTTCCAGTAAACCGTCTCTTCCAAATGAGTTAGCAAGTCTTGATGCTGGTTCCAAGCAAGGCAAAGGTCTATCCCAGGTGCAACTATGGGCTGATTATAGCCAGGCGGATCTTACTGCGGAGGAGACTGCTGCCCCTGCAGAAAATTCTGCTCCTGAATCACCTGTGGAAGATGCGCAGCAAGATCAGCCAGTCCATGCACAAAACTTGCCAAGTGATGAAGTCACTGGTCAAGTTCAAGATTCCGCTGAATTAAACGAAGTGGCAGCTACGGCAGCAGAGGGCGACAAAGATAGTACAGTCCAGCCCGATATTGAGCCTGACTTTCAGTCTATGCATGGGCAAGAGAAACAAGTGGATGACACTCCTCAGGATGTCCTCAATGACAACGAAGGTGCTGCTGATGTGCAAGATGATTTCGAAGCTGCTAGAACGGAGACTACCAACACAGTGGAAGCGGATTCCGATGCAGTCGTTCTTACTGCGGTGTCTGAGGATGCATCTGCAGGTGCTACACACGATTTCAATGATGATCACCATTCCGACCATGACAACCAACATCTCCGCAACGGCGAGCTCGATGACGAGTTGGATGAAGGTGAACATATTGAAATTCACGATACCAGCGTCCCTGAAGAGAATCACGACGATCATGAAGATGAGCATGAGTCTCATGATGGCAACTCTGCAATTTCAGGTGCCGAAAGAGCCTCGAGCGAAACAAAGGAACAAGAACAAGATGACTCAAATCCAACGGATGCTGAAGAGCTTGATTTCGAACTCAACACATATGAAGAGTCTGAGTCCACTTTGGAGAATGCCGCACAGGATGATTATTGGCATGGAAACCCCCTAGAACCAGAGGATGACCTACTCGGGATCGCTGAGGATGTGTTGCAATCTCCCTCCAAGGATGGCCAAAACAAGAGCCTCGACAACCCTGAGAATGTGGATCCGGAGAACCCCGACGATGAGCCAACCGATGCCTTTTTGGAGGATGATTACGACGATCAGCATTTAACCGAGGATGGCCTCAACTTTGACCCTGAACTGGATGTCGCAGAAGGACTGGAGCTGGGCAAAATAGACACCTCTGTTACTGACTCCCATACTCATGACACCCTTTCCACCAAGCGGTCTCGGGAAGAGGAAGATGAGTGGGATACTACGGAAGCTACCACCCCCGAACTCAAGCGCCAACGTCCCTCGTAAACGGATACATTATTCTTCATTTCCATTTCTGCGGCTCCATTCTGCTTTTCTTCATGGCTAGCAAGCCTATTCCTGATCCCTCGGGGTCTTGCTAGCCTTGCAATACTCACAGGTTCGCCATCTATTACTAATTCTGATACTCAGCAACGATTACGACTCGTGGAATCTTTCATCTTCAAATCATTCGAACCAGGTAAGTCAAATACTTGCTTTTGTTTTCTCGTTTCCTGGCCTATCAGGTCATATTCCTTCCACTTCAATTCTTTTGGGTCATTCGAGTAGAGCTATTGTGCAAAAGTTGCCTAGTTCTCTCCTGTCCCCCTTTTTTTCTGTTATGTCGTTATTATTCCCCCTTTTCTGTCTTTGTTTTCCCTGCATGATACCACTTGCGATCAAAAAGTTGTTTCGGGGCGTCGATTGGAGTTCTCGTTAGTTGCCGATCTTCTACTTTCTACCTCACCCATAGTATTCGGCGTATGAGCGTGGAGGGCCCTTTTACCTTTAGTTTACGTACTTGGTATTGGAAATAAACCCATCTTCCTGCCTTATTCTCTCGTATTTTGTCATTGTAAATTATAGAACACTTTTGACCAGATTACTCTGCGAGCGTTCGTCCTTGATGTGGCGGCTACAGTACGCCGTACTTCTGATTAAGCGCCGGCCTGAGCTGAAATGGATCTTTGGGCTGAACATTCTACTCTACCCAACTAACAACCTCGAGTCTTGCTACCCAGGGGGAGATTCCTCTCCTTGTGAGCGTGACATATGGCAAAATGTTCAATAAACTGATGGCCAAAGTTGACCACTTCAAACACAAGCACGACAGACATGCAAAGGTATCAAAACCAACGAGGACACCAGCAAGTCCCACATGTCCATGATTGAGTCTCATGACTTCCTCCCAACCACTATATTATCCTGCGGCTTGAGATATCCATACTAACAGTCTTAACTGAAATTCAGGTACCGACCGAGGACAAAGTCGAAGACTCGGATGCACATAATACAGCAACCCCACCAGACGATGCGGGGTCCTCAACTCGTCCTGAACAACGGATTCCCTCGCCAGAAAGGAAGCAAGAGGTAGAAGACGTGAAAGACTACTGGCATGAGGCGCTTAAATCCCTACCTCTGGATAAGCAGGCGGCCCTGAAATCCATGGGTCTCGATCAACAAGAATCTGGATCTGTGGAATCCAGCTTCAAAGACTTGGTCGCAATTGTGAACGAAAGGCAGAAGGAATGCGAAAGGAAGTTCTGGCGCATATCTGTTCGTGGGAAAACAATCGTTCTTCGGAATTACACCACGTCAATCATTGACTGGATTGAGAAGACTGGAGACATTGCTATGCCGTTTGCACCAACTCAGATAGCATTGTCGTGGTCTATTGTCAAATTTGTCCTACAGGTTTGTGTTTCTCTGATCATTCTTGTCAATATCACGAGAAGCTATTTATTGATCTCACTGTTAGATCCCCCTTGATGAATCCGAACAAATGGCAGCACTTCTTGGAACCACTGAAAAGATCGTGCGCATTATCTGTCGCGGTCAGGCTTATGAGAAGATCTATCTCGATCCAAAAGCTCAAGGAACTTTTGATCCCGTTACAAAGAATCTTGAAGCTGGGTTGATCAAGATCTACGGTACCTCTCTCGATATTTTGGCAGATGCCGGTACGCTCTTCTCCAAGAATACTGCGCAGCGCACGCTCGAAGCCATCGTTCACCCAGAAAAAGCTTCTGGTGCCCTCTCAGATATTGATAAACAGGAAAATCAACTTCTCCGTGATGTCCAAGTCTGCGAAAACAGACGTAGTGTGGCAGCCGACGAACATTTGGTCCGGATGATCGAGATCCTGAATGCCCCGATAAAACATATCGATGAAGGGGTCAACCATCTTCTGGAATATATCCAAGACAAGGAGCGCACTGAAATTTTGGAATGGATCTCATCAATCCCTTTCGGCAAAAATCATAATCGTGTCAAAGAAAATAGAACCCCAGGTACAGGTGACTGGATTCTACACCACAAACGTTTTCGTGATTGGAAAGAAAATAGTTCGTCGGGTCTTTTTTGGCTTCAAGGTTCACCTGGTGCTGGCAAAACCTTCCTCGCGTCTTCTGTCATCGATCATATCCAGGATCTATTAGGTGACTCACCAGACCATGAAGGTTTTGCTTTCTTCTACTGCGATCGCAATGATACTCTGCGTACGCAAGCCTTGTCCGTTCTCCAGAGTTTTGTACGTCAGCTCTCGACTACCGAGCGTAGTCCAAAAAGCATGCGTGTCAAACTCAGGGAGGCATACAATCTTGCTCGGAGCAGGGGCACTGATTTTCAGTTTGAGCAGTGTAAGGAGCAGATCCTTGAGTCACTGAACATATATCCAAGGACAATTCTTGTGATCGATGCAATGGACGAATGCGACTCAGAGAAACGTTATAGACTCATTGATGCCTTGAAATCTTTCATCTTGGAGTGCAAAAATACTGTTAAAATTTTCATCTCAAGCCGACCTGATTCAAACATCAAGTCTCACCTGGCAAGTGTGCCTAGCGTTACCATCTCAGCCAGTGATAACCACGACGATATCGAGAGGTTTCTTGACTTCGAGTTAGACAAACTTGCCACGGATAAAGGTATCCGAGTTCTTGGGCGTATGAAAACGGAGATCATGATCAAGTTGCTTGAAAAATGTCAGGGAATGTTCCAATGGGCAGCTATGCAAGTCCATCAACTCAAGGACTGCAGCACAGCGACGAATGTGCGGGAGATGCTCGAAAACCTTCCAGATGATCTGCAAAAGTCTTATGACCAAGTTTGGAGTCAGATTGAAGCACTAAGAGAGCCTGATCAGACTCTTGCTAAACGTGCCCTCCGATGGACTATGGCCTCTTTGAGACCGCTGGAAAGTCGCGAGCTTTTATTGGTCATTCGTATGGGCCAAGATGGCCGGGTATTGGCTCAAGAGGATAGTATTGAAGAGGACTCTTTGATATTGCTCTGCAAGAATCTCATTGTACTTGACACCAAGTCCGATGTATGGCGATTTGCCCATATATCCGTGTTGGAATATTTGGAGTCCAAACCCAATTGGACTTTGCCATGGGCTCATCATCACGCTGCCAATGTTTGTCTTTCGCATTTGATCAACTTTTACAAAGAAGATTCGACGGAGCATTCCAGCCCACCCGAGGATTTATCATTGAAGGAGCGAGCCCTCTTTCCAACTGTGACTCTGAATGAAGTTATGAAGAACGAAGACCTCCCTTCTTTTTTCTTCTTGAAAGTTATGGATTTCTGGTGGGCTAAGCATGTCTACCTGGCTCAAGACACTGAGAACAAGACGCTTCAATCCTGTCTTAATGCTTTTCTCGGACCTCCTAATAACAGCAACTATGAATATCAGACCTGGTATCTACAAATCGCATCATCTATGACGAGCAATACTGTGTACGAGCTGTATTCAATCGATCTCTACGATGGTGAATATCCACGATCTGTGTTTTACCATCTCTCACCTCCAGAATTCTCTATCTTTGCAATTTGCCGCTTTGGATTTTCGGACACTCTTAGGAGCTGGCGAGTCCATGCAAGCAGCTATATCTCTCTCGTCAATGAAAGAGGTGAAAGTCCTCTCAGCCTTGCCTGTAATGCTGGTCACTTGAAAATATGCCAAATGCTCCTAGAGGATGGAGCTGATGTGAATTTGCGTCTCGAAGGTGAATTAGGTGGTACGGCACTCGTATCGGCTGCATCCTCCGGTCATTTTGAAATTGTGAAGTATCTTGTGGAGATGGGTGCCGACGTTAACATGGTGCTTGGAGAGAAGGAAGGAATCCATGACAACGCTCTGAGTGCCGCAATTCTTTCGGGAAATGCTCAGATTGTAGGATATATTCTCGAAAAGACCAACTTTGATGTGAATATGCCCTTTCCAAAAGCCTTTGCGAGGTGTTCATCGAATATCGGCCGGCAGATCGAAGATATAAAGAGAGCTAGACCCCGAGACAAAGCATTATGTCATGGATACGCAATTGGAATGGCAGCTTGGGCTCCAGGAACTGAGCTCTTGAGACAAGTTTTGGATGCTGGTGCCGATGTGAATCAACCTCTGGGATGTGAATTTTGGCCAAGCGTGCTTGCAATCAAAATCAAGCTTCAAGAGGTTGATAGTGTCAAATTCCTAGTCCAGGAAGCACGGGCAGATCCAAATTTACCATTCGAAACCGGTGAATTTGGCAGTGCTCTTGAGGCGGCATGTTGTTTTGGCTATGAGCTTGTTGAAGCTTTATTGATGGGAGGTGCAGACGTGAACATGCCATTAAAGAATGGGAGGTTTGGTAGTGCATTATCGGCTGCAGCATGCAGCACATACGACCACGATGTTGTCAAATTGTTGATAACAGCCGGCGCTGATGTGAACATGTTCCTGGAAAATCGCGACTTCAGTACTGCGATTGCACTTGTTGCAGCAATTCCAGTGTCATTGTGTGAATGGCCCGAGAGGAGACACGAAATGGTGACACTTCTGATCAAAGCAGGTGCTGAATTAAATCCCAAGTGTCCTGTTGGAAGGTATGGCGGAGCGCTTATGGCTGCTGCTCTGTTCGGCGAAGAGGAAACAGTCCAATATTTGATTGATGCTGGGGCCAATGTAAACCACAGATTTGAGGACATTCCTTATACTACTGCTTTGCAGGCTGCGCAAGCAGATGGTTCAGAGAAAGATTGGGAGTGGATTATCATGTTTCATAATCGTTTTGTTTATCCTGGGATAACATCCGCACTGGGAGTAGTTGATGGACAAAGAGATGATCTTGAACTTAGATCATGGTTGAAGAGACGGAAGGATCGCACTGCATGCTTACTGAAGGAGAATGGCGCAATGGCTTGATTTTCAGGGTGTCCTGACTGGGCTTTCTCACAGACTGTCTGAATTATGAATATTTGTTAAAATCGCACATGTGCATTGTTCAGCATTCAATGTTCGAACCTTGGGGACTTCACAGATGGCCCATAAGATCTACACTAGAGGGATAAACAAGGGCAATATTTAGGGTTGAAACCCCCTCCCAAGGGACAACTTGAACCTCGATTTACTGGTATCAACATCATATCATACAGAAATGAGCATTGGAAAAGAGTCAGTGTTGAGGGGGAAACAACTTGAATGATACTACTACATGCTAGTATAATCTTAAGGGCTGGAAGCTCGGTTCAATGTAGTGTCGCTTGGGTGCACATGTGGAGTGGCTGGCTGTACACTGACATAGTACGGAGTACTCCGGACTGCGAAATGGTGCCCCTCTTTGGCATAGCCCCATTTTATGACATATTTTCGATATTGGAGCTTCTGATTTGTAGAAAATAGAAATAGCTGCAGGAAGAGCCACTTTTACTAGATAAAATCCAACACGTGGGCCAATTAGAATCCAACCCGATATAATTATACACAGTGCGACTTGGCCAGTTGACTGATATCAACTCTATAGCATCAATAGGCCACTACATGGTAAATTCTAACGGGATAAATGATTAAGTCTCATTTCCGTGCATTCTCTCACAGATCAACATCTGGTCCTTGCCACTTAATTTCAGCCAAGTGGAGTCCGGCTATGTATAGACATAGCCGAAAGCGGTGCACAAGATCGAGGACGATCATCCTAGTAGCCCTGGAGAAGACCTTCAGGGTCCAATTTACGAGAGGTGACTTAATAGTAAACACTGGACGATCATAATAAATATAGATTAAAATCCTTGAAAGTCAGATTGTAGAGTAACACTGAACATTATGTATACACTGCACTAAATTATACCTAGGGACTAAAGTGCTTAGTCCTCAGTACTACGACTCTTACGCGTCCCGATCGGCCCAGTCTCGAAACGGAACCCCACCGCACGCAGGCACCAAACAACTTGCCTTTCAACCTTCCCCTTACTCATCATCATATTCCCTGCAGAATCCAGAAATCTCGGGCGGGCTCGTTGTTTCTGTTCCCCCGATACCTCTGTCGCTTCCTGATTTCCTTGGTGGTGCTGCCGCTATATCCCTTCATTTACACTCCGAGTCGCTCGTTCCCGCAGCCCCCCGATCCCCAATCTCCCTCGTCGGCACTGGAGGCCTTTCGAAAGTAGGAGCATCGGCTCCAAAGAGATACATACCATCAAAATGCTTCCAGACAAGTATGAGCTTTGCGCTTCCTCTCTCGTCTCGCCCACACCGGTGCGGACCAGTTGACCAGCCTCTAACAATGCGCGCGCTATAATAGATATGTCGGGCTAATATTAGCCATCCTGTCAACAATGGCAATTGGTAGGCATATACCACTCCTGGTCCTGCGGAGAAGCTATCAACTAATACATGCATGATTAGGAACAAGTTTCGTTATTACCAAAAAGGTTCGTTCGACTACGAAATCCGGAAACCGAAAGCCACCGAGCTTGCAGCGACGAGCGAGATCGAGACTACGGGGGAATACCAGAACTAATGCGCTTTACGGCAGGGTCTATTACATGCTTCCGAACGACATGGTTTCGAAGGCGAAGGATTTTCATATCTGAAGAGTCCCATTTGGTGGGGAGGTGTTGTCACACGTACGCATACCACCGAGGTCCATTTTTGGACACGCAGGCCAGATTGCTAACAGCCCGAATAGTCGCCATCGGAGAAATCGCCAACTTCGCCGCCTATGCCTTTGCGCCCGCCATTCTCGTAACGCCCCTCGGTGCGCTGAGTGTTCTGATCGGGTACGCACTCTCCTCCCTCGAGTCCCCAGCCACCTCACTAACAACAAAACAAGTGCGGTTCTAGGTTCCTATTTCCTGAACGAACGATTGGGGACGTTGGGCAAATTGGGCTGTGCGATGTGCCTTCTGGGCTCCGTCGTCATTGTTCTCCATGCGCCCCCCGATAAGCCCGTCGAAACGATCGATGAGATTCTTGGATATGCAGTCAAGTTTCGTATGTTTGCGATTGTTCTCTGGTGCGGTTTGCTCGAATTGGGCTAACTTTCGCAGCTTTCCTCCTATACTGCCTCGCAGTGGCCATCTTCTCCACAGTTATGATCTATCGAGTCGCCCCGGTACACGGAAAGAAGAACCCCCTCATTTTCATCTCAATCTGCTCTACTGTCGGCTCGGTCTCTGTGATGTCCGTCAAGGCCTTCGGTATCGCAGTTAAGTTGACTCTTGGCGGCAACAACCAATTCGTGCACGCTTCTACATATGTTTTTGCGATTGTGACCGGTTTCTGCATTCTCACTCAGATGAACTATTTCAACAAGGCATTGAACTCATTCTCGACTTCCATGTAAGTGAACAGTATGACCCACAGCTCTATCTTACATCGCTAATACGATTTTTCTCCTGCAGTGTGAACCCTCTCTACTATGTCACTTTTACGACCGCCACGCTCTGCGCTTCGTTCATCCTCTTCCAAGGATTCAATACCACCGATGCAGTGAACACCATTTCCTTGCTCTGCGGATTCCTGGTTATCTTCACCGGAGTATATCTACTCAACCTATCACGACACGATCCCGATGGACGCAACTTGTCCAACTCCAAACTTGATGACGAGGGAGTGCCCACGGATGGTATCGCAAGCTTCCAAACTCGACGATCCATGCAGTCTCGTCGCAGTTCCTCGAGTATCGCCTTTCTCAACGGTCACAGTGACCGCGAGGGGCTGATCCACTCCTATGATATTGAGAACAACCCAGGCATCGGGCTGGAGGACTTGGCAGAGGACTCCGATGATGGTGAACCGGGCCCGACTATCACACCGGAAGAGCGTGATCGCACCGCGAAACATACCAGGCATAATAGCCAGATTTGATCGCCGCGGAGTGGTTCGAAGCCAGCGCTCCCACTTCCTTCACGAAGTTACTGCCGCCACGCTCTTCTCCATTTTCTTCCTCATCTTCCCCTTTCTTCCGATCTATGATCTTTTTCACATCGCCCCCTCATCCTTCCCCCTTCCCCAACAGCCCCTTGTATTTTTATTGTTCTCCAAAAGACCCGAATAAACTCGGGCATTCTCATATCAGGCACTGGACATGCCGTATGAAATGATTGGATATGACTCTCTGGGTTCTTTGAATGGTTCAATTTCCCTTTCCTTTTTCCCCTGATTTCCCATTTTCTTTTCCTTGTTTTCTTCTCATTGTGTCACTTGGTAATGGCGAGAAGGCATATTGTATATACGGAGTGTTTATCATGGAATTTCATTTGCAGTTAGAGTGGCATTTATCACATTCAATCTGAGTTCAAACTGGAACCTTGGAACTTCTAAAGAAAAGAAAAAATATTATATTCTAGTCAACTGGTACTGTCAGGAGTATCAGGCACGCAAACGTATGCGCCTACTCATCAAGTGGGGCTCTGTTCCGATGATGTAGCTCAGTCAGTCAGCTGTCAAAGGAATATTTGTACCCGAGAGCAAACTTGAAATTATCCCTCCTCACTTCGAGTCCGAGTCCTGGTTTCCAGCCCTAGAGGCCCAGTGAATTTGTACATATACCCTACTGAGCCGGGCAAACCACCATGCCCGGTCTACTGCGGAAACTGGTGATCGTCGCCGCAGTTGACGGGCTGATTCTGCACGCGCACGGCGTAAACGGACCCCGCCATAACAATGGCAGCAATAACGAGGCCTCGTCTATTCGCATCGACTACAAAACAAACAAGATAAATGCTCTTCCCCCTTGTTCCGCCGAGTCTCTGGAGGGTCATGAGTATCTAGAGGCGTATGGACTTGTCGGTACGTATTTGACCTAGTCAAGCCACAGACCGATACGGATAGTAGCCACAACTGGCTAACCGAGCTTGGAAACGTGGATCTTGACTTGATTAATGCCGATTTAATAGTAATAATCTAATTGATATATAGGAATTCTATCCGTTGCTTCTTACTCTTTCCTGGTTTCCATAACTCAACGTCAACAGGTCGCGCAAATCCAGGGTCGACCTATCTACGCTGTCGCAAATGTCGCGATTATCCCCCTAGCCTCGCAGTCGGACGCGACGCGCGCAATTACACAAGCCAGAAAGGAGGCCTCGCAGGACGAGCCTAATCTTGATTCGGACTCTGATGATGATATCCCGGATAATGTGGCTGATGGGGCGGATCATGAAATTGGCAGTACGCCCAGTTCGCCGAGTCAGGCCGTGACGTATCATACTCGTGGTGCGAGTGTGAGTAGTATCGCGGAAGATGTTATTGGAAAACGCGTGCCCTTTGGTCGCTTTGCGGCGAATTGGATCTCTAGGAAGAATCTGGGGTTGCCGAGACCTGGAGCCCTGACGCAGGATGTGCCGGAGTCGCCGTTTGATGATCCACTGGGATTGACTGTGGGTGATGACGCTGCTACAGAGGAGAACAAGGAACTGGAAAGTGGTGATGATTCTGTGCCGGCGGAGATTTCTTCTAGTCGGAAGAGCAGTGGGAATGTCAGTCCGAAGACTGAGGATGATACTCGTCCTGGATCTAGTCAGGCGATCGAGCTTTTGCCGAAGTTGCTAAAGTATACGAAGTTGTTGTTTTCCTCGCATAACTTCTTCTTTTCGTATGATTATGATCTGACGAGGTCGTTTGATGCGCAAGAAGTTCGGACGGAACATCTTCCTCTTCATAAGGCTGTAGATCCTTTGGTATGTGTCTTTATGCTCGATCTGTCACGTTTTGAATCATTGCTAACAGTGGCATAGTATTTCTGGAATAAGCATCTTATGTTCAATTTCATCGAAAATGGAGCACATGGTTTCGTTCTACCCCTGCTACAAGGCTTTGTTGGTCAGCGGGAGTTCACAGTCACGAGCCCGGAACCCAAAGAAAAGTCTGACTCTTCTGAAGAGTCAGAGCCCGTCGAGGCAAAGATTCTGGGCGATAGCCAAGAAGCGACGTCCGTAGAGACTGAAGCTCCCAAGCGCAACTTTCTGTTGACCCTGATCTCGAGACGCTCTGTCAATCGACCCGGTCTCCGTTACTTACGCCGCGGTGTAGATGACGAGGGTAATACAGCGAATACCGTGGAAACCGAGCAGATTCTCTCTGGTCCTGAATGGAAACCATCTGATAATGTCTACTCGTACTTGCAGGTGCGCGGCTCGATTCCGTTGTACTTCTCGCAGTCGCCATACGCCTTCAAGCCCATTCCAGTGCTGCACCACTCTGCCGAGACCAATCAGCTCGCTTTCGGGCGACACTTCAGAGAGATGAGTCGCAGGTATGGTAAGATCCAGGCTGTGTCCTTGATTGATAAGCATGCTGGAGAATTGAAGCTGGGTGAACAATATGAGAGATACACTGATGTGTTCAACAAGGCTGGTGGGATCGATGGCTCACCTTTACGCTTGGAATGGTTTGAATTCCATAATGAATGCCGTGGGATGAAGTTCGAGAATGTCTCTCGTCTTGTTGACCGTGTGAAAGAGACATTGGAGGAGTTCGGGTACACCAGCGTTAAAGACGGCGCGGCATCGCTGAAGCAGACCGGTATCGTGCGCACCAACTGTATGGACTGCCTCGACCGGACTGGTGTTGCTCAATGCGCTTTCGGACAATGGGCACTGGAGCGTCAACTTCAAAATGAAGGCATTGCGATTGATCTTGGCGGCGACTCATCGACTCAGTGGTTTAATACTCTTTGGGCCGATAACGGAGATGCAATCTCTAAGCAGTACTCGTCCACTGCAGCCTTGAAGGGTGACTACACCCGGACTCGCAAGCGAAATTACCGGGGCGCACTGAACGACTTTGGCCTTACTCTCTCGCGGTACTACAACAACATTGTGAACGATTACTTCTCCCAGGCCTGTATCGACTACCTATTGGGTAATGTCTCGCCACAGGTCTTTGATGAATTCTCCGTGGAACTGCAGACCACTGATCCGGGGATCTCTGTGGGCAAAATCCGCCAGAATGCCATTGATACCAGCTGCAAAATTGTCATCAGCAGTCCTCGTGAGGAGTTCCTCGGCGGATGGACCATGTTAACCCCTCGTCAACCCAACACACTGCGAACTCTTCCATTCGAGGAGTCCGTCCTCCTTCTCACAGATGCTGCTGTGTACAGCTGTCGCTTTGACTGGGAAACCGACAAGGTCCTCTCCTTCGAGCGCATCGATCTACGCTCCGTATCCCGTATCCACTACGGAACTTATGTTACCTCGATATTAACAGAGAGTCAGTCAGATGAGCGCACGAACGTCGGTCTCGTCATCGTCTATCGTGACGGAGATGAGAACCTGTTACGTGTGAACACCCGCTCTTTACAGAGCAATGTTCGACCTGCTACTCTGGAAGCCACTGCCAGTTCTAGCAGAGAATGGGATCTCGTCTCCTGGCTACGTGGTAGCAAGCGTGCGACTACCCGATTGATTGCTTTCAAATCTCTACCTCTCAACAATGCATCAGCGAGTCCTCGTCTAGGACCTACAACGGGCACTGTGCGTGAGCTTGATCGTGTTCGGTCGATTTGTTTGGATATTGAACGAGCGATGATGGCGGGTGACGGAGAAACTACTGAGACTGGATCGATTGTCGAACAATCTGATATCATCTCTCTCCGGGATGCGAAGAAACGAACTGGTATATTCGAGACATTGGTATATGATATCAAGAAGATGGTTTGGGCATAATATCGCATTTATTATCATTTGGAAAATTTGAGTCATGAGGGGTTATTTTACAGGGTGTACTTTGTCCCCGGTCATTGGAGGTTGAAATCTTGACTACATGTGGAGTGCAGATAATTAATACACGAGGTGCATGAACACGAATGAAATTCCAGATGTCGAGTATTGACATTATGATTTCTACTCCATGGATATCTGGATATCAGCCAACTGGTTGCTCTGGTGTACACTTTACACAAGAATTTCCAAGGTTCACTCCAGGACTTGAAAGCAATCAGCACCCTCTCTCATGTAAATAAAGGCGGTGAGCTCGTGTTGAGACAGGACAGATCTTGGATGAAACTCGTAATTATAAGCTTAATATCTAATCTAACGTGAACCTTAAGATACTTAGGCTACTGCCTAAGTGGTGCGAGAATTGACAACCCTAAGAAACACTGCTTCGTGACCAAGGATGGAACCGCAGAGTTAGCCCAGGTTCAAATGTTGATACTTTTACATTGCAATATCAACGTCAAGGTCGGTTTCCATATGCAGACTATTGGCTGATAAAAATCCCCCAGCCAATATAGAGCCGACACGACTTGAAGGCTGCAAAATGAAATATTGTTTCCAAGGTTCAAGTCTGCACATGTGGTTTTGGTCACTACAAGAGAGCCAGTCGCACTCTCTGATATAGTGGCGCCTCACTTCCAGTTGTCTACTAGTAAAACTTCTCCCACATGCAAAGAATATTTTTTTTTTTGAAAAGATAACCTTGGAACAGTCTACAAATATAAAAAAGATCTCCAGAATATGCTTTTAATTAACATGTAAATAGCCCTGAAGACTGGGCGCCCATTCTCCATATCTCGTATTTAGATTTCATATGATGGGATAGAAGCCCAGCGAGCACTTGAGCTATAACTGATTCCTGATATCTCTGATGAAACCCAGATGGAACATTACCACCATTTGAATCTGAATCAACACAGCTATTAACATTTGAAGTAATTAAAATTTTCAGATTGGTGCCAGTGGCGGTGATACACGCAAGCCACTAATTTCATGCATATTGATATGTCAACAGAGTTGGATCATCTAGATAGTGATTATCTGCCAGTGGCTCTAGATTGAGAAATAATATGGACTAGTATATACTAGTAATAATTCTTCAACTATGAGCTTCGTGACACTGAGTGCTTCGCTGTCTATTTTATATTGATTTGGTCTTTTATATGGGTCGCGATTAAAGAGGTTACCGCCTTTCCCTTTTATCCGCTCGCCTCTCTAACCTCACTGCAGTCGCCCTCGCTTTTCTTAGTAAAAATTAATTTTTTTTTTCTGAGAATTTTCGAATTTAAGTCTTTCATCGCCACACCTGCAAATATCCTCCCTTTTTTTCTGATCTGATTTTGTAGCAGATCAGAGTTGGTTTTCTGGGGAACGAAGGGGAAGCCGTTCCCACACTCTTGGCGGGGCTCTCCTTGTGCCACACGCACTTTTACACCTCCGGTCGCAAGTCGACTTGACCACAGCTTCAACATGGATTGGCAACCTCAAGATGAGCCATTGAGGCAGCTCGCCTGCTGTCTCAGAGATTCTCTCAATGGTCAAGACAATGCGATCCGAAAACAGGCTGAAGAGGTATCGTTCTGGAGTTCAATTTTTTTTTTTTTTTTGCCCAAGGCCCAACCTTGCATTTCCCCCCTCTTATTACCCCCCAGAAATGAGTTGAAGCGACTACGTGGGTATAGTCAAATAACGCACATACTGACTCATATACCACCGTTAGATGCTCTCTCATGCGACCTCTTCCCCAGACTATGTCAACTACATCACCTACATTTTCTCGACGCCGCAGCCGCCCTCCGGCGTCGGAATGGACGAGGCCACTTACAACCTTGTGCGTTTCACCGCGACCATGAACATGAAGACGAAGCTTTACATGGCCTATCACACCATTCCTCAGCAAAGCTTGAACTTCCTCAAATCCGCCGCTCTCATCTCTCTGCGAGACAGCAACCAACAGGTCCAGAGAGGTGCGGGGAGTATCATCACGGAGCTGGTGCAGCGCGGTGGACTGCTAGCTTGGCCCGAGGTTCTGCATGAACTTCTTGCTTTGGTCGGTAACAGTTCTGGTGATGTGCCGCTCTCCACCCAGGAGGCTTCTATGGCGGCGCTGTTCAAGGTGTGCGAGGATAACCGCAAGGTCCTGGATCGCGATTATAACGGACAGCGCCCGCTGGATGTGATTATCCCTAAGTTGTTGGAATTCACCGGTCGCCAGAGCCCCCGAGTCCGCTCGCTTGCTCTCAACAGCATTCACATTTTCCTGCCTCACAAGCCCCAGGCCTTAATGAGCTCCCTCGACCTTTTCTTGTCGCAACTGTTTAACTTGTCTGGAGATCAGGACACCGAGGTGCGCAAGATGGTGTGCCAGTCGTTTGCTCAGTTGGTTGAGTTCGCGCCCGAGAAGCTGATCCCCCACATGGAGGGTCTGGTCAACTACATCCTTATCCAGCAGCAGAACGGGGAGGATCCTGAGCTTGCTCTGGATGCTGCGGAGTTCTGGATTGTATCGGGAGAGCAGGATCTCTTGCGGGATGCACTGGGCCCCTTCATGCCCAAGGTTATCCCGGTTTTGCTTCGGAACATGATCTACGAGGAGGATGACGTACTCCGCTTGATGGACGGCGGAGATGATGCGGATGCTGAAGATCGTGCGGAGGACCTGAAGCCCCAGTTTGCCAAGTCGAAGGCCGGTCGTCTGGATGTGACCAAGCAGGGTGATCAAGCCAACGGTGGTGCTCAACAGCAGCAGGAGGAAGAGCAGGATGAGGATGACTTGAGTGAGGGCGAGATCGAGGACTCGGAGTTTGGAGATGACCCCGAGGATGAGTGGACACTGCGAAAGTGCTCCGCTGCTGCGCTTGATGTCTTTTCCAATGTGTACCACGACCCTATCTTTGAGATCATTCTGCCGTATCTTAAGGAGACTCTGCGACATGAGCAGTGGCCTAACCGCGAGGCTGCTGTTCTGACTTTGGGTGCAGTCGCAGATGGCTGTATGAATGCTGTCACACCCCACCTTGCTGAGCTGGTGCCGTACCTGATTTCGCTGCTGAACGATGCTCAGCCTGTTGTTCGTCAGATTACCTGCTGGTGCTTGGGTCGTTACTCAGAATGGGCGTCACACCTCCAGGACCCAACTGAGAAGGAGCGCTTCTTCGAGCCGATGATGGAGGGTATTCTTCATCGCATGCTTGATAACAACAAGAAGGTTCAGGAAGCTGCCGCATCCGCCTTCGCTAGCTTAGAAGAGAAGTCAGATGATAACCTGATCCCCTACTGTGCGCCCATCCTGCGTCAATTTGTCCAATGTTTTGACAAGTACAAGGACCGCAACATGTACATTCTGTACGACTGCGTGCAGACCCTTGCTGAGTGTGTCGGTAATGAGTTGGCGAAGCCTGAACTTGTCGATATCCTGATGCCTGCTCTGATCACCCGCTACAACCAAGTCACCGACCAGTCTCGCGAGCTGTTCCCTCTGCTCGAGTGTCTTGGGTATGTCGCTGCAGCCTATGAGGATGCATTCTCTCCTTTCGCAGCCCCTATCTTCCAACGCTGCGTGAAGATTATTTATCAGAACCTCGAGGAGGCTATTGCCTCAGCAACCAATCCTGCGATGGAGGAGCCTGATAAGGATTTCTTGGTTACTAGTCTTGATCTTCTCTCATGTATCATCCAAGCTATTGACTCGCAAAAGAGCGGCGAGCTTGTGGCCAACTCCCAGCCACGTTTCTTCGATCTTCTCTGCTACTGTATGCAAGATCTTAACTACGAGGTTCGCCAGTCCTCCTACGCCCTGCTGGGTGACTGCGCCATCAGCATTTTCTCTCATCTGGATCCGTTTGTTCCTACCATCATGCCGATTCTCATCAAGCAGCTTGACCTCGATCTCATCCCTGATGACGACAGGCATACCGGCTTCAGTGTTCTTAACAACGCCTGCTGGTCCTGCGGTGAGATTGCGGTGCACGAGAAGAAGTCAGACCTTGCCCCTCACACCGAGAAGTTGTATCAGGGTCTTCTGAACATCATTGACAACCAAGAAATTATCGACTCTGTGAATGAGAACGCTGCTATGGCACTCGGTCGCCTTGGTCTCTGCTGCGCCGACCAGTTGGCACCACGCTTGGGCGAATACGCCAACATCTTCCTTAAGTCTATGAGTCGGATTGAGTTCGGTCGCGAGAAGGCATCTTCCTTCCTTGGTTTTAACCAAGTCGTGATGAAGAACCCTCAAGCCATGGAGTCATCTCTCGCACCCTACTTTGCGGCCATTGCGGCGTGCGGAAGCAAGTCGCTTGCTTTGCACGATGACTACCGGGATATCCACACCTCATTCCAACAGGTATGGTTTCGTCCTCGGTTCTTTTTTTTTTCTCTAACAAACTAATCTAATCCTCTGTCCAGGTTTTGCAAGGCTACAAAAATATGATACCCAACTTCGATTCGTTCCTCTCCCAGTTGCCCCCTCACGTGGCCCAAAAGCTGCGTTCAGCCTACCAGATTTAAAGGCACACTCAGCACATTTATCACCATTATCACCGCTAGCGGTGGACTCAGGCCTGCATCTACCGCGATGGTTTTATGAACAGCGCAACCCATTTTTTCGTATGTCTCATATCTACTACATCTTACCGGTAATGGTGGATGCCAGGTGGATGCCAGGAATGACAATGTCTCATGCCTCATGCGATACGTTTCTCTGAGCTTTTCATTATTCTCAAATTCAAATTTATTTTCTTTACTTTGAGCGCTGGGGCTGATTATACCCTTTTTTTTATTATGACCTAGAAACAGGAGGAATGAACGGGTAGGGACAAAAAAAGAATTAGGTCAATAATCACGAGCAGAAATCTCGACTGGGCGTTCTCTTTTTCATATACTCGGTGATATTTCCTCACCGTGTTCCCCTTTGCATATTCCATTTAAGCTGGCAAGTGGGAAGAGTTGAGTTCAAGGAACCTGGAGAGGAACAAGGAGATCTCCAGAGATATCTGGACTTCATCTACCATTGCATGGATCTGGACGACTATCAGCATGGCTATCTGATATCCTACTTCACCATTTGCTTTTTCCTGGCTGTCCACTGCATGTTGATATGACCGGTTCCCTATTTGGTAATGCGTCGTTTAGCGCTGACTTTTACATTCCAGTCGGATCCGACATCCCATTGTTCCTAGATAGATAGATTAGATAGATTCTCCTATACAAAAGCCCCCCAAACAACTTAACCTAGGTTAGTTTCCAGACCCTTAACCGCGATAATCCTTAAGCTTCAAATAGGCGATGTGGCGGTCGAGAACCCGTGGACCCCCTCATTTCGGTTCGAATGTTTCTGTGGAGTTCCACCAAGTGGCATGAATGTTCAAGTTGCAGGTTCATCGGGAAAAATCACCTGGAATTTACAGGGATCTGGACTCGATATTCGCATCATTGACCCCTCACCGGACAAAAGTCCTGTGCGCTTTTTTGCCTCGTTTTGTACATTGCACTTGGTGCCAAGAGGAGAAGCGGGACAGGGTCCAATATCTGGAGTACCGAGACCCTGATTATCATCTCCTAGGTTGGTAACATTGGGGTAGATCAGTCTTAGCATACCGGTGATTGTTTCTAGCAGTTGGGATTCAAATATTAGTATGATGGACTTTTAAGTAGAGCACGAATACTTCCTGTCGGTGTTTATCTACATAATAATCTCGTTATCTAGTACTTATGTGAATAATCACTGAGCGCTAACCAGATCAAATAACCTACGCCACTAGCTTCATGTTAGATGCAGACTAGCAGTACTCCGGGTGTACTCCGTAGTACATAGCTGTTGTATTCTATCTTAGTGTTTCTTAGTTCAAGTTTTAATCCTATCGCCTCAATATACCCTCTCGTGCTAGTCTATTCCAGGATCTTCGCTTAACTGACATGTCGGAGTCCAAGCTTAATATCTTCCGACAAGGTTGACACTACGGAGTCGATAATTAAGTTAAGTTGTGGATTTAATCTTCATCCATGGATAGGGCTTTCCTCTTACTCACTCATTAACACCAACTCGGAGTCACTTGTTCAAGTTCGCCTTGACAATGCAGGGTCTTGGTGGCGGCTTAGGTACTTCATGTTCCAGATACTATGCAGATTACCTCAAGTGTTAGGTACTCTGACTGGTTGATACTACACACCTCACCCCTGTACCACGATGCGTGGCAATGTAAGTGAGACGAAATGATTCAAATGCTAAGGTACGCAGAGATCAATAACATTTTGAAGAAAGGTTATCGGAAATTTACAGTTTCAGTGTAAGCTGCATGGTGTAAGCTACGTCCACGGCAGCGCCCAGCCCTGGAGGTGGTTAATAATATCATGATCCGTAAGCATGGGCTAGACAAGCCTCATTATTCAGATGTCTGGTAGTGGCGAAATGTATGTCACTTGCCATTTCAAGTATTCTTAGTGGCACCTGGTGTTAGGGCGATACCGGGCTGAGATGAGCTGTTTCGGATTCGAGTAAAAAGCCAGGAGAAATCATCCAAAGTTGAGAGTTGAGACATCCTCCTCAGGGGGTTAGAATCGCGAACCAATCAAACTCAAGGACATGGATGATGCGCTGGCATTCAGCCGCACTGCTAGCCCTGGAGTCTTACTTCATGACGTTCTACAATAACCTCGGTACTTATAGTACCAAGTACCTCTGAGGCTATGAATAGGTGACCGTCAACTGGCAAATATGGTTTAATGGCTTCAAGACATTCTGACCGACACAAGACAATTTCATGATTTTATGTACTCCAAATCTAGAAACAATCCATGAAGCGCAGTCGACCATTCTCATTCTTGATACAATCCGCCAGGTTGACCACATCCATATGCTGACCACCTTCTTCATCATCGAGTCGCGCATGTAGCATGGGCTCATGGGTAGGGCCCTCCAGTTTAAGGTTGACGTCGGATGCATGATCAGAAAAGTTATCGGCGCTCCAGGCGAATTTACCTGTCAGATGCGATCGAATTAGTATTAGTCTTCAATGAAGTTCCGACCGTTGGGTTTATTGCATATCGTTTTTTTCTTTTCTTTTCCTTCGAGTAAGGGATAACAGGTCACCTTTCTTAGATCCGAGGAAATCATCCAGATTTAGCTCGGAGTATGTAGCTTCTCCAGAGGGTTTGCGACAATATGCTGTCAGGACATGTCCATTCTTGAGCTCGATGTCCATTGATGACTTGTGAAACCCCATAATGAGTGTAATTTCAGGTGTTTCGGATGAATTAGATGTGTTGTTTTGGTTTAGCTCGCGTGGAGGGAGTGACAGGTATCACTGTGTTAAATCAAGTTAATTCAGGATGGAGATGCAGATAATCAGGAGAGAAAAACGGCTTTCACTGTGATATACAGGAGAACTGGACTTGCCTCCCGGTATAATGTTCCGATGGGCATTTTCGAATTTTCGATTCCTTGGGGGCGTTTTCCCTGCATCATGCTTCCCTCACTATGACCTGCATGGAATTATTGGAACATTGAATAGGGGGGGTTCCCCTTCTCTATAACTTCTCCATACTAATTAGTATCTTGCATCCTAGTAATTTCCCTCATCATGACTTCAGATAGAGGCGTGTGGGGCTTCAGCCTCACATTGCCTTGCCTGAGGGCGTTGAGTGCGAACTGCCAGTGGTATGCAATCAAATAAAAAAGTAAGTTGACGCTAATGACTTTAATTTACTTGGGAGCCTGCTAGTCGATGTCTGTGGGAAATTACGAAATTGAAAATTGGAAGTGGTGTAGCTGGCACTAGCTTAGGCTGCATGGTATACTTCGTGATCTACCTATTCTAGGCCCTTCATTCCAGAGTAAATCTAACTCGCAGCACTTGCGTGGCACAGTGAGATGTTTTTTTTTTCTCTCATCTGATCGTTGTTCGGAGTTTCTTTTCTTTTTTCTTCACGTCTTTTTCCCGTATGGATCTACTACTGCGCCTTGTTGGAAGCATTCTATTACCAGATCGCATTATGTTTGATGGTATTGCTTTTTTCCGCCTGCAAATCCTAGCCTGATTGTAGTCTAGTGGGAATCTGAAACCTCATATAGATCGACACCTTGACGTTCCAGATGTCCAAGCTAGATTTGAACCAAATCTCTGGTAACCCAGTGCCAGTGCCAGTGTCTCCAAGCTGTTAATCCATGATCGACGACTCCACGCGTCCAGGATGACCTTCTTGGCTTAAAGTTGATTAGCGGGTGTTGCCTCCCATGGACCGTGCTTTGTCCCTATGCGGACACTTGAGATGGATCATTCAAGGATTCAAGTTCTTGGATTCGATGTCATCTGGCAGGACGGGAGAACCAAGATGTCGGGTCATGACGCCCAATTCTTTGTTGGAAAAGCAGGGTCCATGGGGGCCTAACTATCATTTTTACTATGTCTGGTTTGGTTTAGTCTTGTTCTTGGCTCATATTAATAATAACAATTTTACTGGGATATTCGATGGATTTCATGGGTCAAAGGGCTTGGGGAAACATTTTCCCATGGTCAATCATTTGCCCGAGGAGATATTAGCATGATCGTCTGGTGGAGTTCCGCTTGGTGCTCTGTGCGTTGTACTCTGTTGTAGTTCACAGGGATGAGATGAATAGAACAAATATTAGATGATATTGGATTAGAATCCCAACAGAAGAAAGATTAAAGATCAAAAAAGAAAATAATATCAGCCTGAGGTATGCAATAATAAAATCTCCGTCTGTGAATTACTTGAGGGATTACTACAGATTGGCCCCCAACGCCGGAGTAATTCTGAAATGCAGTCCACACTAACCCTGTTGGGAATCATCTCGCGAGGGATTGGTTCCTATAGGTGCTTTTGCTCTGGCGACACTAATGGTTACTAAGAAAGTCCACCAAGTGGATCCTGGGACATTCAGATCATTCACTTTGCGGAGAACCGAGTATGCCCGGGAACAAGTCCATGGTTCCCAACAAGTTCAACTTCGCATAGTACTCCCAATCCGGTAGAAGTTCAGATGAACTGGAACTGATCAGATCATTCTATCTGCAGTACTTCGTACATGTAGGTGCTATCCCAGTAGTCACTCTGTACTCTATAGCTTACATCGACCTCATTGGAAGCCTGGAAGCCACGTGTGATGACATCTTTTTCTTTTCTTTTTTGCCCCCCTCTTTTTTCATTTCCAAGTGCTTTCTTCCCTGTTGAGTAACCAACTGGTTCGATCGCTCGGAGCACTGCGTACCTGTAAACCCTGTCCTAGCTGCAGCATGCAAGTCTACCCGAAGTGGCTTCACCGACCAGATCTTTCTCTCCAGGAGAAATAAAAAAAACGTGGTCAAAAGTTGAAACTGGCGGTCACTGTAACGTGACACAAGAGCTCTCTTTTTCTTCAAGGACGCCATGAGCCATTCCAGCGGGATTATCGATTCCCATCGAGGCGGGTTTTTACTATATTTTTACTATATCTTTTATTTTCTTTTTATTTTCTTTGTTTCCCAGATCCTAGGAACTAAGCTAAGCCCAGCTGGTTCATCTTTCCCTTTTAGTTCCTTTGATCCTAGAGAGGAACACATCAGGGACAGGGATCCCAATTGTTCCAGCCCAGTGATAACATGCAATCTATCGTTAAATCCAACTTTCCCATCCCCCTGGATTTGCCCAGGACCCGTGGATGATGATCCCGATTCTTTGGACTATCAGTTTAGCTTGAGGGATTACAAGAAAAAAAGAAAATAATAATATTGAAATCTCCTGATCCTCGATCCCTGTAGTTCCATGTGGATTGTGGATTCTTCGATGCCCCCCGTCCTGCACATTCGGTTGTCATTACCGAGTTCAGTTCGCTCTCCCGTCTGACTCACCCTGATGTACGGGTAAAAACGGCGCCTTTCCCTTCAGAAGGTGGAAAATGGTGAAAAAAAGAAATGAAGAGCAAAAAAAGAAAATAAAATTCATTTTAATAATGACCCACGGGGCAAGTCTGGGATGGCGCAGTTCGAGATCGACATTCCCCTTTACTCTGCTGGGCATACGGTACTAGCTTGGCAATCCTGACGTTTTTTTCTCTTCTCGCTGCGATCCACAATCCAGGGTCTGCTCAGATCGCCGAGACTACTTTGCTCAGGTCGATCGATGACGCCCCAATCATTCGAGACCTTTGAAACTTTTCCCTAACGGAGTAGTACATATGCTTCCCGGGAGATTGGTCTAAGCGGAGTAGGCGCAACAATCCCTCATGGCAAAAGATGAAACAAAAATGAAAAAAAAGAAAAGAAAAAAAAATATCAGCCACCCCCCTTTAAACCCCCCTGGATCTGAACGAATTGCGTATCCCAATCAACAGATGGATGATCTACGAAAGGCGGGATTATTTACCTGGTTTCTTATTCGTCCAGAAGCTGAGCTTTGCCCATCTATGAACGATGAACTACCGTATGTTTCGTTTCGACTTGGGCTTGGCTAGAACCCCCAAGTTCCATTTCTTTTTTTTGCTTGTTTGATTTCTCTTGGCTATTACACCCCATACTACTTTCTATCGGGATCCCAAGAAGGGAAGCTGTGAGATGGACTAATTCATCGGAAGAGATCCTTGGGTCTCCCCGGAAGACCCAGCAAAACAGCAAGAAAAGAGACCCAAATGAAGCATGAAGTTGACTCCATCTCATTGGCTTACGCAGTCTAAACCACCGGAATGAGAGCTCACATGCCGCTAATAGTGGAGTCGCAGTGAGCAACTCAAAATGATTATGGATGCAGCTAAACCCATCAAGGCAGCTGTTTAAGGCCCCTTCCCGTCAAATTAGACTCTGTTCATGGCCCGGACCCCCAGTTCTGTGCGGCCATGTGGTCCTTGGTCTGAATTGACCTAGGTTAGCACTGGAACTAACCATTTATTACCATTTAGTACTGCTTTAGTACTCTTTTTAGTACTCCTTTAGTCACCATTATTACACCTGGATTAGCCCTTCAGCTGAGAAGGCTATTCTAGGGACCCCTGCAGAGAGGCTCAACTCCCACGATCGTCACTGGGGAAATAATCATTCAAAAATAAAAATTAAAATTGAATTAAAATTAAAAGACGAAATTGATAAATCCATAAAAATAAAATAAATCCAAAAATATCCGTAATTAAATCATAGCTTTTCTTTTTGCACCTGACTAGATTCGTCTGCCATCAACGGTGCGCGCGATCCAAGCTCACCTTCTCCAGTCATCGCCATCTCCACGCTTTCTTTTCTTTTCTTTTACATCCACTTGCGATCTTCCCCCCTTAAACCGTTTCCCTGGGGGCCGTTCTTAGGGTCATTTTAAAATTGTTTTGACTACTTAAAACCTAACCCACCCTGCAGGTGCTCGTATCTTCCACGCGGGTCAATCATCCATCCCCTCAACCCTAACTTATTTTTGGACGATCGACTTCGAACTTGCGATCGAGATTGTCTATAAACATCGTCTCGACACCTCATTCTCCTTTGGAATTCCATCACAGCAACTTCAACTTCCTTCCTCGACTCAATCTTCACCAAGTTCAAGTTCCAATCTCAATCTACTTATCCCACTTGGAGGCCTGACTACCATACCCCTCCAAACTCGGGCTTCTATCAACTTGATCTATTTTCCACCCAACATTTGAATTATCTTCCCCCAAAATCAATCAAAATGGCTGGTCCAGGTGGTGGTCCCCCGCGCAAGAGCCATACTAAGTCCCGCAACGGGTGCAAGACATGCAAGCGGAGACACATCCGTTGTGATGAGTCCTTCCCACAATGGTATGCCTTATTACTCAGATGAGATTTAAAAAAAAATAACTTGGAATATGTCTCTAATCTACCTCTAGTCGCAACTGTACCAAGCATAACTGTCGTTGTGATTATCAGGATATGGCAACTACACAAGGCAGTTCCCCCTCAAGGCGGGGTCCCGATCTACTAATGTCGCCCGAGATCGAAATGGAGATTGACAAGTGGCACCGAACTGGCATTCCTCCATACCCTGAACTCATGCAATGTCCTCAGTCTGGATGGTCTCATCTATCACGCGCGGATTTGCGCCTGGTTCACCACATCATTGGGCTCTCGATCGATTTTCATCGGCGGGGTCTTAGTGGTTGTACCGTTTGGGCACAGAAAATGCCCAAGTATGTGTTGGCTTCGATTCTCTTTTTTGGTGATGAGCTTGCGCTAACCTATCATCTAGCTTCCTTGCTATTGCCCTTTCCAATGATTTCGTCATGAGCGCCATCTTGAGTTTGTCTGCTTTTCATCTTACCTTCCTTACTCGCGATCAGGAGACCAAGCAGTTGGCATACCACCACAAAGTCACGGCCCTACGAGGACTGCAGACTGCTATTGGTTCTTTCTCCAAGGAAAACTGTGAAGCTATTCTGGCTGCTTCGATCCTACTTTCATGGCAAGCAACTGAGCGGTAGGTCTAGACTTTGGTTCTATTTGTCTGGTGTTGAACTAATTCCATATCTAGTCAAAGTTGGGTATCATTGCAACAAGGCATCTCTTCTGTTCTTGAATCGATGCATCCATACTGGAAACAAGAGTCAGAGCTGGTTCAACTCGTCGAAAACCAACGCGCCTTGAGCGCAGGATCCGATTACTCACTATCCATCGATGACGACCTCCACCAACTGGATCAAACTATCCACGGACTACAAATCGCCCAGAAGCGAGTCTCACATAACCCCGAGCACGCGCAACGACTAGCAGAACTCGTCGACTACGTGCAACAATTCAGAAAAGATTACCCCAAGCAAACATCCGACCAGGTCTTCGAGCGCATCCAGATCCTCCGACGCTGGCTATTCTGGCTCCCCGCATCCATGCTCCGCGGCGGCGACTCCGACATCAACGCCTTAGCAGTTCTCTCTCAATTCTTCGCCGTTGGCGTAGCCCTCGACCACTTCTACCCCGAGATGGGCGGCGCATACCTAGGCGCTCTATCCATCGGACCCATCGAAGAAACATATCGCATCCTAGCAGCACACAGCACCACAGATCCCTACAACGCCGAACTCCGTCTCGCAATGACTCTCATGGATCTCCCCCGTCGGGCCGTCGCACATTACCGTAATCGTCTAGCTTGGTCACCCCGTCCATCTGTCGAGCACTACTCTCCTGGTCCTTCAAGCCCGTACCACGGCCACGGTTTACACGAGTACCCCCTCGTCTCATCTTCTTCGCCTGCATCTGCATCTCCTTCTTACGCTGCATATACCCCACCACTCCAGTCTCCACCTGCCGTGACTGTCGCTAGCTCGCCTTTCCATCTAGATGGCTATATCACAGCTGCTCCTTCGCATACTCTCTACCCACCTTCGCCTCAACTTCTCGATACACATGACCCCACGCTCGGTCTGACCGAATTGACACATTCTAATATCCTGCCCAGTTCATCCGCTTACACACCTCCATATGGTGCTGAGGCACTCTGTGATATGCCTCGACAGGATGAAATGGCTTTGAATATGGATATGTACGCGCAGGCTCATCATTTTGATATCCCGGGTATGGTTACTCCTGAGACTTGCTGGTCATGAGTCTTAGACATCTGGGATATTGGGTGTTTTGTTTAAAGGATTGATGGGATGGCGCTAGAGTTACCAATACCCGCCGACACTTTGTGGGCTAGGAGTTTTTTTTATGGGTTTCATTACATTTTTTCGTTGCATCTATGTCTTTGGATAAGCTGGAAGCATTTCTTTGTCTCATTTTTTGTATCTCGGAGCATATTTTGGGCGTGTCATAAATTACAATCTCAAGATCTTGATTTTATTCGGATATGATTTTCCTGTGCTACTCTGTAGTTTGTAAGTGAGAGCTCATAAGTCATAGCGCCGCGGTTCGCGCGGTGCTAAAGGATCTTCAAGGGAATTGGAAAGGTAGATCATAGTTCAAGTTAAGAAACTCTGTTAAATGGACACCTTATACTTCAAGGTTCCAATGAGATACAACCAACATTGAAACACAGGCACTCATATTTACACGTAGGCACGCTCAGCTTCATCGTCTCCGCATAGGCTACCCCTCTATGGATGTATACAAGGTCCTAATGGAGCAGGCTAGCTCCTATGTACCTAGGTAAGCTTCAAGGTCGGATCAAGAAGGAAAAAAGTATCGATCAGATAGCTGCACATGTGCAGATGTGTACATCTGATAGTAAATGATAAAACATTTCTATCTAAGCTCCACATGTCCCTTTCAGGCACTGTACTTCCGATCTTGAGGGATATTCCAAAATTCGCAACCCATTAATCTCAACACTCGGGCCTTTACGGAGCACCAAGTACCAAGTTGAAGCCTAAGCACCGTATACATCCAGATCCAGACATCAGTCAACGATTTAAACAAAAACCTGAAACACCCCAGCATCTCCAAGTAGAATAGATCATCTCCACATGGGCATGAAGATCTCAATCTCGATCTCGATCTCGACAGGCCCATAGATAACCAGGTAACACAAACACGGTCATCAAACCCAAGCTCGACAACGTTATCAATTCGTCATGAGTTTAAATCCTGCAACACATGAACACATGCAAACATGTACTAATAATAGAAATTAAACTAAATAGCTTGACCAGCATCCCCAAATTCTATTGGTCAACACCCTCGTATTCGGCCTCGTTCCACCCGCGTTTAATTGTAGATCATTTACGAACTCGAAACCCCTGCTTCATACATATCATATGTACTTGAACTCCGAGTCTTCTCGGAATGAGAAAATCCTGTGGCGGCGCTGAGGTTTTTCGCCAATGCTTGGTTGCTGCGGTACATACCTGCCACCGGTCCTCCTTGCAGATTCCACCGTTAACTTTCAGATTTGACTTCGATGCGCTTTTTTGCTCCCTTGCGTCGTGCATACAGCACATGGATTCCTCGTGGGGTCGGAGTTTCAGTCGAGTCTACGTTGACCTTGTACTATTTTGGGATGCGGTTATTTTTTGGGAGCTTGTTCACCGCGCTTGATTTAGTTTGAGTTGGTCTGCTTTGTGATATCATATATCATATTTATCTGCTTCTGCATTCTAACGGTCGGAGTTTATTTGGAGCTTTATTGATGCCTGGTTTTGGATAAATCCTGAGATTGGATTGCTATGCGGGTAGACTACTAGTATGGTGATTGTCGGTGTAATGTACTTCGTGCCGGCATCTGGGTGATTTTATTACTACATACCTAGGCTGTGTTAAATGATGCATCTACTCGACTCAACATCGAATATCTTGTAAATTCCATGATTGATCACACTGGAGTCTAATATCAATCGTCTACTCAAAGAGAAACTAGAGGAATATTAATGCTTGTGTCCGAGTCTATCACTTTCAAAACTCTGCCCAGATCGAGGCTAGCAACTATGATGATATGTGCTATCACCAACAACCTCGTGATTTGAGGGCTCACAATTAAATTGATGCAATTGCCAGTGAGATGCACATTTGTATTGCTAACACAGGCAAGCTCTTTAAAAAGACAGGCACTTTTGTATATCAGACTCGCATCTGCTACTTACTGTTCTGGCTTACTTCCAGATGAGCATGATCTTAGTCTCTCATAAATGCACATGTGCATTCAAGTTTACTTACCTAATAATCAGTAGTGCTCTCACGAGAATATCCCTCTCAGGAAGAGATTTGACATTATGTCTTTCAAGTTTCACACTCCACGAGGGACTTTCCAGCTGCAGAGCGAATACTGTCTTCAGGGCCCCGCTTGTGCATATAAAGTGTCATTTCTTCGAGCTTTGCAGTTGTTTCCCATGTTCTTTCCTGTAACTCCGAGTCCAGCTGGGCTGAGGTGACAATTTTATTACCTTCAACTTTAGAAGACTCATAAGGAAAGGCGATTCTCCACAGTGCATTATGACCATTATGACGGCGAAAAGCTGTAGTAGGAGTGTCTAGATTGCAAGGGGGGAATAGATATTGATGGTGATGAAATGGTTGCTATCCACCCGGGAGTACCTCAAGTAGGCATCCCTTATAATATTTCTATCAGAGTAAATACTAGGAAAATCGAAGTAGGTATTTGGTTAATCATTACACAATAACCTTGGAAGTCTCCAGGCTGTTCTCACTGTATAGATATAGATGAGCCGACCTCACCGCCTACACGTGACCTATGACATAATGTTCTGCACCCATGGACAGGAACCGATATCAACACTCGCATCAAGCTTCTCAAGCTGCGATCAACATCTCATTTCCCACAGCGTCGAGCAAACTACAACCTGCCAGGCTATTCATCTGACCGAGATCGTTTCAAAATGGATGACGCTGGTGGTTGGAGCACCATCGAGTCCGACGAGGTACGGCGCATCTGAACTGAAGCTCAAAGCAAACTCACCTGCTAACCATCACTAGGGTGTTTTCACCTCCCTCATCGAGACACTCGGTGTCCAAGATATCCAATTCGAGGAATTGATTTCTCTAGATGCAGACACAATACGATCCCTTGGGTAAATCCCCCAGTACCAGCATCACCTTCCAAAAGCCGAGAAACCCCCAAGAAAAAACACCGAAAGCTAACATGTTCTACTCAGTCACGTCTACGGCGTCATTTTTCTTTTCAAATGGACCCGCGAAGCAGCAGGCGCCCGCGCCGAAGCCCCGATCGACGGATCATACGACACAACCGCCACAGAGAACAACGTCTTTTTCGCAGCACAAACAATCCAAAACGCCTGTGGCACACAGGCCATTCTCTCCGTAATTCTAAACCACGATAACCCACCCGCACCACTTCCAGCGATCTCGCTGGGTTCCGAACTCTCCTCCTTCAAAGATTTCACAACAGGGTTTCCTCCAGAACTCCGCGGTGAAGCCCTCTCAAACTCGGAGGCGATCCGCTCAGCACATAATACATTTGCGCGCGCGAGTCCCTTTGCCGATGAAACGGCCAGACCTCAAGATGAGGAGAACGCGGCGGATGTTTACCATTTCATTGCGTATACCTCGGTGAATGGAACACTGTATGAACTTGATGGACTCCAGCCTCATCCTATTAGTCATGGACCTTGTGATAATGCTTCATTCCCTGAGACGGTTATTGAGGTTCTGCGAAAGAGAATTGCGAGGTATCCGCCTGAGGAAACACATTTCAATCTTATGGCTGTGGTTCGGGATCCTAGGATTCAGGCTAAGGAGATTGGGGATGTGGAGACTTTGGAAAGAGAGGAGAGGAAGAGAGCGGCTTGGCAGTGGGAGAATACATTGCGTAGATGGAATTTTGTGGGCTTTATTGGGGAGATGATGAAGGGGGTTGTTGGTATGAAGGAGGGTCAGGATACCGAGGGGAAGGCTTATACTGAGTGGGTTGATGCGGCGAAGAAGGAGACGAGGAAGAAATTAGAGATGAGGCGGTGATTTGTCTCTTAGAAGCACTGCTTTATTTTGTTTTCTCTTGGGAGCAAAGCTTGATATCCTTATATATCCTTATGTATGCAGAATGATCTTAATCCACGAGTCTGATGAAGCCTCGATCTGATGAAGCCTCGACCTGTCTCAAGTCCTGGAGATCGAATTCGGACTAGACGAAAACTGCTAACTTGGTAAAAATAAAATATATCTATTTAAAATAATAGAAGTGAGGAACTAGATGTTATAAGTAGTGTGGGCAAAAAAAAAGAAATGCAAAAAAAAATGCGCTGGGAGGGAATCGAACCCCCCCCTGCTCTTGAATTCACTTTGGAAGAGAGCAATCCTGAATAATTTGTTAGTACAGATGTTTTAGTGTGAAATTCAATCAGGAATCCTTACCTAACCACTAGACCACCAGCGCTGGTTGGTTGTTAGAGCTCACTTATAACAGGTGTTGACGGGCATTGTGTATTCCGTATATAGGTGGATTTTTCGATTTAGCACCGCGCCGCTGGGGTATGGCTGACACCCCAACTTTTGACCTACGTGCATGTTGTAGTATTAATCTGGCCGTGTCTAAGATTGATATTTAATATTTTCATGATATAAACACATAAAATGACCTATTTTCCCTTTTTTACACGAGTAGTCGATGCATCAATCGATCATGATGTCGCGCCAGCACTTGAGACTCGGAATATATCCCTAACACTATTGATGGGAGTGTACCTACCACCTCGGCAGGTTACTACATGATCATATTCAAGTTTTCACTTATTCCAAGGTTGACCTGGGTACTTTTGCTTGATGCACTCTGCATGTGCATGTGTTTCAAGTTCCATCAATTCAAGTTCTCTGCCCAGGTGACTAGCTTTGTTATGCTATTATCTAGTAGGTACCTAACAGTACTCTGTAGATAGTAGTATTTGAAATATCCATTAATTTTAATTAATTTTTTATGATACAGTGGCGCTTCCAAGGTTAGCTAGAACTGTCTGTCCCTGTAATATTGGTAATTTGTACGTGGGGTACAACTTACAGCTACCATGCGGGAGGTCTAGGACTTTTCAACATGGCTAAAACACGACCAAAACACATATTTAGCCATCGAATAGCGGTAATATTATTCAACCCATTTTAATATTTCCGACGAAAAAATAAATTTCAGTTCAGGTGTGTTGCGGGTACGGGTGTATTTTACAGGGCGGAAAATGTGTTGGAGATCTTAACGTGTTGGACACATAAAATATTAGTTGATTCTTGAACACAGTATGGTCCTAGAACATGGCACCAGCACAGACCTAGCTAGTAATATGGCTATAATATGGCTAGTTGTAGTCTTTGCTGTAGTCTTTGCTGTAGTCTTTGCTGTAGTCTTTGCTGTAGTCTGTTGTAGTCTGCTATAGTCTGTTGTAGTCTGCTGTAGTGGTCTGTTGTAGTGGTCTGTTGTGGTCTGCTGTAGTGGTCTGTTGTAGTGGTCTGTTGTAGTGTCTATTGTAGTGTCTGTTGTAGTGTTTGTTGTAGTGTCTGTTGTAGTGTCTGTTGTAGTGTTTGTTGTAGTGTCTGTTGTAGTGTGTGTTGTAGTGTTGATTGTAGTCTGTGTTATAGTGTTGATTGTAGTCTGTGTTGTAGTGTTGATTGTAGTGTTGATTGTAGTGTTGATTGTAGTGTTGATTGTAGTGTTGATTATAGTGTTGATTGTAGTGTTGATTGTGGTGTCTGTTGTAGTGTGTGCTGTAGTATATATTGATTAGTCTGTTTTGGAATTGATAGTCTGAATAAATTATTGTTGTGGTGTTGAAGATGTAAAAATAATGTAGATGGTGTAGTTGGTACCTAGGTAACTGTAGTTGTAGTGTTGTAAATTGTAGTTTATAAACCCTGTAAATTGTAAAAATTGTAGCCTGTAATTGTAGCTGTAAGCTGTAGACTGTAGGTCCTGCGTTCGATTCCCCTGTAGATCAAAAAAAAAAAAAAAAACTGCATTGTAAACTAATAAGGAAGGAAGATGAAGCTGTATACAATCCCAAACAGGTAAGGTTAAAATACCAGGCCTGTACCGGGGTGGTATACCAGTTTTTTTTTCCAACACGCTATCTACCCGAACACATGTCCAACACATCTTCTGGTCCCGAACACATCTTCCGTCCAACACACTAGTCAGATTTACCTAATGTTTTAAGACCAAGGGGTATGTTGGAGCGCTACAATATATTCCAACCCAAAACCGTACCACCGCACTTTGATTTTTCAACACACCAGAGATTTTTAATTATTTCTACACTGTATTTTGGACGTGTTGAAAAGTCCTAGACCTCCCGCATGGTAGTAAGTAGCCCGCTACATCCAGGCCTGGAGGGCCACTGTCCAGGTCAAATCAGACTCGCTGTTTTATTCAACTTCAAATCTCACCTCTTAACACCACCAAGCTCCCCACCACGATCATGAATAGTGCTCCTGAGCAAATTCTTGATATCGACGACGCTCTAGTTTGCGATGAGAACCCGCCCCGCTATATTAATGGCGGGACTCTCGACTATGAAAGATGCGCCAGGCTACACAATTACTTGGTCGCATATGGCTGGATGGCCCGCCACAAAAGAGACACGCCCGATCTCGATGTACTAGCTCGCGAAAAGTGGTTCTGGAACCAGTCAGAGGAAAAAATCCAAGACATTCGCGAGCGCTTAATTCCATCGCTTAATTCATTCTTGGACTTGATCTATGATCCTGAGCCGGGATTTTTCTATTGGGTCGAACGTCTAGCGATGCGTCTGTGCGATGAGGATTTCCCCTATGAAGACAATGAGCTCGACGGGAAAGAACGCTTTGTCCTGATCTATGGTACTGATTTGGAGCTAGGCCCACACTGTCTTGGTGTCATCTATGATCAACAACTCCATCGGGCATCATTTCCGATGACTAGAATGAATTGGGAAAGCATAGATCCTGAGGACGGGCACGATGAACTATGGTATCCGCTAGAGACCATCCTCTCCCACTGGATCTATATGATTCGTCTTGGCAAGGTTGTTGCCGGGCTACCTGAGGAGTCACCAGATCGAATGCAACTAGGCATATGGTCATGGATGCCATATTGTGATGCTCAAATCGAGAGCACCATAGCTGCTATGGAGCATTACTCAGCTACAGTTGAATCTCGAATGCCTCCTGGCTCACATCTTCCCTTGCCTTCATCTACACCGTTCTTTACCGATACAGACCTGGACGCAGCTGCTGTGCCACAAGACTGCTTTATTCGCTCATTCTTGACGCAGGTGAAGACCCCTCGTTTCAAATTTATTGCGCCTGGCCTAGAGGTCCCCCATGATAAAGAGGCATTTGCAGCACGTCAACAATTTACCAGAATGCGGCCTTATGAACAGGGATCTATTCCACCAGTACTCTTATTTACAGCTTCCGCGACGGTGGATCTAAATACCGAAATTAGATGGCTATTCAGCGGCACATATGGGATTGGGCAGGAAATAGCTATGAGCGACGGCGATCCTGTTTTTACAGGACTGTACAGTGAGCCTACGCATCGAAGTCTTAATGATGCGGAGGAGACAGGATTCCGTCTCATTCTTCCATTTCCACTGAACAGGGCGAGGCTGAGCGATGGAAGCCTCATCAGGCCGGACTCATACACACAACTCTTTCAACATGGCCATTTCCATTGGTTCGGGGGAGAATGGCGGTCGCAGAGGTTGGAGAGGCTTTTTACGCGATGGACAGAGCTGATCGAAAATGGGGTATGGACTGTGGGTAAAGATGGTGTGGAGGGACTCATCGATAAATTTAGAGAGGCAGATAATGACAACACCTGGAGAGATTATTGGATTCCACCGGACTGGTGAATCAAGCCATTGGAGGAAACAACTCGGAAATTAAATCTTGATTTTCATGTTGCTTCTAAGAGACGCAATAACCACTATAGCAATTTGTCCCTGAACAGTAATCGTTTGAGTTTCCACAGTATCCGTTCACAGAGCAGCAATCACCGAAGAGCGATCCAGGGCATGTCATGTTATTCGCGAAGCTGGGACCACATTCACCATTCGTGGAAGTGTACCCTGACGTCAGACATGCCCCCGAGTAACAGTTTGGGGGACTGCAGTAATCGTTCGTACTTCCACAATATCCGCTAGTCGAACAGCAATCACCGAATTGTGTCCCAGTACATGTTTTGTTGCCGGCAAACAGTGGTCCGCATTCACCGTTGGTTGATGGACCTCCATTATCAGTGGCGCAATATCCAGCATAACAGTTTCCTGCACCGCAGAAGTCGGTTCCATTGCCGCAATATCCGTAAACTATTGGGGTAAAAGGATTGGTTAATTAACAACATGTGCAATATTGCTGTATTAATAAGAATGGAAATACTTACTACTGCAACAGTCACCGAATTCAGAGCCCGGGCAAGTCATGTAGCTATTGTCAGGCCCACAGAGGCCATTAGTGCTAGTAGTACCATTTCCGGCTGAGCCACAATCAGTTGTGCATTCGCCTGTTGAAGAGCAGCAACTAAGAGGAAAGATTTGTGCTGTTAGTTCGTAATGACTATTTTGTTCTTTCATCGTCTCAGGGCAAAAGATAGCATGTTACTTACCTCCCAAAGTCACTTCCAGTACAAGTAACGCCCACACCACAAGAACCATCAGTCGACACAGCTGGTGTAGAAACCGGTGCCACACAGATGTCATAGTTGAGCCAAAGGTTGGTGCAATTTTCATTAAGATAGCTGTTCAGGGACTGCAGCTGAGTGAAATTTATTCCGAATCTTAGATCAACTGTAGCGCAGTCATCACCTGAAACTACCTCATAATACTGGCCACAACTCTCAGTAGTGCCGCTTTGTGTGGGGTAAGCTGCCGTTGCTGTCGTATAGTAGGCAGCGGTGCCTGTTGGTGCTGTAACTACAACGGATGGTATAGTCCATGTGCCACCTGGAGCTTCCAGACAAACACGCTGACCGTTGGCTACTCCATCACAGCTACCCTGAATGTTGGAGTTCCATGCCAAAAATTGGGATACAGATATGTTATTGGTCGAGTTGGAAGCGAACTGGGCAAGAGATGCACTAGCGAGTAGCTGAGGGTTAGCTAATTCGGTATGATAGTCATTGATTACTCTTACCAGCTCGGAGCTCCCCAGGTAGTGTTCAGGCGACAAGGTAGTGGTAAGCAGACAGGGGTATCAAAATAGCAATCATAGTCACCCGTGGCAAGACGTGCGTCTCCTGTGGAGACATTATATCTATTGGGTACGACAATCAGATCATTGCTTGTACTTCCATTCTCGATTCCCCTCCCTAAGACGGGTCAATCAATCGGACTCGAAGCTCTAGCCACTCACGTATCAGATATAACATTGCATGACAGCCAATTACTGATCGGTTGTATCAATTGTCCTAGACAAGTCGCGGTTGCTGCGGCAGTACTGGTTGCTGTCGTGTTGCCAGCTGCTGTTGTAGTTGCGATCGCAATGGTTGTCTGCGCACCGATGTACAGGGTGGAGGAAGACGTAGTGTAAGGCAGTGAAGTGGAGCAGTTGTCTTGTACCAGATCAAATTGCTCAACCAAGTAATCAGTAAAGTTGCTAGCGGGCAGCCAGGGATCCAAGAGTCGCATGCGATATAATTCTAGGAAGCATTCGTCACAGAACTGGCAGTGGATATTTTTAGCACGGGCTCGTCATAAATTCTCGGATAGAACGAGTCCATACCAAAGAGGAGTTATAAAGATTTGTCATCGCCTGCATCTCAGCTGTCATTGAGCTGATGTCGAAGTCTGTCTCGTTGCAAATTGCAGGCATGTCGCTCTCATCAGAGCACATAGTCGAGTCATATCGAATATAATAACTGCCCTGCCAGTTTTGCGAATCAAAAAAACACCAGTTGGATTGACTTTAACAAGTTATCCAGAATGCAATCAGTAATTTGTCTTAAACATACCACTTGTGCAGGGGTAATACTTACGAGTCTTGTAAACAGGCAATCTGGGCATTATACGTAAAAGAGAGTGACAGCGCCTTAGCCTCCACAATGACACCACTTTGGAGGACTGTTTGACCTGCACAGGCTGTCTCCACCTCCGAGCCCCAGCTTTGAAGTGAATCTTGGCAGGTTGTGGTGCATAAGGTAGTGATATTATCCATGTACCAGTCTATCCAATATAAAAACATTAGATCATACGCACGGGATGATAATGGATAGCACCAGGACTCCCAAGGTCCAAACTGGACTCGCCGTTGCCATGCACATGTGGTCGCTTGAAAACTCGGACCTCAGGCTACTTGATGGATAGTCACTTACAATTCAAATCAACTCCATTGCCTAATAATGTGGCGACTGATTCATCACACGCAACTGTTGCATTCCTGCGTAATTTCTGCTTTTAGTAACCATCCTTCGACGATTTTCTGAATTACATAGGGGGAAATTCTCAATCTTTGGACTTACAATGCATTCAGACAAGTGCTTGTCAAATCATACGTCGTCAATATTGTGTCTATGTCGTAGTAGGCATATAGTTGAAAGTCGGCAATAACAAATGGCACAATTGAAATCAAAGCTGCGAGAGCAACCAGATTATAGTTCCACCACATCTTTGAATTCAGTTCAAATTGCGGGTGGTAAGACTCCACAATGACTTCAAGTTGCAAAATGAAGGGAATTCGAGGCTTAAATGCTAAGCATCGATATTCCAGCTTAGATTTTTAGCCAAATTACTCCTTGCCAGTCCTATGCGTTAAAGAGGTTTGTCTAGTAAAAAGTCCCTCGCTTATACTTACCTGGTATTCGATGTTTGAATTGATTGTGTTTTTGTACTATTGTATTAACTAGAAAATGCGCTAGCGATGGCTTGATACTACCCAGGCGTCCAAATATGCAGGTGCTAATTTGGACCCTGGACTAGTTCAAGGGTTCGGATACAGAAGTAAGACATTTCTAGCCAAGTCTAGACAAGCTTAAGTGGACCCTAACGCCACAGGCTTGGACCCTGTCCTCCATTTGAAAGGTGATCAGAGATTGCTCGATTCATGGACTGATTTTTCGGAGTAAGGAGCCTGTTATAGTCAACTTGAACAAATGAAGTCAAATTTCAACTAATATATGAAGGACACGGACATACGGCTCGCTTCGGCTAACCTGTAGTAAGAGCTCAATGTCTAGGTATGTATCATTTGAAGAAAAGGGAATTTCCGAGTCCCCTGTGACAATTAGTGGTTTTTTGCTGTGATAAGATGAGTTCTCGCACATGTGAATGTAAGCCCCTGCCCAGGTGGAGGGATTTCTTCTGCAACTCTTGAGAACTGCTATCGCCACAATTTCCGCCATATAGACTGTATACACAGTACAGTGTGCACTGAAAATGCGGTCGCCGACTCCTTTTATTTTGATGCTATGTCTTTGGCTTCCTTTTGTAATGGGGTCACGGCCCGAGTCATCTTCATTTACCTCCAATACCTCTTCTTCGCTGTATTCAAACGCGACCACATGGCAGATGAGCCCTCAGCTTGCTCATAATTCTTCCAAAGCGCTTCCGGCACTCTTTCAGCCTTATTCGCCCAACACTCCGGTTTTCAAGAACCAAAAGCTTCTACAAGAACTTTCTACAGATCAAAAATCTTCTGTGATCAAGAGGTCAAGCGGTGATCGGGGTATTATTTCGAAAAGAGACACACTGCCCACTGGAACATGTGCCCCCGGTACTCCTTGTGTCAACGGCGCCTGCTGTAGCGACACTGGCGTATGCTCCTACGCCCCGTCCAGTTGTGCAGCAGATGTCTGTATCTCCAACTGCAATGCCACTGCTCCCTGCGGCGAGTATGCAGCACCAGGCGAGGGCGACTGTCCTTTGAATGTTTGCTGCTCCCAATATGGCTTCTGTGGTACTACCTCCGATTTTTGCGGCACGGGCTGTCAGGAGGGATATGGTTCATGCGGTGCAGTTGATGCGCCGACTTGTTCCGGCAGCTCGGCGGTGAACGGCCGCCGTATTGGATACTATGAGAGTTGGGCTAATGATCCAAGCTCTCGATTATGTGATTTGAGGTCACCAGACGATATCGAGCTAGTTGGCTTAACGCATCTCAATTTTGCGTTTACGTTCTTCGATCCTTCCACATTCGAAATCTCACCGATGACATCTGCAGCTGCAGAGCTATACAACAGCTTCACGGGACTCAAGCAGAAGAGCCAAGGTCTTGAGACATGGATTTCGGTTGGTGGCTGGTCATTCAACGATGCAGGCAATACCCCCAACACGCAGACAGCTTTCAGCACCATGGCCAGCAACTCCGCAAACCGACGCAAGTTTATTGCCGCCCTTCATAACTTCATGGAATCATATGGGTTCGATGGTGTTGATATCGACTGGGAGTATCCTGCTGCCTCTGATCGTGGAGGTATATCCGCTGACACGGACAATTTCGCAACTCTTGTGGCAGAGATGCGATCAAGCTGGGGTACCTCCTACGGGATCAGTGCAACCCTGCCATCCTCTTACTGGTATTTGCAAGGTTTTGATGTTCTACAAATGGCAAATTCAGTTGATTGGTTTAATTTCATGAGCTACGATATTCATGGCGTTTGGGATGCTACGGATTCGTACACGGGTCCCTACATTCGCCCTCACACGAACCTGACTGAGATCAAGGAAGGCCTTGATCTACTGTGGATGGCTGGAGTTGAGCCAAGCCAAGTGAATTTAGGCATTGGCTGGTATGGCAGATCATTCACTCTTGTGGACTCATCATGTTCAACGCCTAATGGAGTCTGCGAATTCAGTGGAGGGGGCAATCCTGGTTCATGTACCAATTCTGCTGGCACTCTTTCTATCGCTGAAATCAAGGCGATTCAGGCAACCGGGGCTGCTATTGAAAGCTATGACTCGGAAGCAGCCGTGAAATGGATTACTTGGGATAGCAATCAATGGGTGAGCTTTGACGACGGGGTCACCATGAATCAAAAAATGGAGGCAGCAAATGGTCTTTGCCTGGGTGGTATTATGATTTGGTCAATGGACATGGACAACACAGACGGAGATGCAATGAGCGACCTCATGGGTATCGGTGAAGCCAATGGAATCACCGCAGCCCAAGCAGCTAACTACAAAAGTCAACTTGAGAATGCCACATTGGAGAATTCCATTGCGTCATCCTGCTACTGGACACTATGTGGAGGTACCTGCAATAGCACATACTTTGACGTGACAGAAGCACGAGGCCAAGTTGCAAATGTCCAACAAGACTCGATCTGTGCGCCAGATGAATACCAAACACTGTGCTGCGCTCCACAAACCACAATGGGGACTTGCCAGTGGAATGGATACCGTGGTGTGGGTCTCCCATGCAGTCCTGTCTGTGAGGATACTAGTGCGGTTGTTGTGGCACAGAACAGTAACTCATATGGCACGGATGAGGATGGGCTTACTGAAGATTTGACCTGTACTGGCGGTTACCAGGCATATTGCTGTTCCGGATTCGTTGCTTCCCCGAAAGCCAATACAGGAGACATGTTCCTATATGGACAAGGGATCTTTAGTAAGCGCAGTTCAACTGACGGAAAGAAAGATGTTGGAGAGAAGGATATCATGCTCTTCACACGGAGTGTTTCCACACGTAGTACTGCCAAGAATGCTGGAACGGCTCTGACATTTTTCACCTGCGCCGCGGCCCTCGCATCATTGATCCTCGAGGCCCCCTGGACATTTGGAATATCCCTTCTTGGAATTGCACCTGAGCTTGTGCTATGTGCTGGCTCTGGAATTGCTGTGAGTGCTGTAGGTTTTGCGAGCAAGTCCTCTCGAACTGCTCAAACCTCACCAGATGGACAGCGTCCAGCAAAAAAGAAAAAGATTGGTAGTAGCAAGAGTGTGAAAACGAAAATTGGACAGTGGCCGATCCCCACTTACACGGCTGCTGCTGGAAATGCACAATGCGACTGCTCTGTGACGTACACGTGTAAATATGGCTTGGGTTGGGATGAGGTTTGCGATAATCAGCGATGGGCGATCACCATGCATCTTGCTCAGCAGAATGTGTTCCATCCGGTGGGTAGAGCTACTGGGCGACAGTACAGTGCTTGGTCAAATAATCAGCGCAAACCCCAATATCGGACCCTTGTCCAGAGAGGCCGTGCTGATACAAGTGCACAATGCCAACTTGATGAGTTTCCCATGGGTGATCTTCAGGAATCCGGAAATAACAATCCTCAAGCATGTCGACTGATCAACGGCCCAGCTAATGGGAGACAAGGAAATGATTATGGGAATTGGAAGCAAGCTCAGTGGTTACCTTGCTCGAGATATCGAGTTGGCACTTGTGGCTTGCCAGCTCCTCCTGTAACCTGGTAAGTCGTGGCTTTGGCTTTGGCCATGTTCCCCCAGACTTATTTTGAAAATGTCGATTAAATCATAATGTCCTCTTACTAACATCCTATCAAACAGGGCATTCGGTCCTCTTTCTGGTAGTCGAGGAGTTATGGTTGGCACTCGATTCCTATCAGCCTTCGGTTTCGACTCCCAGACAGCAAATTCCTTGTGTTTTGCATCGTTCACTTACACTGATGTCAACAACAATATCCAAAATACCATGGTGCCCGATCACGGATTTCGAGGTCTGGACAGTGACCCGTAAGTCTCACAAAAATATCATTGGATCTTGCGGATTTGAAATACTAATCATTCTATCTTGTCGATTAACAGTATGTTCGACCCACCGATGAACTGGCCTCGCCAGAGTTGGAAAGTCAACCCGGGTCCCTACACAAATTCTGCTAAGCGGCCAGTCTCGATAAACAGTGCTGCAAATCTGCGCCGTGATTTCCCGGTCACGGTCGCCATGAACGAGAGCCTTCAATTTGAGAATGATGAAGATAACTCATCCAAGCTCACATGCAACGCCGTCTATGAAGAACCTGAAGATCCCATTTTGTTCGCAGAAGATGGAACACTACGAGTCGCATATGATGTTCTCCAATTTGAGGATATGCTGGGCAATGAAATAGATGGCCATGCTTGTGACGTGATATATGCTGATGATGATGATGGTCCAGTGCAAATCATCTTAAATGAGGATGGCAGCGTGCAGCAAATATTGGGGGCTGAGTATGCCGAGTATACTGAGAGTCCAATCACCAGTACTGATGTCTCTGTCCCTACTACTGCACTGGCAGAGGATGCAAGCCCAGCTGGTCCCAAGAACACCTTTTATCCTAAGAGTACTTCCATCCAATCCGAAACAGTCATTAGCCAGGTTACAGCGGCACCTCACTCTGCTGACATTGAATACCACCGACACTATCGTCATTATGGAACATTCCTGTGATCCAGATGTCTAGCTGCTATTATTTTATCTGGATGGAATTTTATCATAGTATTTGCAATCTTTTTCAAACCTTGGAACCTTAGAATGGGGTTCTCTTTTTTCTTCTCCGTACTAGTATAAGCGCCAGTCATTCAAGTTCAACTCAAAATTTTATGTACTGAAGATAGTATAAGGCATACCTAGGCCTAGGTATTAGTAGAAGAAGAATCCTAATGCTGGAAGCCCTAAGTGCCCACAGTGATAAACCTTGGATACACTGGCAAGTATTATGTAGTAGTCTCCATTCACTAGGTACATCGCTATCCTATTTACCTAGATGATATTTACTAGCATCCACATCGTAACCTCATATGCGTCATGCATCGACTTCCATCCAGATATCTGTTCAATAGTCGACCGCTCGTTTCCGAAGATGTTCAACCATAGCAGCTGGCAATTCAGCCGGGTCAATCAAGTTCAAAGTCAGCAGGTCAGACCAGAAGAATAAGGCTCTGTCCTGAGCATATGCCAAGTAATCAAACTCATCCTCTTCATCAACATCGGAATCCACAGGAGTGGGTGGCTGAGCCTCTCCATTCTTCTCGTGTCCGTTCTCATGAGAGACACCAGGGGCACCGCTACTTCCAGCGGTCATCTCAGCAATCCCTTCCTCCATACCTGGGACCTTGGCCTGAACAATACCCCAGGCTGCCCACTGTGCGGAACACATTACACGCCAGAGGCGCGTTTGGTGCATCAGACGTCGTACTTCCATCTCGAGTTCCTCCTCGATAGACTTCTCATGAGATGCGTGTGCTACAGATGATGCCTCAGAGCAATCATCAAGGGCGAATGGGGTGATAGCAGTGCCTGTGCCGCCTCGCATAGCTGGGGTAGCCCAGGGAGAGCTGACACCACCAGTCACGGCTGGACGATGGGTGAGATATGTCATCACAAAACGGTACTGGTCTTCAGGGGTAGGGTAGAAGCGGCTGTTGCAAGCCCAAGGTCGCTCTTCGTCATGGTAGTTGTAGCACCATTCGGTCTGATACAGTCAGCGATGAGCTTCATCATGTTAATATAGAGCAGCACAACTTACAAAATGATTGGCGAATTCAAATCCAGCAGTGTTTGCTGACGAGTACTCGAAGTCAATGACTACAAGCTGCTTATGTTCATTGGCAGGAAGAAGCAGTGGTGACTGAGTAGCTGGCTCCATACGCAGAAGGTTACCATATTGAGTCTAGAGAGAGAAATGTTAGCATGGAGGTCAATCAATGTATAACTCTCATCCCAATCACTTACATCGTTGTGAGCAAATACAAGCTCTCGCTTGATCTGCTCTATTCCACCGCAGCTAGAGATAAGCCAAGTCCGATAGTGATCAACGGCCTTTCGAAATGTTGCCCATGGCACACCACATACAAACCCGCGAGAGCGCCATGGTTCGTTTGACTCCCGAAGTTCATTTTCTGGAGATTGGATTTCCTTGTCTAGCCAGGTGGTTACTTGTTCACAGCGGTCCACCCATTTATCCCAATTTTTGAAGATGACGGGTCCTCCTTCGCGTTCTTCTTCGAGTAAATCCATGCCATCATGCAACTCTCTCATCCGCTTGGCAATTTGCCTTGCTGTCTCGGGGATTCTCAAGTCCTTGAATGTGAGAGGACGAGCTTCAAAGAACTCCTCAAAACGGCCATTCAGGAAAGTTCCAAGTACGCTCGGTCCAATGTTTTTACGACCCAAACGACGAAGGATCTGCAATTCTTTCTCACGATCAATCAGGTGGTCTACCTGGGGACCGTAGATGCGCAGGAGAAGCTTCCTGTTAAGAGTCAAGAGGTTAACGGACAGAACTTAGCTTTAAGACCAGTTGTGTACTTACGGGGGAGGTCTCCGAGAAGACAGGGAGGCAGATCCATTTTCAATCTTGTGGGTAAAGAGACCTCTAGGAGGCGCGACTACATAAATGGCATTGGTCATGGCGCCACTGAGCCGAACAACCTCAATCTCATCGGCCATCTCCATCGGCATCTTGCGCCAGCCTCGGAGCTGGAGGGTATGCACCAGGCGCACGATCTCGGTCTTGAAGACAGTCCAGGCCTCCCTCTCCTTCGATCGCTTGGTATTATTATCATCGGTATCGTTCTCGGCCGTGTTGCTGAAGTTGTACGCGAGGGTCTTGGAATTATCTAGATACGCCTCCACATTTGGAACTTGCGCTTCGACATCCGTGTAATCTGACTCGGAGGCGGAACCTCGGCGTAGGCCCTTCGGACGACGGCGGGGGATGCGTTTGGAGGAATGGTGCAAAGCTAGACCGTGTACGTTTGTAGGACCCGCGAATTGTGCCAGGATACTTTCGAGTTTATTTAGGGAGAATGTGCTCCCTGAGGGGTGAGGTTCTTCTGCTGGGCGTTCCTCCCCATCCTCTCCGCCGTTCGCGCTTGAAGAGGCTGCCTCGGTGTGGCGTGCCTTACGTGTCATTCGTCGAGTCTTTTCATGCTGTAGCCACTCGTACACCTGGTGGAAGAGACCTATCTGGGGGTCCTCATCGGATTTGATCGATGGTACACTATCGTCCAGCGTCATTGCGTCGAGCCGGAGGCTCGAAGGTGTAGAGTAGTTGACCGTAGGAGACATGGAGGTGGGGGTAATCGGCGGGCGGGCAGTCGCCTTCGCGACAGGGGCTCGGTATTGCTTCAGGGTCGGTCCATCAGGACAGGCAGAGGTCGGACCGTGTGGATGCGACGAGTTTCGTAAATGATAATCAGATCCTGTTGCCGAAATAGGTGTTGACTCTACTGTAGACCAGTCAAAAAAAGGTTCTGAAGATCGAAGGTGCATGGGCTTATGTCGTCACTCCCCCGCGGGGATCCCCCGAAGGAGCAGTTGGTGCAAGGGCGTATACCCATCAGGGCCAGAAGTCGCATGGGAGATGTAGTGCATTGGGCATTCTAAATTGTACAGACAGGAAAGGAATATCACCTACCTGCTACTTCGGGGCCTGAGTTGGCATGCCCCTCGGTAAAGGAGGGCATGCTCTCCAGGTCACAAATTTTTTTTTTTCAAGGAACCTCCCCGAGCGACTCAACAAGAGCAGTCGGTATGAACGTGTTTGAGAGTAACAGGTCAATTGCTAGGGTGCCAAGGAGGATGCGAATAGCATAGAGGCCAGATAATAACTAGCCAGTCTGGAGCACCTGGACTTGTGGGGGAGGAAAAAGTGAGTCTTTGGGGGACCTAGGATCCACACTGGTCCCAGAGGTCACAAGGTATGCAAACTTTTGCTTTGAATCTTTCACCCTAGTATCATGCAATATGACACGATTCAACCAAAACCGGGAATTTCTTGGTGATTTGTTCAAAAGACAAAGGGAATTGCCTCAGATAAAAGTCTCCTTAAGGGGAAAAGAAGTGGCAATGGATGCCTGGGGGATATGGCAGATATCCTGGACTATCCGTTCCGAGATAAGAGAAAGCGAGATAGGTAATTGATCACGCTCACCGACCTTTGGTCTGGTTTTGAAAGTCGTTGGCTGGGATGCATTCTAAGAGCGTATTTATTGATATGTGGCGCAGATGGTAATGTGTCGCGTGAGGGGTGTTTGGGGTGTCTTGGTGGGAAAACTAAGCGATGAACTATAGATCTTTGGGATATAGCACCTCCTCTCATCTGAGAAGCGTTTCAAGGTCAAGAGAATAGCTGAATCCATGATAGAGGGGAATGGGAGGAAGAACTTGAAAAAGCCTCAGTGGAATGAGGGGAACTTTTATGCTTGAACCCTTTGGAAGTACAGCTGCAACCCAGCTGACAGGCGGGGTATAGGACTCGGCACGGAACCCTCCGGGGGCCGCGCGTGCATTAATGCGTTCTGTCCTTCCAGACAATGGGAAATTGAATTAATATACATACTGGTTGTTAAGATTGAGCACCGGGGAAAAGAACAGTACGCTGAATAAATCTAATGTCGCCGTTGGGGTTACCAAAGTCCCGAAGACGATAATGAAGCCATTTTTGCGTCATGCCCTGCAAGTCCTTATCGGATGAAACACTGAAATCCCAGATACGGCTTTCAGCAGGTGGGACACACCCTGATTTGGAAATCAAGTCACCGGCCCCCTGCATCCAGTCGAGATCTGCAGGATTCCCTCCCTCTTCCAGGTCAACAATGACGGCAACAGCATGAGCAGCCGGACGGCACAGAAAAAGACCTTGAGCAGGTGGAGCTTCGTGCAAAAGCTGAAGGGCCTGGCGGCGTATTTGAGGAACCCGGCATTTGAGAGCAGTGATGAAGAGTGGTAGGAATACACCGGTTTCCAATAAAAAAGGTGGTTGACTGCCATTATATCGAGTGGATGCAATCGCTGTGGGGGCATAATGGATGATCTGCGCGAATTCGGCCTCATAGGAATCATATAACATTTGATCGTGACAAAGACAAGTCTCAATCTCAATCTGGACACTCGTATAAGTCATAAGTAAGAGGGCAGTGTTGCCGTCATGTTCGTCAGGAAAGAGAGATGCGAAGGATTTATGCCAGTGATTGAGACGGTCCTTGAGATTCCTCTGTCTCTCTATAAGAAGAAGACCCAGGCCATCACGTATGCGCTCCTCGAAGGATCGAGCCCAATGAGACTTGGTATCGATATTGAGTATTTTCATATCTGCAACAATACCATGGAGAGTATTTCGAGCCTCATCGATCGATGACAGTTTCACATCCATGCATATTGAATTTAACGACCGATGGTTATTAGTGTCACCATCTGTGACGAGAGCCCACGTACTCAAGCGCCGGAAAATAGGATTGATGACAGAAATCAAAAATTCCCTATCTACAGAGGCCTTATTCTTTGAAGTATGGTCTGTGGGTTGGAAAGCACTGATCACCATATCCGCCCCTTGTCTGCACAAAGTCAAGGCTGCTTGTCTGTTGCCTTGGAGCAATTCAATCGCAATAAACAGAATGCAGCTCACCAGCAGTACTGATAGGTCAGCTGAGCCGTTTTCCATACGCTGTCGCAAAGCAGCTAGCGAGCGAGAGTACCACACCAGAGCCTCGTGGTGGTGAGGGTGCTCTACCTCTGCAGGATTGTTGATAAGCCGAAATGGGGATACTTCATGAATTGGTGGTCGCTCATACAACGCACTAAGTGAAATGATGGCATCCCATATTGCGGGTTCATTTCGACACATTTGCAGAACCGAGGTTCGCCAGAAACCAGGGTCCAGTACGCCACATAACGCTGGACCAGCTTGGTAGTAGTAATATTCGAATGCCCGCCGCTCTCGCTGTGCACTGATCGCAGGGCGTTCTCGTGATAGAAAATCCTGAAACAGACCGAGCTGTCGCTGCGGTGAATCGCTCTCAGGGCGAGTATATGAGCATTTTCGCTTCGTACTGACACATCGCCGGCAATGGGGCTGTTCTTCCCCACATTTAACGTGTCGTGCTTTGCAAGTATCACAGCCACTTTTGGATTTCGTGTGCCTTCGCATGTCAAACGCAGAGACCCAAAGGACCCTCTTGGCGAGTACTAGAGATGGAAATAAAGTATTCAGGTGACTAAATTCAATTGGTCATCACGTGTCGATCACTGATTCTCGTGCTGGAAAGTGGTTGTTTCATAGGGAGAGAGAGGGCTTGGGGGGTGAATAATCCACCTGGTTCGGCCCCACTGTCTCGGGGTTACGCCCGTTTAGCACTCAGACGGAGTCTTACCTCCTAGTACCTCCTAAGCACTGGGTAGCCATGTTTTCCCTGAATGTTACTGTCTCAGAAGGAAATGATGAAATCTGCGTTTCCTACAAAATTATCAGTCGAAAGTCACTTGCCTCATCTGGTGCACTCAACGACCATATATTCGCTGAGTACTGGTAGTATTGCATGTGTCAATGTGCTGGACATGGACATGGACATAGTACTAAGCTTGGAAGAAACCTGAAATGTAAGAATAAAACCTGATCCAATGGACAAAAATGAATAAAAACAGAATTTATAAGCAGAAGTTATTTCATTGCCGTTGTTAGACCACGCCCCGTTAGAAGCAGCCTGCTGGAACCAAGGCCCCATTTCCGATTGAATTTTGTCTAGTTCAAGAGATATGTGCTTCGTTTCTCTTCTGACTGGTTCAGGATCATCAATCTTGCATCGAGGATTCTTAAGCTCCAGTGGATCTAAAAGTTGGCTGCAAAGATCACATTGATCACCATAGCCTCTGGATAGCCGCATGGTGGACATTCTCCCTGAACGAATCTATCGGCCAGGAACGATTGATGCTGCTCGTAGTAAAGTTGAGTTGTCACCTCCTCTTTTAGAAATTCATTTTGATAAAGCTTGAGAAATATTTCCTGGGTGATATCTGTCTGCAGCGGAGTGGTCGTCCGGCCAAAAGTATCGAAGCTGATATTGAACCATTTGTAGTAGGCTTCCTAGGTATGACATCCCAGTACTGAGTGACTAGTAATCTCAGGCGGCGTAACTTTGGAAGGCAGTCAATATCAAATACAAGTAGAAGTCCTCGTGCAAGTCGAAGATAAATATTGCCAAGGCTTCTGTGGTAGAGTGGACAGCTGAAATACAAGTTATTTCCCACTGCGTCACGTATTTGAGCATTCGCGAGCTTGAAATTGGTATTAACACGCGGATCATAAGCGAGTAAAAATAATTCCACAAGATTCAGTCAAGTCACAGATCTCATAGAGAGGCGATGCACATGAGTCAGTTAGGCAGTGAGAGTAACAGTCTGTTCAGGTAGTCTGAAAAACTGAAGACCTTGCTCTCACTTGTCGCAAGCATTTCATAAACAACTCTCACTCTTCCGAAATTATCATCCACCACAACACCTCCACAACACCACCACAACCCCCAAAATGCCCCAGAAAGCTACAGCTCTGTGTTTTGAGACTGCTGGCTCGCCAGCCTCGACCAACCTGTCCTTCGAAGAATTCGAGATACCAGATCCCGGACCGAATGAAGTTCAAATCGCTTTTATCTTCTCCCCCGTTACTCCAACCGACATTCTCGCGATCACAGGAAAATACTCACAGGGACCGCTCCGGAAGCTCCCAAGAGCGCTGATGGAGGATGCTTATATTGCTGGGTATGATGGTGTTGCACGAGTCACAAAAGTTGGTCAACTGGCCCCGAAATCCGCCTGGGAAAAAGACTTCCGAAAAGATGATATTGTCCTCCCCTTGCGCATGGGAATAGGTACATGGTGCAGTCATGCAAACATAGATGAGAAGTGGCTTTTGAATCTTGCTTGGAGTCCGGTTCGCCGCAAATCCCTTCCGCGAAGCTTCTCACCAATCGATATCGAGACATTCAGTTATCTTCGAAGTGTTATCTTTACTGGTCTTTTTCTCCTCTTCATGTCCTTCACTGATTTGGAGCACAATCATTGGATTGTCATGAGCGAGCCTGTCGATCCTATTTCCTGGGCCATAATTTCTCTGGCAAAGGTTCGAGGTGCCAAGGTTCTGGTTTTCCTTGCCGACCAGCCAGAAATCAAAGGTCCATCTCGACTTGATCCCCGAAAGCGCATGCTAAAAGATCACGGCGTGGATTGTGTTCTTTTGAAATCCGAATTCGAAAGACACCGGGAAGAGTTTGACAACATGCGTATCGTGGCTCTGTTTGAAAATGGTTCAAACCCTTCTGTCTCGCCGTTTATCCCTTTCGTCCGCGTGGGGGGAAGCCTGGTAAAGTACTCTTTTTTGTGTGGTTGCGACAACGCCGACCCGTTGATTATTGTCCACTACGACCGAGAGCAAGCAATACGCCTGGCTGGCGATCCATACACGAATACTCTGCAACCAGTTTACAATATGCACATGGACTACACGCTGGATCGTCATTTCTCACCACTTGAATATGATATCGACCACAGACTGAGAGACTTGATCGTAAACTCCCGGATAAAGACGCCGGCGGTTGTGCGAATTCCATGGTCGGCCAGGGATAAAGTTCTGGAAGCAGTCAGTAATGTCGAGAGACATCACACATGGTATTACGTGTATGTTTTTGATTTTGAGGCTTGAACTGAGGTTCATACTGCCCGAACGACCGCTTGGTCGAATTGTATTTTACTGGAATGAAATTTCCATCGCCCCAGGGCTATGAAACATCTTAACAATGAAAAAGGCTTCAATTTTGTAGATTTCAACACCATGAAGACTAAAAATAAGCTTCTCAACTCCACATTTTAGTTGAATGAGGTGGAGTAGTAAACATCATGATCCATGGATTTAAGAATTTGATCCATCACGCACCGTTATTGCCATGTCTGACCGCCTGTATAAGATATCACCCCTGACGCGCTAGAGCTCGATATCCATACCAATTCTTGCTCAATCGTCTGGAATATCAGAATGCCTTGTGAGCAATAATTATGGAACCCGCACAGTCTCCACATACACCCTCTTGGCCAACGCCCAAGGGTCTACCCTCCCCGGCCATACAAGCTACCCCATCAGCGGATCCGCCACCGGCGCGGCGTCGCAATTGCGAATTAGACTCTCACACTCGCGTACAGCTATCAACATTGAAGGATATTGCTGGGTGGTCTTATACGCAAATCCACGAAAGATTCCCTCATATCCCAATCTCAACTATCAAAACATCATGCAAGCGAGCACGAGAACGAAATAGCTTCGAGACTGGAAAGCGTTCTGGACGACCCAAAGTCCTTACAGATACTGATGTCGAGAAGATTCTATCAATGTACAAAGATGATCCGAGTATCCCGTACAAGGATCTTCTCGACGCCGTCGATAACAAGTGCAGCAAAGCTGCAATCTCTCGTCTCATTACTTCGCAGAAAAATCTCCCGAAACGACCTATCGTAAAGAAGCAGCCTGTGCCCAAGACAGCTCCACCTGGAAGGATCTTGGTTCGGGATCTGGATGCTAATGGTGTCCCTCGACAACTGCCTGTACCAAACACCGAGGTCTGGGCTAGACACTCTATATCAGACCATGTGTCTCTGTCTAATGACCCTGCCGATCCCCCACCGCCACTTCCTCTCGACGCCAAGCCATGTGGAGTCAATAAGTGAGACACATTCTGCAGAATAGGCATTGTGTCTCGGTCTAAATTAAGGGTCCAAGGCGATCGCGGATGAATTACCCAGAAGACAACTTAAACTTGTTTCTCCTGATCGTATTCCTATTTATACCGTGATCCCAACCGCTTCTTCCTCAGACCTGGATATTCTTTTTCTCATACTCCATCTCCTACAACATGAAGGTCTCCGGCGCAGTTCTCATCTCTGCTCTTGCAGCTACCGCAACCGCCTTTGATAAGTGGCAGCGTACGTTCATACGTCATATGCTCTCGAGTATAAGAGACCCAAAGAACCATCACTGACTGATGTTACAGCATGGGGAAAGCGTGATTACTCCTGCATCAATGTCTACCAAGGCATCCCCGATAACGCCACCCTCGCTGCCGGACAGTCCGTCCAGCTGCGCTTCAACCGTGCACCCACCACTCACTGCACCGATCCTCTGACGCAGTACCCTACTGACAAGTACAGCGTGTGGCTGTACAACAACCCTGTCCGCAATCTGGATACCATCTCCTTTGACCAGTCTATCAAACTTGTGCAAGGTGTTAATGGTACTTCTGGGGTACTTGATATTAAGATCCCGAAGGATCTGCCCCACGTTGCCGATGGCAGTGTCTGGTACCTGCGTTTGGGTACTTCCTTGGATACAGCTCCTCAGGTAGGCCGCCTTATATCCCTTCTGTTTTTGTACACCATGCTGATTTATTTTACCAGATGCCGACTTTGTACAACGCCGCTGGCCCGTTTACTATTACCGCTTAGACGCATTGAAGTTCGGACCGGGTCAAATATCTACATGATGACTGAGGATTATTTGTGAAACTTGTATTGATCATTCAATTTAATTTTGAGATATACATGTATAATCCTCGATATATGAGCCCCTTTTTGTGCGCTGACAGCAAATAAGTGGGACAATAATCAACATCATGCCATCGGTATCTGCATTTCTCATCCATGCATACAAAACACTATACTCGTATTGAATTAGAATCGAGCCCAGGGAATGAGATAATTGGGAAACCCGGCCATATCAAGGCTGCAGACTTTTAATCATGATAGGTAACGCTGTAGGCCTTGAAACCCTCAGTTGGAGCCGTGCTAACCAGGGTGAAGCTGCCATCCTCTTCGGCACTGAGATATTGACCGGCCTTACTAGTGTACTGAATATTGTAGCCGTTTCCATTGCCAAGGAAGGTGATGCGCAATGGTGCAGCCCGTGCGGAATCGTCAGCATCGATCAAAGAGCCACGAGAGCCGATCCATCGGCCGTCAAGAGCACTGGAGATGGTGAAAATTCCACTTTCCTCGTCATCGTTGTAGTGGATGATCCATCGCTGGGCCTTGGTCTCATGGTCATCAGTTGCTGTGGTAGTGTGAAGATTGGAGTTCTTGGAATCCGTAGGAGCTGTCAAGGCGGCACCAGCCTTCTCAAAAACAAGGTAGCGACCCTCAGTGAGGTATCCAACAACCTCCTTGAACCCATCTTCGAAGAACATGGTGTTGGTTGAGTTGTCTTGGTCACCATATGGAACGACAGGTCGTGGACTGGGATATTGGGCCTCACAATTGGAGGTTCCGACATAGCTACCGTCGCTGTTAGTGGCCGGTGTCTCAGCGTCTGGAATACTGGGCAGGGACAGATCGGGCTTTTTGCAAGGTCAGTCTAGTCACTTCAGAAGATAGGATAGAGAGAGTTCTTACGTTTTCGAGATCCAGCGCATTGAGCAGGTCCGACATGTGGCTACGACGCCAAGCCACCATTTGGTCAGTTTCGATGTTTTTGTAACCTCGTGCTGAGAGCCACTTCTCCAGGAACAGAATCTGGGAGTTGTGATCCGCCCGCTCAGTGAAGACTCGGCCACCTCGAGTCCATGGGGATACCATCATAAATGGGACACGGAAGCCTTCTAGCGGTTAGAGTCGACCACAAACTATACAGTCAAAGTTATAACGTACCGGGTCCAACAAAAAGATCACCAAAGAGTCCAAGTGGATCCTCCATCCACTCGCCAGGCGTATCCTTGGGAGAATGGAAGGGGCTGACATGGTCACCAAACCCACCGGTCTCTGCAATCATTATCAGCGTTTGTTGCATTTCTCTTAGTGTTGACAGGTAAACCCTACCATCATAACTGATCATGAGCAAAGTTGAAGAGTACTTGGGACTGCTAGTGACGGCGTCCACGACTTTCTTCTGCAACCAGGCGCCATCCTTAGGCATGTATGGGGGATGCTCTGATAATTCAGCAGGTCCGACGATAAAGCTGATCTCGGGCAGAGTACCATTTGCAGCAGCCTCATAGAATGCCTCAAGGCCCACGTAGGACATGCCCTTCTTTGCCAGGGGCGAAGAAGAGCTGGCATTCTGGTACTGCTCAAACCATGCAAGCGGATTGTCATCAAAGTTGTCGGTGTCCTGATACAACTGCCAGGAGACACCAGCTTCCTCGTAGAACTCATAGATGGTCTTCCACTTGAGTGGGTAGCAGTTGATACCATCAGAGTCGCAGCCTTCAACCTATTAGCCGAGCTCAGTATCATTAATGTAGTTATTATACCTACCTGGGACTTCGTTGTTGTCGATATAGACACCACCCTGGTCCTTTTTCTGGGGGCTACCGGGAACATTGATGGAGCCGCTGACCAACGTCACACGATTGGGGTTTGTCGCAGTGATTTGGGATTCCTACACTGAAGTCAGATTCATTGTTCCACAGTCTTGATTATGGACGTACCTGGTACATGTCACCCGACGTCCATCCCTCAGCGATAGCGAACTGAACTGGGATGTCCTGGCGCTTGAAGTAGCCCCAACTCCAAGGAGTGTTGTTACGAGCCCAATGGTTGTTGAGACCATGGTTGTAAGCTGCCTGGTTATCCTGGTATCCATTGTCACCAGCAGTCATACACTGGATAGCATCGAGGCTATCACCACCCTCATATCCCAGATACCAGGGCAACAAGTTGTTGGTCTCGTTAGACATGCCAGGATCAACCACTCTAGTCATGAGTCAGCTCAATGAAACGATATCCAGATTTCAGGCTTCCACATACTGGTGCCAAACCGATTCATTGCCGTTCACCTGAACATTAGGATCGCTGAAACCACGAACACCAGGCATGGTACCAAAGTACTATACGATATCTTATCAGCCATCCATCAAGTTTCTGGGAGGGAGCATATAGAGTTGCGATTCATACACAATCCCAGGAACGGTTTTCCTGCATGAAGATCACCACGTGTTCGATATCACGTAGCTCATCACCCATTACTGGCAGACTGGCCAGTATGACTGCTAGCGCAGCCCCACGAAAGACCGTGACCTTCATAATGGCCGCGTAGTATACTCAAGACTCGAGAAGACCAAGAGGATTTGTTAAAGGCGACGGAGAAAAAAAAGTATGACCAGGAGGAGATCGGAAGCATTTAAGCCCCGGAACTAGGAGACTCATTTTGAGGCAAAGAGGGTCGCAGCTTCTATGCAGCCCAGCGGTTTCCCAAAGTTGATATCCCAGGATCCAATCTCTAGTCCAAAACAGGCCCACGTGTGTGCAGATCCAACGCACTTAGATGCATGAATCTGACATGTTTGATTGCACAAAGGAATAGGCCCAGGTGGAGTACGAAGGTTTATCATTATCCTGTATCGCTTTGTACTGTGGGGTACAGTTGGATCGCGTCAACCCGCCTCCCCACTTATGCCGGATGATACCATCTAAATAATCATACAAAGCGCGGATTTTACTGGGCTAAAGTTGCATCTAATATCCTAAACTTGTCGGGTTCCGCCGAGAAAGTCACGAGTAGCCATATTTATGTTCAATTGGGTGCTATTCTACCATATCCAATTACACGAGGGCACTCGGATGAAAGAGTCACGCAGACAAAGCCCCTCTCAAGAATGTGATTTTGTCTGATCTCGTGGTTGGTTTTTCATCCAATATAGTTAGTACCGAAAACATTTTAATGAGAGATAAGGCGATCAGGCTGGACATATGATGTCCCTGCTGTTCTTCTTTTTCTTTGATCAAATGGACGTAGTACCACTTAAACCTAATCGGGACATGGGGTCAGCCATCCACTCCACTCTCATGCACTAAACACGCTAAGACTTCTTGGAGATCCTAAGATAAGCCACCAATACAGCACGTGGGATATACCCATCCAAACAGCTTTCTACATTTCCAATCACTCGATCAAGCTTGTTTTCCTGCAGCAAGGAACATAAGGAGAGGGGTAGATGCAAAGGGGGCAGTGCGAAAGCACTAGAATAACTAAATCTGCTTACGGGCCCCGAATTCCCTCCGAGATGCTCCATCATGGACAGGCCACACAGTCGTCGAAGGCTTCCCTATACACGGGAGTCGCCGTCATCAATACCCAGGAAATCCCAGCCTAGTTCGCGCACTTGGCTGCCCTGCCACTGGCAGTGGTCGCTCGTGGTTGTGGTATTGATCACCCTCGCATATACGTGCATACAACGACCGGATCTCTATTCATGGGAGTCTCGGCCAGCTCCAATTGAGTCTCATCGACATATCGGAACTACCCGGCCTAGTATCGCACTTCATCCCGAAGAGCATATTTCCCGGCCGCCAATCACGCAGTACCTGGATTGGCATGTCACATCGGGCTTGCTTAGACCCGATGGAGTACTCAAAGAAGTATACCTCATTAATGGTGAGCTTGCCTTCAAAATCATCCACTAATCAATCAACATATGTATTAATCCTGATTTTCCACAATTTTAGATCACTTCCCTGGTCCAACAATAGAAGCTCGTTCAGGTGATACCCTGATTATTACGGTCACCAATGGGCTAAAAGAAGACTCACTGGCTTTGCATTGGCATGGCCTACACGTGGCGAGTAAGTTACGTAAATGCAAAATTTATTATTAAATCAACATCTTGAAACTAACACAGATTCAGATGCCATGGACGGCGCTGTGGGGGTATCCCAATGTCCCATTGTCCCGGGCGCCCAGTTTACCTATAATGTTACAATACCCACAGATCAGAGTGGGACTTTCTGGTACCATGCGCATGCAGACCTCTCCAGGGCCGACGGGCTGTATGGAGGATTGGTGGTGCATTCACCATCGTCTTCATCCACAGTACGCGGTTTACTTCCGAGTCGAGAGAATGAGATGAATCGCTATGGTTATGACCAAGAGCTGCTTCTGCTTATCGGCGACTGGTATCATCGGCCTGCTAAGGATGTCTTAGCATGGTATAAGAATCCAGGGAATTTCGGCAATGAGGTAAGGAAAATTCAGCGATCTCGAATGAGTCCAATTCTGACTGGATTGTAGCCTGTGCCAGACTCCCTGCTTATCAACGGAGTTGGCCATTTCGAATGCTCAATGGCAGTCCCTGCACGCCCGGTGGATTGTATAGAGCAGCAAATTCATTCGGTCTTGGATCTTGATCCTGAGAGCACCTATCGAATTCGTGTTGTCAATACTGGGTTTGTACACTTGATCTCTTTTACGAATATCAAAACTGACTATAAACTAGATCTCTAGCAGGCTTTAGCCTTGCATTCGACAAGGAGCAATTGGACCTAATTCAAATTGACAGTGTGGATGTCGAAGAAAGCGACGCAGACAACACAAATTCACTTGGAATGCTGTATCCTGGATCGCGCATGGATTTCATTCTCCATCCGTCTCCAGATCACAGTAGCTCCTCTATGATGGTACAACTAGATCGGGAGTATGTCTTTCATATAGTCCTATTTCTCATGACCTTCACTAACCATCACCAGATGCTTCAAGTTCATAAACCCAGCTCTGACACCAGATCAAACCTTTCCGATCAATTACAACTCACATGCACCCTCGAATTCTATGATTTCAGTTCCAGCACCAGACATTCGCAACAAAATTGATCTCAATGATATCCCTTCCGCAAAATCAGTCCTCCAAGCTCTCCCACCAAAAGCACAGCAAACACACGTGGTCTATACTAAGATTCAAAAAATGGCTCGCAACCACAATATCCCTTTCGGCTACTTCAATCAAACTAGTTGGAGTCCACAACAAGATCCACCTGCTCCATTAACAACTCTGCCGAGAACAAAGTGGGATAGTAACCAGTTCGCGATCTCAACTGGATCCGATCCAGTATGGGTAGATCTCGTCGTGAATAACCTAGATGAGGGACCTCACCCTTTTCACCTGGTACGTTACTTATCGCTTGGGCTTAGATTGATATTGAGATGCTGATGTTTTTCTAAAGCATGGTCATCACTTCTACATAATGACCATCCAAAAACCATTCGGCTGGGGTTCCTATAATCCCTTCGAAGATTCAATTCCACCAGGTCTTGACAACTTCGAAAGTCTCGATGAAAGCGAAAATGATTCCTTTCTTCCGTATAATTTATCCCGTGTTGCACTACGTGATACAGTTCAGATACCTAGTCGCGGCTACGCTGTCCTACGTTTCCGGGCTGATAACCCTGGTATCTGGCTGTTTCATTGTCATGTACTCTGGCACCAAGCAACAGGTATGGCGATGCTGATTGATGTACAAGGGGGCGATGGGGAGGGGTTTGTGCATGATGGAATTCTGGGGGAGGCTATAGGAGGGGCTTGTCCTATACCTCAGACTACTTAGAATGAGGCATAGTGTATTTCTCAGGCTACATTTTTTCATTATACCCATATTACCTTGGAAAAGGTAGTACTTATTTCATATCAGATAATGCATGTGTCATGTTGGAGAAAAGTTTCAAGTTCCATATTGATAATAGAATATCCAGTCCTGAGAGTGTATCTAGGGATGTACTGCTCAACGCCAGTCCAAATTAATACGCCCGAAAAAGAGAGCATGTATCACACAAGAGAAAAAGAAAAACGCATCGAGTACAGTTTCGTTCACGTCGTAAAGATACAGGTATGCAATGTTGAATACAATCTATGCAGAGGCCCATTCGAGGACTTCCAGAGCGCAGACGACTAGGATAAGAGTAGAGGGAAGAATCCTGCAAGCATATATGTTAGTTTCCAGTTCCTGGTAATAGGATTTAAAATGGGGAGTATCATCACATACCAGACGACGTAGCTCTGGAATAAGAGCTTTGACATAGCTCCAACGTAAACGTTGTTTATTTGACAAATTTGCGCAAGCTGTAAAGCGGATGGGGCGCCCGTGAGAAGGAAACAGACGATAATAAAGATAGGATCATCAAGAATACTGATCGGAACAAACTTAGCCATCAAGGCGATTAAGGGCGCCATGATCAAAGTTGGAAGAAACATGCGCGCAAGCAAAGAAGCAATGATAAGCTTTTTCTCCGCGTGTGGGTGCTCGACATCGGCGAGAGCTTCCTCTGGAAGTGTATTCCGAGCTAAATTGGCACCCAGCACAACCAAGATCAGGGGAACGGCGACCTGGGAGTTCTGTTCGATGGCACGAGTGACGGAGTTGCGAACGAATGTACCTTCGTCAAAGAAGAGGTGCTGTAGGGATGGAAATGAAGCGATGACGATCGCGACTAGCATGGCCCAGAGAGGTGGATTCATAAAGTCCCACAGTCCGCGGATGAAGCGACGGATCCCAGTTGAAGTCCATGAGATAGTCTTTTGGGCTTTTGTGGGAAGGCGTGCATATAGGGCATCTCTCTTTTGGGAAAAGAAGCGTCGTACATTGTGACCACTTCGACGGACGGATGTTTTGCATCGCTGCAAGTAGGGTTGCTTCGTTTGATGGGTTTCTCGAGCGGTGGCTTCGACGTCGGGGAACGATAGGATATCTCCCTCGGTGCTGGACCGTGGCAGGAAGGGACCTGTTGGTGGAGGCCCAATGTCCGATGGTGAGTCGTCGGAGTAAAGGTCCTCGTCGCCGGAATTTATTGAAGATTTTCTGTAGGAATAGGCACGGGAGGAAACCGGTGTCTGTTCTCCAGACTGGAAACGGCTGCTGTTCGCATGGCCGTTTGAGCCATAGAATTCTTGCGAGCTCCGGGTACGCACAAGTGGCTCGTCCGGGTCTGTCTGCGCAGGGTTATCACTGTAGCGAGCTTGGCCTTGTTCGATCACAGTCTCTCCGGTTTCCTCTCGCTCCTCCTCTTCAAGATATCGGTCCTTTGGTGCCAACAGAACATGGTACCCCCAGCTCCAGCGCACCAGTTGACCCAACTGCTGGAAGATGAGTAGATATAAAATTCCTCGAGCCGCGACCTCATCATCATTATCATTAGGGACGCGATCCCAATGGAGACCCTTGAGAGTGGCTGAGAGGGAGATGACGAGGGAGATGGGGAGGGAATTAGAGTTGCCGAACACCTGTTTATTGGTCACATTGCCAGGATCAGCAGGGGCACTCTCAAGTTTCTCAAGTCAGGAGAAGAATATCACATACCGCCATAGCTGTCACAAAATTGGACTGGCGTTTCTTGAAACCACAACATCGCGTGACCACAAAAGCGCAGGAGTATGAGACCGCGGTCTGGACGACGAAGATGACAGGGATAATGGCAAGATCGGTGAGTTTTTCCGCAGTTAATTGGGAGCCTAATTTGATGAAGACTACATATCCGTGTTAGCGATTGAGTTGGTCCAGCGGTAGAGGCCATATATTATCATGATCGAGTCCTGATAAGGGGACAAAGAGGCATACTCAGGCAAGGAGTGAATAGCATCACATTGAGGTTCGCCACGAACTTCTGAGCATCGGCATCGAATAATCCCTGGCGAGCAACGATATAACCTGGTAGACAGACACAGACAACCTCCAAAACAGCCTCAAATACCAGCAGAACTAGGTGAAAGAAGGAGGGGTGATTTGACTGCATGGTTCCGGCGATAAGGCTGTTGCCCATAGGATCTTGGACCAGGGCATTGCTAAATGAGCGAGGAGCAGTAAAAATGGCCATGGAGGCGATATGGGTGGACTTAGTCAAGTCCCCAAGGACCATGAGGCGAAATTAAAGAGAAGGGAAGGGGGAAAAGTTGGAACGGGGCGAAGCTGTCAACCAAGATTAAGCAAGATTGTAGCCTACGTAAGAGACGGCGCCAAGTGCTTCAGGTTGGCCATGATCCATGGATATCCTATTATTTGCTACCTACTATTCCCGAATTAACTGATCTATATAACTAAACCATGTGTTACTCACTAATAGAATTCATATTCAGTTATTCTTTCAGTATTTACACATACCATTGTGCTACCCAAGGAACATACATAGTGGGTCAAAATGATGCAAAAGTGAAGCTCGTTATCAGTAACAAATCAAGGTGGATCATATCCGCACGTTGTGGTCCGTGCATGGGGATCATTTCTACCTTGATTGAGCAGGTCGAAACAGCCGGAGTATACGAGGTGCAGACTTTACAGTAGTACTACGATGATAGGATACCCCCAGTCTAATAAAGTAAATCTAAACATTATATTCGAGACTAAAAGCAAACAAAATGGTATATATTACAGAAGAACAAAATCACTCCAGTCAGAAATGATCATTTTTGAATGCCATCAGGGTACTCCGTACTCAAGTGTACTAGTACCCTGATGGCCAAGAGTTAAGGCCAAGGTGATACTTGATACCCTTGTCACTCAAGGGAGTCCTGGTCTTGGCTTCAAGCTTCGCCCACAAAGCCCAGCTTCTCACCCATTTTAATGCGTTGGCCCTTTTCAATAGTCCAGGTCCATCCATCGCCCCGATCCTGGTCTGGCCAGCCAGCATCTGGTGATTGGCGCGAACTCAAAGGTGCTTCAAACACCAATACAACAGTACTGCCCAGCTGGAATCCTCCCATCTCCTCTCCACGCTGCAGGGGGTGTCCACCAAGAGTACGGCTGGCGTGGCGATAAGTGGCCTCCACAAATCCGGGATCTTTCTCACCGCGCTGAGCTGCCAAGGCCGCCGCCAAGTCCGCAGCTGTGTCAGTCAACAAACTGTTGGTGCGCAGCTCGGAATCAAAGTTGATTTTGATTGAGCCTACATTGGTGGCGCCAACAGGTGTGTAACTGAAGAAGCCCCATCGCCAACGACCCAACAATGCTACACGCTCATTGAGAGTGAACAGACCAGGAAGGTGTCGCTGCAGATAAGGCGAAACAGAGTACAGCTCACCCGCAAAGTGGCGACGGCTCTCTACAACCCACGCAGTAGGAGAGTGGAATCGGTGGTAGTCGCCGGGTGCCAAGTAGATCACGCAGTAGAAAAGAGCATGGTTGGCTGATGTCTTGGGAGAATACCATGCTGTGCCATCTCCTCGAGCCAGCTCCTCTTGTACTTGTACTTCGGAAGTGGCCTTGGAGGCGGTGGAGGCATCGATCGAGGCACGGCGCTTGGCTGGCTCATCAGGGTCACCTGACAACAACCCGGGAACAGTATAGGAGATTCCATTCATCATAGCGAACTCTTCATCCGATTTCATATTATCCACGTCCTTTTGGGTCTGCTCGGCGTGGGTATCAGTAAGTCGCTTGCTGTGGTCCGCATGGCTTGGTGTCGCTGATCCGAGTAGAGCATCCAGACTGTAGGTCATGCCTTTAACCTGTTCCACCTCTCCTCGCTCGATAGTACCAAACTGGAGAATACGACCATCGGATGGAGATAGGAGAGCACGGGGATCGGGATCGAGAGGGCGAACACCAGGTTTCAACTTGCGGTAGAAAAAGGCAGCCAAATTGGGGTAAACATGAAGGTCAGGCTCTGCGACCTCGCTCAGATTAACACCAAAGATCCAGGAGTACAGTTTGAAACCTGGGACGCGGAAATAATAGGGCAGCTCAATCTCATTGAACCGACCCCAGAGCCGAGACATGGCTTTCAGGGGCAATGTGGACATGATCTGGACCTGCCAGGAACCTGTCGGCACAACTCGAGGTCGGCGTGGCGGTTGACCCCCATTCTCCCAAGATTCTGGAGAATCATCACGGTCGCGATCGCGCTGGGATTTGTAGAAATGCAGCAGCCCTAACAAGCCGATACCGAGTCCCACAGGGATAGGGTACCATTCCACCTTGGTGTTCCGCAGCGCAAATCGTAGACGAGAGCCAAAGCCTGATTTATGATGTTCCGAATTATTGTCTTTTTGATATTGTCGCCATGATTTCGAGGAGAATTGGCGAACACTGGCCTTGTTACGGGCAACTGCCCGGAACGAAAGGACCTCCATCGACGCAGGGCCCCCGATCACCGGGGCCGAAGGGAAGTGGAGGGGAATAGAATGGTTAAAAAGGCGCTTGGCCATGGTTAGAAAATTCTATCCATGGAGATCAGCATAAGCTGTTCACAAGATATCCGAGGTTATTTCAGGGTCAGAATGTGCCTTTGTTCCTGGGGATTTTTGCACCTGAATGCCCTCTTGACCGCCTTCCACATATGGATGCTATCCCCACCGCTCACCGCCCTGAACGCGTGAATAGGCAATCATTAAAGTAATTGTTTATATTGTTGACTGAACACTTCTCTCTTCTTCTCCCTGCATTTCTTACTCCGTGAACTTCTTCAGTATCTTGATTTTGGGCTTCATCATATTTCAATATCCCATGTACTTGGGTTATACCCTGCCACTTCGGCTTGGTATTATCCTTGTGCATGGGCTTAGCGTCTTCCGCGGCCCGCCTCTTATCGACCCCGGTCTTAGCCAGATCTCCAAATCAACTCCACCTGAGCATTGCTAATTCCCTGGCCCCGCGGCCACGTTACAAGTGACGAAAGTTTAAGGTATCGCAATTGCTTCGTTTTCTCTATCATGTCTTTTTAGGTGCATTTTCTGACAGTTTATCTATATAGGCTTGGCTTGTACGCCATAGTGCTTTGAGCGCCCACGTCATCTACCTTATCGCGAGCTTCAAAAGAGGTTCAGAATGGCATCAGAAATTGGGGTCCCTGGTTCAACCCCAGAGCCGGTCGCGGATTCTACTCCAGAAATGGACAACCGCTCAGACTTGGACGACGCAGAAGTAGATGCTCTGCTCGGAGCTACAGCTACCGATCCAACATCAGACACAATCACCATTCACATTCTCTGCCCTACACTTTCTGCCACGAGTCGTTTCACTATCAACAACATATCTCTTAACGCTACAATTGCAAACCTGAGATCGCGCATCCAGGGTATTGTCCCCTCTCACCCAGAGCCCATGAATCAAACCCTCATTGCCCGAGGCAGACGGCTTCATCGACATGATGATTTTGCCAATCTGCGAGAGGCGCTGGCGCCCATTACTGTAAGTTGAATCTTGGTAACCTTCCTTTTAATTCCACTATATTGACCAGGCTCAATCACATAGGGAGACGAGTTGACCATTCATCTCCTCCTACTGAACACCACGCCCGTTCACCATCTAAACGTTCCCACTACTACTGCACACTATCAGTCCTATCGCTCCAGATCCACAAACACAAACCCTCTCACAAACCGTCCTCTTTTCGGTCCTGATGAAGCACGAAACCTCACGAATGGTCTTATGCATGATTTTCCCAATGGAGCGATCGATGCCGACCAATTCTCAAACCTTGCTTCTGTTTTACGGAATCAAATGCACCCGGGCTCTATTCCTTCTGTGAACAACGCTCGTGATCCTGTGAACAATGCTCGTGATCCTGTGAATAATGCTCATGATCTCCATCATTCCCCCATTGATGGACACCTCCAAAGGCTTTCGCAACAGCTTCGGATTGCTCAAGTGGCTATGGCCAATAGTGCCAGAATCGCAGACGAAGCTCGGGCTCGCATAAGGACTGACTATTGGCCGACTCCGGCTAGGGCTGTGAATCTGCTTCCCAACCCGCGTCCTTATCCCATTAGACCACCTCAGTCCTTGAGAAATTTTTTGGAGACCGACCCTCTCGATCTGCTTTTCACCCAGATTGCCCTCCCTGCGCAAGATCCTGCTGCCTACACCGTCAATGCTCCTGACGGCTCTCGATATCTCACTCTTCCCCCAGGCTCTGGACATTTGCAGCCATCGGTCCCAGGTAGCCCCACGACTTTGAGAGGCCCCAATCTCACCGCAGGTCATACGGAGGCTCCCAATGTGGGTTCTACTGGTCAAGTTCCTCCTACTGCCGGACCAAATGGAGATCCCGCTCAAGGCCAACAGAACAATGCTGGTGCCCCTCGGAACGCTGTTCGCCAGGAGTTAGTCAACCAACCACGCCCCCGAATTCAAGCTGTGGCCGGTGATGCGGGCGGTGCCCTCAGCCGCATCTGGCTGTTCATCCGACTGTACTTCTTCATCTACATGATTACGGAGCCAGGCACCTGGACTCGGACCGTTTTCGTCACGATGGCACTCGTGTTTGCTCTGGCATGGAGCTCGGACGTCACTCGACAGGCTTACGGGATGATTGTGGGTCCAATCCAACGCCATATTGAGAGGCTGGCCCTAGCTGGTGGCCCGGGCGAACAGCCCGTCGCGGCCACGGCTGAGAACGGGAACAACCAGCCTGCTCCTGCTCAAAACGCGCCAGATGATATCTGGCAGTATCTGTGGCGGGCCGAACGGTCCTTGGTTCTTCTGTTGGCAAGTTTGGTTCCGGGCATTGGCGAGCGGCAGGTGCAGGCTCGCAATGCCGCTGAGGCAGAGGCGGAGCGCCAGCGCCAAGAGCGTGAGCGTGAAAGCCAGCAGCAGGAGGAGGAAGCCCCGGCTCCAGATGGAGACCGGGCCCAGACTTAAAGGGGGCTGAGGTGACCGCAGAAGCTACTACGTTAGGTAGATAGCAGTCTGCTAATTTATTCTTATCTTTTCTTCACTTCTGAGTGCTAGTTTTCTCACCATCAATTTTGATGTGACGTAAAGGTAGAGATATCTTCCGAGGCTTTAATCCAGGTTGGTTAGCCAAGGGTTGGGCGACTAAAACTTGGCAAGGGTCCAAGTCCAGATATTAGGGAGGAAAACCAATCAAGCTATTGCCTAGTATGTTTGACTTACTATCTCTCGGACTACGTACTAGTAGTACTTCAAATGTTCATGGCTCTGATTCAAGAACATTGATTTCAAGTTAGATGCTACCATCACAAAATGCGATCGACGACCTCGGCCTTGTGTATGGGATATCTAACCACGTACATAGCTACTGACTGATACTAGGTTCTTCTATTTCCCATGCTCCATGGTTTCATCATTCAAGTTCTTCCAAGTGGCCCCTTCTGTCATGTTCTTCACAGATGTGTGACCACAGCGTCTGCTCAAACTCCCCTGGGTGATGATCAGGTAATGATCTAGATCTCTTGAGCTCCTCATGGATAGCCTTCATAAGACTAGTGTCACATTTATCCAACACCACCCTCATCAACTGTTCAGTTGCTGGAACAGGCAGTTTTTCCTGAATACAAACATAGATCAAAGGAAGCAACCCGCTGTAATCATATCCACACATGACAGATGAAGCCTGCGCAAATACCTCTTCTGAGAGATCAATTTCTCTAGTGCACCGAAGGATATTGGAGGCGGCCCTCTTCTGAATCCGTGGCAGCTTGGCGCGGGTCCGCTTCCTCTTTCGAGAAGATAGACAGTCGAAAAGGACATCGTCAAACTTGAATTCAAGTTTCCAGATAGCTTTCCAAAGATTGTTGAAGTCTACATCAGCAGGCCATTCACGGAGAAGCCATTCTACCCCGTCATGATGGCTTCCGGCAACAACAACCATCGTTTTTTCGGTAAGCGGCACTGCCGAACCGCGCTTCTCGAGGAGCCATGATAACTTGAATGCAGACAAATCTTCACAAGCGACAAGTGCAACTACCTCGTCAGATGGAGGGAAAGTTCCTTCGGGCCCTGGTACTTCAAGGAGAAGTTGCAGAACATCAAAAGTATCTGAGGCTGCTACCAAAACCCTCTCAGTAATTGGTATCCCCGGGCCAAAATGCGTGATGATCTGTCGTAAACTTGAAATTTGACCTTGACAGGCCAATTGAACAATGGATACTATGACTTCTTCTGACATTGGAATATCCTTCATTCGCTTATCAAGGAGAATGTGCAGCGCACATGCATTCTTTCCTTTTGCTGCTTTGATGACTACTTTTTCCGTGATGCGTAGATTGGGCTTTTTCTGTAACAGAAATTCCAATGTGTGTGGCCGGTCTGCAAACGTTTCCAGATGTTCTTGGTCAATCTCGATGGTCATTTCATTCAAGAGTCCTTGGATTTTTGCCGTAGTCTTTTCACCCTTCGCATCCAGCCGATCTTCCAATGCTTGCATCATTTCCATGATGGGCAATTCTTGATGTGGTAGTTTAAGTAGGAGCAATAGAACCTTTGGCGAGCTGTTCACACATGATGCAACAAACATATCGTTGCTGACTTGACTTATCGGTCGCCTCTGTAAGATAATCCTTAGGATATCAGGCTTGGATTGTCTCAAAGCAATCAAAAGGACATTCTCAGTGATAAAAGGAGGATGAATCTGTGACCTTTCCGTAAGATCCAATATAAAACGTACAAAGTCATAATCCCCACGCCTCAAAACACTGATCATTATATCCTCAGTAATTGGGATCTTCAAGCCTCCATTGTTGATGAGTATCTCAAAGACATCTCTCTCCTGGGAACTGGCGGCTTCGTATAGTATATCGTAAGTGACAATGAATCCAGCTTGCTGCCTGTGCAAAAGCATGTTGAGCATTTTGGCTGCATTAGTCCAGTTGTTCAGAACCAACGACATGAAAGTTATGCCCAAAGGAAAGTTCGGCCCACATTCATCTAGTAGAGCTTCCATAACTTCAACACGATGAGAACCAGATATTTGACCTGCTGCAGTATGAATAACGTGCCTGCTAACTGGTGCTCGGTTTTTTCGTTGAAGAATTTGATGCATTGCACCGGCACCGACCTCATTGCAAGCCGCGTTGGACAGAACATATTCTGTCAGAAATGTCTCACTACTCAATTTACTCAAGAGTGTCCTCATTTCTGTATCACCGGCATATTTTGCAAATGTAGCAATCAACCGCTCATCCATGTCAATATCCATATGCCGTGCTTCAAGAAATAGTTCGATCGCGCGGCCGTTTACTTTGCCGGAGTGGTGTACCATCATTTCCCTCAACTCTTCAGTAGTTATCTGGACATCGGCAGGACGTCTTTTCAAAAGAAGCTGCAGGATATCAGACCCCCTCTCTTTGTTCCTCAGCATAGCTCTCAATACCTGCTTGGTCACAGGCACAGCCGCCGTTCCTGTTTCTTCAAATTGATCAAGGAGAATGGCCATGAGTTTCGAGCCGCAGTTCTCGTTTTTTGCCACAGCCACAACCATCCGCTCATCGATTTGGAGCCCCAATTTTGTGTCAGTGGGTTGAGCGTAAATAACCCCTGAGTGTGAAAGCTTGTCCACTATATCCTCCAGTGTCTTGCTCGAACGACCATGGCACTTCAAATGATTCAATATGGCCTCAGCCGTGCGAGAGATCATGCGAACATTTAAATTGCTCAGCAGTAAATCCAGGACATCCAGATTCCCACTGGACGAAGCACTCCATAGTGGATTATTGTAGCGTAACATCCAAAAATCTCCATGTTCATACTCCAAATGATCCACTCCGTCCTCGAGCAACCCCTTCACAACTGTAAAAAGACCCAACTCGGATGCAACACCAATAGGTGCTGATTGTACTTTCTGCTCCCCAAGCTCAGGTATGGAACAACGCCAGTTGCGGTAAACAATTGGCTGACGGAAAAGGTCACCGGCCATTCCTTGAAGTTTTGAACTTGAAGAAATGACAGCAGAAGCGTTGAAGTGTTCATACCACTTACAAGCAGCATATCCTAACAATCCACTGTCAGCTGCATACACTGCATCCATTGCATACAGTCTCTCGGTCTGTTGTAGGAGAAGGTGTAGACTGTGCTCAGCTATCACGGCGTGACAACTCAAGCTGGATAGTTGGTACCATTGGCCTGTACGTTTGATATCAACGAGAAATTCCTTCACCGAGGAATGGGACAACTTGATCTCATTTTCCGAGCGCTGAAAAGTGACAAAGGAAGTAGTGCAAATTCTAATGGCGTCCTCTGGAACTTCAAGGCCTGCTGCTTCTGCAACTTCTCCCAAGGTGAGAGGTCTGACGCTGAAACTGAGCCAAGTGAGAATTGATTTGGCGAATATGACATCAGAGGGCCTTGAGCTAATTTTTTCGATCACAGTAAGATAAATATCTTCCAGTGTTTCTGGCATAGTTCTCAATGCTTCTAGGACCTCAGACTTGACGCGACATTCCTCAAGACGCTTTATTTGAAGGTCCGCCCAGCGAAACCGCCTGCACGAAGGGATATATGTTAGTCGAGTTCAGAAAGAAGTCAGCAGCTTGGAGATGTAACACACTTCTTTTCCTTCTGCAGCAACTCATCAATAATTTGTATTTTCACTTCGCTTGGAGCAATTCTAGTGTCTAGAGACCCGACTTTTAACTTGACAAAGGTTGAGATATCAGAACCCTGACACTCCTCGAGGTCTAGCACTGTACACTCCCCGAGCTTTTCAGTCATATCAGGTTCTGGTCGACCAGTCACTAAAATATGGAGTTTATTGCTGTGCTCCCTCTGAAGTTCAGTAAGCAAGGATAGCAACAGACTCCTCTCTCGTCGATCGGGTGACTCAGGACACTCATCCAACGCATCCAAAATAAAAAATACATCGCCTTGGTAGGCATCGATGACACTATGGAGAGTCTCTAGCAGCCTCGCATTACTCGGATGACTTCCCTTGGTGCCATGGTCGCTCCAAATGCTCCTGATAGCCTCATCGAGTGGGCTTGAATGAAGTTGTCGAATGATACCCCTGAGCATATTCTCAACTCTCTGTGATTCCAAAACATTGAATTGGAAATACCAGTAGGCAAGTCGCTTCTTCGGATGATCCCGGCAAATTCGGTCGATGTCTTCGATGATTGTTGAGCTATGTACTCTCATTAGCCAAGGTATAACCACGATTTTCACGATCTTCCCATACCATATAACCGATTTACCACATCCCGCCTATGACCAGTTAGTGTGTCCTCTATTCCTGGAGGCCTGGAAAACTTACCACTCCTTGCAACCAAAAGAAATTCCCTGAGCATGTCTTCCACTCTTTATAGTCCGCTAACTTCAAAAACCAGTCACCTGTCCCTGGAGACCGATGATCCTGAGCGTTACGCTGGGCATTAGAGAAATCCGACTGAGATAGCCATTCGAGTATTTTTGTCTCTTCCGCACCTGCTATCGTTAGCCTTCAAGTATCTTGAAATCACACGGAAAATAGGGGAGCCTACTTAGTACGACAGAGTGAACTTTCTGGAGCTCTTCGACATTCTTGTCGATAGCCGTAAGAAGTTCTTCAGCCTGCCCTTTCAAGTCTAGCACATAGTCAGCAAGTTGGTGATATGAAAACAGCTCATGGCCATAAACTCACAGCTCCAGTTCGTGACGGCTGCCCATTTATCTGTCACGGTAGATTTATCGTCCACGGCTTTCCGCAGTTTCTGCAATGGCTGCTCGGTAAGGGGGATGAGTGTGCTTCCAATGCGAGCTGCACATCCAATTGTCAGACACTTGTCTTTATACACTTGCTTCAGGAGTCTTGCAAAATATTTCTTGGACTTACCAGTAAGACTTTCACTGTATGTCTTTCTCACTTCTGCCGCGTATTCAAGTATTGCTCCATAGATCTTTACAAGAGCCTTCTCCAGCTGCTGGTTCCCAGCACCCTTCGTGTATCGGCGGTCGCTATCAATGACGGTGAAATATGCTAGCTTGTCTGCCAAGTATTCGGAGGCTTCGAGGATAGAATCTCTTCGCTCAATATCAGTCTTGATCATCTAAAAAAAAGTTCGTCAGTATGCGGCTGGCTCCATAAAATTTAGAGCGTCACCTACTGTCAGACCCAGCGAGACTATTGCCCAGGCGCTCGACGCTGTAGTTAGAAGTCAGCATTGCACTGCAGAGCAGAACTTTGGTCTGGACCATACCATGACCAGTTGGATCGAAGGTCGCGATCGCCTTGATTACATCCTGCACATTCAACGCAGACGCTAGGATCTTCTGGGCAACTTCGCGGACTTTAATCTCTCCCCCATCACGTCTGCGAATCGTCAACTGCTTCTTTTTATACTCGGTATATTTCTTTTCGGTCTCGTCGATGACTTCTTGAAGAACCTCGAGTGGAGTTTGCTTGTCTTGGGATAACCAGGGTATGTGTTTTGGATCAAGGCCGTCAAACGCCACTTGCCAGAGGTCCTTAGGCCCCGCAACAGTACTGGCATTTCCCTCATTATTCGAGGGTGTCGTATGGGTAGACGCAGCCTCATCGGCGCCACTGTCGGCTTGAGAACGAGAGATCTTTGCACGAATCTTCTTCAACATGATGTGCTAGCTCACTTAGATGGTAGTTTGCAAAAGATCGTATTTTTCGGATTCTGTTGGATGTCCTCTTGCGATTATGGCAGTGCTCACCCGGGCGCTTACAGCTGCTGAACACGTCACAATGCATGAGGCTGTACTGTATATGTGGGATTATCACTTCCCAATTGGTTTACTATGCCTAACTGCCTAATATTAAAAACAGATCTCATGACTAGAAATACGTGTATTTAGGCCCTCTTTGGAGCCCAATGAATAATGCGCAGTAGATAATTCGACCACGACGGTACTCATTGCCCATATACTAATAACTTTAGTGTCCACCAATCGTATGGTTGGAATCCAAATATTCGAGAGACTTCCAAGCTGGAGAATCATAACGACTTTCGCTCCATGTCAATAATTCTGTTCGATCTCTCTTTTCAGGTTGTATTTTAGTCGCACAAACAGGCCTCGCGTAGGTATGTACAGGCAGTTGAGAGCTTTTGAAATGTTCCTAGGGTTGCTATCAGACTGTCTTTTTGAGTGAGCGATCGACCTTAATTCTCACAATACCAGCCAGAATAGTAGCAGCCGTTGCCATAGAGCCTGCATAGAAGATAGCGGGTCTGTATGCACCAACTCCGTCCGATTCACCTCCAGAGGCATTCAGAATATAACCAGCAATAGGCGCACCCTATCAGAAGAATGATTAGATCTCTAAATTCAAGTTTTAATGCTTTCATCAAAAATTATAGTACTCACCAGAAGATATCCTCCAAGCCATCCACTCACGATCATTCCAACAGCAACAGATACTCTTGCCGATCCAAACACATTCCCAACGACAGTCGGCATAGTAGAGAAGAATCCACCATTAGCAGCTCCATTGATTACCACAAATGCAATCAGTGGACCAATCGAGCTTGAGATAGGCCATAAAACGAAAAGACTCAATGCACTAAGCAACAAGGATAGAAACAGAGTATTCAGGGACCCGAACTTGTCACATGCAAAGCCACATGTAAGTCGTCCAATGGCCGATGAGAAGTTAAAGGCTGCAACGAGGCCGGCTCCAGCACTGGATGGGAGATTGAGAGAGTTGGTGTAGAGTGGTAAGAAGAAGGCTGGCACGAAGAGTGGAAATGTGCCAATTGCACCTGTCAGCCAGAGGATAGTGAAGCGAGTATCACGAAATAAACTCCTGCAGACAATGATTAATAATAGTTCATATCGATCTCTTCCAAGCAACATTTGAAAAATCACGTACCATTCAATCATCTTCGCTGGTCGAATCGGTGCCCGCTCTTTGATCAGGTACGCAGCTGGTAACCCGGTAATAATGATCATGAAGCCGAGAATTCGGAATGTCCAGGCAATGCCAACATTATCAAGTAGGGCATTCAGAATAAAGCTGAGAACCGTACCACCGAGTCCACCTCCAGCATAAACAATGCCATTGGCAATTCCACGCTTGGCCTTGAAGTACTGCGCCGGCGTAACAGACACAACCTAGAGACCAGTCAGCAAACAATGATTCCCCTTCAGTAGGCCAATTCAAACTTACCATAAAACATAAGCTGGTTCCAAGTCCTCCAACAAATCCCCAAGTCATGAAAAGGCCCACAATACTATGTGTCGTGAACCCAGACAAGATACTCCCCAGACCAAGCAAGGAAATTCCCAACAAAGCAGTAATTCGCGCTCCGATCTTGCGAATCACAGTTGCGTTAGGGACAGCCAGAAGTGAGATACAGGCAGGACACAAAGATCCAACGAATGCGAGTGTGGAGGAAGAATATCCCCTCCTTTCCACAAGAGCGGCTTGCATCACACCCCATGTGTAGGATGCGCCGACAAACCACCATGTCACGACTGCACATGCGAAGATAAGAACCCAGCCGTACCCGCCATCGGGAACCTCAGAGTCCGCTAGCAAGGATTGCTGCATGACTTCATCGGATTCCTGGCTTTGATTTGCTGCGTTGGTGACATTGCGTTGGCGCTCACCTTGGTTGTGGGATTCTAGAGTTGGGAGCTCAATTGCTGTACTAGGTAGAGTTTGTGTGATTGTTGACATTTTGAAGGTCTTTTTTCTTCCCTTTCCTCTTTTTCTAGAGTTCAATGAAGAACTTTCGTCGGTTGATAGAAAAGATGTCCGATGAGTCAAGCTCGGCGTGGTGGCAAGCTCTTATCAAGCAATGCTGTGGCGCTTAGACCCTGTGGCTTCGGGGCTTCAGGGACCAATCACTGTATCTTCTAGGTGTTAGCTGCAAAAGATTGATCTTAAACTAGCGTATGAACATCCAGATGCAGATTCGGAGATTTAAATTTTCTCATCTCTGATCTGGACGATCTAGAGGGTTGATGCCCCACATGACGGTTATACTCGGGATGTAACTGAAAGGGCGTGAGATGAGTAATCTTCAAATGCTCAAACAGGAAACCATTTTGATCGAAATACGAGAAGATGGGGTCGATTCATACATGGCTATATTTCTTTTCAAGACTGACTGAATAATCATGTAAATGGCTTGGGCAAGATATACACGCTGTGGAGCTCAATTTGGAACTGAACCTGTTATCGGATCTCATAATGCTTCCTTCATTCAAATATGTGTATCTTCGCTGATAGATCTATCAAAGCTCTAAATATGCACTAGATTGATAAAATAAGCTTAAAGCTTAGTTGGAAGAGGCTCTGGAGCTGGTGGCATAGGAGCGGTATCAAAGGATTCCTCCCCACTGAAATGCCTGCAAAATTATCAAACGTTAGCGTGATCCAGAAGAATCTAATCATTAGAATGACTTACCATCCTCTCTCAGCTCCACCACTCAAGAAGCTACAGTCCCCATTCTTAACACACTCCCATCCACCCCCAACCCCACGGCCCATCCACTCAGGAACGCCCTCAGCACGGAAAAGTTCCGTCCCCTCAGCCAGACCAGCTGAGCGATCAATCTTATCAGCATCAACACCGCGCCGACGAAACGTGCTCATGCCAGCCGTGAATACAAAAAAGTCTTCCTCAGATGTATCCTCTGGCATAAGTCCCGTCAACACACGACCCATTGCGATTAACGTCGCAGCATGCGAACATATCAGAACCGATTTGCTGGTTCGTTGTTCAGGTGGGATATTGGCTTCTAAGGCTGTGATCTCAGCGTCCAGGTCAGCGATTATACCTGCGAGTGTGGTTGCAGCGCGGTTATGTAGTTCCAGAATCGTCTCCCCGCGACGGGATGGGCGCAGGAGAGGTTTATAAGGTCTTAAGTGCGCTTCTGAGACCAAGGATGGGAAGAAACCATGCATCATTTCTGTGGTTGGGTGGGGTGGGTGCTCGAAGAATGTCGTTGGGCCGAACCATTCACTGTAGCAAGCATTAGCGATAGTCTTGATGGTAGATAGTATCGACTGGTGCATACCCAAGTCCATTCTCGATGCGGACATCAAACTTTGATAACGGGTCAATATGTCCCTCTCCTACTTTCTGAGAAACATCACATCCTCCTGCTTGTAGTTCCTTGTGTTTCTTGTCCAGTTCCTCCACGGAAGGTTGGATGGTCTGTAAGCACCGGTAAAACGGACTAGAGTAGACCCGGAAGGGCTTCGGGTGGAACTCCGGACTGTTTACATGTTTTCCAAGCTCATGCGACTGACGAATTCCGTAGGAGGTCAGTGCAGGGTCTGCGGGATTGCCTGACGGTGTTGGGAATTGCGACTTGTAAGTCCCGGTGCTGAGATCAATTGTCCAATTGAGACGGTGCTAGAGTTGAACCGAGTTAGTTTTCAACACCTTGAAATACATTTGAAGGACACCTACACCATGACGGGTCAAATAGATTGTATCTAACGGCATGATGAGTACAGACAATGAGTCTTGTCAGTCATCTGTCTATTGCGGGGAGTATACCACTGTATACGAGGCAGAAAGTGGGCGGTGAGCTAGAGCCTCGGTCCGACAGACTTTGCATTATACGGGGTTGTCAGGGCTCAAGATGGCCAAGATCAACGTTATATGTTCTCTACGTGTTACACAAAAACTAAAGGTCATTGACCAGAAACACCTGGCATTGGAATACGAACCATGTACTCTGCAAGCTAGCACAGGCGGGGTATCTTCTGCTACTTAGATTACATTCCCAGCGCCCAGCCCAAGTGTCATGCGAAACCAGTCAAAAGAGGAACTTTTCTTTTTTAAGATTCGTTTCTAGAACGACTCCATCTAGTAGAAGAAACCGAGGAGCTTGCCAGCAACGTGCTTGCGGCGAGCCTCCTCGTGGTCCATGATACCAGCGGAGGTGGTCAGGACAACGTAACCGAACTGACGGGAAGGAAGAAGCTGGGTAGCCCACTTCTCGAGGTCACGGAGCTGGACGGGGTAGCGGGGGTTGATGACACCACACTTGTTAAGACTGAGAGAGAGGGATTAGTGAAATGTTATACAGTTATGGACTCGTAGGAACTTACCGGCCGTTCAGCTGAATGACGATCTTGCCGGAGCGGTGGTCATCGACCTCCTCGAACTCGCCAATGTAGCCTAAAAGAAGATATTAGCATGTTGCGAAAATTTAAAAGTCGCCAAATACTGAAAAGCCCTTTGGAAACGTGTAAGATCTCCACAAATTCAATCTATCGGGTACTTAAAAGGCAAACGTCGTGGGTGATTGAAACAATCCGCCTAGTTATCAACCCGAAAATCCTCCACAAAACACCATGAAAAGCAAAAAAAGAAAAGAAAAAGCAAAGGTGAAAATTTTTTCCACATACCGTGCTTCTGCATGACAGTGAGGAACTTGACGATGACCTTGGAGGAAGGACGGATCAGGACCTGGCGCTTGCCAGCCTTCTCGGCGTTGTTCATGGCGTTAAGCGCATCGTTGAGGACGGAGGTCTTGACCATTTTGGCGGTATTGGAATCGAGATTCTCAAATCGGGGACGTGAAGATAAGAGGTATCTGGATGAGACCAGTAAAGTCAGCCTTCAACTAGTCTTGAGCGTAAAGAGTGCCCCCTTCCTTGTGAAAAGGAGTTCTTCAGCCCGTGCTGGATAGGTGATGCGTATCATCCTGCAGCGACCCCCTAAAACCCTGACCTAATAAAAGCATTTTTTTTTCTTTCAAGCCTTAAGGGAATAGGAGGACGGCAGGATGATTGCTCACCCAGACTAGCTGGGAGGCTGATGAGAAAGGGCGTATAGGACGTACATACCTCGAGTGACTGATCCGTCGATGTTGGCGTGTCAGAAAAGAAAAGTTCGAAAGATTGAAGGTTGGGTTCTGCTGACTGTGCGGATCCAGGGCTATTGCCCTTATCGGCGAGATTGATTATCACGTGCCGATAAGAAGAAATCCATCCATTGACAACTGATGCCTTAGTCATCAATGTCACGTGTTCATTCAGGGCTGTTTACGTTCTATACAATCTCGATCAATGAGGAGATCCAAAATGTCACTACATATTGCATTTTATAAAAGTCCAATATACCTTGCAGAAAGGCTTTCCAAGTGGTTGATCAAGGGCACCAAGGCTGGATGTTCATACATATTTTTGGAAGGGTGGACCGGTGCAACAGCTTGGGCATGGGCGTTGGGGGAGTATGGTCGGAGTATACGGGAGATTGGATAATCGAACAGCTTTTCATGAAACAACTCTTTTCTCAGAGGGGGGAAGACTTGGCTCCTGGGGTTACATGATGGGGCATACATGAGTTAGGGGGGAGGGGGAGAATACATGAGGTCTTGGGCTACATGAGTGGGCAAATGCTATAGGATGCGAAGGGGTCTTGTCTAATTAAAAAGGAAACGTAGGAAGGGGAAAGAAAAGAGGAGAAAGGGAAAGGGATAAAATGGTTTGTATCAGAACGAACTCGGAATACGGAGCATGAGGGGGAAGGGTTAATGGGGGATCATTTGAATATGTCATCATGGGGAGGGGGGAGTCGTGTGTATGAATCACGAGCTGGGGGGTTGGGGGTGAAATTCAAGAAAGCGGGGAATCTCGGAGCTCAAGAGGAAAAGATGGGGGAAAGTGAACAGAAACAGCAATACTTGACTGGTGCTGCTCAGAAGCAAAATGAAGCAAACCCTCACCATCCATCAGAGCGTAGTCCAGGTTGGGCTGAACTAGGTCAGGGAAGACCCGCGACACGGTCTTGGCTAGACCTCCGAATAATTGAGTGATACTCGGGGACTTCTGGAAACTGCAGAAAGTTCGTGTTCGGCGGACTTCCCAGTTGGACGAAAGCCGTAGAATGGATTTAGGCCATAGAGGTAGTAGTGCTCATGTTGATCTGGCGCTTAACCTGCTCACGGGTCCAGCGGGCAGTCTCGATAGTGCGATCGCTGTACTGGCGAGTGGAACGAGTCTCACGAACAAGGGTAGTGACCCAGTCGTTGCGGAAGTAGGCAGCAAGCTCGCCGTTTGGGAAGGAGTCAGCGAGATCACCAAGGACACCCATGGCAGAGCGCATCAGACCCTCGCTGCGGTTGCCCTCCTGAGAGATAATGTGAAGAAGCTGGAAGATAGACTCAACGAATGGCTGGAGTTGAACAACCTGAGGCTGGCCCTTGTAGGTGAGAAGAATACCACCCCAAGCGTCCATGATACCCTCGCGCAGGGAGACAATGTAGTCAACCATGTCATAGGGGAGGTCAGAGCTAGTCGTGACCGAAGACGCTTGCTGGAGGACACCACCGACGGTGCTGAGGTAAGTGTCGAAGGCAGTGCCGATAGCCTGGGCAATGTCACCGAAGGTCTCCAAAATAGCAGGCTTGAGCTGGTTGGTGGAGGTGCTGAGGGTTTGAAGCAGAAGGTTCATGAAGTCATCACAGTAAGGCTGAACCTTCTCGTTCAGGGCACGAGCAATGTCGCTGACAAGACCAATGGCCATAGCGCACAGACCAGGCTCCTCGCGGTTGCCGAGAGCGTTGTACAGGAAGGGCTTGAAAGATTCCATGTACTTAATGAAGTCATCCTCCAGGGCGCTGGCAATAGCACCGATAGTGGCGAAAATGACATCCGGAACGGTAGACTTAGCACCAACAGTGGACAGAACCTGGAGCAGAACTTGCATGATACGGTCAGCCTGGGGCTTGATGTCGACCTCAAAGCGCTGCACGATGGCCAGAATAACACTGATCAAGCTAGTCTGCATCTCCTCAAGAAGCATACGGTCCTCGGTGCTAACAACCTGTTGCTGCAAAGGAATGGTGTGCTCGAGACGCTGAAGGATGACATCGGAGAGAGTGGCAACCATGTTCAGGCTGTCGTTAGCGGAGTTCATGACGAAAGAGTTGAGGACCTCATATCCGGCGGTGCGAAGCTGGTTATCAGCGTCCTGACGCTCAGTAACGGCCAAAAGTGACTTGATGCTGTCCTCGAAGTGCTTGGAAAGGGGGTTGGTCTGGGAGCCACCGTCACCAGCGAAACGGTCAGCGACGTTCATGAGAGCCCAGCAGCAGGAGCTGGCAATCTTAGGGCTGTTGGCAAGACCGTTGAACAGGCAAGAAATCAGAGGCTGCAGGTGAACATCGGGGTCAAGGACCTCAGGGCAGCACTCGCAAACACGACCAAGGGCGTAGGCAGTGGAGTCGCGAACGGAAACAGAGCTGTCTTCCATCATACCCAGAAGGACGGGCAGAGCCTGCTTGATCAAAGGCTCCAGAACGTTGGGCTCGGGGCCATCCATGATACCACCGAAGGCAGCCACGGCAGCGTCACGGCGACGCCAGTCCTCGTTACGGATGTTCTCCTCGACGAAAGAAACCACGGGAGGGATCACATCACCCTGGACACACTGAGCATACAGTTGAAGAGCCTGGTAGGCAGCACGGGAAACGTTGTACTCATCATCACCAGCATCCTCATCCTGACGGCACATAGTCTGCAGCAAAACGGGAACAACCTCACGAGTGGCCACACGAGCAAAGCCAAAGAAGGGACGGCTCTCAGTGCCTTCCTGTTGAGCCTATAAAGCGAGAAAACCAAAGGTCAGTTATCAAATTTGGGATCGGACACAACATTTCTCTCGAGTCTCCAATATTCGGGTGAGTACATACCTCAGCATTATCATCCTCAATAGCGATTTCCTCCTCACAGACTGTGCACCAGAACTCAATAGCAAGCTTGGAGACTTCCTCCTCCTCGCTCTTCATACCCATGATGCTGAGTCCGAACAAAGCCTTCTCCATGTAGAAGCGCATCTTATCATAGTATGAGCCCATAATACGGTTCAGGCAGCCGAAAGCACCAGCTTGCACGCGAACCTCATCGGCCTGGGTGGCCTCACAGACAACCTGCATAATGTAGTTGCGCTCTCCCTCATTTTCCATGTTTGAGCGGACGAAATCGACGGCATCACTCAGAGCGGCAATAGCGGCATAACGGACATCCATGTTCGGCTCCTCACGGCGAGCACCCTGGACGACAGCGGTCAAGATCGCATTGGAGTGACCGTTCAGGCTGGCACGGAGATCGGGGTCTTGAGATTCGCAAATAAAACCAATAGTGGCCAAAGAAGACTGCTTCAGGTTGTCACTGCCGCTAGCAACATTCTGGACCAGAATGTTCATAAGATCGGGCCATTCATTTCGGGGCAGCTCGATCGCAGCAATAGAAACGATCAAAGTGGCGGCGGCATTTCCAGCTCGGGTATCGGAGTGCAAGGTCTTGAGCGCAAGCTCCTTGACCTGTGCCTTGGTCTCGGGAGGGATGTTCTGAACCCATCGCAGCTGCACCTCACGCAGCTTGGCTTGGTCTCGGAAAGTGAAAGCGTTCTTCAGGGCAATACCAGCAGCAACACGGATGTGAGCGGGGGTGGTGTCGTTGGCCAGTTCCTGACCCAGGGTAATAAGGTAGGCAGCCTAAAAAAAAAAACAAAGAGTGTTAGCGGGCAACCTATTCCCCATATTGACAGGGTATCTATTTCCAGCTCTATAAAGAGCTGAAAGAAACCCCATATTTCAAAGAGAGAAAGGGAGAATAAGCACTTACGAAGTCATGCTCCGCAGCATGGGCGAGCTGCTGTTCGGCGTTCGAACGTTCCGCCGCATCTGTGTTCCAGGATCGTCAGCGCGCGTCTCTCGTAGGAAGGGCGGATTACTCGGGGTTTCGGGTCAATCTAGCTTTGAGCTTAGAGATAGGGATAAACACATACCGGGCGACAAAGTGCTCTGCAACACTTGACGAGCGTCCATCGTGGGCAGCAGAGAAATGTGGAGGGGTTAAGTGAGCGAAGGAGAGAAGAAAAAAAAGGAAAAAAAAAGTGAAAGGCAGGAATTAAAGCGCTCCTGTTGCCTGGTAGTCAAGGCAGAAATTCAAAAAACACAGGAGTCACAGACCACCAAAATATGTGGGCGCGTGGTTGAGAGAAGAGAAGAAAGTTGGTAGGTGTTAGGAAGGGACGGGGTGTTTTTGTGGATATGACGAGGCATGCACCAGGTCTTTCCGCGAGGAGTCACAGAGAGGGAAAAGGTGCCTTTTAGTACACGCCTAGAACAACCAGGTCAAAGAGGAAGACAAAGACTCCTTGAAAATAGCAAGGAAGGAGTCTTAAAGCAGGGTAATGTATTTTTTTTTAATGAAAGAGAATAAATTGAAGAAGAAGATCAGAATGAGGGATGAAGTTGATCTGGGAGGTCACATCTGATTGGTTGACCAGCGGGGGATGGCCTGGGGCACGTGAGTGATGCCTTACATGCAAGGCACCAAGTCCCAGGCATCAACTTTGCTTTCTTAATAGCCCTGGAGGAAAATCTGTTAATCTGATACAACAATCCATGTATGGAATATACTACAATATAAAAAAGTATATGAAGAGATCTTTCTCAGTTCTGATGTAGATCGAATATTAAATTATTATATGTATCACTCACAAAGTTAATTGTGGTTGAGCTCCGCATCGATTAGAATTGCAACGGTCTTGGTTTGAGGTTGGGAAACACTGGGACTTTAAGTTGCAGCCCTGGAGAAGTACTTGTGTATAGCTGCCAGAATTTAAATTACTATGGTCCTGGTCGCCCCGCGTCCGTATTAGGCCATAGCGTGGTGTATTTTGATTTCATGGGCCAGTATTCTTCGACTTTATCCACAGTAAATCCAATCTTTCGAAAGTACTAGCGAGTATACCTTACAGATTGACCTAAGTGGGGCGACGGAATATGCATGCCAGGGGGTTACTAGTAAGGCTATATAGAGATAATTTTTTAGACCTTACAATACCTCCAGGGCTCCAGGGCTCCAGGGCCACCATCTCCACCTACAGCAACCTTAGACTACAACCTTGGAACACACACTACAACACCGTGACACTGTCTAAAACCTTGGAATAATCCTTTTTCTAATACTATGTTAGGCATCGGGGAGCATTTTGAAAATCACCAGACCTCCCGCAAAGTAAAATGTGCTAGTGGATAACAAGAAGCGTCCTCAAAACCGTGAATCGTAATTTCAAGTTTGGATAGAGCCCTGGAGCTTTATTATAATACAAATATTTAACCTTGTGCATATAACCAGCAGTGGTAACTCAGTTGGCTAGAGTGTAAGATGTAAGGATATCTGAAATCACTCCCTCAAATCTCATTATACTAATAATTATCACAGTGCAAATCTTGAAGTCCCGTGTTCGACTCACGGCCACTGCTGTGGCATTTTCCTTTTTTTCTTTCTTTCTTTTTTTTCCACGATTTTCAATCCAGTTCTCTTTGGAGTAATTACATATAAATTATACACATGTGGGTTTAATACCATAGCATCAATAGAAGAATGATTACTGGCAGTGATAAGTTCAAACGTACTACTACCTACCTACTGAACCTTGGAAGAGGGGAACCGTTAGGCAGTGTATTCTACCTAGATACACGGGTCGATCCAGCTAGCATGCAAGAACAACAACAACCAACATGGACAATGGACTGACTAGGTACTCCGTAGGGGTGAGGTAAGAGATGTGTAGGAGTGTGTATTCTAGACTAGTAAAGACACCTGCCCAGGTGGGCAGACATTCTTGTACGTACAAAGACGTGACTAGGTAACGACATGACAAAACCGAAATGTAACTATGCTGTAATGCACCGTACAGTACGTATAGTAGCCCTGGAGGGGACAGGTCTATGAATCTATCGATAGGAACCAAGGGAGTTTGCCCCTCCTACCGAGCCTCGAGGTAGGTAGTGGTCTGCACTCGGAGTCCTGGAGTTTTATCGTAGATAGTCAGACCTTCTCTTCCTTCCTTATCAAAGTCCCATCTCACCGCTGCAGAACGTTCGCTCCCCATTCTGCAATACAACCTGAATTAACCTTGAGATATCGAACAGAGACGGTATGAACATGACCCGTCACAATCAATCCAAACGAAAGAGCGGTAAGGCGCCTCCAAAATACACAGAAGAGAAGGAAGAGAGTCGGATTCCCAAGAAAAATTATTGCCGCCACTGCGGTAAATTCGAGCCACAAAGTCATCCATGCGTACCAATTTGCCGACGATGTCAAAAAGAGTTTTGTGGTGGGACTGGATGTGAGCCGCAAGGTTTTTGTGGTTCCTTTCCTTGCTGCGGCTGTTGTACGACTACCCAATCGCCTTCCGACAGCCAGGCGTATGATACTAGCCCGGATGTCGGTCTAGAATCCAGCCCTAGCAAGAGGAATCCTCCTGCCTTAGAGGTAAACTACCTATTTGACAGCACCGTTCAGCTGTATGCTAACAGGGAACTATTTCCATAGATCATATTTCCTGATCTCAGAACCATAATGACCCAGCTCTATGACCTTCTATCATCGGATCGCTCACTAGAGGTTGAACTTGATCGCAAGCCATATCGCACCATATTTGAAGCATTTCACGGCCGAGGACCCTTTATCGACATGGCATACAGCGCAATCCTTCCAGAAATCAAACATCTACAGGGGAAAAGGATCGCCGTTGACAGTCTCCATAATATTCAGCAACAGCAGACCAAGCAAGCAATGATCTGGGAAACTCCCTTTGGAGGATACCTGGATTTCGTTACAGATCGACGTGATTATGGTTATTGGCGACCTTATGTTGGTCAAGCTGGTATACCAAAACATCGAATCTACACACATCATAAGCAAATTAAAGCAGGTCACCAAGATACCCTGCATTACTGGCTTATCAACTTGGGCAATGCTCAGAGACAAGCAAATTTCATTCGTTTGTGGGCCATTCCATTTCCCGCAAATGTGAATGGTATGGTGAAGTTGGTCTTCGAAAACTTTCTTGAGAAGGTGATGTGCCGGGCTTTCCATTCCCTTCCCCCTTCAACATTGGAGGAGTTTTTTGGGCCATGTCCTGAAGGCAAGTACTCAGGGATGGGTCTGAATGTTGTATCCCCTTTATACCAGGGCAAGCCTTTAGCGGCAATTATTCGGCATAGAATGTGTCGAAACTGGGATTCTTCTCCTGATCCAGATATCTGCAGGTGGTCAAGTGTTCGGCAAAAGGGCCATCGAGATAAATCGAATTCAAAATGGTCTCCATCGAAAAGACAACTCCTCAAAGGAAAGGATTACTGTAACATCCTTCGTGACGCCGTGCTCAAGAATCCTGTCCTTCGAGACGCTCTTGTGGAGATTGATCAAGCTCTTCCTGAAGACACTGATTTTATACCATGGGGCTTCAGAGAAGAAGGTCTTGATGACCATGTGTCCTGGTTCAACACCACGATAAGCAACCTTTGCCAGCATAAGGAAAATCTCCGTGATACTCAGGAAGAGAATCCTCTCCCAGGTAGCTTTATTTGCCCCGTCGGGACCCTTAAGGCTCCTATTGGCTTGGTCTTTGGCTGTGTACCATCGCATGCATACAAAGTTGACGCTGAGTCTGCATCCGAGACTTTCCACCATTTACCTTGGGGACTGAAAGAAAGCGGGCTTAACCAATTCAATTCATTAATTTGGTCATACAACCTTCAGAAGTTCACGCTCATTCCCAGGGACTTTAAGATCGATCCCCCAAGCACCTCAGGAATCAAGATCCTCAAAGACGCCACACAGGATCTGATACGTATGAGCAGACTGAGAGTTGTTCTCATGTGTGGTGATGAGGTAGAGCAAGTCGTTCTTCCAGATAGCTTACTTTCATCTGCACATCTCACTTTTATGCTACACGGTATAGAGACTCACGCGTGGGTTGAACATGACGGTAGCAAGATAGTGCGGCTTTTCCTTCGATCACCATCTCCCCTATCAGAGTTATGGCCAAGTCATGGACGAATTGCTTTTCGGATAACGAGTATATTCCGTTTCATTTCGGGAATCACCGATATAAAGATTTCTCCTGCGTTCTATGAGTCGAGTCTCGTCGTAGCCCTTGTTATTAGAGGGTGGCACGATGAGAAAAATGGCCGAATACCCCCCGCATCTCCTAACGATCTGGACCCTATACTGAGGCTTTGGCTTGCAGAAAAGGGATTCGAGACTGAAATGGATCTAACGCGCCTTGCAGAAGCCGCCAATGGTTCTCTTCGATATGGGATACAAGTCCTTTGTTCACACCACCCGAAGCGACCACGTGAAGCCACTGGACAATGTATAAGTCCATCTTCAAGTCTCATAATGCGATCGCAAAAGTCTCAATACGAACCTTGCCCACTCAATGTTTCACTTCGAGTTAAAAGCCTACTGAGAGAAAAGACTCCCTTTCTTACATACAACAAGAGACAAGCCATCTTTGGAAATTTCTGCCCTACAGACCAAGAACGGGAATTCCATATGGTTGATACTGCAGAATTTGAGATTTTCCCTCCAGAGTCTCAGGAGGTACCAAACTCTCCAAGTGTGGTCCAAGTTGATCAATATGAAATGGATTCAGTGAAGCTGATGCTAGGATCAAAGCATAAAGGGTGGCTAAACTCACACGGAGCTTATGAATTTACGATTCGTCATGTGGGATTTCGCATTATGACCAACCTTCAGCCAGAGGGTGGGTTTTGGATCAAAGCAGAGCTTGCCAATTTTGGTGAGAGACATCGCTACGTCTGGGCCAAAGATGCGACACCTGAGGATCCTGGCTCTCGCTTGGCGATTCGTGTTTGTATCAGAAGCTCGGATGGCAATGAGATCGGTATTGAGTACCCCTGTGTTGCTGGCTGGAAGGCCTGCTTCAAAGCTAATCGAATCGTTGATGAGTTAAATGGGGATAGCTGTGTACAGATCTCAAGAAGGCCACGAACGCACATCTTTGTCGATGCCAGGCACAAGAAGTTGCTAAGAGAATATCCAGAGCTTGAACAATTCATAGGAGGTGGCTACATTGATGATGATGGGCGGGTTATAAGTACCGGCCAATTGAAACGTTCTAGGGAGGCCAATGATGTCCCCACAGAGAATGAAAGTGGGGTTGAAAACAAGAAGCGCAGGTAATGAGATCGAACTGAAAATTCAAAGTCAGTTATGTATGTGATACTACTAGTATGATCCAAGTTTCCAAGGTTGGAGTAGCTATGATGATGGCAGGTAATAAGTACGCTATATGTGGAATTATATAATCTCAGGCTGTAACAACAGTCTAGGAAACGATTGAACAATGACCAAACATGTTCAATTACGCTCAAGTGCTTCCAAGGTTATTCATCGTTAGTTTTTAAGTTGCCTACTAGTACTTAGTTAGATAACCCTGAAGTGTCCTCAGACGCGGAAAACTTACAGCAAAAAGACGCTTAGTTTATAATACAAATATCTAACCCCGCACCTATAACCAGCAGTGGTAACTCAGTTGGCTAGAGTGTAAGATGTAAGGATATCTGAAATCACTCCCACAAATGTCATCATACTAATAATTCATCGCAGTGCAAATCTTGAAGTCCCGTGTTCGACTCACGGCCACTGCTACTTTTCTATTTTCTTTTTTTCTTTTTTTCTTTTTTTTTATATATAAGGTATATATGTGACGGAACAATGCAAGTCTTAAATTCAAACTAGCAAGGACGGACGTACTGTCTATAATAACATACAGAAATGATCAAACAATACATGCAGCGGGCAGAGATATAGGGGGAGACACGTCACGTGGACTACACGTGATCTATAGCGGGTGCAGCCCGTGACAATATATATATATAGGTATTATCTAATAATTTAGAATTAATATTATTCTCTTCAAGTTTGGAGTGATCAGTGATTACTTGCCCAGGAAGTTCAAAAATACTAGAGTACTACATAAAGAATCTATCTATGTATATTTACTACAACAATAACTTATACTCCCTAGTCTACCAGACACCTAGGTTCCAAGGTTAACTATACCGGCGACGATCTTAAAACATACTCCCAAAGCTACTTCACTACTCTACCTAGTTTAAGTACCCTTAGCTCATCCACCTAGGCAGGCATTACCCTATCAGACCTTATCGAGGGATCCATGAATACATGTACATATGTCGCCAACGGCAACGCCAATGGAGTAGGTATCACTAACAATCCTAGCTTGTTGCCTGACTAGTGGATATGTCAAAGCGATTCCAAGGTTGTGGAAAATATTTCTAGAACAATCTGCTGAGCGGCAAGGGGTCATGGAATAGAATCGATTAATCTAGGAAATACGATTTATAGCCACAGAACCACAGAACATCATGTCGTCATAGAAAGATACATTGGAAATCACCTGGGCAGACTATCAATTAGACAAACACTGATATTGACATGTAATATACCTAGGATGCATCTGCTATAATGCATATGTAGGTACTAATAAGAAAGCAACATGAACTTTTTGTGGTGAAAGCCATTCATCTGGATCATGAAAAATTAATTGAACATTTTAAAGGTAACGCTAATAAAGGTATCTTATTCTTGGGAAATAATCCTAGGTAATGATTCTAAAAGACTCAGTTTTCATCTTCCTCGCCCTCAACCTCACTTTCATTCTCACTTTCCTCATCTGTTTCTCCATCTAAATCCAAGACATCAAAGCGCATTGCGTCCCCATACAAGACACACACTGCTCTACGAGCCTTTCGTCCATTAACATCAATCCGTAACGGCTTTGACTTCAAGCCAGAAGTTGTAAACACATGACGAAGAATACCCGATTCGGAAATTGTGGATATGTCTGACATATCGAGGTCTGTAGTCGGGACACTGGGTTTTGATTCGGATGGGTGTGCATCACACTCCACATATTTGAGAATGGCTGATACCTCCTCCATCTTATTCGATAATGTAGACGCGGGTTGGAAGGGGAGATTCAAGAGACGAGCGGGTGTATGGCGGTTTGACCAGAGAATCATGAGTGTATCATCGTGGACAAATTGAACTTGCTTCACTTCCCCTTCTGAGAGATTGAGAGCAGCTATCGAGGTACTCCGCGTGGAACTGACACCATTTACCGAGTCCAGAACAATGCGGTAGATGTAGACTAGGATATATTAGCATCTTGATCAGGCCCTTCTCTTTACCAGGCACGGGTGATAACATACCAAGACACTTTGAAGATAAAGACCGAGTCGCAACGTAGATCGAGCATGGTTGTCCCTCCTCGCCGTCCTATCAGAAATTATCAGCATATTCGTTTTGTAGTACCAAGAGCAGACCGCCTTACCTCGTAGCTAATCTTCAAATCCAGAACATTCTCATCGCAGTCCGCATGAAGCGTAAGTGGTGATCGATGGAGGATCCCCCTTCGCTGCGTGAGTGCAATCTCCGCAAAGATTTTATCGAACTGGAGCCCAAGTCGTTTCGTAAGATCATTCATCTTGGGCGCATCAACGGTTGAACTGTCGCCTCCCTCTGCTTGAACCTGACGCTGTTGCGCCAGCAATGCTTTGAAGCCATCATAGAATGAACGATCATGGCCATCGGGGAGCCATTTATCGGTGTTAGGCGTAGGAGTAATGGGCACGCCCATCATAGGAAGTTGGCGAATGAAATTTCGAAGAACACTTTTTTGGAGTGCACCTGTGAGGTACTTCACTGTAGGTGGCACGTCCAGGAGCTCTCGCTTCTCGAGGAGTTCTTCAGATGTTTGTGACAAAGGCTCTGCACCCAGGATGAGGATCTCATGCTTGAGCCATCTTGAAAAGGCATTGAACTGATCCAGCTCTTGGTTTGCATTGATCATGATGCAATGTGCTAAGAGATGCAGACAATCTAATGTCTCGACGATAGCGTTGAGCTTCGTTGTATCCAGGCCGAGGACATCGCTCAGCTTAGAAAATTTTGATAATCCTACCAACCGACCCAACAAAATTTGGCTTCGTTCTAGCGCTGGGAGAAGGCATTCGTGTGTTAGTCGCCGGATATTCTCGTATCCTCCGGCCACAGCTTTCTCCCACCTCTTGTGTCCCTGTAGATGAAATAATTAGATAGCGAATACAATCCAAGTAAAAGGCAGACATACCCGCTCTCCTATAATATCGACCAGGAACTCCCTCAACGGCTCAAAGCAGTGTCCAGTAACCACGAAATGGTACATTGCCGTGACAAAGTCGCACTCGCATTTCTCTTTAAGATCCTCGGTAACACTGCGTAAAAAGCGTGCTGGTAGCTCTTGTGCGTTCTTCCACTCCAGCTCAATCTGCCGCTGGACAGCACTAATATACCGGAGTAAATTCTGTAGATGTGTCGTTTTCGATGCAAGGAGAGACAAGTATCGTCCAGATTTAGTGATGAAGCGGAGATCGAGAGTGACAAGACTCAGAGGCGTAGGTGGTGATCCCGATGGCCCTGGTGTCGATATCAAAGCATGAGTCGAGCTGACAGGATGAGACGTATGGCGAAGAATCCGACGCGACTGAGCAACTCCACTAGTATCACCAATTGGGAAAGATCCAATCTCAAAGCAGTCGAATATCCGTAAATGAACAGACCCATCGTCGAATCCAACAAAGAGCACATCGACAGAGTCACCTGTATCTTTTACCGAGGAGTGAAAAATAGCATCGATGGATGCTCGTGAACTAAACAGGTCATCTTCAGCGCCTGTCGCGGGGAGAACACTCAATTTCGGCAATGAGCTCTCAATATCTATTGAAGCCAATTCGCGAGGTAGATCAGCTTTCAGCACAGATGCCGCTTTAGAGGGATGAACACCCGGAGCGAGAAGATCATCAACAGACAGCCGACCTGCAGAACCCTGTAGATGTTTTTGCATGGCCTTGCTGTCTGTAAAGTTAACACCCCAGCCAAGACACATGACTTTTGGGGTATCATTGTCTTTCTCTTGACTGGAGGCGTCCTCGCCTGGGCTCTGATAAACTGGGTAATGGTGGACTGTCTTCCCGCTATACGCGCTCATAATGCGTACAGAGCCATCACCACATGCGACAGCAAGCAAACGACCTAAGAAAAAGCTTATTAGATATTTCGCATGCGATGAGAGAAATACCAATTCGTCTTGGAATTTGATCAATACTCACCATTCTCTTTCCATGCCACCGCCCTCACCTCACCGTCTTCCTCATCATCTCCTAGGTAGGGATCACCCCCAAAGGAACCACCGAATACTCGCTGCCCATTGAGTCGGAATACACGGAGCTCTTCATCCTCGGTCGCTAGCGCGATAAGGTCCATTGTAGGACAGAATGCCAAAGTGCTGGGTTTACATTTCGCCGGAAGGGATTTCTCCCCAACAGACACGAGTTGGGGGCCTTCTTCGGTCATTTTGGTATGAATGGGATTGGATTTAGTGGAACCAGGTCAACCCATTCTGATTTGGACTGGCACGATGTGTTGAGTCCCCTTTCTGGGGATCCGGGATGTTGGTTGTTGAAGTTGTTGATCGCGTGGATCGGATTCTTGGCGCGTTGGATGTTTTGTGTGGGTGCGGGTGCTTGCCTACATAGCACTGAACACATATGACGAATTTTATGAGCAACTCAATGAGGACTTTAAATCTTCAGATGACAAGTAATTATTTAGTGTGATATTTATTGAGTTTGTGAAAAGTTGTATAAGTATATAATTCTCCATTGGTCGCACGGTCGGTGCTACTAAATTCTATACACTATAAATAAGAGTCAAGGTGGCCAGCACCCAAACAATATAGTACATTAACATCTTCAAAAAGGTTCGCCATCCAGCTCAGCCTGGATCATGTTCTTCAGGTAACTGAGCTCGTCCATCATCTCCTGCATGGTAGCATTGCCCCTGAACGAGGCATCGCTGCGTCGAGACTGGGCAGATTCGCGGCGATCATTCTCCGAAAGAAGAATGGGAGAGCCATCGCGGCTCTGAGCAAGAGAAAGTGCCTGCATAGACTCCAGGGCGCTAAATAGTGCGGCGTGGCGTTTGGGGTTACTTTCTATCTCATCCATTTGGTCGATTCCAAGGCCCGAGGCAGACATGTGAGGAGATGAGAGGGAGACCGTGAGCTGCGGCAGCCAGGGCGGAATATCGCCTGATGCCGAGTTCGGAGATGAAGGCTTGGAATGCACGGTAAGGTGCGGTGTGTTGGGATCAGTGTTGTACCCGGTGTCATGGGATGCGAGATCGGGTGTTTTCCATTCCTCGGGAGCCGGGGACTCATGTGACTCCGTAGGGAAGGTCGAGGTGGAAATCATGGATTCGGGTGAATTATCCTCACCCTCAGTATCAGTGCTCCATTCCGAGAATCGACTGCGCTCGGTCACGAATCGTGAATTAGTTGAGTCATCCACAGTCATACTGGAGAAATGGCTTCGAAGAACCGTCTCATCCATTGCCCTGTCGCGCTCGTCAATGGCACGCACTGCTTCATCCATGACAGAGGAAGGTGTATTAGGGAGAGACGGAAGTCTCTTGTCATTGACACAAGGACCCGTTGGGGTCATATCATCCGAGCTGTTCCGCATATGAGATGCGACCAGAAGATTCGAGTTATTGCCTGCATTTTTCGAAGTGCTGGGCTTGCGATTCTGTAGACGAGTGTCCACTGTGAGAAGATTGCGGGATTGTCCGGGCATTCCGCCATTCGCCTTCAGAGCACGACGAGTTTGGAGACTGGAGAGACCCGAGTTCTCAGAATGCTTCGCTGATGGGGATACCGCACCAGAGTTGATACAGATGCCAGGAACATTGCGGCGCTCATTCACAGAGCTCTCCTGGAATGGAACATGATTAAATGCCTCTGCCCTCGGAGATGGTCCAGGGCGCTTCTGCGTCAAGGCATGGCGCAGTCCGAGGCCTCGCGGGGGAGATGCGGACCGCTCCTCCTTGTGGTGCCTTCTAGTGGCACTATTCGGCTGAGAGATACTCCGATGAATCATGCCACCGAACGGAGATCTTTTAGGAGGGCTTGAAGAGAGGTGGTCCGGCTCAGGAATTGATGTTTGAAGACGAGCAAGATTGGGCTTTGGCGGCTTGCGCGGGTTCATATATTTGTCAGCTGGATTCATCGTTCGGTAAGCTTCTTTCTGCGAGCTACCGCTATTAGAACGACCATGAGACCGACTGTCCGGCAGTATGATAGGGACGTTCAGCACGTTCAGAGGTTGACCGGGTAGAAGAGGACACTTCGTAGTAACGGGCTCAGCCTCGCTATAGAATTCCACGTCATCGTTCAACAGGTACTAGTTAAAATATTAGCTTTGCGATCGAAAGCAAGAAATCGACCTGACTTACATAATACCAGTATGTGGCACCCATCTTCAGGCCGCCTGAGCGCCATTGGTTTTGATCAGATCCATCACCCATTATATCAGTGAATGTATGACATCCTTTCCAATGGCCTGGTCCAACACGTTTGTCTCTTTCCATCGCATATGGCTTAGAGAAATTGTCCCATGATCCCAGAAGCTTCACCGATCGAACATCGGGATTGGTTTTACTAATGAGGTTAGCTTTCCGCCCAAATCGCGATCTCACAATATGCATTGTACTCACAGTAGAAAAGTCATGAGGGTGGTCGATATCATGGCAATGCAACAGTCGCTCGAGAAAAGATATAAGGGCCAGCAAATGCACCCAAAAATAGACAAATGCAAAATTCTTGAAAGGAAAAGTATGACAATGAATGTGCTTGAAAGCGAAGGTGGAAAATGAAACCAGGTCAAAAATGAAAAAGCAAAGACTGTGATATATTATACAGCAAGGAAAGTGAATGCAATGCAATGCAATGAAAAACAGCAAAGAAAGAAAGGAAAAGAACGATGTGTGATGAAGAGAAAAGAAATCTCCGAAAGGTCGAAGCGAGAGAATATAAGGACAACAATATAGCCGTGGTCCAGCCCGGATAGTAAACAAATGTTTCTATAATTACAGCTCCTCTTAGAGGTGAACTGTGCCTGTTTCAAACAATGACAGGTCTATTAATGGATTGTTCGAGAACCGTTTCAGTGGAGTCGAACAAAGCAAACGACCACTCCATGGCCTTGAAGACCTGACACGGGGGGCTAGATGCTTCAGGAACCGCGAAGGGGGGTGCAGGAGATCAGGCAGATATGGGTGTTGTTGTTGACAGGCAAAGAAGTAATTTCCCCAAGCACACTGCAGGGCGACAACTTGGACCAATAGGCGTGGTAGAACGCGAAGCGCCCGGATGTACCTGCAGGAGAGGCAGCAGGACTAGGATAATCTTGGAACTCGGCGCTTCGACGAGGCGGAATTGGGATACGTGTTTCGGGAGGAATACGGACGGTGTCGATTTAGTTGGAATGTGCAATGTGAGCAGTGGCAAGAAGAGAAGATAGGGAGGGAGGGTTTTTTCTTTTTTCTTGCGGTGACGCGAGATCGGCACACTGCGGGGAATCATCACCGTAGATGCCGATCCACGGATGAGAGAGTCAATAAGGGCCCAACCATTCCAATAGCTGTGCGGATCTTTGAATGGAGAAGATGAGCTCCATTGACCAAATATGATTTGAATATGACATTGTAAAATCTTATCCTCGAATATAATAAAGTTGGCATGGAGGATCAGCATAGAAGGAGATTATCATCTACAAAATGTGGCTGATGAACTCCGCCCACCAAACCATGGTTCTCCCCCCACTACTGTAAGGTACGCGACTCTCTCACCTTAACTCTCCTATTTGGAAACACGCGACTTATTTCCGTCCACTTCATGAAACACACCAGTTCCGTCAAATATGCCTATCATTACCCAGGAGCAGAGAACTGCAAGGGTGGAATGGTTCGCCCCCTGACGCCAAATTTCGTGATTCGGAGATCGCCCATCACTAGGCTCCCGAGGCTCCACTTGGGCGGCTCCTGAAATTGTGCGGCGCCTGCAGATGACTGGTCTCATCTATGGCTTCATAGTATTCCGTATCGGGACTGTGGCGAAGCTGCTTTGCTTCGGAACGAAGGAGTACGAAGCACGTTCACTCTCGCATGCGGGTCAATATGGCTATGCGACTGTGTCTTCATGGTGCACAAGTCGGATCAATGAGGCCAATTTTCTAACCAACCCAAGCTCAAACAGCTCCACTGTGTGACCTTCTGCTACTAAACAACTATCACAACATATCTTGGTAGTACACAGCCTTCGTACTCAACCTCGGAAAATCTTATGGGAGTACAAGGAGGCCAACAATTGATGGTTGGGGCGCGTTGGGGAGCTTGCGTAATATAATCCGGGATGACTCCCTCGGATATCAAATTTCATACAGATCATATTGAAAGCGAACTAAAATGCCCATCCTTCATTCACTCCATCATCAGATCAAGGCACAAAATTTGAAATTCAGATCGAACTACTTGGTGGAGTCTCTCAAGGATCTGATACCGTGACGCAATTGCATTTTTCCGTCTCTCTCATAGGGATCTTCCCAGGGATTGTGCATAGCGCGAGCATTCCTACTGACCAACACAACCTGCCCCTCCAGTGCATCTCTGAATGATCAACATTTGAACTCACCGCACAGAGAATAGAGAGAACACGCGTCCATGCTGTCAAACTGGGATCCGATCGTAACCTTGGAAGTGTTTGATCCCACGCTAATCTGGACTATTGCCCCCACTCTAGAGTAAGTGCCAGTGCGTTGAAATTGATTTTATTCCAGTTTTGAGCTTCGTATCTCGATTCTTAGGCTACCACTTACTAGTTCAGCTTGAGCTTCAAGTGTCGGTAAGAGGGAGTCCCTTGTAAACCCAGGCGGTATAATCTTGATTCCTTCAGATTCCTGAATCCTCCTGGCCGATATGAAGTACGGTCACCTGGGCAGTCCCAGCGCATATGTCTAATAATGATATACCATTTTTTTTTTCGTCCAATGCCTACATCTTAACGTGGCCTTGGAATAATTTGGTTGAGATATTATCATACGATTTTAATTTGTTCTTTCGCTTGCAGGGGTTATTATTATGAGATGATACAATGGGCATCTATTGATATCAGACAAAAACATAGGTGGATCGGTCTCAAAGGCTGATATTGTCAAATATGGAGAGTTCATCATATAGGCAGTTTGGCCGAGTGGTCTAAGGCGATTGACTAGAACCGGATAACAATTTATCCGATCGATATCAATTCTCTTCGGAGGCGGCGGTTCAAATCCGCCAGCTGTCGATTCTTCTTTTTGTCTTTTTTACTTACGACACTTTTTTTTCAACTCAATTTTTGTCATTCGTCTCATCTTGTTGTCAATTGCTTGACCAAGTTCAAGTTTTAATCCAGATCAGAACTTCGGTCGTGACGCCACCTGGGTAGTGCCAATATTCAATCAAGTGTTTTATCTACTTCACACCTCTACCTAGCTGTAACACATATTTATACCGTGGACGCCTTAGCCAAATTGATTTTATATGGCTATCACATACTCTACTGTTGTCCGAGTCTTAATTTATACTCTGAGATACCATAGGCATTGAAATTAGCATTCTGCCATCTATGTATAGCAATTTTGAGTTTGCTGCAATAAAAGAGTATCAATTCTGACTTGGTATCACGGGCTTGCAGTGCATGTAAAAGAGTAATCATATGAACCTTCAAATTGGAAGACTGAACTGAACGTCTTGAAACCTTGGAACATGCCGCAATATTTAAGCGACACTTCTGCCAAATCCGAATATATGGTACCACTTCTCCTCCTTCTGATCATACATCTTATTCACACCCCCCAAAACAACCTTGAGAAGCCATTCGGAATTCAATGTTTGCCGCTTCTTGCTTCTCCAGAACGCCAACTCCTTCTTCTTCCAAACCACTGTATCCACAATATCCCTCACATTATCCCGTCCACACATCTTCCCCAAATTATTATCCAGGTTCTGCAGAAATTCCTTCGCTCGTTTATCATGCCCAATTTGGAAGAACTGGATACCCAACTGGTCACTTCTTGCGGGAGGATTGCACTTGTCCAGTGCAGACGCCGTTTGGAAAATTATGTCATGTGCGACATGGCCATCCGAGAACTCTCCGTCCGTAATGACAATAATATTCAAAGGCTTCACATTGACACTCGCGGGGATTTCGGTTGTTTGCCAGTTGCTTTGACGATATCTCTGCATATTCTGCACACGTGCCAGATATGGTTCCAAAATATTCATCAGTTTCTCCCCGACAGGTGTCCATCCATAAGGATGTACCTTCGAGAAGATTTCGTGTACTTTCTCTGTGTTCTTGACGTTCTCGTAGACTGTCTTATGGTTTAGGAAATAGATTTCTATTCCATCTTCGTCGCCTTCAGTACATAGTGGGGCGATGGCAGAAATGGCCTTTTCGAGTTCTCGCCAGCGTTTTCCCGCCATGCTGGTACTGTCGTCTATTATGAGGATCGTATCAAATTTGCGAAGGCCGGTTGCAGCGGTGTCTGGGTTGGGTGCGGATAGTTGGGCTGGGCGTTCCGATTCGATTTCCTCGTAGAGCGGGGGATTCCAGTGAGCATCTTGATACCCTGGAGCTTTGATATTTCGAGACATGTTGGTTTCTGTGCTTTGTGATTTTCTGGGAGATTTCTTGGTCTTTGAATGCTCACTCAAGTCGATTTGACGAGAAAGATGACCAGAGAGGCTCTGGTGAACACTTAAATATTCAAAGCACTGGGAGCCCAACCTTCTAAGGCTCAAGGCTGTGGTAGATATTGCGCAACAGAAATAGAATGACACAATTGGCAGTCACTAGTGATTGAAGTTTTGAGTCACTAAGTGTGTTGGATCCAGTAGATGAATTATCTTTGCTATAATGAAAGAACTATCAAACAACAAAGCCTGAGATATACCTCATTCTTTATACCTCAGGCTCAGATCATTTACCTCCTTAATTGGACCCGAGACATCAAAGCAAACATTGAAACAACCTTGGAAGGCTGTTTTTGGGCCGCTTGTAAACGCCCAGTTTGGCGGAGTCACATATTGAATGATCCATTGATATTATAGCCTTGTACTCATATTGAAAATATTATGGAGTAGGTTACAAACACACTTCCACTAGGTCCAGGTATGTGCCAGTGTGGAGCCATGTTTCTAAGGAGCCATGGGACTGATAGCATAAGGCAGAATTCAGATTACTTGTTAAGGAACTCCGGAGCTATGATCAGTGGCTGGACCATGCTGTTCCCCTGTAGGGTTATGCACAGACAAATTTCCAACTAGCTAGCGTAAGGAGAAAAGGGCGTAGAAAAACCCTTCGGTCGGATTGGGTAAATTACTGCAGGGTCTAAATGTTCTTTTCGCCTTATGGGTGGTGTTTTGGTCATTTTAACCCTGTCAGATGCATTGCGGCTACTTGCTGAGGTGTTTGCACGCTTTTGAGGCGGAGCACTTATGCCCAGGTGGTGCAGGGCGCACAGCCCCAACATGGATCCTGTCAATAAGCCCAACCCCGCAGCACAGATTAAATCGCGTGGGGATACCTTATGATTAGCGAATAGACCAATAAGAAAAATCGTACTACATTTCGGAGAATTTTTGAGATATCAAATAAGGAGAAAGAATTTAAATTGACTAGACAGTAGTAGTCATGAGAATGTCTAGAATCAACCTTGGAAGTATGTCATAGTCATATCTGAGCACACTTCAGGCATAGCCTCCCAGGGCTGTATTCTCCCTGCCTCAAAGAGAAAGAAAAGAAATTTAGAAATCAAGATCAAAGAAAGGGGGCGAGGTAGAAGAAAACATGATGTCAAGTGAAAAAAGGAGAAAGGAATGTAAATCATGTCATGGGTATAGAGAAAGAAAAATCAAGTCCCTTGAGAACACGAGGACCTAGCCTCAAATGCTCTCAATTCTTGCAGCAGGAGACATATTATTGAAAGCGCTGGCCGAATTGGCAATTGCCACAGCAGCTCGTGAACTAGAAACGCCTGATACGGGTTCATCAGTAATGCGGCTCTGCTCAATTTCCGCATCGGTACCTCCGTGCAGAATACCTGGGTCAGCAGCGACAATATCCATAAGAGCCAAGGCTTGATCCAGTCCATAGGTATAACCAACCCAACGTAAGCACTGCACTACCCAGCGGCGCAGTGGGTGGTAGGAATTCTCTGCAGTTCCAGCAATGTACAGCGGCCACAGTAACACAAGGCCACCGATGTAGCTATCAGGTGGTGGCATAGTGGAGTCATACTCGGGGCGATGGGCGCCTAACGCATAAGGTACACTGCGGCAGATGTCAAGGGCAAGGCGACTGATGTTTGAGCGAAGTGTTTTGCAGTGTTGTCGGAATTCCTCGGATAGCGACCTCATCGAAGATGCGTCGGACATTTGTCGGATATGTGTTAAGAGGATTTCGCTGATGATGATACGTGCACAGCGATACTGACTCCATGTGTTAAAGGACCAGAGTGTTGGGTATACATGATACTGCTCATCAAGGGTAGTCATTCCACGACAGCGATTTTCGAATCCATAATCAAAACGAGATCTCGTGTGAGTTTCGTAGGTGAATGCGGGTGGTAAGGCTGCGAGCCAGGCGATCAATGAAGCCTCGATGGCCGAGGCTTGCGAAATAATCTCCTGATCATCGCTGAGTACACCGGAGATAATATCGGCTCTGAGGTTAGAGATGCGACCGATGATCATAATCAATCGGTTCCCATGGGCCTCAGCCGGGCGGAGGTCGAGGATCTCCATGGTGCCCTCCAAGAGGTATTCGGGCACGCGGGCGTCTCGCTGCATACAGCTGATGATCTGTTCAAAATATTTCCCAAGTTAGAAAATGAAACCTTGAAGTTGCCCCGCCAAAAAGGTAAAGATACTGCCAGTGTACATACAATTTGATAACGCAAGTGCAGGAATAGACGAAGACCGGCTTCGTTCTTTAGTTGATCAGGGCCTCGCAGTTCAAGGAGAGCAGTAGCACCAGATATATGGTTAGTCCAAAGAGCAATATCCTGCGGGGCTCGCGAGACAACAATCTAGTTAAAAGTGGCGAAAAGTGAGCTAGAAGATCCTTTGGAAAAAAATAATAATGCTAGCGTCGATCCCGAAGAACCTTGGAAAGATATCTTACCTCGTATATAGCAAGCAGTACAACAGCCCCCAACGCTTGGTTAGACTTTGCCTCCTCTGGATTGGCCAAGGCGGAGTTTAAAAGTTCAAGAGCAGAACCATATGACTTGCGAGCGACTTCCTTCAGTGAGACCTCTCTCCTTACTCGACATAGCATGGCGGATGCAACAGCACCCATGCTTGCTCGGAGTGCTCGGACACTCGCAGGTCCGCCGGCGGATTGTTTGAGGAAATTGGCCATGTAGTCCGACATCCAAAACGCGCCCGGAAACGAATTGCTCTGCATGAAATAACAAATGGCATCTTCCTGTGTCATTCCTGCTGGCTGTACTTCCATCGGCACGCTATCTAGACTTGATATTCTCGACAGCGCATACCGAAAGTGTGGATCATTGTCATAATCGAACGGGACATCGGGCCCCACCTCAAAGGCAAGCGTGGGCGCCGAGTTCCCTTCTGGGGAAGCTTTGCGATGAATTCGCTCTGGTGACTGTTTTGATCGAGCGGGCACGCTAGACGATGCAGGTGGACTGGTTCTCTTTGTCTCCTTTCCTTCCGCTTTCGCTTTTCGTATTACTGACTTGCTTTCATCGCGAAACATGAGCGATAATTGATCCCGATAACCGGGGCACTCCCGCTTGGCTCTCACGCACTGCGAGCATGCCGGGCGGGCCTGGTCGCAGCGGATCTTGCGCGATCGGCATTGCCCGCAGCCTTTGCTTGGTTTGCCACAATAGACCATGATCGGTAAGGATCCTGGCGGTGGTTTAACAGACTTAAGAAGATGGTCATCTAACGGCTGAGGGGGGGATAATAAGACGTTGGGGGCGACTTCAACAAAGACTCCTGCACCGCCACGGGTTTGATTGGTAGGGCATGGGTCAGCCCCACTGAACAGGTGCTCTCCGTCAAATCGGGTTTCAGAGAATGTCAAAAGACTCCTCAGTTCGGAATACTGTGCGAGACATTTGATCGACAGAAGCTTGTCTTCTATGGCACGGTTATCAGATGAAGTTTCTTAATTTTGATGCCTGGATGGATTCTAGTGCTCAGCCACAGATGAAGCAATGAAACAGAGGGGAATTTCGCTCGGAACAGTACCGATAGGCCTACTTGGGTGAATTCACTGCCACAGTAGGATATTGAGGGGGTAAAAGTCATAGATGCCTAAATCTAGTCGCTAGACTACCCAAATGAAGACACTATACACAGTCGGGTACCAGGTGTTCATGGTATAGTTGAACGCCAAACCATCGGTTAATTCGGGATGACATCAGAATCAAATTATCAACTTCAAGTTGAAGTGGCGCAGTTCGAGAAAGACAATACCTTCAAATGTTCTACATACACACTTGGATGACTTCCAATTTGTTTGTTCTTCATTAATGTCAACTAAATGTGGTAGCCATAGATCAGTTCCAGCTCCAAGTTCTCTAATGGAGCATTTCTGGTCAACTGGTCAATTACTAATTAATGCCAGTGTCAGTCCTATTCATCACGCGTCCGAGTCTGAATGAACTCGGCCCATAAGTAGCCAGCGGATCTGCGATTTATACAGACTACTACTATTCATTATCAAGATATGAGATCTTTACTGTCGTAGTGGGGTCAAATGCATCCATGCCGTGTTCAGGTGGCAATCTGTTGCGCCTGATAAGCCCAGGCCTGACACCTGAGGATGTTAACAAGGATTCCAAGCCCTGGAGGTTTACATACATGTATCAATGTATGAGCCGAAAAGAAAGACATACATACCTACCTAGGGATAGTACTGCCATTTCCAAGAACATTCCGTTGTTGCATGTAGTTCAAGTTGACTTGTCCCACTCGGAGTCTTAAGTTCAAGTCGGGTATATAGTGTCCCGGCGCCCAGGTGGCTTCACCTTAAACCTGAAGTTTCATCCAATCTCTAGTAGACTACCTACTACTCTTAGTTCGACTCGGAATAACAGTACGTTCCTGAGGTCCCCTCTCCCTGATACGCACAACAAAGTCCTTGTATTCTGACTATATGGTATGTATCCTAGATTCCACGCCTGGGTGCAGAGTATACCAATCGCAAACTCACAAACGGCCACAGCCCCACATCCAACTATCCCCAGGTGATATATCGCGTTTGGGATTATTGACCTGTCACAATACTAGTATTTTCGCGTAGCCACGACGCGAAAATGTCGGACACTCGCAGTTCCCCTCCCAAACTAATGCACAATGAATCACGTACCGGGCTGAAGATGGAAGACTGCCTCGCGTCGGCCCACTTGGTTCACTGTCCAAACATTGAACATTGAAATACTGGAATCCCCCGCTCTGCGCCCCTGTTTCCTAAGTATTTCCTAACTATTCATATAACCTTGGAACTCTCAACCACCCTAAAAGACAAAGTCGACAGCACATTTGAATATTTACTCGAAAGAAATGGAGGCCGATCCAACATCTCTCAAGCGGAAAAGTGCGTCTTACTTGCTTTCCACTAATAACTTGAAAGGGGAGCATTGACGTGTGAGCTTTACTGACTGAACTTGTCGGCCAGGAATTAAAGACGAGCCCGACGAGTCACCGAGATATTTACCCGATCACTACAGGTGCTACGATGGGACCGAGGAAGCCGACGAGAAAAAACCAGAGAACTTGAAGGATTTTGATTCTATTCCTGGAAAAATAGAGGACAATTCTGTTATTGGAAAAAGAAGGGACAACTCTTTTCTTGGGGAAGAACTCGAGGACAAGCTCCAGGAGGACTCCGACTTTTCCTGCAAGATATTCGTCGACGAGATTGACGAAATGTTCAGGAAGCAATTTCTTCCACTCAGTAGAGAAGATGACGACTTGGATGAAGATCACAGGATCGATCTAGAGTTTCAAAAGGAACCTGAAGACCATGAGTATCTTATTCGCGGTGATGCAGCACAACTGGTGAAGATTCGGCTCTTTCTGATCAACGATAACCCGACTTATAGAAATCTCGGGTTCACCCATACATGGGTGAGGGACTTTGTCGCCGAATGCACCTGTAATGGTGTTGTCGTCGCCACCGCTCTCGCACGATATATTCGACGAAAACGCATATGCCATAGATTCTGGGAAAGGATGCAAAGGCAAAGCGAGGAAATGCGCCGTTTCGCCTTTGAAGTCTTTGATCATCATGGAATTTTGATGACAAAGTATAAGAACCATCCGGTGCAAAAAGGAACTGGTGTATGGAGAAGCGAACTTGATCAGGGCCCCCTGGTATTTTTCGAACAACTCCATATCACAGCACCGGGACTACGTCGGAAAGGGCTGGGACAAAAAGTGGTAGCTTTACTCTTGGAGAAGATTGAGAAATTCTCTCGGGCCCGGAAACAGCCTTGGGAATATCTTGAAGTTGATGGGAAGGTCCTTGAACTTTGGACTCTTCACGCTCTAGTCATACCTGACTATCTAAAATCTGAAGTTGCATCGGACTTCGTGTACAAGTCACCAGAGGAGCGCCTGATGATAAAAAATCAAGCTAAAGCAGTTGCTCTTGACTTTTGGCGATCATGTGGCTTTCGACGGATAGGCGCATCTGAGTGTTTCGCCTTTTCGTTCAGCCTCGACCACCCATCCCATGCCCTTGCAGCGGCATCTGATTTCAACCCACGCCGTAGCTATGCTCAAGATCTTGAAACTCAAGAGCTCAGAGCTATCTATGAGGCTGATTGCTCTATTGGCACGAACGCACTGAGAATGGAAAGGCTTCGTAACGCGTTGCCATTGCATCATGCAGCTCTGACCCTCACGGACAAAGAGCTCAAGGCTTTCTTCATTACTCATGTTAATGATGAGATCGGCTGGAATCGAGTGACAAACTCTGAGGCTACACTCCTACATCTAACAGCTTGCGAGTTCAAGCCCTTGAGTGTACAGTGGCTACTCGATAACATCCACCACGCAAAATCCTGGAAGACAGCCCGTGATATCGACGGGTATACCCCGTTTGAAGCATTGCAGGAGATACTGGAGAAAATGAGAACGCAAAAGAGATCCGGTCTTTGGAGAATCGAGAGTGTATCGGACCAATTTGGAGGACATCCTGACACCGCAGTCTCTTGTCTCTGCTTGCTTTCCGGACAGAATTCTCTGGCTAGTCAAGCATGTTTCCGATATGGGTGTACATGTGGAGAGTGCGTGGAAGGATTTATCTCCGCCAAAATGAGCATGGCTTTGAGGCGTCAGTATAATATTCATTATACTCCATTTTTAATGTCGATCCACGTTTATGCTGATATGAGATTACGCGGAGTCGACCCTGATTTGTCTCAGAGTCTCGAGACCGAAACCTCCCGAAAGGGCTTTGTGGATATGTTCGAACTTGTGATGCATTGTCTCGAAGCGAGGAAAGCTCCTACTTCAGAAAATCTCGAGTGGTGCGTTAAGAACATTTTGAGCCAAGAGCGCTCAACTTCGCTGCCAAGTAAGCACATACAGAGCTATCTGCGCATTTCCGGAGTGCAGAAGGGATGTCGGGCAGTGTTCCGATTGCTGTTCGAGGGTGCTAGACGCGACGCTGAAGACAGGTTGTCGAAAGACCCGGACCTGCGAGACAAAACAACTTGCAGAAATGACTATGAGTTTGAACTTGTTGCCAGAGCCTGTGGTTACTAGCACGGCACCTGGGAATGATCCAGAAAGGTCCTATACCAAGCTTAGAGATATTTCTTTGAATGCCAGATGGCGGGATAAATTTTCAACATTTGAATGATCTGAATGTAGAGCTTTGTCAATAAAACATAATTGTTCTTCTTATCCTAGAATCCACGGTATTTTGACTTATTCGGACATTGAACTATCTTGTAAAGTGCTCATGGTCATAATTAAACTCCCTCCTCTACTAGTAGGGCTAAAACTGCACATGTGGGATCGGCCTTACTTGATCGGTTAGAAGTATCAATCCTAGGTCTTGGACTTTCAAGGTTGTCTTCGACTAATTTCATATGTGACTTGAGCCAACAATACGACCTGTCGCAGTTTTGTTTCTCGCACACAACCCTGAAGGCCAGGGGAGCAGTGCCCGATTTTTGAGGGGTTTAGCAGTGCACAGGATGGATGCATTGATCCAAGGTTGGTTCTTTTGGATCGAAGCCCTGGAGGCCATGCTGGGCCACGTCAGTGTGGAGAGCGTTTGTATTGCTTTGCCTGAGAAGAACTTTTGAAACCTTTCATAGGGCCTTTCGGTCGCATTCAAATATTTGATACTCTGACCAGTTGCCTTTCAAGGCTGTCACAAGATTTATACTCAACCTGAAGTCCTAGCATGACAGAACAATAATCGCTGAAATGAATGATAAGGACTGTTTGTTTGAGAAAATACCACTCACATTGCCGACCGGGAGGATTATTGGAAAAAGTACCATTGGGTGCTAGCGGAAGGCGACATGAGTCTTTGGGGGCCATTTTTGCTGCATTCCAGCCCAATTCCAATGATGCCATATTATGGTCTGATAGATGTTCAGACTCACCGCCGAAATAATTCCTACTAAAGAACAGAGATTTCTACAGGGATTTCGGAAAGACCGAGCTTGAGACCAGGTATACACCCTGGTCATGACCCCTGTAATCTGTACCCTACGGGGCATGGAGTACGTGATTGTGGGCAGCGCAGTCTGTAGCCTGCATGACTCCGCTCGCCAAATGACCTAAAACCTCCAAGGTTCTTCCCGAGTTCATCAATTTGGCCAATTGCATCAAATGGACTCCGCACTTTGATAGGAATCTATTTTTCTTTCCAATGTCGATCTTTATGCATGTTGTCATCATAACTAATCTATCTTATCCTAGTTTAATTTAATTTATTCTGGGTATTCCCGATCTACTTATTAGATCATCCGAAACTGCTCCATAGCGTTGATATTAATAGAATCAGGTAATTATGAATAGTCTCATCTTCGGATTCCAAGGTTATCCAGCACTCAATTCCACATTATTGCAGGACTGCGGATCCTTTAATCAGAGGTAAACGATCCTGATGCTGGTCAGACAAGGGGTAATATCTTCAAATATGAAGCACCGTATTTCGTATGTCGGATAACGTGTGTATCAGACAGTTTGAAACAAAGAAAACTTGGCTCTTTGCCACATATCAGCATCCTTTGCCCCTAATTTACCCCACGGTGGGAGAAGATTATAGCGGCTATTCAATACTAGATACGACATTTACCCCAAATGGTCCCCTCAAACGGTGATCTGTGTGTAAGAAATGCGGTTTAGGAACTCCCCCACCTCAAAAATGAGTCTAACTGAACCGAGTAGATTGCTCGAAGGAGTAACTTGACTATAGGGCGGACTCCACTCTCATCGCCCCCACGGATGCCGGAGACACCGCGGATCTTAGCCATGAAACACAGCCTCTCCACTCTCATTGGTTTATTTCTGTTCGCGATGCATTCTGGATTAGGGATAGCGTCGCCAAATCGGCTCAATGGAGCAAATCCTACGCCGCTCTTTCAACTGTTGATGAAGCTTGGCTTCGTGCCCATGGAAACTAAGCATCTCACAGCCGCAATGTCCAGTATTTCGCGAGCTTGGCTGCATTAGATGATGCACTAGCAGGAATCAGACTTAGACAAAAGTCGCGCAGTTGTGGACCTCAGAAGGATATAAACATCCTGTCTGCCCCCATACCTAAGCTTTTTTTTCTTCACTATTCCCAACTCCCCAGCCACCAATCCACCTGGGCCAAATTCCTCTCCACCCATTCAAGTCATTTTCGATATAGCTTGGACAGGCCTTTGATATCCCTACCTTACACCTCGTACTCCCAAAACTCATTATAATCGCGGCATATACATACTTCGCATACACCAAAAGCTTCAATCCAGTTTAATTTCACAACACATCCCAAAATGGGCTCCTTCGACTACAGCGACGGCGTCTCGGTCGCCGAATTAATCGTCTACATTCCTGCCTTCTTCATTTCTGGTTTCCTCGTCTTTCGCCAGGGTTTCATGACAAACTGTGGATACCTTTTCCTCACAGCTTTTGCCCTCCTACGAATCATCGGCCATGTCTGCAACCTTATCACACTCGAAAAGACCTCCAAGGACCTCACAATCGCATACATGATCTGCACAGCCATCGGTATTACACCTTTAATGCTTGCCTGTTCGGGCCAACTGTCTCGGGCGTAAGTCTCACCCCGTATAACCTTCTATACGCTAGTGCCAAACACTAATCCACCAACAGTAACAACGGTATCCGCGAGCGCACCGGAAAAGGCTTCCACTACATCCACTTCTTCCTATTCCGCATGCTTAACATCGTCGCCGTCGGTTTGAGTATCTACGGTCTCACCAAGAATATGACTATCGAGGCAATGGAGAACCCACCAGCTATTTGCAAGGTCTCCATGGCTATCTACCTCCTTGCCTGGGTCATCCTCATGATCATGCTCTACATCCTCTGGACCCGTCGCGACGGTCTTGACCCTGGTGATGGTCGCTGTCTCCTGGCTGTTACCATCTGCTCGCCCATCCTGCTTATCCGAACCATCTACGCTGTTCTGATCTTCTTCGTTAACAACAAGACCTTCGGCCTCGTCGACGCTAACGAGACTGTCGAGGTTCTCATGAGTGTCATCGAGGAGATTGGTATCACTGTCGTTCTTATTGCTATCGGTCTTACCCTCCAGTCCCGCAAGGATGGTTACACCAAGCCTGAGGATGAGACTGATATGATTCCTAAGTACGAGCAGACTGCCTATGAGCCTGCCGGTACTCAGTACCAACAGCCTCAGTACCAGCAACCTCAGTGGCAGCAGCCTACTCAGTACCAGAACCAGAACCAGAACACCCGCTACGAGCCAACTCGCTATGAGCAGGCCCAGTTCTAGATGTTCTGTATAGAAATGTCTTTATGATTTGTTTGGATGGACCAGACGTTTAAAAGTCTGGTCTTTGCTCATTACTTGCTGATCTCCCTGGTGGAATCTCGATTATGAGAGATAAATATGTTGCACATAGGCGTTCACGAGCGAGAGGGATATTTGTGCATTCCCTTGCTTTTTTCTTTCGGATGTTTCTTTTATTACTAGATTTTGCTGATTAGCGAGCTGTTCCATAAACATTTGAACAAATAATGTTACATATTCTCAGGAGTTTCCAGAACGTTTCTCATCATCTCGAGAATCTCTTAGAAATCCCGCCAATCCTGTTCCTTTGAAATCGGTCGAGCCGCTTTCTTCGACTGCCCGACCGAAGCAAGCGCCCGGCTGATGCCTTGAAATGTCTCATGCTTCCAAATCTGTCCCAGAGAAAAAGGGGCCATCGCGTCTTAGTATAAAGTCGGCTTCTCCATTAAATGTTCGCAAAGTGCTTTGAGTATGGGCCACGTGATACTTCGTGGACGCCTAACGAAATTTCGCGGCACTGTTGCCTCCTTCAATGCTCATTGGTTCGAGCGAGTGAATAATGTGGATTGTTTGCTGAAGTCAGGCGGCATGGGCTATCTGAGACAATGTTAGCGAGCTATTCTGGTTCATCATCAAGCCGTGGTTGTTCGAGGTTTAGTGGCATGCCCAGATGCTTGATATCCGTGCCTTGGCAGCACACCCACAGCCTCCGGTTAGTTACCATGTGGCACTGAGTGATTAATGCCACGTGGACTAATCCAGATGCTAGGGTATCAGCTTCTAAGAATCCGGACTGACAGACGATCTGAGATTAATCACATCGCCTGTCACAATTGGGATTTTATGTTGGAGCAGGCTTTCATACAATAGATGGCAAAAGTTTGTGGACAAGCCGTCCGCGGACCCACCCACATCAAATATATATATCTACACTACACTAGGGTAGTACACCACATTCTTAGAAATATATAATTTAAATTAAAAATGTTGAATTTTTAATAAAATATCTACACCCCTAAACACTAATATTTAGTGTAATAGCCATTATTAGCCACTAATTTATCAACTCTTTCACCTAAGCTCCAGATCAGGTTGTCAATTTTAGTCTGATCTAACGCAGCCCATGCAGCCTTTATACACTATTTAAAATATTGCTAATCACTTACTGACCTACCTCGCTGACCTAGGTATAGGAATATATAATTAAGCTTACGCTTTAATATATTCTAGACTGGTTCAATAGGGTTTAAATCAGGTAAATGTAAAGGCCAATTTAGGACGTAAACCCCGTGATATTCAAACCAATCTTGTGTCTTGTACACGGTATGGATATGTGTGTTATCTTGTTAAAAGATTATTCCAGGCTTATAGTAAGGTAAGAGACCTTCTTCAAGAGCTTTTATGTAACTATTCTAAGTATATCCCCTCCAAAGTAACGTTTTATCCCGTTCTAGAACAATTAACTCTAAGCGACCACCAATCCACATAGCAGCCTAAACCATCTATAAAATATCCTTTCCATAAGGCTTTAGGTTCACTAGATCAGGCCTATAGGCCTCTAAATTATATCTCCAGCACTAACAAGACACTCCATTAGGAGTTTGTTGGACTAAACATTCATCAGAAAAGATCCAATCTTTAAGTTGATCTGAGTGAAAGGTACTTTGCCATGTTTCTCCAAAACTCTTTCGAGAGGTAGCAAGCTCATTACTGATTGGGATTTTTCTCTTTGTAAGACGATGAAAGATCCTATATAGCTTTAAAACACGACGAATTGTTTTAATTGATGGGGTCCCCAGTATAAATCTTATAAGCTCCCTATAGGACCAAAACGGTGACTGTCGCGTATGAATTTTAATCATATGATAAGCTCGCTCATTGAATTTAGGGGGTCTGCCGTCGCGAGGGCGTGATTTTAAATCATCACGTTCCTGATAGCGTTGAATTGTATTAGCTATAGTCTGTCGAGCGTATAGAAATTCACGTGATAACTGAGCCTTTGTTTTACCCCCCTCCTAGCCCTCTATAATCGCAGACCTTTGCTTAGCTGATAGCTCAGCCTTAGGCCTACGATTTGCACTAATTTTCGTCCCGATCGGTGCCATGTAGGAGGAGAAATTTCAGTTTTAAAAATTGTGTTTATTTTTACGTTGGGGGGGCGACGTGATGTGGGTCCCGTTTGTCCACAAACTTTTGGCCAGGATGTGTACAAAGCAAAGTACAGCAGACCTTGTCCTGTGTCCAGTTTTATTCAACCTCTTCAACTTTACAAGTGTCTTGGGATGACGCTAGGAGCGGACCGGTCCGGCTTAATTAAAACCTGCTCTACTTTGATTACAAGCTAAGGCCTGCAGATATCAAACATACCAGTCCTTTTATGGTAGTTACAGAACTGGACAAGTACTCCTTACAAAAGACATGCATTTAGAATGGAGGTCTGTGTCCAGGATCAACTCAACCCCGCTCTCCTGTCCTGGATGATCCCCTCCTACCGATTCCCACGGTTTACGCTCCATGAATTCAGTCCCTCGGATTTCCCCATGAATTTATAAACCCGATCATATCTCATGGCCGACCTCTGATCGTTACATAGTATATTATGGAATCCAAGACCCCAATACTTCATGACGATTACACGGTCGGATGGATATGCGCCTTGCCTATAGAGACAGCAGCTGCGAAGCTGATGTTGGACGAAATATATCCCCCCTTGCCTCGCCGGCCGATGGATCAAAATACCTATGTTCTTGGGCGCATCGGGGGACACAACATCGTCATTGCTAGCTTGCCGAGTGGCGTGTATGGCAATACGTCAGCTACAACAGTTGGGATACAGTTGCTCTCCACTTTTCGCGCTATCCGCATTGGTTTAATGGTCGGTATCGGGGGAGGAGTGCCTAGCAGCACTGCTGATATTCGACTGGGGGATATAGTAGTGAGCCAACCGACGGACATTTGTGGAGGCGTAATCCAGTATGACCTCGGTAAAATGTTGAGCGAAGGTCATTTTCAGCGGACTGGGATGCTTAACCGGCCGCCTAAGATTATGTTAACCGCCCTCGCTACTCTTAGAGCATATCACTACGTGGAAGGTAGTAGAATACCTGAGTTTATCTCTGAAATCCAAGTGAAAGTAGCGCCTCATAATGTTGAAACGTTTGCGCGACCAACCCAGGAGGATTATTTATTCCGAGCAGACTATGATCATATCCCATCCGATACTAGTACGTGTGTTCATTGCGATCGATCTAAACTGTTTCCACGACCTCTACGGAAGCATAAAGAGCCAGTTATTCACTACGGTCTGATAGGATCTGCAAATCAGGTAGTGAAAGATGGTAAGCGGCGAGATCAGCTGGCTCAGGATTTTGGGGTATACTGCTTAGATATGGAAGCAGCAGGACTCATGAATGACTTTCCATGTCTGGTTATCCGGGGTATCTGTGACTACGCGGACTCACATAAGAATAAGGAATGGCAAGGGCATGCGGCCGCTGTGGCAGCAGCATATGCGAAAGAGCTTCTTTTAGTGGTTCCAATCGATCAAACCAACAGTCACGGTGTCCTAGCCACGCGAGACACTCTAGCAGACTCTGGTAAGGGATCAAATCTTAATCCACCATACTCCTGAACTACTTCAAATTTAAATTAAATACTAAATATCCTTTCCATATCTAGTTCGCCGTTTTCACGTCCCGTTAGACCTCACTGCCGTGCCAGTGATTGAAAACTTCGTAGGACGGCAAGACGAGCTAGATCAACTCTGGAACTATTTACAGCCAAAAAATTCCCAGTCACGAAAAGTTGCAATTCTCCATGGCCTTGGGGGGATCGGAAAAACACAACTAGCGACTCGCTTCGCACGAGACCACAAGCAGGATTTTACTGCCATCTTTTGGCTCAATGGCAAGGACCGAGTCACGCTCTTACAGTCCTTGAGCTGTGTCTTGCCCCGGTTGCCAGGACAAACTCCGAGTCAAAATAATGGGGCAATTAATGACGAGGAGGTAGAGCAAAAGGCTAGATATGTGCTACGGTGGTTAGCCTTAGAGGGAAACACACACTGGCTGATCATTTTTGACAACATTGATCAATACCCTTCCGTCAACAGTGCCGTTGGTGATGTATATGATATTGGAGAATTCTTTCCTACGGTCGATCATGGTTCCATTCTTATTACATCTCGGCTCCCAAGGCTTACTGAGCTAGGAGAGTCTTTTCCAATCAATCGACTTAAGTCTAAGGATGCAATCCAACTACTCTTACAAAGCAGCCGCATATCAGCAAAGAATACTGTTGGGGAGCTTGAGAGCCATCCAGGTATTACTAGAAATTTAATCCATATAAACATTAAAGATCTTATAAATGATACTAACGTATATATTTAGATATCCTTGCTCTTACGAATCGTCTAGATGGACTCCCATTGGCAATTACCGTCGCCGGGGCCTTTATGCGTGAAACTGGAACCAGCATCACTGAGTACTTAGAGTATTACCAAGACTCCTGGTCAGAGTTACAGCTGCAATCAAATCCTGGATACCAGTACCGACAAGGTAACATACTGGAAACATGGACGATCTCATATCATGAGATCCGGAAGCGGGACCCAAACGCAGCGGAGCTGCTATTGCTACTGGCACACTTTGATAATCGAGATATCTGGTATGGATTGGTAAAGAGTGGTTGTTATAGCTCAAATACCCCGGTCTGGCTCAAAAGCGTTATATCAAGCACACTCAAGTTCAAGATCAGTGTTAAGACTCTTATCGGATTCTCCCTTCTTGAGACCACTGGCAAGCAACAAGAGGGAAGCTATATGATGCACCCAGTGGTACGTGACTGGTGTCTCCACATTGCTAGCGCAGACAAAAATGTCAACTCGATCCAACTCAATGAACTAGCACTGGTATCCGTTGGATATACTGTGCCTGGAGTTAATGACAGAAACTATTCAAATCTCCAGCAACGGCTTATTCCACACGCCAATCATGTCCGTCATATGCATGTGGATCGTTCAAGTGACAATATTGCAGTGTGGGGAGCATTTCATGCTTTAGGGGATCTCTACAGAGATCAGGGCAAACTAACTGAGGCAGAAGAGATGTACCAGCGAGCCCTGATAGGCAGAGAGAAGACTCTAGGTTCAGACTATGCAGATACTCTTAACACAGCCAACAACCTTGGGAATCTCTACAGAGATCAGGGAAATCTAAAGCAAGCACAGGAGCTGTATCAACGAGCACTGACAGGCTATGAGAGGACCCTGGGTCCAGATCACACTTCCACTCTCAATACTGTTCACCACCTTGGAAACCTCTTCAGAGATCAAGGCAATCTAAAGGATGCAGAGGACATGTATCAACGAGCTCTGACAGGCTATGAGAAAGCCCTTGGTCCAGATCATACTTCCACCCTCAATACTGTCCACCATCTTGGTCTTCTCTACAAAGACCAGGGGAAATTGGAGGAGGCAGAGGAGCTATACCAGCGAGCTCTGACCGGCAGGGAGAAGGCCCTTGGTCCACACCATACATATACTCTCAATACAGTCCAAAACCTTGGGATCCTCTACAAAGATCAGGGCAAGCTAGAGGAGGCAGAGGAGCTGTACCAGCGAGCTCTGATCGGCAAAGAGAAAGCCCTAGGTCCACACCATACATACACCCTCAATACAATCCATCAGCTTGGCCTTCTCTACAAAGATCAGGGAAAATTGGAGGAGGCAGAGGAGATGTATCAGCGAGCACTGACAGGCTATGAGAAGGCCCTGGGTCCCAACCATACGTCTACCCTTGCTACACTTGACAGTCTCGGTCTTCTCTACTCCGACCAGGGGAAACTGGAGGAGGCAAAGGATATGTACCAGCGAGCTCTGGCAGGTTACAAGAAGGCGCTCGGTCCAGACCACAGTAGGACCCGCCGACTTACGGAGAGGATAAATACCCTAAGCATTAGCGACGTAAAGTAGTGCTTTAACCAGTATTCAGATCCCTTGACGAATAACTAGTTTACTTGAATGTGTATTTAGTGGTGGGGCTTATTGCACAGCTTCACTCCGTTTACTGCAACAAGCAATATCATTATTGACCATGCGAAAGTATTATGATTAGCAGGTTCATGAGCAGTCTGTAGGTACTACTGAGTAACCTTCAAGCAAGTAATAAAAGTCACTATTTCAAGTTGCAAGCTGGACATAGGAGCCGGAGGGAAAATGATGGGTGGCCAGATTCTCGAGGGACTCCATAGGTTTAGTGTTTGACTCCAGGACGATCTGACTCCAGCGCTGGAGGATTGTTTGCATTCCCATGGAAAATTCTAGTTTGTTGAATCGCCAATACAGTTACGAGACAGGGCACCGTACCATGCGGGAGGTCTGGGACGTCCAAGGTTTTCAACATAGCAGTAAAATATTGAGCTGGCCATAGACAGAGAGAAACAAGTCAGGGTGAGCTTCCGAAAAAAAACTTGAATGCATATTTTATTAAGATTAATTCATCCATTCCTCGGAGGAATCTCAGAATGTGAGAGGAGGTAAGGTGAGAGCTTGAAGAGGTGAATGGAGGTGAAAGGAGCATAAAATAGGTGTGATTGCAGCCTGACTCGATCTCTACTATTATACCATAATAGAAGCACCTTTCCCAATTGTTCTCTGCTCATCACTTCTTATTGAGTGAATTTTCCGCTGTTTATTTCCTGTTAGACTTTGGCTCAGATTTGGGAACAACCCAATGAAGACCGACTGACCTAGCTGAGTTTGAGACTGATATCTTCCAAGGTAGTGTAGGTAATCTCGATCATCTTTGCGTACCATTCGAGCCATTGAGGGCCATTTGCTGCCGTAGTGATCCCATTTGTCCGTTGTTAATGATGAACAGGTTTAGATCGGGCTCTCTTTCGTGATTTGCATACGTAAGATCGAGCATTCCACTGGCCGATGGACTGGCGAGGGTTCGGGGGAAGTAAAGTCCCTGATTTGCCACTCAGATGCCTGGAAATTACCGCTTGAGCTGGTGTCATGATCGCTTTCGTAGGAGTTGTTATAGCTGGTTCTGACCAAGGGACCGCTTCTCGGAGTGAGTTCACGGTGCTTGGACCTCTCCTGACCACCGGATCTGGGGGAAGGGGACTTGGTCGATTTGCCATGATTAGACTTGTGACCGTCAGATCCAGTCGAGGATCAGCAGGCGGCGAGCGACTCGGATGGATCAAGCAGGCAGCGAGCCTTCAGCCTCGCAGCTTATCGTATTTGATACCATGCTCAAGTCAGTCACTTTATGAGCTCCAAAGTTTCATCACTCTCTGAATCTTCAAATACAGAGTCTAATGAGCTACACTTTTTTTTTTAGAAAACGTGCCACTCATATTAGACCTTCCCTGTTGTATGGTCAGCACGCATTGTATATCCACATAGAGAGCCATAGGAAATAGTAAACTCACAGCGAAAGCGGCTTGCTGGTTCATTTGATTCGTGTTGATGAAGTTTCTCACAAAATCGATCTTCTATTCATAGTAGACAATGTTAGATCTAATACGATATATCAAATAAGATATTCGCTCGCGCTGAAGCCGGTATGCTCCTTGGAAAGAAAAACAAGATATACTAACCTCCTTGATGGCCTGGCAATAGTGTAAAAGCTCTGCCACTTGGCAATGGGATTGAACTTCATCCATGGGTTTGATCCGTGGGTCCAGTAATTTTACCAGCGTACTAAACCTTGCGAACTTCTTCAGAATCCATCATGACCAAGGGGATGTAGAGGGATTGTAACCAGAGATAACGAAATTGAGTTTCTTTTTTTGAGGGCTGCATCGGGAAACTTTTGGGTTTTGCTCGTGGTTATCTTTCACTTATCCCCTTTGAGATATGCGAGGATAATATTCATGATGCTTCGTCTTTTTCGCCAGTCGATATCTTTCTTCTGGAAAGAGGAGGCCATGTGATCAGCTTCATTGTTTGAAGAGGTGAGTATTTCTTGGGATTACCTTCTGTGCTTTTCGAGTAGAGAAGTAGAACTGTCTGCCGTGTTAGGTATCAAGCCATGTTCCAACCTTGGAATGATTAAAGGTGATGTCCAAGCAGTATCTCCTTCCTTTGGGTATGGCCACTTACTCTGACTGAAGTAAAGGTGATGTGAGCATCTTGGAACAGTCCCACGATTGAGGCCGCAGATGTGGCGACCAAGAAGATGTAAGAGAGTAAGATCTCAACTTGAATGAAGGCTGGAGGTTTTAAATGCGAGATCACGAGATCGCGCACGAGATCATGAGATGAGGAAGGAGATGAGAGTGCCCAGATGGATGCTCTCAATAGTTATTAAGAAATTAAAAAAATGACACCGGGCTGTCTCAGCCTCTTGTGACTCGATTCTTACAGCCCGAGATTCTGGAATGAATTAATAATAAATAAATAAATTATAATACTGCTCATTAAATTGTAAGGCTAAGACATGATTTTGTAGATGAGAATGAATGCCCTCACTGGAGAGCCCTATGCTCGCTTTTGGAGAGACTCGGCATCCGCATGCTGGCGTTTTCTCTTCCCAGTAGGACGGTCATTGGAATCAGAATCCTCTTGGGTGATACCACGAGATTCGTCATCATACCATTCACTTATCTCCCATTCGATGGATGTAGCTTTATCATCACTCACACCTTTCCCACGCTTTGACCGCATCAACCGACCAAGACGACTGCCCTCCACCATCTCCTCGAACCATGGGATGCCGTGGATGACACCACTTCGAACACTGCGCGAGAGATCTGGGGAACCTGAAAATGAGGGTAGCGTAATGGAGTCGGTTGAGGTGGTTTCCTGTGCGGGTGCAAGAGTTGATGGGCTGGAAATGCCAGTGTATGGAACATCTTCGTCGGAGTCCTCAGGTAGTAAACGAAGATCTTCTAGGGCATGTTGGTCCGCGCCTAAGAGACTTCCAATGGCAATTGACATGTAATCTGCCTCCTCTGTGGGATCTTCAGTCCAGAAGCTTAGTGGTGTTCCGCAGAAGCCACAGAATATGCGCCGGGTCTGGGGCGCATCATGCGGCGTGAAGGTGCGGCGGATGGAGGTGTGTGTTTCATCGGGGAAGAAAGAAGTAGTGGAAGAATGATACCAATCAAGCGGTACTCGCAGCCATGCTGTCAATGGGGTGCCTTGAAATCGACCTGGAATTATTACTGTCAGTACATAGTACAATGAAGCTAGTGGCGTGGGGCCAGTATACATACGGCTGTCTCTGCTGCTGTCGAAGTACACGGAAGCATGATCAGTCACATCATCAGGGATCTGGATCTGATAATGGTTGCGACCGCAGGAGCATGATCCATGCAATGGCTCGTGGGGCATGTTGGTTGGGTTGTACAGAGAAACGGCGAATCTGCTAGTGACTCGGGCAGCTAGTGAAGCTGCTAGACTTGGGCTAGACCCGCTTTTGTGATAGGGACTCGAGATCTCTCGATGGGGATTGAGCTGTCTGGGAGTGAGGTTGATTGAGAAGTAAGATCAAGTGACTGGATTCAAAGAAGATGAAAAATTGCATGAGTGATAGGAAACCCGGGTATGCCTCTCTATGACGTTGAAGAGTGCCAAGGCCCAAGTTTCCTTCTCCGCATTCCAGCTTATCGGCGGGCGCTATCAACTTCCAGTCTCTGCGCTTACTTTTCCACGGCTCCCACTCTTTAGCACGTGGTATATTTACTATATATTTCCTTCATTACCTCTCTTTTACCCTTAAATATCTTGCTCGAATACCAAACGAACTTATACGAACGTCTACGAGCCCGGTGTACGCATACCACCAGCTTCACTGCACCCGCTCCACTACTCTCCACAATGAACCCTGACGATGAAAATGACCGGTCGTCCTCGACCCCAGCGCCCAAGTCTGCCTCTGGTCAGGACAAGGATAAGCCTCGTTTGACCGATCAAGAGAAGAAGAACAATCATATTGCCTCTGAGCAGAAGCGTCGCGCTGCCATTCGAGAGGGCTTCGACCGCCTGACAGAATTGGTACCTGGCCTCGAGGGTCAAGGTCGCAGTGAGAGTATCGTTCTACAGAAGACAGTGGACTTTATCCACCAACAACTACAAGAGCGCCATAGCCTCATTGCCGAAGTGGAGAGCAAAGGTGGCCGAGTGGATGACTCCTTGCGGCCTTCATAAGGACCCGCGGGGCATCTTTTTACCTTCATATTTACTCTTATCTGGCGGTTTCTCTGCTTTCCAATTCCCCTTTTTGCTTGCGCTATTTTGCATTATTCCCCCCATATTGGATGACCTTGGGCCTCATGCATGTGCCGAGGTTCAGGAGGCGGGCCTTCTTCACCTATGAAAATGAACCATACATCCGAACAAATCTCTTTCGTCATCGTTCACTTTTTACGGCACTGGTATCAGACTGAAACATTGAGTTTTCATACCTTGTTTCCTGAGAGCTTCTACTCGATCTAGCCCGCTCTAACGATCTGAAGTTTTTGTCCTGCGAAGCGACCGTTCTGGTGGATTTCTTATCCGATGTCGAATGTCTTAATACTTCTATACACATATCTTTTGTACATGCGAGTTTTTGCCCTGAGGATCCAGGCAGAATGTCTTTATGGGGTGGCGATGGAGCCACAAGGGCGTTGTTACCGGTCGGCTTCGAGTTTCTATACAAAATGTCTTGTATGACAGTATAACGGACTTATAGCAATTGATTGCAGTGCCATCTTATTGATCTCTGAAACTCATAACTGGATTCAACTCCCTCGAATGAGTCTTCGAACAGTGTATTTGTGTCATTAGTACCATCTTGATCACGATGAATGACTCAGAATGAGTACTTTGGCTACCTGGGGCATAGTTCGCGGGCACTACCGGAGTATTCCTAGTTATATGTAGCTCATATTAAATTATCATCCCTACTAATTACATTCAAACCCATTTGAATTAATTGGTTCTCTTCCTAATAACAGAATAATCCAAATCCAATGATAACTATAGATGCCAACCTGAACCCTCCAATCGGGCTGTGAACATAGTGGAGACAAGTGCGCGGACAAGCAACGCCCATCTATCTCAAAAAACCACCCTAGCTCCACCATCTCCAACCTCACCCCTCCAACACCTCTCAAACACACCATGTTCTTCTCAAAGACGCCTGCAGCAAGCCTCCTCGACGAGGATGACTCAATCGACACAAACCAGCCCGCACCAGGACGCGGGGCACCACTCCCCCGCCCACCACCACTCTCCCTCCCAGTCCTCAACGATATCCGCAGCAAGCGAGTAATCCTAGCCTCCCAATCACCCCGTCGCAAACAAATCATCTCATTCCTCGGACTCCCCAACATCGAAATCATCCCCTCAAACGCCGACGAAGACCTTCCTAAATCCCTTGGTCCATTCGAATATGTCCTCGGCACAGCAACCAAGAAAGCACAGGCGGTGTATACACAAGAAATCGATAACGAAGCACAAGGCGAACCGGCTCTAATCCTAGCGGCTGATACCATCGTCGTTGATCCTACCACTGAAACCATCCTTGAGAAACCGCGCTCGGAAGCTCACCATTTCTCCATGCTTAAGGCCTTGCGCGATGCACGCGATCATAAGGTTTACACTGCGCTGGTGGCTATGGCTCCCCTTGCTAGTTGTAGACAGCCGGGGTATGCTATGGAAACTGTTGTTGAGGAAACGCAGGTGCGCTTTGATGCCGAGGTTACGGATGAGTTGTTAATGGCTTATGTTCGCACTCGTGAGGGTGCGGATAAGGCTGGTGGGTATGGGTTACAAGGGTTGGGATCTATTCTTGTGGAGAAAATTGATGGGAGCTATGATAATGTTGTTGGATTGCCGCTTAAGGCAACGCTGAAGCTTATTGAGACGGTTATCAAGAAGGCGGATGATGAGGAGCGCTTGGAGGGGGATCCGATTTTGGAGGCTTTGGAGGATGAGGAAGCGGAGGATGAGTTGGAGTGATTTGATTCAGTTCTGAGTTGGAAAAATATACATTTCATGCTATGAGTATATTGGTATGTTCAAGCTGTTGTATCTCAGCAGCGGGCTGCTTCGGTTCTTTGGGCGGGTGTTTGTATTTAAAATAGATCAAAATGCTATATGCGCACTGGGCAATATTTGCTTATTATGACTTGCATGCACTTGGCATAGTTATGAACCACAGGCGGGCGGTTGCAGTATACCGGTTTGGTCATATAGCGAGTCCAAGTCTAGTACTCCGTGGGTATAATCGGTATAATCTGTCAAAATGTTCAAAATGTTGTACAATCTGAATTCCTATTAGACCCATGGGCCATTCAAATTGAAGGATTCAGCCCGATATACTCGGGCAGACAAATGAAATTGTGTTCAACGACATATACATAGGCGAAAACGCCTGGAACCAGAATAAAAAAAGAACCCAAAACAACCCTTTTCAAATCAACGCCACTCTATGCGTTCCAGATGCGGCGCAGAGCCTCGGTGACACCGACGTCGTTGGTCTCGAACTCGTACAGGCCAACGGCAGTGGTGAGGGTGAAAGCGCGCAGAAGCCACTGGCAGAAAGCGTAGGTCTTGGGAACACGCTTGGGACGGAAGTAGTCGACGATGGCGGCCCTACGCAAGTTAGAAAAATTCGAGAATGGCGACGGTGGTGGATCAAGGCGTCTTACTCAAAACCGATGTGAGAGTGGGCAACCAGGAGGGTGCAGAGAACGGCATCCATAACGGGGTTGAGGGAGCCGGCGGCGAAGGGAGCAACGCTGAGAGGGATCAGACCGACGCAGACAGCACTGAGATTAATTAGTATTCATGCAATCCTCTGTGGGAGCACCTCGTTTTGAGGTGAATGTGATATGACGAACCGCTCGAAGGTCCAGTGGTAGCTACCCTGGGAGGGCTTGGTCTCGGGGACGGGAACGGGGTCGTTCACTGAGATGTATGGTTAGTACCCAGACGAGTGATTCAAGCTCCCGGATGAGGTTCCGCCAGTTCCTCAAAGTCGTATGGTCAAAATATGGACATATAAATTGGACGTGTGATCTTCAAATTCGAGGCGGAACAATCTTCGGAAGTGGAAATTTGGCACGGGTGATAGACATACTGGTTCCCTCGATGGTCTCTGTAAGGTACAATCAACGCAATTAGCAAATCTGTTCACAGCAGTATTCCACATCTCGAGTCTATCCCAATCTTCAAGCGCAATGGGCCAGGGTCTCGACTTACGAGGCAACGGGGGCAGGATCTGCTTGCGGGCGGAGGCGTGGAAAGCCACGGCCTGGGACACGCCAACATTCTGGCGCAGGGGCGACCGGGTCGCAATGCGGAGCAATGATGGGCGCGCGAACGAAGCCATTGTGACGGAGTTAGAGAGGAGATGTAGGGGTCGAGGATCAACTTCGCGCACACGGATGAAGTTGGTGACAACCTCGGGAGTCCGACTCGGTATGTCATCCATTTACGGGTCAGGTGATTGGTCGAGAGGTTCCCGCGCAGCCGAAATTGGCCGATGCGGGCGGGGACTAAACTCTTTGCCGGATCTGGGGATATACTATGCATATTGGAGTATAGAGATGTAATTCAATGGGGAAAATAATGGGATCGGGAGATATGAAGTATTGGAATTCTGCATCTTGTGAGATATGTGCTATCCAGCTCTCATCTCATTTAGTTTCTTACCATAACTATACCTCGGTATTGACCATCTCAGTATCTAATAGTACCTACACTACAAGTCGCATGCACATATGTAAATAGAAAATAATAGGAAATCCCTGTTTTATTATAGCGGGTATCATCGTTCAGTATATAGTGAAATCTAACTCTAGATTATAGACCATACAGGTCTAATCTAGTACTTGAGCACAGCCTTGCCCATGTTCTTGCCATAGAAGATATCAATCAAACCCTCAGCAGCGTTCTCAATACCATCAGTCTGGTGGAGCAGAACCTTGAATGATCCATCCTTAATCCACTTCTGCACATTCTCCTGGTGCTCCTTAGTGTAAAGAGGACCCATATTGGCATCACCAACAATGAAACCACGGCAAGTGAGACGCTTGGCAACAACCTGGACCATGTTGGGGATAGGGTAGGTAGCCTGGTTGTACTGCGAGATCATACCGCAGAAGACAATACGACCGAAGTTGTTCATCGCGTTCAAAGCAGCCTCGAGGTGCTCACCACCGACGTTCTCGTAGTAGATATCGACACCCTCAGGAGCCAGACGCTTGAGCGCATCAGCAGGCTTCTCGTTCTTGTAGTTGAAACCACCATCAAAGCCAAGCTCGTTAAGAATGTAGTTGAGCTTCTCGTCTGAGCCAACGGATCCAATAACACGAAGACCCTCGTGCTTAGCCAGCTGGCCAACCAGTTGACCAACAGCACCACTGGCAGCAGAGACGAAAATGGTCTCGCCCTTCTTGGGCTTACCGATGTCGTACAGAGATGAGTAGGCAGTCAATCCGGGCATACCGAGAGGACCGAGGAAGACACGGATATCCTCCAGACCCAGAGGGTTCTCGAGCTTCTTGATACGGACCAGGTTGGGGTTGTCAAGGGCGGTGTACTGCTGGATAGGGAGGAAACCGATGACGAGGTCACCCTCCTTGAAGTTGTCATTGTTGGAGCGCAGGATCTTGCCAATGGTGTTGTTTTCAATGGGCTTTCCGAGAGGGAATGCGGGAGAGTAGGATGGAACGTGGGCGGGACGCATACGACCCCGCATGTAAGGATCGTAGCTGCTGTAGAGGGATTGAAGGACTACGCCATTCTCGGGAGTGGCGACATCGGCATCGTACGCGGCATCTTCAATGGTGAGATGCTTGCCTGGAATAGGGTAGGTCGCGGACTCAGGGATTTCCTTGAAGATGAGAGTCTTGTTCACCATGATGGGCAATGTTTGTGAGAGTAAGGTTTGAATTGGGCGAGGGTGAATGAGTAGAGTAGATGTGTACTATGCAGGGATGATGAACTATGAACAAGACTCGTAAGAGCTGCGCCACAGGTTTTATAAGAAGTTGAATGTTGTACGATGAAGCGGGGCAAAAGTGAAAGGACCGAGGCAAAAAACCCAGATTCGCGATTTCTTATTATAAAGCAACGGTTCACCGATGGATCCGTCCCGAGAAGCTTCTCGAGGTGGTGATGTCTCCGGTACTTGGACCCTCTCTCTTTTTTGTTCCAGTTCTTCTTTGTTTTTGATTCTTTTAATGCGATAAGATATTTAGGTGCTTACGGTTCCAATATAGATGGAATAATGGCTTAATTATGGGTTATTTGATTGAAAGGATTGTACTGTTATTGTACTCGTCATTTTTTCATCAGAGGCTCGACCCTTACTTCGTATCCGCTTCAGTCTCCATATCGAATGAGTGGAGTCACCGGAGGAATTGAAATCACTGCAAGCCGACGGACACCGCTATTCTAGGTAAAAGAGCCGTTCTTCACAAAATGTCAAACCCTGGAATAAAAAATGGAATTTAGAAATCCGTTTTGTGCAATGAAAAAAAAAATGCATAGATTGATTTCTCAGCACGGAGGAGACTGCCAGATTTGGCATCATAGCGGAGACGTTAAGTGGATCGATCTGAGTTAAAGTGATTATTGGTTCTCACATTTAGTCTCTTCGGTTCATCGCGCCTGCATGTCTTATGCCTATTATGGTCCGGGGTGCATTATTATTTGGGGACTTAATATAATTCTGAGTAATCTTAATCATCCTGAGATTTTCACCGTTGTTTTCCTAGGTTACTTATTCCAGGTTATCGCCACATTCAACTTAAAGTTATTCAAAGTGACCAGTTGACTAGAGATTACTAATATTATTCAACACTCTCGCGATGCTATGCGTGTATTAACTTCTATTCATTATGTATAGGCTATGGAGGTATAAAACGTTAACAACTCGTAAACTCATCCGACTCGGACCAGGATCAAAGGAAGACAGGTCAACTGGTAGAACTCCCCAGTTAATTAGTGCCAGCTAGGACCCCCGGTGCCTTGGAGATGAAAAAGTCTTTGCCCTTGATCAATTTGATCAAGAATCCAAAAGGAACAAAACCGAACATTTGACCAGTACCACTGCTTTCACCAATAGGGACAATCATCAACAGACTGTCACCCTGGTCGTACTTTTTTCGCTCGCCTCGGCGCAGAATATCCACCTTGATGTTGTTTGCAGCGATACGAGCCTGCTCAACCGCCTTAAATCCAAGACGCACGGAATTGCAGTTGATATCGCCAGCTGCGTAGATAGGTAAGGGCGATGAGCTTTGCGAAGATTGTACACGAAGCTCTTTGTCGACCTTCACCCAGCCATCTGTACCGAGGAAACATTCCGGAATGAAGGCGTTGTTGGGAGTTGAGCCGGTGGTTGGGATGTAGAGATCGGTAGTGAGCTTCTCGCCGTTATCCAAAGAAACAATCCAAGAGTCGCCTGAAGCCTCGACGTTCATCACGCGGGTGGACACCCGCACATCGACCTTCTTCTTTTTCAGTTGGCTTGCAGCAGCAGAGCTGGCGGAAGATTTGAGCATGTGTAAGACTCGGTCTGTCGCAGAGACCAGTGTGATGGAGATATCCCCCGCCTCAGAAAGTTCACCAGCCAACTCCACACCGATGGGACCCGCACCACCGATCACAATGTTCTTGGCGCTGGCGATTTTCTTCTGGGCTGCCTCAAGGAGTTGCTGGATGTCATCGCGCCCGGACGCCTTGAAAGGGATGGGGAATCCAGTGACTTCACCCGTAGAAGCAGGAGTAGTGGCCCCGGAAGCGATCAGGAGATAATCGTAAGATAACGTCCTTGGCTCACCATCATTAGGGGTCACCGATACAGTTTTAGAGGTTGGATCAATGTCAGTCGCAATACCAGCAATAAACTCGAACGAGTCAGCCGGATATTGGGAGTATGCACTCGCAATTGGAAGAAGATATTGATCGGCCTGGAAGGCCTGGGGTTTGGCGATGATACGTGGAGCAGCAAGGTTCCAATAGAAGTTTGGGGAAGGATTGATTAAAGTGACTTTAGCTTTTAAGCTTTGGATATCTTGCAGGAAGCTGTGAGCTGCAGTGTTTCCCACAGTGGAAGCTCCAATAATCACAATATTTGTTTCTGCCATGATGTGCAATGACCACCTATGGGAAAACAGGGAGAAACAGGGAGAAGGGAAAGGGGAAAAAAAATCTTGAACACGATCAACGCACGGCTTAGTTAGGGGTTAGCCTTTATATAGCGCGATTTTAGCCTGCACAAGTGTCTCCACCCCACACCGGTTTTTGGGGATGGAGGAGTAGCTAATTTACGGTATCTGGGGGACCATGGTTTCTGGTACGTCTACGTAGAAAACATGTGTAAACTTGACACCTCCAAGTGATCTGCCCGAGGTCACAGTGTTTGTCATCCCGCTTCCCGCTCGGCAATTAAGCAGCAAATAAGCAGCGCTTATCAATGGGCCTTTATTGACAGGGATGTTTCTAGATCGGGGCTGACTCAGCGTCTACTCTGTAGAAGAAGCTTCATATTTGCATATTTTGAGAGTTGTTAGGGGTCGTAATGGGAATGATTTGATACTGTAGATGCGTATATAATTGCCAATTTCCTAGATTAATTTGAGATTGTGGCGGAAATTGTGTTATGTGGAAGGATGAAAGTCAATTTTAACTTGGTGCAGAGAAATGGATCCTGTGATCCTGGTGTTTGCACGGTTTGCAATGTTTGCAGCTTTCTGCCACCGCCTGGCAGATGACTCACCAGTTCGCTACCTGTACTTTGTATTCCAGTATGTGTAGGTAACCTGCGTGTGAGAATTTGCAGGTGCTTCCAAGGTTGGTATATCGTATTGACGCTGATAATTCAACCTGATTGGGATGGGATAAGGGACTCGAATAGGACCTTTGATCCATTATTTGCGCAACCTTGGAATTTGTGCTCAGGCTATTATGTACTGTCAGACTTATCTGACGTGTCACTATTGATACATATACTTCAAGTTCATCCGAGTCCTTCGGTCAACATATCCCCTCGTCCTTGAAACCCCAACCATCAATCATGATGATGCCAGCACTCAGATGCTAGCTTTGGAGCCCAGTCAACACTCAAGTGCTGTAGTGCCCACTACTACATGTAGTACAGAAACTCACTCACAACTTGAACCGAAACTTCCAAGTTCCCACTGGCAACTTCGTCGCCCTAACCCAATGGATTTGAAACATATGATTCCGCCCTTCAATGACCTATCATATCCATAACAGAATATGGTCCTCCAACAGATGACCCTCCCAATACTAGTACCGGTGACGGACCTCCGAGTCGGGATTCAATAAGGCTAATTCATAGCAAATCAATAGGTTTTCACAGTAAGTGATGGATCCTCTTTATGAATACCGGCGACTCTTTGAATAAGACTAATGATAGAAACCAACTGGATTTACCACCTGCAGTGACTCGGAGTGACGAGTCCTCTTCGTGAATTTGATGAGTACTTCAAGTTGAATCTGGCTGATGATTTTGATACCTAGTGAGCATAAACACGTACTATGCATCCATGGACATATGCCTAGGTCGTCCACACTGGTGGATTTTTATAAATCCGCCAGGCTTGCTGAAGTGTCCGCGAAGAATACGTTGATATTTTGGATCTCAAGATTGACCCAGGATCTTTTGGTGGATAATTTATATTGATACTATATACTATTTCTTCTTACCTTGATACGGGTTTTTGTTACGGACCCACTACAGAGGGATCTCCCAGGAGCAGTTACGAACCAATCAGTTAGCGGTCGGACCCAGAATGGACAATCGGCTATAATAGGGGTATGGCCTAAATGGACATATATCTACTTGAGGCCTTAGGCACTAACAGGAGCTATATTCGGCATATAACTTACCGTCTGATAGAATACTCTATTTAACAAAGTAATAGTTTGTAGGAGGCTATTTCTGGTCTCCCTGGTATAATATATAGTTGTATCTGACTATAACTATGACTAAGGGGGTATATGGGTAGTACGTGACTAAGGATTATTCTAATAATAGATCCTATCTGTTTGAATGGAATGGATCTAACCTGATGAATGGAATGGATCTAGTCTCTTGAGAGGATAGGATAACTAGGAGGACTGGATATATAAGGATGGTTATTACTAGTATATATTTAGTTTTTTGTGATTATTACTTTATTGTTATTAAGATCTATAGTATAAATTAGATTAATATTTGTTAATTATAATTAAACCTTTTGAAGATAAATCTTAACTAGTTTAGGAGCTTATTTATGATAATCTTATTTGTGACTGACTTACTAGTGACTCCCTATTTAAGTATTACTATGTAAGGATCCCTAAAGACTTAGTTTGTGTAAGGTCCTGTGATAGTAATGGTATAGTTGTAGGATAATAGTTTATGGTAAGTATACTAATAAACTAGTATCTATTTATATTACTTAATAGTTAGTTTATAATATAATAATTACTCTGTCTATTATAATTATAATTATAGTATTATATTAAACTAAGGTAGTACCTTAAAGGGTAAGGTAATACCTATACTATCTATAACTTAGTCTAAAATAGATATTAACTCTAATAATAAATATGATTAGGAGATTTAGTAACTTTAATAATAAATTCTAGAATTAAAGAAGAATATAGATATTATAGAAGTAAGTTGTTACGAACTGGCCGTCAAGCAACGTGAGTAGACACTGGTCCGTTAGTGTACTTACCGCAAGCCGTTATCCTGCAACTGTACCGTCGCCGTCGCGGGGCCTCACACGGGCTAAGTCTTTAGGGATCCTTGCACGGTAATGCTTGAACAGGGAGTCGCTAGCAAGTCAGTCACGAGTGAGGTTATCACGAGTGAGCTCCCAAGCTAGTTGAGGTTTGTCTTCAAGGGTTCGATTGTGATTAACAAGATGTCGGTCTGATTCGCACTGTAGGTCTCAATAACAATGTAGGAATAATCGCGAAGAGCTAAATACATGATGGTAATGACCGTCCCTATATATCCAGTCCTCCTAGTCATCCTGTCCTCTCAAGAGGTCAGGTCCGTTCCTGCCGTCAGGTCAGGTCCGTTCCGTTCGAACGGACAGGATCTATTGTTGGAATAGTCCTTGGTCACGTGCTGCCCACGTGCACCCTTGGTCGTAGTTGTAATCGGGTACAACTATGTGTTATGCCGGGGAGGCCAGAAGTAGCCTCCTGTGAACCGTTGCTTTGTTAAATATAGTATTCCATCAGACGGCAAGTTGTATACCGAATATGGCTCCTTATTAATGCCTGAGGCTGGTCGTCCAGTCTGGGTCCGACCGCCAACTGATTGGTTCGCAATTGCTCCTGGGAGATCCCTCCGTAGTGGGTCCGTAACACCATCCCCCTCTTTCAGGTCTTTGGTCCCCAAACGACCTTTGATTTGTTTTTAAACGTTGAACCCCCCTCAGGTAGGTGAGGTCCTCACTTTTCTGTATTTTCCCATGATTGCTGATCATGTCTTCCTCTGGAGTGTCCAGTCGTAAACTCCATCAATTAATCGAGGACGAAGGCTTCGAATCCCTGATTCCGTGTCTTCGTTGCACTCGTCTCCACCACGTTTGTATCCGTTCTGATCGTTCAAAGAGTTGTTCTTGTTGTGTTCGCGCCGGTCGTGGCACCAGGTGTGAGATGCCCGAAAAGTCTTTCACTGATTCCGAATGGCGCCGCCTCCTAAAGTCGCAGTCCGCCCTTAGAAACCAAGAGGAGGAGCTTCTTGAGGCCCAGGCCGAAATCATCGCTAAACTTCGTCGCATCCGGAAACAAGAGAATCTGTTGAGAAAGCGTGCTGGTGATTTCATTGCTCGTGAATATGAGGAAATAGCTCAACTCGAAGAGCTTGAGCGTCGTGAAAAAGAAGAGATCGAGCGTCTCGAAAAGGAACGTGTCGAGGCCGATCGTCAAAATGAATGTGTAGCAGAGTCTTCCAGTGCCGCGACTGGGTCCGATAAAACTGCTTTTCCGGTCGCCAATGACCAGGTTCTTGCGGCGACTTGTGCTGGTGATGATCCTACTCTGACGCAGATGATTGCGTCGATGGATCCTTTGCCTTCCGATTTTTGGGACGGATTGGACGCCTTCGTGTCTTGTGCGCCGAAATCCCCTTCACCTGCTGGTGGAACTGTAGAACCCGCTGGCGGCAGCCCGTCAGGTTCTCAATAGGTTCCCATGTGTTTTCTGAGGTATCGTATCCTTGCCACTTCACTAGGTAGTGAGGCTTGCCGTTGACTCTTTCGTAGGCTAGGATTTCCTCTACTTCGTATTCGTTTTCTGTTTCTTCCGCGATTTCCACGTTGGTAGCGATTTGTGCATTTGTTGGTGCTGGTTCCAATAATGAGACATGAAATACTGGATGAACTCGCTTCATGCTTTCCGGTAGTCGTAGTCGGTAGTTCACCGGTCCTAATTTTTCTTCGATCGTGAATGGTCCCAGTCTCTTATGGTCCAGTTTCTCGCTTGGTCGCTTTGTCTTGATGTTTCGTCGCAACAAGTAGACTTTCGTCCCTTGTTCCATGGCTGGTCCGGCGATGCGTCCCCTGTCGACGTACATCTTCATTCGGTGGTTGAAGAATTCGATGTCTCTGACCATCTGTTGGTGCAGGTTTTTGATGTTTTCTACTTGTATCTGTGCCCCTGGCGCCACCGCGTGATCCCTGATGGGTTCACCGATGAGTGTTGGGTTTCTCCCGTAGTTGGCGTAAAATGGTGACACTCCTGTTGTTGCGTGCATGGCGTTGTTGTATGCAAACTGTGCAACTGGCAAAAGTTCTGCCCAGTTGTCTTGCTGGTAGTTCACATAGTGTCGTAGGTATTGTTCCAATGTTTGGTTAACCCGTTCTGTCTGCCCATCAGTTTGTGGATGGTAGGCTGTTGAAAGTCTATGATCAATGCCCAGCTGATCCGCAACTGATTGCCAAAATTTCGATGTGAACAACTTGTCTCGATCCGAGGTGATCTTCCTCGGTGTTCCGTGGTTGGTGAAAATGTATCGTATCAACACTTTCGCGATTCCTTCCGCCGTCATGGTTTCCGACGCGGGTATCATGTATGCGTATTTGGTGAGGCGGTCAACGATGACGATGATCATGTCATGTTTTCCCTCTGCTTCCGGTAGTTTGGTGATGAAGTCCATCGTGATCCATTCCCATGGTTGTGTGGGTATTTCCTTGTTTTGCATTTCACCGTATGGTAGGTGTCGAGTGGGTTTGTTTCGTGAACACGTGTCGCAATTTTTGATGTAATTCCTAACCTTTCGATACACGTTCGGTAGGTAGTAATTCCGCGAGATGTGTTCAACCGTTTTTTCGATACCTAGGTGTCCGTGCGTTGGTAGATCGTGGTGCTTCCAGATGACTTCCTTCTGTAGTTCCTTTGGAATGTATATGAGTCCGTGGATCCACACGAGTCCGTCTTTCTTTGTTCGTTCGTCTTCGGCCGACTGCATGATGTTCTGCAGTTGTTCGTCTTTTTCCGTTGCAGTTTTGACCTTGTCGAGCCATTCGTCGTCGATGCTGTATGTTGTTGCTGCGAGTGTCTGATGGTTGTAAACGAGGTTTCCTTCCCCGTCCTTTTTCAGGATAGCTGGCACAGCTTCCTTGGTGCCTTCTTCGTAGTCAGGTCGTCTGCTGAGTGCGTCTGCTGTCACGTTTTCCACTCCCTTAGTGTGTTCGATCCTGTAATCGATTTGTGACAACGTTTCCGTCCATCTCACTTGTCGTCGTGTGAGGGTCTTTGTTGTTGTGAAATATGTGAGGTTCTTGTGATCTGATTTGACCAGGACCTGATGCTTTGCTCCTTCCAGGTATGGTCTCCAGATTTTGAATGCACACACTATTGCAAGCAGTTCCTTGTCGTGTACGTCGTAATTCATTTCCGCCGGTATCATTTTTCTTGACCAGAATGCGATAACACGTCGCTGTCTCTTTTTCTCGTTGATCGGTCGGTGTTGTATGAGTCGTGCTCCGAGTGCATAGTCTGATGCATCGGTTTCAACCGTGATTGGTTCTTCGGGGTCGAATCTCCCCATGATTGGTCGTCGTTTGAAGCTTTCCTTCAGCTCATCAAAGGCTTCTTGTGCCTTTTCGTTCCATTCCCACATTTTGTCCTTCTGTGTCAGTTTCGTTAGGGGTCCTGTAATTTTCCCGAAGCCGTCTATGCTTCTTCGGTAGTAATTGCAGAGTCCTAAGAACCGTTGGACATCTTTGACACAGGTGGGTGTAGGCCATTCCATGATGCTTCTGACCTTTTCTTCTTCCATGCTGAATCCTTCCCTGGTGATCACGTATCCCAGGAAGCCTGTTTCCTCAGTGTGGAATTCGCACTTCTTCAACTTGAGGGTCACTTTAGCTTCTCGAAGTCGTTGTAGTACGAGTCTGTTGTGTTCCACATGTTCCTCCATCGTCTTGGAGTAAACCAAAATGTCGTCCAGGTACACTACCACGAACACATCCAAGTATCCTTCCAATGCTGAGTTTATGAATCGTTGGAATGATGCCGGTGCGTTGGTTAGCCCGAAAGGCATCACCACGTATTCGAAGTGTCCTAAGTTCGTCCGGAATGCTGTTTTCCATTCGTCCCCTTCCTTGATCCTCAATCGGTTGTATGCGTTTGTGATGTCGTATTTCGTGAAGTATACCGCTCCCGTGAGTCGGTCTTGGATTTCTTGGATCAAAGGCAATGGGTGTCGATCTTTGATGGTGATCGAGTTTAGGTGTCGATAGTCCACGCAAAGTCGAAGTTCTCCTCCCTTCTTGGGTGCAAACAAGACAGGGTATCCTGCTGATGATGTCGATTTTCTGATGTATCCTTTTCGTAGATTTTCTTCGATGTATTCCTTGAGTACTCCTCGCTCTTTTTCCGATAATTGGTAAATCGGTCTATGTGTCGGTTTGCAGCCTTCTTCAATTTTGATCTCGTGGTCGAAAGGTCCGTGCTCTGGTAGCTGGCCTTCTGGTGGTGGTGTGAACACATCCTCGAAGTCTCGGTACTCTTCGGGTATCTGCGGTGTTCCTTCCTCTGTCGCGCAGAGGGTCTTCTCTTCATGTGTTATCACGACGTATTCCTTGAGTTCGTCATCCGTCATATCAGGTCGCTGTTCCACTGTAGCGATGACGCTCACGTCCGTGATCTGGTGGGCCTTGCCTCGTGGCCGAGTAACTACATCGGAGTTCCCTGTCCGAGTGTTCTCATAGGTACCTACTCCCGGGTCAGGTCCTTTCTGTTCTGTTCCTGTTATCGTGGTCCGTGCACAGGTGCAGTTTCTAAAACTGATTTCTCCTGTCTTCCACTCGATCAGTGGGTTATGCGTTTTTAGCCATGGCATCCCGAGGACGATGTCGTACGTGCCCAGCTCGGTGATGTCGAATTCGATGCTTTCTCTGTGTTCGCCCATGATCATTTCCACTGGTTCGGTTTCTAGGGTGATTCCTTTGCTTAGGCGTTCTCCGTTGAGTCCGATGACTGGTTGTGGGCGCGCTTTTTCTTTCACCCAAAGTTGTAATCTCTGGTTGCATTGTGGGTTCATGAAGTTTCCACAAGCTCCAGAATCGACTAGAACTTTAACCTGTCGTCCAGTAATCGTGGCGGTGACCCTGAGGTGTGCCCCCCATTTGGTCGCTGCTATTTGCTGGTCTCTGATTCTGATGTTTCCGCACCAAGTTCCACGGTACTCTTTAGTCCATAGTGGTGTTTTCAGCCAGTTTGGTTTCCTTGGTTGGATTCCGTAATTCAGTTTCCCTTGGTAGTGGGTCATGCAGTCGTGGTCGTAGCATCCCACTATTGCCATGTCCGAGTGTCTTGGATGTCGGGCATACCCACTGCACGAGCAGTTTGGTTCGCTGCATGGGCATGTTGCTCTAAATTTCCCGATAAAGTCTCCTTGAAACTCCTTTTTCCACTGAGGTTTCTCGTGTTCTCGGCTGCTTGGTCGGTATCCTTTCTGTGCCTTCTGCGCCGCATGTTGCTCGCAGGTGTCGTCAACACAGTATCTTGCTGTCTGTAGCTTGTGATGTGGGTGCCGTTCGTATCCCATGCATCCACAGCTAATCCTGAAACAAGGGCAGGTCCCTTCGTTTCCTTCGCTGTCCGTCGCGGTATCGTTGGGAGATTTTTGAGGCAATTCCAGGAGTTCTGGTGGGTTTTCCGGAACCACTTCTGTTCCTAGGATCCCGCGGCCCGAGTTTGCGGATCCTTCCCACAGTTCCTGGGAGTCGATGGGTCTGTTCCAGGGACCATACTGGGTCCATCCTTGACTCTCAATTTCATTTCCTAGGACGTCGATATCCTCTTCCTGGTCGTTCCATTCGATCTCAGGGAATTCTTCGGTGTCGATGATTCGGTGACTGTTCGCGTCTCGTGCTCGATTGATCTCGTCCTCCGTAAGGTTCGTGAGAAATCGAAACGCGTCGTCAGCTGTCATTAGCCGGTCTAGCCTTGCGAGCTCACCCTCCCGGGTTGCTTGCTCCGCAGGTTCGTTTTCTTTGTTGCTGTTTGATGGCTCGTCCCAGTCCCATCCGGACTGGTGTCGTGTGGGCTCACCGCGCGGGGTTGCTTGCTCCACAGGTCTTTCTTTCTGGATTGTCCAAAGTTCGTCCCACCCCTCATACTCGTGAGGTTGCTTGGTGGCTCGGAGCTGTTGCCCCCTGTTCTCCGGCTGCGTCGCTCGGATTTGCTGTTGTTGTCTGTTCTGCCCGCCGCTGCGGCAGTCTCGTGAGATATGTCCTGGCTTTCCACATTTAAAGCACAGTCTGTTTTCGCGTCGTCGTTTCTGTTCTTCGTCGGGGAGTCTAGCCGCGTCTAGCTCCATTGGTCGTGGTCCATACGGGTCGTCCCGTTGGCCGTCTCGTCTTCTTCCTTGGTTGGCGCCGTGTCTAGGCCCAAATCGCTGTCCTTGGTTGTGGCCTGGTCGACGGTCTTGTCGCCAGTGCTCCACTTGCTTCTTTTCCATTTGTCGATCCCAGAATCGATTGTCGATGCGAACCACAATGTCGACTAGCTCGCTCATGGTTTCTGGTCGATCCATTCGTGCCAACTCGTCCTTGAGGTTGGGCTTGAGTCCGTAGACAAAAGGTGGTATCAAGGCATAGTCGTCCCATCCGAGAGTTGCTGCAATTTGCATGTACTCGGAGACGTACTTGGATGCCGATCCGGTTTGTCTGATTTGCTGCAGTTTTCTTTCTGCCGTTCGTTTCACGTCGATGTCGCCGAAAGTGCGTTCCAGGTGTTTGCGTAGATTTGCGTAACTGGCAAAGATCGTCGTAGTGGTGTCGGACCAGCTTTCTCGATCTTTCTCGTAGTATTCGCGCACATAAGGTTCGAGCCATTCCCAAGCTTGTCCGCGTAGATAGGTGGACACGAAGATGATTTTGCTTTCTTCGGTTGGAAGCTGGGTTCGGTTGGCGTCGAGGTGCATGTCCATCTGAGTGAGGAAGCCTCGGAGCTTCGCTCTGGTTCCATCGAAATTGTCTGCCTTGGGTAGCTTTGGCATGGTTGTTCGTGTCGGTTCCCGAGGGTCGCCTCGGTTCAATTGTTCAGCGATGCTTTGGAATTGTTCCTGGGTCGCGTTACCCAGCTGGCTGGTACTTGCTTCCATGGCGTCCATGTTTTTCTTCAATTCCAGAATTTGTCGTCGGAGTTGTTGAATCTCCTGATCGCGCTCGTCGTCTGAGTCGATGTCCATCTTGGACTGTGTTGCGGGTGGCACGGGTGCTGCCTTACCCTTCGAGGTACTGCCTTGGTTCGACATGATGCTGTAATCACAATCGTAATAGACAGGGCGATTATTGTGTTACGAACTGGCCGTCAAGCAACGTGAGTAGACACTGGTCCGTTAGTGTACTTACCGCAAGCCGTTATCCTGCAACTGTACCGTCGCCGTCGCGGGGCCTCACACGGGCTAAGTCTTTAGGGATCCTTGCACGGTAATGCTTGAACAGGGAGTCGCTAGCAAGTCAGTCACGAGTGAGGTTATCACGAGTGAGCTCCCAAGCTAGTTGAGGTTTGTCTTCAAGGGTTCGATTGTGATTAACAAGATGTCGGTCTGATTCGCACTGTAGGTCTCAATAACAATGTAGGAATAATCGCGAAGAGCTAAATACATGATGGTAATGACCGTCCCTATATATCCAGTCCTCCTAGTCATCCTGTCCTCTCAAGAGGTCAGGTCCGTTCCTGCCGTCAGGTCAGGTCCGTTCCGTTCGAACGGACAGGATCTATTGTTGGAATAGTCCTTGGTCACGTGCTGCCCACGTGCACCCTTGGTCGTAGTTGTAATCGGGTACAACTATGTGTTATGCCGGGGAGGCCAGAAGTAGCCTCCTGTGAACCGTTGCTTTGTTAAATATAGTATTCCATCAGACGGCAAGTTGTATACCGAATATGGCTCCTTATTAATGCCTGAGGCTGGTCGTCCAGTCTGGGTCCGACCGCCAACTGATTGGTTCGCAATTGCTCCTGGGAGATCCCTCCGTAGTGGGTCCGTAACATAAGTACTAGTTAGCTAGGTAATATGACCTAGGAATAATTCTAAAGTATTATTAAATAATTAAACTAAGGTAATACTTAGGAATTAATATAAATAACTATACTAAAACTATCTAAGGTAGATAATTTTAATAGAACTAGAGTAAAGCTCTAAGGTTTCCTTATTTAAATGGATATATATCTTGATACTAACTAAACCTAGTTTTTAACTAAAAAGAGTAAAATTATCTTTATGTCTATCTACCTATATAGATAAGCTTAGGAATAGTTTAAATCTTATATATATAAGTACTATAAGAAAGATTGAGAGAGTTAGTCTGATACTATTATAATAATCTTTACTAGCTATATAAATCTATATAAATATTTAGAATATATTTTTGGTGATATTAATATAAGATAAATAGTAGAAAGAAAATTATAGTAAATTAGATAGATTAGATTAATATCTAAGTATATTTCTAAGTATATATAGATTATAGTAACTCTTAGATGGGATAATTATATCTTAATATTACCTTTTGTTTATAGACTTAAGTCTAATCTTAAGAATAAGTTAGTATAAATAGATTAATTAGAAACTATAAGTAAATTAGTTAATATTATAGTTTATATTGATAATTGATTTTAGGATTAATAAATAGAAAAAAAGTAAGTGGAGTATTAGTGATAAGATTGTTGACTAAACTATAATTAAGGATAGTGATTTAGGTCTAGATATAGTATTAACTAAGGAAGAAGATAAGATGGCTAATAGGATAATCTGTATAGACTATAATTAATAGAGTTAGATATAGCTAGACTTTTTAATAAGGAATAGAAATAATAATGTAAAAATAGATTATACTTTAAGTGTAGAAAGCTAAGATATATTTTATAAGACTATTATAGTAATAGATAGAATAGATAATAATAATAAATCTAAGTAATATAGTTAGAGAATAGGGAGTAATAGCTTTAAGTTACTAAGTAATTTTATAAATATAAAAAGTAGGATAAACTCTAGATAATCTAGAAAGAAAGATTTATAGAGTAAGTAACTTTATATGGTAAGCCTATATAAGATCTATCTGGATAGGACTAGGGTAAATTATTAAGTAGTGATAAGGAAAATATTAATTAGATCTAGGGTAATAATAAAGTTACTAGTGTAGAAGAATTCTCTAAGATTAAATAGAATGACTAGGAAGAGGATATTAATATTCTAGGAAATAAAATTAAGAGTTAAGGATAGATTTAGTATAGTCCTTAGAATAGATCTATTAACTTCTAGGAACTATAGGAAGGATCTATAAACTTAGGCTGTAGGATCCTAGGAATAGAAATGGTTCTGGAAACCCTACTAGAACTTCTGGAATTATCTTAAAAATCTTTTAATAATACTATAATAGATAGTAAAGGAAATAAAGGGATCTATCTTTATTTTAGGATTAGCTATAGATATATAGGATATAAATAATATCTATACTATAAGCTATAGATAGTAAGATACTATATTAATAATATCTATAAATAATATATAATATAAAAGATATAAAGAGAATACTAACTAAGTAGTTAAGAATATAAGAAATCTTAGTAGAAAAAGGAGTTTTAAAGAGATTTTATTAGGAAATTTAGAGTAATATACCTATATAGTAAACTAAACTATTTATATAATAGGTATATCTAATATTTAAGATATTTAGATATGGTAATAGTAGGATATTATAACTATAACTATATAACCTATTACTAAGGAAAACTAAATTATAGAATTTAACTAAGGAAACTAAATTAGTTAAAGATATTATTATAGATTAGAGAATACTATAGAACTTAGTATAGAAATATTAAAATTAGAGATTAGTAAATTATAGTAATCTAATAGGGGGTATATCTTAGGATTACTACTATAATTATTAGATAATAGGTTAAAGTTTTAGTTAATTCTAGAGTCTATAGGAACTTTATAAATCTATAATATAACTAAAGACTATAACTTTAGGTAAAGGAAAAAGTATATTTATAATTAATTATTAGATTTAATAGGGAATAACTAAGTAAAGGGATTATTCTAGAAACTAAACTAGTGGAAATGATTATAAGTGAATATAAGGAAAATATTAAATTTAATATTACTGAGTTAGGTATATATAATATTATTCTTAGGATATTATGGTTAAAGATATATAATCTACTAATTAAGTAGAAGATAGGGAAAATTAGTTTTAGGAACTATATCTGTATATAGACTATAATAATAGAAATAGAATAGAAAGGACCTAATCTAGGAGTAGATACCTATGAGAATATTTAGATAGGGAACTTTAATATAGTTATTTAGTTATAAGGTAAGATCTACTAGATTATAGATATAAGTATTATTATTATAGTAGAATAATAATCTAATATAATGGATAATAAACTTAAGGAATATATTATAATAATATATAAAAAAAAGATTTTTTATATAATAGAGGAAGGAATACTATAGATACCTAAAGAGTACTAAGACTTTAAGGATATATTTACCCTACTATTAGAAGGTTAGCTACTAGAATATAGATCTTTTAATTATAAGATTAAAATTAAAAAAGGTTATAAACTAATATATAGACTGATTTACTAATTATTAGAAAAAGAGTAAGAAATATTTAAGAAATATATTAAAGAAAATCTATAAAAAGGATATATTAGGAAATTAATATTATTAGTAGGATACTTTATATTGTTTATATCTAAGAAGGGAGAAGAATTTTAATTTTATATAGATTATTAATATCTAAATTTAATTACTATTAAAGATTAATATCTATTACCTTTAATCTAAAAAATCTAAGATTAACTTATAGGAGTAGTATATTTTATAAAATATAATATTATAAATATATATAACTAATTAAGGATTAAGAAAGGGGATAAATAGAAGATAGTATTCTAGATAAATTTAGGATATTTTAAATATATAGTAATATCTTTTAGGCTAATTAATATACTAATATTATTCTAATAATTTATAAATTTAGTATTAGAAGGATATTTAGATATATTTATAGTAGTATATCTAGATAATATTTTAGTTTATTCTAAGATAATAAAGGAATATATAGAATATAATAGGTTTATACTATAATAATTTTAAGAAGCTAAAGTAATCTTTAAGTTAAAGAAGTATAAATTTTATACTAAAGAAATAGATTTCCTAGGATATATAATTATTAGAAAAAGATTTAGTATAGAGAAAGAAAAGGTTAAAAGTATTATAGAATAGTCTATATCTATCTATATTAAAGATATTTAATAGTTTTTAGGACTTTATAATTATTATTAAAGAAGTATAGATAGTTTTAGGAAAATTATAGGATTCTTAATAAAACTAATATAGAAGAATAAAATATAGGAATAGAATAAGAAGGTATAAGAGGCCTTTAATAAGCTAAAAAAAAGCTTTAAATGATAATTAATTATGGGGAGATTTAATCTTAAAGAACTAATTATGGTTAAAACTAATATATTAGATTATGTATTTAGAGTATAACTTATATAATATTAACTGATTAATAAGAAAAAGAAATAGTAATATATTATTATATTTTAGTTAAGAAAAATAATATTAATAGAAATAAATTATAATATATATAATAAGGAACTATTTATAATAGTGTATATATTTAAAATTTGGAGACTATATTTAGAAGGAGTAAAGTATTAGATTCTGGTTAAATTGGATTATAAGAACCTTATATATTTTATAATAATAAAGATTTTTATATAATAATAAGTAAGATAGATAGAAATATTATTATAAATTAATTATAGGATTAAATATATTAAAGGAGTAGAGAATATAACTATAGATATATTTAGTAGATAATCTGATTATAAAGAAGGTACTAAGGAAGCTATATTAGCTATTCTGAAAAAAGATAGGGAAGGAAATCTTATCTATAACTATTAGATATTTATAGTAATAATATATAGTATTAATAATAAATGGTTTAATAAGGTTAAGGCTATAATAAAAAAAGATGAGTAACTATAGAATATTATATAGTTGGCTAAAGATGAATGAATAAAGAAAGATGGATTTATATAGATCTATAGACTTATATATATTCTAAAGGAACTATAGAGGGAAGTTATTTAGAAGTATTATAATCTATTAATATATAGATATCTGGGTATTGAGAAAATAATTAAATATATTTTGTAAAATTATTATTTACTAAATATGTACTGAAAGGTTAGGAACTATATTAAAAATTATAATATTTGTTTATAAAATAAATCTATTTGATACCTATTGTATAGTAAAATGTAAAATAAGGAGGTATTTATATAACTATGGGAATAGATTATAATAGATTTTATTACTAAGTTATTGGAAATGGAGGGGAAATATGATATGATTATTATTATTGTTAACTATCTTACTAAATATGTATATATAATATCTATATTAGAAACTATGATAGTGGAAGGGATTGTGAAAGTGTTAATATGATATATTTTTACTAACTATGGAATACTAAGGAAGATTATTTTAGATTGAGATAAGTTATTTATATTAAAATTTTAGTAATTAGTTATAGATTAGTTAGGTATTAATTATAGACTTTTAATAGTCTATTATCTATAAACTAATAGGTAGATGGAATAGGTTAACTAAATATTGGAATAATACCTATAATACTATATGAATTACTAGTAAGATAACTAGATAGAATTTTTACTAATTATATAGTTTATATATAATAATATTATATATGTAATAATAGAAGTGTTACTATTTTATACTAACTATAGGAGAAACCTAATACTTATTGGTAAACTTATTAGGGATTATATAGTAGTATTAGGGGTGTAGATATAAATGGGAAATATTAAAAACCTATACTAATAGATGGTTAGAGATATTAAATTCTTTAATTACTAAATAAAGATATATATTAATAGGGGATATATTGTTGGACTAGTTATAGAGTAAGGGATAAAAGTCTATTTATTATGATGAAATATTAAAATAAAGTGACTAAGTAAGAAACTAGACTATAAGAGACTGGGACTATTTATAATTAAAGAAAAGCTAGGACTGGTTAATTATTGACTATAACTATTAGAAAGTATAAAGTGAGTTTATTTAGTATTTTATATCTTATTATTGGAACTAGTACTGATAAATATATAAATTATTATTAATATAGAAATTATAGAAGAAACGGAAAATAAATATGAAGTGGAGGAAATCCTAGCCTATAAAAGAGTTAATGGTAAACCTTATTATTTAGTGAAGTGGTAAGGATATGATATCTTGGAAAATATATAGGAACCTATTGAGAACCTAATGGGTTGCTGTTAGTGGGTTTTATAGTTTTACTAATAGGTGAAGGGGATTTTAAGGACTCTGCTAAGATGGAAGTATTGAAAGTCTTCTAGAAATTGGAAGGTAAAGGATCTATTGATGTAATTATCTGTGTTAGAGTAGGATTATTATTAGTATATATTGTTGTAAGAATCTGGTTATGGGTGACTAGAAGAGTAGTTTTATTGAACTTAGTAGTGGTACTGGAAGATTCTATTATATATTTATTTTAATAATTGGTCTTGATATACTTCTTTTTGAGATGTTTAATTTTTTTTTTTTTATAATATTTAAACTCTTTGAGTTAAGTTATTTTTTTGTATTTATGGATAATGAAGTTACTAGTGTATTTCTTTAATAAAGTCTTTTAATGATTAAGATGTATTATTATTATTATAGCTTTCTGATTAGCTAATAGTGTTGTATAATGTTTTTTGGTTATATTACTTTAGGCCTTGAGTAAATAGTGTTACTTGGAATTAGTAAATTCCTTTTTAGGTATTTTATATTTTATATCTTGACTGGTATAAATATAATATAAATAATTCTTTGAATGATCTGAATAAATATAAATGTGGTGGAGGTGAGTATAATAAAGATAGGGAGTTAAGGACTTAAATCTTTTATTTTTGATTAATTGATAGAGTTTATAACTAGATATCTTAGAGGAAGATATGGTTAGTAAATATGGGAAAATATAGAAAAGTAAGGATCTTACCTATCTAAGGGGGAGGTTTAATATTTAAAAATAAATTAAAGGTTATTTGGAGACTAAAGATCTAAAAGAGGGGGATGGTATTATAGACCTATTATAGAGAGATCTCCTAGGAGTAGTTATGAACTAATTAGTTGGTGGTTGGATCTAGAATGGATGATTAGCTATAATGGGGGTATAGTCTAAATGGATATATATCTATTTAAGGCCTTAGGTACTAATAGAAGCTATATTTGGTATATAACTTATTATCTAATAGAATACTCTATTTAACAAAGTAATGGTTTGTAGGAGGTTACTTCTGGCCTTCTTGGTATAATATATAGTTATATCTGACTATAACTATAACTAAGGGGGTATATGGGTAGTATATAACTAAGGACTATTCTAATAATAGATCCTGTCTGTTTAAATAGAATGGATCTAATCTGATAAATAGAATGGACCTAGTCTCTTAAGAGGATAGGATAACTAGGAGGACTGGATATATAAGGATGGTTATTATTAGTATGTATTTAGTTCTTTGTGATTATTATTCTATTGTTATTGAGACCTATAGTACGAATTAGATTAACATTTGTTAATTATAATTAAACCTTTTGAAGACAAACCTTAACTAGCTTGGGAGCTCACTCGTGATAACCTCACTCATAACTAACTTACTAGCGACTCCCTGTTTAAGTATTACCGTGCAAGGATCCCTAAAGACTTAGCCCGTGTAAGGCCCCGTGATGGTGACGGTACGGTTGCAGGATAACGGCTTGTGGTAAGTACACTAACGAACCAGTGTCTACTCACGTTGCTTGATAGCCAGTTCGTAACAGTTTTCCCTGGATTCTCTAGGTTTCCCCATTTCAAATTGCAAATGAAAACATGTGAAGGTTGTTAACTACATGTCTGCGAAGGCCTTGGAGATATCACTGGCAACTATTAGACCTCATTAATCGGATGCTTGACAATTAGCGTATTGGTCACAAATTCATCTTGACGATTTGTGGCTTTAGCTATAAGCTATAAGCGAAACCTTATAATGTTACTAAGCCCCATCATGAATCTTAGAACATTTGAATGGATTCAATGTTGTTTGAATTTCAATATCCCTATGTACGGAGTACTACTGCATAACCACTCAAGTGCTGGCAGAGTTCCCTGATCTAGTATGATTTAGTATGCGAGGAGATTCTCAAGTGCTGCCCAGGCGCGATATCCTGGCTAGTTGGAATCAATGAATTTAGTATTACCAGTGCCCATCGACATGCCTCGACTCCTTTCTTCAGCGATGAAACTTTTACTACGATTTATCTTCAATGCAAGAACTGCACCCACTGTACTGGCTGGCTGACGCTGCTCACGGTAAAAAAATAATAACCCAATAAAAGTGCCCGGGCGTGACGGCAGTACGATCAATAGCCATGCCACCCGTGGGGCAAGGGGATCTGATCGGCAGAATGCGATCAATAGTTCTGTGGGGCAATGGAGATCTCATCAACCTAGCACGGGATTTCTGTGGACGCAGCTTGGCCATAATTTCCACTTGGCCAATTATGGTAGCGATCTCCTTTCTAGAAAGTGGGTGATCGGATTCTGGCTAATAGCTAACAGCCTGAGCTCCACCATCCTGAAATGTGGCTTTGGATTAATACGCGATATTCCAAGGTTGCTACCTTCAGAGCTAGTGAGTATCTGGGCAGCCCCACGCGCAGGACATATAGCCGTGACACAGACCTATAAAGTAAGCTTACTAGCCCTTGTACCTCATTCAAGTTTTACCCACTCACATTGAAACCAGAAATTTTACGCGTTTCATTACTTCCAACATGCGTGTCATCAATTACATTTTCTTCTGCCTGTTTGGCGTTACAATGGCAATGCCCGTCCATGAGACAGAGACTGGAGCATTGGTTGAACGAGCCGTAAGATCAAATTTGAACCGATCCCTCCCTATATGAAGAGGAAACTTGAGCTGAATACATGATTGAATTGAACAGAACAAAATACCTATCATTGTAAGTGGTGGCTTGTCTTTATGAATATTGATGACTAGTTCAATAGGACTGATGGATGACAAACAAATAGGGTGTAAGTTAAGAGTCCCTTGAATACCAACGATTACTAGTTCAGCAGGACTGATTAATGGTGAACTCATAGGCTATCTTGGCAGTAAGTGACGAATCGTTCTCTTTGGAATATTGATTACTATTTGAACAGGGCTGATGGATGGTGAAACAACAGCCTATTACTGGGGCTGTAAGTGATGAATCCTCTTCACGAGATTGATAACTACAAGTTAAACAGGACTGATGAATGATAAATCAACAGCCGGTAAGTGACGAACCCACCTCATGGATATTGATGACTATATGAACTGGACTAATGGATAGCAACTTCAAATGTTAACAGACTGTAAGTGATGAATTTGCTCTATGAATATCGAAGATCTTTTTCAGGTTATTAGGACTGATGGATTCCTAGGAGCCCATCGAATCGACTGCAAATGATGAGAAAGCAAGTGATGACAAGGACGCAAATGAGGACTAAGAAAGCTGCACAGTCTGAGGATTAATGGATGGTAAACGACTAGGATGTAAGTGTGTCCTTACGAACATTGATGGCTACCTCAACATTTGAATAAGACTGATGGTTATTATAGTAAGCGCAAATACAGATGGTCCACAGTTTTCTCCAAATCCGGGCTGCGAGGTATGGGTCGAGAGTAGGGGTCGCCAGGTGGCCAGGTGGCCAGGTGACCAGGGCCCAGATTAGTTACTACTAGTCATTACCAGTCGTTACCAGAGGTTACCACAGGTTACCACAGATTACCAGTCCGGATAATCCATTTTGGGCTTAGCGCGGCAGCTGAGATCACGTGATTTCAATGGCCAGGATCACGTGATTTTTCGATTAATTGGCAACTAGGATTTACTAGTAACGACTGGTAGAGGTCCAAAACTGACAAGGGCGCCATACCTGGTCACCTCTTAGACGGCTAGGTAGGTAGAAGTATAATTTAATAATTATAACTCTTGATTACTAGTAATTACTAGTAAAGATTAGTAATTACTAATATATCTAGTAATTTCTATTATTTACTAGTTTTTATAAATCTTTCTAAAGATATCTTAAATTCTATATCTTACTAGTAATTACTATTTTTAGATATCTTAGTATTTTATATATTTTTTTATTAAAGTTTTTCTTTTTAGATATATCTAGTAATTACTAGTAGTTACTAATAATTACTAGTAGTAATTAATTATAATAAAAAAAATCTTTTAAAATTTACTAGATATACCTCTTAAGATTTAGAAGGAAAAAATATTAAGATATATAATATTAGTAATTACTAGTAATTACTAGTAGTAATTAATTATAATAAAAAAATCTTTTAAAATTTACTAGATATACCCCTTAAGATTTAGAAGAAAAAAAATCTTAAAATATTTAATATTAGTAATTACTATTAATTACTAGTAGTAATTAATTATATTTAAAAATAAAGATATATTTCTTAAAAATATTAGATTACTAGATTAAATTAATTTTTTATAGATCTTATTAAATATTATTAATAATAATTAGTAATTACTAGTAATTACTAATAGTTAAGAGTTATTATTATTTATATATATTCCTATAGACCTTAGGCTCTAAGAGGTGACCAGGTTTAGCGCCCTTGTCAGTTTTGGACCTCTACCAGTCGTTACTAGTAAATCCTAGTTGCCAATTAATCGAAAAATCACGTGATCCTGGCCATTGAAATCACGTGATCTCAGCTGCCGCGCTAAGCCCAAAATGGATTATCCGGACTGGTAATCTGTGGTAACCTGTGGTAACGACTGGTAATGACTAGTAGTAACTAATCTGGGCCCTGGTCACCTGGCCACCTGGCCACCTGGCCACCTGGTCACCCTTCCTCCTGTATGGGTCATAATGATGATGATAGTATTATCTCAAGATCGACCCAACCCTGGAGGGTCTTTTGGATAATGACACCTGTTGGAACGTTTGGTCTTACTTTGATATAGGTGTTTTTCTGGATTCTCTAGGTGTCCCTATTTGACATTGGAATGCAAAGTTTGTTCAATCCGAATAGTAGTGCCTACCTCGTCGTAGTCACAGTCATCAATAATGTCTCCACGCATTTGCAGCTCATGGGACCGTTGCCCTCGCTTTCATCTTCGTCATCGTATTCTGGAAGGCTGAAGAAGTCATCATCTACTTAAGTCCTTGTACTACTTCTTTTCATTAATGAATATCCTGTGTAATAGATTCAAGATCTCAATGACTGCAAGCGTTGGATCTCAATGCACCAGCATATCGAAAACTTTGGGAGTAGAAAGCCAAGCAAACTAACGATCCAGACGACAGATGTATAGAACCTTGGAAATATCGAGTTATTGCTGTCCTATAGGCTATTAGACTTGGATTGATGCCTTAGAGCCTCAGGCGTTAACGCAGGCACCAAGGCACCAAGGCATCAAGGAACAGCCCCTTATCGATAAGGATCATGTGACCCGTGTTTTAATTTTACTTTTTTCTTCGCGCCATGTCGCCTCTCTGCGGTGATCGTCCCTTCTTTGCTGTCATCAATTTCTTTCTTTAATTATTAAAAAGATGCTTGGTGTTTTTCGCCAATTTGGCGTTGCTCAAGCGCTTCGCGCATCTGCGCCTCGCACAGTGTCCGCAAGATGGACTCCTCAATTGTGCAGGTTCAAGCCTCTGGCAACTCAGTCTCCTGTTTTGGCCCGGTCATTTCAGACTTCATTCCCTGCGCTGAAGGCCAGCACCCAGGCAGCGGCTCAGGAGACCGATGCCGAATCAGAACTCATCACCAAGTTTGCGGACTTGCAGCGCCATGAACTTATTGATGGAACGCTTATTCGCAATGTCACCTCCCCTGTCCGCATGGGCTTGGAGACTATGACCGAGGTCCAAAGCCAAACCATCCATCAAATGCTTCAAGGAAATGATGTGTAAGTTGATTGAAACCCTCCCCTTTGACGCTATATCTCGGTTCATTCATTAACAATTTATCCAGCCTCGCCCAGGCCAAGACCGGAACCGGCAAGACACTTGCTTTCCTTCTCCCTACCATGCAGAATATTCTTAATGACCCTTCCATCAACTTGCAACCCCGAGCCCGCGGATATAACAGTCGCTCCTATGTCGAGGCCGATGATATCCGTGCCCTTATCATTTCCCCTACCCGTGAGCTTGCTGAGCAGATCGCCGCGGAAGCCCGGAAGATGACTCCTGGCACTGGTCTGATGGTCCAGACTGCAGTTGGTGGCACACAAAAGAGACAGGGACTTCAGCGTATCCAACAGCAAGGTTGCCACCTTCTTGTTGGTACCCCTGGTCGTATTAAGGATATCTTCAGTGATCGCTCCAACGGTGTCTCCGCACCTAAGCTGAACACTCTGATTCTCGATGAAGCCGATCGTCTTCTTGACCAAGGATTCTCCGAGGAGATTGAAGAGATTCAGGCTCTTTTGCCCAACCCCGAGCAGGTGACCCGTCAGACCCTGATGTTCTCGGCCACTGTTCCCAAGGGCGTGATAAAGATGGTTGAGCGCACTATGAGATCCGACTACAAGACTGTCAAGACAGTTCGCGATGATGAGACCCCCGTTCACCTGCGTGTCCCTCAGCGAACTGTTTTCATTCGTGGTTACGAGAACCGTCTTCCTGCTGTCCTTGAAATTGCCAAGGAATACCAGGCCCGTCAGAGCCAGGATGCTAACTTGCGCCCTTTCAAGGCCATCGTCTACTTCAACTCTACTGCCGAAGTGCAACTGGCCGCTGAGGTTTTCCAAAACCTTCCCCGCGTGCAAAATGCCACCACTGGCCGCACTGACAACATCCTGGGTCGCACGAATGTATTGGAAATTCACTCTCGTCTTACCCAGCGCCAGCGAACCTACAGTGCTGACGCATTCCGTCGTGCTTCCTCTGGTATCCTCTTCTCTTCCGATGTGACTGCCCGTGGTATGGACTTCCCGGATGTGACCCACGTCATTCAGGTTGGTCTTCCCTCTGATCGCGAAACCTACATCCACCGCACTGGCCGTACCGCTCGTGCCAACAAGACCGGTGAGGGCTGGATCTTGCTCCACGATGGCGAGGTTAAGGAGATGGATCACATGCTCTCCGGCATCCCTCTCCAGGAGGATAGCCAAACCCTGCACACTCCCATGGTAGACTTGACCAAGGACCTCCAGGACGTCTCTCCCGCTGCTCGTACTATGATTGAGCAAGTTCAGCAAGCTACAGCCAGCATCGGATCAATGGTTAAGCAGTCCACCTGGCGCTCTCAGCTCGGTCACGTCTTCAGAACCTTCTCTAGCAAGCGTACCGCCCTCGAGACTCTGAACAGACTTGCCGTCCACGGATACGGTCTTACAGAGCCCCCTACTATTAACCCCGCCCTTGCACAGAACCTCGGTATCTCCCGTTACCGTGATCTTGTCAAGATGGAAGGTGGTGGTGGCCGTCGTTCGGATCGTTCGGATCACCGGGGCCCTGAGAGGAGCCACGACAGAGAATCATCCGGTCGTAGCTTTGGCTCTCGCCGCTTTGGCAACGATGACCGCGGATCTGGCCCTCGAGGCTCATTCTCCCGTCGGTCATTCGGAAATGACGACTCCAGCGACCGGCCTCGCAGCCGTCAGTTCCGTGACCGAGACAGCAGCCCATACGGCTCTCGCTCTCGCTACTAATTCGGTCAATGAGCGAGGATGTTCGATGCAAAAGATCACTTCTGAAAGCTCTGATTGACTAAAATCTTTTACTTGTTCTTCATACATCTCTTTGATAGAGTGACCGTCCTTGCATCGGGTGGCGTTCTTTGTCTATATGTACAATATGTCGATTCCCTTTTTTGTTCTCACTTCTCTCCTCATGTCTTATACTGCTACTTTATCTTGGTGTACATCTAAAGAATTTAAGGATTATGGTTTTAATTGACAATTACATACTACTACATATGCTCGTTCCTTATGACACATACCTTCAACCTGGGAAGCTCTGCTAGCATTTGCACATGTGAAGGGCAGCCTGACTCGGAATGAAAATATCAATGATTCTCCTTATACTATTAAACCATCCCCTGCTCAGGTGGTTCGCGGGTTCATTCAGCCCTGGAGACCGACTCGAACTCCAGGGCTTCCATATAAACTTGAACCTTGGAAGCTACTACTACTGCTGGTAGCTTCAAGTTCCGGGCGGCATGATGGATATCTGCAGATGTCAAGTTGATAGTATCCATGGATCTATTTCAAGATCTTCAAGCTCGACTATGGTGCGTATTAACTTATTGAAATGTTCAAGTTCAACCTTGGAAATGTTCAAACATGAATCCAAAACTCCTCTGTCCCATAGACATGTCTTTCATAGTCGCTTCCCAACTCCGAATCCATACCATCTTCAAGATCTGTTTCCACAACATCATTGATTTCAGTACCCTCGCCTCTCGTCGCTGGGCCTCGTGGACTATAGTAAAGTTTCCAACAATTGTTCCGCTCGAGGAATGTTTTATCCACGTCCCGACTCGAGAACGATCTTACGTGTATTTTCCGATACTGCACAGCGCATATTTGCTCGCCGACTGCAACAAATCGCCTGCCAATGCCTTCGACGCGACCATTTTGAACTTGCAACCCTGGATTGACCACACCTCCTAAGAGAACACCGACCCCAGCTGCAGCGAGCGCTTCTTCGACAGGCAGTTCGAGCCAGGCTGATTGCTCGCTGGAATTCTCCGTATAATCAAGAATTCTCGCATGTCTCATTGTGTGATACCCAACAACAACGTACATATCATCACCACTGTCTATTGATTCTTTAATCCATTTTCGCGTGTCTTCTGATACGACCGCTGATCTGAACCATGTTCCTGAGTTGCTCAACTGGTATGTGTTCATCTGATCCGTATGGATTTGGGTGCGAAAGTTGTTGTTCTTTGATCGGGAGGCTGAGACGAGACTCGTCAACATAGCCTTGAACGTCCTTTCTTTCGACTGATGGAGGACCTCGGAATAATCAACGTGCGATTGAAGGATAATATTTTCTTCAGAGACACCGATATCTGGATCAAGAAAGTCCGAACTAGGCTCTTCTATATCCCGCACAAATCGACCGAGGCGGATTGACTCAGGGGGTAAGAAAGTACGCTGAAGGATAGAGAATGACATTTTGAGATGGTATAGGTATGTATGAACACAATCGCCAAGATTGAGAGTCATTCAAAGTGCTTATAACATTTAAGTTATAGCCTCTCTGCTCCACCTGTAAGTGATACTGCTTTCTGCTAGGCAACGAGCAATGCCCGCGCAGCCTTGCGGTGCCAACAATAAGTTGGCACAATCCCTGTTTCATTCTATGCAAGGCCACCCGTCCAATCAGCCACTCAGAGTGAAAAGCGTGGCTATCGGATACTATCAGGACCCATACGTGCATATGTGCACCCAGGCAATGAGGCTGAGTCGGAGTTAGATAACATTATCTACATGAGGGGACCCGGTTATCTACATAAGACGGTCATTCAAATGTTGACTCATTGTACTGACCTCGGGACCATATGTGAAAGATTGATCAAGAAGAGTTCACATCCGCAACTTGGAAGAAAGAAGAGCTTGAAATCCCAATTTTTTGTTCAAAAAATCGGCGTTCAAGAAGCATTTTCATCATGTCGACTTCCGACCCATCAAGGGTTGTATATCGTATTGACCCCGGTGAAACAACGTCTTCAAGTGAATTGAATTTAGAAACATTTGCTTCTCGAGAGGAGACTATTATTTTGCCTTCGCGACCTGCTGATCGGCGCTCAAATAGCTGGACCTGTCTGTATCTTGTCACACCACCACTTCCTACTCAAGTACAAGCGGTTCAATTCGACATAACAAGCCATGATCAGGGATGGTGCAGTGATCGCAGGAATGGCCTGTGGTCTTGGTTTGAGGTTTCAATCTTAAGACCTGCCGTGGATGATGCACACAATCCTTCTTTCGATCAGGTTTATCGGGGGTTTGGTGTGAAGTCGTGCCCAGAGGATTTTACAACTGTACTACAGGAGCAAGGATTGTTGTTCAGAAACGTTTCCAGGAGGCCAAATGATGACCAGGAGCCAAATCCGCGCCAAATATCTCAGCACCTACTACACAACAGCATTAGCCGATCTTGGGAAACCCATACTGTCACTTGGAGCTTGGAAAATTTAAATGAGATTGCTCAGGGTCTTTTGGGGCTTGTGCAAAGAGGTGATCGACTGGCAATTTGGGGACGTGCCCAGGTATGATAGCTCGTGTCTTGATGAAGATAGATTTCATTCTGACAACTCATAGTTCCCTGGCTGGATGAACTTCATCAAGGAAGTTCGAATCAAGGTCCAGACCAGTGAAAGATCGCAGCCTTCATCAGATGGTTTGATGAGCCAGGCCGGAAGATCTATTGGGCAAGACATATCGACGCCTACCGATCGTATCGATCGGATGGAGAGAATTACCACTGGCAGTCCACTCCGAGTCATGAATGGTTCCCCCAGTCAGCAGATAACACCAACTCTCCGACACCCACATTTATCTACCTCCACTGTCTATATGTCTCTTGATCGAATTTCGCGTGACGCGATTCTACCTCTCATTGAGAGACACATTAGCCGGGACCCATCGGAGGTCATACGACAGCTTATGGAGCGTAGACCGCAAGACCGCATCGCGATCGTAAATGGAGTTTCCAAATTCTTCCAAGGTCTCAAATCTTACCGAAGCTATGAGATGACAGGTCAAATCGAGGATTTGGAAAATGCCCTCCAGAATATGCGACAGGGAGCTGATATGATTCCGATCTCGCGAGGCGATTCTAGCCCATTGGCAATACTATCTCCTATGGTGGGTCTTGTTATTTTTCTTCACTGCAAGAAGACGAATCAGATGGATGGACTGCATGAAGCAATCCAGCGAATGCAAAATATAGACATTATTGAACCCGGAGACGAGCCTGAGATTGGCCCAAGCCTATCCCTCCATATGAGTACAATGGCCTTTCAATTGATGTTCGAGCAGTCAAGGGATTTGAATCATCTGCATGAATCAATTCGCCGAGCTCAAAAGGGCGTGGATGCACTCTCACCGCAAAGCCCTCTGTTTCTGATAGGGTCAAGCCTCCTGGGATGTCTCCTTGTCCTCAGATTTGAGGAAACAAATGAAGTGGAAGATTTGGATAAAACAATCTCACTACTCGAATCAGCCAAGGACCATACCCTACCGCAGTATCGAAATCAATTACCGCTGCTTATGACTGTTTTGGGAGGCGCGCTCTATCACAGATTCAAGAGAACAGGCAGTGCGGCGGATCTCGATCAAGGAATTCATTACACCCAGAAGGCAGTGGAAGATCCTGGCAGCTGTCAGGATTTGGCACTTCATCTACAGAACCTAGGGGAACTACTCGAGTGTCGCTTCGACAGAGACAACAGACTGGACGATATTTATGAAGCCATACGGCGAACCAAACAAGCCTCTGATATAGTAATTGCCAGAGGCGCTGCAGATAGCACCCTTCTCAATAACCTGTCCACTAAATTCATTGCTCTTCACAAGCGAACAAGGAATGTGGAGGATCTGAAGGAAGGGATCCAGTACGCAAAACTCGCCTTGGACCATATTTACCAACGCCACGACATTCTTCCGGCTCAGCTCAACGCAGATGTGGCGAAGATTCAACATAATCTTTCACATATGAATATACTTCTCTATTGGGACAACAACAGATCAGAGGCTCTTTTTGCTGCTGTTCAGCATGCAAAAGACGCAATCGACATCACCGCCGAGAGTGACCCTGCACTGGTCATTTATGTGAAAAATTTAGGTGATTTGCTAAGACTTCGTTGGAGAATGACTGGCAGAGTTGAAGACCTACTCGAAGCAGTCCGACGTGATCATCAGGTGATCAATTTAGCTGAAAAAGACGATCCCCAACTTGCGTTATATCTGAAAACACTTGGGTCTACATACTCTTTGTTTGATCGACCGAATTTTCGAGCTTTGGCGATTGGAAGTTTCTATCGTTCTTGGAAATACGAATTTGGGCCTCCAATTGTGCGTCTTCAATCGGCTAGAAAAGCAGTCCAACTGTTAAAGCAGCAGAGTCGATGGATTGAGGCACTAGACATTGCGAAGCAAACGGTCAATCTGATACCCGACATCAATAGTCGGTCATTGAGCCGCGATGACCAGCGATCCGTGTCACGCAACTTTTCTGGGCTAGCTGAAGATATCTGTTCGCTGATGTTGCAGCTCGATGAAAATCCTTACGACGTTCTTCATTGGTCAGAACTTTGCCGTGGAGTGATTATGGGTCAATTGATGGAAGATCGAAGCGAGATATCAATCTTGGCTCAATCATACCCCGAAGAGGCTACTGAATATGACCGTCTTCGCAATGAGGTAAACACGACCACTCCAGACCTGGAAGGGGATGACTTCCGATTGATGAGAACACAAAAGCTCCTTGAGACTGTTACAAAATTAGAGGAGTGCATTAGTAGTATCCGTGCCTTGCCTGGCTTTGAACGGTTTCTTCTCGGCCCCAGTTTAAGCGAGCTGAAGCACCACGCCGCCGAGGGACCTATCATCATTGTCAATGTGACAGAACTTCGTAGTGATGCAATCATCATTCAAGAGTCGGGTGTGGATTCAATTGAACTGCCCCAACTTAGTCGGAAAAAGACGACTGAATGGATCGAGCAGAGCCTGACAACATACAACGATCCGATAGAGAGAGGCAAGAAGAACAAGCGTTACCTGGAGTTCTTGAAATGGCTATGGACGAGCTGTGTTGAGCTCGTCCTGGACAAAATCTTTGACCCGACAGAACATGCTGATCAAGGGGAGTTGCCACGAGTATGGTGGATTGGTGTCGGCATTGCGACCCATTTACCCTTCCATGCGGCCGGGGATCATTCAGCCAGGTCGACAAATAACACAATATCCCGGGCTATTTCCTCGTATACCCCTACAATCAAAGCTCTCATTTATTCCAGAGAAAGAGGAACCACGATCACCCGTCTTGACGAGAAAAAGCCAAAGGCCATGGTAGTGACCATGCCTCATACACCGGGCAAAGTTGACCTACCAGGCGTCGAAAGAGAACAGGCAGCCATTGAGGAACATTCTGGATCCACCTTCATTACCTCCACTCTTAATGAGCCAAGCTCAAAGGTTGTCCTGGAGAACGTGAAGGAATGCGATGTGCTTCATTTTGCTGGTCATGGAATCTCCGATTACCATGATCCATTCAACAGCAGTCTTCTTTTAACGAAACATGATGGAGCGGACGCAATTGTTGATCGGCTCACCGTACGAGATATCTTCGACCTTCATCTCAAGCAAGCCAAACTAGCTTATCTCTCAGCCTGTTCGACGGCCGAAGTCCAAGAGGAAAGGCTACTTGATGAGGTTATTCATTTGGCCAGTGGATTTCAGGTGGCTGGATTCAATCACGTTATTGCATCCATGTGGCAGACGGATGATGATGCTTGTGAGGGGATGGCAAGTGATTTCTATAGCCAATTGAAGAAAGGAGGACAGCAAGCTTTAGATAACAGGGCTGTGGTTGCTGCAGCGCACCACGCAACATTGGCGGTACGCTCCAGATGGCCACGACAACCTCTCATGTGGGCACCATATGTACATATTGGGGTATGATTCGTATGACGAAGGCCAGGCCATGCCGGTTCCCTTCAATCTGACATGATACATTAGTTCAAGGTATAACTGTATCCTTCATTTTAGACCAATCCCAGTATCCTTCCAATTATAGCCTGGAGATAATTATAAGGCAAAATAAACGTGATTAAAATAGGACAAAGGTGTATATAACATTGAATTTCATGTATCAACTGTACTGCCAAAAATCCACAAAAATGAACAAGAGAAATCTACTGTAGGCAAGAGATACTTACAAAGATGAAACAAAACACCTCGCAACAGCCTCACCATCCAATCCATATCCAAGTCTTCTTTTTTACCTCGAATGATATGCTTTTTATACCATCTTGATAATGATCTATCTACTCGCGGGCAATCATGTGTTCCCGAGCAGGACCAGTTCCAATCCACTTGATAGGAACACCACCAATCTCACGCTCAATGAACTCAATGTAAGCGCGAGCATTAGCAGGCAAGTCCTCGTACTTCGTAACACCCATAGTGTTGCTCTTCCAACCAGGCAGAGTAACGTACTCAACCTCAAGCTTCTCAACAACACTAGAATCAGCAGGGAAAGTACCTGTGGTGCGCTTTCCATCGGGCAGGATGTAAGCGACACCAACCTTGATCTCATCAAAGTCATCAAGGATATCGAGCTTGGTAAGGTTCAGGGCAGTGTAGTGGTTAATAGCGTGAGAGTAGCGCGCAAGAACAAGATCCAACCATCCACAACGGCGCTTACGGCCGGTTGTAACACCGAATTCACGGCCAACGCTCTGCAGCTTCTCGCCGTCGGCGTTGAGCTGTTCAGAGGGGAAGGGTCCGGATCCGACACGGGTGGTGTAGGCCTTCAGGACACCAATGACGTTCTTAATCTTTTGGGGGTTCAGAGCAAGGGCTTGGACGGCTCCGCCGAGACCGGTGGAGGAGGAGGTAACGAAGGGGTAGGTGCCGTGGTCGAGATCCAGCATCAGGGCGTTAGCACCCTCGACAAGGATGTTAGGGGAGTCCTGGTGCTGCTGCAGGAACTCAAGTTGGTCGACAATGTAAGGTTGGAGCTTGGTGCGGTATTCCTAATAATTGTGAGAAATTATATCCCAAGTATAGGAAGGCCGAAAATAGTAGGTATGTATTTACCTTGAATCGCGCAATCTCCTCCTCAACGTCATAAGCTAACTCGCCGAATCGGGCCCGGTAAGAGGTATCCAGGGTGCGGAGCTTACGCTCGAAGGTGACCTCGTCCAGAATCTCTCCGACGCGCACACCACGACGTGCGGCCTTGTCACTGTAGCAGGGACCAATACCCTTACCAGTTGTGCCGACCTTGCGGCCACCGAGACCCTTCTCCTCGAGACCATCGACAACGGAGTGGAGATCGAAGCAGACGTGCGCGCGGTCAGAGATGAAGATGCGCTTGCCGGCGGAGGTCAGACCCTTGCTCTCAATCTGACCGAGCTCCTTGAAGAAGCTAGGAACGTGGACGACGGTTCCGGCGCCGATAAGGTTGATACATGAGGGCGAGACGAGACCGGAGGGGAGGATGTGGAAGTCGTAGGTTACGTTCTCGTGAACGATAGTGTGACCGGCGTCTAAAGTAGTTATGTTAGTATGATTGAGTCTTTTTTATATAAATTCAGATTCTCATATGGTATCTTAGATCGTAGGTTGATCTGAGACATTGGTTGGGATCTTTAGATCGTTCACGATCTGCGAACCGCATCCAATGAAGAGAATTGAAAATTAAACCGCAGCGTCAAGGTATATCGTAGTACGTACTGTGACCACCGGCAGCACGGCAGCACAATGTCGCCTGCTGCGACAGCATATCTGTGATCTTTCCCTTTCCTATATCGCGACCCCATGAGTTAGTATCTGTTTCCTACTAGCGCTTGAACGAGACATTGTCCCCGGTACTCGAGCGCGGGGTTTCGGCGTGATTCACATACCTTCATCTCCCCATTGACTACCCAGAACGATGGAGACCATGATTGTGAATGTGGGGGTTATCGATAGATATCAATTGCTGCACTCGGATTGGCAATTGGCGAACAAAAAAATGGTGCTAGTGGCGGGGGAGTAAGAGGAAGAAGAAGTAGGCCCGGCTTCGGATAGCGGGGCAAGAATTCTGAGTATTCGGTGAGCTCCGGTGTATAAAATAGCACAACAAGTGGTTTTATACTTGGAATAAGGAATTGAGTGTCTGGAATTGAATTTTCGAGTTTTTGATCTTTATAGATTTATGAATAATTGTTCGATTTTATACGAATTGGACCTTATTTCTTCTACAGGACTATGCGGCAAAGTGACTCACTGTACCCGTATGTAATAGAAATTATTTTTTCCATCGATATGACGTGTGTAAGATTCGTAACTTTGGTATTGACAATACAGACATCCGATATGCCTGAGGCGACAAGGAAATATTGCACGTGCTTGTCTACGTACTCCGGATTAAGTATTATCCTTAGGAGTATACACTCATCTGTCTACTTTGTACATTAAGAACTTGAATAACTCCATTCAAAACCTTGGAAAGAACTTGAAATCAAAGGTTGCCCAAATTATAGTCTATCAGATGCAAGGGTTACATACCCCGGGTATTTATTCAACAAACAACAAAACACCGCACCGTCGCCGCCATCATGCAAGCATCAAAATAAAACACATCTCCACACGAGATTCTCCAGTCAATACAAGCTTGTCTCCGGAATATATGAAATTCCAATTTAGACTGTCGCAAATGCAACCAACTGTCCTCCATTCCGAATCCATTCACGGAGACGTCCCAATTCCATGATAGACTCACGGTGCATCTCACATGCAACATCCCAATGCTTGCGTACTTGAATATCTTCTTCAATGCCACGAAGGTAGGCACTGAAACCTCCCTTCCGGCTTTGAGGAATCAAGTACTCATCTGCATCCGCAGAATTGGGATTCCAAATCTCGGCATCACCATCATCGGCCCCGTCTATCTTAAGACGAGATGTGTCTCCAACTGCACTCATCCAGTTAGGCGAAAGTCCCGTTTCCATCGCCTCTTGGCGTGCATTGAAATGGAGGAGCATGCGACGATTGAATTTGTTCCATTCATAGATGTATGCAGCCATTTGGGAGAGATAGTGTTTCCATTGGTCTTCAGGTAGAACTTCTCTGTAAGGTCCCATCTGAACCCGCTTCGGCACCGTGGGTCTTTTTGGTGGATTCGGGAGGTTAAGTTCACGAGGTCGAATGTCACGCTCGGTTGTGGTCTGTTTCTTTGCGCGAGACTCAAATGGTAATGTTGCGTGGACGTCGTCGAGATTCTCGATTCCACTGTTGTTGGTTGTAGTAAATGGTGCCGTTTTAAGAATGTTGTCCAGGTCGAACAGCGGTGCGCCGGGCTCTACAGGCGATGCATTATTTTCAGTCTGTGTAGGCTGTACTGGAGGGTCTGGCTGTGCAGGCTTTTTCTCTTGGCTTTCCTCAGCAGCTGGTTCATCTGGCATGGGTGGTAGAGGAATTTCGTCGTCAATATCCATAGCTTCCATCTCGGGTACTGAGCCGGATGGCATAGGAGGAGGGGTCTGAGTGCCATTGACGGTCTCATTAGCCTCTTCAGTCTCGGACGCTACGCTCGCAGATTGCGGGACAGTCCAAGGCTTAGCTCCCGCCCTAGACTGTTTCCTCGGACTCCGAGAAGGAGGCGTATTGGCTGATTGACGTGTCTTATCCTGCTCGGGAGCCTTCCAGTCAAGATTATTGAGTTGCTTGGCCCAGATGTCGGCATCAAACTTGGCTTGCGGGAAAGGTGTGAACGCTGGCTGTTGTGGCTGGTCTTCCGGTACATTACCATTTTGTTTCGCACCAGAAGGCACTGCAGTGGGAATAGACTCTGCCGAAGCACTCTTCGGATTCAAAGGACTTTGAGGCTTCGAGCTACGTGTAGACTGTCCGTTAGATGAAGGTCCGAAATCAAAGGACCCGAGATTTCTCCAATCTTCAGCAGAGAATTTCTTGTGAATAGTGTTGGGCTTGCTAGGATCTCGGTGTCCAAATGCTGTAGATGAGCGGTTTGTAGCATCCTGGGTCGGTTCGGGACTAAAGTTCGAGTTCGAATCAGTACTGGAGAGTGCATGTGCAAGAAAAACGTAAAACGAGGGTAGTCTATACCGCGTGGCGGAGCTTTGATGCTGGCTAGGCTGTTGGGCACGGGTCGAGCCTCGTCTAAATGCAGCGCTATCTGAGTTGTGTCCTTTGTTTTCATCGCTGTCAGCTGTCAAGTCCACAAACGGGTGTGGAGAATCCACGCGAGGTCTCCGGGTGCCTCTGCTTGGCGGCTTTGGCGTTGGTGGCTGGGAGCGTTGATAGCTGCTTTGCCGGGTAGAAGTAGGTTCCTCACCAGTTCCAGGGCTGGCGTTTCCAGATTGATGGAAGTCGGCAAATTGTTGATTGGGTCTCAGTCGACTCTTTGGCACGGCTTTAGGCTTGGGACCAGGTTGGGTAGGACGGCGTCGAGGCTCGGGTACTTCGTCTGAATCATCCAAGTCACTAGAGCTGGTAGAATGAGCCGATGAAAATGAATGACCCTTTGGTCTTCTGGGCTTGGGACTGGCGCTTCGGTGTCTCCCATCTGAGGAGGGATATTCGGGACTAGGCGGGTTCGTGCGCGATGCATTGGAGGACCGGAATCCACTTGAAGACATGCGCGAGCTGCTTTGTCGTCCAAAGTTCGTGCTAGAGAAGAAAGTCTTCTCCCCTCCTGTTGATGCATATCCTCTTCTATCCCGCTCAAACTCCTCGGCAAACGTCGGAGGCTCAGGTGCAGGTGGTGGCTTCGGCTTTCTCGCAGTTGGCGATGGTGCAGGTTCAAAGTACATGGTATGGGGACGTTCACTCCGATTGTGAGTGTATGCGGAAGTGTTCCTCGCTGGTGGCTCATCTCCTGCGGCATTTCCAGGCGCGTATCCCTGCTTCTTCTTACCCGAGTTCGGAGTAGCCGATTGCTGCGTTCTGGTACTCTCATACGCGGACTTTCCAAACGGCGCATTCTGTTGTCTCGGTATTCCACCAGGCGTAGCTCCACTGCTCGAACGTCCTGTTTGAGGATCAAACGATTGCCATGAAGGCCCAGTTGATCCCCTCATACCAGAAAAGCTCTTGTACGCGTCGGCTCTCGTTTGCGACTCATCCTGCTTCTTCGACCACTGTTGCGGTCCTGCCCGAGCATGTGTAGAGTATCGCTGCGCGCCAGCAGATGTTTGATGCGGCGTTGCACCAGGGGCATTCCATGAGGGATAGCTTGGTCTCGTAGGTTGAGGCTTGGGAGGGGTAGGTCTGGCTTGGGCTGGTGGTGGTCTTCGTGGAGCACTGGTCTTTCCTGGGCCGTAGACCTTTCCATATCCTGCGCGTAATCGGTCCGTATCATATTTGAGCCGTTGTTGCGGATCGCTTAGAATCTCGTGGGCTGCTTGGATAGCCTGGAATTTGGCAATAAACTCTTGCTCTCGTCCCGGGTTCCTATCGGGGTGAAATTTGAGTGCTGGGAAAGGAAACTTCCGTTAACCTCATGTTCTCTATCTCCTTGGATTTGTCTGATCAACTAGCTCACCAAGCTTTCGAAACTGCTTCTTGACGTCCTCTGACTCCGCACTGGGAGACAGACCCAGGTCTGCATAGTAATCCCGCCGAACGTCTGCCTTCACCATGTTGATTTCGCTTGATCGTAGTGCTAAGTTGAAGGTGTAGGCTTGCGCATAATCAAGAGGTTGGTCAATAGTCGGAGGGTATCCTGCATGACCAGTCTAGGAGGTTCGGTTTGAAGCGTACTGAGACAGGGTTTGGCGTTGAAACTGAGGCCGTAAACGAGGTTGAAGGGGTATCGTTAAGAAAGGGAGAGTAGAATTATCTGCAAATGTTACAGTAATACCCTGGTGAGAGCCAGGCAGTGTGAACGAAGGTGTGTACAAAGAGTGAAAGTGCAGGCTGCAGAATGCGCTGCGGCAGGGCTGATCAGATCTCAATAAGGCTGAGACAAGTGGGAGTTCTAAATTGGAGATCGCGATGAATGGGCATGATACTGAATCGGATCCCGGGATATAACAAGAGAGAAGGACTTGGTGAGAGCGGCAACTCAGCCTCGAGAATTTCTGGAGGGGTGAACTGAAGTCCTCGACTCTTGTGGGCACCTGATGAGGCAGTAAAGTCAGGCAGTTAGGTCCAAGCGCGAACGCGGAGTCCGAGTCGCAATCTCGACCAACGAGAGCCAAGCCTGGAGCCCTTTTGCGGTGTTGTCGTCAGCAAATGGGGGCAGGGTTGATGAGTTGGCGCCGAAGGAAAAAAGTGGATGTTTGTTTTGGTGCGGGATGTGGTGCTGCCCAAGGCATTGAGTCTAGGCCAAATTATGCACGAACCCAACCTTAGATCTTACATTGAAACATAGATTTAATCGGGGAAATGAAATGAGATTCATTAGATGCTCATAATTCACGTAAAAATTATTTAGTTCAAATGTGGTCTAATATTCGAATTTTCATAAATATTCAATCATACTAACCTTGGAAGTAGCCCTCGGGCTCCATGTTGGTTACTGTAGATACCGCATAAAAGCCTCTTTTACTGCTTGATTCCTGCACTTTTACCGCCTGGCACAATAATTGAAAGTGAGGAGAATCAGCTTACATCTTGGATTATCCCTAGGCCAGTTGTCTATATCCAACTATATTATGCCAGCTACTAGCAGGAGGCCACCAGTTACCTGTAGATACTACTACTGACCAAGTACAACTTCAAGTTGTACTTGTACTAGGTAGTACCAGTAGACTTCGCAAGTAGTCAAAAAATACAATATAATGTATAATTGCTCAAATATATGGTCCCCAAACTCAGACACACAGAATTTGAAGAGCCAAAGAAAGATAAAATTGCCAACTGCACCCTGCGTGCCCAAACCAGTCCGTATAAAGTAATCCTCTTTACCTATGCAAGTCCCAGAGTAGAAATATCCAATGGTTGACGAAGGGAAGGGGGAGTGAAAAGGGAGAATGAGCAACTTGCAAGGAGAGTGGAAGAGCTCAAGGGAAGATATAATGAAGCAAGGAACGCCGATCAAAACTTCAACCTAGGTATAAGATAATGAAACCTTGGAAATAAGATGAAATCAAAAGAACCAGAATAATCAAAACTCAGGGTTCACCTCCTGATGCGCCTGGTCCGGAACCACCAAAGAAATATCCCTCCAATAGATCATAGTTGGGATTTTCACTCCAATCGTGCTGGAAATCCATTGCCATGCCGAAGCCAAGATCGATACCCACATTTTGGCCGAGGTTAGGTCCAAGTGGAGGCATATTAGCCATATTGAAATCCCCGTTAGGATCAGCCTCGAGTGTCGGGTTATCTGGATCTGTTGATCCGAAATCTAGGAAGTCAAGACTGATTCCCTGTTGTCCTTCGGGATCTGTGGGCGGCATGCCATGAGGCCCATTTGCAGCGTTGGGTGCTACACTGCCAGGAGAGCCACTATGTTGCGGAGAGGTAGGGTAAAAGAATTGCTGAGGATGCTGCGGCGATGTTGGGTTCTCGTACTTGAGGTAATACTCCATGGATGGGGTACGTTGCACAAACGGGCGTCCCGGACGATCACCTGTGAGACCGCCTGCGATGGGGTCTCCGTGCTCTGGTCGAATGGGGTAAGGGTGTCCTGCTGTTCGATTCTCAGGTCTTGACCGGTCGGAAAGAGGCGTATTATCGCTGAAGAGGTCGGCTAGGTTCATGTCGAATTTGGGCATGGGTCGTGATACCCGGGTTTGCACTGGTCGGCGTGGTTGACCTTGGCTTGCTCGTCGCGGATCTGTGGGTTGGCGGCGGCCTGAGTGGAGAGATCCAGATGCGTGTGATGATGAAGTGTTGATGCGGCTCATGTCAACCTGGGATCCAAATCCGGTGGTTGACAGACACATCTGGACGGTAGCCTTGCTCATTCGTTCGAAGGCATCCCGGCACGCTTCCGCTGGAGGACACTTGTGCATCAGATCACCCAGAACAGAAGTGGCTGCGAGGACAGTAAAGTCCACCTCGTCGAGGGTCTATTCACAGGGAATTGTTAGTTGGGAACAAAAGACAGTCCATGAAAATTCAAGTAATACATACCAGACGACTGCGAACCAACGGCGAATACCAGATGGAGTACAAAAATGAGATTCCTGATGCACGTTAGTTTCAATACGTAGGAGTCACGAAGGATTTCTTGCATACCAGCCATGAATATATGATGGGTGGCAAGATAGGTATAATTAACAAGCCTCACTCGGTGTAACTGTCGATAGATACGAATGACCTTCTGACCAGCCTCAGCCACATTCAGATAAACTTGATCCTCTTCATCACCCTCATCAACATTAGAAAATGAAGGGCTAGACACATCATCAGCAGGGGTCAATTCCCCAGCCAACTCTGCAGGAACCGCCAAGCTTTGTTGATACAGCAAGATAATAGCTTGCCAATAATTCAACTCGAGGAGCTCAATTGAGAACCTGACACCCGTATCAGGACGTGTTGGAGCACTCTCCTGCCATTCCACTAAACGGCGATGAACATCATGGCGCCATGATCGGAAAGAGTCAAAGCCTTGTAAGAAAGGCGATGTAAGCTCAGCATGGGGGAGGATGATAGAACTGTCTGTTGCACGTCTTCGCACGGCGCGAGTTTGCTGGTATTGGAGAACATCGTGGATCTCAGATTGCAGGAGACGGAGTTTGAAGTAGTGGAAAGCGACATGTTTATACGTTGGCGCACCATCAGGGGGAGTCAGCAGTCCGGACTTGGTAATATACTTGTCATCAATCATAGACGGGAATTCAGTGCTAATGGCCTGGTCACTGATACCGAATGGCCGTCCGACACAGGTAGCAACAAGTCGATCAAAACTGTACACACACCACCAAAGTCGGCGGCGCAGATCCCGCACCCACTCTCTTCGTCCTCGTTCGCGAGCATCTATGCGCGGTTGAACCTGGTTTCCGTCTTTGCTAGACTCGAGACCAACACCATCCTCGTAGTGTAGACCCAGATCTACTGCTAGACGCATTGCGACACCAACGATGTACCAGAGTCCCGGTGCAACCGGACGTAACAAGGCAAAGCTAGCTAGCAGAAGCACTGCTTGGAGTTCTTCCAATCCACCGAACCCTTCACTTGAAGAAGACCCGAGGAACGATTCCAAGTGAAGAATTGCTGATGCATGATACTCTTCCGGTTGGTACTGGTGACTTGAGAGTCTAGGTCTCTTAGTAGTCGAGGTTGCCCGGTCACGACCCGCGCGGCTGTCATCCTCAGAATTCGGGGGTTTATCATCGAAGATAATACCAGCACCGATAGCAAACACGATATTAAGCACGTAAAGAGCACGTGGAGATCGGTTCTTCTCTTCGAGTTGATACGTCCGATCGAGAAGTTCCATAAACTCACCACGATGAAGAATGGGCATCTGAGGATTGGCATGTTCGAAATACAGGTCGACCAGTCGTTCTGCAAGTTCCCGTTCCGGAAACGCCGCTCGCTTCATCATCGGCCGAGTCTGAAGCCCGAAAAACGAATCACGCATCGTGCCACCACCTGGTCCAGCTGCAGCGGTCTGTGGCAAGCGCTCACTTGTGCGAATAGGAGCCCGCTCCGGCATGTTACCCGGGAGAGAGCTTCGAACAGCAGCAAAGACAACTCTCGCGAATGAAATACCAGACGTTGAGCCAAGATATCGTGGATCCGATGTTCCTTGCACAGAAACCATGCCAATATTCGAGACCAAATTGTGTATCCTCCAATTTTCCTGATTGGCACTATCTTGGTCTTTATCTGATCCATGCGCTTCTCCATCAGCTCTTTGCTCCAACTTGGTTTCATCTTTAGAACCGGCATTCTTCCAGTTTCCTCCCTTCTCTGTAGACTCGTTTGCTTGTCCATCATGACCGGAAGAGGAATGCGCCGCATCACCATCAACCTCGGTCTTCACTGCATCCTCCTCATCAAACGCCACAGCTTTCTTAAACTCGATATTATGTTCCGCAAGTTGTTTTTCTAGGTAGGCGACACGGGTTTCCAAGAAATATACGTAGCTACGCGGTATTTCGCGCTTAGTGATCGGGTCATATCCGACACAGCGGACGCCAGCTTTTTCACAAGACTGGCATCGCGGCAAGCGCTGGTCACAGCGGTTCTTTCTCAGACGACAGCGATTACAGGCAGATACATTTCGAAAGGACGAAGAGGAAGACGATGCGACAGTCGCAGTGGAATGCGCCGTAGAAAGAGCAGGTGAGGTGGACGGTACGGTTGGGGCGGAGGGGGCGTCACGCGAGGCGTTGGTGGGGTCGGATTGAGGAGATGTTTCGGATGGATGAGGTCTTTTCTTCCCCGGAGCAAGCGGTGACGGCGGGGAAGGAGGGTTAGGCATTGTGAGAAACGAATGGCGAGAGCCGCAAACCTGCGATCATCTCTTGATGGTGGAGTTTTGCGGAGATAGCGGTCGGGTACAGCGATTGGAACCCCCGGACCGGATCAACATTCATGATAGATCGGGGCGAGAGGGATAAACGGGCTGGGCTTGAAGCTCAGTTTCGTGTTAATTTTTTTTTTAATTTGACAGAAATTATTAGAAAAGGAGACGGCCCGTAATTCTGGGGTAGACGGCAGTTGGGTAATCGAGATGAGCTCTCCGCGGCGCCAGTACTACTAGTGCAGAGTTCTGACACTTGGGTACTTTGACGGGATTAGATTATCCTCCGGAAGGTCCCAATGTTTGGGAAGTGGATGGAAATGGTGGTTCTAGACGAAATGAAGATCGCTGGGTCTTGCACCAGATCGAGACTATCATGAAGCGAGACAAGATCAAGACAAGATGGATCCGCTCAGCAGAGAAGAGAATCAACGACTCTCTCTCTCTCAGTAATAGGGTTCTGGTGGAGTTCACGTTCGGGAGAAATCGAATTAGGTTACCGGTCCTCCTTTAAAGAGTTGCCCTCGGGCAAGCGATCAAGTTAAGAGATCTCGGTTCCCCAGGAAATTAGATCGGAGATACCGAGCAATGAGGAAAGTCACAGCGATATTAGATTCCAGTTCATCCGATCGCCGGCAATTGAACAGGCGCGAATACCGCTGGGAAAAGACATTTGAAGGGTGGAGCTCCCCGGGATATGGGGAGTTGTCATTGGTGGAGTAGTGGAGATTTTGACAGGTATTTTGAACCTTGGAAGAAGTATGGGGAAGAGGAAGATTGAAGATGTTCAAGTTGAGTTGGAACTTGAAGAGTATAAGTGTGTGGGGGAAGGTTTCATCGCTTTATATGATCCACACCTATCCTGCAAGGTACTACATTAAGTAGACTCAAGTGGATATTCTTGGCTTGCAGTTTCATAAATCTACCTAGTAAGTACTAGTAGTGAATCTACTTGAGGCTTAGTCGGGAAACTTGAGCTATAAGTGGAGAAAAGCACGAGATCATGATGAAACCGGATATACACATGGATGAATGTGTAAGAACCACGAGATGCATTGAACTAATCAGTCCAGGTGGGAATCTATAACAAGACAAGAGTAGACTCATGAGATCTTCATGAGAATGACAACGAGAATGAGTATAAATGTAAACGACAATGGTTGAATCGCAGATAGTAATCAGATAGCCTTCCCATATGCATGAGTATCATCGTAATGTAACCGTTCAATGCTCCGAATAAGATCCAAGGAAAAACAAAAAGTGACAAGAATAGAACAAGAAAAGAACAGCAGAAAAGAGACCCAAGATGATATAATGTCTTCTCTTGTGCGATGCATCCCACTCTATGTTGCGCCGTTATCCACGAAGGAAACAAAAAAAAGAATCATGAGGAAGGGGTGAGGTATCAAGAGAAATTCTAAGAAAGATGGAAGAATAAAGAGTAAAGAGTAAATCGCTCCCAGAACAGAGATGCTGTCGTAAAGTTTTGGTCCTTCTCAGAAGAACTTCAGAAGAAGTGAAGGAGGGGGGAGATGTGAGATGTGAGATGGCGGCATGAAATCATGCAACGTATTTTTAGGTGCGGAAGGAAGCGGGGGTGTCAGAAGCAGGGTGAGAAAGATCAAGAGCATCTAAATCCAAATTGGAAATGTCATACTCGTACTCGTGGTCGATGCTGGAACGGAGGGACAGTAATCGCTGTTCTTCCTCTTCGAGAGAGTCCTCGGACATCACCTCTCGCTTCAACTCCGCCTCACTGATCTTAGGCTCACGAGTCTTGAAGCGTTCGGGTTCCTCCGACTCTTCCATCCAGAAGCTTTCGATGGCACCAATGACGCAGACAAAGCCACAGGCCCACCATGCCAACACGGAGTATCCACTCTGCAGACCCTTGGAGTGCAGAAATCCAGTGATGGTTGGACCGAAGGCACGACTTAGGCTGGCGGTGGATGCAGCTGCTCCATTGATGGAGCCTAGTACTTTTGACGAGGGAGCCGAATTAGCGAGCAAGATGGCAGTTGCGGGGAAAGCGATGACATGGAGGGTGATCTTGCTGATCAGCGCAATATATGCGGCTGGCATCTGAAGCTTAGTCGGCAGAAGGATGAGATAGGGCACCGCCAAGTAGAGGGGTGGCCATGCCAGCAAGACAAAGCGAAAGGTGCGCAGGGTGCCAAAGTGCTTGACGACGAATGGGAAGAGCCATAGCTGGGCGATCATGGAGTAAACACCTTGGACAGCTAGCATAAAGCCAATCGTCTTTGTCGGAAGGCCCAAGCCACCCGTGAATTTCAGCGGTAAAATAATCCGGTCGTCCGATTTGGGAGTGCTGAGGAACACGGGCATCAATTGATCAAATGACACACTGTGGCTGCAGAGAGGAGAAAAAGCAAAAAACGTCAGCATGTAGGAACACGACAAAGAGGGAGAAAACTGTCGGAAAGAACCATTGTGGCGGGGAAAGGGTGATGAGGGGCTGAAGAGGTGGGGAGATGAGGGGGTTTCAAGGGAAAAGAAAAGATAGGTGCCAACTCACTAGGCTAAAATGCCATAAGCAATCATAGTGAAGATGACCTGTCGAGTAAAGATCTTGATCTTTGGCGGGGGTTTCTGACCTTCCAGGTCACACTCCGTTGATCCGGCGTCACTCACGGGGCGCAAGCAAGGCAATGATTCGGCACTTTCATACTCAGGCGGCACATCACCATAGACAAAGTACTTGGACTCGTCCATGGGATCGGAATCATCAGGAAGTTGCACACGGGAACGCCAGCATTGGCTGGAGAGCCAGTGGCCCAATTCGCGACCATAGTCACGGCGGTGCTTTTTCTCCGGGTGAGTCTCCTCCAAAAACAGGAAACCGACAATGATGCCACAAATAAGCACGACGATGCAGACCAGGTTGGGCAGCAGGAACGGGAACCGGTCAAAGAGCGTGTTACGCTGAAACAGGCCCGGGTAGTTGTCGCAGGGTTGGGCCAAAGCACCGCCCATAGCCGGACCAATGATGGATCCCAGGCACCATACAAAGGGCATGATCGAATATGCCCGTGGTTGGTGCTCTTTGACCGTCACAATCTCGGCAACGGTGGTTTGAAGCACTCCGATGTTCCCATTCAGCAGACCACCCAGGGCTCGCGCGATCATCGCTGTCGCGAGATTGGGCGCAAATCCGAATGCCACCATGCTCATCGAAGTTCCGATTAATCCCATAATGAGCACGGGCTTGCGGCCGATCGAATCGCTGACTCGTCCCCAGAACATGCCCGCTGAGAATTCAGCAAAGGTGAAAGCAGAGGTAATCATTCCGGCGTAAAGCGCAATCTTTTGATCACTGTCGGTCACATGGAATGATTCCACCATGTGGTACACGTACGGGAAAATCGACATGAAAGCAATTGGTTCGCAGATTCGGACAAGAGCTGAATTTCATGATTAGTATCTCTTTGCCTTTTTTCTTTCCTTCCGTTTTCTGGGTCATGGGGTGATGTTGTTTTATTTTGATATGTTTTGCCTCATCCATATACTTCATATATGGATCAGCCACAATAACAAAAGTACCACTTACCTAAGATGAACAATTGCCGAATAGGAAATTTAGACCAGTCCTCCCCGGTGCCATTTCGTTGGCGACGGCCTTGTAGACAAGATGGCCGTTGAAACATTGTGTCGATGTGAAATTAAAAGAGTATGGAAAAGGTCGTCGTTAATCCTACCAAGGTCGTAAAATGGTAGAATCGCAAGAATCGCAAGAAAAAAAAAAACCACCCCGATTCAGATGATAAGATCGAATCAAGAGTTAATCCAATGGAGGGGAAAAAAGTACCAGACGGTGCTTTTGATTCCCCCTTTTAGTTCAAGTTACCCCAGGTTAATGCGTCAGGGTTCGAAAGGGAGAGAATGCAATTGGTGGTGAACAGCTGATTTGTTCGGAGCAAGGAGCGTGGATGTTGTTTTAGGGCTTGAGCATTTCTCCCCCTGGAAATTTAACCGTGAAATCCGATAAGGCAGGTCAAATCTTGGGGATCCCAAAAGGACTATGAGACACCTGCAAGGGAGATTTGACACAATCTTCAACTTGAAGTGGAAACTTGGAGGCTCGGAGGTTTTCTTGCAGAACCAGAAAACAAGGAACACAGGGGGGATGATCTTCGTTCACCGTAAGATCAAAGAGATTAACCTTGCAATTTGGAATTGAAGTAACTCAGGAGTAAACTTCAACCCGGTGATGAAATATGAGATAGGGATATAATCAAGATCAAAAAAATATTTGACTTGAGGCGAGATTGATGTTGATCGACGGAAGTTCTTTGAGTTGAGTTAATCTTGGTAGGGTTGGTCAAGGAGATTGAGAAAAGGGTTCAAGAATGGGAAAGGGATCTATAAAGAATCTCCAGATTTAAGCAATTGTGATGAACAACCTTGAGAAGAAAGAGAAAATGTATCGAGGGAAAGGGGAAGTTATTATATTAATCCACGGGTGTCGACAGTGGATAGCTCCATCTATAGATATGATCAGGCGCCAAAAAGCAACTAAAACGTCAACCCTCATATGAATTTCGGTTACAGCTGTACAGAAAGCCGCAGGATGCATGGCAGCAAACATGTTCAATCAGGAAAGGGAAAAGAAAATAATCCAAAAATCCCTAAAAATATTTAAATGAAAAATAAAAATGAAAAGTCAAAATCAAAATAAAAATCGATTTATCAGAGTGGGTCAACAAGGTCAAAGTTGATGATTTCGATTTCAATTCTGATTTAACATTTCCCCCGTATCGGTATTTTATCTGGTATTTTATCTACTCTGATTTTGTAGTGAGATTTCTTACCTCAGATCCCTCGTCAACCGGAACCTCCGTGTAATTCTCATGTATTTTATCGTAATTCATGGTAATTCCATCGTAAATGGTGGATCGGATCCATCCAATTTAGCCCTGGAGCCTTTCATAGCTAATTGCTATTGGACTTGAGTCAACCAATGGTTCAAGAATTCACCTATTTCGTCAACCTCGTTTTGAATTCTCTTCACAACAGTTGCATGTCTCGATTTAGGGGCACATAATACAAAATATACAAAATAATAATGATATTTCAAAAGTATAAAGCCTAAAAAGGGGAATGGGAGGCGGAAGAGCGGAAGAAAAACCCTAGATGCAAGGGAATACATCAGAAAAAGAAATAAAATAAAATGTCATTTTTATTTTCTTATTTCCTTATTTTCAAGAAAAAAAAAAGAAATTAAAAATGATAAAAAAAAATAATAATAAATTAAAGACCCAAAAAATCGTGTGGAGCCAATAGCTAAACAGAAGTATCAAAATGATGAGGGACGGGGACGAGCATCCTCCATCGTCATCATCGTCTTTCAGGCTTTGCGGGGCCAATGGTAGTGCTTCCGAGAAATGGATTTCTCGCGAAAGAACCCGTCGACTCCGTACTCCCATATCTTACTAGATCAGATGAGATATCTCCGGACTACGGGAGTTACATGGTGAGCTGTCCTTCCCTTCAAATGTACTTGGAGGTCCCTGCAACCGGTGCATAACTAGAAGAATAACCTGGATATCAAGTTCATATCCCAATCGTGACATTCAAAAAAAAAGAAGTCATGGAAATCTGACCCCCAGATTCTCCAAGGTAACGTTCATACCTACCACATCCCGTTTAGCTTGGTTACGTTGTGCTCCATAACACTCCGTATGATCAATGAAACCGGTAGACCCACGCCCCTGAGCCCGGGGAACAACAGGAGGCGACTCATTAGTGCCTTGCTAAAAGCGCGCTAACAAGATTCTCTCGTATGCCGTAAGGCAAGGATGATCGGCTTATAGGAATTTTTTGGTCCTTTTGCCTTCCACTTACCGGAGGGGTGGTTTTAGTGCGAATTAGTGAGATGATAGATCTAACATCTTCTACTGTCCGCCTGCGCCTCCCCGAGACCCGAACTTTGGAGGGGCACACACTAAGAAAGATCGAGGATTAATTTAGAATTAAAAAATAAAATAAAAATTCAATTTCATTGTAATCAATCTAGAATCTTGTCACCTAAGAAAAAAAAAAGATAAATCACAAGAGTCTCGTCATATCTTTTCATTTTGACCCACGATCCACGGAGTAGTGTCACGGAGTAATGCGCAAAAGTACCCAGCCGCCTCTTACCACTCCACATATTCCACATATTCCACATATGGGGGATATCTCAACCATTGGAACCCATTTTTTACCTGGTAAAAGACGGGAGATGAGCTGAACTTTCCTGGTCGGGACTAAAGGGTCGCCTTCCCCGATATTGTTACAGCCTATAACATTGGAATATTATACCGGATGGACATCTCCGTATTCTTTGTGTACTCCGTAAGGGCAAAAAAATGATAAAAATTAAATTCCAATTCAAAAATAAATACTTGTCTGGAATATAGGATCAGTGGATCCTCCTGATGGTTCTTTGTTCCTCTTTCCCTGCATTGGCATAAACAATTAATTACAAACAATGGGGGATAGCCCGTCTTGCATTAATCCGAACTTGAAGTGAACCTCATGGATATCTTGTGGAATAGGGCTGTATACTTCAGACTGGGATGACATACTATACCCTTTCTCTAACTGGAACTTGAAATCTTCAATGTTTAACTTTCCCTTCATCTTGATTTTTGTTTCCAAAATTCCCAGAGATGCGGTGTGGTGTGGGAGGGCATCCAATAAAAGATTGACACCAGGACCTACTACTTATTGACGTGCGGTAACATGTATCGCCTAGTGACACTTTTTTTTTGGAACCGTTGAAGAAGCCTGTCTATCAACCAGACTATTGGTACCTTAGATCCTTTAGTAGGCCACGTAAAATATTCATCCTTCAATGTATCCATCACTATGGGTCGGTTAACGTGCCTGCTAACTCCGAGGCGCGCCAAGTGGCAGGTCACATTTGGAATCCTGATTAGGCAGACAGCTCAGATCGAGTCGATCTTGAAGAATCTGAATCCTGAAAATGAGATTCTGAGTTCAAGTTCGATGGGACACGTACATTCGAATTCGATGAAACAGGGGTGCTATTGTATTTTGATTTTTGTGTCTCCTTTTGGGCGGGGTCTCCGTATCGGGGATGGCGATGATCTTCTCAAGACCAATTGGGTATTACCAAGGTATGGAACCCCGTGGAGCTTTGTATAATATTTTATGGAGCCAGCAGTCTTCTCGAATACTTCTCATCAGCTGAGCTTGTCATCTAATTCACCGACACTCTGGGTCACTGGACCCGCTTCGGGGCCGATCGTTTGAAGGAGAACAAAGAAAATCGCCTCAACTTGAGTCCACGGTCTTTGTAATTTTTATTCCGAATTATTCGGCAAAGGAAAAATTAAAAACAATGAATCATTCCAAGCTTCATATTTATGGATCTGGTACCTAACTTGAAGTAATCGAATCAATTCTATTGCATCTGAGAATATCTCTGTTTTCATCTCAATTCTACCCCAGCTTTAACATCTCCTAGATCTTCCTAAGCATGCGAGCCTATCCAAAAGTCGGTAAACTACCGACCCAGCAGAAGGGGCCAACGGGACCCAAGGGGCTGGAAAACTTTACTAGTGGGACCATTATTGTAACACTTCCTTGTAACAGGAACGATACCTAGAGTATCAGCGATGTACGACAGAATATGGACATGCAGTTAACTAGCCACGCGAGCCCAAAGGCGGGGCATCGGGGCATCCAGAAAAGCCGGTGAGAAATCCGCGCCAAAAGGGAAATGAGAAGGGGAAAAAAAAACTGGGTCTCTGCGACGTCATCATGCTTGGGCGACAACTATATGAAGCTAAAGTATGGAGGGGTGAGGGGGGAAGCGGGAGGGGGGAAAGGGCCACAACATTGCAATGAAATAATCAGGAAATCGGGAAAGATGTAGTCTGTAGAGATCTCCATTCACCGTGTTCAAGCTATAGAAGGTGAATGGTTGAATCTGCAAGCGCTGAAGGATCGGCCACGAGTCATACCTGCAGTGGAGGCCCAAGTGCCTTGAAAAGCAAACAATGATGAATTCTGTATGGAGTATATTGATACTGGATGATACTGGGTTTTTAGCAAGATCGCTATAGGCAACGATGCCAATCAAAGAGCTCTGAGGATTTGTTTACATGACTATACCCAGATTGGGCATAGTACGTAACTTGGTAGAATCCTTCTATGCAAGAAATACATGGAAGACAAGGCATGCAGTTTGGAAAATCACCACGATTGGGGCGAAGTTCAAGTTGCCCGGGTGGGAGGATAGATTGAAAAAGCTTCGGCAATAGGTCGAAGGATTGAAACCCCATGTAGCGGTGACGAGTCGCCATTCAAAGATGAAAGCATCTTTCATGCCATGCATCACGCGACAAGTGGCTCAGCATATCGTGTCTACTTCCATTGCCATTCGGACTGTTCGGAAGTCTATAAGGCGAGGAAGTAAGGTAGCCCAACGGCTACCAATTCCGAGCATGTTTCCTTTTTTACCCGTTTCTATTATTAATCCGAGTCCTGAAACAAAGGAAAATCTTTAGAACGGGGCCCAACTTCCATGGAGTTGATCAGAGCAAGTGAGAGCTTGGTTGCCCCGAACTCTGCAGCAAGGCCTGCTGGGTGGGGGCGACAAGGACCCTGGTCAATACACTCGGGATTAGCACCAGTAACAATCAAGGACGGGGTTTTTGATGCAGATAGGTGGAGTCACCGAATCCCTTCATTATCATCTCAAGAGGGAGGACCTGACAGCGGTGAGGTGCTTGGCTGCATGTTGCTTTGTTGCAGCTTTTGAATGTATAGGTGAAGTATACTTCACCTCAGACGGCAACTCTCACACGTTCCCCGATGATCATGGATGTTATCCCCGGTTAATGGCTTGATTCTACAGAATACACCTGGACGAGTTACACACATACACATACTACATACAGATTACGCAGGAAACCTGAACTCTCGAGTCATCCTTTTCCCGCCGAATTTTCTTCTGCACCGCCGGTAACCGGAGGGGGGTTTTCCCATGGACATCCTGGCCGATCATTTTAAACACAACTGGGAACTGCGTATGTAGCCCATGTGGCCCATATCGATATTCCGACCTCGACTCATTGTTGCCCAAGACGAGTCACAAAAGACGGTGAGTACTGTACAGGTCGACTACACCTGGGCACACACACCGTACAATAAACATGCAACCAAAAAAATAGTATAGCAGCATACATGCTTCTATGATCTCTCTTTCGAGTCTCCATTCTGAGCTCTGATGGTATAGTATAGATTCTACCGGGGATATCCCGACCCGCCCCCTTGGTGAAATTCCTCCTTGGAAAGCTTATAGACTGACAAATCGGGGGACCTCCTAGCATCAAAGTCGTGCTCAACGGAAATTATACGATCTCTTCCGCATTCTTCGTGATGTACGAAATATACCCTTCATTCTGGTTTACACTCTATATGGATGACCTCATATTGCCCTCACTTACCGTTCTAAGCCCTGCCCTATCTAGCAAGGGGGGCAAAGGGGACCGCGAGAAACCTACTACATCTGGAAGATACAGTGTATGAACGAAACTGTACCACCCTTGCACGCCGCAACACATGAACTGAGCAGCCACCATCGAGATCGATCGCCACAAGTACGGAATCCCCGACAGGATGTGCTGCGGTCCATCGGGAATGGCTTGGCCCTTGCGAATAACCTTCATCTTCCCCGTAAAGTTGTTCACTATCTCGGGTCGAAGATCCCAAAGAATCAACATTAGGCATGTATGATCGACAAAATCCCAGAAAAAGCAATGGTGCCAGAGTGTCGGGTTATGACAGTCGCATGGGAGTCTAAACGAACTATGGTCCTGGGTCGGCAAGTCTAACCTCTCTAACCTCTCGTCCATAGAAATACGATATCACCTGCCGGAGAATGTTCCCAAGAAATGAGACATGTATGAAGGATGAAAAGAAGCTGTGGACACTCGCGGGAGCCCGTATTGTTGGGAAAATTCGGTTAACTTACTTGAGGGTATTGTGACGCTCAGACTCCTCTTTTTGGCCCCCTACATACGCCATCCATGTCAAAATAACAGAATTTAAAAAAACAGTCATTTGAATTGTGATCTATCCATTTCTCACATTCCAGCCACAGATGAGATCGCGCGGAACGACGGAAAGGCACGGAGTACATACATATCAGAACCAGGAACCCGGATTGATACAGTGGGTACAAGCTATGACTCCATATTGATCCTCATGACTTTATTCCGTACCGAGTACGGAGTACAACACCGTGTTGAGATGAAGGGGATCATAGTTCGTGAAGGTTAGGTACGGAGGAGGATCCATATGCAGGAGGGAGATCGGGCTCGATTCCTGTGTTTTAAGGCGATCGAGAATTCCCGATCTGGGGAGGTGCAGGCCCATGCCCACCAAGTTTAACTATTGCTGGGTCTAGGCTAAAGTCTTCGGTCTACACGGATTATCACGACAGTGCCGCCATTTGCGATGTGTACTCTGGGCTATACGTAACTTCCCGTGCGTCCCGATCGATCGAGAGAGTCGAAGTTTATCGAGAGGGGACAAGAAAGTCAAGAAAGTACGGAGTTGTCTGGATGCTTCGCTGCAAAGATACCAAACCAAGTACCGAGTCCGGATAACACCGTGCGCGGACTTTCCATAAGCGTGTTAATCTAATTACCTTGCCACTTGAGCTTAACTCTTATCGTCTTGGGGGGTCTCGATCCCCGCGATATTCTTATGGTGGGTCAATCACAGGGTTGACAGGTCCCCTTTCAAAGACGGAGTACCGAAGACCTCCGGTTTCAATTGTCGATCTAGACTTTTGGCTTGGATTTAATGCATGATTCTAACAATGCTGACAGATTGTGCATTGTCGACCATTGTTAATTGCAGAATTCATCAAAAGTACTTGATGTGAATGACTTGTAGTCATGATCAGTACAAAGTGTCACATTACAGAGTACAGAGAACGGAGTACAAAGAACCCAGCCTCGGGAACGCCGTATCTCTTTCCACCACCTTCTTTGTCTTTCACACTCCCCTAGTCTTAGTCTAAGTGGAGACAATTTGAAATTTCATCATCATCCATGATATCCGGTTCTCACATTCTCCTCCTTAACTTGACCGAGGCTGTATTGCAACTTGTTCCCATTTCTTAGATCCAATGACTCAAATAATGCGATGGAGTAGTACTTAGTGTACCACATTTTTGAAAAAATCCAGCTTTGGTTCGGGGGACTCAATCTATACATCCGCGAACCAATCACTACTAGAGATCGCCTTGAACCTCCCCTAGTCTGGGAATGAAGCCCCAGTTTTTGCCCCTCTGGAGCCGCCAGGGGAAGACACGGAAGACACCAGTTAGCCATGGAAGAAGAGATGTCAATCCTAGATCCACCATTTAAAACGGAGTATACGGCTAGTTTTGTCTAGAATTTAGTGTTATATATTTTTTGACATTTTTGAGGATTTATTATTATTTTCTCCATCGTTTCACCCGGTTTCTTTGTGACATCTCCCCGACCAACGGGATTCATCCCTACCCCTGTTCTTTTTTCCACTTGTGCCACTTGTGGCAACGCAAGCCCCATCGGAATGCAGCACCCGATGCCGCGGTGACGGGTACAAAAATTCGGATGGAGCCAGTTACTCGTCATGGAAGTACACTTCCTTGCAATGATTTTCACACTATTGATTCGGTTCCTGGTCATGTGAGGTGGAATTTCTTTGTCTCCGGAGAACTCGATCCACACCCTTACCTGGAAACCTTTACCAGTACAGAGTGGATTGAGGATCCCTACTTCCCCACTGTTCATGGTACAAGCTCAGCTGGTCTTGTTTCGTTTTGATGTTTTTTATTTTTTCGGATCTCATGAATTGTGCATCTCAGGGGCGTGGTTCGTTAGTGGGCCCCCCTTTTTTTGTGCCGACTTAACGCAGATCCGTACTTTGTCAAAAGTTGACACGTACTTTCGACAGTCGTACTTTGGATTCCTTTTTCTTTCCGTGCGGGGGCTAGCTGACAGGATTCTGGACCGGCGGCAAAATTAGGCTCGTTGATGTATCCAAAGTGGTCAGTGGAGGCATAGTTGCACCTACTGTACAGAGTAGTCAACGATTGTTTGCTTGGCCCCCGGGGCTGAGTATTACACATGTACAGACCACTATTGACTCCTTCTGGCTTATGACACTAGTTAATGTAGGTACTTGTTTGACAGCACAATGGACACTCTGTAGGGAGTATGCGCGATTGAATTCGATCTTCCGATCTCAAGGTTCTATTGACCGATCTGGTCCTCACACGAAATATGGAGTAGATAGAGCGCAGGTGACTCTCCCGCGTACTTTGGTCTATTCATTGCCAGCCTTGGGGGTGCTAGTGGTTTAAATCCTAGTATTTCTGAATTTCTTTTTCTTACTGCATAAGCATACGAGGTACTTCGTACAAAGTAAACAATGCGATTATACAGATGTGCGCCCTGCTCGGCAATCGGCACATTGGACCAAATCTGAATATAACAACTTGAATCAAGCTATAAACTAAAATGTCCATGGATAAGACTGATGGTCACAGCGTCATTCAACTTTTACTACACTCATATGCAATCTCCACTAGTTTGAGCTTATCAGCACCACCAGTTTTATAAAGATCGGCCTAAATATGCAACCTCCTGTTTCTCATGTATCAACAAAAGTACATGTCAAAAAACCCCATGTATCGTACTTTTGCCTTTCCCCTGTGTGATCGGCTCCAAAACCTGCTCCAGATGTGACAATCAATTGATTGAACCAAGACTTCTGGCCAACCATGGTAAACGCTGGGCAAATCCATGAAGTTTGGTGTCTAGATCGGGGCTCTTGCTATAACGAGCATTGGGATTCCAAATCAGTACAATTTCCTGATACATTGGATCTCAGTGTCACTTCAGTATCTGCTGCATGCCATAGTACCTTTACAATTCTAACTTCGGTTGGGGTTTTTTGCATCAGATGCATGTCGATTCGTAGGTTTATCGAGTATCTGAGATTGCACTCCAGATCTTGATGAATCTTTGCATCTCATAGTAAACCTACACTCGGACCAGCAATGAACTACTCGGCTTTTGTAACTCCGAGCCAGAACCCCTACACATCTGGATATATTGACTTGCCTTGCTTATCAGGCCATTCTCCGGTAACAGTGCCGAGTGGTACTTTCTTCTACTAGTCGTGCGGGTAGGTACATAAGTGCAAGGTACCTCAACATCTGAAGTCATCGGTGACCCACGTAAAATTGGACTCTGTCTCGACCACTCGTTAATCCCTGTCAAGTTCCAATCTTGGAATAAGCGGCAGGGAGTCCATTGCATTGCGTACACGCTTCGGAAATATCCCGATGAACATCCCAGTACTCCCTACTCCGTGCTCCATCCTGATCTTGAAATTGGGGCAAACAGGGGTAATCCTTGTCTAGTATGACCAACTTGTAAGGCTGCCAAGCTACCCATCCCGTCGATCAGAATCTCGTCGCAGACTTGACCATTTTTGAACAAAGTGGTAGTGACAAACATTCACATGGGCATTACCTGAGAATCCTTGGAGGTCGGGTTTCAATGTTCAAGGATAAAGGCACTCCCATCGGGCATCGCGGAGCGTAGTTCATCTCCCCAGGTACTGTACCTTGTTTTCAACCTGTACACTCTGTTTGACTTTGAACCTGTGATATCCCGATTGTCCACCTGGGCAAGAATTGAAAAAGTCTATTTCATCACATGTTATTCATGCTACACACGTACGATCGTGTAGGAGCCTCATCTTACCTATTGAGGACGGAAAAAGCAATAAGAAATAGACCGGAAAAGCGCATTACCCGGGTTCCGAGTCACACGTCAGCATCTATTCCTCACACCTGGGCAATCACCATGGATATTTTTACTCAAGATTTACAGGGCTATAAGTGATCTGTGCATAAGCGTTGGGCTACTCCAGGCTGATAATGCAAGTGGACTGTTGATAATTGAATCCGGGGCGAGTCATTGGTGCTGCGGGCCCTCAATAGGTTGATCCGCCAGCCACGTCGGCTTCATGCAGCTAGGACAAGGCTAGTCCCCCATTCAAGGCTGAGAATATCGAATCCCTGTCCATATTCCAAATCAATATTACAGGGATTAAGCGGGATTGGTGGCAAGGATAAGAGACGGTGAGTCCGATTTCTGTGTTGGCCCGAATAGAGGATGGACACATGGACTACATCCTGCCAGTGCCATATGATTGCCTGGGTTTGGTCACGATGTTCAAAATGTTTGTTTTTGCACATGTTCCAAGGTTGAAGAATATAGATGCCTGTCGAGCCGTGTCTCCTGCAACTTGAAACTATTGGAGCCCTGGAGTTGATTGAGATCAAACTTCAGATGTTCAAGTTTCCAAGGTTGGGAAGAGATGGTCATTTTTTCCAACTTAGTGTACTCCTGGCTCCTGCCGTTTTCGTGATATCCTTGTTCATGAGAAGGATCCGTGGATTTTGGTAAAACTTGGAATCTTGGACAGATGGATCTCCAGAGGGTTGTCCAAGTTTGAGTCTCCTTCCCCTAAACAGACCTCGGGAGTAGATCAGTCTTTCCTCGTATAGTTCGGAATTCCGAGTCGTATTATTAGTAACAACTTCCAACTTGAATGCCCAGGGGTTGAACTTGAATTTGAACTTGAGCCCTCAAGGGCTGGAACTGATGCACCGACTCGGATCATGTCAGTACCAACTTCACCGGGTCATCATTTGAAGTCGAAATTGCCAACCCTGCAGTGCCCATAATATATCTGAATATATCTTCACTAACCACCTGCCAGTGGGCAGCTGGATGTTTGGGTTGCAGCTTTTTGGCAGTCCAAGTAGTAGCTGCTGCACCAGCAAGTCTGCATAAAAGCCTCTAGGACACAATGAATATAAATCATCTGGATACTCAGTCAGCATCTCAATACTTAATCATCAACTCAAGATGCAAATCCATCATCCCAATATCGAGCTCCTTATCGGGCCTTATCGATGACGTATCGATAAACCTCGATTCTGCCTTTCAACTCCGCCTCTGCCTCCGCCTTTCTTTATCGATAAAGCACGATAAGGATAATGCCGGCAATTAAACTCCGCCTCCGCATTTTTATCCCCGCGGCCGCCTTCCAGGTATTGTTTACCTTCTCACCTTTCATCACTCGTTCATGAATCACAACCCATCCTGAGTCCTTTCGCGTTCACGCGTATTTCCTTTGTTTGCAAGCTTCCCTCATCGAAAAACCACAATTTCCATCAAATTCATCATGTCTGGTATCCATTTGAGACTTTCTTTCCCCGATGCCATCTGCGAGGTCCTGGAAGCGATCGCGAATCCCCCACCTGACGACCCCATCCACGAATGTGATCCACTCCTTAAGAAGAGTGTTCTGCAGAACCCCGGCCTTGCACTCCAACGCGCAGAAACCCACATGCGCAGTGTCTATCCATACAAGGATGTGAAGATGTGCTGGCGCCGACTTTTCACGGATGCATCGATTGTGCAGGCGGTCTTTTCCATCATCGTGAATTGCCATTTGAGCGAATTTGAGCCCTGGGCAAGAAGATACCACGACAGACTGAGCTTGCTCATCTCCGAGATCAAGGACAGGAAGGAAACGCATGTCGATTGGTTTAACTTCGAACCCGACAGTCCGACAAAAGACTGGATTGTGAAGGAGGTAATCCATACCTTGGACTATGCCCTGATCATGACAGGCATACCTGGCCGTACACGGGAGGTGTATGGGCTGTTCGCTCAGGTGCAGAGAGCTATCGAGCAGGGAGACGAAGCCGCTAAGGCTGAGGACAGGTTTGATCCTCTCGGAATACAGCCAAACCTGGAGCTCCCTATGTTCTCGCAGAAGTCTGTCAACCGCCCGGACGTCAAAAACCCGGTGCTACGGGTTCGAAACCCTTCTCTGGACTGGCTTGTGAATCACCTCACATATGTCCGTACTCCCTTCATCGTTGAAGGTGAATGTGAGCATTGGCCAGCTCGCTCGGGGGAGAACCCTTGGGCTTCTAGCAAGTTCTGGTGGAACCAAACTCTGAAAGGTCACCGCCTCGTTCCCGTTGAGCTCGGGAAGTCATACACCGCCGAGGGATGGGGTCAAAAGATCACAGAGTTTGGGAAGTTCGCAAAGTGGTACCTGTGGGACCAGGTCCCAACGCCGTCTGACAAGTCACCCATCACGGATTCGAATGACCGCTCGCCAGGTTTATGGGATTGGGAAAAGAGAACTTACTGGGAACCCGACCTTGAAAATGCCGGGGTTGCTTATCTCGCCCAGCATGACCTGCTCACTCAGATCCCGGCGCTGAGAAAAGACATTTGCATTCCCGATATGTGCCACGCCCCCACACTCGGACCGGAGCCAGGAACTCCGGTATATGAGAAAGCAAAGCGTGACCGTGCAGAGGAAAGAGCACGTCAACGAGCTGGCGCAGAGGCAGAGGCCGAGGCAAGACCTGCCGAGCTGGCCACTGAGGAGCCGAACTATGACTCTTACCTCACTCCAGGCAATCCAAGTGAGCCAATTATCAACACTTGGATTGGCCCGGAGTGGACTGTCACGCCCTTACACCACGACCCATACCACAACGCCTTCTGTCAGATTGTCGGTTCCAAGTACATCCGCCTCTACTCACCTCACTCCCCTGCCGACAAGATTCATCCCCGCGGCCTTGAGTTGTTCGAAGAACTCTTAGATGAGGACCCAGAGCGAAGCCCCCGTTGGATCGACATGTCGAATACCTCTTTGGTCAACATCGAGGATATCGAGACCTCTCCAGCTGAGGCGGAGGAATGGGAAAACCTGTGGCCTGGTTTCCAGGACCTTGAGTATCTTGACACTGTTCTCGAGGAGGGCGATTGCTTGTACATCCCGATTGGATGGTGGCACTATGTGCGTTCGCTCCGCGCTGGTGTTAGCGTCAGCTTCTGGTGGAACAAGGAGCCATGGACGGATTCCTCTGATGATGAATATGGCCAAGTTGAAGACGAGTCCCAGTCTTCCGAATGATTTAATGGGTCTCATGTTTATGACGATACGATCTGCATATGGATGGAGTTTCAGGTTTTGTGGCAGATGGCGTTACGGAGGTTTACCATTTTCATGGATCTTTTTTATACCCTACTGGACGCGGATTGCGTGAGAAGCATTTACGAGGAGTTTGATCGATGATTGATACCCATTTCGATTTCGATTTTTTTTTACCAGACCCAAAGAAAATAATTTGAAAATCCCAAAAAACTTTTACATTTCCAGAATATTCTTCTTTAGGTTCATATCTAACTCCATCCCTCAACCAGCTCACATAGTGTCTCCTCTCCACCAACATTACCAGGGAACACAACGAAAGGCACGCCGCGATGACGAGACGTAGACTCATCACATCTCCACAAGGGGACACCAGGAGCAGCCTGACCAACAATTAACGCACGCTTGACATTCAAGCCCTTCGTAGCAGCGTCCGACGAGGTAATACCGCCCTGTAAGACATTAGCATACTAATAGGGGTATAGCAGATCCCTCAAGCATTAGAGCAGAAATAACAACATACCTTAGCAATGACATATCTGGGTCGAACCTCAATCCTCTGCAAAACGCTAACCAGCGCCTCAGCAACAACAGACCCAATCTTCAAGGAGGAAAGCTCATCCGCCCCCGTAATCAATTTCCGACTAGTCATAACCAGCGTATCCTTCCCAGCAGCGAGATATGTTTCTGTTTCTTGGACCACACGCGCCACTGTCTCGGCAGCTATCTCTGGAGACGCGATGAGGTCTTCGACCTTGATCTCGATTATAGCAAGTTGGCCTGTTGTTCCACGGCGATCTGTTAGAACCTTCAGTTGAGCCGTTGTCTTCGGTACGTAGGATCCTGCGACGATGAGTCCACCTGTTTGGCGTGGGGATGGGAGATTAAGTTGTGTTGCGGTTATGGGAGCTTTGGAGCGGATGGCTAGTCTTGTTGAGACGAAGGCTGCACCTGTACGATAGAGGAAGTGTTTCCCCTTAGACTCGGCTGTAGATGTACAATTAGATTTTAAACTTGGGTTGAAGGGTTAGGGATGAGGTACCTAGTAGTAACCCTGCGACGAAGACATGCATATCTGATTCTGCGGCTGCATTGGCAATAATCACTCCACCAGCTGGTGCAGCAAGTAAATTCTCACATACAACATCGGGACCACCTTCTCTGATCTCATTAATAGTCACAGAATGTAATTGCGCATCAGAGAATCGACCCGGTGCTTTTTCTTTAACGTAATCTCGTAGATTTGAGGCCTTATATCCGAATGTGGCATCTTTCGCAAACTGCGTTTCTCCAGCTGGGACAAGCTGATCACCCTCTGCAACATAGTGCACATCATTAATGGTAAACCGTCCACCCTGGAAGAAGAATGGTGCGAGGACGAGCGCATCGGCTGGACCGAAGACTTTCTGTGCGACATCTGGCTCTAAGGGAAAGTGTCCGCGGAGTGTACTGTCACCTCGGAGTACAATGTCCACTTTATTTCCTGTGGACTTTGCTGCGGCGGATACATTGGTGCATATGGTTTCGATGAGGATCTCGGCTTCTGCGGGTGGGAGGGCACGCGAGTTGGTCAAGATGAAGAAGCCCGCGGAATTTGTTTCGAATTCTGCTACTAGGGTTGGGATGTCCCATACGGCCAGGACGTTGATGTCGTGGCAGGTCTGTGTGCCTGTTGGGTCATCGTCTAGGACCACAAGGCGATTGATGGAGGAGGTTGCGAGGATCTGGGCAATTTGGTCTTGCGTGTCTATAGGGTACTCGGCAGGTAGTTGAGCGAGGGTGGCCTCGCGAGGGAGTGATGGGTATTGTTGTGACTGCGACATGGTTCGTCAGGTATAATTGTATAGATCTATAGTTCAATTGAACGAGAAGTGAGTCAATTGAGGGGATTGTGTTGTTTATAGCGTTATCGCGGCTATCGGTGCGCGGTGCGCGGATGCGGGGAGTTCTCTTGTGCGGAGAGAAGTCCGATCATGATGCAAATAGATTTCATTCCGGAGATCAAGGGCTATCAAATACTAAACAATATGACCAACTCACTAAACCACCTTGAAACGCCATAATGAAGTGCAAAGACTCAGATGCAATGACCACGAATGTGAATGCAACAGGGAAAAGGGATATCCATGCATAGCGCTGATCATGTAGTCCACCAAAGTCCAGCTCGCCACCTTAAAAACAAAACAAAAATAAGCCCAAGTCCTCCTTCCCATGCCTTGATAACGCATAAATGTTGTAAGATGTCAGGTCGTAGACGGCGTGAAGTTAAAAAAAGTGTCGATGAACGGGGTATTAGCCGACAACGCTGCGGAAACTCAATGCCTCCAAGAATCCACCAAGGTCGTCCTTGGCAACTTCAACCACACAGTGCTCGAAGCTGTCAATACGGACGCGGGCATTGGTCTCCTGGACCACTTCTTGGAATGCAATACCAAAGCGATTACGCAACAGGTGCTTCTTGCCAAGATGGTCTTCCTCATCTTCAGACTCGGACTCGGATGATGACTCGGAGTCTTCAGATTCATCATCATCTTCATCGTCGTCTCGCTCGGCACGTTCTGCGGCACGCTTGGCCCGGCGTTCCTCTCGCTCTTTTTGTTTCTTATCTTTGATTTCCTTCTTCTTGCGGCGCTCTTCTTGACGTTTGGACATGGCTGCGAAGTCAACCACACCACCGCCACCTCCTGTACCGACTACCACGTACAGGTCCCGGTCCTCATCAAGACCTGCAAGCACAAGGGGTGTACCGGCAGCTCGCTTACGACCAATCTTCACCGAGTCTCCCTTCTCGCGTTCCTGTACTCGAATGGCCTCTGCAACCCACAGGGCTAATTTGGTCAAAGCTCCTGGGTTGGTGAAAAGTTTCACATCAGGCCCATCTTTCACGACTGCAATACGGAATGCCCGAAGATGGCGAATTTGGTGCTTTGAGAGCAACGAGGTTCCAGTGCGCAAAATAGCCCGATGAAGATGTTGAGCCAATGGTAAAGCTTCCATCAGTAGAGTTGGCGATTCCGAAGTGAGTGAGAGTGCATCGTATGCACTCCAGAAACGGGGAAGAAGACTAGCCAAATCTGACTCTCCAGTGACACCTCCATTCTCGGTATCATCATTCGATCCTGGTGCTCGTTGGATACGCTTAACATCCCAAGAGGGCGAGGCCTCTTGAGGACCCACTTCCAGCATAGCACCAAGAATGACACCAACATCCGTGGCTGAAAGACATGCTTTCCATCCCCAGCAGCGGACGAATCCCCAACCCTCCCGAGAGCTGGAGTGCCCAGATGGCTCCGGAGGAACCAAGCCCTCAAGACCATACATAGGTGCGTATTTGAGTAATCGTCCCCGGAGTACTCGCTTCAATTCCATATCCATGTGTGTATAGTATTGGTGGCACTGCGTAAGACTGATACCCATCTTGGCGAGGAGTTTATGGAGTCGTTTGCGACCATTCTCAGTCCAGACATGAAGTCTCGGGGCCAGATAGGGACTGTGTAGCATACTCTCATAGAGCGACCAATGGCGAACCAGCAAGAAACGTGGCTCGGGAGAGAGGCGGATTGATGTGTCTGTTGGAGACCTAGCGGTGGTTGGAATGACACCGTTGATTTCTCCTCTAATGTCTCGGTCCCGTTCCATAGGGTCAGGCGGATTGAGACGGTGAACTTCGTCCCGAAAGATCTGGCGAATGTGCTCTCCACGTTGTCCTCCCCATCCAGCGGAGCCTCCTGACTCCAGTGTATTTGAAATTCCCACACCGGTCATAGATCGACCGCTGAGTTCTAGACTGGAAACACCGACAATAGCCAGCCAAAGGAGATCATTGTCGTCGCGACCCAGTTCGGACGCTAAAGAGTAAACGAGGGATGAAATTGGTTCCGAGTATGATGTACCGGCAGCATAGTAGCTCTGCAAAACTGTTTCATGTTTCCTCTTGAGTCGAATTAGGCGTCGTTTTAATGACCGCGCGGAAGGTTGTTTTTGCTCAGCAGGAGAAGGCGAGTCGCTGGTGGGGGTCGCAGAACGTGACGAGTTGGAAGAATTGATCCCCGTTCTCCTTTGTCGACTTGGAGATGTGACAAATGAAGAGCCCTGTCAAAGAAAGTTAGATGCTGGCAACCAGAAATGACCTCATAGAGCACTAAATACCGAGTTGCTTCGTTTCCGCTGTCGGGGAGGTTCGTCATCCTCATCCGAATCATCCTCGTCTTCACGACCGGACCATGACTTGCGCTTTTTAGAACCAGGCTCAGTCTCATCATCATCCATATCTCCGGTCAGATCATCATCACTGTCGTCATCATCATCAACTTCAGGCATATCCAGCAACGCGTAATAGGCCTCTCGCTCGTTGTTGAGTTCCTCTTCAATGTCACCATCGTCAAACACCACAATGCCGCCGTTCTTGGAAGAATAAGCTGCAGTGATACATCCCTTGTCGACTCCTCGTCCACGCCGTCGCGCATTCGCGTCAATTTCCACCATGGCCGAGCCACCGCCAGCTTGTCCGCCAAAGACGTTGCCCAAATTCCATGGTCGACGCGCGTCGAAAACCCAGATCTCGACCCCTCCCATATCCTCCACCTCGTCCTCGGGATTGCTAAGCGCGAGAATCTCAGCGAGATCAACCAGTCCACCAACACCGAGACAGACAACTACACCTCCGCTGCCTCCATTGGTAGTTTGCATGGGCTGGACCAATTCCTGTCCAGCGCGCGCGAGGTCGCCATAGCCGGCGACTGGTTGAATTTTATGAGGGATGTAGTCGCGTTTTAACAAAGCAGTTAAAATTCGACAGGCACATAACGCGTCTGGCTCGAGCGCCACCAGAATTAGGACTGGTGGGGAGAGGGGATGGTGGGATCGGAGAAGTTGTAGGTATAGGTGGGAGATGAGCTGGCGCGGAAGATACATGGCCAGCTAAGGAGGAGGATGGGAGATAGACTGGAGCATGAAGAATTGTAAGAATATTAGATCGTCAAGAGTAGAGGATATTATTGTCTATTGTCGAGTGGTGTGGTGGTAGAGTAGACTTGATGTTCCTACAAGACTAAGTCAATTTCCCTTGAGAAAGCGCGACGCGTCGTGCACGTGCCAGATTCCATCCGTCGCCGAGACAAGTGTGGATTGTTCGTTTAATTAGACCCCTGCTTCGTCTTGACATTATTCACTTTAAATACAGACTAACACTGACTAGATTGTTCTACTATTGCATATTTCATGCTTAATTCAAGGGGCATGATCATTGATTCATGTTCATACTAGTGAATTATAATTTATCCCGATTGCATCTTCCGAGTCGCCTCCATAAAGTAAATCAATACTTGTTAATTACTATAACAATTGATGAGACAGAGAAATGAGTAGTAAACTTGAGATACTTTTCGTAGGAGAACATTTGAACCTGGCATGGGTGAAAATAATCCAAACTTGCTCTCTCGATGGTGACCTCTGGGAACCAATGTCAGAGTAAGGTCTCCGTTATAGTCTAAAACATTTAGCTTCTTCGAATATACAACTTGGAAAATGCAGTCCACTAGTATCCCTCGCGAAATCTATGTTTGACTCACCTGAGCGGGAGCTGTGAATGTTTGTGTGTAAACGACAGCTGGTGTAATATGTAGACAACTGCATGCCGCAGAGATCTCCCCCGAACTGAGGCCCTGTAGAGCAGCTGGAGTGGCTCGAGCCTCAATATTGTTGGCAGGTTCATTGGCCCGTCTTTCCATCAGCATCCTCATCATCCTTTCAGGACCAAAGGTGGTTGACAGAATTTCCGTATACGTACTGCGTCGATAGTCTTAGCACAGTCCTTGATTCAATTCAGGTCTTCTTACACTGGTTCTGGTGTGACAGTGGGCCCAGGCACAGTGGTGACACTGGGAATATGGAGGTAAGAGCTGCAAAATGCAGTGGCAGGCCCACCAAGTGCCCCTAATAAATTGATCACTGCAACATAGAGATCGCATTCGAGATTACGTTCTTCAATGACGTGGTCCGCAACTGCAGCACGAGCCTCTGGCCATACACGCCAGCCATCTGGAAGACAAGTGATGGCTAACGGACCGATTGCAATTGGGATAAGATAAAGTAGGATTCGTTTAGTCCAAAACATGTTGAATGTCGAAGTTGATGTATAGTTGTCTTCGATACAAAATATCAAGAACAGTAGGGAATTTAAAATGACAAGTGACATACATCATATTTTAACGAATACACACATAGAGGTCCATGAGTTCACCAGACACTGATCTGAGATCTTTGGTTCAAAAAAGCTATCAAGCATGAGATCCGATCGATACGAGAACCTTGTTTCAAGATCATTGTGCCCTACATTATGGTCCAGAGTATGTCAAAACGATTAATATTTTTTGATTGGCAGTTGGGACGAACCGAACATTGAAGCCCAGTAGCTGCATTCAATGTTTCTTGAGAATCATTGCTTAACATGAAATTAGCAGATGCGCGATGAAGACCACAGATGATGCATTTTTGAGAGAAAGGTCATCAATGTCTAAATAGTATTTTCATGGATAATTACTAAGAGGTTATGGCTAATTGCTAAGAGGACGAACTATGCGCGCCGGTGGCATGGGAAGAGGAAGAAGATGCTATCCACAGAAGACCGGACGAACTACGCGGGGCAAACTGCCCTTTGGTTCGATGATAACCTTAAAGCATCCAGATGTCTACGGATCTAGTAATATGGATTGATTGATTTAGAGCTCGGGATGACCTTGGGACCTTAGCTAATGATGACATACTCATCTTCATCTTTCCGATTTGTTCATAATTCAGTAGAGATCATGCAAATAGTATCATGCGTTGGTTCGAATATTCAAATATTATTGGCTCAATCACAAGTGCACAGGTGTACCATGGAGAACTTGGTATTGAGGACCCTTCCAGGCTCCAGTCAGATCCATAGTTTGGTCGTAATACTGTTCGGCTACCCGAAGCTTGGATTTATATTTCCTAGCTGATTCCGAGTCCCTATTCGACGAACTTGTAGAGCTAATTGAACTGATGAATGGTCTAGTGACGGATTCAACTTGAGATTTTCAACTTGTGACCAGCATTTTGGTAACAATCCGGCAAGTTCGGGAAGCTTCATTGGAAGGCCTGGCCCTGTGCTGGCTTGGGCTAATTGATAGTAGCCGCCTTAGTACATGTAACTGGTGAATGTGAGTTGATGATTGATTTATTCGACTTCTCCTTCTATATTACATGGCAAGGATTTTATGTAGGACTCGGAGGCTGGCCCGTCAACCTAAACATTGAACTCTGCTTCAATTTTAAGAGCAAAAAAGATAATCTTTACAAAATGCACTTACCACTACTTCAAAAACCACCAATGCAAGTTATATACTACACCGGGGCTTATATTGCATTTCTATACTGTCTACTGGTCACATTTTGCTCTCCAGACATCCTACTAGTACCGGCTTCGATTGGGCTAGGCACGGATGATACCATGAATTCAACACTGGGCTTCGAAAAAATATTCTACATAAGTTTACCGCAGTACGTACATACAGGCAAATCTTCAGGTTCAAACATTGAAGTGCATTCTTCTATTCACCCCCGGGGCCTGAATGGGTTCAAATGTTTATTTCAATCTGGTGCTAATAAATCCGCATATTAGTCGTACCGACCGGCAGGATGCCATGGCTTTGATTGCAGCTGCGACTGGCTTATCGTTGACGCAGGAGCATGGTGTAAGAAAGATAGACCTAAAGTGGTGTTTTACCAAGAAATTTACTGATCTTGTCGGTACAATCGTTTTAGGTCTATGGAAGCCTGATACATGAAAAGGCAAGGCCTTACGGAAGTCATTATCTCAGAAATGAACAATTAGGATGCTGGCGCGCACATGCAAACATTTGGAGGAAGATCATCTCAGAGAACATAGAGACAGCCTTGATTCTCGAAGACGACGTTGATTGGGATATCAATATTCGTAACGTGTTTGCAGAGCTCAGCCGTCAAATGAGCCTTCAGACAGACTTCAAACAGCTGACTCCGCAACTGGGACCAAGGCCAGCTCCATACGGTATGCTCAGATCCCCGAGAGCCTCAATAGCCGTACTATCACTAACAACAGATATTTTTCAACCGAAGGCTCTGGTTGGGATATTCTATACGTGGGCAGCAGCTCAAATATCCCTAACCTAAACAACCTACCACCTTGCTATATTTACCAGGACCCAAACGCGCCAGAATATGACCAAGTCGGACGACAATACAGACTTGAATTGGAGATATGGGGTGTGAACACTAGTGAACAGACAAATTCGCGTGTGGTGGCCCCATCATGGTATCCTGTCGGAGCGCTGGGATATGCCGTGACTAGAAGTGGCGCCCAAACCCTACTTTACAATCTTGGTGGTTACAATGGTCTTCAATCACCAGTTGATCTTGCTATGATTAGCTTGATACAGAACGGCATTCTCGATGCCTACACTGTTATACCACCGCTGATTACTCCATTTTGGGTGGGAGGAGCCAGAGATAGTGATATCAACGAGGAGAAATATACAGAAGAAGGAAGTGAAAGAATTCTGGGCTCGGAAAACTTGAGGAATAGTGCCAGATTAGCCCTTGCAGACTTGATCAAACACTAAAATCTACCTGGCCAATTGCTACTAATACTCCAATTATAGAAGAATCAGCGTGAAACATATCACCCAGGGCAATATGTAGAAAGGTGGTCATCAATATTTGGAGTGATCTAAAACATCAATGAATGTATACACTCTATGTTCTAGTATAATAACTTCAACGCCTGGGCATAATCTCGTCACTGCATCTAGGTTGATCAAAACTTCCGAGTCGCTAAGCCAACACTATAATCCCAATCTTCGGAGGTATTTCGTAATGTGGATAACCAAAGGTGGAATGTGTTCCAAGGATACACGAACCAATTCTTATCTGTGTTTTTGTCGATAAAATACTGTAAATAGGTTAGTCTCATACTTCCACAGAAAATGGTAGTTCATAGGGAGCTTACACTGCCACAGAGAGTGCTGTGTACTGTTTTTCCAATGGCATCATGGAGTTTGACATCATATTCTCGCTCGCTGCTGGCCTTAACCTCTACAGAAGAGGCCTTTTGGAGCATGATTGGCTCCATGATACGAAGTACCATATCCACTTGGCTGTTGCAAAGTTAGCACATTGCTCTCTTAAAAAGTAGAAACATGATCGTACCTCTCAATAATTTGAATGGTCGATGTGTATAATCGTCCAGAGTTAGGTCCAAGAATATAGAAGAAATTGGGGAACCCATTCATCGCAATTGTGTTGAATGTCGCTTTGTGACCATATTCCTTCCAGTGTTGCGCGCGTGTTTTGCCATTTCGACCTTTAATATCAACATCATAATGAGTAAGGGCGAATCCGTTGGCAAGAAGCTGAGATATCTAGATTAGTCCCTAGTCGTACACGGATTCGACTTGGTAATACTCACAATAGCGTCGACGTGCACTTCCTCACCCGATCGCGTCACAATGGAGTTGGACTTGATCTCCGCGATGGGGTCATCTGTGAGTCGCATTTTGCTATCCTCCAGAGTGGCTAAGTAGCCTCGATCAAAAACTCGTCTCTGCGCTTCATTAGCTCGAGTCCATATTCAAGCTGTTTCCATATGATTGCTTACCTTGCATCCGAACTCATACTTTGGAATCAACATATCCCAATATGATTCTAGCACTTGTTAGTCATTGCGATAAAAGCAAATACTGCTGATGGGACTTCTTACCGGGCGCTGATTTTTGTACATACTCGCGACTCCGTCTCTCGACTTGAGCGCGACCAATTTGACCCAACTTGTTATTCTGGAAGCGGAACCATGTAACCTCCATCCACAAGAAGATAGCAATGCGAATCAACCAGAGTATTAATGGAAATTGATGGAATGTATTCCTCCATTCGGGTGAGATGTCGTAGTTGTCGCCTTGAACTATGTGATGTGGAGTCTAAGTGTATCATTAGTCAAGAATTCTCAAACCACAGAGAACTTCATAGACTGACCCTCATGAACTGCGTTACTGATTTGACTCTGTTGAGAATAGCAGGTACCAATTGCACCGCGGAAGCTGAGATAGTTAATAATGTGTAAGAGAGAGTAGGGTGATGTTTGAATACTCACCTCCATTACCAATGACGGCGACATGTTTGTTGGTCAAGTCAACATCATGGTTCCATCTGGCTGTGTGAATGATCTCTCCTTGGAAGGTTTCCACTCCAGGCACCTTCAGTCCTTGTGGATTCACCAGACCTCCAACTGCGGAGATCAGCACCTTGCATTCCTGAGTGAACTGCCCAGCCTCATTGTTTCGCAGAGTAACCAGCCATGTTTCGGTCTCTTCGTTCCATGTAGCATTGATCCATTCTGTCCCTCCGATAAAGTGCTCGTCGATACGGTATTGGCGGACAACCGTTGAAAGGTAGGTCAGAACCTCTGATTGAGAAGGGAATAGTTTTGTGAAGTCAGGATTCGGAGCGAAGGAAAAACTATAGCAAAATCCGGGGATGTCCACAGCGCATCCAGGGTCTATAACCGAATACCCGAACGTTAGCACAAAAATTGTATAGTTGAGGTATAGAAACCACTTACATGTATTCGCCCACCAGGCACCTCCTAGCCCTTCTTGACGGTCGTATATGCAAAGATCATCGAGACCATAAGCCGTCTTGAGCCGACAAGCCATCGCGATACCTGATACTCCACCTCCAATGATCATGACTCGGCATGGAGGCCGAGATGGAAGAGCCATGGTAAGAGAGTAAATGAGATGCTCTTTTTCACACTGATTGATAACACAAACCTACTGGGTAGTAGGATGACGATTTGAACACAATAAGTAAAAATTCATACCTAGGGCTAGGATATTGGAAGACATTTTATACTTTCAATTATCTTCAAGCCATAAACATGCTCAGCCGCGATGTCCGATATCCACGTCCCCTTTTTGGGCGTTTTTTGGGCCGATGTCCACACGAGTCATTAAGCATGATTGCATAATCTGTTGTTTGTTTCATAGAGTCATACCTAACCAACACCGCTTGTTTTTCTTTTGCCAAAGATAGTAGGGAACCTGAAGTACGTAGTAATTGGTTGAGCGGTTAAAGGCTTAGCGTTGTCATAATTCTTCTCAATCAACCAATGGATATTCTAGATCATCGCTAATTTTTACCGGGTTTATCTTATCCTTACGAACCGTTCATCCATCTTTCGTGTGAGCCACAATTTATCTCAAGCCACACGCCGAACTACCGGGTCAGATCCACATGTGGGATACACGTACACCACTCCCTGTTCATTTTCAGCCAGCCCTAAACCTGTCGGTGGCTTGAAATGACTTCGGAATACCAAAATGAGAAGCTTTGACAGCCGCCTAAGTCCGATGTCTTCGCTAAACGGGCGCCAGTGGATCCAACGCATCATACTTGGGTGACGGTGCGCCTACTCAGTGCATAAACAGTGCCTTTTTGTGTTGTTTTCTTCAGCTCGGTGATGCCCGAGCGGGCAGAAGCGGAATGTATTGATTTTTGAACTAGAACTGCGCCTCATGATGAAATAGAGCCTGAGTGGATTTAAAACTTATATTCATTATTTTGTCCATAGTTTCTTTTCTCAATTTCCAGACGAATCGCTGGTTGAGGGATTTGACATCGATCCTTTGCGAAATGGAGTTTACCAGTATACTCAAAGATGTCGCCTTGTTACTCTTGTATCTGGGACATCAGGCTCAAATCCCATCATTCTGGGTTCGAGTAGCCGGAGGCGTGTTTTTCCTGGCATTTGGTGTCGCATTCCTTGCTATTGTTATACTTCTTGTTCAAGTTCTTTCGGTTCCTCGTACTTTGGTTTCATTATCAGATGAAAAGCAGGATGTGATCGGAAAACCACTATTGTTTCCTGTCAGATTCAACCATACCCGGTTTATTCCTGTCAAAGATCAATTCATGAATCGCTTCCTCTGCGTGGGAGTTCCAGTTGGTCTTCGCTGCCGCATCGGAAACCTGCTGGCTGTGGATGATAGCTCTCTTGATGTCTCACCTCCCCCGGGAAGCACCGGGTGGTCATGGAAACGAATCTCCTCTCACTTGAGCTGCTGGTGGACCTTGGACTCAGCACGTCACCTTCATCGAGGTGATCATGGAGTTGATCTGCGACAGAAACTTGATAATTATCTTCTCGCCCTGGTATGTTGCTGTAAAACATGATCGAAGAACTCAGAGCTAACAGTGGTAATAGAATGAAGATCCAGCCCAATGGCCCCATGCATACTTGATGGGAATTCCACAGTTTATGGGTTGGTCTCGAAGTGTGGTCAGTTGGTGGTACCTCTACAATGAGGCTAAGGATCTTGATGCGGTCATTCTGGAGATCAACAACTCTTACTGGGAAAAGCGTAACATTTTCCTGAGAGTGAATCCGACTTCCGATACTCCAATCAAGGAGATTGCTGCACCCACCGAGGGCAAGTATCTCGACAGCCGCGGATTGGTGCGATCTTTGGACTCTGCTCCCCAGTTCAACTATTACAAAGGAATCTGGAGCAAGTACATCTTTGCATCTCCATTCGAGAAGGTCGATGGATTGGTTTCTAACCGCATGATGGATCCTTTGCAACCGGGTGCCTGGAAGTCCAACATCTCATTTTCTAACATGACCACCATGGAGGACTCGGGTGAGGTGAGAATGGCAACGCGTCTGACCTGTGATGGACCTCCCATTGATCCTACTCAAATGAGCTGTTTCGATATTGTCAAGTTTGTCTGGCACTGGACGGTTCCTGGTATCATGACAACTGCATTTATTGTCATTAAGGCCCTCAAGATCCGCTTTTCTGGAGCAATGCCGATGAACAAAAAGCCTCCCGTGCGGACTGGCAGTGTTGGTCGTCCGATTACAGAGGAAGAAATGTAAGTCACCTCCCTCCTACTCAGCATGATCACCGCTAACTCTCAACTTGTAGCAAATTGGAGCCTCTTTTCCGCTCATATCTTGAGAAATGTATTCAGGCTTCCTCGGAACCTGTGGAACTTACTTACATGCCCTGTCGATCATTCACCAATGACTTTATCCGCATGCGATCTCCATCTTACAAGGAGGGCTCTTCCAATGCACTGTCTCTGACAGTTGAGCCAGCAGACCCGGGATTTTACACAAGATTCATCACATACCCAGACATTAAGACTGCATTGGATGAAGAGACAAAGCAAACCGGACTCAATGCTGATCCCAACTCTCAACGACTCCTTGTCTCCAACCCTAATCTCCTTGCTTCACTGTGTGACTCTGCATCCCACCAGAAGACCGTGTCATCACCAAAACCCACAAGCTGGAAAACCAAGTTGATCCTCCTATGGTGCCGCGGAAACTCCGGGCCCACATTCATGGATGACTTCGTTCTGGCTACTCCCACATCATCTCGCAGCACATACCTCTCTTCTCTGCTCAGATGGTCAAATGCCAAGAAACTTGCATTCGGTTCCCCCAAGCTTTTTGGTCTTTCCACATTCATTGTTTCGTGCTTAATCCGATTGTTCGTTTGGGAAGGTCTGTCTTACGGATACCGGCAAACCCTATCTACACTCGACGTGGATCCCTCTATTCCTACATTGGTTACTGTGAGCGGGTATTTGTTTACGATGACACTTTTGGGATCGATGAAGAACTGGTTTCTTCAGTGATGAGATGAAAATGAATTCTAGTTAGATTACGTTCAGACTTAAAATTACATAAATATAGACAATTCTTCACTATTTTATGCATCTTAAACAGATTATCCGCTTAAAAAGGGACTATAGTGTTCGTCTCGAGGTCTATACGCTAAATCCCAAACACCTCAAATGCGTATGCTCATACACAACCCTTACAAATCATCAATTCCCAATTCAAATTCTCAAAGATATCCACATCTAGCCGGCGATTCCGAACAAACTATCGGTCTGAAAACTCACGACGGCCGAACAAGCGGCTCGCCTATTGACTCCACAAGAGCTTCAGCCACAGTTAGCGCGGCAGGAAGACGCTATTGAAACGGCATTGCCCCTCTTAGCGTAGAAGAGATCGCGTGGCTCTTCAGATCACATCTAATTGGTGTTCATTTCGCTATTAATGGACAATTAGCCAATCTATTGGAGGCTCTGCGCCGTGAAAATTTTTTATCTTCCGATGTTTACCCAATAACCTCACGACTAAAGGGCTTTCTTCACGGATGTTTCTTCCGATGAAAATCTTGATCGAAGTTTATTCTGTTCAAAGTTTTTTTTCGTCATCGGACTCAGACTCTTGAGATTTGACTGCCTTGAAGTGGGTTTTGTAAGGAGGCGCTGGATAGAGTGGGATATGGAAAAATATTTCTCTTTTCTTGTGGATTTTCATACTGGAGCTGAGCACAGGGTTCAATTTGAAAATTTCCTGTTTGGAGCCGGGAATCCAGCCCTGGAGTGATACTTCATCTTTGTATAATATTATTGTTATCAAACGAACACCTTACTAGTAGGTGTATAGATCTCTCATTCTCTATGCCATGTCCACACAGTTTCTTCCTCTGGCAGTAAATGTTTATACTTCGTATTCGGTATTTTGTACTTCGCCTGCATGATATGAATCCAATGCTCTAAGTTGAAATACTTCTAAGTCCCCTCAATGCACATGTTTGAATTTGCGGATGTCTCGCCGAGCATAACCCTCCAAGTTGGACTATTGCTACATAGTCCAAGATTACTGTAATTTTGCGAATGCAGAATTTTCAAGGATCCATTGATTCGGTGGCTTGAGGGTGCTAGCCAGCAGGGTCTTAGTGGCGTATGTATATGCCGCTTAGAAAAAGAAAAAAAAAAAAAAAAAAAACGAAGCCTCATGATGAAATTATGAAAGGTGGACGAAAATGCCTTGAAAGTACGCTGAAACGCCAAGCTCCAATAACATGCTATATACAGAATCGATAAAGAGGCGGTAATATTGAACGCTGCTAAGTGCCGTGGTGGCTTGATTCATTTAAGCCACTGAGCGACCCAGATACGAGCCGGCTACCCAAATAGCTGTGCAAGCTCCCACAACGGATATCCCGACCAGGCGCTTAGCCCAGCTACTCTCATCAGTCATTCGGGTTGGGCCGACGGTCTTCTTCGGAGCCAGATGCACCGAAGGTGACTGTGGATTTTTAGGTGGTTGCGAAGCTGAGCTATTGAAGATGGCGGAGTATTCCTCGTCACGTCTTTGCCACTTCTCTACTAGTCGCGCGATCTCAGCGAGGTCTTCCTTGAGAGAACCAGGCTCTGTCGCATTGGCATTCTCAACCTCGACATTCTGCACGTTGCCAAAGAAATCTACAACGGTTCGGAGTCGGCCTTCTTGCTCACCACCGGGGAACAGGTCCCATCGTACGCCAGGTTGGGAATGAATCTTAGATTCATCATACGAATCAAACAGATCACCCAAGTTCAACTTCGAGTTGGCGCTGGTCACTTGGGTCTCGAGGAACTCCAGCACATAGTAGGTCCAGCGATCAATGACGGCAACTCCGACATCGTTATCCGCATGGTGGGAGTAAGAGGACTGATCGAGCTCACTGGATCCCGTAGCAACAATGTTGGGCGAGTAGAAGTGAGTGTACATCGTATTTGCTTGGCAAGTATCGATCATGAACAGTAATTCATGGTAGCGCTTCTTCTCCCACATCTGGTTGAATGCGTCGGCCAAATCCCACGCGCCAATTTCCTCCGCATCTTGGAATTTCAAGAACTGATCGCCGCCGTGGCCGGTCATATAGACTAGAACGTTGCTGCCAGCATCGGAGCCCAGTCTCTTGCTTCGTGGGACATCTTCGTCGAGGCGATCGGTCAGAAGGCGGATGAAGTTCTCCACGGTCACTTCGTAGCCCCTGTAGTCCACTTCGATGTTGTCACCGTACAGATCAACGGCGCGGTCTGCGTTACTGTAGACGGTTCCGGGAAAGGCGTTTCGGGGGTTGCAGGCCATGTCATCGGGGAGCATGAGGATGATCTGTGAGTCTGGAATGCCGAGCCGCTTCACGGTGCGGTAGAGGGATAAGACATTGGCGAGGTGACGGTAATTGAACCAGAATCTCGAGGTGGACACGAGGACGGCCCAATTGGAGGTGTGCTCGGCGGTAACTGCGCTGGCCAGCAGAAGCAGAGATAGAAGTTGAAGGAAACGGAATAGTAGTGTCATGGTTGCGGTGGAAGGAACACTATGTCTTATAGTCTGGAAAGGAGGGAGGAGTCCAACCGTGTTGGCTGGTAAAAGGACCAAATTGAATGTATAGAGCACGTGGCTTATGGAGCCTTGAGCGTAGAGCACCAAGCTACGTACAGGCCATCTGGGTATCGTGTCGAAGGATTGTCGCCAAAATACTGCATGCGACGAGGTTCAGGGTCCTGGAGGTGGATTAAGGTACCGCGGGCGGAGTGATGACAAATGAAAAGCGACACCTGGATAATATGGCGGAAATGAACTATATACTAGGTAGAAGGTTCAAATAAGATGGCATATAGATATAAGGGCTTTTGTATGTTTAAAAATGTAAAAAGAATAAGATAATCAATTTATCGAAATTATCTCCTCGCGCTTATACAACCGATATTTTCAGCCCTGTCTGGTGAAGGTCCTGGCCAAAAATTATCGTCAAAGAAGACTTTGGTTGCGGAGCCTCCAAAAAAAAAGACGATGCAACAACCAAGATCGCATAAAACTACAGCCAGTAGTACTAGTAGCTTGGAAATAAGCCCCACTATGTCAGGTATCAAATTTCTAAGGTTTTAAATCAGAATAGACGCCCTATGCCTGAAATACCTAGTAAGAATTGGGTGTTCATTGCCAAATAATTTTTGGAAGCCCAATGTATAGATTAGTCAAAGACCAGGGGACGTCACCGCCCGCTTCGGCCCCGGCATAATCGCAAGGCGGATCAGATCATCTAACAATCCACTTTTTTTTTGTTTTTCATCTACACCAATTCTCTCACTTCTGTTTAGTTGGATTTATTGCCTGTCAATATCTAAACAAAATGGGAGGCAAGAAAGCAGCTGGAGAGAACTCCAAGAAGGCCGCTGGCAACGCCCGCGTATGTATACACCACTGTGCCCCGCCCCCGCCATGGTTGCCACTTATGCGCCAAAGCATACTAACAGTAAAGTAGAAAGCCGACGCCGCCAACCAGAAGAAGGCTGCCGAGGATCAGAAGAAGGCTGCCGAAGAAGACAAGCAATGGTCTAAGGGATCAAAGAGCAATGCCAAGAAGTAATAGATCTGATGCATAAACATTCCGACGAGAAGAGTCAGAATACTAATCTGATTCTTGATTCTTAGGGATGACGCCGAAGCCAAGAAAGCCGAAGCTGCCCGTAAGAAGGCAGAGCGCGACGCCATGCTTGCCGCCGAAGAAGCTTCCCAGCCCTCCAAGGGCAAGGCTGCCGGAGCCAAGACCGCACAGAAGAAGTCCCGCGGCCTCGACCTTTCACAGCTTGACGACGATCCTTTCAGCAAGAAGCCATCTGCTTTGAACGCCTCCGGTATTGATAACGCGCTGGATGCGTTGTCTTTGGCAAGCAAGGATACATCGAAGATCGAGAAGCACCCCGAGCGACGATTCAAGGCTGCTTATGCTGCGTTCGAGGCGCAACGAATGCCCGGTATCGAGCAGGAGTTCCCTGGTTTGCGTCGCCAACAGCGTATTGAAATCTGCCGCAAGGAGTTCGAGAAAAGCGATGACAACCCATTCAACCAGGTTCACGTTGCTTCCAACGCCACCAAGGAGGAGATTGCTGCCGTTCGCGAGCAGGAGCGCCTCAAGACCGAGCGTCGCTTGGAGAAATAAATTACACAGGGCTCCTTTTACCCGAAAAGCATTTCTCAAGTGGAGATTTGCAAAATCGCTGCAGCGACTTTTTGAACTTGATGTTTGCATACCTCGACGTGCAAACTGTTGCATACTACATGGGCGTACCAAGACCATGGGAAATCGCCGCTCACAAGTGTGACGGTGTTTGAGCATATTTGGTCATGCACGATAGACCAGTGGTGGATAACCAATGGTATTCATATGGTTATGGATTCATATCTTGTACCTAGGCTTTTTCCGCTTCAGGTTCTACTAGACGCGAACAAAATTTACGAAATTCAATGACCATAACGCTGAATTCCTGTGACTAGTAAACAGATGAAGATATCATACAATAAAATTTACGTGATAGGCCCGGCCACAATTTTGGACTCAATCGTTCATGTTCTTGAATTATTGTGTTGTGAAATTTAATTAAGCATTCTGAGCAAGCAGTGCCTCCGTCCTTGATACACCGTTAGGGTCAAGGTAAGGCTTCTCGCCAATGCCAACCGCACGATGGCCAAATCGTTCTCCAAGACCTTCATAGTCAAATGTGGCGGTATGGAAAGCGGATCGGTTGTCCCAGATAGCTATCAAAATAATTAACATTTGACCAAAAGGATGGATCTTTGTTTCTCTTTCTTACCAATATCATTCTCATTCTTCCACTTGAATCGCACAGTAAGATCATGGTTCTCAATAATAACACGGTAGAACTTCTTGAGAAGCTCCTCCGACTCCTCCGCATTCAGCTCATTGATAGTCTTTGGGAACGGTCCAACAGCATAGATACTATTCCAACCAGTCACTGGGTTGGTCCGCACAATAGGATGAACAGTAGACAGTTCTGCACCAGTATTCAGTGGGTTACCCCGAGCCTCAGTATAGATGTAGACCTTCTCCGGATCAGCAGCAGCCGCCTTCAAGAAGCCATCTCCACTATAAGTAGCCGTGAGACCTTCGAAGAACTTCTGGTAAGGCTTCGAGAATCGATCGTACATCTCGTATCCCGAGGCCCAGAGCGTATCACCACCAGTCTTGGGAAGCTGGGTTAGACGCAGAGAAGTGTAATCGGCTGGCGCGGGCTCGAATTGGATATCAGAGTGCCATTGAGCGGAATCGTAGCGACGCTTGTTGGATTGCTTGCCGTGGAAATGCATCTTCTTACGGGCGAGGGAGCTAATGGTGCTGACTTCGGCATCGTCCACACCGAATTCGTTGGTGTTGTTGAGGACTGGGTGGATGTGTAGAGTTGAGTCTGCAGGCTTGCCGGCTAGTTGACCTAGTCTGTGCACGAGCTGCTTCTGCAGGGCGTCGGTGAGGTTGTTTTGGGCGCGGAAGAAGACGACACCTCTTTGGGAGACTGAAGTTTGATCAGTGTTAGTAGCGTGCTGAAGTACTGGAGAGCTTGGGGAACATACTTGTGATGGCAAGGTCCCGTACTAGATCATCTGAATTCGGAGCATTCAAGAGATCGTCGACAATGTTCACTGTTGGAAACTCACGACCGATGATAGGGGTGGTTTCATCAAATTCGAACTTGTCCAACTCGCCACTGAGCTGTAGAGGAGCAGGGTATTTGCTCTGCTCGCTGGCAGCAGGACGGACGGGGAGCGACTCGGGGTCACCTGGAATAGGAACCATCGTGATAAGCAAGGTAGTTTTCGGAAGTGTTGATTTAACGTGGAAAATGAGGATTCCTTTGGCTTTAAGTACTACCTTGAGCACACCATTCTGTATTATTGATTGATATACACTTTCCGAAGAATCGGGACTAAGAATCACGCAATTAATTGTGAAAGTTACGCGTTTCCAACCGTCACGCTATGATAAGAACGTAAAACATGCGGGGTTATTACTGCTTGTACTATTTTGAGAGTTATGAAGCTACAAAAGGGGTAATTAAGGGATTTATGCAGTGCTTCGAAACCGGTTATCTGATTTGGCTATTCCATACGAGGTGGGACGGAGTAGGTGCACCGCGCTAGATCGGCCCTACATCGACCTAAAAACTTCAAATAGACCGAGAAATTTTTTCTTAACAGCGCTGGCTAACATCTATACGAAAACCCCAGCTCCTATCACGTTTAATTGCAGGGTATAATTGTGCATGTTTCTATTGGAAGTTGCTAGCGATCACGACTTCGATGGTTAAATCACGTCTGGAGTTGACGTGTTGCAGCCGAAAGTTCGGCTGATCGTCATTTCCCCACACTATGAGTTCAGGCCAATTGACTAAGTCCAAATAGGCAATTTGATTCGAGTGCTCTATTTATTTGTCTGATCAGAGGATTGATAATTGGTACGAATTTCGAGGATCATAACGTGACTGGAACAACACGTGGAGGACCATCACTTGAGCTTCCCTGATAGCACTATGGCCCATCGGTGTCCAGATTTGTTCCATTTCATCAAACTAAACATGTGCAACAACTTTGAGTCTCAGAGCTACCAAGAATGCCTATTTATGGGATATTCGATCTGAAAATCACTACTCACATTCAAGCTGTTTCCAGGGATGATCGATCGGCTTTTATAGATGATGCACTGACACTATCTTCGGCTCTTGAGCCTCATTCAGATAATCGGAGGTCATAATCCTATCTATCTGAACTGTACACGCATTACACCTTTATTCGCAAGCAAACACCTGGAGATCTATATTGGTTGATCATTTGAAACATGGCAGGTGTCAAATCCAACATTACAGCGGTTATAACTACAACCGCGCATACGCCGAAGCAGATATCGATGACGTCAATCACCCACAAGCGCCAAAGCAACCACTCACTGAACAGCTTGAGAAGCAAAGGATATCTACTCCTGATAAGAAAAGCCCCGAATAGTCGAGTTATCTATCAAAAAGTGGTTCGCCATGAGTTGGGAACCATGTTCCTGGCTGCTATGACGCCACCAAGCAGTCCAGATGTCTCTGAAACCTCTACGAAATTTCACTTCATGTTCAACGAATGACACAGAAATTGCAAGACCCAGATCATAAGAATTGATCGATTCAAGAAAATCCCCTGATATTCGAGATTTGAATACAGCGAAGCCAACATGTCCGATCTAGATCTACCCAGTCCCTCCGCAACCCTCTTTCTCGAAGAAGAAGTCTACCGACTTGGTACATCACCAGGTTTTCGATTCCTTCCACCAGGTCCTGTACGCGACTTCATTTTATTAAGCTGGGGTCCTCTCATTTATCGAACATGCTATAAATCCGAAACGAAAGCTCTCGTACATTCCTTTCTGCGCTGTTTAAACGACGCGATCAACGGTTCATTAAGTCAATTCTCAGGCTCGGATGAGGAACTTAAGCTTTTGACTCAAGCCTATTCGTCGAGGTTATTCAGTGCTCGTGGCTTATATGCCAACATGGACGAAGAGGGGATTCGGAGGGTGTTTCATGAGTATAAAGCCTCGTTGGATATCCCAGAGACCGACCTACCGAGTAGACTTCGGGTCTGCTTGATGGTTGATGATGCGGTGCTTTCAAATTTGAGGGCTGTTTTGAATTTGAGTGAGATTCTTGAGAAAAGTACCGATATTGATCGGTGTTGGGTTAAGGTCATTGAGGAGAATTTCCCAGATTCGAGGTTTGGAGACCGGCCTTATGTGGCGGATGTTGATTTTAGTGATGAGATTGATGGAGTCGGGGACTATCGAGGAAAGTACACCGGTTGGACCATGGTGGCTCTTTCTGCTCTTGTGGAAGTATTTGATGGGTTGAGACAGATGAAGCATTTAGTGAGATATCATCGGGAGGGACGGGTGTATCTTGGAGGTGGAAAATGGAGCAACATATGAGGTTATCGAAAATGGATGAATGTATAGTAGTTTATACCCAGTATCAAGCAAGCTTTGTGCATTTTATACGATCATTTACTGTAGTGTATCTGGCGATCTGCAATCACTTCTAGTAAGGTCTCCTAAAGCCGATATGATTGGTCAATTCGAAGTCAATCATGTGCTGATAAGCAGCTTATCGGAGATTATCAATCAATCTTCAGCCTTCATGACTCTACATTTCCTTCTATGAGTGGGACTTGAGGTGGGATTTTCATTTCGATGGAGGCGTTTTTGGCCAGGAAGAAACCAAGGCTATCACAGCCACAGACTCAGCCAAAGAGAGCCGATGTGATCCCGTCCAATGAGTCGGGAGGTGTCAGTGCTGACGTCGAAGAGTCAACCGATATCAAACTGGCCATCCTGATATCTCTCCACCCAGAAATAAAACAAGATGAGCTTCTCGACATACTCGTGTCCTGTGATGGATCTGTTGAAGAAGCCTCATCTCTACTATCCACTAAAAATGCCACAGCTGCCACCCCATCGAAGAAACGAACAGCCGGTGTTTCGCTCGGTATCCAAAGCTCGTTATCATCACACATCCTGACCAAATCTGAAGACGGATCTCTTCGACCGATGAAGGAGATCAAACCTCTGACCACGAAGAAGGGCCAGACAATCCATTTATATTCCCCCGAAGATGTCGCGGCTAACACGCCTTGTACTATCATCCACAACTTCTTACCACCAGAAGAGGCCAATACTCTCCTTAAAGAGCTACTAGACGAGTCAGAGCACTTCTCCAGATACGAGTTCCAACTATTCAACCGCACGGTACAGAGTCCTCACACCGCTTGTGTGTATGTCTCCACGCCAGAGGAATACCAACAACAGACCAAGGAGTATACATACGGTGGTACATATCGAGCAAATGTTCGACAAGCAACCCCACAACTACGATCAACATCACGAAAGGTCCAGCAAGTCGTGAACGAGGAAATACAAACCCGGATCAAGAACGTCTACCCAGACGGGAAGAAACTGAAATACCAATCACCGAAGCCCTGGCGCCCGAACGCCGCCTTCGTGAACTGCTACGACGGTCCAACGGAGAGTGTGGGGTACCATGCCGATGAATTAACCTATCTGGGGCCACACCCGGTGATCGGGAGTTTGAGTTTAGGCGTGGAACGAGAATTCCGTGTTCGGCGGATCATCCCGCGCGATGAGGAAGACGATCAGAGCAATTCAAGCTCAAGCTCACCTCGGCAAGATGGCAAATCCGCAAAGAAATCAACCGCACATGCAGATGCGCAGGGGCAGATCTCTATACATCTACCGCATAACTCACTGCTTGTCATGCATGCTGAGATGCAGGAGGAGTGGAAACATGCTATTACACCTGCTCAAACTATCTCTCCACATCCGATCGCTGGGAATCGTCGTATCAATATTACTTATCGCTGGTATCGTGAGAGCTTAAATCCGCGCTTTACGCCTCGGTGTCGGTGTGGAACACATGCTATTTTGCGATGCTCGCAGCGGAAACAGGAGTCGAGGGGGAGGTATATGTGGATGTGCTATGCTGGGTTCGCACCGGGGAAACAAGGTTGCTCTTTTTTTCAGTGGGCTGAATTTGATGATGATGGGAATCCGGTGTGGGACCAAAAACAGGAACAGCAGCAGAAGGTTGAGGGTGTTGATGCTGCGCCTGGCTTGGCTCATTTCTCGGCGTCCCAATCCTCTCAATAACCTTTAATGTGGATAAATAAGCACATATCCTTTTCCAGATCCATGTCTCACCCTCAACAGTTGAACTTGATTCAAAATTAGACCATATTAGACGATGTAACATACGACTGCATGACTACCTTAGTTATCTTAATAGAGGTGAGCTATATAGTAACTTGAATTTATGCCAGTTAATTGGTGAAATGAAACCGGGTACAGAGTGCGGGGTACTAAGCTTAACCCCAAGTTCAGTGTGGAGTCCGCCAGTTGACCTGGAGATTATGGAGATTATGGAGTGCCAATTCCGCCCTAAAACCTTACTTGTCAGCATCACCAAAGTTAACCTCAACAGATATCCAATGAGATCCAAGGAAAAACTTCGGGTAAATCATATTCAGCTCGTATATACGATGGGGCGGAATGCAGAACCGCGAACTGAAACAGTCACTATCTTAGAAGGGAGAAAGAGGGGCGTCATGCATTAGCGAAGGGTTACTCCAAGCTAGTACGAATATTTTAAAGTGAAGATCAGCCAGTTTTGTTGAGACGAAAGCTGTACTTTTTTTTCGCCAGTCTCTCTTTCAGATTGATCAATTATGGCGCATGCTAGCTCTTACGACTATATTATCTGCGGGTAAGTTGAAATTTAGCAAAAGTACTTACTCGTTGATGCAAGGATAATTGCCACTAACAACATGAGCGCAGTGGTGGCACCTCTGGGTGTGTAGTAGCAGGTCGTCTTGCAGAAAACCCCGAGATAAGTGTCCTCCTCATTGAGGCTGGACAACATAATAAGGATCTGGAGAATGTACACATGGCAGGCGGGTAAGGATTCAAACAAGCATCCTTGATGTTATCTTGCTCACTCGATCTTTCGATAGATGGTCAAATAACTTCGACTCCGAAACCGACTGGAACTTCATCACACCGCCTATGCAAGGCGTCGACAACCGTCAAGTGAAATTGAGTCGTGGTCGATTCTTGGGCGGTTCCAGTGGCTGTAATGGAACACTGTGCCTTCGCGGAGCCAAGCAGGACTATGATGACTGGGGATTGGAAGGATGGGGTGGAGAGGAGTTCTTCAAATATATGCGCAAGGTAATTGAGATCCAAAAAAGTATTCCATCTTGCATGTTTGAAAAACGCTGACTCTTTCCAGTCGGAGACTTTCAACTCCAAGCCATGGTTTCAAGCCGATGCCTCAAGTCATGGCTATTCCGGCCCAATCCATACAGAGCCCCATGATCTTGCCCCGATTTCTCAGCTCCTACTCGAATCCCTGGAGTCCCAGGGAATGCCGCTGAACCATGACATGTTCAGTACTGGAGATGTCCCTCACGGTTGTGGCCATGTGCCTCGAACTGTTCATGAAGGTATTCGGACAACCAGTGCTGATTTCGTGACTAACAAGAATCACCGCGGAAATATCACAATTGTCACAGACACAACTGTCGACAAGATTCTTTTTACAAAGCGGGGTAATCAAAATCACGCCTCTGGTGTTTTGACCAAGGCGAAAGATGGTACATCGAAGACTTTCTTTGCGCGAAAGGAAATCGTTATCTCAGGTGGTGCATACTGTAGCCCTGCTATCTTGCTTCGCTCTGGTATTGGACCTGAGGCAGAGCTTGCAAAGCATCAAATCCCGCTTATTGTCAACTCTCCTGGTGTTGGCAGAAATCTGATGGATCATCTTGTAAGCTTCAAACTGCAGTGTGACAGAAAGGATGCGATGTTGAGATTGCGTGCTAACCAATTAGATCGTCTTCATCTTTTATGAGACGGAAAAAGCAGGTCTGACGACCGACTATGCAGTCTACCACGACGACAATTTTGAGAAGACATACCAACTCTGGAAAGAAAAGAAAACAGGTTTCTTGTCCACTTTCCCATTCGGATGTTTTGCGTTCGCTAGATTGGATGAGCGTCTGAAAGATGAGCCACTGTGGAAGAATGCACCTCGTCTCCCAGGTCGGGATCCCATGGGCCTGACTCCCAAACAACCGAACATTGAGTTCTTCACAACAGAATGCTACGGTGGTCCAAAGCAGTATGATCAGTTCCCAGTCGACAACAAGCATGTGTTTTCCATTATCGCGGAACTCTTCGCGCCGAAGTCGCGCGGATCTGTCACTCTATCCTCGACGGACCCATCCGTGAATCCTATCGTTGATTGCAACTATTTGGATGATCCCTTGGATCTGTTAGTTCTGAGTGAGGCGTGCAAATTTGGCAATGAAGTTGTTATGAAGGGTGCCGGGACGAAGGACATTGTGAAGGGATCATGGCCTCCTAATTTGAGTCATCATACCCACAAGTCCAGAGAAGAGTGGATTCCTTATGTGAAGGAGCATGCGACTACCTGTAAGTCGAGCTGACTGTTCATCATCCAGCTTCATGAGTATCTTGCTAATCAGAATCTGAAAGGTTATCATGCCGCTGGCACATGCGCAATGGGTAAAGAAGGAAACCCTATGGCTGTGCTGGATGAGAAGCTGCAGGTCAGGGGAGTGACTGGCTTACGCGTAGCTGACTGCAGTGTCATGCCCACTTTGCACGGAGGACATACCCAGATGCCGGCTTATGGTATCGGAGAGAAGTGCGCTGATCTCATCAAGGAGACTTGGCGCCAGGCAGGCAATGTATACCCTCGAATTTGAGCTATGGGTTGATGAATGTCCACCACACAATTATCCCAAATCCGGGTAGCTATGCAATTTACTGTCATTTGTTAGCACAGGCAAAGCGGCTTTCCTGTCTATTCGATTTTCATCCTGTGGGATTAGTTAATTCAAGATTTAAAGCACACAAATTCCACAACAAAGCAGTTGAACTTCATGAACTAGCAGAACATGTAATTACAAACCAGGTAACATCGATTGATGCACATTGTTAATCATAGCCAATAAAAATATAAAAAACCGAGAAGAAATATTTTTTGGTTTATGAGCTGTCGGAAAAGGAACCCTGGCTGAAGCTCATATCAGTAACTTGTGAGAGATTTCCTAAACTGAGCTCTCTAGAGGAAGCCGATGTGCTCAAAAACATATTCTTTTGTCGAATGATTGTAAGAGTATTCCCAACACAGATTTTGCTGTTTGATGGTAGCAGGGAATGCTCGTACTCCACATTGGCTGTGAGTAGGGGCTGAGTGATGTCGTCGGAGGAGTATTCATCCAGCACAAAATTGATCTGAGACACCATTTCTTCGATTATCGGATGTCGAGAGGAGGGTGAGTTTCGTTGAATTTGGGATACTTGGCTAAATGCCGGCGGTACACGAATCAGAACTGGAATGCTCCAAGTTTCTCCGGGTCGGAGCGAAATAAGCCTGCGATCCTCGATGATAGACTGTACTTGACATCCATCAACTGCAGCAATAGAAACTTTCAAGTTGATCACAGAACCAGGGCAGACACCAGTACGGAGTTGTCGCACAACCTTGGAGATCCGGCGTATGAAATGGTTCTCCCTTGGTCCGGTGTCATAAGGTCCAACAGTGTAAGATATATGCCATCCAGATTGAAATGTTATGTTGTCCATTGGCAAGCATGCATTTGGGGTGATAGTGTGAAAACCAATCGCCGGGTTGATCGGTGGGATCAAGAGACGGTCTGGGGGAGTCGCAGATAAAAAGAATAAATGGCATAAAGCTGCACGAGGGGATCTGAAGAACATGTCTATGGCATTGCCAATAACACATGCATATCCAACGTCGGAAGGGATCATCTGATCACTGCTAATCTGGCGCCTCGAGAAGACCTCAAGCGCCGCCTGAACTACCTCTATTGTGTGGAAACCCAAGGGAAGTAAAATATCAAAGCCTTGTTTGGATTTCCGGTCAACATAGGCCAGAGCGATTCGGTCATGGTTGTGAGTCAAGTGATTAATCAACACAGACGATCCAACCGTGATCTCAGCCAGAAGGTCGGTGGACTTTTGCCGGCTAGTCACCTATTAGCTGGGGGTTTGATGTATGAGGCATGGTTGCAAATACTTACAGACTGTCAAGCAAAATGATAATATCAAGAGGAGCACCTCTTGAAGCTCCCAGAGGTGGAGTGGGACCGACATCAGCGGAAACATAGATAGTAGTCCACACGGAGGTAGACCCCATTCCAATATTGGGTCGACTCGAGATTGTCCTCAGATTGACAAATGTCACAGGTCCATTTATGGGCTGTAAAGTACCGGGTTCCTCTTGCCTTATGTTTTTCGCTTGAGACGGTCGCAGCTCTAGTGTGGCACGTCTCGGATTCGGCAAAAGGGGGGAGGTATTCTGGGCGGATGAATCCCAGGAGCCGGAGCTCCAACGCACAACTAGTTGAGGTGCTAGTCGGTATCCGTTCGTTTCCCAGTCTTTTTGGTTTGTGGTTATTCTCCCGGGCGTCTGAGCAAGTCATTAGCACGCGAAAATACATAAATCCTCGACAACTTACCACATTTTCTATGAATGGATCCTGCTCCAGGTCGCAGTCAGAGCAAAATTTCCTCATCCGATTAGGTGTTTTTGGCTGGCGAATCTTCACCACTTCAATCTGGTATAGACTGTCACAAAGGGAAGGGGTTCTCGTAGATGTGGCTGGTCCATTCGAGTCTTTCCTCACGCTGAACGAAACGGATGAGCTGCGCCGAGGGATCCGTGGGTAAGATGAAGATGAGTTGGTTCGGAGACTCCGTGAAACGCTGCATCTTCTGGCTGTGAGTGGCCCAGGAAACTCATCATCGCTTGCAGTCCGACTAGACATGTTCTACGCCGCTCACAGGAATCTCGTATTCAAGCGGTGTCTCGGAGCTCTCAGTGTCTCGATTTCCGGCTGAGCTTTCGATATCAGATCGGAGTCTCTTCTTCTTTCGACGATCGCGAGTTCGGCACCACGATGGAAGCCAATAAGGGCGGGTAAATCTGCAAGTCCAATATTCAGAACACACAAGAATCACTGCAACTGTGCAAAACAAAACGACAATAGGAACTAAAACCAGCGCAATAAGCAATGCAGTGTTTTTAAAATCAACCGATGTGACATGGGGCATTTTGAATAGATGTGGGAGGATGGATGATGTGGTTTTGGAGGAAACTTCTGTGTTGGGTCTTATATAGTCCTGGGAGGCCGACGACGTATTCAAACTCGGCAGGAAGGAACCAAGGGCCAAAAAACTGAAATGGGTATATTGGGAAAGCGCCATCACTCTTTATGTACATCCGCCACCGACTCCATCTTGTCTTTAATCGAGTCCAATGTGGCATCATCCAGTCGTGAGAACCGTATCTAGTATCTGTTAGTCCTTGACCAAATTCATGATTGCGATATGCGTACCATTTCATCCCCACCCCCACGAGCGGCATTTCCAAATAGTATGGGATCTGATCGACTTGCTTCAATCTCGTCTTGTGCCCGTCGAGCCCAAATCCCATCCCAGTGCCAGTCTCCAGGACGTCGAGCTTGTGGGCTCCCCCGTCTTAAGTCCCCGGATGGTCGGCGGTGGGCCTGCCAGGCATGCCATGCTCCTGGATTGCCAGCGACTTCAACAGGTAAGGAGTCTAGAGCAGACTCATCGTCGAATGTGGATCGGATATAATCCAAGAGCTCGGCCACGGGGACTTCTTGCCTCGGTGCTGGAAACTGGTCTGTCGGAGGTGGGTTGGACGCGCTAGGAGTCTGTGGGGTACTCTCTTGATTCCCAGCTGGACTGTCTGGAGTATCCGATGAGATGTCTTCCTTCGTCGGTAGTGTTGATTCGGTCGACTCTTTGGTCATAATTCCAGCGCTATTTCCACTCACCTTCCGAGACGATGTCCCAGATGTGAGCCCACTCCGTTTGGATCTGCCATACCAGTGGGGAAACCCATGCCGCAGGCTGAATCCTCCCGGGGGTAACCGCTCTTCATCCGTTGCGCTGACCGGGTTATCGCTTGCTGACCCAGTGCTGAAAGTATAGGTTGTGAGAGGGACAATTAGTGGGTGGAAAACATCGGTTGCGAAGGTGACAAGAGGTGGCAGATCAGGGTAGATGTCTGGAAAGCGGATTTGGAATCGAAGGATAGCCGACGCGTAAGGCCCTAGGAGAAGCCACATTGTCAATTGAGAATTTATGGAGCATGTTCGTATAGAAGCTCACCCGACCGAACGAAAATGACGCCATTCCACAGGGTTGGGTCGCCTGGCGCGAGGCTCATGTAAACCCCTGGTGGTGCAGCATGTCGTAAGCTTGCGCTACAGAGGTGGTCAATGAGACTGTCTGTTTTGCATGGCGGGGGCAAACTTACAACTCCAGGTGTAATTGTTGTTTCCGAAGCGATGGAATGCACGGTAGCCTGCTGGTGGACATGATAAAGTCGAGTTAATGCCCCAGCTATCCGTGCTTCTTAGGGGATTGGAATGTGTGGAGATGTTGATTCAACCAAACACGCCGATTATCTTATCGATAAGCAATGTACAAAGTACCGCGGCAGACTTACCAAAATGGGAATCCCAATGCTGCTGTCTCACCTGGGCATTCTAGCATCTATTGATTTGTTTATATTTGGATTGGTTCAAATGCTCTAGCTAAATTACCCATCGGCCGTACCTTTTTTGGTTCATCCAAAATTTCCCAATTTTGTGCTGTATTGTGATTAAATTTACTCTACTAGTAACGAGCAGACACAGTACATGAATCAAACTGAAGGTATATATATGAATTAAGCAGCGTGTATTTCAGATCAATAATTTTACAAAATCTATGATGCAGTAATTCTACGGCCGGTCAGCCTGAAATGTCAATCTATCGAGTTCTAAGCCTGGTTTCAAAAGTCCCAAATGCATCATACCTTCTCCTACACCCTCGTATATACCTCCAGCGATGCCTTCCACCCACCAGCTAAGGAGATTTCCCACAGCCATGCCAACACGGCCTTCATTAAACCTGCAGACTGCTGTACCGATGTCAACGCTTTTCTTTCCCAGTCCATCTGCTGCATCCAACGTCGTTGTCACTAGACGTTGTGTGATGCGATGCGATCGTTCGTATTCATAAAGTTGTCGCAGCAAGACCCTCAAGTATGGCATCAGAAAACGAACGAATAGAAAAAACTGAATGATAACAGATGCAAGAAGTCTATGCAGATATGAGCGGTGACAGGGAACCACTTTTGTTGGTGTTTGGCCTTCTAGATGCGGTTGTGATGGTAGACTCGATTTTATGGATAACTTGACTGACTCCGGAAGACGATTTTGAAGCATGATCGTTTCCTCGGGTGTAAGATCAGATGGAAGTGCATCTAGTAGATACATCAACGCATTGACGTAAAGAGATCGTGTCAATCGACCATCGGCATAAGGCTGTTGAGCCTCATAGCCTGCATTACGCAACAAATTAAATGCTAGAGAACAATGAGCGAGCTGCCCATAGAATAGTGAATTTATAGGTAGCCTGGAAGTTCTCACCGGGTATGACCCTGTTCCATCGTAATCCAGACTCAGTTTCATACTTTGCAGGTGACATCCCCTCCTCAGTGGGAGGGCTCTCAGTACCAACAGAGCCAGATTCAAACGAATCAAGGCTATCGCTTGCTGTGGAGGGTCTTTGTGTCTCAATGATTCCTAGTTCTGGGAACTGTCGGTGACATAGTTGTGGCTCCGATAACGATGTCAGCCCGTGACGCAATGCTTCGACCCCGCTCGAATCGTTATCCGATACAGGTCTATGGGTGGAATATAGGCGGGGGAGCCGACGTCGGATCGTGGCTGGAATGGGGAGAAGTGAGAGTCGGGAATATTCCATGTGGAGGTTCGTGGGTTGAAATGAAGTGAGAGGGAGGTTTGGTGGCGGGGAGAGATTTCCAGGCTAAATTTTATATGACAAGGACTCGGAAAGAGAAGGAGGAATATGAAGAGGGGACATAGTCCTGAAATTTTTGACAGATAACGGTGCTGCAGATTCGAGTTTCGCCATTTCGTGCATGCGGCACTTTCACATGTCAGCGTTCTCGTATCTGATATGCTGATAAGCATGGTCTGTGCTCTCGTTCAAAACACCTAGAATCTGGACATCGTTCATACATCAAATATATAAAATAGTAGACGTTTCCGATCTTCTAGTTCAATAATCGAGTCATTCGAGTATATCTCGTTGGTTGAGACTGAAGGCCAGGAGACTGCGCAATTTCAATGTTTGGATCAATTACCCGAGGCTTCAGCATTGACAACTTTTATATACTAGATCTGAAACCACTAAATTAGTATATTCGTTTCAAGTTATTCACCGGTGACAGTTTCCAACTGTTCAGAGTCATTCTAACGGGCTTGAGGTTATTCATGTGATGAGCTAGATGAGCTAGTGGCTCCATACCCAAAGACTTATACATACTACCTGTCTGCCCGTGAAGAATCACTGAAAAGCAGTCACATGATTGCTTGCCTTGGGCAGGAATGCAGATGATCCAAAGCCTGCTGACATAAAGTCCACTGTGAAAGGTGGTGGGAGTTACTCTACCTATGAGTAGGTACGTATCTTTGGGTGATCGATACCCATGCTCAGCCTCAAGCTTTGACCTCGCTTTGGGCATCAACATTTGAACCAAAGGGGCTCAGCCCCTAAAGTAGATGCGCATCTGCTTGGCAGAGCTGGGGCTCAGATCTGAGATGGCAGAAAATAAATATTTCAACTGATATTCCCCACCATTATCTTCGCCGATTCAAAGAATACAACCTTGGAAATAGTAATCAGATGGCTGACCCACTCTCTATCGCGTCGGGGATTGCGGGGCTGCTTTCGCTCGGTATTCAAGTCACCCAATCCTTGGTCGATTTTTACACAACATACAAACACCAAGACAGCGATCTGGCAAAAGTTGCACAGAACCTCGAGAATCTTCAAAATCTCTTTCGAGCACTCGATGCTGCAGTGGAGGAACGCCGAACACAGACCGACGCGCAAGATCTACTCCGAGAAATCGAGAAGGCAGTTAAGAAATGCGAGGAAATAATCATCGAGCTGCAAGACGAGTGTGACAGATTCCGCAAAGACTCGCCTGTCGGTTTAAAGGATCTTCTCAAAGTTAGCGGGCGTCGCGTTGCCTATCCATTTCGGAAAAGTACCATACAGAAACTCGAAGAAGACGTGGGCGAGATACGTGAAAATCTGTTATTCGGACTCAATATCCTGCAGATTAAAAGCCAGACACGGATCCAAGCTGATTTAACGGATATCAAATCACTCCTCAAGCGAACAAATGCCAGTCAAATCTCTTTTACAATTCGTTCCTGGCTTATGGCGCCGGATGCCTCTCTCAACCACAACGCCGCATGTGCAAAATCTCATCCAAGGACTGGTCTATGGTTCATGAACGGCTACCAATTTCGGAATTGGCTGACGGAGCCCAATTCCTTTCTCTGGCTGAATGGGTTCGCGGGATGTGGCAAGTCGGTCCTCTGCTCAACTGCAATCCAGAATACATTTCATGAGATGAGGGATGAACTTGGAGTCGCAATCACGTTTTTCTACTTCTCCTTTACTGATCAGACGAAGCAAGATGACAGCGGTATGTTACGAACACTCCTATCACAGCTATTCGCACAGCTACCAGACGGCGAACAAGACACGGAGCAGCTCTATATGCCACATAAATCAGGGTCTCCTTCTGTAGACACGCTACTTGCCTTGCTTCGACGTCTTGTTGAGAAATTCCGTGATGTTTACATTCTACTTGACGCATTGGATGAGAGCCCTCGAGACTGCCAAAGGGAAGGTGTTTTGAAAGCTATTCAAGTGATACGTGACTGGTCGATACCTGGTGTCCATCTGTTGGTGACAAGCCGTAACGAGCTCGATATCCGCGAGTCGTTAAAACCTTCTCGTGGACAAGATATTCCGCTCAGAAATTCGGAAGTGGATAGAGACATTGCAAATTTTGTCTCTTATCAGCTGAAGAACGACCCAAAGCTTCAGAAGTGGAAAGAACGCCACGAAGAGATACAGAAAAAATTGACATCTGATGCACAAGGAGTGTAAGTACTCGGTGATAAAAGCTACGCGCCGCTATTTCTTCTAATAATGATGAGATACAGATTTAGGTACGTTGAATGTCAGTTCAACGCCCTTCGGCGGGTACGAAATCGGAATCAACTTGACCACTGTCTGCGTACCTTGCCCCATGATTTGGATGAAACGTACGATAGAATACTCTGCAGTATCCCAAATGAATATGTTGAGGATGTACGACGGGTCTTGACGTTGCTTTGCTTCTCCTTTCGACCCGTCACAATGAATGAGCTTCTAGACGCCCACGCAGTTGATCTAACTGAGCCGCCGAAACTTAATCGTGGAGGCCGTTTATACGATCAGGATGACATTATCGATATTTGCCTTGGGCTTGTTGAGGCTGTGGCCACCGAAAACGACAACGGAAAAACTACAATGACTGTACGTATAGCGCATTTCTCGGTGCAGGAGTACCTCCAGTCAGACCGGATTATTCAACAAACATCTGGGGTTTTTGCTATGCAAAGCACGCTTGCGAATGCAGAGATAGCCCAAATATGCCTTGTCTATCTTTTGGAGCCAACGTTCTCTGAAGGGGTCTTTGATGAAGGAAAGCTCACAGAGTTCCCTCTCGCTTCTTTCGCAGCTCAATATTGGTTTGATCATTATAAAAACTCGGGAGAGGGGGGAGGGGCAGTTGAAAAGTTAGCACTGAAGCTCTTCAAAGAAGAGACAGGGGCTTTCGTTTCGTGGATACGGTTACATGACATGGAATTCCAGTTCTCATATGGTGGAAAATCACGGTCCTTGTATCAGAACTTGCATTGTCTTGATGTTGATACAACGAAACCTCTGTACTATGCGGCATTGCTGGGACTAGAGTCTGTCTTTAATAGCATCCTGGATGCGGCTTCAGAGCTGTCTGAAGCTGTGAACGTACAGTCAGAGAGTTGTGTTACTGCACTCCAGGCTGCCTCATTAGGAGGCCACGAGAAGTTGGTGCATACGCTCCTGGATAGAGGTGTCAACGTGAACGCCCAAGGTGGAGATTTTGGTTCTGCACTCCAGGCTGCTGCATTTGCAGGCCACGAGAAGTTGGTAAATATGCTTTTGGTTAGAGGTGCCAACGTGAACACCCAAGGTGGAGATTATGGTTCTGCACTCCAGGCTGCTGCATTTGCAGGCCACGAGAAGTTGGTAAATATGCTTTTGGTTAGAGGTGCCAACGTGAACACCCAAGGTGGAGATTTTGGTTCTGCACTCCAGGCTGCTGTATTTGCAGGCCACGAGAAGTTGGTACATATGCTCTTGGATAAAGGTGCGAACGTGAACACCCAAGGTGGATATTTTGGTTCTGCACTCCAGGCAGCCTCATCTACAGGCCAGGCAAACGTAGTACAGTTGCTATTGGATAACGGTGCTAATGCCTAAAGGGTGGACCTGGAGTCGCAACAACTATATAGACACTGGCAGTCTTTGAAACCGCTAGTGCTCTCTACTGTCTAGCTTTTGTTACATTTCCAAGGGTTGGAGGGCCACGATGCTCCGTATTCCAAGGTTGTTCTTAAGTTGTACTACTTTTTCAGCCCCCCTCCATGGCTGTATAGCCAGGGGGTTGATGGGGTTGATGACTCGATGACTTGTATCGGATCAAGATGATAATTTACCCGTAGTTGGTCCAACTTGAAAGTCTGTTCTTGGTTATATAGCTCACCCGCTATGAGGGCAGGTTTGACCTGGCCCCATCACCACCAAGGACGCCTGGGGCGTAGCTAATCTTCAACACCAACTTTGAAAGAGACTCAAAGGAAGCGTTGAGCTGGCAGTCTCAATTATTATTCGAATAGAGGAATTGAATGGATCCCAGAAGAGCTTTTGCCTGACCCTTCAATCGGCATTTGCAGTGTCATATGGTAAGGGTTGGGCCAAACCATGGACAGCATCCTCCATCCCAACGATTCAACAAAACTCATCAAAAAAACGAGACAACATAACACGTCACATCCACATGCGACCGAGGAAATAGTCATTTCTAGAATAGTAATCATAGTGTATATATTGGGAGAATTATATTGGGAGAATGAATAAATGGAAAATAAAAATTGCTTTTCGATATCTTACCTCATCCCAGCCCTCTTGGATCACAGCCCATGGCATCACGCATGAAAGCGTTGAATCAATCCCCCAAAATCAAGTCAAGGTATTCCAGACACTGGGAGCCTGGACCCAGGATCGGTGAAAATGGCAGAAACTATACAAAATTATCAAAAGCTTCATATAACGGAGCAGCCCATCACACTCTCCAACTGGCACCGTCATGTCAATTGGATCAACACAACTTTGATTCTTGTTGTGCCAACATTCGGTTTTATCGCTGCCTTCTTCACTAAGCTGCAACCTGCCACAGCCGCTTGGGCGATTTTGTATTACTTCTGGACTGGTATTGGAATCACTGCTGGATATCATCGTCTTTGGGCGCATCGCTCATATGAAGCGTAAGATTCTCTTCCAGTCCACTCATCCGCTCCTTACCCCTCCATTTATTTCAACCCCTTAATACTAATTGGAATATTTATCGATCTAGGGGTCTCCCGCTTAAGATCTTTCTCGCATGCGTCGGTGGAGGTGCAGTCCAAGGTTCGATTCGTTGGTGGAGCAGCAAGCACCGTGCCCACCACAGATGGACGGACACCGTCAAAGACCCTTATAGCGTTCGAAAGGGCGTGTGGTACTCCCACTTCATGTGGATGGTTATGAAGCAGAACCCGAAGGATCGTGGCCGAACGGATATCTCAGATCTGAATCACGACCCGATCGTTGTGTGGCAGCATAGACACTATGGAATGTTCATTCTTGTTTTCGGAATGTTCTTCCCCATGTTGGTAGCGGGTCTTGGTTGGGGCGATTGGCAGGGTGGACTGGTATATGCAGGAATTTTAAGATTCCTTTTCGTGCAGCAGGCAACCTTCTGTGTCAATTCTCTGGCTCATTGGTTGGGCGATCAGGTTTGTTTCAGCTTATCCATCCACAAAGTGAAGGTTTGCTAATTATAACAGCCATTCGATGACAGGAACTCGCCTCGTGATCATGTTCTTACCGCTCTGGTGACCTTGGGTGAAGGTTATCATAATTTCCATCATGAGGTAAGATTCAAGTCATGATGCGTTTCCTGTTGAATCAATTCTAACTTATCAGTTCCCTTCGGATTACCGTAACGCGATCGAGTGGTGGCAATATGACCCAACAAAGTGGTCCATCTGGGTATGGAAGCAACTAGGACTCGCTTCTAATCTGAAACAATTTCGCGCGAATGAGATTGAGAAAGGCCGTGTTCAACAATTGCAGAAGAAGGTCGATCAAAAGCGAGAAAAGTTGGATTGGGGTGTTCCTCTTGAGCAGCTACCGGTTCTTTCTTGGGATGAGTTTGAGGTTGAAAGTCAGAGTGGAAAGGCTCTGACAGTCATTGCTGGTGTCATTCATGATCTAACTCATTTCATCCATGAGCACCCCGGTGGAAAGGTGTTGATCAATTCGGCAATTGGGAAGGATGCAACTGCTTTGTTCAACGGAGGAGTGTATAACCATTCCAATGCTGCACACAACTTGCTTTCCAACATGAGAGTCGGGGTGATTCGAGGAGGTGGTGAAGTGGAAATTTGGCGGAGAAGGAATAGCGACAAACTTGAAGCTATTTCAGGTTAAGCATTGACGATCTGCAATGTGATGGTTCCACAAAAGCAAATATTGCTTGATCTTCAGAACAATCAATAAACATCGTGTTTACAAAACTTGAACCAGTATCGCAAGTGGTCAGTATAAGGAATGCATCCGATAGGAGGAATGGAAAATGTCCTTTGGTCCAATGATAATAGGGCATTAGAGATGACTCTTTTGCTAAAAAGCTTAAAGGCTCCTGAGCATAGGCTAAATTTCGGCTCAAGGGCTCAATTTTCTAGTCGATGACTCAGGCGCCAAATTATGGGTCTTCTGTACCTAATGTCGAAATTTGACAGACCAAAATGCGGTTGGAATCGGCATCACATAAATTCTTCTCGGGACGGCCGTCTTCCATCGGCAAGAAAGAATTTTCGTGTCTTGGCATTGGTGTTATGGAAAATGTAGTGTCTTTGACGGATATTTAGCCGTTCGGATATCGGAATCGGATCAAACTACTAGTAAATGCACAATGGACCATGAAGGTTTTATGTACTCGATGCCTCGTATAGGCATGCTGTAAACATCAGATTATTGCCCAAGTGGCCCACTATGGCTTGTCACATGCGCCTAGGCGGTTCTGCTCAGGGCTGGAATTCTTAAGTGTGGAGGGCGTTGGACCCCATATTGCATAAGAGGGGTCAACTGGTCATGGTCCATGGTTCCAAGGCAGTCTTTTTTGTGTACTCCATAGTAAAAAAAATCTGCAAATGTCTACCAGATATCAGATAACCGTAGTTTCTTTTTCAATAAAATTCCAGAATAACTCTAGTGGCTTCTAGAAGAGATCGAGGTCTATACTCCAAGTCTCGATGACTCCGATATCGCGGGTCCATCGTGCCTCCCTAATTAGGAATGCCCCGTCGCCCCGCCTTGGAAGTCACGCTTAACCAAAACAGGTATAGCGTTGACATCCGAAGGGCGTGCAGCTGCGTCTCCCACATCACCCGCGGAACTATTTTCACACTCCGAGCTCGTTTATCCCACCTGTTTGTGGTAAGTCGAACAGATGACGTACAATGTCTTTGGATCTATCGCTTCATTCGGCTTTACCGACTCTTGAACTCTAAGCGGGGAAAAGCGAAAGCCCACGCGAGCGAACATGGCCTGACCAGTGACAATTCGCCATGACTGATGCTTATCAGCATGGCACGAACCTCTCTACACTCTGTACCTTTGATATCTACATTTGGGGGACCCCCGATGTACCGGCCAAAGCCTTAGTGGCATCTCCAATAGTGGTCCCATGGTAAATCTACTCCACCTGTGCCGAGTCTTGATTATTCACCCAGCTTGGTCTACCCCAGACCAGGGATACCCTTCCCAGACCGACTCTTTTTTATCCGTTCTCTTACACGTATCTTCCCCAGAACAAAAAAAAAATTCATATTTGGTTAAGAGCAAAAGAAAGAATCAAGTCATAACATTCTTGCCTCGACAGTCTTGACTGTCACTCAATCGCTGTCATGGAGTACTTTGATTTTGAAGGCGCTTCTTCAGCTCATGAATCGAATCACCCAAGTGACGATGTTGCTTCGGTTGACCTCGAATTTGATGAGGCCGATGAACGGAACGCCAACTTCAACTCTCTACTCCACGATCAGCCTCTAGAGTTCGCCAATGACCCGCCCGTCCCGGGGACGGCCGAACAAGTGCCAGTGCCCGTCGGGCCCGACCAGGACACCGGAGTCTACCCCATGTTCCGCGCTGAGCAGCCCTGCGATTTCTGTCGACGAATGGGTCTTGACTGCTTTGTTGCCAAACGAGGTGTTATGCACCAGAACGGTTGTACTTGTTGCATCTCTCTCTGGCGTGAATGCAGTTTCACCCACGTCGAGGTTCCTGGCAAGTTTCTTCAAACATTACAACCAGTGCCAGAGACCGTTTATATTCAGAACGGCGGCTTGACTGGTAAAAAAGCACTCAAGTCTGTGTCATATGGTGGCTTCAGGGACGATTCAGACTCGCGATCCCGAAAGAACAGTTCCAGTTCTCGATTTTCCCGCAAGGCCATCAACATCCTCAAGGGCTGGCTCCGTGACCACAACGAGAATCCCTATCCCACAGAGACCGAAAAGGATGAATTGAAAGACAACACAGGATTGAGCAGAACACAAATTTCCAATTGGCTGGCCAATGCTCGACGACGCGGAAAAGTTCGACCTGCGAGTGGCACGGAATCTCCTGTTCCAGGCGCCGTCAACATCCCCGGTCAAGATTTGATGGATATCTCGCTCATGACTCCCATTGAACGTTGGAAACACTCTCCTCCTGAGAACGAACCTGCCACTATAAGTGATATTGCTCGTGCCTTGGCAAATCCACCATTCGATCCCTCTCGTCAACGCCTGGCCCAGTCTGGTCACGTGCGGGCCCGTCGCCCTGGATCTACCAATGAGTCAAGCCACGCAAGCTCAGACCATAAAAGATATACCGCCTCGGGGAGTAGTCTGGATACTAGTCACTCATCCCTGTCTGATCTTTCTTTCGCATCTGCATTCTCCCATCGATCCTCCCTTGGGTCATTCGGCTCAATGGATCGAAAAGAACGTCGTCGGCGCCGCAAGGCCTCGGTGCCTGTTAATACTTTCAATCACCAAAAGGCTCGAGCTGTCCGTCCATTCCAATGCACTTTCTGCACTGACTCCTTTGCTGCCAAGTATGATTGGCAACGTCATGAGAAATCTATGCATCTTATCTTAGATAAATGGACATGTTCTCCCCATGGAGGTGTCACCGAGGAAAACGGTACACTTCGATGTGTCTTTTGTTTTGCCATCAATCCTGATCGAGATCATCTAGAGACTCACAACTATCTCAGTTGTCAAGAGAAGTCTATCCAGGAGAGAACTTTCTATCGGAAGGATCACCTCAACCAACATCTTCGTCTCATGCACAATGCCAAATTCCAACCCTGCATGGAGATCTGGCAAAGCAGTATCACTAATATCAAATCCCGCTGTGGCTTCTGCGCATCCACACTACACACGTGGAAAGATCGTGTGGATCACCTGGCTGGTCACTTCAAAAACGGGGCCAACATGTCTCAGTGGAATGGCGACTGGGGATTTGAGCCTTACATTCTCGAGCGCGTTGAAAATGCCATTCCACCATATATGATCGACTATGAGTGGAACTCACCAAATCCCTGGACTACCGTTCAGGCCCAAGGAGATGAGAACACTCCTCGATTGAATGTACCTCACGATGCCAATTGCTATGACCGCCTATCTCACGAACTTACTGCATACATCCACAACCAAACTGCACAAGGAATTGTGCCTACAGATCAGATGATACAAGCCCAAGCCCGTCGAGTGATTTATGATTGCGACGACCCTTGGAATCAAACCTGTGCCGATAATGCTGTCTGGCTAGGCATCTTGAAGCGTGATACGGGACTCAGCTCTGCTGTCAACAACGAAGCTATTCAATACTCCGATTTGGGCTTGCAGCCTCCTTTCGCCATTCATGGAGGTCTGCGCAACCCTCCACAGGAAGCCAACCTCCTAGCACGGGCCATATACCCTGGTGCTCTTCCAAGCCCTGCAGTCTCCAGCCCCGGGATCCAAAGTCCGACGTATCCGGGAACCGGTTTCTCCTCGGCGGGTCCAAGCGGTCCGGGGAGTCTTTCAGGGAGTTATGTCGGAAGTGCAGGGATGATATCAGCTGGTGTGCCGGCGTTCTCATCTGATTGGGGCAGTAGCCTCCCCGGCAACGCTTCGGCCTCCTCCGCTCCTGCAGAGGGGTCTGCTGATCCTTTGGTGCAGATGGGGTTCGATCCAGCGTTCTTGCAACGATTGAATGACAGCTACAGCGATCTGACGCCACATGAGATGGAAGGTTTGCCTTTGGATGAGACTGCAGGCTATTCAGTCAATGGAAAACAGAAATGGGTGGATCCAACATCACAGCCTCATCCAGTATTGGGTCTGCCGACACCAGATGTCAATCTCCTTCATTCGAAAGAGGGCGGTCCTCCTGCATCAGGTGATATCCAGCAAGGCATGCCTGCATATCACGACGGTTCTGGTCTTTGATTTGATTTTATGTTTATGTGATATTTTACATGAGATGATATACACCGAGATGGCCTTGGGCATGTAAAAAGTTTAATGATCCTCAATTTGCATTTGTTTTTTTCTGGCGAGCATTTTCAATTCTGGTTAATATCCCGGTTATACTACAGAATGAATGGATTGTTTACTAATTGACATTTTGCTTGGATAAATTCCCCTGTCACACTTCATCCTCGTGGTGGGTGGTTCAGTTGTAAACCCAACTTCGACCACGCGTCCTTGTTCACACCCAGATGCGTCATGTCCCTTGACTCTGAGATCCATAATTCGGTAACTATGGGGCACTTTGGATCCACTTTCTGCAGCTGTGGACTCTAGATGCCGTGGGGCTTGGTTTTTTCCTCCCAAATTTATCCAGAGGTCGGTTTCTCCCGTCATTCCTTTCGGATTTGTACCGAGGCGTCCTGGTTGAGTCATACCTCACGCTCACTATTGACATTTTCATTTCCACAAGCCTGAAGTCTTAACCCTGAATTTTGGTTGGATATTTCTGACACGCAGAAACCCGAAACATTAGTCCACCTCACTCGTATCCACAGGGCACTCATTCTCACTGCCCCTATTTCCTCCTGATTCGTCTATAGATGACGGTCTGTGCAGTGCCGAGGTCCAGTCAACTTCCATACTCCATTTATTACTATGATAGGGAGTAAATCTGCATAAGAAACAAAGCCAACCATCAGTGCCATGGCCACACCCACTTGCATCATCACCCTCCATCACATCCAACATGAAATTCCCATTCGGCCTTAACTTCGCCCGAGATCTTGCGATCCCTTTCATTCAGATCTCTTACTTACTTTTCTAGGTTCAGGAACAGGCGGATGAAAACGAAGTCCGTCCCGATGTAAAGACCGGGATACTCATCTTCTACTGGTTCTTCCCCCTGGCAATGATCCATGACCCTGGACCGGGTATAATATCCCTTTCAAGGATCGGACGAACTACTCCCCACCTCCGTTCCTGCTGGACACCTGCAGGGTCCCTTCGTCATATGCATCGGGGACGTCTTCTATCTTTGTCTGTGATTCATTTCAGCTATTGTTCAGCTCACGGATGAGATCAGCTGGGTATGCGGGGCATTGAGATCTAGAGACAGATTCAGGGACAAGGCTCTAAGACAAAACAAGAATCAGGCAGGATTGAGATGAAGACCACATTGTCCCGGTTTCTCCGGCCATGAGAGGCTTCATAGTTTGAGGTTCTGTTTAGTATATAGCTTAGATCGCATCCGCATGTCGTGATACAATGGTATACATTCTTATTCTAATTATCGATTACTATTCTGAGCTGCTATTGTCATCATGAAGGTCTCTATTAGTCATTTGGTATTGTTGTTTTTGTCTCTTTTCCAATTGGTTTCTGCTGAAGTCGTTTACTTCTCTATTGTCCTTACATGGGAGGAAAAGGAGGTTGCGGGTTTCACTAGAGATGTTATTCTAGTCAATGATTCTTTCCCTGGTCCTGAATTGCGACTTGTGCAGGGCGATGATGTTATTTTTGATGTTAAGAATGAGTGTCCGTTCAACGTGACGGTGCATTTCCATGGTGAGTCTTCCCTAGTATTCTAGTATCTGCAATACCGATACTTGATGATCCTAACAACCTTCTTTACAGGTATCGATCAGAAGGGAACACCTTGGTCAGACGGTGTTCCTGGCTTGAGCCAACGACCCATCGTCTCAGGATCCAAGTTTCGCTATCAATGGACTGCTGATCAATACGGCTCATACTTTTATCATGCCCACCACCGCGGTCAGCTTGAAGACGGCTTATACGGTCCCATCTATATTGAGCCAGCAAATTCAGTGGAGAGGCCATTTAGTCTGCTTACTACCGAGGAGGCTGAACTTCAGGCCATGATTGTTGCTGAGAAAAATACCTCTCCGCTCATTCTTTCCGATTGGCGTCTCTTGACCTCAGAACAAATTTGGGATGCAGAAGAAGCATCCGGTGTCGATGCATACTGTGCCAATGCTCTCTTGATTAATGGATTGGGTTCTGTGTCTTGTCTGCCTCGTGCGGAGCTTGATGCTATAAGTGCTATTCCCAACTTCCAACTCATTCTTGGCAACACGACTCTTACAGATATTGGGTGAGTTTTTACCTTTTCACTTGCGACATTGTCCACGACAGAACACTTGCTGACCTCAATATAGATGCTTTCCACCTAGTAACGTCGATGCAGAAGGAGACTATCCACACGACTACACCAAGTTACTACCAACCATGTTCGAAGGATGTACAGCATCACAAAGCGCCCATGAGGTTCTCACCGTCGATGCAAATGACCGATACGTCAGCTGGGATCTGATTAGTCCAGCCGGGATCCTAGCTCTCACATTCTCGATCGACCAACATGACATGTACGTATACGCGATAGACGGCCGGTACATACAACCCTACCTGGTGAACGCCATCACCATCCCAAATGCAAATCGATTCTCCGTCATGGTTCCCCTGAACCAAGAGCCAGGAGACTATACAATCCGTCTGGTAACGGGTGACGAGCAACAACAGATCCTCAACACAACAGCCACAATGCACTATGAAGGGAACTCTGAGTTTACCGGATCTTCCGAACCCTGGATCGACTTACTTGGACAAAACACAACTGTAGATACAATCTTCTACAACGAGTCACTAGTCGTTCCCTTCCCTGTCGTCTCACCCTCCGCTACTGTTGACGAAACCTACATACTCAATATTCAACATTATAACGCCTCATACCTCTGGACACTGGGAAACAGCAGCTTCAACCTCGAGCTGGAAGAGTCTCAACCTCTCCTTTTCAATCAACACGCTATACCAAATGACCTCATCATTCGAACGAAAAATGGATCATGGGTTGATTTGATTATTCAAGTCGATACACCTTTTCAGGCAGCTCACCCGATCCATAAACATTCGAACAAACATTTCGCTATTGGATCTGGCAATGGAACGTTCACTTGGTCTTCCGTTGAGGAGGCGATGCAGGATATACCGGAATCCTTTAATTTGATTAATCCTCCGATCAAAGATACCACTGCTGCGCCTACTTCTTTGACTGGACCGGTTTGGATGGTTCTTAGGTATCAGGTTGTCATTCCTGGGGCGTTTTTGTTGCATTGTCATATTCAGGTTCATCAGAGTGGAGGGATGGCGTTGGCTATTTTAGATGGTGTGGATGCTTGGCCGATGATTCCTGATGCTTATTTGTATGATTCGGGATTTTGAGAGGATCTCCTCATGACCAGTAGAGGCTGGGCTTAAGATTAGACTCGGGAACCTTGGAAGTGAAAGTTGGGATGAGACTAGAAGGTTGAGTTGAAATATGGGATTGAATGAAGTATATAATGATGAAATGAATGATGAGTATTTAAATGGCTGAAGAAGATTGAATTTCATGAAACTTGAAGTTGAAGCCAGCATTATCATACATCATTGATCCTATGTAAGACATGATCGTCAAATTGACAGGAAAGAAAAACTAGCGGGCTAAATGACATCGATAGTACGCCAAACATGGTGAATAATCATAAATCAACGCAACATTGAACATCCAAATATTTCGTCTCGTGCTCGTGTCATTTCGATCGTAAATGTGAAAGTGTTTCTTTCCAAAAAAGTCTTGTTCAAATTAAAAAAGACAAGGGGGACATTGCGGTGTGGAGGAAGATGAGGAGCTAGATCACTCAATCCAGATCAACTGATTCTTCGATAGGCTCCCCAGAGACTTCCTCGAGCAAGATCTCACCGGGCTCTTTAATCGATGCCGCGATTTGAGCCTCAGTAGACTCCTCGGGGAATTTCTCATCGGTTTCCTCAACAGCTATCTCAAGTGGGTCTTCAGTAGGCTCCTCAACAAGCTCCTCAATCGGCTCCTCGCTGGGTTCCTCGCTGGGTTCCTCAATCGGCTCCTCAGTCAGAATACCACTAGGTTCTTCAGTGGGTTCCTCAGTAGGCTCCTCAACTGACTCCTCCAAAGCTGTCTCACTGGGCTCCTCAATGGAAGCTTGAATACCTGCCTCAGGAGACTCTTCAACAGGCTCCTCGGTGGATTCCTCAAGGGGCTCCTCAGTCTCAACTGGCTCTTCAATGAAGTTTTCGGAGAGCTGCTCAAGAGGTAGCTCAACAAAGGCATCAGCGGGCTCCTCAACAGCTGTGTCGACTGGGGTTTCGATAAATTCTTCAGTTGACTGCTCAATATGAGTCTCAACAGGAGCATCGGCAAACTCTTCGATAGCTTCCTCAGCAGACTCGTCAGCTGTGCTGGCAGGCTCAACATAGACAGGTGTGTCCATCTCATCAATAGCTTGATCGGTTGGACTTTGCAGCTCCTCTTCGGAATCTTCCAGGACTTCGGGTTCGGATTGTGTAATTTGTTCAGGCAATCGTTCGCCAAAGCTAGCATCCGCGGGTAGGATATATTGCTCCACCTTCTCAACAGCAGGAACTTCCATGACAGACTCTGCAGGCTGCACGTGTTCGGCAACATCCTCAATAAAAGAAGACTGGACCACCTCTGTCGCTGGGATAGCAATTTCCGTAGCAATAGGAGCCACACTTGTTACGCTGGGTACAACATCGATCACCGAAGACTGAACGTTTGCCGGTGCAATAGGTACACTCGGCACAACCACATTCGAACGTCCAGTCATGAATGGCGCTTCCATGCCATTGAAGAAATACTGCGCAATAGGTTGAAGCTGCTCGTGTGGTTGAGCTCTCGTAGCCAGGACACCGACCAAGATTGACATCGCAACCAGTGCGATGTTACGCTTATCGCTAGCCAAAACACGGATGTAATTGATCAACAATGTCCCGAGTGCAATTTGATGTTCGGGCTCTTGACGCCTGACCTCCGGGAAAGGCTCAGGTGGTGGAGGCATTAAAGCAGGAAGAGGAGCAGGCGTAGCACTCACGCCGCTAAATGACCTGGTAGATTCCTGAACAGATTGACGTCGAGAATCAATCTTCTGTGTGACCGGAGCCTCGGGAACTGGCATGGGGATGAGCTGCATCTCTTGCCTCGGCGCAGCTGCCCGTGCTTCGGCCATGCGCTTCTCCAGTGCCCTGCGCACATCCGATGGTAACCAAACTCCAACCTCAACATCCACCTTCTCCATCTCCTTCCACGCGGCAGCCCATGCGCCCGCTCGCATCAGACCGTTGGCTGCGAATACCCGGATCTCCCATTTGCGATTGGTATCGCTAGTTCGGAGTACCCGTCCACCGCAATCAAGACATTCTTCGCCCTGCTCATCATCGGTCTCGCTTTCATCTCTGTCGGAAAGGTCGCCGTCGGATCCTGGGCCGCTTTCTTCGTGGCCGAGGAAATGGCCTTGATGAACCCTTGCGCGCTGTAGCTCTAGACTCTCCAGTAGTCGTTCCTCAAGCATGTCGTATAAATCTTCTGGATGAGAGATCAGCACACCTCGGTCTCGGAGGACGCCTGAGCCGGCTTTCTCTTGTAATCTGCGCCAGCGCTTCCAGTATTGGGTGGGTAAGACCTCTTCGACGATCTCTTGGTTCTGAGGTTCGGCAGCACCAGGCACTGGGAGTGAAGGCGCGAGGAGGTTGCAGTGTAGTAGGACAAGTGGATACTCTTTCTTGACTTTGGGTTTGTTGGCCGAAGTATTCGGTGAATAGTATGGTGATCGTTTCATTCCTGATGATCCCGGTGATCGAATTCCTGCTCGACGTCGCGGGGGAGTTAAGTAATCTTCCTCCTCGCCTTCATCCTCTGTATGCATCTGCATAGCTCGAACTGAGCTTGGCTTTCGGAATGCTGCTTCCCGAGGTCGAATCGGACGCAATGTTCTGGGTGGGTCGTCGAAATCACCGAAACTGGCCTCCGATTCTTCAATTGTGTATCCGACCATCTTTTCATGTAGGTCCATTGGCGGCATGGATTTCACTCCACTGATAGGGTGTATGAGGACGGATGCAGGCATTGAGGAGAAGGACGAGCGGCTCGATGTGCGTGAGTTCATATGCTCGAGTTCCGCGTCAATTTCCCGACCGAATATATCGCTAGATGAATGTCGAGTGGAAGATACCGAGGAGTTGTATTCATAATCTCGAGCGAGCTGACTATCATCTGTGGCTGATCCGTTATCGCTCGGCGGGACGTGGGAATCGAATGTAGCAAGTAGATGCTCTTTGCTGGGAGGGACGAAGGGCTGGGGGCTTAGGATTTCATTGGAATGGTGGGCTTCTGAATAAGAGTGGCCTTCATCATGAAGAGACGCCATATGGAGTCACATATGGTAGGGAAAAAAAAGAAAATTGGTTTTGGCGGTGATACTACACCTCACATTGAACGTGGTTGTATAGGATTCAGTGTTGACACCTCTCACCGCTTCGTCTCCCCGGGCAACCTGCTAACCCCATGACCGTTGGGCTTCATTAGGCCCCACGGATCCACTACAACTTTATATAAAACACTAGATAATATTCCTGAGGTTAAATTTGGAAATGAAATAGTACTTTTAGATCATGATTTTTGAAGAAATTCATCAAGGTGGTCGTAGATAATTTTTATCCCGATTCAAATCCACAATCAAGGATGCTTTACGCGGGCGAAGACCGAATTAAACCAAATCCAAGATGAGCCTACCGGACGATCTATGTATAACTTGATCCAGGATATCTCACTGCCAGACGCCGGTTATAGTCCTCAAAATGAGAAAACTGACCCAAAAACATAACACAAACTCGCTCAGTAGATAAGGCGGAAATTCAAATGCAGCCTTCAAAAAGGAAATGGAACCAAAGAGATACATATACACGTGAAAGAGGCGACGACACCGACTAACTATTATTGCGGAGGACGAGGCTTTGGATCGTCAGGATTCATCATAGGGTAGTTGTGGTTATCGCCAAAGAAGCTGAGAACATCTTGAGGCAAATACTCAAGCCATGGTAGAATTTCTCCATTGGCGAAGGGAAAAGATTCTTGATGCTGTATGTTGTTCATGTCGACATCGTGACTTTCGATCATCATGCCTCCATTGTGGGAGTGCATTGATGGATGCATATGTGTATGACTGCCATGCTGGTCTGCGGCAGTGGATGAAACGGGGTAGTTGAATGCAGAGGACTGACTGTCCATTTGTGAGGGAGCAATTCCCTGGTCATAACTCGACTGGCCTGAAGCAACAGCCCGGGTGCTTGGCTCAGGATAGGAAGAGGTCATTCCGAGGTAATAAGGGGAGTCGGCGCCCATGTTTCGGTTTTGGATATGAGGGTATTTGGCACTGGCGGATGCAAGGGAAGATCCAGGTGATTCCCCAATGGTGCCAGAAGGACTCACAGCGTGCGGGAACGAGGTACTTGAACCGGCATTTGGCACTTGGAGCATAGATGGGTAACTGTGACTATATTGCGAGGAAAATGGTGGTTTATTCTCTGGTACTTCGTTTTCTGTCGTTGGCATTTGATAGAGTAAGCTCAGATTAGGCTGGGAGGAATTCGTTGCCCCGGTTAATGCCCATCCAATGGCTGGGGAAGATGTTAGTATAGACCTTGCAAAGTAGGTAAAGTTGTTTGCATACCATGACTGGGGTCGAACTTAGGCGACCATTTCCCATCTGTCGGAACATCTGCTACAGCGGGGGGTCTTTCAACTCCCTGTCCAGCAGCTCCGAATGGAGGGTCCCCAGTGGTGTTTTCCATATCCTCCGCTGTGTAAAGAAGAGGATCGACGATTCCCTTGGCCTTCTGGTCCAGCACTGTTAGAATGTATCCAGTGCCTTCCCAGTACGCCTCAAGCGCCTTCAACGCCTTATAGCATCTTTGGTAGTTCTCCTTGGCAGCTGAAGCCAGCAAAATGTGCTTCGCGGTAGATTTCTGTTCTGACCCGCTGGATGACTCCATCGTAGGCATTACAAACCCACTGGACGAGTTGCTCAATAGTGGTTGTGGTGGAGGGGAAGTTCCCCGAGATGAAGGCGAGGAGTAGTACGCACTTTCCATAAGAAAAGCACATGCTGCAATATACATTGGCTGACTCGTGAAAGGGTTACCAATGAAGCTTTTCCCATCTACCAATTCGGAGAACGATAGGATGTCGGCAATTGTCTTGGCCGATGACATTGACAGCTCGCGGCTATTTGGATAGAGATGCTGTATCGATCCACCAAATGAGTGGAGTAAAGTGGGTTGATGAAGTAGCACAATGAGTGTGTGAAACCACTAACAAAAATTAGAAGCAGGTCGAGGACAGGCAACAAAGAGGGACATACGAAATGCAGAAGAATAAAATTAGTTCCTTCCTTAGCTTTCACGTATGCTTGGAAATTAGCAGCATTGAAATGAAGCTTCGGAGAAAGTCGCTGGTATATGCCTGCGTCAGGGTTAGCATGTCTCTCGAATGCCCACCATCCAAAGATACATACCGGTCAGGTCACTTTCCATGCCCGCAAGCCTCTTTAGAGTGTCTGCCGTAACGTGCTTGACATCTTGAATTCCATTAATAAGATCTGTTACTCTCCCGTAAAGATGAATGACTCGGATCAAAGGTGGGAATGGCGCAGGCCACCCATTTGGCAATTGCGATTCGGACTGGAGTGGGAAACAAAGTTCGATGTCCTCATCACGCAGGGTAACAGGGCGACCAGTTCCAGAAGAGATGACTCGATCGAGGAAAAATATACTCCAGAAGGAATCAACACGTTCTCTCTCTCGAGCCCGCTCTGTTCCAAAAGCCGGTGGGACAGTTTGAGGACTGTTGTATACATCGAGGTCATCGTATTGATCCTCTCGGAGCTTGCCGGCTTGGCCACTCATGACTTCACTTGGCGTCACACCTTTTCGGCCATAGTTATGCTTCAGACCTTGGTGTTTTTGCAGCCCAAGATCCTGCGCCATTCTGATTGAAATTCCCAGGTACATCCAAAGACCACTGTCATGATTAGATCCGAATTGTTCATAAGCTAGCAGTAAGCAGGCCATTACTGCAGCAAGTGTTGGACAAGATAATGAATCGACGAGTGCACTCATTGCGCGGTGAGCGAAAGGTAGCCCGCGATCTGACATTTTGATATCAGCGGGTGGTTGTGAGCGATCGATGGGTGGTGCCTGAGGAGGTCCAAGTAGAGGATGTGGAGAGAATCTAGCCGCTAATGCGCAGACGGCATCCACCAACATGGTATCGATTTTCTTCTCCTTTAGATCTTGAAGAAATCTGTCGCGCTGAAGAAATGGAAAGCTGCATCCTAGATGCACAAAAAACAGCTCACTCAAATGAAAAACCAGATTTGATACTGGAAGTGCGTCGTCTCGGTCGTAAAAGGGTATTGTGTTAGCATCTCTAGTATCACGATTGTCCAAAGTAGCAGCGAAAATGCCTGGATGAACATCGGATGTTCTGGGGCTGCGCAGGGAAGATATCGAGTCTGGATCTTATCGCGATCACGGTCAGTATATTGCACATATATCCGACAGAGTTTCACGGACCTGATGACATGGACGGATTACTTTTGCGTGATCCCCGAACTTGAACAACCTAGTATAAATTAGTATCAAGTTAAAACCAGATGTAGCCAACCAGGTAAAAGGATTCCCACCATTTGTTTAAAGCCAGGCACGATGGCCGTTGGTCCGAAATATCGAAAGTACGGAACATGTGTGCGATTACTGGCGCTCACAGAGGTTCTATCTAAGACACCAATGATATCTTAGCCTCACAGTTGCCTCCACCGACCAACAGATGGGCCAGTCTACATGGCACAATATCCAACTCACTGCTTTCAGGACTATCTCCATCGACCTGGGAGATAATCTCTTTATTGGTGCGCGCAACAGCATCTTTCGAATCTAATCTCCTTGGTACCACTGGCTTGTCGAGTGTTGGTTTAACGAAAGTCTTTGGGGGTACTGGTGTTGGTTCTGGTGAACAGCTCTCCACCGCCCGCTCGTTGCGCTGTGGCGGGGAATCGTTGGGACCGAAGGGAGGGATTCGGGGTGCCCGCGAGGTGGAATCAGATTGGGATCGTAGATGGGCGGTCGATTCGCTATAACCGAGACAGACATGTTTGTAGTCGGAGCAAGTCTTGCACACTAGAATATGGGTGAGTGGTCTGTCGCACCAAGCTAGAGGTTCCATCTCATCCATACCTGGTTGTTCCCCCGAACATCTAATCTTGCGCCGACGACATGTTAAACAACTATAGATCCCCAACCTCTATTAGCCACCTATGCTCCTTAAATTATAGCTTGATATCAACTGCGCTGCACGTACGCGGCGGTGACTCGACGTCGTTTAGTCTGCGGCTGGCCGTCGGTAGAGACGAAGCGGATTTGTTTCGGACCGGAGTTGTTGCCGCCACTCTTCTTCTTAGGAGAAGGGGGGCTCATATCGAGCGAGGAGCTTAACCGTGCTCACGACCCATTGGGTATATGCTATCGAGCCCAGGAGGGGGCGTAGGTGGGATCGAATCGGCACGCGAAGCTTACACCGAGGCGCGGCCGGGTATGGGGCAGATGAAGCGGTAAGGAAGATCGTGGGAAAGTAGAAGGGACTCGGGGAGCGTCAGCTGCATGAGGCTTTGAGTCTTGAATGATTTGCTGGCGTGGGGAGCACAGAGGGGGCCTTAGAGCCCAATAGGAAGGGATAGCTTATAAGTTTAAAGGGTGTGCGCTGGTATAGAGGGGGGAGGGTAAAGAGTATGAAAGGAGGGGAGCAGCAGTTTTCGATAGGGAAGCTCGATGTCAAAACGACTTTGGTTTTTCCGAATCACAGAAGGATTTTCGTACTAAAGGAAATTCCTTTTTTGTGAAGGATTCCAGTTCATGTTTCTTCTGTATGGAATCATAATAATAATAATTTACGTGCGTAACGGAATTCCAGCCCTTGACCGCCCCATGTGCTAATGGTATCACCCGAAAACAGACGAAACAGACGATGACCACGGGTCCACCAGGAACATACAGCGTAATAATGACATTTAACAGATCTTGATGGTCATGGGATCGGTGGGTCTTGACATCCCATCAGATCCTCGGGTTCCTGGAGCCAATGACTCGTGGGTTGGGGGGTTAATGGGATGAGAATGATCATCCATGCAGCACCGGAGCCGAGGGGTAAATTGAATGATATCCCCGAATGAAGATGTAAAAGCTGGGGCCGGTGAGAGACAACGTGGAGTCCAGACTTCGTGGGGACTCCATAATATGGAGCTTGATGTGTGGGATGGTCCACTCGGACCAGTCGGGGAACCGTGAGTCTCCGGCAATTTGTCCTTTTCGTGTACACGCTGGCGGGTTTTTCCTCTCGACACGAGTTATACACTCCACCTGGCCGTACACATGTTCTAGTATTCCGGACATAGATTTACGAGCCCTAGGGTTTGCTGGTATTTTATCGTGAAATTTCAATGTTTCCAAGGTTGCGAACGACCGATATTGATCTGCTACATCTGAATTTACCCGAGGTCAGTCGGCGCATCTCCGGTCTGGAGTTCAAATGTGAACACTACCACCTGGGCAGTATTAATAGATCAACTGTGCATCTTTATAGTTCTGCGGAAAATAGAAATTTTCTAGAATCTGAAGAATACCCCAGGGTTCAGCTAAATTGTAGATCAGTCTTAGAAATGATATTGACAACGTCAGCCTGCAGAATACCTAGCACTATGATGTCACAAGGAACTAGAAATCAACCAAATCCTTCAAATTTATCAGAAGTTGGGCAATCAAACCGGGTTCATTCAATCGGACCAATCATACGCATTATTGAACCCTATTATTAGATAGATTTCAACTTAAGTTGTTGGTGCATACATACATGTGCTACTTGTTCTTATATAATATAGCTTCCGGATCATACCTACATCCTAGTAAGACTGCACAAGATATTCTACGTTTGACAATGATATTAAATCTAGTAGTGGCCACTAGCAAGCATTTGAGCTCTTAAGTTCAAGATTCACTTATTTGGAACATAAATACATAGCAAGTAATTTTAAGTGGTTTGATCTCATAGTAATGACATTGGCCAACTGAATTAAGCTTAAATCAAAAACGTTGAAGCTCACTGGCAATTTCAAGTTATTCGATGGGTTCGGATTAATCCGAGTCATAGTAGGGCCCAATATATACCGCTCCATAATAGTATTTCAATATCCACATAGGCACTGACGTCCAGCACAACGACAAACCACGCGTAATTAAGGGTTATTTTCAACCCGGGACCTTCAAGTTTCATCTGATGAACTGAGATGAATATGCCATGGTTGAGGATAGCGATACGGACCCGTGGTAGACAATAGTAAACATTCGGCCCGAAGACGGGCGGTCCGATATTACCACGCACGTCATTAACTGGGTGGACGAAAAGACACAAGGACAGAAAGACGGGATGTGGGCTTAGGTATCATCCCAGCGGCGTGGAACTAATATTCTCCTATCTTCCAAGGTTGAACGCTTCGTCATTAAAAATGCGATAAGGATTTCCAACCATCTTCATGGCTTTACGACCACCTTCATTCCGAGTTTCTCGATACTTTCATATCTCCAGGACACCATTGTAAGTATGAATTTTCACCGTCACAGTGGCGATGATCTGCCAACAAAAGCTCCGCTATTCGATGCACCTACTGCGTCTGACGTGGTTATCGCATGGCGGGGCAGTTCAAACGCCCTAGCTAATCTCATAAGTTTTCAGTACTCGCATTGAACCCTGCCGCTATACCTTCCTTCCTTTTTATCTTCCCCGCCGATCCTTCACTCATACCTCAGGCCTCAATATGTCCAACCCTCGGCCCGAATTCAAGGACGTCGAGGCTACGCGCCCCGATTTCCGCCGTAATGCCGAACTTACCGTCACAAAGACCCCGAACCCCGCTTGGAAGGAAGGTGATGGTGCCAATGATGGCGGCGAGAGCTTGAAGAAAGACCATGTCGAGATTGACCCTTATGCTGAGGGCCGTCCCGTAGCGTCCAACTACAAGTTGTTGATCTCTGGTATGGTGCCGAGACCCATTGCTCTGGTTAGTACGCAGTCGGCGGATGGGAAGACCACAAACCTCGCACCATTCAGTTACTCGCAGGTTGTGAATCACGATCCACCCACATTCATTGTGGGGTTCGCTGGCGGTCTTGGTAATGCCAAGGACACCCTGCGCAACCTGCAGGAAACTGGAGAGTGCGTGATCAATATTATCTCAGAGCACTTTGTTGAAGCTGCCAATTCTACATCCATCAACGCTCCATACGGTGTCTCTGAGTGGAAGACTTCGGGTCTGACTCCTGCACCGACTGCTGTTGTTAAGCCGGCGCGTGTCAAGGAATCTATTGTGGCTATCGAGGCCAAGCTTGTCGACACAAAAGAGTTTGAGAGTCGCACTACCCCTGGCAAGAAGACTGGCGCAATGATTATTGTCGAGGGGGTAAGGTTTTGGGTTAGAGAGGACGCTATCAATGAGGAGCGGTCTGTGGTTGACCTGAGCGTTCTGAAGCCTATCAGTCGTTTAGGCGGAATCTCGTATGGCCGCACCACAGAATCCTTCGAGATTCCCCGCCCCTCAATCTGAAGGATGATTTAGAATATACTATGTGGAGTTTGTTATATCCATGGATCATGATATTCCCAGGATTTACCACAAATAGAAGGACTCATCTCAGCTGCTGATCTGCACACGATAGAACGCTACATTTGTGAAAATTTGTCCGGCGTCTCCGATCAGGTTGTTATCAGGAAAACAATTGGGCAAATAAACCCTACGTGACGTGTCTCCCCACTAGATCCTGGACCTGGCGTAGCTGACATCTGGAAGGAGTGGAGAGGCTTCCAAGGCTAATGGGGATGATTGGACAAAGAGAGTAGTAATCTGCAAGAAACTTCGTGTGTAGTTCTAACCACCGTAGTCTGAGCCGATAATCAAAATGTCATTTTTTTCTAAAGTGGACTCCTGTGGACTCCAGTGGAGCCGTCCTGGCATGAACTATCGACCAGAGAACGACTAGCCTCGATTTTTTCTTCACCGATACGAACCTAAGATGCGCCACTTTTAGGGTTCTCTCGCCTTGACTGACTACGAACCACTGCAGCGGGATCTATTGTGGACCTGATGGCTCAGCTAGCCGACCTCAGCTGAACTATGTATGGTCAAATCTATGAAATGGTAGATCATGGCGAGGCTGGAGTTGCTTGATAACGCCCATAGACCATAGATTTGATCCGATCTCTGAAATTAAATTTGTATAATAATGGAGCCTACGTCGCATTACAGCTCATTTTCTGGCTTTCATCCTGCAAAACTTTGAATTCCAATTTGGTGAACTGGTAGATTGTCGGCTGTGCCCTTGTCCAAAATGAGCGATATTTCTATTCGTTTGGCTCAAATGGAGCTCTTCAAGACACCTATTAGCACTTTGTCCGAGGAAGAGCAACTCATTCTTGGCTATGAACATGCCCGTATTTCGGCCCAAGCATTCGGTGAGTTGCCTATCCTGTCTGTCCGGATCCAGTATTTGATATCATATGAGAGTGCAATTTCTGATTAAGTAGGGCTTACAATTGATGATATCGTCCATCTTACACCCAAATTTTGGAACTACCACCAGGAGTTGATCCACACTACCGCTGTGCCTGCATTTATTTTGGTCACTATTCAATACAACCTAGTAGCCGGCACGATTGGACGATACATCGCCAAAAGACCTGATCTTTGGGGTCTGTTGGACTCTATAGTAAAGTTTGAAGTCTCGTAAGTTCGATATCTACTACTAGCTAGAGGGAAATGAAGTATCAGAAAGAGCTAACCGTGACAGTGCACAATTCTTGCTGACAGAGATTGGTCATGGACTTGACGCCAAGAACTTGGAAACGACAGCAACTATGCTCCCCGATGGAGGATTTGACTTACATTCACCGAACATGGGAGCAGCTAAGTGAGTTTCCTCCCGGTTCGTCTTATCTGAACATGTCTAACGACCATGTTTCACTAGGTTCATGCCTCCTACCACTCCTATTCCAAATTTCCCAAAAGTTGCAGTGGTCTTCGCTAGATTGATTATCTCCGGAGATGATAACGGAATAAGACCCTTCATCGTCTGGCTGAACGATGGAAATGAGATGAGCAAAGGAGTTACGTCAAGGAGACTGCCAAATCGGGCTGGTTCAAGCCCACTTGACCACTCCGTGACGACGTTCGAACACGTTAAGCTTCCAGGCTCTGCTCTTCTTGGGTCAATTAAGAAGCCTGAGAACATGCGAGACCAATTCCTTGACCTCATCCAGCGTGTGGCAGTTGGAACTTTGGCCCTGTCAACTATATTGATCCCCGCCCTGAAACGTGCTGTCTACATAGCCGGGAAATACAGTATGAGACGGTCGATCCAAGGAAACGATCAAAACGCAGAACCAACACCAATCATCTCGTTCCGTACCCAGCAACGACCAATTTTGCATACCCTTGCCCAGATTGCTGTCTTCGAACCGCTAGTGCAAGTTGCCATCGACACCTTCATGGAATCCATACCCGAACCTGCTATCCAAAGCGCAATTGCCACCATAGTGAAAGCAGTGCTTGTCTCCTCCACACAGCGCAGTCTTTTTGAACTATCTGAAAGATGTGGAGCTCAAGGATTGTTTGGCTACAACCATATCATACAGAATCAGCTTGAAGTTCGTGGTATTTCCATTGCTGAAGGAGATATTCAAGTGCTATCAATAAGTACGTTATATACCTAATCCTTTTTACAGATAAATATTAACAATCTTCCGAAGGACTTGCAGCCGAGCTTCTTCTCGGAAGATACGAAATACCACCAGCCCAAGATGAAACTTCACTTCTTGCCCGACACGAGGCCGGACTTTTCGAAGAATGTCGTATGGCGGTGATGAATATCACGGGCCACCGAAATGTGGAATTTAATAATGCCATCCTTCCCCGGTGCCTCCCTCTTGTCGAGGCTATCGGTCATCGCATGGCCTTTGAAGCTGCACGCAATGCGGGTATCGATCCGGATCTACTAGCTCTGTATGAAGCGGGTGTGATCCTTCAAGATTCTAGCTGGTATGTGCAACATGCTGGAATAACGAGAGAGGAGCAATTTGAGCGCGAGTCTCGTGCTTTAACTGCCTGTTTGCCTAAACTGGAGGAGCTGCTGGATGGAACCGGTGCAAAGGACTTTGTGACTGCACCTATCTTGTCAGATGACGCTTGGGCAGAATTTGTGTCTGAGTTGAAGACATTTGAGCCTGCATCGGGATGGTCAAACTTTATGCCTCGAATTCCGTTGCGCTCAATGCTGTAGTCTCAGATGCTCCTTAGGTGAGAGGTATGACGATAATGTCCAGATGCTCGGATACTTTATAGTAGACATGAAACACCACGAATGCATGAATACCCCTTTGATTCTGATAAAATGAGCCTGTAATCATATCACGATATCTGTACAGAATACGACCCGTGAAACAAATATCCGCGGGAAACACTCTATTCATACGTATCACAGCGCCCGATGCAAAGCGTGATAGGCCGTGCGGAGAGTGCGGGGTTCTTATCTCCAACATACTATATAAGCCCCAAGGTTCAGACCTAAAGTACTGCGTGACTTTCATATCTTCCAAGGAGTAAATCGAAGATAGTTGAAACGTAAACAATTCTACACGGAAGTTTCCATACTTTGACATACTAGTACCACTCTCAACCGAAACTGACAACATCACGATGCCTCAAGAAGACTATGAGATTTACAAGCTCGGCGATTGGGAGCTCCAAAGTGGGCAAAAGATCGCCGATGCGCATATCGCTTTCACAACCTTTGGAGATCCCAAGTCACCAGCCATTCTGTATCCGAGTTGGTTTTCAGGCTGTAAGTTCCAAAAGCACTTTACGTCCCTTGGTGATATTTCGGCCGACTAATCACCATCTCGCCATGTAGTGCTATCAGATAATTTCTGGCTTATCGGAGAGGACAAGACCCTGAATCCAAAAGACTACTTTATCATAGTCACCGGCCTTTTTGGAAACGGCCAATCCTCGTCACCATCGAACCAGCCTACACCTGGACCATTCCCGAAGGTCTCATTCTATGATAACGTGCGAGCACAGCATGAGCTTATCACTAAGCACTTCGGTATCACGCACCTACGTGCCGTGGTGGGCTGGTCCATGGGAGCTGGCCAAACTTTCCAATGGGCAACTCAATATCCCGACTTCATGGATATCGCCGTACCATTCTGTGGATCAGCGAAGACTTCCTTGCATAACCAAGTTTTTCTGGAAGGTGTGAAAAGTGCCCTTCTAGCCGTCAAGAATACTCCATCTGCAGGATCCGGGGAAGTCGGAGTACAGACGTCCTCGACGGAGTTCCGTACCTGGACAACTGAGGAAAAGGATATCGGCCTCAAAGCAATGGGTAGGGTCTATGCTGGATGGTAAGAAGATTGACAGACTTGACATGGTTCAGAGTTCAAGCTAATGCATGATATATAGGGGGTTCAGCCAGGCGTTTTATCGACATAAATTGTATGAGACAGTCCTGGGCTACAAGGGACTTGAGGATTTCATGCAAAACTTCTGGGAAAAGTGGGCTTGCTCGAAAGGTAGACCAATATCCATATCCATGGATCCCAAGCATACTTACAGGAATCACTGCTAAATGTGTGATACCAGACCCGGAGAATTTGCTTGTCATGATCCAAACATGGCAGAATGGAGATGTCTCTAAGCAGGAACCCTACAATGGTGATTTTGAGAAGGCACTTGCATCCATCAAGGCAAAGACCCTTGTCCTTCCAGCCCAGACAGACCTATACTTCCCGTAAGTCTTTCATCACTCTGGCTGATTGAATCATGAAGATACTAATATCTTCCTCCTGCCGCCAGACCAGAGGACTCCGAGTATGAAGTCAATTGCATGGCACCGGGGATTGGAAAATTAGATATTTTCCCATCCATTTGGGGGCGTAAGTCATTCTATGATGCTTCTTCATTCTGATCTCATATAGGCTGACCCAAATTCTTAGATTGGGCGGGAGGTCCTGGTGATAGCGAGGAAGACGTGAAATGGTTGGATAAGCAGCTTCAACAATTCTTTGCGGCAGACGATATGGCGGACTTGGCGAAGAAAGTTCAGAATGTGTTGTAGACTATGCAATGCAAGCACTGCCCAAGAATACGACGGTATTCAGTAAATCCTGCAGCACTGGCTAGGTGAATCTCAACCTGGATAAACGATAAGGCGCCTGCCCTTGCGGGCACGTGATAAACCTGAGTAAGCGTTGCTTAAGGGCCGCGGGCGCCTGGAGATGATTTCGCGTTTATCACCTTCCTTTCTCCATTCGATCTTTCATTTCACCATTGTTCCTGTCCGGCGTCTTTCCTTTGTTGAACCGGAACTTTCTATTAAACGGTCTTAATTTTCGTTTCTTATTTGCCATTGCTGTGTCCGAGACACGACTGTGACGTCGCTACCTACCATTCTCCTTCCCGTTATCTAATCCTCTTTGATCACGACAGAAGATCACCAGTTTCTTTCATCGTCACACCCAGCTACCATGGCAGCACAGCCTGCCCGTCAATGGGGTGTTACCCCTCCGATATCGACTGTGCTTCCTACTCAAGATGAGTTGATCGCCAATGATGATCTCATTGCTGAGCTAAAGGCGCAGAACAACTTTGAGCCCCCAGCGGAGACCGAGCGGAGGTATGTAACTTGTAATTGGGTGAGGAGCTTGTGACGAAAAGCTGATTTTAATCGATGAAACAGACAACAGATGCTCCAGTTGCTTCAACGTTGCGCCTTGGAGTTCGTCAAGGTTGTTAGCCGCAGAAAAGGATTGTCGCCTGCTGCTGTAGACGCAGCTGGTGGTAAGATCTTTGCTTATGGCAGTTATCGCCTTGGAGTTTATGGCCCAGGTTTGTCGCGTCAATTATATCTTTCGCCTAGACCTCTTTTTAACAACTTTTAACATAGGATCTGATATCGATACCCTTGTCGTCGGCCCGCAACATGTTCTGACTGAAGACTTCTTCGCCGACTTTCCGCCCGTTCTTGAACAACTCGCACCCCCAGGCACCATTGAAAAGATGACCCCCGTTCCTGATGCATTCGTCCCTATCATTAAGCTCGAACTTGCTGGAATCAGCATTGATTTGATCTTTGCCCGTCTCATTGTTCCCTCGGTCCCTATGAATCTCGACTTGAAGAACAACGACTATCTCCGAGGTCTAGATGAGAAAGAGGTCCGGTCGCTTAACGGAACCCGTGTTACTGATGAGATTCTGGAGCTCGTCCCGCAACAGAAGACATTCCGCTTGGCTTTACGCGCAATCAAACTCTGGGCCCAACGTACGTACTATTCCTGAATTATCGCTGTGGGTATTTGGTTGCTTTTGCTGACATTTCAAACATAGGACGCGCAATTTACGCTAACATTGTTGGCTTCCCTGGTGGTGTCGCATGGGCCATGCTGGTGGCTAGAGTCTGCCAACTTTACCCTCAGGCTACTGGTTCCGTCATTGTAGGCAAGTTTTTCCGAATTATGAACAAGTGGTCATGGCCACAGCCTGTTTTACTCAAGCCAATTGAGGATGGTCCTCTGCCAATGAAAGTTTGGAACCCAAAGGTAAGCTTCTTTCACATATATTATTCAATTTGATCTGACACCCTGGGGTAAACCCTTAGATCTACCATGGTGACCGATTCCACCTTATGCCCATTATTACCCCGGCCTACCCCTCAATGTGTGCAACTCATAATATCTCAATGTCGACAAAGACCGTTCTTCTCCGCGAGCTCCAGAGAGGTGGTGACATGGTGGACAAGATCTTTTTGAAGCAATTGTCCTGGAATGATTTATTCACACGCCACAGCTTCTTTACCAACGATTACAAGTACTACCTCAGCATTACAGCCTCAAGCAAGACGAAGGAAGCAGAGTCAGTCTGGTCTGGCTTAGTGGAATCTAAGCTGCGTCACCTGGTTGGAGCTCTGGATAGAAAAGCGGTCATTGCTGTTGCGCACCCTTTCCCGAAGGGCTTCGAACGAATCCATCTTACTAAGAATGAAGAAGAGATGGAGGCTGTCAAGAACGGATCTACTAAGTACCAAGCTACTGGCACCAAAACCGAGATGACGGACGAGACCAAGGACGCTGCTCATCAAGCTGCTGCGGAGGCCGGTGCTGAGGATGCGGCAGTCCCAGAGCTTTCAGTGAAGCCCGTTGAAAGTGACGCGGGCCAGACAGTTTACACTACGACCTACTACATTGGCTTAGAATTGAAGCCCTTAGACCAAGGTAAGATTGCCCAACTCGTTCCTACTTGTCATCTTACCCCTCTTGTTCGTCATTTTAACTCGGATTCTAGGCGCACCGCGATCTCTGGATATTTCGACCGACTCCCAGATTTTCAAATCCACCTGCACATCATGGCCTGGATACCAGCCAGAGGTAATGGATCTATCCGTTATCCACGTTCGCAGGCATGTCAACCCAATCTCCTATTTGGAATATCTCCCCTAACAATGCAATAGTTTCGATCTGCCCGATGATGTCTTTCAGCCCGGCGAAACCCGCCCGGTCAAAAAAGTGAAGAAGGTTACAAAGAAAGGTCTAGCCTCTCAAGGCCAAAAGCGACGAATCGATGAGTTGGACGTAAGTGCAAGAAGACACGGAGGCTGAACCTGACTCGGCAACATATCAATACTCGAATTCGCCCTTCTGTCTCGCGAGACCATGTTCCGATTGCCGATAGCTTAACAGAGCTAATATCATTACTACCCGCAGGACCCGGCCCAAGGTGCTGCTAAACGCCAAGTTACTCCCAGCACGAAGCCAAACGATCCGCCCGCCGCATGAACATAATGTTCTCCGGATTTCGAACCCTCGAGTCATCGTGCCGGGCCGGTCCCCGCCAGATGTCATCGTCCTTGTAGTTGCAGACAATCTTTCAGATTCCCATTCCCCTAATATCCGAACGATGAGTTGTGAGTTGAGTTTTGATGATTTGCCGATCGACGACATCCTACGTTGAACCTGCGCTCGCAGAGCACAAGGTTGGTTCTTTTCACTTACCCTCTCCTTCAAGCATAATGGGCGAGTAAGACCAGAGTCTGTATCCTCGGAGAAGTCCGAGGACACTCATTTCGCATTCTCCCCCATTTTCAGCCTTCATACCCTTTTTTTTGTTTTTGCGCCACTTGCCGAAGTAGTCCATTCTCGGCTTCTGAAGACATGATTCACATTGCATCATCGATTCAGATTTTTGCAAGTTGCAGATAATTCAGCTAAGATAGCTTAATCAAAGGGATGCCCCCGTCATGGGCGGGTTAACGTAACTTTTTTCTATAAGTTTCTTCTGTATGTCCTTGTAGCTATCATTTGTATACGTGGCGATCCATATCACTTGATTCATCTGATCTCTCAGACTTTGTTAAGGTACATTAAATCGCCTGAACACTAAGTGGCTGATAAGGCTGTTCCAGATACTCGACTTCATCTAGCGAGAGCTTGATATCCAACGCCTCCAGTGCAGCTTCAATTCTCTCGACACTATTTAGCCCGACAATAGGGCAGGCTCCCTTCTGCATTAACCAAGCCATCGCGACCGAGCTCATCGCACATTTCTTTCTTTGTGAAAGCTCCTCGACTCGGCTCACAATGACCGCATTCTGATCCCCAACAAACCACCGCTTAGTCTTCTCATCCTGATCTCCCCGACTGGATTTCTCATGCCAAGGCCGTGCCAACAGACCCCGTGCAAGTGGACTCCAAGGTATCAGTCCAACACCCTCAGCCTCACAGAAAGGATTCATCTCTCGCTCTTCTTCGCGGTAAAGAAGATTATAAAGTCCTTGCATACTGACAAACGGTGTCCACTTGTTCATTTTTGCACAATACTGCAGCCGTGCAAATTCCCAACAATGCATACTCGAGGCTCCCAAGTACCGAACTTTTCCCATTTGAACAAGATCATGAAGCGCTCGCATGATCTCCTCAACTGGTGTTTCTGAGTCTAGTCGATGGAGTTGCAGGACATCGATATAGCTTGTGTTCAATCGACGTAAAGAGCCCTCCACTGCATCGAAAATGTGTTTTCGGCTTAGCCCCATTTGATTCACAAGGGGCCCATCGTTCATAGCGGGATTTGGTCGTGAATTTGGATCATCCTCTAGAACAGGATAATACATCTTTGTCATGATCACGACTTTACTGCGAGGAATCGAATATGTCGTCAAGGCTTTGCCGAGAATGGTCTCGGATTCTCCGTTTGAGTATGTGTTTGCTGTGTCGAAAGTGTTTATCCCCAAGTCGAAGGCCCTCTTCAATAGAGGGAGTGAGGCTTCTTCGTCTAGGACCCATGGTGAGCCTTCCCAGTTTGGGTTGCCATAAGTCATACATCCGAGGATTATTCGAGAGACTTTCAGTCCACTGTTGCCGAGTCGACGATACTGCATTGGCGGCAGGGCATGTTTCTTGGGGTGCGAGAATGAGGAATCCATGGTGAGATGATAACACTCTTCTTGAAGCATTAAGCTTATCTAGTTGAGAGTCTACAACCATTTATAGTTTTGATCGGTCTCATGCGGCTTATTGGCTCGGTGATCTCTCCGTGATTACGGCCAACAAACAACAATTCTTCCAGATGTCGGGATGTGAGGTTATTCAGGGGCATTAAAAGGTAAAAAATACAGCGAAATGAGAATTTATTTCTAGAATTGACATTCTTATTATGATCTAAGGCATTCCATTTGACATCATCCCAGGAAAAGTGAACTCTCCAAAATCAGCAAGCAAAAAGTCATCTACGGGCGTGACAAGTGACTCCCCGGGAAACGAGAATGAACCCGGGGGATCCATATGACTATCCAGGTTCTGGGACTGGTATCCCATCATATTGGTTGAGGAAGGTAGTGATAAGTCCATCTGACTACCCTCCTTTTGAAGGGATGCAACACATTCATGTAATTTCCGCGTGAGACCAGGAGTCATTCGGCAGATCGGATGTTGTTGAACGCTCGGTGTAGCCTGGAACAACTCTAGAACCTTGCGAATCAACTCAAAGTCTTGACCCGAAGGAATTGACAGTTGAGCATGGTAATTCCTCGTGACCTCTAACAAGAAGTGTCCTGCGAACGCAATCATGATGTGGAAGTAGTGGGGCATTCCAACTAAACTGTGCTGGATATTTTCCTCGTGAAGAATCATTTCGAAAATGGCTACAGCTGCTTCGTGCGCCATACTTGCTGCTGTTATGAAGTGCGGAGGAAGGGCCTCCCCGTTCAGACCTTTGAATACCTGGTGTCCAAGGTACAGCTTTCCAAAATGATAATGTAGTTGGAGACCGCGCTTAGGGAAGTCCCCGATGTATGGATCTGGTTTGAAAAGTGTGGAAAATTTGTTAAACCAGCGGTCCAACTGACGTGAATAATGAATGATCTGATTTGCTAGTGATTGTGGCACTCGGGCTTCTTGATCCGAGCCTAGCAAGTCTCGAATTTGACTCATAATGACAAGGAGTGCCACTTGGGAGATGAGCCGAATATCCGAATCTGTAGTATCATCACGGGCAAGGAAGGTTTCCCAACCTAGGGCAATTTCCTTGTCACTCCGAAGAAGTGGATCGCGGTTGTGAAGGATCGAAAGGTGTTGGTCGGATATGAAGATGAGGTACCATAACCTTACACGATCCTTGACTGCCATCGTCTCTATCGCTGTACTGTTTGGAGAGCTATGAGTAGGTATCGATCGACCATCACTCGAGCTGCAAAGATGATCAAAGCTACGATGGAGCCTCATGTCTGCGGCGCGACGAATGGCATCACTTGAAAGAATTCTCGAGGCGTCCGAAAGCCAAAATGACGATATGCATAGTGCGCGCACATACTCCAGATCGTGTTTCTCAAACATTGATCTTGACATAAGGCGCCGGAATTCGCGATTGCATGTATCGTAGAGAGATTGGGCCTGGGGATCCTGCAAGGCAGAAATGGTGCAGACTGCCGCAAATAGTAGTGGTGATGTACTCCTCAGCTGGAGAAATGTGCGATATCCACTACATATTCCATAGAGATAGGGATCTAGTTGGGTGAAATAACGTTCAACCAAAGTTTCTGCCACGCTCGAACTTATGACACCTTTGGTGACAAGATCCTGTGGAGAGTGTTGCTTCTGGCGGGTGACGCTTGGTGGAGTATTGGCAGATGATCCTGGACTTCCAAATTTGGCAATATCCAAATATGTGTCGATGGGTGCTTGGACCGCAGATGGTGTGTCGGGTGGAGATATTTCACAACCATCGAGTTCTTCGGGATCTCGCTCCAGATCTTCGTTCTGTGATGCTTTATTCTCACTGGAAGAGGCCCCACCTGTGCAATTGAGAGGTTTTGGTTGAGAGAAGTTGAGATGTTGGCATATATTCGCCAATAATTCATGGATATTGCGCACATCGTTTTGTAGATGCTCCGTATTCCTAGGTGAACATGTTAGTGTTAGTGCCCAATGATATTGCAGTATTTTCAAATAGAGCAGACCCCTATTCCAGGCTTGTCACATACTTGACTTCCTCCACCAATGACTGTAGACTCTTGTTCAACACACATGATAATCCTCGGCGACGACATCGTGTACACGGCGGCCCTTCTGTCATATCACATTTGATCTAGGCTGTGTCAGTCGGGCCAATCAGGCGAGTTTCAATGTTGCCCATGACGATACACACCTTCTGCTTCCTACAGGCTCCACACGCAGTGATTTTGCGGGTAATCCCCGGTAAAACATCCAGCACTTCGGGGTCCTTCGAATTGAGGAGTTCGGTCGAGGGAGAATTGGCATCCGGTAACCCTTCCGGACCCTCGTCGGTTGAGATCCGCTTTCGCTTTGTCATGTTTAATTTGTGATAGGGGCAGCCGGGTGTTCAGAGCGACATTGCGATGGGTCTCAGAACAACAGCGCGCCGGTGAGCACCCCGACGGGTTTATCTAGTAACGAGAGGGGAAACGTTGAGTCCCGCCATGACGAAACCTCCTTTCGCTATTCGTTGGATGCGCGTCCTTTGACCACATCCTCGGTGGGACCCAGAATGGTATGGATCATCTGGTTTTCCTGGAGCTTCCCCACATCATCTAACAGGGCTGATTGGGACAGCTCGAGCTCCCCGCATTTGTGGAAAAGACTCCGGGCGGAAATCTCGGAGACTCACCGAGAATCCGAGAGACATGGATAATGTGTCGGGATAATTGCGAATCAGGGAATGTCTATAAGGTGAATAAGATGGTGGGCACACGCGCAAGCTTATGTGTAAACCCAATTTGGTGTGAACATCCCAGCCTCCCGAGGTAAATCAACGAAAACACCAAGACACCATGACATCTTCCCTCCCACCGAAATCAAAGCCCGTCCCACGCGGTGTGTATCCGCCAGTTATTTCGCTGTACAAGTCGACCCCGCGACAAGAAATCGATCTAGACGCTTCTTATAAGTTCTTTTCCCACTTGATTCGAGGTGGGGTTGATGGTCTTGTGCTCGCTGGCACTAACGCAGAGGCTGTTCTGCTTTCGCCTGAGGAACGTAAGGAGTTAGTCAAGGTCGCAAAAAAGGCTGCCTCCGATCTCGGTCGCCCTGAACTGGCAGTCATTGCTGGTATTAGTGGACAGTCCACAAATGAATCGATTCGCCTGGCAGAGGATGCACTGAGTGCTGGCGCAGACTTTGGCTTGTTACTCCCACCCAATTACTGGGCCAAGGCAGTTACCAAAGATGTCATTCTCAGCTTCTATCGTGATGTCGCAGACGCGACTGACTTGCCGATCGTGATTTATAGCGTAAGTCGCACCGGCCAGACCATACATGCCATGACTAGAGACTGACTCAATTTCTACTAGTTCCCCGCCATGTGCAATGGCATCGACATGAACTCCGACACGATATCCGAGCTTGCGCATCATCCTAATATCGTCGGTGTCAAACTGACGTGTGGAAATGCCGGGAAAGTGACAAGATTGACCGAAGAATATACCCATGAACAGTTTGCTGTTTATGCTGGTGCATCAGACTGGCTAATTCCTTGCTTGGCGGGCGGAGGCAGTGGATGCGTCACTGGAATTGCGAATATTTTCCCAAAATGTGTGGTTAAGCTTTACGATTTATGGAATGCTGGACATATTCCAGAAGCCAAGGAGTTACAAGGGTTGGTGGCTCAGGCGGAGAAGGCATGCAAGGAAGGGATCGCGGCCACCAAATATGCGGCCTTCCATTTTGCAGGATCGGCAGCTGGGTTGAATAATCCCAAAGCCTTTTGGCCGAGAAAACCATACACCCCGTGCGGAGGCGAAAAGGGGGCGTGGGTGGAAAAGGTGATGCAGCACTTGGTGCAAATAGAGCAGAGCCTGCCTGATGCTGTGTAATTAAGGTAACAGAGTTCACAGTGATGGAATACTATCGATATTTACCAGAAGTCATAGCAATAATCACCTACGTTACTGGAAATATTCTCTTAGCCCCGACTCTAAGCCTAGAAAAATTTGAATAATCACTGGCGCTGTTCAGAAAACTGCCCAAGTGCTCGGATCGAATTCATCTAGATGCTGCTGCATACAAAGTCCCCTCTCTAAAGATCCCCAGTACAAATGGTCAGCATAGCATGATTACACTATGCTAATGGTATGAACTATTCGAGGGATCAAGGTTAAGTGATTAAGTTATCTGTTTAATCTATCCATATCCTATCATGGTCAAAGGTTGTGGACATCAAACAGTAATAGCATTGCGGCAAATCTAGGTAAAGTGAAATCTAATAAAGCCTCATTATCACTCGAAGAAGTCTGCTCCTAGCTGAACATACTTGATTCGCTGCCTCCAAAAGGTAAAGGCAATATGGATCACACCATCCTGTTGCACAAATATGCTTGGGTAAGACAGCTCGCGATTGAGCTTTTGCTCGCTGTTATTCGTTAAGCAATATCCATCTCCCTCTTCCAATGTTTTCCACTTCCAAGTAGCACCATCATCATCACTCCAAGCAATGCACAGCGGTGCCCGTGGCGCACCCCAGAAAGCCTCCTTGCCATGCTTACTAGCTTGGTTGGCACGCGTATCAGTGCCATCGCTGATATCGTCATAAAGGCCATCACGCCGACCAACCGCATCCTCTTTCGAAGAATGATTATACACGAGGACCACCCGACCAGATGGCAGCACGTCGAAACAAATTCCTGCATTGGGATTCGGCAATACAGTTGCTTTCGGTTCGCTCCAATCGATACCATTGGGGGAGGTCGAGAGGTATACGTTATCCGCCCACCGACTTCGAAACAGTCCGAGATAGGAGCCATTTTTTAGTTCCTGGATATTCATGTGAACACATCCATAGCTGTTTGGTATCTCCTTCTCCGTCCATGTTCGGCCTCCATCTCTCGATAAGCGTATGCAGGAGATATCGTCGCTTCCAAGCCATCGCTCCCCCGGTTCGGCACGACATTTGAATATAGGGACGATCCAGGTGCCATCTTTAAGAACAATGACTGGTTGACGAATGAATGTACCAGGCTCATTAAACAAAACTGTAGGCTCGGGCCAGCTCTTCCCCTCATCAGTGGAAATCAATTGCTTGACAACTGCCGAGTCTTGGTTCCCGGCATCCTGAGAAGTGTATAATAGTCGAAGCTCTCCGGTTGCGGCGTCGTAGAAAAGGACTGGATTTTGTTCGCTCCGAGTATGATCGTGTGTCATTTTTATTGCTGGTTGCCATGTATTATCCCCAGCGGGTAGTCGGGACATGTATATGCAAATATCGGGCCGACCTTCAATACTGCCACCAAACCATGCGCAAAGAAGGTCTCCGTTCGGGAGGAGGAGGAGATTCGACGCGTGACATTGTGTAGTGAGGGCAGGTATGAATGCTTCTAGCTGTGTGTACGATTGATTTGCAGCGGGTTGCAAGTCAGGATGGAACGCAGGTGCTGTGTGATCAGAAGCTGATGCCATGGTGGTGGCTAGTAGGTTGTTTGAGGAATTGTGATCCAAGAAAGAAAGGTGGAGGGGTCAAATAAAGCTCCACGACTTCTTATCTTATCTCGAGGGAGCTATGACTTCTAACTCAATGCAGAAAAGAGCCTGTATATCGGGATGGTCACCGAGGAAGACAAGATTTGTGCTAGATGTCGGTGGGCAAGCCGGTATCAGATCGACGTCGCTCCACACTCTCCAGTGTCTCCACTTCCCCATGGGGTTTGCAGATAAATTTCTGGGGAAGCATCTGTTATGCTGCAATTTTTGGATTGAAGATGCTTGGAGTGGAGTACTATTGACGACCCTTCGATTCTTGAGCTTACTATATATCCCGGCTCTTCGTCAGGCGGGAACTTGAAGTATTTGATTTCAGAATTCTGTCTCCCCTTGAAGCATCACACTATTGAAACATGGCTGGAGGCACAAGTATCTGGGTCAGTAGCGAGGCGAAGACTGATCCACCAGCAATCTTAAATCTTCGCCTTCTGTATCTTCTCGTTGCCGTTGCATGGGGAGGTGCATTTTATGGATTCGATACAGGAAATATTTCGGGGATTCAAACCCTTGCCTCGTTTGAAAATGCCTTTGGAATGTCCAATATGACTACATCTGAGATTGATAATCGAAAGGTAATTCTCACCTCCAGTTTCTCTCGCCAATCTTGGAAGTCTCAGCTAGCTAACATGTCCTTTGATATCAGGGAACCATCTCCGCGATGCTAGCAGCTGGTGGATCAGCAGGCGCCCTACTCGCAGCTCCAACATCTGATTACTTTGGCCGAAAATGGTCTGTTTTCCTGTGGGCTTTCATTTTCATTATTGGAGCTGCAATGCAGATGGTGCCTACCTATAACGTGCTTCTCGCTGGTCGATTCATTGCTGGTATGGGTGTCGGTGCTTCATCAATGCTCACGCCGCAATTCTTGGCAGAGAACTCCCCCAAATCAGTTCGAGGTGCTATGACAGCTACATACAATCTTATGATTGTGACTTGCATCATGTTGGCATTCTTTATCAGCTATGGTGTCTCTAAGTGGTCTTATCCCGGAGTTGAGACCGATAATCGCCAATGGCAAACTGCTATGGCAATTCAGCTCATCCCAGGTGGCCTCATGTGCTTGATGATTCCATTTGTTCCGGAAACGCCTCGATGGTTGATCAACCATGGAAAGCATGAGCAGGGACTCGCGAATATTTGCAAGTTGAGAAAGTTGCCTCCTGATCATGAGTATGTGCAAACCGAGTATCGCGAGATCGAAGCCCAAGTTGCTTATGAGCAAGAATGCTATGCCGGGCACAACTACTGGGTCGTGATCAAGGATATTTTCACGTTGAAAAACAACTTTCAGCGTTTCTTTCTGGCTGTCATGCTATTCCTATTCCATAAACTCACTGGAACGGATTCCCTTAACGTGAGTTACCTGAGTTTCATGTTACCACTTCAATTTACTAATATGAATTATAGTACTATGCACCTGAGATCTTTGACATGATTGGGGTTTCGGGTAGCTCAGATAGCTTACTTGACACTGGAATCTATGGCGTCGTGAAAGTGGTGACGTCTCTTTTCTATGTGTCATATTTGATCGATCGCGTTGGACGTCGGATTCCACTACTCGTTGGTGCGACGATTCAAGCCAGCTGCATGCTATATCTTGCTCTTTATCTTCGCTTTGCAGGTACAACTGAAGATAGCACCGGAAGTGGTACACCAGCTGGCGGAATTGCTGGTATTGTGTTTATTTACCTTTACGCCTTTGGATGGTCATTCGGTCACTCGGTAGCACCTTATGTTTTTGCGGCGGAGGTCTTTCCATCTCGAATTGTGAGTTCCTCTTCTAACTGAGTTTGAAGTATCAAAATACTAATATTATTCAGCGATCTTTCTGCATGGCTATTTGCTTGTTTGTCGACTGGATTGTCGATTATGGAATCACTCGCGCTACACCAAATATGATTACTGAGATGGGATGGGGGGTGTTTTTATTATATGCTATGTTGACATACCTGGGTGTGGTTTTCATCTTTTTCTGCATGCCGGAGTTGAAGGGCCGATCGATTGAAAGTATGGACGCCCTCTTTGATCGACCCCTGTGGACTATGTGGCGACATGCTTATCCTACAGAGGAAGAGAAAGTCCGCTCTGATGTCCGTGATATTATGGCTGGAAAGCTGCAGCATCATGAGGATGACAATAAGGGGGATTATGTGGAGCATGTGGAGACAGCCTGAAGTATTGAATAGTATCCCGAGGGATTTTTATGACACGAAATATGAAGCATTTGATTTGTTCTCCTTCACTGGCTTTAGATCTGAGGAGTTTAGGTACTCGGAACACTTAAAATACGGATCAACTCCGATCCTTCAAGTCTAGTCCACGACAGATGAAGCTCTGATCTATTGCGGGCTTCTCTCCGGTGAGCTATAGCTTAGCCGGAGTGGAGATATGATGAACAGTATAGATAAGCCAACTTTAGTGACAGGTCATTTCAAAATCAAGTAATTGAATTCGGATTTTGAGGAATGATGGCTAGTTTACAGAATAAAGTCTTCACCTTGAACACGGGGGCAAAGATTCCTGCCATCGGGTTTGGTACTTGGAAAGCTGCGCCAGGAGAGGCAGCTACTGCTGTTAAAGCTGCATTTGATGCGGGATATAGGCATTTTGTAAGACTCATGTGAATACAAATCATTTTTATTGTCCTCCTACTAACATCTTCAATAGGATTGCGCACCGCTATGTCAGTTTTGCGGCCTTCCGATCATGGATCACGAGAAGCTAACAAATCATAGATGGAAATGAACCTGAGATCGGCCAAGTCTTCAAAGCTACAAGCATCTCAAGAGATGAGTACTTTGTGACCACAAAACTGTATGCGCCATTTTCTTTCTACCTTTAGCTATTGATATTGACGAAGTTTTAGATGGTCCTCCGACCATCGACGAATCACCTCCGCCCTCCAGAAATCTCTCGATGACCTCTGTCTCGACTATGTCGACTTATACCTGATGCACTGGCCGGTCACCCTTCCGACCTCTACCCCAGAGACATACGGAAAAGAAGATCGCACTGTCCACGACCCAGACTGGGATTTCTGCGACACATGGAGGGAAATGGAAAAACTGTTGGAAACAGGCAAAGTGCGCGCAATTGGCGTTGCAAACTTCTCAACTGTGAACCTCGAAAAACTATTGAAAAGTTGCAAGATTGTTCCAGCGGTCAACCAAACAGAGATTCAGCCACTGCTTCCTCAGAAGAAGTTGAACGCCTTCTGTTCTCAACATAACATCCATCAGACTGCCTTTGGACCTCTTGGAGGAAGTGGAAGTACACTACATGATGATCCTGTGGTTAAGAGCATTGCAGATAAGAGGGGATGTAGCTCGGGCAATGTTTTACTCAGCTGGGGTGTGAGGAAAGGATGGAGTGTCATCCCAAAGAGTATCAACCCTGTCAGAATTACGAGTAATCTGAAGGATTGCTTTGCTATGAGCGATGAGGAGGTGGAGAAGGTGGACAGTTTGGTCGAGACACTTGGAGGGAAGCGCTTCAATGTTCCGAATTGGGGGACGACTGTTTTCCATGACGATTAAGATAAATTCTTGGTAAATTACGCACATAAATAAACAGGCTTCTATTAGAACCACCTGATGCTTTCAATAAATTCGATTCAAATTAATTCGAGTATATATTACATGCATTAAAGAGCCATACACCCCTGATTTGGCACATTAGAGCAACCTGTACAGAGTCTAGTGAGATCCATGACCCTTGCGATGGTTCGCAATGTGCTGGTGGGCATGGCGAGTTGCAGACTCGGGGATCCTAGGAGCGGGAATTTCAGGCACGCAAGTACCATCCGAGTTACTCTCAGCCCCGGCGGGATTGACATCGGCGCTAGAGACACCCGCACTGGGAGCAGCTGAACTAGAGGCACTCGCGCCAAAGGAGATAGCACTTGGTTCATCCAAGTTCGCAGCACTCACACCAGTGATCTGAGCACTAGAGTGAGGAACAGTGCTCGAGATCGGCGATGTGACCTGAGCCCAGGAAGACGCAATGGGCTTCGAAGTCGAAGGAATGGCACTAGGGGTCGCACTTGAACCAACAAGCAGGCCAGCACGTGTAGCTGTGTTGGAAGACCCAGCGGCACCGGTAAGGTCAAGGAGGGCGGAGCTTGGTGTCTGGCCAGGGAAGAAGGTGGTAGGAATTGGAGGAATCGTGAATGAAGCGTTGGGTGCGAACCCGGAAGTGAAGTCATTTGGCATAGTGGAAGTTGAGTATGATCTATAATGAAGAGTCAGCCTCGGTCAAACGAAATAAAAAGGAATTCAAGGCCTTACGGAGTCGCAGTCAAGATAATGCTTGAAGTGTAAGCGGAAAGGGTGTTCTCTTCGGTTCTCAGGCATTTTCCAGTTCCGTAGGCGTTCCAGCAGATCTCCGATGCATAGCTAGAATCTGCAGACCAAAGGTTCACGTTGTCAAATGTGATATCTGTGCAGGGGGTATCGGATGGGCATTCCATGCGAATTATCGGTCGAGCGTTTTCACTGTTGTATCCGTGCCAGTTCTAATAAAAAGACGTCATTAGCTTATGATACAATGCATAGTCCCACCAAAACAAGAGGAATGCTCAAGCACATACTCTGTAAGTGAAGTTGGTGAAGAATACACCATCGGCAGACTCTTCTGTACTTTCCCAGTTGGAGTTGATGGCAAGAGGATAAGCTGCATCACGAACAATGACATTCTCCCAGAGGATGTTCTTAACTGTGCCATTTCCACCACTGGACTTGACGTAGGATGGATCGGCTCCATTTGCATAGATGTGACGGTAGGTAATATCATGGACATCCGTGCCTGTTGACAAAGATCCAATGGCATTTCCTCCACTCAAGTTGCAATATATACTCTCAATCAGGAAGTTTGAAGAAGGACTCTTCACTGTCACACACTCATCTCCGTTCGTCGCCTCGATGTCATGCACCCACACATTGTCTCCCCATACATCAATCGCGTCTGTGGCACCAATGGTTGTAGGGCCACGCATGATGATGTTGTAGATTTCGCCGTTCGAGACCGTATCAAGGGTGAGGTAGTAGGAAGGTGAATCGATGATTGCAATGCCATGGATTGAGAAATTGCCCATATCTTGGAAACGCATCATACGGGGGCCGTAGTCACCATCTGCAAGATACTCATAACCGTAGCCTTGGAGTGCACCCTTTGAGTTCCCACTGAAGAATTCAAAGTCCTGACAATTGCGGAAAGACAGCATCTGATCACCGTCTGATCCAGTTCGATGAATCACACCATCGAGTTGAACGGCATTGCTCACGCCGTCCTTCAACTCAGGGAAAACCGCCAGAGACCAGTTACCCGGTGGGATGTAGACCAAGCCTCCGGTTAAACAGTCATCCCAGGCACTCGTTAAAGCAGTGGACATGTCACTGCCATTTGTGGACGCGCCATAATCGACAATGTTGCAAACTTTTGTTGCAGCTTTTTCGGTATAGGAAGTGATTGGCCCCACTGATCCTGAGAGGGATGCTGAGACTGGGCCGGCGGCAATGAAAAGAAGGAGTGTCGACAACATTGTTGTTTTCTCAATGTGTTGAGGAAGCCCAGTACAGGGACAGCTTCAATATTTGAACCATCTTGAATCTGATCATCGTATTTGTTCATATCATTTTCTCGATCGAAGCGAGTTTGAGTGAGTTGTCGGTTACGGGGCTTGAAACCACTGCGGTGTTTCAGTTAGACATCTCCACCCGCAATCGAGGAACTGATGGGCATGAAAGATGGGACCTAACCAACCAAACAAGCCCATGAGCCGCACAACTTTACTAACTTAGATCCACTTCGGCAGTCATATTTTAGCCGAGCCTTTAACCCTTCATACAGCCTATGGGAGTGAGCTCTGGAGCTAGTACGGAGTACGTTCAAGTTCCTTTGAAAATATCGACACCCCCACTCAGCCCGTCCAATCTAACTTCTTCCAGCTCCCTTCAACGGCTTGATAGCTGTCAGGGGCTCATTTTCGATTTGGATCTGCACTCTTACGGCCGGCACTTAACCAAACCTAGGACCCTAGCACCCCTGACACTAGATGGCTTAATATACTCTCGCAAACCCGTACCCGATCGGGATGAGTGTGGGTCAGGGGTATTTCGTGCTTAATTTCACCTGAATCACGTATGTATATCGAATGATGAAAATGACCGGGACAGAAAACTTCATTACTGGAAATGTCGTAAGTTAATCGTGCAGGATTTCCAAGGCTCAGGCACTTGCTAATAGCTAGATGTTTCAGAAATATCATACCAGCCGCGGTTACTTGAAATTTCAAAATTCAAGTTGCTCGCATTCGACCTCTAGAATTTGCATTGCCATGCTATTGCCTACGCATTACTAGGTGGCTTGTGCCAAGCTTCTAACGATGCTCGACTTGGATGTTGCTCCGTTTTAGACAGAGTGGATTCTGGGCTTCGGTTCGAAGAGCCTCAGAATTACTAGGAATAGGAGAACTTGAACCTTGGAGAGTCATGAGAAGGGAGCTGAGATTTGCAGATTGCAGTATCAAGAGAGACAGATTATAGGTTTCGATCAACATTCGAATCAATGTTACAATTCAGATTACTCCAGGAACAGATCCTTCTTCTCTTCGAGCCACTGCTCAAATGTGAGTGGTGCCTGTCCAGTATAAGCTTCAACATTCTTCAATGCGTTCACATAGTCGGGTGTGGTGGAGATATCCGACGCAGGCCCAGTAATATTGGCGACAAACCACTCAGCAACAATCCGGGGAAGACCGGATTTATTCATAGCATCTTGTACGGCTTCCTCCCCCTCAAGTCTGATGACATGCACTTCCTTCCCGATAGATCGCGCAATAATCGAAATTGCATCTCCGTATGATAGTAGCTGAGGTCCAACAAGACCTATCACACGTTCGTCAGACCCATGGACCAGTAGCTTTCCACAGACGCGCCCAATATCAGATGGCACAATCCAATCAAGCTTGGCATCAGGATTGGCAAATCGCACTTCCCCCGAGAGAATTTCACTCTTCATAGAGATCATGTTGCTGGCAAAGAATCCCGGTCGGACCACAATGCCTTTGTCGCCAAAAACCTCATTCAACGAAATCTCAACTTGAGCGTGCATATATGGGACAAATTCGGTGGGTGGTATAGTGTGAACGTCTTCAGAGACGCTGAAGGAGCTCAGAAACACAACAGACTCCACTCCGGCTTCTTTCAGAGCCTCAATGGAAGACCGCATCCCGTCTCTGGTTGCGTGGGCGAGGTAAATGAAAGCACGCTTCGCTCCAGTCTGCTCCACGGCTGCTCTGATAGTCCCTGGCTGGTTCAGATCAGCCTGCACTCTCTCAGCAGAAACATTGTCGAGTATTGAAATCGGCTTTGAAGGGTCACGCATTGCTAGGACGACCTGGGCGCCTTCTTCATGGGCAGTTAGGGCGACCACAGAGCCGACCCTTCCTGTCGGTCCAAAAACGATGACAGTCTGAGATGGAGACATGGTGCTCTCGACTTAAGGTAATAAAAGATATCAAACTGAAGGTATTATTGCGAGATGGTAAGAGACTGTTACTAGTAATTGTAGGGTAACTTGATGCACTTCTGAATTTTTCCCAGGAAACATGGACTATTTATCTTGACTCGGTCAACGCTAAATTTGGAATCATTCGATCCTTGATTCCAGATGGTTCTCCCAGGAAGCCATCTTTCTACATATTAGCTATCATTCAAATGTTGTGCTTTGGTCCTTGAGTCGGGTGGATACTGCTTAATATCCGTTCGGACCAACCGCTGAAGCGAGCCGGTGACAGGGAATCTTCATTCCCGGGCCGGCTGGTTTTTTGATTGGATAATTCGACTGGATTGCTGTATCCTGGTGGCTAAAGCATGTCATATGCCCATGGGCCTGGCGCCTTCAGGCATTCCATGGAAGTACATCCTCGGAAGTTGAAATGTTGTACAAGATCAAAATACTGAAGCCTTGAACCATACGACTGCCGCAAGGCATCTACATCAAGTATCTTTTGAATATTGGAAGTTCAAGTGACATGATATGAACGGTGGTATTACACGTTGGACTGTTACAAGGTTCAACTTGAATTTCTTTTATGTATGCTCTGAGTCAACTTTGGAAAATTTTCAGTGGCGCCTAAGTACAGAAAACTCGTAGATTCTGGAAGAAGCTAATGACACATTCGGAATATTCTGGCGAATGAATGGGCAAATTCCAATTTCATTCGAATGCATGTACGGTGCCAGATTCCCAGCTGGTGGCCTAAATTCTGCGCATAGGTCCTGAATCCGGATTCGTGCTCATCCTCTCGCCGCTTTTACTTACTGAGTAGATCTGACCACGACTTCCCTCTATCATTCCTCTAATTATGTCAATTTGATAGGAGATGATCCGACAGAATAAGAGTATGCTTCCAATCAGACGATCAGAGGTATGTGGATGATGCACTGGTAGTTGTGTAAAGACTCAAAGGCGAACAAGAACATTCAAGTTTATGGCTCTGTCATTAATTTTATTTTCATCCAAAGCTCACTTCGCCAAAGACTTCTCCTCCTTCTTCCCCAGTCGCTTTTGTCGCCATTTCATTCCATGTGACATCATAATCCAAAAACAGGGTGATGCTGCAAAGGCGATCAATGCAAGAGTTGTATACGCCCATCCTGACCCCATAGCCTGAGTCATAGGACTAATTGCAGCAGAGGATGCAGCGCCTAGCTCACAACGAAAAAGGTTGTTCGCTGCAGTCGCGGATGCAGACTTTCCAGGCCATATGTCAACCATCAAGGCATTCAAAACTTGGGAGGTTCCCATCAATGACCATCCTGAGATGAACAGGAGAATGATAGGAGCTGCCAGATTAACTTTGCGTCCCAAGACCCATCCATAGGCAATCACTGACGCGAGACTCAAATAGTACAGAGGCAGTGCAACTTCCAATCGAGCCCTCTCGATATTGAAGTTCCGAAGATCTTGTCGAACGCCGTTCAGAACAGGGAGCCCAGCGCGCTTGGCGTGGCGTCGATAGTTCCAATCCACGATACGTCCAGTAGTAAAGGCGGAACCAACGCCGCCTGCACCTATTGGAAGGTACATCAAACCGCTTTGGATGTTGTTGAAATGGTATACTTCATGGAACGAAGTGGTGGCACCAGTCATAACAGCGTAAAAGCATGCGAACATCAATCCAGTTGTTAACAAGATCAAAGATGTTTCCAGATCAAGGCAGACTCTTAGAGTTGGCCAGGGAGAAGGAATTTGTAACTTATAATTCTTTCGAACCTCAGCAATGTGTTCGGGATCCGGGTTGACACCTTTCTTAACCCGTCGTTTGTGCCGAATGACATCAGTTACTGAGTTATTCAGAGGTGGTGGTGGAACTGATCCATCTCCAACGACTTTCCGACACGTCTCGGGAAGGAAAAGTGCAAGACATGTGAAGAAAGTGCCGCCAAAAATAAGAAGGAACCAGAAGATCCAATGCCAGTTCAGATATTGACTCAACAAGCCACCAAGAACTGGAGAAAGGGAAGGTCCCAGCATACTTCCGAGGGAGGCAAATGCAATGTAATTGCCTCGCTCTGCGGATGTGATCATATCTCCTACTAGACCATTGGCTAGTGCAACAGTACCACTGCTACCGGCACTTTGAAGCATGCGCAACAGCAGCAGTGCAACATAGCTATTTTGTAATCCAAGGCCAAGGTTTGCTAGGAGGTAGATTGTAAAGCAGATCATGTACGCTGGACGCCGTCCGGCAGTATCTGAAAATCCGGCAATGAACATCGGTGCGATGCCTTGTAAGATCTGATTGAAAATTAGAGCAAAAACAAAGTTATGGGAGAGTGGCGGTAGCCTACCAAGTATGTTGTCACGGTAATATCTATCCTCGAGGTAGTCTCGTCAAGAGCTGCCGCGATTGTGTCCAAAGCCGGGAAGTATATGCTTGATGATAAAGGCGAGAAGAATGCCGCAAGAGAGCCAACAGAGACCATTATCTTCTTTTCAGTGACAGTAAATGCGGAGTATTGCTTATGTACTGGTTCAGCATCTTGGACGATTGCTTTCTCTGGATCTTGACTTGGTAGTTGCTCTGTAGACTCTGGCGCAGAGCCGGTGGGGCGGGTCTGGCTGTCAACGGGTATCGGCATAGTGGATGATGGTGGTGGGTTGTTGGCTGCAGTACCTCCAACAATATCACTTTTTGAAGCCATATGCAATGCCGATAGTGTGTAATCCCAAAGAGTTCATCGAGTGAGGTACCTCTTATTTAATAGTCATTGTGTAGTCGGGAAGAGAAAAAAAAAATCAAGCTAAGTGTCGACAAGTGGAAAAAAGAAGCCGTTACCGGCCCGGCTCCGGGATCTAATCAAGTTGTCACTTGTCTACTTACCTTGTCTGAGCTGTGGAGAATGATAATGATAGTATTTTAGGCCACCTGTACTAAATTTTCTATTGCGAGTCAACCTATGGTATGATATCTAGATTGATTTCCCCTATGTTACGCGTATCAGATCCACAGTGTCACAGAGATCCTCGTCCGACCTTCTTATAGATGGACCGGAACCGGCATAAGGCTCGCCCTCAGTTATTTGTTGCGATCATATAATTTCTACCACTTTTGCACATCATTGAAACAAACTGGAGTAACAAAAAGTAATCTATAACTTCTAGCGTCTATTTTCCCCGATAGTCCCCACTAAGCGAGCTGCGAGATAGGAACTTTCGACCACCAGAACTCCGTCTCCTCCTTCGCCCAGTCATCCTTCACAAATTTGGCAGCCGGTGCAGTAGAGCCTCCAATGAGTTCTTCATTGTCTTCACCAAAGATCATCACATGTGCATCACTTGGTTCATAAGTCTTCCACTCCGGTCGCTGTCCATATCGGCCCCGAATAGCATTTGGATCGCCCTTGGCAATGAAACTAGTCAAGTAGGCATGAAGAGTTCCAGACAATTCCTTCTGTGAGTCTGACAGTCCAGTTATAGCGCTGTTGAAAGTCTCGTAGAACATGTTATCACCGTGATTTGCCCGACCGACAACAGTCCTAGGGAAGGCCCAGTTGTACAAGTATACTGGCACACCTTGCGACGATGCAAACTGAGCTGTCTGTCGCACTGGAGCAACATAAGCATAGTGTCCATATGCAGCTTCGATACGCTTATACTGTGGACCAAGGCCTTCCCCAGTCCGAGTTTCCACATATGGGGATGCAGAGTCGGAACTGGGATCAGGATACAGTCGGTCGATTGTATCCAAATCAGAACTCGATAGCTCGGGTAGAAGCTTCTGCCAGAATTTACGGAATTGTGCGGGGTCCGACATTTTCTTATCCACGTACATAGTCCCCTCATTGGAATTGTATCCTGTCATGATGGGGACCTTATTCCATAATTCGGAGTTCCAGGCGTCAAGTGGCTTTCGAGGGATTATATCGTCATCAATCACCGGTTGGAATGCCCAGCGAAGCGAGGGGTTCCACTTATTGAACACGCGATTTTGAGCGTCTGTGACCGTGAGGCTGGGGAGCGATCGTAGGAAGGGGAATATTTCATCCTCTGACAGACTCGAAGGACATCCAACCTCATTCAGAAAGTCTTTAAATTGAACCTCATGGACCTTTGCGTTGTAGGGACGAACGGCGCGTGATGTTGGCGAGCCGGATTCGAGAATGGCACGGTGGAACAGCGGGGAGGACTGGGCATTGTAGTTCAAAATGTGGTGACCAATCTATCAATTGATATTTTGTTAGATGCTTGCGTCCGTGTTCAATATTGCACGTTGCTTACTGAGTGCGCTCCTGCTGATAGACCAAAGAGCGTGACATTACCAGGGTCACCACCAAACTTGGCAATATTCTCCTGTACCCATTCGAATAAAACCACTTGGTCACGCAAGCCCAAGTTGAGAATTCCTTCCTTTTTAGACAAGCTAGAAGGCAAGAATCCCAATGCTCCGACTCGGTATCCAAAACTCACTCCGATGAAAGGCTCCTCAGACCAGGCGACCATTGACGCGGTATTATGTCCAGCCGCTGATCCTCGATTAAATGCACCACCATGTATGTAGATCGCAACTGGTAGCTTGGACTCTCCAATTGTTCCAGCTGGTCGAAAGACATTCGCTGTCAAGCAGTCTTCGCTTTGCTCCAGCTTTGGCCCACTGACGACCAATGCCTTACCCGGAGCTGCAGGACCAAATTTAGATGCATCAATCGTGTCATTGGAAGGAATTACCTTCTCAGCAGGTCTAAATCTTCGGTCTCCAACGGGTGAAAGGGCATAAGGGACCCCAAGAAAAGCCTCGACGGGCTGCGGGGATGTCGTCTCCAAATGAGTTCCTATGACTTGGCCCTGTGTCAGGGAAACAGAAGGGCGATCGGAGTCAGTCATTGCGATTGAGCTAAATTGGGCTTCAGAAATGACCAGTCTCAATGTCTCGCAGCAGGAGGGTGGTTTATGACTGTGCGCGTTTCTCTCCGGTAGTCAAAAATAGTTCCGTGCGGGGGAATCAAATAGTGGAGACACTTTATCTCGCGTTGGAGTAGATAGGAGCAACATACGCTCTTTATCTCGTGGAGATATCAGCTTTCGGACAGTGTCCGACACAAGTTGATCCGCGTTGATTGTCTACTCTTGGAAGTGAGGAGATGCTAGTACGAAGATAGCGGCCATATGCCGACTCCTCTTTTAAAAGACTCCATAGGATAGCTGCTCTATATGCGCTACGTCTCTCCTGAGCAAATACTATTTATGATCAAATCTAATAATGGATGATTCAACAAAGAAGCCTTCTACCTCCCAAACACTAGACACGAAAGATGTTCAAGTCGGGGTCATCACGGATCTTGATGAGGGTGAAGTCTTTCTCCACCAGCATGGATTCACCCATGAAACAGTTCAAGCGCTTTTGGACGACGAACCACGCAACAAGTCTCTAGTTCGCAGAGTGGATCTCGTGCTTCTACCTCTTCTTGCAGGCACGTACACACTTCAGTATATAGACAAATCAGCACTGGCCTACTCCGCCGTATTCGACCTCCTATCTTCAACCCATATGACAAGCAATGAGTACAGTTGGCTAGCGAGCATTTTCTATTTTGCCTACCTGGTTGCTGAATATCCATGGAATATCCTTGCTCAAAGAACAAAATTGGCGAAAGTTGTTTCTGGGAATGTGATCGCCTGGGGCGCTATGCTCATGATCACGGCTGCTTGCTCTTCATTCACCGGGATGGCGATCTGTCGATTTCTTCTGGGGATATTCGAGGCACCCATTACCCCATGTTTCATGATGATTGTGGGTATGTGGTACACCCGTTCTCAGCAACCTTTTCGAGCGGGTGTATTTTATAGCTGCAATGGACTGGGTGCCGTTATCGGTGGCGTGTTGACATTTGGAATCGGTCAAATCAAGACAATCGCAGTCTGGCGAGCCATATACCTGATTCTTGGAGGCATCACTGTCATTTGGGGTATTTTGATGCTTGTCTTCTTGCCAGACGATATCGTCTCCGCGAAACGATTCAATCTTGAAGACAAGGCTCTACTCATTGGCCGTAGTCGACTTGGGCGAACTGGTGTGATCAACCATCGAATTAAATGGTATCAGATCCGCGAGGCGTTGGTTGACCCACAAGTGTGGATCTTATTCTTGTTCACCTTGCTGAATGAGACCATTAACGGTGGAATTGCAAACTTCAGCAAACTTATCATTAAAGGCTTGACCGATGATGCTCTCACAACCGTTGCTCTAGCTATTCCAATGGGTGGATTTCAGATCTTCTATGTTTTGGGAGGAACATTCCTTGCGTCGCGCTTCCGCAATATTCGGACAATAGTCATGGTGTTGTATCTTCTTCCAACGATTGTTGGTGTTTGTTTGATGTGGAAGATGAACCATGAAACCCACAAGATTGGGGTGCTATTTGGTTATTATATCTGTGGAGCATATGTGTGCTCTCTGGTCCTCGCATTGCAAATGCCTGCCACGAACCTGGGCGGATATACCAAGCGCAGCACTGGCGTGGCCTTGGTATTCTTTGCTTATTGTGCTGGCAATATTATCGGTCCACACGCATTTCTGTCCAAAGAAGCACCCATCTATGAAACTGGCTGTAAGCTTATTGTGGCTTGCGCAGCCGGTCAGGCAGCCCTTGCAGTTTGTCTTCGATTGTTGTTAATCTCTCGGAATAAAAGGAGAGATGCACTCGCCAGTAGCGAATCTTTCCAGGGGATATCCGAGGCTGATGAGATTGCTGATATGACCGATTTCGAGGTATGTATTCCAGCGCAGAATCCCCAGGGTGACATGATACTTACGTCTAGTAGAATCCCAATTTTCGATATGTATTTTGAACATAATTCAGTATTCAATTTGATGACCTTTCATGATAAGGCCGTGGGCACTTCACTTTATCCACTGATGTGTCGCGATGGTCCTATAGTATATAGTGCAGAATGCAATCTTCTCCGAGGGTCCTCAGGGTACTATCAACTTGAATTTCAAGCTGCCACCTGGCAGTCATTCGTAGTGTTCAATTGTTGTAAATTTGTATAATGTGGACTCGGAGTAATCGGAACAAGAGTGACTCTGAAATAGGTGAGCAGCAAATGAGAAAGACTGAAGCTTCTTTGAGTACCCCTTACAAGGATGTTCATGTATGTAGCTCACATGTACATGAAGCACATATAGCCTCATCACAGCTAAACCCTTCGGATACTCCCCGATCCGAGCCTCAAAATTGGCCAATGACGGGCCTGAAAGTGACGGTAGTGGCGAAAAATGGGCTACTATTCGTGGAATAACGGCTAAGAAGTGGAGAAGCACACGGTCCTTCTGCGGTGATGGCCAAAACAAGGCGATCAAAAAATATGCCCCATCGTTGCCGCCAGGTGTCCACTGTGACGTACCGAAAAAAAGTTCGGTCTGGTTAATTGTGAATATTGTGAATTTATGTTCAGAATGAGAACATGTTGGAATATTCAAATTGGATCTGTATATATGAGTTTCTTTTCTTTTGTTATGTTACTCAGCCACGCATGAAATTTCTTCCCCTTGGTACCGACTTTTCCCGGTGTGTTCAAACAATAGCAGGGGAACTTGATATCGACGCCTGACACCGCAACGCTGATAAGAATTGACAATTGCTGTAACCTAAGACATGTACATGGTCACCGACAAGTCAATCCAATGTACAAATATCCAAGTACAGTGGTTGACCGGGGGATGAGGCGGACTTAGGGCGGAGGACTTAAGGCGGTGTCCCGTCTCCTGCCGAGACAATGCATTACCCGGATTGGTCCGAAAAGTCTGCGGGCTGGGACCCATCCCTTTCAAATCCTTTTTCTCCTTTCCTCTTCCTCACCTCAATTGATCTCTCTCCCCTCTCCATTCCCTTCTGTACCGGGTCTTAATCACATCAAAAATGGCTGCTGCTCCCGTTCCCGCCCAGGCCCCTGCTGGCCCCAAGGGTCTTGACCTTTAGTGCGCCTCCATTCCGATGAATATCATGAACATTCGGCTAACATATACAATCTTAATAGCTCCCGCTTCGCCTTCGCTGGTGCTTGCTGCTGTGCCATCACCCACGGTGCTGCCACTCCCCTCGATGTGTGAGTTTGTGAAATCGCGCGATATTGATATTGATGATATGGAATTCCGGCTGACGCGAGAACCTCCGATAACAGCGTTAAGACCCGTATGCAGCTTGACCCTGTCACCTACAACCGCGGTATGATCGGTGGTTTCCGTCAGGTCATCCAGAACGAGGGTGCTGGTGCTCTCCTCACTGGTTTCGGTCCCACCGCTGCCGGTTACTTCATCCAGGGTGCCCTGAAGTTCGGTGGTTACGAGTTCTTCAAGCAGCAGTCCGTCAACTTCCTCGGTCTCGAGTCTGCTACCCAGAACCGTACCGCTGTCTACCTCGCTTCCTCCGCCGCTGCTGAGTTCGTTGCCGACATCGGTCTTTGCCCTCTTGAGGCCACCCGTATCCGTCTGGTCTCCCAGCCCACCTTCGCCTCCGGTCTTCTCGGTGGTTTCAGCCGTATCCTCAAGGAGGAGGGTATCGGTGCTTTCTACTCCGGATTCGGACCCATTCTGTTCAAGCAGTAAGTTAAATCTGGAATGCGCATTGTTATCAAGTGATTGCGCAATTCTAACGCGTCTTAGGGTTCCTTACACTATGGCCAAGTTCGTCGTCTTCGAGAAGGTCTCCGAGTCCATCTACGCGTCCGTTGACAAGGAGAACCTCTCCAACGGTGCTAAGACTGGTATCAACCTTGGTTCCGGTCTGATTGCCGGTCTCGCCGCCGCCGCCGTCTCCCAGCCCGCTGACACCATGCTGTCCAAGATCAACAAGACCCAGGGTCTCCCCGGTGAGGGCACTGTCTCCCGTCTGATTAAGATCGCCAAGGAGCTCGGTATCCGTGGTTCTTACTCCGGTATCGGTGCCCGTCTTGTCATGGTTGGTGGTATCACTGCCGGTCAGTTCGCCATCTACGGTGACATCAAGCGTATGCTCGGTGCCACTGGTGGTGTTGAGATTGGCAAATAGAGGACTCGTCAGTTGTGGCCGTGGGAGGATAATAGAGATAACCCTTAGATTTTTTGCTTCAAGACCTTGTCCATCTCTACAATCCGATGTACAATATTTGTCTCAGTTTTCCTTCAAGAACAGCCCTGGTTTTCTTTTGTTAAAAATGATTCTTGTAATGAACTATATTCGGGTGATTGTTTCAATCTATACTTCATCTGTTTCACCATTGTTGGGTTTCATTCAATTTAAATGTGCATCACTCCTAAACAAAGTTGGCAAGAATTCAATATGCCATCACATTTCATCTGATATTCTAAAAAGAGATGTCCTTCATGGAGAATCCGTCAATCCCCAGTCCATCTTCACTTTCAACAACGAATGAATGGTATCCAGTATAAAACGCGTATCCTTCAACGCGCACATCCACCGACTGTTGATCTTCAGCTATGCTGGATACAGAGCCAACGAATCCAGCTAAGGCCTTGTGAGATCGGTTAACTAGTGAATTATACATCCGTTTCTCACCAACAGACAAGTCTCCTTTAGCATGAGCTAATGCTACACGCGCCGCAACACATCCTCCAGTAGGAGACCTGTCGATCTGCTGGTTTGCAAAGAAGCAAAGACCCGTTTCTTCACTGTCAACACCTTCTCGAGCTCGGAATGTAGCCGTTCCCTGAGGTGCATCAACATGGCCCAGCTCGTTATCCGTGATCATAACACTGTACAGGAATCCCTGTTCGCCCGTTATGACATTCTGAGTCAAATATTTCAAGTCTGGGTTGCCTATGATTGCCTTCTTCAGGAGCCCAGTAGCATGATCCATCTTCTGAAGATCAAACTTGGCCAATCCACCAGGGAACCCCAGTTCCTTTGCACTAATCAAGCAATAATAGGCACCGCCATATGAGAAATCTGCCGTCACGAACTCTCGTCCTTGAAGTTCTGGCCATCGATGAGTTTCAGGTAACGGAACCTGTAAAGAGATTGCAGTCTTGAATGACGGAACCGAAATAAACGAAACCGGTCGAGACGGATCCGACTTGCCTGTTGGCAAAGTAGGAACAGTAACTCTGACAAGGCCACAAGGTACATGGAGATTAAGCTGGGTAGTACCCGATACGCTATTGTATTTCAATTGATGTCGTCGAGGGAAGACACTCTCACCAGCGTCAACTAGAAAACGTCCTAGCGCAATGGTCGCATGTCCACACATAGTTGAAAAGCCTTCATTATGCATGAATAATACGCCGATGTCGGCTGAACCTGTAGCTACAAGTTCTGTTTCTGGGCGAAGGATGGCTCCGTACATATCGTAATGGCCGCGAGGCTCTAGCATGAGGAGACGTCGGAATTTATCGCCCTTGGACTTGGCTTGGTCGCGTTGTTCCATTAGGGTGCCGGTCAATTCTGGGAAACCGTCCCAAAGAATCCGGGTTGGTTCGCCTGCCGTGTGCATCTCAACACAGCTGATGGGCTTTATTGGGCCCTCGGCCTGAAAAGGGGGAAGGTTCGAATAATCCATGGTATTTTTTTGCAAAGAAAGGGAATGAGGAATTGCAAAGGCTTGGGAAGTTGTTGTTATAAGGGAGTGTCGCCAGGGGTGGGGTCTTGGACTCTTGGTACGCGGGGGAGTGGGCCTGTACTAGGAAGGGCGTGGGTGGGTAGGTGGATGTTGTTGTTTGAAGTTGGAGAAGAAGGTGGATAAAGTCTTAAAGATGCTGCCAGTGTCCAACGAAAACTTGAAATTAAACTATTACTAGTAATGACTATCTTCTAATGCTACGATTGATGTCTGTCTTATACTGTTTCCGTTCAAGGATGAGGTTTACCGTTTGGAGAATATCGGATGCCGAATTTCCCAGATAGAAGATGTATCTCCCTGCATCAAGAGCCCATTCTCGTAGTCCCTCGTCAAAGTAAGCCATGTCCCGAAGAGCAATAGAGAGCTCGACCTTCTTTGTCTCTCCTGGAGTCAAATGTATCTTATGGAACGCCACCAAGCTCTTCAGTGGATGTTGAGCGGCAGGAGACTCAATGCCACCATAGATTTGAATGACTGTACCGCCATAGACAGCTCCAGTATTTGACACTTCAAGACTAGCAATCAAAGTATCCTCTTTCTCGGACCCCAGCTCAGATATAACCATTGAGCCATATGAGAATGTAGTGTATGAGAGACCATAGCCGAAAGGGAAGTTCAGTGTATCACCCGCGATGGAATCGTACCATCTGTAGCCAACAAACACATCTTCAGCATAGGTCACCTTCAGCTGACCGTCAACGTATTCTCCTGGGAAATTATCAAAAGCAGGAGCATCCTGAATCCGACGTGGGAAGCTGACAGGCAGTCGACCCTCCGGGTTCACCACGCCAGTCAGAACGTCCGCAATCGAATTACCGCATTCTTGGCCAGGAAACCAGGCTTGAACGACAGCGCGCACACTCTCCAGCCATGGCATAGCAATAGCAACACCGGTCGAGTTGACAACAATGGTATTTGGGTTTGCCGCCGCAACGGCCGATACAACTCCATCCTGAGTACCGCGTCGTGGGAGGTTAAACGAATCTTGATCACGGCCTTCAGACTCCCATTGTGGGTCGTGACCTGTGAAAACGATCGCAAGATCGGCTTCGGCAGCAATCCTGGCCGCTTCACCTTGTAAGTCCTCGTCGTGGACGGACTCCAGCTGCATACCCATCCGCACGCCGCTTCGACCCTCTAGAATATCCAGGCCAATGCCAACCGGAGGATGAGATCGTATACAAAGTCTGTAGGTTCGACCAGCAACAAATTCATGGCGGATCTCCTCTTCGGGTGCCGCGAGAAATAAGGATCCCATCGGGTCGGAGGAGTTGTCTTTTTGTTCAAAAATCACCTCATCATCTACCAGAACTTGCGTGGGACCAAGTCCAGAACAGGCAATATAATGCTTTCCAGTCTCAGCGGGCGTGAAGTCACCAACAATTTCGAGTGTCTTCCAGAGGGACTCCTGGGAGCCAAGGGGAGAATATGAGGATTGAAGGAAGCCATGCAAAGTAGATACTGGCTCACTTTTCTCGGTCACAATGCTCTCTTTCTTGAAGTCAAACAATAGTCGAGTGAAGCCAGTTTTACCATCAAGACCGACCACTGTGCCGCAAGTCGTGGTGCTACTGTCGATGGATGGAAGAAGACGCTCTTTATGGAAGCCTTTCGCATAGAGAAGTTCCACTTGGTCACCCAATGCATCCTTTAGGCCATCCCATGGAGTGACTTTATAATAAGCATTGACACTGGCACTACCACCGCCATGAGCGAGAGCATCCTTGGCCAGTCCAACCAATGCGATTCTCTTCCCCTTCAGCTTATCCTTCTGAAGAGGCAAAATCGCATTCTCATTTTTCAGCAGAACAATTCCTTGAGACCCAACCTTTCGAATAAGTGCCCTGTCTTCCGGTTGGTTGACGGTAACATTCTGTGCGTGTATCTTTGACAGTGCCGTGAGCTTCGTAACAAACCGAAGTACGGAGCGAACACGATCATCAATCACATCCTCAGTCACCTCTCCGCTGTTTAGCGCTTCCATAACAGCGGACAATATGCGTTTTCTTGGAGGGCCCGGCATCTCCAGATCAAGACCAGCTTTCAACGCATCCGCAACAGAATTGGTACCACCCCAGTCACTCATAACCAATCCATCCCATTTCCAATCACCACGTAATACATCTTCCAGTAACCACTTATGAGCATCACAATGCGACCCGTTGACCGAGTTATACGCGGTCATGATAGCCCAGGGATTAGCTTCTCTAATAGCAATCTCAAACGGTCGCAGGTAAATCTCCCGAAGCGCTCTTTCAGAAATCGTCTCATCCACAGTGGTACGAGCAGTTTCCTGCTCATTGGCAACAAAGTGCTTGATAGTCGCCGAAACCCCATGTTCTTGGAGTCCACGAATGACCTGCGCAGCAAGCTTCCCGGCAAGAAAGGGATCTTCGCTGAAACTTTCAAAGTTCCGCCCACCTAGTGGGTGTCGGTGGATGCATACCGTGGGTCCTAGTACGCACTGTGCACCTTTCTCGTGGGCTTCTGCTGCGAGAGCGGTGCCCATCTGGTAGGCATTGTTGATATCAAAGGTTGCAGCGACGCTACATGCTGCTGGGAAACATGCTGATCTTATGTCCCGGTCAATCGCAGCTGCACGGATGCCATTGGGGCCGTCGCAGAGCTTCAAGTACAACCGTGGTCAGTAGGGTCTCGGTTTTGGTTTTGAAGGGATGTGAAGAAAACTCACCTTGACGCTTGGGACCCCCTTGCTCTCTATGGATTTTGTGTTTGAAAATGTTGCACCTGCTAGGAGGGAAATCTGGAGTAAATATGCTGTTAGTCAATAGTACCCGATGAAGATCAGGGAACTATGCTACTCCACCTTTTCTTCTAGAGTTAGGGAAGCAAGAAGCTTCTCGATATCAGGAAAATCTTCCATTATTCACAACTTGGACAGACTCTCCTCAACACTTGAGGGGAAGATGGATGTTTAAATGTGCATCCTTTGGAGTTGAGTACCGAGTACTGCCCCGCCCTAGAGACCGATAGCCGGACCCCCGATCGGTCCCCAGATTCAGCTTTTCAAAGCTGAGAGTCGACTGTTTGAATGAAATTGTGGATATTGGACTAAAACAATTTTATAATCCATGACGTTTATCTGCCGACTAAAATTGTCAGCTGAAAATATTATTAGAAGTGCCAGTGTTTCGAGTCGCTCAAGTGTGTCGCCCTAACAAATAACAAACAGACGGCTAGCTTCCGGATATATCATACATCTCGCGGACTCGAAAACCAACATTTGAGCGTCAAGTTCAACTTGAGATTGCCCAGTTCAGCTTCAAGTCGAGCCGGCCCGCACTGGCACTCCAGGGATATATTCGAATTCATCTGGGTTAATCCACATAACCTGATGGATGAATAAACACCACTTCAAGTTCGGTCGCCAAACATAAGTCCAGATGTCCTCGATGCCTGTCATATAGAATGCAGGAGTCACTGGCACCCATGAAGCCTCAAATTTATTCGGATGTCGTCGTATCAATGGAGTAAAGTGGGTTTGGTATTCTCTTGCAGCCGGAGAGGGGCGTTTCGACTGCAGTGTTTTGGGGATCCAGTAGCCACGTTTGTTATGGATGATCGATGGTAGTATTCAAATGTTAGTGAGGCTCCGACTTCAGAGCTCTAGACAGAAGAAATAGTGAAAGGAATAAAGAATCCTTTACGACTCAAATGAATCATGAGAGAAAAGGGTAGAAATTTCGAATCATTCAGGCCCCATATAACCACTCCATTTGCGGTGAAAGTGAAATTCAATATCGTCACTCGGGATCTCCGAGTTTTAATATTTCCATCGATCCCAATGTCTTCCACTGAAAGCTGAAAGATTCAGGCAACAATTGATCTGATCAAGTAAGGAGCGTTACTTTGTGAAAAGACATGTACTGGCATGATAACCTCGGCAACCAGCAGGTTAAGGAAATCCCGACCGAGAATCTCAAAGAGAAAACACTTGACCGATATAGAATGTTAAAAATTCTATTTGACTCGACATTACCAATCAAAAAGAATCTAGTCTGAATAAGATAAGATGATACAAAGAACGTGGAACTCAAAGCTAGAGCAGCGATACCTGCAGCACCCTGCAGCTCGCCAACCCAACAAAACGCAGGAATCAGCGCCAAGTAAGCAGAACAAGTTTTCAAAATGTCAATCCAGTTGACAGAGCATGTTTCTAAAATAAGGCGAAACAAGGCGCTGTTGTCGAATAAGCATTTCGGCTTTTGACCACTCCGCCAAAGTGGGTATCTTGATCTACCCGAAGAACAAACCCTGTTACGCGCGTCCATTGCGTGGCAGCATGAAACATCTTGCTGAACAATCGGGCTAACATGCGCCTCTTTCATTGCCTCGACACGGTTCCCTCACTTTGAAAATGCAATCGCACGGCTTGAGAGTTGCTGGATTTTCATAAGGATCTACTCCGTCTCGCTGGTTCAAGTCGATCATTACTCGAGTTTTCGAGTCCAGGCAGATATGATGTGATATTCGTGACTGCATATGTGCCGCGCAAACCCCGCAATCATTGGGTCGATGTCACCGACGCCTAAAAGGCTCTTTTTGTCTTTGAAATTGCAAAGAAACGAGATGGAAATCGGCATGTGGAGACCTTGGCGTTCATTATGAGTGACGCGGCGCGGCCGGTCTTGATATACGGATTCAAGCCTCGCATCAGTTTCTTTGGTCGCTTATCATATTTTTTTTTCTAGCACATAATCTTAGTCTTGTGGCGTAGAAAATCCGAGCTGCAGCTCATTTCTTTTCCTCTTTAGCTTTTTTGTCTTCTCTCAATTGCTCTCAGTTGTGTCTTGTTGCATTCTGCTCTGCTCGATTCGGGCAGTAGCTAGACATAATGAGGTTCCAAGATCCGTACCGCAATATCGATGATGAGTATAGCCGTTTTGGAGGTGCTACATCTCGATTACCGCAGTTTGATAATCACAACTACGATCCATCTGGTAATTCTGCGAGCCGGGGTCAACCAAGCTCAGGTTCTGGGTGGCCAGGATACGAAACAGAACAAGGTCTACCTCCTCGATACTCGACTGTGGCAGGAGCCAGACCAGGCCCAGCGGCTCAAGCAAGCTATGCATGGTATAATCCGCGCGGCTGGTCATTGAGGAAGAAATTGATTGTTGCGGGTTGCATTGCAGTTGTCATTATTGCGATAATCGTCGGAGCTGTTGAGGGCGTAAAAGCAAATGCGGCGTATCCAGACTATTCACAACTCAACTACACGCTCGTCGACACTTACTCCGGCACTAATTTCTTTGATAACTTCGTATACTACACTGCTGCTGATACGACAGACGGATTTGTGCAGTAAGTTATACTTTCTTCTGAGTTTGATGCGTTTGGATATGATATCAGGTGAACTTGAACTAATGAATGATAGATACGTTGATTCACAAACGGCTTCCCAAATGAATCTCACATACGCTTCTGATAGCTCTGCTGTGCTCAGAGTTGATACCGACTCCTCAAACCAGACCTCCGGCCGAAAGTCTGTTCGTATCACTTCGAACAACCAGTACTACGATGGACTCTTTATCTTCGATATCGTACATACGCCTTATGGATGTGCTACCTGGCCTGCGCTATGGCTCACGGATCCAGATAATTGGCCTGAGCATGGTGAGATTGATGTGCTCGAATCGAATAATAAGGCCACACATGGAAATGCGATGACTTTGCATACTTCGAGTGGGTGCAAGATGAATGTCAAGCGCAAGGAGACCGGATCTGCAAATTATGCGAACTGTCTGAACACTGCCAATGACAATGCTGGTTGTGGTGTGGATGGAAAGCAGAAAACATATGGACAGGAGTTTAATGAAAATGGTGGTGGTGTAAGTCATTCCTAACCGTTCAATCTAGTCCATGACAGTGACTGACTTTGTATACAGGTCTATGCAATGGAACTTCGAGAAGCCGGAATCCGAGTCTGGATGTTCGCCCGCGATGATATCCCAAACGACATTTCCAATTCAAGCACCACCCCAGATCCATCAACATGGGGCGAGGCCTTAGCCGATTTCCCAAGCACAAATTGCAACATCACCTCGCATTTCAAAAACCAAAGCATCATCGCGAACATTGATATCTGTGGTGATCTTGCCGGTTCGAGCACCTACTACACAGATCTCTACGACTGTCCGGGAACATGTACGGAATGGGCTGCAGAAAATGGGAGCAACTTCACATCTGCTTATTGGGAGTTTAATAGCTTCAAGGTGTACCAGTCATCATAATAGAATTTAGATAATTTAATAATCATTCATTTCAACTTTCATTGCAATCCAAGTATATGCATGCGTTAACTGATATAGATGACAGAGGCTAAGAACATTGAACAAAATGGGTATTTCCACAAGTCAAAAGTACCTCCCAAAATGAAAGCCTTAAGGCTTGGGGTAGTGCGTGTACGTAGAAAAAGTAGGCCATACAGGATGAGAATGGGTCATTAAGAAACAAAAGAAATAAACAGAATGCTGAAAACAAAATGCCTCTTAAATGAGGCTCGCAATATCCATGCGTGAGTGAGCGGAGCTTGACCGCTCGGTCGTATCTGATGCCGCGGACTCAGGGACTAACATCGCAGGACTGGCTGCTTGCTGTGGAGTCTGAGTTGGTTCGCGGAGCTGAGCATCGAAATCTCGGCGTTGCTTTTCACCGATCAGTTCTTGGACTGTGCTTTCAATCCAGTCCCACATCTTCTTCGGTTCTTCCCATGCTACCGGTCCATCGAGTTCGGATAACGGCGCCGATGGGTTCCGGGATGATGCTATCGCTTCGAGATGTGAGCCGGTTTCGCTGCCTTGCCACACCCAGCTTCCGTCACTGGTCCCTTGCATGTCACCCGATACATAGGCCATCATTTCTTCGTCGGTATCGAGTAGCATCATATCATCCTGTCGGAGGCGATCTAGGAGAATGCGAAGGAAGAAAGCGAGATATCGGACACAGGCGACGTTAATTGCGCGACCGTCACCAATGGCTGCGCTTGCTTGGACACAGATCAGGGCGGAGGCGAAGTCTTGGCGGAATAATAGGAAGAGCGTACAACGCCAGATGTGTGTGCACAGCAGAGTCCCGGCGGATGAGGCGAGGAGGGTCTTCCAATCTGCGGGACCGGAGTGGTTGCGCATACAGCGGGAGAGAATGGAGGCGGTGTCAGCAGCTGTTGAGGCGCAGTAGTCCATTGCCATTGAGCGAACGATTTCTTGGCAGAAGGGGGTGATGTTGTGTCGATGGAGAAGAAGACGAGCGTTTTGGAGATAGATGATAGGTGCTAAAGACCGGGGATCTAAATCTTGGTCGGTTTTCGGGTGGAGACTGGGAGGAAATGTAGCTAGACAGGTATTGAAGTGGCGTTCGAAGGTTTCAAGAGTTGCTGGGCTGATTGTAGTTGATCGGAGTGTTCGAGTGAGCTGGCCGATGGAACGGACTACATGGATGGTTGCGAGCATTGGGGTTGTTTGTTGGGAGTCTGGAATGCTTCCACCTTCGGTGATATACTGATCATCAACGGGACAGGGTAGGTCGACATCGCAGTCTTGATCATTTATCAAGACTGGTTTGCCCATCTCGAGAGCGAGCAGCCTGTATAGAAATAGTGTAAGTCAAATATCATCCTGCTCAAGATTCAAATATCCAATTCATACCGATCCCAAGTATATAGACCCCACCAGAGACGCTTCCGCATCTCTCCTTCCAATGGAGGCCATGGTCCAGATTCGATATGCAAGCCAATCTCTTGTGCCACGCGTACCGCAGATCCAATCCACACCCAACTCGCCGATTTTGAGTTCACCTCATACAGGAAAATACTAGCCAGTAAAGCTGCTCGAGCTCTATCCAGGTTGAAGCTATCTTGCCAGACATCAATGATGACACATGATATCCGCACAAACTCCTTGGCCCGTTCCTCGCGATCCGGCTCCACGGTATGAACTGCGCCACATGCAAAGACTCCAAATAGGACAGCAGCCCATTCACTGGAAACGCCGGCAATAGATCCAGCGCGGTAGACCTGCTCATATTCTGCAAGGAAAGTTGGCCAATGAAGAACCGGGAAGACAGAATGGATGCAGTTGAAGTACTGAGCCAAGAGGTGATCGGCAACCTCCTTTGGCGGTAGGCTCGGCACGTCACCCGTGACGACAGACCGTGATCCTTGTTGCTGATAAGGCGTAGGGACTTTCAAAATCCCACGACCATGTTGTCGTAAGTTCTTGCGCACCTCAGATAGATCCTCGTTAAGTGAGATCTTGGGCCGCCTGGCAGGCTTGTAATCAATCTCGGGAAGTTTGATCATCGGTTGAGCCGCACTCTCATCCACATCCATCATGTGGTCAGGGCGCAACATGCCTGTCCTAGCTTGCTGCAACTGCTGCTTGGTAATATGAAGCTGACGCTCCAGATCCTGAACCTGCTTGATTGACGACATGCGGCGATTGGTCTCCTTGGTGAACTGACAACGAACTCGTCGGTTATTGCATTCCGTGCAACTACTAGACTCCGATGCATCGCATTTCACTTTCCGTTCCCGACAAGCATCACAGCTCGGGTCCTTTCTGCGCTGTCGATACGCTCTCTTCTGTTGCAGTTGGGCTTGCGAATGGCTATGACCAATTGGACTGGTCTGGAATAGACCCGGATTTCCATGGGCTCCCATATGCGACTGTTCAGGCAATCCACCGTTCTCCGCGGGAGATCCTGAAGCCGATTCATAAAATCGGGGATATGGCGAGGTCGATGAACCTGGCGCTGGTGGGATTGCATGTGCTGCTTGGGGCATTGGTTGACCCGCCTGTGGCATAGGCTGTAACAGGTGAGACATTCTCATGCCACTGTCGGGTCTACTTGGCGGGGCGGAAAGCATTACACTCGGGGCCGGATAGGTACCCGAGGTCACCGATTGTACGGGAGGAAGCTCATACGAGTTATTCGGATTTTGAGCCCCCGCGCGAAAAGGAAGAGGATTCATCTCGATGAATTCAATCACCCACCTTTTTTGGAAGTCTTTTTTCCCCTTTAGATCCACAAGTGATCTGAGACCAAAGGTAATAAAGTTAGGTTTTTGGGATGTGTTGTCTTTCCCCGTTTTCCCTTTTCTCCCTAAGTGGGAAGACGGAGTGGATATGGTAAGGGTCAGAAAACCATGCGATGAGCCGAAGTCCAGCCACCGAGTCTAGAAGAATGGATCATAGAATTGGCGAATCGCCAAGTGTTGAATGGATGACAGATACTATAGGAGGTCAGGTCCATTCGTATGTAGTGAGTAGTCGTTGTAGTTGAAGAAAGCGCGGGTCATTCAAACGGTAATTCCCGCAGAGCCATTCTTCGGGAGTGATGATTGGTGGCGAAAAGAGAATAGACGGCGAATAAACGATCCCAATCGGTCCAAATGGCCGGAGGTAAAATAGAAGGTGAAAATAAGATCGAAAATAATCACGAAATAATAAAAAAATATATAAAAAATAAAAAAACGAGTAGCTCAAATCGGAATCGTGGAGTTCCAAATGCCGAGGTTGGGGGCAACTTTGCGGCGAATTAAGGCGAATGAAGATCCAAGAATCTTTATAGCAGGGGAAATGAGGAGTCAAGATGAGTCTTCTTTCTCTGTTGAAACAGTGGAAGTAATAGGAACAGTATGAACAAGTCAAAACAGAGGTCTGTGTTCTTTTTTGTTCTTTTCCTTCTTTTTTTTTCTTTGCTTTTTTGGTGTGATTTCAAGGTCAAGTTTGGGAGTTCGTATGAACTTTTCTTTGTTGAAAAAAAGGGACAATCCCTACTTCCGTGGATAATCAAAAGAAAAAGGAAAAAGGAAAAAAAAAGTTTAGGAAGTTCGGGGCAAGAAAAATGGCAAAAGGGCCGAAAGGAACCAGATCGACAGGCCCAAGGAAGAAGTCATTACGATCACCGTTCTCCTAGGCTCCATCAGGGTCCCGTATTCAGTTGACCCAGATCGTGGAGATTTAAGGAATCTTCAGCCGAAATGACAACTGATAGCCCGCAAGCCCCGACAGTTTGGGTCAAGAATGTACACTAACTCAGCAGCCATTGGATATTCGAACATTCGAGGTTAGTACGGGTTACGGGTTACGGGCTACGGGGTGGACGAATGGAGTACAGTAGTATTGTAGTATTATAGTATAGATGAGGTGTACACTTACACTCGAAAGTTCCTGCAATGTAAGATAATTTCCGACAATTCAATCTCCTTCCGCCACATCTACCCAAATCATGCACGTTGGAGATCAGACCTCTCGGGTCACTCATGAGGCATTCCGAGATCGGCGGATAGGCGTGTCGATGGATACCTGAAGCAGTTGAAAGGCGTCTTTGGGAGGTTTCCTGGATGGACCAGTGATGGGAGTTGGAGTCGATAGCCTGATGCCCACACGGGCCCCACCATGGTATTTGGTGAACCTTGTCTTGATTGTTGATTTGACTTGATCCGTGCAGGTATGAGAAGGTCGGTAAACTCGAGAGTCGGCAGAGTTAGGCGGGTATCCACCTGTGCACCATCCCCTTGGGAAAAGATGTCCGTGACAGGCCCAGATCGTCTACATCGAGGAGAGGTTGGTGCGCACTTGACGATCACCTGGTCAATTCAGGTTAGTATGAGGTTGAGATGAAAGTGGAAGACAACTTACTCCTGGTAGTATTCATGAATTTCATATTCTACCTATTTTCCCACATTTGAAATGCTTATATTCCAATCATATTCCACCAAGGTTATATACTCACATGTGTACCAAGGCAAACCCGGCACGAGTCTCACGGGAGTCGTCACGTACCGGTATGTGGGATGAAGATCTCGGCGCCCGCCGTGCCGTGCCTTTTTTAAACGAGACCCATTATTACTGCGCCCACTACCACCCCCGTTTCATATTCTGCACACGATGGAGTAATAATAATACCTAACTTGATCGACTCCTGCACCGGACCACATGGAAACCAAGACCGGATCGTGACCCGGGGTGGAGACTCACAAACCAGGTAATAGGTACAATAAGGATTAGCCCAGGGGTTTAAACATCGTGTCTAGGTAGGGAAAGAGGACTCCGTACTGTAGTACTCCGTTTACTCCGTCTGCAAATTCCGCTTAGAAATTAAAATCCCATACTAGTGTCCACGGGTTGCACTTACAAATTGCCATAGCTCATATCAACTACAGCCGATGCTGCCGAGCAACTGGAACTATCATAATATCCTATGTCTATCACGGGGGGGTCAATCTCCCCGATCTAGTAAGGTGTATCATTTTTCCCAAGTCAATCAGCTCCAGTGCTTAAGCTATTGGGACTCCCCGAATTTTATCCGACTAACGTTGAATCCTGGCCCCAGGTCTAGGCTCCGCAAAAGGGGAGATCTGCTGAGGGAACGCGGCCAGAGAGGCCCCGTGCGCATAAGATGGTGTTTTGTATTTTTTTTTCCCTACTTTCTTACCACTCGTTATCCCGCTCTTTGCAGAGTAATATTTCATATATGGAAAAATTATATTAATTATATTAATGTATCCTATCACAAGGGAATCTCCATCACATTTTTCACATTTTATCCTCGGACCTAGGCGGTTCCACTTCAAGGAGAGGTACCGACAAGCCAAAAACCCTCGGAGAATATCTCCAGGTCCCCAAGTCTACTCGTACTTGGGACGTATTCCTTCCTGATCACAGGACCTGCGCAGTACCCGTGCATGCTGTGCAGGAAGCACGGAGCACTAATAACCTCGTTAGGTTAGATCTCCGTGAAATCCTGCCACCGGTCCCTCGGGCTGGAACTTACACCAACCTTGGAAGATGATCTGACCCTATAGGAAGGCCAAACAGAACGGGAATTACAAGAATTCACTGTGGCCCTGCAGACTTCTGAGCACTAATTACACTTGGCGCGCGGGTCAACTCCCAATCTCGTTATAGTCCAACACATGGACTGGATAGACTGAATACGACTTCCCCGCACACTTCGGCTACGCGATAAGACGCCCCCCAGATGCCCTATACAGTACAGCTGAGTAGTAAAGTAGTCCTGCAATTTGTTCCTCTTCGCTTTCTTACTTTGAGTGCGTGATCCGGGATCCTGGTGCGCTATGATAGTGGGAATTGCGCCATTTGCCCCCCATTCACCTCGGGTCCATTGTGTCCGAACTTCATCATTAGCCCCAGTTAGTTTGCCTCGTTACCGTGATTCTCCTACTAGTAGTGGCTGTGTTCATGTATCATATGCATATACCCCTGTACAGGATTTTTTTTAATTAATTTATACGTTCCAAAGAACTCTTGGTCGGAGCGGCTGAGTCTCGGTTCGTGCCGTGCTTCCCAGTCACTTTCACTCGGAATTATGTCTCTCCTTCGCTTATTGGACTCTGACATCTGGATACATTGACACCGCATTATGCGCCAAATGTCTCTAACTAAATCGGGTCTATGGTACATTATACTAGTCAATCTGGAGGAATTAGCTACATAGAAAAAGAAAAGAAAAGAAAAGAAAAAAAAGTCATCTCAAAATCGGCGGTAAAGCATAAGAATAGGCCAAAGCTCACGCAAGAACCCTACCGAGGAAGTGAGATGGCAGTTGCCTCGATGATCGACATGGGCGACCTACAGCAGTTGAGCGTTCGCCGGCCGAGATGACAATGTGGACTTGTACGGAGTACATTGACTTGAACTTGAATTCTCGAAAACAGGAACGGGGCTCTCCCAGCACAGACTACTATGTAGTACGTACTCCATCTATTCCACATCCACTATTACTCCAACTTGCATGTCACGGATTCAACCCAGCCACCTAGCATCAACCTCACCTCCAACCGAGCTTTACACCTTGCTCTTCTCGTGAACTTCCGTAGCATCTTCTACCCTGTCATATCCTTTCCAAAAAAGTGCCAAACTTCCTCCCCGATTCCCGAGGACCCCGAGGGCTCCCGATTTCTCTTCTCCCCAAGCCCCCACTTCTAAGAATAGCGTGGATAAAAATCAACTTTAGAAGAGGCCAGACCTGAAAACGGCGATCAGTTTTTGCCTTTTTCGTTTACTTCTTGTTTATTATTATTTTTTAATAAAATATTCTGTTGTTCCAGCTCTCTCGTTCTAGCGCAAAGAACAACACACTATCCAACCCACCCCAATTCCTAGTGTCTTAATCCTATGGAGCTTCAAGTTCTAAACTCTTCTTAGTCTAGTCTCCAGTGTACTTACTATCCCACAACAGTCAACCTCCACGAGCCGGAGAGAACAATGGAAAATCAAAACCGTGGACTTGAATTACACCGAGCCCATGGACTGGATTCCAGGTGCCGGCACATTACATCTGTTTCGAGTCTATTTCTCTTCGCCCCACAGCGGGACAACGATCCGAGTAGATGAAACATTTCCGGCCAGCAGCCGAGCCCTTCCGATTTGCCCTGTCCGCTTCTTTTTCTGACTTCGTGAATTACCTTCTATCTGAGACCGGAGGGCTCCGTGTGCTAAATCGCGGGAGTCTCAGTTTAACAAATTGCTTGGCCTTTTGTCACATAGCTACATGACGTATGGACCGTGCTTTCGTCGGAATCCTCCGAGTTGCCCTATCTACCTGTACTGCACTTCAGGTACTAGTTCCGAGTCATGGTCTCCAATTTTAAAACGCTGATCGCCGTTTTTGAGATGTAATTACGAAATCCTGACTCATGCTGGTTATCGTTGTTGTTCTCCGTTGACGGTTTCGGAGTACTCCATCTAGTGGGTGCTCTAGTGGATGCACCGGTGGGTTCATTTGGGGTATATTGAACTCGGGTTATAGCTGGCATAGCTACGAGTTTTTCGGCTATTTTCTTCCTGTTAAATCCGAGTTTGCAATAGTACGATGTTGAAATTATAGCACTTCTCTTCTACTTAACCGACTTCTCGTTTCGTCTCTGGAGCGGATATTTCTCCGCTTGTTTGTTGATGTCTGAATCTGATGTCCTCCACATGTGCACAATTCGGTTGTGTTTGGCATTGTGTGGGTCAGGCCGTGTCATTAGATCCATGAAGTATATGAAGGCTTTCTGAGGTTCAAGCTATTGTGGTGCTATTCGGCAGTTGATTTTATTATGATGAACCGCGACCTATCAGAACCTGCCATCCGTCGATTATTCCAAGGTTAACGTCTACTTCAAGTTCTTACCCATCCTCGATCCGAGTCACCGAATGGTGGAGGGCATGCTTGAAGCTACACGGTGGGTCCAAGGCAAACGCATAAAGCGATTGATCCAGCTAGTACATGACAGAAGGACCTTGCATCGAAGGGCTGAAGTGTTACACAACCTTCCAAGGCTGGAATGGGTCTATCCACTTATATGCTGCTACTAGTACTAGTCGTCTTGAGATGGGCTCTCATTGGCAACAACTGAATGCCTCGTACCGAATCCGAGCCTACATCTGGGCATAGCTGCAAGCATATCCTTAACGGCATAGCTCCGACTCGGGCGTAACAAATCACCCACATACACTTGCACGAGTCGGACGTCCGACTCGGAGCTAACGGCACTTGAAGTACTATGACTCGACGTACCATTTGGACTTGAGAGCATTATTTGAGCCCATCGGAGGCAATCTCAAGTCCGTTCTCGCTGATCACACATGTGCACTTCTATGTCTAAGCCGCTAGCCCCCGAATTTTCTGATATCATATTGATTGAGTCTTTCCGAGATTTTCCTAACACACTTCGTTGTCGGGAGAAATTTTCTCCCGTGGTCCCAGGGGATCGTGGAGTTCGATCTTAGTGACCATTGCGCTAATCTGTTCTGTATCCGTAGACAATAGGGCACTTACGAGTCCACCTGCAAACATGATTCTGATTCGTCGACTGCCAGGTGGCGTTGTCAGTGATGCTGAATACACTACCTATTCGAGTATCCACCGGCTGTGTGCATGGCTCCGTAGTTTTTAAGGGTTGGTTTGATGCGATGAGTGACTTTGTAGCGCTCGACTTTTGGGAATACCTTCTTGATTGGTTATCGTATAAAGATCTTCGTCGGTCTTTCGCTGCCAGTGATTATTGTGGGCGTGGCCTCAGGGTTGAACGGGGGCTAGTGTGATCAGCAAGAACTCGGAACTTGTTGCGAAGAATCCGGGCGTAGGACTTTGCCGTGAGTTCGAAGTTTAGAGCGCGAAAGACAATGGACATAGTTGAATACCAGACGACTTAGCTCAGTTTATGATGTTGAGCCGGACATTCATACACGTGCAACATGTCGTGTAGCCACCCTCGAGATCAACCTTCGTACGGAACTTGAAAACTCGGAGTTGAATCGACAAAAACTTGTAGGACTTGGATTTACCTATGGACCGTGCAGTCCCGAGGTCAGTGCTCAGCTGTCGCCAGCCAGCGGTGTTGGCGTCTATTTTATATTTTTGAGCCGGAGGAGACTATTGCATTGGAAATAAGACGATGGGGTACCGGAGACTGCTACTAGTATTGGTAAAGCGGGTACCTATGCTGTCGACTCGGAGTGAGTTTTGGACATCGACGGAAGAAGACTCTGCGTCTAAGAGAGCTCTGGAGAGCACCCAACTTCCGATCCAGATCGTATGAGGGCTCCTCAGGAGGCTTAGCAGATTTGTTGACATATTTCATTTGATTTGCATCAATCATCATACTATGAGTGAGCTGCGTCGTCAGTAGATGAAAAACTCGGAATGGGTTGGCGTCCACCATGATATTATTACCTAGTAGTAGGTATATTAGTTTCGAAATCGAAGAGGAAAAGAGGCTTTGAAAGAAAACAGTTGAAAGATCAAAAATGATGCCGATCTTGGACCACAACATCAGGTTCAATCTTGCCAGTGGCTCCTATTTATCGTTTGAATAGCATTATCATCAGGATGTCATCCCTTTTCGAGATGAGCGGCCAGTGCGTATGTACCTAAACTTCCAAGGTTTGTGATGAAATAGTTCAAGTTGCGCTGGAGACTTCAAGTTCAGGGACAAGGTGATCACCTGCATGTGGGCGAGGAGAGCACTTCAATGCCCAGGTGTTGAGTATATGCACATGTGCAGTCGGTCAACTGGTCATGATCCTTCAAACTCCGAGTCTACATGCCCAGGTGTGCATCATGATCTAACTAAACATTGAACATGAACTTGAATTCACTTGAATGTTGTCACCGTGACTGGCAGTCAACTGCATCTGGAAATCCTTCTAATAAGTGATTCAAATGTTGATGCAACTTGAACTTGAAGGAACATATTCCTTTCCAGAGGCCTGGAGTGGTGTCATATCCATGCATGTGCCAACTGGTACTATTTTCCCAGTGTCTACACTACATAAGAATGCACTCGATGACAAAGGGAGTTAGAACAGCCTTGGATTGACATCATTCGCTCCAGATGTTCTGGGAAAGATTCAGGAATAACTTCAAAGGAATGAAGACATAAATTGTGAAAGCAAATGCGGCCTAAAAGGACCCCGAACACCAGTCATGACATGGTACTAATAGAGTTGATCATCATTTGGCAGCCAGACTATGCCGAGTCCTTTAATTCTGTCCAATCTTTTCAGCGATGACATTGACAATCTGGGTTAAACCCTCCATCTCCTCTTCAACTGTCAACCCCAGTCCGTTGGGGTCAATGCTGCAGCCAACATAAATTGGCTTGCTGGTCCGCCGGGCCAGGATCTTGGCCACGCGAGTCGTGTACTCAATGCTTGCTGGTGTTGTGTAGATAGTAGTTGAGATTGTGGATTTGGGGGATGTTCGCTAATTTAAGTTAGTCATGAACAATAGTGGTCAGAAGGTGCAGATGCCAGGTGTCCGACGGGAAGAGAAAACAGATTAAGATCACAGGGATACACATAGGGCAAGTAAAATATGTGGCAGCAACAAAAAATAAAGTTTAAACATTCAAGTCGACCTCAAGGGCTCGGAATTGAACTCCATTTGGGTAGAAACAGATGCAGGTCGTATCATCGGAATGTGGGACTTACATCTGGCATAGCGTACACAAAGCTTCCCAATGGCTTCACGGAGCCCGTCGAGTCTCCGGGTGTAGATGTAGTAATGAACACAGTTGTACATTTGTCCAATAATGTCACTTGCACATGAGCTGTTGTATGCAGTGCTTTTGGCAACGGGAAAGAGAGCTCTAGTGGCTTGAAACTAGGCTCGACCCGTTCCGTCTGTGGAATGCTCATGGTGATTTCCGCGGCCGCAAATGTTTGCTATTGCAGCGTCGTGATAATTGCGATTCTTGAAAGCTAGAACAAACCCGTTATTGTTGATGGTATAGGCGAGGTGGAGATGTGAAGAAGTCAAGATTGTCCCCGCTTGGCGGCAAAACAACACTGGCTCCACCAATCGCACTCAGATCTGCCCGCACCGCACACATACGAGATCGCTCTTGCTCTGCCCAACCTCAGATATCTCCCAGAACATCTGGCAAAATGGAGGAGCAACACCAGTCGGACCATGAAGACGGACGTAGCTGGGCAGGGGACTTTGATCCCTTTGCTGACCCCGAGGAACGTCGGGTTCTTTTTGCCGCATTTGACTCTTTCAGGCAAGTGAAATAAAGTTGAGCGTGATATATAGAGCTTTGACGTCTTTCAAGTTGGCTTTTTGCGTTGTATCTTTTCTTTTTTACGGTTCAATTTTTTCAACAAGATGTAAGCCAGCTAGATCTAACTCGGTAGACTACAGGCAATACCGGCGAAATGCTCATCAGAACACCACGCATCGTCGCCGCCAGGCTTTCTACGCTTTACCCTCAGAGCACTGGCAAATGCTCTCGGAGCCCCCATTCTCCATCTTAGATCAGTTCAACAAGGTCGATGATGCCATCGATACCAATGCTGAGATCGCAGATGCAATCCTTGCTGTCGGATTGGAGTCCTTCGGTCTCTCCGCCAATCCAGATAAGGACGATCCAACTCAATACTGGCACGAGACCGCTACTTCCTCTGATGTGAACAAAGCCCATTCTACTATCCGTCAATTCTATCGCGACTGGAGTGCTGAAGGACGCTCGGAGCGCAAGGTATGCTACGATCCTGTCCTTGAGGATCTCCGCAATGAGTTCCAGGCTCGCCGCGACGCGGGCGATGAAATCCGGGTACTGGTTCCTGGAGCCGGACTAGGCCGACTAGTCTTTGAGCTCTGCCTGGCTGGATTCGACGCGGAGGGTAACGAGATCTCGTACCACCAGTTGCTTGCCAGTAGCTGGATTCTCAACCACACGAATGGACCTCAGATGCACGCGCTTCATCCTTTTGCGCTACACTTTTCCAACTTGAAGTCCCGCGCACAGCAATTACGGCGCGTCCTGATTCCTGATGTCCACCCGGGCACGGCTATGGCGCAGGCCGATCTGTCAGATGACGCGGGTCGTCCGTCGTTTGGGACAATGTCCATGACGGCGGCTGATTTCGTGGTTCTTTACAACCAGCCAGATAATCAGGCGGCCTTCGATGCAGTGGCGACGGTCTTTTTTATTGATACGGCGCCCAATCTAATTCGGTACATCGAGGCCATCCGACACTGCCTCAAGCCCGGGGGACTCTGGATCAATGTGGGTCCCTTATTATGGCACTTTGAGGATGGTCATCGTAAGGAGCATCAGGATGGAGACGCGACGGGGATTGGTGAACCGGGTAATGTGGAGTTGACAGAAGAGGAGGTCTTTGCACTCGTTACGCGGATGGGGTTCCGCATTGAGACACAGCCAGGCGATCGGCAGTTGTGCGGTTATATCCAGGATGGGGAGAGCATGCTTCAAAACCTGTATCAGCCGTCACATTGGGTGGCTCGGAAGGTGGCTGAGGCTGACTAGTACTCCCGTGCCTTGAAGAATATGTCAACCTAGTAGAACATTGAAGTGCACATAACTTGGATGCAACCAAAATAAATGATGATTTCTTAGCAAAAAAATCTCCGAGTCCCATCAAATCCTTGGCCCCTTTGTTTCATTTTTTTTCTTTCTTTCCATAGACGAATGGTGGTGAGAGTTGGGGGCCAAATGTAGTGGGTCTGGTGGCTCGGCGAACAAAGAAACTTGAGAACGTGGATAATACGTGGGAAGTTGGGGTGGGAATGGTGTATTTATTTGTTAGAATCCACTCATTTTCAAAAGGCTCCAGATGTCGAGATCGATCAGTGTTGTATTTATTTAATCTAATGTGGGTATATAGTCGATGTATAGATGTATAGAGATGCATAAATGTATAAGTAACCAGTTGGCAGTATAAAACCCGCTTATTGTACCAAGGTACTTGCACAGTCAGCCCAGTGCTAAAGTACTGATATAAGAAACAAGTCGCTAAGTGACATATTATTATTTACTAGCAGTACATTAATTTCAAGATTCATAGAGTGTAGAATGCTCGAATTATAACATCGAGATTGAACTAAATAATTTTTTTGTTCGAGTAAATGCCAGTACAGCGAAATGTCATCTTGACCCCCAACTCGAATTCCGACCAAATCACTTCCCTAATTCCCCCTTCAGCCTCAGATCATCTTCCTTATCCCTTTACAACGTGAACTTGAAACTCTCGCTCCACATTGGTTTTTCGTATTCAGCCTTGCCCTTTTTCTGCCCCCCCTCTTTTTCTTTCTTTTCCTTTCTTCTTTTCCCTTTTCTTCCCCTCCCCTTATCATACCCGAGCGGTCGCCGCCTATGGACCTCATGAGCGCCCGATTCAAGTCGTTCGCCTTAAAACGTAAAGAGAAGCACTCTTCCCCACTCACCCCGAACCCCCCTCCCAACCTGAACGGAACTTCTCCTACTTCTCCTCCCTCCCAACGAAGTTCCTCAACGACCAGTCTACCTCCGATCAACAACTTGACACAGGTCGGTCGTCCTCCCAGCTATCGTCCAACCAGCCCCTTAGCCCCCGTTCAACAGCTCGCTCAACATACCACCCCCCTCAACCCCTCCTCAATGCAACAATACGGTCAACCGGGCATCGCCCAGCAGATGAACCCGCCGCCAGGATACGCCATGCAGTCACAACCCATGGGGCATGCCCCCACGGGTCTTCCTCATCAGTATGCGGGGCGCAACCCCGCTGAGGTTCAAGCCGTCGACCGTAGCAAAGCCCAACTCATCGTCGGTATCGATTTCGGTACGACTTTCTCCGGTGTCGCATTTGCCTTTGCGACAAATAACGAGGCCAGGGAGGATATCATCACCGAGTGGCCTGGTGCAGGAACCCATACCAAACAAAAGGTCAGTCATCCATGGTTTGGGATGTTTACCCGCCTTTCCCCTCCCCACCAACAACAAACAATACCTGGGTAGGTGTATATAATCTCATCGTTCCAACTCTTACATTTTTTGATTTCTAGATCCCTACGGTGTTATACTACGATCAATACCAGAAAGTCGTTGGATGGGGTCCTGATATCGCCGAGGCGCTGGCGCCCACCGGTTACCCGAAACCTGGGGTCCAAAAGGTGGAATGGTTCAAGTTGCAACTGATGCTCTCTGGAAACACCTACATTGACCCTATCAACCTTCCTCCTCTCCCTCCCGGCAAGTCCGAAATCGATGTCGCCGCCGATTATCTCTTTAAGCTCCGCCAGGCCATGCGTGCCCAACTACAGAAGACCCTGGGTGAGGTATTTACCCGTGAAGAGCGCAACATCCGTTACTACCTGACCGTCCCTGCCATCTGGAATGACGCTGGGAAGGCGGCCACCCGAGCGGCGGCCATCCAAGCCGGTTTCTTACGGGATGAGAATGATAACCGATTGACTCTGGTCTCAGAACCAGAAGCAGCAGCCCTCTTCTGTGCGAAGACTGGTCTGCTGAACCTGAAGATTGGAGATGCCATTTTGATCGTGGATTGTGGTGGTGGTACTGTTGATTTGATCGCATACGAGGTCGAGGAGGAGTCACCGTTCAGCGTAATGGAGTGCACCGCGGGTTCAGGTGACTCGTGTGGTTCTACAGCGCTGAACCGTAATTTCAGCAATATTCTGCGAGCTAAGATCCGCAAGATGAAGTTGCCCGATGGTTCACGAACGGCGGGCAAGGTCTATGCTAAGTGTATCATGGACTTCGAGAACCGTATCAAGGCCGACTTCCGTAACAATGGACAGAAGTGGGCAGTCGATGTTGGTATTGAGGCGGACTTCCCCGAAGCTGGGATTGAAGAGGGCTACATGACATTTACCAATGAGGAAATTCTGCAGTGCTTTGAGCCTGTAGTGAACCGAATCTTGGAACTGGTTCGCAATCAGATTATTGCTATTCAAGCGCAAAATCGCTTGCTACAGGTATGTCATTGGCGTCTTTCATCCCACTTTCTCCCAATAATATGCTAATGTTTCGTAGAACGTTCTTGTTGTTGGTGGTTTCGGTGCCTCAGAATACCTCTTCCAACAAATCAAGCTTCACGTGCCCCCACAATATCAGACCAAGGTTGTTCGCCCCATGGACTCCGTGGCAGCGATTGTCAAGGGTGCAGTTACCGCAGGTATCACCGAGCGAGTTATCACCCACCGTGTTGCACGTCGTCACTACCTGATGGCTACCTTGCAACCATTCAAGGAAGGATATCACCCCGAACAGTACCGAGTGCCCAGTCTGGATGGCCGCGACCGATGCAAGTACACCCGGCAAATCTTCGTGCAGAAGGGTGAGCGTGTTAAGATTGGCGAGCCTGTCAAGGTTAGCTTCTTCCGTCAAGTAGCTCCAGGTGCTACCCTCATGTACGAAGATGTGCTCTATGCTTGTGACGAAGATGTGTGTCCCGAGTACACCAAGGATCCCCGTAAGTTGCGACTTTGCGTCCTATTTTGTAGACCATCACTAATCATCCCAAATGCAGGCATCAAGGAAGTTGTTACACTCACTTCGGATCTGTCTCGCAAGAATCTTGAGACCGACTTTGAACGCATGGACACCCCACAGGGTATCTTCTACCGCGTATACTTTGATATCTACCTCACTCTTGATGGTAGTGAGTTCAGCGCCGAGCTGGTGTGTCAAAATGAGATCATGGGTCGCTGCCGTGCCAAGTTCCGGTAAACGACTCGACTCTATCGTCCGCGCATCAGGACATCAAACACAAATCGAAATAAAATCAGTCCTCTGAAAATATACGATCGACAAGATCCGAGGCTCAGCGCGGGAGTCGTATATATTCCCCTCCCCAAAGAAAACCGAAGAATGTGTCCGGCAAGGTATCTAAATTTTTGTTCTTTCATCTCCGGAGTCAAATCCCCCTTCTTACAAGTGACTGGGAAGCACGGCACTGGAGAATGGGCGTTGTTTGGATGATTCATGTCGAATCCTTTCTCTCCCTTACTACCTTACATACCTACCACAGCGTGCTTTGATTGCTTTCTTGTTTCCTCCCCGACGGGTAATATGTGGCGGATTGCCTACCTTATTTGTTTCCCTTCTTTTTATCTTTTGTGATCCTCTTAGATACCTCTTATACTTCTCGACTTGAATGATATTTACGAGCTGCGGTTGCCAGATTGGCGTATCCAGTAATTTTTACAACTCACGCGTCTACCTTGAATTGCCATCCCTGCACATGTGTATCTCAGTGTAAAAGAGTTGGGCCTGAACCGACAGTTTTGTTAATATTTTGTTTCAAGAGTAAAGTCCCTGGTTTCTATTTAACAGGACGATCATGGGTAGAAAGGAAAAGATCATGGTCATCAACATCAATTACGTCTCCAGGTTGATACTGCGGCCAAAGCGAGCATACAGGGCAACCTTGAGCTGCTGCAACTCCTCATGGAGCTCAGAAATGGACTCCTCCAGCTTGGCGACATCCGCATCAATCTGCTCTGTGGAAGTAGCGAGCATAGACTGTGCATCGGCCAGGGGAAGTTGGAAGAAGGAATCGCCAATTTTGTATCTAGTAAGGTTAGAATGCGGAGGCCATAAATCATCAATCTCAGCGATGAGAAAATGAACGGAAATAAAACATAGGAGCTCTTACGGGACAAGTTCATCCTCATCGGCCAACTCAAGCTCCATAGAAACCTCCTCCAGATCTTCCTTATCCTTCTGTATGGTTGTTAGTTTCATCGTTAACACCAGAGCCATAGATAGAGAGGAATTATGCATACCTGCTTCGCCTTCAATTGCTCCTCCAATACAGCCTCGCGCTGATGCAATCGGCTAAACCGATTAATCTTCTCCTGATCCTCACGACGGACCTCGTTCTCATCACCGGTACTCTCCTCGGCTCTTGAAAGCTACATATCATGTTAGTTCAACATCATCAATTCGCCCTCGTGGCTCTGCGTTTCTTTATCGCTGTCTTTTTTGTGGTGTCTTGCTGCGCGCCAAGACGCCAGGTGGGATGTCGTTCCCGTGAGGGGCAGAGCTCTTTCGGCCTGGTCCCCCTTATGACAGGATCTGTGGGCTTAAGGGAATAGCTTACCATGCGTGGTTGAACCATGATGGATGTTTTAAAGGAGATTTGGTGCTGAGAGGACTTGGAGTCGATGTTGTGGTTGAAGATGGGATTTGATGGATTTGATGGTGGTCTGTGCGTTCGGGGTTGTGGTGGGCTCAAGTGCTCCTTATGCGTGCGGCTCTGATGAGTACTTTGTTTATTCATGTGCAATAATTTTAATTTTATAGTAGAATTTGATGTTTGGATTATTAGTTTGGTCTATATCGAATCTATAGCTTCTTGGTTGTCGTACGATAACAGGACTGCATAATGCTGGCCAGTCTTGTTGGAGGATAGTACCAGGTCCATATTATTTTAGGATGACATGAATACTGGAATACAGCAGCGATAGATATAATAGGAGCTCTTTTTATTCTCTTCAACTATGTTCATATCCTGTCCAGGTGATGTCCATATTGTTTGTTCTATCGGAATCACACGACATCTGGAACAGCTGTACCTCGTACTCCAGCTGACATCATCGATCTCAGATAAAATCATTCATTCAAAATTCTCTTATTTCAATAATCTATCATACTATTCGACGAATATCTCATAATAGGCAGATATATTGTTGTTGGCCCCTTAAACAATGACATAGTGCTATACACTCAAAACAGTAAGCCGCTCGGAGAAACGAAACACCTCCGCAACTCCCATCGTCATCTCCACACGACCAGCTCTACCCAACTCGCTACCCAGTCACTCATTTCTGGTGCTCTATTCGCCACGACTGATAAACCCGCCTACTTACGACAATCCTCGAGCTCGTGATATCCCTCTTCACGAGTCCTTTCTCCTACGCCCCTGTTCGCATCCCTCCAATAGACTCCACATCACCGCCATGCGAATACAATCACAATCTCTGCTCCTCTCCGCACTCCTTTCCGGCTTCGCGTCCGCAGTTAGCTTCAAATGCTCCGATATCAAGACATCAGATCACACCTTCGATCTTAGTGGACTGAAGGGGACCCATGAGGTGTTCCACTCCTCGGCGAACGAGACGGCAGGTTACTTAACGAATACAACATACGTACTCAACATCTGCGATGTCCTTCACGGCGCTGCCAATCGCGATGGTTTTAACTGTGGGACAACTAGAAATGGTACGTGGATTGAATCTTCATATCGCCTAAGTCCCGATCTTACTCGCCGATCACGATGAATCTCGCGAGGCGTTTTGCTCATCTCAAGAGATTAAGAGACTGACATTCTATTCACATCTAGTCTGTGGTTTCTCGAAAAAGTCCAGAAATGATAGTCAACAGATCATCTCAGGCGTCTACCCGGTCGCTGGTCTCGATCATGTAGGCGAAGGTTCCAAGGACCCCGTCGCGACGCCATTGAAGGAGATAAACGAGGACGAGGAGGGTCTGCGACTGAGGATGTCTGGTGGTGAGTACGAGGTTGAAGCAGATAAGAAGCGCCCCGCAGCTGCGATTATCGATTTCGTGTGTGATCCGGACCGATCGGGCCTGGAGGGCGTTCCCTCGATTCAGGATGAGGGTGATGATAAGGATGTGCAGAGACGGGATGGGGAGGATGCTGTGCGGGATCCGAGCTTGAAATTTAAGAGCTTTGGTCCCGATGCGGATGATACGTATATCTTGAAATTGGACTGGCGTACACGGTACGCTTGTTATGATTATCAAGGTGGGAACTCTGGTGATGCGAATAGCTCGCAGCATTGGGGATTCTTTACTTGGATGATTATTATGTGAGTGTGCTCCCAGATCTCTACTGTACAGCTTGACTGCTGTCGTGTACTCTGTGCTCTGTTCAGGCCAGCTAACACCTCTTAGTGTTTTCCTTTGCGTCGCTGCCTACCTCATCTTCGGCTCTTGGCTCAACTACAACCGTTACGGTGCTCGTGGCTGGGATCTGCTTCCTCATGGAGACACCCTCCGTGATGTGCCTTATATCTTCCAGGACTGGGTCCGCGGCGTGGTCAACACGCTACAGGGTAGTGGATCGAGAGGCGGATACAGTGCTGTGTGATAGCATTTGCTAGCGGCTATCAAGGCCATGTATTATGAGGAGACTGGCCTCTGCTATTTCTTCTTTTCTTTTCCATTTTGTATTTGATTGCACTTTGGTTCATGACCGGATTTGTAGCTTTCGGGTTGGATTGCAGTACATCTTGTTTATGGCGCTAGATCGGAAGTCAGATGAATTATAGGATTGATTGACTCACGTGGTACAGTCATTGAGCTTCTGGGAACTTGAATGGACTGATTGAATCTATTTCAGTGATCTGGATTGGGTGTTTTACACGAGGAAGATCTTGTAGCTCCAATATCAAACTGCCTGACAAGGTTAGATAAGGTACCACTAGGAATCAAACGCAGGAGTGACTTCTACCGCAACTAGTACTCGATTTAGCAATTATAATAGTAGACTCTAGAATCCTACAAAAGACGCAATTAAGCGAAATATCATATGCCATAAGACTCAGATTCAATCTCCCCACATACAAATATCAAAATGCAGATCATGAGCTTCAGTAACAATGGAGAAAAAAGTCGGTGTAGGACGTAAAGCGAAACAATGGAACAAAGCAATGCAAGATCATTATGATTTCCACCAATCCCACAGCTCTTGCGACTCCACGAAAGTATCACGGATCTACAAGAGTGTGCGAGTCGAGTGGAGATCGCGTCATCGGGGCTAAATCATTCTCATAGGGGACAAAGCGATCATAGCAAAATTGAGAAACGTTTCACGGGGATCATTCATACGCTAATAAGGAGCTGGGGTCCGTCTCTCATTCAAAAGATGGGGCTTGCCCCATGCTGCCCCAGGGTCTCCCCTTTTTTTCTGTTTTTCTTGGGTTTTCTTCTCTTCCTTCCCCTCCTTGGTCATCAGTCTCATACTTCTTCCATTCTGTATCATCATAATGCTTGGTCATTATGAATGGAAGAGACTCGACCTTTCGACTCTCCTATCTAGACCTTCATGGCAAACTGCTTGAGGTATAGATAGTCCTCCATGGTCTCGTTGACGGTCTGACGGATGAGAGCGGCTCCCTGGGGACCATATCTCTCCACCCAGTCAGCATCCCACTGCTCTTCGGTCTTGGGAGCGTGTTTCTAAGATCATGTTAGTCATTCATCCACTATCCACATCTTATCGTATATCCCAACACCGTATTGGGTATACATATCATCAAGGAAATAAACTCACATGAGCTCGTGCAGTCAAGCCCTTCGACTCAATAGCATCATTATGGAATCCTCTCCACTTCTCAAATGCCTCACAAGCAAAAGCATAATCCTCATCCGTATTCCACTCCAACATATCAGGTGTATACGGCACACCGGTACTACGACAGAACGCCTCAATCATCGGCGCCGGCGCATCAAGCATATCATCCGCATCAACCATACAAACCTCATGCACTGTCTCCCGATCCGCTTCAGATCCAGCCTCAGGTGAGAGATCCGGACGAGTAGCCACTCGTGGTCCGACAAGCCCCTCACGATGAAGATAATCGAAGTGACGTCTCAACTCGCTGTATCCCGCCTCCTTGGGATCGAAGTTATGGAATCCCGTCAGCGTATCCAATGGAGGAATAGTGCATCGGTAGTATGATGGGATGCTATGATGCGGGTCCCGAATCAGGAACGCCCAGTGGAACTTCTCTTGAAGCTCTCGTGGCATTACGGTCGGGTTACCTGGTTCCTTGGGTGTGTCATATGGGTATGGAGTGGACTTGCTTGTACCATTGGTATGGCTATGACCATTACAACCGTTGGCGTGTCCGTTAACACCGTTACTGTGGCCATTGGTATGACCGTTGGTGTGGCCGTTGGTCTCGACGTGTCCGTTTTGGCTTGCACCATTCGTGTACACGCCGTTGCTTACCGCGCCATTCGTGGTGCCGTTCACACCGTTGGTCGCGGTTGTGTGGCCGTTGGCGTGGACGCCGTTGGCCGGGTGGTGGTCATCTTCTGAGGATGTGGTGCCTACACCGCGCTTGATGCGTCGCAAAGAGGGTGCAATGCTTGCGGGCTTTCCTCCTGGTGGAAGGAGGTAGGCGTCAATGTCCTTGATGAACACTCGCTTTCCCTGTATAAAGGTAAGTTTGTGCTCGGGATCAAAACGATTCACGATATCAAAAGAAACGCGGATCTTTCGATCTGAGCGTTTTGTTTCATCTGTGTTGTGTTTTGCGGAATATGGGGAAGGAAGTATGCAATGGGGCTGATCAGGTTCGGAAAAGAAACCCGATGCAGATGAGGTATGTGATATGCCTTCCACTAACGGGCCCATCATATGAGACTCGCGTGTTGTGTTGTTTAAAACACGGCAGTGGAAATTTAACGCAAAGAAAAAAGGGCTCAAGGATTTTGCAGGAGAATGGTTCGGACCTCTGAGCCTTCACGTTCCAGTCTATCCATCACTGTGCGATATGTCGAGTTGCTGAACCCGCTATCCAGACGACCTTGTTCGTCGTCTTCGAACCGGTCGGCTAAACGCTCAGGACCGTAGTACCAAGCATCTCCGAAGGGTTCATGAACACACTGAATGGTAGCACGTTGAGTCATAAAGACCTGTAGAAAAAAAAAGGGTAAGAAGTAACCATTAGCACACCCATTTCTCATTCCAGAATCTCAATTCTATAGAATCATAATCAAAACTGGTTTTCTGAACATACCCGCTCAAATGCAGTAGAGCAAGCGCGCGGATGCGCAGCCACATAGATAGGTTTGGTAGACATGGTGATGTAGTAGAAGGTCGCGTGCACAGATTCTAAATTCCGGGTCTCAGGAACTAGGATCAGGACAGGAACAAAAGTAAGACTTCCTTGTCAGGGAAAAGGCTTCTTCTCAGTAAGATTACACAAGGTAATCGGGAATAAACTCGTGGAGATCCGAAGGCAGCCGTAGCAAATGATGATGATGATGCAAATTGCCGGATATGACAGGGCCGTATAGTCAAAAATAAGTGAGTATAACTACCGGGCTTAGCCTAAGGGACAGAACCCCAGGCTGGTATTCTTAGCAAATACGAAGGCTTCAAAATGAGGTCAGAGGCGGATGCGATGGCGTGAGAATAGTGATGCAAGTGGTAGGTTGGAAACTCTTTATAGGAGGGGGGCAACGCCTGACTTTACCCGGGATCCAATACTGGGAAGTGCAGTTGAGAGAAAACACGATTTTAATTGGAAAAGATGGAAAAAGAAAGTAGATTGAGAACTAGGGAACTAGGGGGCGAAAATGACATTTTTCATTTAAAATAAAAAATCATTATTTTCTCATTTGCTATGGAGGTTTGAGACTTCCCCGTCGACCGTGGATACTGCCTAGATGAGGGCTTGGTACAGCGTGCAGCTTTAAAGTAACATGGTGATGGAAGTGCAGTAGAAATCGATGAATAGATCTGTTTAACAAGAAGTAATATCCCTCTTTTTTACTCACTAACAAGCTGAATATGAATTGAAATAACTAATATGATCTTTTACTACTATCTAGATCTATAGTGGTCGAATGAAGGTGACCTGCATATTCCACACATCCATGTACCATGTCTATTCCTCACATTTTTAATGCCGCAAGTCATACAGTTTCATGGTCGTGGAGTCAATCCTAAACGAGTGAAAAAGCTCTGTTTAAAAGAGGGGTTAGAAGTCTCTAAACAAATCAGAACCATCACAATCCAAGCTCGACCTGTTTCCACTCCATCGTGCCCCGCTATTAAGCATCAGTGTGTTCCGCTTCTATTTTTTGCGTATCCGCCCCGAGCGAGACACCCAACGGGGGGTCTAGAAAAGGGAATCGAAACTCTAGCTACCACTTTTCCATGCCACACCGGACCAATCGGGATCCCTGTTGTGGGCAGTAGGAGGGATGGATCTCCGTGTCTGGACACGCCGACCCGGAAGAGAGGTGTCCACTAGGCGCAAGCTCATGATGTACGGGTATTTTAGTTCGGTGGGAACATAATGTGCTTTCGAGTTTTTTTTTACCCTTCGTTTGCCCCCTCTCACCGGAGACAAAGGTCCGAGAAACGGAGTCAATAGCTGCTAGTATTTGCTACTAACAACTCTTTCCTTTTTCTTTTCGTGTTCGGCCGAGTTTTCACGAGATCCCTTGGCCAGGCGAGGTCTGATCCTGGGTCCTTGAAAGTCAGATCTTATCCATTTTGCGGCATGGCCGGGTCGCGCTTGACGTCATGAACCGGGTGATTTTGGCTCGGTTATAGAGTGGATTGAAATGGGTTAATGGAATGGGGCGAGGGAGGGGCTGATTGAAGGTGTGTTTTCTTTCTTCTTCTGGATTCTCGAAAATGAACAAGAATTAGTAGGTGTGCCCTGGAACTCATTGCCTCAAACCGGTATTTAGTAGAATCGTTAAGATGCGGAGATGAGATCAGATCAGCTCCCGTTCTGGACCTCCACGCCTTGGTTCCTTGTGGACGGTGGTGGGCCGGGCGTGGGCTTCTGGTCCCGCATACTTCGCCAGGAACACACGCAAGCCATTAAAACTTTCCGCCAATCGTGGGTGGCGTATAGAGCAGGAGGGACCCAGAGCATTCAACGTGGGGTATTGTATTTCGTATGGACTTCGTGTTGAAATGTTGCTCTTTCGATGTTCCTACCTATGGTAGAGCTGCCCACTGGGTGAGAGTCTGACTCAGCATATGAATGTGGTGCCTGAGGCAAACTTAGCAATAGCATACCCCTGGCAGAACTTACCTCAGGGGGTTCCCCTTTTGGGCAGTCATACTGGCCAGTCGTTCCAAACGTTAGAGCTGATTATTTGAATCTAAATAGTATCAGAATTATCCCAATTTCATACCATACTCACTTTGAATTCGACACGGAATTCCTATATCAAGTCATCCGATGAACTTGAAGGACCGTGACCCGGCCTCGTGAAAAAGCAACGAATGGATACGGAAGTATAACCTACGGGGCAGTATGGGGTCCACAGGTATGTAGTGTTGGACATCATGGAATAGACCTTTTTAACAAGACTTTGACAGTCTGTCATATTTCAGTTGGTATCTCGAGATTAACCTTGCACAGATACTTATCTCAATGGGCGTTCCAAGTCTCAGTTGAAGCTGTCTGCTGGTCATATATGTATGACCAGTTGAAGACACTTGAATGATACCACAGCTCGCAACAGCCAGTCTTTCGACAGCTAGCAGCCGCCAGGTATCAATTCAACCTCGACGAAGTACAAAATCCCAAATCCATGCCAACGTATTCCTTCAAGTTCCAGACTGCGGCAGAGATCGATACCTGCCCATCCTTCAAACCCTCCAGTCTTTCCTCGTCACAAATGAGTTCAATTTAAAGCCATCCAAGTTCTGCGAGCACTTCGACTCTTGGTATGAAACTTAACAGTGAACGTTTGAAGGAGCCTCCATCCCGATACCGAATGCTTTCATATGCCGGTCCTAAACGAGAAGTCAGCTTCATGGTCAACAACTTGAATGATCGGTTCTTTGACTTACAGCAAATTCTCCGGTGAGCGCTTCTACCCGTCCAGCAGTAACAATACGAAATGACCGAGCCGGGCTGTAGTTGGGGTTGCCAATCCATTGGTACGCTTCTTCAGGTGTGCCGAGAATGATTGGTCGAATTGCACGAATGCACCCCGCGCCAGCCTTCACTTCAAAGCCTCTCAGAGTCTTGCCGCTCAGGTTGATTATGACCTTCATGTCTTGAAGTCGGTGGCCAAGAATCACGTTCGGTCTGTCGGTGCCGTAGATGAGCTCGAATCCGGTAATCTCTGACCATGAGCCCCAGGAGTGAGCGAATACCGCAATGCCCAAAATGTCTTCAGAAGTATCGACCGTGACTGTCTCGGTTCTGGATACGGGCAAGTTGTTGGGCCTGTTTGTTACGATCTTCCATCTTTGATTGAGGCCATTGGTTTGATAACTGGCATCCATCACTATCTGCCAATGAAGAGCCTGCACACGGTCTGCACTGGTGGTACTCGGGCCCAGATCTCGACTCATAAAATATCGCTCACGAGCTATCTCGTAGCGAGCCCATTGGTCCATTATCAGACAGCGAGGCTCATTTCCTCGAGCAGGTCTTTTGGAACAATGGTAGACCATTATCCAACTGTGCGGGAAGTCGTTACGTGCGAAGCAATTCATATAGCCTCGCTCTTTGTGGAGCTCAAAGCGGGATTTCCAGAAGGTTCGCTCATGAAAGACGGTGGTCATGGCTCGTGAAGCAAGTCTCAAGCGCAGCATATCTCTTGTGGGTAGATGGCACGCGACCATTTGGCGAAGCTCGGGAGGAAGACGAGAGAAACAGTCTGTATTTGACACCACTCTGCCTTGGACTGCTTGAGTGTCGATGATTGGGTCGGTCTCTGGGAAAGCAGTCATAGCATCCCGAAGTGCACCTTGAGCGAGATATCTCTCGATTCGCGAGTCTATCGACGAGAAGTCGGGGGTGTGTGCATCTATTCCCATTAGCTCTCTTGCGAGCTCTCTCGACCCACGCCTTCCTGTTGGGATTTGGAGGAGGCCAGCGAGGAACAGAAGGTCGATTGACACGGTGTGTGTCTCGTCTCTGAAATGGTGCATCAACGCCTCCCAGCAGGGCCGATGCATCATCAGCTGTGGCTCGTAGATCTCCCGGCACTGCTGATGAAACAGTGTTAGGGCCGCGGCCCGGCGACGGTCTTCATCGTCTTCATCGTCTTCGCCTTTGTCGCCTTCTTCGTCACCTTCTTCATCGTCACGGTCCTCTTCATCGTCTTCCTCATCGGGAGGGCTTGCTGTTGGCATCATGATTGAGATGCCCGGGATCTTCGTGTCATAGGCGACAAGAAAGTCTATGTTCATGTCAGTTCTCATTTCTGTGCAAAAGTGGTACCCGATTCATTCTTGACTTACAGTCTTCCAGCTCTGGGTAGCTGGAGGGTTGGTTGCTGCAGCAGATGCAGGAGGTGTGCAAGACTCCCTGCTGCTGAGGGTTTTCATGCCAAATAGTTTCAGCCATCTTTGCAGTTGGTGTTGTGAAAGGCACGCGCTGCGGGGAGGAAAGACGAAGGAAGAGAGAGGAATTACTGCCTGGAGTTGGCGCAACTAGTTTGCTCTGGCTAGCTGAACATTAACAACATGTATACTATCACTCTATCAGTCTTTCCATGTCCTGATCTAAGCTGCTGGAGCATTAACCGGTTCCTCTGCTGGACAATTCTATAGGTATACTAGTATAAGTGCTTCTATCCTGATTCTAATTTAATTAAATATGATGCTGGGGTAGTTCAGCGTGAATAGCTGTGATCTCTGAGAGTTATGCCAGTCTTTAGGCATGTAAAATGATCAATTGATAACATTGAATACCAAAAATTTCTATACTAACTTGGTAGTTCAAACCATTTATCCAGCTTGATATCAGTCTCAGCCTCAATTTAGCTATATGGTTGTTCAAATGTCTCTCAGTTATATTTTAATCATATCTTACTTTATGCTCAAATATCATTGATGGGTCAATATCAAAGTAAGAGATCAATCAGGCGTGGGCTGGGCGGTCAAAATTATATTGCTGGTTCTATTTTGGGGCTGGGCGGCATGGCACGTGCGATAAACTTCAACTCCGCGATAAAGGAGGTTTGCCCCCAACAACCAACAACCAACAACCAAAACAGATCTATACCATTTCCAAGGCTTCTGGAGTCCTCCAAAAATCTATATCGAAATATTCATTCCTAACATACTGGTCTAGCATATTGAAAGCCCGATCAATCAGGTCAAAAAACAAGTTCAATTCTGGCTAATTTTGGGTTAGGGCTAATTATCTGTGTTCCTCAAAAAGAAATTGCGGTTCTAGAGCAACCGTTTTATTCCAAGGTTCTACTCATGCTTTCTATTTTTTTTTCAAGGCTGAGAAGCTTTCATTAGCACTCTTAGTAAAATCAACAGATGCTCAAGCTTCCCATAAATGTCTCTTTCAAATATTTTAACCCCGATCAGCTCCGAGTCGCAGAGCTCAATAATAAACCCTCGATGCCAAACCTGCCGCTTACAAAAAAATTTGTCACTTCCCAAGGGTTTATCGTTCATTCTTCATCCAGATGTCTACTTCAGATTATACTCCATACGAAGTGTTCACGTCTATGTGACTGTTAATGTTAATGATGTAGTCGCCAAGATTGATTCAATCGTATATACCGGGTGATCAAAACTAAAAAATCTCGGAAATATTGAATTTGGTTTTTTTTGTCGAACTGTGAAAATAAATATATGTAATCCATGGATCCCAAGCTCTCAAGTGCTTTGTCAGGTATCCAGATGTCCATGACCGGGCGTCAACCCCAAATCCAGATGCCCGTGCCCGCTCATTGGCACTGGTAATTACATATCTGCAGAAAATTTATTATTGTTTTTCAATCTATTACATATACGAGCATAATGCCAGTGGGGATCGAGCTGAATTATCGTTAATCTGCCCAGGTGAACTGCACTGGATCTATCAAACCCCTTGAGGTTTACAGTAGTGGTTCACACATGTGCACTTTTTGTCTACAGAGCACTTGAGCTCGTGGTAAAAATATGCCAGGTGCCATTCCAAGGTTTCTAACCTAGAGTGATGAATTTGGACTGGGGTCTACCATTTATGTACGAGATAATTCTGGGAATATGATTGTGCCCTGGACTTGAAGACGAAGAAATAAAGAGTCATTATTCTCAAAATTGACCAGGGCCTTGCATGGGGTACTACTAAAAGTGTAGAGGAATGTCATTCTGAAATTTTGGGCTAGCGAGTATGATTGTGTAGCTGATATCTGAAAGGAATCTTATTTGTGTCTGATGATTGTGGCAGGCCTCAACTGGCCCCGTAATGGATCTTGCTGTCTCTTGTCTCCGCTATGGTGGCAGCGAGTAGACAGTACTCAAGAATGCCCAGCGGCTCACCAACCAGATGTGTCGCTGTCATATTCACGAATTGGGGAACTGGGCTCATTGTCAGCCACATCAGTCATGGTGCTGACATATTGACAATTGCGCACTGCAAGCTCCGCAATCTTGAGGTATCGTTCCTCGATACCTCCCCAGTCCCACTCTTTCATTTCTTGAACCCCTTTCTCTACCTGCTCCTGGTAGCTCTCTTCGCTCTGCTGTGCAACAACCCAACGAGGTGTGTGTGATGGGGGTCCATGAAGAATGTAGGCGGATATGAACGTCATAATATCTTTTTCCACTCTGTGGCGACTGGAATCACGGACTGGGAGCTTGAGGAGGTGACGAATCAACGATAGAAAGTATCGTGGGGGCTTTGGCGTGAGAAGAGAAAGTTCATGGGCGAATGTCGAGGGTACCCTGATGGTCTCTTCCAGCGTTAAACCAACGAACGAAAGGGGAAGAAGATGAACACGCCTCCAGTTAGAGCTTTCAAGACTATGAGCCAAGCATGGGCTCTTCCAAAATATGTTTCCAAGTATGTGGTCCTCTTGGGCATAATGCAAAAGCGGGAACTCGTTGTCGATCAATATCTGTGAAGCAAGAGACAACTGGTTATCAGGCACTGCCCACTCCACGAGCTAAATCACGAATTAGTACTAAGTAGAGATGTTTAGAAGCTACTGTCGTGCTTATACTCACAATGAGGACCTCTGCATATCCGCACCGATATTGAACTTGGGACCCGTACTCCACAACCTGGATATTTCTATCAAGAAGTGCTTTCAAGGCAACTGGCATCTCAGGATAATGGAATTGTAGAGGCTCGGTGAGATCTTCTGAAGCGGGTATTGAGGTGTCTTGAAGTTCTGCGCTTTCATGATCATCCGAGGTACATAAATCCGTCGAGGAAAGAACTGGTGTGGATTGAACTTGTGCGGTAGGCAGGACTTGGGGAGAAAATTCGTTAAGCAATTCTCTTAATTCCTCCAAGCTCACGCCCGGGGATGGATTGCTTGGCGCGCTGCTGTCGTTAGAGGAATTCATGGTCATGTAGAAGGGTTTTGGAGTTGATGAAGCTGGCAGGTTGTGGATGAGTAGTAGGATTCTCAAGTGAAGGAAGCGAAGGAAGTCCATGGCAGATCCCATGGCAGAAAATAGTCTCATCTTTAATCTTCATACATGATTTTGATATCTCAGTTTTTCATTACTTCTTCTTTCCAACTACTTCTGCAATCTAAATTCTCTCCTTTATCACTCGATCCACATCATTCACTTTACATCTTCCTTTCTTTACTCTTCTTTACTTTACTCTTGTCTTTCTCTCTCTTTCCCCTCTCTTTCCTACACCTATGCACCTGTAGAAGCCACCACATCAACATGAGTGGTCGGTATTCTGGATATCCTCGACAGGAGGCAGTATCATCGGCTGCCCCGTTACACCGGAATTTCAATCACCTTGATGCTGCTGCCACAGCACTTACTGTTGCGCTAAAAAATGAGAATATCCCCCACATCTTCCATGGTGGCTATGCGGCGAGTCTGATTGGAGGACGCCGCATTACGGAGGTATTATGAAGCTATTCCTGTCCTTTCTTTTTTTCAATTTGAAAATAGGCTAATCTATGAATACTACTAGGATGTCGATGTTATCGTGGGAAGGAGATGTCTTGACACTTTGCTGAGGCTCCCCGGATTCTCGAAGTCAACGGATAATCGTTTAATCTTTCACACAGGAAGGCATGAAGTATTGATTGACCTCATGCATGAGCTAGACTCAAGACATTGCCTTCCTCACTCAGAGAGCTGCCGGCGATTACAGATTCGATCGCGCGATCATCCCGACCGAAGAATCTACCATTCGAGTAGGCCAAAACAAGCCCCTTCTTACCAGGATCAAATTGTTCTAACTCTTTAGTTGAAATTTTGCACCCCTCAACTCTCCTTCTTACCAAGCTCATTCCTTGGCACGAGGCATTCTATGCCACCCGGGCCCATGCTAAGATGCGGGCAATGACCGATTTGGAGGACATTGAAACCATTTTGAATTGGCTGGTCTGCAGAAATCAAACAATTGACCTCGACGACCCGCCAAGAAGTTCAGCTGGCCGGTTTCTGCGAATCTTGGGGGATCTTTTCATGGAGGCCAAGCAACTTCGGCCCTTGTTGGCTTTGGCACTCTCCGTGGATGACTTGAGATCGGCACTTAACACAATCGGCAGGCCCAGAGTTTGAGTTTGAATTTCACTGGCAGTGGTGCAGGCTGTATGTTGGATTTTGCCTTTTTGAGGCCTGTTACTCTTTGGTGTACGTTTCTCGGTCATGTAATGGACTTGCCAGTGATCTTTACCTCTTCCGGGGTCAATGTTAATTTGGACTGGGACTCTCACATGGAGTGGAAATTTTAATAGCTTGAAATCAGCCTGTATTGAAGATCCAAATTTGTTCATCCCACGATAGACTACTAGAAGCAACTAATTAGGCGGGTAATATACTAAGAAACCTTGCATTTAGATGATTTAACAATTCTGCTAGGTTAGGGGTTGACCTTGAAGACTATTGGAGTCCTTATCACTACAGAATGAGGAGAAATATGAGATACTAGTATCTTCCAAGGTTAGTGTTCACTGGCACTCCTGTTGATAATTTCCCTCTAAACTGTTCCCATCTATGCCCATCAACACCGACAAGCACTAACCTTCCTTCTCCATCTTTGCTAGTCGCTATCGGGAACTCGATCTCGTGCACCCTACTACCAAACCTCAACACCTGTACTATCTATCATCACCCATCATGTCAGTGCTGAGAGACCCAGCCGATTTCACCGCTCATGACGCTGCTGCAACGTCGGTATCACTTATCCTGCGGGAGGCTCATGTCCCCCACATTTTTCAAGGAACATACGCTGTCAGCTTGATCGGCGGTGATCGCCTGCCAGAGGTAGATGGGGTTTCCCTTCATTCTCATTCAGCTACTGTGGACTTGAGTTTCCTTTGATGCTAACCACACCCAGGCTATTGATATGATCGTGAAACATGACTGTTTTGATCTGCTCCTCAGGCACCCGGAATTTCGAGTATCACCAGACAACCAGCTGGTATTCAGATACAAGCAAACAAACATCCCGATCAACATGGAAACTGACGACGATGAAACCGACGTGTATCGGCCCTCTTCCAACACGGCTAAACGATTGAGGATAGGCGTGAGGACTGACCCCCACCGCATGGTTGGTACAATGAGTACGTTGAGATAACATATGTGAAAGAATATGGGACTTTTCTGATTTACTTGTTACCAGTTGATATCGTCGACCCGAAGGTTCTGTTTCTCACCAGGCTCCTTACGTGGCATAAGAGCTGCATCAAAAATCGGGCAGGCGCTCGTTTGCCTCTGAATGGAGATTTCGAAGACATTGAGGTTATTTTGATTTGGATGACGGAACGAAATGAGAGGATTGACGACCAATCTTTCAGCTTCCCCGATGCTGATGCCGAAGATGAGTTTCTTTTCAGTTTGGGTGATCTTTACGTCGCAAAGAGGCAACTGAGGCCTCATATGGCTGGGCTACTCTCATCAAGTCTAATGAGAATGGCCCTTGAAATCGTCGATGCCTGATTTGGAAACCCGATCCTTGGTTCTGAGGATGGTCATATCTCGCTAGAAGCCTTTCATCATTGTACGATTTCACAGTGGGGGAGGTGAGAAATAAATGAGACTTAACTTTTGACGAGTGCTCCCAAATCGAAAAGATTCAAGTACAGGGGCTACATCTATGCAGCCTAGTAGTCTAAACGCACGATCTGTTTTTGTCCTAGCAGCAGTTTGTCACGCCATGGCTATATATACAAGCTTTCATTAAGTCTCTAATTAATAATGGTAAAGGAGAAATAGGCAAAAGGAAAAGAGATCAATGAAAAAGTAAAAGAAAAGACAAAAAATAGGAACAATGGGAGAATGGGACGGAACAGAAGGGGCAAGAAAAAATAAAAGAATTCGCGAGCTGCCGGGGTCGAACCTCCGTGATGTGTGAATTCCGTATTGCTTCAAAGAAAAGCACGTGACAGGCGACATCAAGTTAGGGCTGATTTGAGTCAATCTGGTATACAAGTATGACTAGCAGTATCTCTAGAATCGAGATAAGCGCCTCTAGTTCGACTGTACGAAGCTCAAGGTCTGGACCCGACGAGTCACCGCACAGCATTCAAAACACCAATGCAACTCGTTGCCTAGACGATCTATCTTGATGGCAACGGCCTCGAACATTCACCTTCAAGCAGCCTCATGTATGACTATTTCACCAGACGCACTGTGTAAACCGCTTACTGGCTTCACCTCCTAGGACCTGTCTTACACTTATAGTTGGCGATCCAGTCAAGCCATGGTGAGTTCAGCTGTTCTCATCGTCGCTTCAACTACGAAGGCGCCAACTTGCGCTGCAAGTGTAGTGCCTCGAAGACCCCGGTCCACCTTGCTCTTTACAAGTAGTCCCAACGGTCCTTTTAGTACAGGCCGAGTCGCCCTTCAAGCCCACCCTTGGGTGTACGGGAGGGTGTAGTCTACCTTAAGAAAGAAAACTGTTATGAACATACGAAGGAACTGTGTCAGGGGATAACTGGCCGGTGGCCCATGGTTTTCGCTCACTCGCTATCAATAGGAACTTGAAGTGCTTCATGTTCGAAGACCCTTAGCTGAGCGCGTCCCCTTCCTCACTCTCGAACAGTAAAACCTCACCCCCGAACGGTAAAACCTCATATTCGAACAGTAAAACCCCACCCCTCATTCTCAAACAGTAACACCCCACCCCCGAACTGTAAAACCTCACTCCCGAACGGTAAACCCACACCCCCCAGCACCAGCACACCAAGCAGTGACCCCCGCGGGGGATTGATTCACTGCTGGTGGCTTATTGCTCTCCCTGCAAACCCTATATAAGTTAGTTTGAACATAAAAAAAGGAGTATTGAGAGATTAAAACATACCCGACACCGGTTACAGGTTTTGAGCTCCTTGAGCTCCTTTTCCCACTTGAGAAACTCGCGGAGGCGTTTCCACTTGCGGCATCTGCTGCAGCGCCTCTTTGCTTGGCGTGCCACTTGCCGGGTCGCAGGCTTTGGGCGGCGGGGCGGGAGCAGGGTAATAACCAAGCTTTGGGTGCCGGCGTCAATGCCGGTGCTTGGTTGGGCGGCCTGGTCCACTCCGCCACCCGGGGAGAAGGGGTGGCTGGGAGTGGACCGGAGGGAAGAGAGAGGAGAGGTGGTGGATGCGTCAGAGGACATTTTTGCTGCACAGAACGATACTGTGCTAAGATGGTAAACGGCGAACGCGAGTTTTGCACAGAAAAAGACTGTGTTGTGATGGGAGGAGGCGAACGCGGTTGGGTGGGAAGAGAAGAGAAGAAGAGAGGTTGTAAACAGAAGTAGAAAAGACTAGGCCACAGAGAATCGGCAAATGAGAGAAGCGACAGAACTAGACATTAACTCAGTCTCTCGCTAAACAGAAAATCAGAATTAAATTTTCTAATAAATGGAATTGAATACTTACCAGCATTATCAATCCAAAGAGACCATTTTACTGATTAGAACGTGTCTGGCGGAGGATTCGAACCACAAGAATATCTTGATTGTGCGGCAACTGAGGCAATACCTCAGACACCCAACCAATGGTCTGAGGTACCTGTACCTCGATTCGCAAAGTCCTACCACTGTCACTCCCTTTCTGGGCAAATTGCTTATTGTCCGCTCTGACCATTACCTTTTCAACTTAGGTCAGCTATGAAAAGCAAAATGAAACGGCATGAAGTCACTGACTCGCCCTGTCTTACCCTAGGCTCTTGAGGATTATCGATATCAAAGTCCCAGAATGGATCCGCATGAAGCCAAGGACAACGAATCGTGACAACACTGCAGACCTTGATCGATATGAGAGGCATTCCACCATGATCGAGAAACAGGATGAGCTTCCAAAGTTGCAATGGCCCCGAAGCTGAACATTCAGCCGCGTTGCTTTCGATTTCCCTGCGAATACAAGCGAGTGACCCAAGGCCAACGGATTGGACAAGATGGGGCATACATATGGTACGAGGAGGCAGTAGTCTGAGCCTTGACGGAGCCTCGCTGGCCCCTAGCTCCAGCGATAAAGGAGACATTGAGGTCGATCTCGTTGGTGTTACTAGAGTCGTTCTTGGTGCCAACTTCGGCTTGGATCTTGGTCCAACATCAGCACTCTTCGCATTGCCTGGCTTTGAGGTTGAGGAAGAGATTGCTGTATCGTCGCTCTGCATAATGGTATTGTCTATTCTGACACCCAGATTGCTAGGGCCACCGCTTGCCCTGCCCATTCTCGATTGGAGGGCTTGAGAGCTGCAATCTGAGATTTCAAACCCTCAATATGGTCTGTAGCATTGGTTTGCATAGCTTGGAGGCTGTCACATGCCAGATTAGACACACAAGAATGTGTTCGAAGCTCATTGAGCTTGGTGCTGGCGTCGAGTCATCTTTTCTTCGCTGCTTCCAACTTGGCCTCACAAGGCTTCAAATTCGTTGCTGAATCATTTTTCTTCTTCGCGCCGTTGATAGCCACCTCAGCTTATATATGTCATCAAAGGTTCTCTCACCTTCAGCTAGCTCAACATATGACTTCAAGCTGATCGAACTGCCTGTCGCCGCTTCATTTGGGTTTCATATTGGACCCACTTTCATTGTTATTCTTGGGATTTTCGACTGTATCAGCTGGATGTCCACCTCCAGGACCAGTCTCTCATTTTTCCTGAAGTGGGATCAGAATTGCTATGCGAGGCCATGTTAATCAGCTGCGGAGCTCCAACCATAGGGCTGAGACTGCCCTCACCTTCTCATAACCCTAATAGGGTTCGAGCATTCTTGTCAAATTGTATTGCGCATTTCCAACGGTGTCGCGATCAGGGAGGGCTATTAAATGTGAATATTTGGAGCTTGAAGGTTTGATTTCACCGACAGGGAGACTTACCAAAGCAGTGGTCCAGACGCGTATGCAGGTTGATAGGTGCTAGAGGTTCACATCAATTGATTTGACACCTGGGGTCCACACCGCCCTGGCCACCGCCCTCGCGCAAATGTATACACCGCCCGGGGTATTCTGCCCGGTTGTCGTCTGATCTCAATCTATATCCCAACCTTGGAAACACCGATAAGCTTAAAACAACCTTACAAGCTCAGTGAAGGTGACTCACGCCATCTTTAAAGCCCTAAGAATCCCATCAAATTCTTAGCTACAGGCAAAGTGCGCTTTTCGAGTCCACTTTTGATACAGTTCAAGATATCTCTGCTTGCTTAAATTTCAATATCAGTCTTAGTCTTTCAAATATTTGAAATTCTTGACGAGAGGAAGGATTTGAGCTAGGAAGTGCAGTGGTTTGAAGAAAGAAAATCCCAAGATTCACCATACTTATGGATGTCTTCACAGATGAAGATTCAAATGTCGTGGGTGTGATCCCGTCTTATTAATTTTCTACAGGTTGAGAGCCCTGCAGAAAAAGGGAAAATAAAGCACCAATTCATGCCCAAATCGAAAATTACTTTTTACGTGAACAACTGGCACCTATAAGCCTGCATACCCTGTGACTTGTCACCGTTGACAACCCTGTCCATTCAGCAAGTGTGCATTTCACTCTGTGCCCCCTTTATGTCCTTCTGGTGGGAGCTGAATGTTGCAGTTGATTGTGAAATTAGAAGTGCATCTCCAGGGCTGCAGCCTAGGTTACTTTCAGCGATTGGCCCTGCGTATGGATTTTGTGACTTACCTGCTGCCCCGCCGCGGACAGCATCCTATTTCCCACGACAAGTAGCCGTTACAAGTAACCGTTGAATGCACCTGTCGACAATAGTACCCTGGACGGCAATCCGAGCCGCCTTATTATTTGCTAATACAACCCTTGAGCCCTTGGCCTCGAAGCTTGCCGGCAGAATTGGCTCCTTGGAGTGGAGGAAGTGCAAAGCCTTAATATAGGGGCTTTTGCTGTCGGCACTAAAATCAGTGGAGATGCCTACAAAGCCAATATCCATCGTGCGAGGAACAAGCATCCTTGATATGGATCTTATTTCTCTTTCTGCCCTCAGGAAAATAACTGATGAGTCTAGCAATGGCTTGCCTTCCACCTGGTTACATCATTTGAAGGGGATTTGCAATCACTTAAGACCTCTGTGACATGTATCAACATCTGAATGGTAGTATCTGGCATTGAGATACAGACATAATGTCGATATGCACAGGGAAATGATGCTAGAAGAGCTCCTCCGCTGGACATCTATGCGTTTCAGCATCTGCAGGCTGTCCTTGCCTGGATGTTACTTCTTTGTCACTCATCTCGAAGGGTGGCTGCTGCGATTGTATCTCCAGTGGGAAGCCCCAATTTCCAGGTTTTCAAGATATTCCATCTACAATCCGCAGATAATTTTGATCCGATCACTAGGTATCTCCAGTTGACGATAGGATTCTAATAATCCTTACCAGATCTCAACGTAGTAGTAGAATTGTAGAGTTATTCATTGAAACTTTGAACTATTCGATAAAGACAGATTGCATTTTATTTGCTAGTAGTAATTCATTTGGTTTCGTTCAACATCTTCTCCTTCCACCACCGGGCAATCTCTCCAGTCTGCAAAAACTCCACTTCGCCTTCCCTCTCCCACTCCTTCAGCCACTCAAGCATACGCTGCAACATACCAATAACATGTGCCATTCCACTCGTGTCAGGATGCATCAAGACAGGAAAGATGGGCTCCTCCTCGTTATCCCGGATCCATAAGAATCGATCGCGCCACAGATTCTCGATAACACGCACATCGACGAATCCTTGAGAATTCTCACAGTGAGGAAGGAATTGCATGGGCGTCATATCCTCCATATAATAGTTACACGGAACGCATACGAGAGGTCTTCGATCAGGCGCCGAGGGCGATTCCTTGACGGGGTGCATCCAGGTAGCGGCGGGCTTGGAAAAGTCGATGGGTTCGAGAGGTGGGCGTTTTGGCGCGAAGAAGGGGTGACAATCGTGGTCCGTCAATGAGGCGTCTAAGATACATCAGTACTGATACAGAAGCCCGGATTCCGGTCTACTTACCATATTCAAATCCATACTCCTCGAGTAGGTCAAGAGTCGTCTCACGGAGTTGGTATAACGGTGCTCGGTACCCGACCGGTTTCTTGCCTGTCAGGTTCTGGGCAATCTCCATGCATCGTACAAGAACGTCACGCTCTTGCTCGGGTGTGAGCTGGTATGCGCCTTCGTGGGCATAGCCATGCAGACCGATTTCACAGCCTGATTCGACAACTTTCTTCACTTCCTCAGGGAAACTCTCGGCGGAGTGGCCTGGGATAAACCAGGTACAGCGATCGGCGATCTTCAATTTCGTTAACATGCGCAACAACCGAGGGACACCAACACGGGCAGCGAAGAATCCGGTTGAGTAGTCTGCCAGGACATTGTCTGGGTGGGCGCCTATAACGTGAAATGTGGTTAATGACAAGATCTTCCACGAACTGTGATGAGGTGAGAACTTACTGGTACCAAGCCACCCTGACACAGCGTCGAGATCAACCGATACAGCAACGCGAATTTTATTGCGTTTCGGCTTTGCGAGTGAACGAGGAATCGATGATACAGAATCCCTGACCGAAATAGCTTTCGAGGTCTGAGTGCTGTCATGGCTCTCCTTGCCCTCTACCTGAATACACTGTCCAGAGATATGACCGGCGGCGCGCGTCGAAGCTAGGAAGGCCATGGTTCGAGCTACATCTGCTGGGGTAATTCCCTTTCCATTGCCACTGTCGCCGAGGCCGCATGCGACAGCATTGATCCGACCCTCACTATTGAGCTGCAGGATTTCCGTTCGAACGGTGTTGAGAAGACCATAGTGAAGACCCGCCTTTCCGGCTGTGAGACCAGCGGTGGACTCGGTTTCCGTCACAACAATTGACGGGCTAGCCAATTCACATCCAGAGCTTTGTTGGTAGTCACGTACGCTTCGCAAGAAGTGTTTGATGGCGAGGAAAGAAGTGCGAACGCGTAGCTGATGACTCTTATTCCAATCATCTAGAGAAAGGTCCCAGATTGGCTTCGAATTCGACGAATCCTCTTGCGTGGGATTGACAATAAGAACGTTGACGGCTCCGAATCTTTCTTTTGCCTTGACAAATCCAGCTTCAATTGATTCTTCGTCTGCGCCATCACCGTTTAGGAGATGCAATCGAGAAAACCGCTCCGCATCAATACCGGACAATTGCAAAGGCTTGTTGTCGAAAGCTGTGACACGGCATCCGTGATCTAGACCAACCCAATGTCAGACATGCTGCCCAGAAAGGGAATTGACATTACGTAGGATATATTCAGTGAAATGCATATGTCTATACTAGACGACTACTACTTGGGGATTTGAGCCCTAGTGTTAGGCAAGTCTCAACGGCCGAATGATATCAACCATGGTCAGCGGATTGCAATACCACTTGGGTTTTGCATTCAGCCAACCAACGGTAAGTCCACAGATGAGCAGAATCCATCACCAGACAGTTCAGTCTAGCCATCTATGACTTTTGGGAATAACAAAGGGGATAATGGAAGATCCGGACTATGATCCAGCAAACCTACCTAAGAACTCTCGGACCGCCTCGCCTCCAATGGGACCAGCAGCGCCTGTAATGAAAACATGTTGATTTTCCAGTCCCAAGAAGGAACGTCGAGAAAGTGACTCGTCTGGCATCTTCAATTGCGTAACACACTGTGTACGTCAATTTCTCGCACCTCCAATATGGCAATGTCTATCACCGATATGCAGGAATTAGCGGGTTCACTTCGGCAGTTGTGATACCACAATGGATGAACCCTGGATCTGGATTCTCTTGGACTTCTAAGCTTTCGCTTCACGTCGGCTAATCCACAGACCTAGAATCTGTCAGCTCGATCTCAACAATCTCAACATGTCCCCTGAAGTTCCGGTTACCCGAACTGATCATCAGGAGAAGAAAGCTAACGCTTACTATTGAAGCTGGAAAGAGAGGTCCGGTCCTAGTGTATACAAGCACGTCCAGCAGCGTTCTCCAAATCGGTCAACTGTGGGTTCTAGTAAACGCCAGTGACGCTTGTTCCTGTGTCTGTGCGCGACGGACTGGCCAGACCTTGGTTCTTGATGGAGGTGAACAAGCTTTCTGGTGGTTCTCAATCCTGTTTGGATCCCTCTGCTGCAGAGAGTTAAGTTGACTTTGGCAAGGGGTTAAGATTCAATAGCCGGCATCAACTTACCGCGATGGAGGGGGCATCACGTGAGTTTCTCTTCTCTTTACGGTTGACTAACAGTTTGATCGTGAGTTTATAGTAGGTTTATATTTACTTGTTTTGATGATGATTATGCGAGATCAAGTTTCACCGAATTGACTGAAAAGTTGAGTTGAATTGATGTCATTCATATCACTTCTTCACTGAAGATATATAGTGATCACGACCCCTCAGGCTCTCTCGCCTTGAATTTACCCGACGAGAAGATATAGTAGTTCAGATCGAACCACGAACTGACTCGCAAAATGAATCCCAATTCTGGCACTTTTGTCCGAAAGTTCTGAATAACTCTTACGACCGATTATCCCAATCCCGAGCGACGAAAGTTTTGTCAATAAGGTTCTAAATGGAGTGAACCAGAAGCAATATCGTATTCGGGAGTACATTCCGTAGCCACCAGGAGAGCACCCAGCACGGACCTGTGCTATAGTGGATCAGGAACCACAGGAACAAAGCGAGGCGCACGAGCATCCCTGCGATCGATGATCAGAATTTCTCGATCATTGGCGCGAGAGCCTCGCGCTACTCGATTGAATTTTCATTACGGAGTATAACCCATAAATCTTCTGCTTTGGGCATAGAATATGCTCTAGTAATGCAGTCGTCGTAAGACTTTTGTTTGTGTACAAACTTAAGTACTGAGAATGGAGACAGGTCGCTTTGCCCAGCTACGAAGTGGGCCATCAGAAGTACAATCCCACATTAATTTCCGTTAATATACTGCATAGCATAAGTACGACGGAAGTACGGCAATGTGAATTTGGTCCCTAGTAGGTGCTACTAGTAGCTGAAGTTTTGATCCAATTCGCCTGGTCAGTTTATATTGATAATGCTTTCTAGATCCCTGTCTTGATATTGCGGAGACCCTGGAAATTAATATAGAGAAGCGACATCGGCCCCGACGATCTAACCACACATGCATGCCAGGTGTGCGTTCAAGTTCTCAATACCATTGTTAAGGACGTGCACACCTGGGCACCAGGTGGACAAGGCCCCCTCCGTGAAGAAATGATCTCTTCTCATGGCGTCCTGGCCCGGCGGACCGCGTTGTAGATACCGTGGGTCAGCGAAACTCATTTTTGTCCAGTGGAAAGTCTGATTTGCTCTAGAAGGAAAGTGGCTAAAGTCAATTGAAGTTTTCTTCTCTTCTGGAATCCTTTAAAGTGAAACAGTTTCGAAAAAGGTGTTACGTCCGTTAGCGTGAATTGATTTTTTCTCGAATGTTCATTAGTTAGAAAATGAAAAAGGGGTTCTAGATATGCGCGGCGCGGTAAAATTTCGGTCGATTACTAGTGAGAATTGATAATATTTCTCGTCGCTCAGACCCCTTATCGCTCTCCACAAGGTCGATCCCGGGCCCATTTAAATGGTTGGAATGGTTGAGTGGGAAACTCATGACTCTCCGGGGCCGGAAAATCTGTCCACAGTACGTACCATGGAAGACTCGGAGAGCTAATTCCGTGGTTCGAGAGAATACTGATAGTCAACTGGAGAACCTTGGAGGCCAATGAATTGCCTTAATCAGGGGGACGATGAGCGTGGAGTGGAGTCGAATTCTTGGTGGCTGGACAGGCGGCGTCACCGAAGGGAAAAGTCGGGGAAGCAGTTGACACTTTAGTCAACCTCTAGATACAATTAACTTTGCGTATTTGGCGGAAATATCTTGTGTCTTGGCGTGCTTCATGCAAAGCGACACTGGCAGCTTAGATTATGGTGTCTCAAATAGATCGTTATTAGCCGCGCTGTCATGGCACTTGCTCAACCCTAATGGTCCTTTCTTGTCATTTCCGCCTGGTATCAACGGTCAACGGTCTCAAGAGATCTCAATTTTCGGAATTGCCTCCGGATCTAGTCAAGGGTGAAATTCAAGGATCTGGGATGATTGACGAATAAACAGCGAGAATATTCCAAATCACGATAAGATCAGCAGTGTTGACGCAAGTCGCCGGGAGATCGGCGGGTCTGGTGGATTGATGCTTGTCCGCAATTGGGATAGATTGACCCAGGGTTTGATTCCGTGGGTCGCTTACAAGGGAAGATGTCTAGGTGTTAGTTGATTGTTAGTTAATTGCTAGTTCACTGTTAATTAATTAAGTGGATGAAGTACACGAATAGATTAACTATATCCCAGTAGGTTTCATTTCTATGCTTGGCAATCCGAGTAAAGACCCCTGGTCGGCACTGTACACAAGAATCTATAGTATGATCTAAAAACAGAAAGGAAAAAAAGGAGGGCAGGGTGATATGTACACAGAGGGTAGGAAAAACGTATATGTCAAAGGATGAGGGTATCAGATCTACACGGACTCCGTAGATTCGTAACAAATTAGGTAGTTTTCGAGATTTTTCGGTGTGAGCGGTCATGGAGATTCCACTAGACGGATTCGTGCCCAGTAACGTGAGCACTATTGGTAGTCTCGTAGTCAGGTGGCCTCGAGTCACGTTGCACGGTAACGGTAATATCCTGGCGAATACGCAGGGCACGCGCAGATCCATCGTCGCTGCTCATATCCCGGTCGTTGCTAGTCTCAAGACTGATATCAGAGACCGCAGGACCACCCTTCGTGGGAGTGACTGTAGCCGTATGGAAATCTTGCATGTTGAAATCTTCTGCGCGGAATTGACTGGATTGTCCATAGGGTCGGGAGTTCTTGCTGTTGGTCCAGGGTTGCGATTTGTACCGATCGGTTCCTCTCTTCGATCCTCCGGTCCAGCTCTTGAGCGCAGGGAAGACGTCTCGTAGCAGCGACCACACCAGTGGCAAGTTTGTGACCAGGATCGCCACTGTAGCTTCCCGGAAGTACCAGTTCATATAGACGTAAGAAATGAGCGCGGGGACCAGGCAGTAGACCTTGTTCAGAATGGCGGCGACAATGACGAACACACCCATTCCGAAGAGCAGGATAAGAATCATCTTCTGCTTGAGTGGCACGCGGACTTGAACAAGCATGGGAATCGCAACGAGCAGCATGAAGATGTCGGCCGAGATAGACAGGGATCCTTGAACGATCTCATAGTATTGGTATGATTGGCATTGGTCTGGGCGAGATGGTCAGCAAGTGTACATTGGGAAAGTCCATATTGATGCCTCTTACAGTCACTCGTAGGGACAGCCCAGTAATTAGTCAAGGGTCGACAAATGAGGAAGAGTGAAAGTTCAGTGGCGATGAATCCAAGTGCAACGTAGACGGCGATGTAGTTAATCCATTTTCGCTGGCGTAGTCCCTCACTGGAAGTTGTCAGTATATAAGTTTCAAGTCGATTTGAGAAGGCAACATACGTGATACGAGCATAGATAACCAACATGCATGCCTTCAAACTCCAGACACAAAGGATGAAGGCATGCTCCGACACAAACACCCATTTACTTCCTCGGACTCGCTCAGCGGTGGTTTTAGGTGTAAGAGCATCGATCTCCGCTTGGTCCATCAAATTTGACCCTCCGCCCGAAGCAACCTCATTCAAGGCGACGCAGAGAATGGTATACCAGATCACAGCGTTCAACATCAAGTAGTCATCGACCTGAAGATTTTGAATACCTAAACGTCTGACACGGGCGGTACTATAGTGATACTTCATTAGCCACGATCCTCTCTTGATTAGTATTGCAAATATCACTCACTATCGCAGGACAGCACCCAAGACGCCGACAGCGTAAAGAGCCCATGTTTCTCGCGCAAAGCGCTCAGCAAAGCCACCACCTAAACCAGACATGACCGCCCTGTGATATCTTAGGTTAATCGAGGATCGATCAAAAAAAGAAGGAAGAGGTGAACCGAGAGGCACTAACATCTTTTTAAGTAAATTACCGGGCCACAAATCTCGACGATAAAGTTTCCAAGACTAGCGCATGCATCTGCCGGGATGATCGCACGTCTTCTCCAGGGGTGGACGAACGGAGAGTTCGCCGATTCGCGTGCAATATTGGGAAGATTAGCTGCAGGGCCTCGTCATGCAGGAATATGGGGAGGAACTCTTATCACAGGCAAGATAGATCTTCCGGTGACAGCAGTGGCCAACCATAGGATGGAGTGGGGTGGGATTTGATGGAAAGCTGGGCTGAATCCATGGACCCCGATGGAGTGCCTATCCCTGGTACAGTTGTAATGGACTTTTTTGGTAGGGTTAATTGACCCTGATTTGCTCATTCGCTCCAAGCATCTGGAATTACAATTTGGTGCCTGGCACCGCCGACTTGCTCCACCTCTGCCAGCTTTGCTCTCATCGGGCATCGGGGATTACTCGATTAGCATATAGACCTGCCATTTTGGGAGACCTATACTTGATACGAACACACTTTAGGTTTAAAAGCGTAGGTTGCATAGTGAGAGGTTTACAGAGCACTTTGATATCCATAATGGAGTCCTTAATCGCTGACTGGATCGTTTAATTTACAAGCTCTCCATGAGCAAAGAGAGTTTTCTTGGTACTTGATTCAAGTTGTAGACTTTTAGCGATTGACGTGGGTCAACGGAGCACTGTCTCGGAAATAAAATCGAGGTTCATAGTATACAGAGATTGAGGCTGTAGTGAATATAGCCGACCCAAGTGTAAAGTGAGCACGCGAGCCTTAGAGAGCCTTCCTAAGATAGTTAGCATCTACAGACAACCAGGTTCTTTTTGGCCCGAATTTGGATTTCACTCGGAATATCCGGAGTTCGCACTTATTTTTAAGTGTTCTATTGAATCAGGCTTGGACCAAGTCCCACCTGGGCAACAGGGTGGATTCCCGTTGCAAGGAGCTGAGCGGCCAATGTATCTGTAGTGTAGTGTATGTACCTCGGATAATGATCGCGGAACTAAACTTCACGGTCAACGTCCGACGACTTGACTCAATCTGGAGGATTTGAGAAAAAAAGATGGATGAAATTTAATAAACTTTGCTTCAAAGATGGTGCAAGTGGGGCCATCAGGAATGTGGTTCTGGACTCGATTGAGGCATTTTGAAAGTGGATACGGGGTGGAATGGGGGCATTGGGGGAGGAAATGAGGATCACTACTCCATACGGGGAATTCCGTCTGGTGTGATGGCGTTATGGAGCCCGCTCTGCTCCGATACAGGTCCAAGTTCAAGTTCGAGTTCAGCGTGGCAAGGTGTTGAGCGGCTTAACATTAGTAGTCGATCTAAAGATGCACCAGGGTCAATAGGGGATTCGTCAAATGATCCTGCGCTAGGGTTTGGAAGAATTTTCATTCCTGCATATCGGTGATGGCTTGATCGAATCATCCATTGGTCTAGAGATGATAAGTAAACTTTCTTAGTCGCTTTAGACCCAGTTCCTGAACCAGAATTAATTAGCCCATCTGATCTAAAATATTCTGTATATTGCCTCTCGGGGACTTGTCTAGATCTGGAATGCATACGCCATCTATCTAGAACATTGAACCCACTCGATCTAAGGCGATCTTGTCGTAGTTCAGATTTCAGGTTGTTTCGAATATGCTGTAGGAACCGTAGGTGTTCCTTACCGAGGATGATTCCTGTGCCTCACATGGGGAAATTATTCATCCTGGGGTGTCGATCGGTGACCCAGAATGATCCATGGGTTAGAAACTGATTATATCCGGAAGAATGCATTTCAACCGGTCGCACTTATGAAATAATTCAAATCATTCTGGTAATTCATCATGGGCTCACTCATAGGTGCAATCTGTATATGAAGCTAAGAGGTCAATTTCTGTCAGCTTAAGTGGGTAAAAATTAATTAAGTCCTCCAGTATTAGCTCGAGTCTCACACTTAAAATAATTAGAATCACACATGTTTCTCAGTGTCTCACCACGGGCACTCCGTGGCTGTCCGGGTCTCATTTTTAGGATTTGGAAAACTCTGGAATATGCATCCCAATGCAGGCAAGGGTCAGGTCGAATTCACATGGCTTCTAGAAGTGTTTGAAAGGGGTCAACGGTCTCCCCCCGTCTTGACTCGGATTCTTCAGACGCAGGGCTGCAGATGTTGGGTAAACACTCTTGCGTGACGCCATCAAGTTCAAGTTGATATTAGTATGCATGAACGGCCGAGACTGGGGCGATACATACATAGCACACGATAATTATCAACTCCATCAAATACGGAGTAACGAGTTCTCCACTACCCGGCACATCATCTGTAACAGATACATAGATCAATCCCTACTAGACTGCTCTGATTTCTGTATAGTAGATGGTGCCAAGGACCGATGTAGTTTGGGAAAATTCTTTCTGTTGAAGCTCCCCTTCTAGGTAAAGCGTGCTGCATGAATCTCCGCGTCCTGGCTTCCTTTTCCTTGGAGTTTGGCTCTCTCGCCTCTGTGAGTATCCAATGACGGGATAGCAACGCCCCACTTCTCGACAGAGTGGCCACCGGGAGGGCGACTCCAATTCAATGATTGGTTAGAGATTGGGGTATCGGGTGATTAGAGTGGTCAGGGAGGTGGAGTCGGGATGAGTGAATTCACGGTTGAACATGCTGAGGCCGAACTGGATGGGGATCGCAGTGCGTGTTAACCTACTCCTCCGGGGCATTCGGAGGGGCTGTAGTGTGGTTGTACGACTCCACCCTCTAGAATAATATAGCCTTGCCTTGCTCCCTTCTCTCATCTTTTTTGTTCTCTCAGTCATTTCGTTCATTTCGACTCGCAGAGAAGCTCCCGGGGAGTTCATTCTCAACTTGAATCTCGCCCCCCTTGCTTAGCTTCGACACTTTCGCTGGTATATTCGGATCAACGCCACTCGTCGATTAATTCCATCTTATCCCTATCGCGACTCCATAGAAACTTTGTGGGAACTCAGTTTCCACGTGGAGATCCAGATATATCGTCATGTCGACCGAATCTATTCCCGACAAGATTAAGGCCGCGCAGCCTGTGACGGAGGAAGAGGACCATGGGGAATTGGTTAACGCGTCGGGTCATCGCCAGGAGGTCGACCGGAACTTCAGTTTGATCAGTCTGTGTGCTATCGCCGTCACGACTGGTAACACTTGGATCGCCCAGGGTGGTAGTGTGGTGACCGCATTGAGTAACGGTGGATTGGCTGGATGTATTTATGAATTGTATGAACTCGACAACTTCGTGTCACGGGATCCTCGACACCTCATATGAGATGTGATATACTAACCAACCATATAGTATCGCTGTCTCAATTTGTTACTGGATGGTCGCTGCCTCGCTTGCTGAGTTGGCATCTGGTATGCCCTCGTCCAGTGGTGTTTACCATTGGGCTTCCATCACCGCTGGCAAGTATGGTCGTGTCTGTGGATTCTTCGCTGGTTGGTGGAACTGTTTGGCTTGGATCCTGGGTGCCGCCTCGATGTCATTGATTATGGGCCAGCAGACTGTTTCCATGTATGCTCTGATGCACCCCGGCTTTGAGGTTAAGACATGGAACACCTTCGTCAGCTTCCTCATCTGCACTTGGGTGTGCTGCTGCATCGTTCTTTTCATGAACCGCTTCTTGCCATACATCGGTAACCTCGGCATGTTCTTCATTCTTGCTGGTGTATTCGTTACCATCATCGTCTGTGCTGTGATGCCCTCTGTCAACAATGTCGGATACGAAAGCAACTATGTTATCTGGGAGCAATGGACCAACGAGACCAATTACTCGCAACAGGGCTTTGTTTTCGTGATGGGTATGCTGAACGGTGCTTACAGTGTTGGAACTCCTGACTGCTCTTCCCACTTGGCTGAAGAGATCCCCAAGCCTAGCCGCAACATTCCCAAGGCTGTCCTTGCTCAGATGGGTGTCGGCTTCATCACCGGTCTCCTGTATATGATTGCTATCTTCTACTCCATCCAGGACCTGGATGCCGTTGCCAACAGCAGTTACAAGTTCCCTCTCGCTGAGATCTACTACCAGGCCACAGGATCCCGTGGCGGTGGCTTGGGTCTTTTGATCGTCGCCTTCATCCCGACTCTGATCACCGCAACTGGTTGCTACATTACCGCCGGTCGCACTCTCTGGACTATCTCCCGCGACCGTGCTACTCCTTTCCCCAAGTGGTTGGGTCACATCAACACCAAGTTCCACAACCCATTCAACGCTACCCTCGTCTGCGGCTGTGTCGTTACCGTCCTCGCCTGCATTTACCTCGGCTCCACCACCGCCTTTAGCGCTTTCGTTGGATGCTTCGTGCAACTGTCCAGTCTTTCTTACTTCATGGCCATCTTCCCCCACATTCTCACCAAGCGCAATTCTTTCGTTCCCGGCTTCTTCTTCATGAACAACAAGATCGGCTACGTTATCAACGTTCTTTCCTGCATCTACATCCTCGCTTTCGTCGTCATCTTCTGCTTCCCTTACGCCCTTCCCGCCACGGCTGCTTCGATGAACTACGCTTCATTGATGACCGGTGGACTGTCGATCTTTGTCACTATTTGGTGGTTTATTCGCCAGGGATCCTACGAGGGTCCTCAGAACATCCCATTGACCGACAAGGCTCTCATGGAGGATGCCCAGTAAAATATTCAATCGATTGAAAGATTGACGGAAAGTTATTTCGACTGTTATTATACCACTTCTGATTGATGATCTTGATGTTTGTCAGATGCATTTATATACCTTTTTCTTGATATGGTACCCTTACATGTATCATTTTAATTCTAACTTTGGGGATTTTGGCACTTGAGTCGTGTATATCACTTTTGTACAAATAGCTTGAATCCAATATCTCGTGGGTTATACCCCCAATTAAAATCTACTTCATACTATGAGATCAATTCTACCACTACTAATAGCACTTGAGCTAATATCGATTGTATGTCACTTCATTCAAGCTCTAACCCAATGTTAGTCACCCAGCCTGGCATTATTTGTTCTGCGATCCAACTTGAACCTCGCACACCTGGGCAGCTTGTTGGCGCGGCCGCTTTCCAGGCATTGCCGCGCCAGATTTCGATCACTCTGTTGGTAGAATTCAAGCCGCTAAACCACCCTTCAGCTGGTTCAGCCCTCTGCAAGCGGAGCATTTTTGCAATGAAGCTGAAACCGCGTTCGTTTGCGGTTATACTCTTCCCAGCATAAGATTTCAGGGACGGCGATGTATCCTTTCCCAGAGGTGTTCTACCTTGGAATATGGCAGTAAACTGCTCAATTTCCTCCACAAAGAGGCAATATCACCCATCTCGGGGTCGGGGCCTGCGCGTGGAAAAGGGATTCCCCTGGGGTACGGTGGGCGTAGCAAAAAATGGCGCTGTAATGATGAAATCTTCATCTCACTTTCTAATCGACATACCCCACTCTCAGGCTTCTTTTTTGTCTGATATTTTCAGCACGGGCAGAAGGATATGAGATAAGAGGGATCCCTTTTTTGGGGACTGGCAGGATCATTGCAAGTAAGGTGTGTTACCCAGGTATGGGTTGCGGATCCTGGCATGGATGTGGGAGTGGTCCACGGGTAGAGAGAGGGAAAGATAGAACGAGCGGAGACTTCAAGTAGTGACGGCGATATCAACTGAGAGCGTGTAATATTAAAACTTGAAGCTTCCACCATCATGATGGATTCAAGCTAAAGTTGAATTTGCATGAATGAGGAACAAAGCGTCCCTTGAGAAGATTCTTTATTCGCTTATGCACATGTGGCTGCTGCTACTAGTAAGAATAGTAAAATCAGCACAGAAAACTTGAAGATATATATTGATGTTGTAACCTTGGAATGTTCTTTGGAGAAAGATACTACATACCCGATGAGCGAGGCTGTAGGATGGAGGCTGTAGGATGGCGGCCGATAAGAATACATTTTTAGCAGATAAAAGTGATATGCATGGTTCAAATGTTGATAAGACCCACGGGCGCAGCTCACCAATAAATAGTAATAGGTAGAAGATGCAAGCTTCAGAATATCTCAAGTGCTGATAGATAATGTGAGGAGTAGTAGTGTCAACTGGTTAATGACACCCACTTCACATCAAGCTCAATGTACATGTGGTTCAGATCTTTATCCAGTAACCTCCAGGACATAGATAGACTGGATTAGATTAAGTACTTCAAGTTTTGAAATTTCATCTACCAATGATCTATCAGATAAGTGTATTTAGCTTATCCTCTCAACTCGAAATAGTAACATCCCCCGAGCTAGATAGCGGGGTAAAGGTATGACAAGTCGCATCGACCTTCCTTTGTTCTCGCTTTATCTTGGCTTTGAGTGGTAGCTTGGGCTCTAATAGGTATCAAGATGTGTAGTATTTGAAGATAGATCAAGTCTTAAGGATACTATCACTCGTACTAGTAGTTTCTGGTTACTCTATCTCCAAATCGGAGCTATATAAGCATTCTAGCTCTCACCTTATCTATTTCATCCCTGGATTCAATCCTCTGCTAAGAGGAGAAAGGATAGTCGCTCACTTCAAAAATGTCACAACTCAAAGACTCCAAAGGGAAACACAGTACTAGTAATGATCTATCAGAGGTCGATGCAGTTAGCGATGAAAATGTGGGCGAAGTTGTTACGCTGCGTAACAATGATCGATTTCATCGTACCTTCACCCCCAGACAAATTCATGTATGAAGTCCCAGTCTCTTCCTTCGATCATTCTTGAGGCCTCTAACTTTCCCTAGGCTATCTCTCTTGGAGGACAAATCGGAGCAGGTCTCTTCATTTCAACTGGCGAAAACCTCCGAGATGGCGGTCCTGGATCTATGTTCCTAGGCTTTGCGGTTGTCTGTTCATGTGTATGGGCGGTTCTTCAGACTGTCAGTGAGATGACAGTATCATTCCCCACTCCAGGAAATTTTATCGATTATGCCGATCGCTTTGTGGATCCAGCCTTTTCCTTCGCTGCCGGGTTCTCGATGTGGATCGGCTGGACAGCTGTGATTGCCTCGGAAGCAACATTCTTCTCAACTATCGTTAACTATTGGGCAAAAGATCGAGTTAATGAGGCCGTCTGGTGTGAGTGAGCAATCCATATTCGACACTACATTTCAAAGTCCCCTATTATAGACATGTTTCTCGGATTCAGCTGACCTATCACCAGTGACCATTTTCCTTTTTCTCATGTTCGTTATTTTCAGTCTACCAAACGTGGCATTCGGCTGGTTTGAGTATTTTACGTCCCTCCTGAAGATATTGGCTCTCATCATATTCATCATTGTAGGAGTTGCTATCATTTTTGGAGCTGGTGCCGATGGATCTATGCATCATGGTGAGACATGGCAGGATGGGGAGGCGTTCTTGAATGGATTCAAAGGATTTGGGAATAGCGTCTTACTCGCGATTTTGGCTATTGGAGGTATGGCACATGTCTGGCTAATAGTGACATACGATACTGATATTGACACACCCGACAGATAACACGTTCACCGGCTTCCTTGCTGGCGAATCCAAGAGTCCCCGATTTTCCGTTGGCCACGCAGTTTTCCTGATTCCGATCCGAGTAACTGTCTTTTACTTGACTTCCGTGGTTCTTATCGGCATATTGGTCTCTCCCAGTAACCCGAATTTACTGGGCAGCAGTGGCATTGCAGCATCTCCTTTTGTCATCGCTATCAATCAGGCCGGAATCAAGGGGCTTCCAGATTTCCTGAATGTCATTATCATGTTCGCCGTGGCAGCAATTGCTGCAGAGAGCTTCTATATCGCTTCGAGAATTCTCCAGACGATGTCCCATCAAGGCCTTATCTCTTCGTGGGTGGCCAAGGTTGACTCACGCGGTCGTCCACGGGTATCCCTCGCTATTACAGGGGCTCTTAGTATTTTACTTACATACATCAACCTCAGTGGAGAGGGCACAACTGTATTCAACTGGCTAGCACAGATTGCAAGCACTGGATACTTTATGGTATGGTTTGTGATTGCCATTACCTCGTTTCGTTTCCGTGCAGCTCTGAAAGCTCAAAGTGATCCCCTGTTTGATCAAATATATGCTTGGAAGTGCAGTATTTGGCCTGTACCTCCTATTTGGCTTTTGACTTGTTGCTGTTTCTATATTGCGTGCTCTTTATACCTCGCTCTTTACCCTATCGTGAGTAATCTCGAATCGGTGTTCCTGCAGTTCCTTTTTGACGTTATCAATCTAGGGATCGAATACGCCGACAGCATATTACTTTTTCCAATACATGTTTGGGTTAATTTTGATTACATTCAGTGGAATCGGCTACAAGCTCATATTCCGCACAAAGCTTCGAGACCCTCGCACAGTGGATTTGCAGACAGGGCGCAGGGCTCTAAGTGTTAAGGAGATACAGGAGTTGGATGAATATGAAAGGATGCCCAAATGGAGGAAGTTTGTTTCATTTGTACAGCTGTGGTAGCTGTTCACATTCTGCGGAATTGCCTCTGAATTCTATCATGATGTCCCGGGCCAGCCCTGGGGTATGAGTTCAAGTTACTTCAAGCTCTTCAACCTTGGAAACTTGAGCTCCCAGTCAAAAAGACGAAAGACCATGTCAGCAAGCATGACAGGAGGCTCGTCGATTATGATGGGACGACTTCAGCTTATGATGAAACGATTCTATAAACATCGAATTTATGCTATGTACAATGACACCATTTGAAATTTAACAATGGTGGAAATGTCTGCTAGTAGATACACGAACATGAATTTCTATGCGAAAATGCAACACTCATGGGATTAAATATCCCTGGTCATGAAAAAGTCATGTTATCATGAGACTCCCCAGTGAACGGGGGCTGAGGCCTGTAGATTGATCCGAGTCATCACAGATCAATGATCCTCTTCCACTTCAACACTCTCCTTGACTCGAAAACACTCAATCAAGGCTCTATTGAGGGTTTGCTGACTCGTCGGCCACCGTTATCCTTCCGGTCAGCAGCTAGCGACTTCGCAAACTTGCTCCTATCACGGATCTGAGGACCCTTCCAGTAGAAGACGTAGATAGGAGCCACAACCAGGCAAGAGAGACAAGCCAGGACAGTACTGGCATACTCCACATGCCATTTGTTTCCAATGTTGGTATACATCGGTGTGGCGTACATCGCAGAGATACCAGCCAGAAGATCACGAGCAAATGCATTGCCACCACATGCTGATGCGGAGTATACACCGTAGGCAGCGATCATGTAATCCACCGACGAAAGGTAAATGGCAAAATTTGCAATTCCGACCATTGTCGAGAAAATCATAGATGCGATCCATGGGATACCACGTGCCTTTCCAAACGATGTCCAGGCAAAACCAAATAACCCGATCGGCTCGAATGGTGCTAACCAAAGAAGCCATTTGAGGCGACGCTCAGGCACCAAAGCATCGTTTCCGTGCTTCTTGCGAATATATTCATCCCGCCAGAACCAAGGGAAGTAGGAGAAATAAGCGAGGAAGTAGGCCAGGTTGATTGGAATGACAGCCCAGGCAATTGCCAGAGTACCGAAATCCCAGCCATCTGCATAGACGATTGTGAAACTTTCCAGGAACGTGAAGATAAGAGCGTCGGAAAATCCGGATAGCAAAGACAGACAGAAAACAATAGGCTCGCGTAGCAACATGTGGAAGGGTCGCACCCAGATCTTGCCAGCCTCTTTTAGGGAAATGCGAGGCTTCTTGAGTTCGTTAGGTCCGTAGCAGTTGGGATCTTCTCCGGTTTTGCGGCGGCGCTTGGCCTCTCGATCGATGAGGATTGTTGAGCGACTTTCTGGCATGAAGAAAATGATAGCCTGTACGGTAGCGCCGAAAATAAGCTGGATCCAGAAGAACCATTGCCAGCTAAGGACTATTCGGAGGACTTATTAGTATCGCATTCCTTGAATCAACTTGCGCATGGATAAAGAAAACTCACATCGTTCGATTGGACCTCCAATAACACCACCAATACTGGTACCAATACAAGAAGACAGGACGATGAAAGCAAGAGGAAATTGTTGAGAGTCGGGCTCGTAAACATCAGCGATTAAGCCGAGAGTGACACTGCCACCGGCGGTGGAAATTCCACCTAGAGCGCGGGCGACAACAATGCTGCCCCAGTTCGGGGCCCATGCGGCAATGAATTGCCAGATGTTAATAAGGAACATGGAGAGCTGGAGAATAGGCCAGCGACCGAACTCTTCACTCCACGGCGCCCAGAGTTCGCATCCAATGGAATAAGTCACGAGGTAGGCCATTTGTCCAGTGCGAACTTCCTGTTCACTAATATTGAAGGCTTCCGAGAGCGGCGAGACAGCATTTGGAAAAACAGAGGTGTTGAAGTTCATGGATACCTGTACGCAGGCAACAGCTGCAAGGTATGTCCATTTCTTCCACCGAGGCCAAGAATAGGCCAATGCGTCGTAGCAATCATTCTCTTTCAGTTCGTAGGGGCCATCTTCGATGCCACCATTCTCGGCTTTTCGCACAGTTGGAACAAGGCCGTCATCGGAGATATCTGGAGATGAGGACTCTGCGCCACTATCTGTAAATTGGGGTGGTCTCTCCTTGGGCTCAGACATCATCAGATTGCTGATATAATCTGATTGTAAACCGGTGTGAGATTAAGGCAACTCCTTGTTACCTAGGAATCATCTTCACTTTAAGAGATTCTGATGAAAAATCTGCGTCAGCGCACACTTGGCTCTGTTCCCTATCGTCATAGTTCCTAAACCGGTTTATCAAGTACGTTGCTCATCAGTGGAGACCGAAGGGTGGATCATCCGCGTTAGGGTCCCTGGGGCTCGTGCATAAGGGAGAGGATAACTTAAAAGTATTGGCCTAGGCACATGGTTAAATCATGGGTTGTTCGAGGAACCTAAGTATCTGGATTCGCTGCAATAGAATGCAGGGTTTTCATGCGTGTAATAGCATAAATGAACGCGCGCATCTTGTCCTTGAGCACATAGTGAAACTAGAAACCATTCCGATCAAGCGGAAAAAGTACGGAATAGGCGGATGAGGCAACATGCTTTGATAGCGTGCTATTGGATCTGCTCCACCAGTTTCCAAGGAGCACAGAATGAACCAATTGAGCAACATGGATCTCATCTTTGTAAGAATGGGATCTTGGTAATTGTATTGAAGTGCTCCACACGGATACCATTGATGAATTTACTACCGAGGTCAATCAGCCTGGACATTTTTGTATAAAGATCCAGCACAGTATCACTACCAACATGCATGGCAGTATGGCTCATGCTCGGCCTGCCGTTTGCGTACAGACTCACTCGGCAGAGTTTCCATTTGTATTATCTCAGATATTGCTGATGGCGTTACCATTGCTGTTGCGAAAAAAGTTCCTGATATACGTCATGTGCTTGAATTCTTATCAGACTTCTGCCCGGTTTTGAATCGGTTGTTCCTGTTGGGTCCACTTTATGATCCACAAAAATGGGACTTGCAGGAGGCACTGAGATTGACGTCAATTGTGCCTCGAAAAGGACCTCGGTCGCGAATCAATTGTAACAACGAGTAATGTTCTTTGATCTCCTTCATTATATCATTTCATAACTTCGAGGATTATGAATAAGACCCAACCTCGGGATAGGATTCTTCCATGTAATACTAGACAAGGCAGAATATCGATGGGCCAGTCTTATTGATCAAGCCAATCAAGACATCGGGATTGACGGGAGTGGCGGATGAGAATGGAGTCAAATGAAGACCCTGAACTTGAGTGTAGAGAGAAGGTCTGCCGAGATAAGAACGTCAACTGGTCAACTCTTAAATCCAAATTTAGGTCATGTGACCGCGCGTGATTACGCGTGATCCAGTCGCGTCTGTTAATGACATCCTCAAGATCTGCTCCACGCTCAACGAGTATATCGCTCGTCATGGTCTTCAAGCCCTTCAAACCACCTTTGATTAGGAAACCAGAGTCAACAGAGAACGCGAAGGATCAAGATCCCCCGACCAAGAAGCCTCGTCTTGAAAAAGAAGAGCCAACACCATCCACGAAATCGCAACCCACATCCGCAGTTGGAGTTCGGAGGCCCCTACTTCAGGTTAAAAATGTGGGGAAGGAATCTGGAGAGAAGGCAACGCCAACCGCCCAAGCAATAAGCTTGGTGGGCGATGAGAGATTTTTCAATGTGCTTTGGTACGTACACAGCTGGAAACGAAGTGTTCGTCATGAATTTAAAAAATCATTTTCTGACATCGATCTTTCTATACGCATTAGGAGAAAGCCAACTACAAAGAAGAACAAAACTTGGGACGGCGATGGTATTCTCACGGCTCGTGCCGGATATGTCCTGCTGCGTGATGTCGGAGGAAAGGACATGGGGCGAGCGAATTTCGAGTCCGAACTCGAGCCTGGCAAGATGCTTTACGTGAGCGGCAAAGAGGTCGAAATCGAATCTGAAATTCCTCGCAGAGAATATTTGGCTGGAAAGAACATTGTTCAACCCGCAACCTCAGCTGCAACACCACCAAAGCTTCCCAAGAAGTCCACTTTGACTTCATTGCAACGCGCTGTTGGAAATACTTCCGCAAGCTCTTTGAGCAGAAATGGGTCTCTGAAACGAGGTTCATCCGCCATGGAGTCTGGTGGGCAGACCCATTCTGGATTCGGTGCTTACAAGAAACCCGTCCTCGACGATAACATAATGCCGAGCAAGCCAGACAAGATAGTTCCGCGCCATGATCCAACTACGCCTGGAGCTTTGGTTATGCCCCGCCCCAGCTCCGTCCCTCCAGGGAAGCATATTGTTGATGTTGTCGTCGATCCTTTGCTGACAAAAAGCCTGCGACAACACCAACGGGAGGGTTTACAATTTCTATATGAATGTGTCATGGGTATGCGAGATTTCAATGGCGAGGGTGCAATCCTAGCAGATGACATGGGTCTGGGTAAAACATTGCAAACAATTGCTTTACTATGGACACTTCTCAAGCAAAATCCTATTTATGGTGACGCTCCTGTCATCAAGAAGGCTCTGATTGTCTGTCCCGTTACCTTAATAAATAACTGGAAGAAGGAGTTCCGCAAGTGGCTTGGAAATGAACGTATCGGAGTCTTTGTCCTTGATGACAATCGCAAACGTCTCACGGATTTCACTAAGGGCAGAGCTTACAGCGTTATGATTGTAGGCTATGAGAAGTTGAGAACCGTTCAAGAAGGCTTGGCAAAGGGTGCTGGCGTCGACATTATCATCGCAGATGAAGGCCATCGACTAAAAACGCTTCAAAACAAGAGTGGACAAGCTATTCAATCACTCAATGCTACAAAGCGAGTCATCCTCTCTGGTACTCCGATTCAAAATGATCTCAAAGAGTTCTTTGCTGGTGTTGACCTTGTGAACCCTGGAGTTCTCGGCTCATTCAAATCCTTCATCAAGGAATATGAAACACCGATCGTTCGAAGCAGACAACCAGAGGCTACAAGAAAAGAGATTGAAAAGGGAGAAGCTCAGAACGAAGAACTACGAGAGCTTACTTCCAAATTCATTCTTCGCAGAACGGCAGACATTTTAGCCAAGTACTTACCACCAAAGACTGAATATGTGCTGTTCTGTAACCCGACACGGCCACAGGCCCAAATCTACCAGGCAGTTCTTGCATCTCCTATCTTCCAATCTGCCATGGGAAATGCCGAAAGCGCTCTGCAGCTCATCACAATCCTGAAGAAGCTCTGCAACAGTCCGTCACTTCTCTCAGCAAAGAACAACGACAACTCACCTAACGAAACCATCGCTGCTCTCCTATCTTCCATTCCACAAGCTCTCATACGACATTTATCCCCCTCAGCAAGTGCCAAAGTCCGCGTTCTCGATCAAATCCTCGATAGCATGCGAAACAACACCTCCGAAAAGATCGTCCTCGTCTCAAATTACACATCCACCCTTAATCTCCTCGCAACCCTCCTCACCTCTCTTGGTCTTCCTTTCCTCCGTCTAGACGGAAGTACCCCTGCTCAAAAGCGTCAACCATTGGTAGACGATTTCAACCGACTCCCCGCAGAAAAATGCTTCGCCTTTCTACTCTCTGCGAAGGCCGGTGGCACAGGTCTGAACCTTATCGGTGCTAGTCGTCTGGTCCTGTTCGATGTAGACTGGAATCCCGCTACAGATATCCAGGCTATGGCTCGTATCCACCGTGATGGACAAAAACACCACTGTCGTATCTACCGTGTTATTCTGAAAGGCAGTCTTGAGGAGAAAATCTGGCAGAGACAAGTTACGAAACTTGGTTTAGCTGATAGTGTTATGGAACACAAGGATAGCGTTGCTCAGTTCTCGACGGCTGAGCTTCGTGATCTTTTCAGACTTGATGAGGAGAGTCGTTGTCAGACTCATGATCTGTTAGGCTGTGATTGTGGAGGTAAAGGAACCGGTGCATCATCGGGAACTACAACACCTACTCGCAAGACAAGCGACAATGACTCTGACCCTGAGGAGACTAGTGATATACCCTCTGATGAGGATGAGCCTCGTTTCCCTAAACTGGTTAAAGCTTCAGAGGTCGATATGGATGAGCAGGAACGCTCAATCCGTGAGTCCTCACGGCGAGGAAAGAAGCAGAAGGAGACGATGCATCAGTCTTTGGCACAATATGCGCATATCGATCCCTCGCTTCTGGCTACTGCTGGTGAAGAGGAGGAGGAAATTGGTTCGGCTATCGATGATGATGTCCTTCTTTCTATCTTGAAAGATGAGTGCAATCGCATTGGGTATGTTTTTAAGAAGTCGAATGGCGCAGAGGTTGGGACTGAGGAGGCTGCGGCGGCGGAGACTACGCCTGCAGTTGATGAATGATGAACTTCAGAATCTACTTAATAGAAATTACTAGAGACGAATACATAGAATCTTTTCCTTAAAAATGGAACTAAAGTTTAATTACACTGCTACTAGTACATACTAATTCGAAACGGAAACACGAAATTGCTCGGAGGTCTCACGCACCAGCTGTGCCCACCACCACCAGCGTGACCAGAGTGGTGCTGCCCAGATACCAGACGGCGTGTGGTGAAGTGCCGCTCCACTACAGGATTTACAGGTGAAAAAGCAGTTCAAGTTCAAGTTGTTTCCGGTTTCGAAAGCTATTTTCGGCCTTGATTTCATAGATAACTATATTCTGGATGCAATATGGACAACAGAACAGGGATGGATATTGAATTGAGACATGAAAAGAAATGGGGAATAAGTTGGGAAGGCATGGCAAAAGCCAGGATCACAAAGATAGCGAGAAAGATATCTACATACATGGTAACATGGGTAAAAGAGTAATAAAGAGCCAGGGTAGTCAGACAAGAGATCTAGTATGACCGCGAAGGATAAATAGGGGGGATAAAGATAAAGAAAGGAAAGTGAAAGATGGTATAAATGCAGAAAAGAACCTCCAGTCATACAATGATACTAGTATCAGGACTCGGAGGAATATCTCAGGGAACTTGAAGATGCACTGCCTCAGTAACGCAGTTTACCAACAAGGCCGAATGTGTAGGCAGCTTCAGCTTCACTCTTCATTTGAATCATGTAGATGCGCTGGAAGCTGGTGTTCACACCACCCTGTTTGGCGGGTCCACCATCAGTCTCCTCGAGAACAGAAATCGCAATTCCAGTGCGAGCAACGCGCTCGAAGGAGCTTTCAGGTAGAGAGACATCCAGCAGAACTTCACCACGGGTCTTGCCGCGGATGACAATGCGCTTCTCGGGTTCCACGTCGGCGCGTGGTGTGGCTGCTCCAGAACTTGGTGGCGAGTCACCGGCCGCATCACCACCATACATGGTGCCACTGGAGCTCCGACCACTGACTGCTGTGCCAGGGCGCGAGGGGTTCTTGGGTGGAGAAGGCATAATGGTCAAACGAGCTCCACCCATGTCACGCCATTTAGAAGCGGATTCGCGGAGATAAAGTCTGATCTTGGCGTTTGAGAGACCAATGCCGTCGGCGCCCTTGATGGCCGCGGCGATACGACCTATACCGGAGGATGGGGAAGGTCCGTCAGCAGAGTCTCCTTCACCGGAGTAGAGACTGTCTTCCCGGGCAGTGCGAGATTCAACGGTCGAACGAGAAATGTTGAACATCTTGCTGCCACCACCGAAACGTTTCAAGGCAGAGAAGGCGCTACTCATAGTACCAACACTGCTCTCGGAGCCTTCAGCAAGGGATCGAGGATTGCTGTTGGAAGCTCGGTAGCTCTTTCTACGACGGGGGAAGCCGAACCAGTTCGACCCAGACTTAGCGGCGGGCTCGAATGACGGGATAGTATCATTGAAGGGGCCACGAGCATTTTGAAGAGCGATATAGGTTGGGTTGTTGATACGAGCTTGGTTGATGAGGCCGTACAAAGCATCGCATTCGTCTGGAGATCGAGATCGGAACATGATATTGCTGGCTGAGATCTTGGAGCGTTCGGTTGGAGGAGAGCGGATGCTGATGTCGATAGCTGTACCCCGACGGATGGGTACCAAGGGAGTAAGCTCCATCGAGATAAGCGGCTTAGACCGGTGATCCCCATTCATCTTGAAGGCCTCGATCAGACCAGGACTGACAGAGATGTCACATTCATCGGGAAGCACTGGGTCCCAGCTACCCTTATCAGACCAGGCAAAGATAGAAGCAACGGCCTTAGAAGACTTTGCGGGTTGCACAGGAACTGTCCGGTAGCCACTTTGGGACGCGGAATTTGATGGAGAGAGCGAGCTGGCGTCAGAGGTGGCAGTATGAATACGCCTTGGCTTGGGGAGTTCACTCAGTTCACTCTCTTCATCTTCTGATGCGGAATCTTCGGAGTATGAGTCTGAGTCTTCTGATGCAGATCTCGAGTATTCCGAAGAGGAGTAGCTGTAGTGTCGAACAGTAGAGGCATCGGAGTCTGATTCAGTGTATGAGTCAGAAGCTGTGGAAGGCTCATATTCATGCTTCAAAGGAGAAGAGCCTCGTCGCTTGAGGCGGACTCCTGATGGTGTGAGAACAGGCGAGTTAGACAGGTTGCCACTAGCAGCGCTTGGGGAGCGATGCGGAGGTGGGGGTGGAGGCGCATCATCGTGCTTCGACTTGCGACGTGACTTTCTTCTCCGGGACTTGGTTGGTGTCTCCAATGGCGCCGGATCTGGCAGTGAGTCCAGGGGAGGGTAATCCTCCTCCTCGTCGCCCTCTGTACTAGCAGGAGTCGACAGATGGGTTTGGCTGCTGGCGGTTCTGATCTTTGGAATTTGGGGTAAACGTGCAGAAGGTACTGAGGATACACGAGGAGATTCAGGCTCTGGGGACTGCTGCTTGCGTGGTGTCTTGGGCTGCGGGATTCTGGAAGCGGACTTTGACTTTGGAGGAGGGCTCGTCACTTGGCTGCCACCATCATTGCTGTCACCACCGTAGAATCTGGACTTTGTAGGAGTAGACTCTTGGACCTGGTCCCGAGGCTTCTCCTGGACCGTTTCCTCTGCAATGGGTTGGGGAGGTGTGACTTCTGAGACTGGGCTATCTCCGTAACGAGAATGTCTCTTGGCCTTAGATCGCTTCAGCCCATTGGGAGACTTGTCAGGGCTGGTTTGAGAGGGCAGAGATGTGAAACCAGTGCGCACTTTAAGAGCAGAGATCTCAGATCCGCCAGTCGTGTAATCTGTCTCGCGGGTGACGGAGGAGTATAGAGAGCTCCTTGTCTCCGTGGCAGAAGAGCTGACAGTACTCGGCTCCGAATAGTGTTCCTTGGGGGTGAGAGACCGTCGCTTCTCGCCAATTGGAATATCAATGTCACTCGGGTTGGCTCTAGGAGGAGAGTCGCTCACAGAGGACTTGCGAGCCTTGTGCTGCTTTGCGCGACTAATGAAGCTTTGGCTTCGGAAGATCGATGGTGGGACAGGATCAGAGCCCAGCAGCTGGACCCATTCAACCCCAATCTCATAATCATCAATGCGGAGGGAGATCAACTCTTGCCAGTACTTCTCCTCTCCGGCCGAACTGCGGAGCATAAGAACAATTTCGCCTGTTTCACCATTTCTTGCTGAAACACATCGGAGATCCATAGGCGGGAAAAGTAGCCAGCGGTCGGAGTGATCAATCTCACAGATCAACAAATCACCACCGGATCCACTTCCGGAGGAATTGTCTCGATACAGCAGCTCCGCGCGGCAGTCAACCAATTGTCCACTCGAATGGTAGAGAGACAGGTTGAAGAAATCACGGGCTCGAACGCGGCGGGTTTGGTCAACCACAACATTTCGGGCGACTGCAAGAGTCATCGGGTCTCTAGCACGAGTTGCATCGACACAAGAAGCAGACTCATCTTCCAATCTTGCTCTCTCGTCACGGGCTCGTTTTCGGGCATCTAGAACAAGCGATTGGTAGGCTGCAGAGATTTCCTCCGCTTTGGGTGAAGGCTGAAGAGTATTAATGCCCTTGAAGCTCTTTGCGAGATACTTCAATCGGACCAAGGGTCGCTTAAGAAGATAAGCAACATCCACCTTCTCACCATCGGCATCGACCACATCGCCGTTCTCATCTCGCTCCATGCCTTCATCCAAACTCTTCGTATCCGCATTTTCGTTTTCCTCGCCTTCTTCCAGAGGTGCAAGGTTGACGATCACATCTTTAAAGCCGAGTCGCCATGCTTTAAGGTATTCGCGGTAGACCTTCTGCGCACCTTGCGCCCAGTTGAGGAGAGCATCAATGTCATTTTGCGGGATGCGCTTGTGTAATGTCTTGAGGCGCTCAATAGCAACACCCATGTTCACAATAGGCTTGGAGAAATTGATGTCGTCCTTTGGATCCACAGAGGGCCGGAACAAGCCAGCAGCAATGGCGGAATCGGAACGCGATAGAACACATGTTAGGAGAACAGGGATAACACCGCCAACAAGCGTCTTCAGCTCTCGCATATACTTGGTCTCATCGGAAGCCAGCTCAACAAAGAGGTCAGGAATAGTTGCACTCGCCAGTCGACTCTTATTGGTGCGAATACTTCGAGATGAACGGACACTTCTGGTTCTAGAAGCAGGAACGGAGAGCACAGACATAAGATCATTGTGTGTTGTCAGTCGACGTTTCAGTTGTGATGATACCACGGGAAGGGAATCCGGATCAAATTGGTCCTTCTCTTCGCCAGCTTCTTCTGGGTCCTCTGCCGGTTTAGGTTCCTCCGGTACGACGACCTTAGGCTTCTCAGGTATGGACGATGGCCCGGACACTGATGATTCCTCGGGGAGAATGCTCAGAGTCTCACCCGACACGATAGTAGATAATCGATGGGGTCCAGTGCTGGCATTTGACTTCTTGCGACTAGTCGAGACAGGTGCATGATTTTCCGATGTATCTGATTTGGCTGAAGTTGCTTTCACCTCTGGCTCTGACGGTACGATACTGGGCTCCTTAACCTCCCGAGCCTCCGCAACAGGCTTCTCCTCTTTAGCCTTGGGCGGATGCTTGTTGGATTTGTCCAAACTTGCTCGTTTGGGCTCTGGTGCGGGGTCCTCATGGATTTTGGTGGATTTTCCGCTGGACGATGGACGATCCTTCTCTTTCTCTTTTTCTCTTAAGTCCTTGGAATCCCTGGATTGTCGGCTGTGAGAGCTCTTTGGACGAGGCTCGCTTTCAGCCTGTGTCTCCGACGTCAGGCTGCTCGATGTCTCTGTATCAACCAATCTCTTGGATCGTCTTTCTCTCGCGGATTTGATGTCGAGCGGAACGGGCATATCATCTTTGTTCTCATAATCAAGAAACGGATCAGGCGTCTCCGATAACCACGCCTCGATCTTCGCGCCTCGATTCGCAGTTGGTGGAGGAGGTCTAGGAGGCTCGGGCTTGGGCAACGAGAACATCTTTCTGGACTCGTCCAGCATCTGAGCAAAAATTCCACCCTTTGGTATTTGACCTCTGGCGCGCCTGCGCGACAGTTCTGTAAAATCGGCCTCGCTCTTTCCCCATTCTCCTGCATCTTCGGGAGGTGGTGATTCTCGCTTCTGCTTTGTCGACACCTCCGACCGTATAGTCGACTTCGGACGATCGGTCTCCGTCTCCCAGTCACTATCAACTGCCGAGTCTGTTCGCTTGCGGGGTTTGGCCTTCCATTCCTTCGTGGGAGTCTTGGTGTCAGACCGAGGGGTATCTCGAGTCCTGTCCGGAAGCTCAGTTTTATTTTCCCTCTTCGTCCGTACCGTTACTCCACTTTTATTGATGGTGTATTCGCTGATGCGCTTCGGGGCTGGAAGATTGCGCACTGAGGGTTGACTTCCGACTGTTGTTGTTGATCGATTCCTTCGCCAGTGCTCGTCGCTAATGACTCGTTTGCGCGGGGTACTGTGACTTCGTTTTCTCGTCTGGGCGACAGGGCCTTTGGTGGATTTCGCTTTGGGAGCCTTTCCTGCTTCGGATTTGGGCTTGGTCGCTTTTGATGGCGTTCCGATCTTGTTCTCTTCGTCTTCATCATTCTCATGCTCGTCGTCATCGTAAACTCCATCGTCGATCGTGATTACCCCGCCTCCTTGTTGTTGCCATTTTCGCACTATCGATCGCACAGAATTCGTATCATGGACTCCGAGTGGTTGACCAATATCTAGCGGTTTTGATGGCTTTGATGCGGACTGAGTACCCCCTCCAGATTTGGAGGGACGAGTTGGGGTCGCGGGGGATGGCATCGATGTCTATGAGGGGTATTAGCATATAGACGAGGCAGATTAAATTAAATGAGATCAACATACCACCTAGATGACCAATTCAGTAGATGACATCGAGAATTCAAGAGCGTCAAAAGGTTCAAGGATGTAAACAATTGGGCGGTGATCACCCGATAAGCCTGTTCGCGGTTGGCTGCCGGGGAAACCACGCGCTGATCGGATGAATCGTCTTTAACGCTGCTAATAGGTTGCAAATAAAATGCAAGGAAGATCAAAAATAGTATGCAAATTTGTGACGAGCTGAATGGATAGTTTCGATGATTATTATATTTTTTCTCTCTTCTCTTCTCTCAGTTCTTTTGGGCTTCACCTAAGAGCTGAAATGACCAAGGGGCTTGGCATCGCCAGCTTTCACCCTTTACACCGTAAAAGAAAAGAATGTGGGCAAAAAAGAATATAAAATAAATCAAATGGGTCATGCACATGTGAAGGGGGGATCATGGGAGATTTTATTACCGGTTGCGCGTCCTAATGGGATTTGATGTGCATTGGGCGTCATAACTGTGATGGAGTCGGACAAAGTTGGAGTGTGACTTGTTGATTTGCTATTCAAGTTCAAGTTTTCCGGTTTATTCGGGTCTTTCAGCTCATTAGTTGCTTGATATGAGATGAAAGAGAATTTCATACTCTGATAGTATTCTAATATTATTGATCCTCTCAGATCTACTCTGTTTAAATCCCTAGATGAAAGCCTGATCGCTATATCTCGTCTCCATCTCGATTCTGACCGAGACAAGCATTATTGGTACCATTCAGTGCGAGATTAACCCTTTCCCCACCATGTCCACTCACATGCGGCTATGACGGAAGAGGTGCTACTGGGCCTTGCGCCGCTCGGCCGACTCTACCTGTCGCTGCATGGCGTTCGAGAGAGTGGTCATGCTTTGGTAAAGATAATCTATAAAAAGGATGATCATCAGCCCATACTCGTCGCAACCGAGCCTATCCATTAAGTATTAGTACTCACAAAACGGAACAACAATCCAAATGAAATTCATCAGGAAGTAGTAAATCCAGAAATAATAAGGCTCCGGTCGGCTGTAAGGCTGGTCATGTACGTAGTGATCGAATAAGCTGGTAGCATAATACAGCGTATCACCGTAAAGATGGCTCATGCACACCACTACTTGGAACGGGTGGCGCAGGGAATGCCGTGTTGCGGTCAAGTAGGCTACCACGAAGCAAAGGGGGCCCCACAGGAGCTGGGTATAGTGAGTTAGTGGAAGCCTGATACGGAGATCAGGGAGCTTTTCGGAAAATCTGCAGACTTACCACGGTCATGCTCTCCATGCATAAGACTAGAGTGTCCGAGGTCATGTACCGGGAATCCGATAGGGCGTACTCTTTCCATAACTGGCCGAAGAGATCTTGGGCGGACGCCATATGGTCATGGTGCAGCATGAAATATCCTTCAAAGAAGCAGTGCAGGGATCCAGCTATTGGATAGATCTGTTAGTTCTAGTCCTTTCGAGCTGCTTTTTTTCCAAGGATTCGGCTCCAAGTTTCATGCATCATTTGGGCAGCATTGATGTGGGATTGGTCATACAGAGTACAAACCACAGGATGGCAATCCGATCCGCCATGCGAAGGGCTGGTCGTACATAACTGGCCACAGCAAAGACCAGGCCCAGAAGGACGGCGCATCCTCCACCAGCAGACACCAGTAGCTCTAAAACGGGGGTTTGATTGGGCGAATAGTCGACGATTTTAGCCCCTAGGGGGTAATATGGATGAGAGGGTTCACTCGGCATTTTACTTGACAGTGAGTGGAGATTGAATAGAAGTTCGCTTCCGTGCTCTAGGCTTCCGTGCTCTAGACTCAGGAGATTGGAGTCAAAGGGCCATCTAAATTTCGGGTTCAAATCAAAATTCGTATGTTTTGACCCGTTTCCCGCTATGGTCATATAGTGGATCTGCAAGGGCTGGACCAATTGTTGACCGGGGTGCTTCTGCAGACCAAGATCGAGCTTACTAGCTCTTGGAAGCCAATAGGATAGCAGAGTAAGCAACTTCTATTCAACCTGTGGACGGGATGAAATTAAAATGGTTCTTCTGAATCAAATTAGTAATTGATCATGATGTTAATTGACTTGATGGTACACACGAGGTGTGCGAACGTTAAACAGCCCGGGGCTCTCCGCCCAAGTGTGGAGTATATAGGTGCTACGTACTCCGTTAAGTGGACACTGTACACCTGGCATGTGCAAATTTCAGATAGTAAAACGGTGTATTGGGCTGATATTCTCATGAGCTAGGTATGATGAGGCCCCACCAGGTGAGAAATGAAAATGAGATGGATGTTTATGATAGTCGTAGTAGTTATATCTATGCAGCATGCTAGGTGTACTCTCCGTATAACTGTGGTGGACTTGCGCGGGGAGCTTCTGCCTGAGGCCAACATCAGCCGACACGGGTATTGCTTCTCCAAGTTCCTCAGCTTCGTACCGTGATTCCCCGAGCTTAAATGGCGTCTGGACTCCGCCTCTTCCACAATGCCAGATGCTAATAACCTATTTAGCATCGACCTCTCGCGTTCCGCAATGGAGTCCCCGCCAGGCATCGCTGCCTTGTTCGTGATCTCCTTCGACATCAGGACAGGGTAAGTCATACTCCCCTGTAAGCTCCGATCCATGGAGGGGTATATCGCTGATACGTGTATAACAGATATGTGGTCTCATGGAAGCGAACTGCGCCCGGAGGTAACTAAAAAACGACCCCTGCGCCTTATTCAAGATCCCCCTCTAACGGCGCGGAACTGACATTCGTCCAATAGTCGAGATCGAAGGAGTGGTGGAATACAAGTCGCTCCCCTCGGGACTACACAATGTGACGGAAGACCTGGTGTGAGTGGTCCATATATACGTAGTACGGTCCCTGTCCATGCATTGCTAATAACTCGTTGATAGGTACTTCGTCGAAGACCGATATGCTGGTATCAGCGCGTTCCTTAACCGACCCGCCGCCGAGATAGAACGCAATGCGCGCATGTTCGCAATTGGAGTGTTGGTCCCGCTCAGCTCTGGAAGACTTGGGAAAAGCTGGAGACATGCGGCGAAGCTAAAAGAGTTGGCACTGTAAGTGGCATGCACCCTCAGGGCACTAGGGAGATACAACAGACTAATCATCGATTGTCGCATAGGAAATATGCCGAAGACATGTCCGATTTACAGCCGTTAACAGACTACTGGGACGCTTTTCAGATTGGAGGTACCGAGTCGGCAATTGACTCCCCTATCGATTCGCCCTCGAGCCTTCGATTCCGACCGGGAGACGTACCAGATGCTCGCACCCGGGCATTCAGCGATGCAATGGTTTTGGAGACGTTGAGGCCGGCCTTGACGCCTTTCCACCCTGCGTCTTCTCTTCCAGACTTCCTAGATTGCTTTGGGCCGTTGATCTTCCCATTATACAGAGCGGCACTGCTGCGCAAGCGTGTCCTCTTTATGACGGAAGCACCGGTGCATACACCGTGTAATTATGGTATGTCAATCTGCTCAGATTAATCTATGCTTCGGGCTAATCTTATACCTAGTCTATGATCTGTCATTACTCGCATCTCTTCCCAACTCTCTTCTTCAGACACTCCCCACAGATCGCACCCCACCACTGCGACCCCGCCCCCTGTTCAATGTTGGCATTCACGATATTCCCTTTCTCTCTACCTTTGACCCATCGCGATCAGACTTCGATGCCGAGACAGACCCCAGCTGGATTGCTTGCTCAACAGACAGTGTCCTGACCATGAAGCCTGAGCTCTATGATGCACTCGTCACTCTTCCCCCAGCATACTCCAAACAGGCTTCCGAGCGAGCCTTCCCTACCATTAGTTTAATAGACCACGCAAGCACAAAACACAACTCAAATCAGACAATCGAACTGAAAGCAACTCAACGGGACGCTCGGCGGTACGCCATGCTTCGCAAAGGCTTACGGCAGTTCTCACAAGACCGATCCGCATCAGATACAGATGACAGCTCTGATACAGAGTCGACATACTCATCAAGTCCAATTGTCGAGCCGCTTTCCTGGACCAGACTGGCTTACACATCGTTCATCTGGTGGGCCTCAGCGGGCGAGAACCGCGACGGCCTATCGGAAGAAGAAGAGGAACATCAAATCGAACAAGACGCCCGACTTCTGGCAAGCGTAGAGAGTCTTGCGTACCCTGGCCCCAATTCCAATCGTAGCCGCTCAATGCGTGCAGATGAAACCAGCCAGGAACCTGCTGAAGTGGCGCTGGTAGCCTACTTCCGTCGTCTGACTACCCAAATTTTCTACACACTTGCTGGTGCCATTGCTCGACACGATCACGATGGCGAGATTGACGCTTATGCTGATGCTCCTTATCTTGATGATCCTGTCGACGATGAACCAGACCTCTCCCTTTCGCATTCACGACAGTCTATCCCCAGCGATGATGGTGAAACACCCCTTCTCCGCCAACGGGCCCATCTGCATACCACATCCCGTCACGGTTCGAATGCAGCGCATCATGACCACGATACTGAAGATCCGATCAATATCACCGTTGCCGATATGGCGGAGATGGGCCTTGACGTATGGAGCGCTACGGACAGAATCTTCGTCGAGGAGCTCGTATCCCTCTGGTGGGGACGCTCAGCATACGTTGATACTGCTCGCATTCGGTGCTGCGGTATCTCCATATTGTAGAAAGATGTATCTCATAATCTCTCATATTTTGACTCATTTTTCTCCATCTTTATCTTTGAAGCTCGAGCGAACTGTGCCCAGCGCGGGCCATAGATTCCATTTTCAATGCGATACCGTGGACTCATCGGTGCGGATTTCCTGACAAGCGCTATTATTTGAAATAATACCGGCTAGTGATTATCTATCATGATGCTTGCTCGGTCCTGGTCAAGCCTTCAATCATCTTGAAACGCGTCATATTTTGCGTTGACTCACAATCTGATATTGAGAACACACTACTACTGTTTATCTGCCTTCCTCTACTGTACATATAGCCTGCACTATGCACATTCAAATATTTACGCTAAACTTCAAATGTTGGAAGGATTATATCCAGTATCTACTAGTAGCATCATCATCAAACATAAAATATTAAATTTCCAAGTCGATGATATAAACACTACTACGTAGTAGTACTAGTAGATCTCTACTAAATATCATAACAAATCCAATAAAATAGATATAAATATAAAAATAGTATAGGAAGAAAAAGAAAAAGAAGGGCCAAATCCGCAGAAGCCTTTCACATAGTCCGCTGTATGCTTTCTCACAGTGGTGTTCTCCTTAGGCAAGTCTCACGCTCGCTGATGCTACTGAACAACCCTCAGTTGGTACAACTTAGGAGGTCCCAGCAAACTAGACTTATGGTATCATTGTATCTGAGAATTTCTATGAAACAGACACGATAACCCGCTGAGCTACTGGGATGCGGATTGGTACCAGGACTCCTGAATTGTCCCCCATAACCTCCACAGGTGTCAAACAACAACCAAGGCCAGAATTTCCACGCAGCCCATTTAATGTTATCTGCCACTGGCACCAGTCCATTAACACCCTTATTTTCCTAATACCATAGGTATCTCATATTAAGATATAAGGGCCTAGGGTCTATGAGTCTCATAAGGTCTGCTAATGGTTTAATGTCAAAATATACCAGTACGCTTAGTATATCACTAAAGTGTCTGTACGAGTAAGCAATTTTTCGATGAACAATTTATCTCATATAAACGGCGGACCTGTGAATGACTCAAACCGGTCAGTTTTGCCTGTAATTCGTAAATGTAGACTCAAGATACTATACTCTCGATCTTTCTTTAATCTCTAATACCGTATTAAATTCAAATATTCCATTCAAGTAAACTTGAAGCCTTGTATATAATCTATTGTGCCAAGTTCTGTGATGGTGATGTCATAGATTCCATACTCGCCACAAACATCATGATATGGATTCAAACATTGAAATGGAACTTACACGAAATTCAGCATCTTCAAACATCATATTCTACTAGCCCATACTGGTATACTCAAGTTATTCCACAAACACCATCGCATAACCATAACTCGAATATGTCATGCTTCAAGCCCTCCAAGTTCCGGCCACTTACGAGTATAGCTACTTTGTCTAGCAAACCGAATCTTCAGGCTCCTCACAGATCATTCCGCTATGCGTCTGTAGCCTCACAATCGGAAAAATATCCCCCTCCTTATCTCGAGAGACAAATTCTGAGACCAGACAGAGCCGAGACATGTCAGTCTGGCACGGATGATGAAGTAGCTCGCCACAAGTCTCCGTATGACCCTACCAAAACAACAGTGGAAAAGGAGGTATCCGCTTTGAGGGAGGAATACAGACTTGAGAAAGACTTGCACGATCCACTATTGGTCAGCCCCGCAAATCTACAAGTCAGTCTTATCATCATGGATACGTTGGGGATAGGAAAGGTCCACAAGATCCCTCTTTTAGGGAGTTTCAAAGGCCTCACGGAGAAAAATCACAAGGTGCTCCTTCGAAAGGAGCCATATATGTTTAGGTCTTATGACAAAGTGTTTCCAGGATTGTTTTAGCGGTGAAAGTTCACAAATGGTCGAGCTTTGTTGAATCCTTTTCTTGTCTTAAGCTTATTTACAAATGTTGGAACTGGTGTTTCAAAGCCTGAGTGAAGTATATAAGCTAATGCCAGGTATAATCGTTCCACTGCGAACAGCTATAGTGGTCTTTTGCTAGTTCAATGTTGGTTTGATTGTGTCTGCTCGTACTTGAGTGGTTGATTTCCATTAGTAAAGATGGTTGAGTATTCTATTCAAATGTTGATCACGATGCCCCTGGATGCTTGTTTCAAAATTGCACATGTGCTTAAGCTGTTATCCAATCTGCAAGTTGTTTCAGCGTTAACATTTGAACGCTTCAAATGTTCTCTTCCAACATTCCAAGGTTGAAGGTTGTATTCGGTATTCTTATCCAAGCTAGTCAATGTTATCCTATACCACTTTAAGATACATTCAAGTTACAATTACATGACCCTCTTAGAATTACCTAAGCCTAAGGTTCAAGTTACCATTTCCACATGTGAAGTTGGGCAGCATTTCTCTCGTACTCTAGCGGTAACTTGATGGCTGTCATTTTCGGCCTCAATTTCACAAGTCCCCAGATTCTCTGTGTAAAAATGATCATTGATAAAAAGCTGTTTTGAGATGTATAACACCATGAGGACAAAGGAAATATGTAATGAATGTCGAAATCAAAGACAAAAATCTTCAAAAACGAGTAGGAAACTGGGTCTATGAGACTCCAAAGGGGAAGACGTATGAACAAAACCGGAATTATCGCAGCGCCATGCGAACATTGAAGTAAACGTGATACCAAATCATAAAAGAGCCCGAAAGTCAAAACAATAGTCATAAATGGGGAGAAACAATTAGATGCAACCTGCGCCGGGGTATTTTGCAATTTAAAGACAAGAACCGGCTGAATAGAACGGAGAACAGGCATGAGAATTCATAAACGCAAAACAAAGTCCGGAGCGGACTTGATTCATCGTCGGAACATACGGACTGGCGCACTCATATCCCGACGCTCAACCAGGTCATTCTCGGATTTCGAGGAGTTGGTCTGGACGTTTGGGATACGTCGTGGACCCTGACCTGGAGTTGTAGCAGTACTTCCAGCTGAGCCTACGGCACGTCCGGACATTTCGGCTGCGCTGACTGAGCGAACCTTGCTGCGGGCTCGACCGCGTCGTGCTCTGATCTGTGCGAGAGCTTCTTCGCGGTTGATGGGCTGATCAGGGAAGAAGGAGGCGGCAGTCCGAGAGTCCATTGCCTCACGGAGAGGGACTCGCTTCGTCATCGAGCTCATTGAGTGAGATGAATATTCAGTTCTCACGCGGGGCCTTGACGAACGTGAATCGGCGGATTCACGAGGTTGGCTCTTTTCGGTCATATCCACCTGGGGTGCCTTGCGATGGCCCATCCTTGATGCCCGAGGCTCGTCAGTTGGGGTGGAAGACTCCACATGTCGGTTGGAAGCGGCTGATTCGGTCCGATTGTGACGAGATAGAGGTGGATTGTCCAAAGGAGTCGGTGATACTCGGGTATCATTCCGTCGAGGTGGAGGAGGGGGTCTGGGGTTGTCGCGGAGCGGGGATGGAAACGTTTTGAAGGTACCGGTCTCAGGTGAAAATGTGACCAAGGGTTCTTCGGGCATCGGCATCTTCTCAGGAGGTTCTGTAGGCTCAGGCTTCACGTCTCCAGCAGACTGGACGCTGTTTTCGTAGGAAAGAGATGCGGGAGGCTCAACAGAAGGAGTATGGCTGGAGTAGGAGGCGGAATGAGAATTATACTCTTGCTGGGCTGCCTCTTCCTGCATCTGTGAAGCTCTTTCTTCGGCCTCAGCCTGGATTTGTGCTGCTCTTTTCTCGGCATCTGCTTGGATCCGTGCTACACTGGCCTTTGCTTCCGCCTGCATGCGTGCCACTTCGGCCTCGGCCTCGGCCTTGAGTCTTGTAGCTTGGGCCTTTGCCTCTGCTTCCAATCGAGAGATTCTGGCAGTCTCTTCCTGTGCTTGCGCTTTCATTTCCGCCGCTTTTCTTGTTGCGTCTGCCTCCAATTGAGCAATTCTCGCCACCTCTTGCTGTGCGTGCGCTTTCACCTCTGCAGCTCTTCTTGTTGCCTCTGCTTCCAATCGAGCAATCCTCGCCGCTGACTCTTCCTGTGCTTGCAATTCCGCAGCTTCCTTTGCCTGTTTCTCTGCCTTTGCCTTTGCCTTTGCGTGCTCATCCGCTTCCAGTTGAGGCTTTTGAAATTTTTCGAAATAATCAGCATCGTAGATATAGCGGCGTCCTTCAAGTTCGGCAATACGGCAGGAGCATCGCTCGAACTGACACTCAATATTCAGGAAGTGGACCATCTCCTCAGCTTCAGCACGTCGGCGGCGTTCGAAGTGAAGTTCATCCTGAAGATCGTCAAACGATTGTGTATCCATTGCTGGCACAGCGTCGGTAGTCGTGGCTAAATCTTCGACGGGAGAAGTAGCACCAGATAATCGAGGTCGTTTCGGAGGTGTAGCTTCCACAAGGTTCTCTCCATCTCGGTCCTGGGCGGGGGATCTTATCGAATCGGCGGCGGCTCGCTTCGGGCGGCGGGGTGTTGTCAAAAAGGCAAGATCACCTTCGACCAGCGATAATCTACCGAAGTCCTCCTTTCTGATCTCATGTGCGCGTGCGTCCAAGGTCTTTGAGTGGTTCGAGGTTTCCATAGATCGTAGTTGACCCTTCAGTACTTCAAGTTCTTCAGTCAGGCCGGCAAGGGCATATGCACGTTCGAATGCTTCTTGTTTCGCTTTGTTCTTAGCCTCTCGCTCGGCAGATACCTCCTCCTTCAAAACCTTGGTTTCGGATTTGGCGTGTTTTAATTCTTCCTGGAGTTTGACTAATGTTGAGCCGGCACGAAACGCTTCTTTTCGGGCTTTTCGGATTTCTTTTTCAAAAATTGATCGTTCATGTGCTTGACGCTCCTTGGCACCGTGTAACTCTTCCAGTAATGATTCGAGGCGTTCACTGATGCGACGCTCTCGTGACTGTGCCTCTGATAGTTCTTCTTGAACCGATGTAAGAGCAGACTCGGCTTCTTCGCGTCCGAGGATCGCCCTTTGCAACGCGGCAGTATTTGTTACCGACTGTGCTTGGCCTCCAGGACTGGCACCGCGAGCGAGACTGTTCAAGAAAGCCACTTTGGCTTGGACTTCTGAGACACCTCTGGTACTTTTATGATGGAGAGATAGGAGGTCGGAGGGGAGGGAGGGTGAAGCGGGGATAGTGGTTTGTTGATTCATTCGTTCCGGTGATACGGGGTTGAGTGCCTTCGTAGGGCTCAGGATTGGACGTGTCGGAGACTCCATCGCGGGCCGTGTCGAGAAGATAAAGGTGTCGAATGCCTGGTGTCAAGAGGTCATGGGTGCAGGCTTGGAAGGATGATTGCTCACGAGAGAAAATCACCGTTGGCGTTTGGGGGAGTGACGCACCCACACGATCGTTGTTTATTGCCTTTTTCGTGCGTGTCAGGTGATCGTTGCCGTGGACACAACTGGCGCCTTACCACTTTGGGTTAGTCACGCGTTGATAACCATGGGGCATATCATCACGTGCAGGGCTAGCTCGAATCAGGGTTAGCGCGGGGAGAATCACATCAGATTCCACGAGCATTCCAGAAGCTGAATACATAGAAAGATCTACCGAGAGCGCAAGTCCCCGCTATTTCGGACTAACGAGCAAGATGCATGAAGTTGTTACCTTGCAGTTAGGCCAACGCGCCAACTATCTGGCGACACATTTCTGGAATCTTCAGGTACTGTGATGTGCTTGCTTTACTATTATTGAGTCTAATGCATTAGTAGGAGTCATACTTCACATACAACGAGACTGAAGAATCGCCAATTGATCATGATGTTCACTTTCGTCCCGGTGTTGGTGCCGATGGCTCGGAGACCTACACCCCAAGAACCGTCATCTATGACCTAAAAGGTGGATTTGGTACTCTGCGGAAGTATAATGCTCTCTACGAAATGTCCGAGGGTATTCAGAGCGGACAGGGTCTCTGGTAGGTGTCCATCATTCTTCACATTTAATACTACTCATCTTACAAGGATATAGGGATGGACAAGAAGTCATTCAGAAGCAAGACCCTATTCCGCAGAGTGAATATCAGAAAAGTCTAGATCTGGGCGCTCCCGCACCTCAATTAACATCAGAGACTGTGCGCTATTGGTCTGATTACAACAGAGTCTTCTACCATCCTCGATCCATTGTGCAGTTGAATGAATATGAGTTGAATTCCCAGATCATGCCGTTCGAGGACTGGAATGCTGGCGAAGAACTTTTCAGCGATCTTGATAAGGAACATGATCTGTTGGATCGAGACTTAAGACCGTTCGCCGAAGAATGTGATCAATTACGAGCTATTCAGATGTTTTCAGGTGCGGATGATGCTTGGGGTGGCTTTGCAGCCCGGTATATCGACCGATTGAGAGATGAATACGGCAAAAAGAGTATCTGGGTGTGGGCCATTGAAGATGGTCATAAAGTCCAACGCGTACGTTCGATTGACACTTGAAAGGCCCCAAAAAGAAAACTTGACTAACCTTTCTCAATAGCATCACCAGATGAAGAAAGATGTAAACAAGGCCAAGTCGCTCTATACCATTTCGCCACAGTCCACCCTTTATGTCCCTATCATGGATATTCCTCAGAAGCTGCCAAGCTACATCAATGTTGACCGACAATCGCATTGGCAAACAACTGCTCTTATTACATCTGCCCTTGAAACTGTAACATTGCCATCTCGACTAAGGCCCTACCATGACTTTGAGGCCTCGTTGGCGGGTGACGATGGCAGACACACCATTTTTGAACTGCAGTCAACCATCAACCCGAAGAAAAAGGATGATAAGCAACCGGCAACTGGTGACAGTGACCTAACCAAGGCAGAAACTGAATTTGACATCGATTTTACGTATGGAGAAACCAACAACAAGAATGCGCATATTTTCAATCAGGTCCAAGTCACCCGAGGAACCGAGCTTGGAGAGTCTACTGATTCAGCCGATGGTGACCTTGGTCGTCTCCGAAAGCTCCGACTCTACAATTCTGAAGCTATGCTTCAAAAGTATGTGTTTCTCTGCTTTCTATCATCCTGACTGCTCATCGTGCTTACACATCACCTAGCTACCACACTCCCCTTCGACTTCCTATTCTAGACAGTTTCCCGCAGGATCTTTACCGAATCCCTCAAGCTAACGAGGGTATCAACGTCTTTGCCGCACTGACCGCTTCCACTCGGACAGCGGAAAGAATCAAATCCATCCAGGCCACCACTGCCCGTGCACTCTCTATTGATGAACGAGAGGCCATGCTCAATGGACTGGGCGAGATCAGAGAATCCTACGAGACCGGCTGGAGCAGCGGATCCGACGATGATGATGAGTAAATAGACTCCGTGTCTAGAATAGAAAAAGCAATTTTCTTATTTACCATGACGTTACTTTTCGGAAGGTTCGGCTGGTGTACCAGAACTTCTTTTAGTCCCCTTGCATCTTGAAATGCGGCGTTTGTCCTCCCTGCGCCAAGGCACCCAGGACCCTATATTTAGTGGCTACTGTCCCTCATAGTATGAGACTGCTAGTAGCGGAAAGACTAAAGATGCAGAATCCGTAGTAAACTCTCTGAATACGAGATCTTTACTCACTTGAATGCTGAAACTGCACCTATGGTATAAGGCGGTGCCGGTTGAGTCATGTGGCTCTATAGAAGTTCAAGACCTCAAGTGTTCTAAGATAACGGGCTGATGTCTCCAGAAATCCTGACCCGAGACAATATAGTTCCCTGGGTGATGAGGTGACTTCTAACACCAAACCCTGGCTCAATGTTACTTCTCAACTTCCTTCCTTTCCGGCGGCTGAGGGTGTTTACATTGTAGGTACACAATTGACTCGACTAGTTCTTCTCAAAACATAAAAGGGAGAGAAGACCAGGTCCGAGATGGGAATTCTGAGATGGCCAGCCCCTCCTCGCCACCAGTTCCTTGACAGGATGAGGGTCCGGGTGTCACCAGTTGTGTTGTCAACATGCAGTCCTTCGGCTCTCGCCAAGGGGGATTATTACACCAAAGGGACGGGGGAGTAACCATGGAACCCTAGTCTATTCCGAGACATGAGAAGTGACATCTCAATTGCTGGAGCCAAGAAAATGAAAAAACAAAGAATCGGAGCAAAATAATGCTCAGGGCCATGAGCGGTGTCTGACATCATGAGGATGAAATGAGGTGATGTGCCAGTGGGGGGCCTACTTTTAATATGAATATCGCGCGGGCCCTCATGTCGGCAACTCCCCCGTAATAACGTGTCTTAGCCTGAGTTCAATCAATGCAGGCACTGTGGCGTATGGCGGTGTCCACTTCCTGTCAGCTATATTTTGTATCCAGGTCCTCGAGTCTTGTTGAAAGGGGATTCTGTCATGTAACGTTACCTGCATAAGCCACTTTAAGGCACTGGATCAGGACGCCCAACTGACTCCCGGGCAAACAAAAACATGAGCCGCGGATCCGTAAGCGAGCTTGATTACTGTGTTATCAAGCCAGACGATTGATCAAAATGATTGATGATGCAAAAGGAACTCGTGGGCTGCAGGGGACCGCAGAAACTCGTGGCATGCATCATGGCCCACCAGGACCCTGGACATGGACCCCTTTCCCCAGGTCAAGCTCAAGAAACTCGAAATTTCCATCTTCTTTGGGAAAAGTGTCTTGCCTGACCTTCTCCCATAATTTTTGGGTTGTTGGCCAAAGTCGGTACATGCTTGAACTTAGGTACCGGAGCGAGATTGCCGTGACGCTTTTCATTCGTGATGTTTCCCCACAAAATTATCACTCACCCAACAACTCATGAAACCTATCCTTTGTCCGAGCACGAATATTTTGAACTTCTTTTTCTGATCCCATGACGGAGAATTTATAATTGAACTTAGAGTTCTGAGTTTTTGTTTTACCTAGCCCTCATGGTGATGACAGAGGCTGACATTAGGAACCAAAATTAACCTCAAGTGCGCCAGGTGGGTATGAACGCCGTGTATCCCCCAACACTTCCAACATGGCTCTCCCCGGATAATGAGCTAGCCATGAGCTTGTTGCCACAGTTGCAGACACAAGTTACCAAGGCTACATCTGCATCATCGGGTCGCCTACATTCCCGTTCCATTCAAGCGTCTGTCTCTCGATGGATTGAGTTTGGCTGTATGTATTCCGGTGCTTCCATCGAGCGAACCAGAGACTCGCTATGACTCGAGGAGTGTTACAATTGGCGTACCATCGGTGGCTGTCACCGAGTCAACCGGGTTGATGCACCGGTACTGGCTTGGGCCCTGCATCGCGACCCAATCCAGAAGAGCTTGCCGGATTACACCTTCCAGTACACACGGGACTTCTGTATCCACTAGATCCTGTGTCCATGCCAGGTCTGTGAACTGCCCAAGACAGGTGTCAATGCGTACCACTCTTGATCTTAGTTGCTGTCTGGTCTCAAATGTCGTACGGATTGAGCCTAGCACCATCCAAATCGAGACGAGGCCTTTTCCCAATACCAGGAAGAATGATATCCAGCCCCCCGAGGGTGGATTTGCTCGGTACCTTGGGATCTGATGTATAAATTGAACCACTATTCTCGCTTTTTCTGACGTTTTCCGGTTCATTTGTGAATTCATATTAGGAACTCTTTCGCTACGGTTCCGGCTTGTCCCTCTTTTCCAAGGAACTTATTTAATAAACCACTAGTAGCTTACCACTACTCCATTCTAACATTCTTACTCTCGCTTGTTAGACGAAATGCGTGGCATCCCAGTTCTTCTGCTTTTTGCCGCTAGCTTGGCCTCTGGCACTATTGTGCCACGAGAGCTTGCTGGCGAGGCTCGGATTGCAGCTCGTGCGGGAGCTGGTGAAGGAGGAGGTGGTGGCGGCGGCGGAGGTGGTGGAGGAGGAGGTGGTAGAGGAGGAGGAGGAGGTGGTGGTGGTGGTGGTGGAGGTGGTAATGATCCTCCACCTGGAGTGACCTCTACGGCCAGTGGGACTGGAACTCCATCATCGTCCCCAGTATCCTCAACCAGCCCTCCAAGTGAATCCAACTCCACCTCCACTAATCCTGCAACTTCCACTGCACCGGCAACCTCCAGTGGAAGCACATCCGAGTCTTCTACACTACCACCAACTTCAGCCTCATCCAGCGCCACAGGATCGCTACCTCCTACAAGTTCAACTGGGCCAGGGACCACGAGTGGGAGTACACTGCCACCATCTTCATCCTCTTCCGAAACTACAACACCATGTACAACGGAGACTGGCACTGCATCACCTCCTCCAACTACCACATCTACTCCGTGCACTACTGATACAACTGTGCCGCCTTCAACTACTACGCCCTGCACTACTACTGAGAGCACAGTACCGCCATCTTCCTCGAGTGAGCCATGCACAACCGAGACTACAGAACCTTCCCCTCCATGTACCACTGAGACGTCGCCACCTTCAACAAGTGAACCCTGTACAACAGAAACGTCAGAGCCTCCTCCCCCTCCGACTACTGTTCCATGCAGTACCGAGACTACCACGGCTGTGCCTCCACCAATGACAACTCCATGCTCTACCGAATCTACTAGTAGCTCACCTCCAGTCACCATTACTACTATAATCACCACAACAACATGCCCTGGTATGTACAAATTCAAGTCCCATTGAGTCCAGAATAAATGCTGATTTCAATAGTTGGATGGACAACTATCACGAGTGGAAGCTCTGTCGTTAGTCACCCGGTAACTAGCACTAGCACTTTGACTCTTACCTCTGTGATCACTTGCACCGAGGGATGCACTCAGCCAACGGCGCCACCACAGGGTACTGGATCCACTGAGCCTACAACTTCGGCTCCGGGAATTCCAACTTCGGCTCCCTCGGGATCTAAATCCGCCTCTGTGCATCACTCTAGCACGACTGTTGCAACCACAACTCCTACCTTCAATGCCGCCTCGTCCCAGTTCAAGAACTCTATTGCTGGTGTTTTACCTGGCTTCATTTTTGTGTGGGCTCTGATCTAATTTTCAGGACTCTGGGACAGTGCTTTCCAGGGTAGTCAAGATACACAAGAGCTGGATTGCCGTCTATATGCCAGCAAATTGCAAAAAAGAAAAAAGGACAAAAAAATAGTTGATTTCTTGTGGAATATTGCGTTTATCTCGAGATTTTGGATTTTCATGCTATCTAACCTACTAATAACTTTCCTTTAAGAACTTGATCGGGGGACTTGGGTTTATGAGTTGTGGGGTTCTAGTATAGGACTCGGTGACATTCCTTATGCATAAAGTACAATTAGTCCTTAATGAATGCGATTTCAATATTTTTTATCTGATAAGAAGAGATTTTATTTGATAATCCATATTAAAAGTCAATCTGTTCTTGGAGAAAACAATTATTTGGCTCAATAACCAGGATGTACTCCAACCCTGGAAGGTTGTCATAGATCAGGGCACATTACATAATCCAAAGCTCTCGAGCCAAACAGTGCAAACACCACTTGCATCGAGGGTCTTATGGATCGGACCCGTGGCCTCAGATGCGGCTCCGTTGTGTTTCTGTTGCCAGGTGGCCACTCTATCCCCTCGCGCCTGGATGGATTAATCGACGTGGTGTTTCCCTTTCTACCAAATCTCCACTACTTTTGCCCCTGAAGAACTTCTAGAGCTATTATCCATCGGACCCGATCTCATTGCTTCCTCCCGCCCGGCGCAAGCGCAGCGTTCCACCAACACACCTTTTGGCGATCTGGTGGAGCAGCTCTGATTACTGTGTCATTTCTTCTGTAATAATATATCCGCTGCCTTAATGTGAGCCGCACTGAACCCGAAACTTGGCAGCTGGTACGCCAGCAACAAAGAAAATTAACTAACAGTTCCAGTGCGCAGCATTAAACATAGATCATGGCTCCCCCGGGCCGGCAACGACTGTCTACCTCCCCATTTCTCTCTTTCCTCGCCTTCCCATTCCTCGTTTTCCTACTCAGTTTTGCTGGCTCAGCTTCTGCTGCTGGCTCCGCAGTGATTGGTCTTGATGTTGGTACAGAGTACTTCAAGGCTACATTAGTGAAGCCCGGTATCCCTCTCGAGATCGTGCTCAGCAAGGACTCGAAACGTAAAGAATCCGCCGCAATCGCATTCAAGCCGACAAGAGACTCCTCCGATTCCTTCCCCGAACGATTCTACGGCGGCAATGCGCTAGCCCTGGCGGCTCGATACCCCGATGACGTCTACAGCAACCTTAAGACTTTGCTGGGAGTTCCATTCAATGACGGAAACGATGAATCAGTCAAGGGTTACTGGAGCCGGTATCCAGCTTTGAACCTTGAGACTGCTCCTGAAGGTCGGGAATCTGTTGCCATGCGTAGCCCTCGACTTGGCGAAGCTGAGAAGAAGGACGCCTTTCTGGTTGAGGAGATTCTGGCTATGCAATTGAAAGAGGTCAAGGCTAATGCCGACTCCCTGGCTGGCCAGGGCTCCGATGTCCGTGATGTGGTTATTACCTATCCCGCCTTCTACACCGCGGAGGAGAAACGGAGTCTTGTACTGGCAGCGGATCTGGCAGGCCTGAACATCGAGGCTCTTGTCAGTGATGGACTCGCTGTTGGATTGAACTACGCCACCTCCAGACAGTTCCCGAGTGTCACAGACGGAGAGAAGCCTGAGTACCACGTTGTCTTCGATATGGGTGCTGGTTCGACAACTGCCAGTGTTTTGCGCTTCCAGAGCCGTCAGGTCAAGGATGTCGGTCGCTACAACAAAACCATCCAGGAGATTCACGTTCTTGGAGCCGGTTGGGATAAGACCCTCGGAGGCGATTCTCTGAACGATCTTATTGTGGATGACATGGTCGCCAAGTTGGTCGAGCACAAGAAGCTGAAGGACACGGTCACTCCTGAGCAGGTGAAGGCGCATGGAAAGACCATGGCCCGTCTCTGGAAGGACGCCGAGAAGGTTCGCCAGGTTCTCAGTGCCAACACGGAAACTGCTACCAGCTTTGAGGGTCTGTATGATGAAGACTTGAACTTCAAGTACAAGCTCTCCCGCGCTGATTTCGAGAAGATGGCTGCTGGTCATGCAGCCCGTGTTGGTGCTCCTCTGGAGCAGGCCCTTAAGGAGGCCGGATTGACCTTCGATGATATCGACTCGGTTGTTCTCCATGGTGGAGCTATCCGAACTCCCTTTGTTCAGAAGCAGCTGGAGAATGTTTGTGGGTCTTCCAAGAAGCTTCGCACCAACGTCAACGCCGATGAGGCCGCTGTTTTCGGTGCTGCCTTCAAGGGTGCCGCTCTCAGCCCTAGTTTCCGTGTCAAGGACATTCGTGCCCATGATGCTGCTGTTTACCCTGTCGTTCTCAAGTGGAACTCAGATGGTAAGGAGAGAAGCCAGAAGCTCTTTACATCTACTTCCCAAGTCGGCCCAGAGAAGCAGGTCACTGTCAAGAACTTGGCCGATTTCGAGCTTAGCTTTTACCAGCAAGTTGGTGATGATGTCCTGCCCGTTTGGACTGTTCAGACCCAGAACTTGACCGCGTCAGTGGCTAAACTCAAGGACACCTTTGGCTGTTCGGCTGCAAACATTACGACCAGGTTTGGTATCCGTCTCAGCCCTGTTGATGGTCTCCCTGAGGTCACAGGTGGCAATGTCAGCTGTGAAGTCGAGGCCGAGAAGAAGGGAATCGTCGAAGATGTCAAGGAATTCTTCGGTCTTGGATCCAAGAAGGATTCGCAGCAGGTTCTGGGCGAGGATGGCGAGCCTGCTGAATCAATCACTCTTGAACCTGAGGCTGAGTCCTCGACCACCTCTTCTGCCAGCGAGTCCACTACCTCCAGTGTGACCAAGGAGAGCACTAAGGCAACTGGTAACACCAAGTTGGAGATTATTCCTATCAGCTTGAAATCTACCCAGCTTGGAACCCAGGCTCCATCGGCCGCTGAGATGTCCCGTATTCGGAGCCGCCTGGCTGCATTCGACGCTTCAGACCGCGACCGTGTTCTTCGCGAGGAAGCTCTGAATGAGCTCGAGTCCTTCATCTACCAAAGCCGCGATCTCATCGAGAGCGACGACTTTGTAAAAGCAATCAAGGAAGATCAGCTCACTGATCTCCAGGAGAAGGTCTCCAAGGCCAGCGATTGGCTTTACGAGGACAGTGACAACGCGAAGACCGCAGACTTCAAGGCGAAGCTGAAGGATCTGAAGGTGATTGTCGACCCTGCTCTGAAACGTATCAAGGAATCCTCTACCCGCCCCGCTCGCATCGAACTCCTTCAAGACATGTTGAAGAACGCCGAGTCCATGAAGCAGTTGATTGAGAGTCAAATTGAAAATGACCAGGCCGTTTACTCCTCGGCTCTTTCGGCCTCTAGCACTGCTACAGTCGAGGAGCCTGAGACTGAGTCCGCTACGACCCCCACTCCAGCTCCCTCGGACGATCCCCTAGATGACCTTGACGAAGACGCCTACTCGACCTCAAGCTCTAAGACCTCTACAAAGTCTTCCGCCGCCCCTAAGCCCACTGGTCCTAAATACACTCTCTTCACCCCAGCTGATCTGGCTTCCTTGAGCCAAATCTACGAGTCTACCAAGCCCTGGCTGGAGGCTCAACTTGAGCTTCAGGAACAGCTTACCGAGTCCGATGACCCCGCCTTGACAGTCGTGGAAATTGACTCTCGTCTGCGCGAGTTCGAGCGCATCCTGAACCGCATGTACGAGCGTATGACTAGCGCCGCCGGACGCAAGAGCCAAAAGGCCAGTGGCAATCAGAAGAGCAAGAAGGAGAAGGCTGAATCTGCCAAGGCCAAGAAGACTGGCAAGGGCAAGGAGGATAAGAAGGATACACAGGAGGATGACCGTAAGGACGAGCTTTAAGTGCCATTTGTCATTTGTCATACTATATCATGCATTTCCTTTTTTTGTCGCTTTCCCCCCTTCCGTGTTGAAGTACAGCAGCAGTGCCGATACCTCTTTTCCATATCCCCATGTACCGTGCATTCATGTCATGTCTTTAAATGATAGAGAAAAGAGTTTCAATGGCGTTTTGGTCTACAGGATTGACCTGAATTTTTTATACGTCATTTTATATTACGATTGGCTTTCCAATATTCCAATATTTATTACGACTTCCGAGTCGGCTAGCGAATGGATTTGAAGTTGATAGACTCGAACAAGAAGACCACTACGCCTTTGGGTATTGGGATCATGATGTAGCACTGAGTATAAGTAGCACTGGCAGAGGGACGAAAGAACATGGTCGAAGTCGATTAACATCTTAACTCTCCCATCTTGGGCGCCACCACTTTATCACAAATTTGAGGACAAATATAATGGTTTGCAGTGTGACAATCATGATCTTCAAGATGAGATATCCTCTCCAAGTATCAAATCGAAGCTTCCGCTCTTGAATATTCATTGTATTCGTCGCCATCGTCTGTCAGCTTACAAGTTCCTGTCAGTCACTGGATTATTGAACTGGACTGGATGATTGAAACTGGCTTACCCAGGGATTCTGTTTCGTCGGCATACGCATAGACGGCTTAGAATTCAGCGTCGCAGTACAGGGAGGACTCGATCGAGATCATATCTTCATCTTCCGTCAAATGTCAGTCGCTCATATCCTTCTTCTCGCGATGAAACTGGAGCTTGGATATTTTACACTATACCTTGGGCGTGGTCATCGTGTTCTCGAGTGCTTGGAAGGTGCATTTCTAGGATTCAAAGAAAGCTGGCAGTTTCCAGCTTGAGCTCGTCCATTACTTCTGGGCTGACTGAATGCGGGGGAATCATGAGGAACACGGAATAAGCAAAGTGTCGAGCTCTTCCAATGTCTGCTTGATATTGGCTGGATCTATTGAACATTGCTTTTTTCGGCACATCATCACACCTGTCTACAGGTATAGATATGATATTCAAGGTTTTCAAGGTGATACAGTTGCTCACATCACAAAAACAGCTCCCAGATTTCAATACCATGTACTCAGCTGGTATTAGAACACATATTCTCACGAAGAGGGGCTAGTTTTCTATTCAAATGTCGCTGCCAGTGCACCGTCGAGTCTTACATCGGCATCGAACCACGTTCGGGTCTAACATACTTCATTTATCGGAGTATGTCCTCCCGTGGCTGATGCAGCTACTCATCTGGAGGCCTCAGCTCCACATTCTTCAGGGTTTCAAGTTCTGCACTATCGCTGGATTTTCCCGAATAAGACATTCTCCGCTGCGATTTGCGTCACTGGAAACAGCCGAGACAGTGAGGAGAACCCTTGGACCTGAAATCAAGCATCTATGGAATACCACCATAACTTCAATAAAGAAACTATGGGACCTGATTTTAAGTCTTCTTTCAATGGTAAATGGCGGGATATCATGTAACAAAATGCAACCTCTGAGCCTGAGCTCCGGCGGGGTGTCGATCTCGACCCATTTCAGCTTATACTCCGAGTATCCCTGGTCTCGAAATGAGAATCCTTGAATGATATCCGGAATATAGACTCCACGTAGATGTGGGTTCAATCACCATGAACATCTCAAACCCTGATTGACCTTGAAGATCGGCGGGTCGGTGGAGACCCTACAGCTCGGTTAATTGTGATGGGCTGTGTTATGCATGATTCTCCGGGAAGAGCACTTTTCCACCTGGCATGATGCTGAGACATGAATATGATACCCTGCCGATCTTCAGGTGTCCTCCGTTTCTTCTCAGGTACTAGTACAAACATAATTGGAAAATCATGAGCTATAAAGTGAGCCGGCGCTCTATTCATCCCATATATTCTCCTCACAGAATCACACTTATCCCAACAACAGACCAAAGAAAGCTAAGCCGAAATGCATTCGTCTTTATTTCTTCTTGCGGGGCTATCTTCTCTAGCTTCTGCACTCCCAAATGCGAAGACTGGTCTAGCAAAACGAGACACTACCCTGATTCCAACCTCATGTTTTGACTCGACCGCGACGCTCACAGAGTACTTCAACTACAATTACCCCTGGGGCGATACTCACAATGGAGCCGCTATCATGAGTAGCGCGAATGCTGTCATCTCGACTCCTGGAACTCTTACTCTAAACGCAACATACACCGGTAACTCAGACTATGCCTACGACTCGGGAACGGTATACGCGAAGCAAAGCTTCACAGTTGAAGAATCTGGTGGGTTGGATTTCTCAGCTGATTTCATCGCACCTGTTGCGCTCGGAACTTGGCCTGCATTCTGGCTGGATGGTGTGAACTCTTGGCCTCCTGAGGTTGATATTGCGGAATGGAAGGGTGATGGCGAAATCAGTTTCAATACCTTTAACACTTCCAGTATTGTTGAGGCGGTTAATGTTGATTATCCTGATGCGACCGAGTTTCATACTGTCAAGGCTGAGTTCCGTGATGAAAATGGAAGTGATGTGAGCATCAAGTTTTATCTTGATGGTACGCTTATCACTACCCAGTATGCTAGTGGTCTAACTGGACAGCCTCTGTATTTGATTATTGATTTTCAGATGGAGGGGAGCAGTGGCAGTCCTGGTCCAACTGGAAGTAAGTGTTATCTTGCTCTACTGAAATTTTATATGAAGCTAATTTATCATAGCCACATTTTACGAAATCAAGAATCTGGAGGTTGTTAGCATCAGTTCCTGATTCAGTTGATGATATGATGGCTGGCACAGTCAGTATGAGGTTGAGTGTACATACTATCCTGTAGATGCTTCTACGCATGTGGATTTTGACTACAATTTTCCCAGTTCAATGTTGAATGGATACCGCCCAAGCCAGGTTTACGGAGAAGCGATATTGAGTATATGCTACAAATTGGTCTTAGACTGTTTTTGACACGAATCCCACCATTAGGGACTCAGAGATCCAGGATTTGAAGAGACGAGGACCAGTAATTGATTTTCGAGAAACTTAAAGTGTGGACAATCAGACGCCACCATGGATTCCTATCAGTAAAATTTCAACGACTTCTCAATCTTGTTCTGAGCATGATCGAATGCCTAGTGGTATGATTTAGCAAGGATGTCATATCTCTAAGATTCGAAGGGAAAATATCCCTTTGAGAACTCAAGTGCTGTACTTACGAAGTGACCCCCGAGGCTAATAACAATATCTTCCTCGTTCTTGATCCACTCCACTTGTTCCTCGGTGATTTCGCCCTCATTGAATGTCCGTGCGCGATCGAAATCCAGCCATATTACACGGTCTGAATTGGCCTTAGGATTACATGTATCTTTGATGACCATCATGTTCCTTGGCCTTGGGTCACCATGGAGTACTAGTGCCTTGTGTATTTCCCGAATGCCATCAATGATATTATCCATATGTTGCTGGGTAAAATTCACAGTTGGTTCAATCATCTGTATGCCAGGGATATACTCCAAAAAGATAGCACTTGGTGAGTATTCATCATCCATAAAATGGTTTAGATAAGTCTGAAAATCAGGTTGAAATAATGAAGGATCAAAGTTCCTTATTGTACCTAGGAAATTAGGCACAATTCCACGATCACAAAGTCCTTGTTCTTTTAGTCGATAGTAAGCTGTAGATTCCACAATATGGAGGTCTAATTCACGATCTTCTGGCTCGTATTTCTCCCGCGGCCCTCGTCCATGGTGCTAATACTGCATTAGCAACAATACGAGTACATCCACATTTTTGCCCTTGTCTAACTGACTTACCACCTTCATGATACATTCCTGGTTATGGACTCTCACGATAAATATGTCTGAGAACTCTCTAGAGTCCAGTTTTTGCACAAAGTAAATTTCAGTTAACTCGATGTTGTCGAGGGATAAATCCATCTTTGTCAGATAACCAGGTCCAATCCCCCGATGTTGAAAACTCTCTAGATGATGAGATGATATAGAGAGGGGAGGACGAGGAATAGGTTGGGCCGGAGTTATGGAAACTTAGGAGATCACCTGATCCACTAGACAGCAAACATACATGCATTCCAAGGTTCTCATGGAGGTAAGTGCAAGTCTTTTCCAATGGAAAATTGGTGATTATAAATTAAGGGCTTCTATAGTAGCATCGGAGTAAATAAAGGTACAAGAATAGGTAGTAACATTTGAATATTATATACTATAAAAATACTGCATAGGAGTTCAATAGGCTCTGCCAGTGAGTGCCAGTACCCAGAAGAACTGCGAGTGTCACACGGTACATATAAATATCTGAAAGTTCAAATATAACCTTACTAATATTACTAGTAGTATTTAGAACCTCTTTCTATGTAAGGAAGGGTAATATTGATTGTGAAAAATTCAATAAGAGATACCTAGGCAGGAATAAAGACAGGAATAATCTTAGAATAATGATTTATAAATTATTCAAGTTTATTATACTAGTACTAGCATTTACTAGTAACAAATCAGTCTTCCAGAAATTCCTACTAATCAACCTCTCAATCCTTCACGCAATACTTTAAGTACTAAATATCATACAAACGATATTTAAAGGATATTTCTGGCGTGACTTTAATCTATTATCCTCCAAAGATATGGGAATGTTCTTAGACAGGCACGCGTATCATCAGACCCTCTACCAACCTTGCCACCACCCGTCATTACAACAGAGAATGCACTAAGAAGTGATATCTCTGAGTGTATTTTCCCACGACTTCGGCGAAGTCTTTGTGCTGGATTCAATCATATGAATACAGTTAAAATCAGGTGATTTTCTAGATTTTCAAGGTTAAGACTTGCCGGTCCGCCCAACCCACTCCTACCTATTACTCTTCTCCATCCTCGTGTTATCTTCCGGGAAATAGTTCGATTTCAAGGATTTGGGCCGGATTATCTCACAAAAAATGGGTACCCCTCTTGACAACATTGATTTGACAGAAATCACCTTTGTGAGGAACCTCAGACGAGTCTCCAGTGATTTCTCAGACATATTTCTTGTGAGAATCCGCGACCAAAAATGTGTCATGAAAGTTGTAAGTCAAGCAAGGGCAAAAATATGACTTTACTAGTCTTGTTGCTAATCTAGTACTAAGCATCATGGAAAGAGACCTCAACAAGATTGTGAATTGGATTTTCATTTAAAGGAATCAACGGCCTACCGGCGGCTAAAAGAACGAGGGCTCTGCGATCGTGGAATTGTGCCCAATTTCCTAGGCGAGATACGAAGGTTCGACCCTTCTTTATGTCAGCCTGATCTTCACTGGCAGCCTTTTTTGAAACATTACATGGATGACGAATACCCGCCGAGTGCTATATTCTTGGAGTATATTCCTAACCTGGAGAAGATTCACCCAGTAGAAAACTTCACCCAGCAACGTATGGATAATCTCGTTAATGGCATTCGACAAATAAATAAGGCACTAATACTCCATAACGACCTTTATCCAAGGAACATGATGATCATCAAAGATACTCCTGAGTCCAAGTCAGACAGAGTGATATGGCTGGATTTCGATCGCGCTGAGACATTTAACGAGGATGAAATCACCGATGAACAAGCACGATTGATCGCGATGGAGGAAAAAATTGTCAGCGATCTTGGATCTTCGCTTGTGAGTACAATTCTCCTCGTTGCCTTTGAAGCTATGATTTGCTAAATGTACTACCAGGCAATCGATCACGAGAAAGGGGAGCTTGATGATGCATACATGTTTTACTGTTAGTTCAACACTCGTGGATACCCACGGGGCTCTCTAGGAAGTTGACTACGCCCTTGAGTCCAGTCAAACTGGAGCCTGCACAATTGGAACACTTTTACTGCCAGTATTTCCACTGCCAGTATTCTCCTGGGTATGAAGTACAATGGTGCCAGAGGCGGCTGATGGGCTGCTCACTTGACATACTGGGCGGCTGGCTATTTTTGGAGTCTATCCAAGCTTTTGAACGGTCGCTACCAGTATTTATTGGCTCGTCCTCCATGAGTTGTGTGAGACAACTCCCTGATGCTACTTCACATCAAATTCTTCACCTGGATATCCCTTGTTACATCCAAATATCTCTGTACATATTCCAGGTTATAGTAAGCGATGTTGTCAGTCGCGCTTAGGTGCAAGCTATCTTTCCAAGACCAAAAATGGAAGCAGATTGATGGGGTAACTATGTGAACCATTAAGGAAACACCATCCCACTTTCACAGAGCCATAGTTAGGCTTGGCATATTCATCAAGAATACCCAAACTACTTATAAGTGGTTCTGTAGAGGACGGTAGGTCTGGCTGCAAAAGAACGAATTCAAATAGGGCGTTACACTTCTTCAGCCAGGCTTCGCGCGCAGATAGGAGATCACTTTTGTGCATATGCCAGGAGGTTTTGTCGACTTGAGCCGCAGCTTGAGATTTCTTGGACCACGAGCCTCGAGATTTTACAATAAAGGGCAGGCTAGTCATACGGAGAGAGGGCGCATGGACTGGCCCGTCGAAGGGATTAGGACAGTACTTGCGGAGATCGCAAGATGTCCAAGAGACAAAATTCTCTGGATTGGAGTCTGCATCATTCATGCATCTAAATCCCATGATTGCCGCTGTTTGTACTGCGCTCGATACCGTGAGACCCTGATTCCGCGCTGCGTCACGTAAATTTTTCGATATGTCGGCTGGTAAGACCACCTTGACTCGCTTTTTTTTTGTCCAGGCAATGCCGTCAAAGTACCTCGTGGCGGTTATCCGATAGATGGTTGGGCATCAAAAACTGAGTGATAAATTTCAGTGCCGCGTTCCTCTCATTCAGGTTTAAGCGTTTCTGGAATGCCAATAACCTCACCCAGCGCAGGAGCCAGATGTTCGGCCTCGGCGCCATCAGATATTGTGGGGAGAACTGGACGTTCCAGGACTGAAGAAATCCATGTATCATCCAAAGAGCACCTTAGCTGTCCCACTGTATATGCGATGAAATCAAGCCAATCTGGCTGATAACGGGTAACCAGTGAAGTGTGGCATGGGGCTTTGAGCGACGGTATTCAGAGAAGATTCCGTCCAAAGAGGTATCATTTGTCTCAATATGAAATATTTCATTACACCACGTATCTAGTTTCCGGTTTTCGCGAATCGGATAATATCTCATTTCTGTCTCGTGGGCCTCTAGAATATCAAGGTGAAGGAACCTTAATGCTTTCCACGCTGTCTGAAGGCCTGTCGCAATATCACCTTGTGCGGCCTCATCTGGCGCTGAGGGGTCAAGCTTTGGGCTTACATTGATCAGCCAATGTTCACGTCGATTTCAGCGCCTATGCCACCGAGTAGTTGGAATAGTCTGTCATGGCAGTCAAATGGTCGACTCTAGTACCCATCCTGTTCAGTTCAGACCATATGTTTTGTTGGTCATATGTGAGTATGGAGAGCGTAGATAAGCTTGTGAAGCAAGGGATAAGATTTCCACAGTTAGATTCAGGCTGCCAGTTCAAGTTTTTGCGAGGGGATGTTAGTGTCGTGGATTAGGCTTGCAGTCCCCACCTCAGTCTCTTCGGCCTGGCATACGCAGGTTCTGGCCGCTCTAAGTCTTAGAACAATGCAAGGAGCCCCTACCTTACATGAAGCGACATATGTGCTCCTACCTGCATTAGATATGCTTGGGTGAGGAGAAATACCCTCATGAAATACTCTTGTCTAAGGAAGCGAGATCTGTGATGTAAGGAGGAAGAATTGCGGCTGCTGCGCTTTCAAAGAGACTTGCTGAGCCCCCTTTGTCCCTGAAGAAGACATTGAGACAAGCAGGCCGGCGCAGAGCTTCGGATTTAACTCACTTGTCGCAGTTAACCTGCAGTTCTGGTTGTTGAATGATGAACTCTTCATGTTCAATATCCTCACAAATATAAGCATGGATGAATTGGCAGTCAGAAAAAGCCAGTATCTCTTGCAGAAAGCGTGATCGTGAAGGTCTTCAATATGATTCCATGATTCTGTGTGATTGAATTGTATTTTTCTTTCTTGGAATACTTGAGATGGCGATATTTGTAGGTAGACGAGTTGAGCGCTGATTTTAACTTTCACACTCACACCTCCCAACATTGAAACTTTGAGCATTTGAACATACCTAAAGCTCCATTTTTAATCTAACATGTGCACTGGGCGTCTGTTTAGGCCCATCCTCACTGGCAGGTGTACTACTCAAAGATAGCGGGAATACCCGGCGTCGACTTTATCCATGCATTCCCAGGACCCTCATAACACACTCCCCTCTTTCGGAGTCTTTCCGATTGCCTGTTCACCTATTGGTTATCTTACTAGATATCTTAAGAATCAATGCACAAATTATACATCCTTTCCGCCAGGTTCAAATTGAATTTGAAATCTTATTTTTGTCCCTCACGGGTGCAGGCTCAGGTACCTGGTATATGGAGGAGCATAAAAATCCCTTGAATACGGGCTATTTCTCTGCCTAGGTGTTCCTTCGAAGAATTCAAGTTTGATCGTAAATTCTTAAGATCGGACGATTGTATGTTATTGATAATTATGGGACTTCGAGTTGAAATCTAGCCCAGGTGGCTGCACATGTGGCGCTGGAAGAGTAGTCTGGGGAATCCCCAGAATCCCCAGCCATTTCAATTACCTACCCATATTACCCATTTTACTCACCAACCTTAATGACCACTGATGAGATAGGGGAAAGTATAATCTAACACAAATACCCTATTGGTCCATACTTATCGCCAAGACGAGCTAAGAGAAGCCAAGATCATGGGCTTATCAGGTTATCTCCAGAGTTGGGGTTCCCGTTATCTTACACTGCGATGCCCGCGCTACAGGTGGGAGTTAGAGATGGAGAAGATAAGCTCATATGCGATGTCTTATAATGAGCTGTCCCTCTGGGGTCAAGGGACTAGATTTCACAGATCACATCTCCATCACAGTCATGGACAAATCAAAAGCATCTTTAAAAGTCGACTCGGAGCTTCCTCCGCATCATGAGTCTGATACTCTACCAAAGCAAGATGATCATACAGTCATTACAAACATCGATATCGACTCCGAGGCAGAGAAAGCCCTAGTCTGGAAATTTGATCTTCGCATATTGCCAGTACTAGCTATGATGTATCTTTTCAACAGTCTCGACAAGTCAAATCTGGGAAATGCGCATACAGCAGGAATGGATGGTTAGTCTATTCAAGCTTCCCCTAAAACGTCAAACATTATTGTTAACACTTCTATCCAGATACCTTACATCTTGTTGGTAATCAATACAGCATGGTTCTGAGCATCTTCTACATCCCATATGTATTGACAGCACCCTTCCTCGGCCTGCTGGGCAAGAAGATTGGTCCCAGCATTTTACTACCGTGCATGATGATGACATTCGGTCTTTGCACTATTCTCATGGTTGCTGTATTCAACTTCAGTGGTCTCCTTGCCCTTCGATGGTTTCTGGGAATGGCAGAGAGTGCTTTCTTCCCTCTTGTCATCTATTATCAGACAACGTATGTTCCGATAACCCCCTTGGAACAGAAGTTCAAAATATAACTAACCGCTCATTGAAGTTTCTACCGACGAGGAGAACTCGCGCGCCGTCTTGCAATTTTCTATGCTGCACAGAATATTGGATCCGCATTTTCGGGATTACTCGCCTTCGGTGTCTTCCGCATACACACCGGACCTTTGGCATCATGGAGATATCTATTCCTGATTGAAGGTGGAGCGACATTAATCTGCGCTGCCTTCGCTTTGTGGTATCTTCCCAAATCAGCTGCCGAAGCAACCTTCTTAACGCCAGAGGAGAAGGAACTGGCCTATCTGCGTTTGCAGATGGATAGTTCGGCCGTTGTTAATGCGAAGCTGAATATTCGGGATGCATTCCGTATCTTCAAGCACCCTACCAGCTGGGTCATCCTGGCAATTGAGATGTGTCTTGGTGTTCCTCTCCAGGGTGTCTCACTCTTCTTACCTGTTATTATTGAGCGTCTGGGCTACAGTACTGTCAAGACAAACTTGTATACTGTCGCACCCAACGTCTCCGGTGCTGCGGTCTTATTGATTCTGGGATTCTGCAGCGATTGGACCAGGTGGCGATTCCCATTTATTGCTTTGGGATTCACATTCACCTTCCTGGGTATGGTGATCTATGCCGTGATCGACGTCCAAAAAGATCTCAGCGTGGCCTATTTTGCATCTTTCCTCATGTGTTGGGGAACTTCGGCGCCTTCTGTCCTTCTCGATGTTTGGTACAATAATAATATCGCCAACGAGGGACAGCGTGTTGTCTTGACTAGTATCGGTGTCCCGGTCGCGAACCTGATGGGTGTCGTTGCTTCCAATATCTTTCGCTCTCAGGATGCACCCAAATACTTCCCGGCTTTAATCACCACTGCTTCTTTTGGCGGTGTTGGAATCATCCTGACCTTGTCTCTTGGATTTTGGATGATGTGGGATAATAAGAGGAGGGATCTAGCCCAGGGAGTTCATGTTCGCGCAAGGGATATTCCAACGGAGAATCTCCAGGATGGTCCTGCGAGTGACTATTTCCGATGGTTTTATTAATTCTTTTTACATGTCCAGATTTCTATGACGATAGAATACCCTTAACGTATAATGAACGAAATTCTATAATGATACTTTCAAGCTCACTGTCTCAGGATCTGGGCCACTACATCCAATTTAGAAACTTTCTTGACCACCCCATCAAACATGCCAGCCGGGAAAAGCGCCATAATCCGTACTTTCCACGCATTTGCCCCTTTCCAGATGGTATATGGAGGTCCTTTCAAAACCTCCACTGTTACTTCTTTTGCCCAGCGCTCCGCTGACCATTCAGGTCCCTCCGACCAATTCTCCAATCCAAGGATCCGATCCAGGACTTGTCTCGCAGGTTCGTAAATAGAATTCTGAGGCAAAGAGCGTTTCTTCGATTTCGCATTCGCATTCAGGTTTGAGCTAACGTTGCCCGTTCGAAGATCAACAACCTTGATATTGAATGGCTCAAGCTCCAGTCGTAATGTACCGGAAAACATAGCCATCGCAGCCTTGGAAGCATTGTACACCGATTGGAAGGGAATGGTCACAGCAGAGGCAATAGAAGTTTGATTTACGATCATAGCTTCGGGTGACTTTCGGAGCAGAGGAATAAATGCTTGGGTAACTGCGATGTAGGACCAGACGTTTAGATCAAAGGTCTTTTTCGCTTCGGTGATGGATATGTCGGCGATGGGCATGCTGTAGTCCATTCCAGCGTTGTTGACTAGAATGTCCAGACTGGGTATCTGGCTCACACAGGCTGCGATGGATTCGTCGGATAGAACGTCCAGAGTCATGGTTTCAATTCCTTGGGATGCAAGTCCCTTCATCTTGTTTTGGTCTCGGGATGTTGCGTAGACTTTGAGACCGGCTTCGTGGAAGGCTAGAGCGAGGGCAGCGCCTAGACCGCCATCGGAGCAGCCAGTTATCAATACACTTCGCTGGGATGACATTCTGATGGCAATGATGTAGGCATGAGATTAATGGATTGTTGGGATGATTGGGATGATTGGGATGATTGGTCTATTTTTTCTGTCTGCAGGCAGTTTTCAATGTCCTTATACCTTATGAGCCGGCTGTTGTAATGAGCCGACTTACAATATTAGGTAGCTACTAGTATCATTTGAAGGATTTGGGATTGATGATGCGTCAACATAGTTAAACTATTCAGAGGAAAAGCAATTTCGACTCGATGTGCGTTGACCCGTTCCCGACTAGTCTCATTCATAGTAAACGCTGTTGGGAATTTCTGATTATTTGATCATCTTGCCTCGACATCTCGTTTCATGACTCGCATCATGATCCTCCAGGGCTTGCTCGGATAGTTGTTATACCGACGGTCCAATGTAGCTTTAAGAACAATAAATTTGATACGTGATCAACTCCGATGATTAAAAAATATATTTTACTGTATAATTTTCGTAATAAATTCCGCGTAGGTCAGTTAGACTTGAATTTGCGCTGCACAGCAGATAGGTTGAATGATGATACAGGAAGGTGAAGCTATGGTACATGAAGAATAGTGGTAAGCAAAGGGTATAGGTACAAAGTAAAGCAATCAAGTAAAAAAAATACAAAAGAAGGCATCTCGAATGGTTCGCGGCATCATATCATCCAGCGATAGCAAAAGAATTCAGTGATTGAAAAGGAACTCGAAATCAAGCACAATCCATCTGATAATCGGCATCGAGTTCCTCCTTGCGACGTAGGAAAGACGCCTCTTCAAAGTCATCCAAATCCATGGTAGAGTGTTGGTTCATGAGAGACTTCTTGTGTGCGGTAAGGATGCGGCGTCGCTGCTGTCCCAGGCTTGGAGAAAGAATAGTTCGGCCAGCAGTAGTGCCTTGCCAATGGGGAAAGCCATCTTCTTGGTCGGAGTCGGAGTCCGCAAAGATATCATTGTCCAGGGGTCGCTTTTGTCCATTTAGCCCGATCAGTCCAGCAGTGGAAGATGCGACGGACTCCTGGCTGCTAGGAGGAAGAGAAAACGCATCGTCGTCGGTGACAAGGTTGTTTGAAAATTTAGGGAGCCCGGAAAATGGCGCCAGCTCCGATGAGGTGGTGGGAGGGTATGTCTTAGAAACGAGTGACTCCTGCGGAGGCATCACTGGCTCGACCTTCTCTTTCTCAAGCGCAAGTTGAGTTTTGTAACCATCCGCGACTGATTTCCGGACCCGCATTCCGACAGACAGAAGGGACGCTTGGACTTTAGCGGATACCACGGGGGTAGCGGAGTAAGTAGTGGTGGAGTAGTGGTTGTGAGATAGTGAAGGGTTGGCGGCGCTTGACTCCGGTGGTGAGAAGTAGGTAGTGATCGAAGACTGGAAGCGACGACGCTTGGACAGTGCGCTGTTTGTGGGCTGCATGGTGGAACGTGGAATGTGGGATGACAGGTGGAAGTGTTTGCAGGGCGGGGAGATAAAAGTCTTCGAGAAGCGGAGGCCGGAGGATAAAGAAGAAAAGAGGGGCGAGAATGGATCAGACCTGCACCATGACAAAATGAGGCTGGGAAAACGCGTCGCGTCGCGCGCTAAATTTCCATTAATCCTATTTCGGTAGTGGCACGTGACACGCGGTTGAGCCCTCGTAATTTCCACTCTCTTCAACCCGTAACATTGTTACTGAAAGATTGGACCAGATACCGCCAGTTGCTCAATACCATACTGTAATACATATACGGAGTATAGCCCTGGAGATGATCTGTCAAAGCCCTGGAGCCATGCATAACAAATACATGAGCACATCTGCAGGTCACCATCTCGTGTACCCGGTTCTTCATGCATATTCTTACTCCTATTGATATCAAATCCCCAGTCTAAACCACTGGCCCTTCCGATAAGCATTCAATACTCGCCGCACGGCTGATCGAAACGACTTGGCCCACTTAGCGCTACCCAGGGCCCGGGATTCGGCCAACCTTGTCTGTTTTGTCATGGATTACTTTAAATCTATGACACGATGATTGAACTACGGCTAGATCTAACAGGTGCTCTACGAGACTGACGCAAGATTCCCATATCAACTTGATTTCATCAATCCGAGCCATGGATTTGGCCGCTTTCAAGTTGTCCCACTGTGTACTAATTGATTCTAATCCGAGTCCGATGTCGATTTATATATCTTACCAGCCCAGCCCCGGAGTGCTAGCGTTTAAGCGCTCAACGTGTGCAATAATTGAGCCCTGGATGCGGCTTGGAAGACAGATTTCAAAGTCCCTATGAGATTCGCATGTATATAATTCAAATGTGGTCTCGTAGGTGTCAGCATGATCCTTCCATTACTCGGTTTACTTGATCTTCAAATTCGGATCATCATTCAAATGTTGTCTATCTTATTCGTCTGATAAATAGTGTCATCACATATTACCAAAATCGAACTTTTAGCTACCCATCTTCTTCAAAATGTTCTCGGCGACAATTCTAGCTGTTCCAGCTACTCCTCCAGTGCTACATACAATCATCGCCTGCTACACCTATTGCCCAGATGTTACCCAGGTATACATAATTCGAGACTATACTGCTCCCGAATGTTCTCCCAAGTTGAATAGTATGTACGAATAGTATGTACATACTAATCCATGTGACCACAGGAGGCCTATGATACTAACGAAAACGGGAATAAACCCGAGCCTTCGACAGAAAGCTCATTGCCAGTGTGATAAATACGATCTGTCACAGTGCCAGTGGCTTTCTGAAGGACGACATTAGTCACACGACAGTTACAGAAATGGGAGCCTGATCATCTACAGATACATGTGCAAACGATTAAGAAGGAGTGAATCGTCTCCAGGTCACCAGTTGCCTACGTCCAATTATATTAGAAAGCATTCAAATGTTCTCTTCAATGTTTAAGGTAGCCCAGTAGGTAACCGGGTAGGTACTGGCATACATACAGAAGTAGCTCGTCAGTTGCCCGTATCTACTCTTGACTGTGGACTTAACCCTTTTATATGAGCATCCATGACTGCACATATGCCTCAGAGGATGTCCAAGCATACCATATGGATGATACCTAGGTATCGACGGTCTATTCCACTGGGCTTATATGATTGAGAGACAGAAAGAAACAAGACGAGAATAAAAAAAAAATAGGAATTGGTCCAATTTTTGAATTCGGTTTGTTGACCTACGCGGAAAAATAAGGAGTATGTACAGGAATCCAAGGATAGAGCTAGTGGTCCTGTTCATGTCGTTTCGAGTACTCAAGAATCCCCAAATTTGAAGATGGTATATGCTAGCGATGTCAAAATTTCAAAATTTCAATCTCGCATAACTTCGTTATCAGTGTGTATAGCTAGTACATAATTATAAGATCTTTAGTTCACCCGAGAAAGCACCCTTATTGAGTATTCCTTAGGTATTTTCTAGTATGATTTCTCGTGAAAATTCAACTTGGATCATAGCGTCAAAAATGCAAAACTTTTTTCATCAAGCTCGCATAGCTCAGTTGGTAGAGCGCATGACTAGTAACTTCTCTGATATCTTCATGGGCGTAATCATGAGGTCTGCGGTTCAAATCCGCATGTGAGCATCGCTTTTTGTCTGATTTTGCTTTTCATCTGATATTTTGGCTCTCTCAGGAGAGTTAGGATGAAAACGCCAAAATATGACAACCAATCACAACTTGAAGCTCGCATAGCTCAGTTGGTAGAGCGCATGACTAGTAATCATGAGGTCTGCGGTTCAAATCCGCATGTGAGCATCAACTTTTTTGTCTAATTTTTGTCTGATATGTTCCCGTGTGTCTGTAAAGCATCTACATATTTGAAAGTTACCCACCCGGCTTGTTTAATCAATCAATTGATAATGTGGAATATCATGTACTTCATTCGAAAAAGGTTTCTCATTAAAATTTCTAGGGCAGCTTTCTCCCAAGTGTTGCTTTTTATAATGCCTCTTTCCTCATATGTAAGGTTTTATTTATCAAATAACAGGGTAACTAATAATTCTACCTACCTAGTATCGCTTTTGGTGATCAGCCTTATGTCTCTTGATCTGATTTCAAGTTGGCTGCCGTCTTCTCTGCGCGATGCCTCCTAGGTAGGAAAATCACATATACAACTCCCGGGTGTAGATGTTGTGTATACTATACAGCCTGAGGCTATGTATGTGCCATGCCGGCCCAGACCTTGACTGGCAGGGTGATAAGTTCAATTCACTCCCGCCCGACAAGCAACTCCTTACGGATTAGTATGGAGGCCTATAGTGGCCATGCGGCCAAAACTCCTATATGTGCCCGAAAACCGAGGGGGGGAAACCATCACAGCTTACTACATCTGCCCAGGTGGCTAATACCATTTGGTGGTAATGTTTCTTGCCTATAGTCTACCTAGATAGTAGGTACTATATGTATATAGATATGCCTCATACTACATAGGTATATCCCCATCTCCATACCTCAACACTCCACTGGCACATAGAACTTCAGTAACCTCTCACTTCATTTATCTCTCACTTTTGCTTTAATTATCTCTCATCTTGACTTAAGATATCTCCCACTCTAATCTTACTTATTATCGAAAGATTTTATATCGTAATAATAAAGCAACGGACAGTGACCTAGTAGAAATTCATTAAAAGAGAATACTAGCATGTTTTGGCCGCATGGCCGTTATAGGCCCCCGTATTACGGACGAACAAGTCTACCTGGCTGTCAAGTCCCTTGTCCAAACCGAACGCTACAAAAGATGGCCAGACACCTTCACAGCCGCGGGGGATATCAAAATCGGCCGCCAAGCAGTCGACCCAGTCCCCCTCGCTTGGGCCTTTGGAAGGAGGAATCCAAGAGGTCCGACGTTGTCGGAGTTCAGCACGATCACGGGAACCTGTTCTGGAAGTCCCTTCCAAGGCTGTGACCGACCCAATCATCATTCTAATTCCCAGATTGAATGAGTACGTCGTTCACTGCGGGCCAGGCCCACGAAAAGCCATCTTCACACTTCTACAATTCCACCTGGTCTACATCACTACCTACCAACCACAAGCCGATGGCCAGTCCGAGCGTACCAACCAAGCCATCGAGATCGCTATTAGCCATTGGTGTAGCACTCACCCTGAACACGACTAGGAAGACGCCCTGTTCATCATCTAAGCTACCCTGAATTCATTGCCAAGCGCCGCAACTGGTCATACCCCACACCAGCTTCTTTACGGAATGGAACTCCGCCAACCCTGGACCATGCTGCCGCAAAACTTCGACCAAGTTCAGCGTACACTACGTAACACAGGTGGTTTGAGATAGTAAGGTAGTATGGTCTAGGGTGTTCGAGGTACTCGATCAGAGGGCAGTGCGATAATCAAAGTATATGTATAAGAACTAGGTTAGGACCAGGCCCATTGCCAAAAGCAACATTTGAAGGATGTAATGGTACCCTAATTCATTGTATAACCAATCCAACCTTGGAAGTAGTTAAAGAATTTGGGACTACTAAGGTGGCCCACACATCTCTCTGTAGATATCACCTCTCTCTCTCTCTCTCTCTCTCTCTCTCACACACACACACACACACACACACACAGCACATATTTTCCATCATCACATACAAGTACTAGTACTATAAATCTAGACCTGAGACCTCTTTTACTACTTGGGTTCAAGTTACAGTGCCCGCTGTTTTCAGGTTTCCTCGCTGCCTGACATAACACTCGAGCAGAATCAATCAATACCTTGAAAGGTTATCCCTATGACCACTAGTTACCTTCATCGAACTTTACCAGTTAGCCTTCAAAATTTTCCATTCCACCTGGGCAGGTAACCCTGGAGATATTTGAGCGAAGGCCCCGGGGGTAGGCCGCCTGCATATGTGTATGTGTCTGCCACCTATAGTAGATACTACTGACTGAGTACTCACGTATCTGAACATGGCTACATCAATACTATCTGAGACTCGGAGTTGGAGGATATAGAAACACCCGAAGGTGCAGGTGTACTATATACATAGGCGCTTAAGTTCAAGTTACTAATTGGATTTGGAGATACTATGGTATGTCCATTTTAATCAAGTCTACTGGTCAAGGACACGAGTATTAGGTAAGGATACTAGTATGCCATCAAATGCCTAGTTTCGCTACTAGTATAGTGGCACATGTATGATGACCTGTGCAGTGATCAACGAGATGTGGGAGATATAAGCTTCAATGTTCAAATATCAAAGTTGTAATTCAGTCCAACCTGGATCCTTAAACACTGCCGAGGTGCCCAGATGCATAAGGGAGATTCATAATTTAGACATCTGGAGGATACGGGGTATGGAAATGAAGGGTATAATGGACTCGGAATCATATGTATCAATGCTATACAAACACAGAAGTACTTAAATAAACATTTGAACCTCCAGGCTATGAAAGCCAACCTTGGAAATAGCATTTAAAAGGAATATTTTCATAAAACTTCTTCAATACCCTTGGCTTCAACAATTTATTAAAATCTCTCTATTGTTGAAGAATATGATGATGGAAAGTGCATATGTGTGGCATGTATGTGTGTGAGAGAGAGAGAGAGAGGTGATATCTACGAGAGATGCGTGGGCCACTGCGGTGGTCCCAAATTCTAACATCTATACTATCTCTTTATCCACTATCCTCTTATTATTATTATTATACACTTATAGGATTTTCACTCTACAGATCCCACAATAATTCCCAAGCGTATTCCAAACCCATCTCTGTCCATAAATTTCCAAGCTTTTAAAGTTGATGGTTCACCAGGGTTTCTGATAACCCACTCTGATTGGTCTAAAAAAACAATTTTGACCCAACCAATCATTCCAGTACAAAAGTATCAAAATAACAAAAAAGTTGATGCTCACATGCGGATTTGAACCGCAGACCTCATGATTACTAGTCATGCGCTCTACCAACTGAGCTATGCGAGCGTGTGATATTTTCGCCAAATTTTGACATTATCATCCCAACTCCCTCAAGGGAGAGAAAATATCAGATGAAAAGCAAAATCAGACAAAAAATGCTCACATGCGGATTTGAACCGCAGACCTCATGATTACGCTCATGAAGATATCAGAGAAGTTACTAGTCATGCGCTCTACCAACTGAGCTATGCGAGCTTCATGAAAAGTAAAACAAATTTGTGGCACTATGATCCTACGCCTTTTGAGGGGGCAAATATTAGACAAAGTGTAAAATAGACAACCCTCCCTTATACCTGGTGAACGGGAGACTTCCTTATGAGTAACCTTATAAATCTCTTATAGTATACTACCTAGGTAGTTATACGCTCTACCAACCTCCTTATGTACCTATATAAGTGATCTTTGTATGGTAAATATTTGGCTATTTAAGCCAAAGATTCTACTAAATGTAGGTATCTAACTACTTTAGATGTTGCTTCTATCAATTAGTTCACGCCGCCATCCACGTATAATTCAGATAGCCCACTGTACTAGATAAGCTCTTTTCATATGGGATCACTTATATACTCAAGTTCTTGAGTGAAAAATCAATTGATTGATTTCAATATTTATGTACCATCCTTAGTTTTTTTCCCCTGGAACTTAAAGTTAGATATGATATACTGTCTAGGTACTACTTAAAATCCAATTCACAAGCACTGACATTTACCAATTTCAATATCAGTCACTCCTAATTTAGCTATCTCTTGCTTTAATTATCTCTCACCTTAATTATCTCTCACCTTAGTTATCTCTTACTTTGGGTCGTGCCCTAAGGGTAATTCAAAAGCTATATTACACCTGTGGACCCTGACAGTAGTAATCAATCTGAAGTTCTAAAGCCTAAACACATTAGAAGATACTATCCATGGCTCTGGACATCCGGACGTAATAATTTCGCACTGCCCGGGTGGCATCACGGCTTCTGAGGTTATGGGTTCCAGAGATACTAGCCTAGAGCATTTGACTACCTACTAATGTACGCTTTGGCTCAAATATTGAAGGGTTTTAAGTTGAACGAACATCGCAGTAACACTAACAATTACCTAGGTAGGTACTAGTGGCACCATGACATTGCATGTTACAACTTAAACTTGAAGCTTTATCCAGGCAAAGTCACGACGATAACAACCTGAACTTCACCTGGCCAAATTGAACATTCCAACAGTTGGATGAAAGTACATTGCTATTGATCTATTCATGCGCATATCATAGCTTTTGTCCCAGACACTTTGAACAAAGCTTGGTAGTAGTAGTACTAAATACATATTTTGAACGCCGAATCCCAGAGACGAAGAATATGAAAACTCAGCGTGAGAAATATACGTGAAATGGTCCGCTTAATTACCAACATTACCTCTCTTTCCACCACGCTTCTTGCGGTCATGGTGAGCCTTGAGCACAGCCCGAGTCTCCACCAGACTGCGCTTGTTCTTGCTTCTCGCCTTGCCAAGAGTCATGAGGAAGTTCTTCTTGCGAGCCTTCTCCTTGTTGGTAGTACTCTTTCCTTGCTCCTGCTTGCGCTCTCTGCGCTTGGCCTCCTTACTCTTATGCTCGGCACGGTCAAGCTTGCCCTCCTTCGCGTGGGCAATCTTCTCCTCACGAGTGAGCTTAGCAGCAGACAAGGCTGCAAGACCCTCGATCTCCTCAGCTGTCAAGGGGTCGTCGGTGTGACGGGAAGAGGCAGTCGGTCCAGGGCGGCGCTTGGATCCAGACAAGGCGGCATCCACCGATGCCTGGGCGCGAAGCTCGGCAAGCTTGGCCAGATCGGCTGGGGTCAGAATGCGAGTGGTTGCCAACTTGGAGAATGCTGTCTCCTTGGAGACTTCATCGGCCTTCTTAGGTTCTTCAGCTTCAGCCTCAGCCTTGGCCTTCTCCTCCTGCTTGGCCTTCTTGGAGGGTCGATCCTTGCCCTCATCTTCTGAGTCGCTGATTTCAATCTCATCATCACTCTGGACGTTAATCCACTCGCCATCGATATCACTGTCGTCATCATCTTCGACATTCCAGGCATCCCAGTTGTCCTCCTCATCTTCCTCCTCGTCATCTTCAGCATCAGATGCAAGACCCTTCTCCTGTCGTTTCCTGCGGCGTTCGTCCTCCTTCCACTGCTCCAGAAGCTCAAGACCCTCGATACCACCGGTATCTTGTTGACCGAAGCGTCTCTCCTCCTTCTCTCCAGATCGAAGACCCATGCTGGCCTCCTTACCACGGTCGCGCTTCTTAAGCATAGACGCACCGACATCACGGAACAGACTCAACAGACCCTTGGAGGCCATCATCACACCCTTATCCTTGCTCTTCTTGTACATAACAAGATCCTGCAGCAATGTCTCATTCATAGCAAGAGGCTGTCGAACACAGATCTCACGAATGGCGTTGAGACCAGCGGTGGCAACTTCTCCGGCAGATGCCTCTGAGACGAACTCATTGGCAATCTTCTGAATCAAGGGCTCGAGGACATCAGGGGGCACCAAATCGTGCGATGCCTGGGCCAAAGATGCCAAGAATGAAGTGACCGAGGGTTGGCGAGGAGTAAGGAACTTCTGGAAGTACGAGTAAAGTGACATGATATGCAACTTGTGCAAACCGACCAGACGTGAAACCAACTGGAGAACCAGAAGCTTTTGCTCAAGGTTCAGCTTGGACTTGTTGGATTGCAGATGCTTTGAGAACAAGGTCTCGGCAAAGCCCTGAGGATCGTGCAGCAGGTGAAGTGCAGAGAAATTGAGAGGATGGGGCTGGTTCTTCTTCTTCTCCTTCTTCTTGTGAGCAAGCATTGCCTTGTGTGCGGTACGAGCCTTCTTCTTCGTCTTCTTGTTAATACCAAGCTGATGCCTAATGCGGCCAACGTCGATCTCTTCATCACTGCTCTCATCTTCCATCTCCTCACGCTCTTTATCTCCACCAAGGAAGAAGCGCACTCCACCAACAATGACCTTCTCATTTGTTGACAAACTGGCCTCCTTCATGACCTCAACAGCCTTGGCATCTGTCCAAATTTGACGCTTCCACAGCTCACGGGTCAACTTGATTGCCCAAAGAGCTTTGGAGGATGTGCGGTCAGATGTGACGAGGTTGAAAAGAACGGTTTGCATAGTTCGGTTCAACTTGTGGTTGGTGCTCTTCGAATTGGCCGTACGAAGCTCAGACAAAATCTTCTGGAACAGCAAAGCGCGCAGAGTCTTGCTAGGTGTGGAAATCAGAATGGGGAAGAGAGTATGAAGTAGACTGCCAGGGACAAAGATTAGTTTTCACCCCAAGAGAGACCTTAGAATATAGTAGCACATACGTTGCAGAGTCAACAAGTTCCTTCTTCTTCAGCAGAACCAGACTTCCAACCAGCTTTTCCCTCAACTCCGACTCCAGCACCAAGTGGTGCTCCATAAGCATATCAATCAGTTGTTGAGGGAAATCCTTAAGAATCTCAGGATAGCAATCGGCAACATGGGAGATGAAGTCAATCAAGTCTCGCAGCGAGATGATACCAGTATCAGTAGCTGAAGTGGGCGCAGCCATGAAAATTTCACGATGCGACTCATATTGGTAGTGTTGGGCGCGGAAATCCTCGATATAAGACCTAAAAAAATCCAGCCTCATTAGCCTTGTTCGACTCCAAAAAAGATCTGCTCATAGACAGAGTATTTCAGGGTACATACTTGGGATCGCGACGAATCTTGTGTTGCAGATTAGGCCTGTAAAAGTTGTGTCAATATTGCGGACTTTGAACATTTTACCAAACTGAGATTGAGCGGGCTCTCGGGCGCATTGCTATTCTTGTTGGCAATGATACTTACAGGTCAGCCTCGACCTTTTCCAAGGCCCCAAGCTTTCTTTTAACCATTTTTGAGAAGTGCTCGTATGGTTGAAGTGGTTGTAAGTGGGAGAGGTTGGGGTGAACAGGGACCGCCTCGAAACTTTTTTTTTCTGCCGGTATCGATAAGCGCCGTCCGATGACCGTCAACTGGCAAGCTGAAAAAATTGAAAAATGAAAATAAAGTATCAGCAGAGATCCATATCAACAAGTCTAGAATCCATATGTTGACCGGATCAATTCTATATTTATCCTGAGATAACAGGGCTACAAGATTGGCCATATCTAACGGCGCAGATTGAAGATAGAGCTTTTTCGTATTGAAAATTGGTCATTAAGGACCTAAGGACTTCATCATCGCATCCCAACTCTACATGGAAAAAAGCCAAACCATTGCGATCCTTTTTTTGGACTCTGCTTTTTTCTGACTGTTTCAATTTAATGTACAGCCGCGCAGAAGCATGCAAAACGACTGAATCCCAGTGAAAACCCCCCGTCCATTCCCGATTCCGTAACACGAGACAAAACGGAGAACCATATCCAATTAACCCTTTACCGGTTGGACTTGGCAACACGCTCGAGCTCGTCCTTCTTCTTGATGGCGTAAGAGTTGGAGGAACCCTTGGCGCTGTTGATAAGCTCCTCAGCCAACTGTTTGTAGAAAGAAAAGATATGGTTAGTTCAAAGTTCCAGAGTTTCAATTTCGGATCATGTTGAAAGCTTACGCATTCGGCGATGGACTTGATGTTGCTATTTGAAGAGTTAGAATCATTGATCGCTTGATTGAGGTATTCAATTGATGAATAGTTGAAGTGTTGACATACCGGAAAGAAGCCTCACGAGCACCAATGGTGAGCAGAGCAACGGCCTGGTTGACACGGCGCAGAGGAGAGACATCGACAGCCTGGCGACGGACGGTACCCTGGGAACCAATACGGGTGGAGTCCTCACGAGCACCGCTGTTGACAACGGCGTCGCAGAGAACCTGGAGAGGGTTCTGGTCGGTCATGATGTGGATCTGATGCGAAGTTTAGAAGTTGAACATAGGTATCCTGGCGGGCGCTTGTAGGGTAGAACGTACGATCTCGAAGGCGTGGGCGACAATGCGGACAGCCTTGACCTTCTTACCGTTGTTACGGCCGTTCATCATGAGGGAGTTGGTCAGACGCTCAACAATGGGGCACTGAGCCTTGCGGAAACGCTTGGCGGCATAGCGACCGGCAGTGTGGGAGGTGTAGACGGGAGCGCGGATCTGGATGTAGTCGCTATATGTGGGCAAACAAGTCAGTTTGTTGGATTCTTCGATATTGATGTGCGTGGCGTCGTTTCGTGAAAATTCGTCGTTGAAGTTGATTCCGCAAGAAAATTGTTTCCAACCCCCAATTCCTCCTCCTTTTTCGCGCTCGGTTTCAAGTGATAGATTGGACAAGGGATGAATCGATTGCACTCACGTCAGGGAGATATCGCGGACCTCAACACTGTATATTATATTAGCGACATCCCAAAACGAGGGTTTAAAGGTTCAATTGGCGTACTCGTAGCTCCATTTGCCGAAGAGCTTGACCTCGCCCTCGAGAGCGGCGATCTCCTTGGGCAGGGAGGGGTAGGTAGCGACCTCAACTTCCCCGTTGTCGGACATTTTGGCAGGGTTTCGTGGGAGGTTGTCGTTTGGGTGGATGAGTCGTCAAGTCGATGCGTCTGTGACCAAGGGAAATTGGGTGCGCTCGCTTAACCCTGTGTGGGGGTCACATGAGATTAGGGCAGACCAGGCCCACCAATGATACTCCATAAGTCATGTGACTATATGTGCCACCCGCCTCAGGCAGAAATCGCCTAATTGGGCGGTTCTTGATGAGTCAGCGTGATCGTCCTCCAGGTGGAGGACTCCAGTCCATACATGTTGTGCATACCATACAAACATTCATATCGAGGGAAATAATTGCACTTATCATATATATTCGATCATTCTGCATTACATCTGGGGTTTTCAAAATCATCAATTGAAACTCCTCAATCCATAAATAGTGTGTCTCAGAGTGGTAGCAATATCATCTCTACTAACCTAGTTGAGTACCTACGGCCGTATACTTGTCCGCCGAAGGTCTCTGGTACAAACATCAAAGTACCAGTACATACACTTCTGACAAACATTACAAGTCTATTCGAGAAAAATTACCAACTCCTTCCGAAAGACATCCACCGCTACTCTCTCCCTTCTTCTCCTTATCTCGAGTAAAAACGCAACTGAGACAATTGCATCGTGTCTCAGATGCATACTCGGCTCGCCTGACCGCCTTGGTGGGTGACGTTGTGGGCGACGCGGAAACACCTGGGCATCGACCACTTTGAATGTCCCCAAGACGACTCGTGGACAGCGTTCGTCAACGATCCCGGGAGTATTTTTGACAAGCAGCAGGGTACCTAGTGGATTGAACTCATATCGTACCCCACTCCTTTACTCATTGCGCCTGGAGCCACATACTGCGATGAGGCCTTGTTCCTGAACTAGGTGTTCCTGTCATCCCTCCCCCGCGCTTTTGATCCACTTCCTCAATTTGAGTTCTTCCCCGTGTTCATAATGGCGGAAGAAAACCCGGACTTCCAGTACGCTTTGCGGGACCTGGACCGGGAGCTGGAGGTAAATATTCATATCCATGATGTAACCGGTATTCATGCGCTTACACAAGGACTTTTCGAACTGAGTAGGATGGCGATATCACTGAGAAAGGGTAAGCTGTGTGCCTTGATCACTATTTCCGAGTCCCGTTCAATCGGCCTGGCGGAACTCAACAGATCTATATCAGTAGAGATACCCTGGCAAATGGACTAGGGTTATGGGATACACAAGAGACACACGAGCTAACCGCGAATAAAGGTACCAAAAACGTCGCACTCTCCTTCTGTCGCAATTCCTCGGCCCAAATAAACCCCTCGAGATCAATACAAACGCCGATTATGAGAGTTCTTCTAGTGGAGGACACATGGGTCCGCCAGCGATCTTGAATGTCCGACCACCCACGGCGGAATCTTCGCAGACTGGCTTGACGTCTCCAACCTATGTTGGCGGGTACGATGGAATGCAAGGCGGATCGTTCGGGTACAACCATGGTGTCAGCATGGATATGCACAATGCGTCAGCGGCTACCGCCGGGCATTATGATAGGGATAGTATGGGAATGTTACAAGCTCATGATCGGGTACCATCTTCCTCGTCGTACGATTCGCTATTCCTCCCTAGGCCTATGCCCCCGGGTGTCCAAGGCCCTGATGGATCAAGAACGGCCACTTTGATGAGCCAGAACTACGCTTTTACCCCAGATGCTCAGCCTGAGTACGTGGACGATGGAATGGGCTATGACCCAGCCTCTGGTGGAGTCACGCGACAGTCTACAATGCTCGATTCTCAACAGGGATTCTTCTCTGACTTTGCAGGCCAACAGCACGAAGACTACCGCGAAAGCTACGGGGGCGGATTTCATCGTTACTCCCAGTCAGGGGAAGCTTTCTCACCTACAGCAAACATGGCTCCTCCTTTTATCCCTCCCTCGGAACTTCATCATGGGCCAGCCATCGAGCACCTTATGCCCCTCGAACCTCGTGATATTCCGTTTGCCGTCAATGACCCACACGACAAGAATATCCCCATGTCCAACTTTGAAAATCTGCCGGCCGTCCTCCGCCACAGAGCCCGGGCCCACCCTAAACAGCCGGCATACTGGGTATTGGATCAAAAAGGCAAAGAAATCGCATCTATCACCTATGACAAGCTGGCTAGCCGAGCAGAGAAAGTTGCACAGGTCATTCGCGATAAGAGTAATCTATATCGTGGAGACCGAGTTGCGTTGATCTATCGCGATACGGAGATCATCGAGTTTGCTGTCGCTCTTATGGGTTGCTTCATCGCCGGAGTAGTGGCAGTTCCCATCAATAGTCTGGATGACTATCAAACTTTGAACCTAGTCCTCACATCTACTCAAGCCCATCTCGCTTTAACCACTGAGAACAATCTGAAAGGGTTCCAGCGGGATATCACCGCACAAAAGCTCAACTGGCCGCGCGGTGTTGAATGGTGGAAGACGAACGAATTTGGAAGCTTTCATCCCAAGAAGAAGGACGATACGCCCGCTCTTATTGTCCCTGACTTAGCATATATCGAGTTTGCCCGAGCTCCTACAGGCGACATGCGTGGTGTAGTGATGAGCCACCGAACTATCATGCATCAAATGGCTTGTCTCAGTGCCATCGTTTCTACTGTGCCCACCGATGCCAGCAGCAGGCAGTTCGCAGCCAAAGGTGAGACTCTTGTCAGCTATCTCGACCCAAGACAAGGAATCGGAATGATCTTGGGCGTTCTCATGACTGTATATGGTGGTCATACAACCGTCTGGCACGAAGACCGAGCTGTCGAAACCCCTGGTCTGTACGCTCATATCATCACCAAATATCGAGCGACAATAATGGCGGCCGATTACTCTGGGCTCAAGATCGCCACCTACAATTACCAGCAGGATCCTATGTCTACCCGGCATTACAAAAAGAACGCGGAGCCTAATTTCAGTAGCGTCAAGCTTTGTCTTATTGATACGCTTACTCTGGATCCCGAGTTTCACGAAATTTTGGCCGACAGATGGTTGCGACCTATGAGAAACCCCCGCGCAAGAGAAATCGTTACTCCAATGCTCTGCTTACCGGAACATGGCGGCATGGTTATCAGTATGCGTGACTGGGTGGGTGGCGAAGAACGAATGGGTTGCTCTTTGACACATGAGATGGACCCTGCTCAACGTGGTACCTCGAAAGGCGATGATGAGAAATTAGAGAAATCCGAAACCAACACTGGCTTTGGTAGCAGTCTTCTTGGTGGCGGGTCTCGCGTCTCTGTGCCTAAACAGACCACCAAGAACGAACTGAGTGAGGTTCTTCTTGATAAGGAAGCCTTGAAGAGCAATGAAGTTGTTGTTCTCGCCATGGGTGAGGATGCCCGAAAATATGCAAGCAGTATGCCTCATGCTGTTCGTGTTGGTGCCTTCGGTTATCCACTCCCAGATGCCACTCTCTGTGTTGTAGATCCAGAGACTAATCTTCTTTGTACCCCGAATGTGATCGGAGAAATTTGGGTAGACTCGCCATCTCTATCCGGAGGCTTCTGGGCGCTGCCAAAGCATACAGAGGCAATCTTCCATGCCCGGCCCTACAAGTTTGAAGATTCCAACCCCACGCCTGTACTTGTCGAACCCGAGTTCCTGCGAACTGGCTTGCTAGGCTGCGTTATCGAGGGAAGGATATTCGTGTTGGGTCTTTACGAAGATCGACTTCGCCAGAAGGTTGAATGGGTTGAGCACGGCCAGGAACTCATCGAGCATCGTTACTTCTTTGTCCAGCACTTGGTTGTCAGCCTCCTCAAGAAGGTGCCTAAGATCCACGACTGCACGGCATTCGATGTGTTTGTCAATGATGAGCATTTGCCTGTCATTGTTTTAGAGTCTTATGCGGCCTCGACGGCACCGACGACATCCGGCGGGCCCCCACGCCAGCTGGATTCGGTACTTCTGGATTCACTAGCAGAGAGATGTATGGAGGTTCTTTACCAAGAACACCACTTGCGTGTTTACTGTGTCTTGATTACGGCCCCAAACAGTCTTCCTCGCGTAACAAAGAGTGGCAGACAGGAAATCGGTAACATGCTTTGCCGAAAAGAATTTGAAGCCGGTATGTTGCAGGCTGTGCACGTCAAGTTTGGCGTCGAACGATCGGTAATGAATCTACCTGTCGGTGTTGATCCCGAGGGTGGTATCTGGTCCCCGCTCGCGCTTGCTTCAAGGCAGGAGATTCTTGCCTACCAAGAGAAGCAATATTCCGGTGTGGATTATCGAGATGTTGTCATGGATGACCGAACGTCGACGCCACTCAATAATTTCAAGACAATCGTGGATCTTCTACAATGGCGTGTCTCACGCCAAGCCGAAGAATTGGCTTACTGTTCTATTGATGGTCGTGGGAAGGAAGGCAAAGGCATTACTTGGAAGAAGTTTGACCTAAAGGTGTCGGCAGTAGCCACTTACCTGAAGAACAAGGTTAAAGTGCGACCTGGCGATCATTTGATTCTCATGTACACTCACTCAGAAGAGTACATCTATGCGGTCCATGCATGCTTTTGTCTGGGTGTTGTTGTCATTCCGTTAGCTCCGATTGACCAAAATCGCCTGTCAGAAGATGCACCTGCATTCCTCCACGTCATCAGTGATTTCAGCGTCAAGGCTATCATTGTCAATACCGATGTGGACCATGTCATGAGGCAAAAGCTTGTCTCTCAACACATTAAACAGTCTGCCCAGGTTCTACGAATTGGTGTCCCTGCGATTTACAACACGACAAAGCCTTCAAAACAGTCACATAGTTGTCGTGAGCTTGGATACACGATAAAGGATACATGGATCAATAGTAAACAACCAGCTATGGTCTGGACTTATTGGACTCCGGACCAGCGACGAATCTCTGTCCAAATTGGACATGATACGATAATGGGAATGTGCAAAGTGCAGAAAGAAACTTGTCAGATGACAAGCTCCAGACCAGTTCTGGGCAGTGTGCGCAGTACTCTAGGTCTCGGTTTCCTCCACACTTGTTTACTGGGTATCTACGTTGGTAAGTCACACTTCAAATTTCTTTCCAAGAATCTCTATCTACTGAGTGAGTTATTTCTAACAACAACTAGGTGCACCGACTTACCTCGTTTCGCCTGTCGACTTCGCCCAAAACCCGATGACCCTTTTTGTAACGCTTTCTCGGTACAAGATCAAGGATACCTATGCAACCGCCCAGATGCTGGATTATGCCATCAGCGCCATGGCAGCAAAGGGATTCCAGCTTCAAGAGCTCAAGAATTTGATGATCTCAGCGGAAGGTCGACCTCGAGCCGATATCTGTATGTTTCCCACCCGCTAATTATCCTCGACACACCTGTGACTGACAACTCCAACAGACCAAAAGACTCGCTTGCATTTCGCAACTGCCAGTTTGGATCGTACTGCCATCAACGTTTCTTACTCTCACGTCCTCAACCCTATGATTGTCACCAGATCCTACATGTGCATTGAACCAATTGAACTGTACCTAGACATTCGCAGTCTTCGCCGTGGTCTGATCTACCCTGTGGACTCCGATGCAGACCCTACTGCTCTCTTGGTCCAAGATTCTGGAATGGTGCCTGTCAACACACAAATTGCAATTGTCAACCCTGAGACTTGCACTCTTGCCCACGTCGGTGAATACGGTGAGATCTGGGTCCAGTCAGATGCTTGCGCCACAGGATTCTACAGGTCCAAGAACGAGTTTGATGCCGAGAGGATGAATGGTCGCGTTGCAGACGGAGACCCCAGCGTACCTTATGTTCGAACTGGTGATCTGGGCTTCCTTCATACTGTGACACGACCCATTGGCCCCGGTGGCCAGGCTGTCGAAATGCAGGTCCTATTCGTTCTGGGAAGTATCGGTGAGACATTTGAAGTCAACGGCCTGAATCATTTCCCAATGGATATCGAAAACTCCGTGGAAAAATGCCATCGGAATATCGTGAATGGAGGATCGTAAGTTTCCCATCTTCGTCGCACTACGTTGAACTTTGACTGATTATTTCTCTACAGAGCTATCTTCCAAGCAGGTGGATTAATTGTGGTCGTTGTTGAAGTTACACGAAAGGCATTCCTGGCTTCTCTTGTCCCTGTCATCGTTGACGTTGTTCTGAACGAGCACCAAGTGGTCGCAGACATCGTGGCCTTTGTCTCACATGGCGATTTCCCTCGGTCGCGTCTCGGTGAGAAACAACGTGGTAAGGTTCTGGCATCTTGGGTCACTCGCAAGCTACGCACGATCGCTCAATTCAGTATTCGTGATATGGATGGCCATCCGTTCGCAGAACTCCCGCAACATCGTGCTAGCCGAAGCTCTAAACCTGGAAGTACGATGGGTGGCAGCACTCGGAGATCGACAATGAATCCCGAATCCGAAGTGCCTCCTATGCCGCTATCCCCTGCACCAGTAGTCCTTGAGGAAACTATCATCCCGCCAGAGCCATACCGTGACGGACACCCACGGAACAATCTCCCAGAGCTTGACACCCGCACCGATCGAAAGGTTTCTGCAACACCTGTCCCCGAACCAACATCCGCTGTACCTTACATCCAGGAACCGCAATCTGCTACGATCATGTCTGCGGATGACGATCACCACTTTGACTTTTCCGAGCACGTCCATGATAATGGACACTCAGACGAGCCTCGGGATTTCCGATTCAGCTTCGATATGGTGGACACTCCTATCGACCCCATTCCCCAAGACTCATTGCACTCGGGAAGTACACGACCTGATACTGGCCGTGACTCTTTGCCTGGTCAACAGCCTGGTATGTATAGTGGCGGAGCCCATGCTACAGGCTACATGCACGATGACAAGCGCCGTCCTGGTACCCAAGAAAGTGGCGTCCTCGACGAGTGGTCACAAGAAGCCTTGATGTACCAGTCGTACGGCGGAGATGAACATCAAGATTATCATCGTCGTCCCAGCACCCAGAGCGCTAGTGCAAGACAACGCTATGATGGTGGAGGCTACCTGTAGTGCCAAGTATTGACTGACCATCAACAATGGGCACTCTGTACATGACACGAACATAACTTTGACATACTCTTCTTTTTCTCCCTCTAAACACTTTGTCCATTTAAATGGCATGATAGAGTCATCTCTCTTGAGTCTTCCAGCTCTGGGCTTCACTGGATCCTCGTTTTTCTGCTTTCATTTTAAACAAGTTTACAAGCGTCTATCATATTCTTAGCATCTTTGAACCTGTTCTTAGTATCTCCCCTTGAATACCACACTGTTAGTTTTTCTTACGACTCGCTATGCGATGCATTTTTGATTTGTAAACGAATGTTATTCTACTAATAAAAAACTCAAGTGATACTTCCAGCCTGTGTCAACGACCTTGAAAGATCCTCTCGAAAACCCTCGGCTGGTATGCAATAAATTTGCAATGGCGCTCAGTTTCTTTAGCACATAGTACTGAGACAATCATCTTTGCAATTCTGTCCATGGAGAACCCTACTCCGCCGGCAACTCCTTCTCTTCCGTGTTATCACATTTATTCATCTCGGCTTCAGCTTTTTTCTCGTGGGTTGAACCGTCTTCGTCACTGTATGTGTCGGAATCACTATATGCGTTGGGCTTTTTCAATTAGCATCAAATCGAAAACAAATCATACCTGGAAACTCACTCCTTTTTCTCCGTAGAACGAGTCAGGTGCAAAGCGAGAACCAAGTGGTGCGTATCTCGGCAGTGTACCGGTTGGATTGTACGCCAAAACACGAGCAATGTGATGAGAGACTTTGAGAACTTTGGCACCAATAGCTGGGTCCTTTGGAACAACCTCACTAGGCCGTCTCGTTCTGGGGTGTTTGAGCTTTGGTCCATATGCAGAAACAGATCTGTCATATAGGACAAACCAATGAAACACTGCTGTGAAGATATCATGATCCTTAAGCTCATGAAACTCGCAGTCTGAGTTTTTCTCGCGGAACTCGGCCATCAGTAAGGGGATGATGGCTTCTTGAATGTGCTTCTGAGCTGGGGTTTTCTCAAATGTATCCTTAGGAAGATCGAGTTCTTCGTGTTCAAGCTTCATGTCGAATTCGTTTTCGAGGAAGTTGAGAAGAGGGTGAATCAGCGGCTGGCATTGTTGATAGAATTCTTTTAGTTGTGCCATGAAGACCAAGGCAGCGCTTTGGGAGGGGGCTTGAGAGTGGGCTTTGCTCGTCATGGCGACGTTGAATAATCCTCCAGGGCTGAGTGTAATGATGTCCACGGGTACCGAAAGGAAACCGAGTGGAATGCCCAGGTGAGAGATAGAAGCAAGCACAACCTTGGAAGGGCCAGGTGATATGGAAGGAACGATGGATGAAATAGTGGGATTCACAGAGAACAGAAAAGGATACTTCAAGCTCTAGGTAAAGTGAGAGCTAAAATAGCATCAGGCGTCAACCGCATACTCTCTAGGCATAAGTCTAATATACCGATTGTTTAACAGATCAATCTACTGGCATCAGACTCGGACGGCTGAGACGAAGGTCTTATGTTATTTTGAGGTCCTCTAGCAGTATTACAGTCCTTCCACGTATTTTCTTTATACCTCATCCACTCTTTCTTCCAAGGTTCTTCACCTTCGAGTACAACTTGAAGCATTTTTAAGGGGTTGTCTCACTCAGTGCTATCTATCCTATATTTACTAGGTTACTATGTCCTTGCTACTTACTAAAGGAAATAGCACGAGGAGACTCAGAACTATTCAAAATGGTGAACTGTTTGGTATAGTGATTCAGAATAAACATAGGAACTCAAGGATCTAAACCGTGCTAACATTTCAAATCCTTACTAACTATTATATAGGCATTTGAAGGGCAAATTGAGTAGTAGACTTCGACTTCAAGTTGAGCAAACTGAAGTTGTTGCAAATTTCAAGTTATCCAAGGATTCCAAGGTTTTATTCAGAAGGCAGAAATGGAGCCTACTCAGGTATGGACTTGAGCGTTTTTATATGAACTTTTGAAGAGAAATCCTTCGAATGTTTGATAAAAAGGAACTTTTCTTACTAATATCCTAATAAAAGACAGAGACCTTAGAAGTATTAGGTACAAAGTAGAAGTTATGGAATATAATTCTTATCTCTAAAGGTAAAAAAATATTGGACGAGAAGAAAAATGGCAAAAAAGTTGATGCTCACATGCGGATTTGAACCGCAGACCTCATGATTACTAGTCATGCGCTCTACCAACTGAGCTATGCGAGCTTCAAGTTGTGGTAACTTATCAAATTTTGGCATTTTCATCCTAACTCGCCTGAGAGAGCGAAAATATCAGGTGAAAAGCAAAATGGGAAAAAAATCGATGCTCACATGCGGATTTGAACCGCAGACCTCATGATTACTAGTCATGCGCTCTACCAACTGAGCTATGCGAGCGTGTAATGTTTTCGCCAAATTTTGACAATATCATCCCAACTCGCCTGAGAGAGAGAAAATATCAGATGAAAAGCGAAATCAGACAAAAAATGCTCACATGCGGATTTGAACCGCAGACCTCATGATTGACCTCATGAAGATTTCATAGAAATCGTATGTTATACTAGTCATGCGCTCTACCAACTGAGCTATGCGAGCTTGATGGAAAAGCCGTGAATTTTTGACATGTTGAACCCAGATATCTTGAAAATATCAGTAGGTAAGATAGGATATTAAAAGTAATGAGTTTAGATCTGACTAGAGACCTTAAATTTATTTGACAATACCCATATAATATAAATAATTATATATTTTAATTATCTCAAAAACTTCAAATGTTGAATTCAATTAAAAATTCAAAGACCAATGAGATATAAATTCATTCATCCAGGTCTCTTTCCATTACAATTTTTCTGTTATGTATATAACCTTGGAAGAGCCAGTTCAATGTTTAATACTGTAACAACCCAACTTGAAGTTCAGCTGTACCTAAGTTACATGATAGATTGGTTCCCTGTCTATGTTGATCTCACTCCGTATAACTTCAATGTTGAATATACCGGGTATCTGTGTGGCTTCGGTGCGCATCTGGAGTCTCGGTCTTACTTCAAGTTTATTTGCGACTCCAGGGTTCAGACGATACCCTAGATAGCAGCCCTGGAGTACCTCCAGGGCTAGTATTGTTGACATGTCAACTGGTGGATTCTACTTGGAAGAGTAAAGAGTGAAACTCGAAGACTAGATCAGGTATTCAATTTGTACAACTTTATTCACATATGCATTATTGCTAACTCATGAAATTTGAATCATCTCAAACATTGAACGACTTTTGAAGGCACTTAGGCCTCAGCTTGTTTTGTGAGCTTCTCAATGTTAACCTTGGGAGCAAGACCGCCGTTGGCAGTGGCAGCCTCAGCGTTACCGGTCAACTGCTCAAGAGCCTGGATATCCTCATCGGTGAGGGTGTTGGAGCGAATAGGGCGGAAAGGAGCGGGCGAGCCAGAGTTAGAAGCAAGGAACTAGATTAACTAATTAGTATACCATGGAAAAAAGTGCAAGCTTTGGGGATTATGTCCTAGGACTTACCGAACTAGCAGCGCTCAACATAGCAATCAAGGATGCCTGGACCACATCGGCGTGGATACCAACACCCCAGACCTTCTCCTTGCTACCGGCGGCGGTACAGTTGATGTAGGTGGCAGCCTTCACGTCACGACCCTTACCACTAGAGCGACCAATAGAGTGCTCCTTGTAATCGACGACGTCAAGATCGATACCAAGAGTAGCGAGAGCTGCAGCGAGAGATGAAAGGGCACCAGTACCGGTACCGGTGATGGCGTGCTGGACACCGTCGATCTCAATAACACCGGTGAAGCGACGCTTGAGGTTCTTGGTGTTAAGGACCTTACCATCCTCTGGTGGAGCAGGAGATTGCGAGCGGTCGGTAGTAATGTTGTAATCGATCAAGTTGAAACGAGGGTTCGACTTGAGGTGGTAGGATTCCTCAAACAGGTGAACAACTTCGGCAGGTCGCAATTCGCGGTTCGCATCCTCACTTGCTTGCTGGACGGTCTTACTGAACTCGATCTGCAAAGCACGGGGGAGATCCAGCTCCAGGCTGCGCAGAATAACCCAGGCGGCACCACCCTTGCCACTCTGTGAGTTGACTCGGATAACGGCCTCGTAGGTACGTCCGATATCTTGGGGATCGAGAGGGAGGTAAGGCATTCTCCACTCGTCGTCGTCGGTTGCGCCCTGTGCCTCGCGGAGCTTGAAACCCTTGAGAACGGCATCTTGGTGACTAGTGGAAAGAGTTAGAAAAGATCCATAGTTTGTATATCAAGAGAGGAGCAAAAAACGAACCTTCCAGAAAAGGCAGAGGTAACAAGCAATCCTCCATATGGCCAGCGCTCGTTGACAGGAATCTTATTACTCTCCTCCACAACCTTAATAACAGAGCAAATATCCGAAAAGTCAACATTAGGCGAAACACCTTGTGTGTAAAGGTTAAGGGCAAGAGTGACCAAGTCGACGTTTCCAGTACGCTCACCGTTACCGAAGAGGGTACCCTCAACACGTTGAGCACCGGCCATCTGAGCCAACTCAGCAGCAGCGATGGCACAGCCACGGTCATTATGGGGGTGGAGGGAGACAACGAACTTCTCGCGCTCAGTCATCTTGGAACAGAAGTATTCAATCTGATCAGCGTAGACGTTGGGTGTGGACATCTCGACAGTAGCGGGCAAGTTAAAGATAATAGGGTTCTCAGCAGTAGGCTCCCAGGCGGCCTTGACAGCCTCACAGACCTCAATAGCGAAATCAGGCTCAGTATCAGAGAATGTCTCTGGTGAGAACTCGAACTGCCATTCTGTGCCGGCTTGGGCGGGGTCATCCTTTGTGATTGAGCGAGCATACTTGGCGCACTGAACGGCCTTTTCCAAACTTTGTTGCTTATCCATGTTGAAAACAATTTGACGGAAACAAGGACTAGTGGCGAGGTAAATGTGCAGGATAGCCTTCTTGGCTCCAGTGAGGGAATCGACGGTACGGCGGATCAGATCCTCACGGCAAGGAGCAAGAACCTGAAGCCAGACATCATCGGGAGTGAGACCGGGCTCTTCTACGAGGCGGCGGGTGAAGTCGAAGTCGATTTGAGAAGCAGCAGGGAATGAAACCTCGATCTCCTTGTAACCGATGTCCACCAACATCTTGAAGAACTTGAGTTTTTGCTCGCCATCCTATATACGTTCACGTTATATTAGCGAACTTCATTCATCATCTTAAAATTTTCATTTGAATAATTGTAGATATTTACCATTGGGTCTGGGAGACTTTGGTTGCCATCACGAAGGTCGGTGGCCAACCAACGGGGGGCCTTGTCGATGGTCTTGTTGGGCCATTGGCGGTTAGGCAGGTTCAATGGCTTGAAAGGCTTGTACTTTTTGGAAGGGTCTTTGAGCCTAAAAAGGTGTTAAAATCCCAAATAAACATGACGTTGGAGTCGTTGTGGCGGTGGTTATTGAACATACATTGGCATGATGGCGATTGGCGGGGTATAGAGCGGGGGAGGAGGAAAGAAGTATGATAATGGGATATAAGTCAATTAATACTTAGTAGACTCACAACCGCGTACCTGATCAAAGAAAATCAGATATTCAGGGTACCACTGGATTCCTTTTAAAACAGAAAAAGGAGGAAGCCAATGAAGCGAAAGGAATTTGTGACTCAACAAGCCCGCGATCGTCGATGACGCCGAAAAACTCGGCGCCGACAGCGGAGTCACGTGGAAGCCCCCGTTGACGCCAATTGGGGACTAAACAAGGATCGAAAGGGCGTGGAGATCGGCAGTTCTGTATGTGATTCGGGTCTTAGCTAGTTTAGATTTTGTCCTACCCTTTCTTATTCTCAATTGAACTTATATCTTGCGTATCTATCCCCCTTGACTTGGAAATTGTGACATAGGCTCGTTGATGCTGCTTGCACATGCGTTCACTGTGGCAATCTGATATACTAAATGGACCCCCGAGGTCGGAGCATTCCTGAGCTGTTTCCATATTTTCTATAGTGTCCACTCCGTGTCTAACCGCGCATAGCTCGCATAGCTCGGTCTTCATTTTTTAACAGAATGGATATTAAGGAGCGATGCATGTGGGAATTTAGTCATAAAAGTTCAGAAATACTAGATAAATTAACTAGTCATAGTACTAATTATTGCAATACTGCTACAGTAGTAGGAGTAATCCATGTATGTGGAGTTTCAAATCTTCGTCTTAACAGAACATTTGAACATTGAGTACCTGTGATGTATACATGCATCTGACTACGACATCTGGAGTAGGTTACTGCGCTGCCCAGGTGGCGGGTTTAAAAAATTAGATGAATACTCTAGTAATTGTACCTATATGTACATCTGGGTTGTACAAGTAGTCCCAAAGCTGGAACTTGGTGTAGGATACAGCACTACATATACTTGCCAAACTTGAACCATGGCGCACAACGAAAGTAGTCAATGTCTATAGTACAAATTCGCTAAATAGCCAAATAAAAATACAGTCCAACCTTGTAATGCTTTACACGAAATTCTTCTCAAACTGAACCAATAAGGGATGCACCTCATCCAGCTTAAGCTTTACAGCTCGAGGATTCTGCAGCGCATTTTCGCCCAGTTGGGACTGGATCAGGGCTTGGAATTGCTGGGCATCCGCATCGGTTTTACTCTGCATCTGCCCAGTGACGTCGACGGTAATGCCTCCATCGGCAAGATCGCGCGAACCCAAAATGAAAATCAAGTTATACTTCATCTGCTTAGCGCGTTGAATCTTCTTGCCCAGTGTCTGAGCACTGGTATCAACATCCATCAGGAAAGTAGAATCGACTGATGAGAGCGGACGAGGTGCTTGGGCAGTGCCATCATTCTGTAGTACCCTGAACCCGGAGAACTTGGCTGCAGCTTCTTGGGCTTGACGTACTACTGCCTCGTCCTGGTTAACTGTCAGGATAATTCCCTGTCGGGGAGATAACCAGAAGGGCCAGTGGCCTCCATGTTGCTCGATGAGCAACGCCAGGAATCGTTCCAGTGAGCCGAAGATAGCTCGGTGTACCAGAACGGGCGTTGCGACACCAGGAGTAGCAGGGTTATAGTCTTCTTCTCCTTCCGCAACTTGGTACTCTAGCCCGAATCGCTGAGGCAGATTCATATCCAGCTGAATAGTCGATAGCTGATGATATTTGCCGGCCTGGTCCTGAAGCTGGATATCGATCTTGGGCCCGTAGAACGCCCCATCCCCTTCGTTCAGCGCCCACTCTCGCCCTGTGCTATCCAACGCCTGGCGCAATTGGTTCTCGGCATTATCCCACATCTCCAATGTTCCGATATAATCAGTTTCAGGTCGCGTCGACAGTACCAATCGGTATGGACCCAGTCCGAAAGTCTTCATAGCCATATCGACGAAACCCAATGCCGACGCAATTTCCGATTTGATCTGCTGCGGTCGGCAGAAAATATGACCATCATCCTGGTGGAACCGGCGAACACGCGTGAGACCCGTTAACGAGCCGGAGACTTCATTGCGGTGGAGGGGACTGAAATCGGCGTAGCGCACGGGTAGTTCTCGGTAGGAGTGGTTTTGAGATTTGAAGAGTAGGCAGTGACCGGGGCAATTCATGGGTTTCAGACCGTACGACTCGTCTTCACCCACTTCGCCTTCAGTATCTCCGGTCGCGCCACGTCCAGTCACTTCGTACATGTCATCTTTGTAGTTCTGCCAGTGACCCGATACCTCCCACAGCGATCGTTTGTAGATGCTCGGCGTGAGGACCTCACGAAATCCGTACTGTAGGTATTGGGTGCGGAGGAAGCCAATGAGCTTATTGATGACGTGGGTACCATTTGGGAGGAAAAGCGGCGAGCCTGGACTGTAGATCGAAGAGGTGAATAGCTCTTGTGTTGTTCCGAGAGCTCGGTGGTCATTGGGAGGTATGGAGGGTTCGACATTGTTGGCAGCATCACCGCAGGAGCAGCGACGGATCGCTGATGTAGATAGCCATTGTGGCCTTGATAAGTGGAGCTGTAAAGCTCTATTGACCACAGGCCTTGTGTAAAGGTGTGGTCGAAGCCGAGTAAGTGGGCGCATGGTTGGTTGCACTGAATGATTGCGTTTTCCTGCCGCGCGATCTTCTTCACATTCTCCACCGCTTTGTAACCGCCGTCATCAGCGCGCTTCCCAACGGTTGAAGGAGTTGACTCCAGCATATTCCAAGCTTTAACTTGCAGTTTGTTAAAGAATTCTGACTCGCGTTTGGCTGATATTTAACCTTGCGACATTCTATTACTCCCAGACTGGCGTTACCCCGCAGAACGGATATGTTTACTGCATCATTGCGGAACAACCTCGTAACCCCAATAGTTCGGTGCTGGGTGAGTCCTGGGTAATGGCCTCGACGGCTTCGATCCACGAAAAGGATCCAAAGCAGCAAACACCATGTATTGAAAGAAACTCCGAGAGGCTGGACGAGCCAGCATCTCCAACTCCTCGCCCGAAGTCTGCGCGAAACAAGGATAGCTGCAAGACAATCGAGTCAATATCGTCGCTGACTTCCTCATCGTCCTTGACCATGTCGGGCCCAGAACTTATTATGCCATCTATTTACGAAGTGCCCATATCAGAGGCATCATGGGTTGCACCTGGAGTGCGATCTAAAGATCAAGGTTCGATGCGGAAGAGACGCAAAATATCACCGTCCCGGGGTAAAGAACAAACTAGCCCTATTATATCTCGGAATCATGACGCTGGCTCTTCAGCTCCGATACCTCCTAAGCCAACGCCGAGCTTGCTAGCGCGGCTCATAGTCTTCTTGCGTGATCAAACAGCCTTGCGCACTCTGATCAACGGTATCTTAATCGGCTTCATTCTCCACCTTCTTGTCCTCCCCGAAGTCATCTATCAAGTTCAAGATTTATGTCAGATCCCTATGGTGAAAACCGTCTATCCGGGCAGTTGCATTCATCTCAAACCTCAACCACATCCGTTTTTACCCTTATCCAGCACCTCAATTATCTCACCCGAAGACACGATCATCACTTCCCAGAAGGATCTCGAGTCCATCTTCGAGACCACCCTTCAAACTCTTTCACCACTTTCCAATACCCTCAAGGAAAGCGAATCAATGCTGGAGGATCTCCAATATAAACTCCAATCAACCTTTCCAGACGCCCGCAACGCACTCGACCTTGAGTTCCAAGGAAGTGACCAAGCCCTTCGCGCTGCAGCATGGGAATTCGACTCCATCCGCGCTGATCTTCGCTCCGCAATTGATAGTCTTCTATCTTCACCACCAACTCAAGAACAAGCAGGGCCCGCCTCGATCGCCCGCGACACTCGCCTCGCAGCTCAACTCCGTCTTCGCGCAGAGTACCTCGACCGACTCCGTTCTCAGATCCGGTCAAAAGCCGACTCGCTCGGTTCCCGTTTCAGTACTCTGGATGACCATCTCGAAGCTGTGGATGGCATAGTTACTCGGGAAGAACGAAGGAACTCGTTAATGGGTTCAATGTCTGGCTTTGGGGGAGGAGCTGGTGCTGGAACTGGTGTCGGGGCTAGTATGCAAGCTGTGCTACATTCACTATCCAGCTATGCCTCTTTCTGGTCGGGGTCGACGGATGACTCGTCTGTTCCTAATGGGGATGCCGATGCTGAGGCTGAGGTCTATGAGAATCCTCAGCCTGTCACGACACTTGCCTCGTTGAGACTCGCGGCGACGCATCATCGTCCCGTGGCTGATTCGGTGGCACGACTGTCGCGACAATTACGGGATGTGCAGCGTACTATGTCGGGGTCTAGTTGGTGATGTTTACTGTAACGTGCTTTTATAATGTGTTTTGTTTCTTGCATGGGATTTCGGGATTAGCGATATTGAATTGCATTGGATTGGAGTATTAGTAGTCATAGGCAATTGGAGCGAATATTAAATTGAAATGATGGTCTGCAGAATTTTGTTTAACAGCCTCTTTCGCGGTAATATTCTCAGTGAACGGATTGACTCTGAGTAAGTCTCAAAATTGTCACAAGATCCTGGTTTAGGGAAAGCATGGTGACACAGCGACCGTTAGCTATCGGTCTAACGTATGGGGAAGGAATACATGGATGTAGTAGGTACTTGAATGTGAATTGTCTACCAAGCAACTAATTTCATAGTACCTGCCCAGTTGTTGGTTTAGAACTTGAATATCATTCAAGTTCCTTGCGTCTGGATAGTATCAAGTACTAATATTCAGATTCTTAGTTTTCAGTACACATGCACATATGAGCTGTACTAGCATCTGTCTTATAACTTGAAATAAACATTTCAAGCTTCAAATCAACTTTCCCAGTTCAAGTACTAGTCAACTGGTACAATGATAGGAACATAGTTCCGACTAGGCATCGCTCACCATGGAATTCCACAAACTCAATTCAATCTTATACCATCTATGTGGACATCAATCCCATTCAAAGAAAACTTGAACATCAACGGGTAACTCGGATGACCCGGCAACAGCCTGAGCTCTTGTTACACGGCTACGTGCATATGCTGAGAGTGTCACAAAGAATGTCACTGTACTGCAGGCACGAGTGCAGACTGAAATGCGGGTTAGGATGCAAATGCCAGTTCAAATCTAAATACGAGTCAGGTACAGTATGCTTTCTGCATGATTTGTAGGACAAGTTCTCCCTTGCAGGTCTAGAACTATACTGATCATATTGAGTCTTTGGGAGAGTGGTTGGACCTTCACAGTGAGTTTCATGTAAACCTTGTAGTGGTAAATTTGAATATTAATTTCTAGATCATTTGATCTATGATAAAGTAGATACATGTGGTAGATCACTCATGAACAGTATGGAGATCGTGAAAAAAAGGTACAAAATCAGAAAAGATAAACCAAGCGTCATTTCAATCCAAAACACCCGGTTCCAGCCCAGTTCGCTTCATCCATGAGGCATGATTAAAAACGTAACGTACTCATAATAAGGAGGTACGGGATTCTTTTACAACTGGATGAAAGCAGCAACCAGAGCCAAGAGAGAAACGGGAGCGAAGTAGTTGCTCGCCACGTTGACAGCAGCGTTGTAGGTAGGGGTAGCGCTGGCAGAGGTGCTGGAGCCAGAGCCAGTTCCAGATGCAGCTGCAGATCCGGAGCTAGAGCCGGTGGTGCTGCTGCCAGAGCTGGAACCAGTACCCGAGGGGGTAGTGGAGCCGGAGGCAGAGCCCGAGCCAGAGACCTTGGAGCTGCTGCCAGAAACAGTGGAAGAACCCTCGGTGGAAGAACCCTTAGTGGTAGAGGCAGAGGTGCCCTTAGTGGTAGTAGCGGTGGTGGTGGCATCGGTGGTGGATGTCTCAGAGGACTTGGTGGAGGAAGAAGAGGTGGAAGTAGAGGAGGAAGAGGAAGAGCTATCAGTCTGGCTGAGGGCAGCGGCACCGCTCAGCTCGATGCTGTCGTAAGAACCGGAGGTGTCGGTGTAGGTGTAGGACTCGGCAGGGTTGGCGTTGTTGATCTCCACGGACTTCACGTACATGGTGAAAGGAACATCGGCGTAGTTGGTCTCGCCGCCAGCCCACTCGATGGTGCCCTCGCCGTTGGTGGGGTCACCGCCAGCCCAGATACCAATGCGGATACGCATAGGAGTCTGAGGGAATCGGGTACCGCTAGAAGCATCGGCGTATTCGAGAGTGCGGACAACAGCGCCGTCAATGTACCAGGTGATGGCATCCTTCTGCCAGGACACCTTGTAGGTGTGCCAGTCGTTCTGGGGGTCAGAGACAGCGGGCCAGGTATCACGGTCGTAGGTACTGGTGTCGCCCTTGCCGAAGTAGTTGGTCTCAATGGTGGTGGAATCGCCGCCAAGAGCCTCCTATAGAAAGAAGTCAGAAGATGTATCACGAGGGTTCCAAAATTAGAAGCATAAAAAAAAACAAGGAAATAAACATGGGGATTGGAGGAAAACGGTGATCGGGAAGGCCGTGGAATGTGGAGTTCATGCTTACCCAGTCGATCTCATCGAGGTCATCAGACTCGAAAACGATGCTGCTCACGATACCCTGACCGGGAGCGGCCTTCATGGTAACAGAGACATCACCGAAGAAGATGTAGAAATCAGTCTCAATGGTGGGCGCATCACCCTGCTTGTTAATGGTGAACTCAGCACCGTTGGAGCCAGTGTTAACGGTTCCAGCGGTGGTGGTCCAGTCATCAAGACTCTGAGTAAAGTCGAAGTTCAGAGTAGACTCAGTTGTTCCCTTATCAGCGGGGCAGGTGCCATCCAGAGGGTTGCAAGAGGTATAAGTTTGAGCGGAAGCCTGGGCCACGGCCAGAGCGGCGGCAGCGAACTTGAGAAGAGAAGGCATTTTGGAGAGGAGTAAACAATCGCAAGAAACCCGAGAAGCGAGAGACAAGGGTATAAAAGTAACGCGAGAGAGTAACGAGTGGATCGAACGATTTAGTCCCCGGGTTCAGCACGATGAGGGGTCCACGGTAGGGAGATGGGTCTCTTTATGTATAGTAACGGAGACTCCGTATTGACCCTTCTATCAAAATGGGATCCCTGAATTGTAAGAGGGTCTCCCCTGGGGCTCCATTTTAATCAATTTGATTGGATCCTGAAGTGGCAAAGGCGCAGGGATAGTGGATCTTCATCCCCATGAGCTGCTGGGGAAACATGAGAAGTGAGACATTTGTGCTCTGATGTCTTGGGGCCTATTTTTGGTCTTTCCGCCTCTTGACCCAGCCTCTTCCCAACCTCTTCACTACTCACTACACTCTACACTCACTACAGTGTCCTTTGATCATGATCAACTTCTCCCTTCCTCTAGAACAGGAAGATGAACTCTGACTCTCTGAAAAAGGAGGATCGTCCGGATGATCAGCCGATCATGTTACAGAATTGACTCTCATTATCTATTCCCCTCGATGTATTCCACATGGTCCACCGTTTCCACCGTTCATAAGCGAAGGGACCCTGTGCCCCACCAGCCCCAATTATCCGAGAGACACGCTCATGCTATCAGATGTGATTGGATGAATCCCTGTCAGAGGACTTTTGTCTTTCACATTTCTTACAGGGCGGGAAAAGAAAAGAAACAAAAAGAAAAATTGTCCCTGCAGTTGAGCCATCATATTGGAACTGTCTCGTCCCTCCAATATCCCTACCGAGGTTCTTACTCTTGCTCCAATTATTGAACCATACAATTCGCCCTGTTGACTCGCTTCTACTTGCCCTGGATAATCTGTCATCTTTCGCGGCCCGTGCTCACAGGATGCTAGTTGCTAGTGTCAATGCGACCGTCCACTGCACCCCAACGCGGAGGAGCCTAAACATTTGCTAGCTCAAGGCCAATGTCTACCTAACGAATTACAGAGTTTTCGCCATGAAATTTATATTAATAGCCCCTCGCTTGGCAGGGGACCCAGGTTTGACTTTGATCAAAAATTGGGAACCGATGATGTTAATCGAAGTAATCAGAATGATCGCTATGATACTGATACGAGTAAGTAATCCCCGCAGATGCATGAAGTAATGCTGTGATATTCAATGTTTTCCCCAATATTAAGCCACAGGTCAAAGTGCAATTCCCTCAGGGTCTTCAGGGTCTCAGGGACTCGGATGGATCATGCTCCGGTTTTAAGTGGAGTCTGACTTATTACTAGTGTCTTGCACGCTCACTAGTGGTCTTTGCTCAAGCCCTGGCGCCTCTTTATACGAAAAAAATTAAAATGAGCAAACATCAGATGAGAAATAAAAATTTCCTCATTCATAGAATCGTAAGATGCCATCATACGGAGTAGAGCCCCATGAGTCTCCATCCGGAGTCGTTCTCCGTGCACGTACTCTGCGTCTCTGCGTCATTTGGAATCCGGGTGGATATCCGCAGCACAGACCAAATATCAAATAAAAGGAGCAAACTAAGAAACTAATAAACTAAAAGGAAATGACCATAGGGCCAGTCAGTGGAACATTGACTGACTTGCTCACCGTCTCCCGCTCCGCATCGAACAAAATGTCATCCCGTCGACGAACAGGTCCCTTACTCTGACCTAAGACTGTCACCGACTCAATCATCACCTGTTCTGCATGATACCCAAACTCTCCATGGATATCTAGCTTTCCATGACTGTACTCAAACTCCACAGTAGACGAACTCGCAGGATGAAGGGACTCCCCATCATCGAGGTACAGCTGACCCTTTGCATGACCATCTGCGTTCGGTGCAACGACAATCTCAAATCCGCGGCGTCGGAGCTCAGTCGTCGTCTGCGCGCTTTGCGATCGTAACGGAAGTACAAAGCCCCCGCGGATATGGATCGGGATCTCGGTCATTGCAATGCCCGTCAGAGTAATGGTTTTGCTTTTTCCGTAGATGGTCTTCCCAGTATGCCAGTCATAGAAAATATCATTAGGGAAGTAAGCATTCACAGAGGTTTGTCCTTGATCCAAAACAGGTGAGATCAGGATCGCATCACCGTAGAAGAACTGCGCGTCGTTATTGAAGGTTTGCGCGTCTGCAGGATACACGTAGAAAAGTGGCTGCAGGAATGGCTCGCCTGATACCGTCTGTCGGTGAAAGGCTGTGTACAGGTAATCCAATAATCGGTACCGAATATCAATGATCTTACGTGCGGCAGAAGCAACACTCGGCCAACGGTAGAACTCTTGTGGTACACTGCCTAGTTCGTTGTGGTTGCGGTAGAAGGGGTAGAATGCACCGAGAGTCGCCCAGCGGGCGCAGAGCTCTTCTGTTGTGTTGCCACCAAATCCACAGACATCGGAGCCGACCATGGGGATTTGGAAAATTGACGCGAACTGAAGCATCTGCGCAATTGAGATGCGGTATTTGTCCCATTCACTGCGGTTATCTCCGAGCCTTTAGGCCTGTTAGCATGGGTGTTCATATTGGGGTGAGTGGTCGCTTACCAGTGGCCGACATGGGCTCCTGCACCAGCAAATGTGCTTCGGGTGATAACTAGAGGTCGAACCTCGGGGCGACGTTGAAGCATGGCTTCACGAGAAGCAGAGCTCATCACTGAGGAACCGGATATTAGAAGATTCACAGAGAAAGTAATAATGATGTGGGTAGGTGAACTTACTGGTACCATAGAGGTTGTGAGTATCATACTCCACATAACCCTTCCCAGCATGTACGAGATCAGTATCAATGGTCTTATTGCTGAGAGATCCAGCGGCATTTGCAATCCGATATTGAGGAGAGATCAAATCACGACCAGACAGCCCAGCCTTCTGACCCTTGGTATCTCGAGTACCAAGCTCAGGCGACCTCTTCGCAAGATTGGCATTAATTGGCTGGAAGTTCCGGGGGAAACCAGGTAAAGGACGAGGAGGTGAGCGAACTGGAGGAGGCAATGGAGGGAGGTTATTCTCTCTCGAGTAATGCGCTGGATCCTTGCAGGGCCAGGCACAGAAATTTGCGGCTTCATTCATATCAATCCAGAGTCCGTCAATATCAACGCCATCTTTCTTGTTGAAGAAGCGCTCGAATTCGCTGTTCCAATAGGCTTGTGTGTCGGGGTTGAACCAGTCAGGGTACACGGTGACACCGGGCCAGACAGCGCCTATATCGTGAGTTAGTCTTTGCATGATCTGAATCTGCTGGCGTGTACGTACCTTGGTACAGAGTGTTGTCATCACGGTACATGAAGACGCTGCGCTCCTGTCCTCGATTAAAGGCGCCATTATCTATATCGAATTAGTATGTCGAAGTATCTGGATTCTCCATAATCCACTTACCACTGTCACTAATTGCAGGATCTACCATCACGATGTAGTGCTGATTATGTTTGTGAAGATATTTCACCAATTCAGTCACCTTCTCGAGAGGGAAACGCAAGGGATCCAGAGTAAAGACGCGACGGCTATCCATGTAGTCAATGTCTGTCCACATGGTCTCCAGAGGAATATGAGCATGACTGTAGTTGTAAACAACTTCAGCAACCTCATATGCATCCTGGTATCCATAGCGACACTGATGGAACTAAAGCGAGAGTTAGCGAGAAAGTCTGCATTCAGGATCTTTAGCACTTACACCGAAGGTCCAGTAGCTCTGCATTGCTGGCAGACCAACAACCTCGGAATACTGCTTGCTAACATCCTTCGGAGTGGGTCCGGCTAGGAAGTAGAAATCAAAAACACCTCCAAGGGTGTTGTACTCCAAGTATTGTTTCCCATCATCGGTCTTGTCGATCTTGATATCCATGCCATTGGAGTTGAGGAAGAACACGCCGTGAGAACCTGATGCTCCACGATGATCCACGTAGATCGGATGGTTACCGTAAAGGTTGCTGTTGGGTGGAATGCCATATGCGTCTCGACTCCATAGGGTTCGAGTGTAGTTGGTTGTTGGCAGACGCAGCGAATCGGAATGCTCACCCAGACCATACAGGTTAGGATCATCAGGAAGCCAAGTACGAAGATTCAGGTACTGAGTCTCAAAAACGATGTTGGTGCCTGTGGTATCGAAGAGAACTTCATCTCCACGTAAGACACGGAAACTGAAAGGCTCAGGCTGGTAGTCGAAACGAAGAGCAGAATCATCGGGGTTGGTACTCTCAGAAGAGGGACGAGGCAGAACGGACTCAGGAACTTGGTAAACTTCCTCATCGGCATCGTAGATCATGACATGAAGACGATTGTCTGATGTGTGGTATTAGTTATGCAGGTAATATGACTTGAAGGTGAGAGAACGCGTAGAAACCGACCTGTCTGGTACTCCACGAGTAACTTCAGATTAGGCAGATCACTTCCATACAAATCACAGGCGTCATTAGCCAAGACCAAATCAGCTGTAAGAGAATTGTCGTGTTCGTTGATGTTGATCGCGTTGTAACCAGGGCACTGGTCAGCACCGTCAAGGGGAGGACCAATGACTGTCGCCTGCACAAGCGCGAGCAGCAGGAACAGGAATAGTCCCAGCATGTTGGAAATTCAACCGGAGAACCGTTGAGCACGCAGAGACGGGAATGGAACTTGCAAGGGGATTGGGCGAAATGAGAGTTCTTATGGTGAACTGAACTGGACGAAATAGAGATGCGTAGGGGAGAGGTAGGGGAGAGGTGTAACAAGAGCGAAATGTAAACAAAGCTCCAAGAGAGAGATGAGAGGAAGATAGTGTCCGATGATATTACGATATTGTAAGACTGAACCACAGTAAGAGATCAAGTGGTCTGCCGGATCTTTCCCTTCGCAATCTACACATGCACTACAACTGAACAATACTCGGTGTGGAAACACGGACAAATATCGGATGATTTGATCTATAAAATGCAGAGGATTGCGACCATTTTGTCTTAACTTTTGTCAATTCATCCTAGAATACATCTCTTGGCCTCAAATCTGGATATAATTCACGAGCTCGACTGACTAGCTATTTGTGCGAATCCATAAGCGAGCTGTTAGTGCTCTTAATGCATGTCGCTTTCTCACATTATAGTGCTTGCAAGACGAGGATTGCCTGATCGGACTGTTAAGCAATTATCATTGTCTAAACAAGGATGCTAGAGTACATGTGGTTGTAGTAATCTGTGTTGCTGTATAAGTACTTACCGTCACTCAGTAGAAGAGCCTGCTTGTGTAGTAGATTCGATCCAATTTAATACATAGCTTTTATATATCGGAATATTAGCCAGCTCACTTTTATCAAGAAGCTACAAATGAACAATATTATTGTTCCAAGCTGTGCACAGCCCTACATTTGCACATGTGAGTTATGCAACATCCTCAGAGTGGTAAATATCTGCACATGCGCACACCTGTGTTGCACAGAGCATGTTTAAGTAGATCCGATGTCATATAGAATAATTGTCCAATTGAATTTGATGGAAAGCATTTCTCCGTCTGCAAATAATCAATATGAAACATAATGTTGTTTATGACACTACACATGATTAGTACATAGTTGCAAGATCATAGTTTAACCCATTTTCACAGCTAGTTCACATATGGGGTTTCTATTTTGATGAAGTAAGCTGCAAATCTGGATTACCTTTACTATATTCCACGGTTTAGTCTCTCTTAGCTAGTTCCAATTTAGTCTTAGCACGTGAATTAGTCTGAACTACAGATATTCACAATTTCGAGACTTCGGTGCTAGATCTTAATAAGGTTATGGGATGAAAAGTGAGTCTTGAGGTATTTTCCGATATGGAATCTTATCTCTGATGCAAGAGCTCCTATAATAATTCAAAGTAACAGAGCATTTAAAAATACTTAAGTGCTCTCTTGTTCATAGGCCCTCAGGTCTTGGTGCAGCCTAACGTCAGGGGTCAACATACATTATTCTCTCCGATGACCATCATCGTAACACAGCCCCATAGTCATGAGATCAAGTCATAAGTCATAAATATGAGAGTCAAAATTGGTCAATTGACCTGATCATAGGTGGAAAAGAAAACCTTGGCCATTTAAGCTTATGGACCGGGGATGGACAGCCAGCGGGCTTGGATCAACAAATGAGATCTGGCTTGGAGAACAAAATTCCGAAAGACCGTTTTGACAGGATTCCGAAGTGAGATTTTGTCCCTAGTCATCATGCAAATGTGAGTTAATACGTGCTTTATATGGAAAAAGACATCTAGACGCAAACAGGGACAATATCAGGATTGGGTGATTGCAGATAGTAGTATGCGCGGCATTATCTGGATATCCTTCTTTAATATAAAATTTGAATTTCTAGTAGGGTGGAGGACTGTAAATATGAATAGCACAGCGGGGCTAACAGTGAGTTCCATAGCAGTGTCAAGGACAGGCTTAATACTTTCGCTCCATCAAGGCAACAACTTTTGGTCTTTTCTCATCCCATTCATCCCAAGTAATAGCAAAAGTAGCAGTATGTCTGCCCCGTAGCTCTCCCTTGGTTCCATTTCTCTTCTCCAATTCCTCGGCAGAATCTCCGATCGCGCATACACGATGCCAACGCGCAATACCCTCAAACTCGAATCCCATTCTCAATGCAGCTCTCCGAGAGGCAGTATTCTCAGAATGACACTTCCATTCCACGCGTCGCAGACCCAGACCACCAGCAGATGGCGGGTCGAGAGTATACTGCAATAATAGACCAACAGAGTTCGTCGCGACGTGTGTCCGCTGAAATGCGGAGAAAATCATGATGCCGATCTCAGTGACGGCGTTCTCTTTGCTTGTGGATGTCAAAGCCATCGTGCCAGCATAGGCGTTGCTCTGTCCTGATTCTCTGGCTGTGGATTTGTCGATGATTGCATAAAGACATTCGCCAGGTGCACCTAGGACAGGCGTCCAGAAATTCTTGATGAATTCTTCATCTGATTCAAAGGTCGGAAAAGGAATGTACTTCAAAAGATCATGGGTCTTCACTTCTTGAACAAGTTTTGACACATGAAGATCTTGCTGCACGATAAGGATTAGTTTTTTTTCTAATATTCTTGGATGAATAGACCTACGTTGAATGGGACCAGAGAGATCAAGTCATTCTCAAGGACCTTCTGTTCGTAGTAGAACTCCCCTGTAGACATTTTGATTCAAATGGCAACCTTTTAGCGTGGACTTGTTTCTATCTCTCAGATCTCTCTTTTGTTCTTGAATTATGACACTCAGTTTTGAATTCTCGAGGTTCCAGGGGGCATATTTATCTGACTCTGAGTCTTCCCCCCACTTAAGCTGACATCCCACCTTTTGCGAGCCTTGCTATTTGGACGGATATTGCTAAAATGACACCCGTCGCTTAATTAGTCTTAGCTTATACACCCAACATACGTTTCAAGGTAATTTAATCAGCCAACACTTCCAGGGCTATATCTATGGGCAGCGAGACGTGTACGGGGGGTGTATAGGCTAATACAAATTAGGCAACAGGCGTCCTTTTAGAAATCATCGTCTAACTAGCAAGGCTCCCTTTTGCTGACGGCCTACAAGGCTAGTAGATTACTAATTATTATTAAGCATTTGGAGGTCTTATCACCGATTTTTGAAGTCAACTGGTTGAGAGTATCCCGCTTCAACAGGATGTTTGCCTTCGAATTCTATTTTAAATGTGAGTGTCTTTGGTTTGATCGGATGTGAAGTATTTGAATGAAGCGGCCTGAAATGTCTAATTGCTCCCTGTCCACTTTTATCATAGCGTCCACGGATCCAGACAGTATCATAGCAGGCTAATAATGATTTTGTATTGTAAGAGATGCGTTCAAAGTCCTAACCTTAGGATCTAAACAACTATTTCACAGTCATAGAAAACACCAAGGGGAACAGCACCAGTCGTGTGGTTATATCCAAGGTTCAACGCCATAATTTGACCAACAGTGGTATTGTAATATGTCGCAAAGTCTTGGAGTGTGCCATAGGAAAAGGTGAAGACACTGGTCGTGCAAATGCTGTTAGCGCAAACAGGAATCTTAATAGTTTCGCCAGTCTGAAGCACATCGTAAGGGCCTGGATTCAAAGCAGCAATGTAACCAGTTTGAGCAGACTGGTTCAACACCGATTCCACAGTGATATTGTAACGCTCGTTGGCAATCTTTTGAACAGTGTCACCGGGCATGATCGTGTAGACGTGAGGACCGGCAAAGACACAGTCGTTCGTGGCTTGGGTGTTGTTCTGACTGAAGCAGGAATAGTCATCTGGGAAAGTGGCTCTGGCTGGGAGGACCAAAGATTCGTTTGCGTAAATGAAGTTTGGATCGGCGAGCACATTCACTCGAGCTAGATCACAAGCTCCAACGCCGAATTTCTTTGCAACGTCGAAGATTGTCTCATTTCCTTTCACTGTGTATGTGGCATTACTAAGTGCAATATCGAGGTTGAGAACAGTTCCAGTGCTTGGGAGGACTAATGAGCAGTTAGTCAGAAGAACCTTTGTACACATGCAATAGACGAAAGCCTGGGATACTCACCGTCGTATAAAGGACTAGCTGTTACGGGAATCGCTTGACTAATGAATGCAAGCAGAGCGAGGCAGCGGCCACCAGCAGCTAGTTTTTGAAACATGGTGGATAGTTTCAATTGTGTTGAGCCTTGGAGATACAAGTGACAAGCTTTGAAGAGTACTGGAGAACTTGAATTCAATATCGGCCACTGAGGATCCGCTGATTGCACATGTGGAATTGGATCTCCTCTGCTCGGCTCCAATTCCAGTATTTATACCTAGAAAGTGCACTGAGCCTCGGGAGATCCGACAGGACACAGCTCATCTACACCGTAATCATCAATGGATGTGTATTAAGACTTTATCCGACATCTCTTAAGCCACGTCATTTCTAGATATACAAACGTCTGAAAATTCAACAATTGTGTCTATTATGCATATACTATAGTCCAATGCATGTCTTGATAGGTCAATTTGATTTCCAGGTGGGCTTTCTTGGCCGGGAGGTCGGATTCCGGACGTGAAGGCCTAATATCAACTCCATCCCCACATCTCCGCATCCCCGGACTTCTCATCAGAGCCCCACAATGTCGAACACATGGACAGTTTGTGTGCTGATCTTGACGTTAATCACTATACGAACGACTCGCACAAGGCTCGGATACCCTCCGAATTCGGATCTTGAGTACGATTCGGGTTAATATCACACTTAGATCCAAGGATTTGTGCCATTAAATTGGGAGGTTTGTTTTGGTCCCGAATCCCCACATCTACTTCGGCTTTCACTTCTCAATTCATCTTGGGGCTGACGCCACAATTCTCTAGTGGAACGATCCACAACCTTGGAAGTGTCTCCAGATTTTGGGAGTTGTTGGGCTTTGTTGATGATGGTCAAAGAGCACTAAGATCGGTGGGTGTGAGCTGTATTATAGCCGTCAATCGCACTGGGACTTAATTCAAGATCCTCGGTAGCTGATTCTTTGTTTTTGTTTCAAATTTCAACGAACATTACGAGATCTGAAAGACACTTCAATGCAGATTTTGCTGAATGCATAGCTGAATATTAGCTTCTTGAGTCCAAGCTTATTTCGTGCTTGAGAGATTGATGGAAAAATTCAACCAAGAGTGGGGCTCCCAGATAGGGATCAGCTCACCATCAAGGCTTTTTTGTTGACTTACGTATTCAAGTTCCTAAAAGAAGTAAAAGCTATAGTACTAGTAAGCCTCGTATACGAGCATCCTATGCAGTGACCCGACTGCTCTTCGCTACTACTAGTATGCAGTAGTTGTTCGCGTCATTCACGAAGTTCTGTATGACCAACAGATGGTAGCAAGTATCCAATTTTATCGATTGGTATCTTCGATTGTGACCTCGGACTTCTTGGAGTCCAGCAGAGACCATGAATTCCTCTCTCTATGCCGCAGTGGATATTTTATCTAGTCCAAATCAATGTGGAGATGCTACTTGCCCACCTGGGTAAGCTGGTAGTGTTTTGGATTCCGCTCGACCGCGGTTACCATCATTATGCACTCCATGGCTGATACCAATCGTAAGCGGGATCATTAGCCACGGCATGGAAAAAGACTCACGCGCTCTTGTGTTGTTCATTTGAATCCGGAGTGGAATTGTTCGGTAGTTTTGTACATGTGTGGCTTCGAATAAAAGGCGTGTCAATCCCCACAATAAAAACCAATTTAGTCATCAAACACAAGAAGCCCCCGGGCACACACGTCTTTTATGATCCGGCAAGATGAGCAGGCTCAAGATACCCAGGGTTTCATGCTCTTCATGAGAAAGATGCCCATCAACAGGTGGCCCTGCTTAATCCAAAAGGTACGGCCGGCGAGCATGTGGTGATACTTCACTGCTTCACCAGTCTATCACTCATGAAGACTCGGTCGAAGAGAATCAACGAAACTTTGATCATCGTGGAGATCACCGTACCACATGGAACCTTGACTCGTCTTGCCGTAGGAGATATTCCGAGGGTTTCAAATACCTTGACAACTTTTGCAACACTTGTCAACATGGGCCGTGGGAGCATCCTTCTGTGCTCGATGACACGTTGATACTGTGGGAAACCGCTCCCTGGATAACCATATATCAGAAACGACTGGAGCCATCACATGGACGGACTCGGAGACAGCTTATATGGACCACGGTCAAAATCCATCTCGATCCTACCATCGTCAATTCTGGATTTGAGAGTTAGTTTCTAGCTTGGACAGTTCATTCATGTGGAATCCAACGCGGCGCATTTCAAGTCAATGTGATTCATCGGAAACGAAACGCCCCCTTGCAAATTCAAAGAACTCGCCCCGAGGGTTCCATTCTTGGTAAGGCAATTCTTTGGCTTCGCTTATTGTAAATATAGGTCAGAGCCTTCTCAGTGATGGAGAAATCAATCTTTCCATTTTGGTGAGATGAGTGTTGTTGCGGGTAATATGCTGCCCAGTTGGTGTTGTTGACTATCCGATAGCCTGGAGCACCTGAGCAGTATGCAGTAATGGTGCCGAGATGCAGGAATGCAGGAACATCAGATCGACTCCGTACACCGAGTTGAAGTGGTTGGCTCTCATACTCTGAATCACTGAAGCCAGATTCAGCAATTGAAGAACTGATGGTTTCAGATTAAATTATATATGAGCATGAACGTATAGTTGTAAGAATAAACTTCTCATATTGTTGGAACCAGGCACATTCGACAGGTGACCACGTGATCACCTCTTCCCTGAAGTTCCCGAGCCGTGAAATCCGCAGATTCTGGTCTCCGTTGTTGCGCCAGACATTAATCCCGCCATTGGACCCCCCTCGTCCTTCTACCAGCGACTGTATTGGGTGACTTTTGCCTGGACCTTAATTTTCGCTCCTTCTATACTTTCTACAGTCCCAAGATGTCTGCTCCCTCCCGTGCTGTCCTGCGTCAATCGCAGTTCCTGACTCGCCGCACCGCCGTCAGACACGCTTCCTCCTCCACTGAGAAGGCTACCCAGGCTGCTGCTAAGGCCCAGGAGGGTCTCTCCAAGGTCACTGCTACCGCTGGTCCCGCTATCTCCAATGCTGCCTCTGCCCTGCGCAAGGTCGGCGGTCCCGTCGGCAAGGTCGTTTCATTCGTCGACTGTAAGAAACCAACCCCCTCTTGAATTATCAGAATCTCGCAATCGACGTGGAAGAATTGCCCGGAGACACATTAACGCATCAAGCGTCATTGCGACCCTCGGTGCATGTCAAGATGCGTTCCGAGGCCCTCCTTGGTTACCCTCGAATTCGTCCAACGTGAAAGTGAAGTATCAGTGGATATATGGGCTAACATCAAATCTCTCCCTTCAGCCATGATCCCCCCTACTCTCTACTACTCCAAGGTCGGCATTGAGCTCGGCAAGCTGGTTTTCCGTGGCCAGAAGATGTCTCCCCCGTATGTTTCCATTCCGACTTTACGACGTACCATCTACTCTACAAGATCTCCTTCTAACACCATTTCTAGTAACATGGCCACCTTCCAGTCCTACTTCCAGCCTCTGACCAACGTCGCCCGCAACCCTGCCGCCTTCAAGACCCTTAACTTCTCCCCCCAGAACTTCCTGGCTCGCGTCCGCAACGCCAGCCCCAAGGAGATCGCCCTGGCTGGTGTCACCGCTGCTGAGGTTATTGGTTTCTTCACCGTTGGTGAGATCATTGGTCGCATGAACCTGGTCGGCTACCGCGGCGAGGCTGCTTCCCACCACTAAGCACTGAAAAGAACTCGTCTTTCCATTTTCCTTTGTCACCTCCCCCCTTGCGCGTTGAGCTGTGTATGATAGACGATGGGATATAAACTGCCGTCTGAGATAGAATCATTTGTTTAAGAATTCATTTGCCGGGTTTCAGGCATTCTGGCTATATAACTAGTATCTCCGACGTACACATGTGTATAGTGCTAATTCTAAACCTCCAGATAAGCCACTACCATAATCGACTTGGTAGGATGCCTTTGTAGTCACAAGATACTATCAATTGATCAATTGATTATTTCAAACTATGAAATTAATCCTGGCCTGTGATTCATAGCACTTGGGCCTTGATACAACCAGTACAACCTGACTCGGAGTATGAAAGATTAAGACATCGCTCATGACATATCAACTTGAATTGATGCTATTCGCAGCATCTCACATCTGGTTTTGATGCACACCGCATTTCAACATCAAATCTCCAAGGTCGACTCAATTATATCGGGCTACTTGTGGGTACATTGGTCATCTTTTTGGAGTATTCCGTACATGTAGTACTTTCCTGTAGTTGGTAGAGCCGCTTGCCTTCCAACTTGGTTGTTTCCAAGGTTCTAGTTATGATCGCTACCCTCTAATGTCATAATGTCTATTCTTGAGATGGTAGTGCTGCTTTTCTTGCTATGGATTTTTCAAATTTTGTATACAGAGTCCATTTCACTGCCAATTTTGGTATGTTATATGTTGTTCTGTAACTACGGGGCCTTCGATCTGATCCGCCGTGTTTGGAGACCGCGCCGCTGATTGGGCCGGAACCACTGTGTGGGTCAATCTTTTTTCTCTTACAAAATATCCAAGTCCAACGATTCGAGATCTTCAAACTGATCACTTCTCCAGCATGGATGCTTTCAGGTTACTGACTCGGTCGACAAAGTTCAGCAAGTCGGCTGCTGCACCGACAGAGTCCTCCCGACTGCCTTCGACTGGGAAAGCAGCGAACCCGCAGCTCTTCCGTACCGCGGAAGGTGAAAAGCTCGAATCCGCACAAAATGGAAAGAAGAGAAAGCGCGCAGCTGGCGCAGCTGATGAGAAGACCGAGGAGGATACTGCGGATTTGGACTTCTTCCACTCCAGCAAGCGCTCAGCAGCACCTGCGACCGAGACGACAGAACACACCAAGGACGACCAACCGATAGCTCAGGACGAGTCCGATGAGGAGGATGTCATGGATGAAGTGCAGCGTCGCACTATCCTGAACTCGCACAAAATCAAAGTGACCGATCTTCGCGATCTGGACGAAATCCAAATTCAACCTACACCTGCCCCCGAGAAGGACTCGAAGAAGAAGAAGAAGAAGTCTAAGAAGGAAGTGCCGGAGCCGGAGCCACAGCCTCTCAGTAAGAAGGAGCAGAAGCGCGCTCGAAGGATGTATCCTCAGCCACTGGTTTCTTTCAAGGAACTTCGCTCAAGACATAAGATCTCGCGCCGTTTGGCAGAGAACATCGCTGAACAAGGGTTTACGGTGCCTACGGAGGTGCAACTGGGTAGTCTGCCTCTGCTGCTGGGCGATTCTTCGGTCTCTACTGCAGGTCAGGTGTCAGAGCCGGATTTGTTGGTTGTAGCACCGACTGGTAGCGGTAAGACGCTTTCTTTCTTGATTCCTGTGATCAATAAGATCGTTCGACACCACCACTCCTCACAATCAGATGAGCATGGCATTCTGTCGCTTGTCGTGGCTCCTACCAAAGAGCTCGCCAGTCAAATTGTCAATGAGGGACGGAAGTTGGTTGCCGGTACTGGCGTGAAGATTACCTTGATGCGAAAGGGCATGCGAGTTGTCGAGCGAGAGGATGAGGGCGAATCCAACGTTCTTGAGGAAGACAGCGAGGAGTCTGGGTCAGAAGCCGAGGATGAAGAGGACGAGAAGCCAAAGAAACAGAGCAACAATGCCCCTGTTACTAAGAGCGACATCTTGGTCACTACGCCCTTGATGTTAGTGAACTCCCTGTCCGCGGGTCAAACGAAAAGCATGGCCCGTCTCCCCTTGGTGCGAAGCCTGGTGCTGGATGAGGCAGATGTACTTTTGGATCCACTCTTCCGAGAACAGACTTTGGACATTTGGCGTTCGTGTGTCCACCCAGACCTGCGCGTCAGCTTGTGGTCTGCTACCATGGGTTCCAATGTTGAGGACCTTACTCAGTCGACCATTAAAGAGCGCTTGGAGAGCATTGGCCACCCCTCGACCACATCTCATCCTCTTGTGCGCCTTGTTGTCGGATTGAAAGATTCAGCAGTCCCCAATATCGATCACCGACTAGTCTACGCAGCAACCGAGCAAGGTAAATTGCTTGGACTCCGACAACTTCTCCGTCCTGCAGCAGCCTCAGCTTCAGATGTTCGCCTCCGTCCCCCTTTCCTCATCTTCACTCAAACCATTCCCCGTGCAATTGCTCTGCATTCCGAATTGAAATATGATATTCCAGCTGAGGCTGGCGGTTCTTCACGTATTGCCGTGCTACACTCCGATCTCTCGGATAGCCAACGATCCGAGATTATGCGTGATTTCCGCAAGGGAGAGATCTGGATTCTTGTCACTACCGACCTGCTCGCCCGTGGTGTCGACTTCCGTGGTATCAACGGTGTTGTCAACTACGATATCCCCAACTCTGCCGCTGTCTACGTTCACCGCGTCGGACGAACTGGTCGTGCTGGTCGCGAGGGTGGTATTGCGGTGACATATTACACCAAGGAGGACATTCCTTATGTTAAGAGCATTGCCAACGTCATCGATGTCAGTGAAAAACTTCGCGGTGCTGAGGGTGAAAAGTCGATCCAGAAGTGGCTTCTGGATTCTTTGCCAGATCTCAGCAAGAAGGACAAGCAAGAGCTTAAGAAGCATGGTGTTAAAGCACGCCAGATGTCCAAGCAAGTTGGTGGCAAGGACAAGAGTGCTGGTCAAGATGGCAAGACTCCTCGCGTCGCAAGAATCAGTACTAAGAGTGGTTTTGAGCGACGAATGGAGAATCGCAAGAGAGGTGCTATTGAGGCCAGTCGTAACAGAAAAGCGACAGCCACCACTGATGGAAATGAGAGCGCAGGAAGCTGGGATGGTCTGGAGGATTAAGCTGCCATTTTCATTCTGTACAGGGCTATCTATGACCTTGCCCGGGCAGTTTGGACTATGTGTACATTAAGTAACCAAAATAATCATCAACGCATTCAGTCATGACCATGAATATTTTCTCTTCATCATCCATTCTGCCTATCGCTCCCAGAACTCTGTCCTTGGCTTTGCTGCTGCTGCTGTGGAGGTTTTTGTTGCTGGGTTGGAGCAGGAGGTTCCTCCGCAATTCGTCTGACCAAGTTGACAGGCACAAAGGCATTATCCAACATGTCCTGCTCCTCCAAAACAGACGATAACTCGTCACCGTCTCGGTCGAAATAGAGCGCCCACTCGCCTTCCCCCTCCTCAACTGCGTAAAACGATATGCTCTCCTCTAACATAATCACCTTCTCATCTTCTGTCCAGTTCCACGGCCCAACAACGTGCTCCACACTCTGGGTTCGATTCCCATACTTCAACTCATGCGTATCTACATCCGCATAGATCCAATTCAAAAGTGGAGGGTTTGCAGACACATAGGTTGGTAGTCCGAGGCCACGATCTAGGTGCTTTGTTTCTTCGAGCTCGGGATACTCGATGTAGAAGGCAAGGGAAGTAAATGAGGGCACACATCGTTTGCGAGGGTCTGGATCGTCAAGGTAGACCTGCGCATAGTTGCAAGTTAGTTGTATATTCTGTATGACAAGAACTTGAAGTTCGTAGACTTCCTACTAGTGTACTTACCTTGTCATTCCGAACTACTACTCTTCGCCCATTCACATCTCGATCGTCGTCCGTATCCCCATCGCATACTGCGTCGATATGGAATTTCACCATCCGTCGCGCATCTTCCTTGCGTTGGTTCGACTTGCGCTGTTCGCTGACTCCGAATGCCACGCCCGTCACTGTCGGGATCGATGTGAGGGTTAATAGTCCAATCATTGCGTATGAATTCCAACTGGTCGGGACTGTCGTATATTTTGTTGGTATTGGTTCCTCTATATTGCGGGGAGGTTTCGTCGCCGATTGATTCGTCTTGGTAACTTTATGACGATTTGGGACTCATTGGGCCTGGGGGATTCTGCATCTCAACAAGCTGATATGTAGTTTGAGTATATGACTGAGAACAGTGCATAGAGACACAAATTTTCTTATCCTCCAGCTTTGAAGATATATGTAGGAAACAAGAAAGATCTCGATGTTCATAGATTCAAATGTTGTATTCTAGATTTAATGCGACACCGACGTCATTGGCCCCACGTGATGGTCGCGTGGGCATTCTTTCTTGATGCAACACAAGACCAAACTTCTTCAATTATCTCGAGTATCATGGTCGGATTCGCTCATCTTCTTTTATTCTAGATGGATTTATATTCTTCTTATATATCTAACCTCTAGCAGGTCTATCGTGTATCGTCTATTCGTTATATCGTGCATCACTGCCACGGCCCTGAGACTCCGGTCGCAGGTCAACTTACTGGTCATACCTTCTCGCTCCATCCCCAGATAGACCACCAACACTTCACGGCCAACACTTCCCCATCGGCACCCTCCCAGTCATCGTACCCGGTCTCTTCGCCCTCTTCGACGATCGCCAGCCCCAGGTCGGTCATTCGCTGACGGAATTCTTGGACCTGTGGTAGATACGCATCACGGAGTGGCATTTCTGCCACAACCCGGGCGTCAAGACCACGACTGAGCCAAGTTCCAACGGTCTGGACAAGCCATGCTGGGTGCTTGGGAGAATACAGCGGGTCCGCGGCGAGAATCACGTCAAATCGCTCTTCCGCCGTAGGTTGCGGCTCCGGAACCACAGACCAATCCAATACACCTGTGGTTACATTTGCCTCGGTGTTGTTCAAAAGCTCAACATTCAGAGCCCTGTTGTGCTCCAGATTTGGCACGATCTCCGGAAGATCGGTCAGGTGGGTTGTGGCAGTCTTTCCGTGCAGAGCGGCGAATGCGAGGCCTACAAGACCTGTCCCGGATCCGAGCTCAAGTGCTCGAAGCTTGTTCTGCGAGTCTGCCTGTGCGACTGAGGGATCGGTTGGGCCCGATGGAACGAGGCTCGGGGGTGACTCGAGGAGGTTATGCAGTCGACGGGAGAGCAGGTAAGACGATACCCATGTCTTCATGCCCAGGTTATCCGACGTGAGGGATGGCTCGTGCAAAGTGAGAGTGAGGTCCTCACCAGACGAGGTGGGGACGCTGAAGACTCGCGACATGGCCGGCATGGCTACACAGAATTATATGTCAATACGGGTTAGCACTGACCAGGAACGAAGAAGACATACCAGTTCGGCCAGATCGCTCGCTCAAACGAGCAGCAGCAGCATCCCACACGGCCTCTCGCAGCTCATCGGTATCCAACCACGAAAGTGGGCTGGCGATGATCTGCGTGAGATAACGATTGACCCCTGCGGGGTGCACAGCAGGACCCTTGACTGCCTCGGCGCTGACTCCAAAGGTACGTGGCTGCTGAGTTAACAGTGCCAGCGTCTTCATGAGCTCAGTCCCCGAGGGCTTCTCGTATACCTGGGGCAAATCGAGCACTATGCAGAGATCCTCTTATCAGTTCCACTATCTTAGTGGCCCGAGAGGAGTGGATTGAAGATCTTACCGTGGAGTGGCTCATCCTCAGTAGCACTAATCATGATTCAAGTTTGGAGGTGATCTACTCGCCCGCCTAGGGAAGAATCTCCAGGTTCTGGACTTCGAGGGCACTGGGGGCTTTTATCGGAGAGCGCCTCGCCGCCGAAGACCCGCCACATCAGAAAAAAGAAAATTCCCAATCGGGAAAGGTCGGCTCAGGATCCGCGGATCCATATTTCGCCTGGTAATTAAGGCACCAAATGAACTATGGCGAATTCGACTAATCAACAGGGTTGTAATAACGAACTGTCCTGCCTTTTGCAGTAGCTAATAAGATCAATGGATGGCTCGCTTCATCTCAATTATTCAATGGTCTCTATATTGCGATATGGAAGATCCGCATTATATTTTCAAGTATTCACGCAGATGCCTATCACTGCGCATTATCAATGCAAAAAAGAGCTATACATATAGTAAATGCCCAAGTGGTATCAATCGTCAGTCATATAAAGTCCCAATTCATAACGCCAAACACAATGCAACTAATTCAGTGTCGCCTTGAAACCCTGATATGCTTGCTCGATATCAAAAGCTAACTCTCGCGCCTGATCTTCACTCAGCTCCTCGGTCGCTCTCATTTGATTGAGCGCAATCAGCCACTGGATAATCTTTCCCCGGTTCTCAAAATCTCCATCCGTCACCTTGTTGACCGACTGAATCACTTCTGAGAGGAGGGGGTGGAGTGCGTCCTTCGAGACCATATTCAGCTTCAAGGCATCAAGGAATGTGATGAAGTTCTCCGTCGCCGCCAGAATAAGACTTCCTGAAGCACCACCTACACCTCCTGACCCTACAGCTGCGTTATTAGATGTAGAGGCATTGTGCGAAGCCTGTTCAACCGTTGCGGGAAGACCGATTCGGAGTCGTTCGGTAGCGCGAGGACATTCTAGCTGTTCATTCATAATTGTCAGATAAGGTTTATAGCTCAGTCGTCTCAGAATCAGAGAACTTACACCCCAGGTCCTCTTGAATGTTTCCAGATCAACAAACTCATGCGCCACAGTCTCATCGCCCAGACTAGATTTGTACTGTTTCAATAATCGAGTGCATGTCTCCGTGTACTCTGATTCGGTGACGACGTCCTTAATGTAAGCCTTCTCGAGTCCATCGAGGGTGACTATTATGCTGTAAATCTCTGCGAGGGACTCGTATAAATCTCTCTCGCCTGAGCTTGACACTAATTTCACCTCCTGTAACTTCGGTCAGTCTTGTTGAACCCCACGTTCCATACGGGTGGGCCATACTTCATCGAGATTGATTGTAGCCGACCGAGCTGGATTTGGTGTATAGCTGTACGGCGTGGGCGCATAAGATAACGGGCGCTGCTGAGAATACATTTCAGAAAAGAGCCCAGGGTGGAAAAAAGAATTGAATCTTGTACTTCGTAGATCTATGATCGCAATTGATGGGGAAGCTCTGTCCTTATCGGCAGCCAAAAGGCGGTGGGGAAGGCGGTGCCAGTATTCTCCCGAGCCAAATTTTTTTTTCTTCCAGAGTCGGTTTATCTGTTTCCAGCTAAGAACCGCGGACAAATTGCCCAACATGGTCGGTTCAGCAAGGAAGTCGACTAAGAAATTCGAGTCCAAGCACCTCAAGGATGTCCTTGAGCGTCGCAAGGCGACCGCGAAGATCAAGCAGCGCCACCACCTGAACGACAAGCGCAAAGAAAAGAACGCCGCCCGCCGCGCAGCCGAAGAGGAAGATAACGAATCGAACCCCGAGGAAACCAAGAAGCAAAATGCTTACGCTGATATGAATGTCGATGACTTCTTCGCTGGTGGCTTCGATATTACCGAGACCACCGCTAGCGGTAAGAAGGCCAGCAAGAAGGATGTCACCCCCAAGATTGGCAAGCGCAAGCGTTCCGAAGATACCAAAAAGGAGGAGGAGGAGGCCTCAGAGGCTAGCGAAGATGATGATGATGCTAGCAGTGCTGATGCATTCGATGAGCACAAGGACCAGCTCGAGGCATTGAAATTGAAGGATCCCGAATTCTACAAGTACCTGAAGGAAAACGATTCAGAGCTTCTCGATTTCGGTGACCAAGGCGATCTCGCTGAGGTTGATGAATTGAGCGAAAGCGAGGCTGCTGAAGAGGAGGAGGGTCCCGCCAAGAAGAAGAAGAAGAAGTCTAAGAAGCAGGAGGAAGACGAGGAAGAGGAAACCGTCGACAACACCTTGACTATCCCCATGGTCAAGAAGTGGCAGACTCTGATGGAGGAACAGCACTCAATTCGTGCTATGCGCCAGGCTGTTCTGGCTTTCCGTGCCGCAGCCTCTGTCAACGACCCCGATGCCCCCGAACAGAAGTACACTATCTCCGACCCTAATGTCTACCACCAAGTGCTCGTCACTGCACTGAATGTCGTCCCCAAGACTCTGGCACACCACCTTCCCGTCAAGGAGACCGCAGGAGGCAAAGTCAAGGTCACTCTTGACTCCAAGAAGTTCAAGACCCTTACATCTCTGATCAAATCACACACTTCCTCAGTTCACCAACTCCTGCTCAACCTGTCAGATGCTTCCACTCTGAAATTGACCATTGAGTCCATGGAGCCCATGCTGCCCTACCTTCTGCAGTTCCGCAAGGTTCTCAAGACTCTCATCAAGATTGTTGTCGGTATCTGGGCTGATGTCTCCACCAACGACGCTACACGAATCACCGCTTTCCTTTTGCTACGCCGTCTTACAACCATCGGTGATTCTGGTATCAAGGAGGCCGTTCTCAAGGCTACTTACGAGGGTGTGGTGAAGGGTAGTCGCAACACCACTATTCACACTCTTGCCGGTGTCAACTTGATGAAGAACTCTGCCGCCGAGCTCTGGGGCATTGACCAGAACGTCTCATACACTACTGGCTTCAACTTCATCCGACAATTGGCCATGCACTTGCGTAGCAGCATTACCAACACCTCCAAGGAGTCCTATAAGACCATTTACAACTGGCAATACGTACACTCTCTCGACTTCTGGTCCCGTGTGCTCTCACAACACTGCGATGGACTTGTCGAGGCCCAAGTCGGCAAGCAGTCCGCCCTGCGTCCTCTGATCTACCCCGTCGTTCAGATCACTCTGGGTGCCATGCGTCTCATCCCCACCGCACAGTACTTCCCTCTGCGCTTCCAGCTGACTCGCGCTCTGCTCCGTCTCTCTCGCGCCACCGGCACTTACATCCCGCTCGCCTCTTCCCTGCTTGAGGTTCTTAACTCTGCTGAGATGCGCAAGCACCCCAAGTCCAGCACCCTCAAGCCCCTCGACTTCAACACTGCCATTCGTGCTCCCAAATCCTACCTCCGCTCCCGTATCTACCAAGACGGTGTCGGTGAGCAGGTCGCTGAGCTCCTGTCTGAGTTCTTTGTCCTGTGGTCTAAGCACATTGCTTTCCCCGAACTTTCTGTCCCCATCGTTGTCTCCCTCAAGCGCTGGCTGAAGCAGGTCTCTGTCCGTACTGGTGGCAACAAGAACGCGAAGATCAACCAGATGATTCTTCTGCTTGTGCAGAAGATCGAGGCTAACGCCCGCTGGATTGAAGAGCGCCGTTTGAATGTTACTTATACCCCTCGCAACCGCACTGAGGTTGAGACTTTCCTTAAGGATGTTGACTGGGAGACTACCCCTCTCGGTGCCTTTGTTAAGACTCAGCGCAAGTTGAGGGAAGAGCGTGCTGCTGTTCTTGAGGAGGGTCGTATTGAGGAGGAGAAGCGCCGAGCTGAAGCTAAGAAGGGTGATCAGGATGAGATGATGAAGGACTTTGGCAGCGATGAGGGCAGTGACGATGAAGATGAAGAGGAGCTTGAGAGTGAGGATGAGATTGAGGAGGAAGAAGAAGATGAGGAGGAGGAGGAGGATGAGGGCGAGTACGAGGAGGAGTGATCGTATCATCCCTCTTATATCATGTCTCTTGTGTATATCTCTCTTTTTATGTCGATCTACTAAACTCCCCGGATATTCCGCATCAAAAGAATCTGGCGTTTTCTCTTTTTTCATATCTTTTTTACATAACGAAATAAATTTTCTTCTGCAATCTTTCATGAAACACCATATAAACATTCGAATCATTCATCATGCAATGCTATGTACTCCAAGATAATATTATCTTGAACACGGATCTATCGTCATTCAATGCTACGCTCAAATGCTAGAAAAATGAACCAAGCAACCTCATCTAAACCTCTCCAACAGGCATACGACCCTGACCCCAGGCCTGGGTTCTCTCCCTTCGAAACGCGGCATCTTCTTCTTCCGCCCAAGCCAAAGCCTCAGTCGGCAGCATAATTGCCTTATCAATAGCAACTGGCAGTCCCCGATGTCTTCCTCTCAATGCAACAGCAGCCAGAATCAACTTGCTAATAGGATGCCAGGCTCCACAGAACGAGTAGTTCTTCCCGGGGTATCCTACACTAACACCAACACAACCATAGGCCGACACAACCTCAAAGATAATGTTGAAGGTGGAAAATGCAACAGGCTGCTTATTGAAGTGGTCTGACTCTGCGATCGCGATGAATAGAACGGCGAGTGCGATCCACCACAGGTCGTGGCTTAGTTGAGATCGCAGTTGCTGGTGAACGAAGTACCCGCGAGAGGTCTCAGAGGCGCTGGGTCGGCCCAGATGGTGTCGGATTAGATCGACGAAGACGTTACTGCGACTTGTGTTTGCGGGTGATTCGGGGGATTCGTCGTTCGCATAGATGCCCAATGATCGTTCTTCGTATACGTTTGTGTTGCTGGTGGTTGTTAGGAAACAAGCTTGTGTAGGGCATATTGGAAGGTAGGACATACCGCATGGTTACCAGTACTGGAAACGCTGACACATACTGCGTTCTGTTAGTTTGTTTGACCTAGGGAAAGTTGTGATATTATGCTCGATCTTACCATCATGAGAACTGCGTAATTGTTAGCTATGGTCTGGTTTGATATCGAGAAGTGGACAAAACTTACCATAGAGAACAAGGAGACCTTGTCGTAGATCAGAAATCGTGACCACGTAGAAACCACCAGAGCGAACAGCTGGATCTCTTGTTAAATCACGTAGAATTGATTCATAGAGTATGTTGGATACGTACCAACTGCTTGGAACAACCCATCTAGTACTCGATACTTATCGGGAAGATCCTCTATTTCTTTGTTTCCAATAGACAGGATCTCAAAGCCTGCCCAGTCAATCGCGTTGAGCACGACGATCGTACCGAGAAGATACCAAGTATGGCGCGCAGGGAACAGGTTCGTGTATACCCTCCTTGGGTGGTCAAGGATGAAATCAAGAGTGACTCGCCATGAACTCCATTCCGGACGATCTGGAAGCATAATTCGCATGACCCAGATGATGAATCGCAAGAAACAAGGGTACAGTGTGTTTCCGGCGAGAATAAGCATAGCCATTGTGAGAAGGGGGTATGCACTACAAGAATATTAGCAGGGGTTGCATAGTCAGACTGACGAGGTATCTCCACTCACTTCAACTGCAAAGCAGTCATATTCTTGTCCAGGAGAGCCATTCCACTGTTGACAAACGCGGATACAGCAAAGAAAGAACCTGTCCAGAATGGTGAAAGTCCATTTTCGGTGGCCACCTCTGGATGATTAACCTGAAGCCAAGTTCCAACGCCAATGGCTCCAAGAAGCAGGAACAGAATCAGGTACAGCGCCACGACAACCGAAAGGAATGAAACCGCCTTGTACTCCACACCACCTAGCTTCTCTCGCTCGGCAGATGTCAAGCCATGGAATTGCGAGTTTCGAGAAACAAGTCCCTTTGAAGCGAAGTATTTCTGTGTGCCGCGGATGATACCTCCGAGCCTGGACTTGCTTGTTTCATCTGCGTACATCTGAACTGGTGCCGCATCACGAGGGTGATTGTTCAGATCTGGACGAGCTCCAACACCAGCCATGGGGAACACTCGGTGGTGGTGATGCCGAGCTAGCGTATCGGCAACGGTAATTTGATCGTCATCGACATCCCATGCAATTTGGCCCTGAGCAGATTGCTCTCCGGACATCTCTTGTACATCCACGGAGGCATTTAGTCTCGGTTTGCAGTTTCGGTCATCTAGCTCGTGTGCTGAAGACTCGCCACTCTCTGCATTCTGCATCTGCATATCCACAATTGAAGCCCGAGCGCTTTTGCGCTCTTCCGATACTCCCCGGAATTTTTCCTCAAATGCTCGTTTCCGAACCATCAGCACTGCGAGAGAAACAAAGATCGCGGAGCCTAGAATAAGCAGAATGAACAGAACGACCTGTTGAAAGGTGTTGAGAGTTGATAGATCCACAGTATTCAGACCCGCGCCAGTCATGGCACTAACGCACAAGAAAATAGCATCGACATAGGCCACGCTCTTCCATGGAGTGGAAGTCAAATAGAAAATAATACTGCTGATTAAACAGGTTGCAATAAAGTACACATAGTGTAATGTTAAAAAATTAGCAGGCGGCGACACGGCCATCAGAGCTCGGCCTATGGGTCCTTGCCATAGTACTAAGAAGCTTTGTTAGTTCCTATTTAAAGGGGGAGGAATGTTAGGGGGAAACTCACGACTGAGCCTCGCACGGATTCTCATTTCCACTGCAGGTTAACCGGGATTATCAGATAAGAAGAATCGATCACCAATTGGAAGAAAAGCCCCCGCCTCGTGGATGATATGTCGGTGTGCAGACCGAGTGTGTGGTATACACGCTACTCACTGCAGTCTGCTCAACCGTCAACGTTTTGGATGATAAAGAACTAATGATCCATGAATATTCCCAAGAGCTTTGTCTCTTCGAATATTTGAAAAGGAAAAGAATCCAAGGAACTTGAACCTCGTCCAGTAAGTCGCAGAAAATAATGTGGGTTAATATAGTAAGAAATTTTCAATGAACGGCGCCCCACTTGGAGCCTTATTTTACGTATCAGACAAAATGTAGGAGATCAGGGAACATTGGAACTGAAGACTGTTTCATATTTCTATGATTCAAAATTTATTAAGAAACACTAGTGGTTAGAAGCTGAAGAAATGACCATATGATTCAAACATTGGGGTAAAATCAGGGACTGATCATCCCCTCCAGGGCTTATGATTCCCCTGCGTGGCGTAGGGCTGGAACCACTTTTCCCGGCATAACAAAGGAGCCTAAGGTACTAGTACATCCCGAGGTATTCACTGTGAAAGCATCTTGTGCACCCGTTTGACTAGACTATGCTCAAATTGCTCCACTCCGTTAGCCTGCTCGTTGAATTTGCCCGCTTTGACCACAAACACGGCTCGGCGTCGAACGGTACTTTCCTCCTCTTCCTCTTCAACTCCCTCGAAATCATCATCGAGCTTATGCTCTGTGTCGCGTTTTCCTTCTACCACCGCCCGGATCAGAAACCGGTCGTGCGATACGAGGATGATAGCCCCGTTAAAGGATGAGAGTGCGGTGGCGAGCGCTGTGACCGTGTGGAAGTCCAAGTGGGTGGTGATCTCATCCAGAATAAGAAGCTGAGGCGCACTCCAGACAATTCTGGCTAGAGCAAGACGAACCTGATTCGATGTCAGTGGATTATATTCCGTAACATGTATCGTGGTCAAATGGAATTGCTGGACTTACAAGCTGCCCGCCGGATAATTTACCCACTGGGACATCTGATGCGATTCGGCCTTGTAGACCCATCGATGAAAGAAGCCCTCGGACTGCACCTTCATTAAGCGAGTCACCTGCTTCGGTCATTAACAGACTAAGTGCCGTGAGTCCGGGTTCCCCGCGACCACGTTCTTGTAGCTCTTCAACGGAGTGTTGCCCATAGTAACCCAATTTCAACCGGGAATGCGTTGTCACTTTTCCCTTGGAGGGTACAAGTTGGCCGGTCAGAACGCGAATCAGGGTGGTCTTTCCAGACCCGTTGAGACCCATAATACCAACTCGATCACCCATATGGACAACCAAATTGATATCGTCGAGGATCACTCGATCGTTCTTCTTATACCGGAATGAAATGCCTTCTAGTGAGACTAACGGCCCTGGGAACCGCAGCTCAGTGGCATCAGGTAGAGTCATAGTTGCGCCTTTTTCATCGGTCGGTACCTCGATTTCCGCCCGACTGGACAGATGATAACCCACAAGATCTCTGTTGAGTTTGAATCGGCCACCATTCGCACTAACTTGCAGTCCCATCCTATCGTCGACTTTCTTTTGCCGTGACTTTGCCTGGCGAAGTTTGTTGTCGTCGTTGGTCTTCTTGCCTATTTTCATGTTCTCACGAATACTAGCTTCCATATGAGCGATCTGTCGCTCCTGTGCCTCCTTCATGCGACCCAGATACAATTTCTGCTCCTCGAAATCCTGCTCGTAAGCGGCCAGATTTCCACGGAAGTAGTTGAGTTTCTGGTCTTTTAGAATCACGATCTCTTCGCAGACGGCGTTGACGAAATCCCGATCGTGCGACACAAGAAGGATGGTAGTGGGCGAAGTATCACGTAGTTGCTGGAGGTAGTTCTCTAGCCAAACTACTCCTAGTAAATCGAGGAAATTGGTCGGTTCATCGAGAATCATGATGTCGGGCTTTTGGATTAGAACAGCAGCAAGCATGCATCGCATCCGCCATCCTCCTGATAGAGTAGAGACCTGTTTTCCCAGTATGTCTTCTTTGAACCCCAATCCAAGAAGAACTCGGCGCGCTTCTTTCTCCATGTCCGCGAGGTTCAACTAATTATCTATTAGTTTTGTGGTTGAAAGTAAGCGAGTATCTACCAACATCTTCGAGTTGAGCTTGCAAAGTCTGAAGCATTTCAACGGCATCTTGTGTATCTGCTTGGACTGCCTCAGCATCAATAGCATCAGATCCTTGCGAAAGCCTAATTAGAAGTTAGTCTCCTTCATCAATCCAGTAGATCAATTTTATCATCTCACAGTTCTTCTGTTGATTCAAGCTTCGCCTCGGCAGCCTTCAAATCTTTTCGCGCTTGCAGGCCTCTTGCTCCACTCTTCAAGTTGGCATTTTTCTGCGCAAGAAACAGCTTCTTCCCTGCTTGCTCGTGTCGTATTTTACGGATAGTTCGCACAGGTTCTAGTGGATCCTCCGTTTCAAAGCTTTTGGATAGGACTAAACTGAAGTCAGTTATAGTCAAGGACAAGTTTGGAAAGATTCGTACCATCTGCCAGGCGAACAGCCTCATTTCTGGTTTCGTCGCTGCTAAGCACTGATTCTAAAACAGTCTTCTCCAGCTTCAACCCGTATGTACTCCCCGATTCATCTTGGTCGTCTGTTTGCTGTAGAATTGCAATGCGAGTTGGGTGGGGAATACCAGGGATGAGCTTCTCAGCCATTGCCCGAAGAAGGGCTACATGATATGTTAACGATTTTCTCTCTTTAAACTTGAATTCACTTTCAATGTTACTACTAGTACTCACTTGATTTCCCCGTTCCATTGCGCCCTAGCAATCCATAGTGAGTGCCTCCCTTGAGTCGAAGATGACCATCAGAGATGAGTTCCCGGCCAGCTGCCTTTGCCTTTCCCTTTCCTTTGGCTTTCAGCTTGGACTCGTCGACTGCATCAGGAGCAGCCGATGTCACAGTTATAGAAAGTTCCTCCACATCTATCTTTTATCGTTGTGAATAGCCATACCAAATGTGTGCTTGGCTCAACTAACCTCAGGAGTTGGATTGTCATCTAGAAGATGAAACCGTGTTTGTTTGCAAGTAGCAAGAATTGTCGGTGCGGATAGCATAGTTTTCAATCTTCAATTCCAAACTTGAATGTCAAGGTCCATATGCCTCGATCTAGTTTAGATGCTCGAATGTGCGGAAGGGTCATATAACTTAAAGGGAAGCCTCGGTTCCAAGGTTGTGCATAAATCGCAATTATTCAAGGTTGCCACTTATGATTCACAATGTACCTCGTATTTAGAGTCATCTCCCAAGCCGTGAGATTCTTAATTCCTTGCTCTGATCTCGTGTGGATTCTTCAAATGTTGGTGTCGGGGTCCCAATACGGTTTAGTCTACCGTGCGTTGTGTAGAAATAATGCGGGTGGTATCGCCACTGTGCAATGTTCGGTTGATCATCCACAATTATTCAATTGTTCATATGACTCAGAAACTCTGAAGGGTTGAATCAACCATGAAGTTGTATCCAGGACTAGAAATCAGAGATCTAGGTAGTGTTAAACTTGAAAGCAACGAATGTAGGTAGGTGGATGTAGTATACAGTCTGTAATGCCGGCATGAATCCGTGCACATTAGTATCTGCCAGTATGACCTCGGTTTGTGTGGATTTGAGGAGAATGAAGGTTTTTTATTAGAATAAGAACCGATACTCGGATGGTCGAATGTCATATCTCTGGCGCTGACATGCCTTCACCACGAAGAAAGAAAGATGAAGTCGGCCATGAAGTGATAGTACCATCGGCACTATAACAAAAATCTATTTCTCTCCTCATGATGTCAAAAATGGCATCTCCTTTCACAAGCCTTCCGAATTGGTGTAGTGGCTAACATCGTCGTCTCTCACACGACAGCCGGGGGTTCGATTCCCCCATTCGGAGTTTCTTTTTTGCTTTTCTTTTTTTGCTCCAGGCTTATCCTTATTTCTTCTACTTTTTTGTTGTACATTCTAATTAATATTATCTTTAATGTTGGTTTCACTCAATTGAGTTTACTTTTACTGCACGTGGCATCCATTGGTTCCAGGGTTCACGGTTGCACCAGTTGCACCTATTCCAGTCGCGGGCGAAGTCATTCGGCCCGAACTATATATCTCGGCCCGCATCTTAAGTTCACGTTAGTGCCATCATATCTATTAGATTAAAAAGGATTCGAGTTCCCGATTCATCCCATACTACATCTATTTCTTCTGGACGAATACAAGTTAAGTGTCCACGTACTATCTCCACTTGATGCAAGAAAAAAACTATATCGCTTGCGCCTACCAAACGCAGACGACGATCATTTAGATTAGACTAAATTACCTATCACGCCATACTAGACTAACGGAAGTCGCCGTCTTCCATCTTTAATAAGATGTCGCGATAGTGTAAATCGATCGTGATGTAACTGGGATTCTGCAAACATTGTACATAATATAAACTAACCTTCAATCCTTGAGTACTGGTACAAGTTCAAATGTCCCCTGTATCCGATATTTCAAGTTACTATCAACTTCAAAACCCCGGGACACAAGTCACAATGAGCGCCACTCGAACACGCGGGCGCCTTTCAAGCCTGGCTTCACTACTATTCGCCAGTTATGCAACCGCAAACCTAGCTTACAAGTCCCGACCCGATCTCGCACCCCCAGTCCTGAACATCACCATCCCCGCCACAAACGACACAGCCGAAGGTCTAATCTTCTACACGCCAGAAAGTATCTACGCCGATGATACAGGCCACGGCCCCGCACAAAGTGGTCCATACATCTTCACCGAGAAAGGCGATCTCGTCTGGTCGGGATTCGGCTTCGTCGGTCCTCGAAGTGAAAACTTTCAGGTTCATACATACCGCGGTGAACAAGTGCTGAGTATCTTTGAGGGCTCGCATAATTCACCCATGGGTCATGGTCATGGCCATACTTCTGTTTTCGATAATCGGTATCGACTTCTTGATGAGATTAAAGGTGGTGGGCACAGTCTAGCGGATCAACATGAATTCTTATTCTTCGATAATCATTCGGCTGTGTTTACGGTCTTTGATCCTGAGATTGCGGATCTATCGCCCTACGGTGCGACAGAGGAATCTCAGTCTTGGATTCTGGATAATAAGATCCAGAAAGTTGATACGGATTCGAATCGTGTACTCTGGGAATGGAGTGCCTTGGATCATGTTGATCCTGCTGATACCAATCTCACTCTGCAAAGTGGGAATGCTGGATTAGGTGTGAACTCTAGTCAGGCGTGGCATTACTTCTATATGAATGCGTTTGATGTGGATGCCGACACGAATACGTACCTGATTTCCGCGCGGAGTATGTGTGCTATCTTCAAGATGGACGGAGAATCAGGAGAGATCCTTTGGCAGCTTGGTGGGAAGAACTCGAACTTCTCGCTTGGTGATGGGGTTGATTTTTGTTGGCAACATGATACTAGGATGCATGCGAAGTATCTGAATTATGAGACCAAGGGATCTAAGGAGATCATTTCTTTCTTTGATAACTCTGCTCATGAGAACCTGGCTGGTGGACCTGTCCTTCAGACGAGAGCTTACAGTGCTGGTAAAGTGGTTGAGTTGGATACGGAGAATTGGACTGCGAGGTTGATTGCCGAGTTCCGTGCCCCTGGAGACCTCTCCGTTCGGTCCCAAGGTAACTTGCAGCTGCTGCCCAATGGCAATGCGTTTATTAATTGGGGGTATGATGGTGCTATGTCGGAGCACAAGCCTGATGGGACGACGGTCTGGTTTTCTCGATTGGATTCTGGAAAGATGGGACCTGGTTCTGAGAATTATCGCGCCTTCAAGTTCGAATGGCATGCCCTGCCGTACGAGGAACCCGCACTGGTTGCCTTCAAGGAGCCCAATGGAACTTCCGTGTACGTGAGTTGGAATGGGGACACGGAGACAAGGACCTGGAAGTTCTTTGAGGTCCAAAATGGACAGAGAGAATTGCTGGGACAGGCGTCAAGGGGTGGATTCGAAACTAGCTGGAAAACCAGCAAGAAGCCCGTGGAAGTGGTCGCAGAGGCATACAATGCGCATGGCCACCGGCTCGTCTCTTCACAAGTCGTTAAGACGCGAGAGTACAAACCCCGGCTTTTCTATGCATAATTGTTGTGTACGTCGAACTAGTAACGGTCGAATCCATTTCCCCGGGCCGTTAATTATCGATTATTGAATCCACAAACTGGTGTATGATAGAAGACAGGATGGAAAACTCCGTATATTTACTCCGCGCACTGCCCATGTGATAGTCCGAGTCTGCTCTTGCTCTTGCACGGGCTCAAATGATCGCCGTGTCGCGTGAATTGCTGCAAGTGATTCAGATCAGCGCTGCCAAGTTCATTCAAGCAATATTTTCTCCCACTCCCGGTCTATTCTTCCGTTTTTGTGTACTACTGGCAGATCACACACCGTGCTCTTCACTCCGAGTCCCCACGTGGATAATAGTATGCCCAAGAACTCGGGGCTACGGTGGACCAGCGTAGAAGAATTCTAGAAAAATGTGAGCCGTGTTCCCAGAAAAGTCTATATAGAGTAGATCGTTCGAGAACTAGTGAACGATAGGAAGTCTGGTGCCCACTCTGAATACGAAACACAAGGGGCACGAAAAACCTTTGTCATCGAAATGATCTAGACGGCAAGGAGATCTAGATGTCGGGTGCTCGATCGATATCTGAGGCGACAGGGAACCGGTTCCTGAGTACCAGTGTAGTACCCTGGATCTAGGCACAAAGCAATTTTAAAAATTTTCGTCATACCAAACCGAGCATGCATCGAGGCCCTTTTCGATTCAAAAGTGGACTCTGTCAGGGTCTGTAGGGTGGACATCTAGACAAGCCCGTCGATCAGGGCTAGCGGGGGGCGTTAGGAGTCGTCGTCAGACAACCAAAGATCGGAGCAACAGGGTCAAACTCCACGGTGTAAGGCGAACCCCGTCATGATTCTGGAACAGGGCTAGATTATGCGAGTTTCCATCGGAACCGAATATTTCAATTGAGCCCGTAAGTGCAAGTATCCATTGATTCCAATGTGCTGATCTCCTTTCCCATGTTTGCTTCCCGTCCTCCAGGGCTGTTCCTGGACTGTACCTTGGGTATGGGTGCATTATTGAGTGATAGTGTGATTCATTGGATATGTAGTCCCGCGTAGTCAGCGGCTGGGAATTAAGTTTGCTTTTTGAATGGAAGTCGGCCGAAGCCCTATGCTGTGCCACTTCGTATGTTGGGTGGCCAAGGCCAAGGCCATGAATTTACCGAACGTCGGCACTGGTAGGGTAGGGTCCCGCCCTACGAACCATTGATCGAGCATGGGCTGAGAACGGGTTTTTTGGTAGCCACGTGTGAAATGAGGCCATTTAATTAGAGTGTTGATGATCGGCGGAATTATTGAACATGCCACTCCAGATGAACGGAGTACATGGAGTACATGGAGAGTACGGAGTACTCTAGGGCTCCATAGTGAAGAAGTGGTGTTATTTTGCCACGTGATTTCAATACGAATCTCATTCATGTGCAGATGAGGCGCAGACCAGACTCAGCCCTCAGCCTTCAGCTTATTCTTTTTTTAATCCCAACGGAAGTCTCAGCCCTAGGTGATCGTTGCTGGAAAAGGGGGCATTTTGTTTCTTCTTTTTCAGAACAAAGTTTCTCGGTCCGTGATCCACATCATTGCGCGGCTATGATTTAATCCGCAAGGGCGACATTTTTGGTGCAAAGGTGCCAATGTGAGACCGTACCAGTCAGAAGATGAGATCTTACCAGTTTGCGGCGATTATTGAGTGAGCGACTCCGTCCGAGTCCGCCAAATCAGAAGATCAGCACTATTTTGGCTCAGTAAGATCTCGTTCCCGACGAATGAAAATCTCAAAATTGGCCGAATAAGCCTTGAGAGGCTCGGCCGAGGGTTCCTGATGCGGTACTGCATTCGCACAAAAACCTCCACCGGAGGTCTTCCGGTCCAATGATAGTGGGATCTCTTGAAGTCTCCGCTCCAGAAGTCTTTCTAGAAGGGATAAACGGAGGAAGAGAAAAGGTAAACCTTAATGTGTGGTTCTTTTCTGAGACGACGGTGAGTTTGTTTCTTGCATGTCTCCATACGGAGGTGTCCATACGGAGGTGCACAAGTGTTCTGGACTGTGTGAAGTCCACTTGAGTGCTGTTACGAGTACGAAGTGCATAGATCCGAAGCCCTGGAGGTATACCCTGTATGTAGTTCTAGGACCGAGTATGTATGCCAGTGTGACGGTACTGAATCCGAGTCTGAGCCAGGACTAATGTTTACTCTAAACTTGATTCTTTAATGCGAAACCTTTTTCTGCTGTAATAATCCACTAGGTATAGTGGTAAATAAGGTGCTAACAGGGTAAAAGGGGTCCTAGAGAAGCGCCATTGACGAGACTATCTGGATTATGCTCCAGAGATAACCCAAAGTGGGAATCTGGCCCCGTACCCAAACCATGCATAAACTTGAATATCAAAAATCCTGGTATAAATCCCTCTACACTAGTCCATATTAGTCTACCCGAGTCTTGTTTCTTTTTGATTTTATTTTATTTTGATTTTTTCTGAATTTATTTTTCTCGCCCTATTTCGGTGTGATCCTTAGACCTGGCTTGCCTAGAACCATCACAAGTTAGGGCCCCGGCAAATCTCCCAGACGGTGGCGCTCTTGACTAGTTTAGTGCTAAAAAATGGTATCATGCTTGAATTCCCTTAAGACATGCGATCTCCTGTCAACTATGATTAGTTGGAGATCACTGGCAGGGAGATCCTCAAGTGCTCCAGATTTATGAAAATGTCCGAACACATGGTGATAAAAATGGCACAGCCACCAGCGTCATGTTTGGCCTCGGCTCCTCTCAATTGCCAGGTTCCAGTCTTTGGGAGTGTCTGGTGGGGTCACGAAATAAAATTAATATAAATAATTTATTTATTTTGGATTTTTTATTTACGTTTTTTTGTTTTATTTTATTTTTATTTATTTCTACGCCAATCATAGAGTTGGTATGGGGGGGGCGGGGGGACTCCACTTAGTTAAGAGCGATGATTTTAGGGGGATTTGGTGCAAAGGAAGATGATCTTCAACTGAGATGGGTTGAAATGGGGGGATGATAGGGGATTAATTGATCGATATGATTGAACAGGAGATAATTCTATATTCTAAAATATGTAAAATATATAAAATATATATTATAATTCCATATATATTTCACTATTCTATAAAAGAACCATGGTAGAGTGGAATTTCGGAGTAAACAACATCCGTTTCAGTGTTAACCCCCCGGACCAATCACATCTCCCAGACCCATCAATCCCGCTGACTCATCCAAAGGACGCGCAAGCCTTTTCATCTCTGGGTCTCGCTCCTTCTTAACCAACTCCTTGTATCTCCCTTTCCCCTGTCTTCCCCTACTCCATTACTCCATTCAGACCCAACCTTTTACTTGAATCCGTTCCCTCTTAGCCCACTTCAGTTCTTTCGTTTATCTACTAAAAAGAAAAAAAGCCCCCCCTCTTTCCCACCTATTCCTATTTCTACCGTTCGATTCCCGAACGGATATTTATTTTATAATCATGGCTACCCTCGCAGAGCATCCTTTGCACTCCACCGCTTCTCCTATGCCGACCATGCCCGCTAGTTACGACCAAGATCTCGACTCATTTATCAACTTCGACCAACTCGCTTACACTTCCGCCGACGCCGCCCGGCCAAAGGTCGCCTTGACGAGTCAACCCTCGGTCGCAAGTACGGATTTCAGCGTGGGCGATGCCCGGAGTGCCAGTTTCGCTTCAAGTGGACAGTCCCCAATCGCTTATCAAGCCCCTAGCCATCATTACGAAGATCACCGCCAACAGACTGGTCTGGTTCCCGGTGCTTTGTCTATGAGTTACAGTCAACAAGTCAACCCTATGAGTTACGGCAACCAAGGATTCCCCGTGAATAGTGGTGAAATGTACCCTCACATGAAGCGCGAAGACGCCCCCTTCGATTTCAACGCCGCCCCGGCCCGAAACCCATCCGAGATGGATATCGAGTCCGAAGGTATCAACTCCACCCCTTACTACTTCTCCGCGACTCCCGGCAACAAGAGCCAATACGTCGACCCCAACGCTCTCGGCGGCCATGAGCTGGCTCAGGCTGGTCCCTCCACTCAGGTCGGTCGCATGTACCCGGGTATGCATCAGCAGCAGGCTGCGATGGCCAAGGCCCAACAACAAAAGCACCAAGAGATGGTTCGTCATCAGATGCAGCAGCGCCGCATCGAGGAACCTGCTGCTGGTGCTCCCCCCGCCCGTGTGAGCCGCAACCCGGATCCCATTGTCGAGGAGCGCATTTCCCGTCTCTTGCAACAGATGCGCCAAAACGCCGTCGCCGCCGGTGAAGCCTCCCCATCTCCTTCGTCTATTCTCCCCCAGATGGCCAAGGCTCGCAAGGATGAGGCCGATATGGATGAGGATGAGCGTCTTCTCGCTAGTGAGGAGGGTAAGAAGTTGAGCAGCAAGGAACGTCGTCAACTGCGCAACAAGGTTTCCGCCCGTGCTTTCCGCTCTCGTCGCAAGGGTATGTATACATCAATACTGGTCTACTTACAACATCGCAAGAAACTAACATTCCTATTCAGAGTACATTGGCCAGCTTGAGAGTGAAGTCGCCGCTCGCACCAACGAATCTCACGAACTCCGTCTCCAGAACCGTGCTCTCTTTGAGGAGAACGCTCGTTTGAATGATCTCGCCCGTATGCTTTTGGGATCCCCTCACTTCGCCAACTTCCTGAACGAGATGCCCGAAACTGTCCCACCCCAGGTCCAGGCTCACCAGCAGGCTCAGCAACAGCCCCAGGCTCAACCCCAGCAAGCCCCCAAGGAGACCAACCCTCCCCGCACCCAGGAGTTTCAGATTCAACACAACCCCCAGACCAACATGGTCATGGTCCCTAACCAGTCCATGGACACCTCCATGATCAACAGTGGCTGGAACTCAGGCATTGACATGAACTACGGCAACACTCCCGTTTTCGCTGTTCTGGAGGTTCCTGAGGGTCCTGCTTTCGATGCTGAGATTCTGTCTGGCAAGTCATCCGCGATGCCCTCATCAGAGTCTAGCAAGGACGAGGCCCCGGTTATCTCTCACCCCGAGATTGCCAGCCAGAAGTCCGACATTGGAGTTGCCAACCCCGATGTTGAGATCGACGAGTCCGACCCCGCTTTTGCTCTCTTTGTTGATTCTCCCGCTCCTTCTGCTACCTCCGAGCTTGTCTTCGAAGGTGTCTCTTCCGAGAAGTCTTCCTCTCAGTACGAACTGGTGGTCGACAACACTCAGGTTTCTGCATCTGCCCGTGCTCGGTTCCACACTCTCTGCTCAAGTATCGAAGCCGCCTTTGAGCGGGTTTCCTCTGTCACGTCTCATCTTCAGTGATTCCCTCCATTAGCGTCCATCTTTTTGACATCTCATTTTTCTTTGTATATTTCTCTTTGGTACCGGCATTTTTGGATTCATTTATCATGGTGTGAATACCCACCGCTCTTATTTTAGCTATCTTGTACTCGCCGATCGTGTCAGGCCCTCGGGATTTTTTACGGCGCTATTTTTTGTCATCATATATTGTGTATCCCGGGATGGGCTTATTGGGTGGAAATTTGGTAACGGTTTTATGGCGTATGTGATGGATTAGCAAAATAAGCTCAAAATTGATTATACCTATTCAATTAGTATCATTCAACCTTTTACTAGTAGTTTCATGTTTAATCCTTTGGTGGGTCCTTGGTGACTTGTCAATCTTGAATCCCTCGGCCGTTCAGCCCTACCTACATCAGTCCCCGGGGCCTGGAGCATGCGTGATTTTGCAGCAAGGTGATATGTAAGTCCTAGGCGCCCACTGGCACCTGGGCAGTAAACACCAGATTACTGGATGATCACATTGCAGATACTGATATGTAGTGATCGTTGGCGCCAATTCGTCATCACCATGCATGTTATTCATCCCATAACCTGCGATCTACTGATCACAACTTGAACCCACTTTGATCCGACCAGTCATAAGTCTGATACTAGTTTAAAACACTACCCCGCGTTGATCACACATTGGATAAGATGTTGAAGGCTAACTCGTTAAGATCCGTTTCAACATTGGATCTAAGCGCTTGGATTTGTATTTCCGTCCTTCCCCTCTTACCCCGCAAGATGTATAATACATGGAGTTTCAAGTGGACCCGAAGGATGTAATGTTGGATGAGTACATTCCAAGGCTGGAGTGACAAGTCTGCATTCCGGTATCCATCAGCGCCCATCAGCGCTAACATGTCAGCAACCTGAATGTTGAATTTGCCCAGGTGATAAGGCGCACTCCTGCAGATCGGGTTTCCTTACCTGGCTCTCCGTGTACATGTACACATCACACGAGGTATGACTACTGATAGGATGTGAAAACAGGGCACCTAGGAGATGGCTGGGATACGTCTGCTTAGATACATACAGTAGATCTATCACGCATTCCTGAGACATAGAGTCGCACTGCAGATCCTCAGATGTCATCATGAACCACGGACAAGATCTTAATCTTGAACTCGGAATCTCTTGGCTTGGTCCGAGTTGTTATCTGATGCCCAGGTGAGATGGGGCCGCTGTCAGTATTTATTATGATAAGTGAGGGGCCATGCAGTCAGTTGCCCAGGTGAGGGCACCTAGTCATGATTCGTTTGAGCCATCCAGGGCTGGAGCTCCAGTAAGAATCGAAGTGTCAACTGGTATCAGGGCCCCCAACACATGCATTTGAAGGTCTAAATTTGGAGCTTGATAGAGTTGGGTCATCCTGGATGATTGGAGCGTATGTACACTCTGAATCGGGCGACTCGGGCGATAGGTACTAATCGAGATTGATTATTATTCATTTTATCCTGTTTTATCACCCTGCATTCTTGAACATGTCACTATGTCTTAATCAGACCAATACACCAAATATGGATGATGACAGACATCTCTAGGCAGTCAAATTCTTGTATACCCGAACTTGAATAAAGTGATCGGTCACCATTGGCTAATACTGCGCCACGAACATGCAAACTTGCTTGGATGAAGTGGCTATGCTGTCAAGAGACCCGAGCCATAGAATGTGATTTTAATGAAAAGTTGATTTGTTCAACCGGGTGGAGAATGATTCCTGACATGTAGTTCGATCACCATGTACATGTACTCTAGGGCTACTTTACACTAGTTTAGATCGTGCATATACCACTTTGTTCAGGCAACCATGATTCTCTAGTTGTTAATATACTACTCTTAAGTATATGTTATGGTTTTGATATGATGTTGCCTAAACAATCACATCAATCTTCCTTATACTACCTAGATCCTTAAGATTAGCCGAGATACCGAATTTTCGCAACTCTTACCCTTTTGGCACCGTGAAGAGTGGATAATCCTCTACTAATGAACCACGAAACGCCGAATCTTCTTGCACGAGAAGGTAAACTGTGCGAAAAAGAAAATTTTACTTGAAGGCTTAGCTTAATTGACTTTGACACTATACCTCGTTCAGTCAGAACTGGCGAAGGCTTCCATCTAATTGTCTCCTTTCTACTTCTCTTTGTGCTGGCTGACTCCACTACTGGCTTGTCATGACCACGCTTGATCCGCTTTCTCAGGGTCAGGCTTACCATGGTTACATGACGTTGTTTATGAGGATTTCAGATGGGTTTGTCTATAAGATGTTCATTAATCTCATATCCTTTTTCATATCGTGAAAGCATTTTTATTCCTATTTACAAGCGACTGCTCGATTCAGCGAAATTATGATTCTGATATACAAGAAGATCAAGAAGCGAAATGAGAGAAAAAGACTAGAGGCACTAGAGGCTGAACAGCCAGACCAACTCCAACTCCAACAAGTTGAAACGAGGAATGAAGCTCCTGCACCAGAAGCTCATTTACCAACAGTCGAGAAGGATCTCTCACCGGAAGAGAAAGCCGAAAAGAAACGCAGAAGAAAATATCGCTTGAAGCTCATCCTCGGTGTATTTGGTCCTTTCTGTCTGTCATCACTAGATATGACCATCGTTGCATCTGCTTTACCATACATCGCAACAGATTTCAGTATGTCCTCTATCCAATAATCTCACTACCAAGACTAACCTGTATAGACCAAATCAGCCAGCTAAACTGGATCATCTCATCCTTCAACCTTACCTCCGCCGCCTTCTTATTCTTCTGGGCCCAACTCACAGATCTATTCGGCCGACACAATACCCTCCAAGCAGCGACGTTTACTATGATAATAGGATCTGCCATCTGCACCGGAGCCCCAACCTCAAAATTCAGTGTCCTTCTACTCGGTCGTGCGATACAGGGTATCGGCGCCTCAGGCGTAACGATGTCCGTTCGTACAATCCTAGCAGATGGTGTCTCGCTTGCAGATTACGCAGTGAACTGGACCATCTTCGCTATTGTCTCCGGTGTGGGATTTAGTATTGGTCCCGTTATTGGTGGTTACTTAACCACTGCTTCATGGCGTTGGTGCTTCGCTATCAACCTCCCCATCGGTGTCGTCGCTATGATTATCCTTGTTATCCTACTGAGAAAGGATCTTCTGGGTCCACAGCCTTTGCCTCAATTAGATGGAAGGGATGTATCAACCCGGTCAAAACGCTTCATCGCTCGCGTTTCGACTATTGATTTCGGTGGTCAGATGCTCTTCCTTTGGGGCTTTGGTCTTTTGATTCTGGGATTGACCTGGGCTGGTGGGAACTATTCTTGGGGCTCTGCTGCTGTCATTGCTCCGCTTGTTATTGGTGCTATCCTGGCTATTGCTTGGGTCGTTTATGAACGCCTTATGGCTCCTGATGCCGCGCTGGCGAGAGTTTTACCAAGACAGAAAGCTATGATGGCTTGGAATATACTCTCCCAGCGCAATATTGCGTTACTTTTTGCGATTAACTTTACTATGGGTGCTTCCATGTTTGCTGTCATGTATTTCATGGATTTGTACTTTGATTTGGTGGAAGGGAAGAGCTCCAGTTCCTCCGGAGAGGCTCTATTGTATTTTCTTCCGGGATACGGTGGTAAGTTATACAAGGTTTTCGATGTTATCATCTTTTCAATTATCATGCTAATGGTTTTTGATTGTTTATCTAGGTGGTGCCTATTTCGTCATGTTCGCATGCAACGTCTGGCCTCGTCAAACCCTTCCGATCCTTCTGCTCGGTAGTATCGCCTCCGCAGTTGGTATAGCAGTTATGACGTCGGCTGTTCAGAACTCTCAAACCAACCTCATATACGGAATGATGGCTCTAGTTGGCTTTGGTGTTGGTAGTCGAATGAACCCGGCCTCACTCCATGGTCTAGCCTTCTTCCCAACTATGACGGCCCAGGTTACTAGTTTGGTTGCATTTGCGCTTCCATTTGGTGGTCTGGTAGGACTGACTATTATGTCGACCGTCTTTGAGAATAAGAGTGGTGTTGATGAGTCGGATCCTAGGAGTGGCATTAAGTGGGCGTTTGTTGCTATGATGCCGTTTATGTGGATTGGTGTGATCTTGACTACTCTCTTGGGGAATGTGTGGCTCATGAAAGAGGGGGGTCATGAGGTGGTGAATGAGGCTTATCTTTGGAGTCTTGTTACTCGGAAGAAACTTGTCAGAGAGAGGCGAGATCGGAGGGAGGATCTGGAGACTGAGGGTGAGGGTGAGGGTGAGGTGAAGGGGAAGGGTGATGTTGAAACTGGAGTTGGAACCCAGGATCGGACTACTAGTTAATTAGATGTAAATACTACTTATATTTCAAGTTGTTGATAATTGAAGAATAATCTCAATATTGCCGGGAATCATGGTATTATGTGAATGACAACTGGTATTCATGGGTACTCAACACTTGCAATCCTCAAATGAGGGAGGTATATCCGAAACAGAAATCCCAATCGAAAGAAATAGATGACAACCAGTCCTTTGATTATCTCTGCCGAGGACTAACGAGACCATAAAAGTTCAATGGATTCACACTGAACGCTCCATTAGACTCCAGCTTGTATTCCGGATTCTCAAATTCAAAATCCACATCCTTGATAATACTCGCCAGCGTAAAGATAGACCATCGCCACGCCCACATCGTGCCATAGCATTGTCGTTTACCATTTCCAAAGTTCCTCTTCGCTCCAATCGGAAGCTTATCCCACTTCTCACCCATAACACGCTCCGGGATAAAGGCATCAGGATCTTCAAAGACCTCCGGATCCCGGTTCACAGTGTACAGAACCGATATGATGGCTTGATTATGTGGGATCTGATATTTACCCCCAGCAAGCAATACTGGACTCTTATCATCTGTCGGAATGGGCTCGATATTGAATCCTGGTGCTGTGGCGGAAAGACGAAGTGACTCGCGGATTATAGCTTCGCAGTAGTGAAGATTCTTGACATGTTCAAGTGTAAACTCTCCATCGGGACCAACGACCCTATCAATCTCGAGTCTGGCTTTCTCAATCGCCTCGGGATTCTTGACAAGGTAGTAAAGAGCGTATGAGACGAGGTTGGGGGCAGTAGCTGCTCCAATGAACATGGTTACCACCTCATCAATAACCCGTGATTCATCGAGTTTCTCGCCAGTCTCAGGGTCAGAATTGTTGAGTAATGCGTAGAGAAGGTCATCTCGAGATTGAAGTGGTTTCTCCTTTCGTGTTTTCACAACGTTGGCCGCGTACTCACGCATGAGCTTGATATTATTATTGAAGCCACGGTCATGGAATAACCAATTCAATAATTTTGGACGGTTAGGTCGCTTCATCGCTTCGTCGGTGATTGACTTCCAGGCTTGAATAAGTGGAGGCTCGACTCCCTCGAGGACTTCGATTCGTTGGTTGTAGAAGCTTTGCATCACCGATGTCATGAGTAAACGGTCAAGATCACTGGTGAAGAGAACTCGCTTCTTGGGCTCGGATGTCCATTTCTTCGTGATGTCGGGAATCACTTTGGCCATATCCTTGAATCCTTGGTCGGTTGCTAGCTGGGTCACGTATGGTGCCATGATGCGATGGGCGACACCCCATATCTTTTCGGAGTCGTATGCTGTGAAGAGACAGTCGTGGGCTAGTTGGCGCATCTCCACAATGGGTCCGACGACGCATTTTCGGAATCGTCGCTCGTCGCATATTTCTTCTAGTAGGGCGACGTTGCTCACGAACACGATCTGTTTTCCGAGTACGTTGATTTTGAAGATCGGGCCTGGGAGGAATTAGATCTGGGTGAATTTTTCGTGGGAAACCTCGAAGTTGCTGATCATTGGAAGACACACCGTATTTTTGAGAGAGTTTGATCAACGAGTTCCATGTCTCATTAGGGTTCACATCAAATATATTCCCTAGGATAGGGATCCCAGGTGGTTTGGGTATTTCCGAGGTCATCTTGATCAACTTGAAGTTCCTATGGATGTACAGTGGGTACTAGGTTTCTTCAAGTTTAAAAGATCTGTGCTTATATGCAGTGGCATCGTGGGGTCTGGGGTCTTTATAATAAAGGGGTATGTTGATCATATTATTTCTCATCTGATCAAACAGGGTTAGCAATATTACACAGTTACACGAATCTGCAGCTTGTCAATGAAGATCTACACACTGATAAGCGAGCTCTTCGATTGGATCTTTTTTGAGGTTGTTCTATGTTGATCAGAAGCGATAGGCTATGAGCTGCTCCATCACGGCCGAGCTCCACTAGGATTCCCCCAGAATTGCCCAGAATTGCCCAGAAGTGGTCTGCATGGTCTGAATGACCTACATCTGTGCTGAATGATCCATATGTTACATTCCACTAGTACTAGTGTATAGAAGCACAGCTAGCCACATTGCAAATTGGACCTCGTGTGACTAACCTTGGAATAGAGGTATGCTCCACCTACAAGCAGCTGTGAGGAGAACCCCGGGATCACTGGGCATTCTTATGCAAATTGAGGTACTTTTATTGGACAAATGACCTAAAATGACGTACGGGATAAAATAGCACTTTAAAGGCATCAAATGAAATAACAGTATGTCTGCTTTTGTCTGCAGTATTAAGTCATTGATTCATGTAGTGTCATGCGAGTCCAATGTACATTGAACTCAAGTTGGTCAACTGGTGTACCTATAATAAGGCCCAATGATCGGGCAGATATTTCAAACATCCAAATGTTACTAGTAATGTTAAAAAGACACCAGTTGACAAAGTAGGCTCATATACACCTTCATATAGACATCAGGGTAGGTCAACTTGTAGTATTAGTAGTAGTACCTTCATCTACCAGAGCTTCGTTGTCTACTCCCTTATGTTTACAAGTACATGAATGGGTAGCTACCCCAGTACCTACTGCTTCACTTGTCCATCTAGGTAGTAGCTCCTATATTATGGTCACCTTGACTGAAAAGTACATTGTGTAGCCGATTAGTTAGCTAGGGGGGTTCTTGGTTTATGGCACAATCTACTTCCAAAGTTATGATCTAGCTACTAGTACTCTATTACATGGATAGTATATGATCATCTTCTGCAAATTCTCTATGAATATTCATCTAGAAAGGGATAAAAAGGCTATAAAGACCCAAATAGTTAATAAATGATATCTATAACTTCTATGCTTATGTTCACCTGGAGGCTCATCCAAGGTTCTCCATGCTAAGCCCCACATTGGCCCGTGGAAAAAAGATTTCGACTTCAAATGTTCGCGACAACCTACTTTTCTTCTTTGCTCTCCATCAATTCGCCGTTTTGAGCCCTTTCCCCTGCTTGTCTTTGATCAGTCAAGTTGGCTTCATTCGGTGCCCGCGGTATATTGATTACCGCGAACCCTGGCGGACTCGCTCGGCGCGTCTTTGGAACCAGCTCCCCGTTTCTGGTTCTTGGGCTATACAACCGCGCCTCCCAGCTCAAACTCCCTACCTCCCACCGCTCGTTGTCAAGCGTCAAGCATACCCACACGGAAAGATCGTTTATCAAAAAAGTAATCGCAAGGCAGACCTCGCCACCGCGATCGCCAGCACCGCGTTCACATTCTCGAAACTTGAATCCACGTACATCATCCACGAGACCAATCCCGAAAGACTTCATCCTTCTCCCCTCTAGCGGTTCGGCCAGATCCCGTAAATATATCCTTTGCAATCCCAAGTCCCTCCAATCGCCTGAACAACCGCCCCTCCCCAAGGGACCATCTCAACCAATGAAGGCCTTCTGGCAAGTCATCGCCACGCCGACCGCGGACACGCCCGGCACCGCGATCTACCTCCATTATCCCGATAAGCGATACATCTTTGGCCAAGTGTCCGAGGGTTTCCAGCGTGCTTGTACCGAGCGCGGTGCGAAGCTCGTCAACCTAAATGATGTCTTCATCACTGGGCGGACGGAGTGGGCCAACACCGGTGGTCTCATTGGTCTCATTCTGACCCTCGCAGATGCCATTGCATCTGGAAATGCGGCAATTGAGGAGCAGAATCGCAAAAAGGCGGCGCGCAAGGCCGCTCTGCAGGATACCCCCGAAGAGAAGCGACCCGCCGTGGCCCAAAACCAGAACCCCAACAGAGGCCAATTGACGATCCATGGCACAACAAACCTGACTCACACCCTCGCTACCGCTCGACGATTCGTTTTCAGGAAAGGAACTCCGGTCTTTACACAAGAGTATGATTTTGAGGGCATCGCCAGCCAAGCCCGCGGTGATGCGGAGGATCCCTTCGAGACACCCACTTGGACCGACCACAACATTAAAGTCTGGGCACTACCTATCCGACCTCAAGTTTCTTCGCCCACTACCTTCAGCCCACCCACACAGCTCCGACCGCAGAGTCCACGGAAGCGCAGCTTGGATGAATTCAGAGAATCCGATGAACCTAAAACCGAGCTCGACCAGAAAGCGCAGGCTCAGTTGATGCGCCAGGCTATTGTCTCAGACATGTTCAACTCAACCTGGAAAATGGACACACTGATTGAGACCCCGTTGGCTGAGGTCAATATGCCTGCTGCGATGTTTGTGCGTAACCCAGAAACTAAGGACATGGAACCTTACAACGGTCCTAAGCCTGGCGAAGGCAAGCCATTGCCCGATATCAAGGTATTTGTTCGTCAACCTTGGCCAGGTGCGAAGATCGAAAGCTTGCCTCCCACATCTCCCTCTCAGGACGCGCTGAGCTATATCGTTCGTAGCCATGATAACCGTGGAAAGTTCGATCCTAAAAAGGCCTCGGATCTGAAAGTTAAGGCTGGTCCCAATTATGCTAAGTTGGCAAGAGGAGAGAATGTTCAGTCAGAGGACGGAAAGACCATCACACCCGATATGGTTTTGGATGAAACTCGCCCTGGATCTGGAGTTGCCATTATGGACGTGCCCTCAGTCGAGTATGTAGAGTCACTGGTGCAGCGACCAGAATGGAAATCTTCGGCTGTGACCACCGGACTTAAAGCATTCGTCTGGATTTTGGGCCCCGGAGTGGGTGATCACCCCAAGCTTCGAGAGTTCGTGGCGCAGATGTCTCATTGTGAGCACACAGTTGCAGGAACAGATTACTCACCGAACTACTTGGCGCTTCCAAGTGTCGCCCAAGCTGCTGTTCGTCTGGCTCGTCTCAAGGGTGACAGCTACTCTATTCCCGTCCATGACAATGTGACCATCCCCCAGAACCGAGCTACTCTTCCTCCCTCTACTCCGCGCTCTACTGATTCTGAGAGCGCTCCATTCAAGCCTCTTGACCCGGGCTTTATCATTGATCTGGAGCCAAAATACAAACTCAACACTGAGGAGGTGGTCCCTCGCTTGAACACTGCCAAGACTGTCTTCAGAATTCCCAAGTCCGTCGAGCAACGAATGAATTACATTCGCCGCCGTACTACCAAAAATGAGTTCAAGAAAGAGTTAGAAGCGTTCCGCCAGGAGCTGCCTGGAGGAGAAGCTGAAATCACTGCCCTCGGTACAGGATCATCGGCCCCTTCAAAGTACCGTAATGTTTCCGCAACCTTGGTCCATGTCCCAGAATCTGGTTACTATCTTCTTGACTGCGGTGAAAACACACTCGGTCAATTAGAGCGTGTGTTTGAGCCAGAGAAAGTACGTGAGATTCTGCAAAATCTCCGCATGATCTGGATTAGCCATTTACACGCTGATCACCATTTGGGCACGGCTTCACTCATCAAGGCGTGGTACCGTGAGAACTACGGCGCCGATGCTAAACCATCCCCTAATCCTGAAACAGATCTGGCCCAGATCCTTAAGGAGAAGCGTCTTTTCTTAGTTTCTGACGAGATGATGGTCAGTTGGATTGAAGAGTATGCTTCAGTGGAGAATTTTGGATTCGATAAGCTGGTCTGTCTCTGCGCTTTCCCAGAGCCCACTGAGACCTCTATTGCCACCAAGTTTGGTTACAGACACCGACACAATGGTGGCCTTCCGTTTGGTCCGAAAATGGGTAAAACTATTCTCGACTTCAACGATGACTCGTCGCCACTCACACCACTGCTTAAATCTGCTATCGGTCTCAAGGATATCCTCACCACCTACGTACGACACTGCCGCGGTGCTCTTGCCGCCTCTTTCGTCTTCCCAGATGGATTCAAGGTCTCCTACTCTGGTGACTGCAGACCATCAGACAAATTCGCATCCATCGGTCAAGATTCCACCGTGCTCATTCACGAGGCTACTTTCGAAGATGACATGGTTGGCTCCGCTCTTGCAAAGCGTCATTCCACTATGGGCGAGGCATTAGAAGTTGGACGTCGCATGGGAGCTCACTCTATCCTTCTTACGCACTTCAGCCAGCGATACGCTAAATCGGCAAATCTCAGCAACCAGGCTGAATCCCGTGCGCGTAGCCACTCGTCATCGAAGAAGGATAATCCTGCTCCAAGAGCTGAGGAGGACGCAGATATTCCCTTCGATGAGCAAGAGGAGCCGCTTACTGCTGACTCTGGTGCTAAGCTCTTGGATGACATCCGATTCCCATCCAGGGACCGTCCTGCTTTACCGCGCAGAGCTATCAAATCTGGTCGTCCTCATCCCGCTGTTGCGGCTTGCATGGATTATCTCCGCATCAAGGTGCGGGATATCCCCATTGCGCAGGCGTATGCTCCTGCCCTGGAGAAGCTCATGACTGTTATGGAGCGCGATGCTGAGCTCATTGCCGCGGAAGCGAAGAGAATCGCACAAGAAGAGGAGGAGGCTCGCAAGGCTGCTAAGACTAAGAAGTTCACGGGCAAGAAAGCTCAGGCTGCGGCTGCGGCTGTTACTACCGTTGCTGCTGTAGCGGTTGTGGAGACACCGGCCGAGGAGCAAAAAGAGGAGACAAAGGAGGAAAAAGAAGATCCCAAGCATTCGCCTTACAGCGCTAGCGAAAGTGAGAGTGGATGGGAAATGAGTGATGAAGAATAAAAGCATTAAGCATGCTGTACATATTGATTCTCCACTATGCATTATACAATCAAGGTCATAATCAACTGTTCAACTTGAAGTCTCAAGTGCTGGAATCATTTTCTAGTTGTAGAGCTGTAAGTGTAATAAAATTTGGAATAGAATGTCTACTTTACATTGATTTTCATGCTAATTCTACCATGAAGCTGAAATTGAGGCTGTATAGTTGCCCTTGTATAGCCGTGATTGCGCCACTCCGAGGCCTTCTCCTCACCGCCCCACTCGGAGATGTCATCTGGACCCGAGGTCCCCGACATTCGACTCATCACCAGATATGACGACTCTCATTCCACGTGAGCCCTACTCCCCGGAGGAGCTGGAGAGGCTTTATCCAAAAGGACTGAAACTTCAATTGGTCCAAGTGGTAAGCAATTCTCTGCATTTCAAGCTAGGGCTATAGCTAACATTACTAGTTCCTCCGCCATGGTAAGAGCTTAAAGCCAACTTGCGGTCAATGCAATGCAGTGAATTCTGATTTGGTCCAGGTGAACGTACTCCTGTGTCTGCACGATTCCAGAATGTGTGTATACTATACCCCATCATATTCCCACATTTCTAGTATTTACTAACATATTCTTTGTCAAAGACCGGCTTAAGTCCATGTAACTTCCCTCTATGTCACCATATGCGCAATTGCCGATAAACTGATAAGGATTATAGTCTGGGCATACTGCAGTGTTGCAAAGCAGATGGTGGAAACTGCTGCAAGCAAAGAAGACCTGTCGAGCTGGAACGGATTCCAATGGCGTCGGAAGATCGAAACATTTGGGTTTAATGACGAGGCCAGAGTCGCGTCTGGCGCCAATGGCGAGATTGATGGAATTTGGTCAGTGGAGGATCAATTGGGGTATATGTGAACCAAGCTAACTGTACCTAAAGCCAGCATGGTCAGCTCACTGATAAGGGCCGAGAGACGACCTACGCCTTAGGTCAACGCCTGCGTCATCTTTATGTCGATCAACTTGGCTTCATGCCCCAGATTAAGCAGGATACTGAGGATATGTACTTGCGTGCGACCTCCATTACTCGTGCGCTGGAGTCTATGCAACAGGCTTTCTGGGGAATGTATCCTCCCAACGCCCGTACCCAGGACTTCCCGCCTCCGGTTATCGTTGCCCGTCCTGTAAATGAGGAGACCCTTTTCCCAAATGAGGGTAACTGTCGCCGATTCCGACAGCTCGCTCGTCTGTTTGCTGATCGTGCTGCTGCGCGATGTGAGTTTTATTATGACCTCACTTGATCGATCATAGCTAACACGCGTCCAGGGAACGAATCCGAGCAGATGGACTACCTGAATAAGATTTGGTCTAAGTACATGCCCGAGTCATCACCCAAGGTTGCTGTGGATGCCCACCCTCGTCTTTCTGGAATCATGGATACGATCAATGCCACTGATGCCCACGGGCCAGCCACTAAGCTTCCATCCGACTTTTACGACAAGAAGGGCCGCGCCATCCTTGATCGCATTGCCGTGGAAGAGTGGTTCGCTGGTTACAACGAAAGCCAGGAATACCGCAAATTGGGTATTGGTGGTTTGATGGGTGATGTTGTTGACCGTATGGTTAGCACTGCTGTGGATGGCGGCTGGCGCAGCGAAACCTCCGCGTCTGGGTCTGGTAACCCAGGTGCTGGCAAGTCTATCAAATTCGCAATGAGTGGATGCCACGATACCACACTCGCAGCCATTCTGTCTAGTCTTGGAGGATTCCAAAATGAGTCCTGGCCACCTTTTACTTCATCCATTGCTATTGAGTTATTCTCTCAGGCCCCTAGTAGCCGCGCAGATGCAGGTACCATGCTGGAGGAATTCTCTAACCCACCTGTTGCGGCTAAGAAGGGCGGTGCGCTGTCCTCCCTGTTCGGTGGAAGCAAGTCCGCGCCTCAGCCGCTCGCTCCATCTGCCACTGCACGCGCATCGCTCGACTCCTTCCCTGATGAATCCCGCGAGATCATGCGTAAGCACTACGTTCGTATCCGTTACAATGACCGCCCTGTGCGTATCCCTGGCTGCGCAGCCAAGCCCGAGAATCACCTCCCTGGAGATGAAACCTTCTGCACATTGGATGCCTTCAAGAGTATTGTCGACAAGTTCACACCCAAGAGCTGGACTACCGAGTGCATGTCCAACTTGAACGAGGGCATGTTTGGACCGGGTGACTCTGAGCGCATCCCTGCTGATTCCTAGGCTGCACTTATTTTCTTGCACAGCGCGTTCTATTCAAATGTTGCACATTGATCTTGCCTTGATTTCTTACTACTTTCGATTTCCTACTATTTTGATGCAGATAATTGGGTATTTGGTTGAACTGTAATTATACACGACCTAGACTATTCAAGATAATCAATCATCCTTGTTTTTCTCTTGATTCCTGCTCCGCCTTCAGCGACATCATCTTCTGCACTGTGATGTTCATCAACAGTCTCCGGGGAAAGATGTAGAACGACAATCCCTGGAGCCAATGCCAGAAATATGCGTATGGGATAACCTGGCCACATCCAACCCGATTTAATCCCGCCGACGCCAATACACGCCCAGTTGGAGCAAATAGGTTTGACGCAATATCAAATCCGGCCGTTTTGACCGTTCCAACTCGTAGACCCATGATATCTACTTTCCTGCGCGCGGCAACACACTCCGCTTCAAGCGCCCGCGTAAAGGTCTCGACAAAGCCCTTCGATGCGGAATAAACACTGATGTACGGCATTCCGTACGCGGAGACTGACGAGATATTCAGAACAAGTCCGCGCTCTCCCTCCTCAAGTATGGGAAGTAAGACTCGCGTAATGTGTAACATGAACCCAGCATTCTTATCCATAGTCTCCTGCGCCTTTGCAAATGTATTCCCATCTAACAAGGTATACGGCTTCGTATCCCCGCCCACATTATTCACAAGTACACTCAGATACCCTCCATGTTGTTGTAGTATCTCATGTACTTGTGTAGCGACTTCATCAATGCTGGAGTTCACACCCACAGAATCTAGAACCACAATCCCGGTTTTGCATCCCGGGAACTCGGCTTCTAGTTCGCGCGCGCGTCGCTCAAGTTTCGTCGCGTTTCGACCGTGGAGAATTACGTTGAAGCCGCGAGAACAGAGTTCCTGGCAGAATCCGAATCCGATCCCGTCTGTTGCGCCGGTTACGAGGGCCCAGTTCTTGGACGTGCGGTTGTAGCGTTGTAGCTTTGAGGGGAGGAGGAAGGTGCTTGCTTCGCGGGTGAGTTGGAGACTCGTGTAGGCTAGTGTTGCGAGACCGAGGTAGGAGAGAGGTGTTTTCCAGGTTTCGAGTGCCATTGCGTAGGTGGATTTGGTGTATGGGTTGTGGTTGTTGTGAAGTGGAGTTGGAGAAGTTGGAGATATGGAGAAAGTATCCGGTTGATGATATCATCAATTGATGTTCAGTCAACAAAGAGTGTATGCGATGATCAATTTGGTTTTGGATTTGATCGCATGAAATGATACATCACAATTGAGGTCGAGGAAGTGCCTTTTATAGGGGAATTTTGTTTTATCGTATCTCGTTTAAAATGGTTCTTGTCATCGCGGTTTCGGTCGTTTATATGCTGGTCGGCCCGTGCGGAGGCCGACGTACCGACTGTCCAGTTGACTGGTACATTTAGCACTAGACTCGGACCTTCAACTTGAACATTCAATGTTGAAAAGGAACTTCTTGAGTAATATGAATGAATTTCAGATGCCAGAATACAAGAAATGTCTAGTTTCATGCTCTCCACAAGTCGTAAGTTCATCTTGCAAACCTTTGAATGTTTCTTCATACACTTCGCTGCCATCTATGCTTGAGCTATTGGTCATGAAATACCAAATCAATTGTTCAATTATGATCATTTTGGCCCATCATCTGAAATATGAGATAGCTCAAGTCATATAAAGATGAATCGCAAGCTCCAGGCTTAATAGGACGAACTTGGATTTGGGTTGTTCCAAGGTTATCCTCAGGGCTTCAAGTTTACACTTTACCACATCTCAGGGACATTCCAGGGGCTAACCTAACATCAGCCTATGCAGGGCTCGGAAGTGAATACTAGTAGCTCCAGGTACTCCTACAGCACTGTCCAATAGAATCTTCGCTAATACAAAATTACAGACTGCATCATAAATTGGGGACCGTGAAGGCCAACGTCGTCAACCAGGTACCTTGCGGGCTAATCAACGCAACCAAACAGAGCACTCGAATTATCAGCAGTATGGGGCTACTGTTGGTCTATTGGCTGCTCCATTACTCCACACGGTTTTTATACACCTTGGGGTCTTGTATAGACTGTTGTATCACACGAACACTACCTCTGGAATGTCCTGGACAGTGAGGAACTTGGAGACGATGCATCGAACTAGATAAAAGAGTCGCTCGCAAGGTGCTTGGGGGCGCTTAATTTCCCTTCTTGTCTCAATTCCTCTTTCTTCTCATTCTTTCAGCTACTATAATACAGAAAGAGATTTGAGTTGTATTCAGTATGGTTATTGATTCAGGACGAGAGTCCCAGGCGGCCTACCATGTTCCGGTGCCGGTTGAGGAGAGCAAGCCTACCAAGGGCCGTCAATTGCCTGTAACCCTACTCTCTGGATTCTTGGTAAGTTCCTATATCCAGGTAGCTGACTGGATTTCACTAATACCGCCCAGGGAAGTGGAAAGACAACATTGCTGCAGCACATCCTCAAGTCCCCTGATCATGGCATGCGCATTGCTGTCATTGTCAATGATATGAGCACGTAAGTACCATATGGCATATTTTGGTCTGGATCATTCCTAATGAGTCTTGTTCTAGGCTTAACATTGATGCTGCTCTCATTCGCAACCACAATGTCTCTCAAACCCAGGAGAAGCTCATTCAATTGCAGAATGGATGTATCTGCTGTACTCTCCGTGGTGACCTCCTATCTGAGCTTGCACGCTTGACAAAGAAGAACGAGGTTCAATATGTCATCATTGAAAGCACCGGTATCAGTGAGCCAATGCAGGTTGCTGAGACCTTTACAGCTGAGTTCAGTGCTGCTATGCTGGAGGCGGAAGGTCAGATCGATGAGAATGACGAGGACACAAAGAAGATTCTGAACGAAATGTAAGTAACCATATGATCTCTTGCATTGCATGTTTGCTTACCAAATTCAGCGTCGAGATGGGTGGTCTGCATACAATGGCTCGCCTCGACACCACAGTGACCGTCATCGATTCCTTCAACCTCCTCTCTAACTTCGATACCACCGAGTTTCTCTCCGATCGATACGGGCGCGATGAGATTGTCCCTGAAGACGAGCGCACAATCTCCGACCTTATGGTTGACCAGATTGAGTTCGCGGATGTGCTCATTGTAAACAAGATTGAGACTATCGATCAACCTACCCGAGAGAAAATCATGCAGCTGCTCAAGCTACTCAACCCCGATGCCAAGGTCCTGATGTCCAGTTATTCTCAGGTCGATGTGCGCGAGATAATTGCCACTGGCAAATTTGACTTTATCCGTGCTGCCTCGGGAGCTGGTTGGCTTCGTAGTCTGCATGAGATGACTGTCCAAGTTACTGGAAATGGAACTCGCATGGCACCCAAGCCAGAGACTCTGGAATACGGCATCAACAACTTTGTCTACACTGCCCGTCGACCATTCCATCCTCGTCGCATTTTCTCACTCCTCCATGACAAGTTCATCATTCTTCAAAGTAATGAAGTCGAAGAAGAAGATGACGAAATGGACGAGGATGATGATGAGAATGGCGAAGCCACTGGAGATGAGATGGAATCAGATGATGAGTCCATTGAAGACTTCGATCAACCTGATCCCAAAGACATTTTGAATAACAAGCGCAACCACCCTGCCTTTGGACCTATTCTCCGTTCAAAGGGATTCTTCTGGTTGGCAACTCGACCCTTCCAGTTTGGTGAATGGAGCCAAGCTGGTGGTATGTTAACAGTTGGATGTGGAGGACCCTGGTTTGCTGAGGTTCCTGAAGAGTCTTGGCCTGATGACAAGGATGTGCGAGAGTCGATAGAAAATGATTTCCAGGGACAGTGGGGTGATCGACGACAGGAGATTGTGTTTATCGGTGAGGGAGTGGATACGGAGAAGATCAGTGCTCTTTTGGATGAGTGTTTGTTGGATGACAAGGATATGAAGCAGTGGGAGAAGATTATGAAGAGTAAGAAGCTGAGCCATGAGGCTAAGGCTCGGAAATTGGACAAGATTTGGGAGGATGGATGGGAGGAGTGGCCTGCTTTTGAGATTGAGGAGGAAGAGGAGGTTCCTAGTGGCGGCAAGCATCGCATTAGTGAGTATTTGAACTCAGATCATAAAGGTCATAAGCATAGCCATCGCTAGAGGGGGTTAGATTCGGTCTAAAAGTGAATTTATGTTGTTCGAATATTATGAATGTTTCTTTTCAAAAATCCGGCTTAATAACCTGGGATGATCTATAGAAAGGGTCACTTTCATCGCCTTATGGCATGTTCAGGTGGAAAGTACATACTCGGTAACGGTATCCTAAATATCAGAGATCATTAGGAATAAGACCATTCAGATGAGTATATCAGTAACTATCAATCCTCTCAGGGGGGCAGTTCACCAGAAATCCCGAGATGACAGATCCTTGGGGCTGATTTCTCCACAATAGACCCTGATGATCTAGTCCATGTAGTATCAATTATCTCAGCTAGATATCTCACTAGGCTCCAGTATTTTGATTCCTTTGATCTATTCTCAAACCTCGCAGCACGTGGCGTGTTCTTATCTTTTCGCACTCCGTTGGTAGTCCGTGATTGCGTTACAATCAGACCAGGGCTATCTATGTTTGCCCCGCGTAGGTCCGAGGTCTGTTCTCTTGCCAACTAGAGACAACTTTCTTCCTTCTCCCAATACGCCACAATCAGCCGCAGTTTATGCCCCGTGCCTCAATCAATGTCTTATTTTCTCCCACTCTTTACTAGCCATATCGGCCTTAGTCTTTCCTGCATCGTCCAGCTACCCTCTACTCTGTGATCTCCAGGCGTGGTATCCATCCCGAGGACCATATTAACTATCGGGGCTCTGCCTCTCCATAGTTCTCAATTCATACTCACTACTCCGTACTACTTGCTCGAGTGTTCATTTGAGAGTAAGTAACCGGCCCCTGTGAAATGCCAGCAGACACAGGCGTACAAGAAACCTGACCTACAGTTATACTCACAATGCTCCTCTTACTCTTCATCAGTATGCTGCTGGCCTCGTTCCAAAAGTGTGAGGGCTCCCCAACATACCAGGAGGAATACCGAAACAACAGCTACATACCAAATTTCATCGAGACACCATTCGGCTACCAGATTCTCGCACCAGATACACCATATGTCGCAGCAGCCGGCCGAAACCACTTATACTTTATCGACACACGCTACGATGATGCCAGTGCTCAGCATATCAAAAACCAAATCGAAAGAGCAAGTATCCCAGTCCCCAACGAGTACACCGCCATAGACGAAATTACAGCCACAGCCGAAATCAGAAATAGCAAGACTGGCGAAACGACATTTGGATTCGACCCTGTCTACGCTAGAGTTTTCTTTGCCAAGGGGATAAACAAACGCAATCCAGATATCAAATTACCTGAGCCTGAACCTGCTGGAGATTGGCTAGTAGCCTTTGATGTGGACGAGATAATAGGTGAAACAAATTCCAAGGAATGAAAAAGAGTATTTTTTAGAGATACTTATATCTCAGCAGGCAATACCGACTTGACAAGCCATATCGTCAAGCGGGTGGTGGTATGCTCAGATCATTTTGAATGCTACACAAACACACAATCTACAGCATGCGACCTCAGCCATGCAAACAGAGTTGACAACTAGTGTGACTCTGGCCGCTAATTCTATCGGGTCGTGCATTCGGCTTTGTACAGTGGTTGTCGACACACCTAGGGAAGAGGTTGGAACGGATGCCCACTACTATGCACGGATGGACAAGTTGCATTGGCGTTGAAGAGTGTGATCACTAAAATGGAACGGCCGCTTTTTCTGGCGCTCGATGCTTCTCGTTTTGGGTTCGATCTCTGAGATGTCTATAGTATAGACATCAACTGGCATCCCTCCATGCTGAGAAGCGTCTCTCGGTATCTTACGATTTGTTGAAGTTCTTTGTTCTTGGTGCGTTCCATATTGTGCTAGTTCAATTTTTCAAATGCAGAGAAATTACACATTGAAAATACAGACACGTACCCATTCCCAAGTCACACTCTTCAACATGAAAGGATCACCGCCTCCAACATTTGAACCTATCCAGGGCTCCATGTCACAAAATGAGGTCATAATCATAATATTTTTTGTCTCTGAGAGGAGAATCTAGGAGCCAAGAGAGAGATAATTGCTTTTTTTTCATCCATGTCATAATGGTTTGATCTTATTGGACGGTATAAGGTGATAGGTCCAAAGGGCCCCGACGCGTCGACGCCTATTGTGATTCAAGCCCCTTTTCTACACTCATCTTGGACTGTTTGCATTTGAGCCATACTATTCTTCCGATCCAGATTCCCGACTGGTTACAGCTAGCTATGCAGTTTTGCATGCGTTATGATGATGTTGCGTGGGAGCAGTCGGACGACATCTCCGACAATTGGCTGCTTCAATTCATCAAAGTTGAGGTATTGAGAGAAGTCGGCCAGTTTGTTTTTATGAACAGTGAAGGCGATGACCCGGAGTTTGCTGTTCTTAAAAAGGGGTTTTACAACCTCACCTTGCGTATGAAGTATAAGCATAGCGCAACCAACATTCGTCTCACCCAGCCTGGCACATCCATGTTTCCAGAAGAAAAAGTTCAGAATGAAGTTGCTGTAATTAGGTATATCCTGGACAAGACATCGGTTCCAGTCCCATTCATTCATCAATTTGGCTCAAAAGAGGAAAGTCCCCTCAAGTTAAGTCCATACATCATGATGGATTATATTGAGCATGACACGAAGATGTATGCAGCCCTCAATTTTCCAGGATGCCCGAATGAGAAGCGTGGATATCTTGATCCCAATATTGATGAAGGCCGACTTGAGACACTATATGGAGAATCAGCAGGCATCTTACTTCGGCTCCTAAAGCCGGATCTACCATGTATTGGATCTCTCTGTCAAATTGATGAATTCACTTGGGAGGTAACACGCCGGTCCCTGACAATGAACATGAACGAACTGGTGCGCGTGGGTACCCTGCCCCAATCCAAGCTTCCAGCGCCAAATATCACTTATAAAACGGCATCTTCCTATGTTGAGGCTCTTGCAATTCTCAACATGCAGCACCTGATACACCAAAGGAACGATGCTATAGAGTCTGCAGATGACTGTCGCCGGAAATTTCTGGCTAGGCAGCTTTTCTATAAGCTTGCCAAGGACAAAAGGCTAACAAAATTTGAGAATGGACCGTTTAAACTATGGTGCGACGATCTGCGACCTGCAAACATTCTTCTCAATGATGACCTGAAGATTGTTGGTGTTGTGGATTGGGAATTTACATATGCTGCACCAGCCGAGTTTTCCTATGCGCCACCCTGGTGGTTGCTTATCGAAACGCCAGAATCCTGGGAAAAGGACCTTGATGACTGGACAAAAATATTTGATTATCGTTTGAATACTTTTCTCAAAGTCATGAGGAAACAAAAGGATGGTCACTTTTTAGCCGATCGCATGCAGGATAGCTGGGAAACTGGGGATTTCTGGGTCGTGTATGCTTTATTGCATAGTTTTGCATTCGACGCCATATATTGGCAGAAGATTGATACTCGGTTTTTTGGGCCAACCACGAGCAGATCTGAGGATGCGTGGAAGGAGAGATTGGCCCTGTTGGGTCAGGAGGAGATAGATGAGATGGAGAAGCTGGTGTCTCGCAAATTGGAAGAGATGAACAGCAGGCCATTGGCATGGGATCCAGATAGCTACACTGAAGAGTTCCGGCAAAAGTTGAAAAGAAGAAGAGAAAAGGAAGCAAACGAAGTGTAAATCCATTATTGAGCTCAGGCTCTTCAAGATATATTTTCCTTTACACACTAGTACGAACTCCAGCTTGAAAGACTTAGAAAATTGAAGTTTTAGAAAATTGGGGACATTGCTAGCTAATAAAAGCCCCAGCTACTAGCACCGGAAGCTATTACACCTGGCATACTCCTCAAGCTTACACATCCATTCATCTCATCCCTGGAGTACTCGAGTGTAAGAATGTATACTCCATACTGCACACTATCGCTGCATGTCACTTATCGCGATAAGAATCTCGATAAGAAGCTCCGATAACGATACCGATAACGATGCTGTATCTCCGCCTTTCGCTCCTGTGTTTGCAGTACAACCTCACTCTTCCCAGGATCCCCATACAATTACTTCCCGTGCACCAAGATAAGCCTCTTTACTCGTGGGACCTCCTGTGAATCATCCGCCAGCCCCAATTGAGGGGAGAATGCTGCAGTGACTGCCGCTGTCCGATCGGTGCCACATCCATCCTGGCCCAGTCCAGGTATCGGATGTTCACATACAATCGATCTTAACGGCTCTAAAGCTCACTCTGATTTTCAACTGAGTTATCCTGTGAGATTCATGTCCCCACAGTACCCCTGTCTGTTCCTGGAGAGTAATCTCCTACGTCCTAAGCGCAATGCTGATTTGCCCCGCACTAAGCAGTTCCCCGGCCGCAGCGTCCTACCCGCGGAGCTTCCGATTTGATGGAGGTAAGAGAATGTTTGCTTCTAGATGATGTGTCCCTTTTCTATCCAACCCCTGCTTTATCCTTTGATGGATCTTGATCTGTGATCAGCCTGGATTGCATTTGATCTCGGCTGCATACTTCACGCTGTACCAATGGTGAGACAAACGCTTGGTTCCGGCTATTTCTGGTACTTGCCGCGGCCATAGAAGACCCAAACTCTTCTATGCAGGCTGTTGGCTGTCCTGAAATCTCTGAAACTAGTCAAAATTTCACTTCCCTATGATGTGTATGCTTTCGGAGAGTATTGGTTGTCAGCCCCCTTTCCCTCCTGTGGCTCATATCAGACGCGGCTTAAAACGCAGGTCTGCTTTGACCGACATGTGATAAGATGATTCCACTCTGTGTGGTATTCTCAACCTTGTCCCCAGCTTGTCATTCCCCAGAAGACCCCTCATGCCGACTGTTCGAAAATGCCCTTTCCCCCAGTGCGAAGGTCTCAATCAGAAGACCCTGATAGTGACCATTTGCCCAACACCTACATCTCATCCACATTCTCTACATACAAGACCAGTGCCCAGCTAAGCCTTGAGCAATTATTACAGGGACCAAACCACGGCGGTGGGTCGACGCAACCCAGATCAGCGCTCATTCCTAACACTCAAGCTCGCGATGCGAAGCCACGACTGCTCCTTATGGGGCTTCGCCGGTATGTATTGAATTGACTTGGCCAGGAAGCAGGCACTAATATGAACTAGGAGTGGCAAGTCATCTATCGCGAGCGTAGTCTTCCACAAGATGCCACCCAATGAAACCCTCTTTTTGGAATCAACTACCCGAATCCAGAAGGACTCCATCCAGTTAGTCTAGGATAACCACAGTCTTTGCTACAGGCCACTAACCAATGTACAGTTCATTCATGGATTTCCAAGTCTGGGATTTCCCCGGACAGCTTGAGTATCTCGAGCCATCATTCGATCTTGAAGACATCTTCGGTAGCCTGGGTGCACTTGTCTGGGTTATCGATGCCCAGGACGACTACCTTGACTCGGTCGCGCGCTTGAACCGTACTATTTTGACTGTCCAACAGTACTACCCCGGCATCAACATCGAAGTTTTCATTCACAAGGTTGATGGTCTCTCAGACGAATATCGCACCGATACCTTCCAGGATATTGTCCAACGTATCTCGGACGAGCTCAGCGATGCTGGGTACGAGAATGCACCCGTCCACTACTACCTCACCTCCATCTACGATTACTCTGTTTTCGAGGCCTTTAGTAAGGTCATCCAGAAACTGATTCCAAACCTTTCTACCCTTGAGAACCTGATCAACACGCTTGCCAACAACTGTGGCTTTGAGAAAACCTACCTCTTTGATGTTTTGAGCAAGATCTACATCGCATCAGACACCCGACCTGTTGACATGGCTTGCTACGAGATGTGCTCGGACTATATCGATGTGATTGTTGATATTTCTGAGCTTTACTCGTGGGACCACCCAGATCGTCGTCCCAAGGGCGAGCAGATCCAGGAAGCAGAAAGCCATGTTGTTTTGCATGATGAGACCATGATTCATTTAATGGAGATGAACAAGTATGAACCCTTTCTCCCACGAAGCTCTGTTCAACGGACCACTGACGTTTGTCACTAGATATCTCTGCCTTGTTTCTGTTATTCGAAACCCTGAGGCGAAGGAGAAGCGAGGATTGATTGATATGAACTGTCGCACATTCCAAGATGCCCTGAATGACGTTTTTTCACGTAGCTGGGAGCAGGAGGAACAAGGCAATGCTTAAGCACGGCGCATACCCTTACGCTAGCATAGTTAAACAAAATATCCCAAGGAATTCTTACCACTCAGTGACCCCGTAATACATACCATGTAAAGAAGTAAAGAAGTAAAGATCAGGTCATATTGACGATCTTCAAAGTATTTGTTTATTGCGGCCAAGTTGTCAACTGGTATGGTGGATCATCGTTATCAAATCGATCGCTTCCCCAGCTTTAATCCCGGTGAAACCAAACTCCTCAACCATCACACCACCTTCAATGGCCACTTAATCCCACTTAGCACTACGCCTTCTGTCCAACGTGCACATTCTTAACTCTGAACATGTCAGAACTTCGTCAGCGGCAGGCTGCTTCAGCCTCATCCTCACGGGATGACGAGAAGAGCACGCCGCAAAGCCGACCGCAAACCCGCACCGATGAGGACCATGGCATCAGCCTCCTTGACATACTCCGCATCATCGCGACACTTATCCTCGCCGGATTCGGTACCTCCTACTATATGACGAACGGCGAGTCGATTCTATTCGGCTATCGGCCCTGGTATACACGGTGGCCAGTCATCAGTCAAGCGATTGTAAGCATCGTGACTTATTCCCCCACCATACCCCCACAGCTACCAAACGACATCATCGCAAGAGAACTATACTAATTCAACTGATTTCCGATAATAGAAAGGAGCCGTGAATCTTACCCCTGCCGAACTCGCCCTGTACAACGGTAGCGACGAGTCCCTTCCTATCTACTTAGCTGTGAACGGCAGTATCTTCGATGTCTCCGCAAACCCAGCTATGTACGGTCCAGGCGGAAGCTACAATTTCTTTGCGGGTCGCGACGCTACTCGCGCTTTCGTTACGGGTTGTTTCCGTGACGATTTAACGCCGGACCTTACGGGTGTGGAGGAAATGTTTCTACCGATCGAAGATGTGGAGAATGAGGGACTGACGTCGGGAGAAATTAAGATTCGTCGCGAGCAGGATTTGCGATTTGCGCGCGAGCAGATCGAGAAGACTGTTAAGCGGTGGGATGGATTCTTCCGGAACTCGAAGAAGTATTTCCCTGTTGGCGTGATCGTTGGGTATGATCCTAAGAGTGATCCAGAGGTTGGGAAGAGGGAGCTTTGTGAAAGTGCTCAAAGACAGAGGCCCAAGAGGAGCGAGATGTAAGGACCCTGGAGGCGTGCTTGGCTTTAAGTAGGATCTACTGTGGAGATGCGCTCTCCTTGATCTTCCATGTATATCAAAACCATATCAAAATGATATATCCCAGTGCGCTACGTCATATTGGAGTGGAGACGAGGATTCTCGTAGAGGCAAGAAAAAGTGGAAGTTTTGTAACTTTTTTATTTCATTCGTTCTACTAGACACTGTCCAGAAGGCGAAGGTTCCACACTTCCGAAATCTCAGGCGTCAAGTACGCATCACGCCCAACCGAAGCTTCCCATGTGAAATGATATCATTCGTAGCATAAGGAAATAAAAAACCGCGAGAAATGTTGAGAGGGTACGTTTACTCGGCGGTGATCTCGCGGGCTAAACAATATTCATTAGTATTTCGTGGATTTCGCAGCGAGGGGTTGGTTCAGGATGACGCACTGTAGATGTTCAGGCTGCTGTGGCCAACAACCTTCTTGATCACACCACGCTCCTCAAGGTCATCGAGGCACTGGCGGGCCAGGGAGCCGTTGATCTTGAGACGGTCGACGAGGGTGGCAACGGTGACCAGACGGTAAGACTGGACATCCTTGTTGAGCTTCTCGGCGGTGGTCTTGTCGAGGACGACGGCGTGCTGGGCCTTGTCCTTGACTATATAGTTAAAGACGAAAAGTTAGTTCAATAGTTCGGATGCGCATTTAAATCGGTAATTTCGTAGGTAGAGGGATGATGATCGCTTCAACGATTCCGGTTTGTCTCTCGTCGTTTCATCGTTCTTTCTTTATATGTGGATGTCGACGAAAGTTGGAGATCGTTGTCACGGTCGGGAGTTGTGTAGGTGATATTGATGGTGATAGCGTACCCTTGCCCTTCGACCACTTCTTCTTCTGCTTCTTGCCACCGGTAGCGGAGGGAGCCTGTTTCACGAATTCATATTAATCTCTGTTGGCGTTGAACCGGGGGTGGAATGTGCGCTCACCATTTTGATTGATAGGGTGGATGGTTGAAGGAAAGAGTAGCGCTCGGCGGACTCTAAGTGCGAAAATGGGCGTGGGGCCTGACTCAGCATGGGAAGCCCTAAGCCCCAGGTCAGGTGATCTCACTCGGTTAGTCAAGTGACGCTGATTGGTGGGAGCCACTTAGAGTGTATTATGTCATTCTAGACCTGGGCCCGCTTAGTCATCCTTGTCCAGGGCTTCCAGATTGAAGTATGTAAAGTAAAGTCCTGGAGTGGTTGCTCTTTTTTGATCATTTTCAAGATCGAGTAAGGCATGACCTGAGAAGATTCTTCGCCATGTGTGACTTGACGTGGAAGAATGTGTAACTCCATCTTGCTACCTAGTATCAACCCGAAATTGATCAAGTTTATATCATGCATTGACAGAATTATGATTTGGATACCTGTATAAATGAATGCACATGTGTACTACAGGCTGAAGGTGGGTGCCAGTCAAGGCCAATGAGGGATTATTTCAATCCGCATCGCAGCCTCTTCAAATTCCAGCATTGGAGCCTGAGATTCCAAGATCTGGTCCCGATTCAAAGGTCATTCATGACATCGACAGCACGTTGCATAGTATGCAATCATTTAAATATTTAGTCGCCCTACGAGAAGATTGCTACTATGTGAATTCAGTCGACAAATCTCTGTTATTTGAAATGGACTGATGGAAGTCAATGGGTCTATGCTTCTGAATTTCTATGATACTATACTTGCGATGAAAGGAGAAGGATGTGATGAATTGGGACTCGGAGGCTTGAAGAGCATGAACTGTACAGGAATTTCAGTGGTTAGCTAATGGATCGAGATCTACAAACAGGTAAAAACTTGAACCAGAGACTCTCAGGCTTGCGGCATAAATTCAAGGGTGATATATCCAGCTGAAATTAGCTTGTCCAAAAGGCTGACATGCCTCTTTGCAGCTTCTACTACAGAGTCGAAATTAGGACCAGGGAAATAGCCTCGGATCTCCATCCAAAAACCTCGGTCTACACAAGGTGATTCGACGGGGTTATCGGCCATATAGAACTGCTGATCATGGAATGCTTCATACACAGCGGCGATGAACTCATCCTGTGAACGGGGTTCCTCATACAGCAGATCAATATCCACGCCGACCCACATCTGTGTCTCCTCAAACTTTGGGTGCTTCTGGAGAAATTTACGCGAGGGGATGTAGGAGCGGCCTAGTAGATGATGGGCGTCCATGGGAAGAGTCGCGCAGTATGTCGTGGGAGGGACCTGCGTTGTGGATGGATTAAGGTCGGGAGGTGTGAGGACTTGAAGAGGGTATACATCTTGGTCTGTAGGCTTTGGGCCAAGCCAGTTAGCTTCCATGGGTTCGGACATGTATACTATGAAGTGCCTGTCAGCAAGCATGCGCAGTAGTTCAGACATTGTGGAGTATGTAAGTCGAAATTGGACTTTGTTGTATTCAATAAAATGTTTTGAATGGAAGAATGCTTGCCGGGGGAAAGCCGCATTTTATATTGCATCGTGCTTTGGGAAGAATAGAATTAGACAATCGAGTCAATGGTTTTGCATATTTGCAGAACAAAGGACCAAAATAACTTTGAGCGCATAAGTTGGGAAACAATGGGATCCAGAAATTTCGAGGCTTTGTATAGACACGCGTGACAAAGAAAATATTGTTCAAATGACAATGATAAATGAGTATGGCTTCATTTTCTGGGACGAAAATAGAAAGCAATGAATAGAATGACAATTGGATTGAATGGGGTGAAAGAGACCGAATGTATCAATTCATTGATCTGATCCCAAAATAACCTTGAGATTCGACTAAAGTGTTAACATCTCATACTCGCCATTAAGTTACATTGTCTCATGATCATCTTCATCTCTCATTGGCTTGTAACATCATTACCGGTTTAGACTGCTGGTATGGCTGCCATATCCTTGATTACTCACTGAATTCAGGACTTCGAATTGCACAGAATGTTCATCGGCAGATAGATATCCGACAACATACTCCTCCGACGAACCAAACCAAAATGCCGAGTCTTCGTTGGGAACTGCCAACCATTTCAATTCATACTTCCCACTTTCGTTCTTCTGTGTTGGTACCCGAGAGATCACAGGATGGCTTTGAGGAGACCACCACCGTACTGTAGGTAGCGCATTGGTTATAGCATTGATAAGAAGTTGTGGTGTAGAAGAGTGCCAAAGTAACTGCCTCACTGGTTGTTCGTGAACCATGATAGTCGCTAGTCTGGGACTACCGTCCAGAGCCCATATCCAGACTACATTTAATCGCATGGTGTCTACAGTAGCCAGAATTGTGCCATCGGGACTGAATGCCATGATAGCTACACCTCGAGGGGGACCAGCTAATTCCGGACTCATATTGAGTGCTGAGGAGCTTGTTGTTTCAGCGTATTCCGCATCGCCCAGGGGGCTTGTAGATCGCTCACGCCAGACTGTGGGGGCGATTTGGTCACTCGGAAAGGCATGCGAGAGTGTAGTGGATGATGAAAACTGAATTATGTTAGCTTTAAGTCTTACTGATTACTGGGAAGCATAGTAACTCACTGTGCGAGTCCGTAGTAGGTCAATATTACCATTGACCTTACCCACGGCGAGGAATTCGGAGACACCATTAGGGCCAGCTGGCGGGCCCCATTCAATATGCTTCACACCTAAATCAAATGCATCGTCCACACCTGCAGGCCCATCATATGTCCGGAACAGCTGGCCATCCGCGGTAAATATTAGCACCTTCGTGCCGGAGCTGGCCACATCCCATACAGCAATCCACTTTCCATCTGGACTCCACTTTAAGCCCTGCGCATCAATTGTGGGTAGAACTGTTCGATTCAAAAGTTCATAGGAGGTAGGTTGATGAATGGTGAGTATGTCGGATGTCTCGGGCTTGAGAAGAATGGCAAGCTCCCTAGTTTGTGGCCGAAACCCAAATCCTAGAGGATGTGCGGACTTGGGGGTTTTGATCACGGAACTTCGACCATCTTCTATAGAATGAATAGCAAGTTTTGTATTCCAGGCATGGAAAACAAGAACTTCATTCTCGTCTCCTCCAAACTCGATATTCAACGCGGGTTCGACATTTTCAATCTCGGCGACTAGCTGTAATGGCTCTAGTTGCCATACCGAAATTCGCGAATCATTGGCACTCAATATGTGTCGTTTTGATTGATTATTATTTGATGGTCTCGTAGGACAAAATTTGAGAGATTTGACACTGTTTTCTTTGAGTCGTGCAGTCTGCACCTCTTTATGATCCGAAGTGGTATCCGAGTAAACAATCAGATCTTTCGCAGCAATATGGGCGGCGAATACCCCGTCATCAGAAATGAGCAAGGAAAGGGGAGCTACAAAAACACATCAGAATATGTTGATAAATGATTGGATTGAACATACCTCCTCCGCCAATTGAGGCATCCATTGTTGACTATGAGAGAGGCGCGTACAGGTGGGGGGTTGGTAATGCTGGGTCGGATCAAACAACAATGATTTCGTTGGCATAAAGTGCAAGATATCTCAGTTCCACGTCATTACTCTACCAAATGCAAGCAGCCCATATCCCATCTCAGAAACTCATGCTGTTGCCGCGTCAATTGTTGCAATTGCTTTTATATCGCGATAAGATATGGAAGAATGTAGTTCCGCCCCGAGATAAGAAAGTCATCGCCGCGGAAAAAAAGTCACCAAACTCCCCGCTTATACCCCAGGTGACTTGTTGTTTTTGACTCAGTCAAAATAGGTTTCTTGCAGAGACTAGTCCCGCGGCTGGGATTGCCTATCCGAAAACCGCTTCAATTTTTCTTCCCAATGGCGTCTGATGCTGTGTCGCCAAATGCGGCTGCGGAGGTCTCCGCAGCCAAGCCCCAGAAACTCCAAGGTAGACAATTCTACGAGAGTCTGGGTAGCCCCAAATATATTGTGGCTCCTATGGTTGATCGATCGGAGTTTGTGAGTCTTTCATTTCAAATACCCACGCAATTGTTGCTAATACGTTTCTTGTCAGGCGTGGCGCATGCTCTCTCGATCCTTCTTACCCCCGGACGAACAAAAAGAATTGCTCGCATACTCTCCAATGTACCATGCACGACTCTTCCGCGAACAAGCAAAGGTCCGCTCTTCCCACTTCCAGCCCACTCGTGGATCAGCTGGCGATGCATCCAAACCAGATGAGCTATTTCTCGACGGGAACCCGGCTTTCGACCGACCACTCTTCGTCCAGTTCTGCGCCAATGACCCGAATGACTTTTTAGAGGCTGCGCGACACGTTGCGCCATACTGTGATGCCGTTGATTTGAACTTGGGATGCCCTCAAGGCATTGCGCGCAAGGGCCACTATGGTGCTTTCCTTCAGGAGGATTGGGATCTGATTTACAAACTCATTAACAAACTGCACACCGAGCTTGATGTGCCAATTACAGCAAAGTTCCGCATTCAGGAAACGAAGGAAAAGACTTTGGAGTATGCGAAGATGATTCTTTCCGCAGGCGCAAACATCATTACGGTCCACGGGCGTAGACGTGAGCAGAAGGGCCACGAAACAGGCCTTGCAGATTGGAGCTACATTCGCTACCTGCGAGATAATCTACCACCCGACACCGTGATCTTTGCCAATGGAAATATCCTCAACCACGAAGATATTGAGGTCTGTCTTAAGGAGACGGGCGCCGATGCTGTCATGAGTGCCGAAGGAAACCTCTCCGATCCCACTATTTTCAGCAGGCCCCCGCCTCCTGGCAGCGAAGGACGTGATTACTGGCGCGACCGCAATGGCAAGGGCGGCTACAGAATTGATGCGATCTTGCGCCGATATCTCGATATTATCTACAAATATGTTCTGGAACAGCCAGTTCCTGAGCGAAAGCCACTCTTCCTCCCGTCTGATCCTGTCGATGAGACAGAGAAGTCACAGACCGAGGATGCTGAAGATGGCGAGGATGACGGCCCTCCTAAGAAGAAGCAAAAGCGAGAAAAGCTCAAGCGACCAAACTCTGCCAGTCTGGTCGTCATGCAAGGTCATCTTTTCCAAGTCCTTCGACCAATGGTCTCCACTCACACCAATGTGCGAGATGCGCTTGCACACACAAGGCCTGGCGATATGGCTGGCTTTGAAGGAGTCTTAACTCTCGTGGAAGAAGCCATCAAGGCTGGACTCACGGAGTATGAGGCAACACCCGAGAAGTTTGAGAAACCTCATGACCCAACTCTGACTGGGTCTAAGGCTACCATCGCGGAGTATGGGCGTCCTTTCTGGCTTTGTCAACCGCACATTCGGCTTCTGCCCGAGGAAGCTATTGAAACAGGAGCCTTGAAGCGGAAGGGCACTGACAATGCCCAGAACGAGAAAAAGAGTGATGCTAAGACCGAGACCATTAAAAAGGAGCTTGCAGGCCCCACTGATTCTACAACTCCTTCTGAAGGTGTTGCCACTCCTGCGACCGACTCACCATCCACCTTGACTCCCGATCGCCTCGTGAGCGGCTGAAGGGAAAAATCGATTCCATTTGGAGTTAACATTTAGAACATATACTGGTACAATATGCATATATGAAGTACTTGAACTCATAACCACTTATCATATACATGAATCATAATATCAAAGAGAACAGACTTCTACTTTCAACATCTTTATTAAAAGGATTACTCATCATTATGGCCCTGGGGCCAGCCCCAGATCACGCGTATTAGCTCCGATTACCTTCCATCTTATAACACATAGAACCCCACTAAGCTCAGATCGCTCCAGGAGTCCATTATTGCCTTGGCATATCTCACTTGTTATTTTTCGAGTCAGCTACTAATTCGTTGACGCCCGCTCACTTGTACGAGGTGGAGGTGTTGAACCTGTTTTCTTGTCACTCACTGCTGCTGTTTGGCTTCAAATACGTGTAAGTGGCGTCCGAACGAGTAAAATGGTTTACTTCGGCCCTTCAAAAGGATGCGAAAGCTGCAAGGAGAGAAGAAAGAAGGTATTGGCAATAATCTCCTACTGAATAACATATTGAAATTAGCCTCTGCATCCTCCACCAAGACACCAACTAAGACATCCTTGACTGATTGACGTCTTTATACAGTGTGATGAAACACGTCCGGTATGTGCCACTCAAAGGGGAATTTTTTTCCTTCTTTGGAAAGCCCATTACTTCGCATATTTCTGTGTTTTACTGCAAGACACTTTTACTAATATACTGCTCAGTATTGCCTGAGATGTGTCAAAGCTGGCCGCACCTGTCGTGGGTATCAAGATAATGGGAATTATAAATTCCGTGAGCACGATGCTCAAGCCCATACTAATGATACCCCTCCCAAATCGATGGCACAGAAATGTAGCCTGCCAGTGCGGGAACCAATTCCTGGAACCAATGTCGTTCCAGAGGATGTCCTGCCTAAAGAAGTTTCCGTGGAAAGGATGCAGAAGCTCGCACTACAGGCATTCTTCTATGACTATTCGATATGCACAGTCACGCATTCCATGTCCGGAGGATTCTTGGGTGGACTAGAGACAATGGTTCGAAAGGCAGGCCTTAGCTCTCCTCTTGCAGATGCATGCAAAGCCGCAGCTTTTGCTAGTAGTGGACTGAAGCTACGTCGAAAACCTCTGCTTGACCGAGCGGAGATCCTTTACCATGATCTTCTCAGGTATTTAGCCAAGCGGATGCAAGCCCCCTCTGCTTCTGATCCTGAGCCGTTAGCTATTGCAGTACTACTTGGCCTTTACCAGGTATGACTGTCTGGCTGGACTGTCTTGATACTAGTTCCAAAGAGTGAGTTTGCTAATATAATCACTAGATAATTGTTGCCGATTCAAGCAATCCTGGACATCATACGGCGCATGCGAAAGGTGCAGCTGCAATTTTACAGATTGAAAACAATCCCTTATATCTCATACGAGCAAGCTTAACTGGCCATCCTTTACTCCTAAACGGCAACCAAGTGAGTCTCTTATCTTTCATTGCCGCCCAAATAATCTCTGATGGTTTCTCTGCAGAATTCCCCCTCGATAAGAGGCAAATGTAGTGCCGATCGCCAAATGTATGAATTCTTAATCCGACTGGATCCAATATGGAAACGAACAGAGACCTTCCTTGCAGGATCATCTTCAGCAGTCGATTCTGATATGCTTGTCCTTCTTAAAAGCGAAGCTGTGGAACTCAACAACGAGATTGCCCTTTGGCAGAAGTCTCAAAATGCGGAAATCAAAGCTGTCACAATAGATTCAGGGCCTCCCCCAAATTTAGCCCCTGGTGCAGGCTATTGGCCTGGAAGAGTCGATATATACATTGACCTCTATGTTGCAACACTTTGGAACGTATCTCGCATTGCCAGATGCCTGCTAATTACTTTGATTACGCGATTGTCTGGTATTCTCTGTGACGGTGTGAACCATGATGCCGATCAGTTGCAAGTATCCCATCTTGTGGAGGATATGCTTGCGTCTATCCCATACCATCTCTCAGAGGATTTACAGGTCTTCTTGCGTGAGCGTCATGAGTACACCGAAATTACCAATCCTGGTCGGTCGGTCGGTGGTTTATTGCTTATGCACCCAATCTACATCGCTTCTTACCTAGAAATTATACCATCAGACAAGCGTCATTATTTTAAAACGTGTCTAGTTTGGATAGCGCAGAGAATGGGAGTTGGACAGGCTGCTTTTTTGGCACAGGTAAAGCTTCTCCTTTCTGCACATGAGCTTAGCTCTTCTAACCTGTTCCTTAGGCCCCACAGATTGACAACCAGTATTTTGCGAGTGGATGTCTTATTGTATTAGCAGGACTACTTCTTTAGTATGCGCTCAATTTACATTTCTTTGAATGCATCTCTTTGATATCGGCCCAAGATGAAGTAAAAAGAAAACTCGTCTTCATTGGACTTTTCCAAGGCGAAAAGGTCTAGTTAGACAAAAACCGAGTACAGAAACATGATGAATTTCGAATTCCCCCCCGCCCCCTTCATTCGGAATTCCAATATTTGTCAGAGTTCTCCCTAATATCAATAGCCAAGAATCCCTGTCTCAGGGAGCCATGAGTCATCCCTTCAGCCACACGAGGCTCCCCGCCCCAATTGACTCATCCAGTCCAATTGGCGCCAAATACTCGTGTTTGATCTGAGAGATGCATCTCAGTCATCCAAAATATCCCTGAAATTGTGCTCGGAGTCATCGAAGGAGAGTAGATCGGGAAACGAGGCGAAATGTCACGGCGAGATGGGTGTAGCTTAAAAGCCTCGCGATGATCCTAATAGAAACAGGCATATCAACATTCTCATCTGTTCAGCTTTGTCACTATAGCACCATGGCTACTGATATTCCAAACGATACAAACCTCGCGGAGAACGCATCTGAAATAGCGACCGAGGTTTCATATTCTCCTGTGGAACAGATTGAGCCCTCACAACGTCTCAACCGTGAACCCTCTCCACCGGATCTCAAGTCCACCGAGAATCGTTTACGTCCCGCCGGAGGTATTCTATAGCGATGAAGATGCAGTTGTCATGTCTCGATGCTAACAAAGCCTTTGTAGACATCATTAATCGCATCATTTGGGATGAGAGTTTCAGCCCCGACAACTATGTGATTGTGTTTCTGGATCGCTTCGAGGGAGAATTAGAAGTCTCGTTCGCAGGTTGGAAAAAGGAGTCAACAGATGAAGAATTTATTCCTCAACATCGTGTTCTCTATATCAGGCATATTAATGGAGATATCGTATGGGATCGACGCAGACGGATTGACACAATCTTCAACAGCGGCAACTCGGCATTTAGTGAGCTGGCATTTTTGAATTAAAAGGTGTCATGTACCTATATTCCAATAGTGAGAATACAAGTTGGTTCATGAAGGATGTAAGAGTGTTTCAGATCTTGAAGTTGTAGTGGTTGATGTTCAAGTTGAAGTTGGGATGATTCTGTCTGATGTGAGAGAAGTCGAGTCGTTCCTTCCCCAAGTAAATACCACTTCTTTCCTTGAACACAACATCAATCCCTATTCTCACTACACCCAAGTCTCTCTGTCTCTCATACACACTCCCTCACACACACTCTCCCATAACAGTTGTCTTTGTTTACCACCACTGTATTGGACGCGTCCGATCATGGATCCCCCAACAAGAAAGCCTTCTTTGCCTCGTCTGGCAACCAATATCGAGTCGCAATCATCACCCTCACTGCCCCTCTTGCAAAAGGATTCCAAAGAAAATGTGCGTCCCAAGCCCGAGAGACCATGGACTCTGCAGTCCCCATACCCGGATGAAAGAGTGGACACTATCTTGCCTGCACTTCGTTATGTCCCACCCGGACCCAAGGAGATGCCCTTGAATGAGATTGCGCCCTGGAGAGAGTATGAAAATTGGCCGGCACCCAAGAAGAAGAGCCAGTACTATGAAGATGCATTTACAGCGCGTGGTGTGCACAACTCTCCCCAGGATCGGGTTGCTCAAGACTCCATTGTTGTCATTGAGTTGAAAACAAACTGCAAGGTACGGTCCAATTCGTATCTCAAAATCTCTTTTTCTCTGGCTGACAGTCCCACAAGATCAAAATTGAACAGACTAAGCTTGTCGGCGATCTGATTTTTCGACTGGCTCAAATCTACCAACGTCCAGAAACCTCCATCCTGTTGACCCTCCAGCAAGAGGCCGGTGTCTTCTTTGGGAACACCACCGAGCTATCCTACCTGCTGAAGGTCTACGCTCTACCACCTCTGATTGCACCAGTCACGAATCTCCGCCACACCACTTTGATTCAGTCCGCCATCCAAGATCTGTTGGATATTCCCATGGACCGAGGCGTCATCATCTACCTGCCCGTCCCCGAAGACAATTTGGCTACCAATGGCTCGACCGCTCGAGGGGAAATTGTCCGAATAGAAAGAGATGAGCAAGCAGACAGCCCCAACCTATTCAAAACAATTTCACGCTCGATGTCTCGTCGTCTGAAAAGTAATAGCAGCAGTGGTGGTGGAAGTGGGCCCATCTCCTTACCATCCACTGCCGGGACTGCGGGTGCATCTGCAGGTGTATCATCGACGCAGACTGAGATTCATCATTCACCCACTATTCTAGAACATCCAATGGAGTCTATTGAGGAGGCGAGACATTCAATTCGAAAGCACATGTCTTTCCGAACTCTGAGAAAACGGTTGTCAGAGGTCACTTCAGCAAAGGAAAAGGCGGAAAAAGAGGAGACCAAGAAAGGGAATGCGACGACCGACAAGATCGAGGAGCGCGAGAGTCTGCTGAAGGAGTAGAACGAGTTCAAGAAAAGAAAGCCAGGTTATCGAGGTGTCTAATGAGTAGGTTGTATGGTGCCGTTTGAACCAATGATGTCACATTATGTTTTATCTCCATTTGTACTTGCTATGCCCTGAAAGGAGTCAATTGATTTATTTCTCTTACTAAAATTTGCGTTTGTCTACAATCATTCTCAAATGATCCACTTATATCTTCCCGCAACCATCTTCCTCTCGTCATTCTTCTCTCTTTACCACCAAGTGATTTTCCCAGAACGGAATATGGAACTCATCACAGGAGAGCAGATCCCGCACAACGAGAGAGTTTGCGAACAGCCGGGCAGTATATTTGATGCCCCTGAAGGATCTGCTTTAATGCGTAAGTCCAAATGATGACTCATAATTGCTTCATTGTCAATACCTTGTAGTTGAGGACAGCCGCTAACAGAGAGATTCTAGATGCCTGCAGTGCTCGTGGGGCATGGGGCAAGGGTATCGCTCTTGATTTTCGAAAGAAGGTATTTAAATCTTCTTAAAATCTTATAGTTGCCAAATACTGACTAAGACCCTCTCCTTTGAAGTTCGCGAAGCAATATGCGAAATATCGGGCCTACTGCGCGGACTTGGAGAAATCCCGTCAAATGCACGATATTCCAAACCTCAACCCTAGGGGACCCAGAAAAATCTCTGTTCCACTTCCTGTCGGCACCGCTCTCATCATACCCCCTGAAGAGTCAAATACGGTCCGACCACGAAGACAAAAGGACCATTGGCTCATCTGCTTGTTTACATCTATGGACTACGGACTGCGAGTGGACTCGCCTGACAGAATCATCAACAACACCGCCGCGGCTTTGAATGATCTCAAATCACAGCTTTGGAAAATGAATGGAGATAATGCTCCTCATCAAATCTATTCCTGTCGTATGAATTCCGGCCTTTTCAATGTTCCTTGGGAGCGAACAATGGCCTTACTTGAAGAGATCCCTGTTCCTCTGAAGATCACGGTGGCTTATATACCTCCCGTTGGTGGTCAAGAGACCAAAATGATCAAGGATAATGATTCAAAGCGACAGCGAAAGATCAATTTTGGCACCATTGCTTAAATGCCAATGAAAATCAGAACCATGCTGGGCCGGGAAAGGCTGCTTTGATAATTCGCACTGTTGATTCCTAAATTGTTTGATTAATTGTTGGAAACATTTGAATGAATGAGGTTTACCTCCAAGTTTCACCCACAGAAACACTCTACATAGTAAGATCTAGCTACATATAACTTGAACTTGACCAGCGATGACGATGCAAGGTTGGGAATGTACCACGAGCGCCAGTTTGTTTGCCTAGTAATCATGAAAATTCAGGCTTCAAAAAAGACTGTCCTAATTTGTCAGCCTATTGGAGAAAGGGGAGATATGTATAAGCATTCTGAATCGATTCACCTGTAAGATAAACCCTGTGGCAGTGATCGCTGACCGCTGATCCAATCCATGGATTTGGCTGTCGTGACACATCCCGAGGTAGACTCCTTCGAGAACTTTGAGAAATCAACAGGGATTCCCAGCGTTTAAAGAAGCCACGGCCTCTGCATATATGAACAGTAAGCTGAAAATAATCAGTCGGTCAGAAAGAGGAGGGGGATTCCCGGTGAAGCAATGTTCATATCAACCAGTCGCGAACCTTGGAAGGTCCATGAGATGCAGTGATTACACCCCTATCCCTGCCAACATATTGGAATAGTTATCTTTTCAAAATTACCATTTCCCTGACACATTTTTCTCATTTACTTCGGTGTGCTGGGCTTGCAAACTTCCTCTCCAGTGACTGTCTCAGTTGAACGTCTCCTGCTACCTTCTTCTTTCCCCCTCGTTGCATCATGAGGCTAGAGAATCAAGGTATAGAGGACGAGACTGATCGACTATTGGGGCCGCGCCAGTCCAGGTCCTCACTTTTGTACCAAAAGCCACGCCTCGCAACTTTCATCTTGTCCCTATGCATGTTTTTATTGTGCGGAGCTACTGCCATGATCGAAATTCCCTTGACCCAGCTGATGGAAGACAACCTATGCGATCGGTATTTGACTGAAATTGGGCGACATCACTCTCTAGCCGATAGAACAATATGCAAGGCCGACAAGATTCAATCTAAGCTTGCATACTTCAATGCTTCATTTGGAGTGATAGAGTCCGTGACTGGTATGTCAACCACAGTGACTACTCATGTGGTAGTTCATCGGAGAGCCCTGACAAACTAACCTGTCATAACAGGTCTCATTACTGCCTTCCCATACGGTGTCTTGGCTGATACGTGAGTTTCTATAACAAATGCTGGGACAACATGCTAAATCATTCAACATCATTCTAGCATCGGTCGTAAACCGGTCCTCTATTTATCAGCCACGGGCACCGCCCTATATCTCGCTTATGATCTGGCAATTCTGAAGTTCACCAATCTTTTTCGAATCGAATATATCCTCTTGGGCCCGTTATTCACGTTTATTGGTGGCGGGAGCACTGTCATCAATGCTAGCCTATATTCTCTGGCCTCAGATCTGGTGCCTGACACAAATATGTATGCTGCTGGTACTTCCCAACGTCGTTTTGAGCCGACTAACATTCATGACTTAGAGCAATTTCTTATTCTATGATGGCATTTGGAACCTTGTTTGGATCCTCCGTTGGTCCAGTGATCTCCTCTAAACTGATAGAGACATCTTCACCTTGGCTCCCTATGCTCATTGGTTCCCTGACGGTTCCTGCCAGTCTGGGCTTGCTGATATTTCTGCCCGATATAGTCATACAGAGAGACAACTCTTCAAAAGGGGATCTTTCGGAATTGGGAGACACATTTCCTGGCACGATTAAGTCACAGATTTTCCAGTCCTGGGCCGGTCTCAGAATGTCTATGCAGAGACCTCACTCTATCCCAATTGCCTTGATTCTGATCACATATCTCAGGGTTATGCCAGAAGCTCTGGCCTATGGACAGCTGCTTGTGCAATATGTGAGTAAGCGATTTGGCTGGACTTTCGCAAATGTGGGCTACCTCCTTACAGCTCGTGGCATTACTCAGATGCTTATCTTGTTTGTTCTTTTCCCTCTGCTATCAAAGCTTCTTTCAAGACACATGCGGCCGGCTGTCAAGGATCTCATACTTGGACGCTTATCGGCTTGTTTAGTGATATTTGGAAGCCTTGTGACGGGAGCTCCACATATAGGCCTTGCTATCTTTGGCTTGATACTTCAGGCATCAGGGGCGGGCTTAGGCGTCATATGTCGAGCGCTGGCGATGAGCTATATAGAACCAGAGGATGTGTCGAAGATAAATGCGATGATTGGGATATTTGAAACTCTCGGCTCTCTGTTCGCAGGGCCAACATTGGCATGGCTTTTTGCGATGGGTTTAAAGCTCAAAGGGATTTGGTTTGGGCTTCCATATTTTGGCTTGGCTGCAGGTTCTATGGTCTGTCTACTTGGATTGTTCCTTATCGGACCCGATCACGATCAGGAGTTCCGAGTCATGGAGATAGATGAAAATCAGCCTTCCACCGGATCTGATTCGGATTAAGAGGCCCCCCATGACGCAACAGGAAGTAACGTTGTTTCTGGGCCGTCGGTTTACGATTTTCAAAGCTTTACTTGGATATTTGTTGCAACATGCAGAAATCGTCATTGGTGGCTTCATCTCATCCGGGATCACTCAATGTCAGCTGCAGCCTCATCCTGCAGGAGTGTATACATAGCCCCGCTTTCTAACATCTGAATAAACCGGACTCCGAGTCTCCTCCGGCGGACTAGTTCACTATCACTCGATTTCAACTCAGTTTTTCCTTGCATGTCAGCCAAGGCCTCCAGTCTCTACGTTTCATTGTAAGCCGTTGATAACGTTGAAAGTGATTTGATTTGATGGAAAACCCGTGTACAGAATCCTTCTTTACAAAATGCCCGAGTCTCAAGCGGGGTCATCATCTATGAACTCATGCCCATGGTCAGTTCGCTCTCTAGCCCAATCTCTTACTTTCCAAAAGTCTCGACATGTATGCTCCATTTCAAAGTCCGCTAGAGGCCGGCTCTTCTTATCATCCCAGGATATGAGGATTGGAGTCATATCAACGTTGCACATAACAGCTTGTCTGAGATAATCGAGGCAATGATCTGTTGATTCTGGTTAGAAACAGGAGGTCAAATCCATTACTATTGATTTACTCACTCAGATGAATCGTGTAAGCTGGCTCCTCATCATGCTTGGTATAATAATCCTGACGTAGTCCTTGACGAAGCGTATCCTGTCACGGTAGTATCATTAAGTGACTAATTCGAATAGGAAAGTTTAATTTCAATAACAACTCACCAGGCAATGCAGTTGATGAAATACATCAATTCCCACGGTTGACCACCCGCCAGGCTTTGTGAAAGTCTTCCCGCGGATTGTATCCGCGTCGGCATCACGGAGATCAACACCGTCGTCTTTTCAGTCACGGTGTTAGTCATGGCATTTAAAAATCTTCGTAGAAGCATGAATTTCTAGCTCACCTCTGTAAAGAGCTTTCCATCGAGCATCCAGCTCATCACTCGGTTCGCCCGTGTACTTAGGACTGTCATGATCCCAAGATGTCGCGAGCAGGGTGCCATTGTCAAGCATTACTAGGTTACCAGAAAATCGAACTTTCTGGACTTCTAACGCCGACTGTACAGGAACTAGTCATGAGTCAGTAACAATTTGAAGTGATAATCAAATAGGAATGGAATTTGCTGGGTTGTGCTCTTCTACTCACGTAGTTCAGTATCAAAAGCGCTGGCGAGGCAATGTTCAGCTTGATTGCTATCACGCTTTAACAGAAGAACTGCGATGAATAACGAAACTATCCATACGGCTGTGAAGATCAGATGCCCAAGCCATTTTCGAGAGAAGGAATTTGAAGGTAAATGCTGTGACCTGTCTGAGAGGCCCCTTGACAGAAAGCCATCTTCTTCGGATACTTCCAAGCTGTTTCGTTCCTCGTCTTCAGAAGATGCGAAATCTTGAGAGCCGTTCTCTTGGGGATACATTCTCAATTTTAGTTGGCCCAAAAAGAGAATTCGATCACCTGCACATGCGCAGGTGTACCAGTTGACAGATAAAATGTGCCGCTTGAAGTCCCGAGGTCGCTATCAGAGCTGGTGGGAGATATGGGAGCAGTACTGAATCACTGGATCTGTAAATAGTAACCGCCTCCTCCGGACATAATTTCCTGGATAAAAGACTCTGAAAGATTGTCGTCGGGGAGTTCAATGTTTCAGGACTTGAGCCATAGATAGCTTCTTGATGAATTACCAAATCTTCACCCCTCGCTTAATGAGACCCAGTCATAATCTTTTGATGTTTGGTCACGCTCGGCGAAATAGATATCAGCCCGCCAGCAATGTGAATGTAACAATGAACACTGGCAGGATTCGGTCCACTGGCAGGATTCGGATCCTGTTCACGCCATTGGTGCATTGCAACTTCTCATTGTCACTGGCCGCATATGTGCATAGTACTATGCAGGACGCCTGAGCGGGGTGGGGGAGATAAGTGTCCGAGCCTTGCAGTGTATGGAATATCCAGATCAATATGATCTTGATCCTAAGTAAATGGACCTCGGGAAATATTGACATCTGGAGGTATATAAAAGGCTACAAACCTCTCAAGTGATAGGATCTTCTTTGGTCTATGATAAACAGTCTACCTTTTTGACTTATCATTCTCAATACCTCAGTTTCCATCGATCTATCTGGATCGTGGCCGGAATAAATCAATCATCATGAACGTCCTTCGAATTATCCTGGCTTTCAGCCTTGCAAGCTTCGGTCTGGCCGCTCCTGTGCAGGGTAAGTCCTCCTGTTACCAATCATAGCTTTCGTCAATGATGAAGCTCTGACCTTGAAACCATTGAGCAGGTGGTGCTTCCCTTGGCAATGCCGAACGCGATGCCCCTCAGGAAGACGGAGATGCTCTCTACTTTCTGTTGACCTATGATTGAGCTACCAATCATCTCAAAGACCGCGTTCGCCGTATGAAGCGCTCCCCACCTGGGCACAGCAGCGATACAAGAAGGACTTTATTATGATATCTGGAGCAATATACGGTTCCAAGGTTCGGGGTCTTGACATTATGTATTGATTGCCAGTGAGATGGACATGTAGATAGTGTCAAATCTAAGTTCAAGCTCTCAAGGATTTATCACATCATCATGCTTTCAATAAGTAACTATGGATGATTTATTTTCGATTCCTGCACATCCATTGCATTACTAGTACGAAGATGAAAAATGCGGAGTACAGCCCTGGAGTATGTACATCTACTACTACGTGCTAGTACCTGCTAGTACATCCGAGTCCTCAGGCTTCAAACATTTGAATGTTGCCACACACACATGTGCACCTACGGGTGCCCCTCCGAGGTTGCATACTAATAATATCATACGCTGGCACTCAAGTGCTCTGAAGCGCGAGGGCCACAATGTAACAACCTTGGAATGATATCAACCTGAAAGTGCTCAGTATACTACTATCACCAGCCTGGATCTAACTTGAACCTGACCATATATACACATACATGTGCATGCATGTACATGTACTACTGGTCAACTGGTATGTCTTACGGGGTAGAGCGGGGAAACCCTGTAACCCCACCGCGACCTGGGCAAACAAGGTCTGACCTTGGGACCTAACACACATGCAACATTGACCAGTTGACTTTTGGACTTTCGAACTCTTCTGTACAATGGGCCGCGTGAGAGAATTAATCAAGCGCCTACGCGCCTCGGATGACAAAAACACATTAGCTCCAGCAACACCCGGGACTACGAAAGAGGGAATCATATCAGTCCGGACTGGTAGTACCTCTCCCTTACAGCCAGGAGTTTCCACTGCTATATCTGCTACCAGTGGTAGTAGTAGAAATGATCACATAGCCCGTGATCTATGGGATGAGGCCTACGCTATTCTCAGCAGAGAGGACCCAAAGTTGAAGCAAATGTATGAAGATGTTATACTGACCGAGGGGAATTTGAAAGAAAATGATACACTGTGCCAGAATAATCCAGGTACTTATCGAAGAACCCTATCACAGATTTAGATGGCTGACACCTGTTAAGCAATCGCTGGATCGTATCAACGGGAAGAACAGTTACGCCAGATAGCGAAGAGCAAAATCGAAGAAATCGACCTGGTACAATGGCGAGTTCAGCTTGGCAACGATACTGTGGATGTTAGTGAGCAGTTTGACAAGGCTGTGAAGATTGTTGTTGCAGTTAAAGACTTTATTTCATCGGCTGTCAGCTCTGAGCCCCATGCCGCTTTGGCGTGGGCTGGAGTATGCATTTTCCTACCAGTATGTCCCAAAGATGTAACTCATGACTTGAATTGATTCTAACCTTTGATCTAGCTTCTTCTAAATCCATCGGAGCAGAAGATGGCCGCCCGTGATGGCCTTGAGACTATTCCTTTTGTTGTGAACAGACTGAGAGTCATGGAGAGACTTATCAGGCCCGGAAATTCTGGTTTAACAGGGGATAGCTACCAGCCCGATAGTCTGAAACTTGTTGAGGACTTTGAGAATACAGCTGTGGAGCTATACAAGACGATCCTGAAATTTCAACTACGACTCGTGAGACAGCACTCAGATAGTTGGGCAAAGCGCTACGGACGGGATGTCTTCAAGACCAATGAGTGGGCAGATCTTACCAGTCATATCAGCGCCCTTGAGATGAAATGTACTGAGATCGCTCAAGATTTGAGTCGAGAACGAATTGAGAAAGCCCTCAAGGACAACGAACATAATATGCAGCTGGGGCTACAGAAGATCCAGCAAGAGTTGGAGAAAACGACTCGTGGCATTGAGAAGCAGACTATGATGCAATCGGCTTGGCGGCAGACTGACGAGGAACGCAAGTGTCTACAACTCTTCCGAGAATCAAATCCATATGAAAGCCAAAAGAATAGGACTCCCAAAAGGGTCCTGGGGACAGGCAATTGGTTCTTGGAGAACAAGAAATTTCTCCAATGGAGAGAGAATGAAGGTCCTGACCTTCTGTGGCTGTCTGCCAAACCCGGATCGGGCAAATCAGTTTTGGCGCGAACTCTGATTGATGAAGGTCTGGTTATATTGAGCCACCAGAAGCAATCTGTCGTCTGTTATTTCTTCTTCAAGGATATCTCTCCATACCAGAGAAGTGCACTCAATGCCATTTCTGCAATCCTGCATCAATTGTTCTCTGCATTTCCATCTCTGGTGCAGTATGCTCTGATTCCGTATGGTTTGAATGGAAGGGAACTACTTCAGTTGTTTGATGAGATGTTTAGAATCCTCTGTCGGGCAGCTGCGGATCCCGCCGTTGGACAGGTTGTGTGCGTACTGGATGCTCTCGACGAATGCAATGACTCTGATCGATCTATCTTAGTTGAAGCAGTCACTAAATTCTACCGTGAAGCCAAGAATGCTTCAAATACTGAGAACCAACCGAAGTTGAAGCTTCTTTTGACCAGCCGCCCTTACTCTGACATTCATTCTCAATTTCATGACCTCATGAAAGAGACACCCACAATTCATTTGTCGGGAGATCATGAATCCGAGAAAATTGGCGAGGAAATTGATCACGTTATTGATGTTGACATTTCAAAGTTCGCTGCAGACAAAGGCTATGACGAAGAGGCAACAAAGTGGCTGGTTGAGAAGCTGCATTCGGTCAACAACAGGACATATCTCTGGCTGAATCTAATCAAGGAAGAAATTCGCCTCAGTGAGCGCCCTTCAAATAAGCGAGAGTTGCATAAGATTATTTCAAACATGCCCCAAAGTGTGATGGATGCTTTCGATGCGATCTTAAAGAGATGCCGTCACCCTGAGCTTGCAAGACAGCTCTTGCACGTCATCTTGGCAGCACACGAGCCCCTGTCAGTTGATGACATGAAAATAGCTACAGTGCTTGCCTACGATCTCGAATATCGTTCATACGAAGAAGTTGGGAGTGAAAGGTCGGATGCTTTTGAAATAAGGATTAAGAATGTTTGCGGTCTGATGGTGACCATTGAAGATGGCTTGGTGTTTCTGATCCACCAAACGGCCAAGGAGTTTTTGGTCAAAGATGACAAGCAGAGTGAAAGCCATGGGATTTGGAAATTCAGCTTCAGTCCCTTGGACTCGGAAACTCTTATGGCAAAAATCTGCATCTCGCTGCTTTCCTTCACTTGCTTTTCTGAATTCCCACTTGCGATCGACGAAGACAACACATACAGTGATGGAGAAGATGGGAAGATTTCCCAATATTTCTCGGACCATGCATTTCTGAGGTACGCGGCGATGAATTGGGTGCAGCATGCACAAGATGCCGCGCTTGATGAGAATGCAGAGTGGACGCCGAAAATATTATCGCTTTGCAGCGTGGATAGCCTGATGTTTAGAACATGGTACACAGTCTACCGGCGATCAAAGATATCTCATTTTCCTTGGAATACAACAAGCCTGAATCTTGCTGCTGAATTCGGGTTTGAGAATGTTCTTGATTCTCTTCTGAAGAGTGGCGAGGACCCCAATGAGCCCGACGGCTACGGGGCAACACCGCTTGCACGTTCTGTAGGAAGATCTAGAAGGGCCGTTGAGCTTCTTCTGGACGCCAAAGCAGATATCAACTCTCATGGCTGGGAGGAGCCCTGGCATTACGATTCTGACGATGAAACTCATGTCAAATCTAATGTGGGGACTCCTCTCATCATGGCTGTGCTTGACAAAAATACTGAGATGGTCAAGTTTCTCGTTGAGCGTGGAGCTAAGATAGATTTTCCTCCATTGAGTGAGCTGACGCCGCTACGAGCAGCTAATCTGGCTGCTTCAAGTCAACCAGAAATTCTCAGCTTACTGGTTCAACTCGGAGCGAATGTTTGTTTCGAGACGACGGATGAATATCTACCGGTCAATATAACAGTCCTTCATCTTACGGCGCAGTATAAAAGCTCGTCAGTTTTACAAATTCTTCTTGATTCGGACACTGCAGATGTAAACTTTCAACTTCGAGCAGCATCAAGAAATTCTGGAGCGGAACCTATCGACAAAGAAGATGACCACACCTTTATCCCGCATATCCATAGCTCCGAAGAAGACTCTCGTTCTAGCTCTGACAGTCATAGCAACCTCGGGCTCACGACAAGCAACTACCGTCATATGATAGGGGCTACCCCTTTGTACTTTGCAGTTCACAACGGACGTGTAGACAATGTCAAACTTCTTCTTCAGAATGGAGCTAATCCGCATTTAAAAATTTTATATGGGCGAACAGCCATGGACTTTGCTCTTGCTCTTAGCCTCATGAGGTTTTTCATAGGCTGGAGTGCTGATTCTGAGACCCTGGCTTCTGTCAAAGGGGAAATCATAACTTTGCTTGAGCAGTATGCTCACAGTTCACCAGATGGTAAAAACCTATCTTGACCAGTTAGTCTCCACAACTAATCAATTTTCTTCTATAGGCATATCACATCAAGAATGACACTGGATGATTCCTATATGAGCATGCCCGAGAATTGCTAAATGGAAGCACTATCTCCGAACATTGAAGCTTTTACCCTGCTGGTAGTAATTCCTTATGAGCTGTACATTCGATATCACAGGAGTCAATATTTGAAGGATTGAGAATTTAAAACATTTGAACCAACTTGAGTCCTGGCATAGAGCTTCAAGTTCAATGTTGAAGTAATAGTATGACCTTTATCCCCTCCAGGGCTACGAATTAATAATAAGTTGATTTGTCCGAGTCCGTGTAGCCTTATGGAATAGACCTTCAGCGCTCCATATGCTCAAGTATTTGGCCTTTCCATTTGATATGCGTGCTACAAATAATTCAAGCTCGCTCTATTTTTGGAATAGTAGTAACACGAAGTGATCACAAAATCTAAACCTTACTTCCAGGTGGTAGTATGTAATATTACCACTATCATTTAATTTCCCTTCTGAAGTATTAGTTTATTTAAGGAGCCTTAAAAGGAACCCTGTGATAAAAAGAAGAAAAATAAATGAAGAGAGGGGGAATCGAACCACAGACTTTCCGATTTCGCGTTGTATGTACCAAGTGAGGCTTTAATAGAAGACGACAATGCCAGCATCAACTTTCAATAAATCATAACAAATCTAATAAAATAGATTAAAATATAAGATTAGTATTAAAAGAAATATCCAAAAATAAAAAAATCCGCAGAAGCCTTTCACATAGTCCGCTGCATGCTTTCTCACAGTGGTGTTCTCCTTAGGCAAGTCTCACGCTCGCTGATGCTACTGAACAACCCTCAGTTGATACAACTTGGGAGGTCCCAGCAATCTAGACTTATGGTATCATTGTATCTGAGAATGTATATGAAACAGACACGATAGCCCGCTGAGCTACTGGGATGCGGCTGCCCATGGTGGATACCTGGACTCCTAAATTGTCCCCCATAACCACAAACAATACTATGGCCAGGATTTACAGGCAGCCTATCACTCTTGACCTTATAATGTGTTTTTCCTACCACATATACCGACAGCCATATTATAATACCTAAGTGTTGCAAGTGTCTAGGTAGCCCAAGGTATCTTAAACTTAAATACTATGTTTTTTTTTTTTTTTTTTTGCCTCTATGTCATCCGACTCATACACCTGTGATTTTATATCACGATATCTAGCGGTAGTTGAGCTCCACTACATATAGACTAATTAAGTACTCTTAGGTACTACTAGGTATGATCGAACTTCAATGTTCTACTCATAAAATAACCTTGGAAATAGGTTATATGTCTCAATGCAAAAAATACGCATCTTCCAAAATTTCAAAATTCTGAGGTTATTTCTGGTGCGTGCAATATACTACACATATCACCTGATACCGCGTCTGCAGAACGCGACCCGCGACTGAACTCCACCTTCCGGGATCCTTATCTACAATCCCACCTGTCATCAACACACAATCATGGCCGGTGAACCTCAACAAAAACGTCGCAGACTTCCCTTCAAACCGCCCAGCCGCACCTCGAGTGCTGGTACCTCCACAGGATCCTCAACGGCCGCCAAGGATAAAGGGAAGGCGAAAGAAACCACAAGCAAGCCCTCGAAGCCTACAGCATCGTCATCATCAGTGCCAAAAGCTCAGCCGACCGCTTCCAGCTCAACATCAGCTAGCAAACGCGCTCGGGATGTCGTAGAGAATACTTTACCAGCCACACCCTCTGATTTTGCAACCGACTCCGAGTCCGAGGCAGGCGATGTCGAGCGTCCGGTCTCCGAAGAACCGGATTACATCCTCGCGGAGATCACACACCCAGCCCCGGAGGAGGATATCACAACTAGTGCACCGCAAATCAATCCTAAACTCTTGACGGGGATCTTCCACCAATTTTTCAAGAATGAAAAGACTCGAATCTCGAAGGATGCCGATGCTATGATGGCTAAGTATATGGATCTTTTTGTGAGAGAGGCTATTGCGCGTGGGAAACTCGAGAGAGATCTCGTCAATGAGAGCAAGGGACGGAGTGGCCCTGCGGATAATTTTATTGAGGTATGTTCTAGGTGCTGATTTTGGCTTTATTTGAATTCACAACCAGTTGCTAATATTCTTCTTGTGGCTTAGGTCGAGGACCTCGAAACGTTGGCCCCATGGCTTGTTATGGACTTTTAAAATGGAGATTGTATCAATAATCTCGACAAAATAACTTGGATTGGGACGGCGTTTCGTGTGTCTGGATTGACTTTTTTTCAATTTCGGGGTTTTATGATTTTGAGATACCAAACTACCCTACACAACAAAGCTCTTCATATCTTTGACATTCAAATGTACGTGACTTGTAGCATACTGATATCTCGCGGACGATTATATGACGGCGGGACCCCCGATGAATGATCCTCCACGTACGGCGGAACCGCATCGAAGCCATTGGCATTGTGCAGCATGGCAACATCATGATTGACCCGTCGTGATACCCATGGGTTTGCTGTATACGCTGTCTTCTTCTTGCTGAAATGAGTGACAACTACAGGCAGCTGATTATGTTCCGGAAGATGGCCAAGCTTGACATTGTACTCTGTATGTGCAATATCGAAGACTATAAAGACTCGAGTTCGCCATTGTTGGACGGCGACTAGGCGAGTATCGACAGGCACTGATGGGTCAATGGAACCCCTTGAGATGCCATTCTTCTTCAAAAGGCGGGTAGCTAGTGGTATAATATCTTGAGGGGAGCCTCGGGCTTTGGATATCAACGAGCTTCGCTGTGAGACAATGACCAGAACTCGAAGTGGACCTGGTTCTGCCATGATTATCTATGCCAGTCATTAACATTGTGCAATGGACACAGCTCCCTCGGATTACTTACTTGGTAATGAGTTGGATCCAGAGATTTCTTTGCTGAAAACAAAAAGCTGGTCCTACCTGTATAAAGTAGATATCAGTTGCGTAGCACAGAGTACTCTGTAGCTGGGACCTGCAGCTTTTATGAGATACTCGGCATTTGGATGCACAGAAACCGTCAATGAGCATGCATTTTCCCAGACCAGAGTAAGATATTTCACTCCGATCCATGTCAGCATCGGGGTATGAGGCGGATATTCTGGTTGACCTTTCAATATGTAGTATAATGAGGCACATATGCGCACTAATTGTTTCAGGATGCGACAACATTGACTATATGAGGCAAAATTTCCATTTGAAATCTGATTAATCTCATCCTTTCAATCCAGTCTGGTTGGGTTGGTGTAGCTCCGATGGAATGTGAGTCGTGAGTACCTTGGAATGGCTGAAGGCCCCACGATAAGGCGGTCTGCTATCTCCGTCGCGTCTTTTCCTTTTACCAACGCGTCCATCAGAGTACGACGAGGCTTATTTGCACCATGAATGATGCAACTACTTCCCTGCTCACTGAGCATTTCAGCTACACCCCCTTGGTGAGTTTCGCTGGTCATGCATGAGTCCTCAGACTCCGAATAGGGCGCGACCGCCCCCACCAACCCCTTGCGAAACCCACTTGCTAACCAGACCCGGTAGTCGCTGATTGACGACATTATCAACTCGATCAACAACTTAATCTACCAGGCCATTTCGAGCTTGGAGACGGGATTGTTGGCTACTCCTCCAGAACGACTGGGTTTCTCACACGCTGCCAATGGCCCCACTATTGCGGACACAGACGATGATGGAAATATTGTCTACCCGGAAGCCAAGCTAGAGCTGGAGAACGGATTGCATCAACTGGAGACACTTCTTGAGGCGAACGTGGATAAGGCCTTTGATAAATTTGAGATCTATGTGCTTCGAAATATCCTCACCGTACCTGGGGACTTGGTCTCCCACGTGCGATTGAAGCATTATGAGGTAGGATGTGCTTTCTGTCTCATATTAGCACAAGAGCTAACGGACTCGTGATCTAGGGTCTCTCATTTAGCCCTTCCCCCGATACACCTACTCCCGAAACCATCGCAGCCCTACGCAAGAAATTACTTGAGACTAGAAAGCTCAATCGATCCTTGAAAGACGAGTGCGCGCGCAACGATGCTGTCATCGCTCAATTAAACGCGATCATATCGAAGGTCAACCCTGAGCAGAACAAACCAACCGATGAACCGAATACTACTACACCACTTGATCTTTCCTTCCTGACGACAAGCCCTGCAGCGAGGCAGCTTCGTGTTGGCGTGGACACTGGCTCAAATACAAAGCACATCCCCCTTACGACCAATACTACCTTCATCCTTACGCAACTTCCGGCCCTCCAGGCAACGCTGGAGAATTTGCGCCCGAAGTTGGCTTCACTGCCGAACTCGGTTAAGGAGATCGAAAGCAAGTCCAAGCGGGATGAACGGAAAGAGTACATTGAAAGCCGGATCAGACTACACCTTGAACGCGCTGGACAGCTTGCTATGGGCGATGATGGCCATCCAATCGTCGCTGGTCGCCGTATCGATATCTCCGAGGCCCATGCGCTGGAGAGCGTGGCTAATATGTTGACACAAAACAAGTCTGCGTAAAATGATGTCTCATTGTGATGATTTTGGTTCTATGTACTGAAATTTTGGAGCATGGTATTTTTGCTGGTGTTTCTCTATGACCAGGTGACGGTCCATGTGTCCTGGTTTCTACGGAAGGGGACAACATCAATATCGCCTGCCTGCAGAATGTCGACGATCTTCTCGCCCTTCTTATCAATGGTGATGAACTCATTCTGCTCCTCAGGGATCTGGTAGAAGGCACGTCCGAACTTGGTCATGAAGCCCTCAAAGATCTCTGGGGTAATCTCCTCGTCCTTGAGGATTCCGTTCTCGCAGGCCTGCTCGAAGGAGTCGAGGACAACCTGGGTGGTGTAAGGCTGAGTGAAAACACCAGCAGCGATCTTCTCGCCACCACGCTTGGAGGCAGCAGGGTGGGGAGCGCTGTCAGATCCGAAGAAGAACTTGGGGTTACCCGACACAGCAGCACGGAGCAGAGCGTCACGGTCTGCGGGGGTCTTGGCAACGGGCTTGCAGAAGCAGAATGGGTCACCGGCCCAGTGGTCAATGATGATGGACAAGTGGTGGGCAGTGATGGTACCCGCGACAGTAGGACCGCACTTCTTGACGGCCTCAATAGCGGCGGCGGTGGTGCAGTGCTCCAGGATGATGCGGAGCTTGGGGAACTTGGCGTGGAGCTCCAGCAGAGTAGGCAGGAAGCGCTCCTCCGCAGACAACACGGTCACATCACCCGAAGAGGGAACCTCACCGTGCAGGTTCAGAATCAGGTTCTGACGCTCCATCTCGGCGAAGACGGGGTAGAATGACGCATAGTCATACACACCGGAGCTCGAGTTGGTAGTGACACCGGCCGGGTAGCTCTTCACACCAGTGATGCCACGCTTCTTGGCCTCAATGATAGTATCGGGAGTGATGGTATCGTGCAGGTACAGCGACATGAGGTAGTTGACCTTGGGCTCAATGGCTTGCAAACGCTTCTTGTAGTCCAGGGCGTGGTCAACGGTGGTGACGGGAGGGACCAGGTTTGGCTGTATGGTACAGATTAGATAGCTGAACAAGCAATATATCATACTATCATTGCTCAAGGAACGCTATTCCTCACCATAACAAAGACAGTGTTCACACCACCCTTGCGGATAGTGGGCGTCACCAATTCCATCATAGGACCATCGCGAAGGTGGACTATAGCCATAGTTAGCTTTACCCTTCTCCGTACCTCGGAAACTACCCTGACATACCATGGAAATCGGCCGCAGCAGGCAGCCTAAGGCCACGGAGCTTAGACAAAGGCATTATAAAATTGTTCAATTGTAGGTTGAATAGAGGTTCATCTTGATGCCCCGCGAAACACTAAATTTTCTGGGTTTCTGCCGGGCGGTGTGTGTGGATCTCTCCCCGGCTTTCCCCGCGATCCAAACATCCTTGATCTATACAACTTCGAGTTCATATCACTCGAGTTTTGACGCTGCTGGACTCGAGGAAACGGGAGAAATAAACACCATGAGCTGCCACAATAATCTATTTGAGCCCATGGTGTAACACCTCCATAGTCCACAACAATCCAGACCACCCTGATGTGGGTCAAACAGCTGTAGCCGCCGTGGCTCTCTACAATCCCGGGCGCTTCGACATCGTCCTATCAGATGCCATTCTTTCACTTCACATCAGAACCCTGCAAGTGCCATGTCTGGACCCGCAAATTACAGGCTCTAATCGATCCGAACCGAGTCTAAATTTAACTCTTTGACCACACAAAGCTTCCCGTGGCTTTCTTCAGATGTCACTGCCAAGTCTGCAGGCGCCCACTCCGTATGCTAGGACCCTCCATGAACCATACCCGAGAAACAAGCCCATGTCTGAGGGTACCTGATCCTCTGTCCCTGAAATCTAAGTTTGGACAGCCTGCCAATCAGTGGCTTTCATAATTTATGAATACCCCTCATATGGCGGACCATACATGCTGAATAACCCATTCATCAAGTCGGATACGCGCCCTGGTCAATATTAACCTTTGTGACAATATAGCGCTCGCCAAATATGGCTGATAGACGGTTCTCGGAGACATTAAGGTACCTTGGAATTGTTTCAAGTTAGACATACATATTCATCCCTCTGTCCCCTGTTGCAGGAATATTCGGAGACTTAAGGTCTTTATTCTTTCCCTTTTTTCCAGGTTTCACCGTCGTTCTTTTTCAAGATAATCCCGGTCTTTCATTCACAACTACCTCTGTGAGGTCCGTTTTATTCCTTCTCTACTACATATCATCCATTTCGGAGTCCTTGCCGGCAAGGTGCATAGTACCTCTACTTCCTCGATAATAAAATCCGAACCTCTTTCCATCTTTCAAGTTTCTTCTCCAATATGAGCTCCGGTTCCTCCACTGCAGGCTCCAACGCCTTCTCTTCTGATATGGATGAGTCAAACTTCCTGAAACGAAACCGAATGTTGCATTGGATCCAACTGGGTCTCTCTTCATTCATTCTTATTGCTGCCATTGCGGTCATTCCTTGTGCAGTGGTACCATACCAGCATTACCTGGACACGGCCAAATGGGCGACTGCGAGTCTCGCCCTGTGGCCTCAAAATCTTGATCTTCGTCCCACCGTCGCGGCTCTTTCATGTGGCTGTGTTATTACATTTTTGAACTTGATTTATGTTGTTACTGCTCTTCTTCCATCGGTGAGTACCACTTCTTAGTGTGCATGACTTGAATTGAACTAACAAAATTTCTTGTACTAGCCCCACTCTAGAATCAGACTTCTGAGCCTCTCTTCTGCTGTCTCGGCATTCGGCGGCTTCCTCACTGCTCTGGTCTGCCTTCTGTTTATCATCTACCGCCCCTCCTCAACCTACCCCACTGGCTTCACGGAGAATGAGACCCTGCACAGCTGGACTTGCAAGTGGGAACACAGCTCTGGGAATATTACTGCTCCAGCTCACTTTGAACGGGATTGCCATACCAGCCATGCTAGCTTTGCCTTAGTATCATTGCTTCTGGGGTTGGAGATTTGCATGGGAATTGCCGCTGTTGTCGGTACCTGGTTCCAGAAGAATGTTGGTCGTCGACGTGAGGAGCAGGCTGAGCTGGAGAAGCTGGAGATCGCTACAAAGCAGGCTTACCAAGCTAAGTAGGAGTTGTTATGTTATGTTAGTATGTATGGAGATGAGCGATGAGTGATGTATGTGCCACGGTGTTACTAGTATTGGGTGGGCCTTCGAATGTTGCAAAGTGCGTACAAGTAGTACGACTATGGGTTGTCCTTAGCTGTGAGATAGTATCATGATAATCTAGTTTATGCATTGAATGAACCACTATTTGGATTTTGAAAAAGCAAAGAGTGATCCGAATATCAATAATGTCGTTCCGGGAGGAGGTTGGCCAACCCTACATATCTCCTGGATAGCCAAATCAGGTGCCTTTAGCTGTCCCCTTCTCAGCCACTAAATCCGCAATCTTTGCAAGAGATACGCCACCCATGATATCAAATACAGCAACTGTCGCACCGAAGGTTGTCCCAATCCAGTTGCGTAGATCAACCGCCATTAGGGAATCAACCCCGTAGGTTGACAGGGGCTTGCTCGACACCACATCATCGGGTGCGATAGACATTGAACCTGCCAATTTAACCGCCAGTGCACGCAAGAAAATTTGCTGACGCTCACTTGGATCGGTAGACTGTTGAAACAAAATAGCAGGGTCAACTGCCTTCTTTCTGGGTGTATCTTGCTCGGCAGAGGCGCCCGAATCTGGGATAAATGAAAATGTCGACAGCAACGGTCTGTTAAGCAAAGCCGGCGGAGTATTTCCGCGCGCTAAATGATCAGCTGGAGTCCGAAGACCAAACAAAATCTGGCTCTCAACTGGAGAGCGTTGAGAACGACCCGGGTCACAACAGATTGTCAATAATGCAAGGAGTTCCGCGCCATCGACTGGCCGCATGTCATTCGCAGCTTGTCGTTGCCGTTGATAGGCGCCTGTCTCAGCGATAATGCCAATATTACGCATCCAACCAATATCAATTGAGATGGCTGGTTGGCCCTGAGAGACTCGGTATCGTGCTAACGCGTCTTGGAATGTGCATCCTCCCGCATAGTTGGAGCTGGCCATTTGACCAACAACACCCGCAAGCGAGGAAAGGAGAATGAAGAAATCGAGGGTTTCAGGGAGCAACTGATGCAGGTTCCATGATGTTTGAACCTTTGAGCGCATTGCCAGATCCCACTTCGCGAATGTCATGTTTTCTTGGAAGATGCCGTCTTGCAGAACCATTGCTGCGTTGATGCATCCCTTGATGGGTGGCATCGTCCGAGCGCATTCATCCAGCATTTGCGAGAGACTTGATTGAGATGAGACATCGCATTGAGGAGCATAAATGATGACTCCCTGTGCTGCTAATTGTGACACTAAGTCTTTTGCAGCTTTGGAGTTTGCCCCTGATCGTGATGGTACGATCAGATGCTTCGCGCCTCTCTCCACCATCCACTGTAGAACGGCTCGGCCAATACCGCCAAACCCACCTGCAACGAGATATGATGCAGAATTGTCAAAACTCCATGTTGGATGCTCTTTGAAAAATTGCTGCTCAAGAGGAATGGGTTAATTTGGAAAAATCGTCACTCGAGGTTTTTCATAGAACTTTACTTACCGGAACAACATCATCTGGGCTTGCCGTGACGACAACTTGGTCCTTTGTCTCTTTCCCTTGAATTTCCTTATATGCCGACTCAAGCTCTGACAGGGTAAGCACTGAAGGGCCCTCGACAATTCGAATTTCGCCATCTCGAATCAAGCTCATAACAGTGTGGAGCAGACGTGACAAAAGCTTTGGGCGGAGCCGTGAGAGATCAACGGTCGAGAAATTGATATTTCTCGAAATTGTATCGTGGGAAGAATGAAGGCTGTCATTAATGTTTGCAAGGCCAATATTAATCACTTGCCCACCGACATAAACGCAACGAGACAATTTTTGCAAATCATCGTCGCCATCTGAGAGGTTCAATAAAACATCCACTCCCTCCCCTCTAGTAGCACGCAGAACAAGTGCCTCAAATGACACATCATTCACATCGAATATTTGCTCAACCGGTACACCCAATTTTTGCGAAACAAACAGTACATCCTCCGAGGATTCCACGGTCGCATAAACCTGGGCTTTTTGTTTCTGGGCTATAGAGACAGCAGCCTGGCCGACGCTACTGGCAGCCAAATGGATGAGAATTGAATCTCCCTCCTCAAGTCGTGCAACATCAATGAGAGCATGATATGCGAGCAAAGCTGGATAAAGTGTCGATGTAGCTGCTTCAATGGACATGCCTCGGGGAACCTTCACGATGCCGCTGTTCTCACATCGAGGATACTTGCGCATCCGATCAGAAGTGAACATGCAAACAAGATCACCTGTCTGGAGTGACTTGTCACATCGACTTCCCGTTCGAGTAATTCTCCCACCGCAGGTCTTTACAGGAGCAGAAATGAGTTTCCTGTCAAGAGTACGGGGGCTGCCATTATTCACAAAGTTCCAAGACTCCGCATGAATCTCCACCTCATTAAGACCTAGAGGGATCTCATGAACAGTGTCCGGGACAAATACAGGAGAGCCATCGTTGTCTGTAGCAAACTCCACGGCTCCCAACTTGCTCCACGGATTGTGGGCAAGCTGCGGTGAAAGAAGTGATTGGATTGCTTTGTTGCCAGACACATCTTTGATAGCTCGACCCGTTGTCAACACCCCATTCTCCAAGGTATACTCAATCTCTTGGGATTCTGAGACGAAGGAATTTTCAATAACCTTGCTTATTGCAGTTGAACAAGCGACACTTTCTGGGTCGCCCTCGATACTGAGACTCACAAGGTGACTGGATGGTTGTTCGGCCTGAATGGTGCGCAAAAGTCCTTGAACAATGCTGAATTCAGGAGTCGAAGCAGTTGTACCTGAATATGTCACCCACAAAAGTTTGGGAGCAAGTGCGATCAATCTTCGCAAAGCTTTAAAGCCATTCTCGGCAAGATTGGCCAGTAAAGGGTGGCCCACTTCCACTAAGCAGACAATAATAGCATCCCTGATTTTGGTGAGAGACTTTTCGATGTCTTCTTCTGTAAACGAACAGATGCGGAAAATTGAGCTCCCAACTGAATCATGGGTAGCATGGACTGATTTTGCAAGATTCAATTGCATTTCCGAGTTCGGATCAACAACAGCCACGAGATTGATAGCATTAAGCTTGGGGATACTGAGCTCTGGAATCTCGACTGCGGTGCTCAGTATGATGCTCACAACATGACAGCTCTCATCCTCATAGTCCCGGATGACCATGTCATTCCCCGAGAAACCGTTCTTTCTCAGATTATGATCCCATACTGCCTCAGATACAGCGGGTGAGTGAAAACGCCACTTATCACGAGCAACCCACCAACCGGGTGTTAACCCAGCCATGAAGTTAGTGACAACATCTTCTGGCTTGATTGCTTCAAGCAAGATGAGACGACCACCAGGCCTCAGTGCCTTGCGAACGTTTTGGATTGTACTTTCGAGACTAGGCGTTGCGTGGAGAACGCTAGCCGCGATGACCAAGTCATAAGAGCCTGACTCAAAACCTTGGCTCTCGATTGGTTGTGAAATGTCCAAAGTTTGAAAATTGAGTCGTCCGTCATCCTCAAATTGAGGCCAGCGGGACTTTGCACGCTCCAGGAACATGGGTGAAATATCCGTGTAGCAATACTCGGCAAAGCTAAATGCACCAGTTCGAATTTCGCGCTCTTCTAAGGCTTTGAGAATTTGCTCTGTCATACCTCCCGTACCAGCACCAACCTCCAAAACACGCATTGCGGGAGTCTCATGCGAGGCAAGATCTATAATGCTGGCAAGACGCCCATCAGCGCAAATGTTCTCAAAAAGAGAAGCATAGAAGATATCTGCCAGATCGGATTTGAAGATTACTTCAAGCGGGTCAACTCTGCCTTGAAGAATATTTGATAGCTTCCGAGCGCAGACAGTATACAGCTTCTAGGCTGGAAGAACTGTTTCAATTTCCTGTATCAAGAGGTCAAGCTCAGAGTTGGTCATCCTGACGGATCGTTCTTGTTCAGAAATAGGAAGTCTTTCAACGTGGAGGTCAAGCCACTGGACATGTCGAATGAGATTTTCTGGGATCTGTATACGATCCACGTATCGCACAGTCCGCACTGCGATAGTATCCAGGAGCGAGCAAAGCTTCTGATAGTTGACCACCATTGCAGCCTCCCCTAACTTGGGGCTTGCGGGGTACATCAAAGACAGCTGCTTCGGATCAAGGAGACTTAGCTGCGGCTTCCACTCAATGTTGTGTAGCAACGTCTTATCCTTCTCCTCAAACTCCCTTGATACGGGTACCATGAAAGCCTGTTGAATGCGGCATAAAACAGTTCCATCTTCAGCAAAGGCAAAGATACTGCCTTCTTCTCCACTCTTCCCAATGTTCTCTCCACGGGAAGTTGAGTTTGATTGAGCGATCCACTGAATAGAGCCTTTTTGGGGACGTTGCCAGCCGGATGGTGAGAACCATGCATTCACAAGTCGAATTGGAATATTGGCAGCTCGTTGCTGTCCGGCACTAATTCGCAGAACCTGGAATGCCTGATCCAGGACAGCTGGGTGTACTAAACTTGCTGTTTCGAACTTGACGTTTGAGACATCAACGCGCCCCAAGGCACAACTCCTGCCATCCCAGCAGACTTCCTGGAGAAGTTGAAAAGTCTCGCCATATTGAAGACCTAGTTCAGCTGCATCACTGTACATGACCCTTGAATCAAGAGGGAGAGTGCAAGAGGCAATCGCTGATTCTTGGAGAGCTCGAATATCTTCCAGAGTCCCTGAGTGAGGTAAAGAATCTCGATACTCCACCATTATCCTCGCGTTACAGCACTCTGTCCATGTATCGTGCGAATACGAAAATATTGTAACGTTGTAGACTGAAAAGTCATCATTCTGTGAGCCCTTCACTGGTCGTAACCGAACTTGCGTTTCAGTGCGCTCTTCCCAAGTCTCTGGTACGAAGATGGGGTTGATGAATTCGGCCTTCTGAACGAGGCATCCTTGCACTGCTCGGTCTTTAGGGACCATCTGCTGGGCCGCTTCAATGGCCATTATCAGCATACCCGCAGCCGGGTAGAGAACTGTATCAGTCATCTGACTTCAATTAGCAAATCAGCTCATCTCTTCCTGTTGTTGCAAGCCTACCTTATGGTCTGCAGTCCATGGAGTAGACTCAGTGCTCAGGAAGTTTCTCCACCGCGGCTCCAAGGGATTCCAGTCAGACGCTCGCACTCCCAGAGTGTCTCCGGAAACAGCTTCTCTCAACCTAAAATCCCGACTGATACGTGACTCCTTCCAATAACTGCTTGATCTATCAAAGGGGTATTTGGGACACCTTACCAGAAATGGGGGTCGACTTTTGGGCGATTGCCTGTTTACTGCCGGTATAGAGATGTTGTAACCAAGGCAGAAGAGTTGACCAGCAAACTCGAGGGTGGTCTGAATGGCCGACTGAGACCGATGAAGGACATGGAGATATCTAGTCTCCTTTTCCCGATTATTGGGCTGTTGAATCGTGTCATTAATCGGTCGCTTGAGTGCTGGATGCGGACCGATTTCAACAAGATCTGTAATCCTTTTCATACCAACCTTCAGCAAGGATGACTGCTGGGTCAGTACTTGAATCGCATCAACAAATCGGACCGGTGAGACAAGGTTCTTCACCCAATATTCCGCCTTCGCCAGTTCTTCCCGGCGAATGAGCTTGCCAGAGACGGAGGAGATCATTGGGATTCGTGCCTTAACTTTCTTTGATTGAACCTCAGCACCTTCAAGATTTTCAATCGACATCATATAGTCATCAGCGATTGCCCGCATAGCGTCGGAGTGGTAAGCGACTCCTGTATTGAGTTTTTGAGCAAATATTCCATCTTGATCCGCTTGAGATTTTATAGCGTCGATATCCTCTTCTGGCCCGGAGAGGGTGCAATTAAGAGGACTGTTGATACATGCTACCACAACTCGGCCTAACGCATGCCCTTCAATGCCCTCGAGGTAAGTGCGCACTTCCGAATGGGCTAGGTTTATGGACAGCATACTTCCTGGAGAGAGGGCACCGCTACCAGTCAGCCTTCCTCGGAAGAAGGCCACCTTGCATGCCGAATGAATTGAAAGGGCACCAATTGCGTAACTACTCATCTGTCAGAAATCCGCGCTTTTCTCTCAATTTGAAATGAATGGTGAGTTCTCTTGGGTGATACATACGCGGCGGCAATCTCGCCAGACGAGTGACCCACCACCGCCGATGGTACAATACCAAAGCTGTCGAGCAGCTCTACAAGAGCGATTTGGATAGCTGTGCAGATTGCCTGACTATATTCTGGCTTATTGATGTTTCTTCCATGATGAAGCTCATCTTTGGAAATTGTTAGTTATCGCGTGTGCCGTTCTCGAGGTAAATGCCTCTTAAGCAAGGTGTTCCAATCGTTTATTGACTTACCAAACAGCGACCATTGGCAACCAAAAGAGTGATAAATCCCATCAATCTCTCTCAAAGTCTGGGTGAAAATTGGATACACAAGGAGATCCCATCCCATAGCGACATACTGAGCGCCTTGCCCTGTAAATATGAAGGCAAGGGTGACGTCGGCTGAGCTTCGGACAGGCTTTGATCGCGCAAACTCAGCTTTTCCACCTGCCAAATCCGAGCTTGCGCAAACAGAGGCCGATCTCCACAATAGCCGACTCCGTCTTGAGGCCAAGGTATAGGCTAGACCGTCGAGGGTACTTGAATCATGGAGTCCCATGTCTGAACTTGCGGCCTCGTAACTCTCCAGCATTCTTTCTAGTGCCTTTTGAGTGGCAGCTGACCAGACAAGCAGCCTGAGATCTTTCTCCTCTTCGCTAGGCTTGAGATTGCTGTCATAGCCATTTTTTGATGACACTGTGCCATTTCCATTCACATGTGTCGATCCATTCATAGTTGGAACACCATTTTTGGTAGATATGCCGTTGACACTTCTGTTATGTTCTTTGATCCCATTCATGTGTGAACACTGCGCTATATTGTCGACTTCTGAAACTTTTTCCAAGGCACCAGGCTGTAGAGCTGTGCAGTGGTTGCCAGCAAGGCCGCGTTGTTGCATGTAATGAAATGCATCGTCGAGAACCACATGTGTGTTTGAGCCACCAAATCCAAATGAGTTTATTGAAACTCGACGCAGACCCTCCGCTGGCCATGGAATACATTCCACAGGGACCTACCATATATTTCAGTCAGTCAGTTCATGCTACTAAAAATGTGCAAACAGGAGTGAGTGTTTTTTTTATCACCTGTATTTTGAAAAACTCCGCATCGATAGCCGGGTTAAGCTTCTCAAAAAGAGCATTAGGTGGAATGATGCCCTTTTCCAGAATGACTATGATGGTCAGTCTTATAAACAAACACGCAGTTGCAGAGAAATCAAGCTTACAGATAGCCTTGACCAAGCTTGCCAATGCACTGGCCCCTTCAAGATGTCCAATATTGGCTTTCACGGATCCACTCCAATAGCAAAATTAGTCTGACGTTGATTCTTTTGATCTCATCTTAATACTCACACATAAAGTGGCTCTTCAGCTGTTCTGCTTTTCCGGAAAACTCTGCCAATCGCTTTCATCTCAATAGGATCACCCACGGGAGTTCCCGTTCCTATAACCAGAAATATTAGCAGTTGGAGTAAATGTGACCTCCTCTTCTCATCTTACCATGGGCTTCGACATAACGCGTCTCGTGAAATGGGAGACCGGCTTTCTTATAAACATGACGAATCAACTCCTCCTGAGACTGAGGACTTGGTTGTGTGAGCACAGAGGTATGGCCATCTTGATTGGAACCCGTTGAGCGGATGACTGCTCGGATCATGTCTCCATCTTCGACCGCGGCAGATACTGGCTTGAGTACAACCGCTAGTACACCCTCTCCTCTCGCATACCCATTTGCGCGCTCATCAAAGCTGTAACAGAGGCTATCAGGAGAGAGAAAGTTCTGAGTCGCGAGCATCTGAAAGATGGATGGATCCATGAGCAAATTACATCCTGTCACGAGAGCCTTTTCCATGGTCAGTGAGCGGTATCTACTGTTTACTGTTTGGATCGATACTTACACAAGATGCATCACCACTCCACAATGCCTTGCAGGCCATATCAAGTGCCGACAAACTTCCCGAGCATGCTGTATTGACATGGATGCTGGGTCCACGCAAATCAAAATACCAACTCACTCGATTCGGAACGACACATGCCACAGCGCTTCCAGTAGCAGCGGTTCGCTCTGTATTTTCTGGATCCATGGCAACCATACGAGCCTTATCCTCCAACATTGATGCAGAGAAAACGGCAGTACGAGTCCCCTTCAGCTTCTCCACTGGGATTCCGGCTGCAATTAATACTCGTCAGCCAACAATATCTCCCGATATATCAAGCTTACCATGCTTGATACTCACCGTTTTCAAACGCTCGATATGACTCCTCCAAAGTCCATCTTTGCATTGGATCCATAGCAGCAGCCTGATAATGTATCAGCATAATACTTTGCTCACCAAGAAGAAGCACCTGGGCAATTACCTCCTGCGTTGTGACTGAGAAAAATGGCGCATCGAAAGCGCCCAGATCCTCATTGAGAAAATGCGCTCCTTGAGTTGGGAACTAAAATCTGTCAGATACAGGAGCATGTTGATAAGTAGGTCTCATACATACTTTGGTCAATTGATGATTCACAAATGATTCCGGGTTGGCTCGCGACGAAGGCCAGTCTGTTCTCAGATTTCGACAAGTCTCCAGGACCTCCCAAAATTCCTGATCATCATTGACGTCTTGTGGGAGTTTGAAAGAATACCCGATGATAGCAATATCATTTTGCACTTGCGCCTCCACACCTGAGTGAGCAGTAGAAGAATTCATTCCTTCCATTTCGCTTACTGCTAATGAGTGATTCGGACTACATTACTTGAGCAGAAAAGAATATTAAAGGGGAAAAGATTCATAATTGTTACTTAGGAAGCCTCATCCACATGTACCCTCCATACCAAACCCACCTAACCTTAGCCACCACTGGACCTATCGACAAATCAAGATGCTTGGCAGGTTCACCCCTCATCGGACTGACTCGTTCCACTGTTCCTATTCCTTCCAATGTTTGCTACATGCATCCAGGTGGAAGCCATGCTGGAACTGTCCCGAAAAGGAAACCAACTTGTTCGGTATACTGAGCTGATGGAGCACGGACTTGGCCTCGCTCCGATCGTCTGGTACTGACGGGCCAGATCGGCTTCTTCGACCAGAACACAGGAGCTTCGAGGATTTATTTTGGCCTTTGAGCCAATTGACGTTATAACCTAGTTTTCCAATCATCGACAAGAAAGTCAGTATGACCGAGATAGTCCTTTTATTGCACAGCGGGAATTGATCTTGATTGCCGGGAGAATTGCCAGAGTCATTCGGGAATATTGGAGATGAAGGATTTCCTAGTGTTTAGTGCATCCTTCTCTCGCTCGGCACCCATCCGCTTTTCCATTAACAGTGTTAGATAGTTCCACTCTATGCAACATACAAACTCTCATCGGGTTCAACGGAGTGAAGTCCATTGAGAATGTCAAACTTTCAAAATTAGTGTTCATGGAATCTATCAAACTTTCAAAGACTGCGAAGATGTTCTGAACTTTGGACTTCCCCGCAACGTGAAACAACCAGTGGGATCATGATGTTACATAGTGAACATGGGTAAAACCTAGCTACAAAGATCATCCGCTCGCCCAATGGTCCTCTCAATTGCCTGCAGAGTTTCTCGTAGCCCCTCAGACGATTTATACCCGGGGACCTGATGTCCGAGATCGAGTCGAACCACTTCCCGCAAACTCTCATCACAAATCTGAACTAGTGCTTCCTGGGCATCCTCTTGGTACCATAAGGGCGCCAGGGGCGAGCGATCTCGCAAGCGAACGAGATTCTCCTCCACTATGAGAGCCGTCGGGAGGTGGAGAAGAACCCCATCGGTATCGGGGTTAATACAACGCAGAACTCCCGTGCGAACCACATCAGGATCCAACGGCAAAGCCGCGCTAAAGAATATGCCACATTTGAAGTCCGCAAAGGGATGGCGAAAGTCTTCAATGAGCAGCATTGCTGCTATAATCCCACCTTCCGAGAATCCCATTACTCCGTCAAATGGCCCCTGAGTCTGGACATAGTCCACCAATCCGCTCACTAAGTCTTGGCCTTGACTAGCTTCCGTAATAACAGCCGGAATATAACCGTAGGACTCCGAGTTGCCTGTCATGATAGCAGATCCTGTGGTCCCATTAGATCCTGGGTGGCTGCACTACTGTCTCACCATTCAGAGGGGAAGGCCTTACCTTCACAGGGCTCGGTGAGAACAGTGCCATCGATAAACACAAACTCGTGGTCTTCCAACGCCTCCCGAATTTTAGCTGCATTTAGTTAGAGGCAAACTTTGAATTGATGAAGACAAACATTTCAAAGGTACCAGTTTGGATTTCGAAAAGCTATTACGTTCAAGTTGTCGTCAGCTTAATAATATAAGATAGCACGGGCATTGGTCCACACCTTAGAGCAAGCGCCCCGACCGTGAAGACACAGGAATCTCATCTTCAAGTTCCTTGAACCTCAATACCGAGGAGTTAATAGCTGCACATGTGTGGATACAAAGTTTGTCGAAATTTAAGAACATGTACCTGCCAGTGGGCTCTAGGGGGGCCTTACCGTGATCATTAATCTTCTTCCGTCCCGAGGCTTATATCGCCCCCTGGCGGACGCCTGTCTTTATATGGTTAGTGGGCTTCGGAAAGGGCCGCTACCTACTAAACCCCGGTAGGGCCTTTAAGTGTTATACAATTATGTGGAAATGTGACCACTGGCAATTCAAGGGCATACGTGGTCCCTGAGTCCCTGGCAACCTTACTTGAAATTCAATAACGCGCTACATAGTACTAGTCGGAAGTATTTTGAAATTTAGTATGGTCATCACTTCAAAAAAATGTTATCCCATACTATGCGCTGCCCACCTGCAGGACATCAGGAGAATGAGTAGAAACAGTAAAATTATTGTCAATAAAATTGAAATGAATGTACATACTTTTGACTATAGGCATGAGTCTATCCATGCCCAAACTTGAACCTCTTTCAAGACGCTTCTCATATATATGAGCGTGTATATTTGTCGTCATGAAGATCCTGCTTCACCTTAACACGAGCCACCCCAGTGAGTCCAGATTGTGACTCATTAACATCATGGTGTAGGTACTCCGTCGATTCACTGGCGGTTGACTTGAGAGGGTCAAGTTGGTAGTAATCTTTGCTGCCAGTAGTACCAACGAGCCTGCCACGGTTCGTCTTGTAGCTAGATGGTTCGCTCGGCCAATTTTGTTGCGATGTGTTGACAGCCGATACACCGAATAGGTTCTTCAATCTATCCGCTGCTCCAGTCTCCTTGAGAATCTTTGGAATGCATGGAAGGGAAACGATGAAGAACCCACAGGTCATTTCAGCGGTCGCCCAGAAGGCCAGTGGTGCTAACGTCCAAATTGCATCGGCGGCCTTCCCATGCTTGACTGTTGTCTCGAGTCGAAAGGCAGCAGAGATACATGCTCTATTTAGTAAAGACATATTAGTCAAATATTCTGAAGCTCTTTGAGACCATCACTCACAGCAAACCAAACCCAAAAATGATAGAAACACCCAATCGCTTCCGCCAGTTCATCTGGAGGTTCCAAATGACCTGTTGCGGTAGGATCAAAATCGCAACATCGGAGATCAATTGGATACTTGATGATCCAACCTGCAGCTTGAATAACTCAAAGCATTGGCTTGTCGACTGGATAGTAATGTCCCAGATGGCCCGATGAGGAATGCATTGAAGATTCAATGATATCACGATTCCAATTCCAGACATTATCTGAACACTGATCACCACTGCACATCCCCACCAGAACCAGCCCCTAGACCTCCGGCCGATGGGAGCAAACATCCGGCACCATTCAACTAGAATAGCCGTCTTTAGGAGAGGTAGAACTGCCGAATAAAATACGCCGAAGAGAAAGACATTCTTTAAACGGGACCGAGTCAGCGAATGAACAATTTATAGCAACAAAGATGAAAGAGAGGAGTGGTGAAGTCAGAGCCCATCTAGAGAGACAAGACAGTGCCGCAGGCAACGAGTGGGTCTTTCTGAAGTGTCAACTTCATAAAGTCAACTCACATATTCAACAGATATCATAGCTCCCAATCGGACATTCCACTGATGAACGAGGAATCCCGGGTTTTGCGTCAAACGTATCTCGGCATAGAGGGCGCCCCAAAAGCATCCCTACATAAAGGTCAATATCGTGTTAGAGGGTATATTGCAAGGAAAGAGCTGACATATGCACAAAGTGCCAATACTGAGACGAGGTTTCAAATCAGCATCATGCCGATTATAGACTGACAGTTAACGTAGATCACGTACCTTCCTCAATTTGCACCTTTCTGGCTATCCAAAGACTAGCATAAGCCTTCATGAAGATGCATATTGTAGCAACAGATGCACATGTTGCAAATACACCAATAGCCAAGGGATTGTTGTTTGGTGGATTATCGAAATTCGACGTCACGCCAGCCGGAGGTGCAAGGGCAGGCCCACTAAGATTCATCCTTGCAAATAAAGGCCTGTCGGAACATGAGTAATATCTGGTCAATGTGAAAAGACAATGAAGAGGTTATAAACGAAGTAAGAGATTGTACACAGACCCCTGTCTAGTGAGTTCTAGTCAAGGACCAGTTACGATCTTCAGGGGGCCAGAGTAACTCCATAATAGCATTGTCTAATATTGATAGGGTAAAGTGCGTGGCGTTGATGTACCTAGAAAGACGTTAGGCTGTCAAGTAGGACTCATATTATTAGCTTCATTTCTTCTTGGTATTTTGACCAGGATTCAAATCCTTCACAGGTGATGGTCTACCTTCCCGTTTCATATTAAGCGGGTCTATTATAACGAAATTTGCCGAGTCTGCAACTTGAAGAAGCAGAAAGAAACCATGCATGCATGAAGTAAATCATAGTATTGAACACTAATCGGACTTTTCTGATCATGAAACTGGAGTCCGGTGTATGAACACTATTAGAGTAAAGAGCAACGTGATCCCTTCTCTATATTGAACTTGTTATTATAAGTGTGAGCGTATAAGGAGTAGCATGCATGGGTGGCGCATTCACCAATGTCCAAAGACAGGCTAGCCTTACATAGAGTTGTTTTGAATGAGTTTTATTTCATTTATTGACATGTGCAACTGCAGTATGCTTCATTGATCCCAACGTGAAACTACTAGTATCATTAAAGGCTATTAAAACCTGAACTACATAAGGGCGGTTGGCCCAAGTTTCTCATTGCCAACACCACATTCATATGCCTCGGTATTCGTATGCCTCGGTAGTATTGAGAATTGGACCCTTAATATGACCATCAATGTACCTGACTACCGATCTCCACCGACTGGGCTCTCGACCTTGTGTTTGCTGGACCTCACTAGCACTGGACTAGTGTAGGCTTGCATAAACGAAATGAACGAACTAACTCCAGCTAGCTAGATGGAATTCATTGGTTGGCGGACAATTCCAAACAATGGGGACTGAAGGAATACTCCGAACCATTTTATGTGAAAATCACACCTTCAACAACCCTGGAGACAATCGGACAATCCGTGCCGTTGGGCGATCCTTATGAAGTGGGACCACTTTTTAACCCGATGGTCATGACAGCGGCCCCAAGGAGTGGAATGAAAGGATTCTTAGACCCACATGTCTCAATTCCTTGAGATTAAGCGATACTAACGGGAAGCCTGGACTGGAAGCAATCATTTCAGCCTTGAGAACCTCGGGCGCATCGATTTATTCGTTGACTATGCTCTGCCGGCCATCGCTAGCACCAAACCGTGCCCGCTAGCTCGACCTAAATAGCGCTTCGCAAACATTGAGATGCGCTAGATTAGTTTCTTCCTTCCCTCTTGTTAGGACATGACTCGGAGGCGCAGTGATAGCAATTTGGTGTGTACTTTACGTTCATGTTAGTTTCTTGGCTTAGCAACAGTTTAATTGCAGAGAATGAAACGTGGCCCTCATCATAGTGAGACCACATAAAGCTCCGATCGGCGAAGTCGCTTATCCCCTCATAAATTCAGTCAGTCTGTTCAATATTCTCTTTCTATCTTATAGTCAATATGCCTAAGCAAGAGGTTTTTCATCTTCATCCTTTCGGTTGGGAGAATGACCCAGAAGAAGAGCGTTTCAAGGTCTCAACCCTTGACTATCTGACGGTCTGCACATACAACAACTATGCCATCTTCTTTCGCGTAGAAGATGCGGATAAACCTCGAGTCGCTGAAGTACTGAAAACTGGTCTGGAACGCACCTTGAGCCAAGTTCGACACATCTGTGGCACTATTGAGAAAGATCCTTCTGAGGGCCATTCGTTCGTCAAGAAGAAGGATAGCACTGTCCAGTTTGTGGTCCAATGGCTAGATTCACCTGAGGATAGCAATGACTACCCAAGTTTTGATGAGATCGCTGAGGGTAACTTTTGCACTTCGGTTCTCGGTGATCTCGCTCGTTGGAGTGTCCCTCCCATGACATATGGCGAGAAGCCAGAGGCCCATCCTGATAACAGCCCGGTGGTTGCAGCTTACAAGGCTAATTTCATTCGCGGTGGTTTGGTCTTTATTATGCACCATCATCATTACTCGAATGATGTCATGGGCTGGGCTGGACTCGCTCACCAGCTGGCTGAGAACTGCTATGCGGTTGTCAACCAGACACCATTCCCATCATGGGATCCCGCATGTCTGGATCTTTCTCGCCTCACAAAGCCCCCAGTCCCAGAGGAGTTGAAAATTGATGGTCCACCTGCACCTGAGCGTCACCCGGATCATATTCCGGCGGAGATGCTGCTCTTCCACTTACCCAAGAGCAAAGCGGCTGAGCTCAAGAAGCTCGCTTCCCCGGATGACGATTCTTGGATCTCCACATACGATGCCTTTTCTGCTTTTATGTGGCGCACCGTCACTCGGCTCCGAGCCCCTTTCTTTAAGCCCGATCCGTCAGCCCCCTTGCTCTGGATCGAAGCTGTTGATATGAGACGCCGAATGCACAGTCCCAAGCCTCCGGCCCGTATTCAGCGTAATGTTATGACTGGCGTTCTCTCAGCTACTGCGCCGGTCACTGCACCTACTGCTGCGGAAGTAATCTCAGAATGGCCATTATCCAAGTTGGCATACTATATTCGTCAGTTGACAAACAGTGTCACACAAGAGGCCCTTGACCAAGCTTTAGGTATGGTGGCTACTGTGCGCGATCAGACTGCATTGAATATTCGTATTGATGCACACCCACCGATGTCGCTACTCCAAACGGATCACCGCGATGCCAACATCCCCGCTGCTGATTTTGGTTTCGCGAAGCCGTTCACTTATCGCCACCTTATTGACAAGTTGACCCAGGGTGTCATCATCATTTATCCGTCGCGCGATCCATCTCCTGAATCTGATGAGGGACCTGAGTTCTCCATCTCTTATGAAACAAGCCTCAAGCAGGCTCTTATTGATGATCCAGAGTGGAGAAAATATTTCGAGTACCGGGGCGTCGATGCTGTTGATGCTTCCGACAGCCAATAGAAGAATTGTACTGGATGTTCTGTTTGATTAATGACATGGCTTTTTGATTTCATGGTTTTTATTCTTCAATTTGTCACAAGACGATATCGAGCTTATAATACTCCCAGCGCTGTTTATGGTGTATTCTCACTTAGTGCTGAGACCCTCCTCGTTCAAATGCACATTTTTGTGTTACTAAATAGCTTGAGAACCTGTAACACCAATTATCGATATTCGAACACGATTGTCAGCAAGCATCTAGGTAGCCCTGGTTCAAATGTTTCTGTATAGCTGGTGATCCCTGTTCTAGATTTTTACATACTTCCCTGTAGACTCGGACTGGTCATGCAACATGAACTTCGCTTCTAAGAATCCTGATCAAAATATTCGCAGGATTCCTTAGACTCGCATGATATAATCAATCTTCCATTAGATTCATGCCTAATATCATAATGAAACTCACTTTTACCATCCTGTTCTTCCCATCGGCTTGGGCTTTGGCCCGAAACACGCCGCCGGCTGGATCAGTTGTCGTAGCTAGATCAGGGGGTGATTATGATACGGTATATTTAAAAATATCTCTTAAAATCTATTCCGTCCATCACAGCTGATCCATAAAGCCTAGATTGGCAAGGCAATTATGGCTTTGGACACGGGTCATCTTGCTGAGCAGACTATCTTCATCAAAGCGGGTGTTTACGATGAACAGGTGGAGATACCGGCACTACGAGGAGGACTCATAATCTATGGGGAGACATCGGAGTAATGATTTCTAATAAGAACTTACCAATATGCAATTCCAAAATGATGACCTCGGGCTAATCTAAAGCAGCACGTCCTCTTACTTGGGCAACACAGTGACTATCACTCATAACACCAGTGCATCACGAGGGGATGGCGATATGACAGGTATACCATGACCCACTGAAGAATCACTTGATGTTTTTGATTATTCACTAACTATTGCCTCTTGACACAGCTACCTTGAGAAACGCCGCTGCCGCCTCGAAGGTTTATAATATCAATGTGGTCAACTCTTATGGTCCTGGGCCGCGGGCCCTTGCTTTAAGTGCTACGGGGACTCAACAAGGGTACTATGGGTGCCAGTTCACGGCCTATCATGGTATATGATACTCTTTTGGCTAAATATGAGTCCATCACTTACCAGTTCTTAGGAACCATTCGCACGCAAGTTGGAGGTACAGCTCTATTTGCCATGAGTCTCTTATCTGGCACCAAGTAAGTTTCACTTTGACCCTGGATTCTCCTATACACCTCTCATGACTCTAGGGACTTTATTTACGGTGATTATGCACGCGTATGGTTTGATCGCGTCAATATCAAGGCTCGTGCTCCTCCACAGAATGGTTATATCACTGCCAACTGCCGCTCCTCCTCGAATGATCCGTCTTACTTTGTGATCAACAACTCAACAGTCGAAGCAGCAAATATAGACGTGAAGCCAAGATCATACTTCCTTGGTAAGGCATGCCTTACTAAAAACAATATGCAGCTACGTAGCAGAGTATTATGTGCTAATAAGTGTACCGTCTAGGTCGTCCAGAAGCCTCCTACGCCCGCGTTGTATTCCAGAACACGTATATGAGTGATGTGATTAATCCGTCTGGATGGAGTCCATGGTCATCTGCTCTGCCAAATACCGCTCATGTCCTATTTGGAGAATATTCAAATAAAGGTTCTGGTAGTCAGGGCCTTCGAGCAAGCTTTTCAACATCGTTGGAAATGCCTGTGGAGATTGCAGATATACTGGATGATGGTTATATGAATTGGGTGGATATGGGGTATTTGGCATATTGAAAATCAAATCAACCTCCAGCGCTTACTTCTGTGAAGTTCTCGGTTTTTAAACTTCATTACTAGTATCAGGTGATATGGACCTTGAACAGCTACTTTTGCAAGAAGGTACTAGAACGTGTCTCAGGTGCCCTGGATGCCGTGGAACAAAACAAATTCAACTTGAAACAAGAAAAATCAATTCATGTGAACAAAGTCAGCATCGCCATCGTCCTACAAATTGTGGGCTGGAAATTATATCCACGTCATTGAATCGCTGCAAAGATCGGTGCTGTCAACTTAAATCATACCTGCTTGAGCCAGCCGGATAAAAGCATTTAAGCTATCGTTGCCTTTCCTTGGAGGAGCTCAACGATCTCCGGCTTCTGTATCTCTGCATATTCTTTGGCTGAAGATGCAATGTCTTCGTCGTCGTCACAGAAGGTCAAGAGCCATGACATATCGGCTTCAATGAATGATGCTTGTGCAGCTTCCAATGCAGTGCCAAAGCGAGAGTGCTCCAACTTTAGATTGGCATCTGCACCGGCTTCGATCAACTTCTCCACAGCAATTTTTTGACCGAAGAAGGCGGCCGCGATCAGTGGTGTCGGGTACTTGGCTGCCGGATGTTGAATGTTGACATCTGCTTGAGCTTCGATCAATGTCTCCAACAGGGTCGGGTTTTTGGCAGCGGCTATGGCAAGCGCACAGCCAAAGTCCCGCCCTTTCAGCGTCATGTCGACATCGACTTTTGCATTGAGCATATAGCGGACCTTTTTTGAAGATCCTGAAGTGACAGCCACCGCAAGAGCGCTTCCAAATTTCCCGTGATCCAAAGGCATATTGACATCGAGCCCAAATTTGATCATGCATTCGAACCAGTCCTCATCAGATTCCTCATTGCCAGAGTAAAACTTCTGCTGGCAGTCTTTCCATTTCACCACTCGTCTAAACGGGCTCCCGGCATCATGATTTCTTGCCGCAAAGGCGGCGAGGAGACTGCCATATATGCCAACTTCCAATTGCTGGTTTATATCTGCGCCGGCTTGCAAAAGAAGTTCCAAGCTATCAAGATTGTGTCCCTCATACGCTGCGACAAGGGGACTCCCATACTTTCCACATCGAAGCGTCAAATTGGGATCTGCCCCCTCTGACAGAAGGTAGTCAACATTTTCAACACCAGAATGCGCTGCCGCTGTCAGTGCACTGCCATAGGACCCAGTCAAAGTAGGCACATTGATATTGGCCCCGGCTTTCACGAGAAACTTGACAGCTTCGATGTTCCAGTGGCTCAGACCTGCCGCTGCCGCAGTAAGTGCATTGCCGTACTGCCCCCCAGATGACAGGGAATTGGCATTCACCTTGGTCTCTTGGACCAAATACTTGAGAATATCGATAGCGTAACGCGAGGCGGCCTCGAGAGCGCTGCCATGAACCGAGTCGAACTTCATATTCACGTCGGCTCCAGCCTCCTCTATTAGGTATCTCACACTTCCAAGATCCCCTCTCCGGATTTTCAACGCAAGAACGCTGTCTCCTCGTTCACCAAGTAGTTGGGTGTTGATGTCAGCACCGGCAGTCAGCAGGAGCTTTATGATGTCCAACCCGGGGCGCGCAGCTGCTACAGTGATAAGATGGCCTCCATTATTGGCTGGGATGTCAATATTGGCTTTGGCATCTTGTATCAAATACCTCACAAGCTCTGCGTTATCAGAATCAATTGCTGATTGAAGCGGACAATGACTGCCGGTAAATGAAGTATCTTTCAGCTGTATGTTCACCTCTGCGCCGGCTCCAACGAGATATTTAACGATTTCAAGATGTCCTTGTGATGCTGCCATGTCTAAGGCACTGTCCGCTGCTGGGTCACCCGATTTGGAGCTTGCATCGAGTCCTTTATCTATCAAAAGTTTGACAAGAGTCAAATCTCCAGCTAGAACGCAGAGTAGCAGCAAGCTTTGCCCCTGGTCGTTTTTGCAGAGAAGGTCGACTTTATTTTCCTCCCACCATTCCATCAAAATACCCCCAAGAGAGAAACGACAAACGGCAAAGACGGGGTTGCTCTCAGGTGCCAGCTGCTCAATGAGAGTGTCCGCAATTTGCAAGCCCAAATTTGCCCGCCTGTAAAAGCGCCAGTGAAAAAAAAAACGTAACGTAATATCTCTCGCCGCTTGTCGATACCATGTTTTATATTGCGAGCTTGCATTTTGAGGAGACCCCAAAAAGACTTTCAAAAGAGAGATCAAGTCTGGGTTTTTTGTTTGCTGTGCACTCCGGACATGCTGAAACCAACAATGCCTGATGTATAGATGAAATCCGTTGTACTTATCAAAGTTGTCATCGGATTCTCTTGCCGCGAAGCCATCTTGAAAGTCGTAACCATTATTCTCTTGAAGGAATGGACGAGCACTTTTATATTTGTCCACCATATACGCGAGGCAAACCCTAGCGGCATGCTGGTGGGCTTTTGAGTGAGAAATCCCCTGGTTTTTCTCCAGGTATTCCTTGACTGAAAGGTGTGGAAATTGCCAGCAACCATTGGAGTCTACCTCAAGCAGGTTTCTGCACATTCTCAATAAGCCTTCCTCGTTAGGCTTCTCATTTAAGGGCCCCACATCGCCGTTCGGTGAGATACGAATCGCTGTCAGAAGGACTTGACTCATCATGGGTGTAACTGAAACCATTGTCCAAAGAAGGGCACGGATGACTTGAGGCTTTTCAAACTCGTCGATGGCATTCCAAATATTATCGTAAGCCTTCTCCAGATCTGGAGGGAGATTGCTCAAATGATGCCAGACAGCTGCCGGTGTATTGCATCTCGCAATCTGACGGACCTGTAGAAAAGCCCACTGGAACATTCCCTGGCATTGTTCCATTAGCTTGTGAATGATATCCTCCTTGAGGGGCTTTAGGGCTTTGTTCAGTGATGCCCGATCTAACTGAATATTCAGAAACCTCCTGATGTCTCCTTCATTATCATTTGCCGAGATGGCCACCTGAGAACTGAGTTGCAGCTGGTTTTGAATATCTGTGTCCGGCCTGCTGGAGATGAAAATCTTCACTGGATTCTGGGCCTGAGATACTAAAGAAGCCAGTGTTTGGAGTAGCTCGTCACGATGATCAGCTTTGCATTCGTCCAGCGCATCAATCAATATTGTTGTCTGCTGGTACATATTTATCGATGTCAGAATCTGCTCTTCGCACTGCGCAAGTCGTAGATTGCTTCCCCTCTCTCGTCCAAACTTGTAGAGCTCTGACAGTTTTCTTTGGATAAGGCCAGAGTCGCTCGCAGATGTTGCAAGTTGGCGCACAATGCTCTGGAGAATGGGGACTCGCTCAGATCGAGTGTCATCGTCTCGCTGACAATAAAAGAAAGCGAACCCTTCATGCTTGAGTGGATTGCTCATCTGGCCTTGGAAGTAATCGATAATTCTTGATGAGAGGTATGTTTTACCGGTGCCAACAGAGCCGTGGAGCCAGAAGACACCTGACGATTCATCACTATCCCATTTTTGGAATTCATCATTTCCAAGCAGCCACTCGCCTGTACTAGGGGCTCTTGTGTCTCTGATCCGATCGTGATGCTCACCATAGGGAACGCTAGAGATCCACTCCAAGATTTGAATACGCTCACTCTCATTCACATTGTTGAGAAGGCGACGGACACCTTCATCGATACGGGCCATTGGGGCGTTCAAGGTTTCCAGCATTTTGATCATCTGATTATCTTTGGCAACCTTACGATTGGTTTCACAGGCATTTACGTCTTTGAGAAGCTCGGTTTCCTCGTCACCAAGACCCGCAAGGCTTCCAGTCATCTTTCCAGGGTTGACAATAGCCTCCAGCGTGCGTCTGGCAGTGTTTGCCGAGAGGAGATTTTTCGATTCCACCAACAACTCCAGAGAAGTGGTATAGATCTTCATAAGACTTGTCTCGAGACCGAGTTGCACCAAATCCAGCTCGATGGCTGATGTTTTTGGCAGGTATACCTGTTCATACACCTGGCCACGACTAGTGATTCTGACAACTCTTTCTGTGATGGCCAGCAACGCGCCCATCTGCTCACTCTCATTCACGGGGATCTAAACCTCGCCATTAGCTTGATCATTCTTTTCGGGTATCCAAGCAACAAGAGCCATGCCTACCTGCATCACGTTCTTAATGAGATCCCAAGGCAAACTAGCCTGAGGTGGTGCAAACTGGATCGCGATGTCACCGGCCTTCTCCAACCAGCCAACAAGTGACGCGGTATAGTTTCGGAGAACAACGTCTTTCCCACCAATGCAGACGGACCAGAATTTCTCTTCGCATTCTTTCTGCTTCTTATTGACGACATCTACTAGGCCTCCAATGCTATCCTTCATCGATGCAGTTGGGACCTGATCAAACCCCATATCGCGTAGGGCTTCCTGGCTTTCTGGTGACAGGTTCTTGAAGGCATCGTGCCAACGATCCTTTGGAGGTTCTTCCTTTGGAGCTATCGCAGGGGTAGAAGCCTCCTTGGATGGAACAATAGCAGTCGGCGCTGGGATAGAATGTGCAGACTTTTGGTCCTTGATACCGGAGATCATATTTGTTAGCATCGAAACATACTTCCAGATATTTAATATCGTTTTCATTTCACTCACTGCTGATTGATTCTTCTCATGACGGTGAAAGTGAAGCAACCTCTTTAATCGCTCAGGCATGTTGTAATCGGTTTTTCACTGGATAGAATAGTAGCCTAGAAAGCCGAGATACTAACCACAGAAGGGTATGATTTGAAAAGACAAAATTAAAAGAGAGGGACGAAAGAGGGGAGATTACGACTACTCACTGTACAAACATTCTCACATGTGCATTGAGGGGTTCGTAAAAGCTCCACAGTTTAGCTGCACCATGTGTGTGGACCTAGTGCTTGCCAATCATCTAGATGCATGTTCTACATATTGGTGATTTGACAAACAGACAATTACTTTTTAACTTGAGCTCTCAGATCTTTCTGCACGGGTGAATGGTGCCAGCTCATCATTGTATTTGTACAGCGTGGGTAGGATTGATCCAGCCCACAAATACCACATGTACATACTACCTAATAATATCCATGTCTCTGCCCAGGTGGCTCGTGGCTCAAGCTTCGTGCTCCTCATTGATCTAGGTACCAATTACACTTTATGTGCACCTGGCATAATTCTTATTTAATAGATAACATTTAACACTTGGGCAGCCACCCGTGCGTGTCCACTGGTCTCCACATCCAGATGTCCATTTTGATCCATCAACGTGAAAGACCCACTCAAGCCATTGGAACTGATGAGAACGATGATAATATATGGGATGGTGTACTCACCAGATCAACCCACTTTTTATCCTCCACATGTGCAGTGATAGTTTCGCCGAAAATAGAGTCAGAATGTAAACTATGTAATGGTCGACTCCCGTTCAGACGATCAACATCTCGCCTTCAATGTTCCTCTCCAGGGCTCTCCGAATCCCTCCCGAGGTCTATCTCCATATCCCATATCCTCGGTACGCTGGAGCAGTCTGGTTATGCTCAAGCGGAGAGTATAAATTCAACAAAGGCCGATTGTGCCTACGAAGCCTTTCAATACTATCGATTTTCGCCTTCCGCACCTGGGCAGGGGCTGCTCCTCCATTCAAATTATCCTCGGCTTCTGCTTCAGTTGATAACTGAAAGCTACGGGGCTTAAATGCGCACAGATCATCTTGACCTAGTTGGCTGACTGGAAGAAAAGATAGTCGAGCGCAATATCGGCATCTCTGATGCGGCCCCGGGGTTCAACTAGTAGACACGGCCTCCCATAAGTCCCGCATGATTTCCCCTCACACTATATTCAAGTTCCAGTATTATTGTCCTCCCTTCTCTTTTCTGCGCACTTTTTTCTTCTCGCGAATTCCTTGGGAATGGCCAACCCTTATGAAACAGACCCGGACAAAATTCCTGCAACCGATTTATATGCAGATGTGCCTCTATATGGTCGATACTGTCCGAAACCTGATGACTTCCGTGTTGATTCACAGCATGTCAACTCCAGAACACCGGACTCCTTGAGATACTGGGCGTCAGTCGTTACTCTTTGTACCGAGCAAAACCAAATTTACCCCGCTGATGCGGGCGGACGCGATGTCTTCGCTCTTGGTAGCATAATTGTGAAATCCAGCCACCTCCACGCACTTGAGGATGACCAGCCTCCGGAGATTGACTTCTCATACGCCGATAAAAACGAGTGTCAGGCAATTACTCTTGCAATAACTGTGCTACATGATGTTAAAGTTCCAGAAATCTACTTTGCTGGCAAGGTATTTTACCCTGCTGTTCATTCGTCGAATTCAATTGCTTACATCTACCCAGATCGATGGTCGCCAAGTACTCATCCAACAGAGAATCCCAGGCGTTGCCTTATGTGTTGCTTGGCCATACCTGAGTGCAGAACAAAAGCAATCCTTTAAAAAACAAGGGCGGAAAATACTTCATCAACTTCACACTATCAAGCCAACAGAAAAACTTCCGATTCGCTGTCATATTGTACCGGATCCTAATATACTAAGGAACGGTCGGCTTAATCCTATAGAGGGAGACATCCTATTCTCAACCGCCAATGATGATCCAGACAGAAGCTTCATGCACAATGATTTCACGCAGTCTAACTGCCTTGTTGACAATGACAAAATTGTGGGACTTGTTGATTGGGAAATGGCAGGGTTTCTGGGCTGGAAAACTGCTGGAGAAGTCCACCGTCGGATCAGAACTCCACAACGTGAGCATTTTACGAATGTTAACTTGAGCGAGGAACGAATTCAGGATATGATGTTCTGGAATGACCTATATGATGAGGAAATGCTGGGGAATCATGCGGCGATCTAAATACAAGTGCTTGTGAATAGCTTTAACTGGAATATCCCAGTCTCGGAGATTTAAAAGTGACTTTTGAATGAAAGTTCAACTGAAATTCATCACTTCAAATCAAGCACTTGAAGAATTCAATAATTTCAATTCCATAGAAGTTGGTATAGAGGTTGTCGTAGACAATTGACTGCACAGTTGACTACCGATAGCGTTACATAATCCTTATCTTTCACCGCCCAGGCATACTGCCGCCTTGTGAAGTTGAGTTCGCGTTCAATTACTTTCTCTCTTCCAAGCTTGCTATACACCCATAATTCACAATGTCGGCCGACGCTGTCTCCACCGCTGTCGATCTGGACGATGAGCCCTATGACTCTGCCGAAGATGAAGATTTCCAGCTGGAAGATGCCGGCGCACAAGATGAATCCGACCTCTCCTCCGACGATAACGACGATGAGCCTGCGAAGAAAAAGCGAAAGTCAAATAAGAAAACAGAGATCCCCGATGAAGACCTTGACTCTGGTGACGAAGTGACCATTCAAAAAGCACGCGAGAAGCGAGAGAAAAAGCGCAAGGGAAGGAAAGGCAAAAGTGCGGCCAAAGACGATGAGATGGATATCGACGATGAGGAAGGAGGTACAGGAGGATTTGTCCGAACTCGTGCCATGAAAAAGCATATGTAGGAGCCTCTTCTATCTAACTGGTTCTTTGGCTCACTGATTCTAACCCGTCGCCTACGGAACAGTCAAGAAGAACGAGAGCGCAAACCATTAGCCCAAATCGACGGCGCAACGATTGACGTGGAATCCCTCTGGGCGCAGATGAATGCGCCCGGGAACCAACTGGGCTTACGGCCAAATCAAATTAAACGCGACAGTGAGCCGGCTCCTGAACCCGACAATGCGCCCAACGTTACGGATACGAATGAACAGGCCGCCGCAGAACCGGAGAAGCAACCGCGCCATCCCCCCGGCGAGCAGATGATTAAGATCAAGCGCACCTACAAATTCGCCGGCGAGATGATCACCGAAGAAAAGATCGTGCCGAAGGACTCGGCGGAGGCCAAGGCGTTTCTATCGAGCGGGGAGAACGTGGAATACACTGAGGTGGAAGATGCAACCGCAAATCAAAATCTTCGTCGCCCACTACGAAAGGTCTCACGATTCGATCCTAATCCGACGGGCTCAATCAAGAAGAGCTGGGAGAAGCAGCTTGTTGAAGCTGGTGAAAATGCAACTGGCCCCAAGATCAACACTGTCGAGAAGTCCCGTCTGGACTGGGCACAGTATGTTGATCATGCGGGTATCAAAGATGAACTGCGCGTTGCTAGCAAGGCTAAGGAAGGCTACATGGGCCGTATGGACTTCTTGGACCGTATGGGAGCCAAGCGGGACGAGGAGGCACGACAGGCCCGCCTCAAGGGCATTTGAGCTTGCTCTGTCTGCGTTGGCCGTTATCTGCCATCTACAGAATAAGGTCACCCCTTATGTATTTTTACAATGATACCATTATGAATTAATATACCCAATCACAGCAGTTATCTCTCATTTCATAGTAAATACATCCCGTTATGCATCCACGGCCCTGGAGTCGCTCCAGAGACATAATGGTCATCTCAAAGTCCAGCTTTAGTTACTGCTCTTGGGCGAATACTTGATGCCACTGCTAGGGCAGTTGGATTTTTCAACTGAGATCTTGTTAGCCATATTATATGATATTATAACACTCAATCAACTTACGTGGAGCAGCTGGTACGTATTGGCCATCGATAGCATTGCCAGCCACATTGAAGAAGTAATACACTTGATCGAGCGAATCATCCTCACAGCCAACGTATGGCTCCGAGCCTCCATGAAGCTTTGACAAAGCAGATTGGATATCACTAAGGTCGTAGGTCTTGGAGTCATCGGGTGTGATACCGGCAGAAGAGAGAGCCTGTTTCAAGTTACGTTAGTTTCTGGTTCTGAGAAGCAGGCATCCTTCCCAAACTGCTCAAGTTATAAGGATCGAAATAATCATACCTGGTAGGTATCAAGACCCTTGAACAAATCAACCACCTTCTGGAAGAAATCACCAACTTCTTCTTGTGGTGTGTAGTCGTTGTAGCAACTGGGCTTGATGGTATTGATGCAAGTACCATGCTTGCTCCACTCATGCTCCCAGAACTCCTCGTTACTGCCATCGTTGTTAACCCAGTATGTATCCATGTATGAAAGGAGATCATCACGGTTCTGCTCTTTCAGGATAGCTGAGATGTTGGTGTATGCACGCGAGGAGTCGCAGCTGGACTGATAGGTACCATCGCAGTTATCAGGCCTAGAGATAATGGCATCAGCACTTGATTTCAAGATTATGGCGGGCTATCGCGTTATGATAGTCAGTTCCAGGTCACTTACCAGAGCCCATGAATGGTCCAGGAATCACTTGGTCCGGTTGATGGGTCGCTGTCCCAGAATTGGGTCTGCAGAAGAGCACCGCCAGGGTAGTTGTAGCAACAGGTAGGCGCTTTGGACGAGCTCTGGCAGCTCAGGGTGCCATTATTGGAGCATGACTTTAGCTGAGCTACAGCTCCGGTGGCAAGAGCAGTCAAAGTGAGGAATTGAGAGATTGACATGGTAAATAGTTGGTTCAAACTGTCAAGTTTAAGTAGGACAAACTTCAAGTTGAACAGAATACTCGGAGCACTTGAGGTTACAGTGATTATTATATACACGTGTGAGAGCTACAACTAGGTACTCGGAATACTACTACTGGTAGTATTCTAAGGTGCCAAACATCAGGACATTTCCAGGAGCATGAATGTCGATCAACTAATTGCACATGCCCTGATAAAGGAATCCTGATTCGCGATCCCTATGAATCGGATATCACCGTGTACTCAACACCTTCTCCTGTTGAAGCCGATCCCCGCAAGTGGAGAATAAGAACTCTTAGTGGCTTGGAAACCACCTTGATCCAACCAATAACTTGCCAATTCAGCTTCAAAGACGAGTCACTCTCAAACAACCGTCGGAAGTCCCTTTCACATTATCGAAGTTGAGGTTGCATCTCTTGAGACCCCTGCGGATCTCCGGAATCCCCGATGCTGATTGAATCCTAGAGAGATGAGTCCCCGCCGATCACCGCACTCCAGCGAACCAGATCTCACGATACGAGTGTGCCCCAGTGGATCAACGGGGCTTTATCTCTGTTGGGCGCCGATTCCTTCATTCACCTTATAGGGTATCGCTCCAGTATCACTTGGACCCCTGGACCCTGATCGTCGTTCGCCGTTATCCACATCCTTCGTGACAATGCGAGAATTCGTGACAATGCGAGAATTCGTGACAATGCGAGAACACGACGATATGCTTGTCTATTTAATACCCCTGAATTATGCAATTCAGTTGGCAATAGAGAATAACAATAAAAAATGAAATGAAATGATCTATTCCATGCTGGCTAGCGGTATGAATGTCAGATCTACGCGGACTCCGCTATCAAAGGCTCTTCTTCCTCCTGCTCCCCATCATCACCTGGTAGGACTTGATCAACTTGGATTCTCCAGACAGCGACTGTGGCTAAAATGAAGAACAGGCCAGCCTGCAAGAATGGCAGACCTAACCAAGCATTGCCTAAATGCATTCCCCATTTGAAGAGGTAGGCGAACAACGGGCCGGCGACACATACTCCCATTGACTGGGAGATCGCAAACGTTGAATAAAGAGTACCAACGTGATCTGGTACAACGAGTGCAGTAGCCAGACTGCGGGTATTGACTCCGAACGCTGCGCCCATTGCCACAACGACCAAGCCGAAGATCAATAGTCCTGTGGTAGGAGCCAGGCCGACTATCAGGAAGCCGACAACAGATAATATGCCAGTAATCTTGCTGAGCCAGTGATCTCTGTATTTTCCGTGCAGGTTGAGATACTTGCCACTCAACCAGTTGAGTCCCGGCATTAATAGAAGGCAAGTGGTGAGACCGACGATTCCGCGAATCGTGACGAGTAGACTTGCCTATTAATGGTTTAGTTTAAGCTTGCGACTCTTGATAACTGGGATATTATGCATTGCATACCTTGGCTATGCTCCAGCCGAATCTCTTCGAGGCATATTGGAGGAGCAGGTTGGAACTTTGACGACACATCACTGACACGAAGGCTGCTATGATCATCCAGATGATGTTGATATCCTTCCAAATAAACTGTGCCGACGCTTTGAATTCCCGCAGACGGTGAAGAATTAGCTGCATAGTCGACATTTTCCCGGTCGGCTCGGTAAATTGAGTCGTGTTGTCAGCTCCATGCCTGTTGGCTTTCTTGGCTTTGGCGTCTCCAAGCGTCTCCGGAAGGAAGATAAACGGGATGCATCCTAGAACAATGATGAAGAAACCCAATGTCCATGGGATCCATGGATCGAATGTCATCAAGTATGCGCTGGTTGGAGTGGCCACGATATCTGCGACATAGACCCAGGACATAAGGGTGAAAAGTGCTGTTGATCTGCGGGTTGTTAGACCTAGTGAGTAACTTGAATTTGGGGGTTCTTATTCCTTACCTCTCGTCTTCAGAGACAACATCGGCAATCATAGTGCATACAACGGATGTCACTACCTGGTCGCCGCCGCCGATGATTTTCCATAGAGCGGATAGCCAGACCATGCGAAGTGGCAGCACGTCGGACCAGAGACCTGAGAAGAGCCAGTCAGCGATACAATTAATAAAATCATAGTTCCTTGTGACTCACATATCAGTCGAGCCCAGAGCTCATCTAGTACAATTCCCAGCATTCCAAGATAGACTACAGGTTTCCGGCCCCAGTGGTCTGCTAGCACGCCGTACGGAAGTGAAAGAAGAATCGCTTTCCACCCACAGAGTTAGAATCGCATACAGGATGACCATCTCAGGAAATCAGAGGGAACTCACGCGGTATCATGCTGAACCCATCCTTGTATCCCGTAATCAAGGCCAGCTCCCCTTGGACGGCCTCCGATTTACACGGATCTGCCACATCAGAGGCAGGTAGAGTGGTGTTAGTATTATCCAGGAACTCCAAGTAGTTTCGGCAGATGATTTTCTCGAAGATCGCAGTTTGAGGTGCTACAGAGAGATAGAATCCACAATCGGCACCCAGGATGAATATCGCACCCACGACCAAGATCATCAACTTGCTCCTGTTTTTCTTTTTCGTGTTCATGTCGCTGACATTCTCGGGCAATAATGGTTGCGACTCAGTCGCCATTTCGCTCGACGGAGTGGCCATCGTGGGGTTTTGAGGGAGTGAAAGAAAGAACCTCAGAGGAGCGTAACAAAGAAAGCTCACTTTCAAGGTTACCTCTCACTTCCACCTTCCGAGGTTCAAGTTGGGTTCTTTGTTCCCAGAATCCTTGGAACGTGGTAGCCTTGAGATAACACATCTTTCCACGCTATTTTGCCCCTAATCCCCCGCTCGGGTTTATCTAGAGTTCTCCGAGGATTAGATTGGTCTGGATTCGATGGCGTGTTAGTGGTATCATTTGGTCCAATGTGAAGATGACAAGATGACGGGTTCTCCACCTTTGACGCCGTTTGATTAGTTCGGCTGATTTCTAGGTGATAAGCCTAAGCGACGACGAATATAGACTAGTCTCGGTCTTACAGATGGATTAAATGATCTATCACTTCTTTGTTCCAATCCTTCTTTTTTCCAAGGTTCGTGCTATTGAATGTGAATGGGGACAGTTGATCATTTGGGGCTACTGTCATGATTCGTGGCCCATTTATCCGGGATTCAATAGGTATTTTGGTCTACAACAATCAGGTTTTCTGTTAATGATAGTCATCTATATATTGGAAAGGGGCGTTCAAGGCACTAAATATATCAGATGAAATTGTCAACCTCAAATGTTCAGATAGTATTCGGGATCTCGGGATCTCGATATCTGATATGACATTTTAACTCTTCAGGCTGGCTGAGTGTCTGCATATGTGTGCAGGTGGCTTCTATCTAGTTATAAAGGTGCAGTGTTAGTAGTATGGGGCTGCTATAAATGCCCACCTACATAATGAGACCAATTGATGTTGCTTTGGCTGATTTCAAGGACGGTGAGGTTCCTATTTAATTCATTACTGTGCATATGTATATACCTAGTAACTTGTCGACTCGGAAGTTCAACTTCTAGCCCTCAAGCTGGAGTACAATCGGGCTTGGTGTCAAATGACCCATATCTGATGCTGAGGCTAGCGTTAAAGTTGAAGATAAAATGTTTGACACATCGAGACGTCGGCAAACCCCGAGCTCCGAAAAAAAGAAAAGAAAACACGCTGGCTTCTATGCAACTTGCCGACTGGGGCAAATGTGATAGACCGCGTCGGGTCGGAAAGTTGATCTTTTTAAATCAACCGACCCGTTTCAAACTGATCTAGTCGGCTTCTAACGTCTTAAGAGTGCGTCGGAATATTCCAGGCTCTGCCGACGGATTTCTGAACTATCCATTATTTTGTCCTATTCTTTGCTTTTTCCTGCAACAGTATCCACATGGAAGACAGTCAGAAATCAAATGCTTATGTTTGCAAGGCCTATTTCTTAGGTCCAGTTTAGTACTTAGCATAATGGCTGAACCTTGACATGATGGAACTCGTAAACACTGACAGCTGCCAGCGCTTAGTCTGGTCCACAGGTGTTCTCTCGGACTTACGACATAGATGCATCAGTTGATACATATAGTAACTGCAGTTCTCTTCGGATAGTTCCAACCAACTTTCTATGTAACTTGAAGTTGTGTCACCCCATGGAATTGCATAAGGCGTGCGTGTACTATGTAGTAGCACTGGCGGCATGTAAGCGCTCAGAGGCTCACGATATATTCAAGTCCACTGGTCCGAATTTCTTCAAGTTTCAAAAGTTGAATATGTAGATTATGCACATGTGCATGCACTCATCAATCGAACGGAGTATCTAGTAGATATTTTCAAAATTCTACTTGAAATTTCAAGTTCAAATGTTGGATACCTAGTAGCGAGAAACTATATCATTGCAAGAACCTTGGAATCAATATGAACATCCAGACGTTTCCACTGGCAGTGGCACTTCGACTAGATGTATGAATGAACCTTCAAATTCGATTTTGGATCATCCAAATGTCATCATTATCACGCCTTAGCATGCTCAAATGGCATTAATATCACTAGTATCTACCTGGTAGTATATTCATGAACAGCACTTGAGTAGCCTCAAGCTGTCATTCGGCTCATAATCAAACCACAGTATACACTCTCTGCCGGGTCCTACCTGGAAGCATCTGAGCATCTGCCTCATCTGCCTCCTTTTGTTGATATCGTTTAAAACCTCAGGCTTTCTCTTTAATCTTAGAGGACATTAATTGAGATGCCTAGTCATCTAAACATGCATACTATAGCAATTGCGTGAGATTCTGATCTCATTTCCCGTTACCCGACTACCTGCCCATTTCCATCGCAACGGTGACAAATAATGTCTCGATCCAAACATTGAAGTCACTTGGCTTCCTAATGTCGAGTAACCCAATTCAACGCGATAGCCTGTAAGTCCCTTGTTTAAAGGACATTAAACATACATGACTGAAATGCAATGATTCGCGTTGAAGGGTGTTCCTGCGTTGGACTATCTTAAAAAATGCCTCCTTTACTCCGAAGACTATACTCCCACTGGCATGCCCATGACTCGGCCGCGAACAATATATCGAACACGACCCATGCTCCTTTGCCTGTAAAACAGGAATCTGATACCCAACCATAAGACTACACTGAGTAGCGCGATGCTTGTGGACGAAAAAGGCACGCGCAAGTCCTAATCTCGCGCAAGGGTCTAATAATATGATGTCACCTCAATTCGCCCTAGACAAGGACTGAGTCCAGCCCACTCGCCGCCAGTACAAGACATGTTGTCGTAAGCAGATATTGGAATATGTACTAATGAACCATAGAATTGCGAAAGCTAAAGGAAGAAGTACATCGGGTACATTCTTGCCAATGCGTGTTTTAGAGGAACTAGGTTTTGTACTTGGGGCAAATCCCGACTCGGGTTTATCTGAGCAGGGCCCTCTTAGTGCTCAGCTGTGCCACTTGGAGAATGTCTAGCATATGTGGGCGATGCACAGTCGATCGGGTGGGGTGATCAGACAAGAGAGTGTTTTTTTTTCAGTTTCGTCCGAGCTTTCGATTGACTTTTTGCTCTCTGGTGGCGGCTCTATTGAGGCATTTGCATAGCTGCTAGTTTGACTGGCATGCGCATTGGGCTAAGCGCTTTGACATCTAGACGCTCGGTGCTTCCGTAGGGACCAGTTGATCAGAGCGCTCAGATACTCCGAGACTTTGACGCGAGTTCTGACATTCAACGATGGTTCAGGGTCCAAGTGTTACGTACTCAGGGTCTTTTTGTCTAAATTTTAATTTTTAACTCAGTTTGAATTTGTCAATATTTGATGTAGTAAGTGTTTAGATACACACGAGGATATCAAGTCCCGGTAACATCCCTGGTCAAAATGGTACATCAAATTAAATTAAACCCTTGTAACTTATCAGCAAAACATTTCAACCCCGCAAAAAATCTCCCAATCAAGACGTCCTCCAGGAGCTCAGATCGTAGGGCTCTCTCTGCCGAAACATAACCTTTTGCCACTAGACATTTGGTATCCAGGAAGTCGGGACCAACGCAAGGTGATGCGGAGTGCTGCAATGCAAGTCAGTTCTCGCAAAAGCCCCAAATACCGAGCTAATATCGGCAATAAAAACTAACACAAACCAATTGTTTCAACATGTTTATTTAATTTTTTGCTTTCATTATTAGAAAGAGGTAGTATCTGGCCGTTGTTACCAGCAAAAAAGAGGAATATATGCAAGGGGGTGGATCCCCGAACGAAGGGATGCAGGAAACCCCATCTCGCCTCAGGAACCCATAGGTACCTTTTGCATCGCCCACATTACTATTGATGCACTTTGCATAACCTGGAGGAGGTACCCATCCTATAGGGTGGCTACCTTACCCGCAATTCCAAAGTACGCGGGGCTTGAGTGAGGCCATTTGGGGGAGAAATTACGATGAAGTTAATCTATTGATACTGCAGGGTTCCTGAGCGTTGACCTCCTCCATTTTTCCCCTGAATCATGCCATATCAGGTACCAAAGAGTCTGTGAGTCGGTCTTCCCTGCGAGACTTTGGTGGCTACCTGAGCATTTGTCCGATGATCACAGAGATAGGAATAGTAATAACTTGGACGAAATATGATCTCAGGTTCTTCCGAGTCGCTCTGGATGTAATAACCTAAACTTGGACCCTGTCATGCGGGCATGTATGCAGTTCTTGAATATGTACATGATAAGGCCTCCTAATATCTACAGGGCTGTGGAGAATCATGAGCCCCGAAATATGATCTTCATTGGTACTCATTACTACGAAAAACGACCGGATCAACGGGTATAAACCATAACAGTCCCATCCAGTTGGTCTTGCGCGGCCGGATCCTGTATGTTGACAGCCGAAGAATGTGAGTCCGTTGGATATGAGCGTGTGCTATTTGACGGTATGCACCCAGGTGTTCAGCCATGGCGTCGACTTGCATGCAGATCGAATAACATAGGGTATCATTCGGTTTTTTGGGAGATCATTTGTATCATACAATGTTTGTTTCTCGGCTCATATCCGAGACAGTGATACACAGTATTCTAATCTTCGTGGTAGACATGGATTAGAGAACGATCGAAATTCAATAGTACGCTTCCACACTGAACCTGGATTGTAAACCGAGATCGTGCTAATGCAAGTGCCATATATATGGATCGATAAGGTTTACAAATAAAGGGGAGGTCATAAATCATTTGCGCACTGTTCCTGGGGTTAGTCATGGGTTATCTAGATCATTCAATGAAAGTCTTTTTTTCGTGCCTGGTGCCTGGTGCCTGGTACCTGAGCGTTGAATATGAGATGTCACGACGATGACAGTTTACTAGCGGGGTACTGCCCAAGCTATGTTGTAGAAAGTTTTTGCTGATTTGGAATATGTTAAATCATTGTTGGTACCTTGCAACCTCGAGGTCCCCCTGAATGTAAATGGCGCGTTGAGATGCTTAGCAGCTGCAAGACAGTTCCATGAGGGCTCCAGGATCAAATTACGCAATGTTAATCGTGGGTGGCGACCAGCAACGTGAAGACTATTTTCTCCTTAACGACTTCGAACGAGTCGAATTCCATGCGCCGCCACATCACATAGGGTGATATTGATAGACATCTGGACACAGCCACAGATAGATTGCGACCCAGCCTCAGTGGCGGATGATCCGACTCGGGCTTCACCGATAAGGCTGCTAATGAGGCATGACTCAGTGCAACACCGCAGTGATAATTTGACTCGGATCGAAGTCCAAGCTTCAAAAGGTTTTGCACTATTGCCTCAAGCTGATCAGTGCATACCGGAGATGATTTGGGTGATGTCGGTGACTTCGGTGACTTCGGTGTTGATCTGAAGCTCGGACTTATCTGAGCTCGATGAGGTCAAATCGGTCATAGCTTTTAGATGAAATAAGATCAGAAGTGGAGGCTTGGCAGCTTTAAACGGTGCAGGGCTCCCGTAGATCAAAGCAAGTCATCCCTTGACCACGGGAGATGCAGGGGTTTCGAGATACTACGGAGTATGGGGGTGAAGAAACCGGCTTTGCGGTTGGCCCTTGCGGCGACTTGTCCTGTGCTTCGAATGTTTGGGGGAGAAAGATAAGATTAGTGTGTACTAGTAGTTATGGTGAGATTAATTGATTAGAGATGACATTGGTATTGTTTTGAGACAATGTTTAGAGAATTCTTAAGGATTTGAAACAATCGAGTCATTTAAAGTCAAAATAGAATGCCATCGAGTTCAGAGCGTATTTCGCACTGGCATAAGGCGGATGGATCCGAGCCCGCAGTATGGAGTATTGAAGTACTCCAGATGTCCAGATGGGGACGAGAGCATAGACTATTCAACTCAGTTCGGGCTTGGCAAGCTGAAGTTCCAAGGTTCATGAAATATGGAATGACTCGAATGGGGGTTATTATGTTATTATGTACATGAGTAACACTAGTTATTCGGGATTCTTGTCAATAGTACTGCCTATTATTCACACCCTGAAGGGAAAACCTGTTTTGAAACAAACGAATTATGCATGAAACATTTACGTTTTTGTGTTCCAGATCATGGAAAAGAAAGAATTAACTTAGTGTAGGTCCAGTAATTTGGGTATTGGCTCTCGGATCTGACAGACGAGGTGATCGACGTTCAGGTGGAGTGGAGAAGACATGGATCGACAAGCGCCAGTTCCAGACCAGGAACGCTAGAGAGTGTTTGAAAAAGTACCAGGATAAATTTACCTGAATTATGATTAGTTTTGTTTTTTGCGTTTTCTTTTTCTAGCTTTATTTGTAAATTCCCATAGTAAACTTGGTCCCCAATTCCTGGTCACGCTAATAAGCCAGTTGCATGAAGAGATGACTATTTCCAGAGCATAATAGAGTTCGGTCCAGTCAATCGGTTCTGCAAATCACAAGCCCCAGATCCAGTTAGTGAGAGCTGTCAGAAGTCGGGATGCTTTTTAGTTCAACTGGCTAGTGGAGGTGGTGGATGTTGAGGGTTCAGGGAGACATCTCGATGTTGTTTCAGGATAGATCCACCGAATTCCATCTGGGATGTATGCAACAATGTGATCCACTGATTGAACCACAAGATAGAGGCAAATTATGAAATGAAGTGGAATCTGTGGGTATCATCCACGGGGAGGTCGGGGGATTGCATAACGGAACCATTGCCACCAGCTTGTGGCTTACGTGGAGTTTTCCCGGAGACCTCGAGGAATGCATGAAAACTGGTGTATTGAGCCACGCAGCGGACCAAAGAACTGGGAATCGAGAGATCTCAAGCAAAGTGGTCTTTGGTCAACGGTGGGTTCCTTGGGTTCGGGATTCAACTGACGCGTGATGGATCAAACAATGCCCCTGAATCCTAGATGCAGGTCCAACTAGCTCCGGCTGTTGATTCCGTGAGTAGTTCAAGTTCAAGTTTTCAAGTTTTCTATGGAAGTCATACCCATATTGGCCGTTAAGATGCATCTTGAACCAATTTCCCCGTCGGAATGCACATCGACCCTTGTTCTCCCCGATGATTGTACGTTCTCCATATTATTTTATAAGGTAATTTATTTTGTTCATCTCTTTTTTTTTCTTGCATCTGCACATTCCAATCATGTCTGATGACGATGTTATGTAATTTGTCATAAATGATAGGGCCGTATTGTGTGGGCCTAGAGCCCTATGTCGATCTTTTTCCAGGGTAAACCAAAAGTCCCAAAATAAAATGGACACAAGAAAATCCAGAAATCCAAAAAGGAAAAAAGCCATGGACCGGAGAATAGTAGAATGAACCACTGGAATTTTTCAATGTTACCTACCGGGATATGGTCTGTGGTCAAGAAGATCCGCACGGACTGAAGTTCATAACGTCTGACCTGTCGAACGAGAGATCGATCACCCCCACTCAGCCACATTAGTAGGTGGTTTTTTGAATTTCTGGACTTTTGAACTTCAGTCGTTATTCTAGTCCTTTCCATCAGGTCATTTTGTTTGTCTCAGTCAAAATGGAAAATCTATGGCTAAAATCAAAGACAATTGCTATATCTGAGTGGGTCGATCAGGGCCGATCCCGTGTGGATTCTACCATATCATTGCCTAAACCCACTCTCCCATCGTGAGAAAATCGAAAACTTATTGTGCTCAGACATTTGGCTTCAAAGATCATAGAATAGAAATGATCTACCGGAAAAGTCTGGGGATGATCAAGATAGTCGAATCCAGTTTGGGCCTAAGTGGAGGCTGCATGTCAACTTGGCACCTATTTAGACATTTTCCCACCTAAAATACCTAAAATACTAAAATACCCATTTCCATGAGTTCCATCATTTTAGCTCTACTCACATTGCGCGGAATGCATCAGGTACAGCCGGACATTCCTGGTACAGTTGCAGGTTGAAAGATGATATCCGATGTAAGAGCAGATCCTATTCGATCCACCTGCAGGTGGACTAAAAAGACCATTAATTCTTGAGTAATAAATCAATATTATAATTTTAGGTAAATTCATTTTTATTATAATTAAAAGTCTCCAGATCAAAAAAGGATTAAAAAAAAAAAGAAAAGAAAGTTAGGGATGAGGCAATCAACCACGTCGATCATCTTTCCCTTACCCTACAATCACGATTCGCTGTTTCTTCCCCCAGGAACAAGCTTCCATTTCATACAATTCTGGGTAAAATAAAATAAATCAAAAATTACTATAAACCAGAGACATTGTGCTTCATCTCCCTTACCTGTCTTTCCTTCTTATATCCCCCTCCTCTTCCCCCTCATCTCCTCCCTTTCAGACTTCTATCACCCAACCACCCAACGACAACCACCCCTGTGTTCAATTAATCTGAGACCCAACCACCCCTCTCTATCCCCCCAGGTTTGACTATACTACCTGGAACAAAGCAAAGTGGGAGAATCAAGGTATACTGGGTTACCCTACCAACCCCCTATACTAAGACCTACAACGGGTCCTGTCTCTCCTACCAGCCATCCCCGGTGGACTCTATCGACTTCGTGGGACCTAGTTCGGGAAACCCGCAAAGGAATTGCGCGAATCGCGACTCGAATCCAGTTTACCCCCGCGAAATTAGCCGATCTCAGTCCGAATTTGGTGCAGAGTGTATTTCCTCTGCCGCGGTAACTGAACACATAGCATTCCTGGCCTTGCTTAGAGGCACGCGACGCGCTTTAGATACCATCCGAGTCATGGCGTATAGCTGTAAGTCCGATTCCCCACCCGAGATTCTATGCTCGACCGATTTGTTTATTTCTGCTCGTTTGTCCCCTTCCTCTTCCCTCATTCTCACTCCTATCACACATTCCCTTGGGTCTTCGGAGACTTGACTTGTTCCCTCGTTACTGTTACTGTTGTGTGCTCCTATCATTCTTTATTCTATCATTCTTTTTTTTCTATTCCTTAATTCCTTTTTTTGTCATATTGCTTTTGCATTGTCTATCTCTTTTGATTACATGCAATTGTTCCCTCTCGCTTTTGACCTATACCAAGTCCTCGTGAACCTCGTGGACTAAGACAATCTTTTTTTTGCTATCCTTAGGTGATAATATCGTCGTTCCTGTCGCAACTCGTGAACTTAAGACGGAAGAAATCGACGAAATGAGATCACAGGGACAACATATCTCTGATCGATTGACTGTTGAGGTTGATTGCCACTCTTTGGGCCCCAGTGATTGCCCCTCAATGACCTCGAGCTTCTCTCCTTTGGAATCTCCTACTCCGACTCCCACCAGCATCTACAGTCAGCACTCCATGGCATCTCCCGGGTGGCACGAAGCCGGTCACTATCACAGTCTTCCCATGGAACGCCGGTCATCTGCAACTCCCCTGCGAAGCGCATTCAGAATGGCCGATTTGACATCCGGCGAAGCCATGGGCATGCCATGCGGGCCGATGGATCGCCAGGATCATATGCCCATTGCTGACTACTTCCCTGGTTACGATGAGAACGTGGACCAGTTTCTGTTACCGGACAACATGCCGAAGACTTTCGAGCAGCCCACATTCCCTTACCAAGCCCCGATGCCTCAGTATAACACCATGGGCCGAAACTACACCTACCGCCCGCAGCAGACCACTTACCTGCCTGAGTCTGCATCAAATCCTTGTCTGTCCCGCCCCATCTTCAATCAGTCCGAGCGGATGCCCAACTCCGTTTCAATGACCAACATGCTTCATTGGATGCCGTCTCATGAGTCTCTGGCTGCACAAACAATCGCCCCCCAACAGGCTTTCCCACATTCACAGGGACCCGCCACCCCACCTTCATCTTCTTACTCTGAATTTCCTACAAACATCCACGGCTTCAAGGCCCACACTCCTTCTACACCTGTCCGATCTGTCTCTCTGGGCACCCCATCTGGATCCGACACTCCTGTCAGCCGACTTTCCGGTCACAATGAATATCATGACGAATTTCCTGTATCACCTGTCTACCGAGACGGTATGATTCGCACGCACGTACACCGCCAACCTACACGGAAGTCCTCGAAGAAGCAGCTTACTCGATCAAATCTGAGCTTGGAAAACCTTCCTCCTATTATCAAGCAAGTCCAATTTAAGTGCAAGGAGCCCAACTGCAAAGGTCGATTCAAGCGACAGGAGCATCTGAAGCGACACATGAAGAGTCATTCTAAGGAAAAGCCACATGTTTGTTGGGTGCCCGGGTGTCATCGTGCTTTCTCTCGCAGTGATAACTTGAACGCCCATTACACCAAGACCCACAGCAAGCGCGGTGGTCGGAATCGTTATGTCGCCACTTTGGATGAAGGAAGCCAAGACTACGACCCTGATTTCCGTGGACAGTTGACCCCTGATGGGCGACCCATCTATGGATCGAAATTGGAGGATCCGATGATCGACTGCGGCGACCTGAGCGTTGACGGCTGGGAGGACTAGATGATCCACCAACCCTCATAAATCAAACCAGAAAAAAAAATCTATACATTTCAATCGAACACGAAAACAAACTCAATTTTCAATACAAGATACACATTCCAAAAAGACGACCCCAACCCAGGCACCATACACTGATACCCATCGAAGGAACCGGCCATTGGATTGGCGCAGGCATATATCGGCTAGATCTCCACTGGTCGTTGCGGCGTTGTGCATGTCTCCCTAGGATTGGAGACTTGCTTTGTTATTATTTTTTTATTTATTTTTTTTTTCTCTTTTTCATTTGTTCACTTTTTTTCTTTTCTTGCATAATTTGTGCGGTGTGAGAGGGTTTGGGGGAGGGATTTCTGAATTCAGGCGTTTGCATATTATTCTGACTTTTGGTCGCCGGTGTGCGCTAATTCATGGTACAGGGTGCCCTGTACAATCAGATGTGCTTCGATTTTATTATCTTCCTTTGTTACTGTGTATCACCAAATACTTTTTCCCCCTTATGGCATAATACGAAACCAAAAAACTGAGACGTCATTCAATGTTCTACTCCATCTTCTCCACTCTTCCCGATAGTTCTGGTTCAACTCCACTTCCAATCCCGAGTCCGAGTCATATTCCAGGAGTCGAGACTCTCGATAAATCCTTTATGATCTAAGTTCAACTCTGTTGCATTCCAGTGTTGAGTCTGAATACTCCAGCCTCATCTTGGCTTTGGAATTACAAAGCCATTGAATCTTGTTCGATCTCGATCCACGGTTCCTGAGACGCTCTAGCGCGCCTGAATGTTACACATCACAATGGACGATATGTTCGACACAGTCTTATTTTAGTTCCTGGATCTCTCAGATCTATCCACATGTCTTTCAATGTTCTAGTGGAGTAGATTAGTCATTGAACCATTCACCAGTCTGGTCATGGACATGGACTGGTGGACACATGCTCAGGCCTCGCCACACATTCGATAGCCTTTGGTACTTTGCCATCCACATCCACATTCCGGTCCCAACGGGTTGAATTCTGACTCGTAAGATCTTCAAGTTTCAGCCACGTCGAAGCCCTCATCGTTTCTTCCGTGAACACGCACAGGACACTAATGCGAATGCCCCAGGACAATGGTAATCGTCCGATTACTTACTTACTACGGAGTACTCACTGCCGTTACATTAGTCCCAGTCTACACCGTAATCTAGAATCTCAACACTGGCACTAGCACATGTGCATTTTGAAACATCTAAATACTGTGATTTATGAATCATCCATACATAAACATGTGGATCCTCTGGACTATGTAGTATTCCCGTCGTACAACCGCAAAAATAAAATAAAACGCAAAATAAAAGAAAAAAAGAAAAGTGATTCAAGTTGAGATCATGCATCTCTTGCCAAGACTCGGGAACATTGCTCGGACTCAAGTGCTTCCACTTGTTATTAGCCCCAGAGCCGCGCATGCGTTCTCCCCATATCGGGCTTGTTGCAGTCGGGATGGACTTTCATGCCTTCACTCCCAACTCATCAAATACCGACTTTTTACTCCGTATGGGGTCGCCGAATTGAATCTCCGTTCGATCTGAATTGTTTTTTCTTTTTCTTTTTCGCGCTGCATGTGAGCCGCAGATAGCCTGGTTAAACCTGGGCACTGGAAGGTCGTTCATTATTATAATAATAATATTATTATTATTATTTCCACAATGCTACCCCATGTACATAGCGTAGGATGCGCATCTCTTATTTCTCGAATTCTCTATGCTTCTACGGTGTGCGGATTCCAAATCACCCGTTGAATGCACATGTGCTCAAACATGACGTTCGTTTCGGAATCTTCTCGCAGACATGGAGTACTTGGGTACTTTTGGGCCTGACTTCAAGCACTTGAGTTGACACCTAATACCTAATGTCGTCCGGAAGTATAAGCCGACTCAGGGCTTGGAATTGCTTTTGTTCTATTCTGGATTACATCCTATCCGTGCTATTGGTATGTTTTCTTTTTTATGAAGCCTGGACCTTCCCATTTGTCATTCTACTACCTCTGGGAAAAACAAGTACTACGTGAACTTGAATATGGATATCAGATTATTCATCCTGGTGGTACTGAAGAGTTCCATTGAAATTCTCGGCTTCGATTACCTATTTATTTGATTTGTGTACATTTGGTCATTACTCAGGCTAGTACAGTGCAGCGTCTCGTGCAAACTGACTCGGATTCTCCTCCCCGATGATCTTATGCAAGATCATGAACATTGAATATGCACGAAGTGGTTCCTTGTACCTTGTACCTCGTACCTCGCTTTTTAATCTCACATTCTTGATATTTTCCTGGCACATATACCTTGCACCAGAGAGCTTACTTCCTCAGGCTGAAACGTGTCATGCGGATCTTATGCTTGAGAGATTAAACCTCATTAAATTTATGTACAATTTTTTCCTGTTAAACTCATCCTTAATTTCCACTATGAGGAATTTAGGTGATTCTCTCGCATAGGCTTCAGCTGTGCGTTGGGGCGACATGCATTGGAATGTGATATTCAAGTTTTTTTCTCATCTCATTGCTGCCTTGGTCTGGACCTGAGGTAATATTGATGATAAGGAAGTATGCAGAACGTCCTTTTGGGAAATTCCAGATGTCAACGCCGATGATTTCATTCATTTTCCGATTCATAATCAGAAATTATTGTGCCTTGGTCTGAGGACCTCCCACTCACATGGTTCCTGTGTTCCAGGCGTTGTTATCCCTCGCTTGCTGTATAGGTGTCGTTGCATTGGTATAAGGGGTACAGCAGCATCGTACATAAAAGTCCATCTGCTGTCTGTCCATTTCTGGACTAAATGGGTTCCATCTGTCCCAATAGAGACGTGTAAATGGAAGTTTCATCTCGATTTAGAAGGTCGAATTGCCTAAAACGTGCCATGCGCTAATTTTACACCAGTTGACGTAGTGGCCATTTGTCGGTGTGGAATCGAACTCAGCGGTGAAAAGTAAGACATCTCGTCGATCACTGAGTTCCCACTTGAATCGCTTTGTGAATCGAGATTCTTCTGGGATCCCCCGGATTCCCACGGCCCGCTTCTCATCGTGGGGTCTCCCGTTCTTGTATTGGTCATGTGGTGTGTAGGGCTGATGATTAACTTGAGTTAATTAGTTAACTAGTTTCTTGACTAAACCAGGTTTGTGGCTTCCATACCTGGCTAGACACTATGGGTTGTTTCAAGGTTCTCATTCAGGGGTTATGCTGATTGCCCAGGTCGTGTAGCTTTCTTGTATCACTTAATCGGCATACTCCACGAGGGTGACGTCTATTAAACAAAGCCTATTCATCAGGCTCTCCAATCATCATTCGCAAGGCCACCAACTTTTGAGCCTGAGGGAGGGTTGTCTGCCCAACGAAGTCCGGCTGAGATTGGATGACTTGTACAGTTGGCGAATTGTGCATGAACCCAGGGCCCTAGTCATAGACGGACAATGCGAAGCCTTGAATTATCTCATTGGACTACTGGTCATCAGTGGTTTCGAGGTTTGCTCAGGGCTATCACTACTAGTCATAGAGTTCGGGTTGAACAGTTGACTAAAGGCTAGAGTAGCACTAGACTATCACTTACTATACTCTCACTATACCCGTACGGATAGAACACAGGTGCTCAGCACCCAGTTAGCACTTAGCCCAGGATATCAGAGAAATGGCTTGCATTTGGACAAATTTTCACTATTTCCATTCCCAAACAACCAGCCAACCCCACGGAAAACACGACAGAGAACTCCTGTACAGAATGGTATCGAATCTGAATTTGAACCCGCTCGCCCACACCGAAATGAAACCGTGCCCACATAGTACAAATTACAAGAAAGACAAAGCGAACAAAATCTGAAGCACTGAAGAATTGAAAAAAAGCTCACCGCGGGGAAAGAAAAACCATGGCAAAAGTACTTGTTAACGCCGACCTCTTGATATCCGCGATGCCTGGACCCTGTACAATTCCCGCGCAAAACGACGAGAGGATATGAAAAGGAGAAAGAGAAAAGAAGAAAGAAAAAAAAAAGATCCAGTAGAAGAGAAAATGAAAAACGTATTGAATGTCGAAAGTCGAATGGACTGAGGAGCGTATTATCGTCAGTCCCATCATAAATGAGTTGCGTGCGTGACACATTTTGCCGTAGATTTGGAAAGAAAAGAAAAGAAAAAAAGTTTCGAATATTGGCGAAGATGAAAGCGTAAAAAGGGTTGCAAGTATTATCGTGGCCATCGCAGCAGAATCAATTGCCCATGCCATTCTGCATCATATTCTGCTGTTGCATCTGTTGAGCTTGCATGGCTGCGGCTTGCTGATTAGCCCGTTGCTGATTAAGAGCGTCACGTTCGCGTCGCATCATCTCTTGCACAAATACTTTGGCGCTCTTTTCAAGACCTGCACCATACTGTTGCGCAATCTGAGGCGGGTACGCCGTCGGAGGTCCATACTGCTGCATATATCGACTGGCCATATCTGATCGCAACTGAACGAGTCGCTGATGATACATACGATTGTATCGTGCAGCCATATTGTTTTGCATATTCGGCATCTGCCCACCATTGGCTTGGGCAGCGGCCATCATCAGCTGTTGCTGCTGCTGCTGAGGACTCATTGCTTGGAGTTGTGGCTGTTGTTGCTGCTGGGAAGGCATGCTCTGCTGCTGCGTCATTCCCTGCTGCGGACTGCCATGATTTGCTTGACCTTGACCCATGGCTCCTCCCTGCTGTTTGACCATTTGCATCTGAGCAAATTGAGCCCGCATCATCTGCGCCTGATAAGCCTGGTGGCTCTGTCGAGGTACATTTTGCATATTCGGGTGATTTTGCTGTTGCTGACTCATGCCCGCTTGCTGCTGCTGCTGCTGTTGATTCATGCCCTGTTGCTGTTGGTTCATACCCTGTTGTTGTTGTTGCTGCTGCTGTTGCTTCTGGGCTTGCAAAAGCTGCTGTTGTTGATGCGACTGTATATTTTGCTGGGCATGTGCATTGGCTTGCAGTTGAGCAAGTTGCTGTGGAGTGAATTGATTCCCTCCCATATGACCTTGCTGCTGTGCTGCTTGGGCGAGGAGAGCTTGTCGTTGCTGAAGCGCGATCTGCTGCTGCTGCTGTGGGGTAAGGGACATTCCATTGTTCATCTGTTGAGGCCCTGCGATTGCGTGGTTCATCATTGGAGTCTGGCCCATTGTCGAGTGGTTTGGACTGCCATGGGCCATCCGCTGGGTTGGAGTGACATTGCGCATAATTGGGGTCGCGTGGGACATAGCCGGGGTGCCTTGTGTCATTTGAGGAGTACCGTGTCGACTTGGTCCTTGTTGGCTCCTGGAAGGTACCATAGGGTGACTCATCATATTCGGATGAGCGTGCTGTAGGGCTGAGGGTGGCCTTGGCGGGCTTCCAGACTGCTGAGACGCGCTGATGGTCATAGGAACCGCCTGTGTTGTCATGTTACCAACAAGTGGTGATGAGATGCTATGAGGGGTTTGATTGCGTACAACAGGAGAAGATTGCTGTCCCTGGGTGACACCATTGGCTTGAACCATGGCATGTCGGCTTTGTTGAGCTGCGATCTGGGCTTGCGCATGCTGCGCTGCAAGTTGTTGTCTACGAGCCTCTTCTTTGGCATGTTCCTCAGCTTGTCGCTGTTCAATTGCTCGGCGTCGTTCCCGCTCCTGCTCTTGCTGCTGTCGCTTTGCCAATTCTTGCTTCATCTTCAACTCATGTTCACGCTTCGCCTTCTCTTCATGTTGCAAACGAATGGTTTCCAGTGTCTTGAAACGTGAGAAGCGAGGTTCAAATGGTGCTACACCAGCTGTTTCATCCACCGCAGAAGCCTTAGCGCCACCAGCCCCGCCAGAAGCTGTGGGCTCAAGACGCTCGTCCATAATGAGCATGAATCTCTCCTCTGATGCAGCAAGCGCCTCGTCCGCTGCCAGTTCGGCGACTGTTCTCTTGCGACGCTTGGGTGATGGTGGTCGGTTGTTATGTAATGGGTCTTCCAGAAATTTCAGTAACCTTTGAGAGGCCTCCAAGCTGTTAACAGGTTCCAAATAGAGCGGCGGAGCCAATGCCCGAACGATCAATGATTCACATTCCTGGAGTTCATGCGGTTCGACCAGAGTTTTCTGCCTCTTTGCTGGACGTTCGGCTGGGGCACCAACAGTGGCCGGGGATTGGGGCACCATCGACCCAGACTGCGTGCGAGCGAGCTGGCCAGCAGCTGATGCTTTTGCTGCTCTCGGGTCAGGTGTGGTAACAAGCAATGTTAGTTCTGCCTGCAATACTCTGGCAGTAGGGTGTAAGACGGTGGTAAACACTCGCGGCTTCGGAGGATCCAGCTTGTTTCCAGACTCGGCAACTTTTTCCTGAGTATCTGCAACTTCCCCATTGCTCTCCTTCTCTGGCTTGTTTTGATCGGCTGGGGTTGCCTCCGCGGCTTTTGAGCTTTGCACTTCTGTGAGATGGTTTTGCTTCGGATAAGGGACATAGGCGGATGGGGTAATATGTTCGTTGTAGTTATGCAAAGAGAATGGGGTGTTATTCTCATTCGATATTGATGGGGAAGTCTTTCTGGCTTGCGCAGACACGGATTTATGATCGACCACTTGAACGATGAGACAACCTAGAAAACACCATGAGCAATCTACCCTCTCTCTCCTTGAATTCAAAATCCAAATAGCTGATTGATTGTACCTTCATAAAAGCGCACATTACTTCGAAGGAGGTCATCGATCAAAGCATGTGGAATCGTGCCTTCGCGGAGGTGTTCGATTATGATCTTCATCTCTGAGTTGTAAGGGAAACTTCCATCTTGCTGTTCAAATCGGAAATGTGTGGGGTGTAGGTGTATGGTAAGAGATGGTGGGCATTTTCTGTATTTCTTGAGTATGTAGGCTGTGGTTTTCACTGTGACAAGGAACCGAGGTTCATGGTTAGTATTCAATCATAATACACCGTAAGAAGCCATTGTGCCATAGAACTCAAAGAATATCTTACCATATGGTTCAGAGCACCTCTTTGAAACCCGGTTATCAGTCCCGCCTGATGCTGTCCTTGTTACAGGCCGGCCCGTACGCGAAGACTGCTCGCCGCCCTTTTGCGACTGGGAGTTTCGGGTCCGATTAATGGCACCCTTGGCGGAATTCGCCATGTTGAGGACTCCATTAGGGAGATTAGGACTTGAGCCAGCCGAAATGTTGCCAGGAAGTCTTGTGTTGGTGGTGGGTGGAGAAGACGAAGGCGGCTGAGGCTTGACCCCGTTAACCCCAGGTTGTGAGAAAGGCGGGGGCGGACGCTTCATTTTCGGAGGATGGGAGGCGGGTTTCGATATCGCTGTTGCCATTTTGAAGGCGCTATTGGGCGCACCCTCAAGAAGATATAGCTAATAATGCGACTTATTGCGGAACCAAGTCGGGGATGGTGAGTGGAAGCCGGTGACCAATAAAGAATGGGATGGCCGATGCGCGAGACATGTGGAGATCGGTCGGCCGGCCTTGCTCACCAACTCGGCGAAATTGGAGTAACAATAGTGATGGCGCTCCGTAATTAATAGAGAAAGAAGGTGGAGGCGTCCATCGAACAACGTCGCGGAGAGGGGAAAGGGTCCGGAGAGGCTCAAGAAGGCGGAAGTCGTGCAGAGGAGGTGATGATGCCAAGCCGCGGGCGAGACGTGACGATGTCACATGACCCTGGCCGAATTGGGATTAGCTCCGAATGTTTGTTTGCCTTAGGCAGCAATGTGTCTACAATTCACAACCTTGGTGGCAGCACCTGGGTGAAGAGAAGGCATATTCTGATCATTTAATGCTCTCAGTTCACTTTCAATTGAATGCCTCTGAAAGTGAGGTCTACAAGGCAGCTTTCATCTACGAGACGCTCAAGAAATGGAGATGGTTTATAGATCGGGGCTCTCCCGATTATGGTAAAAGTATACAGAATCTTTGAAACAATGTTAGGTCAATTAACTTCAAGTTGCGATGTCTATACTAGTATTTCATGTCAAGCAAATGCTAGTACTGGAATACTCTGTGAAATCATAAATTGTTAATTGGAAAAACACCTCCCAAGGTTGGAAGCTAGCACTCAAGTTGATGCCCAGGTGGCACGTGCCCGATGCGCTTTTATGTTTAGATTGGACCAAATATATAGTCATACCATCCACTCTAATTCGCGACCTCAACTTCAAGTTGAAGAAGTCATGCTATCACGATCCTTATGGCAGAACGGCTGGAACTGAAACCTTCCACATGTGCAACAAGTACTACTAGTAGTACTAGTATTTATTTATCTACTAGTGTTTGCAAATAGATTTTTCAAGTCAAATATATGGTCAGGGCAAATCAGTTGCATTGTAGGGCTATCATGAAGGTGCATTGGCACCGGACCAGGCAGAGCAGGTTTGGTTCTCTGCACCAAGGCCATATTATAACAAGAGTCCAAGGGAAATTGGAAAGAAAAGAAAAAGTTCAAGGGGAATCGAAAACACAATCATGAGGGGGCGAAGAGGGTACAGTAATAGAAAATATGAACATGCATGGGGGAAAATATCAACATCAACATCATTGCAGGAAAAGGTGCTGGACTTGTTTAATCCATGCCACGCACTCGGCGTCGCCAGTCATCACCGACGCGAAGCACATCAACCACATCGATTCGCTTTCCAATGCCAGTGGTGCCTTCTTTTTGCCACCACTTCTCTCCTTTGTCGCCAAGGGCAGATTCGTCATCGCTGTCAATGAGACCACCGCGACCTCCCTCATCACCGACAACAACAATGACTTGGCGAACCCAGCCGGAGATGTGTTGGACAGCGTCGCCCTTCTCTCCGGTCAAGGACTCTTGAACGTAGACAAGATCAGGAGAAAGGTGGCGGACAAGATGGACGTATCCAGAGGCTGTACTGAAGGGCATAATCATGCTCTCCTTCTCGACTAGTGCCTGTGCCTGGGTGTACAGGGTTCGGAAGAAAGGAGATTGACCTTCAAGGTCATCGTCTTGCCGGGGTTCCACCTTAGTGAGGTCACCACCGACCAGCTCAGCAGAGGAGCTTGCTTCTTCATGACCAATGTTAGAGTAAGATGAAGCAATAGATTGCGATTGCGCCGAGCGGGAAGCGCCTCCTTGACCAATGGCATGCTTCAAGTTCGGTGCGTAGATCAAGACAAAAATGCGAGAGGTCTCCAGGTCCACATGTTCAGGAAGATGGGAAAGAATAGACTAAAGAAAAATTGAGTTAGCAAAATTCGAATCTGAGTATATTTTGTATGGACTAGTCTTACAGCGTGCTCCGAGGCGAAGTCATCAGAATCAGATGGCGTCAATGATGATACAACAATAACAACAGTCTTCTTCTTCTTTTCAAATGAATGTTGGCCAGCTGTACGGCCCGGCAGTGCGCCACTCATGGTGGGTTCGACTGGTTGGCTTCTCTCGTTGGAACGGGACTGTGCTTCCTCGGACCATCTTGTGTGGTCTTCGAAGTCGCCTCGGTTCTCTTCCCGGATAGATGTGAGTGCGCCACCAACGAATTGACCTGCAGCGGCAACACCGGCGACAACTTTGCGACTTGCGCCATCGAAGATCTGTTGTGGGCTCGGTGTTCGGCGCAATGCGCCCTGCATGCGAGCCATGAAGCTGGGATCATATGAAGCATCGCCGGGTGTTACTTCTGAGCCAATATCTCTGGCATAATTTCCTGGCGCTGAGCCATATGGGGGTGGAGGATAATTAGCTCCAGGAGGTCCCGGGGGCGGCGGATAGGGACCTTCAGCTTCGCCGTGGGGGCGGTCGTCTTCGTCGTCGTCTTCGTGTCGCTCGCTCCAGACCCATGCAGCAATGCTCACGGCCGCGACTCCAACAGTCAGCGCCAGTGGGATATAGTACCCTAAGGCAGTTCTGCGACCAGTAGAGCTGAAGCCGGTGCCGGCTCCACCGCGACGGCGTCTAGGATCCTGGGGGAATGACATTGCGATCGCGGAGGGTGTTGTTTAAAGAAAGCGCATCTAGGGAATCAATCGGTGTCGCGAGATTGACACGTCACATTTCACACCTCCTAAAAAGGGAGGCGAAAAAGGGGGGATCGGAGAATAAGATGGGAGTATGAGAAGGGAGGAGGTTGGATGGGGGGGATGGACCTCGACCCTCGGAGCACGGAAACATGTGGCTGGTGAACCTAAGGTACCGCGGTGTTTACTTGTTTGCACTGTTTGATTCGATCTAAATCTGGAGGCGGGTCAATGATGACTCATCCATCTGCTATCGGCACGTGAGCGCGTTTTGATTCGAAAAAAAGCAGTTCAAAGCGGGCGAGTCATAGTACTCATCAAAGTCTTGAGCTTCAACAAGACCAGGTACGAAGTCTAGTCGCTCACCGAGCAGGATATTTGTCGTTTGAATCTTGCGTCTGATTCAGCCCGAGCTTGCGAAGCACCCCTTTCTGCATATATACCCCCAAGAGTCATATCTCCTGCCCCGCGGGGCTCATACAACCTTCAATTAAGATGCCACACTCTATTCCTGTTCCCCCGAGCGGGTTCCAGGCCATTGTTCTCTGTGGTCCTGGTGTTTCTCTTAACACATTCACCACCAACCCAGAGGAATACCCAAAATGTCTCATTCCAGTAGGAAACAGGCCGATGCTCTACTTCCCTATGACCTACGCACTGCGAGCAGGAATTACTGGTATGTTATAGGCGCTAATGGTTTGCAATTACCTCGAAGAATGCCAATGCTAACTCATTCTCAAGATATCACACTGATTACTCCTCCCACTTCCCTCGCTCCTATCCAAGCCGCATTGCAACAAAACCCACACCTCACCGCGCTTCCTTCACCCCGCGTAATTGCTCCTAAAGGCCTCGAGATGACCATGGGTACCGCCGAGCTCCTCCGTCTGCCCGAGGTGCAAGCCTGTATCAAAACCGACTTCCTCCTTCTTCCTTGCGACTTGCTCTGCGATATCCCGGGTGAATCGTTGATCGAAGCCTGGATGGTGTCACAGGGTGCTCTTGGAGGCAGCACATTAACAGAGGGAAAGAATGCTCATGGTCCTGTGTCATCGGGTCCCGGCGGTGAGCAAGGAGGTCGACGAGGTGGACTTGGTGTGTTTTATCAGACACAAGGGCGGGAGGAGAGTGTCAAGGGCGAGTCTACAGATTTCGTGGCCGTTGCGCCGCTTGACCAGGATAAGGGCGAAGCGCCTGCGGTATCCCACTTGGTTGATGGACCCGAAGCTGTGCGGTCTAATCTCTCGAAATTGGTTCTCTCTATGCCCATGGATACACTCAAGGAGCGATTGGAGCATGATAAGGGCTTCCTTGTTCGACACTCTCTGGTTGAGCAGCACCCGCAGGTGAAGATGTTGACTACCTACCGTGATGCCCATCTTTACATCTTCCCCTACTGGGTTAAGGAGCTCGCCCGCCAGGAAAAGCTCGAGTCAATTAGTGAAGATGTTGTTGGTTACTGGGCTAAAGCCGGTTGGCAAAAGGGACTGGGTGATAAGCTAGGAATGCAGGAGATTTTCCAGCAGGAGAGTCAGGAGCGCGATGAGAATGGTAGCCAGGATGGTGAATCATTAGAGGATGAGATTGACCTCCGAAACATGAGCACCACCCAAATTGGCTCCAATGTTGAGGAGGTTCCCTCTTCGCCCGTTTTCGCTTCGCGTGTCAAGGCCTCTACAGAATCCAAGTCGACCGAGGTGCCGCCGATTCTCGCTTACGTTCAACGAGGATCTGCGCCCTTCGTTCGTCGTGTTGATAGCACCGCCATTCTCCTTTCTACATCTCTTCGCTTGGCTAAGCTGGAGTCTGTCGAGGAAGTTGGACGTCAGGCCTCGCCTTTCGCTCACAACCAGAAGATTGCCCATCCGGATGGAGTGGCACAGCGATCCACTGTTACAAAGAGCGACTGTCTTCTTGCGGAGAATGTCACTGTGGAAGAGAAGTGTGTTATCAAGGAATCCGTCATTGGTGCCAACTGTCACATTTCCACTGGTGCGCGGTTGACTCGCTGTCTTCTTATGGATGGCGCAGTTGTTGGTCCTCGCGCCGTCCTCACCGGATGCGTGATTGGCAAGCGAGCCAAGATCGGCCGCGAGGCACAGCTCAAGGACTGTGAAGTCCAAGATGGTAACGTGGTTGAGGATGAGATGGATGCTAAGAACGAAAAGTTCATGGTCTTCGAGGGTATTGATGAGGAAGGCATGGGAGACTTTGACGATGATGAGTTTTGATATGTGAGCCATTTATCGGCTTGATTTTCATGTTATTTGTTTTCTTATACCGCTATGTCTGACGAGATAGAAATCATGACTCTTCAAAAGTGCCCAATTAGAGAAATGTCTACTATGAATTATCATATACACGAAGCTATACTGGTATTCTAGCATTCCAATAGTCTCTGGACTTGAAGTAAGAGGGTGAATGGCCCATCACGATTCAGAACTTGGATTCAACATTCAACAAAACCATTCTGGGAAAAGCAAAGGGCTGGACCTCAATCAGCCCTGCAGCCTCAGTCATGATTGAAACGCCAGGGCCCAATCTGAAAAACACAGCTTGGGGACCTCTAGATCCCACGGTTGACTGAGATTTCCAACAAGTCCAGATCCGGAAATCACCGAACGCGAACGTGCACCGGTTTACCTGTACGTTGGGATATGTCCAGTGTGACAACGATCGACCTGTCGTGATACTTAACCAGTGCATCCCCCCGTGACCCTTAGTAGTGGGCTACGGGTCTTCACATGTACATGGTCGAGTCGAGGACTCTGGAGTTGGTATTAATGCAGTGTTGGTTCACGTTATGAGGACTTTTCCTTGGAACTCGTAAGGCTAGATGTTGTTGAGGGTGACTGTGGACCTTCCTGGGTTCTCGACCTTACCCAATTGCTTCAAGCCAGTCTAGACCCGGACGATGACGATTAGAATAGCCAGTATCCTTCATAGTCTGGACTGCGGCTTATCAGCCCATTTCATGGCTTTTTTGTTGCTCTCACCGGGATGACTCTTTACTGTCGTGCCACTTGTGTAGATATTTGTGTTTTCTCACCTCGCTATGTCCTCGTTGCTGACATTTCTAGGACCTATTAATCCATATTTTGTACTATTACATCATCGAACTGTAGAAAAGTGTCACGAAAGTAGGCTCTTCGGATCAGCGTGAGAGTGGTAGTTCAAGTCATCGCGGAGGACCGGAACATTTGAAAACTTCGTTCTGTGTTCATTTTGGTTATTCGATGTATCAATTTTTACTAGTCCCCGGAGAACCTTCTCTCTCCGTCCAAGAAGACGCGGTCTCCATATGTAGGTGGAGTACCTTTGATGAAAGACTGGTTAGGTGGGTCAAATGTCAAGTATCATCGTATGATATTCAGGTTTTCTGACTATAGAGTCGGCCGAACATCGGTAACCATGTGAAATTTTTCAATCAGATGAATAGAATAGAATAGGAATATTCAGCTTGAAGTTGAGGTAAAAAGAATATTCAAGTTAAGTTGAGTCTGCAAGCTCACTATGTACCAATCTAATGTCATGGATCTCCATTATTTACAGGGATGATCACTAACCCTGCAAACCCCAGCATTTCTAGCTGTGACTCTAATTGGACCAAGCACTTGAGCGGAAATTAAAGAGGGCACTGATCTCCCTGAAAACCGTTGTGACAGTTTTGACATGAATCCCGGGATTTGACATCGGGGTATACTTGCATGGTTTCCTAGTTCCAGGGAATGTCCATGTCTGATCAAGGGGTTGGAAATGATTCCCGTGCGATTATCGAATCAGAAGAGATCACCGTGAGGGGGGAAATTGCCATTGAAATTGAAATTGTAATCTCTTGTGGAGTGAGAACTTGGAAGCGCACGGTCTCTCGGGTCCGTGACCGGAGGCAGTATGATCATCACCTCCACATTTCGTGCTTCCCCGGATGCAAGGTGAATGGGTTCATGTAAATGGGTTCATGTAAACTTTGAAGTATAGCGTGGTTCAAGTTGGATTTCTTGGAAGATTTGGTACTTCTTGAGATTCGTACTTCGTACTCCGTACTTTGGGTACTTAAACCACTTGGACACGGTTATGCGTTCCGTACTCCGCGTATCTCGGTTAAGCCAAGTCCGTGCAAGATGGGCATTTGTATTGTGTGTCTCTAGGTTAGTGCCCCGGTGGAGCATTGAAAGATAATACCATCATCTGAGGGGTTTCTTCCAATCATCCAATCCATTGGATCAATGCCGACTTGGTTTTTAGTTCAGTTGGATGCATGGTGGCACTGGTGGGGATGGGACTAGTTCTTAGAGTGATTGAAGACGGGATATGGACATCTGCCAGTGGACACGACATCTCGTTCATCTTGCCATAGAAGTACGTAGTCGCGTGTTCTCAATTTCTACGGTTATCTTTCAGGGCGTTTGGTACAAATTTGCATGATTCCAAGGTTAGATAGGAATTTTATCAGACCATATGTAGGTACTCCTCCGAGTCCAAGGCTGCCTTATCCGTCAGTGTTAAAATAATATCAGGATAGATCTAGTATTAGAGAGACGACGCATATTGGACTGCGGCCATGGCAATATTCAAGTTGCTCTTGATTAGTACCGGGTTTAAATTTCGCATTGATTATCATAGTATTATGTATGGGATCAAACCTCTTCGGAGATAATTGAGGACACGATGGATTCCGGCTTATTGAATAAAAAGGAAAATATCACCGTTGGTCCATTCACTTCAAGTTTGTCCCCGCAATACTAAACCAGCATAGTGCTGCATATGTATAGTACTAAGTACCTGTGGGTCAGCAGAGCTTGAGGTCAATCGCAGTCGCGTCCACGGGTTCAAGCGATATGCTGGAAACCCCCCATCTTCCGTCTGATAGTGATATTTTAAATATACATCCTGACCTCCAAGTGATCTCAGGGCACGACGCGAACCCAAGGCTGAGAAACGTAGCGAATTACCAAGGTTCTCGGATACACGCCCAGGGACATGCATGGCAAGTCCGCACATGGTACTTTGTCGAGGGCCACTAAGAGCGCAGAGACCATGCGCACCATCGAATCAAGCATGGAATCCGCCGCATTCTCAGCATGCGAAGGCGCCACCAGTACCGTGATATCAGCCGCCCCTCCTCTCACGCCCTCGGATTCCACCCGCGCTAGCTCCCGAGGGGGGATTGAACAGCAGTACATGACCGAATTCAGGAGGCGCTAATGCAGGCGCAGGTGATTTTTGGGGATAACTCCGTGTGAGTGGTGCGCGCATGGAGCTGAGAATCCATGGCGCAATACTTTTGAACGGGATGCCTAGTATTCAGCAGCTGAACAGTGAAGTTGATTATGGGATTTTCGAGCGATGTCGATCACGCGGGAAGAGTTGGCGGATCAGAGTCAAGTTCCCGGTTCGTGGTGGGGACTCGGGAGAGAAAAATCTGTACGAATACGTGGGAGATAAGATAAAATAAATAAATAGGATGAATATATTCCAAGTTAGGATTTAGATGAATGGGTTTAGATGTTAAATAATACTAGATGATCACATAAGATCCTAGGTAGACTGTAGTAGTAGTATCTTGGATTAATCTCTATATGTTCGAGTCATTAAGCATTTGAATTGATTTGAATCATTTGAAATATGAATCTGCAAGATAACGTCATGTGGGTTCCGATTGATATAATAAGCGATAGTAACATAGTAACAATTACAGTAATACCAGTATGTACCTCGCATTCAAGTTCTCTCCATATGGATACTGTACCTAGTATGTACATAGTGTCCCCGCTAAGATCCCACGAACCACGGGGCCGTTATCACATACGGGATTAACCATACACTCTCTCACCACTGGCAGTACATATTAATTAAACTTGAATATCCGTGATAGCTGATTCCAATATCAGCCTCATCTGCTATACAAGTTATATATAATCGAGTCTCCAGTACACTCTTGGATCAAACACACTGAAACGGTGTAATACAGTAAAAGTAGCTGGGGAATGGAATCCACTTCGGGAACCATGGAACCGTATGCTCGAGCAAATTCCTGCTTACATATGCACATGTGTAGCTACTATCTAGCACTGGAAGAGTATGTCAATTTATATTTTATAATAAGTAGAGCTTGTTAACTAAAACTACGAGTATCCTAATATAAACGCGAAATACTATTTTATATAGAGAATAAGTGGCATTACTCATTGAATAATCATTTATCCTGATCGGGCACGTGCGGTGCACGAAACGCCATGTCTCGCGTGTGGATTCAGATGTGGATTGGACTGGGGAACTCCGTCCCTAGGGTTGCACTTGGAAATACTCTTAGATTAGAAATACTATGATAAATAAATACAACTACTAGAAAGATCCCATCAAGTCGAACATTGAATTAAATTGATAACATATATGCACATGCATCCCTGATTCCGATTTGCCCAGTTCATCGCCAATCATCGTCCACTCCAATCACCCGAAATCAGGAGAATAGCATGGACTTTTGACAGCCTGGCAGAGAAAGCTAAATTCCCCTTAAATGGCGGAACGGAGGCCCATGCTGACTCCAAATTTATCCAGGGAAGTCATCAATAGGGAAAATAGGTAAATAGGCATAAATCAGTAGGTAAACAGCACAAGAATCAACCGATAGAACAGTCAAATAAACAGAATTCAAGTAACCATTGGAATAGACCAATTGAATAAATTAAATCAAAATAATCAATTTAGTCTCAAATATTACTAGTAAATTAAAATGCTGAAAAATAAGCAAAATGCAAAATGCAGAGTGCAGAGTGCTCCATGTAATCTATATGGGCTCTTCCCCCTTTTATCTCTCCGGCTCCAAACCTTGAGAAAGCCCCTCTCCCCTAACACTTCGAACCTCCTCTCCTTCTCCCATCCTCAGTCCTGGCACATTCCCTTTCGACGTGCCCTTCAACTGGACTTGCTCGTTTCCTTTCTTTCTTTCTTTTCTTTTTCTGCTTTTTTTCATTTTTCCTTTCCCCCAAAAAATCCCTCTTCCTTTCTTGTACATTTCCTACCCCCGACCTCCTCCGACCACCTTTCGTTTCCTCAAAAACTCGCCTGGTTTCGAGTTCAACTGCATTCTGTTCGCATTCAGCGTTTTTTTCTCACCTCCCCTCGCTCATCCACCTCGTCCCCTTAATCGTTGTACACCACTATACTCTTATTGTCCGTGGCTACTTAGAAATCAGGTATGGTGAAACCCCCTGGCTGACGCGTTGCTCATCGATCCACCCTCCCCCAACATCACCGACCACGAAAAAAAAAGTCCTTCAACAAATCATACTCTCTATTATCCCCTGATTCTCCCCATCGAGATCGTCATTTCCGGATATCGACGTGACGAGAAGATATCTCTCCGAGACAAAAACACCCAAAGAAACAAGGCTTCATTGACTCCTGAAATGGTCGACTAACAGCTCCTGCCTAGTCACAGCACGTCGATTGATTCGTTAGTACTGGCCTGAAAAAGACTGGGGATTTCTCTTCACATCGATTTCCTTGTTGCTTGAAGCTCTGAGTTGCCTTGCCGAGATTCCGACCGTCCCCGGCACCTCGTTGAGCGTTCACCTCAATCAGCATCCTGGCGGAAAGTAACAATATGGCTGCATTGGTTCAAACCATCCCGCAACAGAGTGGCACCGTTCCTGTGCTTCAAGCGCGCCCATCATCTTCCTCAGGCACCTTTGCCTCGCATAACTCGGCACAATATCAGAATATGTCCTGGACCTCCTTCAATGCCCCCAATTCCACCAACTATCGCACAGGTCAACCGGTTGTGGCCCCATACACCTTTGCTCCAAACTTGAGTCAAACATCCAATACGCAACAGCATCGACAGTCGTGGTCTCCTCATCTCCGGCCAGAACATCGAACTTTCTCTGCCCCCACCATTCAGGGGCCTGCCCAGATGGCCCAGTCCGCGCCTAACCCTCGACTTCCTCACACTGCAGCTGGTTCTGTATCAACCTCTTCATCCAACTCCTCCTATCGTTCATATGTCTCCAAGGATGACAGTGCGCTCCCCTCGCGCAATCCCAGAGCGGACGCTCCCCTTCGTCCTCTGTCCACTGCCAACCTTCCTCCTCCCTCTGTTATGACCATCTCTTCCCCCGCGGGCTCCGTAAAACCCTCCCCGAATCGGTACCGCCGTTCAAATCAGCGCTCTCAATCCCCTGCCTCGAATCCTACCCCGGCGTCTGCCGTTGCATCTACATCCACATCGACTCCGTCAGCATCAGTGATCGTGGAGCAGGCCAATGTAACTCAGACGCCTCGACCTATTCTACGGTCAAAGGGTCATAACCGTTATTCGAGTGTCGACGATTCGTCTCATGCGGACCGACCTCAAGAAGCCGCCAAACGCTATCGTCGGAGAAGTATGGGCAACATGGATCCCGCGTCATATCCCAATTTCCAGCTCCAGCTGCCCACACTGTCAACGCCACAGCCAACCAAGTCTGATCCTTATGACTTTATCGCTTTTGATACCAATGAACGACCCCAATCGGCCAATTCTCACCGCGAAGGCTCCGGGAGCGCCCAGTCAACACCTTCACCAGCCCCCTCGGTAAGTGACTCACCTCTTCAACTCTCACTTTCTTTCCCCCAAAAACAAAAGGCGCCAGTAGCTAACTTGACTGTCCTTATCCAGGGAGATGTCAATTCTACCGAGGTCAGCTCTGCTGCAAAACCCGAAGATAAGCGTACAACGAGCAAATCAGCTCCTCCGTCTCAACCCGCCTCGAAGGCGCCCGAGCCTCCAAAGACCGAAGCTAAGGCTCCAACTGAAACGAAAACTCCGGCCCCAGCAGACTCGCCTGCCGCCAGGCGTCTGGCGGAGCTCAAGAATGATAAGCGTCCTGGAAAGTCCCGTCTACGACGCGCCTTCTCCTTTGGTAGCGCATCTGAGCTGCTAAAAGCGAGCTCCCAGAGCAAACGAGAGGCCATTGCCGCAGAAAAGGCGCGCCGAGAAGCTTTGCGAGAGGAGTTGGGTGAGGAACAAGCGGCAATTGCAGAATTACAAGAAGCTAGTGGATTGGGTGAAAGCATCTATACCCATCAAGGTGGGTTGTTCTCCGGATCAACTGATGCTCTCTCCATTTCTTCTACCGCTTCATCAGCCTCGATGATGCTTCGCAAAATGGGCAAGGGAATGAAGAAATCGACTCGATCGTTAGTTGGTCTTTTCCGCCCTAAGTCCGTCGCCAGCATCAACTCTGTCGAGGGAGCTGCGATTGAGCCGTTAGCCCCGCCTCAAATTTCAGTCGTCAACGTGGAGGCTGACCGTGAGAGTGTTGCTGTCAACCCCGATCCGATGGAAATGCCCCGTGGTGGTACTGTTTTCCCCAAGGTAGAGACACCTGGCTCTGAAGTGCGTCGATCCAATTCGATTCGGGAAAAGGAGCGAGTGGCCTCGGATTCCTCACAGTCGCGTAAGAGCATTGTTGGAGGAGACCGAGAGCGAGCCGAAGTCTTAGCTGCAGTCCGGAAAGGAATCCTCAAGAAGACTCATTCCGACTACGGTGTCTCGTCGCCCGCTCAAGCGCTGAACGGCAGTGACTCGCCACATTCCAGTGCTCCAGCTACACCCGACGAGTCCGCTCGATCCAGCCCCCGTCCAACTGAGCAAGTAACTATCGCTGGAGATGATTATTTCCTTTCTGGCGGTGGACGATACGCAGGTGGCGATACAAAGAGTGCGCCTATCACCCCTTCATCGGTTGGTGGCCGCAACATCGTCTTTAGCCCTCGCATCCAATTCCACGAGACCTGGCCTAGTGGAGAGTACGATCGCCGTGGCGACATTGCGACCTGCAATCGCTTGACTCCTCTTCTGGCTCAGCAAATCCGGGAGGAGATCAACAACTTCAAAATGGTATGCTTCTTCTTCTCCTCACTGGTGAATCGTACATCAACTAACAATATCTATAGGAGATGGAGGTTCATGAAAACTCCAAAATTTACACACATTTCATCTAAGATTGGTCAAGAATCTGTGCATGGCTTGCCTCTCAAGCCTGGGTCTTTTATTTTTCAAGCCCTGCGTCCTTGTCCATAGATATGCATACACTTCGGCGATATGGGGTTTCTTTTTCAAATTTTCCGTCTTATTTCGAGTGTTGCGCCGAGTCTCGCCAAATTCCAGGATTGAACTCTCCTGGTCTACTGCGGCGATTCCATTCGGTGCTGACTGTCGTTCCGATAATTCTTTTCTCTCTTCCATCCGTCTGTCCTCTACTTCGCAGGATACATGTTTATCAAAACGGTGCGGCTCATTTTGAATCATGCTGAGTCCCTCGTGCCATCGCCAAGGCTACTTCTCATAAGCTATGAAGCAGGCTTTGAGCGTTGATCTAATGATTGTTCTGCGCCCTTTAACACGAGCGGGCGCGGCGGTCCGTACTGGACGATTTCTTTCTCATATTCTGTCAATTCCGCGTGCATTCGAATCATTGTCATCGAGTATTGGGAGCGTGGGCACTACTGGGCTGTTCTTTCATTTTGTTTTCTAGCACATCATTTTCCGTGGTCATGTCCGGGCCCTTTCTTCTCATCTCATTATCATTCAGCTCGTTTCAATCCAATTCGAGCTCCTCTGCATTCCGCCCTTTTGGCATCTCATTTTTGCTCTCCTGATCTCTGCAGTTCCACCGCTTTTTGTCAGTAATTATCTGTTTGGGTGGGTATTATGCATTTGTGCAAGCCTGTATTTTGTTTAAATGGAATTATCCGTGGATTTATCGACTGCCTGAGTAACTTCCATGGATGTAGATGCACGTCTGATGTGCTGCCAACTGGCATAGGTGTATACATGGGACCTTCAAGTTCGAAGTCAGTACTACATGTCCAGTCTAAGCTTATGTAGTAGATATACTAGATAACATTTGACTGCTAGTACTACCGGAACACTCTGAATTGCTTCTTGTACATTTAATCAACATTGAAACCTTGACTTCAACTGAATTATCACTAGTAGACACCAGGAACTTTTAGTTAATAGTATATGTAGTAGGTGCCTAAGTGACCTCGAAGGTTGATTAGTTTCTGGCAAGATTATTTCCCTGCAGGTTTAGTGGAAGATCAAGCTGTATACTGCTGACTTTGCTCCTTAGAGCCATTTAGTATCCTCAGAGGGTGAGCATGATATGGAATGATAGAATACTGTAGGATGGGTGAGTAAAGGACCAGGGCGAGATAGGATCTTATGTATCAGTTGCGTAAGTAGAGAAATTCATCACAGGCCACTCCTGGGCACATCGTAACAGCATCAGTACATATCACCACTCCAGTTGCCTCAATCGAGTCTGCTCTCTCCCACTGGCACCAGTCTTTATGAGAGGGTAATCGCTTTTCATCAGAACTCCTTTGGCCATGCCAACCGCAATATCGAAAATAACAAATCAAAAGAAAATCACAAGAAGATAGTTTATTGCCTCAGCGCATTGCTTAAGCGCTGACACCAGGGAAGCAATCAGCGAGACCCTTGTTGTGCTTGTTGGAGGCGTGCTCAAGGAGACTAGTGTAGAAATCAAGATTAGTAGGTGTCCAATGATATCCAAGCGCGAAATGCAGGGGGATAGGGAACGGATAACATACGCAGGAGCCTTGGTAGTCTGAAGGAAGGTCTGTCTGCAGGTCTGGCACTGGATGCTCATGGCCTTCTCGTTCTGTATGCAGTGTTAGTGTCATCAGTCTGCTTATCGGTCTGCTTATGAATCATCACTCCAGTACCCGAGTACTCGAGTACCTAGGGATCTAGGCGCATTCATTAATGATTTAGGAAATCACATACCGACTTGCTCTGCGAGGTAGGTCCAGTCTTAGCGTTTTTGGCGTTGCGCTCACGCTTCATGTTAGCCTTGGCACCCTGTAGCAGATCATCAGTCTTCCGCACAGGAAAAGTGGAGCGCAGGAGAGGACCTTGTCTCCGCTGCGCCCCTAGTTTTGGAGGATGTGGGGGAGTAATCCATACGTTACCCATTTTGGCGAGAATAAAGAATGTGGTTTAATTGAAAGAGAGTAAATGAAGTGGATATATGGGGATTGTTCAAAGAGGGAGGTGTAAGAGGGGCAAAAAAGAAAAAAAATTGTTATCGTACGCTAATTCCTTATCGGGAAGGCTCGATCCTCAAATCATGTGCCCCAGACTTGCGGAGTTACTTCTCAATTAAATTTCTCCCCCTCCATTGTTCATTAGTTCTTTTTCCTTTTGTTCTGGTCTGGAAAAGACTCCCCGTTCTTATGCTTTTTTATACCTTGACCCATTCGTGGGAACCAGGATAACAGAATGTCTGCCAAAGCTCGAGAACAGCTCCCGTTTGGTAGCTTTGGTACATCCAGGGAACGGGAGTTCTTTAGGTAAATCGCCCGTGGGGAGATGAAAGAGCTGACCGCTGATTATTTTCAATGGGATAAATCATAGCTAACAGGCTATTGTAGATACTTGCCTCCGTATCATTTACAAACCCGTCCCCTTCCTCATATCGATCGAGAATCGCAACAACCGCCCTCTCCTATTCGCCCTTCCCTAGACTCGTCCCTGACTTCCTTTGCCCAGCTGGGTACGTTGCGCCTGAATGCCCAACGGACATTGATTTCGTTATTTGGTCGGAATTCCCAGTTTGTTCTCGCCGAAGCTACCCGTGATGTGAGCATTCATGATGATGGGAGCGACAAAGCTCACCAGGGCTTGTGGATTGGATGTTGTACAATGTCATACGAGCGTAGTCTCTGTAAAACCATCATGGCACACTCACAGACTACGGGGGACATTCCCGCACCATTGGTTGTCCCAGACTTGTCGCAAGTGGAGGAGTTCAAGGATCATCCAGATGTACTAAATAAGCCCCATCTGCGGTTCATGGCTTGTAGTCCTATCGTCAGTCCCAAGGGAATTCTGATTGGGGCTTATACAGTCTTGGATGATAAGCCTCATGATCCGCTGGATGCTGATCTCAGGACTTTCTTAACCGATATTGCCAATACGGTCATGGATCATTTGGATGCAACGAGGTCTCGACGTGAATACCTTCGAGGCGAACGGATGATGGTTGGTCTGGGAAGCTTTCTGCAGGGTAAAGGGTCCCTCCGAAACTCATGGATCCATGAACATGAGAGTGTTCTCGCTCCAGTAACGCCGGGCGAGGAAATCGAGACTGAGGGTCATGTCAATCAAGAGCAGCAGAATAAACAAATATCTGAACAAGCTGCTATGGCTAAGGTGGCATTTGATGAGAATAATACCGTGCAATTCTCCTCGCAGAATTTCAACACGGTCCGTTCTCACAAACCATCGGCACCGATCTCGGCATCAACGCAGAAACAGTCACTGGTCGCTGAAAAGATTGACTCGCGCGATTATTTCCAGCCCCGTCCTCGTTATAGGCGTGCATCTCATACTACCACAGGACCTCGTCTCCATGAGTCTCAAAAGAAGTCGTCGAAAGACATCTATAACGTCAATGTGAAGGAGACTTTCTCTCGCGCCGCCAATATTGTTCGCGAGAGTATCGAGGTCGAGGCTGTGGTCTTTTTCGATGCTGAATTCCGTTCCCAAGAGGCACTGGTGAAAAATTCCAGATCGGACTCCGATAGTGGAAGTAGCTTGGAGCCTGCTTCATCCAGCGAGGAGGAAGCAAAGCTTCGAGTCAACCAGGCACAGCCAAAGATTCTGAGCGAAGCGCAACCGGAACTTTGTGGCCGATCTAGCGTGCACCCATGTAACATGCTTGGATTCGCGACATCGGATGCTGCTAGTGTTAATGAGGAGTCTCTGGCTGATAACAGAGTTTCCATCTCGGAGAACTTTCTTGGACAACTTTTACGTCGATACCCACGAGGTCAAATCTTTAATTTCGGTGAAGATGGAACTATTTCTTCGGATGATACCAGTGATGGAATGTCTCAACGCAATGGAGTGAAGAAATTCAAGAAAACGCGAAAGGGATTGCTACGACAGGATGCCGTGACGCTTTTACAGATCGCTCCTCATGCTCGGAGCATCATCTTCTCTCCATTATGGGACTCGCATAAAGAGAGATGGCACTCGGCTTGTTTCGCCTGGACAAAAGCACCTCACCGTGTTCTTACATCAAATGACGAATTGGCATTCCTTTTTGCATGCGGACACAGTATCATGGCAGAAATCCACCGACTCGCTGCTCTGTTGACTGAGCGGGCTAAATCGGACTTACTGGCGGGAATTAGCCACGAACTCCGATCTCCGCTTCATGGGATTTTCGGCACGGTTGATATACTCAATGATACCGTTATGAATGTTCTCCAGCAAGGGTTCGTGCACACGATCTCGTCTTGTGCTTTTACCCTACTTGGCTCGATTGATCAGCTTCTCGAGTATGCCAGTATCAACGATGTTCGCAATCCCGTCAAAAAGCCAGAAACTCGCGAAATCTCCGTGATAAAAGCCGAGGCAAGATCCCAACCGGAGAAACCAGAAAAGGATTCTGTTGTGCAACTGGACGCTGCGGTGGAAGATGCCATTGAAACGGTCTTTGCTGGATATTCTTTCCTGAAGACTAAGAACACGCTGCTTCGGAACTCCATATCGCCGCTTGGTAATCCCTTCGACTTCGACGGTGGAGTCAAGGTCATTCTTGATATCGATCAATCTGAAAACCTGAAGTTTGCGACTCGTCCCGGGGCGTGGCATGTGATTCTTACCAATTTCTTTGGGAATGCCTTGAAGTTCACGGAGGATGGGTTCATTTATGTCTCTCTCAAGGCGAATCCTGTGAAATTCGATTCCAAGGGTCGAGCTGTACAGTCAAGAGTCGCGTTGTGCATCAAAGATACCGGTTGTGGCATGGAAGAGGACTTTCTCAAGAAGGAACTTTTCACTGCATTCTCGAAGGAGGATAAAATGTCGATAGGAAACGGCCTGGGGATCAACATTGTCAATCGCATAGTATCATCCCTCGGTGGTGAGATTCAGATCACCTCCCAGAAGGGTGTTGGAACCGAGGTTGTGACCACTGTGACCCTTGACCATGTTCTTGAAGAAACCTCTTCTCCAGAAACCTCCAATGGCATTGACCTTCTCTCATCTACAAAAGACCTTACGAAAGGGAAAACAGTTGGGATACTACTCCATACATCTTCTGATGGGGATGCGGCGCTACTTTCCTCCATTCACCGGTTATGCGAAAACTGGTTTCACATGAAGGTGGAATTAGTGGAGCCGTCCGATCTTCACTTGGGGCAATGCGACTTTTATATCTCGCTCCATGAATCCCTGGCTATAGGGAATCGTGGCATCATGCCCATCCGCCATCGGTTTGGTGATCGCCCAAAACCGCCCGTGATTGTCATCTGCTCGTCTCCCAAAATTGCACACACCCTGGCCTCACACAACCGAAAAGACGCTGGCGTTTTTGAATTTATCAGCCAGCCATGTGGACCGTACAAATTGGCTAAATCCTTGGAAATTTGCGTGCAACGTGAACGCCTAGGCAATGGCGTTTTGCATAGCAATAAACCTTCTCCAAGTCCAAGCCCAAATCCTATTGTAATGGACCCAATGCTTCAGAAGAAGATGATGTTGCCGGAAAGAACGGTGTTGAATTCATCGCCCGCTCCGGTGGAAACCCCATTCGAGGCTACTGGTCTTCCGCATCTGACCCCGCCTGCATTTCTTGTTACTCCAGGATGGGAGGAGAATGTACCTGCGGAGGATTACTTGACCGTTCAACCTCATTCCTCGCTTCCCTCGAATACGATTCTTTTGGTCGATGACAACGAGATCAATCTCAAGATCCTGGTCGCGTACATGACCAAGTCCGGTTACAGCTATGCTGCTGCGAAGAATGGGCAAGAAGCTCTTGATATATTCAAGCAAAATGCCAATAGTATTGAAATCATTCTTATGGGTATGTCATATGACTTTGTCGAGGTTTATTTATTCCCAAATATCTTTATGATCACTAACACATTATCTAGATGTTTCAATGCCCGTCATGGACGGCATCGAAGCCACCCGACGAATCCGGGAGTTTGAGAAGACGCTCAATGACAAGACAAGGACAATGATCATTGCCTTGACTGGTGTGGCGCAAGCTGAAACCGAACGAGCTGCCATTGGATCTGGGATGGATACTTTTTTGACGAAACCTGCACGACTGGATAGTCTACTTCCTCTTATCAAGCAAAGACTGCCATCGACGTAATCTGAAGGGAATGATCTATATTTGATTTTGTTGATTAGATATGTATATACCTCTGAGTTTGGATAAACGAAGTTTCACATATTCCATTCAATGTTTGGTCCATGGGTTTCAAATGTTATACTGGTTCCTGCATCTACATTCCAGGGTCTTCCCTCTACTACTAGTAATTTCCACCAGGAATGCCCAGACACATGTGCATGAACATGGAATGAGACAGTATACAAAGTTTACCCCCACGCTACTTGGCACATGAGATGTTAAATCCCCCACATGGCTGATCTTTCCCCTTTCACTCTCTTCAATCTCTTCAACACTTGTGGACTTGTGGACTTGAGCCGAGGGATCCATTCTCGGGATTTCAAGACCCTGATCCACCCCCGCAAGAACTCCGAGTCTCCATGATGAAGCGGAGACGGCAAACTTGAACACGAGAATGACACCGTCGGGATCCATCCCTTGTTCCCCGAATCTCCCACATCGTCTTGGATTATATCGACTTATTGGACACTTCTCTCCTATTCTAGTGGGGCGACTGAATCATCTCGCTATACTGCCGAGTACTCACTCATACCAACTAGCCACTTACTACTTGCGGGGGTTACAGTCGGACCCTCTTCCCCATGTTACACCCCGGACTTCTTCCTCATCCGGGGTCCAACTTGGCATTTGACGGCTTATCCCAAATTTTATGTGCTGGACCCTGAATTTTTTTTTGATAATCTTATTTTATTTAGCTTTCTTCATTTCTTCTGTGGGAATCGGACCACTACAGTCACCTGATTCCCGCGCAAGCACGTAGACCTCATATCTCATCTAGCTGGCGCCCTCTCTTCTTCTTTTCCCTATGCTCCCTTATTCTTGTTTCTTCGTCCTCTAGCATCTTCTTCCCTTCTCTTCACCCCTTGCGTGCTTCGCTATCTTCGTATCTTTCTCGGAGATTTCCCGAAGATCAACACTCAGTCATCACACCGCACTTCTCCACGGCCAGAGAACCTCAAAATGGAACCCACGAATTCCCAGAATACGGGCATCAGCAAAGCAACTGTGGACAATGTTGAGGTCGTCGCCAATGCGGACAGACCAAACCCAAGGAAAGAGGCCCCGGCCTATGTTGCTGGCTTGAGTCCTGAAGAGCGAATCAAAGCTGAGAAGGCTCTGGTTCGCAAGATCGATATTCGTTTACTCCCCATGATTATCATCATGTACATTCTGAACTACCTGGACAGAAATAATATCGTGAGTTCGGCATTGGGACTTGGTTTGGATTACTCTGACTTGTGTTTAGGCTTCTGCTCGTCTAGCTGGACTCGAATCGGATTTGGGTCTTGTGGGGAATCAGTATGCGGTATGTTTTGCTGGTCATTATTGCTCCTGATATTTTCTAGTATGCTGATATATGATGATAGACCTGCGTTAGTATTCTGTTCGTTGGTTATCTGCTAATGCAAAGTGAGTGATACCCGAGCCTCAAACTGAATTAATATTCAGTACGCTAACAATATATAGTTCCTTCGAACTTGCTACTCAATAAATTCGGAAAACCTGCAATTTACCTCCCTGTGGCCATGATATGCTGGGGAATAATTTCGACATGTACCGCCGCTGCTCAGAATTTCGCTGGTCTGGTTGTTATTCGATTCTTCTTGGGTTTCATAGAGGCCGCATACTTTGTATGTTCTGAAATTGGATCTCAAGGAAGATAAGCTAACCTCTTCTATAGCCCGGATGTCTTTATTTCCTGAGTGCGTGGTATACACGCAAGGAACTTGGGTTTCGCACCGCTGCTCTCTACTCGGGTTCTCTGCTCTCGGGTGCCTTTTCTGGTCTCATTGCTGCGGGCATTCTGAATGGCATGGAGGGTGCTAAAGGTCTTCGAGCTTGGTAAGATATAATCCGAATTGAGGGATTGGAATAGCAGTATGCTAATGTATATAGGCGCTGGCTTTTCATCATCGAGGGCGCTGTCACTATTGCTGTCGCCTTTATCTCCATGTGGGTCTTGCCTAACTTCCCTCGAACCACACCCTGGCTCTCCGAAGAGGAAAAGCAGCTGGCTGCATGGCGTTTGGAGGAAGATATCGGTGAGGATGATTGGGTCGACAGCGAGCAGCAGTCGTTTTTGCACGGTGCTAAGCTTGCAGTGACCGATATCAAAACTTGGGTTCTGGTATGATAACTCAACCCGAACTATATAAATATGTCCCAGAAGTTGCTAACGAACTACTACATAGACCTTCCTCATTCTCGGTATTGTTTCCTCCGCATCCGTCACCAACTTCTTTCCAACGGTCGTCAAAACCCTGCACTACAGCAACATCACCACCCTGCTTCTCACTGCACCACCCTACTGTCTAGCCGTGATCTGTGCTTTCGCCAACGCCTGGCATGCGGATCGTACTGGCGAACGCTATTTCCATATCACTCTACCTCTTTACATCTCTGTCGCAGCATTCATCATTGCAGCCGCTACAACAGGTACGGCTCCACGCTATGTATCCATGATGCTCATGGTTCCATCTTTCTACTCTGGATATGTCGTCGCGCTGGGATGGATCTCGAATACCTTGCCACGTCCGGCATCTAAGCGTGCTGCTGCTCTCGCAATGATTAATGCGATCAGTAATGCCAGTAGCATTTATGCTAGTTACATGTATCCGGATAGCGATGCACCGCGCTTTGGTATGACGTCCCCACATTATTCTCATGTTTTTATACTGATTGATTTATAGTCCCTGCTATGGCTGTCAATTGTGGTACCGCTTTCATGGCTATTGTCGCGGCGACCATTCTTCGTTTCATCCTGGTTCGTCTTAATAAGAAGCTTGATCGGGGTGATGAAGTTGAAGGGGCTGTTCGTCAGGCTGGAAGTCGGGGTTTCCGATACTTGGTTTGATTGCATCGAAATGTCTTCTCATAGTTGTGGGAAGTGTATCTAGGTCTATCACATACGGGAATTGAATATAAATGAAGATACCCAGGTGGAGGTTGCTAAAAACCATTGATCACATTTAAACTTGAATCATCACGCTTATTTTCTCCGAATACGTAGCTAATTAATCCTCGAACTTCCAACTCTATATAGCGGAAGATCACGCATACTGGAGACGCTCCTTAGTCCAAACAGGTCTCAGACTCGCATCATCAATCTCACTAATCTCCAATGAGGTAGTGGAGACATAGTTCACCTTCCAATCAACCGAGATACCAGCACCCTCCTCCGACTGAGCCCAGACAGCAACGGAGATGGTGTTCTCACCATTGTAGTTCAGAACACCCAATGGCACAGGGAAATCAACCTGGTTTCCAATGTACGGGTTAAAGCGTCCATACTGGTATCCGTTCACGAAGAGCTGAGTACGGTATGTAAGTGGTGATCCGGTCGGTGTACCCAGGACAAATGAAACAGAGACATCATGGTCACTTGGGAGGTCCAATGAAACGGTTGTACGGAAGAATCGAACAGTCGCTCCTTCGAATGTGAGATCCGATCCCTTAACGCTATCCCAGGAGGATGCGTCGAATCCGGGCAAATGCCATCCAACTCGCTCGGCGTGTAATCCATCCTCGTTGTACACCCCACGGACGGGATCAAGGTTAGATTCGCCGCCGGCGGTACCGGCGAGACGCCAGTGAGTAAATCCGGAGGATGAGCCGGCGAGGCTGACGTCGAGGATTCCACGGGGGTTCAGTGCGCCGGTTGTCTCATCGTGACCAGTGTCGTCGTGGACGACGAGGAGGACGTTAGGGGTATCGGTGTTCACGGTAACATTTGAGAAGGAGAGAGTGAGGTTGTATTGCTCGGAGGTATCGTCACCGAAGAACGAGCCGAGAAGCTCGCCGTTAAGCCAGGCAGACCATCCAAATGCTGTTCCGCCTTGCACGTTCAGACTCACGGCCGTGGCAGAGCCGTTGAAGTATCCACGCCAGAGACGGATACCATTGTGGAAACCGTATTCGTCGGCGTACAGAACGGGCAGGTAGGTAGGAGTGCGAGGGTTCAGAGTTGTCATATGATCCGCGGCAACCCAGGCGATACCGGAGTCATCGTAGGAGGCGAATCGCTCGGGCAAACTGTCCTTGTACTTCCATGAAGTAAGTGCTGGCAATTCGATGGCCTTGGGTGCGGAGACGTAGCCCTTAAGACTACCGTAGGCGGTGCGGGTGGTCTTGACGCTGTTGCCGTTCCATGTGAGGGTCTTGACCTTCTCCTCGGCGAAGACTTCGACGAGAGTAGTGGTGTTGACGATATCTCCGGTCAGTGCGAGCTTGGATCCGGATTGGCTGGCGCTACGGACGAGGTAAGGTCCGGAGACGAGAACTGTGTCTTTGTTAGCGATAATATTTTCAAATATGAGGATCTCAACATACCACTCTCGTCTTCGGGGACAAATGGATTGGTGGTCAGAGCAGGGGCCCAGAAAGTGTAGGCATAGGTACGGTCAAGAATGACGACGCGGATATCATCGATTTCCAAAACACTCATTCCGTAGGACTGGGTGAAAGTAGCAGTCAATCCACCCTTCTCCTTGATGAACTTCACACCCGAACATCCCTGGCAGGACTTGGTGGATCCCGTCTTCGCGCCCTTAACATTGAACTCTCCGGACTCTCCGGTAGGAACCCAAAGGACCAGAGTTGGGACCTTATCAAGTACGGCGTATGTCAGAACCTCAGCGGTAGAGTAGAGCAGCGACTCGGATCCGAAGGTAAAGTCGGTGACAATAATCTTGGACTGGTGTCCATTCAGACGAATGACGCCTCCGTGCTGGGGAACAGTCAATTTACCAACAGAAGTGTCAACCTTCAGGTGGAAAGCTTCGTTGGTATCGGTCGATGTGTTAGTGTGGAAAGTAGCATAGAAACCAGCATTGGTATCCGGGTTTCGCAGCTCGTACGCGCGCACATCCGAGTTATCAGTGTACTGAGTTCCGTTGCCAATGAGATCTGTCTTGGGCAGATCCTTAGCGGTACGTGTGAACAAAGCCAGCAGCTTTGTCTCGTAGTACTTGGATCCAATGGAGCGATCCTCGGAAATGGGAGCGGAGTAATCGTAGCTGGTTGCGGTGACGGGGGTAGCGATACCTCCCCAGTTGGTTCCACCGAAGATCATATACAGACTCATAGCTGTGACGCGTTGACCGATGTTCCAGCGGTAGAAGAGGTTGGCAAAGTCCGCGCCAGTATCCTCGGGACAACCACCCTCGGGTCCACCCCAGGGGTTGTATGAACCTCCTTGGAATTCGGGCATGAATCCGGGGAGAGTGGGTGAGTACTCTGAGAAGTAGTCGATGTAGTCAACTACTTGGTATGCGACGTAAGCTCCATTGGTAGAGTCACATTGGCTGAGATCGCAAGTCCAGCACTGGATTCAATGTTAGTTCGTCATGGTCCCTATTGAATATGCAGTCTTGACTTACAGATGGGTAAGAGTCAACACCAGCAATGTCAACATTTCCCTCGCCATTGATGTAGTCAGTTCCCCAGGACCAAGAATCCATGTTGGGATCATTGGCTGTCAATGGGACCGTGATACCGTTCTCCCGGGCATTCGCTTCCAGTAATTCCATGTACGCGATAGCGGTGTTGTTAGGAGTCTTCTCCGAGACAGACACCCACTGGTCACCATACTCATTCTCAATCTGGTATCCAATTGTGTTGTGTCCATTGGTTACCTGGTACTTGCTGGTGATCTTGGACATTTCAGTGAAGTAAGGTGTCCAGGCCTTGGTGTAGCGGGTGTCATTGTTTCGCAGACTACCATAGTCTCCGGTCGTCAACCAAAGAGGAAATCCACCAGCAGTGGTTTCAGCATTAATGTACGGTCCTGGACGAACAAGGATATAGAGACCAATCTCCTCGGCGAGCTCGTAGAGTGGTGCAATGTCGTGAGCGCCCGTGGAGAAATCCAGAGTCTGGTTGTTTGGTGCATGGTATGCCCAGTTAGAGTAGAAGGAGAACGCAGTAAAACCCGCGGCCTTAATCTTCTCCAGAATATCTCTCCAGAGACCTGGAACTGGAATTCGCCAGTAGTGGAATTCACCAGAGAAAACAAAGATTCGCTGGTCATCTATCTGGAAGCTGTAATGGTCCCACTCCACAACTTTGTTCAGTCCATCATTATGAAGGGGCCATTGAGTCACCGAGTCTTCACTACTACTAGAGCTAGTAGCAATTGAAGGGAGACTCAGAGCCAACAGCGAGACTCCCGATAGAATCTTACTCAGAGGAGCCATCTTGAAACGAAGACCGTCGCTGCAGGACGGAATGGCGTGTTGGAAATAACATGATGAAATTGGTCAATTTATAGCGTTGCATCTTGCATGAGAACTCGGATCACATTCCTTGATCGGTATCGGGTCAGAAATCCACATTGTCGTTGTGGAGAACAAATTTGAAGCTATACTCTTGTTTAGCCTAGTTGGAAGGTCTTGCTAATTTGCAAGTAGTTAAGCGAAGCTCCACCGTCCATCTTTCCCCCGCATGGCGCCGGACTCCCGCAATGACATTTTTCCTCCATTCAGCAAAGGGTCCTGGGGTATTTTGTGGGGACTATGATGATGTTGAATATGCACGTTGAAATGGGCATGCCACTTAGGCTGATCAATTTACGCGCAAATTAATTATGTGGGAGCTATAATGATCTTACGAATTGCACTCATTAGGGATAGGGATTCAAGGTTGAAATTGACAGGAGATTCATTTTATGAACAAACAATTAAATACATTAATCATTAATTAATATCACGCCATCTACTATAATGCAAAGCATAAATCATCAATCCACCGCTTTATCACCGAATTGGGACCTCGGAGCTCGTATAATAACAAAGCTAAGAACAGCCTCATTTCTCGCAAATCATCCCCCATGTTTCAGAATTAACATCACTCCTCCTCGAACACCGCAAATTTACTCATAGCCCGAAGCTTAGCTCCGTAGAAGTAAAGGAGCCAGATTCCGACAATCCCAATAACGCTCAATCCACCGAGCAGACTAACTCCCTTTGCCACACCGAGATTGCCGAAGAGAGGGTGTGCAAAAAGTACACTTCCACAGGCCAATGCACTTCGGAAAAAGTCATTCGCGGCGAATAGACTGGCGGCATATTTGGGATAGGAGAGTGGGATGTAAACGAAGATACATTGCATGACAACGAAAACCGTTGCGCCGTAAATCGTAATTCCGATTGTTGGGGCGATCCAGTGGATCGAGGCTCGGGCTGTCCACGCGAATAGGAATAGACCGATCGTAGGTCCGAAGGAGGATGGAAGTGCGGGGAGGAGACGAGACTCTTGCACGGGCCAACCGTATTTGTCGATGCGAGGGTTCATCCAGAAATGGATGTATGCGGAGTAGACGGCGATACCGATGATGCAGGAGACAAGAATGCAGAGGAAGACCAGACCGGTTTGACCGGTGTTCATGTTGTAGTCCACTGGGTACACCAAGGGGAAGACCTCGAAGAAGGAGTAGTAGATTCCGTAGATTATTGCTGTGTAGATCTGCACAAAGAGCACGGCTGGATCCTTGATGGTGATTTCCATGGGCTTGATTAGCGCGTCCACGGCGATGGCTTGCATCTTCATGTGTTGTTGATCGAGTTCGGATTGGGACATGAAGCGCTTTTCATTGTAGATCTCTCGGAGGCGCTGGGCGCGACGCAGTAGGATCGTTGGGGTACTGGTCTCGGGAAGGAAGAGAAGCATCAAGATGAAGACTGGAGCGGAAGCCCAGATCGATTCATAGAGGGACCAGCGCCAGCCCTCGACTGGAACGGCGAATCCACTAAGCAAGGGACCAAGAGCGGCTAGATGTTTTGTTAGCTACAAGAATGATTATAATAATTGACAGGATAACTTACGTCCACAGTATGCAGCTGCAACCCATGCCATCATAGCATAAGGCAGAGCACGGAAACTATACATATCACCGATGGAAGCGCCGCCAGAGGCAAGGCAGGGGGAGCCAAAGAATCCTTGCAGGAATCGCAGCACCATCAGACCAGGGAAGTTGCCCACCAAAGCTGTGGGAATGGAGATGATCACGAAAAGAAACATGGTGACGATGTAAACAGGGTTTCGTCCGATGATGGGAATCTCACTCAATGGCGAGAAGATCAAGGGACCGGTACCATATCCGAGAACATACAAGGAGAGACCCAAGGTGACAACGACCTCGCTCACTCCAAATTGTTCCATAATCCCCTGTTCCGAGGATGTATAGATGGCGGAGGTTGTGTAGACGACAAATGTATAAAGACAGATGATGGTAGCAATAAGCGCGCGCTTGAGATTAGACCAGTTGTGGGGATTCTCCGCATCATCAGTATAATACCAGTCAACGAGAATGTGTCCATCTCTTGTCTTCTTCGGGGTAATTGGGGTGGACTGGGTTTTCTCGAGGTTTTCAAGTCCGGGATTCGCTTCTTCGTCGTCGTTCAGGGTTGATGAATGACTAGTCGAATCGCTTCTTCGACCACTAGAAGTTGGGTCCGATGATCGTTCCTCGTCTTTCTCGTCTTTCTCGTCGCTAGTAATCTTCTTTTGATCCTTCGGACCGTCGAGCTCTTCCATAATCTGCACCCATGTTTCCGGTAGCTCAAAGCCGGGCTTCTCTTCAGGGTATTGGAAGTATTTGTTTTTGGTAAAGTACCGAATCAATTGGCCGATCGGGGCCTCTCGGATGACAGCCTCCATTGGAATTTACCGAATATTCAGGTGTTGATATTCAAACTTTGATATAGTATATGATCGGGTCCGATGATGTGGAAGATACGATGCAAAAAGTGACCAAATCGGACCAAAATGATACGAATGGATTGGATGATAGAATGGAACCTGAGATCTGAGGAGATGCATCTTATTTATCAATACATGCACAGATGTACACCACGCAGAACCTGATCTGCAACTGATATCTCCATAGTACGGGATTAGGAATTAAGGCCAGCACCATTTGTCAGGGTTCACGATGAGCCAATGAGTGACGACGAACGTAATCCATGTTATAAATCAATAAATGACTCGAAGGAACTTTTCTCTTCTTAAAACGGTCGTGCTCTACTCAACATTAAATTTATCGAGCACGTCAGATCCACCGTTGCAGCTTTGAATATTGGAATTGACCCGATGCCGATTCGTGAAGCCGCCAATGATACACTGGAGATGATGCTAAAGTGGAGATCTGATCTCCACTACGAACTGACGAGAGCATAAAAGTGAATAGGATTGGACGCCCTAGGATTTGAAATACGAGTTATTATTCAGCAAAAGCAAAAAAAGAAAATGCATGTCTAAGCAGGATACCATTGGTGAATGATTCCCATGGAAATAAGAATAATTGAATAATAAAAATAATAAAAAAAATCCTGATTTGGAGCCCTCAAGTGCTCAGGCTGGTATTTGCGTTATCTCCGGACATCTGGATCGGGAGTAAGCAGAGATGATCTTAACTCCAGAAGCTTCTCGATCGCTGATAAACTTCGTCCTGACTCAATTGCTTTTCTGAATCTCTCGTGGTTCAGAGTTTATTCTTTCGTCACTCGGTTCAGGCCGCCAGAGTCTCTACTTCAGGTCATCCATTGCGAGCGGTCTCGTATATCTTGTCCCCAGCCCATGGTGACAGACCCCCTAACTGCTTCATATCGGGGTTCGGCACCCGTACTAGGTAGAGCTAGCTAGGTCCTGGCACTTGAGCCCTGTACATGTGCAGTGTCAGGCTCTACAGTACCCCCGAGTACATGTAATACCAGTATAAGCACTTCAGCAGTTCACCTTCCTAGTTCCATGGATGATTGGACCGTAGATTGACTCCGGTCGTGATATCAGCTCCATGCATAGGTGCCCAGCTGCATGCCAGCGGTGCTCATGACATCTCACATCAAGCTTTGGCTGTACATGTACTATGCATATGTGTTGGTGATTCGAAAGTGGTCTGGCTGATGTGATAAGGCCTACAGCCGCATCATGATGTACGTAGGCTCCGATAATAACGCATAGTGGTAATAGTAAGACTTAAGGTGAAAATATTTTGTTCAAATAGTAATATACATTACTGCCAATCATTTCTGAAAGCAATCAATATGTCCATAGAAGCCGAAATAAAAGCATCGGGAAATCATCGTCTGTAGTTACACATGACAATGGTCGTAGCCATCTTGGCTATCCTCTCGTAGAGACTTGCTCTTCTCAAGCACATATCCACCCAGATAAGATACTTATCACACGGGTAATGAAGTCATATAAGATATTTGACCTCCAGATAAGAATCAACGGCGTGACTGGCATTTTATGATATCAAATCACAATGCCCTTCAAATGTGATGTTTTAAAATTGAACTCCATGACTCCAAGGTAAATGCAAAATCAAGTCCTCAACTTTCCAATCACGCATCGTTACCCAAGACACCGAATGGGTTCTGACCCTTGGTTTCAATGGCACTGGAGGAACTCTCCTGGGTCTTGGTCTGCTTCTTGGCACCCTTCTTGGCGGGTACAGGAGAGAAACCCTCATCAGAGCCAGACTGGTTGGCAGCAGCAGCGGCGGCAGCAACAGCCTTGGCCTTGTTGGCCGCGGAGGCGCGTGTGCGAATGGGGGAGTCTTGAGTGGGCTTCTGCTCGGCGATCTTCTGCACGTGAGCCTTGACGAACTCCTCGTCGGTAGCCTCGCTGTTCTCGCCCTCAATGGCGGCCTTCTGGATCTCGCGGCTCAGACCCTTCAGAGCATCCAGACTAGCCTTCTCAGCGGCTTCGTAGTGAGTGGCCTGCTTGGTACCCTGATCCTTGCGCTTAAGGTAGGAGCGGACAAAGAATCGCATGAACAGGTAGGTCAGAGGCAGCAGGTAGGAGACATTGAGCCAGATGGCAAACGCTTGGCCAGTGGTGTCCATGCAGGTCACCATCTCCTGGGTGTATCCAGAGCCAGTAACCGGGGCGGCAGCGATGCCACCGACGTTCTCCGCAATTCCCTCAGCTCCAGCAGCGCGGAAAGCAAGCTTCTTGATCCAGGAAACGGCACCAGCCTCGGCGTTAGCACTGGCCACAGCGGGGACGACGTTGGACAGGTGCTGCAAAGCAGTGCTGCCGACAGGGTAAGGGATGGTGTACTGGACGAAGAGGTAGGCAGCGGCCATGTTGGTTCCGAAGACGAATTGAGTGATTTGCATGGTGGTCAGGCTGCGCTTAATCGCAGTAGGAACGCGAATACGGAGGGCAGTGAGGGTGTAGTAGGTGTACTAAAGAATAGACACGCGTTAGTCAATGTCATTTGGTATTAATAATTTCTGGAGCTTGACATACCATCATCGCATGGATAGCAGAGTTGACCAATGCGAAAATCCAAATAGGAGCAGCCATGTAGCGGATACCAGCCCACATGCACATCATAGCACCAGCGTGGTGGTAAGTCTGCAGAGTAGAGCTCTTCTTGCCCTTGGCCAGAATGATAGCAGTGTCCACAACCTCGTAGAACTTGGAGAGGTAGAAGATCCAGCCAAAGTAGGCCAGACCCTGGTTCCAAAGACGACCAACGTCAGTAGAGTCAGGAAGACCGTTGGTCAACTTGTACTCTGGGTTGGGAATAGACCACTCATCGGTGAACCGGCTGTATGTCGCGGCATTACCATATCCGCGGGGACCATTGATCTTGCAGAGGGAGTCTACAACACCAGCCAATCCATTGGGCTGGTCGCGATCAGACCAGGCATTTCCAAAGGCCTGGAACATACCCACAAATGTCCAGGCAGAGTAGATAGCCAGGAAGACATTGTGCAGGATCACGAACAGCTTGAATAGCTTGGAGTGGCTGAATCCCCATGGCTTGTATCCGCGACTCTTGTTGATGCGATTGATCAGGATCACGGTCAGGGCGTAGACACTGGCGATGGTAACCGGTACGCGGACATCCAAGACTTGGGTGTATAGATCATTGGGGATGTTGAAGGGTTGCTTCCAGGAGAATTCGGAGACGTGAGGAGCAGGAATGGTGGCAGGGAGTTCGGCGGGAGGAAAGTTGAGGAGGGAAGAAGGAGGGAGACCGATACGGACAGTGGCCGGTCCAAATTGAGTAGGCACGTTGATGTCGTACATGATCGCAGTTGCCCTGATTGAACAAGGTGACTAATACTATATAAAATCGACAATTTCTGCCACAACCACTCAGATCTTGGAAAGGCGAAACCCAACTTAGGGGAAATATAATATAAAAAAGAAGAGACCAGCTTCAAAGAAAAAAAAAAGAGTCAACACTTAAAGTGTAGGGCTCCACTGCAGATAAAAGAGAAAAAATTGTTCTTATCTAGTGGAGACTGAACGTTTGTTGGGAATTGGGGAACCGAGGTCGACTTACGATTGGGGGAAAAGGTGGCAGGTTTGGGAGGCAAAAGTCCACCTGGACAGGTATTTACTCTGAATTGATCGTCATGATTCTTTAGTGTTGCCTAGTTGGCTTGTCGATGATTCTATTCAACTTCTAATGTTCTATTCCATGTTCTATATGACATACATAGTACTATTTTCTGCACGCGACAGCGCCACACATGTCAGCACTCAAACATCAACATTTAGGATCCTATATAGAAAAGAAGAATGACCATTTCTCAACATTGAATTAAGAGAATCCAGAGTAATAACAATCTGAAATCCAATCCTCATCAATTTGGGTCCAATCAGACGGAAGGATTCTCTTCTCCAGGTTTTTTCATCCTTCAATTCATCCTTTGACGCCTCATTCCTCAGGCATAATACCCGCTGAGTCATCATTGTTGGCCTCGCCCACTCTATTTGGGTTAAGTGGAGCATATCTCCTACGGACTACGGAGACAGACTAGTACTCCGTACGTCTCTGTATAGACAACTTGAAAGGAGAACGTGCTTCACTCCCACATGTTCAAGACCTGCTGACTCCAAGGATCGCTTGTTGGGAACGAGAGTTCGCATATCAGGGGGCAAATCTGCGCTCCAATTCCCAACATCTCGGATATGCACACTCAAGACGATCGGCCAACCACAACTTCACATGCGGCCGAGGCCAGGGTGAAAGAACACAAGAGTACAGGGGCAAACCATCGTCATCGTCATCATCAAAATTGATAAGGATGATTAACTTTGGCGGGAAGTTACTAAGTTCTCCGTACAACTTTAACTAATCAAATTCTATAAAACGTCTACTTCATACACTGTAGTCTGCAGAACAAGAACAAGAAAGAAAAGGAAAATAATATTCCCTTCCGCGATCCAATTGGCACCAGGCCGAACCCATTCACGTCGTACAAATTACATGGACCCCCGCTCAGCGGGGCTTGGTGCTTAGTGGTACAGGAGGTGGCGCCGGGGCTGACGACGACACTGGCGTAGCGTCGTTGTTCGTAGGTGGTGCACGCATCTCTGCCCGTTTAGGAGGTGGAGGCGGTGGCTTTTTGCGCGCCTGGGCCTCTAGGGATACAGGGGCAGGGGCCGGAGTAGTAGTGCTTGTAGGTTGGGATGGAGCAGCACCAGGAGAAGCTCTGGGACTCGCTGGCTTCACCGGAGAGTTGGGTACACCCGGTCGGGGCATACGTTTGTTGGCATTGGCCGAGAACTTGCGGTCCTCCACAAATGTATTGATGCGCGATGTCATCCCGCCGAACTTCTTCTTCCCCGCATCAATCGTGCCGGCATGTCGGTCGCGGAAGCCGGGGAGTGGAGCGAGGCCTTCCACGGATCTTGTCGGGCGCGAGGCACGTGTAGGCGGTTCCGGTGCCGGGGACGACGATCCTGAGTTGGTTCGTACCTGAGAGAAGCGTGATTGTAATTCGTTTATAGATGCGTCATTGCCACTTGGCAAGGGTTGAGCTGCGCGCGTCGTCTCTCCAATCCCAAGAGCTGGGACCGAAACGCCAGAGTTTGCGAGGCGCGAGGCCGCTTCTTGATTCACGTAGCCTTCCAATGGTTGGGAGGGAGGAGGTGTCACAGCCGAGTAGGCTGGCGGTGGCGAGGGAGTTTGTGCGGGTGAGCCAGTTCGAGTTGGAAGTCGAGGTGGGAGTTGAGGCTTTGGCTTCGTGGGGGGCTTTGCGCTCGAGGGAGCCTCTGAACTCGGTGAGTCGAGGCGTCGTACCGGCGGCGGAGGAAGGTTATTCGTAGATAATCCAGTTGTATTGACACGGTATGGCACTGGAGGAGGTTTGGGCTTCTGAGCGGCCTCCTCTTCTGCTCGGATTGCTTCTTGCTGCTGAGCCCGCTGTTGCTCGATGTGCTCCCTGGACAGAGGAGCTCCTAGGCCCCGTCGGTCGGGTGTTGTCTCGTTGGGCAGCGCCGCTGGACCATGGTAGTTGATATGCTTTGGAGGAGGACCGAAAGACGATGGGTCCTTTAAGGTTGATAACGGTCGCGAGACATGGTCATTTTCTTCAGCGTTGGGGTCCTTGCCCTTGCCCATCCATCCGGCCTAGATCGTCATGTTAGATGTCGTCACATTCAGCCAAGCAACGGATCAGGCTCACCACTTGATTTATACCCTTGAAGTCTCCCCGCCAACTCTCCTTACTTTTCCCATCCTTTCCTTTGGGGTGCCAGCCCCCTTTCATACTGAATGAACTACTACTCATGGTGACAGGTAGATGCTTGTATAGAAGAACAACTTCGTGGCAACTTCCAATGAAAGACCCCGCCTTTTCTCCACAGTCACGTGTGGCCTGACCCAATCGGGTAATCAGCTCATCTTCATTCTAGAACTTACATTATTATAATATTTGGGGTGAAAGATATGAATTCAGATGTCCATTATGTAGGGATAAATTTTATCAATCATCAATCATCAATCTGCAGCGTTTGAAAGAGCTTTTCCAACCTCTCGAGCTCTGTAATAACCCCTCGGTAGAATGCTTCCTGGAGTGAGGGACTTGTAAAGTCATTATCATGACCAAAATCGCAATACAAGCATTTCTTGATTATATCTCTGAAGTCTTTGGTTGTCCTCCGACCTGCCAGGTCCACTAGCCTCTGCGCGGTAAAATAATCCGCGAATCCAGCTGTGCCTCCTTTTTGTAGATCCACTGTTTGCTGAAGAGTTCTAAGCGGAGCTTCGAAAGCGATTTCAAGAAGCATGATTCCAAGACCGAAGAAAACTGGATTGCGAATGAATGCATAATAATCTGCCAACTCTGGCTCGGATTGTAGCTGTGACGAGTTGTTCGATGCTCGAATCGAAGTGGCTATGTAAGATAGCACGGGTTGTTGTCGATAAAGACTCGAATGGTCTCCAAAGAATCGGACACTGTCGCCGCGCCATGCTTTGCAAAGCCACGGTGTCGCATGGTAGTATAGGACAGCCGTAGCTAGATGCCTGGCCAATCGAATTCGTTCATAAAGACCAAGCCCCCCAGTCAAATCATCTTTAGATGATGCTATGAATTCGGAGAGAGATAAAGATGGCGCTTGGTGGCCGTCTGTATTTATGTAGGCCAGATGTTTGCAGGCATCACTATTTCCCAGAAGCCCAAGACAGCTGGTACATTCTGGTCTTAGGAAGGATCTTTCCAGTACTGCGCAAAAGTTCCGCTGTAAATGCAAGCTTGGGATTGTGCCAGCAGGTGCTTCTGGGATATGTAAGGGCAGAGCCTGAGTCATCACCGGTGGTTGGATGAAAGTCTGGAAAGTAACACGTTTTCGAACCGGGTAAGAACATTCAACTGATTCGCTTTCTCCTTCTCTTTTTCTGTTCGTGGAGGGGTTCTCAAGCACGGCCGAGGGGTTCGTCGGAATTAATGACTCGACAGACTTTATCGTTGATTCCACATCAATCCATGCCATGCGTCCTGACGTCCGCGGGTTCTCAAAGGCTATGTTGAAGCTTACTCGAGTTAAGTCTCCGTTAAAATGCGGCTGGAGTGAGAGATATACGTCATGGACACTGTGTGCATTACAAGCGGTCTCGAAAGCTGCATACAGGCTATGTGCGGCCTTCTGTATGACGCGGAAATGGTGGAATTCTTGACTGAGCAGTGAGCCTGTAGAAGGTGGAGGATTTTCCCAACTTGCGACTGAGGACTTCTTGGGCTGGAGGATAGAAGATTCAAGATTCTGAACCAACGAACGCAGATCCTCGACAGAATCCTGCAAAATTAAAGATTAAACAAATTTAGTTGATGAAATTATGTAGTCTTTCAAGGTTCCTCCTACCTTAAGTATATCCACGGCACTGGGTTCCCTAGACTGCGCTTTGAGGGCACTTGGTAGGCGATCCGTGATATCTCGAATATGTTGAAGTTTTGCTATAATAGCAGAGCATAGCTCTAAGACGCTCTCGCCGCAAGAAGCGAGCATAGGATGGGGAGAATCTGCATCTGATGAAACAGAATCGATGACACTCAAACAGACTCTTAGCTGAGTTTTCAACGTAAGTCTTAAGTCAACATCCCGTGGCAGTGACTTCTTCTGTTGCCTTAAAGAGGAAATAGTAGCCTTGAAGCTTGGTTTCATCTTTTGAAAAACTATCATATGAAGTTAGCCACATTATGTATTCCCAGGCTTTGCAATAATCACCTCTCAATAATTCTTCATTCCAACAATGTTGCTGTGGGACTTCTGTGTTTATTGATGATGTAGAGGCTTGGGATTGTTCAGGAGGCGTAGTTAACAGACTCGGAGTTTCTTGTTGATAGTACCCATCATTGACTTGATCAACGGATACCCACTGTTCCAGTAGAGCCTTTGCGCAGGCTGCAGCACCTCCAGCAGAACATTTTTGCCAGAGTTTATCCTTGTGACTATCAGCATAATCACACACACCCTTGACCACGATGCAAGGGAGGTTGTCATGTACTCCCGCGCTTTCCATCTCAAAGGCAATTACATTCGCCTCCTTTGCAATTTGGTTTCGGTCAATACTAGATTTCATGACCGTGTCCCCAGACGCCATTCGCCCAAAATGAACATCAATACCCTCTGTCGTCGATCGTGAGCGATGAACTAACCTCTTCGAACTGCATTTGAGCACTTCGCAGGTCGCATCATGTGCAGCTTTGCAGAATAATTTCTCCTTGCACGCCTTGCAATTGGATGCTCTGCGATGTGTGTGATGGTAAGAAGGCTCAAATAGCCGATCGAATTGTCTCGCCGGGTAAAGATACTCGTCCGGTCGCTCGTTTTGTAGATCAGCCAGGTGGTGCTGAGATCTTTTAATCAGACGGTTATAGCCCCTTGGGCCTTTGAGTTTGTGTAAAAAAGTTCGCACTTCACGATTTGAGACAGGGACAGTCTGTGGCTTCTTTTGACTGAATCCTGTTGGTAACGTTCTGCCAAAATCATGTACTACAATTTCGTCGCTGACGACTATGTCGCCGAGGAATATCTCCCTGTTCGTCCCATTTGAAGAGGACTCAGACGATGGCACCCCTCCACAAATCCCAACAACCAAGGCCAGCCTGATATTAGGGAAACTCAATCGAAGACTCGATGTGGCACTTGCAGCAAAGCTTTTGCCCATACCAGGCATATAGGTCAAAACAACATTGTGATTGCTGATGACACCAAGTCTGTACGTGTTCTCGTCCTCTGGCAATTTCCCATATTGAAGGTCATCAGGCTGTTCGTCCCAGAAATTGTCGAACATATATTCAATGGCGTGGGCTTCGAAATCCAGTGCGCATATGATGGCAGCGTCAAACCCCCTCCTATCCTTTGGTGGGGCTATACGATGCATGGATACTGGAGTGGGTTGTGTGCGTGAAATGGTATATGCACATGTGATATGTGCCACTGGCAGTCCGTCGGAGTAGTAGATTGTAATTTGAATTTGTCAAGATGGGAAGCTGAATGTGATGAGCTTCACGTTTCACTGTTTGTCCAAGTCCTGGGGTTCAATATCAATGTTGATAAACTGGTTGTTTCCAATCAGCGCCTGCACATAACACATGGGTGTGTATACTACTTCCAAGTTGGCGGCCTAACGATCGCCAGATGTAAGACATACACCGCCTATCGAAGCGCCAGTATAATTACAGTATGAGACCACATCTGTTCACGTTAACAGCGCAGGCATTCCGTTTTATTTCATGTATTTTAACTTTCTGCCGAGTTCAAACAAGCCTCCCTTAATCATACGAATATTTTAGGCCGCGATCGTCCTGGGGCTGTGCAGACTGTGCTTATACGCCGTTCGGCCTCTCCATCTCCCGAAAACACCTGGGAAATAATATGAACTTGATGTACACCCTTCCAGTCAATGAATGAAAAATGAAACTTGAACAGACGAAAGATTCATTCGATGATTTGGTGGCCTCCCGAATCGACCATAGCACACAAGACCCAAACGTGGGTTTCGTTGAAACGTTCTATCAGACTTCTGCAAGCGCCCTGATCCATCTGTGGAAAACGCAATTTTGTCATCAGGTACATGGTAAACACAGAAATACTTTGAAGACGGATGTCGCACACATCAGGGTATGGCAGCAGTATTTCCCTCAAGGGTGCCTCGACATGATAATAGAGCGATCAAGCTCCTTGAAAAGAAACATTGTCGAGATCCTGAGGGGGATAGGGAAAGTCTTGATGCCTTATTTATTGTCAAATATTGATTGTATGTTTGATAAGTCAGACAGTGAGATTGAACTCTCCCAAAACTTTGTACAGGATCTGAAGACTCATTTGGAGCAATCGGCCATGGTGCTCGTTGCCAACAATTCGGACGACGATTCTTCTGATATTGAAGCTTCTGATAGCTCTGATGACACATCTCCCCCTGCTCAGCGTGATCATAGCCGGCTTGACAGACTTCACAGCTACATCAATTGCTTGATGGACTTGTCGTCGGTCATTGAGAGAACCTACTCTTGTCTCCAAGAAGAGCGGGACACACATTCTTTTTCGCCTAATAGTTTTAACCTATCAGAGGGCGCCCGACCGTTTGCCATGCTGATTCAAGATAGGTCAGTTGCAAAAGAGGCAGATGTCTTACATCAAGCTAACCTTTCTTGAAGGTTCCCAAAAGCATCGGTTTCTTTGTTAGAGCGCTTGGCCGAAGCAAATCTTGAAAGATCACTTCGTATAAGAGAGCTTATGAGCCAAGAAAACCAACACGAAGAGCCTGATAATCACCAAGTTCAAAATGACGCTGGGACCTTATTCAAACCCTTTTCAGTTTTTCATGACTCTGGGATTGGTACTTCTATCGCTACGAAATCGTTAGCCGCGCCCACTATTGCCTCTCATACCTCATTTCTTTCCACTGCGACGGAGACATCGTCTGGACGCCCTAGGGTACCTCCGTTACCGCAACCGCCTGGGAAACGCTTCCAATGTGATTACTGCCGGAAGTTCATATGCATGCAGAATCGGATCGAATGGAAGTACGTATTGGGATAAATAGAAATTTCCGTAAGAATGGAAACACTAATATATTGATAGAATACATGTCTACGCAGACCTGAAGTCATACATCTGTACTCATGCGAAATGCAGAGATGCCTATCGAACATTTCGAACTCGGAGACAATGGGCCGATCACGAATTTGATGCGCATCAGACTCAATCACAATGGTCTTGCTCCCAGTGTAGTACTATCGAGTCTACTCAAGCTCTATTCAAGACCCATCTGGAGACGAGTCATGGTATGAGGCTAAGCGGTCACCTCTTGGCAGCAGCAATCTCACAAGCAGAAGAAACCGCTTTCAGCTTGGACTTTAAAAGCCGCAAATGTGATATCTGCTCCCACAGCAGCTGGACTACGAGGAAGGCGTATATTACTCATATGGGTCAACACCTGGAGGAGATCTCACTGGCCTGTCTCCCAAGAGATATCGAGGATAGCAGTGATGATGGAATGGATGTCGACAGCTGCAGCAGTTTGAAAAACCCAAATGAGATTGAAATCGAGGAGTCGCACCACACGAGCAGCACCTATTCTCTTTCAGAGAGACGACCCGAGCAGCCTACAGAGCCCAGTCCAGGTCCCACCATTCCGACACCTGCTACGCGGGCAGCTCCCAACCCAGAGCTCGAAAGTCAATTGGGAGTTGATGCTTCTAGCCAAGCCTTGCAACAGCAATCCCATGCGTTCCCAGCTCACACCGAGGAGCCCAATACGATGATTCAATCGAGCGAGCAACAGGAACAAGAAGAAGTAAATGAGACTTGTGCTTCGGGACAGCCGTTAATGCGACGAGCATCCAGTCCTTCTAACTATGGGAATCTCATGTCAGCCTCAGACTATAAGGAGCTACCCTCCGAATATAATCATTCACAGGACAAGTTTTTCCTCGAGCCGGATATACTGCAGGGTGCCGAGTTCTTGCTGGAAGCATCTGAAAGCCCCCACAGCCGCGAGCCTGAGAGGAAGAGAGCCGCATTACCGGATACTGATTTTGGGAAAGTTCTGCTGCACAAGGACTTTTATATCGAGGCTCTGCAATCTCAGATGAGAAAACAGGCCTTTGAAAACGCCGAAGAAGTCCAAAGATTGAAAAATGCCATCGCCAAGCTCCAGATCGAGATAAATAATCTTCAAGATACTCAGAGCAATATCATGGGGAATGATGACTGGAAAAAGTTCATGATACCACCTGATATCAATAAGCCATCTATCAACGAGTCACATTTCAGGAATCAGTCCCCTGCTGAAAACGCCACTGGCAATGATCATAACGAGCTTTTCCACAGAATCGAGTCCGCTATCATGATCCCTGATATAGATTCTTCGCTGGAGACCTTTAAAGCCACCCATGGCCACCAGGGTGAGGAAAAGAAAGTCACGATGCCACATGATCTCGAGCAAGCTGTGCTACACAAGGAGTTCTATATTGAGGCTCTACAACATCAGATGAAGAAATTGGCCGATGAACAGGCCGAAGAAATCCAAATATTGAGCGATATCGCCACCGAGCTCCGATTTGAGTTAAATAATCTTCAAGAGCGGACCTCGAACGATTCCTAAGTGGCCCGGTACTGATAGCGCTGGAGTTCAAGTTCATCAAAAGCCGTTAACACCTGGGCTCGGAGTGGTAACCTTGGAATTTACTGCTAGAAATTTCCAGGCCAGACTGGAGGCCATATTTAGTTGAATTCAATTGTTTCCATGTACTTTTGACCTAGGTAGTATTGATTAGAGAATACTGCTATAGTAAAATTTGGAAACCGTTGACCCCCACTTGTCTAAAGCTAAAACTAGAATTAGGCCACCACCATGTACCATCGTCTTTGATGACTCCTGGTTAAATAGTTAACCAAGTCTCCACAGGCTGACTTCATGTTTCGAAAATTTACGAGTAGCGACGCTTTGTGAGGTAACTCGAGCCTCAAGCATCATCAGTTATTAACATGGCTGGCTTCTTCAGTTTTTTGCGTTACGCATATCTTAAGATTCTTGTCACGATTTCAAGATTCCTCATCAGAAGCTTCACATCGTCGCCAACTCCGAGACCCGATTCCGTGTTAAACATTCCGTCTCGCGACCAGAAACGCACAATCAAAGTCCACGTTTACAAGCCAGACGTGGAAGACACTGGAAGTTCAAATCCCGCTCCTGTTCTAATCAATCTGTATGGATCGGGTCTCGCGATCCCACTTCATGGCCTGGACGACAATTTTTGCCGATATGTGGCCCAGACCACCGGCTTTGTGGTGCTTGATGTCAACTATTGTCTAGCTCCCGAGTACCCATTCCCTGCGGCTCTCAACGACATTGAAGATACCGTCAAATATGTATTTGATCACCCAGACGAATACCAAGCCTCGCAGCTTTCCGTATCCGGATTTTCATCGGGTGGCACTCTCGCGCTTGCTGCCTCCACGATATTGCCCCGCGGAACGTTTAAATCATTGATAGCATTCTACCCTGCCACGAACCTCTTGCAGGACCCAGGTTTGAGGAAAGCTCCGGCACCAGGCGGGAAGGATCGCTCGACCTTCTGGACTAAGATCTTCCGAGAATCGTATATTAGAGGAATGGACCCTCGCGATCCAAGAATCTCCCCCGCGTTTGCCGATACGGACCATTTTCCAGCAAAGATGCTTTTTGTTACGGGAGAGTTAGACGCTTCGGCAGTCGAGGCTGAAGAGTTAGCGGAAAGAGCAAAGAATGGTGCACACCCTGTCAGACATGTCATTATTCGGAGGATGAAAGGGTGTGGACATGCGTTTGATAAGAAACTTACGGGTGAAATGAATATGTCGGCTAGGAATGAGGCATATGAGCTTGCTGCTAAAGTTTTGAAGAAGGGTCAGGAGGTCAACACCATTTGAATGGACTTTGATTCTGTCCGTAGTTCCAAGGTCCCAAGGTTGCAGGGCGATATAAAGAATGAGGATGTGTGTTCCGTGTCAACACCTGGGCAGAAAAAGACAGTAGTATTAGCCACATTTTCGAGTCCAAGTCTTTCAAATATTAAAATAAGTTTAAAACTCCCCTTTTCAATTTTCAATCGAGACTCGGAATAAGTTCACATCTACTAATACGAGCACCTGAGGATGGCCTAATAGTATGGGTGATCATATCGGCACTGGAAACTTGAAGCTACGCGTCACGGTCCGAGTCCTCGTGTTCAAAGGATCATAGAGCGGGAAATATGAGATCAATATTACGGTCTTCTCTTGAAATACTTATTGTCAGTAGGTAGTAGCTTCAAATGTTTGGCTTCAAGGTCAAGACTTCAACACCGAGTCACGATACGTTGATGCATATCAACTGATTGTGACTCCACAGAGTCAACCCACTAACAAACATTGAAACCATACCCCCTCCAAAATGCAGATGATCAGGCTGTGTCTTTATTGAACCAATCATAAAAATCCCCCAGGAGCCTCACAGTGCATAAGACTAAACGCAATGGGGTTTAGAGCTGCCGCCGATCGTACGTGGACTGTCCCAGTCGCCCCAGGCATTCGTGGCCGTCAGCCGCCCACGGAATTAATTATAGAACACTTTTTCTCCTTAAATGTATCAGTATTAGATGGAAATAGTTCTTGATAGTTATTCATATTTTATTATAAGATCATATCATAATTATTGAGCAGGAGAGACAAAGACCTTTGAAACATTTGAAACATCTAGCGCTGGGATATTTCTCATGCAGTTGGATCCTTAGTAAAACCGCCTACATACTAAAACTGGCGTCCCACTCTCTTCTCCACTCTCGGACCTCCATCTCTCTCTAAGCGGCTGTGAGCGTCGTAGTTCCTTGTCGTTTTCTTTGTTGGAAATGATTGTCCTTTCAATTTCTTCTCTTTCCTCCCTTGGCTTCATATGAAATCTCTAAAACCCTTCAGTCTCAAAATTTAACATCTGAACGCGTTATCTCGCCACTGCATCTCAGCTCATGACCTGCTGATCAGTCCATATTTTTGGCCCCGTTCCTCTTCTAGCGTAGCGCTTTTATTTCTTTTTTTGTCTTTGTTGCATCGTCATCTATCTTGCATTCTGGGGTATCTCAGGCTGACTGGGAAAGTCATCAATATTTTCCGATATCAGCACCATGTCAATATTCCAGCTGCTAAGGCGAGTCGCACAGTATGGCAGTGAATCCAATCAGGGTTATGGTCAGAACGGCGGTTCAACTTCAAATGAGGAGGGTTCTGGAGGTGGTGCATTAGAGTCGAGTACTGCGTCGAGTCAGAATTATGATGAAGGTGGAAGCGCCAGGGCCAGTATCACTACAACGAACGAAGCGAACGCAGCAACATCAGCCGCTGTCTTGAACTCAGACCTTCCGCATACTACCACTAGCAGTGAAGGTACATACTCATTGACAACTACTGCCAGCGGCAATCCTGGGTTTACATCATCACCATCGTCAACCAATACTGCAACTACAACTGCAACCACGACCTTAAGCTCCACATCCACATCAACAACTACTACATCCGCTGCTCATTCGTCTGGGGGACTATCAACAAAGACAAAACTTGCCATTGCAATCCCAGTCGCAGTTGTCGGGGCCTTGATCATCCTGGGCATAGTATTCTTCTTTTTACGTCGTCGTCGACGCCAACGAAATACCACCGACACTGCAGGCTATGAAGCGGCTAAAGACCAACCTCTTGTTGTCTCAACGTCACAACTCATGATCACCGTGCCTACCACACAATCAAGACCTCAACCGGAACCGAGTCTCCCCCGTTTCCCGATGTTGGATGTACCGGATAGTCGAGATGGTGAAATCAGTCCGGGTACGACGACAGACCATATGTCAGGACATGAGATGGGATTCGGGATGGCGCTCTCGAGTAATCCTCGCTCTAGTACCACAGAGCAGGATCTCAGAGGTATTAGTCGCTCTGCTTCGCCGGCTAATGCGGTGGAATCACAACTCCGGACTCAAAATCATGAGAGAGATGATGATGATGTCTCTGTGGTTTCGGATTATCATGATCAAGGTGGTGTTCAAGAACATGATTATGATGATATGTCTTCTGTCTCGTCTTTTGATGGTGATAACTCCAGGCTGAATGATCACCAGCATCCATTCCGATGAATATCTTCACTAAATTGAGACGATTTTCCTTTCTGTCAGTGAACTTATCACTGTTTCATTTGAGCCAGGGCGTTGGTTATTTCATGTATCTATTTCGAGGTTCATGCTAGACATGAAATGTACATATTTGATATTTCTTTTATTTCATTCCTGAGCAGCCATGAAATTGATGTGTCACGGTGTACCAGTTTCGATCTTTGTATGTTGACTTCAATAAAACTGCCCAGAGTTCCGGTTCCCATGGCGTAATGGGGTAATCCTATGCTAGCTCCTTGAGCTACATGCTTGAGAAGGGCGGAACCAAAGCCATATTGCTTTTCTTGAGCAGCATCTCTAATGATGGGATTGTTGAAGATGATAACGGGTTGTTAATATCTTTGATATTGTTCTAAGACTTGACAAACCATATCACGAAGATTCTTCCAATCCTGAGGATTATCAATCCTATCACACACACTGAATGAAATCGTCGGTGTACTGTCGCTAAGATCTTTTGTAAAACCTCTTCGGCAATAACTGATCGATGATTAGTCTGAGAGATCGAGCTCAAGTATTTGTGGTAAGATCTTACTATTCCACATGGAAAATATCTCATCATCTCTTAATATCGGCCATAGACATGTTGGCTTGATTACCCGAGGGTCAAGAATCTCAACCAAAACATGTGATAGGTTACAGGTTTTGAGCCATTTATAAACTTCTTTGGCTGCTGTAATCCACATATACATATTATTAACATACTCACATCTTGTAGATGCTAACAAGGTAAGAATAGGCTAAGACTCTAGATTGAGAATAGAAACCTATTAGAAAGCCCCCAGGGACTAAATCTGGATATTATAGTTTTTGAAGATCTCATAAGTGTAGAAAGTGGCATAGAATAACTGGTTGTGGTTAATATAAGAGATTGGAACCGGTAACGTTTGTATAGGTAGAGAACATAAATAAGGACCTCCTGCTTGAAAATCTTTATTGTGGAATCCTTCTGACCTAGCTGTCCTAGAGTCACTACCCGAATTATAACTTCTTCTCTTTCTACTATCAGTAGATGGCTTACTATACTCTGTAGCATCAGCCTAGGCCTTTCCACACTAGCTTTGGTGTTAGCCAAAACCCCTAGATATAGGTAACAAACACTTGAGCTTAGAGCCAAAACCATTATACCTTATTACTTACTACTACATAATGCACATATAGCTATTGCTTAGTGGTTTGCTTACTTATATACTCCCACTAGCATAGAACTTGATTGATTTCTTACTTCAAGTTTACTTATCTCTCACTAATCTATTATCTATCTCTCACTTATCTCTCACTTTTACTTTAGATACCTCTTACTTTAATCTTACTTATCTTTTAGTATTTCTGATTATTATGATAAAGCAACAGTGAGTTGGTCAAACTTGATTATAGGAAAATGAGTTCCCTATCCTATCACTTAATCATACCCATACCGTCTCTTAGTAAGACTAGTTTATCTATTTATTATCCTGGCTCTATTATATTTGTCGAGGACCTTGGATGTCAAGGATACGATCGGCCAGATTCAAACCACCAAGGATGTGACCCGAATTCAGGATTAAGTCGACCTAATAAAGGACCAGACCCCCAAAGCTGACACTGACCACAAGGCCGAGGCTGCTCTTAAGGCTAAGGCTGAGGCTGATCGCAAAGAAGCTGATCGCAAAGCTGAGGCTGATCGCAAGGAATGTGAGAAAGGTCAAGCTGACCGAGGTTGTGTCGCTCCCAGCAAGAATGAGATTTCCAGCTTCTTGTGCAAGCTGGTGGTCACTTAGCTCTGCTTTATTTCTCGTCGGATCCAAGAATCGAGAGAAGAGACAGTTGGAAGCATCTGGGGTTTTCATGATGAATTCTTTATGATTCTGAATCGCGAGAAGGCCATATGCGTTAAGTCGAGATGAAGGTCAACACGGTCAACTAGCTACATTGGATACTACGTTCAACGCGGTCAACACAGTCAATCGACCACATATTGTATAGTATGACGTAGTTTTATATGCAAAAAAATATATGATTTATTTAATTTTGAGCGCCGATTATAATGAATCATCGGCTGACCATCTCGGGCTTCCATTCTTGGACATTGCCCTTCGACAGCTCACGAAGCGCCATAGTGGCATACTGGCTTTGTCCAAGTTGGAACTTGACCACAACAGCCAATTTATCCCCAGTCTGGCCATCAGCAGTGCTAGCTTCAGCACTCTCACTGTTCTGTTGCAAGTTGTCCAAGTCGGTCTTCACAAACTGCTGATCCTCATCGGAGTACAGCTTGACATCAAATGAGTACGCGGGACCCATGCGGCTGAAGATCTTGCGGTAGCTACCACTCAGACTAGAATCCTTCCACTTTCGGCGCATGTTCAATGGGTCCAAGCCACCACCCTTATCGCTGGCCATGAAGTCGCGGTAGAAGTCAGCGACCTTGTTGGCAGGGTAGATGATGTCGTAACCAGTTAAAGGAAGCACAATATCAAAGACGGTGTACTGGCCGCTCGCAGCCTCTGCCGCGCTCAAGGCTCGGGCACGTGTGAACATATCATCAGCGGCATTGGCACTGTCCTGACCTTGAGGTACGATGATAACCTCTCCATCCGCATCAATGGTGTCATCGTTCTCGGCCTGGCCACCTTCCTTATCTCGGTGCTCCTGCACGATGACCAAATCACCCTCGACGACCTTGTCGCCGTAGAGACGCCAGCGCTCACTAGCGGCAAAGTTCCAGACGAGGGACTGGTAAGCGTGCACGTACATAAGACGCAAGTTACGAGGGATGGCCTGCAGAGCTCCGAAGTAGTCATTCTTAGACCGGCTCAGGTGACGAATGATGCTGGTCTCAGCGGAGAACTTTCCAGGGAGCTCGGTCAAAGCCTTGCTGGCATTTCCAGTAGTCTGGAAGATGTGAATTCCCAATGCGCGAGCCTTGTCATCTCGGCCAATCAGAGCAGTGGACTCTTCGCCCTCCTGCGCTGCGGCGAGGACATGTGGGGAAAAGTGCAGGATTGCCTTACAGGCACCCTCGAAGTCATCCTGGAGCATCTTCAGACCAATTGCGTCAGTGCGAGTGGAGAAGGTTCCAAATCGCTGGAGTCCGTAGTAGTTGAAGTATCCACGCTCATGCAGGTTCTTCAGCGAAGATTCGACAAGCTCTGAAGCCTTGGCGATAGCAGCCTGGGGTTCCTGGAGGTCCAGACCGGCGAACTTGCAGTCACGAAGAGTGATGACAAACTCGTTTCCGTAGAGATCTCCAAGATCCAGACCGTGCTTGCGATACTCGAAATCGCCGAGTCGGACATTGCGAAGGATGGCGTTCATCTTGGCAAGTCGTTCGGCCTGAACACGGAGAACACAAGCCCGCTGTGCTGTCACACCGCGACGATCCTTGGTACCGGCAAATTGGAAGTTCTTAGCGTTCATCTTCATCTGACGAGCCAAGAATGAGATAACCTCCATTGTATCCTTGTTCTCCTTGTAGATTGTGAAGTGGAGGTATTGGCCACCGAGTTCATCCCAGCTGAATCGAGGACCTCCATTGGGTCCAGGACGGCCCGGACGTCCACCCTGAGGAGCGCGGTTAAAGCGATTCGACGCAGCACTAATGGTGAGATTGCCCTCGCCATCGGCAACAGAATCCAGTTGCGACTTGAACACGGCACGGATGGTCTGGTGGATCTTGGTACGCTGGTCGCGGTCGGTGATAACGCTTGTGACGCTTCCGAACTCAGCAGGTCTCCCCTTGCGATTAGCCATGGCACGGGCATGCATGTCGATGAGCGCGGTAGTATTCTCCTCGCCGAGGAGTTCACATAGTGAAGCTTTGTCAGTGTCGGAGACCTTGAATTCGGCTTCGGAGGTATCTTCGGTTTTAGCGGCCGCCTTTTCCTCTTCAGCAGCGGCAGCCTGCTGCTGCGACTGGTGCTTGTTGGCGCTGATGGACTTGGGGACGGATGAATTGCGGAGATGAACGACGTCGCCGGAGGGCATAATCTCGTTAACCAAGAAGTCGGTGTATCTAAGCACGATATGTCAGACAAGGATCAATTCGATTGCAATCGCTCATAACCACCTACCTCTTCTTCAGAATACCAGCAATGCCTTCAATGTCCGCAGTGACCAGCTCCGTGATACCAACCTCCCGCTCCTTCGCATTGCCGGGACGAACCTCCTCAACCACGTCGGGCTTGGGAAGAAACTCTGCAGTACCGTCTGTCGCAGAGACATCTTCGGTCTTCTGCCGCTTTCGCGGAGATTCGACAACTTCTGGGCGATCCATTATAGCTTGAGATTATGTTGAACGCAGAACGAACTTTTATCGGAAAGAGCTTATCGCGGGATAGCGCTGTGGGGCTAGCCCTAAGTCCCGGATTGGGCGGTTGAAATGGTGCCTCATTTTCAAGGCCTCAATATCGACTAGTATTGTATGATCTAATATGTATGCAATTACCTACAGGGTTACCTGGAGGCTCACCTAGAGGGTTAATCGACAGGGAAGGATAGCTGGTATAGGGATAGTATAAGCAAACTGATAGCCTCAACTTTCAAGTGCTGAGGGATAAGCTGTAGGCTATCCCAGGCAGTGAAGGACCCCGAAAAACCACTGTAAACCAAGTAGTAAAAGAGGTCTACTATGTCATATTTTGAAAATCCTCGTTTCATGGTCAAATTGGAATACTACTCATCTTTGAAGAGCTTGTGGTATCCTACATCGGTTTAGTGATGACTGTTGATGACCCGGGCGATGAACCTAACAGCGGAGTGCCTGGAATCTAGAACGTTGAACCTCCAAGATCAGAAAGGCCAGAATATTCGAATTCTACACTTAGTCCGAGATCTTTCCATGGTTTGCTCATTCAAGTTCTGCTATTCCAAGGTTGTCCACCGAGTGTCAACTGTAGAGCTAACCCGATCTTATTCTATTTTGGGATACAGCAAAACTTGGGTCTCTTATAAAAGAACAGTCAAATATAAGCACTAATCTTGAAAATCCTTGGCTACTCCGCAATTTGAAGACTCACTGGACCCTGGCAGACTATCCCACAAAGATCGACATGGGTGCCAAGTCTGTGCATCATGATGTGAGACAAGAAATTGTTCAGCCTTGGGACCACGAGAACCCAATGTCTATTCTCAAGAGCACTGCCTCTTATGAACTAAGCGTTTATCCCTTGATATAATAAGTTTCCTTAGCTCAGTAGTAGGACCATATCCTTCAGAAATATCATAAGTCATGTTTTTGCGATGCTTGCCACTTCCTAAATTTCGGGGGCGACTGAAGAAAGCCACCATCCTTGCAATATTGTCTATGTTCATAATACTGAGAGGTTTGGAGCTACTGGAAAGTTCAATGAATACTCGCCCAGAAAACCCAAATGATGAACAGCCGCATTACCTCCATAGCTCAAAATTTCGCACCGATCCAGATATCGAGTACGAGTCACGCCTCTCCCTGGCTATGCGCGAGATTGAAAACAAGGAACAAGACATACACGGCGACAATAAAGCTTCAGACATATTATGGCAAATGCTCCTAAAAGACAAACCTACTCGTGAGAATCGAGGCCAGGATTCTCTACTAATGGAAGAGCGGAATGCTGAATGGACCTATAAGGTGAGAATGACGAAGAATGACGAGCAAAGCCAGCACATCCCCATCCAAATACTATGGCTGACTATAATTTTCTTCATGGTTTAGCTCATTACCGGTGACTGGGCCGATGAATTTGTCACCATAACCCTGTCCTCTATACCAGGTCTCGCCAGTCTCTACCACTCCTACCCTCATTTTGTCCAACGAAGCGACCTGTTAAGATACCTCATTCTATGGTATTTTGGTGGATACTACGCAGATATGGACGTGATACCAGCTCGCAGCATCAATGCATGCCCGGAAATTCAAGAATCGATACAGAAAAACAACTCAGATGTCTCTCTCATTCTCGGAATTGAGATCGACGAGCCCTTTGCTTCATCTCAGGAAATGAAATTTTGGCACTGGATTCGGCGGTATGGTTTTGTTCAATATACAATGTATGCACCTCGTCGATTTAGTCCCCTGCTCCGGGAGGTGATTGTTCGAGTGATTTCACATACGAAAAGGCATTTCAATGAAGGCAACATTTTCTTGGGCCCGCAATACAATGAAATGACAACACTCGAGATCACTGGGCCAGGCGTCTTCACTGATGCAATTCTGGATGTACTGTCTGATTCATTGCCCGACTCCCATCCACTTGTGACGAAGTCTATCAGTGCCGATGTTGGCATTGGAGAATTAGATTCGCCCAAACAACGAGTCTCATGGGCTCCTTTCCATCATCTCCAGGAGCGCTTATGTGTCAAAGGATCGGAGGCCAAGTCAGGGAAAGATTTTGGTGGGCTATGCATTTTGCCTGTCAACGTTTGGGCAAATGGACAACGGCATAGTAACTCGGCAAGTTTCAATAGTGCAGATGCCTGCATTAACCATCGATTTGGTGGTACGTGGAAGCCATGGAGGAAAAGCTGGAAGGACTACTTGATAGGATGGATAGATATTATTGATTAAATGCCTCAATGCCTACTTGGTATCCAGAAGGTTCTTTAGCCAGTCACCTGTAAATACTACTGAGTACTCACCTAGGCAAGTATACATAGATGTAGGGGTGTGAATGCGCCTACTAGTAGATACTATGCTTAAGTACCTTCTCCAAGTTCGCTGCTACAGTGCCATGCGGAGCGCGGCACGAGGACTTGTGATTACCGACTTCACAGTATGCACGATGCATGTGTCATTCTCTACATGCAAACTCAATAAAGTATCTCCTAAACCATACACATGCATAATTCCCATGTCACCATCCATGCTTCGAACGCCAATCATGCAAGAACTCCCAAAAGGTTAAACGCCAAATCCTAAGTGCACATCATTCCGAGTCTGATAGTTCACACGGGCCAGGGCTCGATGTCAGGTCCACGACCTCATTCTCAGTATCTTCTTCCTTTCCATCCATCCAAAGCTTCTTAATCTTCTTGATCGTGGACCAAACCATTTTCCGTGCTTTATCCCGCCTTGTTCCACCGTCAAGCAATTCGTCGTACGGGGTATGCGCGTGACGAATATGAGCCTCAACTGCTAGTTCGGCTTTGCGCTCATCCGACACCATTGTGGTGCGTCCTACTCGCCCAGAGCCCTTCAGGAAGGCGTGGTCAAGAATAGTCTTCAGTGACTTCGCGGGCATGAAAGGGTATTCCTCACGAAGGAGGACCCGGTTGCGGCTGGTAGCTTTGACGTCGCGGGCCTCAGTTGCATCGGCGCGTGTCTTGGCTGTTAAGCTTTCCATGTTGCATACCTTGGCATGAACTTCCTCTGGGACTCGAATGCCTCGGGTTCGTTTGCCTGATTTGGCCTGTGTGTTTGTTAGAAATTTATCGTGAGATCAGGGTTGTGATTGCTAGAGGAGACTCACATAGACAAGATAGACTACTCTATTGGATTCTTTGGTAATGGTTCGACAGTGTCTAGTGATGTAGACATTTCCTTTTGGCACAAATACATAGTTTTCTGGCATTGGTACGCGCTCGAAGATGTTCTGTGATTAAGTCAGAATTCAGATCAGGCTTGATCAGAACTTTGAGAGAGGTACATACCTTTTCAAGAGGATCAAGTGAAGGTGGAAGGACTTTTGATTTGGCTGGAATATTGGCTCTACTAGTAGAGACTTTGGAGGCCAGTGGGGGTCGGTGGCCTGAGGTATCTGACTCCTTGGTTGCAGTATCTGCTAGGTGCTTTTGACCTCGACCACGACGTTTGCCATGCCTTTTCTTGTGATTTCCTTTCTTTTTTGTTCGCGCCATTTTGGTGTACTGATTTATACACTGTAGGCGCTAGGTGGTGAAGTGTTAAAGCGGAAGTTGCAGTTGAAGGAGGTAAAGAATCAAGGTCAACAACCCAAGAAGGAAATCACTGATTCCAACCTTGGAAGGCATCAACTTATTCCATGACACATTGAAGAGGGCAGAAACGGATGACTGTCTAATATTCAGTGGGTTTCTTTCGCCTTTCCTGAGGCCATTGATTCCTTGAATGTCTTTGAGTCTTTGAGTCTTTGTGTCTAAGAAAAGTAATGTGGCGCCTGATGTGGGGCCTTATGGCCTGACATCTCAGGCTGCCAGGGGTAAAGGGGAATCTTTAATCTTCAAGTTAATCCCACCTGGCATATGGAATAGCTTGGTCTTTATTATTCAAATGCTTGAATATTTCAATGTTACTCAGGTGATAGCCGACTGATCCTTTTTACTGATCTAGTCCCGGGACTAACATTTGATTTCACTAATACGGTTAGTATACTCCGTAGTAGTCTCTGATCTTCAAGTTCACATTTATGATAGATATACCCATAACCTTGGAATTGCCAGTGACTACATATAGGGGCATACGACTCACCCTAACTTTTGGCTACCCACAAGTATATCAATCAATCAAGTCAGACTTGAGTGGGGAAGTTGAATTTCAAGTTGTCGGCATGATTCAAGTTTCGGTCTCAGAATGAGAGAACTAGCCTTCCATGAGCTTAAACGAAATCCATCCATCCGGACCAAAGACTATACCCTGTACTTCAACTGTGCCTTCTAATACTAATACTAATTCAATTTGTGTTCGTGTTAGCATGAGCGCCTCCCGTGGTAGATACATGGATGGCAAGGACCAAGTGTCCAGGCCTCGGAACGCTCCAGCGCTATAATGCTAGTGGTACTAGTGGGGTGACTGCCACCGAACATGTACATATTCCAGTGCAAAAGTACCTTCAAGTTGTAGATCTCTGTAGAAATGAGTCAACTTCGATTGTAAGAATCCACGATGTCCACGTAAATAGCAGCTCAAGTGCTTGCGTGGGCGTTTAACTATCTGGGGCAGTAGCATCTCAAGTGGAGTCGGGGCTAGATGCTGTGTAATGTATACTCCGGTAGCAGGTTAAGACATCTAAAAATCAAGATCCTGATCCGCCTCGGATCCGCTGTGCCCAACCTGCATACGAGCTTTTCATCTTGTCCAGTTAGAAGAGGCGGATAGTATTGGTCTCCACCCGTCGCCATGAGCGCCCGTTAAGATGGAGTGTCCACCCAAAGGCTCCAAGATCCTCAGAAATTGGGATCAACGAAGAGATCTGGGTATGGATTAATAGCGGGGATGATTTCGGTGATCTTTTCAAACAGTCCGATGTCCAATGCTGGGAGCCGATCAAGCGTTTGGGGTATGGAACCACGCCTTAATATACTCCGTGACTGATCAGGGGTAAAGGAGACTGTCAGCAATCGGAAGCTGCACATGATCCGAGTTCGTATGTATGGAGTAAGGGTGAGGCGACAGCGCTAGTGCAGGACCAGGTTCCAGGCTGCCAAGCGGATTTGACCTGGTACATATGCCAGGGGCCGCGAATTAGCTGCATGGCGATCCTCGAATGATGATGCAGCAGTGGACAGACCAGGTGAAGAGGGGAGGGCCAAAAGATAGGTAGCGGAGAAGTGTCCCTTCGGGGCTATCGGGCCCCTTTCCAAGGTTAGGGATCAGCGGTTAATCCAAGAGCCCTATGGAGGGGGGTACGGGGATGGGGATGGCTTCGAAGGAAGTTTTGTTCTTCTTGATGCTGTCGTTTGTTCCCTCCTCCTCTTTCTCCATCTCCATCTGCATCTCGATCTCCATATGCTCTCACTCTCCATCTTTTGTCAGATTGATCCGGAGATAACACTCCACTTTCCTCGACTCATGTCGTCATCGGTAAGATTGGCCCGCTCTGGGAGCTCACTAACGACCAAACGGACCAAGCGCGGTTATCCAACGACTTTCCACTGGCTCGTCAGCCTAATCCAGCGTGGATGACCGGCTGCCCCGAACCAGGCTCGATCTCGTCGCCCCCAAATTGGTTCTAGATCGGCAGCGTTAACCCCAGGAGTGTTTTTCTCCGGGATGATAGGTCTCTTTTCAGCTGGGCTGTGCGTGTGAGATGTGGTAAAGAGTATGTATGGAGTACTTGATGTGTTATAGAGTCGGAATACTCCGCATAGTATGACAGTTTGAAGTCTAGTATAGAAATAGGCTATGACAGATGTACAGATGTACTCTACTTCTCTACTGTACCTGCCCAGGTGGTAGTTTCTAGTCTAATTTCGGACTCCCTCTTATAATCCCATAAACTAATAAATTGAATAAATTTACGGCAAACTTTTTCAGTGGATAAATGAGTGGAGGCTCATTAAATAAAAAAAGAAAAAAAAAAGAGAAAAAAAAGTCCCCACGTCCAACTCCGTTTAAGGGAAAAATCGAACAAACAAAGGAAAAGAAAAACAGAAAAATCATTTTCTGTTATCGACTTCAATCTTGCAACTTTTTACAGATCTCAACACCATTCTATTCTATTGATCACTACTACAGTATAATACTTCAGATCTTCAATTGAGATCAAGGGAACATTGAAGTGCAGATATTACACACTACAGGGTCATCCAATCCACCTAGAATGATCGTGCCTTCTCTATAACCTTAAATCTCTCCCTCTTTCTCCCTTTCGAGCATTCCACCTTCAATGGTTGCTGGGTCTAAGTTGCTGATATGAGCTGGGATCACCCTGTCCACAGGTATGTTCCCCTTCCCTCCCTTTCCTCGTGCGGGGTGTCCCCTTTCCCCGTGCACCTGCTCCTATACTACGGAGTAGACAATACGACACTTCGATCTTCTCTCTCATGTTCCATCATGCTAATCCACCCGGCAATGTTCAGCTTCAGCTATCCTAACGGCGAACCTCAAACTCCGACGAGGACCCCGACTACAGCCGCATTCGACTCCTTTACAACCCCCAAACTCGAATCGAGCTTTTTCGACCCCAGAGTCACTTGGGATACCGCCGACCCTTATGCGTCCAGTCCAGAGTTCATACGATCACCCCAAAAGTTTGCCCTCGGGACCCCGTCAAATCCTTTCAAGACAGAGACCCTCGACCCCCGAGAAGGAGAGCTGAAGGATGGAAGGGACTCGGAGCAGACCGATACGGTGAGACGGATTCGGCCGTTGAAGCCATTGCCTGGATTAAGCGAAGATGGACCAGGAACAGTGGGATCAGCGAAGTCCGCGGCGTCAATGCAAACACCACCCCCAACGAGTGCGTCAAGGAGGAAGATCCCGGACTTTGAATCGCTGGGCAGTTTGGGGAAAGGCCCCAGTCCACGGATAGGAAACCACTTGGAGACACCGAGTCGCTTATTGGGAGCATCCCCGCGAATGTTTGGCAACCTACAGTCGTCCCCAGATCTCTTCCAATTGGCCTCGTTGGATCCAACAGGGTCTCCCTTCTTTCCACAACAACGTTTGTTTTGGGACGAGCATGATCAATCCGCCCATGATATTCCCCTCCCAGGCACTCGCCGTGATGCAGATCACCCACCAAAACCGTTATCGAATACCTCCCTGAGCCATATCCCGCAATTGCCTACGATCGATGGGACCATGGACCTTCCCGAATTCAGTGGTCCGTTTGGAATATCTTCTGCCCCGCCTACCGATGCGGCGTTGTTTCCTGCGCCGTTCTCTACCTCCCCACGTTTGCCCGTTGCCAAAGCTGAAGACCCGGCTATGTTCCTGAGCTCACCAGCTCGTCGTTTCGGTGGAACCCAGCTGACTCCAGAGCGGAAACCGTCCCGTGGGCTGAGACAGCCGTACCACCACCAAACCGAAGAGTCGAAGCGAGAAGAGCTCCGTCGTGCTCAGGGTCATGATCGACAAGCCCCCGGCTCATTTTCAAGCTTATCAGATGACGAGGAGGATGACTTGACACCACGAGTAAGACCGGGGTTGACAAGGAGTGTGACGCACAGTGCTCTCACGAGCTCGTCTCAGCGGTCACTCAGTCAACCCGGAGGAATGATGCGATCTACCAGCGGGGTCCGTAAGAGCCCATCAAAGGGTCGAGTATCTCCGGTTAAAGGGGTCCGCCACGCCTCGTTGACAAGATCAGCATCAGTCGCCTCTGGGTTTCCTACTCGCTCCCAGGTACCTGCAGTGGTGCTTCGTATTGGACGAGATGGCCGTGCGAAGGCTGAGATGGAGCCTCTTGACGAGGGTCCCACTGGGTTGACAGATCCATTGACGGGCATGGACCTGGATGGATCCGCTACTGAAAGTGAAGCAGACCCGGCCGAGTATTCTGAATATCCAGTCTTGCCTCGGTCTCAATCCTCGTTCTCGTTGTTCGATGGCAACGGGCCCAACATAGCACGAAGCGACTCCGGTTCTCGGCCACCCTCCAAGGGATCCTATGCCTCGATTGGCTCGTCCCATTCGGGTCGTGTGTCTCCCTGGGCTGGTTCTACACGAGGTATTTCTGGTCGATCAACATACCGAGGTTCTCCTGAGGCTGCCAAGCGAACACCAAAGCGACATTCATCCCTGTTACTCCCATCTGACGCATCGTACACTCGTGGTAGCGTTGCATCCCAGTCCTTACCTGGCGATGAAGATGACAGCGGTGATGCCCAAGCTGCTCTCCGGCAGGTTCTCAAGGAGCGTGGTCGTGGCCGTGGTCCCAGACCTTCTACTGGTGGCTACGGGGCTCGTCTCCCTCGGTCCTCGAATACGTTTACACACCTCCGCTCGTCCCCTCCACGAATGCATAGCGATTTTGATATTCAGTCTCGACACTCCAATGCCTCCCCGACTACTGTCACCGATCCTGATTTAGCGACGCCTCATACGGAGAGACATGGCAACCACAGTAATCCTAGTAACGCCACTCGTTGCATTTGCAATTCTATGGACAATGGTGGGCATCTCATGATTCAATGGTGTGTTTCCACTCTCCCTCTACTTCGCACTCTGTGACATTTATACTAACTTTCCTAGTGAATCATGCACCCACTGGTTACACACAAAATGCGTCGGGCTGGAACGAGCCAACCTCCCCTCGTTCTATGTCTGCATGTTCTGTGTACAAACCCCATCCCGGCAAAACCGAGTTCGCTCGGGCTACGGAGCCGGTGGCGGTCCCCCCTCCCCTTTGGCACATAAATCGTTTCGATTTCGGTAAAGCTGCCGTTTTTTGATGTACTCTGACGACCTCATTTTTCCTTTGTTCACCTTGCATTAGCCGGGCTCGTTCCCGTCTGTCCTTTATTCCCTAATCTTTTTTGTTCCCTTGATGATACCTGTGTACTACTGTACTATTGCCACATACTTTTTTTTTCTTCGTTATATAGTTCCTTTTCATGAGGGACTGGGTTGAATAGAATCCTTATTCATATACGATTTTAGTATTTCTATTCAGTCACCAGAGTCTACCTAATACAAGTCCTCATGCCGCGCTCCGCGCGGCACTGTAACAGCGAAGTTGACCTAGGCATGTCCAGGGGCATTTATACTGTCTCGGACACCCATGTTCACACATACTTGGGTACTCAGTCAGTAGTATTTACAGGTTGGCGAAATACCCCTCTAAGTGTGTAAGTACCTACGGGGTTACCTACACGGTTACCTACACAGTTAACTGAAAGGGAAGGGTTAGCTGGTGTATGGAAAGTATAGGCAACTGATAGCCTTAAGTGTTGGGGGATAAGCTTTTGGCTATCCCAGGCCTCTCCCCGGCGGCTAAGAACCCCGAGAAACCACTGTAACCCAAGTAGTAAAAGAGGTCTACATGTAGTTGTCCAAGTGTACTTCTGCATTTTAAGATAAAGTGTAGATAAGCTTATCTGGGTACCGGCAAGGGTTCCGGCGGTGAGCTTATCCTCGTCCTCCGATTGGCATGGTGTCTTATCCGCCTCACCGCCCTTTTATCGGTACCTGAAGAAAGATTTGGCTCCCCGCAAAATTGAAAAACGGAGTCATTCCCCTTCATCTCCACTCGTTTTTATTTAGGCGTTTGCATCATGTCTGCCTCGATCCCTGGTAAGCGGGACCTGCCGGTCTCTCAGTACGATCTCACAACCTACTGGGGTCGAGTGCGCCATGCTGCTGATATTTCAGACCCTCGGTAAGTGTTTATTTCCTATCGCAGGCGCGTGACCTGTTGTGTGGCAATCATAGACTGACTCCTGGGTGTTTGTAGTACCCTTCTTGCAGGCTCTGCAGGATTGGAGAGCGCTAAGGGTCTGATTGCACAGTATAAGCAGAATAAAATCCCTGCCATGACTCCGGATCTGTGGCAGGCTAAGAAGGTGGTTGACGCCACCCTTCACCCCGGTATGAATTGAGATAATTGTATGAGGAAATCAAAGAAAGAGTCGCTAATCCGTGACTTCCTAGATACCGGCGAGCCCGTTCTGCTTCCTTTCCGTATGTCATGCTATGTCTTGTCGAACTTGGTTGTTACGGCAGGCATGCTGACTCCCGGCCTTGGTGTGAGTCAACCCTCAATCCCATCTATATGTGGCGCTATGTGATCTTTTGGATTCATCTGATCTTCTCCAGACGGCCGGTACCCTCCTTTGGCAAATCGGTAACCAATCGCTCAATGTGGCCATTAACAACGCCAACGCCAACAAGTCCACCCCCTTGTCGATTCCTCAGATCGCCAAGTCTTACTGTATGGCTGTCTCGGCTTCCTGCTCTGTTGCCCTGGGTCTCAACGCCCTGGTCCCTCGTCTTAAGAGCATCTCCCCGAATACCCGTCTCGTTCTGTCCCGTCTGGTTCCCTTCGCCGCTGTGGCCAGTGCTAGCGCTCTGAACGTCTTCCTTATGCGTGGTGAGGAGATTCGTCAGGGTATCGATGTCTACCCTGTCCTCTCAGAGGAGGAGCGAGCCAACGGAGACGGAAAGATTGAGAGTCTGGGTAAGAGTAAGAAGGCTGCTACTATCGCTGTGGGTGAGACTGCTATTAGTCGTATTCTCAACGCTACACCTATCATGGTTCTCCCTCCTTTGATTCTGGTTCGTCTGGAAAAGACGGAGTGGTTGCGTGCTCGCCCTCGTATGGTTACCCCTATTAACCTGGCTCTCGTCCTTGGTACTTCCCTCTTTGCTTTGCCTTTGGCTTTGGCTGCTTTCCCGCAGCGTCAGGCTATTAGTGCTAGCAGTCTGGAGGAGGAGTTCCAGGGTCGTGGGGGTTATGAGGGTATGGTTGAGTTCAATCGGGGTATGTAAAGTTTGGTTTTGCTTTTTATATATGGCGTTGCAGCGGATGCATCTGGCATTGCAGGTAGATACTTGTTTCTCGTTCAAATTTTTGGATGTATAGTCTTTTCTAGAGATTTGAATATATGTTATTTACTTCAAGTATACTTGCGTGTCTTTCATCTAAATATTCAATCTTCTAGAGTTGTAGACCTTTCAATGCCACTAGCAGTGTCTATTGTAGATCTCTAGGTGGGGGTTCTTCAATACGTCATTTCATGCAGTGTAGCACCATGATCAATTGAACATTTGAACTATGCTAATAGAACCCCGATTGTTCAATTCCAAGTATGATTAGTCCTGAAATTAGTATTATTATCCTAGTCCACTTTGGACTCAGACTTGATGGTTGATTGATCCTATCACTACTCCCGAGGTCATACCCGGCTCTCAGATCGTCATCTCGACAAACTCGAATCACTCCAGAGTCCAGATATCCCTCCCCCCACCGCGGACTTGGACAGAACACCTATATACAAACATGGACTCGAAACAGCAATTCTCGATCGAAGAGTTGACTATCTCAACCTTCCACTCAGCCCTCCGTCAAGGCCTCACGAGTTGCCGCGAAGTAACGAACGTATACCTAGCCCGAATCACAAAATACGACCCCACGCTCAAAGCACTCATCAGCATAAACCCCAACGCTGAGAATGAAGCACACCAGAAAGACTCAGAGACAAAACAATATCTCACTCAGAACAATCCCTTCCCACCATTACACGGTGTCCCTATTATCCTAAAGGATAATTACACAACATTCGACCTTCCAACAACAGCCGGGATAAAAGCCTTACAATCCCTCCAAACAGTCTCAGATTGTGAAATCGTCTCGAGACTTCGTCATGCTGGTGCTATCATTCTCGCGAAGGCTAATCTCCATGAACTCGCTCTTCATGGAACGACGACTTCTTCACTCTGTGGCCAGACGTTGAATCCTTATGATTTGAATCGTACACCTGGTGGTTCTTCTGGTGGTACTGCTGTTGCGCTTGCGGCTAATCTGGGTCTTGTGGGGTGTGGTACTGATACGGTTAACTCTTTACGCTCTCCTGCGTCGGCGTGTTCGATTGTTGGGTTTAGACCCTCAGTGGGGCTGCTTGATACGAAAGGTGTTGTGCCTGTTTCTGAGACACAGGATGTTGTGGGTCCTATGGCACGCAGTGTTGAGGATTTGAAGGTCTTGTTTGATGTTATGAGAGGGAATAATGGAGTTGAAACTGGTACAGGATATACTGGTTCGACTCGACAAGATGGACGATTGCGTATTGGTGTTTTGGATGCTTATTTCGAGCTTGAGGACGTTGGATCATGCGATAATGCTATTGTTGCCGAGAATGCTACTGTGCAGAGTATTATCCGCAAAGTTCTAGCTTCGATGGAGGATTCATTGGATGTTTCTTTCATTCCGGTTGAATGTGATCCAACCTGGAGTATTGCACATCTACTCGCAAATGCAGATACACAGGCTTTCGAGTTCCAGGAATGTCTTGATACTTTCCTTCAATCGCCTGATATATCAACAACACCACATCGCTCCTTGGAATCAATAGTCCAGAGTGGTGAATATCACAAGGAAGCTGTGACTGAGGTTTTCTTTGCTTCTTTGGAAAATCCAGATGTTTTCTCCCGTTCAAGTGACGAGTATCGCGCTCGTCTTGATACTATTGCAGCGCTAAAGGAATCTGTGAGACAATGTTTCGATAAGTATCATATTGATGCATTGGTCTATCCGCATCAACGTCACCTTGTTGTTAATGTCGGAGTGACAAGACAGCCAAATCGGAATGGCATTTTAGCTGCTGTGACTGGGAACCCGGCGATTTGTATTCCAGGTAAGTATCATCACTTGAGTTTGATATTCGAAGTTAATGAAGCAATGACTGATCATTCTATAGCTGGGTTTAGTCCGTCCACTTCATCGGCTCCGAAGGGCATTCCTGTTGGAATGGAATTCATGGGGAGATATGGACGTGATGATGAGTTGTTGGATATTGCGGCACAGGTGGAAGGTCTGCTTCAGGCGAGACAAGTACCAGCTCTTTTCTCTGAGGGTCTTGGAAGATGTGTATGAGCTTAATCGTTGCTCTCGCCTTTCTGTGTCTATGCTTTTATAACATTTGAAACCAACGAGTCAGTGAATAGTGATATTTGAAGGCTATGTCTTCGTAGCTTTGTAATTCTGGTCTACATCTAGTATCGAGGCTGCGATCTCATTCTGATAGCAATTTCAGTCTCTTCAAAGTTCACTGAACATATTGAATGGCTTATTTCACATTTTTCCAAGGCTCATCGGAGTTACAGTAAACCCCAATGCCTATATACACCAGTTGACTGCCCCCGTACGATACGCCGAAACATAGAAATGGTATAATAATCGCGAACTAAGCATCTCGCATCCCCAAGTGAATACTCAAAACGAAACCTGGAAAAGAAATGATGAAGAAAAGGCACATGCAAGAATCGCAGAAGCCTATTGCATATGACCGGCGCCGGAATGAGTGGCAGAATAATAAATAAAACATAGACATAAGATATCACGATGGACCTCCATCGCATCAAATGGTAACCCGGGGAAATAAGTGTGGAAAAGGAACTGCTCGACAGGGAATAGAGAGAGGGGAATTCAAGTCCCGACCCCAGGTGATACAGGAATTCAGGAACTGGCCATGGCAGGGGTTGTGTATAACAACGACCCTTGAGCTTGTAGCTGACCTTGTAACTCCCAGTATGCCACTGTCGAGAGGGAATAAAATAGGAAGAAAGAGAACAGGAGAAGTGCGCATCATTATCATCATTCCCCAATGAGAAAACACCATCCACCCCATCCATGATAAAATTACCCAAGAAATATGAACCCATCTATCCATAATGGAACCTTAAAGACGCCGGCGTGATCCCCTGCAAAGATACTATGGCGAAAGCCAGGAGACGAGGAAAAAGTCGAAAGCAGACATGACGGAGACATGACATTTATCGTGGATGGCGATGCAATCCCATGCCGATTCTGTATGCCTCTGTGCCGTCATCGACTAGCGTCTCTTTGAACCAAGGGTGCTTTAGCGCCTCCTTAGCGGTGATGCGTTGCTTGGGATCGTAGACGAAGATCTGGCGCAAAAGATCCAGGAATGAACGGTTGAAAGGTGTGCTGGTGGGGATGAAATCCTGCTGTATATTAGCGAGGGGGGCCTCAAGAAACGATGAAGGTGAAATACATACGCTGAGTGCCTTCATCGCACGAACATACTTCCGAGAAGCCCGGGTGGTTTCGGCAGTAGGATAGTCCAGCTTGGTGCGGTTGAAGTACCTGAATAGCCGAGTCAGTATATGATGTGCATGTATGTTTGGTGATAACCTACTTGGCAGCTGAGTTGTGGTTGCCGGCACGTCCTTGCATGACCTGTCGGACTAGCTTTGCATCAATCCGAGTGTTGATCACAGCCTCCATCATCGCCAAGTGTTCGAGGTTATCATGGGTCTGAAATAGAGCATCACCGGTAAAGAACTCGACCAGGATGCACCCTATGCTCCAGATATCGCAGGGGAAACTCCAGCCTAGGTTGAGGATAATTTCAGGTGCCCGATAATGCCTCGTGGAAACAACCGAGGAATGGTATTCGTCATCGAAGGTGGCAGAGCCAAAATCGATAAGTCGAATCTCGCTGTCGAGGAGAACTCGACGCTGGCGAGCATTTCGAGGGTTCGCGTGGGAGGAGGAGGGGATGGTACGGTTGTAAGTGAAAGTCTGGTAGGCGCTGCTGACGAGGAGAATGTTTTCGGGTTTGAGATCGGTGTGAATGAGGTTGAGGTCGTGAAGAACTGCGTTTCAAGTTAGCAAAGACTCGGGATTTTGGCAAGTTGGACAGATAAACGTACAGGCCACACTGGTAAAGAGCTGGCGGGCGAAATGCTGAATCTGACTGCTGGGGAAAGGTACAAAGCCGTTGCCCTTCAGGAAATCGAAGACGCTTTGACCTAACAAGTCTGTAACAATGCAGATGTGATTGCGGAAGTCAAAGCAGTCCCGCAGATGGATGCATTTGTTGCGGTTGCTCTTGTCGTTCGAGGAGAGAGTCGAGAGAACTCGCAGCTCGATCCGTGAAGCATCTCGGTACTTTTGGATTGAGCGAATGATTTTGACGGCGCAGCGGGCCTTGCGCTGCTTGTCGTAGGCTTCCACTACCTTTCCAAACGTGCCCTGTCCTAGCAGCTTTATGATGGAGTCTAGAAACTTGTCAGTATGGTGGAAACGGGAGACAGAGGAGTATAGAAAACTGACATCGCTCCGTCAGTTGTGTGTCGGGAGTCACAATATAGTGACCATCATCATCATCGAATTTTTCGTGACGCGAACTCGTGTACTAAGAGGTTCAAAATTAGCTGAATTTCCCCAGAAATGTCAAGCGAAGTGAACGAGGAAATCAAGGTGAAGGAAAAGAAAGATAGGACTGCTCACATCTCGAATAACTGGCACAGGCACATCCTTGGATTTGATTATGGGTTGCGGAGGAGGGATATAGTTGAGGAACGCGTCACCTGCATTCTCCAACTCCCGTCGTTTCTGCTCGTCGCGAGTTGATTTCCGGGTGGTCCGCTTGCGCTTTTGGCCCACCGAGTTATCCTCGTAGTAAGACCCGGCGGTGGCACCGGTGCTGCCTTGAGACCCCATCGATGTGGGGGCAGTTGTGTGTAGCGAAGTAGTCCGGTCGGTAGACAAAGAATTTGATGAGTTTTCACCATACTGCTGAGGGTTGATGGAGAATGACGGTCGGTCGTAGTGATTTAATTCATAGGCCGTCTCTATCCCCGTTCGTCTTCTCTTGCCCGCAGGCTGAGGCGCGGTAGGTTGGCCGGCTGATGCGCCATGGGCTGGGGGAGCCGGAGCAGCTTTGGATGCCTCGGGAGCTGGGCTATCGTCGATCACGATGACCTCCTTGGGGATTCCATTCTTGTAAAACTCGCCCCAATCAGGCTTCTTCTTCCGGCCACCTTGCGAAGGGGCCGCACTCGAACCGCTCTGGTGAGAGGGCATGCCGGATGGCGTCGAGGTCGCCGGGGCGACTCGAGCAGACTGAGTGAAAGGAAGAGTTGTGGTGTTTGCGGTAGCAGTTGTAGGTGAAGGGAGAGGGTAGTTGTAAGGAGGATTTGCTAGACGAGCCCCTGCGGCGGTGGAGGTAGTTGGGTAGGCAGCAGTCGCCTGGTATGAAGAGTGAGGGTATCCGTAGCGCTGGTGAGAAGGATGGGTTGCAGTGGCCGTGGATGGAGTTGACATTGTGTACGGAGGAGTCCCGTCCGTCACACGAACGGTCCTTGGAGCGTGTGGAGAGTGCGTTCACGACCGATTGGCGGTGGAAACGGGAGAAGCTCCTCGGACAAAAGAATCACACACAACGGAGCGGGAATCGCGAGGTGAAAGTGAGCGAACAGAGCTGAGAGATCGAAGGGAAGGGTCGGAAGGGATTTGAGACGTGACAATGACGAGGCGGTCGGAGAATGGGGGGATCAGATCAAGCCCGATGCATGTCTAGGGCAATTTTTTTTTCTTGCTCGAGGATAGATACAATAATATCACGAAGAAGCGGGATAGAAATTGCGAATCATTGAGAAGAAATATAGCGACATTTGGGTATGGTAGAAGGGGAAGAGGGAGAGAGAGGAAGATTGAAGTTGATGATGGGAGACCAGAGTTGGGGACGTAAGAGCGTTGCCGATCACTTTGTGTTATTTTTTATTAGGGACTCGGACTGTTGTTTTATTTTATTTTATTTTTCTTTTGAAACTAAGAAGAGTGAATGAGACTGCTGTTTCAAGTGAATCTTTATTATTTTCTATTCTTTTTGCTCCTCTCTTTTTTTATCACACTTGGACACTACGGAGCACCTGGGCAAGTGTAGTAGGATTATCTCATCGAGTTCCCCTATATAAGAATATAAGAATATGCCAGCGCGTCCACTGGGTCATTCTTGGGTTCTTGACTTTGCCTTATTTGCGATTTGCACCTGCTGTGCTATATTATTGGGTTAAATACGAGACCCTTTCTTCCACTCAAAAATTGAATTCCGTGTGATATTCTCTCATTCCCATTGCGCGCCGCCACCGGCATGAATAGCCCTGGACTACCCGATCCCACAGATCAGAAAGACAAAATTAAATTGTGATGGGACACTGGAGTACTTGAGACCTTGAGACCTGGAGGTCATAACCCTCTTTATCAGAATTCAACCATTCTATGACTTAAAAACAGAAACAAAATGAATTTTCAATCTGGGATCACCTGACACGGATGAATGGTAGGACCGGCCAATATACGAAGTTTCTGATGTGAAAGGACGAGATTTATCATGAATTATGAGGAATTATGAAAGAAAAGATAGACAGAGAATCATAGTGGAAGACTAGAAGAGTTGGAGCTGGACGTAAAAGAAATATCTAAATGATTGAATCTTGTGTTGATGGACTCGAGGTTCAAGTTGTTATACTGCCGATACTCGTTTAGGTGCTCCGATGTTCCTATATCACCGAGTCATACTTATTAACCTGGGTAAAATGCAATATTAGGTCAACTTCCCACATGGTATCTATTGATCTCATTTGGCAAAGATTCACCGACTTGAATTGATATCATCAACTTGAACTTTGGGGGCTAGACCCAATTTTAGCCCATCACATCCTGAACCCTGGAGTCTTGAGTCTTGCGATCATGATCCTTTGGGTTCAGCCTTTGGGGCCATGGTCATCCTCATGCGGGGCAGAGGCGCCAAGTCACGACTATCTATTATCTGCAAGCCAAAGCACTTGAGCACCCGGGATCCGTGGACCAGGGCTTCGTGGATGCCCGGGTGGTAATATCTGCATGTACTTTGTTCACTAGCAGCCTGGACTGGCCCTCATGAACATTCCAATTCAAGTTCCAAGGTTGCCCAGGTGAACCTCACCATTTGAACCTAGGTCTAATTATAAAAAAGGTACACTATTATATCATACCATTATACGCATATGTCATGCTGATCGTCGATGCATCGCGCTCCGCCGATTTGCGGGGCTTCGCGGGGAAGCGAGAATGGATGAGTGGGACCAAAACGCCCCTTGGCCCAGTGCATCATTGGAATGCATGACCTGGGATTCAAATCATGTACGGATTTGCTGGCTACAAATTTCAAGTTGAGGCCAGTCAAATATTCAAGTTCTAACTTGAAGCCCTGGAGATTGAATGTTTTATTTTGAGGTGGTAATATCAATCTGAAATATATTAATCCAAAGGTCCACACCTGGGCATCAAGCACCTACATACATAGTAATTCAAGTTCATCGGTTAGTCGACTACGTTCAACACCGTCGACTAGCTAGTACGTTGGACACCGTGACTACGTTCAACGCGGTCAACACAGTCAATAAGTAATTCATATAGAAGATAGGAGCTATTTCACATCCATTCAAGAATGACAAAGCTCATAAAAAAAGCAAAAAAAGCAATCCAGCTTTCTCCAAACTCAAGAGCGTATGGATAGCCTATCTCAGTCTACGCCTCTTCATCGAACGCAATCCGCACAGCTTTAGCACCGGTCCTCGAGGCTATATCTTCAAAAAGATCATGAACTCGGACACAGTACGTTGGTGCTTTTTCAGTTTCAAAATTTCCTGCGAAGGGTAGACCAACAACATTGAATGCCCTGTCAAAAATAAAAGCACCAGAATCGCCTTGCCGTGAGAATGGTTGACCGTCAAGCCCGTAAATGCCTTGTTCAACTGTAATAACCCTATTCCGGTAAATATTTGCAGACATTAGGCCATCCCATCTGCCCACCGTAAGACCGGATCTGTTCCCAAGTTTAAAAACCATATCACCAGGATCAGGTACTTTGATCGAACCTGTAAAGCATCTTCCAATGAATAAAGGAATCTTTTCATGAGAACCAAATCTAAAAATATTGAGATGTGATCGATTTCCCGGAGAAAGAGAGCCTTGAAGATCCACAAGTGCCCAATTCATACTAGATGGGTGATGTTTGTCAGTTCTTACAGGATCAGAGGTCCAAGAAAGAGCTTTGGTTCGATAACCGGAGCATGTAGCAACATGGCCTAAAAGTGGCCCTTTTGTATCACAGAATGTTTGCATTCTTCTGATCTGATCGTGAGCTTGCTGTTGCACATGTGGCTGGTGAACATTTCCCGCCATTTGGTTGCTTGAGCTTGCTTCAGTTGATCTAAGATGCCTGCATCATGTAGATCCTTACCCATTTCCAAAGGGGATCGGACTAAATGGACTCAATATGCTCTTTTAGCTTTTGAATCTCTTCTTTAATTGAAACGCTGTGTGGAGATTCAACTTGGAGAAACTGCTGTCCATGAGAATCTGGATACTGTAGATCAAGACCATCATTCCGAAGGCCCTGGACTGCTGATATTTGGTTGGTATGCTCTCCTCCTTTTGGAGGATCAATAACATGTTTCCATGTTGTTGCAAATCGCAACCATCCACTGGCATCTTTCTGATCAGAAGTTTGTATCTTGACTTCAATAATATCACGAAGATTCTTCCAATCCCGAGGATTATCAATCCTATCACACACACTGAATGAAACCGTAGGTGTACTATCGCTAAGATCTTTTGTAAAACCTCTTCGGCAACAACTGATCGATGATTAGTACGTCCGAGAGATCGAGCTCAAGTATTTGTGGTAAGATCTTACTATTCCACATGGAAAATATCTCATCATCTCTCAATATCGGCCATAGACATGGCGGCTTGATTGCCCGAGGGTCAAGAATCTCAACCGAAACATGTGATAGGTTGCAGGTTTTGAGCCATCCATAACTTTCTTTGGCTGCTGTAATCCACATATCGTCGACACACTCACGTCTTGCAGATGCTAAGAAGGTAAGAATAGGCTGAGACTCTGGATTGAGAATAGAAACCCGTTGGAAAGCCCCCAGGGACTGAATCTAGATATCATGGTTCTGTTTATTAGCTTCTGTGAGAAAAGTAATAGAAATGGTGAAAATAGGGTGACAGGGATTAAATAGATTCTAGGTGGTGATTGTTAGGGATTCTTACTATATGACTACCATGGTAGGTGTATCATACTAATATATCCTAAGGTCTTTACCTTTCTACCTAAAATGCTCTCACCAGCACAGAACTTGATTGATTTCTTACTTCACTTATCTCTTATTTATCTCTTATTTATCTCTTATTTATCTCTTATTTATCTCTTATTTATCTCTTATTTATCTCTTATGTATCTCTTATTTATCTCTTATTTATCTCTTATTTATCTCTTATTTATCTCTTATTTATCTCTCACTTTGACTTTAGAGATCTCTCACTCTAATCTTACTTTAAGTTATTATCTAACCTTTTATATTATTATAATAAAACAACAGATAATGGCCTGATTAAAAAATCTTTATGGGAAAATGAGTTTTGGCTGTGTGGCTGTTATAGGCCCCTGTAGGATTAGCCCTATCCTATTACTTAGTCATACCTATACTGACTATCTCTTAGCAAGAGTGGCCGCTCAGGATATTACAAACATCTTTCCTACTACATACGATTCATCCTGTAATAGTAGCATATCCTCTTTTCATCGAATTTCTTTGAATCTCACTTAAATGGGCAGATCTGAGTATACTATTCTCATCCTCTCGGAGAGGCATGTTCAGATAGTTGACTACTCAGTAGTTACAGGTGACTGGCAAAGTACCCATCTATGTGTGCAAGCACCTACACGGTTAACTGAAAGGGAAAGTTAGCTGGCACTATATGGGTAGTATAGGCAACTGATAGCCTGAGGGATAAACTGTCCAGTGTCGGCTACGTACCATACCCTAATCACTGCAACCCAAGTACTAAAAGAAGTCCAACGTTCAAGGTCCACTACTAGTACAGCTAAGACAACCTTGGAAGTTCAAATGATTGTATCAAGATGCGACCTTGGAGTCGCTATGTGACCACTGGCACCCCCAGGGCTGAGCACTGACAAGGTTGAAACATTTGAAGTATGGAGTCCTGACTAGTCTGAGCACTTGAGATGCATAATTACCCAATAGATTCGAATTCTTCAAATTTATACAGTGTATGTACATGGGGGTGGATGAACCCCTTTCTCCGAGTCCGAGTCCAGGGTTGTCGGAGTGTTGGAAAATGCCGGTTTTACATGGATGCCTAGATCCCTAACGATCGGACATAGATACTCGGCTGAATTCTTCACAAAACCATGGAACAGGGACTCCACGATTAAGTGATTACAGTGTGGAGACTCGCGTGTGATGCTTAAAACGGCAATCTCGATGCTTGAACCCTATGAACTCAGCCCCATCCGACCGCATCTTCCGCAACCATTGCCCGAAAGGGGAGGTGGAGACAACATGAAGGATGTTAACTTGTGGAGACTGGCACTGGAATGTACATCTGGGACGGATGGTTCGAAAAAAAATTAACCTTCCCAGTCCATACGAGTCTTTTTGTCCCAAATCGAATCAGAGCACGGAGACGTCGGCTGGTCGCCTGAATCCTGAAATTCGGTACTCCTACATCTCGTGAGTTTGAAAATGCTTGAATTTGATCTGTACTCGATACTGTCAAGTGGAATTAGGCATCCATGGTTCATGTTTCCTCCAAACTCCACAATGATAGTATAAATTGAGATATCTGCTCTTCGAGTATGAGTTCTAGCAAGACAAAATCCCAACCTTTTATCTTCGCCTGTTCGGATTCAATCCATTCTCAAATTCCACATCTAATTGACATCCCATTGAAAACATTTGAACATGCCGGGTTCACTTGGAGAGAGGGCTTTGAAAGGAGTCGCAGCAGGTATTGGTCTGGTTTCGGAGAGCATAACTGCTCATAAGACCAAAAAGCAAAACAAGGCCAGCCAGTCGTCCTCACGAGGAGTCTCGTCAGAGGAAGATGAATTGTCTTCTCCCGACCGAGAACATAATAAAACACCCGAAGAGTCGGTGACCGCTCTCGAAGAGCAATGGATTCTCGATGAAGCCCAAGAGGAACTCCGTGACTCGGAGGGTCATCTCTCTCCTCCTGGATACACTGAAATCGACGAGGGAGCCGATGATGTTGGTATTGCACGTCAATTCGCAGACTCTCATCCTCTGCCTCCACCATATACTCTGAGCGAAGCAGTTCCACAGCCGAGACTATCTGCACCAGTGGTCTTGCCCCAGCGCAGACCCAAGAATCGAGATCGCGGCTTCATTCGTGCCTATGCGCCTGCCCTCGCCGAATGTGGAATCGATCAGAAAATGTTTCTGGACTTTTTGGACACTGCTGAGAAGGGCTGTCAAGCGACGCCTTGGCTTCGGGCAATCAACCTGGCTTCGATTGGCACAATGTGGTTGCCAACTGCCACAGGTATGGCAGTTTCTATTGCCATTCAAATCGCGACTGATATTGCTATCTCTGTTGATGGGCGTCGAAAGTAAGAACGAATGACGCACTGAACAGTTAAATTAACTCTTTATACTAACTTCCTTTTAGGACGAGCTCATTCTTCAACCAAATCAACAAAGACTTCTTCCAGCCTCGTGGACTCTTCTGTCTTGTCATGACATGGAATCCAGAACAGCCTGATGCTCCATCCACCACGATCAATCTAAATTCCACGATCTCCCAAGCTGCGGATAGGGATTCTGGCAGACTCGGTCGCTTGCAGAAAAAATTCAAATCTTCAGATGGAAAAGCATACGGCAACATATTCCCAGAGGTGGCCCCTCTCATCTTTCCAGATATTGACCAGCTAGCTGCTGATCAAGATGCGAAGAAGAAAGTGTCTGGTTTAAAGAAGAAGGGGAAATTTGTGGGTAAATATATGGACAAAAGAGCCCAGGCCAAGTTTGTGAGTTAGCATCAATATTTTTGACAGAAAAGATCTAACAAGACTTCAACATATTAGATCTACGAGAATCCCGACAGTCATCTTAGCCAGGTCCCAATGCCTACCTTCACCTCCCGATACGCAGATCCAAACCATGCTGCTAGCAGTGGCGACCCGATTGCCTTGATCACTGGTGGAAAGTTCACACGCGACAAACTTTCAGAGATGAAGGGAAGAGGACCCCGTCGAGTCCTTACTGAGCGACTCTCTTCGTACGATTCCCAGAGTGAATCACCAAGAGATACGGGGTCAAGCTCAAGATCCAATCCTCCCGCGCCACATGGTCGCCCTTTTGGGTTGAGAGATGCTATTAATCAGGTTCAAGATATTCGACGCTCAGGAAGTCTTACACAGTCTTCGCCTCGGGGATCGCGAGAGGAAGGGACTCGGAGAGATTCTAATCTCGAAAAGCTTCGCGGAGCTAAGGACAATGTTGGTCTGCTTACGCCAATTACTAAGCTCTTGAAACAGGTATGCTTCTCTTGCAAATTGTGTCGACTTGAACATCTGGAGTCATGTATACTGATTTTTGAATAGGAAGTACTCTACCTGGCTATTGTTAATATGCCATCCGACGAGGAGATGCAACGGGCGCATCAGGCTGTGAGGGAGATGGCATAGAGCGGAGACTAATAGTGTGAACCTGTTGAGAAGTTCTTGATCTGATCTCAATATTGAAAGTAATGAGGACTATAGAAGCATGATACAAGTTGGAATAAATGATTTACAGCGTTCTTGCTTGAGAAACTTGAAGTTTGTAGAACTGTTTTAAATTGGTATTTTCTTTTCAAAGTCTCGACTGACTAGAACCATGCTCGGACCTATTGCCCATAGTCGAGAAGTGAACAAAGACGAGCCATATGCGCTATTAAATCTATGGCACAAATGCATGGTCTGCTGATATTTGGGAAAGAACAACATTAAAAGAACCCGATGCCATAAGACTCAGAGTAAAGAAAAACAAAGATCCGTAACGCCACGAACCAGACTCACGAAGATGCAAAAAATCCTGGGGCATTGGTAAATGGTCATGTTTATTTCCCCTTTCATTGCCCGCTCAACCAGATGAGACAAGTGGGAAAAGAGAAAGAAACGGATATGAAAAGAAATAAGAGTACAAGGGTCTGGTTCATCAAGCTGCACGGTCCTCCTTTGGATCCTTGGAATAGCCTCTTTGAACATGTTTGATGCCTCGGCCATCGGACTCAAGCATGAATAAAAGGTCTCGAACTTGAATGCCGGCTCCCTTTTCTTGGTCCTCGCGCCAGGCTCCGATTCTGCGCTTCGGCTGATCAGCTGGGGTTTCTCCAGCCCGAGTGGCCTTGTCAGGCACGGCGGTTGGCGTCGAGGGAGTAGGGCGTGATGGGGAGGAAAATCCACTGGAAGAACCTCCGGGCTTCAGCCATGAGTATGACTTCTTGGTTCCGAACATACGACCTGAAAGCATGCTATTCGTAGCCATTCGCGCTGTTTCAACAGATTGCTGGTGCTGCTGCGCTTCGCTGGCTTTGGAGTCCATCATCTTCTTCGCCTCCTTTTTGGTCATAGATTTTTTGTCGAAGCTGGGAGCTCGCTCAGGAAGTGGGGTAGAAGGAGCTGAGCCGGGAATATCCACAGATTCCGCCCGAGTCTGACCCGTAATTTCTCCAACTGTGGCGTCAGCGGTGCGCTTAGCGCGCTTTGAAGCACGCCTATGCTCCATCGATGACTCCTTGTTCACAAGGCTGCGGTATGTAACAGCAGCAGGTTTGGCAGGAGGTGCTTCTATCGCAGTGCGAGGACCTAAAACTTGTGTCAGTATTGAAAAAAAAGACTTGTCCTATATGTCTGTTTCATGTCATGAGGGACATACGCTTAGAAGGGGTCTCGAAATTGTCTGGAACCGAATTCGCAGGCTGCACAACATCCTGCCACGCATCTGGAACCACTCCATGTGAGTGTGCTCGGCGACTCCGTGCGAGACAAGAACCATAATCAATTATGCCGCGAAGTCGCTCCTCACAGGACAGAGACATGAGGTTTAAGATGTCCACCAAAGGTGCGCCCTCTTGATTCAGAATAGTCTGACCAGTGCGAATGATGGAAGAGCCATCGGGACCGGTTACTTCGATGGGTTGCGGGCGACCTGGAACAGGGTGAAACAGGCCCTCGGAAGGAATGCGAACACCGAGGTCAAATCCTCGTTTTTGGATCTTTTGTTCAAGCAGCTTTGCAAACAAGAAGGGCTCTTGAAGGTGATATTGAGATCTTCTTGCGGCTTCGGTATCGGCGAGGGTTGGCTGATTCGGATCTTTGAATGGAACGGGCGTTTGGGAGGCTGGCTCGGAGTATGAGTGTTGCGGGATAACAGGTTTCATATGAGGCAGCTCGCCAAAACTGCTGGAGGCTGAGAGTGTGCCTGTGGTGGAGGCCTGCGAGGCAAAGGATGTGTTTATTGGGGGTGGGTGTTGAAGTGTTTGCCCTCGAGGGACCGGCTGCGCCTGCGCATTGGGCCCAGAGAAGCTGCGCGTGAGGAATGCTTCTTCTTCCCTCACATCAATACCAGACGATGCCAGAACATCCGTTAACTCTGCTGCATCAGTAGTTTTATCGACTGGACGCGAAGGTGGACCCATAGTACCCGGGGGAGGGGGTGCGGCGACTGGTGTAGATGGCATGCTGTTTGGGGCAGTTCCGTTCATGGGAGTCTGGCCTTGCGGAAGTTGCATTGCGCCAAAGCTAGGCGAGGCGTATGGTGACTGTGACTGGGAGGGTGGGAGAGGAGAAAGCCGAGGTCGTTTTGATGGTGGAGGCGCGACGCCTCCATTAACAGGCGAAGCGGAGTGTGGGGATGGAGAAGAGACAGGAGGAGAGAAAGGTTGCGAAGTGAATTGTGGCGGCGGCTGTTGCTGCTGGTGAGGGGGGCGAGTTTGCGCCATGATGAATTATCGCAGAGATGCGAGGAAAGCGATAGGCGATAAGATATTTGATTGACACGCTGCTCTTTTAGAGATGAAAGGACGTTTACGCGTGGTCGTTGAAGTGAGCGGGTTGCTCACAACAGGAGATGCCACCAGACGTGACCATCTCAGAAGACCACCAAAACCATGAGATTGACGCGGTGAATGATCTTAGAGTGAATCCGGATACAGAAGGATACAACAGGACAGGTGGGAGAAGCGTAGGCGATGCGGGACGAGGGGATCAGGGAGCTTTCACGTTATTGAGGTTTTGCTCCGCGGATCGCGCTGGTCACGTGGAGTTGGACCTTCTAGGCGGTGAGCGGAGAAAGAGGTGCCTTCAATTCTGCCGAACTTCTATCTTGCGCAGTATACTATTTCAATACACATTTATTGTTTATTCGAATTGGCTCTTATATAAGAAAGGTCCTTGTAGATATTAATTTTAAATGATCTTTAAATGAACGACCTGCTTTTCCTGTATTTACACTTTAGACTCCAGCTTTAGAAATGGTCATCTATACAATGAGACTAACGGCTTACCAAAAAGGGTCACCGCCCTGTAGTATGACGCGCAAACAGTGCAAACATCCCGGAATTAGGCCTGAAAGCTTAGGCGCGCGTTTCCTGATAGTAAACGCCTTAATAAGCACCTGGCTTTCAAGGTTCCCGACCGCCATGAAGTCCGCTAGTGTTCATCCAAATCACTGTGCACTGCTTTTATTATTCGACAATTCATTCCCATTCCCGACATGGATGTGGTCTGTTTGAGGCTTTGAGTGTCTAGTCTCACTAAAACCCGTCTGACGGGTCTCCAAGATCTCGCGACCTATCCAATTCTGCCGGACCGCGAATCGCGAGGAGCGACCGCAACCACGACACCAAAGTCTCCTTGAATATTCCCTCGAACTGCATACGTCGCAATGGCAGCCAAGCGCAAAGCTTCAGGAATGGGCGTTGGGGATGACGAGCCAGTGGACCCATCCGATGAGCTAGCGTTCTATTGTCTTGGTGGAGGAAACGAAGTAGGACGATCATGTCATATTATCCAGTACAAGGGCAAGACGGTCATGGTAAGCTTGGATTCGGACACTGGGTTCATTTCTGCGAGGCTAACTTATATTGCGCTACTGTTATAGCTCGATGCTGGTATGCACCCAGCTAAAGAAGGTTTCTCGGCACTTCCATTTTTCGACGAGTTTGATCTCAGCACAGTTGACATACTCTTGATCAGCCAGTAAGTGACGTTCCTTTTTACCGTACACTATATGCGCACTTGGATTTCCGATCTGTCCTACCATTTGTTGGCTTAATCCCCCCGACCAGCAAGAAACCCCGAGGCAATTCAATACGACTCGTTCTTCCTTTATCCTACATATGCTATTGCGCTATTGATTTTCTGAATTCCTGCTAATTTTCTCTTGTCCTGCCTAGTTTCCACGTCGATCATTCCTCAGCTTTACCTTATGTCCTCAGCAAAACGAACTTTAAAGGTCGTGTCTTCATGACACACGCAACAAAGGCGATCTACAAGTGGCTTATTCAGGACAATGTCCGTGTCAGCAATACATCTTCCTCGTCGGACCAGCGCACTACGCTGTACACCGAACGAGACCATCTCTCCACTCTCCCTCTCATTGAGACCATCGACTTCAATACCACCCACACTATTAACAGCATCCGTATCACACCATTCCCCGCTGGTCACGTTCTGGGTGCAGCTATGTTTTTGATCTCCATCGCTGGATTGAACATATTGTTTACTGGCGACTATTCCCGCGAAGAAGACAGACATTTGATTCCAGCCGAGGTCCCCAAAGGAATCAAAATTGATGTTTTGATCACCGAATCCACTTTCGGTATTTCGTCTAATCCACCTCGACTGGAACGAGAAGCTGCCCTCATGAAGTCGATCACAGGTATCTTGAATCGGGGAGGTCGTGTGCTAATGCCCGTTTTCGCTCTTGGTCGTGCACAAGAACTGCTTCTCATTCTGGAAGAATACTGGGAGCGCCACCCGGAATTGCAGAAAGTCCCAATCTACTACATTGGAAACATGGCTCGGCGATGCATGGTTGTGTACCAGACATACATTGGAGCTATGAACGACAATATCAAGCGTCTTTTCCGTCAACGTATGGCCGAAGCTGAGGCAAGCGGAGACAAGAGTGTCACAGCAGGACCATGGGACTTCCGCTTCGTCAGAAGTCTTCGAAGCCTTGAGCGTTTTGATGATGTTGGTGGCTGCGTTATGATCGCCTCGCCGGGTATGCTGCAAACGGGAACCAGCCGAGAATTACTCGAACGATGGGCACCCAGTGAGCGTAACGGTGTTGTGATGACCGGTTACAGTGTTGAGGGTACGATGGCCAAGAACTTGCTTAACGAGCCTGACCAGATTCCCGCCGTCATGTCTAAGGTCTCAGCGATGCAAGGCCGAGGACGAGTGCCCGGTGGAAACGATGAAGACCAGAAGGTCATGATTCCACGTCGCTGCACAGTTGATGAAATCAGTTTCGCTGCCCACGTTGATGGTGTTGAAAACCGTAATTTCATTGAGGAAGTTGCTGCTCCAGTCGTGGTAGGTATCTCTCATTACCTCTGTTCCCTTTTCCAGTTGCATGCTAGATACTAACATCCACTTGTAGATTCTTGTCCACGGTGAAAAGCATCAAATGATGAGACTTAAATCCAAGCTTCTCAGTCTGAATGCCGATAAGACAGTTAAGGTCAAGGTCTACACCCCTGCAAACTGCGACGAAGTTCGCATTCCTTTCAAGAAAGATAAAATCGCCAAAGTGGTTGGAAAATTGGCACAGCTCGCCCCTCCATCCGAGCAAGACGACAGTCAGCTCATGGCTGGAGTTTTAGTGCAAAACGGCTTTGATCTCTCACTTATGGCCCCCGATGACCTTCGAGAGTACGCTGGCTTAACTACCACCACCATTACTTGCAAACAACACCTTACCCTTAGCTCCGCCAGCATGGACTTGATTAAGTGGTCTCTACAAGGCACATTTGGAGCCATCGAGCGGGTCGGTGTCACGAATAAAGAAAAGAAAAACGTCGACGGTGATTCCGAGGCTGCCGATGAAGAGTATCCTATGGAAGAGACACAGACATTTTTGATTATGGGTTGTGTAACTCTGCGACACCACGCACGAACGCGCGAGGTCGAACTGGAGTGGGAGGGCAACATCATGAACGATGGTGTTGCTGATGCTGTCATGGCTGTTCTCCTGACAGTGGAGAGCAGTCCCGCCTCAGTGAAACGTAAGAGACCATTCTATCTGTTTCATTTTACGGTGATACTAATAATCATTTTTTAGAATCTGCTAAGCATGGTCATCACCATCACCACCATGACGATGATCTTGACGTCCTCGACTCATTCCCTAACCCTCACTCACATGTCGATGCTGAAGATCGACTCTCTCGTCTACTCATGATGCTCGAAGCACAATTCGGTTCAGAAATTTCCCCTATTGAGCGTCCTCGTGTGCCCACCGAACTTGCCACTGGCACGGAAGATGCTGACGAAGCTGCTGAAATTAACGAGGAGCGCATTGCTGATATTGAGTCGGCTGAACTGGACCGCCTCCATGCCTTGGGAATTCCCGTCCCTGGTATTGAGATCAAGGTTGACAAGCACGTTGCCCGAGTTTGGCTGGAGACCCTGGAAGTTGAATGCTCAAATGCTGTTCTTCGTGACCGCGTACGCATTGTTGTTGAGAGAGCAGTTGAGACTATTGCCGGTTTGTGGGCGGCCACCTCGATGCCTAAGGAAATCGTGCTTCCCAACGGAAGAAGCCATGAAGAGATTGAGGCAGCAGCAGCAAAGAAGGCCGCTGCTATCGAGGCATGAAATTAATACCAATGTACGATAAAAGGATTCATCTTAGTGAAACACAATCAGAGTTAATACTCCATATCAATTTTGTCTTATCTAGTTTGCTTATAGGCATCGCCATCGTTCCGTAAATAGCTCAAGTAGATCATCAGAAAACAATAAGCAGAGGCCATTTACAGTTCAAGCCCCTTGAAAACTTCATCAAGAACCTTGATAGTAACATCAACAATGATATCAATCTCCTCTTTGGAGACAATGTAAGGTGGTGCTAGGATGACGTGATCACCACGAACACCATCCACAGTTCCTGGACTTCCATACAACGAGATAGCATATTCAGGTTGTAGAGCCGTTTCCTGGATCAAGGAAGAGAGTCGTGTCTTCGTGTCGAACGGCTCCTTGGTAGTCTTATCCTTGACGAACTCAATCTAGAGAATGATCAGCAAATTGGCAAACTTGTGAACAGTGAAGTTAAGGGTTTACTTACTCCCCAAAATAATCCTTTACCTCGAATATCTCCAACATATGGATGATCTCCGAGATGCTGACGCAACTGTTGCTCTAGGTAGGCGCCCATATTGCGCACATTTTCCAGAAGTGATTCCTCCTTAATGACCTTTTGCACTGCCAGCGCAGCAGCGCATGAAATCGGATGTCCTTGATAGGTTTGTCCATGACGAAACATACCTGTTCCCTTATCCAGTGTCTCCACAATAAAGTCGTTGATCAAGATTCCGGAAACGGGGGCATAGCCACCTCCTAGACCCTTTCCAATGGTCTGGATGTCAGGAACTACATCTTCTTGTTCCCAAGCATGGAGGGTTCCGCATCTACCCATACCACTCATGATCTCGTCAAGAATGAATAGAGCGCCGTATTTCTTGCAAACGGCTTTCATTGCTGGGAAGTATCCTGGGACAGCAGGGACACAACCAAGGGCCTAGGGAAAGAGACACGTTAGTTGACTGAGTGTATTTTCTCCGATAGGACATCGTTTACTTACCGCTCCAACTACTGGCTCTGCAATAAACGCACACACTGTCTCTGGTCCCACTCGCTGGAATTCGGCATCCAGTTCGGCGGCAAGACGGGCGACATATTCAGCGTCGGATTCACCATCTTTCTTACCACGGTATGCGTAGCATGGGGACACATGGGATGTGTTCTTCGCTAGAAGTGGCTCGAATGGTTCTCTTCGCATGACATGTCCACCGACGCCCAGTGCACCGAGAGTGGTGCCATGGTAAGAAGGCAGGCGAGCAATGAACCGAGACCGATCTGGTTGAGGGGTTGGGAGCTCAAGGAAATATTGACGAGCTAATTTCATAGCAGCTTCAACGGCCTCAGATCCTGTATGAGATAGTGGGTTAGATTCAATAATAAAATCAATGGTGTTTTGAACGGAACTGACCAGAGCTGACTACAAACAACTTGGATAGCTTTCCCCCAGTAGAATCAACTAGCAATTGAGCTAGCTCTTCTGTGACACTAGTTCCAAAGAACGCCGAATGGCAGTAGGAGATCTGATCGATCTGGTCTTTGATGGCTTGCTGGACTCCTTCGTGGCCGTGTCCTAGGCAGGAGACGGCGGCACCACCAGTTGAGTCAAGGAACTTTGTACCATCTTCTAGAAAGATGTAACTTCCTTTTCCACCAATGGCTTTTTTGGGAATGAAGTGGGTATCCCGGTGCAGCACTGCACTGCGCAACGGGGTAGAGGAATCTTGGTCATGTAAGTATGATAGGCGTATATGGGGATGGATGTTACATACCCAGATCAGACATCATAAAATTTTGAATCAAGTATTCGAATGTTAAGATATGGTGTGGTTGAAACTGGATCAATAGAGATGGATGTGCCCCTCTTATAGTGATCGAAACCCGAGGCAATTGATAATCGGGTAAAGTGGGTTCGGCATGCCGATCTGGGGATGCCGATCGTCTTATTGGATGAGCCGCAGATGTCCCGCTATCGGGAATATCGGGATTGAACAAGTGGAGGACGGTATAGCGGACTAATTTCCGACATTTCTCCTATTCTAGTACCTTTTGCGCTCAGATCCCTATTATCTTATCATAATCCAAGCCACGTACCATGGTGAGTCATGGTTCAAAGCGCCCCCGCATTGCTACTCAGGCCAGGGTAATTTGGGACATGCACGTGTATGGTGCCATTGAATCCTGAGGTGTTGAGTCACAACTGTCTATCCTAGACTGAAATACATTCTAATAGCAACTGAATGGCATTTATCTCTATCTAGAGGTGACTCATAACATCCCTCATTTCCACCATGCATCACAATCCCTGTTCTCATTTCAAACTTGACTCAGAAGGACATGGATGTTCAGTAAATTACTGAGAACTCATTTCTAATCCGTCGGACTCCCTCCATTGCGATATTTCCAAAGACGACTGAAATCCTTCACGCGCAGAACTTGAGAATCAATTTTGTCTGGGGACCCTTGAGAGTCCGAAATTGGGAGTAAGGTCTGCTCGCAGTCATCTTCGGGCATTTTCTCGGAACTTGTTTCGACTTCCATATCCATGAATGGGTTATTTTCCAGTACTTTGTGATCTGGGCCAAGGGTAAACATTGGATCTAAGTAGTGTTGATTGAGGAGATGGCCTGATCCTGGATGGACGAACAAACGACCCATGTATCGGTTTGGAATATTGATAAAATGGAAAACACCAATCCAGGCCACAATATCCACGGTATTGGCGTAGTGCTCGATATATCCGACCGAACGATCCTGCTCTGAGGGTCCGCTGGAATGCAACCCATTTGTCTTTGAGAGCCATTTTCGGGTTGGGTTGTTGAAATGATTAGCGGCGTTGGCAAATGTGTAAACTTCTAGGTGTTGGAGGAGGTCATGCGGAAGTGCGTCTAGAAGCCAATCAATGACCAGACCACCCTCGATGCCTCCTTGGCTGTGTAGTATAAAGACCACTTTCTGACAGGCAGGATCCAGCAAGGCGTTTTTGACCAGTGGATATGCTGATCGTATATCTCCGGTGGCATAGGAAAAACAACGTTGAATCAAACACTCAATCAAGTCGAATACAAAGCCGGATCTAGAAACCGAATTAGTAAGAACAACAATCGTGATTGACTGGGTTGCACCTTGATCATACGTGCGATTATGAATGCCCGTGATCTTCCGACCGAAAGTATATGATAGTTGATCAACATTTTGTTGTACCCAAGAATGGCTAGATCTGCATGAGTATGGGACACAAAAATGTAAGGGGCGATGCTTGTGTGCAACTCACCTGCCCGCTATACCATTGATGAAGAACCAGCGTTCGTCAGAATGGCTTGGTTGCTCAGGAACCGGGACTCGTGACACAATGAGCCTCTGGGAGCCGTTCAACACAACCATGCAGAACACGTGGTTCAATGTTACGGTCGTGATAATATACAGAAATATCCATAATCCAGGGACCATGAAGATTATGGCGACGGGGATTGAAAGCAGAAACAAGACCTGGTAGACGGCGAGGACTACTTGAGATCCTGCTGATACCCCAGTTCGAACGGATGGATATAATTCGTCGAGGTGATCGGTTCGACCTATGCGAAGAGGCAAAAATGCGAATGGAAGCGCCCATGCATAACGTAAAGCAAGGCATATGTCGCTGCACAGCAGCTTGAATGGGGATGCTGTGTATGGTAGCGGGGTTGAATTGGGCCGGTATGTTATTCGAATCTGAGGCGTCATTTTGATTTGCCTCGGGGAGACCTGATTGTCTATATTGAATACTTCGGACGAAATCAAGGAAGAAAAAACAATGGAACTTTGTAATTGAAGAAATTCAGTGTGTTAGAACAATTGAAGTTTGCATGTGCAAGTTTGGAAAGTCCAAACAAAAGTCCCATGTCATTGCTATCATGTGATAATTGGGAAGCTACGTCCATCTACCACCGTTCTTGCTCACCAGGTCAAGCCCAGTAATATAGGCATGGAAAGCACAGAAAACAGAGCAAAAATGAAAAGATATTGAATTGAGTAATCTTGAAGGATTGACAAATAGACATTATTGACAGTGAGTCACGGTAAGTCATAAAGAAATCCATGTACAAAGAATTGAGTAAAGCAATCTCGAATTATTGATACAATGGGACCAAGGATGAGGGACCTCGCATTCCCAAACAAATAGAGAGAAGAAAAGAAAATGACCCGCAGCCGTAGGAGATGGCCAGCAACTCTCAAAGGACCCGCGGGATTATGCAAAAACAGTTGTCACATTCTTGAAAGTTCATCGCGGCTTTAATTGTGAATCACGCTGTTGGATACAGCATGACTCGGCCCTTTAAGACTGTCGACAGTCTTTCGGCGCAGTCGAGTTCGAGTCGCTGGGCCCTCTGATGAGATCACCACGGGCTCATGCTCAGGCTCTTCGGTGGCAGCAATCTCAGCAGCCTTAGCGGTGTCCAAGTCAACTTGCTTTTGTGCCGACTCGCGAGCACGCTCGTACTTAAGCTTGACTTCTCCTTTCCACTGAGTGTTGAGGAGACGGTCCCAGAAGATAAAGAATGGCTGAGAGAAGTTGGTCTTGATACCCCAGCTCTGATGGTGGATATCATGGTAGGCGGCATTGTTGGAAGTAAAGTGCTGAAGAGGATCCCAAGGGAACGCATAGCCACAATGGTCATCGACGGTTTTGATAGTTGACATTGTGAAGAACCACATTCCCTGGCGGTTGGTCATTCCAGAGACCAGGAATCCAATACCCGTTCCAGCAGTATCCAAGAGGAACCCTTCCACGGGGTGGTTGTACAGGGCGCCGAATGCATATGGAACGTAAAGGCGGTGGTGCCGGGAGTGGAAAGTCACTAGACGTATGTTAGAGAGGGGATATTAAAAGGGGGCCGAAATAGATTTCACATACCATAAAGCCATCGGTTCAAGTGCATCGCCCTGTGCAGGAAGTACTGCCAGGTATCGACGATGGTGATTGCGAGCAAGAACTGCAAAGCCGGAACGAAGTACCAGTAGATGAAGCTGGCCAAGGATAGTTCCCAGTTGGTGAAGGCGGGCGCAGAGACCTCAGCCCCGCTCTCGAGGATCAGTGATTGCATCACATTGGGGTATGATCCTCCAGCCAGCACCCCAGCCAGCAATGTGTGGCCGCTCTGTGACACTGACTTGGCCAACCCCGTTGCGTCGATGCCAACAAGTGCCAACATCGGAGGAATGGCCCGCTGAGCAATCCTCAGTCGCTGTGCCCACACGGCTACATCATAGTCCTCCTGACCAGTCATCTCGATTGGATCAAAGTAGGCCACTGACATGCCGGCAATGGTTTGCACGACCTGTTGTAAAATCACATCACGCACAACCTCCCACCGGGTAACGCGGTTTCGCTTCAATAACTCCGCGGGGGTGTGAAGGCGATATTGTTCGAAGCAGCCGTAGACATCTAAAAGGTGATAGACCAAGGACAAAGCCCAGTACGCAATAACGGGGAGCATGAGGGCGAGGACATTATCGGGGATCGGCGCGAGAACGGGCTCGCGGACGGTCAGTGTGTAACTCGGAAGTGGCGGGAGGTCGAAGGCGACCGACGCGTTGGCAGCCATGATGTCGACAATGCTGTTCAATGTCGATAGTTTGTTCCAAGAGACCGAGAAGTATAGATGAGCGGCCTGAATAGAATTACTATCAAGATAAGGGAAAGGGAAAACGAGGCCCAGAGTCGATAACGAGGAGAGGAAAAAATGTGGATGGTTGTCGCGCGATAAGCTTGGAACTTGAAATATGGGCGAAGTGGAAAATGAACTTTTGACAGTAGCGACCCGAGAATTCAAGGAGCAATCTGTGTTCGAGGTGAAGCACAAATCACGACCTTACGCCATGCGGATAAGAATAAAGGAATGATCAGAGAAGATAATTAAAGATCAGGAGGCGACAAGGCAAAGAAAGTGGCGCCAGTCGGATGCGGCCAGAACGGGTTACAATAGACTAACCAGATACTGTGTTCCTATTGGTGGATAGGCCAATGGGGCTGTTTTTAACTGTATTGTATTGTCATAGATTTCAATATTTTCGATCTCGACAGTCAACAGTCTCCATAGATTCACCAATATTGATGAGATGACACATTTATATATGATAAATTATAATAAAGAATACGAAGCCAAAGTACTGTTTGACCATTTCCAACATATGTCCGCATCGATCATGTTATGTATTGCCAGGTGAGTGGCCTGACTTGAAATTAGATCCTGTACCTACTCAGCCCTGTGCTCAACTGTTCAGCCACTTGAGTGTCCCACTCCCGCATGCGGAGTACATACTGGCACTAGGTACCACGCCGACCTTGTGACCTTTAATTTCCATGTATAAATACCAGCCTTGATTAATTCGACATAGACTACCTAGGTAGTGTTGGCACCTAGGTATCTATCCTGCATAGCAAAATCTTGCTCGTGAAGTGACCTCAGGCTGATATTCCATTCCTCCCGCTGCTACTACATAGTATACATGTACTAGTACTTGCATCATGGCCAGGATACATCGAATATTCAAACATTTCCAAGGTTTTCACTGAGTTCAACTTGTATGACATCTCAGGCTGTTCTAACATAAAAATTTGGAAACATATGTACTAGTAGCTCAATGCCTATCTGACAACCTACGCTTGGTACAGTAATGCGATTATTCCTCTTCCACTTGATCCAGTCGGTTAAGAATCTCGTCAATCTTATCGTACTTATTCAAAAGCCACCAGAATGGAATCGATATAACCGCAGTTGTACCCGCCAAGACTGCATAGAAAGTAACCATGTTGGGGTTATGGGATGCTAGCGATATCCCCATGCCCACAGCACACGCGATACAGGCAGTGAATTGGGTAAGAGCCTGGACTAGGGCCTTCATCTTTTCGGATGCTTTTGAATACGCGTATTCGGAGTTGTGGGAATAATCTTTCGGATCTAAACTGGATGCAGTCAAACTTACGCCAGGGAGTAGTGAGGGCGTAGAAAGCGAATCTCGGCCGCAGCAGCTACGAGAACGATCCATATAGCACGCGGAATGTGATCAACTGTATGCGGAAGAGCTTGGATCTCTTCCTCTGTGGCATTCCGTGCGTGGAAAGGAGCTTGAACTCCATTGTCATATGATACCACAGACTGGTTGGTCTCATGTGGTCCTGTCTTCATTTTGTAGAGTTAGAGCAATGGAAGGTTGTTGAAAGATTTTGACTGCTGGTTGAGGACTCGGATTTGAGAGGAATTATAATCGTACAGAAGAGGAGCCCCTTACAACTTGAACCTTCTTATATAGATTCGGGAGCTCTTGCTTTGAGTGCAAATGAGCGGACGTTCAACATTTGAAAGAGACTAAAACTCACTGCTCGCTGATCGGGCTTAAAACGTTGCAAATCAAAATCCTCTTCTATGAACTAGGTAAGATCAGGCACAATGAGTCTACCTTCAACTCCGACTGCTAGTCCGACTGCTACTCCGACCTAGACTAGTGCTAGTCCGCTCAAGTCCGATGGCATAGAATGCTTACTCCGAACAACTAGCGTATCTGTTAGTGCTGACCCTGTAGATAAGAGCTAGCGAACAAGAACGTTTGGTCCTGATTTATCCACCAGTCTGGCTTGCTAAAATAAGACCAAAGTTCGATCTACCGCGTTAGAATGTGCGTGTTGATGAGAGAAAAGCTCGTGGCCAAAGGCAGTTATTTAAATCAGCCGTAGCCTGAGTCTCATTCTCATCCACACCAAATCCCACCAAGACCTCCAACTTGAAGTTGCTATCTTGCCCACCAACTTTGAAAAATGGCCTACAGCTGCACTCTAGCTATCAACCAACGATCCAGGATCGGTAAATTACTCCCCTAGTTTCTTGCACTGACCATCATCTAATCATGGCCTATATTAGACAATTTCATATGTGAGTGAAGCAAGGCCGACCGGGTCAAGGGATTTGATGACCGGAAAAATGAATCTTTGGATCTTATACTTCACCTGAAGGAAACCAAAGTCACCCAAGCTGGCAATCAGGGTGCTGAATCGGCAATTTGTTTTGATGAGCACCAAAGTGATGACTGGAGCTTCGGCACCCCTTACAGTCTAACACCGGCAATCACGAGATTCATCATTGAAGCAATTGAGAAATGCAATCAAGTGGCTGGTTCCCCAGTTGTCTTGAAGTTTATTCTATCTACGGAAGACGGCAATGTTGCTCGGTCGGATTTCCTAGAGCAACGCTTGGATGGGGTGGAACATGTTACCTGGGCAGTGGGACTTTTGCGTCCGCTGCAAGAAGTTACGGCTCACAGAAGTCAGATATCTGGAACTGCGCAGGACTTGAGCACAATACTTTCTATTTCGGTCGGTGCGCTGCTCCTTGATAATGGCTCTGGCTATCACAACACACTCCAAAGTGTCGAAGAGGCACTCTGCAACCGGATAACTTATCCATGGGTATTACCGATTCCAATCGTCCAAAAACGCCTTGCATGGGTGGAAGGACGTAAAGACGCAGATGTCAGCCGACGAATGTACGAGGCGGCAGCAGCCTTAGGAATCAGCCTGGTTATTATTGACAAGCCGGGACATTGGCTGCAGGATGACCACGGCCCCTACGCCCATCTCCGAGAGGGATTCATTGCTACAAATATTGATGTGGATGAAGGCTTTGTCGACAGGATTATCAACGCTGTGTAAAGCTATGATAAGCCTATTGATGGTCTCATGACGGTGAGCGATGGTCGCTTAATTGGGGTGGCTCGAGCTTGTGAAGTCCTTGGATATCCTACCTCTCCATCGTCGGCCTATGTTCTGTCCAGTGATAAGTATCAGACGCGGATGATGGAGCCAGACACTCACAATGCATTCTGTGTTTTTGGCACAGCTGAATTAGCGGAGTTTCTGCATTCGAATGAGGTGACTTATCCTCTTATTGTCAAGCCTTGCCTAGGATGGGGAAGCCAGGCTGTTTCTAAAGTATCCACCGAGAATGAATTGTTTGAGGCAGTGAAAAAGGCCTGTGAGTGTCATGCACTTGCTCCCCAGCAGCGGAATGATGCCGTTATTGAGCCATATATCGATGGACCCGAAGTGGATGCGAACTTTGTTTTGCTCAATGGCGAAGTAATCTTTTGTGAGATTACCGATGACTTTCCGAGCCCCGGCGATCTGGATGATAATCAAAGCCATAACTTTGTGGAGACTATCGTACAAATCCCTTCTGCGCTTCCACCCGATGAGCTAAAGGTTATCCGGGATACATTACACCAGAGTATTCTCCGCCAGGGATTCTCAACCGGGACATTCCATTGCGAGGCCCGCTTGCAATACTCAAGTCAAGATTTTCGAAAAGATGAGAATGGTTTCGAGGACTTATATCCTCGTAAGGATTCAACAAATGACGGAAAGAGTGTGCGTGTATACCTCCTTGAGATAAACGCTCGCCCAGCAGGTTACTTGGAGACTGTTGGCGTCAACTTGGTCTACGGGGTTGATTATTTTGCCCAACAAATGCTCTTCTCAGTCAATGATGAGGCTCGTTTCAGGGCTTTATGCCATGCATTTCGTCATGGACCCCGATATAACCTCTCGGTGCTTATACTCCAAGAAGAGGTTGCCGGTATCATGCGGACAGAAGATGCCGCAGCGGAGCTTCTCTCCAGATGCCCTGAACTGAGGCAACATGTTCCGCTGTACACAACAATCAAGAAAAAAGGGGACAGATTGGTGGGTCCAAAGTCGAGCGAAGTTAACTCATTTCGTTGCGTGGATGCTGGTTACAGCCCAGAAGAGACGCGATTGTCTGCGATTGGTAGATAAAATACGTCGCAATTTCCGCTATGATATCGAAGAGCCGATCTCTGCCTAATATTTATAACGTCTCCGAGTCCTAGCAGATCCCAGTGACTATTGCTGTTGAAGCCAGAAATAAACTGTTTTCACAATCAATGTTGAGCAGCAGTACATACTACCTTGTTGCTATTATTGAGATCAGGTGTAGTACCTAGTAAACCACCCGTAGCTGGATCGACCCGTGTATCTAGAATAAACTACCTAACGGTTCCCCTCTTCAGGAGGTATACCCCATATGCAACATTTGAAGTCGTAATATCCATGCCAGTGTTCGTAGATGAAAATCTGCACATGTGACGACTCGGAACTACTAGGACTCAGTTATGTACTTTTTAGCTATTGGTTGAAATGTTCATTCAAGTCCAAGTTTGACTGTTGCCTAATAATACCGCCCGATTCATGCCTGATACATGTCCGCCTCCAGGGCTCTATTCATTGATCGTGATATTACATATTGACAGCCTTGAATCGGAATAATCTCAGCATTTCAAGTTTTTATATCTGTTTGTCGCAAACTACTCTAACCACGGTGTCGCTCATTGGTGGCTATGGAGTTGAATGAAACCAGCTCGAATTTAAGCGACGCGGTGGCGAAGGAGTCTGCCATTGCCGGCTATACAGCGGACTATGCACAAACCATCCTCGACCGACATGATTGGCTAAATAAAGCTACGGTTGAAAATTCGAACAATCCTCAAACCTGGATCAAGGTTCATCGCAGGCATGTTCTACCAGAAACCCTGTCAGCATATAACCTGCCTTGGGATTGGGATGTAGTAAGTAGTACTCATCATTCCAGTTAATAGTTCGGTGGTAACACGATATCCAACTTGTTGATTTAGATGGATCGCAACTACCTGATCATTAAAACATGGATCTCGGAAGAAGTACAAGACGAGTTATTTGTGCACACTCAAAAGTTGAGAGATAAAGCTCTGGTTCGGGTTAAGACAGAATTCAAAAGGATCGAGGAGGACTAGGAATAACTCGACTAGGCCCCCCAGGGTCAAAGTGAGCTCGGACCTTTCTATGCTGACTTGGAGCTCTCGGAATAAGTCAGTATTTGAATCTTTCTATCAGTCTTACCTAATGGATGCTAATAGTCCTAGTATGTATCCTAAAGTTTTACTCCAGGGCTTTGAGGCTTTCATATGAATATACCTGGCTAGTCCTACTAGATTTCCATGTCATTTACTCCCAAGTGCTGTATTTTCTCTTGGCTCGACCTCGAGAACCTTATAAACTTGAATTTTCACCCCAATATTTGAATACTGATTGTGACACCGTGACTGCCTATGCCATGTTTCTTAGTAAGCGCAGCTGGATCCGATGTGTCGCTCCTGAATGTCACACCTGACCATATGATTGTATTCTCTCCCAACTTCATTCAGTCAAACTCGCAGGCGACGGTTCAAAAATCTGAGACATCTCGAGGGCCATGCCGATATCGATGGCCGCAACCGATTTGGTACATCACTCCAAGTTGATTCATTTTTCGATTCCTGGCAAAAAAATAACTAATGTAGATAAACTTGAACGCTGAATTAGGAGCTGACAGTCTGCCAGACGACTCCATCAAAAATATCCCCACAGATCTTTTTGATTGAGGCAACCTCCCAGAATGAACGATCATTTGATGGGAAAGATGATATTCTCTTGAGAATCAACAATACTACTAGTCAAGTGAATGGGATCCAAAGAGGTCAGCAACTGCGATGGATGTAAGGCTTCCACTCACCAGATATACACATAGTCAACTCGACTCGGAGTTGTCAGCCAGTACTTACTCTTATCCAAGGAATGTATGTCACGACGATATTGAATTCAAAACATTCCTCGTGAGTGTACTATGTTCATCCAGATATTATGCATTCTTGGATGCTTACCCCTCATCACGGAGTTAATTAGAAATGTGCGTTGGATGCCTATGCAACGGAAAATCAGACAAATGACGCTATTTTATCAAAGCTGCTGCGTCATATCACGACTTCACTGGAGTTCTCTGCATTTCAGGGGAAAAGCTTCAAAGCAGGTCACGTTTCAGGCGACTTCCAACTTCCTGGTCAGCTAGGAAAAACCACTGTCAGCTTTTTGTCAATGCCCTACTTTCTACTACAGAGGGCAGAACCCAGAAACGGAATCAAATACTCAAATCACTGGACTCAGCCCTTGGTTCAATCTGCCTATCATTTGGACTCATCTACTTCCAGAGAAAGCCTTCAGGCTATTCGAAGCTTACACCGACATATAACTGACGTTATTCATATTCCGGAGCTTTGGATTTTGACTATTGGCAGAGGTGTGTCGTTGATTTCTTACTTCTTTTTCCATTCAACTTTTCCAAATTTTGATCTGAACATCTGCAAGGGAATAGTGTGTTCTTTTTTTATTCATGAGTACTAACCACCATTCAGAATTCATGGCAACATGTTCCCCTGGTCCTCTGCATGATAACAGATCATCCGCAATTCACACTTTTCCAATTTCGACCGGCCTATTTCCCCCGACAATAAGGGTCACCATGAGCTCTGGGTTTGCATTCTGTATGAAGCGTGATCAGTGTGATGTGTGGTTTGTCAGTTTCTTCGATTCAAGTCATATCATGCCTCAAACATTGAAGGGGTGAAAACTAACCGGACCAGAAATTTTTATACCGGATTCAGTGCCTCGTGAAAGCCGCCTTAAATCTCGATCTTACGGAGAAAGACTGCGAATACACATTTGAAAAAGACGGTACCGTTATTGTCGGGCGTCAATGGCAGTCTATATTGCAATCTCAGCCTCCAAGTGAGCCACTATTGATCCAACTTTCTCTCAAGCAAGCGGAATCCCCTCGGGGATCAATCACCGCCCTTCCTCTCGAGGACCAACGAGATTCCCAGAATTTATCAGGCAACGATGCCTCCAACTACCCTCGGACTAGCTCCAAAGTCATAAACACGGATACTCTAGATGTTTACAGGATACCATACTACTGGGACACACCGAAGCCTGGGGTAAGACAAACGCCTCTTACTCTTTTTCCTTCATTGGCGAGCTGACTCCTTCATTGTCTGTTAGGCACTAGAGAACCTCATTATTGCTCGAGACTTGACGGAACTCGACTTAAAACTCCTTTCCGATCATACCAGGCGACTTCAAACCACAGAACGCTCGTATCGAGACCGAAGACGCGTCGAAGATCCCTCAGACTGCTACTATACTCCACCATCGAATGTCATCCGCGCAGCCACACTCAGAGTCCATGATAAGAGCTCTCATACAAATTCGGGGCTCGGCAAGCCGAGTTCACCGGACAATGAGATACAACCCATCTTTGGCTGGTCCATTCGTGAATACCCACCGGGAGGGGATTCAATTACGCGTGGCTTATTGGATCCTTTTAGAACTGGCGTTGAAGCTAGAGGTGTGAGGTCAAGTAGTAGTGCTTACCAGCCAACATCAGCCACAGTAGGTGATACAAGGGACAACTCGACACCTGCACAGCGGATGCGTGCTATGTTGTTCCACATACACCACAAGATCCTATTCCTACCTGACATCAAATCGGCGCAAAATTACAATAAGCTGCCACTCAAGACCAAGTCCGACGTTGATATGCAAATCGCATCCTTAAGAGGCACTTACACTGGAAACAAACACATGATGGTACTCTTTTCCACCTTTGTGCTCCGTATCAGTCAAATCCTCCATTGCTTCATCGAACAAGACTATGATTGCATTGTCAAGCAAAAGGTTTGGGCAGCTATGTATGGCATTATCTCAGTAAGAACCCTAACACTCTTCTCTATCTGTTTCCAAGTTTAGCTTGTGATATGGCGTTGGGCACCACTAAACGCATTTCTTATTTAGACATTTGACCACCCCCACTCAGACACTCTGTTTTCATTCCACTGTGACGTCTTGTCAATACCACTGCTGAAATTCATTAACCAGATCCAGGATCTTCAATATGGAAATGCAGGAGCCGTGAGTCCCTATATTACAAAATCCATGGTCGGTGTATTTATTGAGATTGTTGTCCTCCTTGCGGACTCAGCGTCCATGGCATCCCAGCATATTGAATCCCTTAATGCCGATAGCAAAGGAGCTAGCCAGAGAGAAGGTGGCCCTGAGCCTGAACAGGATTCAGGCTCAACACAGTCAGTCAGATCAACAAACGAATCTGTGGATGTTGGAAGGACACAAATTCGAAATGATGGTACAGGGTTGGCGGATACAAAATCCAATGATATGGACACTGGAAGCTTATCAATGGCATCAGACGCCAGGCTGCCTTCACAGAAGGAATGCCCTGCAACTCAGGGAAGTGACTTCTTCCGCTGTCGCAATGAGCACATTGATCAAATCTATCTATATTTGAGTCAAGCACAGCAAGAATGTTTCATCGTATCTTGTCCAGAAGACAACGTTGATGATACTTATAACGGCGTTGACCGGGGTAAGATCATCGCACTTATTCTGGACTCGATACTATTGAGGGGGCACTCGACTTGCGAGTCGATACCCATGTTGGATATCGTGGAAACATATGCTCTATATACAGCCTCTCTGGTGCGTATGCCATTTTTCGGTTCGAATATTAATCACCTGCCTGGGCCATAACTGGAAAGAATTCTCAACTCACTAACGCATCTGGGATTAGCAACTTCAAGCCCGAAATAATCCAACAAAAGGTCTTCTCATAGACCTGACTCTCCTTCGGGAGGAACTTGACATTATACAACGCACCATCAAGAAACAACTCGAATTGGTAAATGCTCTACGCAAAGACAAATCATGTGACAAGAGGAACTTCAGATATAGTATCGACATCGACGACACTTTTAATCGCATGCTATTCGAAGGATTGTATTCGGCTAACCCTGATGCATGTGGCGAGGCTGTGATCAACACCTCCACGCGGAAGCTCTTGAAGGCGATGGAAACAGATCTCCAGGAGAGGACAGAGGTATTTGATGAGCTGATCAAGCAGGTTGAGCGTCTTGAAACACATGTACGTGTCATACCACTTTTCCTTCAAGATATAGTTAGCTGCAACTAAGATCATACTGCTACAGATCATTCAACGGGTCGATATCATCCAGGAAGATCATGGAAAAGCTACCTTGATCTTCACGACCGTGGCGACGATCTTTCTTCCACTTTCTTTCGTGAGCAGCTACTTGGGCATGAACACGGCTGATATTCGGAATATGGAAGGCAAACAAGTTCTCTTTTGGGAGGTGGCGATGCCTTTTACTGTGGTGGTAGTTTCGGTTGTTCTTTTGGTGGCGTACAACGTCAGACGCATTCTAGGATGGTTTAAGCTCAAGTTACCCAGCACTTGAGGTAAATGTCAGGTCTAACAGTCTTCAACTTGTTTCACCTGCATAGATAGTCCAAACACATTTTACTCCTAGTTAATTCTTTTTAATTTTGAGTTGTTACTTCTATGTAATTCTTTTCTTCTGAAGTTGCTTTATATTCTACTATAAAATATTAAACCTGTCAGCGCTGCAGTAACATTTGAAACTACTCAAGTGCTAGTATCTTCAATGTTTGAGGTGAGTTTCAAGTACTCTTTGATTGGACATCTGCCCAGGTGCCAGTGGATGCGGGTGGCTACATACTATTAACCCTGGAATACTACTAGTAGTACCACGTACTAATATACCGCACGGCCACTCCCGACATATTATGTATGGTGCCCAGGTGGCATGTAGGTACTTCATCTTGGCTTTTCTCTGCAATCATTGAATTCCACAAGTGAGTAAGATTCAATTCATGTATTATATCCTAATTGATTAAATATACTAGAATTAAAAGACAATCCTCACCTTAATAGTACATTGATAGGTTAATCTTAATCTGAAGTATACCCAAATCCCGTGATTGGGAAACAAACAGGACAAACTCCCCCACCAATAGCGCCTAGGAAAAAAAACTTCGTTTTCCCCTCCTTTTTCTGTTTTCCCTTTTCACCCCTCCATCACTTCTTTTTGTGTCAATTTCACTCCCCTTTAAACCGCCACCATGATTATCTACCAGGTATGGCACCTTACTTGAGCTGCGCCTAAATGCGCCCTCGAGATCCTCGCGCTCACTCCCAAGCTCGTCATCCGCAATACTGACGATCTTTTACTAGGACCGTGTCTCCGATGATGAGATTCTCTCTGACACCTTCGACATCAAGCCCAATGCTGACTGCCCCATCCTTTGGGAGACCGACTGCCGCAAGTACATGAAGAAGGTCGGCGAGGACTTCGAGCTCGCTGGCGCTAACCCCTCCGCTGAGGATGCCGCTGAGGATGATGGTGGCGAGGGTGAGACCGTCATGGTCCACGACATTGAGGACCAGTTCCGTCTCGTCTGGCTCAAGACTGAGGAGGGTCTCAAGCCCTCCAAGGATGCCTTCAAGTCCCACCTTAAGAGTATGTATCTCACCCAATGTGGTGGTGGCAAACGTGTGTGACATGAATTAAGCTAATTGGAGTTTTGATGATAGCCTACGTCAAGAAGACCCTGAAGAAGCTCGAGGAGGCCAAGGCCGCTGACAAGTACAACGACAAGGTCACCGATGAGGACATTGCCCAGTTCAAGACTCACGCCGCCGGCGCCGTCAAGAAGATTCTCGGCAACTATGACAACTACGATGTCCTGATGGGCCAGAGCATGGACGGTGACGCTATGTATGCTTGACACCGCCATTTTACAATTGCTGAATTCGTGAAACTAACCTCGCTCGTCTAGGCACGTCCTGATTGACTTCCGTGAGGATGGTGTTACCCCCTACGCCACCGTCTGGAAGCACGGTCTCAAGGAGACTAAGGTTTAAACGCCTTAATCTTCTGGGCGATAATACAACCAAACTTGACCTGAAGAAACAAAAAGTTACGAAAGCGAGCCCTTCGCATCCATGCCTAGATCGGACGTGGAGATGGCTCCTTATTTTCTCCCGCCGGACATTTTGTCTGTTCTGGCTTTGACACGTCGCATCTTCGTATCATAATTGACCGATCCGTCTGATCGTCAAGAGTTACGCCTCACGAACCAATAAACTATTTATGTGTTACTTGTTACTTGAATTGTTCACTTGATTATCTATTTTCCCATGTAGCATGTCTAAATCTTGGATCATTTGCAACTTGAACCAGATGACTTACCGATGGACTTGAAATGTTCTAAAGTTGGTACTAGTAGTACTAAAACCTTGGAATGAACCTTCAATTGGGGATTGCTCTCAGTTGAACATTAGCCTTACTATTCCAAGTTCTAAGATCAGAGAAAGGACCGATGCTGATGGAGACTAGTCCACGGGTTGAAAGACTATACGGCACATTGAATGGAAATCAAACTTCCATAAAATTGGCATGAAATGCTGTCCATCAATTAACTACCAGATCTATACAGGGTATCGGTATTCATGACCATCATTATTAACAATAACCAGTCCAACTTGAATCACTGGGCGATACCCTATTCGCCCATGGTGACGGCAAACCCCCGGAGGCCGTGTCATTGGTATTAACACTATTCCCACTATGCAGAGTAGGAATTCCCAGATTCGTAAATTCCAAGCCAGAGACAGGGTCCAATTCCATTAATTCATCGGAAACTGGAAGATGTTGACCAAAGACAGCATCCCATTGATCCCAATCAAAATTGAGATTTGGGTCAACCATTGACGGAGGCGTGGGAACTCCCATTGAAGGTGGGTTTGGAGACATAGGATCCATGAAGGACACATGTGGGGAAGGATTTGGATTGGAGAGTGGTTGCGAAGGATGGGGTAGTTGAGTTTGAGTACGAGAGGGCGCGACGGAGGAACTGACGGATGGAGAAGGTGTACTCAGAGACGGAGAGACGACAGGGGAGGATGATATGGCAGATGGCGATGCCAGACTAGATTGCATTGTGACGGCGGCTGGATTGGAGTTGTATTGTGCAGTTGGTAGGGGGCGAGATGTTCGTGCTGGAGGTTGATAAGAGTATCGTAAGGGACTCGGCTTGATACTCGCAAGCTGAGAGCGCGTCATGTTATAGAACATTCGATTGAAATCGTTCAACTGGCGGTCGGACCCAGCAGTACCTTGACGCGCTGATGAAGCTGCTGGAGATCCAGGTGCAGGCGACCCCGAAGGAAAAGACCCGCGTAAGCTAGGTGGCTCTCCCGCCGGCGAGGCGATGCCTGCTTGGATTTGATCTTGCTCGGTCCAGAGCATCTGCGGGTTAAGACCTGCTTTTTGCCAGGCCTTCTGGCGAAGACGGCGGATCATATCCCAGGCCTCGCGACCGCCATCTTTAAGCGGCCGCTGGGTTGAGATACCATCTTCCCCACCTACCACGCCGCCATCTGGACCGGATAAGGCAAGAATTCGATCAATGAAGGCTCGGGATCTGGAAGCCTCTAGGCTATATGGCCGCTCGTATAAATCGATAAGCATGATCCTAATATGGTCAGTGCACCGGGCTATCATATCAGTGATCATCATTATACTTACATTGTGGCATGCATCGGTTGATGATTTCTGGGGGTTTGGTAGTTAGTAAACAATCGAGTAGTAATGCTGATAGATAACTCACCCCGGCCAACTCCAGTGGAATGGCTGAAAATCTGGATCCGTGGCTAATTGGATGAATTTCTCCATAAACCCATGGCAATGACGAAGAGCGCTATGGAAATGTCAGAACAGTGTGAATGAATTGAAATTAGAATACCCACCTTTGTCTGGCGTTGGGCCAGATTCGACTTCGAGCGTTCTTTAGGAATGGCTGATATGCGACACAGAAAGCCTAGGTCCCGTTAACCATTGATACAAGCACGATTGACCCAAAGATTTCAATTACCTTGTCGATATACAAGGACAGAATGATGCGAGCCCATTTATGGAACGAGACCAGAACCGGAGAATGGTATTGTTCGGTGCAACCGCCTGTACCTTCACCTGGCAGCTCTGTTTCGGTGGACTGTACCTCTACAGGCGACTTGGACATCGACATAGCCCGGCCAGGTGTCTGATTCGGCATTCCCTTGGGAATTCTGTTGACAATGGAGTTAAGTTTGAGTTGAAGGTCAAGGAGGATAGCGCGCAATTCTTCCATGTCTCTTCGAGTCACGGGTTTTGTACCTAATTGAATGCGCAAAATGCGACGGACAGCACCTATGGATCATGATAAGCCTCTGCTGCCTTCGTTTTTTGAGCAGATCGATAAACTTACGCGCCATGATATACTTTCCTCTGGCAGTGAGATAGAACACGTTAACCATCGAAGATCCGCCGCATATAGACGGATCATCAGGGTCATCCGGAAGCCGCTGATTTGTTGCAATCATCTGTTCATAACGCTCGGCGGCTGGAGAACCAAGCATGGTATCCTTGATTTCGCTCGTTTCACACACATCCCAATAATTCTCATCGCTCACCAGTGGAGGAAGACCACTTGACATGGCGACGACGCCATCCATGTGCATTATATGCCACCAAAGCCGTCGTCTGTATTCCGCTTCACAGGGCTCAATGCCGAATTTAGCAGGATCTCGATGTAGGCCCATGGTTTGTGCTACTCGCATTGCGAGACTGACGAAGAGACTACTTGTCAGGGGTTCCTCCTCTTTTGACAGAATCGTCTGAACGATCAAATAGGCTGACAACCCTTGAAGGGATGGACTTCGAGGGAATGATATCCTTGCTAACCACCGAGTGACCTCTTCATTATACAACGAAGACAGGGCAAACCGAGACACTGAATTGAACTCGGCTTTAATTGTGCGAAGAGATATAGTAACAGAGCCACCGTACCATATTGCGTAGAGTAATGGTATAAATGTGGGGCTTGGACATGGCTCGCCAGAGTAGCTACTGTAGTCATACCAGTCCCAAAAGGAATTGTATAGCTTTAGTACAGATGGAGGATGAACGACTGGACTGATCGCATGAACACCAGACATGAATCCTTTGTAAAGGATGTGACTTTGGCGTCGACTGGGTACATGTTCAAGCATCTCTGGTTCCACCACTCTCTCGATGCCGGATGGCGAATCGCCGGATGGGAAAATTCCGGGTTGTGGTAATGATCCCCCTCGAGATCTGGGTGAAGCAGAATAGTTCGGGCTGCTGACGGATTCCCTCCAAGCTCTGCGACCGCTGGAGGTGGGGTCATTTGAGTCGTCGTTGGCCGTATCGGATGACGCTATATCGTGGGATCTATTTTGGTCTCGAAGTAATTGATTGAGATCATTGATCTGGGTAATTGTAGTTAGTTTAAGACATAAAAGTGGGAATGAAGCATTGGAATACCTCATGGGAAATATAAGCCCAGTATGTTGTTCCAACATATCTATCATTCACAATGGTTAGTATGTCCTCTACCACCAACCCCTGTAGTTCACATACCTCGACCTTCCACCATCCTCTAGACTCAAGTGACCCAGGTTCAGACTTCCGATAGGGTCCACCAGATCTGTCGCTTGGCCTGAAGGAATGGGAAATTCATCACCGCTTGACTCTGCGGCAGCGCGACGTGGACTTGAGGGTCGTGGGGATGTGGTTCTCCCATTCCGAGCATGCGCCCGGCGCAATTCCTCCAATAGAGCCGATTCAACCGCTGCAGTCGGAGCTGCCGTATGCTTATCTGCTGCTTCCACAGTACTGCCTGAGCCATTTATCCGTTCAATCATTGACATCAACTTGTCCAGGCGATGTTCGATGGCTCGTGAGTCGGGCTTTTGACCCGCTGGCGATTCCGTCTGTCTCAAATGACCGTATATCGATTGCAGCTCATCCACATCCTCTTCCCACGTTCGCGGTGTTCCCCTCCGCCGCTTGACTCCTTGATTACAGCGTTCGGCTTCGTCTCGCTCATCGTCACGTTTCTGCGACGCCGTATCGTAAACGCAATCAGCGCCGGTCTTCGCGCAATTGCTACATATTGGATGGACCTAGGAGACTTGGGATTAGTCACATTTTTTGAGAGTATTGCTATACACCATGCGCCAGGATCTTACCTTGTCGCATTTCACCTTCCGCCGGCGACAAGTGTGGCAGCTGTAGCTCACCCGATTTCGGGTGATCTGCTTACCCCCCGGACCCCGCGCGGATGATGAGCGCTCGGAGGTAGACAAGCCCGACAGCGCCCCGATGTTAGGTGGACTTGGGTCCATAATCCTAGCAGGTTGCTGTGGGATGGTGAAGATTAAGGGACTGATGGAGAATTGCGGGGAACGATGGGAACTCCTGGTCCATTTGACCCATTTCCCCCATTTTGACCAATGACGGCACTGATTATACGATTCATGCCTGGAGGATCAGGCACCCTATGTCGGAATCTATACGGACGCGATTCGGCACCGATTGAAGCTGGGGATGGAACTGGAGACTCGCGGAGATATCTTGATTGATGGTGAATAACTGGTACAGTACTCCATCATTTCCCTCAATTCTGAACTAAGGTACGTGCATCGTCACCTTGCATACACTGGAATGCGATATACATAACAGGAGACTAACAGTTTGCATTGTTTGCATCCAAGTCATCGTCTCTTATATTCCCAGATTCCTCATTACTCACGTCAAACATTGAATACCACAATTTGAGTAAGATTGCAAAGAGCAAGCACTCAATGGTTCATATGGATTGAAATGTTTCTATCGGATTCTTTGCCTGCAAGTTTTGGTCGGCACGCCGATTGTTGCCGTGACTCGGACGTGTCTGGAGCCGCCCTATCTAATAGTTTATGTTCCATGGATCTAACACCTATGCAAAAATCAAAACTCCATGGGCACATCTTATGATTGATATCGTATAGTTCATAGTATGGGTTATTCGAGAACTCCAGGCCGCGCAAGATCGACATTGAAGATCCATTCGAGAAGTTCGCTGTACAGCATCAACGGCGCTCAAGAACATGGATTGTCCACACGCGGGCCTGTGTCCCCCTTTCTCTCTCTCCAAGTTGAAATAATTTGTTTTGCTTCAGGTCTGCTCTTGACATTTGATTCTTGGCAATACGCGGCCAGGGGCCTTACTCTCCTTGCTCTTGCTTCCATCACATCCGGCTCGTCCGCCAAGCTGGGCCAAGACGAAGCTATTCGCTTCCAATCCCCCATAGCCGCTGCCCAGATCAACTTGGCGCTTGGGAATCTTCTTAACAGGCCGCTTACCACATATTGACCCAGGCAGCATTTTTCCAAGATCTTAGTTCCCAAAAAATCTGAAGTCAGTTCACCTGTATTGGATAGGGACCGGCTTATTTTGAAACTGAGAATCGCAGCTCGCTCGGCGCCAAGATGGATGATGAATCTTTTGAGATCCATCCTGTGGATGGTCTGGTGTCCAATTCATTACGTATTGGATCAGGAGTCTCTCGATTATTTTATTAGAGGAATCATGGATTTCCCCGGGTCCTGGCCAATCTTGAAATCTCATATAAAGCGAATTCAAAATTTGCTGTCAACTGGTTTCTCATTGAAGATTCAAAATTCAAAGCAAAGTTTCAAAGATTGACTTCCCTGTGAACATTACATGCTTAGAAAATTTCACATGGGGGTTCAAGCAGGCTCTCGACGCCATGGATGGCTACTCTTCATGCTACAACTATCATATTTGAACCCTATGGTTGAAGGAACGGGCGTAAAATTAGATATAGATAGCTCCGGTAAGCGTCATTCATACTCAAAGCTGGTACAAATAGTTGTACACGCTCGCATTTAGTTACTGACTTTGTGACTAGATTCAATAAAATCAGCAGCAAGCACCGTGGCATATGATCTCGTCACTTTCTACACCGGAAACAATACAGGCGATGTCCCTGGAAACCTTCCAGATCCCTACTATTGGTGGGAGGCGGGTGCATTCTTTGGAAGTCTCATCAATTATTGGGCCTATACCGGTGATACAACTTACAACTCGATCACGGTTCAAGCTATGGAGCATCAAGCCGGTGATAAAGGAGATTTCATGCCATCCAATCAGACCTACACCGAAGGAAACGACGATCAATGCTTTTGGGCACTGAGCGCTATGATGGCTGCAGAGCGAAATTTTACAAATCCCTCTTCATCCTCGCCAGGCTGGCTTGCCATGGTACAGGCCGTCTTCAATGAGCAGGCAAATCGCTGGGATACATCCAGTTGCGCTGGAGGTTTGCGTTGGCAGATCTATACGTGGAATGCTGGATATGATTACAAGAACACCATCGCAAATGGTTGTTTCTTCGACGTTGCGGCGCGCCTTGCAAGATATACGGGCAATGAGACATATGCGGAATGGGCCAATAAAGCATGGAACTGGTCGAAGAGTGTTGGGCTTATCACATCCGACTACCAAGTCTTTGATGGAACAACTGATGCTAGCAATTGTACCTCCTATGACAGAACGCGCTGGTCATATACTGCTGGAATCTATCTCCATGGTGCATCTGTGATGTACAATTATGTGAGGAATCCCACTCAGATGATATTTTTCCCAGTGCTAATATCGTGACAATTAGACATCCTCGCTATCTGCAAACTCATCTTCTACCTCAGCCTGGAGGACAAGGTTGAATGCGTTGCTGTCAAAAACAGACCACTTCTTCTCGACGAACGCGTCAAGCACGGATGTGATGTATGAAGTGCCCTGTGAATTGAGAGGAAGTTGTAATACGGATCAACTGTCATTCAAAGCATACCTTTCTCGATGGATGGCCGATGTGACACAGTACGCTCCATATACTTACGATACGATAATGACAAAGCTACGCGCGACAGCCCAGGCTGCAGTTAGTCAATGTCAGGGTGGGACGACAGGGACATATTGTGGGTTTCGCTGGTCAAGTGGCAGTTATGATGGAACGACTGGTGTTGGTCAACAGATGGGTGTTCTTGAAGTTGTCCAGGGACTTCTTGCTGCTGATAGCAGTGGACCTGTTACTTCAACTACGGGAGGTAGTAGTGAGGGGAACAGTGCAGCTGGAACTGAGTCTGATGAGGACGATGAGTCGCCTATTCACTACTCGGAGATTACAACAGCTGATACAATTGGTGCATCGATATTGACTGCCCTGGTTGTTACTTTGGCTATTTCGGCTGTGTATATGATGGTATCATAGGTGGAACCTGTACGAATTGATCTCATTTCTTTTATCTAGAAAATTTTCATGTAAGGTCTGCAGGATAGGATGCAGGACGAGGCTAAATGGCCATTTTTGCTAGTGATCGAAAGCATAGAAACACCTTATCGCCACAAATCACGCAGCGGGTATCTGCTGCTCATCCAAGGGCCATTTTGCAATAGTTGTCGCATCTCCCGTCAAGCTAAAAGCCAAGACAACCGATCGCTCATTGTTCAACGCCAACTCATACTTTCCAGGGTAGACGACGCGGTTTCCAAGGCCGTCCGTGCGTGCGACATTGTCAAGGGAGACTGGGATGACCATAGGCTGGGACTTATCAGGCTCGACAGACCCAAGACGGTCAAATCCAACCAGCCATTTGTTGGGGTACGGCTTCGGCCCAGCTGTTGTGTTAACGAATAGCATGGCAGTGTAATCGGAGACAACGCTTCCCGTGTTCTCGATGCTGACGGTGAAGTTTAGGAAGGGCACCTGCTCAACCGCATTGTAGCCGGAGTGAGACTGCGATAGGAGATCGACAATTGAAAATGACTTATTGGCAGATGCTCCCGAGCTGGAAAGAGAGGGCTTGAATGTCGTATAGAATTCTCCATGTCCGAACTCGTATACTGGAGTGCCAGTGTACCAGATGTACGTCTGACCAGGGTTGTCTCCCTGAGGACGCAGGTACATGTCAATGGCGGGGAATTGTAAAGCATACTCGGCGGGATATTGAGTAGCAGTCAGGCGACCAGCAGGAGCTCGCTTTCCAGTGATGATGTCCAAAAGAGCCGGTCCTCCAGACTGTCCTGGGTATCCACCCCAGATGAGAGAGTTAACATTGTCATTTGCCTTCAGTGAGGAGGAATCAACCTGGCCACCACCCATCTGCAAAACAACAAGTGGCTTGCCCAGGGCACTCAGCTCCTTGATCAGATCAAGTTGATTCCCAGGCCACGCAATACTCTCTCGGTCCATACCTTCCGCTTCAATGGTGTTGTCGATTCCACCAGCAAAGATGATAGCATCTGACTTCTTCGCCGCAGCAATCGCATCGGCAAACCCTGCGGTTGAGTCAGAGGAAATGTTGGTGCCGTAGGCGTAGTTCACAGTCAAGTCTGAGTCTTCAAGAGCTGCAAGGGGACTGGTGAGATAGGGAGCATCGCCGTAATAGTTTCCTTGCATTTGAGTCGTAGCATCTGCCCAGGGTCCGATCAGAGCAACACTGCTGACGTTATCTGAAAGCGGTAGGAAGCCATCATTTTTCAGAAGAACAATGCTCTCCACGGCGGCTTCATAAGAGATATTCCAAGCATCCGTTGTTGTCACATCTGACCAATCAAGATCGCGGTATGCACTGGTATTTCCCTCAAAGTAGCCCAAACGAACGAGATTTGCGTAAAGTCTGATAACTCCACGCTCGATCTCAGTTCGTGAGATATCACCCAGGAGGAAGGATTCATTGAGATGGTATTGGTACGATGTACCGCAATCGATATCAGTGCCTGCTCGCATAGAATCCGCCGCAGCACTTGTGATGTTGTGAGCGTACTCGTGAGGATTCCAAACATTGTAAACTGCATCGCAGTCAGAAGAAACATAGCCATCCTCCACAAAGTCCCAGCTATCACGGAGAAGTGTTTGCAGGAAGAAAGAGTTCGAGGAACTAGGAACTCCATTGACTGCATTGTAGGAAGACATGACACTGTGAACTCGGGCATCGCGAACTGCAGTCAAGAATTGAGGCATAAAATATTCAGCCAGATCTTGCTGGGTGATGTTCAGATCATTGCCGAGACGAGAGTGGTTATGCCAGTTCTCGATGTCATATCCGGCGAAATGCTTCGCAGTAGCAACAAGCTTCAGATGCTCTGGATCAACTCCTCCCTGGATTCCAGTGATGTACTCATATGCATATGTTGAGCAAAGGAAGTAAGCATCCTCTCCTGGAGTTTCTTGACCTCTTCCCCACACGGGACTGCGGAAGCTATTGATGTTGGGCGCATAGACGTCCAATCCATAACGACCGACATTGTTGAATGCACGACCCTGTGTTGAAATAATTCCAGCAATTTGATTGATCAATGTCCGGTTCAATGCGGCCATGGACAAGATGGGAGAAGGGAAAGATGTGGCCCAGCTATAGTTGCCGGAGTCGGTAAAATTAGCACGATCCAGACCGTGCAGCGCTTCACTCCAAACTTGGTATGGAGGTAATCCAAGACGAGGAATTGCCGGGATATCATTTCCGGTGCTGTTGACTAGCTCTTCGAAGGTGAACAAAGAGACCAGAGCCGCGGCGCGATCATGAGGGGTTGCAGATGAATTGCAAACCAGGTTGTCTTTGAGAGGTGCAGTTCCACAGTCCGGAAAGCCGAGATTGATTGTTGCCAAAGTTTGAGTATCGAGATTTGGTTGTGGCTCGACATTATAGTTGACATATGAGGTGTTTGCTTGGGAAATAACTGTGGGGATTAAACTTGAAGCTGCCACCACAGCTAAAAGCTTGGATGAGACAGGCATTTTAGCGGATGAAGACCTTCAAGTTGTCTGCCACTGGAATCTGGATGAAGATCTTTCTTCCAACTGTAGTATTTATACCCAACATCTGCCGAGTCCGAATCAGTTCCGGTTGCTCTTCGGCTATAGACCTCCCACGGGATATAGTCAAGGTCTCCACATTCCTCCCAATAGAGTAACTCCCGCAGTAGATCCACGTACTAACAAGGGGGTTTGCGCGGGGAATCCCCGATTGCATGTTCTCGATTGTGAGGGTTGGGTCATTTAGCCTGAATTTGTCATGATGATCAATGTTGTGAGATCATGTACGAGCGTTGAGGCAAAAGAGCCTGAGGACTAATATCGAGCATAATTCCGGTTAAAGTGAAAGTCCCAACATTGGAGATCATCGCCTCAAAATTCAGACAAAATAATACTATCTGAGGGATTAGCAAGATATGCACAGACGGAGACTCGTGTACTGATTGATTCAGGCTGAAATTTCCCCTCTGTTGGGTGCTGCAGTTACATTGGTGCCAGCACTGAGTGGAGAGCATCCAAGGCTACTTCCTTGTCTCGGATCCCCCACATAACAAACGTGCATAAAGTCCTGTAAAAAATGGCTAGACGAACTTGAAATCACCCGGAGCTCCGGAATCTAAGACATGATGGTTGAAATCATGAATGTGAATGGTCAGATGTGATTGCTCCACTTAGGAGCATGATGCACTATATCCCCCTCACTGCCGAAGCGAGAATTAATATTCCAGGAGATGCCAATTCAAAGGTGTGTTTATCAGATACTTGGACAATCTAATAACTCATATCATTGCCAATGGCTAGTCCTTCATTCTGCTAGTCCTTCAATTCTGCTATATCGTTCAATTTCTAATAGGAGATCTTGAAGATCCATGCATACTCATCAGCTGCTGCAACATCCTCGCTCACTGACAAGATCACCTCAGATCCGTTGTAAGATCGGTAGCTAGGGACTACTGCTCCGTGCATCTTTCCTCCAACAACTGTGACTTTATCGCCCTCAATCCATGGAATTGGACTTGACAAAGCAAAGGTGCTATTGGGCTTCGCCAATGTATGAATATAAAACGCATCCTGCGAGAGGGTAAATCTGATTTCTTCGCCCTCCTCTGGGGTAACAAACCAGTAGGTTGTGTTAAAAATGGCTTCTTCATGGGTCTTTATCCATTTTCCAGCCTCACGTAGGTTCTTTTGCTCAACATCAATGATTGTTCCGTTGGCTGTGGGTCCAACATCTAACAGGAAGTTGCCGTTTTTGCTAACAATGTCCACAAGCTTTGTGACAATTGTACTGGCATTCATGTAGCTGGCCAGAGGAATCGCACGGTTGTACCCGTAGCTATCGGGATCCATGCCCAAATTGCTCTCCCACTTTCGGGTTTGCACAGCGGAATATGTGGCGTACTCGGGAGTATCAAAGTCCCCAGGAAGTCCACAGCGGTTGTTCATAACAACTTGGCGGTTTTCGCTAGCTGCTTTGTTGAACCATTTTGAGGCAAACTCTGCTGTCCGGTTAGGTCCACCAATATCACACCACATGATCTCGGATCCCATGTCGGCAAGCGTGTTCATTTCAGGAAGAATCTTGTCCTCAATATAATCATTGACAGGTACCCAGCCAGTGTATGGTAGGGTGTGGTTTGTGAAAGGATTTGTCGCATTACCTGGATGTTTTCATTAGTTTACTTCAACTCAGAACAAGGTTAAAGTTGATAGTTTACCTCCAGGCCATGTTGAGAATCCATACTTCTTATAGTCAGGGTTAAACCACTCTGGAAGACTGTAGTAGCTGCAGGAGAACCATCGTTAGCTCATTATTGTATTGAGTCAATAAAGACTTTGAAAGGACTCACGCCGATCGATGGAGCTGGGGCTGATATTCCTCTGCTGCGTCAAACAGTTCCTAATTATAATTATTAGAGGGGGCGTCGCAGTCTGTGGAGCTACAGCACATACCTTCAGCAAATGGCGATGAGGAGTCAAAGCGACAGAGGTTCTCTTTGACACATTCGCCGGAAGATCGAACAAGGTATATCCTTCATGATGCTTGCTGACTTGTACGAAATATTTGGCGCCCGAATCTGCAAAGAGATCCACCCATTCCTTAGGATCGAATGCGCTTGCAGTGAAATTCTGGATGAAGTCATCATAGACGACATGAGGGCCGTATTTCTCAAGGTGATAATCGAAAACACCGACCGAACCGTTTGGACCTTCGTTTAGCCACCACCAATACCTAGTAACTATGTCAGTGCCATGAATTGACATTTGGTGGGAATTTGCATGTACCATTCTGCATAGTCCTCTTTAGGGGGCACGTTCGCCCAACCGGGGACTGAGTAAACTCCCCAAGTAATGAAAATTCCATATTTGGCGTTATTGTACCAATTTGGAGATTCATGGGTATAGATTGACTCGTAAGTGGCTTCATAGAGACCAATACCGTATGTTGCCTCGAAAGTATACTTGGGGGCTACCACCTTATCACCCTCAATCACGATGGTTGCAGGGCCAGAGTCGCCAGCCGGTATCCCATGACGATTTCGAACGCCAATTTCCACCACTGCTTGATCACCAGGTCCTAATCGGTTGATTATACCTTCAGTGACTGTCTCAAGTCCCGGTGACTCGACGCGTATCCGAACATTGTTGTCGCGTAGCGCGAATGATGACCCCACATTGTTGACAAGCACCTCAACTATTTGAACCTTGTCGGTATTTTCGATCCATTTCTTTGTTGAGCGAGCATACTGTGTTTCCAGTTTGATCAACTCAGATTGCTCTTCCAATGCTGGTAACATGGACAAAGCAAAGATATGCAGATTCGTGTCGATAGCTGCCCCGCCAGGACTGGTTGATGCTCCAGTAGAGGTATTGGGAAGGGTCAAGGAGAGAAGGTCTTTTGACGAGTCCAGCCAGTTTATTGTTTGGAATATGTTCGATCGATTCCAGTTGGTTTCATTGTCTGTGAGATAGCAGGTGAATACCAGGTCTCCTCCTTCTGGGTAGGGCCAGCTATACCACGCTGGTACTAGCACAGACCCAGTGGATGTACTGCCATCGGCATACTTGGCCACGACAGAGCCAGAGCCCATTCCTGATTCTGATGCAGCAAGCATCTGGAAGCTGAAGTATTTTGATTGAGGAACCTGGATTTCCTGGCCTTGTGAGAGAACATTGTCATAGCCAGTCGCATTATATTTTGCAAATCGATAATTCATTCCGCCAAAGTAGAAATTTTCTGGTGGCATTTCTGCCGCTGGATAGGAGTCTGGGTTCTCTGGTCAGTTTATTGCTCATTATCATGCTTCCTTGACCTCTAGTCTCTTTCAAGTTTGCGGGAGTCTCCAGCTGATGTATGTTTCTGAACTACTATGGACTTACTTCCTTCGCCATCGAAATCAGACTCATTTGGCTTAAATCCAAAAGCTCGATTATTGAAAGGCAACTCAACAGGGAAAGAAGTATTCGATCCAGATATTTCCTGAAAATCACTTTGAGGCTTGAAAACAACGCCTTCACCAAGCGACGCACACGCAAGCAGTGTGCCCAGATTGATTAGCCTCATGATAACCTTGGAATGGAAAAGCCTGATCAACAGTCTGCATAGTCCTTAATTATGCTTATATACCCCCTCTTCAAGGATGATAATGTTATCTTCTTCCTACTACCAGGTAGTAACGGTATCATTTCCCCGCAGATACCAGCCGAGCGACGTAGCAGGTATCAATCTAGCGTGGAATTAGCTTGTAACCTTGACTTTGTCGGGTATTTCTCTTAGATCGGAAACATGATCGGATAAAAGCCGATCTAAGAGGAGATTAATGATGTAACAATGCGTGGCTTCCAAGGTTAGCGTCTTGATATGTAAATTTTCCTTGCATGGTCCATAATATGGGTCCACATACCACTGATCAATAACTTGGATTTATTCAGAGGATCCTTGGAATATTTGAATTGCAAGGTCAGCTATATGATTGATCAGTTATATTCTTTTTATTGCCTTTTTAAGGCTGATATAAAATCTTTCAACTATTTTTCAGACAAAAAGAGAATGTGAGAAGGGCCAGAGTGGGGGTACTGAGGGGTTAGAGGGCCCAGCCTATCCCAGGATGCACTAATTCTACTCCAGTATCATGACTCACTCAGGCTATTTTAAATAGGTTTGATTTCATAGTAAGCTGGAAATGAGCATTAGAGAATTAGTACCATGATATTGACTGTCAAGCGTTGCTTTTTATCCCTTTCATCTGGTGCCTTCACGTCGTCTCGGTAGTAGTGCCCCGGTGCTTAGAACCTGGGAAGACCTTTTTTTCTCATAAACCTCTGTTTTGTTGCTCTTTTGTTCTTCCGTGGTCCTATCACTGGCATTGTTGACTGGAATTATTGGTTTCATATTTAGTAGCTTATATATTAATGAAGGGAGATATCTATACGTCTGACACACCTAGTTATCTAGTAAATCTTGAGGACAAGACTCAGCCTCAAGCTCTCTGAGTCTTTTTTCAGCAGCCTCGATCCCATATTGAAGCTTTCCCCTTACTTCTGGTGTGTCAATCTTCACTTGCCAAGAGCCTTCGGGCATATTGATGTGGAGGACATCATCCAGAACGTAAAAGTTGAGGTTTTCATCAACACTTCTATCAGTCCAGATTTCAAATAGGGCTTGCCAGGCCAGTCGACTGAGCCCTGGTAACATTGAATAAAAATCCGCGTGATCTCTGAAAATAAATTCGGCTGCAATGGTAGCCCCCTCCGGTGCTGACTCGCTTTCAAGTGAGGAAAGCAGATTTTGAACGATGGCTGATGGGAGCTTGATTTGATTGCGTAGAATCATGATGACAGGATAGCTTGCGTATCCAAATGCAGCCGACATTGAACGGTCCAAATCTAATTCCAAGTGTGGAAGTAACAGCGTGAGAACATCCTCTGGGAGCGTTCGAGAGCTTCGGAAAACATGAAACAATTGGGGGAACTTAAGGCTGTGAATAGCAGGGGCTAGACTGCGAGCTGTATTGGCAGGAAGGTCAAGTACTTCCAGTACATCCACTGCCATTCTTGCATGATCAAATATGCCATGATTGATCATTTCTACCAAGGATTCCACGATTTGCTGAGGTAGATCATTGTAGTTCACCCATCTCATTGATTCAAGGGCTTGTGAAACAACAACGCTGTCTTTGCAGTGCAATTCAGCGAGAAATTGATCTTTGAATCGAGGCAGAAGACTGAGAAGTAATCCTTTACACTGGTAAAGACATTGGTTCCAGCTACCGTTTGAGAATAAGGCCTCGTAGTCTTTTCCTTGCAAGAGAGATGTTTTGGCAAGAATGGTACAACTTGGCATGAGGCGGATGTCGCGTGCGAAGTTTTCCCTGTGGCAAAAGTCCAACGCCTGATGTAAGATCGAGTTGGATAAGCTTTCTTGATTGATGAGTGCCTCAGCAATCCATTGATATATCTCTGTGAAATTGCCAGCGTCAGAGGCGGAATACTGAGATTCAGACAGAATGAGTAGTCTTTGCAGCACATTAACATCGAGGTCTCTGTAAAACCGTGAAAGAGAGATTCCACGCGTTCTTTTCTCAAGATCGTCATGATTCAAAAGGGAAAGAAGTGTTTCTTGAGTAGGCAAGTGATGTCCTCTCTTCAGTACGGCAAGCTCTTTATGCGGGATGTTCAGATCCAGGACCTTTGAAAGCAGAAACATACGGGCATCAATTGACAGTGTCGCATTCCGTGCCAAGAGTTCCAAACTGAGAACTTGATCGCGATGGAAATTCTGTATTATCCGATTGACAATGATTTCTGGAAGACTTTCAGATTCCAGCAGCCCATTGTGCAACCCTGAATAGAAGTCCCTCCGTTTCCTCTTGTGTGGACATTCTAGGTAATCCAAAGGAAGTGTTGAAAAAGACTGGTAGAAATGTCCAACTATGCGCGGAAGTTCGGAATATTGGCAGGAAATGAGACCTCCAACTAGTCCTGGAGGGAGATTGCATGATTTGAAGCGCTCACAAAGGAGCGAATCATGGAATTCCGAGTTATTATAGCGGGATTCTCTGATGAGGAGAGCCTTTTGGATCAGATGTTCTGGAAATTCTATCTCCCTTGCTAGAGAGGTGTAACCAGAGGTCGGATTAGGTACCTCGATCAGAAACAGTCGTAGCAGCCGTTTTTCGACACTCGTTCGTAAATTCTTCAGCGCTTCTTCATCGTCTGTTGACCCCACTTCGCTGAAGCAGTGCATGAGCACTCGAAGGTGTCCAGTACCGAAGATATCACGCGGTTCACTTTCCAATATATTCATAAAATCCAGTATTTTCTCTTTGTTTGCGAAAGACAGCAAGCCGGCCACAAATCGCCACATGATGTTATAGCGTGCTGTGTACTTTTCTTGTCGAAGGAACTGCTCAGGGACGATTGTTGTAGTCGTGGTGGATCCATTTGAAGAAACGCTGATAAGATTCATTGACTTTCCATCAATCCAGGATCGGATGAAATGCTGCGCAGCGAAGAATTCCTGGAAGGTGAGATGAAGGAAGTGATAATTCTTCATATAGTCAGAGGAGGTGTCAGATGTTCGCAGAAAAGAGATTTTGTTCAGATGCCCATCGTTCAGCTGCGGAAACTGAGTGTAAAGAGCTTTTAAGTGCCAGGGTTGGAACTCGATGATGTTGTTGACAAGGCCGTAAAATGCCAGTGTTTCTATTGCCTCAACTTCTGTACTCAATTCCCTCTTGATCTGTCCCAACTCACGATATTGCTGGGTTTCATAGGGACTCTTCATGAGCAACTGCTGCATATCCTTCCGCCATAATTTCTTGCTAATGGCCTGGTACAAGCTGGTCATTGTCTTTTGAGAATTGTGCGAGAAATCCCCATCTCTCTCATCCCAGCCGAAGCACAGTGCGTCGAGTTGAATGGGAATTTGAACCAGTCCTTGTATGATCGGGTGCTGCTCGATAAATCGCTCAATATTCTCCACCGACTTGGGGTCAGCGACACTTTTGATGTATTCCTTGACTTGTTGGGGGTGAAATCCAATAGTCTCCAACTCCAGGTCAAATGGTCTCCCACCGGCCGGGACAGCTGCATATGGCCGTGAGGTAACAATGATATTGTCACGATCAAAAAGCCCTCGGAACAGCTGCATCAATTCATGTCCAGATGTGCTTTTCTCCCCCACAATCTCGTCAAGGCCGTCCAATATCAGGAGAGTTCTTCTTTGATCCAGTACAAGTCGCAGCAGAGCCGGGACTAGTATATCCTTGTCGCTATCTAACAGGAAATACTCCTGTTTCAAGAATCCTTCTAGATCAACTTGGCCTTTGAGTCTTCGCAGAGGAATCCAGAAGACATGCTCGAAATGATTTTTCCACATCTTGTTGAGGTAAAAATCATGCATTATCTTTTTACACAGCGTGGTCTTTCCAACCCCAGCTCTCCCTCGGATCAAGACTCGTTTTGGCCGATCGGACTGGCCTTTGCGCAGCGTCCGCAGATCAAAGAGCTCTTTCAAAGATAATTCCCTCTCTTTCTGAGGTCTCGCAACCTTAAGTTGCTCGAACAGCGAAAGTTCGGCTTGACGCTGGGCGATTGGATCAAGAGACTTCCTATCTTTTCTCAAAGACTCTACGATGGCAAGATTGATGTAACACCGCTCCATTGGAAGGAGGGCCCCAGATATTCGAGTAATCTCGAGACGATTTCCCTTTGTGTAATGCTCCTCTGCGGCCACTTGAGCAAAGAATGCTTGCGCCTTTTCACATTTGGACCAGGCTTTGTCAAGAAGACTATCATGGCTGGGATCATCAGACTGAGGTCGTTCCAATTTGCAAAATATTTCCAATGTGGGCATATGGTCGGTGTTCTTGAAAATGCGTTGCCTCCATGATGGAGGTCGTTGGTCCTTCTTCCAATCTGGCCTACCAAGGGTATTGGCGACAAGTGTAACCCAAGATTGAAATCTTGGGTACTCTTTTCCGGCTTCTCTCGGGCAGCTCTCTCTGACTGGAAATTCGTAAAGTGTCCACTCGATGAAATTATCAATGTCGTCTCTCATTCCTTCGTTCTTCACCCAACTCTGCTCAAGTTGGGCGAAAAGACCGCACCAGAAAGATTCATTCCTTAGACACTTCAGTCCTGGTAGAAGTTCCTTCAATGTGTCCAATTCACGATCCTCAATCAATATCCCACTATATCTGAGTGAACCGTACCAAAGCTTTTCCTTAGGCAAATAGCCCAAAGTCTGCAGAAGTAAGTTTTGAAGTGATTCTGATGCAGTGTACATGTCCCTGCGGGCTTCAATTCTACTGCTGATACTTCTCACCGTTGTGAAGATTTTGGATGCCGCATCAATTGCCTTTGTAGGATCTGTGGTGGATATTGCAGCTGCGATATTTGCAGTTGGTTCCAGGACCATCCAGCTATAGCGACATATGGCCTGCCATTGTCCTTCATCATCGGGGACTCCGCGCAACGCTTCATATGCATAACGAGATGCCTGTGCTAGGCGAGGCTCCGAATGGTTGCGAAGCGATCTGAGCTTGTTCAAAAGCGGCTCATGGGTATTTTCCCGGTCGATGCCTGATATCTTGATATCGACCATGGCGTCAAGCAAATTTCCCAGGGTACAAATCAGTTGGTATTGTTTCTGTAGTGCGCCTTCTGCACTCTTGATTCGCGTGTGGAGGTTTGTGAGTAAAGGCTTGAGCAAGTGCGGTTTCGACACGTTATCATTGGAGTTTCGAAGCACGTAGCATAGATCGGTGAGTAAACGGGGGTCAACAAGGTCATTGTCGCTAGCGCCTCGGCTCACAGCATTGATGAACGCTTCCAGAAGACCCACGTAGTCAGCGCCGGATAGGATTGTTGACAGATGCGATGCTTCATTTGAGTACGACGGCTTTTTTTCATCTTTAAAAATGTCGACCATGCGATTAGCCAAAGCATAAAGGGCCTTTCGTTGCTCTGTTCCTTGGCCAACAGCCTGCAAGCGCTTTATAAGATCGAGCGTCGCTGTAGGTCTCTTCGTGAGTTCTCCAGCCGACGAGACTTTTTGCACCGATACCATCGTTTTTCATACTTCCACATGTGCAAAGTTAGATCCAGCCGTTCAAATGTTTGAACTCAATCTCCAGTCCGGCTGAAGAGAGCATTTTGGAATGAGGGGTTGAGCTTTTAGTGTCTCACTTTCCAAGCTTAGCGTCATGCACGATGACTAAAATGTAAATAGTGGTCAATTAGTGAAGAGGCAAACACTCAAGGCAAGTGTGCACTTGATGCATACTAGTAATGCTCTGGGTCCTGAGATAGAGCTACTCCATGCAGGTCATCTATATGCCCTGAATACTATAGCAGGTACATAGTACATGCTATGTCAGGTACGTATCAATAGTAGTGGGACATATAGATCACCATCACTGCACATGTGGCATGACCGCCGCTTACTATGTATAATATAATGTTAGTATATGATACTATGTATACATGCATATGGCCATATCCTGACTTTGATATTATAGATTGATTTCTATGTTGATAGTCCACTCTAGTCGAGGGACCGTGGCCTATTCCCCTAAGTACGGGGAACCACGATGATGATATGAGGAGACAGGATTGGCTATTAATTACCCACAGGTCTGTCATAGCAAGCCCCTCACGCTCTATTGATTATGTCCTCTTTAGTGCATCTATTTAGGAAAAGACTTTTCCATCCAAAATGTCCTCCCGAGCTCCAAGGTGAAAGACGGGAATGTGCTCCACCGGCGTAGGAACTGTCACCTAAATTCAAATATTCCATGTTAGATTTATCCAACGATTAATGCTTGATGGATATTATCTCTTACCGTTTGGCCTCCAGCGTATGTTTCGTTAGTCCACCAATAAGTCCATGGCTCAGTCTCATTGCTGGTTGTTTGAGGGAGATAAACGGACCATTCAGTCACATTTGGAAGAGTGACAGGAGTAACCAAGAGCCTTGGTCCGAACATGTATTGCTGGGTGGTTGAGTTGGTGTTCTTCTGTGTCAACTCGGCAATATTGGGATCGGATGCCTGGAAGTCCATAAAGAGCGGTCGCATGATCATTCGCCCAGTGCGATGGAATTGATCAAATAGTGCCTTCAGGTATGGGGCGAGTTGACCACGGAGATGGATATAAGAGACAATGATGGGGGTGTTCTCTCTACCATAAGACCAGGGTTCATTCGCACAGGTATAAGCGTCTTGGAAGTAACAGGCCCGAGAACCGTGTGTTCGCATAAAAGGCAGGAAGGTAGACCACTGTAGCCACCGGACGTACAATTCGCGATATTCAGGGGTGTCGATGTTGGCGCTCCACCAGACGGTAGGATCAGCCTGGAAGCCACCAGCATCGAGAGTGAACCATCCAAGGCCAGATGAGGCTGCTAAAAGCAAAGTACTGACTTGAGCGCTAAGGGTTTCCCACACTGCAGTCGTGTCACCTGTCCAGATCATGCTGCAAAATCGCTGGGAACCAATGTAACCAGAGCGGCTGAGAGAAATATAGTCGCATGTGGTACCCATCTCAGTAGATGTAGCATTTCGAAGGCCTTCCTCGATGGCTTGTTGATGGGCCCAGGGGTACAATTTACCGACACTGCGCTGTGTTCCTGCAGCATACAGCACATCGGGCAGTGTGAAGGGAATTGATTCAATGTATGTGCTCTGGCCGTTGTTCTCGTATGCCTCACCGAGAGCGCCTCCGTCTGCCTGGTCAATCCAGAAGTTTTTGATGCCCTTGTCGAAATAATTCTCTTTCAATGTGTCCCATAAGAACTCACGAGCTCCGGGGTTGGTTGAATCATAGTTGCGAATATAAGATCCGTTCCATGAATCCGTGGTTCCTGGACCTGATCGTGTGGCAGAAAGGTATCCATTGGCTATTAAGTCAAGGTAATTCACACTGTTGTCAGCAACACTGGGCCACAGAGATGCCATCATCTCAGCGTTGGTCAGGTTCTTCACGATTGCTGACATCTTTGCAACATTGGGCCAAAGGCGCGGATCCAGAGCCCAGTCTCCTTGGTGGGCCCATGACTGATAATCGATAACAATCATAGACACCGGAATATCGCGTTTATGAAACTCTTCTGCCAGTAGGATGACCTCAGTCTCATTCTCATATCTCAGCTTGGATTGGATATAGCCAAGGGACCAATCTGGGGGAAGGGGAGCACGACCTGTCAGTGCAGACAAGCGTCGCTGTAATGTGTCGTAATCACCAGGGTCCGAGGCGACAATGAAGTAATCGACCACCGTAGCAGAATCAGAGGTAAAGCGATTTCTGAGAGGCGAGAATTCCATGCGACCTTCAGACGGCATGTTCCAAATAAATCCATAGCCCTTGTTGCTCATAAATACGGTCGTGGGGATATGCGTATTGAAGTTGATGAGATCGATTGTTGAGCCTTTCTTGATAACCAGATGGTCTTGTTGGGTACCAGTTCCATATATCTGCTCATCGGGTGTCGTACTGAATGAGAATTCAGCTGCAAATTCACTGCCCGGGCCATTCCATGAGTAGTATCGTGGGTTTATCGACTTCAGAGGCGCATACTCATTCGTAAGCAGGGTCTCAGTGCCATTGGTCTCTACGCGATAAAAGGCCAAGTTGGTTGGTTTCAAACGTGGGAATGAAGGCTACCAATGAGAGACTGTATGGGCCAATGATAGACAATGCTGAGGCCCCGGTGGGTCGGGCCGGGCCCTCTCCAACATACTGTAGAAGGTTTTTACGATCCACTCGTTTCCCCATCTTCTTTCTTTTCAAATGTTCCTTTCCTTTCTCCATATACTTGCTGTTCTTGTCTTAGCATACAATATGGATCGAAAACAGTCTCACCACCTACGCGTAGAAATTCTATCTTAAACCTTCTTCGAAACCCACATGCACTATACCTATTGCAGTTACTCTACCCTTTGGCTAAGTGGCTGCAGTTGCGGATTGAATTACGAATAGAACTCGGTCTTTCCCCCGTCTTAGGCCCCCTGTACCACAAAGAGGGGTAATGCGAAAAAAAGTAAACCTAACATTCCTTATGGGGGCGTTGGGCATCATTGTGCAGGATAGGCTCTGTTGCTATTTCCAAGTTTCAATAAAAAAAGGAACACGTATGGAGCGACAAATACGACAGAACTTGTTAGTGGCCTTCTATGCCAGTGCTAGTCATATCCATTCATTCGTCGAAATTTTCCGCCGCCTGGCCACTCTCTTTGGTGCCCTGAATTTTCAAGTTTCCAAAAGCTGCGATCATGGCAAACCAAGGCGCAAATTCATACGGGACGACCGAGGCTCACCCACCACTGCTGTCCGTTTCGTATGTTTCACTCGGAATTCTCTTCGAATGGGCTGCCCTGCTGCCCCTCGCCATCTATCTTGTTAGTAATCGGCTCCCTCACCAGCTCGTCGGCCGAGCCTCACTTCTTGGGTCTATCGGAGTTGGGTTCTTCCCACCTATTGGGGTTTTGAACCATATCTCGTCCTTCCTAGATGATGGATTTGATTTTCTCGATCGCGCAAGTTCGGTTAGCGAGCTACGAAGGACAGTCTGGGATGCCAACTGGGGAAGTGTCTTTCCATGTGCGAACGGTGCAGCCAGTGATATTTTATCAAAGTTCACACTGTCTACCGCTCAATCTACGGAGATCCCGCAGGTCCAATTAAGGACCAATCATACTTCAATCCAGAGCATTGTTAGCCCAGAAAAAGTCCATATTGAAAGTGAGCATACAGGGAATCGATATCGCCGGTACCAGACCCTCCATATTCTAGACTGTTCCCATTCGCCAAAAGGAGACTCCAGTACGGCCACCTCCATCTTGCAATCAACAAATATCTTGCGTTTGGGAGAGGGTATCCTTCTTTCTTCACTTCTTGTACTGTCTACCCTGATGGTTCTTTTTGGGTTATATGGAACGGCTTTTTGCGGTTTCATCTCCTTTACCTTTCGTGCTTTATGCCAATTGGTTCAAGTCAAACGGTCGCCAGGATATCTCTACAACAATGAAGGCCCAAGTTCAACTGGCTGCATGCTTGTTGCAATTCATGAGAATGCTTCAACGTGGTATCTCTATCAGGGGTCACGAGCCGTTATAGATACGCTGCTCAACAAACCAATGATAGAGTCAATCAGCTCACCTGTTGGAACTATCTTACCATTTGTCTTTCGGCTTTTGGGGGTACTCCAACTAGTTGCGGTGACATATGTCGCAGCGCAAAAGGGGTGGGATGGGATAGCGCTTCTTGCGCTCATAGTTGTATCCTTTCTCTTTGAGAGAATACTCTACAATGATGATCGCCTAGCCCATCTATGGCTCCAGAAAGAAGGCGTTACTATCAATACCCATACCTTTCGATTCAGCACGCGTTCTGCCATGATTGGTACAATCCAAGTTACGAAGCAAAGCCCGGTGACATGTTGGATGGACACCATTCTAGCACCTTCTCAGCGCCGCGAGGCTTGGCTTGCCTTCCTAGCCGGGCATGCTGGTGCCACTGTACTGGAACAAAGCCTAGATCAATCTGGCAAGGATTGGCTTTTACTTAATGTGAATCAGACGCAATTGGCGGTAAATATAGTTATGGACACGATGTGCCAGTTATCTAGGCAGACGTCTACCAGTGCCTGAGCATTACCTGAATTCTTGTGAGGGGTTTATTGAATGAATACAAAATATGCTAGTCAATGGTGGGGCCAAACTTGCAGCATGAGAGATAATTCTCTTTTCTTCTATAGCACTACTACGTCCGAGTGTGTGATACACAAATGCACATGTGCTCTTTAAGCCTTTGATTTTATTAATTTATCCCAAGCTACGTAGTATCCTTGACCAATGTGACCTTCAAAGCTCTCGGCTGAATAATTAGACCCTTGCCATGTTTATCAACTTTGAAAAGAAACTCATCAAAGGCAACATTCCCGTAAGGTTGAACATCGATCAACTGCCATGAATCACACGCATTTGAAAACATTTGAACGGGCCAGAGAAGGGTGACGTAGACTTAGACTCATCCAAACTCCACATAATGGCCTTGAACCTAATGAATGTGGACACAGATTTGTTGAAAATCTTCATAATCGGGTTGGGTCTGGGGTAACGGGGACGGGCGTTCATTCACCGATTGCTCCGGGTCTGGTGAAAGACAGCCAATAGAAGCAGCCCGAAATAACCAGGAGTTGGGGCATATGAAGGGGTCTTATCACCCGACCGAAGGAACTTGAATCTGATTTGGGAACTTTCGTCCTAATCCAACCTAAGATAAGGCATTTCAAAGCAGCGAAGCCCACTGAGCCTAGTCTTATTATTTGATTCTAGCCTAGGAGAGAATCAAATCGGAGAGGAGTTTGGATGATTTGTGGCTTATAGGACAAGCAGAGGAATGATCAGGATCATGGGTCAGCGGTTGACTCGGAGCCACGTGGGCTTCGATGGTCAGTAACAAGCGTTGTAGGCGAAAGTTGTTGAACGATGGTGAATCTACGAGATGTGGAAGATATTGAGACTCTGGCATGGCTGTGAGGGGCTTACAAAATTCACAAAGGGACTGCAAGCCGACGGCGCGAAAAGACTGGTCAAAGACCCACATGCCCCCACAGTTCCACCATTTAGGTCAGGTCTATGTACGTTCCATTTCTTGCGATCAAACAGGTGCTGTAAGTAAACCATCAAGGCCTTGTCCTAAAGATAGAACCGATCGCCTCATCAATTTAAGCGCCAAGGTCACATCTCAGCTACCCCTGGAGATTTTGGACCCATTTCTTTTCAGTGAAACCGCGTACTTTTTCAAATGTTTCAATATCTCCGCAGTGAGTGCCCTCTGCTAGCCAGGGCAGGGGGGCGTTGTGTATGGCACCTCACAAACGTAGCACTGGTAATCGACGATCTTACCGTCAGCCTGAGCCTACTACCTAGTACATATTAGTGGTACCAGCTGACTATTACCATGCTTGGCTAAGTACGGCGTAGCACCTTGGTGATTTGAGTAAAATCCTCCTACTGGCATTGTCAAGAGGAACCAAAATTAGTATCGTCTTTTTTTTATGCGGAAGCTAGCAGTTGAGGATTTTATTGGTCCATTCGAGCGCAAACATGTCAGGACTGGCACATAAATATGTGTGACGTCGTGGCCCTTAACACGCGCTCATTTGTCAAGTGGGATGGATGTTAGTCAAGATGCAAGAGTTGACGCTGGCACGTTCCAAGGTTTGCCACGGGCGCTAACTTGATGCAAATTGATGTTTGCGCTCGTATTCATGCATCAGCTACCTGATAAGAAATAACTACCGGGTGGGATCGACAAATAGTTCCCCTCTCGGGACGCATCACCTGGACCACATATCAGGCCGACCGTCTCAACATGCATGATGAGCTGTTGCAACAACACAATAGCGACAAGGAAGGAGTTGAGTATCCATTACTGTGCAGATCCTATTAATATTGCCTGCTGGTATTGACCAATTGCCCGTGTTAAAGTAGCGAGGCTGAGACATACTGCTGGGGCCTTTGCGGTTCAGCAGCATCAAACCTGGAATTACTCAAAAATGCCATCGAGCAAATTTGATACAAAAATAACCATATATAAGTTTGTAGACGGGGGCTACTTGGGCAACTCCCACAAAGGGATTTCTATTAGTGAAGTGTCCGATCACCCATTTGCCCTGCTTGCTATCTGCCAGGCCGAATCATTTTCCGTTATCTGTACCCCTTCCATCTTTATCATCGACTTTCTATACCCTTGGGCTAGCTTGGGCTCAAGCTAGATAAAGATCCACTCATAATGCCTCCATTCCTACGACTCCTGAACACGTCGACATATGAGCTGGTCGACAATGATCGAACCGAGAAGAAATCTCAAGTACCCTATGTCGTGTTTTCGCATACGTGGCTCGATCCTGCGATCTCCGAGGTGACATATCGCGATATGAAAGATCATTTTCAACTACTCAAAAGTCAACAATTCGACAAAGAACCAAAGATTAAAGACAAAAGGCCCGGCTGGCTGAAGTTGAAAAATTTGTGCGACTTCTGTGCACAGTATGGGTTTTCAAGGGTCTGGATGGACACATGTTGCATTAATAAAGACAGTACCAAGGAGACGGAAACTTCTATCCACGGAATGTATGAGTTCTATGCAGATTCCGTGATATGCTTTGCATATCTCGCCGATGTCCATTCTTCGCGCAAGGAGAAGATCAAGCTATCGAGGTGGTTCACAAGAGGATGGACACTTCAGGAATTGATCGCACCGCGGTCTATGGCCTTTATCAGCCAGGATTGGAAGCATCTGGGATACCGAGAGGAATTTCTTGATGTCCCAGAGCTGAAAGATATTTTCAAGCGGGACCCTGCCAGCATAAATACGTATAGACAGCTTACTTCGGCCCACGGTGATACCAATCCCTACAACTTGGCAACTAGACTATCATGGTCAGGTAGTCGGGAAACAACACACGTGGAAGACCAGTCATATGCGCTTTGTGGATTGTATGGGATCAAATTGCGTGTGAAATATCCAGAAGGATCAGCCACATTTTTCCGCTTCCAAAAGGCACTTAGTGCCAAATACATCAACGACCTCACTTTACTTGCATGGTTCAGCACAAATGGTACAGCACTGCCCCAATCATCCCTCAATGCCAACTTCAATATACTAATGCCTGATCTTGTAGAAAGTGCACAGAGATACACGAGGGATCACGGACGTTGCCCACCACCGCTAGGTATTCTGGCACCGAGCATATGTTTTTTCCTCAAAGTGCCACCCATGCAATGGCAGGGAGGCATAATTGCTCCGGGCCCTCTCGATAAGCAGGTCATGAGTGGCTCAACTCCTGCCACTCCGGGTTTGTTGATTAATGACAATTATGTGTATGTTGATACGATGATGTTCGAATTCCCTTCCAGCAGCCAATCATCTAAGCAGCGCACCTTTGTTCTAAAATTGACCCGGAGTAACAGTTATGGAGCTGGAATAGTTGCTACCAAGACTACTACGACGCAAGGAAAAGAAATATGGAAGAGAACGTGCCACGACCGTGGATTGTTTTTCTTCAAATGGCACCACAAAGATGAAACATGCTCCGGATTTTTTGATGACAAATGGCCAGCCACCAACGGCCTAAATGACTCCGGAAAGTTCCAATACACGGGCATGAAACACATTGGTTTACGGAGGGCCACCTTTCAACTCTAACTAATGTTGTGGAGAGCTAGCCTGAGTCTTACCCTGGGAGGCTAAGGGTCATCTCTTTGATTCATCTTACAAGTTTTCTGATTTACACATAATTTCATATTCATCCTTTCAAAAATTACTCAACCAGTACTGTAGCAAGCAAAGAACGTCGGGTATGAGAGGAACTCCACGCATAAAGCCTGGAAACTGCCCCTGAGATTCTGAAATTCTCAATGATCTCGCAAAGCTTTTCTCCCCGTAGGGGGAATCTTCTTTCCTCAAGACTTCGCAAAGCCGCATTTTTGATCTACCATCTCAATGCCGACAAACAGAGCCCCGCGCAAGCTTCTGCCTGCGAGCAAGGGATCCAATATTCAATCTTGTGAATCTGGCTCGTCAATCAGACAGCAATGCATCGTTTCACTTGCCTGCACAGAATGCCAGAAAAAGAGGGCCAAGGTCAGAAGTCTTATCAATAAAATTCTGCGACAGCTAATATACCCAATACAACCCTGGAGTGCTCCGGTGTAATAGCCCTATCAACCTTAAGGAATAATATTGGAAAATTAATGAACCTACCCAGTAGGCATGTTCAAGTGTTCATGTATCTCTCCCAAGCGTTGTATGTCAACATCAATTGCCTATCAAAGCACGAAGCCAAGCCCACATCTTCTTGCCACAGCCCAATACATATGCGGACGACCCAAGAGGGGAATCCTTACAGCCCCGCCATATAGCTTCATTCACATATAGAGATGTCTTTCTTCCTGCGCTCAAAGCCAGGTTTCTGCCATTCTCGGCGTGTATTCAGTCTGCAGAAAACAGGTCCACCGAAATATCGACGCCTCTATGGAATGGAAGTACACGACACATCACCCACTGGGTATGGAAGAAGCAATCACCAAGCTAAAGCAAGGAGAGACGTCCACTGCTTTAGGGTCGGCAGCCGAGCACAATATAATTCGAACCGATACTGTGAGAGTCAGAAGCGTTACGCGTGTTGAGGACAACTTATCTTGGGGCCGAATGGCGGAAGGTAAGGTTGAGTACTGGTGGTACCAGGGTGTTTATAACGGTTACTTGTGAGTGAGATTTCTTTTAGATTTGAATAATCTCTGATATGATATTCCTTTTCTCCGAGTCAGAGGTTAGGTAATATTAATGATTCTCTGAAATTATCTGTATAAGTATATTGGAAGAAAGTTTGATTAGCTCTCTATTGAGATTCGAGAACCTAAATCACTCTGGGGTAATTAAGGTAGCTATAAAGTCTATATATAGTAGGCGGTCTTTGGACTAGTAAACATATCTGATTTTCTATAATAATTCTGCTACATACTACATAAATCTCTACAGCGACCGTGGGCACGTGACAGGTCACCTAATAGATCATATGATCTATTCTAGCTCGACCAATCAGAGGCCAGTATTTTGGTGCGTTATTATTGGCTCAATTCTGCCACATTATAACCCACAATAATTATGGCTGACAATGGGCTTGAGGCCTCGATTCTCAGGCAGCACATGAATATCGATAAGATAAGATTAATCCAGCTCCGGCTTAACGATTATCCGACGATGGACAAATATAGGGGGATTACTTCTCCGCAGGCAACCAGGCACTGTTAGAGGAGGCAATGGTATAACTTCAATTTGATCGGACTATCCAGCATTGGAACTGATCAAGTACTCTGCTGCATAATACCATAAAGCTTCCTAAATTCCGTGTCCCTTCCTAGCAAATTCGCCGGAGAGTCATTTTCAATAATGATTCCGTCCTCAATGACAATAACTCGATCATATTGTTGAATGTGTGTAAATCGATGGAGGACGGATATAACAGTATGCGACTTGAACTGTTCCGCTATTACCTTTTGCATAAGATCTTCGGTCTCCAAGTCGACACTAATGGGATGAAATGTCAATATGTAAACGCTACGTTCCAGCCAGATTTGACGCACCTTCCAGTGGCCTCATCAAGGATGAGGATGTGAGATTGAATGGTCATAGCCCGAGCAAGAGCCAAAAGTTGTTTCTCGCCAATGGACCATTCAGAACTCTTCAGCTCCATGTCCAGTCCTCCACTAGCACTGATCCTATCCCATAGTCCAACAAGGCGAATCGCCTGTTCAATGATCTCGTCTGAAGCGTTATGATGGGGATCCATGTTCAATCGAACAGACCCAGGAAGAAAGTACTGATCTTGAGAGACAATGCTCAAAGATGATCGAATGGAATCTGGCTCTAGGTCTTTCAGGTTTATCCCATCGACTTGAATATGTCCCTCTTGAACTTCCATCATCTGAAGAAGAGCAAGGATCAATGATGTTTTACCGCTGCCGGACTTTCCGCAAACTGCAATCTTTTCACCCGGTGAGATACTCAATGAAATACCCTTGAGTACCGGTGAAGTGGAAGGACTAGTTGAACTTGTTTAGTAACTTCGAAGATAACCCGAAATCAAACAGAAAACTATAGTGACTTACCCATATGACGCATACAGATTCGAAAACTCGACAGCTCCTTTTGAGAACGGTAAGAGAGGTATGCCTAGAGAGTGAGTATCAGGCACAGCCTGCAATTCCGATGAAGTATCTTCCATAAAACTCTTGACCCGGAAAACCGCCCCAATAGAAGTCTCCAATGATATCCAAGTGCTGATCGACTGTGTCAGAGACTGATTGAAGGTCATGATCATGTATAGAGCGACACCGACAGAGCCTCCAGAAAAGTTCTCCCGCAGCAGCACAGTGATGGTGATGAGGATGACAGCCATCGCTCCAGCAATCAGATCAAGAACCAAAGTTAACCATTGCTGTATGCAATATAGCATGTAAAATGGTCTCTGGCTGTGCCGAAAGTGGCTTTCAAACGACTCTTGGAAGTAAGACCGCCACCCAAGTGCTTTGAGCATAGTGACTCCTTGGATTGCTTCCAGGAAATGGGAAACAAGCAGGGACTTTGATTCAATGTCCAACAATCGTACCTGGCGTGAGGTGCGCAAATAATACACTTGAATAAGGCATAAGGCAAGGACAAAAACAGGCATTGATGCAGTAAAATACGTGCCAAAAATGCAAATTATGATGACCTTTGTCACACAACTTGCAGCGCCTATTGTTTAATTAGTCAATGATTTTGTCTAGTAATGAAAAATTCCCCTGTGGAATATTCTCGCAGTATATAACTTACTTCCTACAGCGTTGATTGCATCGGCGGGGAGATTCATATCAATTAGTGTCATATCTTCGCTGAATCTGCTTTCGCTATTAGCGGACATGCTCGGGTGGAAGCCAATCCCAATTGATTCAAATTTTGATACATACCGGTTGACTAGAGATCCCAGCTCCGTGCTATAGAGAAAATGGAAGGGAGCACTATTCCCATCGATGGTATTAGCATAGCTCGACTAAAAGTCAGGTGAGAAGGGGGAAAGTAATCACCCGAGTACTGTTTTCAAGAGATCTGAGTGCATTCGTATGGCAGTTCGCTTGATGATCTTGATGAACAATAGCCTTTCAAATATTAGTTCACAAAAGGGTAACGTGTATTGCATGTTTGAGGAGCCTCACCAAGAGCCTGCAGTCAGTCCGAGAGAGGATGCTACCAAGAATGCTGCATAAACTCCAAGATACATCCCAATATCCTTCTTCTGTTTTTGTTCGTCGGCGCTCGACCATTCTTGAATCCAAACAGCTGCAAATTCAAGCGATCAACATTTGTATCCTAAAAAAGGATATCAGGGGCTTCACTCACATGAAACATTTGCACAGGTTGACTCAAGAATCATAGCTCCAGCAAAACATATGACAACACCAACGCCAGACCTTTGCAGGTAGAATCGATAGACACCAGATCCTCCCTTCAGTCTCGATTGGTCCTCTTTCTTGCTTTGAGAATCTGCGTCACTGTTCTCAGGTACTGGTCCAGGCGAATTGGTATCTTCCAGGTATACCTCCACAGGTTCCTCTTCCAGAGATTCCGGTTGATTGATTTCTATGACTTCAGCAGGAGGCACCTGAATTGTAACTCCTTTTCCTTCGATATTGATAATCCTAGTGGCAAAATGGAAGAGCCCAGCTATTGAAGTTAGCACTTTTCAATTCTACCTGAAAGAAACGAGTAGCTCACGATTTTGCGTAGTGATAATGGCTGTTCTGCCCGCTTCTCGGAAATAACCATTCTTGCTGAGCAGATTCTTCGAAATCAAGCCCAGTGTCTTAGAGTCAAGTCCGGAGAAGATATCGTCACAGATGATGAGGTCTGCTTTGGAATAGACTGCTCGCGCAAGCGCCTTCAGAGTACAATCAGACAAGGTCAGCCTCAAAAAGAGAGGCAAAACTTACAATACGCTGCTTTTGGCCACCACTCAAAGCTACACCACTGCTGCCGCACCTGAAGCTATCCCCACCTGGAATCCTTTGAAGGTCACTCTTGAGGCAACAGACCTGCAAGGTAAAATCGTACCATGAATCATCGACCTCAGCACCTCCGATGATATTATTGCGAATGGTATCATTCAGAATCCAGGGCGTTTGAGAGCAATAAGCAACTCGGGCTGCGTTCACCTGCACGCTACCTTCCAGAAGAGTCGTTTCACCCATGATGCTTTCCAGCAAAGCAGATTTTCCAGCTCCAGTTGGGCCTGTGAGTATTGAGATAGATTTCCTCTTGATCGCCAGATCAAGATTTTCTAAGACAGGATCTGAATCAGGGGCCCAAGAGAAAGATGTCTTTTCAAGAACCAGGATGTTGTCATCTATTCTCTCTGTCGCCGTCTCTGGCCCGACCTTACTGCTGTCATAAGTCAAGTACGAATCGGTTTTGGGCGAGTCCTGGGTATAGAAATCCTCAATTCGATCAAAACATGCCACGGATTGGTATAGGCCAGGAGAAAGTTGGATGAATCTGAGAAGTGGTCCTGTCAACAAGCTGATCAAAGATAGGGAGGAAAATGCACGAGCGGATAATAGAGATTCATTTCCGTTGACGATTGTTATAAGTGCATAAACCAAGAAAGTTGCGAACGGTGCAAGGTCCATTGGTATGTTAGCTAGATAAGTGTTAGTGATTTATATTTCAAAAGAGAGTGAGGATAGAGAAATCCTGTACATAAACCGATCGTCCAAATCAATAGCTTTCGAAAGCGATGCGACGTCTGCAATTCCACCTCTCGTAATCCATGCACAATATCGTATGCTACCTTGTTCAGCCCCAGCATCTTAACCACCTTAATATTTCGCAAGACGCCGGCGGTCGTGATGACTCTTTGCCCAATTCGTTGAACCCAGAGTCTTTGGCTGGTTTTGAATCGTTTGGAAACCGGAATCGAGGCCACAACAGATACTTATCATAGTCAGTTTTTTTTTCTTCTTCAAAAAGTAGGTCAGAAAGCAGGAGTCTTCATACAAACTGATATCAGGGCAGGCACAACACAAGTAGCCCCCAGTTGTCGCTCAAGTAGCCAGACTGCAATGATTATCTCAACCAAACACGCCCAAGTTTCATGAAAATTGTGTAGAGTTTTGACAATCCGATCCACATCAACCTCCATATGAGTGATGGCTTCTGACTCTTTCACATCGACCGTCCTCGATCTCATTAGTTTTTCGTGGATCGTTGAGGTCAGCCCTGCGCGCATCATTGTAACGAAGCGGTTGACTTGTCGCCAATAAATAGAAGTCACAATTGCCATTCCAAAATATTCCAGAATGTAGGCACCGATGAGGGCTTGTCCAAAATAGTCAGGACTTGACTTGGAGGTTGGACTGCTACTAACATAATCCACTGCAGCTGTGATCAGAAATGGTTGACAGAATTTGAAGACAATCAAAATAAGACGAGGAAGTATCGCAGATAAACAAGATGATAGATATGCTCGGAAGGTTGCTCGTAGTAGACGATTCTTCTTTGGCACAGCAGTTCCCTGGTCACAGTCCCATGCTTGGAGTAGTTTTGAGCCAGCGACAGATATGCACAGTCTGTCATCTATGTCGGGTAAGTCGTCCACTTGCAAGGTAACGCGATATCCATCCTTGAGAACGGAATTTATCCAGAGAAACAGGCTTCGGCCCCAGATTCCGTGAAGCTCTTCTTTGCTGGCTTTGCTTCTGACTTCCTGCAGTAAGATGGATTCTTTGGTCGCTGACTCTGCAAATGCAGCTAGTGTTGTCAAGATGAACATGACTGTCCATATAGACCGACATTTTGTATCGGAGTGAATGAGCCACAACGAGCGAAGTCTTGGGATAGACAGAATGCTGCCGAGTGAGAAGTACACATTGAGTAGATAGGAAGGGTTGATGGCGCGCTGGTCTGAGAGAAAAGAAAGTATGATCGCAGCGCCGATGGCTATGATGTCGAGAATAGATGATGCTAATGAAAGCTCGGTGAACAGGGCTTCATCGCGTAGTCGAAATATCAAGAAGGTGATATTCAATATCAGAAGGAAGATAAGAATGATCTGATTTATCCGATTTAGTGACCTATTCAGGTTCCATTTGGGCTGATCACCTACCAATTTCACTATAGCTAATCGGTATGAGCTCAGTTTGGGTGTTTGTCTTTGCCAGATAATGATCTGTGGTGTGACCAGTAACAAGAACAAGCTTGCTGGTATAACTGAAAATATGGCATCTTCAAATAAAAGCGTGAAATCAAAAACACGACATCCTGGATTTACCCTGACTGCAAAGACGCGGTCGGCGTTGGACGGGCAAGATGACATCGTAGCCTCGGACACTCAAGGAAGTTCGAATTGTCCAAGGCTCTAGGAATAACAGGGACCAGCAATATCTGTATTAAATGAATATTGATTTTGAGTCTTAATATTTGAATTTTTGTTTCCCATGAAAATGACACGTTCGCACGGCTAGTCACCATTATCTCGAGGCGATATGAGCAGTCCTTATACTATCCTGATAGGGGCGATAGATACATGCACTAGCCAACTAGTAGCGCATTGGTCCAAGTGTATCAGCCGCTGGAAACCTCGATGCCTGATGCTACACTAGAATCCCGCCGCATTTTCCTTTCACGATAGAAAGCAGCTAAGCGGAGTTTGATCCGATGTGACGCGTCTTCCCATAAAGGGTCTAACGCGTACAGGGGGTTCAGCAAAGTGATTTGACGCAATATCACGCGAGTCCGAGTAGCTAACTACTAGCCGCACGCCTTCTATGCAAGGCAATATCTGAAGTCAATGCTAGACCAATTAGCTGTTAGCTACAAGTATTGTAATAGAATCCCAGGTGGAGGCTCGGCAGAGTACAATCAAATGTGTCGGTTGGTTAGCACATCAACCTTGGAAATTGTACTAGTCAATGAGTGTGGGCTTGTAGTATTATCTCACTCGCATGAGTCCAGTTCACATATGCAGCACGTGAGGGGAGTCTGAATTTGCTAGAAGTGTTTAGAACGGTGCCTGGCCATGAATCACATAGCCGAGTGCCTTTAACTTGGCCCAACCAGTTGACTGCAGGTTTAGTGGGACAGATCTGAAGATATTCCAACATTTGTTTGATACATCTGGAATGAACTAGCTGAGATTGAACTACCATTTCAATTACGTAAAATCAGACAGTCTGGCATGTTCCAAGGTTATCGCCAGCAGAGTACAGAGTACAGTACTTTTGTCACCTCAAATCAAGCGCTAATAGTTAGTCTAGAAGTCTCCACCTTGTGGTCGCGTAAACGACACATTTGGTGAATTTGAGGCAAAATCTGCCGACATCTAGGCTAAAATGATCAACTGATTAGTTGAAACATTTAAGCAAACGGAATCCGTCGGGGGGCTTCCAAAGCTAGTACTAATGCGTGTTACCCGCCATATTATGACAGTGGACAACATTTGAAGGAGTTCAGCTCATTACAGATGTCCCATCCCTCACAAGTGCAAGTGTTCATTAAAACTTGAATCAATTGATCATTCATTCGATCATAGGGCTGACCAGTGTCTTCTGTCAAATTATGGACCATACCCGTGGACCCGCGTTCAATGTACTAGATATGAAGAAGATCGATTGTCATTCGCCTCTCCAGAGCTGACACTAAATCCCTGTAGGGCTTAACAGACCCGAAAGTGGTTTCGATCATTGGGGATTGCTCTTTCACTCGGAAGTTTTGCGTGTCCCTGTAAACCTGCAGACTTCTTCCTTTGAAGCTGGTGATGTAATGATCTATGACCACAATCTGGTTCAAGAGAATCGCATGTTTGGCCATCCCCTCGTTATGCTCGTCTCCTAGGATACGCATGGTGATGTCGTTTCCATCATACTGATCCCAGTCAGCAAGACATTGAGGATCCGTAGATGTCTGAGGGACGCTTATGTCCCTCTTTCCTCTTGTGTATTCTCGTGTTCTCGGGTTCTATGCGATGCATCTCCATGGCTCTCGAGATCAGCGCAATCTCCTCTCGTGTCATCCGATCCTCTCCGGGGTAATATTTGGCTTGTGAGGTCTCGCTTTGATATCCAAAGCTGGATGGGACTGTTGACAGTATGCGCTCTATCACATGCTCCAGAGCAGGCTCCGCCCATTCGGAGTGTTTCGCCAATTTTCGAAGGGCATCTGCAGACAGGTTAGGGATAATCTTCCTTCCACCGTCGGCCTTAAATCCAGTAAGCTTTTGGAGTTAAAAAATGATTGAAATAACAAATTTTGATAATTCTATATATCAAGATACTCAGAACAACAATGTCTGATCGAATCACACGTCAAACCTCTCGAATCTCCCAAGAATCACAACGGAGTTCACCTACCAATACCTCAAACCCTACCAACGAAAATGATGAAAATGCTATTCCAATGGACGAAGAAGCAAGGGATGAACTTCAACAAAACTTGCTACGACGTTTAGACCTCATGGAACGGCGATTTCGTGATATTTCGTCACGCACTGATAGAGATGATGCATATCCTGAACGTCGACCAGTATCCCAATTAAGGGAAACACCTCCTATTCAGACACGATTTACTGGAGAAAAACCTTTTAAGTTAGATTCCATTTCGGAATTGAAACTTAATTCCAGTATCGAAAGTCGTACCAACTGGATAAGAAATCTCCAGTATTATTTTCGAAATTATCCTCGCAACTTTCCACCCGGAACATGGGTCCGAGCCGCAATTCCGAAGTTGCAAGAACAATGTCGGCAACTATGGTTCACCCATTTGGAGTTGCTTGATGAAACAGAATCGATTCGTGCTGAAAACGATTGGGAAACATTTGAAGAGTGGACTTGTTACCAGATTAGGGTGGCACCTGTAAGATAGGCAGAATGTAATGCGGGATTGAAACAATTGTTCTGGAAAGTAATTTCCAAGATCAATAGGTAGAGATTGATACTTGAAAGGAAGGGATTCAAGGATGATTCAAGGCTAGCTTTATACGTTTGAGTTTCAAGTATAATTAAATCATTGTTGCTCATCCTTTGATAGCAAATCGGATAACCGGTCCTTGATTCCTTCGGTTGAAAGATCCTTTGGACATCTTCTCCGTTTCGCTTCCTTTCCAAGGTTCATGTATGATAATCAAATGATTCATAATGAAATGATATTCAGTTTCAGAGGAGATATTCCAAAATAGATCTGAAAGGTTTATTGTTTGATTCAATTTAGAAGGTATACCAACGAAGTAGTTTCCGATATTGTTCAAAAAGATCGCTGCGTAGTCGAGGAAAGCCGACAACTCCAGCTGGGTGACGGTGGAATCTGCAATCCAATCTATCCAGCAACCATTGCAGGCCTTATGAAGAGCCATGATTATATTTGACTGGTGATGTTTGCCGCAAAATCACCCTGGTGCCATACCAAGCTGCTCGAGATAGGTGGTGAGAGTAGAGTTTCTCGCGTTCAGCCAGGCGATTAAATGAGTCCTTAACGACAAGCTGATTGGTGGGGTCGCCTTGAGGCTGGACTCGTACTGACATTTTGCTGAGGCAGAGCTAAAGAAGACTGGTTCCTCGGCAGTTTTGTGACGTGCGATGACACTCGATAGAATATTGTACTAATTTGGTAAGATTCAAAAGTTCTCACCTCAGATGGAAGTAAACATGCAAGGCCCCGCATTGTTCTTACATCACATTCCCTACTGCATCCGCTTATGTTTGATGCCATGATACAAGCTACATCCCGATGAAGCAAACTAATATCAGCCATATTAAGGTGCGTACCCTTTTGATAGAAAGATGCCGTGGCAATATGGCGGAAATGCGGAATGATTATGTAATGATTCCCAGGCTCCACTTATCAATCAGATAAGATCAACACGTGCTTTCACTACTGGAATTCTTTTGGCACTTACTTGCACTGATTGGCTTCAGTATTGGATCTAAAAGCCATAAATAATCAAGTCTGATACCAAAATGTCATGGCACACAATTGAGACTGGACGATGAATACTATCGACCCCAACTCCACCTTCATCGCTGAACCAAGGGATCATGTCTTGAATTTTTCCCTGCGGGCAATTAAGTGGGGCCGGGCTGTTGGATCGCCCCGGGGGCTCTTTCTCCTCATCAGCCTCTCTCACCCGTTATCGGCCTTCACTCTGCAACCATGTTGCGGCTGGGGTGGTTACTGATTGCTCTAAGTGCCTCGTACGCTTGGGGTGAATACCTCCCCGTAAATGAACGATGCGTGACGGCGATCTACTCAGCATACAATTACATCACTTTTGCCGGGACCCCGGCGACGGGCATGTGGGATACCCGATGCCAAAATCCCCTCAAGGTCGCATCCATTTACGCTGCATCGGAGATATACTGTCTGGATGCAGACCGAGTTGCGGGTTTGGCCCAGATGGCGGCGGGATGTGAAGAATACGGACATCGTCAACTACTTCCGAGAGAGGCTGTTGCGGAGAATTTGACTAGGCATGCGATACGAGCGATGCGTGCCGTGCACTATTTGGAACTTGCTCGAGGTGAGGTTATGGATGCACCGATCATGATCAATCCGAGTTATTTTGGACAGGTGTATGCTACTATCGACTCGTGGCAATTTGAGACGTGGTCCCACCATGCGTTTGGGTATGTATTGTACGTACTTGGGCTTTGAAGAGGATGGTGCTGATGAGATCTCAACTAGATATATTGGTTATGCTTACTGGGGAACCTTGATCCTGCTTGGCATTGGTTACCGTCTGTGTCACTGGCTTATTTGCTATCGTAAGGCCGGTCAGAGACGAGAAATCGAATCACAAATACATCCTGCTAGGCGAGGATGGTTTGAGAAACTTCCACTAGGAGGGAGTGTTGCTCAATGGATACAGACCCACCTACTTGTGGCTTCTCCGATCAACAGTGGTCGAGAGGTTTTTTCATGCACATTCTCGAACCGAGCAGAAGCAGTCGCGGTGGCTGGATTTTGGGTACTCAGCATCGTACTGAGTGTGATCGGATACCGCACTTTTCTTGGGAATATTTAGTATGTTCTGAGGTCCCCCAAAAGGCCCCTTTACATCAATATTCATGAACTTAAGTTCGCTAATATATTGAAGCTGGACTAATATCACAGATCAACTCCTACGTTATTCGGCAGATCGAACTGGCATCATGTCTTTTGCGAACCTACCACTCTTATGGCTTTTTGGTGGCCGTAACAACATCTTGATCTGGGCTACTGGCTGGAGTTTCGCGACTTTCAATGTGTTTCATCGCCATGTGGCTCGCGTGGCCACCATCCAGGGTATCGCTCATACAATTTTATATTTCATTATTTACTTCAGAGGTAAGCTCCCCGAGATGTTGATGAAATGGCCAAAATATTGATCAATTTTGTTAGCAAACAAACTGTGGAAGATCTTTTATAAGGTGTATATTCTTTGGGGTCTACTTGTACGTTCTCCCATCGCACCAACCTTGGAAATCTCCATATATATTCCAGTTATGTTAACGAACACCCCTCTAGGCTGTCATTGTGATGGTGCTTTTGCTTGTGACATCGCTCGATCAGATTCGTTTCAGAAGCTACGAATTATTTTTGATCATACACATCTTCCTTTCCATCCTTACCCTCATAGGATGTTTTTAGTGAGTTCGAAGCCCATTGGCATTTTCATCCCTTTTTTACTGACATTTACTAGTCATACAATCGTCTTTGAGGGCCATGAATACTGGAAATATCTTTGGCCTTCAGTGGCAGTGTGGGTGTTTGATAGATTTTTGCGACTGGTTCGTCTTTGCTACTGTAATATCCACGTCAAAATTACAGGGCGTGATATTATCCGTACCTCATCTGCTCGAATGACATACGATGAGGCGACCGATGTGGTGCGTTTGGAGGTCTTACCTGCTACCCCTTTCCTACGTCCCACTCCTGGTGATTATTTCTTTTTATACCAACCCTTCCGCTGGACTGGCTGGGAGAGCCATCCTTTCACTGTGGGTGCTTGGGAATATCAAGCAGACTCAAAATCTTCGTCATTGACCAGAAAACCCAATGAGTCCGTTGACATATCCCATATGCCCCTTCTCCGCAATGCATTCAGTCAACAAGATGAAATGATCTCCGCGGAGACTCCTGCCCCGGAGATCTATTCATCTCAGTTGAAAGCAATCTTCTGGATCCGCCCTTACGACGGCTGGACACGAAAGCTGCGTCAACAGTGTCTTGAATCAAGGGATCATCCAGTCGAAACTACTATTCTCCTGGAGGGACCTTATGGACATCATTTCCCAATTTGGGAATACGAGTCGGTATTGATGATCATGGGAGGGACAGGGATTGCATCGGCTGTGCCGTATCTTCAAGACCATCTTCGGCGATCAGGGGAAGAGTGGGACGAAACGACCCGCGAAAAGACTCGAACTCGTGATATCGAACTCATCTGGACGGCAAAGCAGCCTGCTTTTCTGAGAGAGTTGGCTAGCCATGAGTTGAAGCCTTTGATGACTCGCGATGATTTCCAAGCGTCTTTCTATGCGACTGGTGCATCTGACATATCAGAGGGTGATCAAGATCAAGTGACTTTCGACATCAAATCTGGTCGTCCTCATTTGCAGTCACTCATCATGAGTCGCGCTTCTGATGCGTCCTCTGCTGGTGTCTCATTAGTCGTTCTGGTTTGCGGCCCTGCTGGCATGGCCGACGAGGCGCGAGCGGCCACTCACCTTGCTATGCGCCAAGGGTATGGATCCATCAAATATGTGGAAGAGTCTTTCGCCTGGTAGAAATGAGTTAGAGCTCTGTTTGGTTGCCGTGTGATGAGTTCGTCGGGATTGATCAACACAGGCATCCATGTAAATAATTGCATATATGGAGTAGAATGTCCTTCAAGAAATTCAATGATGACCAATTAGCCAAACAGAGTACCTGGACTATTTGATCCAGATCATTTTTGTGACTAAGAGAAACTGACTATGGAGTCTCTATGATGTATTCAAAGATTCTATGCCAGTGTAGTACAGGTCATGGTTGGAATTAGGAACAGGGTCTTATTTTGCATATCTTGTTTGCTCAGGTTACTCGAGCCCGTATTCACCAGCATCGACATCATTCTGAGTTTACTTCTGTCGCTTCTTTTTGGGCCATACACTGTGATCTGGTGTGGGATATGCGAGATGCAGGAGACGGACGCACATCAACCCCTGCATCACAGTACGGAGTATTGATTCCAAATTGTAGATCTACATCGAGCAAAACGACTTGGCGAGTTCTAGTTCTCGTGTCAAGATCGATCAGTGATCTCGAATTAGACTACAGAGTAATATCTCAGAAATACTATCTTGTAATGAGACACCCTTTCTCCCTGTCACGAGTGCCAATATTGGACTGTGCCCCGGATTTGATGTATCAACTGGAATAGCGTTGTCGATCTACCACGCCACTCGTGTTCTCCCTTATCTTCCCCGTGAATGAAGCGAAAAGAGGTTGATATAAAAAAAGCAAAAATCAGCCCCTGCATGCTAAGGTAGATCTTAATTAAAGTGCCAAGTATGGAGTGTGGAGTGATCACTCAATAGTCTCTCGGGCCGTGTGACCCCATAGTGCGGCTGTTCATGCAGACCAGACCCTAATGATGCCTATGATGACTCTGAACGTCGTAAAATTTCAATTCAACAGTCAAAGATCGACAGGAACATGCTCTCAGTCCAGGGTCCATGCTAGACATGTCCTACCCGTATAGGTTGCCTACCACGTAGCTGCCATGTTACATCACGGATCATCGACTTGAATGCCTAATCCGCAACAGTTGGAACGTTTGCCACTAGAAGGGTTGCGGGATTATTGATTTTTGAGAGTCTGCGATGTCATCACAGACTGTTCAGCTGGGATGGAAAAAGAAACATGCCATCGTGAGTTGGGAGCGAACAGCCAGGACGAAAAGGTATAAAGGACAGGAGAATCCCCATCCAAGATACCTTCATCATCCTCAAGCACATTCTCTTAGCATACCCACTCCAGCTTCTCAGCTCCATTCACTCTTTATCTTCGAGTCTTTGCTCCAAGCACCAAAACAACCATCAACATGAAGTTCTTCGCTACCGCTCTCCTCTTCGCCGCCACCGCCATGGCTCTTCCTCAGGCTCTGGGTGATGGCAACGGCAGCAACAACCCTGTTGGCAACGCTCTCGGCAATGGCAGCGGCAACAAGTACCCCATCGGTGACAAGACCACCCTTCAGCAGGCCCAGAACACCTGCGGTAACAACGCACATGTCTCTTGCTGCGACGAGGCTACCTACACTCACGATATCACCAACAACGCCGTCGGTCCTCTCGCTGGTGTCCTGCAGACTGCTCTGAGCGGTGGTCCTGGATCCGAGGGTCTTGGTCTTTTCGGCCAGTGCAGTGACCTCAGTGCCTCTGGTATGATTCGATTATCTCAGATATAATGAACTTATACTAATCGATTTAACTAGCTGCCGTCCTGGGTGCTGCTGGTCTTAACCAATTGATCAACCAGAAGTGCAAGCAGAACGTTGTCTGCTGCCAGGGTAACAGCGCCAACGCCGTATGTATTCCAAGATCACTTCAAGCAATATTCAGTCCAGCTAATACGTTCTATAGAACAACGACCTCGTCGGTGTTGCCGTTCCCTGTGTTGCTCTCGGCTCCCTCATCTAAGCTTGCTGCTGCTTTTATCGACGAGTCTATGTGGAATAGCTCCGGGGAGCGATATACCCCAACGACCGTACATAGTACACTGTCTTTTCCCACCGCGGGATTCTTTATGTCAATGTTCAGTTTCTCCTTCAGGGCTTTCGTTATGTTTGTCTTGCTGGATCTGTGTCATTCATTCGCTTCTTTCGTTATTAGGCCCAAGTGGGTCTGTGACTGTGTATCTAGAATACTATTTAATCAATACTGATCATAAGTCATGTCAAACTTCATTCCATGAGAACTTCCTACCTACTAGCATTAAAGAAGTACTTCTCACATTCAAACGTTTTCATCCTAACTTGTATTTGAATTTCGGACTCACATTGTTCAGCTTTTCGTCGGAGTATATTCCAACGTCTGACAGGCTCTAGTTCAAATTGCTCGGCCTCAGAACTTGAAAAGCTAAATCTTTTCTTCGAATGTCGTCGTACGCTCATGTGCTCAGTGTCAGATGTTGAATAATGTCTAAAACGAACGCAATGGCCTCGAATCACAACCTGATGGCCCACCATCAACGCCCTTAACAAATGAACAATCATCACATAAATCATGCGTGTATATCTGAAATGAAAATAAACACAGAGGGAATTATAAACAAAGGGTATCGCAGATCAACAAACTGAATATCTAGAAACTAATAAAACGAACATCTTCCCACCGAGTCTACACGAACGCCTAATTTCTCCAATTCAGCAACATCCAGCAGACCCCGTCCATCAAAGACCCACTTGGGTTCCACCATGTTGTACGCAATACGGGGCCACTCAATCGCCTCAGTAGTGGGCCGAGTGGAATGAGCTCGGCAGTCTGTGCAATCAGCATCACACGATTGCACGAAATTAGAATTATGGGTCCAGATGGGTTTCTTCCCCGGTGTGTTGCGGAATTGATCGCAATCTGTCACCACGAGAATCGCGTGTGCTTGTGAACAAGCCAGATATGGGTCCGTGTGTATCTTCACCACATCTCGCTCTGAAATATCCGGACAGACGTTGGTCAGCTCGCGCATGATATCGTCTGCTCGACAGAATGGGTCGAAAATCGCGATTTCTGATGGTCGCTCCTCTAGTAATACTCGGATCACATCTGCCGCAAGAGACTCGCGAGTATCACCTGTGTTCTTCTTGAATGCGAATCCAAGTATGGCCAGCTTGTGTCCGACTAGATTACCGTCAAAGCGAGAGATTACCTTGTGAGCGAATCGATCTCGTTGTCGCTCGTTCATGGTGTTCACTTGGCGCCAGTATTCGGCTACATCGTCCAACCCTAGTGATTCGGCGAGATATGCCAGACTGGCGATATCTTTTCGAAAACAGGACCCTCCGAAGCCTAGTCCGGCTTTGAGGAATTGAGGTCCAATGCGAGCATCTAGACCTATCGCCTTGGCGACCTGGTCTACCTCAGCTCCAGTGCGCTCGCAGATCGCGCTGATGGAATTGATGCTACTGATGCGCTGGGCTAGCATCGCATTAGCGACTAGCTTGGCTAACTCTGAAGACCAGGTATTGGTTTCTAGGATCCGGTCGGAAGGGACCCAGGCTGTGTATAGACTGGCGAGTGTGCGAGCTGCTTGTCTTCCTGAGGGCGTCGCTGCAGAACCGATCAAAACACGATCAGGTGTTGTGAGGTTCTCGATTGCTGAACCCTCTGCGAGGAATTCTGGATTGGAAAGTACTTCAAAAGGTACACCCGGTCGGCTAGCAGCCAGCTATATCAGATTTTGATTTTCGTCAGAGATCGCATCAGAACAATCGAGGAGGAAAAGATACCATTTTTCGCACTCGATCGGCCGTTCCTCCGGGCACGGTGCTTTTCTCCACAATTATCGCTCCGGCTTTCGCGTATGTCGCGACGTCTCGCATGGCTCCATCGAAGGCTGTCATATTGGTCGCGCAGCCTGCGCCCACGCCGAACATCTTGGTTGGGGTGTTGACGGCCATGAAGATAATATCTGCTTTTGCGAGCGCTCGAGCAGACTCGCATGAGAAAACCAGATTCTGTTGGCGCTGAGTCTCATCGTCCGAGTCCTTTCGAACTGCGCGTACGAGGGCGTCCAGACCTGGTTCGTGGACTGGTAGATGCGGCGATTTCCATTGCTGGATTCGGCGAGGGTCTCGGTCTACTACTTCCACTGTCACGGCGGGATTATGCAGGGCCAGTACTGCGGCGGTTGGACCGCCTATTCCTGTTAGTATGTGCTTATGCCCTTATCGGGTGAAGCCTGCAATGACTCACCGACGTATCCTGCTCCTATGAAACACACATCCTTCACGGATAAGTCTCGAGGGTACTCCTCCAAGCCATGTCTGACTTGGGGCAACTGCGATAACTTGAGATCATCGATCTCCGAGGGGTGCACCAGAGGACTGGAACTCGGACTGGTGGGCGCTGTTGAGGAGGAGCTACCCTCTGAGAACAAGGCATCCATGGGGATCTCGTCGCAAGACATGATTCTGCGAGTTTCCGGTTTTCTAGAGGATCTGCTGATATAAGAAGATTCAAGAATGACCAAGCGATCACAATTCACCACTCAACCTCAAGTGCAGGAGAGTAGAGAAAAGAGGGGCGCGTGAAAGGGGGGGATCAGACGTATAGATCATCAGCTACTAATATAGCAGGGGGACAAGCTCTTCCAATGGTGTAAGTGGTAGAAATTGATTAACCTGTACCCTGTAAGTGTTATGGACAGTATGACCATGGTCATTTGGCCGGGTTAAGGTTATCATGGTTATCATTTGGGGAATTATCAGTATCTTTTCATTCCTCTTAATGTAAAGTATTGAAGCACGAGAAGGAATGAAAGAATACGACTGGTTCATGATCATGCACATGTTTGGTTCATTTAAGCAATCGAGAGCGGGAGGATAAAGCACGTGTATACTTCTGGTTAGTCATGACTTGGGAGATGCTTGTCTCTTTATTACTATTGAACCCTCCTCTTCAATGATCACCATGATCGCAATATGGAATCCGAACCCTTGCTCGCCTCTCAATCTAGGGATGAATTCCCTCAGATTCTCCAAGGCAAGAAGGTCTTGTTAGCGACTGAATCCTGGGGTCCCGTGAATGGGGTTAGTCGCACCACCCGCAGTTTAGTCGAGTACCTGCGCGATCATGGCGTCGAGCTTATCCTGGTCGCTCCTCAATTCAAGGGCGATACTACCAAGCAGAGTCAACCATGGGAAAGACGATTGCCTGGGTGCGCCTTGCCATATAACCCAGATTTGACCGTGGTCTACCCCTTTCATATCGGAGAGGTCTATCGACAGACCTTTAAACCCGATATTATCTATCTGGCAAGTCCAGCGTCCCTGGGTTTTCAAATGTTGCTGCAGATTCGTCAACTGCGATCGCCACCGCCAGTTCTCCTCAATTTCCAGACTGATCTGTCCGCGTATTGCGAGATCATGCTCCCCGCACCGCTAGACCGCTTCGGAGTCTGGCTCCTGGCAACAGTACAGGGATTTTTGTTTCGTTCGAGAGCTGTACATACCATCTTTTATCCATGTTCTGCTATTCGCACTTACCTCGAACGTGCGGGCGCGCCCGTGGACCGACTAGTGCAGTTGGGTCGAGGTGTGGACACTGTGCTCTTCACACCCGAGCAGCGCGATGAAACATATCGTCGCGAAATCGCACCCAATGGAGAGATCATTCTGATCTGTGTTTGTCGCATCGCACCGGAGAAGGGTTTCGAGTTTCTCGCGCAGGTCGCGATGCGCTTAGCCGCTGAGAAAGTACCTTTCAAGCTACTCATTGTCGGTGGTAATCGCAACCCGGTGGTTGAGAACAAGGTCCAGCGATTATTCGACAAAGTACGCAGCCATGTCATCTTCACTGGTTTCCTCACGGGCGCTGCTTTAGCTCGCGCTTATGCTTCGGCGGATCTCTTCCTCCACTGCTCTATTACCGAGACCTTTGGCCTGGTGGTCCTGGAGGCCATGGCTAGTGGTATTCCGGTCATCGCGCGCGATCAGGGAGGTCCTTCTGATATCATTCAGAATGGTCGCACAGGATTCCTTGTCCCACCAAATGATCTTGACCGCTTCACGAAGTTAACTCGTGATGTATCGGAGAATACCACGCAGCGCCGGACGCTCGCGAAGGCTGCAAGAGAATACGCGGATGATACTACCTGGGAGAAAATTAATCGTCGCGCTGCCTGGGAAATCGCTGACTCCTTGACTCATGCGGATCATGAGTCGCACGGTTCGTCCTCGAGAGTTCGTTCGGGTCATGGTGTGATTGCGTCGGCCATTGAGCAGATTCTCCTGGTTCTGGCGGTGGGGGTTGTGTATGGTATGTGGCTTATTGCTGTGGTCCCTTTAATTGTTCATGGTCATCGGTTTGTGCCACGCGCGTGGCAGGCGTTTCGGAATCAGTTCTTGTGTGCGAGTCCGGTGCGAAAGTAATGTCGGATATACCAGAGGGTGGACTACAGTCTAGACATATACCAAGATCTTTTTACGAATCTAATGTCTGATGAGGATATGTGGAATGTGGTAATCATATGATAATCAATAATTAAATGCAAATTATTTGGGACTGAAGTATTGTAGAATATAAAACAGTCCGTGGCCATTGCCAGCGGTACTAGTATGCCCACCACTGGAAGTATATTTCCATGCTACAATCGCACTGGTGCAGTATCTCTACGCACCAGAATATGACCCTCTGTAACAAGAGAATTTGGGCAAGAAACACCATCCACATAAGCCGACAGATTCGATAGAGTGACCCCAGCAATCTCAGTGAGGGCCTCGCGAGTGAAGAATCCCTGGTGGCCACATATCAACACATTGGGGAAGGTCATCAGTCGCATCAGGACATCATCATCAATGATCTCGCCCGAATGATCATTATAGAACAACTCGCCCTCCGCCTCATACACATCCAAAGCAATTCCACCCAGGTGACGAGTCTTCAAGGCATGGATCACGGCCGAGGTGTCAATCAGGCCCCCTCGAGACGTATTCACCAGCATCGCGCCCGGGCGCATCCGCTGCAGGGTGTTCTCATTTATAATATGACTCGTCCCCTCAGTAAGCGGACAATGCAAACTGACAATATGACTCTCCTGCAAGAGGGTATCCAGATCCACGATCGAGCCATATTGGCGGAACTCGTCCCCTGCATAAGGGTCATAAGCTAACAAGCGACAGCCAAAGCCATGAAAGATGCGCGCGGTCGCCATTCCGATACGTCCAACCCCCACAATCCCCACCGTCTGCCCATGCAGCGTGGTTCCCAGGAGTCCCTCAATATTGAAGTTCCCTTCCCGCACGCGATTATACGCACGATGCGTCTTCCGATTCAAGGTTTGAACCAACGCGACCGCAAACTCCGCTACGGCTTCGGGCGAATATGCAGGGACATTTGCGACGAAGAGCCCCAGTGACTCGGCGGTCTTGAGATCGACGTGGTTGAACCCCGCACAGCGTAATAGGATGGCCCGTACGCCTCCTGCATGAAGAGCTCGTAATACGCGCCCATCCAGCGTGTCGTTCACGAAGACGCAGACCGCATCGCTGCCCTGTGCTAAAGGTACTGTTTCCTCGGATAGTGCGAAGGCATGGTACTCGATGTCGTACCCTGGGAATCGTTGGGCTCGAACCTCTGAGAGATATGTTCGGTCGTAGGATTTGGCGCTGAAGACGGCTAGTTTCATGGTGTCGAGCTGGACTTGCTTCAACCGTGTACTCCGTTTACTGATCTGCGTTGGGCTTGGGCCCTTGATAACTTAAAAAGTCATGACGACATCAGCTCGTTTTTTTTATCCGGACTTGTTTTACTTGTTGCTACATGGTACATGAGGTACCTATAGGGGGTACATCGTACTTTGGGTGGATTTACGATGTATGTGCCTTGTTCTGAAAGCGGCCTTGACGGGGGAAATGGGATCTGTTTCCCCGGATATCCGATCGGGATGGTTTAGATGAGGAGGAACTGGAGGAACGGGAGTCACATTCCTGATCCGTGCGTGGTACTTTTGTTCCATGGGCACATGGAGCTACGACATAGATGGAGATGTAGGTGTAGGTGTAGAGGTGAACTTGCATATGAGGTTGGTTGTCATGACAGGTCTTAGCTCGGGGATGCTACATAGATCCGTTTCAGAGTGTGCATAGTACGTTCGAGTGGTGATCCTATTTGAGACTCGGAATTGACATTAATTTGAGTTACTTTTCGGTTGATGTTCGGAATAGAGTACTGGATTAATTAGCCATTAGGTTCATAATATTCATTGGGATGTATTGCCGGCTTCTAGTCCCGGAGTAGGGACGGAGTACGCCACTTGCAGGGATAAATGAATCCTCTCAGACTCCAGTCCAGTGCTGCAGGGCTTAATTAACAAGCTCGGACGAGGACCGAACCAATTTGGACGCTGGAAATGTTCTAAAGGATTACTGTATTCAGGTAATTGTAAAAGAGAGAGAGTGATTGGATGGAGTATAGTAGCTAAGATCCACTCTGTTGCTGGTCTCCGCGGGGCAAATGTCAGTGATTGGTTGTAGCTACTGACTATTGACCAATCAGCAAGAGGCGATAAGGTAGAAACGCCACCTTTTCTCTGATTGGTGGCCTGTATAGACTAGTGAACCTTGTGACCGAATTCGGACAATTTTGAGACAATTTCGGGGAATTCGGAAGGAGCGACCGACTCACTATGTACAGTATGTACATACACAGTAGATATGTGAGCTCCCTTATCTTAGAACTATTTAATAGATAATCGATCTATCACTATACTAGGTAAATAAATAAATACAGATTCAATAATAGACTCATCCCACATAGATCTATCATGCAGAAGAACAACTGAACCGTGATCGGCTGATCGCATATCCCGGAGTCCACCGCAGTCCACAGCAGCGAGTCCACAGCAGCGGGGCGCTGAACTCACGGAGTTGCGGAGCCTTGGAGATGAAAAGTGGCCCTCAAACTCACGAAACTCACGAAACTCACATGTGCAAGCAAAACATCCTCCCGAGTCCATATGCATGTCAGAAATCAGTATGAATCACATTGCATTTTCCCCTTCGATCTTATAGGTTAGGAATCAGCGGTCAGTGACACTAATATCAACTGGAATATCAAGATGTCGGTGAAGAAAGCACCAGTACTTAAAAGATACCTCAATTATACATTTGGGGGTCTCCAATGGAGTTCCATTTTATGTTCATTTAATGTACATGCACTAGTACTCGACCGTAGTATGCAAGTACACAAGTACTCATGTACTCCATATAACCGGGTAAATGGATTCGGACTCGACCCGTTTTCTATGCGTTCATCCGGATTTCCCCTTCATTCTTGTGATAGATCAACATTACTATCCTATCCCTATCCCTATAGGAGAGATGGATATTCCCTTTCACTCTACTTTACGTACTCCGTAAACTCCACTCCATTCACTCGCCTCGTCAGTGAATAATCTCCACTCCGACTCCATCGCCGCTCCATCGGGTCGTGCTAGCCTCAACGCTCCTCCCGTGCTCCACCGCCATCTCGGCCATTCACCGTTCTTTGGTTTTTGCCTCTCGTGTGCCCCTCGACATCATCACTTCTTTATACCCTTTAATCCCGCTACTTCCACTTACTCTCTAATCCCTCTCGACTCTACTTCCCTTCATCCTCAATATCTCTCCACTCTACTCGACTCTCACTTCATCATGGCTACTCACGTTATGACTACCGCTCCCAATCAGATCTCCGTCTATGGTCATCCTTCACCCACACACTCCACTACTACTACCCCTTCAAATAATTCTCCCACTTCACCACGTCTGGCTACCGCTCACTTGCACCAACTGCCTCTGCAATCTCGTCAACTGCGCCCACTCAAGGGTCCCCTGTATGTGCCCGCAGCTCTTCGTCCTACCGAGCGCCCGACAAAGTCATCTCCGATCACCCCACCCCGCAGTGTCCATGGCTCTCTCGACAGCTTGAGTGAGGACACCGCCGAACCACTTAGCCGCCGCTCCACCATGGAAAGCAAGTCCAGCAGTATCAGCAAGGACGCCGAGGAGGAGTGGATGAGAACGGAGCAGCTCGGAGAGGTGACTGGCGAGCCTACCCAAGCCCACTGGAAAGTAAGTTGAACCTCGAAGAAGTTGTGAGATATGAAAGAAGATAGAATTCAATGTTTTGGGTTCTCTCTCCCTTATAACAAGGGTTGGCGGTCTGGATGGCGCATGCGCTGTCCAAAATGTCGTATGCGATCACGCCATTCAGTTGGATGTTGCAACCCGCCCTTTCGCAAACCACAACACACATCTTGTTGATCTCTCGAATCATCTTACTAACTTTCTCTCCTTCTACAGGACAACAAAGATTCCGACAGCTGTGACTCGCCTGATTGCCGCTCTTCATTTGGCATCTTCGTCCGTCGCCACCACTGCCGCCACTGCGGTCATATCTTCTGCGCCTCGCACAGCAATAAGCAAGTGCCCCTTGACCAGGATGCTCAGTTCCGCCCCGATGGAAAGCTCTACCGCGTTTGCAACCTCTGCCAGAGTGCCTACAAGGCCTGGGAAAAGACCCGTGCCGACCGTCTGAACAAGATTCAAAACAACATCGACGCCCGGAGTATCGATGAACACTCCAACCCTGAGGACTTGGAGAACAGCCAAGAATCCGGTCGCGCCGCTCTCCAGCCTAACCTGGGTCAGACCCCCGATGTCGCTGCCAGTGTTCCTCGTGACTGGAGCTGGAGCACTTTCTAATCACTCGGCATCTTTTACTTTTACTGCGCTCAGCGGGTCTGGCTGCAGGTCTAATTCTTTTCTATTCTTGGATACCTTGCTACGGCTTTTATCCTTCTTTTGATTTGCTTTTTTCTTTTGCAATATGGTTGCAATCATGGATACGGAGTTCACTGGTGCTTGATTTTACTAAAGGACATCTGTTTGGGGATTTGCTTGCTTTGATACCGTGATTTTCACCGGTTAGACATGTCTTTTATGTGGGCTACGCCTAATGTGCGGGCCCTTGTTTTCTGTTTCTTGATACCCAGCTATTTCTATCGAGTGGCGATCTCGTTTCGTTTTCCTTATTTCCTGGTGCCGGATCTGCAACTCTTGAGCATGAAATGGCGTGGGGTCGATACATCGTTGATGTCCCCAGATGAATCCAGAATATGAATCCAGATTTTATCATGACTTTACTCTTCGTAGTCTTCAATCACGTAAAAGTAAACAACCATCGCCCATGTCTCGATGCACATGTGTAATCAGAAGTTAAAAAAAGCTTCGACCCTGACCTATGAATCGATGACTTCGAGTCTGAATCTTAAGCTCTCGGGGAAATGGATAGTGTTTCCCCTCAACTCTCAGACAAGTCTAGATGTCTGGGCATCTCAAAAATGAGTGAACTCTATGTTTAGTGTTTGGTATAGATGTGGTGACATCAGTGACTCGAGGTATCAAATGAATATCGTTGGCCAATCACATTTTCACTTCTACTATACGTCTGAACAAAGTTATCGCCTCAGATGAGGGCTGATGCTCGTTAACGAATATCTGTTACCGGGTTCTATCTTCTAAATCTCATAATGTAGCCACTAAATAGTAGATGGAAGCTATATCAGTATTGGCCTGAATTTTTATTAACTGGTCGAACGAACAAAATCTCAACTCCTGAGACAAAAGATATACACCGAGATAATGCTGAAAGGAAGAATTAGAAGCAAAATTATGGCCAGTATAAATAAAAAAAAAATAATCAAAAAAAATGAATGACCGGTGCAGGGCTTGAACCAACGACCTTGAGATTTGCTGGAGTAATTGTTAGTTAAAGGTTGCGGCAATGGTTGATTTGAAGAGGAACGTACGAATCTCACGCTCTACCAACTGAGCTAACCAGCCACTAGATGTTGAGCCTGATTTTAATTTACATTATAGTCTATCACCATAAATGTATCACTAACTTGGTACATCCTGTCGAGAGATGCGTGGGTTCCCTTGGCAGCTACCAAGATCATGGACCCCCTCTCAGCATGTGTGTATACTTGGAGATAATCCCGAGGTCTACGCCAATCGAGGCTATAAGTAGAACATTAAAGTCCCTGTTTTTTTTCCATTATTACAGAGTAAAGAGACCAGTTTGGATTCGTGATGTGAGCCTTGAACACTAGATCTCTAGTCTAATGCCCCATCGTTGATTGGTCCCGAGGTCATATTCAAACGTTGGACCAACTTGAAGTAAAACTTGTAGAACATCTTCCAAGCCTGGATTTCAAACAATTTTCACCCGAGCAAGCGGATTATTGTAAAATTGATGCAATTGCGAACAATTATTTTCGAGTCAACGATAGAGTATAGAATTCCCATTAAATTATGCCGAATGTGAGATTTGGAGTGGTCGCCAACTGGTGATCCACTCACGTGATGTGACGCCGGCATGCAAATCATGTGACTTTCCACTTCCTCACGATCCGCCTTGGGGAAAGCGACGTCTTTGTGCCCCAGCTTCAAGTTCCATCGCAATCATGGCTGGCCCCAGCAAGTGTGAGTTATCATTCGAATCCTTTCCAGAGAGCTTGTCGCTAACCAATTGACCCCAGCCCTGGTCCTTGACCCGGCCTACCAGAAATACTACGGTACATGAACCTCCCCTCTACGACCTCCCACCTTGAAAACGGATCCCAAGCAAAGCTCGATTGTGGTGCACAGTACAAATTTGGAGACTTTATGCTCAGCGAACGCCAATATTGCTGCCCACGCGTTTTGCTGGAGGCTGGACTCGGAACGACCACGCCTGGTGAACATAACTAACAGTCTCCGATAGAAATCAACTCCAACCGCTACAAGTACTTCCGCTGGACTCCTCGCCATGCTTGGTTGTCAGTCCTCTACATGGGTGTCATCCCTGGTGTCTTGACCTACATCGCTTACAACACCGAGGTACGATTGACCCACCCACGGAGTTACTGGGAGATACTGGGTTTGGAAGACTTGAACTAACAGTGTGCAGGGCAAGTACGAGCTCCGTGGCAAGCGCAAGGGTGACACTATCTCCGAGTGGTAAAGATTGATGGAGTCGATTGGATGTTGGTCGATGGAATCACTACACAATGTGATATAACGGGACTATGATGAACTATTGTCAACCCGGGACCGTCGAATGAACCTATCGTTAGAAGGGCTTTTTTAAGCAAAACACTGCGCTTTTTACTGTGCCTTTTATGGCCAGATTATGTACCTTATTGCAAGCATATACCGCATGGAATTTCTTCTGTTCTTCGTTCATATCCTCCACGTGCCATTAATGTCCACTCATGCAAGTTTAGTAGTACGCAGTAATCCGGCGCTTTCCATGCTAGTTTCCATTCGAAGTCGTAAGACTAAAACGCTCTTGAGTAGATGAGGGATTGCAGTAATCTGATCATATTCCACTATCTGGACCTTGAATACCAGGTACTTCTTCCATACAACATTAATCATACACATGCTCCTGAACTGCGATCTCCCAATGTGAAGATTCTCAAATTCATACCTTCATGGCGTAAACCTTGCCATATCATATTTTGATTTCCTTAATACGGAGCCCAACCCCGACGACCTCCACCTCGACCACCCTCAGGAAGTCTCTCGCCTCGCTTCCAATCTCCCATAGGGAATTGAGGAGGTGGACCACGATCTCCACCACGAGAACCACCGCGACCAGGCCGTCCAAATCCATTTTCTCGGAATGCGCGCATACCACCCCCCATCGGCGGAGGCCCATGGCCAGCACGAATTGGTGGTGCGACCGACCCATCCTCCAGCGGCGACAAGATCGCACACTCAACATAGTCCCCAATGATAAACCGCGCATCCTGTAAAGTCTTGTCGGCCTCCGACCCTTGGAACCGGAGCGGCCCAGGACGAGCTCGCGTCTCGCCAAGGTCGTCTGCATCTTCCTCCTTCCTGTATGGACTATCCCTTGGTCCAACTATCACACTTCCTAGCTCTTTACCGAGGTATCGGCCGCGCGCATCGGGCCCGCCCATTGCCACGCCGCGTGCGTCTCCATACACCAAACGGTAGCACAGCCGGGTGCCTACTGGTGGATCTGGTAGCAAGGTTGGAAGTGCTGATGTGAGAAGCTGAGAGAGTTCTCGCAGTGTACATGATTGCCAAGTATAGATTTCGAGATGCGGTGGAAGAGCTCGAACTGCTGTGGATGATGGTGACGATGCGCGGTTGGCATTCGATCCGCTCGCGTGACCACTGCGCGGGGGTGGGGAGTTGTGGTAGTCGTTCAAGGGGTGGAAGTTGTTCACGCGGTAGAAGAGCTTCAGGTGAAAGGGTGTGGTTGTTTGGCGGTTGATGGAGGCTTTTGGGCCTTCTCTCGAGGGAGCTGCCATGACAAATGTTGCGTGGGAGGTTCGGTGCTGGGTTGCCAATTGAGGACTTGATGTTGGAGAGTTGAAAGGCGGACGTAGGATGGAGCTGACTCGATCTCCTTGCGATCTGTCAAGGAACGTTGGTGGGTTGGAAGGTCGAGGTGAGGTAAGGTAAGGTGAAGATACCCAAAGCGGCGTTTTCCAAGCTTTGTCTCTTTCCCGAACTTCAAACATTCTCTTCGATCTCACTCCACTCCACCCAACACAACATACTTACACCGTATCGGACTGGTTTAATGTCTTGACTACGTCTGTTACATTTTATTTTCATTAGAGCCTCCTTGATACAGTCTGCTAGGAGCAGACACCACCGCTATAATGGATTTTGCCGCTCTCATGTCCAAGGAGATCGCTAAGGCTAAAGGCCCCGATACTACCAAGGCCTCTGGATCAAAGAAGGAGGAGAAGACAGAGGCGAACCCGCCAAAGAAGTACATGCGCCGGGGAGAAGTCGAGGCTGCGCGCCTTGCGGCATACGAGGAAGAGCAGCGACAAATACAACAGCGACGCGAAGAGAACCAAGCAAAGAAGCGGAAACTCGAGGAGGAGGAAGCGGATCGACGACGCGAACGAGATGAGAAAAAGCAGAAGCTTGCAGAGGAATCTAAAAAGCGAAGGGAACAAGAAGAGGAGACCAAGGAGCGCGAACGGCGAAAACGACTCGGACTACCCGACCTACCTACCAAAGGTGAAGATGATGCGGGCGAGGATGAAGAGTTAAAGGATATGGAGGAGGATGAGCTCATTGAGAAACTTCGCGATCTCGATGAACCTGCACGATTATTTGGCGAGAACCACCGTTCCCGACTCCGGCGCTATTACCGTCTCGTCAAGCGAGCTGCTACTGCGCAGAAACTCACGGATGGTCCGATCCCTACGACTCTGGAACCTGTGCCTGGTGGTCAGATGATTATTGCTGCAACTATCCCGAAGGACGATACTGGTCGGCTTTTCTTATTCCGTCAATTGGGGTCTTATTTCAACATGGTGCTCTCTGAGTGGGAGGTCGCCCTGGCAAAACGAGACGTAAGCGTGAGACAGAGCTTCCAGGGAAAGCAGGCATACAATGCTATGGTTCAGTCTCGGGAAAATATGAGGCCTCTGTTCCGCCGCTTTGAGAAAGCAGACTTGGAGGATGGTCTTCTAGACCCGATTGTGGAGATTGTGCACAAGGCACAGAAGCGAAGATATGTCGATGCTAACGATGCTTATCTTCGAGTTAGTATTGGAAAAGCGTATGTGAACCCGTCCTCCTTCTTATATTTTTGGGGCTCTTTGCTAACCCCCTTTTCTAGTGCATGGCCTATTGGTGTGACCATGGTTGGTATTCACGAGCGATCCGCCCGCGAAAAGCTTCATCAGAGCGATCAGCAAGCACATATCCTGAGTGATGAAATCACCCGAAAGTACCTGCAGAGTATCAAGCGCCTATTGAGCTTTGCGCAAGTGCGCTGGCCTCCGGAGGATCAACTACAGATTATGGGTTAAACAACCTTGGAAGCCGAGATCAACCTTATATACCCATCTTGTTCGAAATGCATGTATTGTCATCTGCATTCAAATAACTGTACATAAAAAGAATCGATTGCCCCAACGCCACCTTGTTGCCTCGTCCACGAGGCCTTGGTCATGATGAAACAGAGCTCCAATGTTCATTCACCCTTAACACTGGCACTAATCAAACAAACTCGATGCGTATTGCAGCAAGTCCACCGTGGCTGATGCAGAAACAGCCCGGATGGCTGCAGCGAAATATGGGATATCCTGGCCATTGTAGTCACAGCTGTGGCCTTTGATATCAATTGTGACTACACCCAGGTCGCCATCGCCTAGTAGAGCCTCGTCGATCAACATGGACTCGTTCACCTTGATCAAAACCACGGCGCTGGATGTACTCTGGTCCAACATTAAGTTGGGTAGATCGACGTATCCTAGTGTTGATCCACCCATGCTGAGATTAAACGTGACGTGTCCCTGGACAAATGACTGGTTAGTTTCAATGTTGACAGTACTCGAGTGCTGAAACCATTCCGGGTCTTCTCTTGAGATTTGGAATAGCACATACCATTTCAACTGTAAAAGCTGTTGGATTTCGGATGGAGATGGTAGCATTGAAGTTGTATTCACTGTTGTCGCTCAGCGGGTCCAGCATAGTAATGTTAAATGCGCCGTCGCTATTTATGAAATCTGTCCCATCAATAGTTATACAACTGATGCTTGTCTTTTGCAATCGAATTTGTAGACTCTAAGGCGTGGAAATCTCGCTGAAGGAGTGGAGATACTCGACTTACCAGTCACATTATAGCCTATACATTGGAGACAACCGTCAGCATGACCCTCTGAAGCTCAAAGGAATCCAAACCTACCGTTCATTTTCATCGTCTTATGGATATTCAAATGAGCTGTTGGTAAAGCACCAACTTTCAAGTTCGGCTTTCCTTCAACCAACACCGAGAAGCTCTTATTCGTAGCTGCGGAGACAGCCAACTGAGATAGACAGTCCACGCAGGACAGGTCAAGATCTTGGTCGATGTTGAGATAGGCACCATCACCAAATTTAATCTCTGGCACTGGGAAGACGGCGAAATCTTGGTCATCGGATGTACGAATCGACGCGTTGAAAGCTGATAGATGTCCACTACCGCTGAAACCACCTCCCATGCTGATCTTCTTTGACTGGCTGATATGGAAAGCAGTGGGACGAGGATTGGTAATGGCTAACCCTGTCTCGTCGTAATCATAGCTGTCAATGTAAGAGTCGGCCCAATGGGGAATTCCGACGTAGATTCTATCAATCAGGAGTCAGCATATTTCAAATTCCCGTTGTATAAATTGCATTAGATGTCTCAGGCTGCGACTGGCAATGGGTCTTCATTAGATGAACAACAACTTACATTGGCAAAAAGACCACTAGGAAGACACAAATAAATCCGATCAAATACGCCCACCACCATTTCTTCATATGTGATTTAAAGCGCTGCCATATTGTAGGCTTGGTTATCACGTTCGTCGCGGAGCCTGTCGAGCTCTCTTCGAGATCGGATTTTGACATGGTGTAGGAGTGAGAAGCAACATGTTGGAGAGAAACCCCTTGGGATGAAAATTGCAATTTAAGAACTTGAAATTGATTGATCACTTGGTCAAGCCTTTATCGATTTACCCCACGGGGACCCTGTTCAAGCTGTCGATCCCGAGTCTTCACATGAGAACCGAACCTCTAGTATATAAACCGCTCCGCTTGGCCGCGGTACTAGGAGCGCCCTAGGAGATTAATTGGACTTGAACACTCCATAGCACGACCTGATTTGATGTCAGGATTTGGCGTATTCGATCACCGAATACGCGATCTGCGTTAGACTCTGCGTTAGACAGGGACGAGCTGAGTGGCTTGCTGATCATCAGCCGAATAGGAACAAGCACCGACCGCAAAGACCTTCGCCTAGGTGCAATTCGGTAGAAACCCTCCGAGGCTATGTGAGCCAATAGCATCAACTTTTGGTAGACAGTCAACTGGTCGTAGGACATTGAATTCAAATGTTCTGTTAGGTAGACTCTGTATAGAAGAACTTGGACTGTGACATTTGAAGGATGGGGTGATACTGCAGTGGTTAACGTGTTGTATAGATGGGTTGGTTGACCAGTTGGCCAGTTGACTACATGTGCATGTAGCTGGGCGCCTGGTTCTCCATTAATCGCATTGTTCACTTTAAGCTACAACGTCAATGTCCACGCGGATTAGCATATGTTACCAGCATCCCCAGTCAATTCCGAAGTCCTATAATGCTGCGTGGAATTCTGACTGTCTGTGTCTTGTTCGGCCCTCTCTATCTAATTTACAAACCCCCGCTCTGCCTCGTTCGCTTCTTCCAGCGTCACTGGCCTGATGTCCTGTTCCACCACCCAACCACACAGAAAGTTGTCGCGTTGACAATTGATGATGCTCCCTCTATATACACAGCTGGAGGTAGAGGTGATCAGGCGGGCCTGAACAGCGATCAAGAAAACAACTTAACCATTCTCGACCTCCTGAAGGCACATCACGCGACGGCTACCTTTTTCGTGATCGGTTCCCAAGTGCCAGGGTACGAAGATGCACTTGTTCAGCTTGTTCGCGATGGTAATGAGCTAGCCAACCATGCCATGTATGATGAACCATCACGCGCATTGAGTGATGACCAGTTGGGGGAGCAAATTCGGGCCGTCCAGACCATGATTCAAACCGCGTATCGAGCTGCTGGAAAAGATGGACCTGACGAATGGTTGTTTCGTCCCGGTGCTGGATTCTTCAGTTCGAGGATGCGGCGCCTAGTCAAAGAACTGGGGCATAGACTCGTACTTGGAGATGTGTATCCCCACGATCCTCAAGTCCCCTTCCCTGGATTGAATGCGAAACATATCATCAGTACGGTAAGACCTGGGAGTATCATTATTTGCCATGATCGCAGAGAGTGGACTCTGCCTATGTTACAAATTGTGTTACCAGAGCTGAGGAGAAGGGGATATCGAGTTGTGACGATATCGGAGCTATTGCGAGAGACCTCAATAGGACAATCATGACATATTCCAAGGTTATTCAAATGTTTATATTCATTTCATCAATTGATTTGCAAACATTATTCAAAGTCTTCAAGTCATACCGAGATACATGAGAGAAAATCACAGGCTGGAATGCGTCTAGAATGCAAAACAAAAGAGACCAGTGTACAATATATCAACATTCAAATATTTCAACCAATTCATCCTGTAATACCTTTCCACACTCGCCTGATCGTCGTCCACCAGCTCTCCGTGGGTGAGACACTAGAGACTTTCGTCAATGTCTCTTCCAAGGCCGCCCCCGAGATACCATTAGGGTGGATATGATGACCATCTAAGCCATTCATCACGGGTAAAGAGGAAGATTGCGGTCGAGTTGACACTGCACTATTAGATGCACTTCGTGTCTCTCTTTCACTCTCTCGGCCCCCAATGAGATTTCCAGCTGCAAAGACGCAGCCACCATATGCGAATCGGACTAGTGAATCACCGGTAAGACTGCCAATAATATGCACACCAGGGGCAACCTCCAAGTCTTCAATGGCTTTTGCGCGAAGAGTTTGTGCAGAAACTTCATCATTATCTTCATCATCGTGCCCAAGGACTTCGGAGCGAAGCTTCGCATCAAGGTAACCTAGACTTCCACGCCGTCCAGCAGCATAAACAAGGCCCCGGACAGTCTTTGAAAAAGTGGTACCGTCTGGTCGACTGAAGGTCACTTGCGCTGAACCATCTCTTAACTGCACAACCTTGATCTCTACGTTGGAGATACCTTCGTAGACGTCTTCCCAATTGCGACTTTCCATAAATGCGGTAGATGTACCTCGGCGGGATTTGAGCTTGCTTGATGTACTAGCCAGAGCAGCCTTCTTCATGAGACGATAGACACCAGCATATTCGGGATACGCCTGCTGGTGGCAGCCACGAAGAGGCGAAGGTCGATCATCTGGCGACCACTTAAAGACATGGAGGATCTTTTGGTTTGGGGCAGCGGATATGATCGCGTCAGCGGCGGAGAAGCCTGAGCCGATAACGAGAAGTGGAATTTCGGGGGTAGGTTGCGTTTGGAGCACAAGTCGAAGAACCGGGATAGGAGGAAGTGTCTCGGAGAATATGCCACTCGCAAGGACCAATCGCTTACAGTGGAGGTCGTGCGACGCGATATAAAACCCATCGGCAGTTCGGGAGATGTTATCCAGCTCCTCCCCGCAGCGGAAAACCTCATTAATCCCAGCTTCGGTCGGGTAGACTCGAAGATATTCGGCAATCTCCCGCCTTGTAGGTCTTGTGAAAGGTGCAAGATCTTGACCCGTTGTTTTCTTGTGGTGATCGGCGAAGGAGTACCCGGGCAGGGATAACATCGCCGCGTAGCTCAAGGTCTGGATATCCCAGCTTGCCCCGCATGGATCCTCGGTCCATTGGCCTCCGGGATTGGCGGCTTTTCCGAAGACGAGGTGAGAAACGGCCTTCTCGGGCATGTAGCGCCACTCCACGTTGGAGATATTATTCGAGTCATCGTCGATATCCAGGCTGGGTCGTATTAGAGTATCTAAGAGGACGTTCACCGGTAAGGCCTGAGTGGAATATGATAGACGAGATGCGGCGAAGTGAGATGTGAGAGTATCTACGTCCGCGCCCAGGAGATTGCCAGTGTCTTTCAATTTGGCGTCAAGTAATGGGTCTGGATGCGGGGGATTGGCAGAGTAGACAGGAATCCAACCATGAAGAATGTATGATAGAATCATGGCCGACGGCCCATTGCCTGCAGGGAGTCGAGTCAGTAACCTGCATGATAATTATGCTCTTGCGCTTGCAGTTTTGAAGGGATTGAGGTATAATTCAAGTTGAGCAGGCGAAACAAGTTCCAAGGTTCACTGAACGCATCACTTGAAGGCGTGCAGGGTATCACATACCGACGATGACCGTGTCGGTTTCCATTGACGAAGCCTGGAATGGATCCTGGGCATTCTGGAGTATAGAAGTAGAGTCACCTCAACATGGTCACTGAAGAAACAATCAAAATTTCCCCTCCTTTGAATCTTTCCACGGATTTCAGAAGCGGAGATAGATGACAAACCAAGAGATTCCCCACTCGAGACAGAAGTACCAGAGGCACTAGTTCATACTAAGAGGAAGTCAATCCCGGACACCCCACGTCAGGTCTAGACTTGATAGATTGATGGGATGTCAATATATGATACTGTGTATCTCCGAGATGCAATATATCTCATGTTGAATACTATTGTCTATTATAATTATCACGTAGAATGACTTCCCTTACTTACCATAGTAACTGTCAGCGTGAGACTTACTTAATAAACCCTAAGCCCTAACATCCCAATCCGGATGGCGGGATATGATATGCATGGAGAGAGAGACAAGCTACCAGTTGACGCCTATCCTTTTATCCTGGTGCTCCCAAATGCTGAGTTGATCAAACTCGCTGATCGCAGACGAGATCTTCGATCATGTATCACTTGGCCAAGTCGCTATATCTCTATGCGACTAGCAAAGAAGGTAAGCTCTAAACATCTTGAGATCTATCCCGAGGCGCCTTGACTTCCCCGAGACCCTTTCATTTCCGAGTCCTCTCTGATAATATCTGACACTTTTATCGAATAGAGTACTCCGTCCTTTTACTCGGATTGGATAATGCCGGAAAAACCACCCTCTTGACCCAGATCAAAGCCCTCTACCAGCCTCGAGCAGATGGCGCGCCCGCCCCCAACCCCGGTAAGACCGTCCCGACGGTCGGGCAGAATGTCGCGACAATCTCATTACCGGATATGAACCTCAAGATCTGGGATGTGGGAGGTCAAATCTCCATGCGTGGTCTATGGCAGAGCTACTACACCAGTTGTCACGCGATTATCTTTGTTGTCGATAGCGCCGACGTGGGCCAAGACCCCGATATCACACGTCTCCGATCCGCATCTGGACGACACTCCAGTTCCGTATCAGGACCAACGCGCAACAGTCCCAATGCGGCAGAGCTCTTCTCGGAACAAAGTGTTGGTATCAATGCTGGAGGAAGTGAGTTTGGTCGTCTCGATGAGTGTCGCCAAGTACTCGAATCTGTGCTCCAGAGTGCCGACGTGGCTGGGGTTCCCATTTTAGTACTGGCGAACAAGCAAGATCGGGAGGACTGTGTGGAAGTCGTTCGGATCAAGGAGGGTTTCGTGCGAAAGATCTTCGAAGGTGAAACGGGGACTGGGGTTCGAGACAGTCGCGTGCTGCCGGTCAGCGCGTTACTTGGATCCGGAGTACAGGCAGCGGTGGAATGGGTACAGAGCCGCGTTAGGTGGAATAAAGAGGGCCGTCCACCGGTGATGCGATAATTGGCCCTGGTGATATGGACTTGGCGAACATACGTTGATTTGCATCCTGGCGTTTTTTGAATATCTTTTTTTTTTCTTTTTTGTGGATGATAATACCCTTGACATCAATTCAAATGCAAACAGGAGGAATCGTTTATAGTCATTTGAACTGGTTAGACCACTGTTGTGATGTACATATTTGAATGAACCTAAACTAAATGAAGTTTATCCTAATATTGAGTGACATTTAGATGCTGCCCAGGTGGAGTTAATTACACAACACGATGTTTAAGCACTTCCATGAATGCCTCACTGCTAGTATGTATATCAATTGACGTTTGGCTGATTGAAGCACTTGAGTGCGAGGACTCGGAAACTGAATAACCACAATCGAATACAAAATTTTGGAATATTCTAAGTCCAGACAACCTTGTAATAGTAGTCTTAATAATACTACTTGCTATGTGTACTATTCAACGTCGCATATGGAGTAGAGTATCTCATATATATAATAGGCCGGTGCCGTATCCACTAATCAGAAGCATGGAACTATAGAATATCTTGATGTCAACCGGTTGATCTCATCTGTACTTGAATCTCCAATTAATCTGTATTATTCCTTATGAATTCATGCACCTGTCTCTTACTGCATGTGTAGTCTCCACTTCCATCTGATGTCACAACTACTTCAACGATTTTGATAATCCCTGCCACGCTGATGTCAAGGCACCTGGTCAAGGCACCTGGACGTTGAGATTGTTTGCGTTCTGACTTCATAAGAAATAGGCACATAGTACTAGTAACATGAAATGATTTGCCACTGATTCTTATTCCTGTTACAAGGGCATATATGAAGTCAAGCTGTTTGTATTTGACGTCATGTTAATGAAGAGAATGGTAGTAGGGAAATCATTATAAGACGAGGACAAACGGTGCGGATAGCGCATATAACATATCTTTTCTTCTTTGCTATCAACTTGAATCAGCTATCAACATTCAGTATTCAACAGAAATCTGCCAAAATGAGCACATTAAGCAACGTTGACTCCGTCGCCAACGCGAATCAAGGCAGCTTCAAACCTTCTGTCCCTCGTGAAGGACCTATCACCGACAAGGGCGTATGTCTCAATTTTACCTGTCTTAGTGGCCAGGACGATACTAACATGAAATATCATCATTCAGCATAAGCCCGGCGTCAAGGTCAACGAGGCTGATCAACGTCCTGAACATCACTTGCAGACTTTCCCTCCTGGAACTGCCCCCGCTAGTAACTCCTACTCGCCCAATGTCAACGATGTTGGCAGCCAAGCAGACAACCCCGATATCCAATATGGTCAGGGAACCTCTGCCGCTGATACATTGATGGGAGCCACATCGCAAGATGTCCACACCGGATTCGGAAAGCCTCTGCAGGGACAGACTGGGACCGAGCTGGCCCATGATGGTGAACATGGCCGGAAGAAGCAGTCTGCTGGACTGGAAGGTCTTGGGACTTCTATGCAGGACCGGGGCGTGGAACGACAGTTCCCCAATCAACGCGGTATCGAGAGGGAGGAGGCTCGGGATGGAACTCGCGGCAACAAGGCCGATCGTGCGGCGGAGAATATGGAGCCAGAAGGTGCGGAAACATTGGATGCGGAGTGGAGGTATGAGCCTTCCACCAAGCGGAACTAAGATGTTAAAACTGTATGAAATTCAACTCCAAGGTTAGAATGAAATGAGACCTGAGTTCAACTTGAACATTCTATAATACCCGTGCCAAGATGTGTCTGTATTATCAATGCTGGGACTACCAGTGGTTGCCAGTGGTAGGTGTGGTTAATGGATGGGTCTAACATGGAAGAGGTCGGATGAGTGGAAAATCGCCAATAACATCTCATATACTCTCAATAAGGTGAGAGTGGAATTAGTATTATGTTCAGATGAATGTGGAAGATATGTACAAAGTGAGTAGAAAGAGCATGGCTAGGTGGATGTGTTGATGAAGGAACCATGTTAAAGGGGAAGTGTTGCACAGCTTAGCGATATCGGGCATTCGTCGATGGCCGAGGCTTTTCCTCCAGCTGTTTCTTTGGCCAACTTCTGGCGATGTCAATATTAGCTCGAGGAAACCACATCTCAAGGAAGACATAGAGAAGGAAATCAATCACAACGCAGAGACAAAACAGTTTGCCCGCCCAAACTCCACAGCCGTAGTATCGTTTGAGTCGGTCAATGAGAGCGAAACTTCGCACTCGATCTCCACTGGCCTCCCAACCTTGACCAGGATAGTAGCCATAGAATTCTTCCGGCGGGATATCACCAATGATTCCTTGATATACTCTCTCCGTACGTTCAGCGACGTCTCGCCACGAATACATCATTTTGACTTGATCATGGAATCGATCCGTCCGCACTTTATTCGAGCGGAGTGCTGCAATAGCCTTGCTAGTGGCGACAACTAAGTCGTCTTCCTCTGGCTTCGCAAATGTGGTCATATGCTGTGGAAGCACCTCGGGGATACCGCCAACCCGAGTACAGACCACATACAAGCCACAACTGGCTGCTTCAACAATGACAGTGCCGAACGCTTCTGTCAAACTGGGATGCAGATAAATATGGCCTCGGACCATCACGTCCCGCACTTCTTCATGTCGAACTGATCCAAGCATCTCCACCTTGTCCTGTAGTACATTTCGCTCCAGCATTTGTTCCAGGTCGATAGCTTTGGGACCTGAGCCGGCAATGATAAAACGGGTATTGGGGTTGAGAGCGAGAATTCGGGGAATCGCGGCGATTAGTAGATCGGTACCCTTATTGTAGAATAATCGGGAGATGACCACAATGGTGATCGTGTCATCGGGTCCAATTGGTGTTGGTGCGGGTCGTGGATCGGCCGGTGAAGTTGGGATGTGATCCGTAGCTCGGGGAGCATATGAAAGAGGGCAGAAGTTCTCCGCGACCACGGCATTAGGAATGACCGAGACCATCAAGGGATCTAATGAGGCGCGAAGAACAGTATTCTCTTTGCTGTACTGGTATTAGATTCGGGTCACCTCAGGACGATTCTTAATGACATACCAAGTATGGCTTACGCAGATCGCATGATCAACGTCACTCAACGTAAACTTCAAAAGCTTATTAGTGAGAATAGAGGCCGCATCCGCGAATCCGAAGAGAGAGTGATCGGTAAAGACAGTTCGCAGGCCCATGGTGCGCGCGTGGAGTATGGCCTCTCCACAAAAGCTACTAAGACTGGCATGGCCGTGAACGATCTCAATCTGCTCGCGAATGACAATATTGCGGAATATAGGAAAGAAGGAAAAGACGGTCGGAAATGTAGTTTCGCGGTAGATGACGAAGAAGGGAACGTGGTAGATCTTGAGTCCATTCGTAAGGTAGCGGACGCCGGTTCGACCCTTGTATGCATGCGTGATGATAATAACTTTGTGTCCACGGTCGATCAGTTTCTAGTAAGAAAGCAGAGAGAATTAGATTCCTGTTGCAAACACATCAAGTAGTAGTTTGAGAATGGCTTACAGAGGACAACTGATAAATGTGACTCTCAATTCCCCCTAGGTCCAGTGAGTAAGATTGTAACCCCGAGGATGTGCAGTGTTGGGAGTAGCATACCTGACTGGGGGAAAAAGAAGTCACTGACCATACTGTCACGCAACAATATATTAGCATCGAGTCATGAGAATCAAGAGATGCCTATAGGTCGAGGGACTCACGCAATGTTATAGGTCATGATGGCTGTTGCTCTCGGGCAATGAAATCCGAGATAATGAAAGGAATGGAATCAACGTCCTATCCATGGCGAATAGGGCAAACAAGTGTCATGCGCACCAGTCCAATCCATTCCCCGATGGACTTGTACCTTAATGCGATGGAGCTACTCCGTAGATACACTCCACATCAACAAGGGGCGGTGGGGGTAAAAGCGGTAAGCTAGATCGTAGATTCTGCCGGCACAAAAAACATCACCGAAAAGTGAATTTGCTTCTTTTCCCGCAAACTGAGGAATGCAAGTACATCGAAAGAATGACCGGATCCAATTCACTCGAGTCATCATCCAAGATGTCGACATCTCCCGACTCTTTGAAACATCAGAAACCTCACAAACGAAAGCGTGATCTCGATGTCGCCACAACGACCAGCTCAACTCCAACCAAGAAGCATAAGAAGCGTGAGAGTCTCTCGGCTGAACAATCTACGGAAAACGGCAGCGCGGTCAAAAAGCGCAAGAGAGTCAAGGATGCTTCGCAGAGTGACGATTCCCCGAAATCGACCAAGAAAGAAGGTTCTGTCTCGACCGAGCGCAGCAAAAAGACTTCTGCAGACTCGCACGACCTTGGCGCTAAAGAAGGAAAGAAATCAAAGGATGGGAAGCGAAAGAGCTCTAAGAAACATGATGCGGTACCTGAGCAGTCTCCAGCTGTGACAGCCGAGTCTGATGCAATGGAGACCTCATCTGATAATGAGGACTCGGGCAAGGCTTCGAAAAATAAACACGCAGGCATTTTATCCAAATTTGAACGGACCAAAGTCGCAGCTAGTAAGAAGACGAAGATTTCGAAGGACAAGGATGAGACTGAACCCGCCGAGAATGTCGTCGAACCTGTGATCGCACAAGGCTTGGAACCGCTGCCCCAACCCGAAAACCCGCCTGAGTTAGAGGTGGCCCCGACCTATTCTTCTTTACCTACATGGCTTGCGAATCCCATACGTACCTCAGTCAAAGAACGATCGAAGTTTTCCGACCTCGGCATCAAGCCTGATCTATTGCGCATCCTCGAGCAACACAACTACGAAGAGGCCTTTGCCGTCCAGTCTACAGTCATCCCTCTTCTCCTGGAGGGCAACAAGAACCACCCAGGTGATCTGTGTGTTTCGGCTGCTACTGGATCTGGAAAAACGCTCTCCTATGTCCTCCCGCTTGTCACATCTCTGACACCCAGACCTGCATCGAGATTACGAGGCTTAATTGTGGTTCCCACCAGAGAACTGGTTAGACAGGCTCGTGAAGCTTGCGAACTTTGTGCGGCCGGATCTCGCCTTCACATCGGAAGTGCAGTTGGAAATGTTGCGATCAAGGACGAACAGAAGCTTCTTATGAGGGTGGACCAGGTTTATAACCCTGCAACTGTAGCCCAGCGTCAGAAGACGGGTCTCCAGGGGAATGACTGGATGGACTTCAGTCTCGAGGACTGTGTGACTGAGGCTGTTGACTCCACAGGATTTCTCCCAGGATACATCCAGCGACCAGAGCCTAATGTTGATATTCTCATCTGTACCCCAGGTCGTTTGGTAGACCACATTCGTTACACCAAGGGCTTTACACTCAAAAGTTTGGAGTGGTTGGTGATTGATGAAGCCGATCGCTTGTTGAATGAAAGTTTCCAGGAATGGGTGGATGTTGTCATGGGATCATTGGACGCGCGACAGTCCCCCGAGACTTTCGGCCCTGGTGGCAAGCTCTTGTCTGACCTTGGCCTGCCAATCGAGACCAAGCCTCCTCGAAAGGTCATTTTGAGTGCAACCATGACTCGTGACATCTCGAAGCTCAACTCATTACGCTTGGCCAATCCGAAGATGGTTATCATTGGTGCTGAAAACGCCGTGGACTCTGAAGATCCTACTGCCATTCAGACAGATGCCCATTTCACCTTGCCACCAAGACTGCGCGAGCATATGATTGCCGTCGGAGAAGAATCCCAAAAGCCATTGTATCTGTTGCGCCTGCTTCTTTCACATATCGATGTCGGTGTGGATGGCGAGAAGCGCAGACTTACCCGTGCCGCATCCTCATCTTCCGATGAAACTTCTAGTGACGATGAAACAAGCTCAGATGATTCATCCGATGATGATACTTCATCTTCTGGCTCAGACTCCGACTCGGACTCAGACTCCAGTTCTGATTCTGATTCTGATTCTGATTCTGACTCTGACTCTGATTCTGATTCTTCAAACGACAGCTCTTCGGACTCTGACAGTTCCGATTCTGACTCTGATTCCGAATCTATCAAGCACGTTTCCCCCGCTGGGCCTTCCCACAATACAGTGTTGATCTTCACGAAGTCCTCCGAATCTGCATCTCGACTTTCCCGTCTCATTTCCCTCATTCACCCTCCACTCGCCAGTCGCATGGGAACTATTATCAAGTCCAGCAAGTCTTCCTCCTCTCGAAAGACTCTCACAGCCTTCCGAAATGGCCGCATCTCGGTAATCATTGCTACCGATCGAGCTTCTCGTGGATTGGATCTTCCTACTCTGAAGCATGTCGTCAACTACGACGTACCTACTAGCGTGACCACATATGTTCACCGTGTGGGACGAACTGCTCGTGCTGGCAGAGAGGGTTCAGCATGGACCTTGGTGGCTCATCGTGAAGGACGCTGGTTCGCCAATGAGATTTCCACCAATGTTGAAGGTCGTATCACCCGTGTGGCGGCTATCGACCGAGTCCAGGTGAAGTCGGATACACTCAAGCCCCTCCAGTCCAAGTATGCCGCGGCGCTGAATGAGCTGGAGAAGGAAGTTAAAGGAGGCAAGCCATCGAGATCTTAATTCTTGAGCCATGGTTTATCTTATCATCACTTTCCCTCCATTTTCTGTATGCATAGCGCTTTTATCAACTCATGTAATTTAACATTTGAATACCATAACTATTCATGTCAGTCTTATCGACCGGTTTAATGCCTCGTACATTTACGACATAAACTGCTCATATTCAAATGTTGTATCATGCCCGTATGTGCATAGCTTCATCGCCATGACCTCATAAAACTCAGCCTCCATCCATGTGTTCAATTGATGTACGACTGTCTATGGGTGCCAGGTGGCTCTCTGAGTCTTTTACAACCGAAGTAAACCTCAGCAACCTCTCTATCTACACAGCCATTATGTTCAAAGCTGAGGAATTTTCAAATTCATTTCGATTTGATATTAGTGTTAAGTAAGGCCTATATTGTACAAAAATTAATTCTTCTGACATTCGAAGCCACTCTCGCTCTCAAGCCAAGACTCAAAATCTTTCAGTTGTGGATGAATCTTCTTTAGGGCTGAGATATCAGCATCATATCCAGAGTCGTAAAACCACTGGAAGAGATTCCTGAAATCTTTCATCAGCCACATCAGACTTCGACTAACAAAATTGAATGTAAGAGGGACATTGCGTCCACATTTTTCACGGAAAATCCTTTCCATCTCAGTAAATGTCAGCTCATCACCGGCCAGAGACAGACATTTGTTCCTATACTGATCAGGAAATAGGAAGGCCTGTGCACCGAAGAAACCAATGTCGCTCACAGAAATGACTTGCAGTGGCTTTTCTCTGAGCGAGGTTTTCCAGCATGTTGCAAAGACTTTGCCAGGGAAGTCGGGTGTGAGGTTTTGCAGGAATGCAGTAGGACGCAGAATCGTCCAGGACATCCCAGTACCTTTAGCCCGCTCTATCAAATGGTGCTCGATATTGTGTTTACTAATAAAATGGGGGATAGGGGTAGGGTTGTCGATTGAGGCATCGCCACCCCGATCCACGGACGAGTAAACAAAATGTTTGACTTTGTTCTTCAGAGCTGCATCGACTAGCTCTTTGCCTTGTCGTTCCTCTGCATCTTGCGTTGACTTAGTCGGGATAGGGACCTGATTCTGTGATTAGTCGCAATTCGATAATCTCATGAAACCCAAGGACATCTATACCTGAACACTGAAAACCCCCCAAATAGGTTCAGGCACGAGCTTTGCTGCATTGACGAAGATCTCCTCTGGACGATCTAGGTTGCCTTCCACGAGCTGAATTCTAGAAGACTTCGCCTTAAGCTTCTGTGCTCCACTAGAGGACGCATCACGGGGGACTGCGAGGATTTGGAAATCGGCATCTTGGCGGAGAAGAGCATCAATCACGCCTCCACCTTGTTTGCCCGTGGCGCCCGTAATCAGTACAGATCTGGGCATAATCGGCGCTGTGATGCTGTGCTCAGCTGACGAATAGTATTGATCGTTTTTTGAGGCCAAACGGTCGATCCGACGATGAATGGTTCCATTTTACATGCCAGACAAGGGGACCGTGCTTAAATAAGATAAGTTCTTTGTCGCAGGTCACTTATAGATCGTGTTGAGTATTCTCGGATCTTCCAGACTCGGAATCGAGACAAACACCGAGATCAATAAGCTCATCGATGATTTCCATGATTTGGACATCGCGATTTGTCACTTCTTAGTTCGGGATTGAGATCAAATCCGATCGGCCCCACCAAGGCCATCGGTCACCTTGGAAACCACTTGGGCAGTATCAATGGTCTCAACTTGTGCTGCTTTGACGTCAAGGGAGAGTAGGAAACATGAACTTTGGAAGGAGATGCACTCCCAAATTCCGCCTAATCTCCCTCCGAGTCTTCCATCGTCGAAAAAATCAGGATTTATTCCCACAGCTTGAAGCATTTCGTGGCATGCATAACTTGTCAGATATATCAAGGGATGAATTGTATCATCCCGAGCCAGATGTGGAGGATTTTGAAGAATATGTGCCAGGGGGATACCATCCAACACTGATCGGTGACAAATTTTGCAGTGGGCGCTACACTGTAGTCCATAAGCTGGGGCATGGTGGATATTCGACAATATGGCTTGCCCATGATCAACAATCTCGGCGGTATGTATCTCTGAAAATACTGACCGCGAGGGCCTCACAAGATAGTCATGAGGGAAAAATCCTTGGTTTACTCAGTAAAGGCAATTTTGACCACCAGGGGAAGTCATTTATTCCATCCGTGCTCCACCAATTCTCTTTTCATGGCCCAAATGGACACCATCAATGCTTGGTCGGAGAGCCCGCTGGTATCAATATTGCGCAGTCGAAAGAAGAAAGCACAAACTTGATGTTTCCTCGAGATGCTGCGAGATCTACTGCTGCTCAGCTGCTTTTAGGATTGTCTTATCTGCACGCGAACGGTGTATGCCATGGAGGTGAGATGGTTATGTCTTTGCCCGAATTGATGATACTGCATACTAATTGCAAACAGATCTCCATCTACATAACTTTTTATTGCGCACGCCAAATTTTGACAACTTGAACATAGCTGAACTATACAAGCGGTTTGGTAAACCCTTCAAGGTCCCTATTCGACGAGTTGATGGGAAGCTGAATGGACCCCATGCTGCACCGCATGCTATCTATCCATTGTCTCTGAGCATGCCTTCGAACGAGCTGGATGACCCGGAAATCGTTATCTCGGACTATGGAACATCTTTCATTGTGGCACAGACGCCCTCGCCAACTTTTTATACCCCAGCTCTTTACTCCCCACCAGAAGTACTCTTCGAAGAACCCATCACAAGACCCACCGCAGCTGATATATGGACCTTGGGTGTCAGTCTGTATGAAATATTGGGCGAGCGTCCACTCTTCGAAACGTTCTCCTCAGATCCCAATGATGTTATCGGGGAGATGATCAATACTTTGGGTCGTCCGCCAGAAAGATGGTGGGATTCTTGGGTACGGCGCTCTGAATTATTCAAGGGGGATGGGTCTTGGAGCGACAACCTCAGCCGGGTCAGTACTCCTGTTTTCCGACCCTTGCGTCAACGGCTCTGCGAAATGGGCCGTGGCGAAACGGACCAGACGTGTGAATGGGATGTTGCAGGCGGCGAACTGGGCGCATTGGAGGACTTTCTCAGAGCGATGCTGGCGTTTGAGCCTGCTGAGCGACCAACAGTCGATCAACTTCTAAGATCCGAGTATATGGTGAAATGGGCTTTGCCTGCATGGGAGAGGCAGAAAGAGAGGAAACATGCTCACACTCGCATGATACATGCAAGTTAAGATTAAAGCAGCCATCGTCAAGTACCAACTAATAAATGTAATACTTTTCTTTACTAAGCCCAAGATCCCATATTCAGAGTGTACTCAAGCAACGCAGACCAGCTCGAGAATATGCAGGGGTCTTGTTTGCTACGTTTGCATCTGTGCCTGAACCACCAGTGGCATGTTAATATCATCACCTTTTATCAAATCACTAAGCGCTTAGCCATAAGAGTTGGTGGTCCAGGTTGACCATATCTTTCTCCCCTGGATACAAAATATTCTCGGTCCTTAATACTGCAGTCGAGTCAAGGCAAAGCGCGAAGAAGCCTCAATGAATAACCACCTTCTTCCTTTTCCATATAACCAGTCACAACCACCTACTTGGCTAGATCGCATATTTCAGCCCGGTCTGAATGTCATTTTGGGCGGGTCCAACCAGCGTGTCCCACAAAAATCATCCACAGTGACTGTGCGGGCCGAGGTCCCCCTTGGAGATGGCTCTCCCATCCGCATCATATGCATTTCGGATACGCATAATCTGACACCATCTCTTCCGCCAGGTGACATCCTGATCCATGCCGGTGATTTGACTGCCAATGGCACCTTCGAAGAACTTCAAGCGCAGATCCAGTGGCTATCTTCCCAGCCGCATACGCATAAAATTGTTATCGCGGGAAATCATGATATAATTCTGGATGAGAGGCTTGATGGAAAGAAGTTTTTGGACCAGAAAGACAGCTCTGAACAACGCAGAAGTTTGGATTGGGGACAAATAAACTATCTACAAAATGAGGCAGTCACACTCGAACTGCCGGTCCCTGGCCCTGAGACACAAGAAGTGCATAAATTAAAGATATTTGGTTCTCCACTTACACCTGAATTCGGCTCATGGGCGTTTCAATACCCAGCGATTCGAGATGTTTGGACTGGGCGTGTCCCAGATGATACACAAATTCTGGTTGTTCATGGTCCTGCAGCTTTATATGGAGACTGTGATGGGGAGGTTGGTCAAGGTGGGAAGATGAAGGTGAAAGGTGACGGATACCTCCTATGTGAAATACGAAGAGTGCGCCCAAAATTGGTTGTCTGTGGGCACATTCATGCGGCATCCGGGACAACTTCGATTGAGCATTATGGAAGTCAAGAAGCCAGAGATGGATCCCAGCTGCAGTGGAATGTGTATAGTATACTTCATGCCTTGAATATGGCTTTCTGGAACAGATTGACTGGGAAAGGGAGGCAAGAGACATTGGTTGTCAACGCAGCTGTTGCGCCAGGCAACTCAGAATCGGAGGCCAAAGGTCCGGTCGCGGTTGACCTTTACTAACAGTGAAATTGGATTTGACAGCAAAATGGGACCTACTCCATTTAGCCATGGATGGGAGACCTGCTTCAATAAACAAGATGAATGTGCGGTTGCCAATGGAGGATATTTGGCCAGTTGTGTCCTTTTATCTTAGAAGAACTGTACAAGGTGCAACATGATCTAGCCATCCAAGGATATATGTGCAAATTCAAAGAGCTTGGACTTCAAGTTAACCGTGGTGATTACATCTTACAGGGTGGCCCATTGATTCCTTTGTAGATTTCTCTTACTCTCACTCGTCCACCCCCTTCACTCTTTTCCCCCAAGAACTTATTACTTTCTTTTCAATTTTTTTTCTTGGTTCTTTTTTACCCCTAAGTCGACCCACTGCGGATTTAACTCAGACAAAGTCCGTCTAGATGTCAGCATTGACTAGCGGGTCAGCGGGGCCCGATCTTCACCTATTCGAAACGGTTCGTTCTACATCAGATTACTCTGGGACTTTCGGTAAATGGTCGAATGCAAATGCCATGAAATATCCCTAGAGCCTCTGATAACACCCGATCAATCTGAGTCCCTTCAAGTTCAATGTTTCTGACCCTATGTTCTTTGGAAGTGCAGTGGGGCTATCATCGCTAAAAATAAACCTGAAAACCCAGATTTTCATCTTTATCCAAAACTTGAAGGGATACAAGAGCACAGAAGACTCTAACTTTCATCGGTCGTCTCCTTACTATATGTAATCCTCACCAAGCCATGTCCACCAACTTGACTTGCACCTTCTGCAATTCTACTTTCCGACGAGTTGAGCACCTCCGCCGTCACCTAGGCTCTCGTATGTACGAAAAAGTACCCAGGGACTCACCTGGCAATGGCAAATGTCCCAAAAGACATGGTTTCTGACAGTGGCACTCAGATATCGAAGCAAGACCTTACGGATGTCAATTTTGTGGCATCTCATTCAAGCGCAGGTGAGAACAACATAAAAACCCCCCACGCGAATTCAAGATCTATCTACTGATTAACTATTTCTGAAGCGATGCGCTGAAACGACACTGGAAAACATGCAAGAGCCGCGAAGAAATCAGTCCAAGTCAAGATATAGCCAAGACCCCTCATTGCCCAAAAATGAGCCGTCGACAAGCCTGCGACAACTGTGTTCGACTCAAACGGGCATGCGATTTAGACCTTCCATGTGGTGCCTGTCGCTTGAAAAGTCAGTCCTGCGCTTATGAACGGAGAAGGCCAAATGAAAGCATAACAACATCTGGGAACAGTTCATTACTTTCAAATGGCCGCGATCCTGAGTTGCCGGGGATCAGTCTCGCCAACTTTCCAGTGCCAGGTGTGCATATAGAGCCTGGATTTAATGAAACCACGGGAAGGCTGCGTGACACTGTGCATCCCGATGTCCTTGAAACTTTATCCGAAGCAATGCTATCCTCGTCGGAAATATCTCCTTTGCCATTGGGAGATGCATGGAATCTTCATTTCCTATACCGAAGTGTCGCTCTTCATCGACACCAGGGCTTGCGGGATTGTTTCGAGTGTGGCGATGATGATGAGCGGGCAATACTGTCGGAGCCGACCCAATACCCAAGCCACCAAGAATCTATGCTTCCCATCTTTGTGACTGAAAACACAGATAGTATTCTGCATGCTTCACACTCATCAAGCCCACTGACCTCCAATGTTTGGGATCAAGCGACATTGAAATCCTCTGAAATTGTCAACCGGTTCGAAGAGGCGTTATCCCCTGCACAGGGAAAACTTGAAGGCCAAGTATCCTCTTGGACAGACGAGAAACGTCAGCTCTGTGGTCATTTCTTTTCCCCAGTGAACATTTGCCGATTTTTAGACCTTTTCTGGGGATTGTGGTATCCAAATTGCCCCATCATCCATAAGCCCACCTTCTCACTTCAAGGAACGCCAACTTTACTTCTGATTCCAATGCTGGTCATGGGGGCTTGTCTATCTGATAATACCGAGGATTTCACAGCAGCAAAATATTGGTTTGAAAGTACAGAGTTATTGGTTTTTGATGATAAATGCCTGCAAGATTCCTTGATGTTCTCATCGGACAGGAGTCGCTATACGGAACGTGAGAAGTTGCATTCGTTGCAGGCAGCATATATTGTGTGTGTCTTTCAAAATTGGGAAGGCAGTTCCTCAGGAAAGGAGAGAATCCGTCGCTTGAGATATAGCTTGATTGTAGCAGTACGTCCCATCAACAGTCCAAACCAGCAACCTGATTGAAAGTTGTTACTAACGTGTCTGGCTTTCTACAGGTGGCTAGAGATCTTGACATACCATCTGCCCGTCATGACGCTGACTATCTCTACAACTTCAACTGGTCGAAATTTATTCACAAGGAGGAATTAATCCGGTATTTCATCTGCCTATTAATAATTGCACTTTACCATTGAATACTAATATCTACTAGGACTCTTACATATGTCTTTCTCATAGATACGGCTTTCACCACCTTCCACAAGCTACCCCCGAGAATTGCACTTATGGAATTGAAAATGGCATTAGTCTGCCCAGAGGAATCATTCCAAGCTGAAAGTTCGTCAGAATGCCTTTTGAGCTTGCAGACCGGCCCTCAACTTCATGAGTTGCCGTCGCTGAATGCGGCGATTCATATCATCTGTAGAACGAACATTCAAATAGACCATTGGAAGTTACTGCGCGCTGCTGGTAATTTAAACTCCTTTACACTCGTCAGCGGTAAGATACACCCTCTGTGATACGTTATATTGTACCTATCTGACAGATTGTCAGCATTGAACTCTCTGTTGTTCAACGCGACCATGTCTCTCGACTACGCCGCTTCCAGCAAATCCATTAAAACCGGCTTGGTCAACTGGAAGCACTTGTGGAATAATCAGCCTGTCATATCGTTTAAAGGGATGAATGCTCCTAGGGCAAGAGCCGATATCTGGAAACGAGAGGGTTTCATGAAACATTGCAATGAATACTGGGTTCTCGCAAACCTGACGATCTGGCATTTTGAGAGGTTACAGGCCAATGCTCCTGACTTGGACACTGATGGAGTCAAGCCTGAGAAGTATGATGATGCCAAAATTGAGCAAGTCTCAGAGTTGGTTCAGGGATTTCATGCTATGACCATCCAAGAGCCTGGTAATTATAGCGGAGTCAGCGATCGGCATCCCTCTCCTCCCCTGTGAACGATATTCGTATTGGTTCTAAATAGAAGGAAGGTGTTTGCTAATTCCATTCTCATATTCTCCCAATCTTCAATATTATTTCTTTGGCTATTCCTTTGAACTGATCCTTCAAATATTGCTATGTGCAATACTACACAACTTGCAAGCGAGTTGTCTAGTATGTTATAATCGAATTTGAATGGGAAATCTGGAAGGAGAAGATAATTTATGGTGAAGTCATGTGAATATTCAATTTAAACTAGACTGAGCTTTCCTGTACAAGATCCCTAAGTTGCACCTGTCTATGGGATAGAATTCCATCCTGGATGCTGGAAGGATAAACCAAATTGAAGATCACCATCGAGATGAAGATCAACACTGCATCGAATATAATCATGTAGTACTCATGCTGCAGCAAAGCGCTTGATGAACCTCCAGTGTATTCCGCCAAGCGAAATATGGAGCGGATGAAAATGAGCACACTTGCAACGTAGAGAACAAAGAGATGCTTCTCCCACGAAGATGTGCTAACGATAGCTTTGTTTGAGCAGTGCTCTCGAATCCTGTAGTGGAAGATGCTGGCGGTAGTTATGAACAGTCCAAAGAAGACCACTTGGACTGCTAATCCGATTTTGATCAGTCTTTCTCCACTAGAGAAGCTGTTTTCAAGGGTTGCAGCACCTGGAGAATAGTTCTTATCAGCATGGCTCTAGAATCCAGCATAGTCGAGACAACCTCAGTGGCTTCATACCTGCTGCTTGCCCCACAAACGAAACGACATCTCCAATAAGGAAAATCTTTGTTATCCAACTGGGACGAACAAGAGAAAACCGTTCTCCATTTGTCACGAGAATAATACGACCAAGTTCCATATAAACACTTGCCGCGAGCATCGAGGGAGCAACTAGAATAAAGACGGTCTGGAGGGTTCCTGGGAGTATCGTATAATTTGGAGCTTGAGCCGCTGAGACAGAACGCTATAAAGGAAGAGAGGTCAGTATTGAGCTAGGTATCTCATTAACAGTTGGAGGACTTGAGCTGACCGTGATATAACCGATGACCTCGACTAAATAATATCAGTCCTAATACAACCATTTCATTCGAGAAGACTTACATATGCCTCCAAGGAAAAAGGGGACAAGAAACCATGTTTTTGTCACAATGAGTTGTATCCCATGCGCGATGGTTGTCAGGCCAAACAAAATGGCAAACAAGACAGCAGCCGCCTCAGATGGCTCATAGTCATAAATTCCCATATACTTTGAAATTGCCATGATCAGGAAGAGCCACTGGGAAACCTGATTACCCGCTGCTGAATGTATGGAAGGAGATGAATTCGGATTTCTAGACTGGCTGCAAAGAGATATTCCAGAGGATTTAAGTAAGTTCAAGTTGCAGAAAGGAGGCATTGGGCCCCTGATACGTCCCCATTGGCTCCATCAGTCTTGATTTTCTTAATTCCTTTTATTTCTCTGATTCCAATGTTCTGTTTGTGCCTGGTTTCAGCCACTCAAGTACTACCATAGGCAGTCCGCCATTGAGGCAATGGGACGGGATGATCCCAATGCTGTCGAATCATGCCCATAACAAGGTACATTCTATTTCTCCAAGATCATTGGAAGACAGTTCATGCAGTCACGGATTTAGCCGTCGAGTACCCACAGAATGAACACTAATCTTAGAAACAATTGACCTCTCTGCTTCCTGACCTCGGGTGATGTTTCCATTCTGCTCCATTGAGGCCGAAGGCTGCGCCTCTTTACCGATGAAGGGTTCAAATTGAGTGTCGAGGGTTGTGGTTGATAGGAGATCGTCCATTCCAAGGTCTCCACCGGAGTTCATCCCACCCCCACTACAGCTGGATGGCCCACTAGACGCGCAAGGTGCACTAATTTTGATATGAAACTGACAATTTCGAGGTTAGTTCAACCAGCCAGTACTATAAAATGTGGAAGCCTGGGTTTCTGCTCATATTGCGACCTCCAGGGCTCTAGCATGTTTGTTAGATGCGGCTCCGGAGAACCTCCCACCCCCACTGAATGAAGTCCGGAATGTCTTACCATAACATTCGAAGGGCCTAATAATATCTATTCAAGCCATGGTACATTTTATGATAAGAATTTTGATAGGCTGTTTGGAACTCGACGCGCAAGCAAAATTCTTCGGGGCATTTCCACATTAGTCTCGGCCATAATGCCTTCATTTGGGATGGAATTTCCTGATGTCAGGTCTTTTTGTCGGTGAAGTGCGACCATGCACATATACCTATATTGAAACCTTCTATATAAAAGAGCCATTTTAAGCTTGGAGCCCTGGAGGACAAGTACATGCACCTGGGCATGTTATACATGTGCATATCAGACTTGACTACTTAACCTCGGAACTTGAAGTAGTAGTTGCGCAGGAGTTACAGAAGGTACGTCTATTCAAATTCCAAAGGTATTGCAGTTTCTTTGAAGATCGCAATATTTAAAGACAATCATGGCCACTGGACCGGTGTAGACCTTGAAATCTAGGAACTGGAATTTATAGGCTCACTAAATTGCAATATGCGCAGGTGCAGCTTGTTCCTCCGAGTCTTCCTCACAACTACCCTAAAGTCTCGGTCAATAACTCAGCGACTGAGTGCTAAGACCCTTGAGCGAAAATTCCGAATCATTATCCAATTACATTGATTCTCAGCAGGTATGAAGTCATCGAAATTTTCTGAGTAGAAACATGAATTCGCCCACCCACATGAACAACTACTATGGATATTCTCAACACGCTCCTCGGGGCTTCAAGTTCTCTCGGGTCGCTGATTAGTTATTACTAGCTAATTCATTTAATGGGTTCAAGCACGGACTATAGTGAATATGTCATTTTCATCTTGCTTGGCTGTGTTGCTGGTATGCTGATTGGCTTTGGAATATGGTCAATGCATCACCCTTACGATAAGGATACCAGTTTTAATGCAAGCTATGAACAGAAGACATACATGCGGGAGGTACGTCGCAGAAATGTGCAGCGACTAGAGTTTATTTGTGGCAGGCCTGGAGTTCGTCATTCAAGTCTTGTACCAAAATGATGCAGAGACATATGAACAACTCCGAGCCAGCACATGAAGCATCTGAGAGTTGGCTCAAGGAGACCAGAGGGTAGATGGAGAGCATGTGGAAATTTGAATGGCTTCGAGCCGACATCTGGAGGGAAAAGGAAGTGCCCATGGGAGCCTGAGTGATGGATGTTTCAAATGTTTCAAGTTGCTATCATACACTGAAGTACGGTTGATACCTAGGGTATGCATAGCTTGGATTTAACACTGAAGGCCCTGGAAGTGTGACTAGGATCCATATTCTGAGTTCGATTAGAATCCATGAGTTTAAAAACATCGGCCTATGTAAATATGTATAGATAGATCTCCATATGGGTAGGCTGGCCCTGACCTCCGCAAGAACCTTAAGTTCCATTCAAATCTGCATCATAGCTATACCCAGGCATGCAAAGTGAATAATCCTTTCTATGACTGAGTAGTCAAATCATCGATGCTATCAAAGATGGTGCAGTCATCGTCATCCTCGCACATAGTTGTCCGACCCAGGTTCTTGTCGTAAGGTCCAGTTGGGCCACTCGTGTAGCGGCATTCAGATGAGATACAATACTGTCCAGTCTCGAGATCATCAAGAAGTCCGGACGGGTACTCTTCATCGCCCCAGTAACCCAACCAGCTCAGCCAGTCTGCTGTTTCGTCGTCCTCTTCGGTTGCGCCCGTTCCCACTCCACCGGCGATAGTGAATTCCTCCGAGTCCACATCGTACCAATAGCCTCGGTAGTTAAGTGTCATGTCCCACAGGTAACCGGCATCTGTCTTATCGGAGATGATGCCAAGAGCGATGGTATAATCCTGGGTTCCTGCTGTGACGTAGTTTGCATGCCCACCATACGCGATGTAGGTAAGAGGTCGGTCTCCTGAGAAGTCCACGACGTCCCAGTAGTAAGCTGAGCCAGCACTATGTTCAGAGCAGTAGATTGCGTATGGCTCCTCGTTAACGAATCGAATCTAGAACAATTGTCAGCACCGGAGATACGCTTTGGGAGTCACTAGAGAGGATCGATTGCAAACATACCATGACATGCTCCCAATCACCAACGTGGTCATCAAAATTGATATCCAGCACCCTGATAACAAGCGATGTCAGAAATGATTCATCCATTATTATAGATCTAGAAAAAAAGCAGACTCACTCTCCACCATAGTTGTAGGAGTAGAAGTAGAAGTAGAACACATCGGTTGTGGTGCTGTTCTTCTCGGCAGCAATGATTAATCCCGGCGCAGCGCTGTAGTTGTCGTCGTCTGGCTTGCCGTAGTCTGAAGACAGCCAAGCTGGAGTCCCATCAAGTGGGTCTAGGATTGGACCATCTGAAGCAGTAAGGTACACATCGGAAGCGAGGCTGTCGAGTGTGTTGAGAGTAACCGAGTCATTTGCTCCAGTTGCGACGTAGTCAACTTCTGGCTCGACGTTCTGAAGGTGGACTGTAATGTCAGACGGCCACCATGCCTCCCCGCTGTAAAGATAGGAGAGGGGTGCATATTTGGTCGCATAATCTGGCAAAGCCTCTCGCTTGCGGAGTCGAGAGCCACTTGATGGTGCTCCAGACACGCAGCTGGCCAGTGCCAGGAAAGTAGAGACTTGGTAAAGTGAATGCATCATTGTTGCTTCACCCAGTGAAGGACTGGCAGGGCTGGTACCTGGATTTTGATCAGCAGAATGTTGCTGTATTTTGCAACCTTGATAGAAAGCGAGGATTGTTGTATTTATATCATTTTCTGCCTCTCTGTGGTGTTGGGACGAACGGGAACATAGACCGGATCATCATGGTCAGGCTAGGATATCCCGGATGAGAAGCTTTTTCGGGACGGGTGACTCGACCATCATTGGTGCATTTGAGATTATGCGAGGTTATGGTGTGGTTCTTCATAACTGAAAAGGGTTAAGAGCAATGAACATAATGCAGGCAGGATCCAAATGGTGGGAGGAGGTGGAGATGAGATGCTGTGGTGTGGGAGCACGTGCACGAATGTGTAGAGGATCAGCGGAAGATTCAATCTATATAATGTAAATAGTGCAGATAGTGCAAATGATATTCATGATTGCAATAATCTGAAGAAGACACAATCTCATCCTGATTGTGATTTTCCAGGGGAAAGATCCAGTTAGAGTGGGTAATCGCCCATCGTGCCGTGCAGCTAAACAGCACTAGCGCTCATGTGAAGAGTCGATAGGCCAGGATGTCATCATGCATGATGATGTATTCATCTCAGGCGGATCGAACAATGTGACCTGACACGGAGCACCAGACCCAAAAAACAATAGTGAAGAGCTTGATTTTGATCAGTTGATAGAAGCTTGACTCCTGATATTTACGACTTTCCTTTTCAGAGCACCCTGAGGGAATACGTACGCTGCTTACGAATATCTTCGGTCGGCAAAAGCAATAAACGATCTTCAAAGAGTAATGTGAAGTCAAGGACACACATCTGAATTTTCAAGTTTAATAGTTGAAACAAATGTTCTGCTGAGAAACAGTCGTCTAGAGGGCCCCACTGTATAGTCTGAATTTGCCTGATGGATGACTATGGACAAGACAAACAGAGTGCTTGGAAGCCACAAAGCTTGGATTGACGCCACTAGTGATGAGACTTCAGCTCCAGAAACCAAGATGGAAGTTCTACTCGACGTGCTCAACCGTTGGCTTATGATGCGTCGCTTTGACAATCTGAGGGTCTTCTTCATCAAATGGCTTCGACTTTGACATGGCCTCTTTGTTTGCTGCAATTTCTGATGGCGAAATACCCTGAAGAATTAACTGCTCAAGCTGAAGGGCCTCATCTTTTTCTGTATCGCGCTCTTCCTGGCTCATCTCGGGGCCAAGAAGAATGAAAAAGAATATATATGCCCACACTGCGCCAAGAAAGATGGCAATCACTTTTCCATAATTATAACGAGCGGTTCCATTAGCCAGAGGTGGCAGAGAGTATCGAGAACCGATGGTGGTCTCTATCGTAGCTGATGCTGACGAGGCAAGATTGCCCAGTTGATAGCCGAGGCCCAGCATTAACGAGCGAATCGGCTTGGGGGACAATTCCATGAGATGGATAGGGATAGGTCCCCATACAGCACCGACAAAAAACTGTTCCCAGAAGCAACTAGCAATCAGCGCCAAACTGCGAGGGTATACATATGCTGGGATAATTGCAGCACCAAAGATGCAGGCGACGAGCATTGTCAACCGCCGACCGAAGAAAGTGCTTAGGTATCCAAACAACATGGCTCCAAGTAAAGCCCCGACTTGTCCAACAATAGTCACAACAGTCTCGTTTGTGGCGGACATTCCAACTTGGTCTTCGAGAAATGTTGGGTATAAATCCTCACTGCCGTGCGAGACACCATTAAATCCAGCCATCACTACCGCAATATAGACAAATAGAAACCAATTAGGTCTAATCGCCTGGCCAACCTCAGAGAGAAAGGTGCGGAGATTGAATTTCGAAACTTCTTGACCTGACTCGATCATCGCACGCTCTCGTGCTTCGCGCTCTGCCTTCATTACCTGGAAATGGTTTGTTTCTGGTAACCATAAGCGAAAGAGAATGATGAGAACAGGTGGTCCAGCACCAAACCAGAACAGACTGCGCCAACCGTGTGGGGTGTTTATTGCCAGAGCTCGGTAGAATGCAGCTGCGAGGAAGTATCCAACTGCATAGCCTTCTTGATAAAGACCAGACAGTATTCCTCGGGCATCATAAGGTAGATCCTCAAGTGCAGTAGCCCCAGCGGGACCATACAGACCTGGCCATTAATATGTCAGTTTCAGAATTGAGTGAGTTACTATATCCGTTTCATACCTCCCATTGCGATGCCGTATAGTGCACGAACCCCGAGAAATTGTGCTAAGGTCTGGCAAAATCCAGATGCGAGCTCGAGAATGATGAAAAGTATCAAATCGATAATCATGGGCCATTTTCTCCCGTAGCGATCGGAGAAGAATCCAAAGATCAAGGCCCCAACAGAACGAAGCATAAGTGTGATCGTCATACCCTGATATTCATAAGTCAATTCCTTGATCGAATAGGGACCCAGAATTTACCCACCCAAGAGACCGAATTGTAGGAGACGTTGAAGTCCTCTGCAATAGCTGTCATCGTCATGCTCACGGTGAAGTAGTCAAAAGCGTCCCAAGTCCAAGCCGTGAAACCACCGGCAAACATCAGCCACTGATGGCGGTCCAGCTGCTTGAGGGTGGTGTAGGGATTCTTCAGCTCGCCCTGCGTCAGTAAATTATATTAGTATCATCCTAGAGGGTGATGGTATATTGAACATCCGGATAGTCACTGACTCGAGGAGGCTTTAAGCTGGTGATTCGCGTGGCAAAATAATGGGCTATCTGACTGGGGGAATAGAACCACCCAAGAGCCATATGATTCCGCATTGTGGCAAATGAGAGAGCTTCTGCTTTGTTTTGTTTTCGCTGTGCTTGATTCAGCTCTAGTTTCTTCACGGGCAATGGGCAAACAAGCGGTATTTGAAGGACTCGGGCGCGAAGAAGAGACAATAGCACGCCACGAAGAATGCCGTCAATCAGTATTCAAGCCTCTGCACCTGCTAATTAATGTGCTCCATTTATCCAGGCTTCAACAACAACCCCACATCTCATCCATGATAAAATGCGGGGAAGCTAGATACCCCAGAGTACTGAGGCTTTGCGGGGGAATAAGCTTATTGGGTGAAAGGCTTAGCTTGAGCAATGAACTAACGGATCTTATACATGATTCCGGTGGAACTTACAATCTTGTCTATGATTCGTAAGATCCATCGCCTTCTGATGCCACTCTGCTCTAAATGACGTGTCTTTTGAACAACAATCCAATCAAGCTCCACGCTCTGACGAATTTTGATAATCGAAGCAAGCCCTGGAGCACAGTCACTCTCTAGAGTTGAGGGAGCAGGTCAGCGACCTGACGCCATTTCTGTGCGGCGTTTAGTCCTATTTAGGAATCAAGATTACTGCTGCTCAGATTTGATCCTGTATTATTTTGTGATTGCAGTAATTCTTTGCTCAGGTGACGGGACTCAGGACCCCTGGCTATTCATATTTTGAAGTGAAGCCAGCGCTCTCAAGGTTCTAGACCACAGGAACGGCATACTTCACATCCATCCCGAAACGCAATTGAGCTTATACATGCTAGCGCAACCAGAAACAAATGGAAATCGGATACTTGAGGGACACACACCCGTGGATATTCCTCCCATATCTGACCAGTCGGATCTTGAGACTGGAGACTTAAGATTCAGTTGGTTCAAGTGTCGCTCTCGTACTTTGTCATCATTGCTGTTATCATTATAATTCTTCCACCGGGACTCTCAGGGACAATTTGAACTGTTCTTTTCCCTCCAAGGTTTCATATCAAGCCCCGGGCCTCTCCGTTTGGGCCTTGACCAGAGCTGACTGGGTTAAAAAAGAGAATGAAAATTCTAGACCATCTATGGCGTAGATCTTGGAATGTTTTTCGATCCTATTGACTATGAGCCGGAGGCCTAGACTCGCCGTCCGCGGACGGTATCAAATGTTTAAATAGCCGGATATGAGCATCAACCCTCGAATGGATCAGTGGCAGTGGTAACGTTGACATCTGGAACGTCCTTATAGTGAAAGAAATGTCAAGAATGAGTACTCCTGCGAGCTTGATGACCCGAAGTCACAATATTTCACTGGCAATTTAACCTTGGAATTGATGGAGATTGACGGTAGTACTCCCAGGCTACGGGACTAAGTGTAGCCACTAGAAAACTGCAAATGTCAGCTTACTGGTACCCTGTCAACACCTCTTATCATCCCTTCTAAGACTATAGAGTAGGTAGCAAAATCATAAAGAAAATTCCATTATCTAAAGTACAGGGGTTAAGGAGGTTTTCTCCCAAAGAAACCGCGAGCGCGAGACAAGTGAAGATCCTGTCTATTGGTAGGGAATCTGGCAAAAGAGGCTCTGGGTAAGTCATGAAATGCACCAGAGGCACATATCAAACGAGTCTTCTGGTTAAAATGTAGAAATTTGTATGGATAAGATGGGTTGCCGGTAAGTCAATACGGTTAACCTGTCCGAAGAACACCCCTTCAAACCGACAATGTCTCAATTGGTGAAAGAATAGATAATCGCAAATGAATCAATCTCCCATTCCACTGGATCTTCCCATCAGGTTATCAATGGTGGTGGTGGCGACGCCGATGCTTATCCGATCCCGACGAACTAGAGGAACTCGAGGAGCTGGAACTGGAACTAGAGCCACGACGCTTGTGGTGCTTATCGTGCTTGTTCTTATGCTTCTTCTCCTTCTTGTGTTTCTTCCTAATTTGTGACATGATGAGTTAGCTTGAAGACTCACAATGGGGAAAGAATTCAGCATATGATTGACTCACACTTCATGGGTTGCCAGGTTCATTCCCACAGCACCTAGAATCGCACCACCCGCCGTTCCGAGAAACCCTCCGCCCATCTGGTGGCCCGCAAAGCCACCTGCAGCTCCTCCTACCAGCGTCGAGCCAAGTCCCTTTTCACCTTCCGGACCTTCCGGGCCAGGTGCATATCCAGGCTGCTGCTGGGGCGGTGCACCGGTCTGGTAGTATGAGGCGCTTTCACCGTGGGGTTGGTACGGCTGCTGAGGGGCATTCTGCTGAGGGTAACCATAATTGGGGGCGTTAGGGTAGCCTCCTGGCTGGGTGTTATATTGCGGTGGGTATTGGCCCTGTTGATTTGGATCAATACCGTACTGTGGGTTGGGTGGTTGCTGTGCCTGCCGCGAGGAGATATGAGATTAGTCTTCATTACTTGTGTTGGAGATGGTCGCTCTCCGTGCTTTGTTTATGCAATGGGTAGAACTCACTCCGGGCGCGTATTGTCCTGGTTGTGAAGGGTAGTTGGGATTTTGCTGCGGGGGGTAGTATGCGGGGGGTTGACCCTGATGGCCATCGGCATTGCCTTGATAGTATGACATCTTGGAGTATGTGTTTCGGAGTGGTGGGTAAAGTGAAAACCTTGGAAGAGGTGAGAAACTCGGGGAGATGTGCTGTTTATCTTTCAGAGAGTAAGATTAGGCCACCGGAATATTAGGTGACTGTCCCACGTTTTAACACTCAGCCCCAATGTCCAAATGTGGGGGAGATGAAGTGACAAAGTGACAAAGTGACGTGGATCAGGGGAAAGATCGACGGCACTGCCCCTTTCCCTTTTGGGGCCCTGGACCCTTTTTCTTACATAAATGCACGCATCACATCTATATTTTCATAAAACGAGAGTCTTCCTATCACAGTTGACTATCTTCAGTAGAATTTGAATTTTCTATTTTCATCTTTACTACCCTCGAAAGACTTGAAAGAATTAACAGAGAGAATTTGGAGACCCGCTATGACCGACGGGATCTCACTCTAATACGATGGCTGTGCGGCTCGCAGCTCCAGGATAAAATGGTACTAGTAGTTTCTGGGAGCCAACAGGAAGCCAAAGGATATCTGAGCGATCTAGAGTGCACTTGCATGTGAAAGAATTATATACAAAAAAACAATTTCACTTTTCCGAGGTCCCATTTCTGAAGTTGCACACTCAAAGGTGCCCAGGTGTACTAATACTAGTATTTCTCATACCCCCGTGGTTCGATCGTTTCATGAGATCAAGAAGGGTCGAAAACTTAATGCCAGCAGGAAAATTTGAATTCAGGTAAAGATAGCCAGATACTCATGGTCATTACGATCCAACTCCTACTCAGCATGTCGCTTCACACTCTTGTACACAACAACAGTTGTACCATCTTCAAGAATCTCATGCTCTGGGACCAGCTGATAACCCCCGATCCTGGGAAGAATCTCTCTCCAGATAGCCCAGTAGACAACACCTCCGAGTAAAATAACAATGCCAATCACAGATGACAGCCAGTATGGAAGTGATGTATCCCCACTGCCGCCCGCGGGTCGGATAAATGGAGCGACAAGTTGAAAGGCCTGCCCAACCATAAAGAAGAAAGCCACAGGCCACCAGACTCGGAATGGCCGGTGTACCTTGGGAGACTCCCATCTTAAATAAAAGAGACCTGCGACAACTAGAAAGTTGATCACACTGGAAGGGTAGCCTTCTAAATCTATAATGAAATCGTACGCATCGCCGAATGGAATCGCAACGATGACGATAAAAGAGGGAATAAAATGGAGTAGTAGTCCGGCTGATGGTGACTTGAAGGGCCAGTTAGAGGCCCAGAATTTGGGAAACGGAATAACTCCCTCCTTTGCAAGCTCCTGATTCACTCGGGCCTGTGCAAAGGTGATAGTCAAGACATTTCCAAAGGCGGATATAGCGACCAATGCACTAAAAAGTATGTTAGGACCATACTTATAGGAGAATGTAGGAAACTGTCGCTCTCATACCTCAAAGCCCGTTCAGCAGTCGAACCAAAAACTTTTCCCATAAAGAATGCAGCCACAGTGGTTCCACTATTCGCGATCTCCTCGGGTGTTGCCGCTGCGTAATATGCCACATTCGCTAGGAGATACATAACACCACAGATCGAGAGCCCAATGGGAGCGGCAATCTTGACCGTACGGACGGGGTTGCGAATCTCGTTCATAACATATGCAGCATTAGACCAACTGGAAACCATGATTTAGATTAGCAAAGAACGTCGGCAGAAAATTCATCAGCTGCTGATAATCGAGGTTAAGGAGGCGCATACCCGGAGAATGAATTCAAGACCTTGTAAAGTCCAAGAGCATATGGATTGCTCGACGTGGCAGACCCTGCAAAGGCGTTGTGAAAACTGGCATGTGGGTGCGGGATGCTCGACACTCCTCCACCGAGCACCACCCAGCCGGTGATGACGATGAATAGCAATAGAACGACTTTATACACGCCCAGAATGTTCATTCCTCGGACTCCCCAGTTGGGTAGGAAGGTATGCAGCAGTGTGATGAATACAATCACTGCAATTGCAACCCCACGCTCTTCCCATTCAGAGGCTTCCCTGCCTGCGGCCACCCAGATATAAGAAGCAAACACCACACAACCTGAAGCTGTAAATCCCAGAGCTACGGCTTGCACAGCGAAAACAACGGTGATCAGCAGCTTTGGTTGGCGATATACTGCCTCCAAATACACTTTCTCTCCTCCACTTCGCGGGATCATGCAGCCCATCTCCAGCCACACACAGAGACCTGACGCGGCTAGAAGGAATCCCAGCACCCATAATAGCAAGGCTGCGCCCACACTGCCAACGCTGCTAGTGACTGAAGAAGGAGTCGAGAAAATTCCAGTTCCGATAATTCGACCTACTCTGTTCACATGGTCAGATAACGTGTTTGCCAATGTGTGCTAGGTATGGTCGGTGATTTCTTACACCAAAAAGATTGTGGACCAAATGCCCAAGTGTCGGCCCATTCCACCACTGGTATACTCCTCGAAATTCAGCTCTCCCGCTGTCGCCGCAACCTCGCCATCTGCAGTATCGACGATAGCTTTAGAGTTCTCTTGATCGTCTAGCGCGAAGCTTTCTCCAACTTCCCCCACTTTTGAACCGGCCATTTTGGGTGCGCGGTGAGGGGTATGATAGAGGGAAAGAAAAGGGAGGATGTCGAGTTGGAAGGGATGGAAGTTGAGCACAGGGGTGCCTTTTGTAGGTCATCCGATGACCAGGGTGAATTTTCAGCCCCGTCACGATAACTAAAGCTCATCCTGTGCATGATTTAGGTTTGTTTAGCTGTGTTGTTATCAGAGCTATTATCGCGCGATCCGGTAATTGAAGCTGGTTGGTTGGTTGATTGTACGACCGATGCATAAGCCTGGACCTTTTACCTCTGGTAAGGTGGGTGACTCCAATTCTCAGCTCATTTAAGTGGCCGATTGCGATATCTGCCTTACACATTACTCGCACACTGACGCCCTGGAAAGACCCTCCGGTGACTCTCTTGGCAACGCCCCGGATTACGGATTACATCAGTTCTTGGATTTGCTTATTTTAGCATCATACACAGAACTTATGATCTTGAAAAGGAATTCCTAGCAATTTCATCACCCCCTTGATTAATTCAACAAAAAATCCTAACTAAATCACTAAATCGGAAGTCCTCCGTCGAGCGGCTGAGATTCGGCGAAATGCTCTTTATCTTGATGATAAAAGAGATAAACACACTTGCGAACAAATCACATAGAAGCCTTCATATTGATAAGGTTATTTACTCTATTCCTGGCACACGCGTCCTCCGCTTGAATACTCTTAACCTCTTTCAATCCAGGGAAGCTTGGCAAACTTGGCATCACGGAAATGGCGATATGGCCGCTAACTAAGCCCAATGCAGTTTGGTCTAGGCTTAGTGAGCCCCGCTTCTTGGGGTACTCGGGCGGGGACTCACCGGCTGCTCGGCCCTGAAGCTGAATAAGTTGGGAAAGCCGATCACGACTTTTTTATCCCCATCCCCCCTCCTCTTGGAATGGATCTTTTAAATTGTCTCGGTCGGAAGCCTAAAAGCTTTGCCACGCAATGTTAGAAATATTCAAAATGCAAATATTTCATAACATTTGACTGGTATCTTCAAGAGCCGACCGTGAAGCCGATCACAAAGCACTCCAGAGTTGAAGTTTAGACATCATGATTCAAGTTGAAATTTCAAGCGTAAGCAGGTACTTGAGATGAATGAATACTAACATTTCCAAGTACTAATCTTCCCAGTGGCAAGAGTTCTAATATATCTAGAAGTTCATTCCAATCTGTGCTGAAAGATTTGCTTACAGGTAGATGATAGTCCACGGGTAACTCCGAGTATATTCCGAGCTTTGAAGTCACATTGCCACGGGTACATGCATTGCAGCCTGTTTGTGTAGTACTCCAGCCTCTGACCAGGGGCTGAGTCTCACGCGGGGTCCGGACACCGAGATATCGGGGGTTTCAACCTGAACTTGACTATTATCCCCGATATATGCACATGATATGTCCATGGCAATGAAATATCAAGATTACTATATTACCCTTAGAATGGTACCTAACTATGAGTCCCTACTAATATACTAGTATACTCTTTTCATCCGAATCTCCTAAGTGCAAACTTACTACTAGTATTGAATCTTTATTTTTCTTTCTTCAAAGGTTTTCTTCAAATTTCTCTTTCTTTTGTGAAATGTCTTATGCACGCCAGCTGAGTGTGCACATATCCACCCCGCAGTCAATCATAGGTGCATTTGGTGCATACTCTCTACCCGTTGCGATCACACTAGTCTCTTCCGCCATGCAACTTCAATTTCAAATGATCAATTTATGATGATGCTCAACACAATTTTTGGATGGAACATTAAAGCATACGGGATTAACAGGAGTCCGTCGGAGTGGAGATGTTCAGGGTCTAAGTGACTGCCTGGTGCTCGAGAGTTATGACGCCACCACCTAACATGTCACCTTCCTGTCCTTTACGAGGTTACAATCGCTTCATGCGCCTATCAATCCCCGCTTATAAAACATCCAATGAAAGCCTTGGAGTGGGATCTGCCGACTCAGAATTGGGCCGATCTGCATCCAAAATGCTCGATTTGCAATTTAAGATCAACATCGGGAGAAAAAGGCACAATTCATTGTTGAAAGCTTGATCCGATGCTTTCTATTACCTCGCTTCGGGACCTACATGCAATCCAAACTCTGGAATCCACTAGAGCACCGGCATGATATAAGTGACCGATATCCCTCTACTTTCCCGATTTTCAAGTTCCTCTGGGTCCAAGTCGGAAGTCACCACCAGTACTCACATGTGCAACTCTAGCAGTTGACTGATTGAACTCCAGAATGCGTTTTCTATCTGCCATTACGGCCTTTGTGCTGATAGGCAACGCCGCAGCTGTCCAGAATCCTCATCGCAAGGCAGAATCCCTGAGAAAGTCGCTTGTATCGAGGAAAGAGCCTCACACTGGCAAGAGAGACACAACTCCGGCTTCATCCGATTTCAAATATTTGAATTCGAAGACTGAGAAGTTTCTTGTCAATGGCACTCATTTCCCGCAAGTCCCATTCGACATCGGTGAAAGCTATGCTGGCCTGTTATCGAATACTCCACATGGCAACTCAAGCTTGTTCTTTTGGTTTTTCCCATCTGACAACCCAGCAGCCGAGCGTGAGGTATATACTCACCTTTGAAATTCCACTCACTCAACTGATACTAACGGATACCTGTATGAAGATAACAATTTGGCTTAATGGAGGCCCTGGATGTAGTTCCCTTGACGGATTACTCCAGGAGAATGGCCCCTTCCTTTGGCAATCTGGGACATACGCCCCAGTTCAAAATCCTTACTCGTGGACCAATTTGACCAACCTGGTCTATGTCGACCAGCCCGCTGGCACTGGGTTCTCACCAGGACCAGCCACTGTTCAGAACGAAATTGATGTCTCTAACCAATTCAATGATTTCTGGAGAAGGTTCATTCAAACATTCCAAATGGAAGGCTACAAGGTCTACATCACAGGAGAAAGCTATGCTGGACAGTACATTCCTTATCTTGCCGCGGGCATGTTGGATCAAAATGATACGACTCACTTCAATTTGAAAGGCATCCAAATCAATGATCCGTCTATCAATGAAGACTCTGTTATGATTTATGGTAAGTTTCAGATCGCCTTGAGATCCAAAAGCTAACTCAACGTAGCCCCCGCGGTCGCTGCATTGAATTACTTCGATCGCATCTTTGGCTTGAATGATACTTTCATGGCCGACATAAATGAGAAAGCCAAGAAGTGTGGATTTAACAACTTCTTGGACAAGGCTTTGACCTTCCCACCACCGAAGAATTTCCCCACGGCTCCGGACATCAGTCAAGATGGATGCGATGTGTGGGACCAGATCGTCAAGGCTGCCACCTACGTGAATCCATGCTTCAATATGTACCATTTGTCGGACTTCTGTCCTTTCCTATGGGATCAAATGGGCTTCCCTTCGTTGGCAGGTGGCCCGAACGATTATTTCAACCAGTCAGATGTTCAGAAAGCACTTCACGTCCCACCTACTGACTACAGTGTTTGTGGAGGCGACATTTTCCCCAACGGAGATGGATCTGTTCCTAGCGCTCTGGGCCCACTCCCTGGTGTGATCGAACGTACAAATAATGTTCTGCTGGGTCATGGTTGGTTTGACTTTCTGCTCTTCATGAATGGCAGCTTAGCTACAATTCAAAATATGGTATGTTCTTTTCCACCTGCAACTTTGCGCTATTTTCTGACTGAATTAGACCTGGGGTGGAGTCAAGGGCTTCCAAAAGCCACCAACCGAGCCTCTTTTCGTACCTTACACTGCCGCATTGGATGCAAACGCCAATGGCGATCCAGAGTCACCCTATAACGCAAACGCAGGCGCGGGAATCCTAGGAACAGCGCACACCGAGCGGGGCCTTACTTTCTCGACTGTGTATGGTTCTGGACACGAGATTCCACAGTATGTCCCTGGTGCGGCTTACCGCCAGCTGGAGTTCCTTCTTGGGCGGATCAAGAATCTTCAGCAGAGGGGATCATTCACTACCCAGTAACTTTGGACTAGTACAGTGAGGTTATATTACTAGTAAATAAGACTCGGAGGTCCAGGTTACGTGCACATATGGGTGTGAATAGCAATATCAATAGTCATGCATAGTCGGATACTGTTAATACATCGATCATCATCTTGAACTCAGGACTCCACCCTTACCGTTTAGTAGAGACTCAGACAAATTCCAATTACAAGAGAGACCTCTGACGTCTCAGTAATGGGATCGGATTTCTCAGATGACGGCAGATTGAATTTCTTTGCTTCTTGGGAGTTACAACACAGTAGATCTTAATTCCACAATAGCCACGATTCTTGGAATTCCCCAACTTGAACCACGCACTGCGAGCCAGTTCCTAGGTCGCGCATTGACTATCTCATTCTTCGGAGCTTTCAGAGAGAGGAACGGCTTCAATGACCGACTCCATTGCCGGGTTGCAATTCCAAATTCCGGTAATCTTCAACCCAACGCTGGTGAGCAGATCGTTCCACTGCTTTTTGGATCTCTCAACACCTGCGCCAATACTCATCATTTGAATGTCCATCGCAGCTTGCATTCTCGGCACTTTGGTGTCGGGTAGAACAAAATCCACGATAATGATACGCGAATACTTGGGATTCATTGCCGAGATCGTGTTGAGCAAGATCTTTCGACAAACCCGATCGGGCCAATCGTGGAAGATTGCTCTGAAATAGTATGCTCGAGCATCTGGTAGGTCAGTTAACGGGTTATCGCGTATTGGCAGTGCTATTTGACTTACTTTTAATTGGTTGTGGGTCCAGAAAGCTGTAACTCATACACTCTATTCCGGGCTTGTTGACCTTGGACAAGATCTTCGGTAAGTCCTGTAGGATAAGCCGACCAGGAAGGCTCGGATGTTGTGCATGAAGCTTCCCCAGATCATGGCCCTGGTTGCCACCAATATCGACGAGGAATATAGCATCTTCGTGGTTCACAGCACCAGCTGTCAACCTTTCAATAGGATATACATCATACCAGCTTGGCTTTCCGTCTCGTCGACTTGACATATAAGAGTTGAACCGAGATTGATGCGATTTGTTTTCTGCGAGCCATTCAAACTGGCTTTTCCCGACTGCCCACTGCATAGGAGATGTTGAGTATTCCTCGGGGTTGATGTAGTTGTGCTCGCGAAGGTATTCGGGAAGTTTGGATAAAGCTGGGAGCGTGAGATCGTATCTAAGATTGTCAGTCTGGGTTTGAAGATTTGAATGTGGCAAACTTACATGCAGGGGACTCCATCTCGGCCAATTGGTTGAGTCATGGCAACTGCCTTGTCCGTGGCCTGGTAAACCTCTGGCTCTGGACTGACACATAGTCCCAACGAGGTCATAACTCGCATAAGGCGGACTATTATAGAGTTAGTAATCACATTTAGATGGGAGTGCTGCTTGGAGAGGATAGAGGTCTCACTGATCAGTTCCCTCTCCGCTTTTGTCTGTAGAGCCAGGTCTGTGGCAGAGATTCCTCCAGGCTTCTCACTGTTAACAAGCAATGAAAATATATCCAAATCGACAACGGTCCGCAAAGCTGCGTTTTCGGGAGGCTAGACCAGAAAAGAAAGTCAGATATTATTTTGTGCTGGGGCAATGTATTGTTTAATCTGAAGTACCTGATAAATCAAGCGCAGGATAGTCTCAGTGGGTGTTTCAACTGCCAGTTTGAGCTCGTCAATCAGTTGAAGAAGTCGAGCATGACTTTGGCCGGCGGCGAACGAATCATTCCCGATCTCTTGCTTGATTTCATCTGCTAGAGATGCGATCGAAGTGGTCGACATGATGCTGTTGAGGCTGGATGATGTGGTATATGATAAAGATCAGATAATAGAAGGTAGCTTGCCCCTTTGTTAGACTCTTTCCCTAGGATATCATCTGCCATTTTATAATTCACAGCAACCACTCTACGGATACTTCATCCTCGCCGAAACAGCTGTCCCTGCTATCACTCTCCGATCTCGCTGATCTAAAACACGGCAGTGCAGGGTGATCATCTTCAACTGGGTCTTTCTCGTGTTGATCCTTTCTCTTTCTTTCCATTCAAACGGCAAACAAGAAGCGACTAGTCCTCTGGTGACCGGGATGACCGAACTTTGATGGGACGATCACTCCACTATGCTGCACAACGGGAAATTCGACGCCAATCGCGGGACATCTGATAACAGGAAGTGCACTGATCTGGGTTATCTGATTATCTCTGACGCCAAATGTAAGTTGTGAAACGAGAACAGTATGATATGATGCCAAGTCCGAGTGTTCCGACCCCTGACTCCAAACTCAATCTTATGTGGAGCTCGAGTATCAAATCAGAATGATACCACGGAAGACCTTCTCAAAGGCATCCCGAGAAAAAGCAATCAGCAGCGCATATGTGTGTTGATCTTACGTGCTGATGCATCAATTTGGAAAGATACGTTCATTTTCTCTGAGCATTCTGCGCCTTGAGCGGTAAATCCGCTATAATCGGGTTTGACGATGCCCCTCCACCCCCACCAGACACGACTAAGTAGAAATAAACAAAACCACCCTATCAAAGATATATATTGATATCTACTTCCCGAGGTCCTATAGAAAAGGAGGGGGGGTATATCACCGTGACAGGCTAAAACCTCATAAAGTATAGGCTACACCTATACCAAACACATAACCCACACTCCTATATTAACTATATTTCGTCCACATCATTTCGATCTTCTTTTCCTTACATAAGCATTTTGTACACAGTTCGTAGGTACTAGTCTAGGTAGATTGGATCAAATCTACTTTTACCCTTCACATTAACTTAAAACACTCTAAAACCCCGATGTCAAAAACCTTATTGGACGAGGAAAGTTAAGTATACTCAGGGGGTAGAAGTTGAGTACTAGTACACTATGTAAGGGTCGTACGATCGGATTCTGCCCATATAAACTTCAAATGTTAGGTATTTTGACCGCTGGGAATTTAGGCCTAAATTTCCTGCACATGTCGTCCCCTAGGTTAGGTTATTACTCTAATATTATGAAGGTTACTTAAACCCCTTCACTAAACAGGCTCTAACATAAAGTATGTATGTATCACTTCAAGTTTTAATCCTAGGAATTCCAATAAACAAACCAGCCTGAGTTGTTCCAGGGCTGATAAAATTGTAGTTGTAAGCTCTTAGATAGCCCAGGTGCCTTGTAGGCCTTTGGTTCGATTCCCCTCCAGGGCTGTAGATCAAAAGAAAAAAAGCTGTGTTGTAAAAGCAAGTAGGAGGCAAAGTATTGAGTAGGAAGCTGCCCAGGTGTATATAATCCTACCTAAACAGGCAAGGTTAAAATACCTAGCCTGCTCTGGGGTGGTATACCTGGTTTTTTTTTTCCTAACACATCTGCAGGTGGTTATCTACATACCCGAATACCCGAACACATATCCAACCCGTGGGCATGTCTTTTGGTCCTAAACGCATCTTCTAGATTTGCGAACTACTATTTTAAGACCAAGGGATATGTTAGAGCGCTACAATAAATTCCAACCCAAAACCGTACGTACCACCGTACTTTAATTTTTCAACACGCCAGCGATTTTTAATTATTTCTACACTGTGTCTTGGCCGTGTTCAAAAGTCCCAGACCTCCCACATGGCTGCCCAGGTGCTACGTATACTGTGATGCCCAGTACAGAACATGTAGTAGAGGACAGGGTTCCCCACTACACCATGTACATCTTAGGAACCGGTTCGTTTAAACCGGGGCGGGCACTACAGGGAACTATTGACTGTTCCCTGCTCTCTTGCATACCCGATGTGACCGCCCGTGCATCTGCAGAGCTCACTGGCTCGCTAGAAATCTCCTCTGCATATGGACTCAAAGCGCTACTCAGCTACAAGAGCAGATCCCGAGCTCAAATCAATTACCACTAAGTGGGTATGTATAGGCCTCTCTACACTGTCAGTCAAAGTTCTTTCAGGTGAGCGATGATACACACATGCGTAATATAGCACTCAGAATTGTATCAGCCAATGAACGGACTTGCTTTTTTGCCTGACCAGAGAGCTATTTTTGGTTGGAGTTTGCTTGTCTGGAGCTATGCCGCAAAGGTACCGGTCCAAGGCATTCGTGAACACACGTACTTGTGTGTGGGGTGAGAAGCGCTGTTTCGACCCACGCCCACCTGGGCATCTTCATCTTGTTTTTCTTTCCTCATCAACCTTCATATTATTGTTCATACTATTGATTCATCCCTTGTAAATAAGAATCTCGCCTTCCTATTTCAGTATCTGGAGGCTGGTACGCAATCATGCCTGACAACAACGAGGGTACGTTTTATCTCTCAGCATGAAATTTTTGGGCTGTTTGACTGATTTTGGAGTAGACGTCGAAGATTCTGTCATTCAACCTGAATGTCCAGCTGCGTCATCACTGGATGCTGACGACAAAGATATGGCGAAACTAGAAACCTTTATCCGGGACGGAGACGAGAAAGGAGCAATCGATTTCATTCATCGCAACCCAGGAATCATGGGAGAGAAAGACGCAGATGGCAACCCAGTCTGGGAGGTGACTCCGAGTCCGCTCATGTTGGCGGCTTGGTATGGGAAAAAGGAGGTTTTGGACTGCATCATTCAGATGCAAGCCCAAAATGATCCTCCACTAGACGAAAGACTGAAGGCCTGGTCTTCAGCCATGAACAAAGCACATTTTACTATTGCTAGGTGCATTATGGATATCTCACCTGGCATTCTTGATCGCAATATTGATTTCGGAAATACAGCACTTCATGTCGCCTGCGATGGCGGGATCGAAGTCGACTCCGTCAAAATGATGGAAGAATTGGAGGGTGTCATCAAATCGATTTTGAGCAGTAGACCAGGGCTGCTGGAAAAACGCAATAATGAGGGATATACCCCCCTTTTGACGGCAGCTTGTTTTGGAAGAACTTCCATATGCAACTTGCTGATCAATCAATACCTCGCTGATAGTTCTGCGCAGGACAATGAAGGAAACACCGCGCTGCATTTTATTTGCAAGTTGGATCGAGAGAAGTTCTCTTGCGCAACCGTACAGAAGGAGTTGCTGTCAGTTATCAAAATTCTGCTACAGCAAGTGCCCGGCCTGTTGGAAAAACGAAACGAGGACGAAGAGACGGCTCTTTTGATTGCAGCACAGTCTGGTCATCTGTTCATTGTCGCCTATCTTTGCAGATCGGGTGCAAATATTGAGGCCAGAGACCGCTGGGGCTACACGCCAATCTTGAATAGTGCTTACTTCGATTCTGGCCCCGTCCTCAAGTATCTGATTGATTCAAATGCAAACCCAACAGTCGAAAATGACAATGGAGATAATGCGCTACATCTCGCATGCACTGACGAGAAACCCTCTATCGTTGAGATTCTTCTCAAAATCCCCGAATATCAGTTGAAGAAACTCATATCCAAGCCTGATGCCTCTGAGAAAACACCATTAGCAATCGCGGTGGATAAGGAGAATTCCAAAATAGTCTCTCAGCTGCTACAATCCGCTTTGCTCTCCCCTCAAAACTCAGATCTCGATGAAATGGATTTGTTCCTAGATCCTAACGGGAACAGAATTTCAAAATGGCTGTTGAAAAAGTTTCAGGAATGGGATGAGAAGGAGGAAACCAAAGGCGAGAATGATGCGGAGGAACACCTTTTTAGTGAAGATTGTGTCGGTGCTGTCTTTTGCTGGACCATTTTGAATACGAACAATGAAGAGGGTGAGAAGCTGGGGGCTCTCATTCAAAAGCACTTTGAAGTTGAATTTCTCAATCGAGGAGTATCCACGGGGTTACACCTGGTAGCACTGGCTGGAAACATCCAAATGCTTGAACTCATCCCGGGTTGGAAATCTGAGATTTTGGTGGAAGCTGAAAATAAGATCACACCCTTACATATTGCGGCAACGAGAGGTCATTTGGAGTTCTTGAAAAAGCTTTTGAATGTTCTAGAAGAAGGAGAGGATGGATCGCAAGCAGTGCTTGACGCTGTTCTCCAAGAGACGAAGGGCCTAGATACCTCGATTTCACTAGCAGCCAGCCATGGCTGTAGGGAGGTTGAAAAATGGCTTTGGGATAAGGTTTTTAAGATTACCCAGGAGGATGGGACTTTTCCGAGCAACTCACTTCTGATCTCCACATGCTCGCAACAATCACAGCAGACCGCGCCGAATTCCGCCCAGCAGGATCGCAACAGACAACTTGTGATGGGGGTTGCAGCCTGGAGATACACAACCGGGGAACGTCGATATTTCCAGGGGTTCAGAAACCTGATAGAGGGGCGGCCTTCGAACTCAAATGCTTCAGATGAAATTTCTGTGTTGAAGTTTTTGGTCGAGAGGAACCTTCCAGTGGCCCTTTGGTGGCTTCTTTCCGGTGGAGATTCATTCGATGAAATCCACTTAAAAGAGTGTGAGGAGGTCCGCAAAAGTCTGCATGCCGTGAAACCTGGTCAACAGAACCGACTTCCAGTCCCCAATGACTCTAAACTGGTGATGGAACTCCTGGAGAAACCACCTCGCCAGCGCATACCCAAAGAAGACAAGGGTCGTCCGACATTTCAGTACAAACCGCCAGACAAAGACACGCTTATAGGGACGGTACTGGATGTTCGCATCAGAGAAGATACTCCGATTATCTTCGGGATGAAACGTGCTGACATTGTTGATATTGTGTACGATGTAGGACCAGATAAGATCATGTCGAGTAAAGATTCTCAATCCCTGGAAACCATCAAAGCAAGTCTTTTCAAAACAGGTTCTGAGCAACAGCAAGACAACAAATCCTTGAACCAAGAGGCAGACAAAAACAAAAACAAAAAGGAGACATCTACCGAGTCAAGCACATTCAAGAAATTTAGATGGATTCACATTCCGACGAATAATGTGAGTCACCAAAAAGGAGCAGTTCCAAGCCTTGGAAAATTACCTGCTGACACCTGATATAGCTGCAATATGTCGAGGTACTAGCCGTTTACCTGGATTGGTGGGCGAGCAGACCATTTCGCTGACAAAAGCTAGGATCTGATGACGCGGTTATGGCAAGGGAAGAGTGTCAATAGAAGCCAAACTCGTCGATTGCTTGCCCTTTTGAGGAAGAGCCATCTCGAAATTTCTTCCGGAGAAGGGACCTCTTACATGAGACGACATTGCCAGGTGCATATATTCAAGATGATGTGAAAGTTTCTATATCAAAATTGCTGATATAACCTACAGCTTGACCATTCAGAGAACATGCATCTTCTAACACTTTATGTGAGATCTCACGTCTGTCGGCCACTTCAATTCCTGATTACTGATGCAGTTGCAGATGCCTTACATTTTTTGGGGGAGCAAGCGCTCTAGAAATCTGAAAGTGGACACTGGAACCAAAAGAATATCTGAAACCCCACCAGACCTCACTGAAGACACCACACACCCACCAGATCAGAGTGTTCAGAGTCATGACAGAGATACAATTCCTCGGGATTTACAAACTCCTGGACAGGGGAACACCATCCAGGCATCCCAGGCGTCACAAATACCCGGCCAAAACAATGCAGTTGTGACCGGGCCTACCACTCAGCAAGAGCAGCTTCACTGGCCAAGGGATGGTCAACATTCTGGAAAAGGAATTGATCACAAGCCTCTCACCCTGGATCAATATTACTATGAGTCACTTAGTGATACATTTGATCGTGACAGTGACCAAGTTCTTTCACGATTCTTTAAGCGTGAAGAAAATCGAGCAAAAGAGGCAACAAGAATCAAAACACCCTCCCAGTCCGGCAAGACGGACAGCAGTACATCTCAAGAAAATGCTAAGCAGCCCGCCGAGCCCGAGGTTCGCAAGGTCAAAACGGCTCAGATTTTGATGGTGAACCAACTCTGGCTTTGGATTTTGGACGATGGTATTACTCAGTCTTTCTTAATCTGCTTGCCACTTCCATCTAACTGCATTCACTAGATACCATCATCACCAGCACTACGGAAGAGGACAAAAAGATCCCAAAAACATTCCTGCAGCGTGTTCTTGACAATCTTCACCGCACTGATCTGGGCAACATTAGCCAGAATGACAAGAGGACATCCGAAATTAATCATATTGCAAGGCTCATCATGGATACTGCAAGGGATCTCTTTAATGCGCGAGATATTGAGGTATATGAATCTGGTGGTGGCAAGATTGCACCTCTCGATGCGTACCGAAAAGCTATCCAAGATATGGTGAGCAACAAAGCCAGTTGTTAGTAAGAATATCTACAAGTGCTGATCTACTAAAGCGCGAACTGGAAACCCGGCTCTTCAAAAGCTTCCGCCGATCTTTGGATAAAAAAAGAGATAAATCATCCAAAAAATATACTGAGACCTTTTACTGGGCATCGGATCTGAAGAAGCGACTTTTAGAGAATACCAAGCCCACACAAGAGGATCACCCATTACAACCAGCCCAGTCCGAGCAAGCAAAGAATGCTCAGAAGTCAGCCTCAGATACCACTATCATGGCCACTGGCTCCAAAGAAAGCCCACAAGCTCAAGAGGATGGGGTCGATAGAGAGAAATCTTCTGTTCCATCACAAAGCTCTTCAAGGGATCCGAAACAAGGCCAAGACCCTTCAGAAGAGCAAGTCGGGGATGAGGAAAATCCATACCAAGATATTTCCCAAGAGACTGGCCTTCTCGAAGAAATCAAGGATGTTCTCGACGAACTGAACATTTTGAGGACCTTGGCTCAAGAACAGGACCGTGTGGATGATATGTGGAAGCAGATCAGAACAAAGCAAAAAACAAGTCACGCCGTTACTTCATCCGAGATCAGTCGAGAAACCGAAAGTATGATTGGAGACGCCAGAAACGTGCAGGAAGATATCAACACACTCCTGGACCTGAAACAAAAGGAGGCTAGCATTATAGAAGCGAAGGCCACTCGAGAGCAAAGTGACACTGTCATGACATTCACAGTGGTTACAATCATTTTCGTAAGTCCTGTCCTTTTTGTCACTGATTGTGGCTAACAGTTCCAGCTACCTGCTTCCTTCTTGACGAGTCTTTTTGCGTTGAATGTCTCCGATTTCCCTCACCAGAACGGCAATGTCGAGTTCAAGGGCTGGTGGATATTTCCTATCATCTGTAAGTCTGCGCAGTATTTGCCCGAACGGGCTACTAACATGCCCTCTTTTTATTAATTGTCAATGTTCTATAGTTGGTGTTTCCTTCATTGTCTCTGCATTTTTTGTGGTCTTGGCGTTCAATGCAAATGATTTGAAGAAATCATGGCAACGGTACTGGGACAAGAAAAATGAGAAGGCCGACACTGGAAAGCAAGATGCAAAGCAAGATGGAGAGGGGAATAGAAAAGAGAATGAAAAAGAGAACGAAAAGCAGGATGAACAGCAGGATGAAAAGCCAGGCTTGCTGCAAACCCTCCTGGGAAGGTTCTTTGGAGGGAGACACACAGATAGTCAAAAGGGATCATGGCAATGTTAAAGCCTTTACTAGGCTGATTATGCTACTCGAGGCACCTCGAGTCTAGCAAGAATACATACTGTTTCTTGTACAAAAGCCGTACCGATATCATCAGTAGAACCTCCCCCACACTCAAGAACCCCAACTACATCATACACCCACATTATGTCCAGGTCACTGGCGATGGAGCCGCTGATACGTAGTTGTTTCGAACCGCGGCTGAAATTAAATACACTGCGGGTCGTACATTTAGATTCTGTCCATACAAACTTATTTTGACCGCCAGGAATTCAGCCCTGAATTGCCTGGTCCCTTGGGATAGGTCCACGAGTAGTGCTAACACGTCATTGGTAAGTCAAAGTCGCCATGGGTGTTATCATTCTATTACCATGGTGTAAATAAGCGAGTCTTCGTTTTCATTTTTTGCAGACAAATGAAAGAGAAATAACAAGATAGTAGCCGCGTCTTTCCTGCATTAACAGATATACGCACGTTCTCGAGAACGAGCATTCGATGGCAGGTATCCCGAGATCCCTTCGAAAAGAGTCTATCCAGGGGTGCTTTCTGATGTGTCAATGGCGTTTTGAAGTCGACTTTTCATCATTTGGAGGTTCAATTTATGCTTTTGGAACCCAGTAAGCCGCTGACTCGGACCTAAACATGTTTGTACCATATGATGGCTGCTAGTGGGAGTATTCCAACTCCTGGTCGCTGGAGCGAGTCTGAATAACACCCTGATCCAGCCTGAGTCTAACACTTTGAAATCTCGAACCCCCAAAATCTAAGTTATCGTGGGACCAGATCCTACCAGGTACATATAGTCATAAATGGCCCATGTTGGAAGTCCCGCGATATCAATTGCAGACATTCACGGTGCACGGGATTGATTCCGAAGCTCAGCTCCATCCGGATGACAACCCGGAACCTTTGTACCCGCATCTATCCTGCACGACAGTCTAGCCTCGGGTGAATACAGATATTGACCAATAGAGGACTGCAATCGGCAATTTCAGTGCGGAACGGATTTTGATGCAGATCTCGACGCCATGGTTGACCACATTCCCCGGACTTCTTACCCCAGAAGTTTGCGAATTATGTGCATTTCCCGCGGGGGAGTCGATTGGCATTTGGACTAAGGGCATATAAAGCCCAACTCCCACCCCCACGCAACGAATAGTTGAGATTCAAATTGAATTCTGGTTCTCAGTTCAATAAATCATGGGGAAAACCAAATCAATCGAGTCAAGTGGCTCATTCCATTTGGAAACGGTCAATTCTACGCCAGCAGAGCAATCTTTGAATATAGAGGTTCATGATGATAAACATGATTCTATTGCCTCGTCTCAGGATCCTCGTGATCCAAAAAATTGGTCTCTGAAAAAGAAAAATGCACAGATCCTGATGGTGGCCTTTCATTCCATGATCAGCACTTTCATGGCTGCCGGCATTATCCCAGCGTATGATACCCTGGCCGAAGAGTACAATATCACTGTCCCCGATGCAAGCTATTTGACATCGTTTCAGGTACGCATTAACCTACATTATCGATGCCCCATTTCAATATTCAGAGATTGCCCATCTGACATTGCTTCATCTACAGATTTTACTCCTCGGTCTCTCTCCCCTTATTTGGAATCCAATCACAGCCGTCTATGGTCGATACAATGTTAGCCTTCTGTCCGTTTTTGGCAGTATGATGTGCAACATCGGAGGAGCACGGTGCACAACATATGGAGCTCAGATGGCCACACGTGTTTTGACGGCGTTTCTCATTTCGCCTCCAATTGGTATTGGGAGTGGAGTGATTACTGAGCTCTGTGAACCTGAAGAACGTGGCAAGAAGTTGGGCTGGTGGATGCTTCTTACCACGATTGGTACGCCCTCTGGACCATTTCTCATGGGCTTTGTCACTCAGCATATCGGAGTATGTAATCAAGCACGCAACCTCGATCATTCAAGTGACCGTACTGACACGCGTGGCTTAGATTCAATGGATCTTTTGGATCTTCGCAATTATCAACTTCGTTCAATTGCTGTTTTATCTCGCATTTGGGGACGAGACAGTATACCATCCCGATGTTCAAGTCGAAAAGACAAGTTTCTTCACAAAGATGAAACCCCGGAGACTCACAAAACGAACCCTCTCTTGGTATGACTTCGTGGCACCCCTGGCTCTGGCCAAATCTCCTCGAGTACTAGTTACGGCATGTGCTCATGCAATCACCTTCTGTTATGGAAATATCGCATTGATTGTGGAAATGCCGATCGCATTTGGGGAGAAGTTCAATTTCAATGCCCAACAAATTGGTCTACAGTTCATCGCTATTATCATCGGGTGCGTTCTCGGGGAGCAAATCAGTGGCCCTGGATCAGACTGGTTCCTGAAACGTATTCGGAAATCCAAGGGAACATCCCACCCATCCGATCGTCTATGGCTTGCATATATTGCCTTTTCGACGATTATTGCGGGATTGTTGGCTTGGGGATTCCAGTTGAAAAAAGCTGGCACAACCTGGAATGTTACTCCATGTGTTGGTGCTGCAATTGCAAGTTTTGGAAATCAGATGCAAACCACTATTTTGACAACTTTCGCGGTAGAGAGTGAGAAGGAGAGAGCTAGTGAGGTTGGTGTATTTGTCAATGTCTGCAGACAGATTTATGGTTTTGTGAGTTCTCCCCTGGCGATGTCTATATTTTGGACTTTCGTGCTGACTTTTATGAATCTCAGATTGGTCCATTCTATTTCCCATACATGTTTGCTGCTCTTGGTCTAGATGGTGCAGCTGGTATTATGGTGGTGATTGTCTCAGGAGCCGCTCTACTTCCTATTATCGCAGTCCAAATGGCGGCGAGGAGACATGATGCTCAGATTAGTCCAAACTAGCTGAACAGTCTGTAGTTTATCTAAAATCCATGGATTAAAACTCAAACTCTAGTGTCATAATTCATCCATGGATTGGACAATTTTTTTTTTTACAATCACCCAGGATCTATATTTTGACATACCAGTTGACAGCACTTGAGTGGCTGTATATAAAGTCTACACCTAAAGTCACGGTATTAGTTCCAAGGTTACTAGTGGAATCCCTTCGTGTTTCCTGCCAGGTAGGCCTCTGGGGCTGTGTGTTAATCTTGAAATCGAAATTCTCCGTATGGGAGTAAGTTCTTAAGATAAATTGGAAGATTGAATTAAAATTATAGCAGGTTATTAGGCACGCTGTTCAGCCAAGACATGTCCTGGAAGTCTGCCAGCTCAAACCCTTCTAAGGTAGCTGCACTCATGTCGCCTCCAAAGTGCATGTTGTGCAGTATCGTATTAGTAGCGAGATCATGGTCGAAAACATCATCCATAGGGGACTGATGCGACGAAACCACTTGTTCATAGAGGATTTCAAGTGCGGCCACACAGCGCCTGGCTGACTTGCTATAGCCTTGATACTTTCGTAGTATCTCGAGAGCGCTGTTCCAGGAATAAGAAAATGCGTCGTTCGTAACCTCATTTTTGATCTCTGGGCACAATTGACCCGCGATTAAAACGGTCGCGGATGTATAGACATCTATCTAGTCAGAATCTTGAACACATTGATCTGGTTGTAAACTTACATAAGATGTTATACCACCATGCAGGAAGTGGACCACCAGTCTCATCTTTGGGAATGTTCCTGTGAATCAAGTCAATCGATTCCTGCGCCGCTCGTACGCACAGTATGGAGCATTGTAAAGCGACCCGATGAGGGAAGGACTCTTGTGTAAATGATGAGTTGGTGCTGTTCTCGCGTGACGCGCAATACTTGGACAACGTGGGCCTAAACAACAATATTCGCACATGAAGAAAGCTATATTTTGGGTTAGCAAGTTGTGGAAAGATGTTGCCAGGTTGTGGAAGCTCACCGTGCCCGTAACACAATACTCTGTCGCATGAAAATGGTGTTTTCAGAATTAACATTGAGCCATTGTTGAAGGTGGGTTGGAAGGCTTCGAGTCCAGCGAGACAGAGATCGATCGAGCTCAAATATTGTACGGTCGCCTTCAGTGGTGCCACTGTTAAAGTAGAAATCGTGCATATCCTCCATGGTTTCGTCAGGTGTGGATTTGTAAAGGCTCAAAAGAACATCGTTCATGATTTCATACAGCTCCAAAGACTTTGCGTAGAATGCCATTACAGATGGCGTTTCAGGGGGCTGTGTAGGCTCTGAGGCAATGCCAGCTTGTATTATTTCATCATCAACAGCCTCGGGCAGGGGGACCGCTCCACTTGAATATCGTGAAATCATCGCAGGTCTGCCGAATGTCATGGAAATCACTCTGTTATGCTGCTTGTTAGAATCTTTCTATCTCTGTCCAGTCGAACTCAAACATACCTATCCATTAGAACACAGCCATGCCATAGTTTCCGCGCGATTTGCTGCTTGTGAAAGCTTCCGAGATTATCGGTCGTCTGAGGTAGATGAAGACCCAGACTTTGAGCATTACGAATGGCTAAGCCTGTCACGATCCAGCACTGGTGCGCCGAGTCAGTGCTCTGTAGATATTGTGCCATGAGGAGTAGACATTGGATCAAGCCAGCCGAGCCTGTATCCCATAAATTAAATTGAAACAAGTCCTTTGCTCGAGAGAAGAAGACGTCTGCAGAGGTCTCTCGGTCTTCAGGTGGGATGAAATCCGATAGTTGACTAGCCAGGGCAAATATCACGTTGAATGTGCACATCACCATATGCTCGTCGACTTGCAGAGTCTCTCCATTCCACACCTTCTGGTATTCGGATCGCATTGAAGCGCTGTCGACAAAAGGATACAGCGGAAATACATAATCCCAATATACGCTCATCAACCGGTCGGCAGTTCTTCTTGGGGGCAAAATATAATCTTGATGGTGTACTGTGCGTGCAGGAATGCGGTCTTCCGATGCAGATACCGGATTTGAGCGGACAGCTGGATCTTGATCTGAGGGCCGGTCTGGAGAGCACACTCTCTTGTCTATCGCAGTTTTTATTTGACGCATGAATCCAGCGGCACTGGAACTTCCAAAGAAGCCTTGGTTACTCCGACCTTCTTCCACGGCCCCCATCATCGCATTGACACCATCCCCTCCATTCCTGGGCGGAGGTAGCGGGGTAAGGCATTGGGATTTTCGAGAGATCTCAGCAGACTTTGCGGAATGATCACCGCCAGGTGTAAAAGAAGAAACGGTTGAGGTCTTTGTGAATAGAATGGTCAGTCAGGATCATATTTGCAAAATCTTCATTACGAACCGATGGTAGATCCAGAACCACACTCCTCTCGACTGGATCTGGACTCTCAAGCTCTTTTATTCGATCCTCCAGGCGAGATATGTATCTGTCATGGGTGAGACCCAGTCAGCAGTGACTCGGAGTGATGTTTCCAAGACCACCCTGAAACTTGGATGACGACTTAAATTTCCACTTACGATTGAGTAGCGCGTTTCTTTTCTAACTCACCCGTGTAGACACAGGTCGGGCGTGGCCTCTTACTACATGGCCCACAGACTAGTGTGTTCAGTGAGTACGGGTGACATTCCGGGGAGGCTGGGTTACATACCAGGTTGAACGCCATCGCAGCGCACCTTCTTCATCCGACATTCATCGCATGCAACGGCAATCTTCCGGCGCTTCGGCTGTCGCCTAGATTCATGATTTTTCATTGCTTCCGGCTCGGTATTCTCCATCTTGCTCCGATATAGCGTTGACTCTGCTGAGCATTCGGAGGTTGGCGGGAACAAACCCGAAGGTGGGTCTACAATGGAGTGAAGTACCGGAACTGCAATTTGCCGAGCTGATTACCGAATGAACACTGCTTAGCTTTGAAAGTGCTCGGATCAACTGGTGGCTCATTCAAATGTTGATTTCTCAATTGTGAGGACGGGATATTTCCGCGACTTCATTCAAACTGGAACACATTCCGTGTTGATGTGACATTTGATCTACCAGTTGACTACTACAATATGCATGCCTGCATCTATCATGATGCGATATTTCTAACTTGCTTTCAAATTGTGCCAAATCAAAGTCCAGCCAGTGGTTCTTTCGGTGATAAACAAGGTTGTTGCCAACCATCCAAACCAACATCGAAATTCAGGGTTGAATGTCAACTGGTCTATGGCTCCCAGGGCCCCACAGCTCGAGCTCCTGTCAAGAGTAATGGGTCATTGTCGCCTTGAACAAGGAAAATATCTTCATGTCGCACCCCAAATTTGTCGACCAAATATATTCCTGGCTCTGATGTGAATGCCATCCCGGTCTTGAGCAGAGTCCCATGGTTTCCCTTGTTGAGATATGGGCTTTCGTGGGCTGTTAATTCGTTGAAACATTGCTGTCAGTCCAGGTACTAATGATAACTTCATAAGTCAAGCCAATTACCTTTGATTCCAATGCCATGACCAACTCGATGAGTGAAGGCCTCGCCATATCCAGCGTCACTGATGACTTGACGAGCTGCGATATCAACACTGGCTGCTGTAGAATTTTCTCGCATGCGCTGGACAGATTGAGTTTGTGCTTCAAAGACAATATCCCAGACCTTGAGAAGAAGCGAGTCAGTCCTATAAAATATCTCGATGAAGAACTCTGTCAAACTCACCTTCAACTTCTCCTCCATGGTTGGTGTTAGAGCATCTCCAGGGTTGGGCTTGGCCAGGAAAGGAGGGAAAAAGGTACGACAGATGTCGGAAGAATATCCATGTAAATGGGCACCAACATCGATCAGCACAAAAGTTTCAGGCTCCAATACCTTCGACCCATTCGTACCACCGTGGGGGTTGGATGCATTTTCATCTTCATTCCTTAATTAATACAATGCGCTGCTAGCATTCATGGAAACTCGGAAACTTGGTCATACCAAACAAAACGATGTCGAAAAATGGCTCCATGCCAGCTGCCCGAAGCGCATCATCGAGGGCGCTTGCGATTTGATTTTCCGTTAGTCCAGGCACAAGACCTAGACATATGTTTAGCATAGACTCGGGGAGTTATCAAGTGAACTGGAAAAGTGCATCCATGGTGTTCTTACATTTCCTCATCTGTCGCACTGCCTCTACAGTGCCTGTGTTCACAGCACGAAGAATATCAACCTCGTTTGAGCTCTTCCTCTGTCTCACTTCCTCAACATGGCCCCTCAGTCCGACAACCTCGAAGCCTGTTTGGCTAAGACCCCGTTGAATAAAGTCTCGCATTTCCTCGTCTACCATTAGCCGAGGCTGACGGTTCAATCCTAGGAATACCTCAGACTGATGCAAAGTCTGGTATGGGTCCCAGTGTTCTTCCCATGGAACGATTTGAATAGGCTCGGTGAAAGGCATTCCTAAAAGTCGAGCTCGCTCCGCTTCGAATGCAGGGGACAGAAAAGTAGTCTTTGCTGAAATCTTTCCTGAATGGTCATCTTGAACCGGTCGCACGATCATGAGGAACGGGCGTTCTTCTGGCTAATTGTTCGTTTAGGCTTGCATCGTCCTGGAATCCATTGAGATTGACTCACCTCCCAAACTTCCTATTCATTTATGTTAATTTTCGATGTGGAGATGTTGAGGAGAATGATTCTAACGCACCCATTCCGGCTGGCTGACATTGGCAAAGTATTTGAATGTGTATCCAGGTTCAACTACAAAGGCGTCTACGCCTTCAGCGACTAAAGCCTCGGCCAACCTGTCCCTTCTTTGCGCATATTCAGCAACCTGAATTGGAGCCACTCCGTCCAAAAAGGGGAGTCCTGTGTCAAGAAAGTTTTTCACTGCACATTGTTGGAAAGTGCTGTATGTGTCATGTTTCTCAGTCCCCGACCAAAGAGGTGGAATTCTTGTACCAAAGTAATCATCCGACCCGCGTTGAATGAACTGATAACCAGTCATCATACAGGCTCCAATCATTGCACCTAATAGCATACTGCGGATTGAATGGTGCTTCTTGTATCGAGACATAGATTCCACCCCCTCCCCCATAGGCCCCCAATGCACCTGTTTAGACATCAGTAGATAAATTGTCGCTAGTAATTTTTATTTGAAGAAGTCAAGATCTTGTCTTGTGAAGTTGAATTCCTGAAATTGACTCGGCACAATCATTATTGAGGGGCTAAGTCGCTAACTCGCATCGACCTTCCTTGTCTCCTTCATTCCTGCAGACGGGACGGGATAACATCACTTAGCGTCAAAACTCACCCCCATTTTTGGATCAAACAGGGATTTACCCCGCAGATAGGCTTTGATTAAGATTGGCTGCAGTTAAAGTAATCTCTATCGAGTTAAATCAAAGTTAAATGATTAAGAGAGATTGCGATTAAAGCGAAGATTGGTGGCACGGATTGGGTATAAAGGCCCTTAAGTCCAGATGTCGACGCGTGGAGGGAAATGCTAAAATCTTGAGATCAAATTTTGGAGTCACAATGAATGAGCTTTCAGAAGATGTGCAAGATACGCGTGAGAGTACACTACCAGCCGAAAAGGCAGAGACTGTAGCTGCTACTGTCAAAGATGAGGATGTCGCCACTACTGATCGCGGTTACTCGCGTCTATCAATGATGACGATGATCGTATTTAGCGGTCTAGCAATTGGTAAGATAAATTTCATTCCTAAACTTCAACTCATCCGCGATCTGTATCCCCCATGTTGAGAGTGGAACTGACCTTCTCTAGGAAGTGATGGCTTCAACGCTTCGATTATCGGAAACCTTGAGTTACTCATGGAGGTCATTTACGCGAAGTCCTGGTCTACTGCTGTGGCCTCAAGATTGTCGAATGCGTTCATGGTTGGCATGATAATCGGCATGCTGGTAACTAATCATCTCCCTACGATATTTGTGCTATGCGACGCTCACGAAACTAACGATTGACAGTCCTTTGGTTATATCTCGGATAAACTGGGTCGAAAGACAGGAGCGGTGCTCACAACAACATTTTTGGTACTCGGAGTTGCTCTCAGCGCTGGAGCAAGTGGCTATACTGAAGATGGGATGTTTTGGATGTTGATTATATCTAGAGGAATCGCTGGTGTTGGTGCAGGCGGGTGAGTTCAGAGAAAGAGATCAGTCTTTTTTTATTCAACTTGATTGACCCTTTACTAGCGAGTATCCTGTTGCTGGTGCCGGTGCAGCTGAGGTGAGTATTCATTATTCCCTAAGCTCTCTTTCCTTACTACCAAGCTGTCAATGAACTTTTTTTTCTGATCTCAATATGATGTTCACTAGGCTACCGACGAAACCCCTCAAATCCGTAAACGGCGAGGATTCATTTTTGCCATGATAGGAGACCTGTCTGCCAGTCTAGGATTTGCCTTCGGAGCTCTTGTGCCGCTGATTTTGTTGCTCTGTTTCCATCAAAAGGTAGAACATTATGAAGATGTCTGGAGAATCTCCCTGGCCATGGGGGCTATTGCACCAATTTCGATATTTTGGTTTCGTTACCGCATGGTGGTTAGCTCTGCGTATAAGAAGAGTTCTATGCAGAAACAGCGGATTCCATACTGGCTTGTGGTCAAAAAGTATTGGCGTGGGCTACTCGGTGCTAGCGCTTGCTGGTTCATGCAAGTAACCCTGCACCCTGCTACTAGTAGTAGACATCCACCTTACTGACAGAACCTCACAACAGGTATAACTATATCGCATACCCATTTGGGTTATTTTCTTCGACAATCGTGGACCGAGTGAATCCGACTTCATCTCTCGCCATAACCATGGCATGGGGCACATTGATCAATTGCTTTTATGTAAGTGCATCAGTACTCGCGATATTTCTCATGCTAACATAGATTTCTTGCAAAAGATCCCCGGAGCCTTCATTGGTGGTTTTCTATCTGATCGTATTGGTCGTCGACGTACTATGGCCCTAGGCTTCATGCTCCAAGCTCTTTTGGGCTTTGTACTTGGTGGTGCCCTAGGACCCATCGAAACCAAGCTTCCGCTATTTATTGTCCTTTATGGAGTCTTCCTAACGCTCGGTGAGGTAGGTCCGGGATCCACTATCGTTCTTACAGCGAGTGAGAACTTCCCCACTGCGGTCCGTGGCCATGCGGTCGGATTTGCAGCTGCGTGGAGCAAGGCAGGTGCTGCGATCGGGACAGCAGTTTTCAAGCCAATTTTGGCTAGTTGTGGCACTCAGGCCGTCTTCTTGATAGGATCTGGATTTGCAGTGCTCGGATCTCTGGTCGCTTGGTTCATTTTGCCGGATTCTGATAAGCTGTTGGATCATGGGGACCAAGAGTGGAAAGATTACTTGACTGCCCATGGATACACCAACATTGAGTGGGGAGTTTCGTCAGCTCAGACAGTTCAGGAAGTGAAAGAAGCTGAATAGATAGCATTTCCCTCATTTAGTGAGACCTCGAATCATGATTCAATGTCAATCAATGTAGTATGCAAAAGATGGTCTGTGTTGGCGATCAAGGCAGTATTTATTTTTCTGTATTGCAAACATCTCAGGAATTCGTATGATAAACCATGCGTGTTATTTCTAAGCTGGCATAACCACCAGATCTTCGAAGGTTGATGGCGTTCAATGTTTCCCGTGTCTCACTTCGGTTGTTCGGTCGCACTCCGATTCAGCACCGGGTTAATAGTTTCTCCGGGGTATCATCTCGCACTTGCCTAAACGGGACTAGTCGGTCAGCCACTGATCACGTGCTCTGGGCGCCCAGACGCCCAGTGAACTAGCCAACTAGTCAACAGTTAGTAAACAGTTAGCAAACATTGGAATAGTGGAATCAGTAGTGGAGAGCTGAAGAAAAAAAAAAAAAAGAAAAAAAACTACCGCCTTGAATCTCCTAGTTCGTTTCATTTCAAAGGTTGGTTGTATCATGATCTCATGGGAACGGGATATGTGTTATTATTATCGCTATGAATACTCGAGATTGAGATCCTCTGAAAATTACCTGTTTCGTCAACCCCGAGGAAGTGCTCCATAACATCATGTACATGAATCATTTTAAACTTGGCAGTTCAAGTTTGCCGTTACTTCCCAGGGGTCAAGGGGGCTCGGAACATTTGAAATTGTTGTGGGTCGCGAGACCCTTCAAATGTTCCTTAGCATGAAATAGACGAAAAGGCGTTTGAACTAGTAGGAGAAAAGTGGATCGACGTGCGAGTCATGTACGGAGTACTCGCACTCCCGAGGTCCGCATGTTGGCAAATAGTGAAATCCGTGTATGATTATAGAGAAATGGAGACTGATTCCCCGTCAAAGACTCCAAGTTAAATGTGGGACTATCCACGACCACTTGCATGGACCTTAGATATCACTTATGTGTGAATCCCAGTGCCGAGTGACTTTCTATTCTAGTCACCGTCTAGAAGGAACCTTAGGGTTCTGACGGGCTCAATCCACTTTTTCCGATCCACTACTGCATGTCTAGTAGTTCTGGCCTTGACAGTTACAAATTTAGCGGTCCACAGGCATTCTATACAAGGCTTAGTTTCACCCAAAACAGCGATAAAACCGGTGATCGCCATCTGTGTGTCGTGGTGGACGATCACTTAAGGTTCCGGGGCTTAAAATTCGAAGCCCCGAAAAGGCCATACGAGCCTATCCAGTTTTTTGAGATTTTCCCCCCTCCTGTTGCCTGCATTAGCGTGGATAGATTGGAAAATTGACACTCGAAAGATCCATTCTTATTCTATCCCTTATCCTGTCGCGCTGTCGTGCCATCTAAGACATCTGGAGGCTCATATACCCTGTGTTGACTTAATCTGTCAACTGAAACATCCACCTCTGGGATTCACTAAAGGATCAACCTAAGAGATCGGGCTTAGATTAGCGCTCAGCCTTGCCACGATGGCAATCTACACCGATGCGGCTCCGTCTTTGGCGGGCAGCACTATCATGCTGACGGTCCTGGCGTTTTTGACATATGGATTGCGAGTTTATTGCCGATTGTCAAGGAAATCATGGGGCGTAGAAGACTGGATCATGACGATAGCAACGGTGAGTCGAGGCTCGCGAACCCATTCATTCATCACGCTAACAGGATGAAAAGATACCGTTTACCGTGCTTGTTGCGGGTTGTATTGGAGGAGCGTTCAACGGAATCGGCATTCTCAATTCAACATTTGCTAAGCCAGGGAATGAGAAATATGAGGCAGAAGGAAAGAAAGTGAGTACAAGATATCATTCTATTTATGGACTGACACTAACCTGTTATCCAGTTTTTCCTTATCTTTGAAGTCGGATATTGCTCCGCTATCATTCCCATTAAGCTGAGCATCAGTTGGATGTTGATTCGAGTCGCAAGTGGTCGCAAGCGCTACCTTTACATTCAATACGTTGTCATTGCAACATTCGTCATCATGAACATCATCGCCCTTATCTTCATTTTGATTAACTGCATTCCAGTCCAGTCAGTTTCAATAAAACAACAACTTCGTTTCCTTGATGCTAACCTGATTATAGAGCTGCATGGAGCGCTGAAGCGCTGGCAAATGGAGGTCACTGCCAGCCAAGCTATGTCCTGGCTGATGTGTACTACGCCTGCACTGCTGTGAATATTCTGACCGACTGGGTGACTGCTTTCCTGTAAGATCCAAGTCCCTACCTGTGCGATGAAATAAGTCTAACCTGCGTTTTTAGTCCCATCCCTCTACTGTGGAATGTCCAGATCAATCGCAACACCAAAATCTCGATTATTGGCTTGATGGGTCTCGGTATCTTGTAAGTGGCATCTTATGTCTATCGCTGATTTCCAGTAACTGACATCTTACAAAGTGCATCCTTGTCAGCATGCATCCGACTCAAGTACACCGTCGCCTTAACCAACCAGAACAATTATCTTTACTCCGTTGCGAACGTTGTTATCTGGGGATTCGCCGAGAACGCCCTTGGTATGATTGTTGGAAATATTGCAACTCTCCGTCCCCTTTTCCGTATCCTTCGCGATGGCAGGACCTCGGATTACACGAAGTCTCCTATCTTCCAAAATTCTCATCGCACTGGAGGGGCGATGTACTCAAAGTCCTACGAGCTTGCCGAGCACGGCCAGAGCGTCAATCACACTGCCATCACTACAGTGCTAGAGCGCGAGCGACATAGCAGCATCAGTGATGGAGATAGCCAGAAGGAAATTCTTGATAATGTCCAACGACCTGGCCAGACTGAGATTCTCGTCAACCGACAGGTCACAGTCGCGTACGACTAGATTCAAATGTTTGCGGTCGATTTACTATTCAAACAAGTTTGGATGTTGCGTCGTCGCTTTTGAAATCCGGAGCCCTTGAATTTCTCAATTACATATCCTAATTTCTTCCATTGTGTATATACTATTATCCAAAATATATTTTTGTTAGACTTTCGACTGTTCAAATGTTGTTCGGAATGAACCATCCGAGTCTTACTTCAAGTTCTATCCAAGTATGCAAAGGGGGAAGATGCCTTTGGTGGTATTTCTTAGCACCAGCAGACTCCGCTCGTTGCCAAAATCATGGCCGCTTGAATTGTGACTAATGAAAAAACACCTTGAATACATATTTGGTAAAAAATATATTGAGGCCCGGGAAGTGGAGCAGTAACTGGAATTCTGATCCATTTTATGCGGAGGCCGTTATATGGAGCAAAATGAAAAGCTGTGCAGATCTTCAAGTTGAAAGGAGGCACCGAGTTTAAGGAATGATGTAAGCCATGAATCGGGTATTTTTCATTTAAAAGACTCGAAAGAATATTCAAATGTTTCGTAAGGGACGAAGCAATGGAATGGTGAGGCTCATGGAGTATTGGGGAGAAGGTTGTCGGAGAGACATTTCAAAGGAGCTAAGAGACTTAGACCACATATTTGATGGTCGTATATTTCTTAGAGGCATCGATCGGCATCGATCGGCAGCAAGCCTGATGATAATATTCTAACGTGAACTTGAAAAAGAAACAAAAAGACAAAAAAGAAATGTGCATCATCCGTGAATCGAACACGGGCCTCGTCGATGGCAACGACGAATTCTACCACTAGACCAATGATGCTAGTTCATGTAAGGAGCTCGAATCGTGGCTATATGAACTAGAATACATATACTTCTACATCTCATCTTTAACATTGTCATTCATTCCAACTTGAAGGTTGTGATTTTGTGAGCATGCTTGTTACTATTGGCTTTTTGAGTACTAACTCCACGGCTGATAAGCAGCCACCAGTTGGCATGGATACACCTAACTGGCACATGCAGTGGCACTACATATATTCAATGTTAGTATTCCGCCGCGCGACCTAACTGTACGGTGGCAATCAAAGATATATATGGATCCAGACCTCGGCATCTATCGAATATTTGTACCCACCTGGGCACCACGTAACACATGCCTAGTGTGCACTGGCATTGAAGTAGGTAGCCTGCAGATCATCCAGATGTCATGACCGGTTGACTCGGACGGGCAAAAAATTGATCCATGTCGTATCATTACTACTAGTGCTTATAATGGCCGAGAGTGCTTAAAAGTACCTGTATGTACCAACTTGAACTTGAATTTTTACCTCGAGCACCCATATCCAACGTGGGATTGATGCAACAGTTCAAACCAAGGTTGGGATCCCAGTCCAAAACTTCAAGTCCAACTTTCAAACGAGGCTATCTTCCTGAGCGAGAGCTGATGAAGGAGACCGCGGCGCTATTGGCTCTAATCTCAAGCCTCGGTGGGAGGCGACCCTGTCAGGAAAAGGTAGTACTGGTAGTAACTTGATTTTGGCTACAATGTAGATAACCTTGATACTGCCACGTCGGCGAAACTGCAAAGAGAGTTAATTATTCAACAACTACTCCTCGTCTTGTCTCTCCTCATGTGAAACATAAAATGTAAACCAGACAACGAAGGCAAATTCCCTACCAATCATACAATCTTTTGGGATTCTGAACCATCATCAGTTTCCACTCCTCATCCGATACCCATGAGCGCAAGCTTTTCAGCCAAGCTAAATCATCAACTTCAAGGTATGCAGCTTCTGTTAAAGCCTCTTCTCTCGTGCGGACCTTCATCAATGGTGTATGTGGCCTGCAGACAGACTTGTCAGCATATATCCAAGCGCTAGCAGCAAACATCCAGAACATACCAATCACTGCCCCACAAAAGCTGGAGCGGATTCGCATCAAACAGGGCCCTCACAAGAGGTTTTAAGTCCTCAAAGTGCGGCGCTTGAGTACTAACCCGATAAGGTGCGCTAATCTTCACGAAAAGATGGCCCGATCGCACAAGATCCAAAATCTCCTTGAATCCTTTTTGTCGGGTCAGATCGCCCTCGCAATGAACGGGTAACATGCTAGCCCCCTTTAACAAAGCAAAATGATCCGTCACAAGCTGGATCCCCCTTGGTACAATGTCTCGAGCAATGATAGGCTTTAATTCTCCCCAGAACTCGGGATGGGTATGTGTAAACGCCATGTTCCATCGTGCAAACTGACCGTTCAACACACGCGCATGGGTTGTCAACGCGATCTTCTGAAGCTCGACATCGTGCATTGCGTTATATTTGTATAAGTTGACTCTGATTCCGCGGACCCCGTTCGCATGCATCTCTGCGAGCTCACTTGATGTCACTGTTTCTGGGTCGATGACCGCGATTCCTTTTGTCACGGTTCGTCCGAGGTCCGATGTAAATGTGATCAGACAGCTGCTGTCTGGGCCGTAAGAGAGACCATGAGTCAGGACTGAGTGTGTGATTCCGGTCTTTTGTTTGAAATCATTATAGTCTCTGATTGACGCTGGGGGTGGAGTAAGATGTCGGTTTGGGTCGTAGGGAAAGCGTTCAGCTGTAGGAGCCCTGAAGGTTACTATCAAACAGAACCACCAACTACTACTGATAGGTAGTAGGTCTTCAAGTTGAGGGTGTGTAAATCTTACGTTCAAATATGTGATGGTGGACGTCCCATCCACCGTCTGGAAAAAGTTGTGATGACATTCTTGTGAAGACTCGGAATTTGGCTGGATAACCTTGGAAACTTCAAATTGGAATAGAAGCTTAGAATCGTTGGACTTGGGCTGTTTTTGAAGTTCAAATTGTGTAATGAAGTCTGGAACCTCTCTGTACACAATCTGAGTCAACCTTGGAATGGAAGTGCCGCAGACATATATTGAAAAATCCGGCAAACTTGAAGACCAGCGATGCCCAGGTGATACTCAAATTTCGAGGCAAACAAGAGCTATCCGGGCATGAATTGTACCGAGCCAATGGAAACTTATCTCATAAAGCCGTTTAGTCTCCTCGACTCGGGATGACTCCGGAGATGCGGAGTCGCGACTCACGACATCTGTATGCTTTGCACATATGGAAGGCTCCGGGTGGGTCTGGAATGCTCTGAGGGATTTACCGATCAACGAGAATCCTTCAACACCGTTTCCCAGACGTGATTCACAGGATCGCGCTCGAGTTTGATGATTTTGAAGATCCGATTTCGGAACATTTCACTTTAATGATGCTTGGAGACTGATTCCCCAATCCGCCATCGGCACTCACAACTTGGTATGTAAGCATCTTAACTGAGGTCATATATGTTCATGGAGCATGATGGCAGTTAAAACAGCAGAAAGTTTTTGAGTGGTTTCAAATGTTCTTGAATCGCGTTTATAAAAATTCACAATAATGTCCGGTCAAAAGCAAGTGTCACCCTGGCAGTCCATAGTGGCAGGGGCCGCTGCTGGTGGCGTTGAAAGTTTGATCACTGTATGGGTGAGATGATACCTCCAAAAAGGGATATATACTAACAATTCGAATACATAGTATCCAACCGAGTATTTGAAGACACGCCAACAACTTTCAAGCCCGGGTGCCGCGAAAGGACAATCGCTTGTACAACTCCTGGCAACTACAATTCGACAGCATGGAATTGGGGCTCTCTACACAGGTGCTGGAGCCTTTTGCATTTCCAATGCCTCCAAATCTTCAATTCGATTCTTCACATTCGACATGGCTCGACAGATAATGCCAAAAAATAATGCAGGCAGAGTCAGCCCGATCGGAAATATGTGTGCCGGCTTGATGGCCGGCGTGGCGGAGGCAGTCATTGTGGTAACCCCTGGAGAAACTATCAAGACAAAGATGATTGATGACCGAACTGGACCGAAGCAGTTCAAATCTACGAGACATGGTATTGTTTCTATATTCCGTCAAGAAGGCCTGGCAGGGTTATACCGGGGTGTAGTTCCAGTGACGTTGAAGCAGTCTGCCAATGCGATGGTGCGATTTACAAGTTATAATATCTTCCTGGGCCAGATGGAGGCGATGTCATTGCCCCAGTCTGTATCAGCTGTGGTGTCCGGGGCTATGGCGGGTGTCGTAACGGTTTATGCGACGATGCCATTCGATTCAATCAAGACGCGACTTCAGGCTATTGATGGCAATTCGCGGTATCGCGGCTCCTTGGATTGCTTCCGCTTGGTCATTCAACACGAGGGCGCGTCTGCCCTCTGGCGAGGCACAACGCCACGCTTGATTAGATTGAGTGTTTGTGAACTTTCCATCTATTGGTATTCTTGAGACTAACCTTTCACTGTTAGGCATCGGGCGCACTGAGCTTTTCTATTTATGAGGCTGTTATCCAATGGACTAGCACCAGAGCTATGAAAGACTCAGAAGAGAAAGATAAATCTGAGCTGTAAAATTATTGAAGTGTCCCAACCATGGATAAAGTCCTTGAGCGTGAAGACCATAGACAGCACTTGAGCATTGCCGAGCGATGCCACTCAAGTATAATCGATTGTCTCTGAGTGAGTTACAAAAGGCCATTTCCTTGACTATCCAATATATCCGTAGAGCTAGAAAAAGGATCCCAGCCCCAGTCTTCATGCAAGTACTCCGCCATAAAGTTTTCCATAGCAGCTTCGATCGTCGGTTGATCCAGGTCTCGCAAGGGATCCATCGGCATACTTCCAAGTGGCGGGTGGGCTGCCCTCACTATGTTAGCGACAAGCTCTGATACACGGTTCTGTTCGATAAAGCGAAGACATCTTACATATTTCAAATTGTGGATCATGATCGTGGAACTCAAATTGACGATGGGCCTCTTCATGGCCGTCTGGGTAAATGGCCGATCGTGGGTGCTTCGTCAAATGGGAGATGGAACGTCGTTTGCTTTGAAATTGAGTAGGATCTTGAATCTGAAGCTGGATGTTGTTAAAATGTTTGATGATCAAGTCAATCATCATTTCAAAACTCTCTTTGCCACTACGCACGGAGGGCCACCACTGGCTGCCGATGCTCAGATGATTTGAACAAATTCGGAGGTCACGAAGGAGCTTTTCAAAGGGTATTTCCCCTTGCAAGTCTTCGGATACCCAAGCACAATACATGATAGTTGCACCAGAGGCGAAGATTCCGTGAATATTGCGCCAATTGTAATAGAGCATGTCTTGGTTACTGACTGCCTCGTATATCTGTACACGTTTGCTGCAGCTCTGATAGCATAGCCTTAATGCTTCCGAGCTCGGTGATGGGAACATCTGGGATGGCTGGAATAGAAGACAAATTGCCCAATGGTAGAGTTGTTCCAGTCTCATTTTCTCAACTTTCAACTTAGTTGTCTCTTCATGACTGAAAGCTGAAACAAGCTCAATTCTTTGAACAGCAAGAAGCCACTCATCAAGTTTAGACTTAATGTTCCTCTGGATCTCTGCGAGATTTGTGGGCCACACGAAGCTCTGGTTCCGCGTTGGCAGGTGATAAAGAAGTAATTTAATTTCGGAAATCTGCCGGTCCAGTTGAAACCGGTATAAAGACAGCGAAAAGAATTGAATTGTTGGCAATTGGATGATTAAGTCACTGTCTGTCAATGTCATGATCTCCGTAATGTTCGACTCATCTGGGAGTGCAATGTCAAATGTTTCATCACGAATTCCAAGTGGACGACCTTGAATTGTGGATATTGAGCTTATTATGTTCATTTAGCTGGTTCCTCTCTTGGGTTTATTTGGTAACGAAGAGGCTTACCGGTCCAGAGAATAAACAGTGTAGAAGATAAATCTCAGCATAGCTCTCCCATGCCTTGATATTTCAAGGTCGGATGGCTCCCGGTGAAGTCCCAAGTCAATACAATGTGACATAGCAATATGAGATAGCGTCCATACATTCGTAGGCGCAGGCTCAATGAGACTTTGAACAATCAATAATAGGATAGACTGTAGGGATGTCACTGAAATGTTAGAGAGTGTTTCCGAGGTCGTAGACATTGCTACTCGCAAAAAGCGACCAGGAGAGTAGTCGTAATTTTTCTTCCTAGTCAACACTGTCGCTGATAGGAAGAAGACCATGAAAATATGAAATACGGCGGTGGAGATAGAGATCGGGGTGCTAATGCGACCGGCCACATTATCTGTTTTGCCGTTGTAGCTAAATGGCTCAACGGTATGTATCCAGCCATTCCGATCGACGCAGCCGTTGTAGCCTTTTTGGGCGCAGACATACAGCGCGCGGTATGCGTTGATTAGTGATGCAGGGTGAAGAAATGGCTGATCTATGTGGATGTTTTGGAAAAAAACCTCTAAAAGATGGCAGGCCTCTTCAGGAGATGGAATTTCCTTCAAAATTCAGTAAATATTTATTCCCCAGGTCATAGTCTGAACAGATAATATTTACCTTTCTTAATTCATCATAAAGAGATCGGTATATTTCATTTGATATCCTTTGGGGGTCGAGTCGTCGTGCTTGCGCTACCGATTGCCTTGGGCGAAATTCGTTATTTAAGCCCATAAGATTGGCAAATAGTAGCCCCGATGAAGAACCAAGATAGTGCCTCTGACGTGAATCCGACTGTAAGGAAAGCATGCCGAGATCAATTGCTACGGATCGCGCCTGAGCAGAAAGTGGTGAATCAGTATCAGACTCCACGACGGAGTGTGATCGCTTGTTCGTGGGTGTATATCCTAGAGATTCTTCGTAAATTGAAGCATCCGGGGCGTATACTTGAGAGGTAGAAGCTGCATTCATTGTGCTTGCCTCGCCTTGTGACAGGTTCAAAGTCTCCATGAATTTGGCATCGACCTTTGGCCCTTGAGACAGGTCGAAGTCGGGGCAGAGCAATGACAGGTTTTGCTCGAGCCATTTGATTCGAGCACAGCATCTCACCGCAAAACTTTTCAGATTTCTTTCATCAGAAACTGCACATGTTCGAAAAATCATTTTTGACCGAGAAGCCGGCGGTGAACGATGATTGACTCACTCTCGTGGGATGGACAAGTCATTGTTGCCTGTGTGAACATCAATACACGGAACCTTTGCACGAGCGCAGTTACTACATGCAGGTATTCCGCCATCGCACTAGCTTGACTGTCAGACCCGTGGGCATGGAGCGTATCTGGCTGTCAGAGAGCCTCACTTTAGTGCGTTTCTGCCGGCATCGGCGGCATGCCGAGCGGACCTTTCTGGATGATGGGGCACCCCCGTCTTCAGGCATAATGTGAGATCGTAAGTAGAAAGCTAATCGTTGACACTAGACGAGAGATGGTCACCGAAGATACATGCACGTGTGGTCATACGGGGAGATGAGGACGGGAACTTCAAGTTGAAGCTTTGGTCGTCTGCATGTGTGGGGAAGGGGGCTTGGCTTACAGATTCTGGGGTACATCATACACCTACACCGTACAGCGACCTATTTCCTAACATTTGAAAGATTGATGCGCTCCACTAGCTATACTGAGGTGCCTATAAAATCCTTTTCTTTATTAAATTGAATTGTAGTTTTTGACGCATCCAACCAGTTGACCTTCGTAGCGCAAATACGTAGATGCCATTGAAACGTGTCTAATCAAAACAAAACTACTACTAGGTAGTAGCAATACAGACACAATTTGCACTAGATACTCTCTATTTCCGCAATTTTTGGATGGTCGGCCCCATCTCATCGCCATTTTCCAAACACTCCCTGGTCTTCTCATCAATCTGATACCGTTCCTGACAGAGACGCAAGCATTCCTCAACCGTATGAGGTGGGATTGCGACAACACCATCACAATCCCCGAGGATCAAATCACCGGGAGTGACAGTGATTTCTTCGTTGACTTCGGCATTCTCGTACTTGACTGGGACATTCAGCTCAGATGACTTGGTAAAGGTGTTTGAGCTCAGAATGCTGATGCCACGGGCAAAAAGCCCAAAGTTCAGTGCACGATGCTCTTCAATATCCCTAAATCGGCCATCGATCACAACACCAGCAGCACCCAACTTCTTTGCGCGAGTAGTCATCAATCCTCCCCAGCAAGCGCTAATTAGGCCTTTTGGTTGTGACACGAAAACAACACTGCCTTTGGGGATCGCGTCGGCAAAATGACGTGGTGGAGAAGGGGAGGCCTTGTCTGCTGCTGGTACCATGCGCACTGTGTATGCAGGGCCGAAGATCTTGGAGGGTCCGCTCATTCTAACTGGGCTGTACATCTATAGACCTGACAGGTATCCGCCATGCTTGATTCCCAGTTTGACAAGAGCATCTCCAATCTTCAAAGAATAATTCATCAGTGCGTCTGCGATAATAATTGTCCGTGGGAGGAGTGTATGATGGCTTACATCGCACGACGCAAACTTCCTCAGGGCTTGGATAGCCTTCCCTTTTGGGTCCATTGTCGACGGATTGAATGAGAAACGTTAGCTATGAGAGTTCTAAGGTGCAAAAGCAAGCTGTTCGCAAAATGGGACAAATCCCTCAGATCGCAAGGTTCCAAATAATCAGCTGACCTACACAAGTGCGATGAGTTGGCGATCACCGCTATCGAGTGAGTTGGCTGGGTCTCTCCGAAGAACCCCAGACCCACCCGGAGCTGTCCAGTATCGCCACCGTCTTCAAGTTCAAGCAAGGTTTAATGTAATACTCGTCAACTGATGACAAATCCAACCCTTGGAATTGCCGTACGGATCACTCCGTACCCCCGGAACGCTCCTTACCCCAGACCTCACTCTGTTCCCCGGCATATTGATCCAGTCCTGGAGCAGATATTGGGCTTCATCCAATACCAACACCGGTATTCGTCAACTAATTCCCCCCACGCCATGTCTGGCCACTCTCGAACAACTTCCCCCGCACTTATCCTCCGCTATGGATCCCTCTTACATTGTGCGATGTCAATCTCATGGGGCTTCGGGGCTGGGGCCTTGAATGCCGTATAGTTCGACAGAAAGTCTTGATCGCTGTCTTTGGGATATAAATCCTCACCTGGTTGCCTCCCCAGTCTTTCCCAGGTGGCAGTTTTGAAGCAATCATCCTCTTTATAAACTACTATGCCAGCAGCCGGTGGTGGGTGGTCCAACGAGGCCATTAAGAATGTTCCAGCCCCAGCTCGGAGAGCATACGTCTGGTTCGCTGTTATCTGGGCGTCGTACTGCGGTGGCCTTCATGGATTCAATACAGCGAATATTTCAGGGACTATGAGTCTCAAGCCGTTTATCAGAGATTTTGGTTGGACGAACCTTTCCTCGGAAGAGATTTCCAACTATTCAGGATGGGTTGTTTCATCAATGCTTTTGGTAAGAGTCGAAACTGCAAATTCAATGTCGCGAGTTCGCAGGAAATAGTTGACTGACACCTTTGAATGTTTATTCTTAATAGGGCCAAATACTCGGCGTGTTGATTTCAGGTCCACTGGGTGAGCGTCGTGGCCGAAAATGGGTCATCTTGTCAGCCGTCATCTGCTACACAATCGGTGCCATCTTGATGGCCGCAAACTTTGGCTCTTTGATAGAACTGCTGGTCGGTCGAGTCATGTCCGGTGTTGGCTCAGGTCTTGGAATGACCGTGGGCCCTATTTACATCTCAGAGGTTGCGCCCACCGAAATGCGTGGCATGATGACCACATTCTATAACATCAACATCATGGGCGGCGTAGCAGGAAGCTACTGGATCAATTATGCTTCTTATGAGCATATATCCCCCGAGAACAGCTGGCAGTGGAGAGCCACACTAGTTCTCCAACTGATCCCTGCTATCATTCTCTTGATTGGATTTCCTTTCTTTCCAGAAAGTCCTCGTTACCTGATGATGAGGGGGAAACTCGAGGGTGCTCGACAGAGCCTGCTGAAGATCCGCGGTCTCGATGAAAATCATACTTATTTTACCAACGAGTATAATGATCTCCGATCTCGTGTCGATTCAACCGTTGACAGTCAATCTGCCTGGCAATCTACCAAGTCACTGTTGATTCAATGTATCACGGATCCTCCCACCCGCAAAATGCTCTTGTTTGTCATGATCGTGCAAACTTTCTTCATCATGAGCGGGGGAAACTCAATCACCTACTATGCGCCAACTATTCTCAAGTCTATCGGTCTCAACTCGGATCAGGTGCTTCTATTCTCGGCTATATACGGCATGATCAAGGTGGCCAGTGTATGTCTGTATGCATTCTACCTGACCGATCGTTTTGGAAGACGACCACTCCTGCTTATTGGCTCAACTATGAACACTGGCTGTCTCCTATACCTTTCCGTTTACTTGGGAGTTACCGATCTTTCCGGATCCAGTCCATCTCCCGCTGCATGGGTCGCCATCGTTGCAATTTGTATATTCGCAATTGGCTATGGATTTGGATGGGCTCCTGTCTTTTCTCTGACAGCTTCTGAGATTTGTCCCACTTCAACCCGCGGAACTGTGGTGACAATCGCCTTCATCTACCAAAACTTGTTAAACTTTGCCATAACTCGTGGCTTCCCTAGTATGACTGAGGATATGCACTCATGGGGTCCCTTTGCCCTGTTTACTGCTTTCACTGGCTGTGCCACTATGTGGGTCTTTCTGGCCTTCCCAGAGTGCAAAGGACGCAGCATGGAGAGTGCAAGGACTTTGTTCATCTTGCCTTGGTATAAGATCGGGTTTGTTAAGGTTCCCGCTGCAGAGCAGGAGGCCTCTGAGAGAGTGGTAAATGCAGACAAAGCATCACACACTGAGCATGAGGAAGATATCACGAAGCGGGGTGACATGAATACGGACCAGGTATAGAATGACAACTGGAATTGTACGTATAAACATTACTGCCATGTGGTGTTCAATGTAGATCCATGGATAAGCTAAATTTCCCTTTCCCGCAAAGCTTTTTCTCTTTCATTCAATTTTCAATTTTAGCCAGCTGGCTTCTAGTTTTCATGATTTACATAGGATACCTAGTATAGATATTGTGCTTGAGTTTATATAAGACCTAGTACACTCCACACATGTGCTCGGTAGAGTGGTTCACACCTCTGCATGATCTCGCTGACCTATGGACCCAGTCATTCCCTGCGGGACGTAAGTACTACCGCCTTGAACTCACCTACTGTGGAAGTGCTCTCAAGTGCTGTCAACGGATGTTGCGAGTTCTGTGCTGCGTCTCAAGTTGTAACATTGAATGTTGGTGGATAAGTTTCACTTGGACCGTGAGGGTATGCATGACCAGCCTCCGAGTCTTCCTGCGGGTTTGTTCGCCGCAGGCCCACCTCACAGTCTCCAGGTTCGCTTTACAAGAACTTGACTAAGCTAGTTCAATGTTGTTGGTTTCAGGACCTGAGAACGATAGTGCGGACATCCAGGTGATACTAGTAATGATCCTCTTTTCTGTGCTTCTTCCTTTTGTCATTATTTATATAAGAGAGGTTCAAGTTGTTCGAACGTCAGAGCAAGTAATGAAACTCGAGGCGTGCCTGTACTTAACCCCATTCCAAGGTTGTAATAGTAGTATCGCGCATAAGGGCATGTGCAAACAAGGAAACATCAAACTTCAATGTTCAAGTTGGCTTTAACTTCCCTTCTTATACACATGAGTTGTTGAATGTTAAATTTTCATATCATACTAGTAGTGTCCATCCTCTACACATCCTATTCATTCAGTTTCTTTCAACTCGCACTCAATCAAGCTCTCCGCACTGTTGACCGGAGTCCAGATCTTCAAAATTACAAGCCCCGTAGGCTCGATGACTTCGCGCCACTGTTTTTCAGTCCGTTCCTTACCACCCAAATCTGCGAGCATAATCAGATCGAGAGAGGTAGCTTGACAGTGAGCACCAATATCCGGCACTACATTTTCATTGATCAACAGCTTGCTGTAGCGAGGGGTCATGGCATGGACTAGGTGTGTCAGGATCAACTGGCACGTTTCATCACTCCAATCATGGAGGACGGAGTGAAGGAAATAAGCGCGGGCACCTGGAAGGATATTGTCAGCGAGACCTTCAAGTTGCTCCTATCCGGAGAAAGAACACTCACCCTTGATAGGTTGCTCAGTAAAGAAGTCATGAACCATTGGCTCGATGGCCGAGTCTAATGATTTGATATCTTCCAGGATTTCAGGCAGATCCTGCAGGATCAATCGTCCCGGGGCATTGGGCCACTTTGACCTGAATTCCTCCAGATCATGTCCTTTATTTCCACCCACATCGACAATCAGTACATCGTTCTCCTTTGTAATTGCTCCTTCGATGAGCCTTTCCTGCACAGGATAGGTGTTTGGGTCCATCCAGCTCGCCCGACCTTGGTGATACGCCGACATCAAGTTATTGAACTGTGATCCGAGATCCGGATAATCGGGGTTTTGCCCACGGAGGAAGTCAAAGAAGAGACACTCTGTCCGGAAGCCTGTTTGGAAAGGACTGTTCGTTCCATCTATGGGGCTTTTGTAGCCATTTTCCTTGAACCAGATTGGCATAGCGGAGACGGCAGATGCTGAGCATCCGGAGCTGTTTGCACACGTTCGGCATCACATTAGTGCCTGACTTCAATCAACTGGAAGATATAGATCAAGAGTTAACAGGAACTCACATAGCTGGCCACGCATCGCTATATCGCTTGATGGACAAAGTCGTGGTCAATCCGTTGCGACTGTACTGATCCAGACCAGTCTCCACCACAACATCCACTGCAGCGAGGTGCTTCAAAAGACGACCTAATCAATATGAGCATAGAATCTTCACTATATGTCCCACACATGATTAGGTACTTAGTAACTCCGGTGACGCGCCTGTCTTCAATGCTAATTCGTCGACTGTTTTGGGTTCGTCCGACCTGGTAAGGATCTTGAACACCCCGAGGTCGATGCAGGTTTCGATAGCTGCAAACGCGGTAGGCTATTGAAAGGGGACGGTAAATTAGTCTCACGCATGACAGGCTCAGCTCTTCTTGATATCACTCACCTGCACCCAGGCTTGTTGAATCAAGGTCTCCTGGGGGGTCTCCAAAGCATGCACCAGCGAGCGAGCAGCCTCTAATAGCTCCAAGCGGGCATCCAAACTGCCAGTAGCAAATTTTTCAAACCGCCATTGAATGTCCTTGACGAGCTGCGGTATTTTCTGTGGGGCACTTGGCTTGATCGCAATTATGGGATCGATGATCGACCCCTGAGATGCAACCACCACTCCGTTTGCCTCATGAGAGCGTGTCATTGTATATGTATCAGTACCCTCGTTGGAACTGGCCAAGTTGAAGTTTGAAAATAAAGATCGGGCCACCTGGCTTTCGGCTGCTTTTCAACTTTCTCTGGCGTTGACTAGTGTCCATGATTGATAAACTCCTCTTCTAGCCAAGAACGCCATTGTTCTTGTCCCCCTTAGAATGCCAACATTGAATGGTAAGCCACATGAGATCCCTGTTTAGGCCGCGTCACAGCTTGAGGCTAAGATGGACTAGGTGATGGTGCAATGTTGAAAAGGGCCACAAAAAGCCACAAAAAGCCAAAAAAACACCTGTATCTGCAACGTCGCTAAGTAGTTCGCCCAAATTGATCCCCTCGGACTGAGCTTTAATATATATTAGTCTCTCAACGCGTCAACCAGCCAAACACCATGACGAGTAAGTACGACGTGGAGACTTGCCATCCTTAACATTGAATGATTGACTGCGCGGGCCGCCGCCGGCCGCCCGATCAAAGGATTGTGGATCCAGATGTCAGTGAAGCCCTGGAGGTCCACTGAGAGTTGACTGAGAGTCGACTGGACTCCACTATGAGTCCACTGCTCGTCGTTCTATTGACTGCGCCCGAAATTGGCACGAGATGATTTTCCCAGATCGGCCCCCGTTACTATGGGGCTAAGGAGCGAAGGATTGTGGTAGCTACTGCTAATACGTACTCAGGATATTGTTCTCTCGCTAAATTACTTGATCCTGGTCATCGATTGATCCTTTCATAAAAAATGCCCCTTGGTTCATCGCCCGATTCTTAACGGCTTCGACATCCCCGTTATGGTCGTGGCGAGTTGACCGCGGTCTTGTGCATTGCACATATCCGAATGATTCATTGTCCTTTATCGTTCTCCATGATCGACGTGATTCATCATGACAGACTCCAGCAGTGATGGCCAAATAATCTCGAACAAAGGCCCAATGATGATGGCGGTCATGTGGGCCTTGACCAGTGTTGCTTTGATCCTCGTCGCCGCTCGCCTTTGTGTTCGTACCCGGATTTTGAGAAATTTAGGTGCGGATGACTGGTTGATTGCGCTTGCAATGGTAAAAGAAATCCAGTTTGTGTTCAAAATGAAGACAGATTCTGACTATGTCCTTTCTACTAGTAGTTCTTCGGTGTTATATTTGTCGCAACGTCAACGATCTCCGTCCACTATGGTTACGGTCAACATTTGACTCGTCTCAGCAACTCAAATGCAGAAAAGGCTTTAATGTGGAATATGATCTCGTTTATATTCGGAATTGTCTCCTTTGCCATTCCGAAGCTGGCCATTGCGGCTTTACTCAACCGCCTTCTCAACCCTACAAGCATCCAAAAGATCATCATGTGGTCTCTGACTGGAATGGTGTCCGCAATCGCTTTTTCCAACATTATTCTCTATGTTACGGAGTGTAAGCCGGTGGAAGGAATTTTCAAACCTCTTATGGTTGAGTCGGGAGCAGCTAGGTGTCGCGATGTTTGGATTCTCATTCACTTTGCCACGTTTAATGGAGGTGCGCGACTTTGATTCAAGTTTGATCATATCATTGATTCTCCTAACCCTCTCTCACTTAGCGTTCTCCGCTTTCGTCGATTTGTATCTGGCAACCTACCCTGGCTACGTCTTATTCCATCTTCAAATGTCCCTGCGCAAAAAGATTGCACTCTCAACTGCACTCGGGCTGGGCTCGGTGTATGTGCCTCCAACTTTCTCCTCATCCGGTGGTCAACTCTAATGATATGTCTCCTTAGTGCCGCCGCCACCGCCATTGTGAAATGTACTCAACTGAAAGGCTTAGCTGATACAGCGGATGGCACATGTACGTCTTTCCATTCCTACAACATGAAAATTCTTTCGAACTAACTCGTACACAGATGCAACCGTACCACTCGTGGTTTGGACATGGTAAGGGCATGGTAATGGACAGCATTGTCAGTCAACCACCTGGCTGACCCGTATTTAGCGTCGAGACAAATGTCTGTGTTATTGCAGCCTGTATTCCAACCCTCCAACCTTTTATGGACTGGATCCTCAAAAAGATGAAGCTATTATCGTCGCATAAAGTTCAATATAGGAGCTCCCAGCTTGACACATCTGCCAAGTACGGGCAAAGATATGCCTCATCTAGTTTTCAACACCCACACGCACGAGGTGGTGCGGTGGTGGAGGGGCCCGGTTCCCTTTGCAAACGAGATAGCACTGAAAGGATCCTGGACGAAATCGATCTACGGCATATCAGGCGCACAGATGAGGTGCATATTGATTACGAGACGCAAACAGCATCGAGTAAAGCTTCCCAGCGAAGTACTTGAGTGTTATGACGAGGAGTTATCATTTCAAGTTGGAAATCTATACTACCCGACCGTAATATGTTTCAAGCGATCTCATACCATACCAGAAACTCGGGAGTTACCACTTTTCGAACCCGAAAACAGTGAATAGGACCTCAGGCACCTGGGATAATTTGTATGTCATAAAATAGAGCACCTATGCTACAAAACAATAAACAAACCCAAGTACTAGGATGATAAAAAATGCCTGGAAGAGTTTCTGACTATCTTATCCCATAGGAGGACAGTTAAGCCTCACTCCGTCCTGTACATACCTTTTTGTACTATGATTGACCTACAGTTTCATCATAAATAACCACCAATGCAATGCAGCGAACTTACCTTTCTGAGATATCTACTAGTTTTGACTTGCAAGTTAGCATAAAGATATCCTGTATACTGTATACTGAATAAAGTGTCATACTATATAATTAGTTAACTAGTGAATAGGCGGCTAACAGCCAGTCAGGATGCTTCAAGTTATATTTAGGTCTTTGCAATGATCGGACGAAAACATAGTTGACATACAGCATGATGTATCATGTTTACCAGGCGATATTGGTACCATCGAAGCTCCAAAACTCTCCCGCGCCATTTTCCTTCGTCAAACCATCGATTTTAGGGATCAATGCATTCACACTATCCTCAACTTCCACAAATGCGCTGGGATAACCTGCAGCGCGCGCAGCGTCATTTCCGGAGACAGTTTTCACGGCTCTAGAAAAGTAGTCAGACAATCAAAGCTGTGGATTTCTTGAAGCTCAGATAACATTAAATATCATGATGTCTGCTTACCCAGGATGAATAGCCAAAGTCGCAATCTTCTCCTGCTCATAATTGATCTTGCGAACCAGGAAATTGGCTGCAGCCTTACTGGCACCATACGAAGCGATCTTCAAAGGAATGTCTTGAATTCCACTAATGGTACCCATCAAACTACTCATCAAGACAAACCGAGGTGACGAGGAGTTTAGCAGTAGGGGTAGCGTGGCCTGGAAGAGACGAATGGGTCCGACCGTGTTCACGTTCAGATTGTTTTGGATGTCCGAGATTTCTGCATCGGCGACGGTCTTGAATTCATCGCCGGAAATGACTCCCGCATTTGCAATAACAATGTCGAGGGAGGAGACTCCCTGACTGGCCAACGAAGCAACGGCTTCTTTGGCATCGGTGTCGGAGACCGCATCAATTTTCACCACGATCACTCGGCTTCCATAGCCAGTCGGTAGGGTCGACAATGAGACTGCATCAGGCGATGTCGGGTTACGAACACTCGCAACCACGGTTACATTGTCGCGGGTTAGATACTTCTCAACCAGAGCGCGACCAATTCCTGCCAGTGGGTGATATCAGCATTTTGAGGACTTTCTTTTTTGGTAAATGGAGGTATCGTTCTACGACTGACCCTTATTGGTGCCGGAAATCAGGATATTTGACATGATCAAGATGTGGATATGGATTTAAGATTTCGAATTCAGATTGGGAGTGATATACTTTGATATATTGAACCTTAGATCTTCATGAAAAAGCCACTCGGAGGTTTTTATAGGTCGCACAAAAATTGGCCTGCTTTAAGCCCTGCGTTGAATGAAGTTCTAAGTTTCGAGATGGTGATTAATTCACTTCAATTGTTCTTGTTGATTAACTATCAATTGGAAATCATTCTTTCGTCAAATGACAAATAGTCCTTCAGAATCCTTTGTCGACATCCGCATCTAGTGTGATATTCGAATGTGAGTAAGGACATTTGGATCAGAGTAGCTTTGAGTCCACTGGGCATTGGTGGATAATAATCTGCGTGGTAATCAAGAGGTCAATGCTATGTCAGCCGAGTGTAATCTGTTTTCGATAAGGGAATGCTTAGAAATCCCACATTTTGCCTACCTATGGTATCATAGTGCTTACAGATCGTTCAAATGTTTAGTCTAAACTTCAATAAAGAAATGATTGCTCATTAGTCCTACCTCTGATGTGACAGATTGAACCCCGACAAGGACTTCAAACTTGAATGTTGCTAATCCTTCGTAAGTCGAAACCATCAGTCTGGTACAATTAAGTGTAAGACCTTCACATATGGGCATAGGAAAGAGATAGTAAAGGCTATGTGTCCTAACATATACTTTCTGCAGTTCAACCTTGCAAGTTCGATTTGCTTCCAAGTTTTGGATCCTACTCAGATAGCCTATCGGATAATGTGGTAAGCCTTGATCTCTAGCATTCGCTGAAATATTGGTACACCATTATGCCGACACCAACTGTATGGAGCAGTGCAAGTCGCAGAAGCCGGAGGTTCAAAAGTGTTCGGACCCCGGAACGAACCCCAAACCCCCCGGGCCGCAAGGAGAGTTTTAAGCGTCAAGCATTTCAACTGGAGCTTCGAAGAGATTGCTCATATCTGTCTGTATCCAGGGAACGTCCCCGAAATCCTAGTCATGAGCATATATAACAGCAAACCCTTCCGACACAAACTTCTCGAGTCGTTAAATTTGTCTTATCATTGAATCCAAGCTTTTGGCTTCGTCAAATCCCCAGCGCGACTCGGAGCAACTCGTTCACTTCAAAGTTATGCCTTACTATGATGACCCTGAACCACAAAACGATGAAAACACTCCCCTAATTTCATCTGAGACCAACGGGCAAAAGTTCGTTGGGCTGTCACCTACAACCAGTTATGCATCCGGCTGGGCTGCATTCGGTGTCGCCTGGACAGTGATGGGCATTCAGGCATTCCTTCGCTGGTTTGCATCGGAAGATTTTCGCCCCGCTCCTTTAGTTGATGGGCCCGACACGTTAGCAAGATGGCGATTTGTGATACTTCGATTTGTAGAAATAATCAGCACCGCCGTGTTGGTTGGCTTCTTCTGGTACTGCGTTGTCGTCCCCCTTAGGACTCCGCAGCGAGGCTCCGATGGAATTGCGCGAAGGGGCTTAAGCCTTGACGGGAAGTTTGTGCTGGGTGGTCTGGTTGCGTGGGTTTCAGACGGGTTTCTCAACAGTCAGCAATATATTTTTGCATGGAATGCCCATAACGTGAACATGGCGAGAAGGAGGCCCCCATGGATATGCCGAGAGTCTCATCTGGGGCCCTCCGATGTACGTGTACTTTTGCGCTGGAGTGGCTATCGTGTCATGTAAATGTCTTCAACCTCTGAGACGAAGCTGGCCAAACATTTCGAACATGAATCTCCTGATCATCATCTGGTGCGGGGAACTTCTGTTTGATTTTGTGGTCGAAAACTCGATCATCCGCCTCAGTCATGCATACACTTTTCCGAAGACGTACGCCCCGCTCACTCTATGGGCGGGTCAAACAGAACCGTTCCCCTTGTATGAATCCATATGCGTCGCAACACTTGGGTCTTTTTTCACTCAGATGCGCCTTCGAGCATTGGATGATCCACGCGGTCTCTCACCTGTTGAACACGGCTTCGACGCCTGGCCTCGCTCCCTCCAGGCCCCCGTTTGCGCGTTTGCTGTCATCGGATTCTGCGCTTTGTCGACTATCTGTGTCTATCATTTGCCAATAAACTGGCTTAGCATTATTGGAACATCCAGGGGCAGACTCCCTTCCTACATGTTGCCGGGCAGTGGTATAGAATCGATGTACCCATGCTAATGGCCCATGGAAGAGCAGAGTTGTCTCACTGGTCTAAGAGATGTAAACCCTATCGCCACAAATCTTTTTTTTCCAAGCCTTCCTTGTTTGCTTTTATTAAATCATGATTCTCTATTCCCAACCATTGAATTATTTATGCCTAGTATTATATGATGTGAACTTGTGAAGTTCCAGAGACCGTCTGTAGGCCAAAGTACTACTAGTAGTATGATCATATATGTTCCGAGTCCAGAATACTACCCATGCACATGTGGACATACATAACCTTGGAACACCAGGTGACAACTTCAAATACATGAATTATCACATGGTGTTCAAAATATCAGTTCCAGATGTCCATAATCACAGAAACACCTTCAACAGTGGCGACTCGGAAACTACAGGATAATGCTAGTGTGAAGGGCAGAAGCAAAATTGATTGATTCAATGATCTACCTCAACCATAACTTCAAGTTGAACTTAGGCGCATGCACTGTTCAAATGCTAGGCAGCCCTGGAGGTTCATTGTAGACACTGCCAGTGGGCAGTAAATTGGAAGATATTCATATGGCCTCAGGCTGTGGTTTCAACACAACATGCCCACCCCAGCCGGTTAGATTCCCAGCCGCCTCCAAAGCCTCTTCAATTTGCTCAAGTTGAAATTCTTCCGTACAGGTGACACCGGACTTCGGACCAAGAGGAAGTAATCCTGATTCAATCATCTGGATCATCTGTAACACATGGCTGCGATCATACATAAACCGTCCTTGGATCCGGATACTCTTGAACATGACGTCAAGGTATGGAAATTCGATATTTCCTGAATTTCCCCCCATCAGAATGCATCTACCGAATGGACGTAAAGACCTGATTCCAGATGCCAAAAGAGATGATCCCTGAGCCGCTGGTGGAGAGAGGTCAAGGTAGACATCTGTTCCATCCGGCCTTCCAGTCGCGGTTCGAAACAACTCCGTATCAGCGGCTCCATCGCCAGTGACCTGGACAGTCCTTAGCCGATCTGTACAATGAATACTCTTCAGATTGCGCAGAGCAGCCGTATTTCTTCCAGCTGCAATAACAGTTGCGCCCATTGCTAATGCGACACCAACAGCGGCGCCACCGTAACGCCCCGTTGCTGGGGCCACGATGACCACCTCGCCGGGTTTCACATTGACCTCTGAAAGACCACCAAACGGCACAAGACACACAGGCATGAGACAAAGGTCGTTGATACTGTATCCAAGTTTGGCCAGCAGAACATTCTCATCCAGGGCGTACAGTTTTCCAACGGAAACCGCGTATATTCGGCGTATGTTGCGTTGCGCCAAACCCCATCCATCAATTTCTGCGCCGCAGGATATCCGCCGCCATGGATGCCGTAGAGGATGGATACATTGGGGCTGTCCCGCGCACGGCTCTCGTAGAACGATTGAACATGCCATGAGAAGTCATGAAAATTTTGGACAGAGCGTTCACTCCACTTATTTCATAAATACAATGATAAGTGATATTGACCTACTTTATATGCACGATCCTGAAAGCATTGGTCAGTAAATTGATATTTTGCATATGGAAAATAAATCGATGCGACCGAGAACTTCTGACTCAATTATTGAAATTTACTAGGGAAGTTACCAATCCGCGATCTTCATCTCACCTCAATGTCGAATTTAGGAAATGCGCAGCCAAGCTTACAAGATGGCCACCACCTAGTGACATTTTGTATGAAGTATCCACAATACACCACCGCGAGAAATGGAGGCTAACCCAGCATTGTTGATCTAGTCATGTCAACCATTATCGACTCATTGACCCAAGTCCGAGCTGATGGCGACAGACTACGAAAATTATTATTCCAACTCTCATTTTCAGACGATTCACCCGCATCAATGGCTGTCCTGAGAGCAATATTGTCCCTGGCATCACTCTATCGCTATGGTCATGGTGGGCAAGCCCTCAAACTGAAAGTAGCGGCTCTCAATTCCCTTGCGACATCCTTAAATGGAATCATTACTACAACTGAGATTTACCAGCACGTTGCAGTGGGCATTTTATTTTGTGCATTCGAAGTAGGTTCCTTGCTTCTATGCCTTGGAGTTATGCAATGCTAATGGAAGACTCGGAAGACATTTCTTCCATCCGAAACTTCTTTTCAATGGCCACTTTATGTTTCCGGTGCAAAAACGATGCTCCATAGGATTTGTGATGGTGGGCATCCCAAGCTTATGGAGGTTGACCACCTTGTTCTTCTCGTACATTATCATGATATCATGGCAAGGTTTACCTTGACGCATTTCAAGGGCCAGACTAAGGAGAGCGACTCAATTTCCAAGGTCCCGGGAATGGCCTCTACCCTTGTCACTTCAGTGAACGATGAAGCGGTGAGTAACAGAGTTCTTCTCACTATCGGACTGTGCTGATTAAGAGAGAAGGTTCTGGGGATTTTCGGCTGTTCACTAGAGATGATAAACTTGATCGCTAGGATATCTGAATTTCGACTCAGCCATGTGATGGTTGATAGTGCCGAAACCCCCGAGCAGAAAGGGTTGGAATCAGTTGAACATGACTTAAAAACACTGAGACAGGACACCACTCACCTTACCGGATCAATGCCCGAAGAAGAGGTGGAATACATGCGTTGTGTTTCCCAGCTCTACCAGCTAGCAGGGCTGATTTACTTTGAGCATACTTTGAAAAAAACACCTTGCAGTGAAAGAATAGCAACATGGTCCGGCAACGCCTTTGATCTAATTTCGAAGCTAGCGATATGCGATCGACCATTTCCGCTTTTTTTAATTGCATCCGAAGCGCATAAAGATGAACAGCGAGGGATCATTCTATCTCTCCTCAACAGGACACAAAGGCAATCGGGACGGCGGAAGTTTTATACCTTACAAGGAATGATTGAATGTATGTGGGTACAGCAGGATCTGTCTTCCGAACTTGGAAAAATGGACTATGTTGAAGTAGTGAATTATGTCATATCTTCCAGTCGACTTCTCCCATCACTTGCCTAGTCTTTGCCAGTGGAATAAAAAAGGAGTTTCCCTGGGTAAAGGGTTATCATATGTAGAAGAAACTTTACTTATCTTCCCTGTGCTAGTACCTATAGTAGGGTTATCCAAGTAGTAATTTCTAATGTAGGTGAAGGTAGGAGCGCTAACTAGCTTTCCTTAAGTGATCTTAATGGTTTGGTTGTACTACCTACTAGTAGAGAGTGTGGTCAACTGGTTGACTGATATTGCGGGGCTAGCGAGTGTTCTGCTACTAAATATGTTGCTTGGTACTGGCAATATTTTCCAAGCACTTGAGGGCTGTAGATGAATGGAAAGACACATATTCGAGAAAATATCCCTGAAAGCTTCAAGCTGTAGCATTTGTGGCTTTTCGACATCAGCCCTGCTGATAGGACGGGGCCAAGAATTGCAAATCGGCAAATCAAATTATTATACCTCTAACAAAGTCGGACAGGGGGAGTTTAAGGTTGCGGAAATTTAAGATTCGAGAAGAAAACGTGAAGGGGTCTTTTGATAGCCGTCTGAATCATCATCATCCTTCCACATTATATCTGGTTCCACTCGGGCCACGAACTTCCATTCTCCATATCAAATAACTCTGACCCTATTAGATCAGGGAAGACCATGTCGGGGTTTGATATCAACGATAGCGCTACAAGATCCGACGGCGCTTCACGATCTTGTTCAGTTTCATCTAGAGTATCATGACATCCGGAGCCTGCCTCGGAACGCAGCTTTCTAAACTGTGATGAAATAATATCACCTAGCAGGTGCGCGGCGTGACACGGTAGGCCAATCGAGCGCAGCCAATTAATCAGCTTCAAAACAAGACGATCGAGGGATTGAATATTAATATGAGCAGCCGCAAGCTGTGCATAATATTCGTGAACAAGCCGACATAAGGTGAGGGCAGAAAATGTCACAACGTGATAAATATGGTCTGTTAGGTGGCGGGTCCGGTCGTCTGTTGTCGAAATAGCGACATTGATGATGGCACTGGCAAGATCAATCATTTCTAGAATAGCCGATGCATCCATTATGGACTGTGGGTATTTGGCAGATTCATAGTATGCGAGAAGATGCGCGAAATGAAACCCCATTTGGAGGAATTGAGAGCGAGGCTCATCTAGAGGTCTATTAGTACTGTCACACAAAGCAGAAGCTTCAATCAAGTATTCGGAGAGCTCACTGAAAAGGCTTGCCCATTCCATTCTCCAAGCTTTCAACGCCGATTTTGCTTTGGATAGGTCCACCTGTTCGCTTTGGGGACAGCATTTCTCATATATCACCCAGTACAACTTGACTTCAGCTACCATCCTTGCTTCGAAGTTGGTAAGAGTGATATGCTCAAAAACTTCTTGACATGCGTCGATATGCTTTTGGTTGAGCATTGCTTGTCTTCGAGTACCAACGCAGTACCTGTAAGCCATGATAAGCATGCATCCCTGTTTTGAGAGAGTCGAAGATTTGAGACTTACTGGAGATGAGCGACACATAGATGATTCCATAGGCACAGGGCGTCCGAGTGCGAATTTTCAAGTTGCCAGTCTCTGCTTCTCTTCGATGATTCAGATAAACATGGACTCGCAAGCCCCTGTTGTAGTGCGTATCCGGTTACGAGCCAGCTGTCGACGCTGAGAGGCAATTGCCCAATAGTTGTAGACCATAAACTCAGGATTAGTGTAGCTTGAAAATATTCGATGGACTGTGGAACTTTCAACATAGCTTCTTGAAGTAGCTTTTTGGCTTTGTGGAACAAACGTGGCGCGAGTTCATCTTCTAGAGCTTGTTTGCTATGCCGTACGGCGATTAGTAGAACGCTGCATAACAGCAACGGCGAATTTCTCACTCGAGATAATAACGTCTCTGTTGATACATCGTCGGGGAACCTGACCCATCGACCGTAATGGACTTGGAATCTAGACATGTAAGCAACGATTGACAAGTCGACTTGAAATTCCACACTCACAGCTTCAACAAGGAGTGGGCGGTTGGTGTTGTGACCAGTCCAGCTGAAATTACATCAGATGAACAATGAAACTGGTAGTCTGCTTGCTCTTGTGATGAAACGCCAGCGTCATCCGCGGCACCGCGAATCAAAATAATGGGCGCTGGATTGAGCTCAGATGGTATCGGCTCCTCCGGTCGCGGCAATGTAGAGTGGGTCGACTCTCCTTGATCTTTGAACTGTGCGTCTAAACGGTCAACCAGCAACCCGACGGTCTTTTCAAGCCTCTCAAGCCTGTAGGTTCCTTTGTCAATATGAATCATTCAATTTAAGCAAAGAATGTACCTTGCATCAGTTGATGATTTTCTCTCAGGGCTCGGAGGTGAGTTCTCGTTAATAGTGTCATTTTCGTGTGTTGTCACAGAAATGGATTCTGAGAGGCCGTTACGATGAAAGCGCTCTAGGGAGCACGAAAGCGATAAAGTATGACAGCGTAGACAAGTGTTGCCAGGTCCTGTCCCAGCGTAACAACGCGTTTTGTTCCTGCGGCAGAGGTCACATGCTTTTGAAGCCCGACCCGAGCGCAAAGGGGGCATAATCAGATCTTGGCCTGGATTCCCTCAACAGGTCAAATACGCGATGGAATCTTGGAAGGCTGCAGAATCGAGGATTGAATGATTGGTTTTATCATGCCAAGGTTATCGATTGTCGATAAGAAATGGCGCCATTGTTGAATCTGATGATTCAGCAGCATGTGGCAACCAATGAAAGACGATATTGAGATATGTGTTTGGAAGGGCTGGGCTTGATTCAATCACTTCAAGTTCATTTATTTTAACACGATCCATATTCTACCATATCAGATGATCTCTACCAAAAAATGATATACGAGCCTTTCAACTTGAACTTGAAGTTCTTAGTGTATCATGGCCACTTCCAAGGTTGGACCGACGAAAATATACACATAGAGCCCCGGAAATCTTGGAAGAATAAAAATTAAGTTAAATAGTAGAATCAACTTGAAGATAATAACATTGATCTAACATTGAAACATCCATGGATAATCTTTGAACTATGTAGGCTCTAATTAAACCAGACTTGTAACCTTGGAACCTCGAAAGGTTATCTTTCAGAAGAATTCAAGTTGTTCTTCGCCTCTAGACCGGCGTCCCCACCATCGAGCAAGCGATACAGTAATTTCCACACCAGAATAACCACAGCGGCCGCAATTGCGCAAGAAGCAGCTATGATCAAACCGTGTGTGTAGCGAGGTGCATCTATGCAAGTTAATAAAAGCTCTAGGGAGGTTCAGGTCGATCTTACCTTGTGATGAGAATAGTTGATTTCCAGGAAAATTTGCCAGTTGGATACACATTACATACGCAGCCAGGGCCACTGGACGCTTATAGTCTTCCATTTTGGCAGTCAGCCAAGCTGCACTAATTGCTTGTGCACTGCCCATTCCCATTTGAGTCCACACAACGCCCCCTGATGAAATTTGTAATCTTCAGCGTTTGGCTTCATTCGAATTCCAAGGTTTTTAAGCAGACTTACCGTAGAGTGTCCATTTGCTGACATTTTCCGGGGCAAGAGCGAGCCAGAGAAGGCCAATAGCGCCCCACAGGTATCCAACAGCTATGTGGAGCCCACGCTCTTGGAACCTGTCACTGCTGAATGCAAGCGACACAGACCAGATCAATGCACATACGCTGCCAACAGAATTAAGACCATTTGCCTGTAGCGATGTGAATCCCAGCGACTTGATGATTGATGGCGCGTACGTATTCATCGGCGAGATCATGACCATTGATAGTAATGCCGCCACAAGATGTCCATATAATCTCCAATCACCAAAGGTATCCAAAATATGGGATGGTAGGACCGGCTTTCCGTATCTCAGCGCTTTTGTCGGGTCATTGTGAATTACTCGGGTGAGAAGGACGGAGGCCTCTCGAGGGGTGAAGAGCGAGAATGATTTACCGAACAGGGTTTTTGGTCGAGCGGCGTTATGAGGAAAGTAAAGGTAGGCGGCGACGCCCAAAAAGCAAGTTAAGACTCCCTCTACTACCGTCAGATGATTGCCTACAGTGCATGTATGTGGGGGCTTTAAATACCAATAAGAAAAAGCCATTGCCATCCCTGCAAGCCACCGCGTCCTTTAAGTGAGAGGAGACCGATTGACAGTGGTCCCCCTAATGCCCCAGCGAAGCTATTGGCCGCCCAGAATATAGCGTATCGAAATGCAAGTTCCTGGTTTGTATAGAACCTCGAGATGTAAAGCGCGAACCCTGGGATGTATCCACCTTCGAGTGCTCCAATGAGGAATCGTGTCGCGTAGAGACCATGCGCATTCTTAATAAATACCTGTGACCATGTCACAATGCCCCAGAGAAACATAGTGATAGGGAGAAATCGCTCCGGTCCAATATATTTACTGATCATGTTGAAAGGTAGCTCTGTGATGATAAAACCAACTGTGAACAACGTCTGTGCCAGATTGACTTGCTTGTTCCCAATACGTATATCATTTTCGAGGCCGTCAGTCAGAGCGTTGCCGATATTTGTACGGTCAAACTGTAGAAAACAGAAGCAGAGCACAATAGGAGGGAGAATGAAGAAGTCGACCTTCAATAAAGCGCCTCGCACCTCTCTCGGCACTAAATGGAGATCTGCATCGTACCCGGGGATTTGATCGTTTTCGTGAGGAGTGGACTCTTCTTCAAACTTGTGGTCATTGCCATGAATGGTAGGCCGTTTTTCAGCCAAACTTGAACCGTCCATATTGGGGTTCTTTTAAACAGGCAAAGTAAGGTAAATGGATGTAGTGAAACGCGATTTTCATTTCCAGAAAGCCCTCGGGCAATAACAATAATTTTATACAGTTACCAGGAGATGACATGATAACGCAACCCAGTAGCAACATAATCAGATATCTTAGAATGCTTAAGATACCATGAAAGCCAATATGGCGTGCTTACCAGACTCACCTATCTCCAAGTTCGATGAAAGCCTCCAGTGGTGGATCTTGAGTTGATAACCAAACCTTCTTCTTGTCAAGCCGCCGGCATACCGCCGGCAGGCCGCGGTGCCGTTGGGATGCCGCTGGGATGCCGCCGGTCGGGTTTCATGGCCTTATCAGACAAGAATTATAAACATTTTTGTTTTCTCGACCTTCAGGAATCCAGATCTCAGCTCCTTTTCAATTCTAATCACGCAAATCCCCTTCTGTGTCGCTTCCAGGTTCGCGAACGCAATGGAGCAGAATACCCTCAAAAGACGGGGCGTCGGCCTGACCGGTGTCGACAAGGAACGCTCATTTGGAGGCTTCACGCTTTTTTGTCCTTTGACTAGTGATAGAGCCCACCTGGTCGACATTCATGGTAACGAAGTGCACACTTGGAAACTTCCAGGGAGGATCGGCCGCCACGCGAGAATTCTACCGAATGGCAACCTCGCCGTCAACACCCTTCGTCCACCCGCCGAACAGACAACCGCCGATGGAGGACCCTTTCCATTCCCTTTTTTTAATAAATACGGTGGAGGAGTGATGTCCGAGCTTGACCCGGATGGAAACATCGTTCGCCAATTTGTTGATCCCTTGGGGCATCATGATCAATACCATTACGGCGACGGTCGAATGCTTTATACCTCCCTTGAAGCTCTATCGCCCGAAGATTCAGCAAAGATTGTTGGGGGAGTACCGAACACTGAGATTGACGGAATTACCTACGCGGATACAATCAACGAGGTCGATGAAGCTGGGAATCTCACTTGGCAATGGAAAGTTTCCGACCGACTGCCGAGGGAGGAATTTCCGTTGCAGGCCCACTATACACGCGAACACTATCCCCTGATCAACTCTGTTCTGCCTTTGCGAGATGGGAAACATATTCTGGCCTCTATGCGATCCGTCTCAGCCGTCGTCATCATTGAACGGTCCACCGGGAATATTGTCTGGAAAGTTGGATCCGAGGTCCTGGCGCAGCAACACAACGCTACCGAGATGGAGAATGGCAACATTCTCATATTTGACAATGGTGCCTTTCGTCAAGGAGAATCAATCACGTACACTCGAGCAATTGAGATAGACCGAGCGAGCAAAAAGATTGTCTGGGAGTATCGCGATCGATCACAAATGCTCTACTTTTTTACACCGTTCATGGGAAGTGCTCAGAGACTTGCTAACGGCAATACCCTTTTGTGCGAAAGTGCCTTTGGGCGTATTTTCGAAGTCACACGTGATGGATACATCTGCTGGGAGTATGTCAACCCTCATTTTGCCTCTTATCCAGATGGTGTGACGACAAACATCTTCCCAGGAGAGTCGAATGCATTATTCCGGGCTTATCGGTATTCTTTAGAGGAGATACCTTGGCTAAAGCAAAAGATCAGCGGGCTTGATTGAGAAAAGCTCAGTTGATCAACGAAACGCAAAAATGTGGCTTAAATTCTGGAAAGCAGTTGACATGCAGAATCGGTGATCTGCATTGTGTGTGGGATTTTTGCTAGCCACACAACTCTGGGAAGCCCCTTGAGAGAAGGATATTTTTGCCAGAATATCATCATGTTTCTACTCTAGAACCATTAAAATTGAAATAGATTATGGCTTCATACTCCCCCTCACCCGTTCCAATTGCGCATGTTTTCAAGTTCCAACTTTGGAAGGGTTGATCACTCCAGATTTCCCCACACGGTCTATGCCAGTCGTAACATTCCAAGTTGAATAGTCAACTACTAGTGGTGCCGATCACTACTGTAGAGATTAATCTAGCAACAACTTCAAATGTTGTTGATGACTAAAGTTTTAATGGAATGTGAAATTCTGCAATACGATCAATTGAACTACTTGTAAGATTCCATCACGATACAAAGTTCAAATGTTGAATTAGGTAATAAAATTATCCGGTCCTAATGCTACTTGGCGCCACACATTCTCTATTTCCCATAAGTCTGAATGGTGAATATTCACATAGGAAATCATGCTATGTGACTTAATTGGGCACCCCAGCTCGCAGTCCAAGTAGCGGTCTCAGTGCAGGTAGTAGTGACACTGACGGTGTCAGTAGTAGTCACGCCATCTGTAGTGGTAACAGTAGCTGTCGCGGTGATAGTGTCGGTATCCGTGATGGTGTCTGTGATAGTGACGGCATCCGTGGTGGTCACGGTAGCGGTAGTGGTAGCCGTCGCGGTGGATGTAAACCAGGAGCTGGAGATTTTTAGTGGCCAAGAATTTCGGAACATGAGCAAGTGATTTTGAATACTCACGTTGAGTACTGGGTTGACCAGCCCGACTCATGGCCGATGCTCTGACAAGCTGCTTTGTCACATCTGCCATTGTTGTCGAGCAACCCGGGTCGTGCCGTGGCATAGGCACAGAAAGCCAAGACGGAGAGGAAAGAGAATTGCATTTTGAATTCTTTCAAGTTTGGGTTCAAAGTTAGACTCGGAGTATGGGGAGTGGGAGTTTGCCTTGATGAAGATAGGATCCCCTGATCTGCGGATGAGGGGACGTTCTTATATACTATCCTGGGCTGTCATGTCGATTATTTGACTCCAAGTCGGAGCATTTTTCTGCATGCTTCATTGCTACTGTGATTAAAAGGTGCATGGACTTTAGGAAAGGAATGTGAGTTGGAGCTTTCAAATGTTTCGACCCTTCACACAAATAACGTTCCCGTTCATACCTGTCAAGGCATACTTTACCATTGGTCGCTCTAAAGCTCCGGATACTACCATCTATTTGCTAAATAGCTTAGAATGTGTCAGTCCCGGTCGAGAGTGACATGTCTCTCTCAACATTCGCTCCGCGGTACTCTCACATACTGCCAGGGAACTTCCAAGGTTACCCAAGTGGAGATGACAAACCTTGATTGGTATAAGTAGAATGCCATGATACATTGCAGAGAACATATCAAGCCGCAATATTGTCAAGTGTGGGCTTCCCGGTAGAGTTCCAAGGTTATAGGAAATTGCGGTATACCTAGGAATGAGGACTCTCGTATCGACCATCATAGTATGCACTGTACATTCGCTTATTAGTATGTCTGTGTTTGATATGTGTCTGTCACTAATTACAATCCCCATTTGTACATTTTGTGGCGTTCAAGGGTTATGTCTCTCAAAACGATTTAACCCCTGCGACGTCAATTTCTTCCCACGCGTGTGCGACAGGCAATTCGGTACTTGTAGATATTCAGTATCCGTTCCTAAGACCTATAGGTGCTCTTAGGTACACCAAAATTCCAAGTCGCCAAATGCTTCTACAGATTGTGGCGCAGGTCTTGACTACAAATGAGCCCCCAAATGACCCAACCAGTTTCATTAAATCTCTGAGTATCCGGAAGGGGGAAATGAATTATGATATATTGGGCACGCACCATTGTGCTTATCCATGAGATAAGCAACAAAAGAGGGGCAATGCAAGTATGAGTTGTTCTCTGCATGCACCGAGAATGAGGAGACATCCTCCGAGTGACACGCCAGGCAGTGACTTGTAAGTCCAGGGTGTAAGCCGCTCGCTTTGGTCTAGATGGCTGAAAAATTATTCAAATTGCAGCTTATGGGACATCTGGACTCCGTTACTCCTGGGTGACAGGTACAATCCCAAAGATAAACCCTCGAACGAGAAAATACAAACACCATATTCCAGGCTGAGTCAGGCGAGCCAGAAAGTACTCCGCTCTATATTATTGGCTGGATGCGACTCCTTTCTCCACCTTGGAGTACCGAGAAGTTCGTTGATGTCTCTAATGATATTCTATGAATTTAAAAAGGAGGAGTATTCTTCTAGTCGGCATATCTGTGGCCGTTTATGGCCTCCCTCTCACCGTCCATCCGTTAAGGGCGGTTTAGTTTGTGTCGGTTTGTAGCAGGCCGTATCTGGCTCCCGTTGGTGCCCTGGTACCCGTTTTGGCCGATTGCTCAAATGGTCCGACCGCCAACTGATTGGTTCGTAACTGCTGCTGGGAGATCCCTCCGTAGTGGGTCCGTAACACCATTTGTCTCATGGTAGCACCTGGAAGAAAAATGTAGTTCGGAAGTCTGAAAGGAAGATTATTGCGGTTTCTTACAATACGATGTAATATAAAAAGCCAAGAGTAGGGATGCCACTAACTAATTACGATTAGAGCCCTCTTGGCATTCGGGCTTGAGAAACAAAAAGTTGACCTGAAAGCGCAAGGCGATTTTGCAAGCTACTGTATCTAGACACTGGACTCCCACCACTCAATTAAATAAGGAGGCAAGACTCCTTTCACATCTCCGCCTGGCTCACGCAGCTCTAACTCTTTCCCGTCAGCTTCCCGGACAATCTCAAGCTTCCCGGTACTTGTGCCTCTCGCAACATCAACGATCTTTTTCAATAGACCAGCAAAGAGAAGCAAAGTATTTGCGTTCTTCACTTCCCAATCTTTGACTTTCTGAGTCGTATCGTGAACCTTGATAGAGCTGAAAACGCCAGATCTGTGATGCGCCAGCATGAAGTTCGGAATCTGCGCAATCCACAATCTAGGAAGCTCCTCGCTCAGTGTATCAATATCGATCTTCCTGATTGATCGAGTTTTGAGATCGAAGATGGCAGATTGCGGGATGCTTTGGCCTCTTCTTTCGACGATGAGAGCCCCGCTGGATTTGTCATTGTCACTTGGGTAAACGGATGACACTCCAGCATTGAGCATAGACGCGACCAGCTCATTCTCTGAGCTGCTATCACCTGCATCTGAGCTTGAACTGATTGAGGTCGGTTCAGGGCTACTCTCATGCTCTTCAGCGAGCTCACTCAAAAAGCCATCTCCCTCAAATCTAAGCAAAACCTTCATACTAGACAACTCGTAGCTCACAACCCGTTGATGTGATTCCGACCCTTTCACCTCGGGACGCCAGGTCGTATATGCTTCAGAGAATGCATGTCCATACCCATAAACATTTGGAATAAGTTCGAGGGGTGAGTTTTCTCGCCTGAGGAAGAAGACTGTATCTCCAACGGTTTCGACGAGTATTCTAAACGCTTTGTCCGACCCTCGTGCGAAGCGCAATAAATTGCCCATTGTGCTACCGCAAGCAACGATGTCCGTTTCTTGAAGGTCAAAGTCGGGGTTTTCCGTTTGAATTGCTCTGATCATGGGCTCCATGGGGTAGTCTGGGTAGCGGGAGGCATTTTGGTCGCGATAGTATCTACCACAGTCTTCCTTGAGTTTGACAGGGGTTCTCAAGGGAGTGTAGACAGGTGGCTCTCCTGGATCTCCTCATTAGTCGGATACATCATGGCGTTAAAGGGAACGAATGGGTTAAATATTTACCAGGAACGAGAATGGTATGAGTTGTTCTGTTCAGCCAATTGTAAGACGTTAGGTATTGGCTGTTGATAATTCGAGCTGGACCCGTCACTTCCTCTACCAAATTCTCCAGCTCTGCAATGTGTATCGTTGTGCAAAGCTGGCCTAGTGGAAGGTCAGGATAGGGCTTTTCAGCTGTGAGTCGCCGGTTCTGGGACCCTCTCCATCTGTTCTCCCATGGCCGGTAATTCGAGGTCATTTTTCCCAAGGAAAGTTTCATGGTAGATTTTGAATGAAATCAGACTCGAGGGATAGAGTTCTGTCGTTATATAGGCGTACATTGGGTGTCAGTCTGATATAGGAGCTGAGATGCGCTGTTAGCCCCTCATTTTCGCAACCCCTGTCAACACGTCACCATTCACCCGAGCAGTTGCTCCAAATGCTATCCTGTAGAATAATTGGCTCGTCACTTCCTTACTGCATAATTTTGACCGGGGCTTGTAGGAGATAACAGGTCTATTGGCTAGCAAGCAAGGCTGAGATGCGCTGTTAGCCCCTCATTTTCGCAACCCCTGTCAACACGTCACCATTCACCCGGGCAGTTGCTCCAAATGCTATCCTGTAGAATAATTGGCTCGTCACTTCCTTACTGCATAATTTCGACCGGGGCCTGTAGGAGATAAAAGGTCTATTGGCTAGCAAGCAAGGCTGATAAATGCATCATATGCCACAAAGGGCGACGGCGACTCATTTAGAGCCCAATAATGCTACCTAACTATGGTACTTAATCACTTACCATATCCCGGTCAAAATTATCCCAGCTGGTACTTTATTATCTCTATTGAACTGGAACATAAGTCTTCTCTAAGAAAATTGAACGTGATCATGTCAGCAGACATTCGCTCCGAGCGATTCTCGAAATTCTATAGAGGCATCCTTAATGGCAAAGAAACAGTCAGCGATGTTAACGACTTCAAGCGATTCCTGGAAGGGCTTTTTACTCAAAAAGACCATGGCGAGACGGTTGAGCGGCTCACGGCAAGTCCCCATGCTCTAGACGCTATTCGGCACGGACTGCGACTTGACATTACCGCGACTTTTATCAACAAGTACACCGCAAGATTCGTCCACTACTTGAGCGATCCAAAAGTTAAGCGACTGTGTAATGGTCAATTCTTGGAATATCTTCTGGTGATTCTTGTCGAACCGCGAACGGTGTGGATTGCATTCTTGGAACTTTTCTTCTCTCGCAAACTAGACCAGGACGCTATTCATGGTCTGGCTTGGCTAGCAACAGAGGTTCTACAGCTACCTGACTCTTCCGGTGTGGATGTCAGAGACGATGTAGAGAAATTCATGAAAGATGACATGATTTCCAAGTCGTCGTCGATCGAGCTACAGAACTATGGACAAAGAATCAAATTCATTTTGCAAATGAAGTCGTCGGATTCCACGATCTCACAGTTCGGCGATACTGCAGGTGGACGACACGACAACGACTTTCTTAACTTTCGCCAGATATCTATCCTTCCTACCGCGGGTGAGTTTTTGTCTACGGCGAAGCCCTTCTACCGCCGCGCTGAGGAGATTTTGGAGCTGAAGGGGGACCGGCGTATTGCGGCGCATCTCGATAATCAATTTCGTCTCTTACGAGCGGATATGCTATCTGAGCTGCTTGAGAATTTCCAAATTGTTAAGGGCAGCAAAAAGGGACGTCGGTCGAAACTTTGCCTTGGAAGTCTTGCTTTGCACTCTGTCTACTGTCGCTCTACCGGGCAAAGGCGTTTCCACCCGTTCTCAATTGGAGTTACCTGGAAATCAGGTTTGGAGGGCTTACAAAAAATGGAACCAGATGACCGGAAGGCACATTTGAAAACCAACCCTCAGATTCTCAAGCACAAGGCTTTGGGATGTCTGATTCGCGCGGATGAGATCGTGGCGTTTGCGTCCATCGATCGAGACATTGACATGCTCAGTCTCAAACCTCCAGTTCTGAAGTTGCATGTTACGGGTGAGGAGGCGCTCAAAAAATGTTTTTTGTACTTGAAAATGTACAATGATGTGGAGTTCTTGCTTGTAGAAGCTCCAATCTTTGCTTACGAACCTATTCTGCAGCGACTGCAGGAGATGATGGCTCTCCCTCTCAAAAGAGAGTTGTTTCTCTATGAGAAGGAACAGCCTGTTATAGAGTCGGGATTGGTTCCGTCCCATTTTATCGTGGACCTGGAGGAATTGGGGAACAACGATATTTCAAGTCTCTTGCGAACAAAAGCCCCAGTCCGGCTTGACCGGTCGCAATTTCGTTCTTTCATGGCAGGTCTCACGCAGAATGTCAGCCTGATACAAGGTCCTCCAGGTATGAGTGACTGATCCCTGACTTCTTCTCACCTTGTCTTCAATCTCCTAGCCATATAAATCACTGACTAGAGTTGAAGGTACTGGGAAATCTTTCATCGGCGCACTTCTTACCAAGATCTTCTACAATCAGACATCGGAGAAGATACTCGTTATGTGCTACACCAACCATGCGCTGGATCAGTTCTTAGAAGACCTCCTGGCTATTGGAATCGATGCCTCCTCTATTGTTCGACTAGGGTCCAAGTCAACTCAGCGCACACGGCCTCTAGTCTTATCAGAGCAAAGGCCCAATTTCAAAATGTCTCCGGCTTCGTGGAAAATCATCAATAGGCTGGAGGAGACCGCCGAATCCAAAGAATCCGAATTGCTGGAGTCTTTCGGGAACTATAAGCACACAAGTTCGAATATAGCTTTAATCTTGGAGTACCTTGAATTTGCAGAGCCTAGCTTCTTCGAGGCCCTCAGCATTCCAGAAGATGATTCGGGGATGAAGAAGGTCGGTAAGAAGGGCAAGACTCTCAAAAAGGACTACCTCTATGACCGATGGATCCAAGGGGAAGATGCTGGAGTTTTTCAACAGTCCTTTTCGTCACGCTACATCCCCGCGTGGGAGCTTAGCAAGAATCAAAGGCTGGAAAAAAACAACATGTGGATCAGAGCCTTGCTGGAAGGTTAGGGTTAGGGTGTTAGGGTGTTAGGGTGTTTAGGGTTAGGGTGGTTAGGGTGGTTAGGGTTAGGGTGGTTAGGGTGGTTAGGGTGGTTAGGGTGGTTAGGGTGGTTAGGGTGGTTAGGGTG